>JASDFA010000019.1:111680000-114180000 GCA_035772735.1 Datura wrightii
CCTCAATATTCAAATCAAACCACCCCATTAACTCCCCATGATCTAGCCCTAGTCTATTAACCTAGGGTTTTCTCAATTCAAAATTCCACCATTAAAGGGTCTATAAGAATTCTAGGACCAACAATACTCATTATCGAGTTAAGGAATTGAGAATCTTACCTTAGGAGAGGAATTCACTACTCTAGAGGAAAACATCACCTTCTAACCCTTCTGATCGTGTTTTTGAAAATAATGGAGTAGAACCCCAGAAATCTCACTTAAACCGACTTTTTGATTCTCGTTGTCCACTGCAGCAGACCCGCTACAGTGGTCAGGAAGTCGCTACAGCAGATTCGACGATTAATTCCCTAATCCATTACGGTAGGACTCCGACCATTACCACAGTCTCGGTACAACGGATATCCTGCTGCTGCAATGGTCCCCCAAAACCAGTAGCTCCCCCAAAAGAATTTTTTTAACACTTAGTTCCTTTCACAACCATTTCTACAAATTCTAGCTTTTTGAGCATTCTAAGTTCATTCCCCTCGTAACGACATGCAGATCGTTACATTAGATTCCAATTAAAACATCGTTCATCCCTGAATGGCCTATAATAAAAGAAATGGAGAGAACGTGCCAGATTCCAAAAACAACTAAGGATATTTGGTCCCAGATCAGCTTCGTTCTCCCAAATAGCTTTCTCTATAGGACGATTCTTTCATTAGACCTTACCTTCGGAATCTCTTTTGACCTCAACTTCTGAACCTCTTTATCCAAAATTGCCACCGACTCCTTCCCATAGGACAAATTCTCATCAAGCAGTATAGAGTCCCATTTAATAATTTAAATCCCATCTTCGTGATACTTCTTTAACATTGATAGATGGAACGTCCGATGTAACTCGGGCTAAGCTTGCCCGGCTTACCAAGCCTCATTACCCCCTTCATAAGGGATACCTTGAGCACAACTTGTTCTCTCTCCGTGAACTCCATATCTCTCACCTTCTTGTCCGTATACTAGTTTTGTCTACTTTGAGCCCCCACCAGATGCTCTTGAATTATGCAAACTTTTTCTAAAGATTTCAACAAGTCAGTTCCCTAGGTCCTCACCTCAAATGCATCAAACCAACCAATTGGAGACTTGCATTTCTTCCCATACAAAGCTTCAAATGGCTCCATGCCAATGCCTGAGTGATAGTTGTTGTAAGCAAACTCTGCTAAGGCTAGAAATTTATCTCAATGGCCCCCAAAATCTATAACATAGGCCTGGAGCATATCCTCCAACACTTGAATAGTCCTTTCTAACTGTCCATTTGTCTGAGGATGGAAAGTGGTGCTCAAGTCCAACTTGGTGCCTAACTCTGCCTGCGAGGTTCTCCAGAAATGAGAGGTGAACTTGGTACGCCTATCAGGAACAATTGACATTGGCAGCCCGTGCAACAAAATCACTTCATTCATGTATAGTTTGGCCAACTTCTCAGCATTGTAAGTCACTTGGATAGGTAAGAAGTGAGCAAACTTGGTCAATCTGTCCACAATGACCCAAATGGAGTCAAACTTTCCCAGAGTCTTTGGAAGACCAACTACGAAATCTATAGCTATCCTCTCCCATTTCCACTTGAGGATAGGCATTCTCTGAAGTACTCCCCCAGGCTTCTGGTGTTCGTATTTCGCCTGATGGCAATTCAAACACTAAGCAACATGCTCTATAATATCTCTCTTCATTCTACCCCACTAATAGTGTTGCCTCAATTCATGGTACATTTTGGTAACTCCAAGATGAATGGAGTAGCTGAAGTTGTGAGCTTCTTCCAGGAGTATGAATTAGCTCACCAACTCGGGGAACACACACACGTCCCTTTATTCTCAGGATCCTTTCACCATCTAGCACTGCTTCCTTAGCTTCTTCTAGCAGAACTTTATCTCTGATCTTACCCAACTTCTCATTCTCAAACTTCCTTGCTTTGATTTCTTCCAACAAGGATGATTTAGTCTCCAGGCTAGCTAATATTCCACCTGCTTTTGTAAAATATAGCCTCACCAAATTGTTTTCTAGTGTCTGAACTTCCTTGGCCATCAGCCACTGAGTAGCTTCCAAGTAAGCTAGACTACCCATACTCAACGCATCTTCCACCACATTAGCCTTCCTTGGGTGGTATAGAATGGTGACGTTATAGTCGTTGAGCATTTCCATCCACCTCCTCTGCCTCAAGTTGAGATCCTTCTGGAAAAACACCTACTACAGGCATGATGATATGTGAATACCTCGCAATGAGCCCTGTACAAATAGTGTCTCTAGATTTTCAAAGTGAACACCACCGTTGCTAGCTCCAGGTCATGTGTTGGGTAATTCTTTTCATGCACCTTCAACTCTTTGAATCATAAGCAATTACCTTTCCTTCCTACATTAATATCGTACCCAACCCAGACCGTAAGGCATCACAATAAACAATGAAATGTTTACCTTCCATTGGTAATACTAGGATAGGTGTTGTGGTTAACATAGTCTTGAGCTTCTGGAAACTCGCTTCGCATTCCTCCGACCACTGGAAAGGTACATCCTTTTGAGTCAACTTGGTCAGGACCAAAGCAATGGATGCAAAACCCTTCGCGAACCGACGGTAGTAACTGGCCAGTCCCACAGAACTCTGAATTTCTGTCATGTAGTTGGTCTAGCCCAGTTTCTGACCGCTTCCACCTTTTGTGCATCCATTTTGATTTCCTCCTTGGAGACCACATGCCCCAGAAAAGATAGCGAATCCAACCAGAACTCAAACTTAGAGAATTTGGCATACAACTGCTTCTCCTTCAGCAACCCCAATACTATTGTTAAATGATTCTCATGCTCCTGCTTGGTCATACAATACACCAAGATATCGTCAATAAAAACAATTACAAAGGAGTATGGGTAAGGTTTGAAGATACCATTTATCAGACACATGAAAGCAACTGGGGCATTAGTGAGTCTGAACGACATGACTAGAAACTCATAATGCCTATACCTGGTCCGAAAGGCTATTTGGGGAATATCCTCAGCCCAAATCTTCAACTGATGATAACCCAACCTCAAGTTAATCTTTGAAAACACATCCGCTCCCTCTAACTGATCAAACAAATCATCTATTCGAGGAATAGGGTCCTTGTTTCGAATTAGTTACCTTGTCCAATTGATGGTAATCAATGCACATCCGCATGCTACCATCCTTATGTTTCACAAACAACACCAAAGTGCCCCATGGAGAGACACTCGTTCTAATAGATCCTTTACTAATCAGCTTTTGCAACTGTTCCTTGAGTTCTCTCAACTCATTAGGTTCCATTTGATATGGTGGAATAGAAATAGGCCGAGTCCCTGGCTCTAAATTTATACAGAAATCAATATCATGGACCAAAGGTAAGCCGGGCAGATCTGCAGGGAACACCTCTAAAAACTCATGAACAATCGGGACCGACTCTATGGAAGGACTCTCGAATTAGTATCTCGAATATGCTCTAGATACACTGAGCAACCTCGATCTATCAACTTACGGGCACAAATATAAAAGATGAGTTTATTAGGAGCAGGGAAACAATTCCATTTCAACTCCAACCTAGACGAACCTGGGCCTAATACAATGACGATCTTAGCATGGCAATCTAGAATAACATGGTAAGGGGACAACCAGCTCATTCCCAGAATCACATCAAAATCTACCATGTCTAAGGTCACCAAATCAGCCTGAGTTTCACAACCCATGAAATCCACAGAACACGCACGAAAGACTCTATCAACTACCATAGAATCCCCAACAGGACTAGACACATGGATAGGGACAACAAGCTCATCGCAAACAAGTTTCAATCCTAAAGAAAAGAAAGTAGACACATAAGAAAAAGTAGAACCCAGATCAAACAATGTCTTAGCCACTCGGTAGTAGACAAGGATAGTACTTATAATGATGGTGTCTGAAGCCTCTGCCTCGGGCCTACCAGGGAAAGCATAAAAATGGGCATGATTACCCGCCCAAGAACCGCCCCGGTTAGGCTGTGCCACCCTTCTACCTGACTGGGTGCCACCCCCACCCACCTGAGCACCTCCTCTACTCTACTGAGCACCACCTCTGATGGTTGGCTGACTACCTCTCCCAAGTTTGTGGACGATCTCTGCTGAATGCACTACCTCCCATTTCGGCAGGGGTCGGAGCTCGAGGAGCTGGGTGTGGAATGATCTGTACACCCTAGCCAAACTTAAGACACCATCTGTCAATGTGGCCATACTCCTCACACTCATGGCATATCTTCTCAATCACTAGCTTCTGAGCCGGAATAGCAAAAATAGAACGAGCCCCAAAGTCTGAGCGAACAAGCTAAGCACTCTTGACTAAACCTGTTGATCGGGGAGCTGTCCCTGACGGACCTCTGGCTGACACCTACATAGCCAACTGAATTAGGAAATCTATAGAAACCCTGTGGTATCGAGTTCAACACTAGAGCCACGGTAGGAACCCCCACCCCCTCTAGAACCTTCTTCTCAGCATTCTTTGCATACCCCTCCTACTTCACGCCCTCTATATTCTTCACATAATCTACCACCTCCTGAAAAGTCTTACCTGAGGAAACCATCTAGAGGGCTGATAATTAGAGACCCACATTCAGGCCCATGAAAAACTGCCTGATCCTCCCTTCCTCTATGGGTAGTAGGGGTAAAGCATACCTGGATAGCGAATGGAATTGGGTATCGTATTGTCATGCCCCACCTTGGGAGGCATGACTAGCACCTAGTGCCAACTTGGGACTTGGACTGGCCTAGCTAGACATAGGCACCTCTGGTGCTTTCCAGCAACTCAAAAAATCAAGAAAACAACAAGCTATATCTCGGTTGTAAACACAACCTTGGGCCAACAAGGCCACGCAACACTTGTAAAAGAAAACAACTAACCTAACAACAAGACGATGAAAGGGATCCTATATGTGCCAACAAGACCACCATATTTTCTAGTTATAGCTGAATGAAAAATGGGCAATGATACTCATATCATGGCCGATAAGGCCGCCAACTAACCAGCTACACTAAGCCCCACACGGCCACCACGCAAAACATAATATACATAGGACCCACACGGCCAACAACTAATAACTACTGAGAAACTATAGCCTGTAAGCCTCTAAGAGTGGATTAATGGTCGGGACAGGGCCCCGACCTACCAAAAAACTATACAATAAAAGAACAAACCTTCTCTAACTATCAACTCTGGGGAAAATGAGCTGAATGAACTGTTGACTCTAACTGGATGCTAGGAATGTCCTGGATCACGTCTAAATGCACCTACAGGCAAGTAATGCAGCGCTCTAATGATGGGCGTCAGTACAATATGTACCGAATATATAAGGCAGAAATAAAAGCTGAGTAAGTTAATAGAAGGACTGAGAGTAATCAATAATGAGAATAAGAATTTAACCTGAATTGCTTCACAATCTGAAATATAAGTAGCAAGTATAAGCACAAACAAGAACCTAACCAGGCCCCCATAAGCTTGGAAGGTATAATCAACACAGAATAACCTACCTGTGCCCCCATAAGCCCTAAAAAGTACAAACAACACACACTCCTCATATCTAGGCTACTAAAGGTTCGGAAGCATACCGTAACTCAGGAGTATAGCTCAATATGGCCCTTACGGCCTCAATATGGTCCCTTCGAACATTGTATTGCTTATGTGAGCATATGGGTACCTCAATATGGCCCTCACGACATCAATCTGGTCCCTTCGGACATCATATTACTCCTGCGAGTATAGCTCCATAGGCAACAAAACATCCAACAACCCAACCATCGTATGCAGAGACCAAGCTAACTAGGGTTAACTCTGACAAGGGTTACTATGTCATCGTTGTCATCTCAATTTTATTTGTAGCAGTTGACCACAATAGGGTTACTCTAGTGTACTATAGATATACATGTCATATTAAATCTATGACGAACGTAACTTGCCGAAGGATAGCCTTAAAATACCTTATTCGATGATTTTTCTACGTTCAAGCAATTCCAGCCTAAAGTCAATAATTTCACCAATTTGCATCCCTCAAGCTGAGAAAACGAGGCTATTTTAATACTAATAATTGGAAAACAATAATATCTTTCAATATAATTAACTATAACTTCAACTTCGATTATTTCAGTCAAAAACTCGCTGATTCTTGAGAATTTAGAAGGTAAAATTACTTACCTATCACCTGTAGCCATTTAGGACTCAATTTAAAGTAAATTCAACAACCTTTACTCGGTGGGGTTCCATTACACTGAGAAAATTTTCACAAAATAACTCTGTAGTGATGCTTCTCATAGGCATAGAACTTGTTACCCAAAGTTAATTTGCATTTGGAAGGCGTCTGACAGCGTAATTTGATGAAAATAGGATGGAAGTTGCATCGTCTCTCTATTTTGACCATTTAATCAAACAAGGTGAGCTTATGTAGTACTACGGAAGTGGCAGGGGGGTGTGTAGCATGGCCCCCCATTACGCTGCACTAGGGGCGTGATGCGCCAAGGCAGGCTACACGATGCGGCACCCAGCGCGCTGGCCTCCCGGTCTCAGCCTCCCATCCATTTGACGATGTGCTCATGTGTTCAACCCCCCGAGCCTTCTCCCGTGTGTGTGGTATGCCATAATTCTTAATATACTTATGGGCACGACGGTCGCGCTATGAAAATTTACGAGGTTTAACATCATCCCCTCTTAGGAACATTCATCCTCTAATGTAGTCTTGAAGCTTAAAAGACTCGGCTCTTTTAACTAGTGCCAGAAAAATTTTGGCAGACTCTTCTCTATAAAATGGACTATCCGAAAACCTAAAACGCAAAAAAGTCCAACATAGGCATCTCACAGGACACTATTAACAACTACTCCACAACACAGAAGTGAACTATTGAACAATACTAGTGATATAAAAAATAAGGTAGCATCTGAAAACCAGTCTCACCTCTACTATGTATCAGAATAGGACTTCTGGCGGCTCTGGGCTATTAGCAAGCATTCTCTGATAAGTTTCACTTTTTCTTATGACTGTGGATGATATTAGGTCTGACGAACTCGGCCTCGCCTATTTCAAACCAGCCTATGGGGGACCTGCATTTTCGCCCGTACAAAGCCTCATACGGCGCCATCTGAATCGCAGAATAATAACTATTATCGTATGCAAATTCAATAAGGGGT
The DNA here is from genome assembly GCA_035772735.1 of Datura wrightii. NCBI lineage: Eukaryota > Viridiplantae > Streptophyta > Magnoliopsida > Solanales > Solanaceae > Datura > Datura wrightii. Next base: position 111,687,172 of record JASDFA010000019.1, read on the forward strand.
AAATGCTCATCCCATCTCCCTCCAAAATCTAGCACACACGCCCGTAACATATCCTCGAGCATCTGAATAGTGTGCTCTGCCTGGCCGTCTATCTGGGGATGAAAAGCTATACTCAAATTAACCTGTGTCCCCAAACATTTATGAAATGATTGCTAAAATCTAGCTGTAAATTGTGCCCCTCTTTCAAAAATGATAAATGTTGGGACACCATGCAGTCGAACTATCTCTATAATATATAATTCGGCGTAATCTTTTGCTAAGAATGTAGTTCGGACTGCTAGGAAGTGAGCTAATTTCGTCAATCTATCGATAATAACCCAAATAGAGTCAAATTTGTGTCTGGTACGGGGTAAAAATATCCACGTGCACGCCATATAAATAATGCCTTCTTATTTTGGAGGCATGAACCACTACAGCTAACTCCAAATCATGGGTGGGGTAGTTCTTTTCATGCTTTCTTAGCTACCTTGAAGCGTTGGCAATTACCTTGTCGTGCTGCATTAGAACACATCCTAACCCAAAGCTTGAAGCGTCACAGTATACAAAATAACCCTCTGAACCCTCTAGTAAGGCCAATAATGGCACATATGTCAATCTATTTTTCAACTCCTGGAAACTTCACTTACAATCCTCGATCTAGTGGAATTTGGCTTCTTTCTGAGTCAACTTGGTAAATGGCGCTGATAAGATAGAAAATCCTTCCACGAATCTTCTGTAGTACCCGCCTAACCCTAGAGTTGGAGTTGTAGGTCTAGGACATGTCTTAACTGCCTCAATTTTCTATTAGTCAAACTGAATCCCTACCTCTGACACAATATGGGCCAAGAAAGCTATGAAATTCAACCAAAACTCGCATTTAGAGAACTTTACATATGACTGGCAGACTTTGAGGATCTGGTGTACTGTTCACAAATGATCTCTATGTTCCGCTTCTAAGAGGGAGACATTAGAATATCGTCAATAAACACTATCACAAACAGATCTCAGTATGGCCTAAAGATACTGTTCATTAGGTCCATGAACATTGTTGGTGCATTTGTCAACTCGAAGGACATAACTAGGAAATTGAAATGACCATACCTGGTCCTGAAAGCTGTCTTCGAGATATCTTTCTCCCAAACTCAAACCTGGTGGTACACGGATCTCAAATCAATTTTGGAGAAATATTTTGCCCCTTGTATCCTGTCAGATATATCATCTATCCTTGGAAGTGGGTATTTATTCTTAATGGTAACTTTATTCAATTGCCCGTGTTCTATACACATGCATAGGGAGCCATCTTTGTTCCTCACAAACAAAATTGGAGCACTCCACGGCAAAGTACTAGGCCTGATAAAACCCTTTTCTAATAAGTCTTTCAACTGTTCTTTCAATTTTTTCAACTCGATAGGAGCTATGTGATACAGAGGGATGGATATAGGTTGAGTACCTGGTAGCAAGTCGATGGAGAAATTGATTTCATGCTCTGAGGGAATACTAGGAAGTTCATCTGGGAACACATCTGGAAATTCACTAACCACTAGGATGGATTGAAGAGTCGGGGATTCTGCTTGCATATCCCGAACCCTAAAGAAATGGTAAATACAGCCTTTCGCTATCTACTTTCGTTCCCCCAGATAGGATATAAACCTTCCTTTTGGCGTAGCTACATTGCCTTTTCACTCTTGTACTATCTCCCCTAGAAAGAAAAATCAGACAATTCTGGTCCAACACTCTACATTGGCATAACAGGGTGTCAATCAATCCATACCCATAATTACATCAAAGTCAATCATTTCCAGCTCCACTAAATCTACTAAAGTCTGGCAACCAACAATCTCTACTGTACAACCTCGGTAAATTCTTTTTGCAACAATAGAGTCAACGATAGGTGTAGACACTGAGAAAGGTCACTGAAGCAACTTTGGTGTTATACCAAACTTTAGGGCCACTAATGGAGTAACATAAGACAAATTGGAACCTAGGTCTATTAGGGCATAAACTAAGTGAGAACAAACATCCAGCATACCTGTCACAACATCAGGTGATGACTCTGACTCCTGTCATCCCGATGGCGCATACGTGCGAGTCCTGACCGCTACCTGAACTAGACGTCCCTAGTGTACCTCAGCCTCTGCCGGTTGGTGCTGAGGGCCTGCACCCTGCAGAAGGTGCTAGGGCATATGAACCTGTTAAGGATCTATTCTGCTGGTCTCGACCGCCTTGGTGTCTAATCGGACAATCCCTTATTATATGTCCCTCCTGCCCACAGGAATAATAGGCAGTGGAACCATACCTTCATCCCCCCAGATGTGTCCTATGATAGGTATTGCAACATGGTACAACTGGTCCCATCTGATCTGGCCCCTCTACTACTGTAAGACTGATGCTCGTGAACTTTTATCAGTACCTGAGTATCTACGATGATATGATCTGCTGCCCTACTGCTGCTAAAATGGAGGCCTAAGTAGCCTACCTGATAAATGAGGCCTAGGCCCACCCTGAAATTCGGCAGGTCTATCCCTCCGACACTGCTCCTGACCTGCTCTATCAACCGTGTACTGACGCTGTCTGAGTTCCTCTGTGTTCTGAGCAAAGGCCTGAATTCGTGAGATGTCCATATCCTCCCGCAGTGTGGCTATGATACAAGCTTCCACATATTCTAGTGCAAGTCCCATAATAAACTGGTGTACCCTAGCTGGCATGGTATCAACAAATCTAGGCACATATCTAGCCAGGGAATCAAATCTTAATGCATATTTTCTTACACTCATTCTACCCTGCTCCAGATGTAAAAACTGTTGTACTCTGGCCTGTCGGACCTCTCGGGGCAATTAGTGGTCTATGAAAGCTTCAAAGAAGCTATGCCCCGTAGGTGGGGGTGCATCTCTACCTCGGGATCTTTCCCAACTCTCGTACCACAAAACTGCCACCTCTCACAATCGAAACACTACTAACTCAATAGATTATGCGGATGAAGCATGCATGACCCTGAATATCCTATATAGTTGGTCTATTAAGTTCTAGGGGTCCTCCTTTTGATAGGTTCGTGTAAACTGCGGAGGAATCAAAGTAAGGAATTCACGAACCCTCGAACTCCCGAGCCCCTTAGTGGACTCGACAACGGCTGGTATTGCTAGCTGAGGCTGATGTTAGGCAACCATCATCTGAACTAACATATAAACTGCATTCCTAATCTCTTGATCCGATGGCATAGGAATGGCTAGAGGTGGCACTAGTATATTTGCTACTCTGGAGGGATCCTAGTGGGGCGAAGAATGCTGGGGAGATCAAGGTGATGTCTCCCTATCGCCCTTAGATCGAGTCGACTCTGACTGGGGGCCCCGACTAGTGTCCTCTCCTGCTGCAACATCCATCTCCCGACCAATCGTGGTCTATTGTGCATCAGACATCTCTCTATAAATCAGAGAATAACATAAGCTTAGGGAGTTTCCCTATACAACACAACTTTATAGCACGACTGGCGGAGAAAGGAGGGTAACCATACTTATTATGCCTCATAGCCTCTTTTCTATAGAATGTGGTGCAAAACACACCCATAGACAAGAATCTACTCGGCACGGCTTGCAGACTTCCTGGGATACAACTTGCTCTGATACCAAGTTTTTCACGCACCACCTTGGGAGGCATGACTGGTACCTTGTGCAAACCTGGGACCTAGACTGACTTGGCTAGACATAAGCACCTCTGGTGCTTTCCAGCAACTCAAAATCAAGAAAACAACGAGCTATATCTTGGTTGTAAATATAGCCTCGGGCGATCAAGGCCATGCAACACTAGTAAAAGAAAATAGCTAACCTAACAACAAGACGATGAAAGGGATTCTATGCGGCCGATAAGACCACCATGTTATCTAGTTATAGCTGAATGAAAAATGGGCAATTATACTCATACCATGTTTATAAGGCCGCCAACTAACCATCTACACTAGGCCCTACACAGCCACCGTGCAAAACATAATATACATAGGCCCCACACGGCCAACAACTATTAACAACGAGGAAATTGTAGCCTGCAAGCCTCTAAGAGTGGAATAATGGTCGGGACAAGGCCCCGACCTACCCAAAAGCTATACAACAAAAGAACAAACCATCTTCAGCTATCAACTCTAGGAAAAGGAGCTGACTAACAGGCTGATAGGAAGGTCCTGGATCACGTCTAACTGCACCTGCCGGCAAGTAATACAGCGCCCCAAATATGAGTGTCAGTACAATATGTACCGAATTTGTAAGGCAGAAATAAAAGCTAAGTAAAGCTAATAGAAGGACTGAAAGTAATCAATAAGGAGAATAAGACTTTAACCTGAATAACTTCACAATATGAAATATAACTAGCAAGTATAAGCACAAACAAGAACCTAACCGGACACCCATAAGCTTGGAGGTACAATCAATACAAAATAACCTACCTGGGCCCCCATAAGCCCCGACAAGTTTAAATAATGCACACTCCTCATATCTAGGCTACTAAAGGTTCGGAAGCATACTGTAACTCAAGAGTACTCGTCCTCTGAAATTGTATCCGAGCTTGATAGGCTCTTGTTTCTGGGTTGAGCCGTTTAGGCTCCTGTAGTTGTGTCTGTGTCTAAGCCGTCTGGGCTCTTGTAACTGGACCCCGAGCCTTCGCTCATCTGAGGGTCATGATGTCACTGCAGCACAGAGGAGTCTAGAGGTGACTAGACTCAATACGGCCTTCATAGCCTCAATATGGTCCCTTCGGACATTATATTGCTCTTGTGAGCATATGGGTACCTCAATACGGCCCTCACGGCCTCAATCTGATCCCTTCGGAAATCATATTGCTCCTATGAGCATAACCCAATAGGCAACAAAACATACAACAAACCAACCATCTTATACAGAGACCAAGCTAACTAGGGTTAACTCTGACGAGGGTTACTATGTCATCGTTGTCCTCTCAATTCTATTTGTAGCAGCTAACCACAATAGGGTTACTTTGGAGTAGTATAGATATACAGGTCATGTTAAATCTATGATGAACGTAACTTGCCAAAGGATAACCTTAACATACCTTATTCGATGATTTTTATTCACTCGAGCAATTCTATCCTGAAGTCAGTAATTTCACTAATTTGTAGCCCTTACGCTTAGAAAACGAGGCTATTTCAATACTAATAATCGTCAAACAATAATATCTTTCAATAGAATTAACTATAACTTTGACTTCAATTAATTCAGCCTAAAACTCACCAATTCTCGATAATTTAGAAGATAAAATTGCTTACCTCTCTCTTGTAGCCACTTAGGACTCAATTTTAAGTAAATTCGATAAACTTTACTCGGCAGGGTTCTAGTACACTGAGCGAATTTTCAAAAAATAACTCCGTAGCGATGCTTCCCGTAGGACTAGAACTTGTTATCCAAAGTAAATTTTCGTTTGGATGGTGTTTGACGGCATAATTTGATGAAAATAGGATGAAAGTTGTCTTCTCTTTATTTTGGCCGAGGCAAATTAATTGGAAATGATTCAATCAAACAAGGTGAGTTTGTACAGTACTAGGGTGATGGCAGGGGGGTGTGCGGCGCACCCCCCATTGCGCCGCACTAGGGGCACGATGCCTAGTACCTGCGCCAGGGCAGGCTGCACAACACGACCGCCCAACACGTCGGCCTCCCGGTCTCAACCTACCGTCCGTTTGACGACGGGCTCATATGTTCACCCCCCCGGGCCTTCTCCCGAGTGTGTGGGATGCTATAATTCTCAATATACTTACACATATGACGGTCGCACTATGAATATTTATGGGGTGTAACATGTGTGCTGCAACAGAAGAGCTCCCCTGCTCAGTGGTGGTAAACTCGTCCCATCTTCTATCTCTCAAGGTGCGGGGTACATATTTCTCCAGGAATATGGAGTAGAACTAGGTCCAAGTCAATAGTGGCGAACCTACTGGTCTGCACTCCACAAAAACTCTCCACTAGCACTTTGCATCACCCATCAGCTGGAAGGTAATGAACTCCACGCCATACTTCTCCACTGCCCCCATTGTGGAGACTCTCGTGGAAGTCTATGATGAACTTGTAGGTGTACTCCACCTCTGTACCATAGAAGATGGGAGGCTTCATCTTGGTGAACCTCCAGAATAAGTCATGCTCTTCCCCTATCATCACAGGCCTAACCACCAGCTTTGGGAACATGACTGCCTTAGACATGTCGTCAATACGAGGAGCCACCGCAACCATATGCTAAATCCCTGATTGCTGCCCGGCAGGAGTTGCTGGCATTACCCCATTACCCACGAGTCCACTCAGGAGATTTATAACCTGAGCTGGAACCTTGGAGGATGCTAGAGCGGTAGGAACCTCTCCCTATTCCGGTACCTTTACCTCTACCGAGTTTCACTTGGTTGGGGCAGAGTTTCAGCCTGCCTTCCACGGAATATAAGAAACCTTCCACCCTCTCTTGAACTGGGGGCAGTACGGGAGATGTCGACCTCTCTCTGACCAGAGTAGGAGTGCGAGCCCTTTCTCTGGCTACAGTAGGCCTTCACCCACATCCTTGGCCCCTTCCTCTGTCGCGACCTGCTACTGTCGTTGCTGCTTCTAGCTCGGGTGCTGCATCTTTGGATCTATTATCACATGTTCTCACCATCAGTGAGAGAAAGAAATAACAATTGTCAGATGCCAATTTGGATTACTAGATATCAATTGGAATCAAGTAATCGCATGAAAGGAAAGAAGAAAGGAGTTTTCCTAAAGTCCTGTAGCCTCTCGAAGATAAGTTACGGACATCTCCACACCGATCTGCGAGACTCTACTAGACCCGTCTTAGTGCAATGAGATCAAAAAACCTAGGGCTTTAATATCAATTTTGTCACAACCCAAATGGTTGCAATTGGCACCCATACTAACCCCCCCCCCCCCCGAGATGGGCAAACCAATGGCTCCCAACAACTACCCCATCATCCACCACATAAGAAGAGATAACAATGTGATAAAATTAAATGAATTGTAATATCGAAAAATTGTATTCAACCAACTAACTCAAAAACAGCAAAATCTCCCAAGATCTGAAAGTCAATGTGCTTCAACGTCTAACTACAAGTCTAGGAATATTTAAACTATAAAGAAAAAAATGCTACAATAACCGAAGGAGGGACATCTTCATCAAAAGAATGGGACTGCTCACCATTGCGCTCGCTCATCTTTCAAGAGAAACTACTGCCATTTATAGATGAGGAAGAGAGGAGCTTCCTAAATTGAATTATGCAGTCAGAAAAGAAGTGTAGGAGTAGGGTCAGTACGAAACACGGTACTAGTAGGCATCATCGGTCGACCTTAAATAATAACACATAAATAAGGCAACAATAACATAAAACCAGTCTCAAATATCAAACATATGAATAGAAAAATTTCAAGTACACTGGCTCTGCACAGCTAGCAACCGACCTACTCACTAGATTGGGCCTTTCGCTGCATCGGTTAGTTGACTGCTAAAGTGTTCTCGCTGCAGCGGTCTCATCATAGTGGAAGTAGTTCCGCTGCAATGGTACTGCTCGAGGAAGTAGTTCGACTTAGCTGCACCTTTCCTTAATTCACCAGTTTTAAAAAATTCACACACTTATATATTCAATCAGAGGACACACGAGCTTTTGAAACCAATTCACATCTACTAATCATCACATACAGTTTAAGCATTTCATTACAAGGATAACAACATCAACATCAATAACTGTTTAATCAATTCCCACTTCACCTTTTTCCACCATCCACAATTCAGGTTACTAGTACAAGATTCACAAACTCAACTCTACCACTTAATAGATGCTCATTCCAAAATTCTTAACAAGCCACAAAAAATCATAAAATAAAACAAATAGTGACTGTCGGGCACACGTATTCATCATGTCCCCATAAAAACTCTCTCATTAATATCAGTGTGCATACATGCTAGAGGGTATTATTTCTGCCCTTCCAGTCATGATCTATAGGGTACTCTAGAAATTCATGTACTGTATCGGTGTGGTACTCGCTCCCACGCATATGCTCATCCGAATGCTCCCCTTGGACACGAGTCACTCAACCAATATCTCTCACCTAGATGCTCCTTCGGGCACAAGCCTCTCATCTTAGGATATTATTTCTATCCTTAACCATTCTCATCAACTAAACACAAGAAGGTGCATCATTTAAAAATACAGGAGTTTACAATCTACTCCTTCACGTGTATAATTACAAATCAACAAACATCTCGACAACAATGCAAAATATCATTACTTAACAACTAACACAGTTTCATAACAATTCAAATACCACATCATTTCAATAGTGCATTTAACAGGAAATTTTCATAATAAGTAATGTCCACAGACCAATCACGTACCATCATTGCACAAAACATACGTGCTATTATATAGAGTCTAATCCCTCGAAATCATAACCTATCTTAATTTTTGGGTACAGAATGTTAACCACTCCACAGGAGCCTTGCCCTTTCACAATGCTTCGGAAAGTTCAAAATCTAACAGCAATAGAGAGTAATTTAATAATTTACTCTTCCAATAAGGGTCTTAGAAGATCAAAATCCTTTAGGGCACTTTCAAAAGTAAAACCCCAATTCTACCTAGTTCTAGGTCTCAATTCCCGCATAAACCATGTTCTCTAGCAAGTAATCCGGGGGGAGTGATCAATACTCCTCAACTTCAAATTAAACCACCCCATTGACTCCCTATGATCTCGCCCTATTCTATCAACCTAGGGTTATTAATGGGTCTATAAGAATTCTAGGATCAACAATACTCATTATCAAGATAGGGAATCAAGAATTTTACCTTGGGAGAGGAATTCACTGCTCTGGAGGAAAAAATCATCTTCTAACCCTTTTGATCGTATTTTTGAAAATAATGGGGTAGCACCCCAAAAGTCCCACTTAAATCCAGTTTCTGATTCCCATCATCCGCTTCAACGGTCACATTTCTGCTACAACGGTCACATTTTCACTACAGCGGTCAGGAGACCACCACGGCGAATCCGGCGGTTAATCCCTCGATCCGTTATGGAGGGACTCCAACCGTCACCACGGTCTCGCTGCAGTGGATATCCTACTGCTGCAGCGGTTCCCCAAAACCAGTAGCTCCCCCAAAAGCATCTTTTTTACACTTAGTTTATTTTACAACCATTTCTACAGATTCTAGCTTTTTCAAGCATTTTAAGTTCGTTCCCCTTGTAACGATGTGTGGGTCATTACAGATGGGTAGATATTTACGGTTATTGTATTGTTACTCTTGATTATAATTTAACATTCAACTACCAAATCAGTCAAGTAGACTTACCATTTAGTCTTTGTGAGTTGTTTTCTCCTCAAATTTCTTGTAATACATTATAAACATAGTTTAATATTACCTCTATCCAAAATGAATAAATTCTTGAGGTGTGGCATATCTCAAAAGTCAATTAAAGAAATTAATTAAAGGGTAATTTGTCAATATTATATTATTGCTTCTTTCCAAATACTTTTTTCAAACCAGATATAGTCATTAAAGATATGACTAATTTTGAAAAAAATAATAATTAACACATCTTTGGACTTCAAAAAGTTCATTTATTTCAAATCAGTGTTTTAAAATGTGGGGCATGAGGCGAGGCATTTTACGTAGCATGGGGCAAGGCATAAGTTCCAAAATACGGGGCCTAAGTTTCATGGATCTGCGGGGCGTATATATCATGTATCTTCAATTTTATAATTTTATTAGTAAGAAAATAAACAAGAGTAATATTTTCAATAATTTTGCAAATAAATCACCAATCATATAGAAAAAATATTATATTTATTATTTGAGAAAGGTAACAACAACAAAAAATGATAATAGTCGAGATAATCTTTAAAATAAAATCATCATCCACTTTATCATTTATCTCCACACCTTCTAGTCCTCCCCACTCTCAACTAATATTTACACATATTATTATTTATATATTTCAAAAATGGAGAAGGATAACAGTGTAAGAACAATGTCTAAATATGGATAAAATTGTCTCAGGAATATAGTGCTCTGAAATCTCTATCCTACCAATTTTAGGCATAATCATCCCAAAAATTATTTATGACGACGTTATTTTCTTTGAAAGTTTCTTTTTATTGATATATTTTAGATAAAATCACTACAATATAAAAACATGATAGTATAAAGTATAAATATCATTACACCAATAATAAAAAAATATTACTTATAGCAAAAATACTTATAAAATAATAAAAATTTAATTTAATACCCCAGGCGTACGCTTTTATGCTTGGGACTTACGCCCATTTTGGGGCTTCTGTTTTATGGATCTATGCCTTTCATTTACACTTGTGAGCATTTTGGTATGCCCGCGTCAAGACGCGCCCCGAAAATGTCTTTGAAAACACTATTTCGGATCATAAAAAAAAGTGTTAGACTTCATTTATATTGAAATAAAGGAAGTAATATTTTTATCATTTTAAAATGTTGGTACTTATTGATATGAGACACACGTGTTCCCAAAACTAGTCTTAATATAAACAAATGCACTTAATGACCTAAGGTTTGAACTGTTCATATTAAAACCTCCATTGAGTGTTAAAAAAGGAGGCACGATTTCTTTTTTTGAATAAAAATAAGATACTTCATTTAAACCCTTTTTCCTCATTGTATTGGTGCAAGATGGATGAAATAGAGGCTCGTATCACATATATTATGTGATAAAAAGGTGCCAGCAAAGCTTAAAAGTAAATTCTACAAAGTGGTGGTTAGACGACTATGTAGTATGGGATGGAGTGCTAGCCAGTCAAGAACGCCCATGTGCAGAAGATGAAAGTTGCAGAGATGCAGATGTTACGGTAGATGTGTGGGAATACAAGGAGAGATAAGATTAGATATGATGATATTGGGGCCTAGGTAGGAGTGGTTATGGTGGAGGAAAAAATGCATGAGGCAAGACTGAGGTGGTTTGGACATGTGAAAAGGAGGTGTTCGAGTGCCCAGTACGGAGGTGTGAAAGGTTGGCTATGAATGATTTTATGAGAGGTAGAGGTATACCGAAGAAGAAATGAACAAAGGCGATTAGAAAGGATATGGTGCAGTTACAACTCACCGAGGACTTGACCTTAGATAGGAAGGTGTGGAGTACAGGGATATGTTTTGCTACCAGGATTCGAATCCCAGTTTGACTAGGAACAGAAGCTGCAAAACCCCATTCAAATCCAAGAAGGAACAACAAAGATTTAATCCACTATTATAAATACCCTCTCATAACATGTTTTAGGGGCATTTCTTCGTCCAACACATGGTGAAACATAAAGTTCCATAGTTTAATCTTTTGTTCAATTCATACTTTATGAATTTGTGTAATAGCTTAGTTGAATATTTGTTGGAGAATTCATCAAGTTTTTGTGATTCCTTTTAGCTTGGTGATTTTGTTGAACAAGTTTATATTAAAGTAAGTATTTCATTATGATTTCTTGTACATCTTTTGTTTGTTTTCTCATAAACATGATTCAGCTAAATCTCTTTATCTAGGATTGTGGAAACCATGATGGATTAATGAATGTAGGCATAAGAGAATAGTGATTCATGAATGGTGAATTGGATGCAATATTATTCTCTTTGATTTAATTAGTTTTAGCGGTTGCAAACATTGAAGCGTGCATGTATCATCAACTTGCCCGACCAAGGAGGTTGAAGTTAGGAAAAGAGAATAACAATGGAAATTTGAGGCTACCAATCCTTATCTAAATTAACTCGAGCTATAACCGAGGATAGTTAAGTCATGACTTATGGTGAGGGAAAAATATACACACTTTGAGTCTGAGAGGAGATAAGTGAAATTTATTTATGTAGGTTGAGAGATGTTAGATGAACTTAATCATCAGTCTTACAAAAAATTCATCAACATAGATCACTAATAAAGGCCTACTAAGTTATGAAATCATAGAGCACACAATCCTTATTTTGTCTTGATAATTTGATACATAAATCAATCTTTGTTAGAATTATTTTATTCTCTTTATTTGCAAACTCCCCTTTCAAAATATTGATTGCAAGTTAGTTTATTCATCATTAACATATTTTTTTCTTCTCTATCCCCTGTAAGATCGATCCCAACTAGTTGGGTTACTATATTTGACAGCTACCCCTTTATACTTCCATTAGTGATTGGGCGTGATTAAATTTTGTCGCCGTTGCTGGTGAATATAGTTAAGAAAAAGTTAATTGTTGTATAAGCCTATTAGTAATCTCTATTTTATGATTTACTTTTTTTGTGTTGTCGCAAGTTAACATGGTGAACCCTGTGGATCAAATTGATCTCACCAATGGAGGAGATGATGGAGGCGCAAAGAGCCGAATCCATGCACCAAGCTAGAAGAGCTGAGGCTGCTAATATTATTGTCGCCTTGGCAGAGAGGAACCGACAAAAAGCCCCCTTTTCATTATGGACGTAATACCGTATGCAATGTGCTCTTCGAGGGGGAGTTTTAGCGAGAGGAAGTTGTCTACACGGGAGCTATTTTCCAACCCCACTGCCAGTAAATGCAAAATTCAATGTGACTAGTACTATGATGCAGTTGCTGACCATGAAGGGATTGTTAAATGGTTTGTCCTGAGAGGATCCAAACCAACATCTAATAAGTTTCACCGATATCTGCAATGCTTATAGACTGTTCGAAGTTTCTCAAGAGGCAATTAGACTTTATTTATTTCCATTCTTATTACCTGGGGAGGCCACTTGATGGCTAAACAAGCTTCCAGATGAGTCTATCACCACTTGGGCAGAGCTAACCACAGATTTCTTGGAAAGATTCTTCCCACCCTCAAAAATGATTCAGTTGAGGGTTGAAACTATTAACTTCAGACAATTACCCAGGGAAGCTCTACATGAGGCATGGCTAAGGTTCAAGAAGAAATTGAAAGTTTCCTAATCACAAGCTCCATGAGGAAGTCCTTTTGGAGGTATTCTATAGGTCACTAAGCACTATGAACAAAGTCATAGCAGACGGGATAAATGATGGGTTCATTATGGCCCACACTTTTGCAGATGACGAAGACCAATACTACATGGCACACCAAAGAGTCTGAGGCCAGTGCGATAAACTATCTAAGAGGAATGTCAGAGAGCAGCAGAAAAAGGAAGAAGAATGGGACCAAGACATGGCCCATCTCAAGAACTAGTTGGAATTGATCACCAAGCACCTCACCACACGGAATACACAGAGGGTGCATGCGCTAAATGCACAAGACTGTATGATGATCACTACCCTGAGGTGGAAGAAGAAGCAAATTTTGTGAATAATCAGGGGAAGTTCTGGGCCAACACCCAAGGGTCTAACCAAGACTCTTAGAATTAAGGACAAGGAAATCAAGATCGTAACTACTATGGGAATAATAACTATGACCAGGCTAGGACTAGAGATAAGGACCAAGGCTAGTGGAGAATATAGAGGCTGCGAAGAATGATAGGAGTGGAGTTTATACTCCTCTACAAGGAAGAGAGCCTGTTTTGAAGGAATTTGGGACCGCAAGATTAGAAGATAAGATGAGTTGCATGATGAAGAAAGTTGATTCTACTGAGTTAGAAGTTAAAGAGATGAGAGGGGAACTTTCAAGCTTCAATCAATTGGTGGAATCACATTCAATCTCCATCAAGCAGCTAGAGTAGCAGGTAGGGAAAATCTCAGTCACACTAAATCAAAGACAAAAGGCACTTTGCTTAGTGATACCGTTCCAAACCCTCGAAAAGAGGGTAATTGCATGTGACCATGAGCCTAATAGGTATCTTGATGAAGTTTGAGTAATCAAGATACTTATGTTGAGCCGCGCCATTAAACCAGGCACTACTTGGGAGGCAACCTAAGATAATTTGATTTTATAATTTTTTGGAGTTTATGTGCTTGTTGAAGTGTGTAGGAGTTAAGACATTATACATAAAAAGAAATTTTGAGCTTAGAGGTTGAAAATGAGGTGCAAGGAAAATTTTGGCACTGCAACGCGCTGCGTAGGGCCTAGCACCGCACAAAGCAGCGTGACGCGTAGGGCCTAGCACCATATGAAGCACTGCTACACGCAATTTCTAGCACCATGAGGAGCACCGCATTGCGTGAGGGATGCCAAAGGGGGAAAGTTAGCGGGTTGCGGGTCAAACCCGACCCAGGGGGTATTTTAAAATCAAAAACCTAATTTTCTTCATCCTATTCTCTCCACTAGCACGCCGCACACCCCTTCTCTCTTTAAAATGTTCTCCAAAATCTTCATCTTTCTCACAAAATTGTCCAAACTTATTCACCCAAATCATAAAAGACAAACATTTTTCTTGAATCTCCAAAAATGGCAGAAAAACCAAGCAAGGGGAAGGAAGAGGATTTTTCAATCCATGGTTCTAAAAGGTCAATAAGATCTAGTGAAGAGAAAAATAAGAATGTGAGCTTACCACAACAACCATTGAAGCATTTTGGTCTTTGCTGGGTCACGGAGCAAGAAGGTAAAAAATGGTTTAAAGAACACAAAGATTCAAAGTACTCACATGAAATGTTTAATGATAGAGAAAGTTTTGCATTCAAATTTTCCAACATTGTAGATATATTGCTTACTCTTGGTCTTGGCTTTGTGTTTAATGATCAGGGGAAAGTAACTTGAACATGGTGAGGGAATTGCTTACTAATTGGAACCAAAGGAAAGGTCCAACCAAGTAAAGTTTCGAGGGCAAATTATTAATTTTTCGCCCACTTTTTTGAATAGAATTCTTGGTTCACCTAGAATTGACCCACAACTCTTCAAAAATTTAATTTTGAGACCTCCTTATACGAAAATTCAACACACACCTAGTGGCCTAAATTCAGTCACATGGTGGGCCCATCACCAATAAGACTGGTATCATATGCCTTTCTTTATTCCCATATGACTAGAGAGGCTAGGATTTGGTTGAAAATTATTTGTGCTTGTTTGGTGCTCGGGGAGCACGTGACTCATGTTACATGAGAGAGTGTGTGTCTTGTTTATGCATTGATAACTGGGATGCCTATTAATGTTGGGAAGATTATCAAGGATGTGTTGAGGAGTGCAAGAGTGAAAAAAGGATAAAGATTTAGTTTTAGGGGTCTCTTGATTTGATTTCTGTGGAGCGTACCAAACTAAGGAGGAAGTGGATTATAGGCCTAGGTATGAAGTGAACGAGGATTGATGTGACAAAGACTAAGGATCATGAGGGCATACATGGTCCAACCCTATCCATTAGTGAGCGTCATGCAAGAATTAATAACAAACTGAGTCACCTATATGGCATACAAATGCTATGATTGAGAATGAATGGTGTGATAGAAGAGTAGCTACAACAGTTCAACATGGACTATCCCTTGAGTGAGCATTTGAAGGCTCTCTACAAAGTTGGGCCTGGATTTGAGGATCCCTTAGATGATGATGATGCCATAGAAGAGGAGTAGGCTAGAGTCGATTCTGACTTTGAGTTTGATGATGAGGATGTTTTTGAGATGGGGAAAGATTCTTTTTTCCCTACTGATGATGTGTATTAAAGGCCCAGGGTGTTCTTCTTTCACTCTTTTACTTATGCATTATTGTTTTAGTACTGAGGACAGTGCTACCGATTAAGTGTGGGGTGGAAGAAGTAAACTTCATCATACCATGCGTTGCTTTCATTTCTAAATTTGTACGTGGTGGACCTAGAATTTTTTTGTGTGTGTGATTCATGACTTATCTTGTTTTCTTGATTGCTGATAGTAGTTTTTTTAAATTTTGTTTTGGATTTCACTAGTTTTTATTTTCAGTACTTTTCCGGTGGATAGTCCCATAGAACTGAGTAGTGGGTCTAGATTTATTTTTAATTTTTCTATTTAGTATTCATAGAGTTATGACTTTTCTTGATGACAGATGGATGGCGACCGTCTTAAAGAAAAATTAGTCATTAGGAGAACAAGAACTTGAAACCTTACGAATATTAGGTGCTTTACTTAGATATCATTGAGACTTTATGAACTTCAGTCAAAAATGCATGAAGTAGAAACACTTAGACTTATGGAACTTGACCCCTATACTTGAAAAATTGGGCTTAATTATGTTATGCATTCAATATGGATATATGTGTTTATGTAATCTTGATTGTCATTGTTAAATCGTTTGTGCCATGAGTGAGTGAGATTTTTTTTTGGTATACTCCATGTTTGCAATTTGATGTCTAGAACTTTTCCGGTTTGTGTGCAAAATGAAATAAGGATGTCAAATCTAGGAAGCGATATAGGCATTTATTTGGTAACCTATTTGTATCCTATTTTACCTACCTTGATGTAATTATCCTAATTAGTCATTTTGATCCCTTAGCCTATTTTTTTGATAGCCATATTTCAAGCTTAATCTCTATTTGTTCTATTAACTCTTATTTGATCCAAATGAATCCTAGAGCACTTTAATGAAAATCATGCATAAAAGGAGAATAAGTGGACAAGAGAAAGGAAAATCAAAAAGTGTGAAAATTAGAAGAAAAGAAGAGAGTGAAATTTGCTAAACAAGGAGAGTGTAAGAAAAAGAGAAAAAGTTTGAAAAAATTAACGAATAAATCAAGAATAAAAAAAATTGTGAATGAGCTTACAGTTGAAAATTCTCAACTAGTCACCTAAGTTTAAAAATTGAAAAGAAAAGGAGTTATAAGGAGAAAAATAGGAGGATTGAAGAATGTACTAAAAATTCAAGAGTTGTGAAGTATTAAAGTGCTTAGGGAGATTAGTCACTATCTTGATCAAATAATTCCTACCCATCCCTTAGCCTACATTTCATCCATCTTAAGTCCTAATTGATTCTTGATTCAATATTCTATATTAGTGGAGTATTTACACTAAGAGTAAATCAGTGGATTGTCTTTTGCATGGATGTTAACCTTTTTGGGAGAGTGAGTGGGAATTATTTTTTTATGCCCATGTTCAGAATGTTATATATCTTGAGTGTGAAAGGGCAACTCCCTAAATGGTGAAGGCACATAATGGTAAGATTTTGGTACATCTTGATTACTAAATTTCATATGATTTATGTTGGTCCAATATATCTTGTTGAGTTAGTTCTAGAAGCTAAGGGATTTCAAACTTTGATATTTGAATGTTGATCCTATATGCATGTGGAGTGAATTATTGGAGCTTGATTGAATTTTCTAATGATCCTAAGTGTAAGTAGACCTATTCGTAGGATGAATTTTGTGATTAAATGTGAGAAGGGAAGTAGTAGATTGTTCAAGGACGAATAATAGTTTAAGTGCGGGATGGCGATGAACGGCATATTTACGCATTTATTAGCCATATCTTTCCCATACATAGATATATTTTGAGAACAAATTATGTGTGTGTTCTTGTGTTTTGTATTATATTTTGAAAAAGGGATAACGCACATAATTAGATGCTTTCAGGTGTTAAAGTAATGAATTTGGTCTTAAATATGGCTTAAAAGAGCAGGAATGGAAAAATGGGGTTGACAAAGCGAGTATGATAGAAGTAAGCACACAGGTATAGTTATGCTATGACCTACACGCTGCATAGGCTTGGTCAGTGCACCCAAAGGCACGATGGCCCAAGCCGTCTGGCCCGTTGAGTAGCACGGCGCACAGGGGTGTGTTTGGCTGCTAGGATTCTAATTCCAGTTTGACTCGAAACAGAAACTGCAAAACCCAATTCAAATCCAAGAAGGAACAACGAAGGTTTAATTTACTATTATTAATACCCTCTCATAACATGTTTTAGGGGCACTTCTTTGTCCAACACATGGTGCAACATAGAGTTTCATAGTTCAATCTTTTTGCACAATTCATACATTACGAATTTGTGTAATAGCTTAGTTGAATATTTATTGGAGAATTCATCAAGTTCTTGTGATTCATTTTAGCTTGGAGATTTTTTTGAATAAGTTCATTAAAGTAAGTATTTCATTATGATTTCTTCTACATCTTTTATTTATTTTCTCATAAACATGAGCAGCTAAATCACTTAAGCTAGGGTTGTGGAACCATGATAGATTAACGAATGTAGGCATAATAGAATGGTGATTCATGATTGGTGAATCGAATGGATTGTTATTCTCTTTGTTTTAGTTAGTTTTAACGGTTGCAAACATTGACACATGTTTGTATCTTCAACTTTCCCTACCAAAGACGTTGAAGTTAGGAAAAGAGAATAACAATGGCAATTTGAGGCTACCAACCCTCATCTAAATTAACTTGAGCTCTAACCGAGGATAGTTAAGTCATGACTTATGGTGAGGGAAAAATATACACACTTTGAGTCCGAGAGGTGATAAGTGAAATTCGTCTATATAAGTCGAGAGATATTAGATCAACTTAATCGTCAGTCTTACACAAAATTCACTAGGATAGATCACTAATAAAGGCCTACTAAGTTATAAAATTATAGGGGAAAACAATCCTAGTTTTTTCTTGATAATATGATACACAAATTAATCCTTGTTAGAATTATTTTCTTCTCTTATTTGCAAGCCCCCCTTTTTTAATATTGATTGCAAGTTAGTTTATTCATCATTAACATATTTTTTCTTCCCCACTCCCTATGAGATCGATCCCAACTAGTTGGGTTACTATATTTGACAGCTACCCCTTTATACGTCCATTACGAGGTGTACTTTGGGCGTGATTGAATTTTGGCACCGTTGCCAAGGAATACGATTAAGAAACAGTTAATTGGTGTATAAGCCTACCGGTAATCTCTATTTTGTGATTTATGTTTTTTGTTGTTGTTGCAAGTTGGCATGGCGAATCCTGTGGTGCAAATTGATCTCCCACTGGAGGAGATAACGGAGGCGCAAAGAGCCAAAGCCTTGCGTGAAGAAGTGGAAGATCGACTAGCTGAAATAGCTAGAAGATCTGAGGCTGTTAATTTTGTTGCCGCCTTGGCAGAGAGGAATTGACAAAACCCCCCTCGTCATCATGGACGTAATACCATATGCAATGTGATCTTCAGGGGGAGTTTGAGAAAGAGGAAGTTGTCTAAATCGGAGCTATTTTTCCACCCCCATTGCCAGCGAATGCAAAATTCAATGTGACTAGTACTTTGATACAATTGTTGAGCATGAAGGAATTGTCAATGGTTTGTCCAGCGAGGATCCAAACCAACATCTAATAAATTTCACTAGTATCTCCAATGCTTACAAACTGCTCGGAGTTTCTCAAGAGGCAATTAGACTTTGTTTATTTCCATTCTCATTAGCTGGGGAGTCCACTTTGTAGCTGAACGAGCTTCTAGAAAAGTCTATCACCACTTGGGCAGAGCTAACCATAGCTTTCTTAGAGAGATTCTTCCCACCCTCACGAACGGGTCAATTGAGGTTTGAAATTAATAACTTCAAACAATTTCCCAAGGAAGCTCTACATGAGGCATGGCTAAGGTTCAAGAAGATATTGAAATAGTGTCCCAATCAGAAGCTCCCTAAGGAGGTCCTTTTGGAGATATTTTGTAGGTCACTAAGCTTCGCGAACAAAGACGTAGCATACGGGATAGATGATGGGTTATGTGTTTTGAGTTTACAACACTTTCAATGCTTAAAATTGTGAAAATAGCATGGACTTAGGTATGTTTATATGGATATGAGGTGTTTTTACTTTTTTTCAGGGAAAATAATTATTGGAGAAAAAATGTGCAAAAGATGCATAAAAGTATAGAAAATTAGCCAACTACCAATCTCAGTACGAGCATTACCTTGATTGTATGAGTCGTACTAAGATTCATGGAAAAACGCAGAATGTTGAAACAAGGAGAAGGCAAAGTACCACTCTCAGAAAGAACCGTATCAAGATGGTCCAAGCCATAAGTGGAGTCATTGAAATCTTCAGAGAAAAATTGCACAAGGCAGTCTCTTGGTACGGGTGGAACCCACAGATCATAACATCTACTTATGACCCCTACCATGAATTGTGGGGAGCTTCAGTGATGCTTAAAGACTTGGCAGAACCCTAGATGCAACAAGAAAGTATGAGTCATAGAAGGAAGGTACGAGGCATACCACAAATCATAGAAAACTTCAGAGGATGTCAAAGTTCTCAGGGCCAAGCCAAGCCACTGATGAATTGTATGACTCGTAGGACTATGATACAAGTCGTACCAGCTACCAACACTTAGTCAAATCTGCAGCAGCCAAGGGATGTACGAGATGCAGGTACGACCTGTACAACCCTGTTATGGGTCATATGATTAGTCGTGAGTCAAGCTTGCGCCAGATATGGAAAATTTTCTGTTAGCTTAGGAAAAGGTGATATCTGTATAAATACCTTTTATGTTTTATTTTAGTAGAACAATAAAGAGAGAAGGAAGTAGACGTGAGATTTCATTGTGAAAATTTTATTTGTGATTTATTATCAAGTTTTGAAGAGCAATTCTTAGGATCAACACTTGATTTTATCAATTGTTCTTGAGTTTGTTCATTGATATTCAAAGAAGGTTTTCTTCCAATTATGATTGTAAGTATTTAATTATGTGTTTGTGTATGAATGCTAATTACAATATTACAATCATGAGAGGATAAAACCTGCACAACTAGGATTGTGGGAACCATGGTGGATTAACGAAATAGGGTTATACCAAGTGATTCAACTAATTGTAAATGCTTGTATTGTATTTTCGTCATCTTTAAACGTTTCTTAACGGTGCACAATGTTAGGAATTGCCCGAATTCTTTACTTACTTGAACATAGAGAAGTAGAGGTTAGTAAAAGAGAATTACAACAAAATCTTGATTTTTGTGATCATCGTTTAACTTGAGCTTCCTTCGCGGGAAAGTTAATTTTGAATATATTGATAATGGTTAAAAATAAATCACTCATAAGACCTGACCCGGTGATTAAGTATAGTCATCCAATAGGGATGAACTAGCCATTTGGATGAACTCTAGTTATCAGTTCTACAAGTAACATTAGGATTGATCATGTGTGTATTCTGGAAGTAGTTATGAACTCATGGGGAACACTTACCCTAGTTATTTGCAAATATATTTACAGCCGTTATATAGCCCTTTGTTTCCAGAAATGTGAGTTAGAGCCAGCCAGGCGCCAGATGTGCCCAGGCTTAACAGTCTAGCAGGTCAGGTCTTAGTAGGGCACCAGGTGCCAGTCATACCCCCCCCCCCAAGGTGGGGTGTAATAACAGCCACAATTACAATCTTGTTGTAATATTGTTTTTCTTTAAACCCCCAATTTGGAGATAACTTACCAACTAGTTTAAGTACCGATATCATTCTAGATCTTACCTTATTCTCTGTGGGTTTGACCCCAACTTCTTTATTGGGTTCTTTAATGACAACGTCCGCTTCATACTTTGCCAGGAAGTGTGAGTTTGAGCATTATAAAAAAAGTTGCACCATTGCAAGGGAATATGGCTAAGATTAGATTAATTTCTTGTGTTTAACTTTTGGGTATTATTTCCCTGTTTAAGTTTTCTTTTTTTTCTTCTGTGATTAATTTAAGCTAACTTTGCAAACACCCATATGGAAGACAGAAGGCTGCTAGCGCCCATGAAAGAGATGATGAATATTGGAACACTAGTAGCCGTCTTGATGAACTATGAAGGAGATGAAGTACCAGGGTACATGGAGCTGGTAAATTCCCTAGAAGGAATGGGGTCATATAAGTTTATACCAAAGAAGTTAGACCTTGACTTGAAGAACCGTGTGACTCCGCTACCAAAGCTATCAGTGGAGGAACCACCAGTTCTTGAACTGAAGACATTACCTCCCCACCTCAAATACGCATTCTTGGGTGAAGACAACACGTTGCTAGTGATTATTGCAGCTGACTTGATAGAATGGAAAGTAGAAGCTTTGGTCACAGTAATAAAAAAGAACAAAAAGGTAA
The DNA here is from genome assembly GCA_035772735.1 of Datura wrightii. Classification (NCBI taxonomy): domain Eukaryota; kingdom Viridiplantae; phylum Streptophyta; class Magnoliopsida; order Solanales; family Solanaceae; genus Datura; species Datura wrightii. The sequence continues at coordinate 111,708,993 of JASDFA010000019.1, forward strand.
TTGGCTGGACCATAGTTGTTGTCATCAGGATCCCTCCAGGCATATGACTTAAAAAATCCAGCTCAAGCCAAATTGAACACCAAGTATAGAGCATCAGCGACGCCTAAACCCACCAATGCAAGAAGTAGTGAAAAAGGATATTATCAAGTGGCTAGATGCTGGTATAGTTTACCCCATTATGGGTAACAAGTGGGTAAGTCTGGTAAAGTGTGTGTCAAAGAAAGGTGGGATTACAGTGGTACCCAATGAGAAGAATTAGCTATTACCAACAAGACCAGTCACCGGATGGCGTGTGTGCGTGGATTACAGAAAGCTCAACCACTAGACCTAGAAATACCACTTTCTAATGTCGTTCATAGATCAGATGCTTGACATGTTGGTAGGTAGAGGTTGGTACTATTTTCTTAATGATTATTTGGGGTACAATCAGATCACTATAGCCCTGGAAGATTAAGAAAAGACTACCTTCACCTGTCCTTATGGAACATTTGCTTTCAGTAAAATGCGTTTTGGATTATGCAATGCACCAGCCACATTTCAGCATTGCATGATGTTGATATTCTTGGATGTGGTGGAGGACACCATCGAGGTATTCATGGATGACTTCTCAGTTGTGGGTGACTCGTTCAAATCTTGCTTCAAGCATTTGGGAAAAGTGTTGAACAGATGCGAAGAAACTAATTTGGTCTTAAATTAGGAAAAATGTCATTTCATGGTTAAGGAAGGAATAGTGCTAGGTCACAAAATCTCTAGAAAAGAGATTGAGGTGGATAAGGAGAAAATTGAAGTTATAGCAGGATTGCCACCACCTATTTTCGTAAAAAGGGTCAGAAGCTTTTAAGGGCATGCAGGATTCTATAGGAGATTCATCAAGGACTTTTAGAATATTGCACAACCATTGTGCAAATTACTTGAGAAAGAGGTGAAGTTCGTATTTGATGAGGCATTTCTGAAGGCTTTTGAGTGCTTGAAAGAGAAATTCATTATGGCTCTTATTATTATAGTTCCAGATTGATCTCTTCCGTTTAAGGTAATGTGTGACGCTAATGGAGTCGCTCACGATACTTTCTTGGGCCAACGGAGAGCGAAGATTTTTCATCCTATCTATTATGCTAGTAAAACACTCAACACGGACCAAAAGAACTACACTGTCACGGAATAGGAGCTACTAGAAGTGGTCTTTGCATTCAAGAAGTTTCAAGCATACTTGCTTGGAACTAAGGTGATCGTCCATACAGACCATGCTGCTTTGAAGTACTTGATGTCTAAAAAGGATGCTAAACCCAGGTTGATCAGATGGGTGTTTTTGCTCCAAGAATTCGAGTTTAAGGTGAAATACCGGCAAGGAATTGAAAATCAGGTAGCTGATAACCTATCTAGACTAGAATATGAGGCTAGAGAAAAAAAGGAGATTGATATCGATGATGCTTTCCAATACAAGCAGGTACTAGCTGCATCTCAGGACATCATTCCCTGGTTCGTGACTTTGCAAACTATTTGGTCAGCAAGATGATCCTAGCAGATATGACTCCCCAGTAGAGGAAGAAGTTCTTATTCGATGCTCGAACATACTATTGGGATGAACCATACTTATTTTACATTTGTGCAGATGGCATAATTCGAAGGTGTGTGCCAAGGTAGAAATTTTGAGCATCCTGGAAGCTTGTCACTCATCCCCAGTTGGGGGTCATCATAGTGGTATCCAAATTGCACATAAAATCTTGCAATGCGGGTATTACTGACCCTCTATTCACCAAGATGTCTATGATTATGCCAAGGCATGTTATCAATGCCAAAGATAGGGTGGCATTACTTGCAAGCATAAGTTACCATTGAATCTTATCCTAGAAGTTGAGTTATTTGATGTATGGGGTATCGACTTCATGGGCCTATTTGTTAGCTCATATGGGATGAAATACATCTTGGTGGTGGTGGATTACATCTCCAAATGGGTGGAGGCTATTCCACTACCTAACAATGAAGGAAAAAGTGTCACAGCATTTCTACTGAAGCACATAGTCACTAAATTTGGTACTCCCAGAGCAATCATCAGTGATGGTGGATCACACTTTTGTAACCACCTCTTTAGAGCCCTACTGGAGAAATATGGTGTTACACCCCATAAGTTTTCATCGTTTAACCAATGTGTTCGTACGTCTGTTAAGAGTTGATAGTACGATGCATACAGAAAAAGGCTCAGGGAATGAATGGACAAGTATGGAGTCGAACGAGCAGGAGGTCGATGCCGGAGGCCAGGCTCCCTGGGCGCCGCCATGTTGCTAGGCCGATGTATGGCTGGCGCGTCGTGCCGCTAGCCTGGAATTGTGGCCAGCGCACCATGCCCCACCACCACCACCTCAATTATATATATATGTGTTAAGTTGTGAAGTTTAATTCAGTATAAACATTTCAAGAACTAGCCAAGTCGGCGCTTCGCGCCCCTGTCCTGGAGTGCCCCCCCCCCCATGCCACCGCCTCAAGTATATATATGTGTTAAGTTGTGATGTTTAATTCATTGTAAACATTTCAAGAACTGAGCCTATGGGTTGGGGCAACTAAGGTCATGAAATTCTCGTCAGATTAAATCAAATTACGCCGTTAAATTCCATCCAAATGCAAATTCACCTTGGATAATGAGTTCTAGGCCTACGAGAAGCATCTCTGTGGAGTTATTTCTTGAATATGCGCTCAGTATACCGGAACCCCGCCAAGTAAAGTTTGTTGGAATTACTTCAAATTGAGTCCAAAGCTGCTATAAGCAATAGGTAAGCATTTCTATCTTCGGTACTCTCGAAAAATTGTAAGTTTTTGACCAAATTAAATGAAGTTGAATTATAGTTAAGGTTATTAAAAGGCATCATTATTTGCCAAGTTATGATATTGAAAATAGGAAAATTTCCACAGTATAAAGGTCGCAATTGAATGGAATCACCAGCCACAAGTTGAAACTAATTGGATAAACGAGAATCGACATTCGAGGTATGTTAAGGCTTATTCCTTCGGGAAGTTATTCTCATCGTATAATGATATGACCTATGTTCTTGAACGTAGATAACGATCCTATATGTTGTAATTAGTTGCTGCTAGTAGGAAAAGATTAGGTATGTTTTGATTAGTTACTGTCAGTAGAAAATGATTATGTATGTGGTGGTTAGCTACTAAAGGACGTATTTAGAGTATATTGCAGTATCCCTCGTTTGGAAAGAGTATATTAAGTGTGACTCACGCTAGGACCGTTATAGAAACTCCTCTATTCTCTTGTTCACTGTATTAGTATAATTCTGATGTTTTTTTGTCAAGCCAAGACCTTAAAAGTGTAGGGTTAGCTGTTGGGCCTGATGTTGTAAGTTGGATAGCATAGGGTGCAAACGAGTGATATAGCTTTCAATTTAATGCCTATATTATCAGTGAAGCTCACCCAGAGAACATTGGCAAACCATGACGCCTCCAGGGTTAGAATTTAGATAGGATGGTCTTACCTTCGAGTCAGTGGCACCAAGGTTGCCTAGTGAATTGAGCGACAGTCGGCCATATGATTGGCTATCGTCAGTAACCATTAGTTTCAGCCAACCCAATGCTTGTCCTATAGGTTTCTCAGGATACCATCCCAGTTGTTATGAGTCTGATAGATCAGTGGATACCCCAAGGAGGGAACCTTATTAGTAGTTAGACGGGGGGCCAATGCCCTAGCCTACTCTATAGATGTCCATGTACCCGTTCCCGCAGTGGCTAGATCCAGACAAACCTGCCTACTAGGCTATGAATTGCCCAGAGAAGCCATATGAGATCTGATCAGACTAGGTTAAAGTCTAAAGGGACTAGTACCATAGTATCACAGTGTTACTTCTAGGCCAGGAGTTATGGTAAGCTGCCTGAGGAGAGTTAGGGTTGACCGCTTAGGAGTCTGTCTGATTAGTAGCAGACCCACAGAGGTTCTAAGCAGAGGAACTAAAGAGTTTGTCACCTGCGACCTTACAATTTGTTTATGAATTATTCTTTCCCTAGATTTTCTTTCAGTCTATCGCTTAGCTCACCCGGACTTCATCTTTTACCTTCTAAGTCGACGGTAATTGTGATCATTGTCAGGAGCCTAAACGGCTCAGATACAGTTACAGGAGCCCAGACGGCTCAGATATAGTTACCAGGCCCAGATGGCTCAAATACAGTTACAGGAGTCCAGACGGCTCAGATACAGTTACAGGAGCCCAGATGGCTCAGATACAGTTATAGGAGCCTAGACAGCTCAGATATAATTACAGAAGCCTAGATGGCACGACCACAGGAGCCTAAATGGCTCAGATACAGTTACAGGAGCCCAGACGGCACAGATACATTTATAGGAGCCCATACAGCTCAGGCACGACCATAGAAGCCCGATGGCTCAGACATAGCTATAGGAGCCCAGACGGATCAAACTCAGTTGCAGAAGCCTACCAGGCTCGGGTACAACTTCAGAGGTCGAGTACGCCTTAGTCATAGTATGCCTATAGGAAGTAGTTCAGATAGGAGTATGCATTACTTGTATTTGTTGGGGCTTATGGGGGCCCAGGTGGGTTATTACTGTATTTCTTGTATCTTCCCAGCTTATGGGGCCCAGTTTAGGTTCTTGTGTGCATGCTTGTCTGCTAGCTATAACTTATGAATGTATAGTTGTGCAGCTTCAGCTCTTACATATGTAGTGGCTTATCAGATGTAGGTTGTGAGTACGAGAGCTTACAAGTTAACTTCTGTCGCTTCTTTCTATTCACTTTGAGTTCTTTATCAGCTTATTCAGTCTTATTTACTACCTTACATATTTAGTACATAGTATACTGACGCTCAACTATTGGGCGCTACATACTTGCCTGCAGGTTTAGACATACAGATTGAGGGATCTCTTAGCAGCTAGTTAGAGTTAGCAGATCAGCCAGCTCATTTCATTCAGAGTTTCCAGGTTGTGAAGGTTACCTATATTTTATTTGTATAGAATTTGGGTAGGCCATGGCTCTGTCCCAACCAATATTTTCACTCCTAGAGGCTTGCAGACTATAGTCTTTAGTTAGTTGGTTGTTGTTGGCCGTGTGGGGCCTAGTATAGCTGCTTGTTTTTATTTCTATTATAACTAGACAGTATGGTGGTCTTGTAGGCCTACATAGGATCCCTATTATTGTTATGTTGGCTGGGTTAGATATTTCCTCTTACAGGTGTTGCGTGGCCTTATTGACCCGAGGCTGTGTTTACAACCGAGATGTAGCAGTTTATTTTCTTGGTTGTGAGTCGCTGGTAAGCACCAGAGGTGCATATGTCCAGCCAGGTCAACCCAGATCCCAGTGTGGCGTTAGGTGCCAATCATGCCTCCCAAATGGGGCGTGACAAACTTGGTATCAGAGCAGGTCGTATCCTAGAAAGTCTGCAACCTATTTCTAGTAGAGTCTTATTTATAAATGTGTTGTGCACCACATTCTATAAATAGGAGGCTACGAGGCATGATAGTATAGTTACCCCTCCTTCTCAGATCATGCTATAGTGCTGAATTGTTTAGGATTGAATCCCTAATCTTTGATTGTTATGTCTGTCTAGAGTAATATTTGATATAAGACAGACTCCAGCCAGCCGCAAGCTAGCTACAACAGTAAGAGAAGGTACCAGTGAGGTGCCACTGTTGGGGGACAATCATCCTAAGGGAAAAAGCAGATGTCTTTTTAATCTTCCCGACATCCTCCCCGGGTAGCAGGAACCTCATAAGGTAACAGATATATCAGCACGATCCCCAGTTCTTCCTTCAAACTCAGAACAGGAGATTAGGAGTATAGTATATATAAGTTAGCTTACTTAGTAGATACTCAGAATTAGACAAGAGCAACAGTTAATGTTAGGTTGTCTGAAATGTATGCCAAATTGTGAAATTGTGGGATCTCACCTCCAGCCCTTTAGAGTTTATTGAATTTCGCGCCTTAGCCCTGTTATAGAAGGATAGGGTCATTTTCCACCTCCCAGTTTGTTCTTTTAGTACAATAGAAAGTGTAAGTATCAATGCCATGTTGACCAGAATAAATAGTAGAGGAGGGCTAGAACTGTTGATTCTGAGAAGGCTTAGATAGTGGTTGAGATCCCTAGTGTTTAAGAAGTTACCTAGACCCTCACGGTAGTAAATCAAGAGGGAAGATAAGATTGCCAGTAGCACCCAAGAATGTATGAGAGTCTATAAGGGATAAACCCCCAGCAATAGTACAGCTCAGGTTAGAAATACGCTAATTCCATCACAGTGTGCTAATAATGGTAGGATATACCTGCAGAATAATGGCTATGGCCCTAGTTTGTTATGTCGAAGGACAAAGAGATTATATGAGTGAAATTGGCTCTAGTGTGGGTCGGAATGATATAGGTTGGTAGACTTGGTCAATAATATCCTTGTCATTACGATGCAGGGGGCACGAACCCTAGATCTCAGCCTATAGAAGTAAGGGGAAGGAATGAGTATCTAGCTTTGGAGGAAAACAGAATCACCTCCAGGCTGTACTAGGTTGAAAGAGCATGGAATCGCCGCTGAATGTCGAGAAATAAGCATTGGACTAACATTTAAAGGATAGTGAGGTTGTAAACTAGAAAACTACATTATCACCACCAGTTGTGGAGGAAAAAGAGTGGCTTGGTATGGAGACCCTAGCCTAGAGCAGCTATAGATAAGGCCCAGCAAAAAGGAGTCACCAACCTTCGAGATAGCGGGGGGCGGAGTCTTAAGACCCAGAGGTTGAATCTATATTCTAAATGTGGCAGGGTTTCATTAGCAGAATGTAGAAAAGATATAACATGTCCTTTATTCCCTTATAAGAGTTTGATGGAAACTCACCAGGTTATAAAACAAATCTATTGGTGGCACAGGAAGAAGAACGATGTTATCGAGTTATGGCATAGAGCTCCAGTGGCCAGCAAAGGGAGGCTGGACATCAGGAATTGGGCAGGCTAATTCAGGAATAGTCGTGCCTGCGTGAAAGTGGAAATTAGACAATGTGAATATATCTACAGGGTTACCTCATACCAGGCGCAAACATGACCCTATTTGGATCATTGTTGAAAGACTAATGAGCCCAACTTATTTCTTGCTGGTCAGACATATAGTTCAGCTAAAGATCACGCTGAATTGAATACTAAAGAAATATTCCAGATATATGGTATCTCAGTATTTATTAACTTTTGATAAAGGGGTATAACTTATAGCTAGGTTCTAGAAAAGTCATCAGAGCAGACTGGGACGCATGTTAATTTGAGTACGGTTTCTCGTCCCCAAACAAATAGCCAAGTAGAGTACATGATTCAGACGCCTAGAGAACTGTTATGGGTGGAAATGTAGGCCCCTTGTATGATAACCTAAAGTAGGTAAATTGGAGGTCATTAAATCAGGTGTACTACATCAGTCAGATTGGAAAAGTTAAACTTATCAGAGAATATGTACCAGCAGATCAGGGTTGTCGGAAGTCCTACTCTAACGGATGACATAAAGGGTTAAGGATTGAAGTAGTGACTGGGTAATCCTAAAGAATTTTCCAACAAATGGTGTTATGCGATCTGATAAGGAGGGCAAGCCTAGCCCTAGAATTACTAAGCTATACTGGATCCTCCTGAAGATCGACCAAGTGACCTGTGAGATAGAGTTGCCTTAGGGGCTAGGATCTATTCATCAACACTATGCAAGCGCATAGGAGACCGTTTCTCAGATTGACCTAGTTGAGGACGCTCAGATTATAGAAGATCCTTTGCATGCGGAGTCTCCAACAATTATACTAGATCGCCAGGTTTGTAAGGGCTACCTTGAGAATCAAAGATGTGATCCATTATAAATCTTAGAGAAGAACAGGAGTTTAGCCAAGATAAATTGAGAAGCCCAACAATTATACTAGATCGCCAGGTTTGTAAGGGCTACCTTGAGAATCAAAGATGTGATCCATTATAAATCTTAGAGAAGAACAGGAGTTTAGCCAAGATAAATTGAGAAGCTAAGGATGACGTTGAGTCTAGATATCCTCAGTTGTTCTGGGCTCTACGATGATAGTGTTTAAACTTAGAAAATTGCAGTCAATCCAAGGTAGTTAAGGTGTTTTCTGGTTATTTTTGTTACTATTATTCACAGTTATTTATATATATGTTGTGGAGCTATGTTTCAGTTGTGAGTAGCGTCTTGTAAGATGACAATATGGGACTTTTCTGTGTTTCAGGTTTTCGGATAGTCCGTATTACAGAGGAGACTCTACAAAAACTTTTCTTGCAACAGTTAAAGGAGTTGAGTCTCTTAAGCCTAAGATCACATTCGGGGACGAATGTTCCTAAGGGGGATGATATTACACCTCATAAGTTTCCGTCATTTAACTGATGCATTCGTACATATATTGAGAGTTTTAGAGTACGACACATACCCTAAATGAACGGATGAGTACGGAATCGAGCGAGCAAGAGGTTGGGGACGGAGGCCAGGCACCCTGGGCGCCGCGCTGCATTGCCAGGCCAGCGCTATGGCGGGCGCGTCGTGCCCCTGGCCTAGCGCTGTGGCCAGCGCACCACACCCCCTGCCACCGCCTCAAGTGTGTGTGTGTGTGTGTGTGTATATATATATATGTTAAGTTGTGAATTTTAATTCATTATAAACATTTCAAGAACTGAGGCTATGTGTTGGGGTGACTAAGGTCTTGAAATTCTCATCAAATTAAGTCAAATTACGCCGTTAAACTCTGTACAAATGCAAATTCACCCAGGATAATGAGTTCTAAGCCTACAAGAAGCATCTCTGCAGAGTTATTTATTGAACATTCGCTCGGTATACCAAAACCCCATTGAGTAAAGGTTATTGGAATTACTTCAAATTGAGTCCTAAGCAGCTACCGCCAATGGTAAGCATTTCTCCATTCTGTACTCTCGAGAAATTGTAAATTTTTGATTGAATCAAATAAAGTTTAACGATAGTTAAGGTTATTGAAAGGTATCGTTATTTTCCGAGTTATGGTATTGAAAATAGCCTTATTTCCTCAGTATAAAGGCCACAATTGAATGGAATCACCGGCTACAGGTTGAAACTAATCGGATAAATGAGAATCGATATTCGAGGTATGTTAAGTCTTATCCCTTCTGCAAGTTATTCTCATCGTATAATGATACGACCTATGTTCTTGAACGTAGATAACAATCCTATATGTTGTAATTAGCTGCTACTAGTAGTTAAAGATTAGGTGATTAGCTGCTGCCAGTAGATAATGATTATGTATGTGGTGGTTAGCTTCTAAAGGACATACTGAGAGTATATTGCAGTATCCTTCGTCGGTAAAGAGTATGTTAAGTGCGACTCACGCTAGGAGCGTCATAGAAACTCCTCTGTTCTCTTGTCACCGTATTAGTAGAATTCTGATGTTTTTTTGTCAAGACAACACCTTAAAAGTTTAGGGTTAGCTGTTGGGCCTGATGTGGTAAATTGGATAGCATAGGGCGCAGCCGAGCGATATAACTTTCAATTTAATGCCTGTATTGTCAGTGAAGCTCGCCCAGAGGCTGTCGACAAACGATGATGCCTCCAGGGTTAGAATTTAGATAGGATGGTCTTACCTTTGAGTCAGCGGCAGTAAGGTTTCCTAGTGAATTGAGCGACAGCCCGCCATATGATTGGCTATTGTCAGTGACCGTTAGTTTCAGCCAACCCAATGCTTGTCCTATAGGTTGCTCAGGATACCATCCCAGTTGTTATGAGTCTGATAGATCAGTGGATACCCCAAGGAGGGAACCTTATTAGTAGTTAGACGGGGGGCCAATGCCCTAGCCTACTCTATAGATGTCCATGTACAGGTTCGCCCAGTGGTTAGATCCAGACAAACCTGCCTACGAGGCTATGAATTACCCAGAGAAGCCAACAGACTAGGTTAAAGTCTAAAGGGACTAGTACCATAGTATCACAGTGTTACTTCTAGGCCAGGAGTTATGGTAAGTTGCTTGAGGAGAGTTAGGGCTAACTTCTTAGGAGCATGTCCCATTAATAGCAGCCCCACAGAGGTTCTAAGCAGAGGAACTAAATAGTTTGTCACATGCGACCTTACAATTTGTTTATGAATTATTCTTGCCCTAGATTTTCTTTCAGTCTATCGCTTAGCTCACCCGGACCTCATCTTTTTCTGTCTAATTCGATGGTAATTGTGATCACTGTCAGGAGCCCAAACGGCTCAGATACAGTTACAGGAGGCCAGAAGGCTCAGATACAGTACAAGATCCCAGAAGGCTCTAATACAGTTACAGGAGCCCAAACGGCTTAGATATAGTTACAGGAGCCCAGATAGCTCAGATACAATTACAAGAGCCCAGATGGATCAAATACAGTTAAAGGAGCCCAGACAGCTCAGATACAGTTATAGGAGTCAAGACGACTCAGATACAGTTACAGGAGCTCAGACAACTCAAATACAGTTACAAGAACCCAGACGACTCAAATATAGTTACAGGATCCCAGAAGGCTCAGATATAGTTACAGTAGCCTAGATGTCTCAAATACAATTACAGGAGCCCAGAAGGCTCAGATACAGTTTCAAGAGCCCAGATGGCTCAAGCACGATCACAGGAGCCCAGATGGCTCCGACATAGCTATAGGAGCCCAGACAACTCAGAACCTGTTGCAGGAGCCTACCAGGCTTGGATACAGCTTCATAGGTCAAGTACACCTTAGTCACAGCACACCTACAGGCCTATAGTAATTTTAATGGGAGTAGTGTGCATTGCTTGTACTAGTCGGGTCTTATAGGGGCTAAGTGGGTTATTACTGTGTTGCTTGTACCTTCCTACCTTATGAGGGCCAGGTTAGGTTATTTTTTGTATGCTTGTCTACTAGCTACAGCTTATGAATGTATAGTTATGCAGTTTCAGCTCTTACTTGTTCTTATTAGATGCAAGTTATGAGTACGAGAGCTTACAGGTTAACTTCTGTCGCTTCATGCTATTCACTTTTAGTTCTTTATCAGCTTCTATTCAGTCTTACTTACTTCCTTACATATTCATTACATATTGTACTAACACCTAATTATGGGGCACTACATACTTGCCTGCAGGTTTAGACAAAGAGATTGGGGGATCTCTTAGCAGCTAATCAGAGTTAGCAGATTGGTCAGCTCATTTCATTCGGAGTTGTCAGGTTGTGAAGGTTTCCTGTATTTTATTTGTATAGCATTTGGGTAGGCCAGGGCCTTGTCCCGACCAATATTTTCACTCCTAGAGGCTTGCAAACTATAGTCTTCAGTTAGTTGATTATTGTTGGCCATGTGGGGCCTATGTATGTCTTATTTTATGCGTTCTACATGTGGAGCCTAGTATAGTTGCTTATTTTTATTTCTATTATAACTAGACGGTATGGTGGTCTTGTCGGCCCATATAGGATCCCTATTATTGATATGTTGGTTGGGTTAGCTATTTTCTTTTACAGGTGCTGCGTGACATAGTCAGCCTGAGGCTGTGTTTACAGCCGAGATGTAGTAGTTTGTTTTCTTGGTTGTTAGTCGCTGGTAGGTACAAGAGGTGCATATGCCCAGCCAGGTCAGCACAGATTCCAGTGTGGCATTAGGTGCCAGTCATGCCTCCCAAGGTGGTGCGACACATATGGCGTCAAACATAAGGTGGCAACACCTTACCATCCTCAATCAAGTAAGTAGGTGGAAGTTTCAAACAGGGAGATAAAGACCATTCTAGCTAAGACAGTGAATACTAATCAGAGAATTGGTCTAGGAAGCTTGACGATGCATTGTAGGCCTATCAAATAGCTTATAAGACCCCCATTGGTTCATCTCCATATCAGTTGGTCTATGGAAAGTTATGTCATCTGCCAGTTGAGTTAGAGCATAAGGCATTATGGGCTCTGAAAAAGCTGAACTTAAATTGGAATGAAGCAGCAAAGTTGAGACTTGAATAGCTCAATGAGTTAGATGAATTCCGACTTCGAGCTTATGAGAGTGCGGCCATTTATAAAGAAAGAATGAAGATCTATCATGATAAAAAGATTTCAAAGAGGAGTTTAGCACTAGTGATTTGATCCAATTGTTTAATTCAAGGATCTGTTTGCATTCTGAAAAATTGAAATATAGGTGGATAGGACCATATAAAGTGGTGAATGTGTCCCCATACAGTATAGTGGAACTTGAGAATAAAGATGGAAAAAGGTTCGAGGTGAATGAGAAAAGAATAAAGCTATATTTGGGAGACACTAAGGAAATAAGAGGAATTGAGGCGGTGTACCTTCATGATGCCTGAAGAATCATAAAAGTTATGTCGTGCCATGACGTTAAATTAGGCGCTGCATGGGAAGCAATCCATGGATGGTAAACTATGAGTAGCCATAGGTATGTTCCCTTCCTTCGTCTTTACATTCTATGCTTCGGGGATGAAGCATGCTTTATAAAAAGGGAAGGGGTGTACTTGTATTTTTGGAATTTTTTGGATTTATCCAAGGGTTTTCTTTCCATGTTTCTTTTCCCTCGGGCATACCATCTAGTAGAACCGTCATGTTTAGGATTTTATTTTTGTGTTTGTTCGGGTGTTCCGGTATAGGTTAAAAACCGACACGCAAGTGCACGTGGTCAAAGAAGTAATAAAGTGGCTAAGTAGCCAAGTATCGATCCAAGGAGGCTCAAGATATGTAAAGTTGCCTAGTTTACTATATTCCTATTTCACTTCTAATTATGCTAACAACAATGTAACCAACAGTTACTTGAGTTTTTGTTTCTAAACTATATATACTAAAATTAATAACAACTATTTACTGTGAATTTAGACAATGGATCTGAACATGCCAAGGTTAAGAACAAGTAATGAACTTGATAATCATGATAATTTGGTTAATCTCTTCTTCATGTTGCTAGCCAAGAACATTCGCCTAGAAATTAAAACTCTCGTATTTAATTTCACTTTAGAATCATAAACCATCCGTCTACATTTCTGTGATCAAATGCAATTTATGACCTAGCAATACAATTCCGGTTCCTAAATTGACTAATACGGCTTTCAAGTATATTTCTATCAGGAAAGCACATCAAAACCCAATTTTCCCAAACCAAGTTAAGAACAATACCCTATTAATTCACAACTTTCCAATTTCTTGCTCTTTCGAGTGAAATTGGACCTTTTAGATGTACATTAATGTCGGCCACACACTAATGCAGTAAGAACAAGAATTAATAGAACAACATGGAAGAAGAAGAAGAAAACCATATCAATTATAATCAAAATTCATTACAAGTGTCAAAACCTCAGCAAGGAAGAGAATTAGCCACTCATTTGTGGATTGATCATCCTAAAATGAGTGTAAATCATACGTACAATTGATAGAAAGAAGAAAAGAAGAGAAGAAATCCCTTAGCTTTTTCGTTCCTCAACTGCTCCTAACCCACGTCCTTGCTCTCCACTTCTCAACTCAGTCTAAAAACTAAAAACTCATTAAAATAAACCTAAGTGCGCTATTTATACTAGTGGGAAATTTTTCCCGGAATAACAAGCAACGTGTCACGGAGGCCAACGCGGAGCACTGCCTCCGTGACACGGCGTGGACGCGGACCTTCACTGGAATTTCAGGGTCCGGTAAATTAGCCTCAACGTGGCACGGAGGCCAACACGGAGGCCTCTCTCCGTGCCACGGAGCTGACGCGATGGCACACTGGAATTTGCCATTTTAATTCCTGTTCAGGCAGTGTGCTACCGCGATGGTAGCGTGGCACGGCTCCATCGCGGAGCCCCTATAAAATGTGCATTCCAATGTCTTTTCCACGCCGCATCCAAGTCCAACTCCGATATAGTTCCAACATGCATTTTAGCTCCTAAAAATCACATTTACCTTCAAAACAAATGCTAATCATGTTGGTTAGTATAAATTCGCATTTTATTACTAATTACATGATATTATATACACATTGCACAACAAACAAGGTAAAATTGATACGTTTGAGTATCACTTGGGCATATAAATCTGCCCAAGATCACTTACCCCACACTTAAATCCTTGTTCGTCCTCGAACAACATATACACAAATCATGCAAATTACATCCCAACCTTCGTCACTATGGTGCAACAATTTACGCTACGGTCATACCGAGTATTCTATTTTTGCAAATCATCAAGAAAACATGCTTGGTCGTACAATACAATGACCTTTAATACATCAAGACTTCCTAGACTTTAAGAATTGATTCTTGATATCGGCAAACTCATGCAAATCAGCTAATCAAGAAATCCGACACGAAAATCAATCTTTCATCAAGCATGTGCCCTCACAAATCGAGAGAATCTTCCCTTTTTTGTTCATGCAACACACAAACATGCAAGTAGGGGCATATAAAAATTAATTTCACTCTCTCTCCCAAAAGAATTCACATGCCTCATGTCATGACCCATAAGCTTGCCCTTAGTGTATTACTCCACTAATATAAAGAAATGCAATGTAAGATCACGTAGGACTTTAATGGGTTGTAACGGGGCTATGGAACTAGTATATATATTGGATTAGCCAATAATAGTTGCTAGCATCCTTAAGCGCCTTTTCAACTCATTCCCATCGACTTATGGACATTGTTCCTCTCTTTCCTCTTTTTCTCCCATTCATGCTGGTTTACTTTCATACAGCCCATTTCCTCAAACACACTTGACACAAAACAAAGGGTTTTCATGTCCCCTCAATATCATTTAATTATAACAAGTGTCTCTTCACCATCATCTTTTCTTTCCTCCCCTTGCTTTTCTTTTTCTTTTCACTCTTCTCACTCTTTGACACTTTGGGAAACATTTTCTTTTCTTTGTAAGCGCTTAAGAGTTTTGTATAGACTTTAAGGCTAATGAAAAGAAGGAATAAAGCTTAGTTTATACAATTTTGGACAAAAGAAAGAAAGAAATCGGCTAAAGGCTCAACGGGCTAACTAGGGTATACAACACATAGAAAGGTAGAATTTGACAAGAAAAAATGGAAACTATCGGTTAAAACAAAGAAATGCCTACGTCCTTTCCAACACTACACCTCCTTCATTTCGTTTTGTATACACACCAGGCAAGTTCTAGACAATTCACAATGGCATGGAATAACAATACCTCACTTCACACTTCATGCACATGCTCGAATCAAGATGCATTCACAGACTCTTTAATTAACCAATCACATGAATTCAAGATTAAGCCTCAATCATACTGAATCAAATTCTATAGCCTAGGTAACTCAACATATTTACAGAATTGCATGCTTTCAAACGAATCACTTCCACATTTTGAACATCAGTTACACACGCAACGAAATTTTAGCAACCATAAGCAACTACAGTTCATTGATGCAATCCACCAAAGAAAAACTAAAAACAAATAAAAACCCTACTCCTACAGACTACATTTCCCTTAAGACGGTCGTCATCCATCCATCATAGGGAACGGTCACTAACTATGACATCGGTTCAATGGGACTATTCTCGGTAAAAGAACCGAAAACAAACTCCGAGAAACCCAAAAAAAATAAAAATCGAAAATTTTTGCAACACATCGATCATTTCGATAGAAAGAAAATATTTACAAGTGCAAAATATTTTCGCGCAAATTTTTGAAAAATATCGATCATCTCGATAGCAAAAAATATTTACAAACTATTTACACTGGCAACCATAACTTTTCATACCACACATCATTAACCACACAAACAAATATATACACATACACCACAAATCAGTTCATAACAGGGAAAGCACAAACATACATACAAACCAAGGAAAAACATACAGCAAATTAGAGCCTAAGTCCCAGCACCTAACTACTCCCCACCCCACACTTAAATCGAACACTGTCCCCAGTGTTCACAAAAATGACAACACAAAAAAAATTCGGGTGGTGGAACTCCCTGACTAGTCGAAATATTCGACTTCTTCATCCAGTGCTGCGGCCTCGTCGCCCATGTCTGAATCAGCTCCATCGTCGTCATCAGACTCCACATCGGAGTCCTCACGACGTGTCTCCTCATCAGTAGGGACATCATCATCAGTAGGCCCCACGAAGGCTGGTCCCATCCGACATAGGGCTCTGGCGTTCTCGCCAAAGGGGTAGTCCAGCTCCAGCTGCCATAATTCTTCCTCGGTGGCTGGTCTCCCACCAATCCGTAGCTGAAGCATCTGCATGCCAAATATACGGGCCATGTACTGATCGTCCTGAGCATGTCGCTCGCCCAAAGTCAGTACTGGTCCGTGTGTAGTGTCGGGGGCCTTAGTCTTTGTCACATCAAGGGCCCTCCGCTCCAACTGCGGAATATTGTACAAAGCTTCTTCCTCAATGTCGAGGCCTCGGAGGAAGGTGGTGATGAGTCCGCCAAACCCGTATCTGTGGCCCTAGTGCAGTCTGGCTCTCTTCATGGCGGATATTATTACCGCCCCAACATTAATCTCAAGCCCTTTCATAAGGGCATACACCAAGCAGACACGGTCCCGGGTCACGTCCGTCATATGAACTCCTGGGATCAAACACGAACACACAATCTTCAGCCATATTCTGGCCTCCCTGTTCATCTGCGAATAAGGCAGAGTCTGGTGGTAACCCCTCTCCTTATGTCTACTCCATCGGGCTGTGGATCGAGCCCCACACAATGTACGTCTGATGTCGGCGTACGGTGGGGTGATGTTTAGCTGGCGGAGAACGTGAGCGTTTGTGTCCCGCGCTCCAACGATGGCATTCAGCTGCTGGGGTTCCAGAGTGACAATCTGCCCTCTGATTTTCACTGTGTGGCTTCTGATGGTCGGGTTCCAATTTGCGTAGAACTCTTGGACCAAGTGAAGGTTGCACTCCTTGGGCTCCTGAAAAATAAAGTTGAGCCCAGCTACTTCAATTCTCTGTACAATGCGAGGGAACTCCTGTGCGAGTGGTTCCCGTGCAATATGTTCCTCGGGGAAGTACTTGCTCTCCTTATGCTTAGTATACCATTTCTTTCCTTCCTCGGTTACCCATCTTATTCCGTATTGGCGGCGTTGGCCGCGCGGAACAGCTGGTGCAGCTGGGACTGCGGTGCCCAGTCTCATCCTTTTCCTACCGGTGCCTGAGGTAGAAGCACCCTTGCCTTTATCTTGTCTGCTCGCCATTGTACCTGTCAATTTACACAAACAAGCACAAAGTTAAGCTAAAAACTTGTTAACTTCGGCTAAGGTCGGGTTACACAACATTTACCCCACACTTAGGCCTTAGCTACTTCTACAAAATTACGGCAAGGATAACTCTAATTACACCACAGACAACACTATACACTCCATGCTTAGTGCGTTCACAAAAAAATTTCGATAGCATAACGGTTAGCGTACTACTCAGACTTCATACAGCTAATCCCAATCCTACTATCGCTAACAATTCACACATCGCACTTCGCAACAAAAACAACAACAAAATAAAAACAACGATAAAAACATTCTATATACAATCTAATCCAAACAATCTAACCAATTTACACACTTTTTGCATTTTCCCAAAAAAAATTCGAGAATTTGTCGTCTTTTAACATTTACACAATATTTACCACGACTTCTTTCAATTTACAAACACACCCCGGCATCTAATTTGCCGACTTATCAAGTCACTCAAGTTAAATTCAACAACTCATGCCCTACAATACAATTCTATAATCAAATTCGAATTATTTACGCAATCGATAAGTTCAAACGCTAAATACAATAATCCAAACATATATCAATCACAAATAATCCAACATTCATGTTTAATTTCTACCTAGGGTGATATATCTCACCTCACATGCCCAAATTTGACTAAAATCGCCAAAAAATTGAGATAGACGATGAAAACATACATTTGAATTGAGAAACCGAAGAAACTTGACGTATTCCTTGCTTAGGAACGTGGCACGGTGCTTGGGGAGGGGGAAATAGATGTTTTGGTCACGGAGGGAAGAGGGAATGGGAAGAAATGGGGCGAAATCGGGGGTTTTAATTTAAGAAAACACGCTGGTCACCCGGCAACCCAGTGTGACCCGGCACCAAATACACGGCAACGTGTCACGGAGGGTAACGCGGAGACCCTCCTCCGTGACACGGAGCCAACGCGTTGGCTTACTGGAATTTTTGAAAAATTCGAATTTTGCCTTCAACATGTCACGGAGGGTAACGCGGAGCCCTACCTCCGTGACACGGCGCCAACGCGCCAGTGCACTGTTTCTTCAATTAATTTAATTTTTCATACCTTGCCTCATTTTCTCGATTCCATATATATTTCCTCCGTTATACCTGAAAATCACCTCACTAAACAGAATTGGTTAGATTAATAGATTTCCCTAACTAAAATGAAAATCTAAACCTAATCAAGAAAAGAAAAAGAAAAACAAAAATTGGAAATAAAAAATAAAAACAAAAATAAAGATAAAAATTAACTACACTGTGCAAAAAGAAGAAAAATAAAATATTTTTCTCACGGGTTGCCTCCCGTGCAGCGCCTGGTTTACCGTCGCGGCTCGACGTCCTTTATGCTCACTTGTCTACTAGGGTGATGGACGATTTGTCCCGATCATGGTCATCCCCCCAGTAGTTCTCAACCTTATCTGGTGGCCTTCCTAGTAACTCTCGGGAATCACTCATTCCATTAGCATTCCCATGATCAATCACATTGATCACCGAGAGTTCCTTATAAACAGTCGGGAGCTTAGGTACCTTGTACACATCGAACACTTCGACCTTGTCATGTGCTCGCATCGTGAGTTGACCCGCAACTACATCAATTAATGCTTTTCCGGTTGCCAAAAAGGGTCGTCCCAAAATAAATGGGACTTCAGCATCTAGTTCAAAATCCAGAACAATAAAATCGACCGGAAAAATGAGGGAGCCTACTTGCACTAACACATCCTCAACAATGCCATCCGGCTTAGCTAAAGACCTGTCTGCTAGCTGCAAGATTACTGTTGTAGGTCTAGGACTCCCTAGACCTAACTTTCTGAATACCGAAGATGGCATCAGATTTATGCTTGCCCCCAAGTCGCATAATCCACGAGCTCGGATACTTTTCCCAATCGTAAGCTGGATAGTAAAACTTCCAGGGTCTTTCAGTTTTGTGGGCAACCTATTCTGAATATGGGAAGTGCATTCCTCCGTTAAAGCTACCGTGGCATACTCAGTCAAACGACTTTTGTTAGCCACGATGTCTTTAATATATTTCGCATATTTTGGCACTCCCTGCAAGACATCAACAAGAGGTAAGTTAACATGTACATGTTTAAGTACCTCCATGAATTTCTGGAAACACGCCTCCTCCTTGTGTTTCTTAAGTCGTTGAGGGAACGGGGGTGGAGGCCTTTCTGATTCTGCTTCTTTAGTCTTCCCCCTATCAGAACTTTGTTCCTCCTCAACATCTGCTGCTCCTGACTTTTGAGGCGGTCTTTCCGGTTCCACCTCCTTCAACTGTAAACCACTCCTCGTGGTCACTGCATTTACCTGCTTCGGATTAGGATCCGTGTCGCTAGGTAATCCTCCTCTGGGTCTAGTATTTTGGGCACTCGCAAATTGCCCAAACTGATATTCAAGAGCCTTGGTCGCCAACTGATTATTCTTCACTTCGGCTGCCAATTTAACATAGTCAGCCTGCAATTGTGCCTGATTAGTGATCATGGTTTTCAACATCTCCTCAATGGTAGGTGATGGTGGTGGAGGAGGGGCATTGTGATTTCTGAATTGAGCTTGATAATTTTGTTGCCCTCATTGATTTCTCTACATACCCTGACCAGAACTTTGGCCTTGTTGGTTGTTGCTACCCCACGAAAAATTCGGATGGTTCCTCCAATTTGAGTTGTAGCCACTACCAAACTGCTGTTGATTTCTCTGTGCATTGCCCACAAAGTTAACAGAATCAGGATTTGCACCACAGCATTCAGCTGAATGCTCACTACTACCACACACTTCACACCACATCTGTTGAACTGCATTGACTGAAGCTGAAGGCTGGTTCAAGTTCATATTGCTGAAGTGATTATTTAACTGATTTTGCAAAGCAGCTATCTGTGCAGCGATAACTGTGAATCCATCCACTTCAAGCACTCCTGCTGCTTTTCGTGCTCCACCTCGAGATGAATCTGCATTCCATTCTAGATTGCCTTGTGAAATTCGGTTGAGCAAAGTGTACAGCTCCTCGTAAGTCTTTTCCAGCGCTTTCCCTCCAGCTGCTGAATCTAACAGAATTTTAGTGTGGGGTTCCAAACCCTCAATAAATGTGTGTACCAATACCTCATTGGACTGATGATGATGAGGACAGTCCCGCAACATGGATTTAAATCTTTCCCAGGCTTGATATAGATTTTCTCCCTCCCTCTGTTTAAAACTTAGAATTTGACTTCTAAGTCTGGCTGTTTTACCAGAAGGGAAAAATCTGATCAAACACTTCCATGCAAGATCATCCCACATTGATATATAATTGGGTGGTTCAGCTTTTAACCACCTCTTGGCTTCACCAAGTAAGGAAAATGGAAATAAGGTGAGCCGAACATAATCAGGTGACACTCCAGCGGGTATATAAGTGTCACTTATCTCCAAAAAGTTTTGGAGATGTTGTTGTGGATCTTCATGAGAGAGACCGGTAAACTGCCCGCTTGTGTGCAAAACTTGCACCATATTCTGCTTTAATTCAAACCTCCCTCCAGGCTCTGGTTTGCGGATACTAGAATATACATTGTTGGCGTGTGGGATTGCCACCTCGCGAACCGGCCTTGCTGCTGCTTCATCGGGCACTAACACTGCCCGCACAACTGGTGGATGTTATTGCTCCATCATAGACTGTCGAAAAACTGCAGCTTCTTTTGTAGAGCTTCTTCTCTACGTTGACTATGAAATTCACGTTCAGGCTCTAAGTAAGATTCCACCAGCTCTTTGTCCCTTGCCAGTGTTCACAGAAACAAAATCTGCAAAATACAGGCTAAGACCAAGTTGTTAACACTTTAAGAAAATAAAAATAAAAATACAGTAAATTTACACTAAACACAATTTCACAAATCGCCTAGCCTCCCCGGCAACGGCGCCAAAAACTTGTTCGGGTGTTCCGGTATAGGTTAAAAACCGACACGCAAGTGCACGTGGTCAAACAAGTAATAAAGTGGCTAAGTAGCCAAGTATCGATCCAAGGAGGCTCAAGATATGTAAAGTTGCCTAGTTTACTATATTCCTATTTCACTTCTAATTATGCTAACAACAATGTAACCAACAGTTACTTGAGTTTTTGTTTCTAAACTATATATACTAAAATTAATAACAACTATTTACTGTGAATTTAGACATTGGATATGAACGTGCCAAGGTTAAGAACAAGTAATGAACTTGATAATCATGATAATTTGGTTAATCTCTTCTTCATGTTGCTATCCAAGAACATTCGCCTAGAAATTAAAACTCTCGTATTTAATTTCACTTTAGAATCATAAACCATCCGTCTACATTTCTGTGATCAAATGCAATTTATGACCTAGCAATACAATTCCGGTTCCTAAATTGACTAATACGGCTTTCAAGTATATTTCTATCAGGAAAGCACATCAAAACCCAATTTTTCCAAACCAAGTTAAGAACAATACCCTATTAATTCACAACTTTCCAATTTCTTGCTCTTTCGAGTGAAATTGGACTTTTTAGATGTACATTAATGTCGGCCACACACTAATGCAGTAAGAACAAGAATTAATAGAACAACATGGAAGAATAAGAAGAAAACCATATCAATTATATTCAAAATTCATTACAAGTGTCAAAACCTCAGCAAGGAAGAGAATTAGCCACTCATTTGTGGATTGATCATCCTAAAATGAGTGTAAATCATACGTACAATTGATAGAAAGAAGAAAAGAAGAGAAGAAGTCCCTTAGCTTTTTCGTTCCTCAACTGCTCCTAACCCACGTCCTTGCTCTCCACTTCTCAACTCAGTCTAAAAACTAAAAACTCATTAAAATAAACCTAAGTGTGCTATTTATACTAGTGGAAAATTTTTCCCGAAATAACAAGCAACGTGTCATGGAGGCCAACGCGGAGCACTGCCTCCGTGACACGGTGTGGACGCGGACCTTCACTGGAATTTCAGGGTCCGGTAAATTAGCCTCAACATGGCACGGAGGCCAACGCGGAGGCCTCTCTCCGTGCCACGGAGCTGACGCGATGGCACACTGGAATTTGCCATTTTAATTCCTATTCAGGCAGTGTGCTACCGCGATGGTAGCATGGCACGGCTCCATCGCGGAGCCCCTATAAAATGTGCATTCCAATGTCTTTTCCACGCTCGCATCCAAGTCCAACTCCGATATAGTTCCAACATGCATTTTAGCTCCTAAAAATCACATTTACCTTCAAAACAAATGCTAATCATGTTGGTTAGTATAAATTCGTATTTTATTACTAATTACATGATATTATATACACATTGCACAACAAACAAGGTAAAATTGATACGTTTGAGTATCACTTGGGCATATAAATCTGCCCAAGATCAATGTTCTTATTTAATTGAAAAGTATCTTAGGAGTACTCAGCCAATAAATTGTACTAGTTTTGAAGTTCTGAAAAATTGACTCTATTTAAAAATTTTGATGATTAGCTATGTACTTGTTATTTGCAAAGCATGATTTATGTGGATCTTTTTGTGTCATTTAGTTTATTAGAATGAGTAGTTCTTGTTAGCCGTGTATAAACCGAACAGATAGAATAAATGCAAGACATGTATCATGAGTGAGTGAGGTCTAATACCTAGTTCAATAATGCATAGAGGATCTAGAACTTGGCTGGTCGGTCTTTACATAAGTTTTAGGATGGTTGGTTAGGAAAGCATCATAGGCCATTTTTGTTTGGCCCAATTTTAACTTAAGTAACCCTACCAGAATAATATGATTCCCTTGATCTCGATTTTGAGCCTTAAATGAACCATTTTTCTTTGATTAACCAATTAACCGTACCCGTTTTTATAATGAACCTGTTTTGGCCCTGGTCCTTCCTTGGACATTGTGAACCTCAACATAGGTAAAATGTCTAAGTTGAGAGTGGCTAGAGTAGCAGTGCATAAATCTTGAGGAGATGAAAAAGGAAGAGAAAAGAAAAGGGGTTTAAAATGTGGTGTGGTGTGATAAAACAAAAAGAAGAAAAATAAAAAGAAAAAGAAGAATTTAAAAGGAAGATACAAAAAGAGAAAAATGAATGAAAATTTGTGAAAACACACCACACCCATATAATTGTATGAAAAAAATGGTGAAAAGGGAGGAAAAAGTTGAAAAAGAAAAAAGGGTGAAAAAAGTGAAGAATGGAGCCACATGTATATAGTGCCAAGGAGGGTTTAGTAACTAAAAAATCCAATATCTACCATACCTAGCCCAAAATCCTACATTACAAGCTGAATCAAGTCCTATAGTGATCCTAGCCTGACCGTCCGAAATGCCGACGTAGAGAAAATAAGGGCAAGCCTATGGTATCTAACGTGCAGTATTTGAAACTTCTTTGTGAGAGTGAGAGTCTTACTTGTTCAGTCCCATGTTTCATATATTTCTGTATCTGTGAGTAGGGGACTTCATTTGCTGTGAGGGTACATGGTTTGTGTTTGACTCTGCCAGTTGTCTGTGTGAAAAGCATTGGCGATGACTTGACTATCTGCTAATAGCTAGATGACATATCTTGATCCCTGTTTATCACGGTTTGTGGTTGCTTGATGTGCATATGCTAATTTTGTTTAAGGGAGAAAGGGTCAAAATCTATTTAAGTTTATGGTGCAAATTTTGATTGATTGGTGGCTGTAGTATCCTAGGTTCATTTTCTAGTTAAGAGTCATTTTTAGTTTTTTGTTTTCTTTGTCTGACGACATGCAAAAGTCTTAAGTTGAGGGTGTTGATGTGCTATGAGTTTACAGCACTTTCGACACTTAAAACTGAGAAATAGCATGGACTTAGGTATATTTATATGGATATGAGGTGCTTTTACTTTCTTTACAGAGAAAATAGGTATTGGAGCAAAAATGTGCAAACGATGCATAAAAGTGTAAAAAATCAGCCAAGTACCAATCTCAATACGAGTCGTACCTTGATTCTACGAGTCGTACTGAGACTCATGGAAAAATTTAGAAGGATGAAATAAGGATAAGGCAAAGTATGACTCTCAGTACGAGTCGTACTAAGATGGTACGAGCTGTAACTGGAGTCGTGGAAATCTTCAGAGAAAAATTGCACAAGGTAGTCTCTTGGTACTGGTGGAACCCACAGATCATAACATCTACTTACAACTTGTACCCTGAGCCATTGGGAGATTCAGTGATTATTAAAGACTTAGCAGAACTCCAGATGCAACAAGTAAGTACGAGTCGTAGGAGGAAGATATGAGGCGTACCACAACACTCGTAGAAAACTCTAGAGGATGTCAAAGTTCTCAGGGCCAAGCCACAGATGGATTGTATGAATCGTAGGACTATGGTACGAGTCGTACTAACTACCAAAACTTTTTAAAATCTACAGCAACCAAAAGATGTATGAGAGGTAGGTACAACCCGTACAACCCTGTTATGGGTCGTATGATTAGTCGTGAGTCAAGCCGGCGCCAGGTATGAAACATTTTCTGTTAGCTTAGGAAAAGGTGATATCTGTATAACTACTTTTTATGTTTTATTTTAGTAGAACAATAAAGAGAGAAGGAAGTAGACGTGAGATTGCATTGTGAAAATTTATTTGTGATTTATTATCAAGTTTTGGAGAGCAATTCTTAGGATCAACACTTGATTTTATCAATTGTTCTTGAGTTTGTTCATTGATATTCAAAGAAGGTTTTCTTCCAATTATTGTTGTAATTATTTAATTATGTGTTTTTCTATGAATGCTAATTACAATCTTACAATCATGAGAGGATAAAACCTCCACAACTAGGATTGTGGGAACCATGGAGGATTAACGAAATAGGGTTATACCAATTGATTCAAAATCAATGTTATATGCTTGTATTGTATTCCTTCATATTTAAACATTTCTTAACAGTGCGCAACTTTAGGACTTGCTCGAATTCGGTACTTGCTTGAACCTAGAGAAGTAGAGATTAGGAAAAGAGAATTACAACAAAGCCTTGATTTTTATGATCGTTGTATGACTTGAGTTACGGTAGCAGAAAAGTTATTTGGAATATATTGATAACAGTTAAAAAGAAATCACTCATGAGACCTGACCTGGTGATTGAGTATAGTCATCCAAAATGGACGAACCCATTATTTGAATGAACCCTATTATCAGCTCTACAAGTAAGCATTGGGATTGATCACGTGTGTATACCTGAAGTAGTTAAGAACTCATGGTAAACACTTACCCTAGTTATTGGAAATATTGATAACAACCACAATTACGATCTTATTTTAATATTGTTTTTCTTTAACCTCCCCCCCCCCCCCAATTTAGAGATAACTTACCAACAAGTTTAAGTACTGGCATTAGTCTAGATCTTATCTTATTCCCTGTAGGTTCGACCCCAACCTCTTTATTAGGTTCTTTATTGACAACGTCCGCTTCATACTCTTCCAGGAAGTGTGAGTTTGAGCATTATCAATGGTTCCATGATGGCCCACACTTTTGTAGATGCCAGTGAGATACTAGATAAAATGGCAAAGACTAACAGTACATAGCATATCAAAGAGTCTGAGGCCAGTGTGATAAACTATCTAAGAGGAATGTCAGAGAGCAGTGGAAAAATGAAGAAGAACAGGATCAAAATATGACCCATCTCAATACCTAGTTGGAATTGATCACCAAGAACCTCACCATACTGAATACACAGAGGGTGCATACACTGAATGCGCAATACAGGGGACTTAAGTATTATGATCACTACCCTGAGGCGGAAGAAGAAGCAAATTTTGTGAATAATTGGGGGATTTCCGGGCCAACACCCAAGGGTCTAACCAAGACTCTTAGTGTTAAGACCAAGGAAATCAAGATCGAAACTACTATGGGAATAACAACTATGACAGGGTTGGGACTAGAGATAGGGAGCAAGGTCAGTGGAGGAATAGAGAGGCCCTGAAGAATGATAAAATGGATTTTATATTCCTCCACGAGCAAGAGAGCCTGCTGTGGACGACTCTAGGACCTCAAGATTAGAATATATGATAAGTTGCATGATGAAAAAAGTTGACTCCACTGAGTTAGGAGTTAAAGAGATGAGAGGGGAATTTTCAAGCTTTAGTTAATTGGTGGACTCACATTCAACCTCCATCAAGCAACTAGAGCAGCAAGTGGGGCAAATCTCGACCATACTAAATCAAAGGCAAAAGGGAACTTTGCCAAGTGATACTACTCCAAACCCTCGGAATGAGGGTAATTTCATATGACAATGATCCCAATAGGTATCTTGATGAAGTTTGAGTAATCAAGATACCTAAGTCGAGCCGCGATGTTAAACCAAGAGCTACTTGGGAGGCAACCCAAGATAATTTAATTTTGTAACTTTTTGGAGTTTATATGTTTGATAAAGTGTGCAGGAAGTTTAAGTCATTATGCATAAAAAGAAGTTTTGAGCATAAAGGTTGAAAATGGAGGGCAAGGAAAATTTTGGCACTACAACATGCGGAGTAGCGCACCTATAGGGACTAGCACCAAATGAAGCACCGTGATGCGCAGTGTCTGGCACTGCTTGGAGCGTCGCACTGCAAAGGGGCTGCCAAGGGGGAAAAGATTGTGGGTCGCGGGTCAAACCCAACCCAGGGGGTATTTTAAAAGCAAAACTTAAAAAAAATTTCATCCTATTCTCATCCTTAGCATCGCACACCCCTTCTCTCTTTAAAATTTTCTCCAAAATCTTCATTTTTCTCACAAAATTCTCCAAACCTACTCACCCAAATCATAAAAAATAATACTTTTCTTGAAAATTCTCCAATAATGGCACCAAAACCAATAAAGGGGAAGGGAGTGGCTTCTTCAAGCCATGGTTCTAAAAGGTCAAGAAGAGCTAGTGAAGAGAAAAATGAGAATATGAGCTTATCACAACAACCACTGAGGCGTTTTGTTCTCTATTGGCTCATGGAGCAAGAAGGTAAGAAATGGTTTAAAGAACACAAAGAATCAAAGTACTCACATGAGATGTTTATTGATAGAGAAAGTTTGGCATTCGAATTTCCCCACATTGTAGATAGATTGCTTACTCTTAGTTTTGGCTTTGTGTTTAATGATCAGGGGAAAGTAACTTGAACATGGTAAGGGAATTTCTTTCTAATTGGGAACCAAATGAAAGGACCAACCAAGTAAAGATTCGAGGGAAAATTATTAATTATTCACCCTCTATTTTGAATAAAATACTTGGTTCACCTAGCATTGACCCCCAGCTCTTTAAAAATTTAATTTTGAGACCTCCCTATAGAGAAATTCAACACACTCTCAGTGGCCCAAATTCGGTCACACGGTGGGCTCATCACCAATAAGACGGATATCATGTGTCTTTCCCGTATGCCCATATGACTAGAGAGGATAGGATTTGGTTAAAAATTATTTGTGCTTGTTTAGTGCTTGGAAAGCACGTGACCCATGTTACACGGGAGAGAGTGTATCTTGTATATGCATTGATGATTGGGATGCCTATTAATATTGGGGAAATTATCAAGGATGTGTTTAGGAGAGCAAGAGTGAAAAAGGGGAAAAGATTCAATTTTAGGGGGTCTCTTGACCTGATTTCTGCGAGGGTACCAAATTGAGGAGGAGGAAGTGGATTATAGGCCTAGGTATGAACCAAACGGGGATTGATGTGAAAAATATTAAGGATCATGAAGGCATACATGATTCGGTCCTATCCATTAGTGAGTGTCATGCACGAATTGATAACATGTTGAGTCCCCTATATGGCATGCAAATACTGAAATTGAGAATGAATGTGTGATGAAGGAGCAACTACAGCTGCTCAACATGGACTATCCCTTGAGTGAGCATTCGAAGGCTCTCTGCAGAGTTGGGCCTGGATTTTAGGAGCCCCTTATGATGATAAAGCCACACATAAGGAGCAGGCTAGAGTCAATTCTGACTTGGAGTCTGATAATGAGGATGATTCTGAAATGGGGAAAACTGCTCTTGCCCCTACTGATGATGAGGATTAGAGGCTCAAGGATTTATTCTTTCACTCTTTTACTTATGCTTTATTGTTTTAGCACTAAGGGCAGTGCTACCGATTAAGTGTGGGGTGGAAGAAGTAAACTTCATTATACCATGCATGCTTTCATTGCTAAATTTTTACGTGGTGGACCTAGTTTTTTAGTTTTTTTTTTGTGATTCATGACTTATGTTGTTTGCTTGATTGTTGATAGTAGTTTTTTTTTCATTTTGTTTTGTATTTCACTTGTTTTTACTTTCAGTACTTTTTCGGTGGATAGTCCCTTAGAACCGAGTAGAGGGTCTAGATTTTTTTAGTATTCATAGAGTAATGACTTTTCTAGATGACAGATGGATGACAATCATCTTAATAGCAAGTTAGTCAATAGGAGAATAAGAACTTGAAATCTTACGAATGCTAGGTGCTTTATTTAGGTATCATTGAGACTTTGTGAAATTCATTCAAAAATGCATGAAAAGATAGAAACACTTAGACTTTTAGAACTTGACTCTTATACTTGAAAAGTTGGGCTTAATTATGTTATAAATCCAATGTGTTATGTGTTTATGTAATCTTGATTGCCATTGTTAATTTGTTTGTTCCATGAGTGAGTGAGAATTTTTTTTAGTATACTTCATGCTTGCAATTTGATGTCTAGAACTTACCCAATATGTGTGCAAAATGAAATGAGGATTTCAAATCTAGAAAGTGATATAGGCATTTCTTTGGTAGCCTATATGTATCCTATTTTACCTACCTTAATGTAATTGTCCTAATTAGCTATTTGAGTCTTAGTCTATTCTTTTGATAGCCATATTTTAAGCTTAATTCCTTTTTGTTCTATTAACTCTTATTTGATCCAAATGACTCCTAGAAAACTTTAATGAAAATCTTGAATAAAAGGAGAATAAGAGGAAAGAGAAGGGAAAAGAAAAAAGTGTGAAAAATAGAAGAAAAGAAGAGGTGAAATTTGCTAAACAAGAAGGGTGAAAGAAGAAAGAGAAATAGTTTGAAAAATGAATGAATAAATCAAGAATAAAAAAAATTGTGAATGAGCTATGGTTAAAAATGCCCTACTAGTCACCTAAGTTGAAAAATTGAAAAGAAAAGGAGGTATAAGGAGAAAAATAGGAAGATTGAAGAATGTGCTAAAAATTCAAGAGTTTTGAAGTATTAAAGTGCTTAAGGGGATTAGTTACTATCTTGGTCAAATAGTTTCTACCCATCGATTAGCCTACATTACAACCATCTTAAGTCCTAATTGATCTTTTATTCGGTGTTCTATATTAGTGGAGTATTTACACTAAGAGAAAGTCTATGGATCGTCTTTTGCATGCATGTTTAGTTCTTTGGGAGAGTGAGTGGAAATTATGTTTTTATGCCCATGTTTATAATGTTATATATCTTGAGTGTGAAAGGGAAACTCCCCAAATGGTGAAGGCACATAATAGTAAGATTTTGGTACATCTTGATTGCTAAATTGCATCTGATTCATGTTGGCCCAAATATATCTTGTTGAGTTAGTTCTAGACGTTAAGTGATTTTAAACTTTGACATTTTAATGTTGATATTATATGCATGTGGAGTGAGTTGTTGGAGCTTGATTGATTTGTCTAATGATCCTAAGTGTAAGTAGACCTATTCGTAGGGTGAATTTTATGATTAAATGTGAGAAGGGAAGTAGTAGATTGTTCGAGAAAGAATAATAGTTTAAGTATGGATTGGTGATGAACAACGTATTTGCGCATTTATTAGTCATATTTTACCAATCCTTAGCTATGTTTTGAGAACAAATTGCATGTGTTCTCTTGTTTTGTAATATATTGTGAAAAAGAGTTAACGCACATGATTAGATGCTTTTAGGTATTAAATTGATGAATTTGGGCTTAAATATGGCTTAAAAGAGCAAGAATGGGAAAACGGGGTTGACGAAGCGAGTATGATAGAAGTTGGCAGCGCACAGGCATAGTTGTGCTATGGCCTACGCACCGTACAGGCTTGGTCAGTGCACCCAGAGCCGCGATGCGCCAAGCATCCTGGTGCCTTGAGCAGCGCGGTGCATAGGGGTGTGTTTGGCTGCCAAGATTCGAATCCCAGTTTGACTAGGAATAGAAGCTGCAAAACCAAATTCAAATCCAAGAAGGAACAACGAAGGCTTAATCTATTATTATAACTACCCTCTCATAACATATTTTAGTGACACTTCTTCGTCCAACACATGCTGCAACATAGAGTTCCATAGTTCAATCCTTTGCACAATTCATACTTTACGAATTTGTGTAATAACTTAGTGGAATATTTGTTGGACAATTCATCAAGTTCTTGTAATTTCTTTTAGCTTGGAGATTTTGTTGGACAAGTTTATATTAAAGTAAGTATTTCATTAGGATTTCTTCTACATCTTTTTTTTTTTTTTGTTTCCTCATAAACATGAGCAGATAAATCTCTTAAGCTAGGATTGTGGGAACCATGATGGATTAACGAATATAGGCATAATAGAATAGTGATTCTTGAATAGTGAATTGGATTGATTGTTATTCTCTTTGTTTTAATTAGTTTTAGCGATTGCAAACACTGAAACGTACCTGTATCTTCAACTTGCCCGACCAAGGAGGTTGAAGTTAGGAAAAGAGAATAACAATGGCAATTTGAGGCTACCAACCCTCATCTAAATTAACTTGAGCTCTAACCGAGGATAGTTAAGTGAAGACGTACGGCAAGGAAAAATATATACACTTTGAGTCCGAGAGGAGATAAGTGAAATTTATCTATGTAGGTTGAGAGACATTAGTTGAACTTAATTGTCAGTCTTACACAAAATTCATCAGGATAGATCACTAATAAAGGCTTACTAAGTTATAAATCATGGGAAACACAGTCCTAGTTTTGTCTTGATAATTTGATACACAAATCAATTTTTGTTAGAATTATTTTCTCTTTATTTGCATACCTCCCTTCCAAAATATTA
Source organism: Datura wrightii (assembly GCA_035772735.1). Classification (NCBI taxonomy): domain Eukaryota; kingdom Viridiplantae; phylum Streptophyta; class Magnoliopsida; order Solanales; family Solanaceae; genus Datura; species Datura wrightii. Next base: position 111,740,011 of record JASDFA010000019.1, read on the forward strand.
TTTGCAAGTTAGTTTATTCATCATTGATGTATTGTTTCTTTCCTATTACCTATGAGATTGACCCCAACCTAGTTGGCTTACTATATTTGATAGCGACCACTTTATATTTTAATTGTGAGGTGTAATTTGGACGTGATCAGGCAGCATAATAGTAGGTTGTATTGTGTTGCACTGCTTTTTCGCCCTTAGTAGTAGGCCTAGTATTGCCCTTATAGTTTCTTGTTTTTCGATGTCTAATATTAGTTGTTGTTACTTGTATTTCGATTAGTGGGTTGTTGTGTAGTTTGATGTTGTTACTAGTTGTTATTTGTTATTGTATGTTGTCTCTTGTACTGTTGTTATTTTTGTGGGACTGTTTTTTAATAAGCCGGGGTTTACCGAAAACAACCTCTTTACTTCTGAGGTGAAGATAAGATTTGCGTACATTCTACCCTCTCCAGACCCCACTTTGTGGGATTACACTGGGTTGTTGTTGTTGACGACTTCATTTAAACCCTTTTGTTTAATTGTGGTTTATGTTTATGGTTTCCAAACTTCTTACGATTAGTAACACAAGGATAGCTGGAGATTGCAAAAGAAAGAAATTAAGAAAAATCAGCAGTCTGCTTGAAATATTTTCTTGGCGATGGCAATGTACCAAGATAGACCATGTCAATCAATTAATCAATCGACCGTGCATCAATCACTCAGGGCTGACACATCAGAAACTTGAAATTATTAGGTGAATTCTTCTCAAAAAGATGTTTTGCTGCAGCAACAGCTAACAAAATCGATTTAACATACAACACCACTATATGCAGTTGACTCCGTCAATCCTTGACTTCGCATAGCTTGCCTTATGAGAAATGCATCATCCCATTTGCCGGCATCTGCATAAATGTTAGAGAGAAGGACCCTACTAGGAGCATGAGATGGCTCCACTCTTGCCAGGTTCTCTGCTGCCTTTTCTCCTATTTCAGTGTTACCATGAGTTCTACAAGCAGCCAACAATGTGCCCCATATGATGATATCTGCCTCCATAGGCATGCTCCTTATGAGTTCTTCAGCTTCTCTCAACCTTCCTGCTCTACCAAAAAGATCCACCATACAACCATAATGCTTAAGATTTGGTTTTACATTATACAGTTTAGTCATGCTCTGGAAAAGCTGTTCACCAGCCTCCACCAACCCAGCGTGGCAACATGCACTCAAGACTCCAATAAAAGTGATTGAATTGGGTTTGATGTTTTGCCTCAACAAATCTGAGAAAATATTAAGAGATAAATGTCCATGCCCGTGCATTGCCAGGCCACAAATAATGGCATTCCATGGTGAGACATCAACAGCTTTCTCTCGGATTTGATTGAACACCTCTAAGGCATCATTGACGCTGGCACATTTGGCATACATGTCAATCAGTGCTGCACTCAAGTTGTCATTCAAAGGGATGGAATTTTTGCAAATATAATCATGAGCCCATCTACCTTCTTTCAAGGTCCCCAAAGAAGCAATAGAAGAGACGACACTGACCATAGTAATTTCACTTGGTTTTACACCACCAGCTAACATCTCATGAAAAAGCTCAAGAGCCAAATCGGGCTGCTCATTTTGTGAGTAACCAGAAATCATGGCGCTCCAAGAGAAAACATCTCTTGCAGGCATTTGATCAAATAAGTGTCTAGCCTGATCAATTTTTCTATTTCTAACAAATCCTGCAATTAGGGCATTCCAAGATGCAACATGGTCCTTGTTTCCTACTTCAAACTGCAAACAAGCAAGATCCACTTCCCCGCAAGCTGCATAGAAGTGAATTATTGTTGCCTGAATAAAGTCCAAGAGATCAAAACCCATCTTTACTGCTACACCATGAAACTGCCTACCCTCAAAATTTGACATCACTTGTTCACATGTAGATAGAAAGTCTAAAATCATAACATCATTAGGATGAAGCCCAGTATACAGCATTTCAGAATATATTTTGAAAGCATCATTCAACCTTGCTGCTTGCAAATAACCATCAATAATTGTACCCCAAGAAACCTCATCCTTATCAACAATCTGTTCAAAAACCTCTTTACCTAAATCTACTAGCCCGGCCTTAGTATACCCATTCAGCATCACATTCCAAGAAACCACATTTTTTTCAGGCATCTCATTAAACAATATACTTGCATCCTTCAAACACCCACTGAGACAATACATATGAAGCAGATTGGTGGACACGTGAACGAAATCTATAAGCCCAATTTTCAACACCGATCCATGAAGCATTTTATCCACATTAATTCCTCCACAATGCAAATAAGCTGAGATGACATTAACCATGGTCACCTCATTTGGACCAACACCAAAGTATCTCATATCCCTAAAAACACAAATTGCCTCACTCTGAAACCCCTTCTGTACCAAACCCATTATCATGGTCGTATAAGACACACAATTTCTCTCAGTCATTTTGTCAAACAGCTCAGAGGCCTCGTTCAAAAACCCAAATTTAACATAACCACTCAACATTATGTTATAAGACACTGCATCTAACCTAGTACAAGAATCAAAGATTGTCTTAGCATTACTTACTAATCCGCATTTTACATAAAAAGTGATCAAACTATTTAGGATAAAAATGTTGGATTCAAGGCCAGATTTCAAGACAAGAGAATGAAGTTGTTGGCCCTGCGTGATACATGAATATGCCGAACAAGACTTGAAGGCTGAAACAAGAGACAATTCGTAATTGGGTTTTTGTTTCTTGATGTTCTTCTCGTTGTCCAAGAAGAATTGAAGATGCGCGTGGTGATCCAAGTGGGGTTGTGAAGATGAAGACGACACCCATTTGGAAGAGGGAAAAGAGAGTGAGAAGACAGCACCAAGAAGGTGAAAAGATGGTTTGTGTCTGCTGATTCCAATGATCATCATACCCAACCATGGGAAAACTTTCTTGCCTTCACTGAAACAAAATTAGCCCCTTGTACATCTATATCTATATCTATGTATTATCTATATTTATCTATCCATTTATATTGTTGCGTTTCAAAATAAGTGTTAGCTTTCAATTTAAATACATACATTAAAAAAAATTTCTCATTCTTCAAAAAGAATATACATTTTTAATTATTTATTTAATAAATATCTTGAAAAAAGATGTAACTCTTTAATATTTTCTTTATTATGTAAAATTTTCTCCCATTAAATAAGAGTAAAATTAGAAGAATATCATTAATATAAAATATCACTTATTTTGAAACAAAATTAGAAGGCTAAAACAACACTTATTTTAAAACGAAGGAAATATTATATTAAAATTGTGAAGGCCCTTAGAAATGTTGATTAAACTTTTTGTTCTTAATTAAAATAAATTACAATAAATAAAACTATTATTTATTATTTTTATATAATTATTATTTTTAATTATTCTATTAAATTTTTTATTTGTTACATAACTCTATTTATGACATAAATCATTAAAATAAATAATCCTTTTATCAAAAGTTCTTTTTCCCTTTTTTTGATAGTCACGAACGATTTTTTTTTTTCCTTTTGAAAAAACCTAATATTTACACAAGTTCGGTCCTTTTTTTTTCCTTTAGAGTTTTTTTTTCTTTTTGAGGGTAATTACTTCTTTTTTTTTCTTTTCTTTTCTTATAGTCATAAATTTATTTATTCTTTTCTTTAAATTTTTATTCCTTTATTTAAGGTAATTAGTTCTTGTTTTTTTTATTCCTTTTTGATAGTTCTTTTTCCTTTTCTTAGAGCCACAATTTTTTTTCCCTATAAAAGAAATTTCCTTTCTCATAGTTACAAATTTTTATAAGTAGTATTCTAATATTCTTATATTTTTTAAATTTTTTTGATTTATAAATCCTTCTATTTTTATAAAAAATTTATAATTGCACAATTTAATTCATCAATTCTTGTAAATCAACACTTTTGATTCAATCTTCAACTTTATATGTTTCGTGTTAATCTAGGATTTTTTTATATTGTGAATTTGAAAAAGATAATAGTAATTGTTATGCTAACTCAAATAACTTAGATTGTCTCCTTTAGTTGAATCTAATATTGATATTATGTTATCTCCTTTATTGAGTCTTATATTGATATTATGTGATTTAAAATTTGTGTTATTTGTAACTGACATTCTTCATCTACCCATACGTTCATAAGTTTCATCTATTTAAGTAAAGTAATATGCTCTTCTCATAAAATAATTTTTTTATAAAATTATAAATTATTAGAATTATAACTTTTCTGTAAAATTTACTTTTAGATAATCTTGCAATGAAATCTGAAAAAGATTTCATGAACGAAATTATGCCAATTAACAACTTAAGGCGATACAATTATCATTAGATAATAAAAGTCTTAGTAATTGGAGTTGAATGGTAAAAGAGTATAAAGAGGGAACAAAGGAAGGGACTCAAATAACTATAATATTAATTGACGAAGAGGTAATAATTTTTTTTTTATTATATTGTATATTTATATTTTATATTTTTACATATATGTCTAAGTTCTTATTTATTCTTATTATATTTTATATTTTTACATATATGTTTTTCAACCATTAAAGTTTAACTCTTTAAATGCACAAATATCCTAGCTATACTTTTCAAAAATTATATTGAACAATCTTTAGTAATTTCTCTATTATCCCTTATATTATATACAGTAGTAAAGTAAAATAATCATCATATCTATCTATCTATATTATACTAAAATATATATAATAGTAAAATAAAATAATCATCATATCTATCTATCTATTTATACTATATTAAAAGTGTGAAGACCTCTATCTATCTATCTATCTATCTATCTATCATACCATTAAAAATGCTAATTGAATTTTTTCCCCATCATTAGAAGACCTCGCAATAGACAAAACTGTTATTTACTATTTTTTTTTAAATCATTTAATTATTATCTTAATATTTACGACTTTGAAGTTAATTAAATTTATAGCTACTAAATATTTACTTGTTTGTAAAAGGTAAGAACTCATAATATTTAGTATTTTAAGATTGACTAAAATTTGCTTCTTAAATCTTTCTTTATTTGAACTATATTAAAAGTGCTAACACTTAACACTTTAAAATCAGTTACAACCGTCAACTTACAACGATACTTTATTTATTAAACTAACTACGTATCCATCACAATTTTTTAATTCACAATACGATGAAAAAAGTTAAAGAGCATAAGTTCATTATGTATTAATACGTTGAATTCCTTCTTTTTTTTCTTCTCAATTTATTAGTACCAAAACAAGTCAGTAATAACTTACAATATGATATCGTAAGTGCAAATTGTTCAAACTAATAGTTTCTATTATATGTCCTATTTTACTATACAACTTCATATTAAAATGCATCTCCATAATATTAATATTTATATTAAATATTAATATACTAATAGCATAGTAATACAGAATTTATAATAAAAATTTATTTTTATTAATATGCGGGGCACGTGTCGTACACTAAAATAACTATTTTCTAAATAATAATTATCATGTAATTATTATTTAAAAATTTAGGACTTTGAAATTAATTAAAGTTATAGCTATTAAATCTTTACTTATTTGTAAAATGTAAAAACTCCTAGTATAAGTTATTTATTGTTATATTGCGTGTAATTTTTTAAGATTTTCATTATCTTTTTGTCTTAATATAGAGTAAACTTACAATATTTAATTTTAATATGAATTCTGATAATAATTATTGAGTCTTCTCTTTCATTTGTACTATCATACAATAATTTTGGTAAGAAAATATTATTATTTTTTGGATGTATTTTTTGTACTATATAGAAACAATTATTGTTAAAAGAATACTAAAGTTAAGACGATGATATTTATTGCGATTCTTTTCTGTCTTCACCTAGGCAATTAGTTAGGAGAATTCTAAATCTAATATTAAAGAATAGTATCTTTTTTCACTACTTCAGCAAGTTTGGATTTTCAAAAAAGAAAAATAGTTATTTTTATTCATAGTTGGTTGATTTTAAATTTTAAAATATTAGAAAAATAATCAAATGACTACTTTGTCAAAACTCTACTTTACAATAGATAAAATTATTATTTATTATTTTACTCAATATTTATCATATAATTTAAATTAAACGTTTATTTGTTTGTAAGAGGTAAGAACTTTTAATATTTAGTCTTTAAAATTAACTAAAATTTTATTTCTCAAATATTTCTTATTTGAACTATATTAAAAATCCTAATATTTAACTTGTAAGACTTTAAAATTAATTACAATTTTATTAATTTATACCAGTCCTTTCTTTATTAAACTAACTAATTATTTATCACGATTTTTAATTTATGGTATGAGAAAATAAATTAAAGAAGTAACTTCATTTTACATTAATATGTTGAATTCCTCCTCTTACACCTCCTTCTCTTCTTCTTTTTTAAATATTTTTTTTAAATTAAATTTTTTTAAAAAAATTGTATAATCGAAAAAAATATTTAAAAAAACCACATCCTTTAAGTTGTTTCAATTAATAGAATGTTATTGTTATTCACCCTCTTTAGTTAAATCTATATTATTTCTTCTATTTTAATTGATGCGAATGTTTTTGACGAGACACACAAATTAAGGAAAAAAATTTTGAGCTAAAATCATCTCATAAATGTAAATAAAAATTTCTTTTGTAATAAGTAACATGAAATATACATACATACATACATACATACATACATACATACATACATACATACATACATACATACATACATACATACATATATATGTATATATATATTTAAGTGCTCATGTAAAAGAGAATGACTTTTTTTTACCTTTATCACGATTCAATAACTGTGATTGGCACCCACACTAACCCCTCGGTGGGCGAACCAACGATTCTCAATAACTATTCCGGCATTAATCATTTAAAAGAATAACACTTAATAATAAAACGAAATGGCATATCCTCAATGATAACAATTCTATTAAATTAAAACTAAACAACAACAATTCTCAAGATCCGAAAGTCACTGCACCAAACGTCTAAGTGTAAACTAACAATGAGAAGTATATGAAAGAAGGAACTGAAAAGTCAGGAGGAGAGACATCTTCATTAGAAGAATGGGATTGCTCACCATTGCGCTCGCTCACCTTTCAAAAGGACCTGCTGCTGTTTATAGGTGGGGATTAGAGGAGCTTCCTAGATCAAATTCTGCACTCAGAAAAGAAGTGCAGGAGTAGGGTCAGTTTGAAACATGGTACTGGTAGGCATAATCGGCCGACCTTACATATAACAGAAAAGTATGGCAACAAAAGTATAGAACCAGTCCCAAACATCATACATAAGCACAATAAACATTTCAAGTACACTAACTCTGCACAGGTAATAACCGCCCTGCTCACTGAATTGGTCCTTCACTGCAGCAGTCTTGCCGCAGCGGAATAAGTTTCGCTGCAGTGGTACTACTCGAAGTAGTAGCTCGACTTAGCTGCACCTGCATCAGTTCACCAATATTCAGCAGTTCACACATTCAAATACTCAATCAGACGACACACAAGCTTTTAACATTAACTCCCAACTACTTATATCACATGCGAGTTAAGCAATTTATCACAAGAGAGAACAATTCAACATCACTGATTGTTAATCATATCACGCTTTAAACCTTTTCCATTTGCCTCATTAAGATTATGAGTATAGGATCACAAACTCAAGCCTACCATTTAACACTTATTCCAATTCGTTAACAAGTTACACACACATTAAAACATAGAAAAAATGGTAACATGTCGAGGACATGCCTCCGTCATATTACCATAAACACTCCTTTGTCAATATCAATGTATACACATGCTAGAGGGTCTTATTTCTGCCCTTCTAGTCATGACCTGCAGGGGACTCTAGAAATCCACGTATTGTGTCGGCGTGGTACTTGATCCCACTCATATACTCGTCCGAATGCTCCCCTCGGAAATGAGCTGCTCAACCAATATCGCTCGCTCAGATGCTTCCTTCGGACACGAGCCTCTCATCTTAGGATATTATTACTATCAATACTATCCGAGCCATTCTCAATCAACTGAATACAACAAGGTGCATTATTTAAACACATAGGAGTTTACAATCTACTCCTTCACTTATATAATTACAGACTAGCAAACATCTCAATAACAATGTAAAATGACTTTACATAACAACTCAATACAGTTTCATAACAGTTCAAAGACCACATCATATCCATATTCCATCAACAGTTTATTCAACAGGAAAATATCACAAAAAGTAATATCCATAGACTAATTACATATCATCGTTGCAAAAAACATACGTTCCATTATATAGGGTCTAATTCCTCTAAATCATAACCTACCTTGATTTTCGGATATGAGAATTTCACGACCCGAGATGAGACTCTGGATTGAGATACAGAAACTAGAACCACGAAGGGATCCAAGTCGATTCATGGCTTGAATATAGCAGCTAAAGAGCATACATCAATCAGAAACTGATAAATTGATCATAAATAAGAGAAAGTCTGAATACATATCGATCATAACAGAGTCAACACTAACAAAGCTGAAATTCTACATATTATCTAATAAGCCTCTAACATGTCTGAAGAGATGATGGGAAAACACCCCCAACTAGCTCGATAAAGTCTGAAAACTGAAATAACAACATCAAATGCTAAGTTGAAGGTCCCCGAAAAACTAGGACTCACCACAGCGGGAACGAAACCGGACTAAGCTGCGAGAGACTGGGCTAACGATGAAACTGAGTCTGATCCTATGAACCTGTATCATTATATGATACGACATAGAGTATACGGTCAGTACTTGAAATGTACTAAGTATGCAAGGTAAGTAAAACATGTTGAGTAAGTATAAACTGAAATCATGCATATAAACATAAATCATAAGACCATGAGAGTAGGGACTGCGTGCTGAAATATGAATCTGGATCATGTATAATCATAAGCCGAGTATCATATCTGAATAGAATGACCCAAAGCTAAAATAGAAATCATATGGCTTGCCATAGCTGAAATCATAAGTAAAAGCTTATTAACGGATCATTGGGTCAAAATCTGCTGAAAATAAAATATCATAAGTCATAAACATGCATAACTAAAATTATGAGAAAAAATGGGAGATTCGTCATAGCCGACAACCACCATGTATGGGCATATGATGATCCCACGTCTTGCCCACGTGGAGAAGATTCATCCTAAGCCTTACCAGGGAAATAGATAAGGTATGATATCACCGTGTGCCCTTGGTCAGGGAAAACACTCTCTTGGGAGGTCCCAGAATATATCCCTACGTTGGTGCGTAGTTTATGAGAATGGAGAACCTTGGAACTCCTAGCCTACTCAATTCTAGACACTACTCTCAAAATATGTATAATGCTCATACAATCGTATTCTCAAAACATAGCTTGAATCTGAACATTGGGGAGTCTTGACTCCAAAATATATATATCATAACTGATCTTATTAGCCTTGTCTAAATCAAGAAATATACTTGACTTGTGTGGCTTGCCCATCTCAAAATTATGCTTACTTGAAATAGACTTTATAAGGAAAATCATGGATTCACACATGGGTAATTTGTAAACATTCATTCATAATAGATATCTCATCATACTCGAAATCATAAATCATAAACTTGACTTTTCATGAAACTTGCATAATTGAGTATAATTTTTCTATACTTGAAATCATGAATTTATAATAAAAAAAATAGGTGTAAAATCTATCCATGAATCTTAAATCTTACATTGAAACATGAAGGGAATTAACTCATAAACAAATCATAAAGAATTTCATGAAATTGAACTAGAACCCTATAAGATCATAAACTTGAATTAATACTTGAATTCATAAACTTGAGGAGAAATTTGAGCATGAGAGTGAAATAAAACTCTCATTTATAGCCCTACATACTTGGGTAAGCTGAACCTAAACTTGAATTTGAAAGCACAAGAGACTTGGAGAAGAATGGAGGAATTTCAAGTTTGATCTTCAAAGGAGAACTTCTAAACTTGCATGCATGGGAGTTGAATGAATTAGAATACATTGAAATCCTTTAAAACCCTCTTTTCATAGCTTAAAATGACGTCATTAGGAAGATAGGAACTCAGAATTTATGAAAATACCCTTAATAAATTCGCAGAAAAAACTGAATTGTCAACTGCTACAACCCGTACCATGAGTCGTAAAATCCTCCTACAACTCGTGGTTAGCTCCCATAACCAACCATTCAAATTTCACCAACTCTCTGAATATTTCCACGACTTATAACTCCATCCTACGAGTCATACCATCACCCATACAATCAATCACTTGACAACCCCAAGGACTTACTACGACTCCTGAGCACAGATTGTACCCACATACTATGACTCATATTGGGGACTCGTGGTTTAGGGAAACAAAATCTCTGATCTGAGCCACGGGTCTTTCTACGACTGGTACTACCAACGTACGACTCATAGATTGAGTTGTACTGAGGCACTTTTCCCATCTTTTCATGCTGATCATATTTCAAATCTTGAGTTTAGTCTTAGGAAATTTTGGGGTATTACTGTTCGGTCTGCTGCTCAGGTTGGTATTATATATTATAAACCGACACGCAAGTGCACGTGGTCAAACAAGTAATAAAGTGGCTAAGTAAGCCAAGTATCGATCCAAGGAGGCTCAGGGTATGTAAAAATTGCCTAAGTATACTATATTCTTATTTTACTTCTAACTATGCTAACAACAACGTAACCAACAGTTAATTTAGTTTTTGTTTATAAAATATATACTAAAACTATTAACAATTATTTACGGTGAATTTAAACTATGGATATGAGCATGCCAAGGTTAAGAACAAGTAATGAATTCGATTGTAATAATAATTCGGTTAATCTCTTCTTCATGTTGCTAGCCAAGAACAATAGCCTAGAAATTAAAACTCTCGTATTTAATTTCACTTAAGAATCATAAACCATTCGTCTACATTTCTGTGATCAAATGCAATTTACGACCTAGCAATACAATTTCGGTTCCTAAACTGACTAATACGGCTTTCAAGTATATTTCTATCAGGAAAGCACATCAAAACCCAATTTTCCCAAATCAAGTTAAGAACAATACCCTATTAATTCACAACTTTCCAATTTATTGCTCTCTCGAGTGAAATTGGACTTTTTAGATGTACATTAATGTCGGCCAAGCACTAATGCAGTAAGAACAAGAATTAATAGAACAACATGAAAGAAGAAGAAGAAAACCATATCATTTACAATCAAAATTCACTACACGTGTTCAAAACCTTAGCAAGGAAGAGAATTAGCCACTCATTTGTGGATTGATCATCCTAAAACGAGTGTAAATCATACGTACAATTGATAGAAAGAAGAAAAGAAGAGAAGAAATCTCTTAGCTTTTTCGTCCCTCAACTGCTGCTAACCCACGTCCTAGCTCCACCAAGTCTCAATTATGAAAAATAAACCTAAGTGTGCTATTTATATTAGTAGGAATCTTTCCCGGAATAACAAGCAACGTGTCACGGAGTGCATCGCGGAGCACGGCCTCCGTGACACGCTACGGACGCGGAGGCTTTCTGGAAAATCACCCGAAATTGGCCCAGGCAGCACCCTGCCGCGTTGGCAGCGTGTCACACTGCCTGGGCAGCGCGTTGCAGCCCCTTGGTCGCGGAGGCCACCTGCTGTGGCACGTTGCCAACGCGCAGGTGGGCTGTTTTGAGCGGCCTGCCTGCCGTGGCACCTTGTCGACGCACCGGTGGGCTGTTTTGTGCCTCTTCCTTGCCGACGTTCGCGTGTTAATTCCGTTTCCAAGCTTCTACTTCACCAACTCATGGATTAGTTACTCAAACATCATCAAAACCTACAAAACAAAGGCTAATCATGTTGGTTAGCACATATCTCCACATTATATAAAATTACCTGAAAATGTATACAATAACTTAGATAAACAAGACTAATTTAAGTAATAAAGAGTATCTCGGGCATATATTTTTGCCCGTGATCACAACCCCACACTTAAAGCCTTGTTCGTCCTCGAACAACCTTTTACATATCATGCATATGGAGACTCCCACATAACTAATTTAGCAAGATAATTCAGGTTACGGCTATAATGATTACGTAAGATACAAGCTAAAAATAGAGCATGCCTGATTTGATCATTGAAATGAAGTACAACTATGTTAAGACTTCTTAACCTCAAGAGTCGACTCTCAATATTAGCAAACTCATGTAAATTAACTGATTAAGACATTCCACATGAATTTTATCCTTCATTAAACATGTGCCCCTCACGGAAAGAGAGTTACCCAATCACATGCAAAAACAATTTTTTACATCACAACATGTGTGGGTACATGAATAGAATTACGCTCACTCTCACAAAGAATTCACATGCATTATGTAATAACCCATAAGCTTGCCCTTAGTGTTTTATTCCACTAATTTAAGGATGTATGAATGTAAGATCAAGTAGGACTTTTTAGGTTGTAATGTAACTCAGGTGCAGGTAGGTACTATTGTGGTCAGTAATAGTGACTATCTTTCCTAAGCGCTTTTAATACATCATGCCTTCATTACAAACTTCCCTTCCCTCACTTCACCTTTTTCTCTTTTCATCTTTCTTTTTCCTCTTTTGTTCCCCCTTTCTTTAGGCGCTTTTAGCTTATTAGTAAGGAGTTCTATAAGTAATTTTTCATTTATTTATTTTCTTATTCCCTGCTAATAACCAACCATTTTCACACAAATGCACCTTTTTCCTTTTCTCAACTATTTACAACTTGCTATTTTCCTTTCTTTTTCATTCTTCTCACTCCTTTACTCTTTCGGATTTTTCCTTTAAGCGCTTAGGAGTTTTGGTTCAATTTCACGGCTAATGAAAGAAAAAGGATTAAGCTTATGTTGCAGCTGTCAAAGAATAGACTCAAGGCTCAATGGGGTTAACTAGGATTAATTTTTCAAGGTAGGTATAATGAGGAATAAAAGTTTGGTTCATTCAAAGAAATGCCTACATCATCTCCTACAATTCACATCCTTCATTTCGTTTTATATACACACCAGGCAAGTTCTAGACATTTCATAATAGCACAGAATACTCAAAAACCTTACACTCATGGCACATGCTCAAATCAAGACACATTCAGCAGACTCTTACTCAGCTAATCACAAGAATTCAGAATTAAGCTTCAATCATATTGAGTCAAATTCAAGAGCCTAAGTGTCTCAAACAAAGTTATACACTTGCATGCTTCACACTGAACATGCTTGCATCTTACAACCATGTATAGCACATAAAAAGAACATCAAGCACTAATTAGTTATGGTTTCAAAAAACCCAAACCCTATCGACTAATTTTTCCTCAAGACGGTCGTCATCCATCCATCGTTGGAAACAGTCTCTAACTATGACTAAAAACACTATATACAGACAACGAAAAGAAAGAAAAAGAAAATTTTTATTCTTCGGTTCAAAGACCCCCCGTCGGAAAAGAACCGAAAAGAAAAACCAACGGGTGATGAAGTCATGCTTAATTCACAAAAATTTTTCAAATTGTTCAAATTTTTCACAAGCATTACATTCACCAAAAATCGTTAAGCACAACAAAAATTTTTGAAATTTCCCTTGAAATTTCCCTCACCCCACACTTAAATCATGCTATGTCCTCATAGCATCAAATTAAAATTTACAAAGGGTGAGAAATACTCCCTGGGGCCTTTAGGCTTAGCTAACAGCATGCGTTTCTTCGACTTTGCACAAGTGGGTGTTCAACCCCACACTTTTTCTCTTCCATGCTTGTTAGCTTCCTCCTCCACGGGTACTCAGACTTCCCCTCCAGCTGCGCTTAACTTTCCACCAAAACAACACAAGATGAAAATAAACAAAAATCAACTCAATTGCAAGAAATTAAAATGGTACCTGTGGTACCCTTGGGTTGCCTCCTAAGCAGCGCCTAATTTTACGTCGCGGCACGACGTACCGAGTTTCACCACTTTTTCCTCCACCTTGAGGATATGAATCTCACCCCTAATTTCTTTTCTAATTTCCTCTTATGCTCTAGGGGTGGTGGCGAAAAATTGTAAGGACCAAGCAGTAGATGTTTTCTTTTGAACCTATTGGCCCTTATGTAAGCGAAGTCATTTTGTCTCTCCGAGTTAGCAAATTTTAGAATATATGGGGCTTGGTCCTCCTCTAGACATTGCTCTATAAACTTGGAAGACTCTATTTCTATGTTGTCAACCAAACTTAATGTCGAAAAATGCGTAGAGTGTGGTCCAATACACCTCAACTCTGAAATTGCTTTGTGCTTGATCCTTTTCAACATCGACATCTATTTCTCCATTAAGGTCAAATGGGAGATATTCTTTTTCTTCTTCCATGGCCGATCACGGAGACACTCAAGAGATTCTAATTGTTGGGCTTCATCCAAAAATTCACCCTTGTATTCCTCTTGTAGTTCCTCTTGAATATCGGCTAAAACTGTCACCTGCAAATTATCAAAAGCTTCAGCCTCAGCACACATCTCTGTGAGTTTGATGCTCATCCTGCTTACAGCCTCTGCATTCTCCTTTTGCTGAATTATCAATTCTGCCACCGACTCCTTCATTGCTTCTGATTGCTCCAGGAGTTGTTTCATCATGTCCTCTATTTGAACTTGGCGTCCCAAGTCCTCATTTTCAACATGCCTATATTCAGAAAAAACAACAAAAGGATCATAGTAGGGGCTTGGGGGAGGGGAATATGCCTTTAGACAATCACCCCAATGGCCATATTGACACCCACATATATTGCACGTGTTACAGTTTTGCCACAAGTGGTGTCCTCCACAATTCATGCAAGATTCGCCGAAATATGCGTATCCACCATTTATATTCCAAGATGTCATGTCAATGAGGGTATCCGAAAGAGAGAAGAATTAAAATGAACAAAGAATTAAAACAAATACTAAGACCAAGTTGTCAACACTTAAGAAAATAAAACAAAAAATACAGTAAATTTACACTTAACACAATTTCACAAATCGCCTAGCCTCCCCGGCAACGGCGCCAAAAAACTTGTTCGGTCTGCTGCTCAGGTTGGTATTATATATTATAAACCGACACGCAAGTGCACGTGGTCAAACAAGTAATAAAGTGGCTAAGTAAGCCAAGTATCAATCCAAGGAGGCTCAGGGTATGTAAAAATTGCCTAAGTATACTATATTCTTATTTTACTTCTAACTATGCTAACAACAACGTAACCAACAGTTAATTTAGTTTTTGTTTATAAAATATATACTAAAACTATTAACAATTATTTACGGTGAATTTAAACTATGGATATGAGCATGCCAAGGTTAAGAACAAGTAATGAATTCGATTGTAATAATAATTCGGTTAATCTCTTCTTCATGTTGCTAGCCAAGAACAATAGCCTAGAAATTAAAACTCTCGTATTTAATTTCACTTAAGAATCATAAACCATTCGTCTACATTTCTGTGATCAAATGCAATTTACGACCTAGCAATACAATTTCGGTTCCTAAACTGACTAATACGGCTTTCAAGTATATTTCTATCAGGAAAGCACATCAAAACCCAATTTTCCCAAATCAAGTTAAGAACAATACCCTATTAATTCACAACTTTCCAATTTCTTGCTCTCTCGAGTGAAATTGGACTTTTTAGATGTACATTAATGTCGGCCAAGCACTAATGCAGTAAGAACAAGAATTAATAGAACAACATGAAAGAAGAAGAAGAAAACCATATCATTTACAATCAAAATTCACTACACGTGTTCAAAACCTTAGCAAGGAAGAGAATTAGCCACTCATTTGTGGATTGATCATCCTAAAACGAGTGTAAATCATACGTACAATTGATAGAAAGAAGAAAGGAAGAGAAGAAATCTCTTAGCTTTTTCGTCCCTCAACTGCTGCTAACCCACGTCCTAGCTCCACCAAGTCTCAATTATGAAAAATAAACCTAAGTGTGCTATTTATATTAGTAGGAATCTTTCCCGGAATAACAAGCAACGTGTCACGGAGTGCATCGCGGAGCACGGCCTCCGTGACACGCTACGGACGCGGAGGCTTTCTGGAAAATCACCCGAAATTGGCCCAGGCAGCACCCTGCCGCGTTGGCAGCGTGTCACACTGCCTGGGCAGCGCGTTGCAGCCCCTTGGTCGCGGAGGCCACCTGCTGTGGCACGTTGCCAACGCGCAGGTGGGCTGTTTTGAGCGGCCTGCCTGCCGTGGCACCTTGTCGACGCACCGGTGGGCTGTTTTGTGCCTCTTCCTTGCCGACGTTCGCGTGTTAATTCCATTTCCAAGCTTCTACTTCACCAACTCATGGATTAGTTACTCAAACATCATCAAAACCTACAAAACAAAGGCTAATCATGTTGGTTAGCACATATCTCCACATTATATAAAATTACCTGAAAATGTATACAATAACTTAGATAAACAAGACTAATTTAAGTAATAAAGAGTATCTCGGGCATATATTTTTGCCCGTGATCACAACCCCACACTTAAAGCCTTGTTCGTCCTCGAACAACCTTTTACATATCATGCATATGGAGACTCCCACATAACTAATTTAGCAAGATAATTCAGGTTACGGCTATAATGATTACGTAAGATACAAGCTAAAAATAGAGCATGCCTGATTTGATCATTGAAATGAAGTACAACTATGTTAAGACTTCTTAACCTCAAGAGTCGACTCTCAATATTAGCAAACTCATGTAAATTAACTGATTAAGACATTCCACATGAATTTTATCCTTCATTAAACATGTGCCCCTCACGGAAAGAGAGTTACCCAATCACATGCAAAAACAATTTTTTACATCACAACATGTGTGGGTACATGAATAGAATTACGCTCACTCTCACAAAGAATTCACATGCATTATGTAATAACCCATAAGCTTGCCCTTAGTGTTTTATTCCACTAATTTAAGGATGTATGAATGTAAGATCAAGTAGGACTTTTTAGGTTGTAATGTAACTCAGGTGCAGGTAGGTACTATTGTGGTCAGTAATAGTGACTATCTTTCCTAAGCGCTTTTAATACATCATGCCTTCATTACAAACTTCCCTTCCCTCACTTCACCTTTTTCTCTTTTCATCTTTCTTTTTCCTCTTTTGTTCCCCCTTTCTTTAGGCGCTTTTAGCTTATTAGTAAGGAGTTCTATAAGTAATTTTTCATTTATTTATTTTCTTATTCCCTGCTAATAACCAACCATTTTCACACAAATGCACCTTTTTCCTTTTCTCAACTATTTACAACTTGCTATTTTCCTTTCTTTTTCATTCTTCTCACTCCTTTACTCTTTCGGATTTTTCCTTTAAGCGCTTAGGAGTTTTGGTTCAATTTCACGGCTAATGAAAGAAAAAGGATTAAGCTTATGTTGCAGCTGTCAAAGAATAGACTCAAGGCTCAATGGGGTTAACTAGGATTAATTTTTCAAGGTAGGTATAATGAGGAATAAAAGTTTGGTTCATTCAAAGAAATGCCTACATCATCTCCTACAATTCACATCCTTCATTTCGTTTTATATACACACCAGGCAAGTTCTAGACATTTCATAATAGCACAGAATACTCAAAAACCTTACACTCATGGCACATGCTCAAATCAAGACACATTCAGCAGACTCTTACTCAGCTAATCACAAGAATTCAGAATTAAGCTTCAATCATATTGAGTCAAATTCAAGAGCCTAAGTGTCTCAAACAAAGTTATACACTTGCATGCTTCACACTGAACATGCTTGCATCTTACAACCATGTATAGCACATAAAAAGAACATCAAGCACTAATTAGTTATGGTTTCAAAAAACCCAAACCCTATCGACTAATTTTTCCTCAAGACGGTCGTCATCCATCCATCGTTGGAAACAGTCTCTAACTATGACTAAAAACACTATATACAGACAACGAAAAGAAAGAAAAAGAAAATTTTTATTCTTCGGTTCAAAGACCCCCCGTCGGAAAAGAACCGAAAAGAAAAACCAACGGGTGATGAAGTCATGCTTAATTCACAAAAATTTTTCAAATTGTTCAAATTTTTCACAAGCATTACATTCACCAAAAATCGTTAAGCACAACAAAAATTTTTGAAATTTCCCTTGAAATTTCCCTCACCCCACACTTAAATCATGCTATGTCCTCATAGCATCAAATTAAAATTTACAAAGGGTGAGAAATACTCCCTGGGGCCTTTAGGCTTAGCTAACAGCATGCGTTTCTTCGACTTTGCACAAGTGGGTGTTCAACCCCACACTTTTTCTCTTCCATGCTTGTTAGCTTCCTCCTCCACGGGTACTCAGACTTCCCCTCCAGCTGCGCTTAACTTTCCACCAAAACAACACAAGATGAAAATAAACAAAAATCAACTCAATTGCAAGAAATTAAAATGGTACCTGTGGTACCCTTGGGTTGCCTCCTAAGCAGCGCCTAATTTTACGTCGTGGCACGACGTACCGAGTTTCACCACTTTTTCCTCCACCTTGAGGATATGAATCTCACCCCTAATTTCTTTTCTAATTTCCTCTTATGCTCTAGGGGTGGTGGCGAAAAATTGTAAGGACCAAGCAGTAGATGTTTTCTTTTGAACCTATTGGCCCTTATGTAAGCGAAGTCATTTTGTCTCTCCGAGTTAGCAAATTTTAGAATATATGGGGCTTGGTCCTCCTCTAGACATTGCTCTATAAACTTGGAAGACTCTATTTCTATGTTGTCAACCAAACTTAATGTCGAAAAATGCGTAGAGTGTGGTCCAATACACCTCAACTCTGAAATTGCTTTGTGCTTGATCCTTTTCAACATCGACATCTATTTCTCCATTAAGGTCAAATGGGAGATATTCTTTTTCTTCTTCCATGGCCGATCACGGAGACACTCAAGAGATTCTAATTGTTGGGCTTCATCCAAAAATTCACCCTTGTATTCCTCTTGTAGTTCCTCTTGAATATCGGCTAAAACTGTCACCTGCAAATTATCAAAAGCTTCAGCCTCAGCACACATCTCTGTGAGTTTGATGCTCATCCTGCTTACAGCCTCTGCATTCTCCTTTTGCTGAATTATCAATTCTGCCACCGACTCCTTCATTGCTTCTGATTGCTCCAGGAGTTGTTTCATCATGTCCTCTATTTGAACTTGGCGTCCCAAGTCCTCATTTTCAACATGCCTATATTCAGAAAAAACAACAAAAGGATCATAGTAGGGGCTTGGGGGAGGGGAATATGCCTTTAGACAATCACCCCAATGGCCATATTGACACCCACATATATTGCACGTGTTACAGTTTTGCCACAAGTGGTGTCCTCCACAATTCATGCAAGATTCGCCGAAATATGCGTATCCACCATTTATATTCCAAGATGTCATGTCAATGAGGGTATCCGAAAGAGAGAAGAATTAAAATGAACAAAGAATTAAAATAAATACTAAGACCAAGTTGTCAACACTTAAGAAAATAAAACAAAAAATACAGTAAATTTACACTTAACACAATTTCACAAATCGCCTAGCCTCCCCGGCAACGGCGCCAAAAAACTTGTTCGGTCTGCTGCTCAGGTTGGTATTATATATTATAAACCGACACGCAAGTGCACGTGGTCAAACAAGTAATAAAGTGGCTAAGTAAGCCAAGTATCAATCCAAGGAGGCTCAGGGTATGTAAAAATTGCCTAAGTATACTATATTCTTATTTTACTTCTAACTATGCTAACAACAACGTAACCAACAGTTAATTTAGTTTTTGTTTATAAAATATATACTAAAACTATTAACAATTATTTACGGTGAATTTAAACTATGGATATGAGCATGCCAAGGTTAAGAACAAGTAATGAATTCGATTGTAATAATAATTCGGTTAATCTCTTCTTCATGTTGCTAGCCAAGAACAATAGCCTAGAAATTAAAACTCTCGTATTTAATTTCACTTAAGAATCATAAACCATTCGTCTACATTTCTGTGATCAAATGCAATTTACGACCTAGCAATACAATTTCGGTTCCTAAACTGACTAATACGGCTTTCAAGTATATTTCTATCAGGAAAGCACATCAAAACCCAATTTTCCCAAATCAAGTTAAGAACAATACCCTATTAATTCACAACTTTCCAATTTCTTGCTCTCTCGAGTGAAATTGGACTTTTTAGATGTACATTAATGTCGGCCAAGCACTAATGCAGTAAGAACAAGAATTAATAGAACAACATGAAAGAAGAAGAAGAAAACCATATCATTTACAATCAAAATTCACTACACGTGTTCAAAACCTTAGCAAGGAAGAGAATTAGCCACTCATTTGTGGATTGATCATCCTAAAACGAGTGTAAATCATACGTACAATTGATAGAAAGAAGAAAGGAAGAGAAGAAATCTCTTAGCTTTTTCGTCCCTCAACTGCTGCTAACCCACGTCCTAGCTCCACCAAGTCTCAATTATGAAAAATAAACCTAAGTGTGCTATTTATATTAGTAGGAATCTTTCCTGGAATAACAAGCAACGTGTCACAGAGTGCATCGCGGAGCACGGCCTCCGTGACACGCTACGGACGCGGAGGCTCTCTGGAAAATCACCCGAAATTGGCCCAGGCAGCACCCTGCCGCGTTGGCAGCGTGTCACGCTGCCTGGGCAGCGCGTTGCAGCCCCTTGGTCGCGGAGGCCACCTGCCGTGGCACGTTGCCAACGAGCAGGTGGGCTGTTTTGAGCGGCCTGCCTGCCGTGGCACCTTGTCGACGCGCCGGTGGGCTGTTTTGTGCCTCTTCCTTGCCGACGTTCGCGTGTTAATTCCGTTTCCAAGCTTCTACTTCACCAACTCATGGATTAGTTACTCAAACATCATCAAAACCTACAAAACAAAGGCTAATCATGTTGGTTAGCACATATCTCCACATTATATAAAATTACATGAAAATCTATACAATAACTTAGATAAACAAGACTAATTTAAGTAATAAAGAGTATCTCGGGCATATAGTTTTGCCCGTGATCAATTACAATATCTCCCTCTTGGAAATATTTGTCCTTGAATGTGGGTTAAACACACTTAAAAGGTGGGGAAAGGAATTGCAATCCCAAATACTGAATATCTGAAACTGAAAACTGATGGAATGACTGACCCCGTACTGAAATACATGACTGAATTGAATTCATGAATCATACATACATGATAAAACATGAAAGGAACTAAGATACATGAACTTGACATGAATTTGAATAGAGTACTTAGGAGGAAATTGATACCTCATGCTGGAATTGAGCCGGTAGGGAAAAGATTCGGGTGTTTAGCCATTATATCTGCTTTAACTTCCCATGTAGCTCCCTCAAAAAGCTGGTTCCTCCACAGAACCTTCATTGAAGCTACTTTTTTGTTTCTCAACCTCCAAAACTGATGATCAAGGATCTCAACCTGAACCTCCTTATAAGCTATCCCCCATCCCAATGCTCTCCACTGGAACAATCAAGGCCGAGTCACCAATGCACTTCTTTAACAACAATACATGGAAAACTAGATGCACCGAAGCTAACTCCACTGGCAACTCAAACTCATAGGTCACTTTGCCAATATGTCTCACAATCCTGTATGGACAAACGTATTTGGGATTAAGCTTCCCTTTCTTTCTGTACCTCATCACTCCCTTCATGGAAGGTACCTTCAAGAACACCCAATCATCAACTTCAAACTTAAGCTCTCTCCACCTAACATCCATATATGACTTTTGACTATTCTGATATGTTTTCGCCTTTCCCTAATAAGCTAAACTTTCTCCATGGCCTCATTAACTGAAAGCCTCACCTACTTCGAACCAACCAATAGGCGATCTACACCTCCACCCATAAAGAGCCTCAAACGGAGCCATCTGAATACTAGAGTAATAACTGTTTCTGTAAGCAAACTCAATAAAAAGTAAATGACCATCCCAACGGCCCTTGAAGTCAATCACACATGCTCTCAACATATCCTCAAGATTCTCAATGTTCCACTCAGCCTGACCATCTGTCTGTAGGTGAAAAACTGTGCTAAGCTGCACCTGAGTACCGAGACCCTTCTGAAATGACTTCCAAAATCGGGAGGTAAACTGAGTACCTCGATCTGAAATGATGGACAAAGGAACTCCATGCAATTGAAATAACTCTCAAATATATAACCTATCATAGTTCTCAGTTGAATCGGTAGTTTTGACTGGTAGAAAATGGGCTTCGTTGGTCAACCTATCTACAACCACCCAAATAGAGTCATACTGTCGATGTGTATGAGGCAACCTTGTGATGAAGTCCATATTTATCTCCTCCCACTTCTAAGTGGGGATAGTAATGTCTTGTAGAATACCTACAGGTCTCTGATGCTCAACTTTCACTTGTTGACATTTTGGACACTTAGCCACAACTCTGTTATGTCCTTCATGCCATTTCACCAATAATCTTCCCGTAGGTCTTGGTACATCTTGGTGCACCTAAGAAACTCCTAATATCCGAAGGACTAACTGGTCTAGGCCAATTCTTCACCACTTTTATCTTTTGAGAGTCCTCTTATTCACCCTCACTAGACATCACATGACCCAAAAATGCTACTGAGGCCAACCAAAACTCACACTTGCTGAATTTAGTAAACAACTGGAGATCCTTGAGAGCTTGTAACACACTCCTCAAAAGAGCGGCGTGCTCCTCCTCGCTCTAAGAGTATATGAGAATGTATTCTATGAAGATAATCATGAACATGTCTAAATACGGCTTAAGCACCCTGTTCATCAAATCCATGAAAGCGGCAGGAGCATTCGTTAGTCCAAAAGAAGTAACTACGAACTCATAGTGACTATACCGAGTCCTGAAATTTGTTTTCAGGAAGTCACTCTCTCTAACTCTGAGCTAATGATATCTGGATCTAAGGTCTATCATTGAGAAACACTTAGAAACCTAAAGTTGGTCAAACAAGTCATTAATCCTGGGAAGGAGATACTTGTTCTTGATTGTAACCTTGTTCAACTGCCGATAGTCGATACACATTCTAAAAGAACCATCCTTCTTCTGAATAAAAAGAACTGGTGCACCCCACAGAGACTGACTGGGCCTAATGAATCCCTTATCCAGAAGATCCTTCAACTGTTCTTTCAACTCCTTTAGCTCAGCTTGAGCCATTATGTAAGGAGGAATGGATATATGTTGCGTATCAGGAAGAAAGTCAATACCAAAGTCTATCTCACTGAAGAGGGACTTCTGGTAGATCATTGGGAAACATCTCCGAATACTCGCACACTATAGGAACTGACTGAAGATTCAGGGTCTCAGACGTAGAATCCTTAATTCAAACTAGATGGTACACACAGCCTTTAGAAATCGTCTTTGTTCCTTAAGGTAGGAAACAAAGAGATCTACAAGCACAACTAAACTACCTTTCCATTGTAGAACTGTCTCACCCGAAAATCGAAACTCTACCATATGGGTTCTACAATATATTGAGGTGTAACATGCATGCGACCAATCCATTCCGAAGATAACATCAAAATTAGTCATATCTAAATCAACTAGATCAGCTGAGGTGACTTTTTGAAGGATTATGATAGGGCAATTTCTATATACCCGTTGAGCTATAAATGAGTCACCGACTGGAGTAGAGTCTAAGAAGAGTTTTGATAGGATTTCAGGACTAACTTCGAAACTAATAGCAATATAGGGAGTCCCAAAAGATAAGGTGGCCCCTGGATCTAACAATGCATATAAATCAAAATGAAATACTCATAACATACCAATGACCACATCAGGAGAGACCTCCTGCTCCTAGCGGGATGAGAGGGAATATAATCTGTTATGACGCTGACCACCACCAACGCTAGTGCATGCACCCTGCTGAGCTGAGCATGCTGGTGGAGATGCTGAACTGGTGGCTAGGTCACAACCTCTATTATGGCCCTATCTGGCTGAAGGGAAGTCTTTGAGAAGATGTTCGATCTTTTTCACACCCGAAACACGCACCTGAACCCACTAGACACTCTACGGGGTGCTTCCTACCACACTTGTTGCAAACTAGAAGGTTGCGCTCTCCTGTCCTTCTCCCCTAAACTCTAGAGCCTGATGCCCCACCCCTATGATCACGCCTCGGTCTAGACAAAACACTGGCTGATGATAGTGCTAGGACTAAAGACTTATGGTGGGACTGCTGACAGTGTCCTCCACCGGACCTCTATTGAAACTGTACATAACTCTCTGTCCTAGCCCTCTTGGCTTCTCTCTCCTTCTCCCTTATCTGATCTGCCTCTATCTATTGGGCGTATATGACTAATCGTGAGAAGTCTAGATCACTATTCAACATAGTGGTCCTACACTTCTTGACCAGTGATTCAGATATTCCATTTACAAACCTACTCACACGAGCCCTTTGATCTTATCATGACCCAAAATGGTCGTGATTGGCGCACATATTACCCTCGGTGGGAGAACTAACGAATCCCAATACTAACCCCCAAAACGAGATATTCAAAAAGAGATAAAGTTTATAAATAATAAAAGGAAACACCAGAAGCAGTAAACAACCTCTTACAACCATAATAAATCATATCAAAACTAAATCCCAAGGCCTTAAAGTCATTGCACTTCGATGTCTAACTACAGTTCCAGAATTATTCAACTAACATAATAATAAAGAAAAAGAAAGAAGCCACAATGTCCGGAGAAGGACATCTTTTGAAGGGAAGTGGATCAACCCATCTTGCACCGCTCACCTTCCAATAGACTACTGCAAATAAAGGTGGGGATGAGCGGAGCTTCCTGGATCAAGTTCTGCACTCAAAAAAGAAGTGCAGCATAGGGTTAGTACAAAACACAATACTAGTACGCATCATCGGCCTACCCTAAATAATAAAAAGCATACACAGTAATAACAATACAAGACCAGTCTTCACTATAAAAGAAACATACATAACAGATTTAGACACTCTAGCTCTACTCAAGGAATAGACGACCTGCTCACTAGATTAGGTTGTTCGCTGCAGCGGTACTGCCTTAGGAAGTAGCTCCACTATGCTGCACTTTTTTAGTTCTTAAGTTCATCAGTTTCATCATTCACATATTTCACGAAATTCGTCAGATAACACACACTTAGGAATAATAATTAACATCACTAAGTATCACTTACAAGTTCAATAGGAAATCACAGCAAAATCCCCTCATCAAGTTCCGACATGGTGACAAGTTGCACTTACGACTAGAGACTTGTTATTCATTATCAACATCACATAACATAAGCGTAATCAACACAACCTCTCAGCACATTATTCATTCACTTCGTTTGAATATAATGACAACATAACATAACGTAACGTACATAACATGAAAACCAAAGGTAACATGATGGGCACACGCCTCCGCCATCTCATCATAATCACTCAATCATACAATCAGTGTACACACATGCCAAAGGGTCTTATTTCTGCCCTTCCAGTCATGACCTGCAGGGGACTCTAGAAATCCATGTACTATACCAGCGTAGTACCCGCTCCCACTCATATGCTCGTTCTGATGTTCCCTTCGGACTCGAGCCACTCAATAACAATATTCGCTCGCTTGGATACTCCCCTTGGGTTTGAGCCTCTTATTTTAGAAAACAACTAATATTTAACTCATTCTCATCCTTTAATCATAACAAGGTGCATTACACGATCGAAACTATATATAAATACACACACACACACATGTATTACTTCAATCAGAGTCTATGCTCTATCCCCTCACTTGCTCGAGTACAACACTAAGTTCACATGAAAACGCTAATAATAAGGAATGTCTGAGGACTAATCAAATATAGTCATACATGATCATACAAGCCATTACGTAGGGCCTAACCTTATAACCATAACCTACCTCAATTTCGGACACGAAGAGTCAATTACTCCACCGGAGCCTTGCCCTTTCTCACAGTCTCAGAATGCTCGTAATCTACAACAAACAAAGAGTAATTCATTACTTCTTTTTCTAAATAAAGGGTTTTAGAAAATCAAACACCTTCAGGACACTTTCGAAAGTGAATCCCAATTCTACCAAGTTCTATGTCCCAATTCACACATAATCCTTATTCTTAACAAAATCTTGGGAGAGTGATTAATACTCCTAATTATTAAGTCTAAACACACCATAGTCTTCCCATATTTCATCCCTAATCTAACTATCTAGGGTCTTCTCCCTCCCAAAATTCCATCATTAAAGGTCTATGGGGATTCTAAGATGAATATTACTCATGTAGTGATAAACAATCGAAAAATCTTACCTTGGTGAAGAGTTTCACTGTTCTAGAAGTTTTTCCCATTTCTTTAGATCTCTTGATCGTGAGTTTGAGAATAATGGGATAAAACCCCCTAATTTCCACTTAAAACCCACTTTTTGATTCCCGTCGTCCGCTGCAGCGGCCACCTTTCTACTACAGTAGCCATTGTGTCACTGCAGCGGTTCCAGTGGTTACATCCCAAATTCGCCACGGAGTAACACCGACCATCACCACGGTCTCATTGAAATGGAATCCCTCTGCTGCAGCGATCCCCCGAACTAGTAACTATCCAGAATTCACCAGTTTCACACTTAGAAAAATTTCACAGTGCTTTCTAATCCTTCCCTAACCAGTTTTAGTGTTCTAAGCCCTTAACCATCTCGTAACTGTGTCCGAGTCATTACATCAGATACTAATTAAAACACTGCTTGTCCCTGAATGATCTATATAAAGAAGAGGAAAAGTATTTACCGAATTCCACGAACAGTTGGGGATACTTGACCCGCTTATCAGCCTCGGTCTGCCAAGTAGCTTTCTTAACCAGACGATTCTTCCACTGGACCTTTACTGTCAGAATCTCCTTGGACCTCAGCTTTCGAACCTCTCTGGCCAATATCGCTACAGGCTCCTCCTCAAAGGACAGATTCTCATCCGGTAACACAGAGTCCCACTTGATGATATACGTTCTATCTTCATGGTATTTTTTAGCATAGACTCATGAAATGCTGGATGCACTCCAGATAATCTTGGCGGCAATGCCATCTCATAAGCCACTTCCCCCACACGCCAAAGTATTTCAAATGGCCGAATATACCTCGGGATGAGCTTGCCCCGCTTTTTGAACCTCATCACCCCTTCATAGGAGACACCTTGAGCAGCACTTGCTCCCCTTCCATGAACTCCACATCCCTTACTTTCTTGTCTGCATACTACTTTTTCCTACTCTGAGCAGCTACCAGGCAGTCCTGAATTATTCGCACCTTTTTCAAGGACTCCTTTAACAAATCAGTCCCCCAAGGACTCACCTCAAACGCATAAAACCACCCAATTGGAGACCTGTACTTTCTCCTATACAAAGCTTCAAATGGAGCCGCGCCAATGCTCGAGTGGTAGCTATTGTTATAGGCGAACTCTGCCAAGGGAAAGAATTTATCCCAATGGTCCTCGAAGTCTATCACACACACCCAGAGAATGTCCTCCAGTACCTGAATACTCCCATTCCGATTGTCTGTCTGTCTGAGGATGAAAGGTTGTACTCAAGTCCAACCTCGTGCCCAACTCGGCCTGCAAAGTCCTCCAGAAATGGGAAGTGAACTGAGTGTCCCTGTTTGATACAATTGAAACAGGCACCCCATGTAACCGAATTACCTCCTTCACGTATAGCTTGGCTAGTTTCTCACTGTTGTAAGTCACCTGGACCGGCAAGAAATAAACAAACTTGGTCAATCTGTCCACTATGACCCAAATAGAGTCAAATTTTCCCAAAGTCTTGGGAAGACCAACCACGAAGACCATAACTATCCTCTCCTATTTCCAATCAGGATAGGCATTCAATGAAGTACCTCTCCAGGCTTTTGCTGCTCGTACTTCACCTGCTGACAATTCAAAAACTGAGCAACGTAGTCCATAATGTCCCTCTTCATCCTGCCCCACCAATATTGCTGTTTTAGATCATGGTACATCTTGGTTACTCTAGGGTGAATGGAGTACCTCGAGTTCTGAGCTTATGCCAAGAGAGTTTTAATTAGCTCACCAACTCGGAGAACACACACCTGCCCCTTTATTCTCAAGACCCCTTTATCATCTAACACTGCTTCCTTGGCTTCTCCCTGTAGAACTTTATATCTGATCTTATACAGCCTTTCATCTCCAAACTATCTGGTTTTGATTTCCTCTAGCACTGAGGATTTAGCCTCCAGGTTGGCTAGTATTCCACATATTTCTGTCAGCGACAACCTCACCAAGTTGTTTGCCAATGTCGGGACTTCCCTGGCCATTGGTCGCTGAGTAGCTTTCAAGCAAGCTAAACCACCCATGCTCACCGTCTTCCTACTCAACGCATCTGCCAGAGTGTCAAATCCCATGAAAACAATACAATCATGAACAACCCTATCCACTAACACAAAATCCCCAACAGGAGTAGACACACGGATTAGAGTATTAAGCACATCATACACAAGATCCAAACCTAAAGCAAAATAAGCAGACACATAAGAAATGTAGAGCCTGGGTCAAATAACGTAATAGCCATTTTGTCACTGACAAAGGTAGTACTTGTAATGACAGCATCTGAAGCCTCTGCTTTGTGCCTACCAAGAAAAGCATAAAAGTGGGCCTGGTTACCAGTTTGAGAACTGCCCTGGATAGGATGTGCCACCCCTTCTACCTGTCTGGGTGCCACCCCTACGCACCTGAGCACGTTCCCTACCCTGCTGAACACCACTTCTAACGGTTGGCTAACCACCTCGTCCCAACTGTGGACGATCCAAACTGAATGCACAGCTTCCCCTCTAAACTGGGGCCAGAGCTCAAGGAGCTGACTGAGGAACAATCTGCCCGCCCTGTCTGAACTAGGGGAACCATCTGCGAATGTAGTCATACTCACCACACTCATGAAAGAACTTCTTAAGAACTGGTCTCTGAGCTGGAATAGAAGAAATAGGACGAGCCTTAAAATTGGAATGAACCATTTGAGTACCCCCAACTGCACCTGACGATTGTGGAGCTATCCCTGTCGGACCTCCGACTGAAACCTACATGGTAGATTGAATAGGGTGCCCAGAGAAACCCTATGGTGTCGGAGCCTTAGCATAAGAACCACTAAAAGAACCCACTCTCTGAGCCTTCTTCTCGGTATTTTCACATAACCCTCCAATCTCACCCCGTCAACTGACTTCACATACTATACCACTTCCTAAAAGGTCTTACACGAGAAGACCATTTGCAAAACTGATACCTGGAGACCTACATTTAGATCTTTAACAAACCTCTTGATCCTCTCCTCCTCGGTGAGCAGTAAGGATAGAGCATACCTGGACAGGGAGTGAAATCAAGCCTCATATGCAGCAACAGATGAGCTCCCTTGCTCAATGGTGGTGAACATATCCCGTCTCCTATCCCTCAAAGTGCAGGGAACATATTTCTCCAAGAACGTGGAGTAGAATTGGGTCTACGTGAATGGTGGTGACCCCGTTGGTCTGTATTCCATAAACTGAAGGTAACGAACTCTACTACGTACCTTTCCACTGCCCCTATCTTGTGGATCCTTTCGTTCAAGTTGATGATAAACTCATAGGCGTCCTCTAACTCTGTGTCATAGAAAGTGGGAGGATTCATCTTGGTGAACCTCCAAAACAAGGCATGCTCCTCCCCTATCTTCACTAATCCTGCTAACGGCCTCAGAAACATAATAGCCTCAGATATGCCATCAATCTGCAGAGCCACAACAGCTGCATGTTGTATCCCCTACTGCTGCCCCGGTTGAAGACCTGAGCTAGAACCTCAGAGGATGCTAGCGTGGTAGGAGCTTCTTCCTGTGTCAGGACCTCAACCTCACCAACCACCCTCTCCTACACTACTGGTGGCACGAAAGATGCAAACCTCTCCCTGATTGGAGTAGGAGCATGATCCCTTCCTCTAGCCACAGCAGGTCTTCGGCCACAACCTCTGCCCCTTCTTCTACCGTGAACTGCGTTTACCACTACTAGCTCGGGGGCTACATCTTTGTTGCCGTTGGCGCATGTTCTCACCATTAGGGAAATAAAGAAGAGAAAGTTGTTAGATACCAATTTGAATCACCATATTGGAATCAAGTAATCTCATGAAAGGAATGAAGAAGGGAGTTTTCCTAAAGTCCTGTAGCCTCTTGAAGATAAGTTACAGACGTCTCCGCACTGATTCGCGAGACTCAACTAGACCCTCTTAGTGCAATGAGATCAATGAACCTAGAACTTTGATACCAACTTTGTCATGAAACAAAATGACTGTGATTAGCACCCACACTACCCCCTCCTCCCGGTGGGTGAACCAACGAATCCCGATACTAACCCCTAAAATGAGACATTCAAAAAGAGATAAAGTTTATAAATAATAAAAGGTGTCATCAGAAGCAATAAAATACCTCTTACGACCACAATAAAACATATCAAAACTAAATCCCAGGACTTGAAAGTCATTGCTCTTCGATGTCTAACTACAGTTCTAGAATTGTTCAACTAACATAATAACAAAGAAAAAGGAAGAAGTCACAATGTCTGGATGAAGGACATCTTCTGAAGGGAAGTGGATCAAACCATCCTGCACTGCTCACCTTCCGATATACTGCTGCAACTAAAGGTAGGGATGAGAGGAGCTTCCTGAATCGAGTTTTGTACTTGAAAAAGAATGCAGGCGTAGGGTCAGTACAAAACACGATTTTGGTAGGCATCATTGGCCTGCCCTAAATAATAACAAGCATACACAGTAATAACAATACAAGACTAGTCTTCAACATAAAAAGAAAATAGTAAACGGTTTCAGACACTCTAGCTCTACTCAGGGAACATTCTCCCTGCTCACTGAATTAGGTCATTCACTGCAGCGGTCACTTGACCATGACAGCGATCTCGCCGTAGTGAAAATGGTTCTGCTGTAGCGGTTCTGCCTTAGGCAGTAGCTCCACTATGCTGCACTTTCGTAGTTCTTCAGCTCATCAGTTTCATTATTCATATATTTCACCAAATCCCTCAGATAACACACACTTAGGAGCAATAATTAACATCACCAAGTATCACTTACAAGTTCAACTGGAAATCATAGCAAAATCCCCTCATCAAGTTCCGACATGGTGATAAGTTTCACTAAGGACTAGAGACTTGTTCTTCATTATCAACATCACATAACATAACCATAATCAATGCAACCTCTTAGCACATTATTCATTCACTTTTTTTGAATATAATGATAACACAAGATAATGTAACATGCATAACATATGACATGACGGGCAAATGCCTCTGCTATCTCACCATAACCACTCAACCACACAATCAGTGTACACACATGCCAGAGGATCTTATTTCTGCCCTTTCAATCATGACCTACAGGGGACTTTAGAAATCCATGTACCATACCGGCTGATCTTGGGCAGATTTATATGCCCAAGTGATACTCAAACTTATCATTTTTACCTTGTTTGTTGTGCAATGTGTATATAATATCATGTATTTGGTAATAAAATGCGAATTTATACTAACCAACATGATTAGCATTTGTTTTGCAGGATAATGTGATTTTTAAGAGCTAAAATGCGTGTTGGAACTATGTCGGAGTTGGACTTGGATGCGAGCGTGGAAAAGACCTCAGATGGCATATTTTGCAGTGGCTCCGCGATGGTGCCGTGCCACGCTACCATCGCGGTAGCACACTGCCTGGGCAGAAATAAAAGTGGCAATTTCCAGTGTGCCTGCGCGTCAGCTCCGTGGCACGGAGATAGGCCTCCGCGATGGCCTCCGTGCCACGTTGAGGCTAATTATCCGGACCATGCAATTTCCATAGAGGGTCCGCGTCCACGCCGTGTCACGGAGGCAGTGCTCCGCGTTGGCCTCCGTGACACGTTGCTTGTTATTCCGGGAAAAATTTCCCACTAGTATAAATAGCACACTTAGGTTATTTTTAAAGGGAGTTTTTTTTTAGTTTTAGTTTTTTTAGCCTGAGTTCAGAAGTGGGAGCAGGAACGTGGTTTTGTGGCAGTTGAAGAATAGAAAAGATAAGAGTTTTCTTCTCTTCCCTTCTTCTTTCCTTCAATTGTATGCATGATTCACACTCATTCTAGGATGATTAATTCAAGAATGAGTGGCTAATTCCTCTCTTGCTGAGGTTTTGAACTTGTGTAATGAATGTTGGTAATAATTGATATGGTTTCTTCTTCTTCTTGCATGTTGTTCTATTAATTCTTGTGCTTATTACATTCTTGATTGGCCACCATTAATGTATATCTAAAAAGTCCAATTTCACTCGAGAGAGCATGAAATTGGAAAGTTGTGAATTAATAGGGTATTGTTCTTAACTTGATTTGGGAAAATTGGGTTTTGATGTTCTTTCTTGATAGAAATATACTTGAAAGCCGTATTAGTCAATTTAGGAACCGGAATTGTAGTGTTAGGTCATAAATTGCATTTGATCACAGAAATGTAGACGAATGGTTTATGAATCTAAAGTGAAATTAAATACGGAAGTTTTAATTTCTAGGCAAACGTTCTTGGCTAGCAATATGAAGAGGAAGATGACCAAATTATCATGATTATCAAGTTCATTACTCGTTCTTAACCTTGGCATGTGCATATCCATTGTCTAAACTCAACATAAATAGTAGTTATTAATTTTAGTAGATAATTAGTTTAGAAACAAAACTCACTCAAATCTTGGTTGGATTGTTGTTAACATAGTTAGAGATAGAATAGAGATATAGTAAACTAGGCAGTTTTGCATCTCTAGAGCAGCCTCCTTGGATCGATACTTGGCTACTTAGCCACTTTATTACTTGTTTGACCACGTACACTTGCGTGTCGGTGTATAATATATACCGAGCAGCAGACCGCGAACAAGTTTTTGGCGCCGTTGCCGGGGAGGCTAGGCGATTTGTAAAATTTTGTTAAGTGTAAATTTACTGTATTTGTATTTTTATTTTCTTAAGTGTTAACAACTTGGTCTTAGCCTGTATTTTGCAGATTTTTATTTTTGTGAACACTGGCAAAGGACAAAGAGCTGGTGGAATCTTACTTAGAGCCAGAACGTGAATTGCACAGTCAACGTAGAGAAGCTCTTCGGAAGAAGTTGCAGTTGCTCAAACAGTCTATGATGGAGCAACCCAATCCACCAGTTGTACGGGCAGTGTTAGTGCCCGAGGAAGTAGCAGCCAGGCCGGTTCGCGAGGTGGCAATCCCACACGCTAATAATGTACATTCCAGCATCCGCAAACCAGAGCCTGGGGGGAGATTTGAGTTAAAGCAAAATATGGTGCAACTTTTGCACACTAGCGGGCAGTTTACCGGTCTCCCTCACGAAGATCCACAACAACATCTCCAGAACTTCTTGGAGATAAGTGACACTTACATCCCCGCTGGAGTGTCACCTGATTATGTTCGGCTCACCTTATTTCCATTTTCCTTACTTGGTGAAGCCAAGAGGTGGTTAAAAGCTGAACCACCCAACTCTATATCAACGTGGGAGGATCTTGCAAAGAAGTTCTTGATCAGATTTTTCCCTTCAGGTAAAACAGCTAAACTTAGAAGTCAGATTCTAAGTTTTAAACAGAGGGAAGGAGAAAATCTTTATCAAGCCTGGGAAAGATTCAAGTCCATGTTGCGGGACTATCCTCATCATCATCAGTCAAATGAGGTGTTGGTCCACACTTTTATTGAGGGTTTGGAACCCCACACTAAAATTTTGTTAGACTCAGCAGCTGGAGGGCAAGCGCTGGAGAAGACTTATGAGGAGCTGTACACTTTGCTCAACCGAATTTCACAAGGCAATCCGGAATGGAATGCAGATTCTTCAAGAGGTGGAGCAAGGAAAGCAACGGGAGTGCTTGAAGTGGATGGATTCACAGCTATCGCTGCACAGATAGCTGCTTTGCAAAATCAGTTAAACACTCACTTCAGCAATATGAATTTGAACCAGCTGTCAGCCTCAGTTAATGCAGTCCAACAGATGTGGTGTGAAGTGTGTGGTAGTAGTGAGCATTCAGCTGAATGCTGTGGTGCAAATCCTGATTCTGTCAACTTTGTGGGCAATGCACAGAGGAATCAACAGGAGTTTGGTGGTGGCTACAACTCGAATTGGAGGAATCATCCAAATTTTTCATGGGGTAGCAACAATCAACAAGGCCAGGGTTCAGTGCAGGGTATGCACAGAAACCAAGGAGGGCAACAAGGCTATCAGAATCAGTTCATAAATCACAATGCCCCTCCTCCACCACCATCACCGACTATTGAGGAAATGTTCAAGACCATGATTGCCAACCAGGCACAATTGCAGGCTGACTATGTCAAACTGGCAGCCGAAGTAAAGAACAATCAATTGGCAACCAAGGCTC
Organism: Datura wrightii; assembly: GCA_035772735.1. Taxonomy (NCBI): domain Eukaryota; kingdom Viridiplantae; phylum Streptophyta; class Magnoliopsida; order Solanales; family Solanaceae; genus Datura; species Datura wrightii. Next base: position 111,774,335 of record JASDFA010000019.1, read on the forward strand.
TTGAATATCAGTTTGGGCAATTTGCCAGTGCCCAAAATACTAGACCAAGGGGAGGACTACCTAGCGACACGGATCCCAATCCTAAGCAGGTAAATGCAGTGACCACGAGGAGTGGTTTACAATTAAAGGAGGTGGAACCGGAAAGACCGCCTCAGAAGTCAGGAGCAGCAGATGTTGAGGGAGAACAAACTTCAGATACGGGGAAGACCAAAGAAGCTGAACCAACAAGGCCTCCACCCCCGTTCCCTCAACGACTTAAGAAACACAAGGAGGAGGCGTGTTTCCAGAAATTCATGGAGGTACTTAAACAGGTACATGTTAACTTACCTCTTGTTGATGTCTTGCAGGGTGTGCCAAAATATGCAAAGTATATCAAAGACATCGTGGCCAACAAAAGTCGCTTGACCGAGTATGCCACGGTGGCTTTAACGGAGGAATGCACATCCCGTATTCAGAACAGGTTGCCCACTAAACTGAAGGATCCTGGAAGTTTTACTATCCAGCTGACGATTGGGCAAAGTATCCGAGCTCGTGGGTTATGCGACTTGGGGGCAAGTATAAATCTGATGCCATCTTCGGTATTCAGAAAGTTAGGGCTAGGGAGTCCTAGACCTACAACAGTGATCTTGCAGCTAGCAGACAGGTCTTTAGCTAAGCCGGATGGCATTGTGGAGGATGTGCTAGTGCAGGTAGGCTCCCTCATTTTTCCGGTAGATTTCATTGTTCTGGATTTTGAGCCAGATGCAGAAGTCCCATTTATTTTGGGACGACCATTTTTGGCAACCGGAAAGGCATTGATCGATGTAGCTGCGGGTCAACTCACGATGCGAGCACACGACAAGGTTGAGGTGTTCGACGTGTACAAGGCACCTAAGCTCCCGATTGTCTATAAGGAACTCTCGGTGATCAACGTGATTGATCATGGGAATGCAAATGGATTGAGTGATTCCCGAGAGTTACCAGGTAGGCCACCAGACAAGGTTGAGAACTACTGGGGAGATGACCATGATCGGGTCAAATCGTCCATCTCCCTAGTAGAAAATTGAGCGTAAAGGCTGTCGAGCCGCGATGTTAAACCAGGCGCTGCACGGGAGGCAACCCGTGAAAAATATTTTTCTTTCTTTTTCCTTAGTGTAAAGTTTTTCTTTTATTTTATTTTCTTTTCTTTTTCTTGACTAGGTTTAGATGTGCATTTTAATTAGTAATTTTTATTCTTTTAGTAGGGAATCTAGTCATTTAACCAATTTTTGTTTAGTGAGGTGATTTTCAGGTATACCGGAGGAAAAATACGTGGAATCGAGAAAACGAGGCGAGGTATGAAAAATAAAATTTGATAGTGAAACAGAGCACTAGCGCGTTGGCGCCGTGTCACGGAGGCAATGCTCCGCGTTGGCCTCCGTGACACGTTGAAGGCAAATCTGGAATTTTTTAAAATTCCAGTAAGCCAACGCGTTGGCTCCGTGTCACGAAGGAGGGCCTCCGCGTTACCCTCCATGACACGTTGCCCTTATCCCAGTGCCGGGTCACACCGGGTTTCCGGGTGACCCGCATGTTTTCTTAATAAAAACCCCCGATTTCGCCCCTATTTTCCCCATTCCCTCTTCCCTCCGCGACCAAACACCCATTCCCCTACCCCCAAGCTCCGTGCCACGTTAAGAGGCAAGGAAAACGTCAAGTCTTTATCGATTCTTCAATTCCAAGGTATGTTTTCATCGTTTATCTCAAATTTTTGGCGATTTTTGTCGATTTTGAGCATGTGAGGTGAGATATATCACCCTAGGTAGAAATTAAACATGACGTGAATTATTTTGCGATTGATTGTGTTCGGATTATTGTAGTTGACGAGTGAACTTATCGATTGATTGAATAATTCATTGTTGATTGTCGAATTGAGTTCTAGGGCTTGGGGTTGTTGAATTTTAACTTGGGTAACTTGATAGCTTGACGAAATTGATGCCGGGGTGTGTTTATTATTTGAGATAAGTCGTGGTAAATATTGTATAATTGGTGAAAGACGACTAATTCTCGATTTTGTGTGGGACATTGCGTAATGTGTGAATTGGTTGAATTGCTTAGATTAGTGTATATAAAATGTTTGTATTGTTGTTTCTATTTTGTTGTTGTTATTGTTGCTAAGTGCTATGGGTGAATAGCTGTCGATAGTAGGATTGGGTTAGCTGTATGAAGTCTGAGTAGTTCGCTAGCCGTTATGCTGTTGAATTTTTGTGAACGCACTAAGCAATATGTTTATAGTGATTGTGTTGGGGGTGTAAATAGATCTATCCTTGCTAACATGTTGTAAATATTGTTAAAGACTAAGTGTGGGGTAAATTTTGTTTAACCCAACCTTAGCCAAAACTAACAAGTTTTTAGCTTAACGTTGTGCTTGTCTGTGTAAATTGACAGGTACAATGGCCAGCCGACAAGATAAAGGCAAGGGTGCTTCAACCTCAGGCACCGGCAGAAAGAGAATGAGACTGGGCACTGCTGTCCCAACTGCACCTGCTGTTCCACGCGGTCAACACCGCCGATACGGAACACGATGGGTTACCGATGAAGGGAAGAAGTGGTACGCAAAGCATAAGGAGAACAAGTACTTCCCGGAGGAACATATTGCAAGGGAACCACTTGCACAGGAGTTCCCTCGCATCGTACAGAGGATTGAGGCAGCTGGGCTCAGCTTTATTTTTCAGGAGCCCAAGGAGTGCAACCTTCACTTGGTCCGGGAATTTTATGCCAACTGGAACCCGGCCATCAGAAGCCACACTATTAAAATCAGAGGGCAGATTGTCACTCTGGAACCCCAGCAGCTGAATGCCATCGTTGGAGCGCGGGACACAGACGCCCACGTTCTCCGCCAGCTCAACATCACCCCACCGTACGCCGACATCAGACGTACGTTGTGTGGGGCTCGATCCACAGCCCGATGGAGTAGACACAAAGAGAGGGGTTACCACCAGACTCTGCCTTATTCGCAGATGAACAGGGAGGCCAGAATCTGGCTAAAATTTGTATGTTCGTGTTTGATCCCGGGAGTACATATGACTGACGTGACCCGGGACCGTGTCTGCCTGGTGTATGCCCTTATGAAAGGGCTTGAGATTAATGTGGGGGCGGTTATAATATCCGCCATGAAGAGAGCCAGACTACACCAGGGCCACAGATACGGGTTTGGCGGACTCATCACCACCTTCCTCCGAGGCCTCGACGTTGAGGAAGAAGCCTTGGATTACATTCCGCAGTTGGAGCGGCGGGCCCTTGATGTGACAAAGACCAAGGCCCCCGACACTACACACGGACCTGTGCTGACTCTGGGCGAGCGACATGCTCGTGACGACCAGTATATGGCCCGTATGTTCGGTATGCAGATGCTGCAGCTACGGATAGGTGGGAGACCAGCCACCGAGGATGAATTATGGAAGCTTTAGCTGGACTACCCTTTTGGCGAGAACGCCAGAGCTTTATGCAAGGTGGGGCCAGCCTTTGTGGAGCCGACTGACGACGACATCCCTACTGATGAGGAGACACGTCGTGAGGACTCTGATGTGGAGTCCGATGACGGCGAGGGAGCTGATTCAGATATGGGCGACGAGGCCGCAGCACTGGATGAGGAAGTCGAATATTTCGACTGAGCAGGGAGTTTCACCACCCACAATTTTGTGCTTTGTATTTTTGTGAACACTGGGGACAGTGTTCGATTTAAGTGTGGGGTGGGGAGTAGTTAGGTGCTGGGTCATAGGCTCTAAATCTGCTGTATATTCTTCCTTGACGTTTATGTATGTCTGTGCTTTCCCTGTTGTTGTGAACTGATTTGTGAATGATGTGTATATATTTGTTTGTGGCTAATGATGTGTGTCTTTAAAAAGTTATGGTTGCCTTTGTAAATATTTTGTAAATTTTGTAAATATTTTTTCTCTATCGATATGATCGATATTTTTCAAAATTTTTGCGAAAAGATGTTGCACTTATCAACATATTTTGTAAATATTTTTTTTCATCAAAATGATCGATGTGTTGCAAAAATTTTGAAGTTTTATTTTTGGGTTTCTCGGAGTTTGTTTTCGGTTCTTTTACCGAGAATAGTCCCATTGAACCAATGCCATAGTTAGTGAACATTCCCTATGATGGATGGATGACGACCGTCTTAAGGGAAATGTAGTCGATAGGAGTAGATGATTTGTTTTTAGTTTCTTTGGTGGATTGCATCAATAAACTATAGTTGCTTATGGTTGCTAAAATTTTGTTGCGTGTGTAATTGATGTTCGAAATGTGAAAGTGATTCGTTTGAAAGCATGTAATTGTGTAAATATGTTGAGTTACCTAGGCTATAGAATTTGGTTCATTATGATTGAGGCTTAATCTTGAATTCATGTAATTGACTAATTAAAGAGTCTGTGAATGCATCTTGATTCGAGCATGTGCATGAAGTGTGAGTGAGGTTTTGCTATTCCATGTCATTGTGAATTGTCTAGAACTTGCCTGGCGTGTATACAAAGCGAAATGAAGGAGGTGTAGTGTCGGAAAGGATGTAGGCATTTCTTTGTTTTAACCGTTAGTTTCCATTTTTTTTCTTGTCAAGTTCTACCTTTTTATATGTTGTATACCCTAGTCAGCCCGTTGAGCCTTTAGCCGATTTCTTTCTTTTGTCCAGAATTGTATGAACTAAGCTTTATTCCTTCTTTTCATTAGCCTTAAAGTCTATAAGAAGCTCTTAAGCGCTTACAAAGAACAGAAAATTGTTTCCCAAAGTGTTAAAGAGTGAAAAGAGTGAAAAGAAAAGAAAAGCAAAGTGAGGAAAGAAAAGATGATGTTGAAGAGGCACTAGTTGTAATTAAATGAAATTGAGGGTACATGAAAACCTTCCATTTGGGGTCAAGTGTGCCTGATGAAATGGGCTGTATGAAAGTAAACCAGCATGAATGGGAGAAAAAGAGAAAAGAGAGGAACAATGTCCATGAGTCGATGGGAATGAGTTGAAAAGGCGCTTAAGGATGCTAGCAACTATTATTGGCTAATCCAATATATATATACTAGATCCATAGCCCAGTTACAACCCATTAAAAGTCCTATTTGATCCTACACTGCATTTCTTTATATTAGTGGAGTAATACACTAAGGGCAAGCCTATGGGTCATGACATGATGCATGTGAATTCTTTTGGGAGAGAGAGTGAAATTAATTTCTATATGCCCCTACTTGCATGTTTGTGTGCTGCACGAGCATAAAAGGGGAAGTTTCTCTCGAGTTGTGAGGGTACATGCTTGATGACAGATTGATTTTCGTGTCGGATTTCTTGATTAGTTGAGTTGCATGAGTTTGCCGATATCAAGAATCAATTCTTAAAAGTCTAGGAAGCCTCGATGTATTAAGGTCATTGTCTTGTACGACCAAGCATGTTTTCTTGATGATTTGCAAAAATCGAATAATCGGTATGACCGTAACGTAAATGGTTGCACCATAGTGAAAAAGGTTGAGATGTGATGTGCATGATTTGTGTATGTGTTGTTCGAGGACGAACAAGGATTTAAGTGTGGGGTAAGTGATCTTGGGCAGATTTATATGCCCAAGTGATACTCAAACGTATCATTTTTACCTTGTTTGTTGTGCAATGTGTATATAATATCATGTATTTGGTAATAAAATGCGAATTTATACTAACCAACATGATTAGCATTTGTTTTGCAGGATAATGTGATTTTTAAGAGCTAAAATGCGTGTTGGAACTATGTCGGAGTTGGACTTGGATGCGAGCGTGGAAAATACCTCGGATGGCATATTTTGCAGTGGCTCCACGATGGTGTCGTGCCACGCTACCATCGCGGTAGCACACTGCCTGGGCAGAAATAAAAGTGGCAATTTCCAGTGTGCCTGCGCGTCAGCTCCGTGGCACGGAGATAGGCCTCCGCGATGGCCTCCGTGCCACGTTGAGGCTAATTATCCGGACCATGCAATTTCCAGAGAGGGTCTGCGTCCACGCCATGTCACGGAGGCAGTGCTCCACGTTGGCCTCCGTGACACGTTGCTTGTTATTCCGGGAAAAATTTCCCACTAGTATAAATAGCACACTTAGGTTATTTTTAAAGGGAGTTTTTTTTAGTTTTAGTTTTTTTAGCCTGAGTTCAGAAGTGGGAGCAGGAACGTGGTTTTGTGGCAGTTGAAGAATAGAAAAGATAAGAGTTTTCTTCTCTTCCCTTCTTCTTTCCTTCAATTTTATGCATGATTCACACTCATTCTAGGATGATTAATTCAAGAATGAGTGGCTAATTCCTCTCTTGCTGAGGTTTTGAACTTGTGTAATGAATGTTGGTAATAATTGATATGGTTTCTTCTTCTTCTTGCATGTTGTTCTATTAATTCTTGTGCTTATTACATTCTTGATTGGCCACCATTAATGTATATCTAAAAAGTCCAATTTCACTCGAGAGAGCATGAAATTGGAAAGTTGTGAATTAATAGGGTATTGTTCTTAACTTGATTTGGGAAAATTGGGTTTTGATGTGCTTTCTTGATAGAAATATACTTGAAAGCCGTATTAGTCAATTTAGGAACTGGAATTGTAGTGTTAGGTCATAAATTGCATTTGATCACAGAAATGTAGACGAATGGTTTATGAATCTAAAGTGAAATTAAATACGGAAGTTTTAATTTCTAGGCAAACGTTCTTGGCTAGCAATATGAAGAGGAAGATGACCAAATTATCATGATTATCAAGTTCATTACTCGTTCTTAACCTTGGCATGTGCATATCCATTGTCTAAACTCAACGTAAATAGTAGTTATTATTTTTAGTAGATAATTAGTTTAGAAACAAAACTCACTCAAATCTTGGTTGGATTGTTGTTAACATAGTTAGAGATAGAATAGAGATATAGTAAACTAGGCAGTTTTGCATCTCTAGAGCAGCCTCCTTGGATCGATACTTGGCTACTTAGCCACTTTATTACTTGTTTGACCACGTACACTTGCGTGTCAGTGTATAATATATACCGAGCAGCAGACCGCGAACACCGGCATGATACCCGCTCCTACTCATATGCTCGTCTAGATGCTCCCTTGGACACGAGCCATTCAATAACAATATTCACTAGCCTAGATACTCCCCTTGGGCTTGATTCTCTCATTTCATAAAATAGTTAATATTTAAGCCATTCTCATCCTTTAATCAAAAAAAGGTGCATTACACGATCGAAACCATATATATGTATATATACCTATCACTTTATCGAAGTCTATGCTATATCCCCGCACTTGCTCGAGCACAACACTAAGTTCACATGATAGGTTCATAATACGAGTTTCATTATACACTTCCACATGATCTTAACAACACGTTATATTCACCTCATATCAACATGGTAATTTCCATTTATTCACAGGAAAATGTTAATAACAAGGAATGTCTGAAGACCAATCAAATATAGTCATACATGAGCATACAAGCCATTACATATGGTCTAACTCTATAACCATGACCTACCTCAATCTCAAACACGAAGAGTCAATTATTCCACTAGATCCTGCCCTTTCTCACGGCCTCGGAACATTTGTAATCTACAATAAACAAAGTGTAATTCATTACTCCCTTTTTGAAATAAGGGTTTTAGAATATCAAACCCTTCCCTTCAGGCTCTTTCAAAAGTGAACCCCAATTCTACCAAGTTCCAAGTCTCAATTCTCGCATAATTCTTGTTCTCAAAAAATCTTACGAGAGTGATCAATACTCATAATTATCAAGTCTAAACACACCATAGTCTCCCCATATTTCAGTCTTAATCTAACTATCTAAGGTCTTCTCCCTCCCAAAATTCCACTATTAAAGGTCTATAGGGATTCTAGGATGAACATTACTCATGTAGTGACAAACAATCAAAAAATCTTACCTTGGTGAAGAGTTTCACTAGTCTGGAATGTTTTCCCATTTTCTTAGACCTCTTGATCGTGATTTTGAGAATAATGGGGTAAACCCTCATAAGTCCTAATTAAAACCCACTTTCTGATTCCCGTCATTCACTACAGCGGTCACTTTTTCACTGTAGTGGCCATTGTGTCGTAGGGGCAATTCCAGCAGTTACATCCCAAATTCGCCATGATGGAACACCGACCATCACCACAGTCTCACTGCAGCAAAAATCCCTTCGCTGTTGTGGTCCCCCGAACTAGTAACTACCTAGAAATCACCAATTTCACTCTTAGAAAAATTTCAATGCCCTTTCTATTCTTTCCCTAACCAGTTCCAGTTTTCTAGGCCCTTAACCATCCGGTAACGACGTTCGGGTCATTACAAATCTGCAACTATCTCCGGCGCATACTTGTACAGCCGGGTAAAATCTAAGGCATACTCTTGAATATTCCTATGATACTGCTTCAAGTTGACGAACTCTGCCTCCTTTGCCTCCCTCAACTCCCTAGGCAAGAACCTATCCAGGAAGGTAGTCACAAACTCATACCAACTCATGGGAACTGCTCCCACTTCCCTACCATCTTTCCACTGGCAGTACCATATGTAAGCAACCCCTTTCAGCTATTAGAAGGCTAGATCCACATTCTCCTCTCCGGTTACTCTCATAATCTGAGCGATCTTCTGCACCTCCTCAATGAAGTCATGAGGGTCCTCATCCACTTTCAACCCCAGAAACTCCAGCGGATTCATCCGTAGAAAGTCTCAAATTCTTGCCGCCACTATGTTCCTATTCTGAGAATTGTGAGCCACTGCTTGCTGATTGACCTAAACGGTTACCTCCTGTGCCAATATCTGAAAGGCTGCTATAAACTCGGCATGAGTGACCTATTTGAGCATAGGATCCATTGGTGCTGGTGGTGATTGCTGATGCCCGTCTTTATTTCCATCATTGTGGCCACTCCCATTACCATTCCTTCTTCCATTCACTCGACTTGGAGGCATATTTCAGCAATCACGTATAGCACAAATTAAAAGGATAGGAAGATACTTCATCGCATGACATAGATCATGAAAGAAGGAAAATTTCCTAAAATGTCTTGTAGCCTATCCCATTAGTGTGGCATGCTTCACACCCATGGAAAAGACTCTACTCAACGCGGCTTTCAAACATTCTAGGACACTCTAAAGCTTTGCTCTGATACTAAGTTTGTAACGATCAGAGCTGAGACCCTGGATCGAGACACAAAACCTAGAACCACAAAGGGATCCAAGTCAAGCTATGGCATGAACATAGCAGCTAAGGAGCATACGTAAAGCGAAAGTCTGAATAATATCAATCATAACAGAGTCAATACTAACAAAGCTGAAATTCTACATATTGTCTGATAAGCCTCTAACATGTTTGAAGGGCTGATGGGACAAGGCCCCTAACTAGCTCGATAAAGTCTGAAAGCTAAAATAACAACATCAAATACTAAGCTGAAGGTCCTTGGAAAATGAGAACCCACCACAGCAGGAACTGAACTAGACTAAGTGGTGGAAAATTGGGCTAATGGCTGAGTATAAACTAAAATCATGTTGAGTAAGTATAAACTAAAATCATGCATATAAACATAAATCATAAAATCATGAGAGTAGGGACTGCATGCTGAAATCTGAATCTGAATCATGTATAATCATAAACTGAGTTTCATATCTGAATAGAATGACCCAAAGCTAAAATCATATGGCTTACCATAGCTGAAATCATAAGTAAAGGCTTATAAACTTATCATTGGGTCAAACCTGCTGAAAACATAATACCATAAGTCATAAACATGCATAATTGAAATCATGAGGAACAATGGGAGACTCATCATAACCGACAACCACCATGTATGAGCGCATGATCCCACGTCTTGTCTACGTGGAGAAAAGCCATCCTAAGCCTTTCTAGGGCAAAGGATAAGTAAGCTGCAATATCATGGTGTGCCCTTGGGCCGGGAAACACTCTCTTGAGAGGTCTCAAAATATATCCTTAAGTTGGCACTTAGTTTATGAGACCAGGGAACCTTGGAACCTCTAGCCTACTCGATACTAGACGCTACTCCCAAAACATGTATAATGCTCATATAATCATATTCTCATAACATTGCTTAAATATGAATATTGGAGAGTCTTTGTTACACCCCGTAAAAGTTAACAATTAGTAAGCATACATGTTGATTTGTGGTAAATAAATAGAGTGTGACGTGTGTAGAAAAGCCTCGAAAGTTGGGTCGAGCAAGGTCAGGCCGCAAGGGCCAGCGCGGCGCCCCCGCCCCTTGGTGCATTGAGGGGCACGACGCGGGGCATAGTTGGCACGATGGGCGGCAGGGGCGCCCCTGCCACCGCCCTAGCATGTATATAAGTCCCTCCTTTCAAGTTTAAATCATTTCCTAAGAACTTATTCAGCCAGAGAGTGAGAGACACAAGGATTCAAGTTATTTTCGCCCATTTACACTATCAAATACCGTCCAAATTCAAATTAACTTCGGGTATCAAAGTTTAAGGCCGCAGGGAGCTTTAATATGGAGTTATTTTTGCGAAATTCACCCGGAAAATCATGTCCCCACCGAGCAAAAGTTTTCAGAATTGCTCCAAACTAATTTCTACACGATCACAGGCTTTAAGTAAGCATTTTTCCCTGCTGAACTTTCAAGAAGTTATACGTTTTTGACCGTGTTCCATTAAGTTGAAGTATAGTTAATATTTATATAGAAAGTTATCATTTTACCGAATTTAGTATTGAAACTAGTCTCGTTCTCCCAGTAATATGATAATAGCTGGAAAGAGTTGTTGAGTACGATTTGAAACTCGCCAGTTAATTAGAAATCGACAATCCAAGTATGTTAAGGCAAATTCGTTTGGGAAGTTAGTTTCTTCAGTACTATAATTCAGTTTGAATCCCAGTAAGAAAACCAAAAACATATCTACTGTGTCGATGCCCGCTAGGGGCGAGAAGACCTTGCCCTATATAGCCCTCCATGACCAACCCCAAGGTTAATAGCTGTGTCGGCACCCGCTAGGGGCGAGATGACATCGCTCCAAGGAACGGTATGCCATCTGCAACGGACGAAGATGGGGTCCCAGGTCCTCATACAGTCCATTCCATGGCTGGACTATTTTTATGCCGATCGGCACTACACCACAGCCCCTGTCGAGCCTGGTGCCTGGGGTCCATATATTAGATATTAGGAGTACACCAGACTCAGAAACAGTTACAGTTCAGGGGCCGAGCGGGCTCAGTTGCAAACCCAGGGGACTGGTAGGATGGCTATGGTTATTAGATGACATGACCTTGTTAGGGGTATAAATTAAAGTGTACTCACCAGGGCTTATGGGGGCCCTGGGTGGGTTATTCTGTACTGGTTGTACCTTTCGGCTTATGGGGGCCAGGTAAGGTTCTTGCTTGCATTAGTTACTAGTAGATTAGACAGTAGGAGGTCCAGCTATTCAGGTAGTATTTCTATCTCTTCTTTTCAGTTTCATTTTAGTTCATTCAGTTATTTACAGTTACTGCCTTACATATTTAGTACACATTGTACTGACGCCCTTCTTGGGGTGCTGCATTACTTGCCTGTAGGTACGGACAGACATGAGTCAGGACCTTCCTAGTTTTCAGCTAAATTAGTAGTGCAGTTGGCTCCTTTCCTCTGGAGCTCATAGTTAAAAGGTTGACTCTCCTTTTGTTTGTATAGTTTACGGGTAGGCCTGGGCCCTGTCTCGACCAGTACATCACTTCTAGAGGCTTGCATATTGTTTCTAATTCCCCGTGGTTAGTTGTTGTTGGCCGTGTGGGGCCTTGTTTAGCTGTTAGTTAGCGGCCTTGTCGGCCATAACTTAGTTTATATCATAACTAGACTTCATAGTGGTCTTGTCGGCCTGCATAGGATTCCTTATTATTATCTGTTTCTGGGTAGCTATTTTCTTTTACAGGTGGCTATAAGGCCTTTCGGTCAGGGGTTGTGCTGACAGTCAAGATATAACCCGTTATTTTCTTGATTTGAGATTTAGTGTTAGTCATGCATCAGAGGTGCGTAGGCTCAATCGGGCCAGTTCAGACCCTAGTAGGGCACCAGGTGCCAGTCATGCCTCCCAAGGTGGGGCGTGACAAACTTGGTATCAGAGCTGGTCATATCCCATGGAGTCTGCAAGCCGTGCTAAGTAGAGTCTTACCTATGGATGTGTTGTGCACCACATACTATAGACAGGAGGCTTCGAGGCATGTTAGGATGGTACTCTTCCTTCTCTTCCAATCGTGCTATAGAGCTGTGTTGTATAGGGATGAGTCCCTAAGCTTACGGTGATCTACTTTTCTAAAGAGAAATGACAGACGTTGATAGACCACGACTGGCAGAATATTAGATGTTGCAGCAGGAGAAGGCACTAGCAGGGTGCCTCAGTTAGAGTCGGCTCAATCTGAGGGTGACAAGGAGACTACATCTAGGTCTCCCCAGCACTCCCTGGAAGCCGTCCAGAGCAGCAGATGTGTCGGCATCACCTCCAACAGTCTCTATACTGATGCCATCAGATTAGGAGGTCAGGAGTGCTATTTTTATGATAGCTCAGATGATGGCCACATGTTCGGTGTTTTTCACAACAACACGCAAGTGCACGTGGTCGAACAAGTAATAAAGTGGCTCAAGTAAGCCAAGTATCGATCCCACAGGGACTGGGCTAGGGTAACAATCTACTCAAGTGTCAATAAACCTTAACTCTAAAAATGCAGACAACAGTGTTAAGAAAAGTTTGATATTTTGGTTTCTAATTTTATACTAATTATACAACGAATATACAATTTGAGTCTGAACTATAAGTATGAGCATGCTGAGGTTAAACGAACATGTAGAGAAATAAATTATCGATACAATTTGATTAATCTTTCTTCCGGTTGCTAGTCAAGAATTATTGCCTATGGGTTAAAACTCTCGTATTTAACCCAACTTAAGAATCATGAACCTTCCACCTACATTTCTGTGATAAAACGAAATTCATGTTCTATCCATACAAAACCGATTTCTTAATTGACTAATATGACTTTCAGGTATATTTCTATCCTGAAGGTAAATCAATTCTCAATTTTCCCAAACTAAGAAAAGATCATATCCTATCAATTCACAACTTTCCAATTTCTTGCTCTCTCGAGTGAAACCGGACTTTTTAGATATACATTAACGTTGGGCACACATTAATGCAGTAAGAACAAGAATCAATAGAACAACCATGAAAGAAAAGATGAAAAACCAATTTATCAATAATCACATTTCAATACAATTGTTCTTAACCTCAGAAAGAATAGGATTTAGCCACTCATTTGTGGATTAAACATCATTAAATGAGTGTAAAGCATACAAGCAATTCAAATCAAGAGAAAGGAGATAGAGAAAAACCCTGATATTTTTGTCCCCTCAACTGCCTGTAACCCACATTCTAGCTCCACCAAGTCAGAATGTCTAAAATGAAACCTCAGTGTTCTATTTATACTAGCGGGAATTTTTCTTGGAATAACAAGCAACGTGTCACGGAGTGCATTGTGGAGCACTGCCTCCGTGACACGCCACTGACGCGGACCCTTACTGGAATTTGGTCATCCAGGTATTAAGGCCCAACGTGGCACGACGTGCAATGTGGGGCTAGGCCAACGTGCCACGGCCCCAACGCGCACCTTCACTGGAATTTGGCAAAAATTCCATATTCAGGCAGAAGGCATCCGCGATGGCAGCGTGACATGGCTCCATCGCGGAGCCCCTTTAATTCATGCCTTCAAGTGCTTTTTCCCTTGCTAGCGTCCGAGTCCAACCCCAATTTCTCCCAACATGCATTTTAGCTTCCCAAAATTATATTTCACCTTCAAAACAACGCTAATCATGTTGGTTAGTATGAATTCACATTTTATTACAAATCACATGAGAATGTATAAACATCGATAGATAAACAAGGCAAAAATGACACATTTGAGTATCACTTGGGCATATAAATTTGCCCAAGATCACTTACCCCACACTTAAATCCTTGTTCATCCCCGAACAATAATCTTACACCTCATGCAATTGACTCCCCAACCTGGCTACTTTGGTTCGACAATTCAAGCTATGGTTATACCGATTATTTAATACAACAAATCATCAAGAAAACATGCATGGTCTTATCAATACGATGGCCTTCAACACATTAAGACTTCCTAGACTCAAGAATCGACTCTCGATATGGGCAAACTCATGCAAATCAGCTGATCAAGATATCCAACATGAATTATATCCTTCATTAAACATGTGCCCTCACAACAAGAGAGTTACCCATTTTCACACGCAAATTTTTAAATCACAACATGTATGGGTAAATGAATAGAATTACGCTCACTCTCACAAAGAATTCACATGCATCATGTAATGACCCATAAACTTGCCCTTAGTGTTTTACTCCACTAATTTAAGGATGTTTGAACGTAAGATCAAGTAGGACTTAATGGGTTGTAATGTAAGCTAAGGGATGGGTAGGTACTATTCTGGCCAGTAATAGTGACTATCTCCCCCAAGCGCTTTTAATACATCCAACATTCATTAAGGACATCTCTTTTCTTACTTCCTCCTCATTCTTTTCAATCCTGAATTTTCTCTTCTTGTTCCCATTTCTTTAAGCACACTCAGCTTAGTAGTAAGGAGTATTTAAGCAAAAAAAAAAATTTCATTCATTTATTTTTCTTACTCCCTACTAATAATCAACCATTTTTACACAAGTGCACCTTTGTCCTTTTCTCAACTTTCACAACTTCCACTTTTCCTTCTTTTTCACGCTTCTCACTCCTTCACTCTTTGGAATTTTTTCCCTTAAGTGCTTAGGAGTTTTGGATCAAATTCAAGGCTAATGAAAGAAAAAGGATTAAGCTTCTGTTGTAGCTATCAAAGAATAGGCTTAAGGCACAATGGGGTTCACTAGGATTCAACATTCAAGGTAGGTAAAGTGAGGGATAAAAGTTAGGTTCATTCAAAGAAATGCATAAATCATCTCCTGCAGTCCACATCCTTCATTTCGTTTTATATACACACCAGACAAGTTCTAGACACTCCACAATAGCATGGAATAATCAAAAACCTTACACTCATGGCACATGCTCAATTCAAGACATACTCAGCAGATTTGTTTTTACTCAGCTAATCACAAGAATTCAAACATTAAGCTTCAATCATATTAAGTCAAATTCAAGAGCCTAGGTGTCTCAAACATAGGTATACCATTTGCATGCTTCAACACTAAACATACTTGCATCTTACAATCACTTATAGCACATAAAAAGAATACCAAGCCATCAATTAGCTACGGGTTCAAAAACCAAAATCTATTGACTAATATTTCCTCAAGACGGTCGTCATCCATCCATCGTCGGAAACAGTCCCTAACTATGACTAAAAACATTATATACAGACAAAGAAATTTTTTTTATTCTTCGGTTCAAAGACCCCCCGTCGGAAAAGAACCGAAAAGAAAAACCAACGGGTGATGAAGTCATGCTTAACTCACAAAAAAATTTCAATTTTTTCACAAGCATTACATTCACCAAAAATCATTAAGCACAAAAATTTGAAATTTACCTCACCCCACACTTGAATCATGATATTTCCTCATAGCATCAAATTAACATTTAAAGAGGGTGAGAAATACTCCCTGAGGCCTTTAGGCCTAGCTACAACATGCTTTTCTTCAACTTGCACAAGTGGGTGTTTGACCCCACACTTTCTCTTCCATGCTTGCTAGCTTCCTCCTCCAAGGGTACTCAGACTTCCCCTCCATCTGTGCCTAACTTTCCACCAAAACAACACAAGATGAAAATAAACAAAAATCAACTCAAATGCAAGAAATTAAAATGGTACCTGTGGTACCCTTGGGTTGCCTCCCAAGCAGCGCCTGATTTTACGTCGCGGCATGACGTAACAAGTTTCACCACTTTTTCCTCCACCTTGAGGATATGAATCTCACCCCTAATTTCTTTTCTAATTTCCTCTTATGTTCTAGGGGTGGTGGTGAAAAATTGTAAGGACCAAGTAGTAGATGTTGCCTTTTGCACTTATTGGCCCTTAAGTAAGCGAAGTCATTTTGTCTATTGGGCTCAGCAAATTTCAGAATATATGGGGCTTGTTCCTCCTCAAGATCTTTCTCCACAAGCTTGGAAGACTCTATTTCTATGTTGTCAGCCAAACTCAATGTCGAAAAAATGATTCGAGTGGGGTATAATACACCTCAACTCTGAAACTGCATTGTTCTTGACCTCCTTACTTGTATACACCTTCTCAGCATCAACATCTATCTCTCCATTAATGTCAACTAGGGGATACTCTATATCTTCTTCCATGAATGGATTTTCCATAAGTGTGAGCCCATCACAGGGACTCTCAAGAGATTCTAATTGTTGGGCTTCATCCAAAAATTCACCCCTGTCTTTTTCTTGTAGTTCCTCTTGAGTATTGCCTAAAACCGTTACCTGCAGTTTACCACAAGCTTCAGCCTCAGCTATCATCTCCGTGACTTTTACGCTCATCCTTTCTAGAGCTTCTCCATTCTCTACTAGCTGAATTCTCATTGCTTCCATCACCTCCTTCGTTGCTTCTATTTGCTCAAGCGTCTGCGTTAGCATGTCTTCTATTCGAGCTTGGCGTCCCAAGTCCTCATATTCATCATGCCTATATTCAGCAAAAACAACAGAAGGATCATAGTAGGGGCTTGGGGGATGGGAGTATGCATTCAGACAACCATCCCAATGGCCATCTTGACCACCACATATATTGCACGTGTTACAGTGTTGCCACAAGTGGGGTCCTCCGCAATTCAGACAAGATTCACCAAAATATGGGTATCCACCATTTAAATCATTTGTATTCCATGATGTCATGTCAAGAAGGGTATCCGAAAAAAATCAAAAAAGAATTAAAACAAATATCTACAATTTTTATTTTTATTTTTATTTTTCTTTCAAAAATAAGACTAACACAAGAATTCTATACCTATAAGAGAAAGGCTAAGACTAATTTGTCAGCACAATATAGAAATCGTAGACTAACACTTAAGAAAACAATTTTACCAATTGCCAGTCCCCGACAACGGCGCCAAAAAATTTTTCGGTGTTTTTCACAACAACACGCAAGTGCACGTGGTCGAACAAGTAGTAAAATGGCTCAAGTAAGCCAAGTATCGATCCCATGGGGACTGGGCTAGGGTAACAATTTACTCAAGTGTCAATAAACCTTAACTCTAAAAATGCAGACAACAGTGTTAAGAAAATTTTGATATTTTGGTTTCTAATTTTATACTAATTATAAAACGAATATACAATTTGAGTCTGAACTATAAGTATGAGCATGCTGAGGTTAAACGAACATGTAGAGAAATAAATTATCGATACAATTTGGTTAATCTTTCTTCCGGTTGCTAGTCAAGAATTATTGCCTATGGATTAAAACTCTCGTATTTAACCCAACTTAAGAATCATGAACCTTCCACCTACATTTATGTGATAAAACGAAATTCATGTTCTAGCCATACAAAACCGATTCCTTAATTGACTAATACGACTTTCAGGTATATTTCTATCCTGAAGGTAAATCAATTCTCAATTTTCCCAAACTAAGAAAAGATCATATCCTATTAATTCACAACTTTCCAATTTCTTGCTCTCTCGAGTGAAACCGGACTTTTTAGATATACATTAACGTTGGCCACACATTAATGCAGTAAGAACAAGAATCAATAGAACAACTAAGAAAGGATGAAAAACCAATTTATCAATAATGACATTTCAATACAATTGTTCTTAACCTCAGCAAGAAGAGGATTTAGCCACTCATTTGTGGATTAAACATCGTTAAATGAGTGTAAAGCATACAAGCAATTCAAAACAAGAAGAAGGAGATAGAGAAAAACCCTGATATTTTCGTCCCCTCAACTGCCTGTAACCCACGTTCTTGCTCCACCAAGTCAGAATGTCTAAAATAAAACCTAAGTGTTCTATTTATACTAGTGGGAATTTTTTCCGGAATAACAAGCAACGTGTCACGAAGTGCATCGCGGAGCACTACCTCCGTGACACGCCACTGACGCGGACCCTTACTGGAATTTGGTCGTCCAGGTATTAAGGCCCAACGTGGCACAGCGTGCAACGCGGGGCTAGGCCAACGTGCCAAGGCCCCAACGCGCACCTTCACTGGAATTTGGCAAAAATTCCATATCCAGGCAGAAGGCATCCGCGATGGCAGCGTGACACGGCTCCATTGCGGAGCCCCTTTAATTCGTGCCTTCAAGTGCTTTTTCCCTTGCTAGCGTCCGAGTCCAACCCCCAATTTCTCCCAACATGCATTTTAGCTTCCCAAAATTATATTTCACCTGCAAAACAACGCTAATCTTGTTGGTTAGTATAAATTCACGTTTTATTACAAATCACATGAGAATGTATTAACATCGATAGATAAACAAGGCAAAAATGACACATTTGAGTATCACTTGGGCATATAAATTTGCCCAAGATCACCACACAACGTCAGCCAATGGCACCCGTAGTTGTAAATTCTTCGGGAAGACCAGGTAGTTCGAGGGTTCTAGAGTTCCTTGCTCTACGTCCCTCGTAGTTTACGGAGATGGACCGGTATGAGGACCCTCAGGACTTTTTAGACCAGCTGTAGTGGATCTTTAGAGTAATGCATGCTACACCTGCAGAATCAGTTGAGTTAGCTATATTTCAACTACGGGACATAAAAATATGATGGTATGAGAGTTGGGGAAGGTCCCGAGGTAGAGATGTTCCCCCTCTGACTTGGTCCAGCTTTTTAGAGGCCTTTTTGGACCATTATTTGCCGCGGGAGATCCAACAGGCCTGGGTATATTGGTTTTTGCATCTGGAGCAGGGCTCGATGATTGTTCGAGAGTATGCTATGAGGTTTGATTCCCTGGCCCGATATGCACTGGCTTTTGTAGATACCATGTCAGCTAGGGTGCATCGGTTTATCATGTGATTAAGTCCAGAATATGTAGAGACTTGTATTACAGCTACTCTGAGAGAGGACATGGATATTGCTCGCTTTCAGGAATTTGCTCAAAATATTGAGGAGATCAGAAAGAGACAACAAGAGATAGAATGAATAAATCAGGAGCAGCGTCCCAGAGCTAGATCGAGTGATGTGCAGGTAGAATTATAGGGAAGACCCAGGCCACAATTATCAAGCAGACCACCCAAACCCCACCTCCATAGCAGCAGCAGGGTAGTAGATCAGGCCGTAGGGGGTAGTCAAGAACCGGCGAGAGTTCACGACCATCAGGCTCGCAGCAGTAGAAGGGGTCAGAGCAGATTAGATTTACCGTGCCACTTTGCCTATTTATATTCATCGTCATCCTGGGCCATGTAGGTATAGTTATTCTGTGTGTTACATCTGCGGGCAGGAGGGTCACCTGATGAGAGGCTATCTAGCCAGGGGTCAGAGTGATCGGGACCGACAGGATAGATCTTCAGTAGGGTCACATGCTCCAGCATCTCCAGTAAGGCGTAGGCCCTCAGCTCCAGCCGGCAGAGGCCGAGGAAGATCAGGGGCATCTAGCTCAGGCACCGGTCTAGATCGCACTTATGCTTTACCGGGACGACAGGAGTCAGAGTCATCGCCGGATGTGGTGACAGGTATGTTGGACATCTGCTCAAATTCTATGTATGTCTTGATTGAACCAGGCTCCACTTTGTCTTATGTTACACCATTAGTGGCTCGAAAGTTCGGTATTACGCTAGAATTGCTTTAGCGACCTTTTTCAGTGTCTACTCCAGTTGGTGACTCCGTCATAGCCAAGAGGGTCTATCGGGGGTGCAGAATAGAGGTTGTTGGTCGTCAGACTTTAGTAGATTTGGTAGAATTAGAAATGATTGACTTTGATGCAATTATGGGTATGGATTGGCTAGCACCATGTTATGCCAATGTAGAATGTTGGACCAAAACTGTCCAATTCCACTTTCCATGGGAGGTAGTACGGGAGTGAAAATGTAATGCAGCCACACCAAAAGGTAGGTTTATTTCCTATCTTCGGGCGAGAAAGTTAATAGTAAAGGGTTGCATCTATCATATAGTCAGGGTTCAGGATGTTCAAGCCGAGTCCCCAACTCTCCAGTCCATTCCAGTAGTTAATGAATTTCCAAATGTATTCCCGAATGAACTTCCTGGTATTCCCCCAGAACGGGAGATCAATTTTGCAATTGATTTATTACCAGGTACTCAGCCTATATCCATCCCTCCGTACCGAATGGCTCCTATCGAGCTTAGAGAATTGAAGGAACAGTTGAAAGATCTGTTAGATAAGGGCTTCATCAGGACGAGTACTTCACCGTGGGGTGCGCCAGTTCTATTTGTGAGAAAGAAGGATGGCTCCCTCCATATGTGTATGGACTACCGGTAGCTGAATAAAGTCTCCTTCAAGAATAAATACCCAATTCCCAGAGTAGATGACTTGTTTGACCAGTTACAGGGAACAAAGTAATTCTCAAAAATTAACTTGAGATCTGGGTATCATCAGGTTCGGGTTCAAGAGAGGGATATCCCGAAAACCGTTATCAGGACCAGGTATGGCAACTTTGAATTTCTAGTCATGTCCTTCGAACTGACAAATTCTCCTACAGTGTTCATGGATTTGATGAATCTTCAGGCCGTATCTGGACTTGTTTGTGATAGTGTTTATTGATGATATTCTGGTATATTCCCGTTCAGAAGTAGAACATCGGATTAGTGCTCAAAATTCTCAGAGATCGCCAGTTGTATGAAAAATTTTCTAAATGTGAGTTTTGGCTGAATTCAATGGCCTTTTTGGGTCACATTGTGTTAGAAGCTGGTATTCAAGTAGATTCCCAGAAGATTGAAGCAGTAAATACATGGCCTAGACCTACCACTCCGACTGAGGTATGCAGTTTCCTAGGGTTAGCTGGATATTACATAAGGTTTGTAAAGGGGTTTTCTACTCTATCAGCGCCCTTGACCAAGTTAACCCAGAAAGCAGCTAAAATTCACTGGACTGAAGCATGTGAACAGAGCTTCCAGGAGTTGAAAAACAGGTTGACATCAGCACCAGTATTATCTTTTCCAGAAGGATCAGAGGGTTATGCAGTGTAGTGTGATGCTTCGGGCATTGGGTTAGGATATTTTCTGATGCAACATGGTAAGGTAATTGCTTATGCTTCAACACAGTTGAGGAAGCATGAAAGGAACTACCCCACCCATGACCTGGAATTGGCTACAGTAAGAATATTGAGGCACTATCTGTATGGCGTCCATGTAGATATTCTTACTGATGATAAGAACCTCCAATACATTTTTACATAAAAAGAATTGAATCTGCAGAAGTGTTGCTGGTAAGAAATGTTGAAGGATTACGATGTGAACATTTTATATCACCCAGGGAAGGCCAAAGTTGTAGCAGATGCCCTTAGCCGCAAATCCATGGGAAGTTTGGCTTACTTAAAGCCCGAACAGCTGGGACCTAGCCTGAGAATTGCATCAGTTAGCCAGTTTGGCCGTCCACACAGTAGTCTCGGCAGATAGTGGAGCAGTGATCCAGAATATTGCGGTATCATCCTTAGTTGTGGAGGTGAAAGAACGGCAATATGAAGACCCTAACCTGGTCCAGCTCAGAGATAAAGCTCAATAAGGGGAAGTATCAGCTTTCGAAGTAACCGCAGATGGGGTCTTGAGATATAGGGGTTGCCTCTGCGTTCCAGATGTGGTAGGACTTCGCCAGTAGATCATGGTAGAGGAACATTATTCTCGTTATTCTCTTCACCTAGGTTCAACAAATATGTATCATGACATAAAAGAAATTTACTGGTGGCCAGGAATGAAGAAGGAGGTAGAAGAATTTGTAGCACAATGTCCTAATTGCCAGCAGGTGAAGGTAGAACATCAAAAGTCCGGCGGATTGACACAGGAAATAGCAGTGCCTATATGGAAATGGAAAACAATCAACATGGATTTTGTGACCGGATTTGTAACACCCCAAAAATCTCTATGACTAAACCCTGGATTTGAAGTTGATCATACAGAGAACACTGGAAAAAAGATATCCTCAGAATGAGCCTCAGTACGACTTGTAGGAGGATTGTATGAGTCATACCAAGGACTCGTTGTGTGTTCCAAAGATATCAACAGATTCTAATTTAGAAGTCATGTAAGGCTCTCATAACTCGTATCAATTCAATACGAGTCGTACCAAGTTTTGTGGTATGATTCAGAGAGTTTGGCAGGAAGAGGCAAGGAAACCATGATCAGATCCTACAATTTGTATCAGGCTGGTACAAGTGGTAGTCAAGGATCATAGATAGGAGGTTCACAGAATTTTCAAGGAAGGATTAGTAACTACAAAGACTTAGTATGAGTCTTAAGATGATGGTACAAATCGTCATTTCAGTCATGAGTTGAGATGTCATACACCTTGGACTTTCGGCTAAGTTTGGAACTGTTTTAGGTAGGTGGATAGATCCGAACCTGATGAATTTAAGGAATCAAGTTGTTAACATCAATTCTTATGTGTAAAAAGTGCATTGCATGCAAGTTAAGGTTATAAGGAACCTCTAGCATGAAGTTGAGTTGAGAGTCTTCCTACCGATTGGGTTTTTCATGAAAGTTCTTACAAAGGCCAAATTTAAATGATCATAACTCCTATTATACGACTTGTTTTTGGGTGATCCAGCATATCATGATAAAGCTCTTTGAGTCTTATTTCCAACACATCCAACCTTACATCAATCGGAGTTTGAAGTAAAAAGTTATGGCCAGTTTAGTAAAATACTATTAGGTTTGGCGGACAGGACCAACCCTATTACCACGAGTCTTGGTACGACTCGTTGTATGAAGGTATGACTTGTACCAAGAACTCGTACCAGGGATTCCAACAATATTTTAAAGCCTCCCAAAATCCACGAATGGCATATCACGACCCATAGGATTCCACCACGAGTCATGGTATGACCCGTAGCACCAGACAGACAGATTTTTGAGAACTTTTTTCTAGGGGTATATTTTGTATTTTTTTATTCTTCTAACTCTTAAAATAGTCATTTTAGGCTTCTTTTTGGACAAATTAAAGGATTTTTTTCTACTCTAACCCATCACTCTTCTCACAACCACCGTAAAGTTCTTTTTCTCCCTTCTTCTCTCAAGGCTCAAGAGCTAGGGTTCCTCTCCAAGGTGCAGCAGCTTCAAGATATTTAGAGAGATCCTTCAATCAGGTATGTGGAAATTCAACAAGGAGATTGTTCTCTCCTTGTGTCCCCTAAAACTCTTTCCCTATTCACTATCAATTCTAGCCCTGAGTTTTCGAAAGTGAAGATATTGTTGTCATACCTTGAATAATTCATGTGGAATATTAATCTATGTTTATTCTAGTTAATTTCCACCATTTTGTGACCAAAATGATGCCTATTCCAGTGAAGTAGAATTTTAAACCTAACTTTTGAAGCAAAAACTAGAATCCTGCATATGTACTGAATTATTAAATCATGCTTGAATCTTTCAAAGTTAGGGAATTCCTATAGTATTTGTATGTATCAGAAACTCAGTTAAAGTTTTAATTATTCAGTCTCACCCAAAGATTTTATTTACTCAGTATCACTTAGGAATGTCAGTCTAGCCTCAGCCAAATTTTTAGCAACCTTCGGATTGACCAGAATAATGTCAGCTGATTAGTTTGACTATACTTGTTTCTTAAGGTTAGTGGTGCCTCCCAGTTATCAGTTATTATACTTGGATATCATTTATCAGATTTTAGTGGTTCTTTAGACGGTTATGACGTTTCCAGATAAGCAGCTCTAACCAGTCTTAGAACACCAGTTTCCAGATCCGGTCCGATAAGATACTCAGGGTACTTCCATATAAGTATCCCTAACTTAGTCTTGGGCCCCAGCTTCAAGCTATCAGCTTGGCAGTAGTAGTCATGTTAGATATGTCTAGTGGGAGTAGGACTTAGCACCAAGAGGGTTGGGGTTTCAGCGCACCCAGGTTCCCAAAACTACGTTGCCACCGTAGGTTATTTTTATTGGCCTTATAGCCCTAGACAGTGATCTCACAGTCCATGCCTATATACCCTGGCAAGGTATATTGGGTCCTACGATGGGGTGTGTATATCGAAATCCACGTCCAGCTCACATGGTTATATGTCGGTTATAGACTCTACCACTAGTTAGTCTAATCTAGTTTCAGAATAAGCAGCTTAGTTCAGTTCTAGTTCTATCAGTTTAGCTCAGTTTAGTTCAGTATCTCAAACTCATTACTTTTAGACTTAGGACATGCCTTTACCATCAGACAGGGTCATCTTGACCACCTCAGTTTACTTCAGTAGTTCAGTTTAGGTTACTTATTGGTCTTTGCATGTCATATCAGTTCAGGAATTATATTTAGTTATGTTTTATCTCACATAGTCAGTACATTCAAAGTACTGACGCATACTGTTATGTTGTATCATTTCATGATACAGTTGCAGATTCTCAGACTCAGCACCGTTAGTCACTGCAGTTCAGATCCTCCTCCTCAACAGTTGAAGTGTGAGTCCTCATCACTCGAGGGCCTTATTTCATTTCTTTCAGTTAGTTCATTATTTTTAGCTAGACTTAGAGTTAGCTGGGGACTTGTCCCAGCCACTCATCAGTTAGAGGGCTTTCAGACACAAAATTTGTTTTAGACTTCAGATGATTTAAACTTTATGTCCTTAGTTTTATTTTCATAAATGCTTTTATATTATTATTTCAAAGCTTCCACTATATTTATTTTACTTAGAATACCAGTGTATGATAAATCAGGGGTTGAATTGGGGTCACTCGTGACTTCAACTAGCGTGTTTCATCCAGGGTATAGACTCGGGGCGTGAAAAACTTGGTATCAGAGCCACGTTTAGAGTATCCTCGGAATGTCTAAAATCCGCATCGAGTAGAGTCCTTTTCATGGGGTGAAGTGCGCCATACTTATGATGAGGAGGCTAGGAGATGTTATTAGAAAAAACTCACTTTTTTTTCATACTCTTTATCGTGCGTTAAAGGTCAAATCCAAAAATGTCCTTCTAACTCGTGCTTTGTTTCATTTCAGTGAATCATGCCTCCTAAAAGCGATAACGGAAGAAGGGTCGGTAACGCCAATAGACCTGCCCCACCATCCCCGATAGCTCCTCAAGATGATTCATTGTCTACTACCGAATTTAGGGCGGCCATTCAACTGTTAGCCCAAACAGTCACCAACCAGGTGAACCAACAGGTGGTTTCGGTAGCCATGAATGAGTCTGCAGTAGCTGTGAGGGTGCGACTTCACCCGTATGAACCCTCCATCATTTCAGAGATCCAAACTAGGGGAGGATCCCCAAGAGTTTCTGGATGAGATCAGGAAGATTACCCGCATTATGGGTGTTAGCTCCTCTGGGAGTGCTGACCTAGCTGCCGACCAGCTAAAAGGGGTAGGGCAGGTCTGATATGACCAATGAAAAGAGGGGTGCCCAGTGGGAGCAGGACCAGTAGAGTGGGGGGAGTTCCATACAGCTTTCTTAGACATATTTTTCCCTTGGGAGCTGAGCGAGGCAAAGATGGCAGAGTTTACGAATTTGAGACAAGGAAACAGAACCGTGGAGGAGTATGGTCTAGAGTTTACAAGGCTGTCTAAGTACGCCTAAGAGATGGTAGCCGAGCCAAGAGCTCGCATGCTGAAGTTTGTGAATGGGGTGTCGAACCAGGTCCTCAAGGAGTGCAGGACAACAATGTTGATTAAGGATATGGACCTCTCCTGCCTGATCGTCTATGCCCAACAGATTGAGGCTAAAAAATTGAAGGACATGGAGTGAAGAACAAGTGAGCAAGGACCGTCCAGTCAGATTATGGCCATCATAGGTCTGGCAGCAGTAGCCCCCCACAACAGCAGTAGAGAGCCCCAGTGCCACGACCTTTCAGTCCTGCCAGGATTGGAGGGGAGGAGCATCTAACTCTCAGTCCCAGAGTTACGGTGCCAGCAAAAGATATCCAACTTGCCCTAAGTGCAGCAAGAACTACCCAGGAGAGTGTCTTCAGGGTCTAGAGGGTTGTTTTGGTTGTGGAAAGCTTGGTCATCAGCTAAAAGATTGCTCGTCAGTAGGACGGGGTAGAGCACAATCCACCACATCCTCAGCTCCAGCAGGCCGACCACCTAAGCAGGCCAACACATCAGGTATGGATGGTTGTCAGCGCCAAAATCATTTTTATACATTGTCTTCCCGTCAGGACCAGGAGAGCTCACCTGACATAGTCACGGGTATGTTACGCCTCTTCCATCTAGACGTTTATGCCCTTCAAGATCCAGGAGCCACCCTTTCGTTCGTGACTCCCTATGTAGTAGTCCAGTTCAGTATCAGTCCAAAGGTCCTCTCAGAACCGTTCTCAGTCTCCACTCTAGTTGGCGAGTCAGTTAGAGCCAACCGGGTGTATAGAAACTGCCCAGTCGCAATCCTGAATAAAGTCATTCTAGTTGATCTCGTAGAGTTATATATGGTCGACTTTGACCTTATCCTCGGCATGGATTGGTCTCCTGCTATGCCTCATTTCATTGCAGAACTAAAGTTGTCAAGTTCCAGTTTCCAAATGAACCAGTGTTAGAGTGGATGGGCAGCATTTCAGAACCTAAGGGAAGGTTTATTTCCTACCTTAAGGCCCAGAAAATCATCTCCAAGGGATGTATCTATCATCTAGTTTGGGTCAAGGATTCCAACTTGAAACCCCAACTATCCCATCAGTTCCAGTAGTCAGTGAGTTCCTAGATGTATTTCCTGAGGATCTTCCCAGAGTCCCCCCTGAATGGGAAATAGACTTCGGAATAGACCTCCTCCAAGATATTCAACCCATCTCCATCCCTCCTTATAGAATGGCTCCAGCTGAGCTTAAGGAGTTGAAGGAATAGTTAAAAGATCTTCTTGACAAAGGTTTTATTAGACCCAGCATCTCTCCCTGGGGTGCCCCAGTATTATTCGTGCATAAGAAAGATGGTACCCTCAGAATTTGCATAGATTACCATTAGCTGAACAAAGTCACAGTCAAGAACAGGTATCCTTTACCCAGAATTAAAGACCTGTTTGACCAACTTTAGGGAGCCAATTGTTTCTCAAAAATCGATCTCAGGTTAGGGTACCATCATCTAAGGGTTAGAGAGTGAGACATACCTAAAACAACATTCAGAACTTGGTATGGTCACTACGAGTTTGTGGTGATGTCCTTCGGGCTAACAAACGCCCCAGCAACCTTCATGGACTTGATGAATAGAGTCTTCAAGCAGTATCTGGATATGTTCATCATTGTATTTATCATGATATTTTGGTATACTCCAGGAGTGAGGAAGAGCATGTTGATCACCTAAGATTAGCATTACAGAAACTCAGAGACCGCTAGTTGTTTGCCAAGTTCAATAAGGGAAAATTCTGGTTAAAGTCTGTGACCTTCCTAGGTCATGTGGTCTCAGTTAAAGGAATTTAGTTGATCCTCACAAGATAGCAACAGTGAAAAATTGGCCTAGACCTACCTTTCCTACAGAAATCTGGAGTTTCCTGGGCTTAGCTAATTATTACCAACAGTTTGTGGAAGGCTTCTCCTCTATAGCATCTCCTCTGACTAAATTAACTTAGAAAAAAGTAAAATTTCAATGATCAGATGTGTGTGAAAAGAGTTTCCATGAGTTGAAGACTCGACTCATTACCTCTCCAGTTTTGACCTTGCCAGAAGGAATAGATGGGTTGGTAGTCTAGTGTGACGCTTCCCGAGTTGGACTCGGTTGTGTTTTAATGCAGCGGGGAAAGGTGATAGCCAATGCCTCAAGACAACTCAAAGTTCATGGGAAGAACTATCCAACTCATGACTTGGAGTTGGCGGCGGTGGTGTTCGCACTAAAAATATGGAGACATTACTTACATGGAGCTCACATGGATGTGTTTACAGATCACAAGAGCCTTCAGTATATGTTCAGTCAGAAGGACCTAAATCTGTGACAAAGAAGGTGGTTGAAGCTACTAAAGGACTATGACATGAGCGTACTATATCATCCGGGCAAAGCCAATGTGGTGGTTGACGCCATAAGAAGACGGTCTATGGGGAGTGTGGCTCACATTAGGAAGGCAAAAAGGAGTTAGTGAAGGATGTTCATAGACTAGCCCGATCAGGGGTGCAATTGGTGGATTCAACCAAAGGTGTTGTGGTGATGCAAAGTGGGTCTGATTCATCCTTGGTAGTTGAAGTTAAGTCCAGATAGGAAAAAGATCCCATTCTACTTAAACTTAAAGAAGCGGTTCTCAGGAAAGAGGTCGAGGCTTTCTCCAAAAGGGGAGATGGTGTACTCCGTTACCAGGGCAGATTGTGTGCACTGGATGTCGATGAATTAAGATAGCAGATACTGGCTGAAGCACACAGTTCTAGATATTCCATCCATCCGTGTGCTACCAAAATGTACCATGATTTATGGGATATCTATTGGTGGAATGGCATGTAAAGAGATATTGCTGAATTTGTAGCCAAGTGCCCAAACTGTCAGCAAGTTAAAGTGGAACACCAGAGACCAGGAAGCATGAATCAGGATATTAGCATACCTACATAGAAGTGGGAAGAAGTAAACATGGACTTCATTACGGTTCTACCTTGGAGTTGTCAGCAACATGATTTAATCTGGGTGATAGTAGACCGGATGACTAAGTCAGCACACTTCCTCCCAGTCAAAACCACAGATTTAGCAGAGGACTATGCTAAACTTTATATTCAGGAGTTATTCAGACTTCATAGGGTGCCCTTATCCATCATTTCAGACAACGGTACCCAATTCACCTCTCACTTCTGGAAGTCTTTCCAGAAAGGACTAGGTACCCAAGTCAAGTTGAGCACGACCTTTCACCCGCAGACGGATGTACAAGATGAGTGGACTATTCAGACCCTAGAAGATATGTTGAGGGCGTGCGTGATCGATTTCAAGGGAAGTTAGAATGATCACTTGCCTCTCATCGAGTTCGCGTACAATAATAACTACCACTCTATTATTCAAATGGCCCTATTTGAAGCATTATATGGTAGGAGGTGTATATCTCCTATAGGGTGGTTTGAGGTTGGTGAAGCTACCTTGATAGGGACAGACTCAGTTCACAAGGCAATGCAGCAAGTACAACTTATCTGAGAAAGATTGAAAACAGCTCAGAGCCATCAGAAATCTTATGCCGATGTGAGGAGAAGAGAATTGGAGTTTGCAGTTGATGACTGGGTCTATCTAAAAATTTCGCCCATGAAAGGGGTGATGAGATTTGGGAAGAAAGGAAAACTCAGTCCCAGGTATGTAGGACCCTACATAATTCTGAGGCATATCGGCAATGTGGCCTATAAGTTTGAACTACCTTCAGAATTTGCGACCGTGCACCCAATCTTCCATGTGTCACTACTGAAGAAGTGCATTGAAGATCCAACTTCAGTGGTTCCACTAGATAGTGTGGAGATAAAAGATAGTCTCTCTTATGAAGAGGTTACAGTTCAGATCCTTGACCATTAGGTTCGTAAGCTGAGAAATAAAGAAATCACTTTGGTAAAAGTTTTATGGAGAAATCAGCTGGTTGAGGGAGCCACATGGGAAGCAGAAGCAGACATGATTGCCAGATACCCTCACTTATTCCCTCCTAGTTCAAATCCAGTACCAGGTATTAACTCCCTTCTCAGTATTCTGTTCAATTCCATATTCATCAGCTCTAATTAGATCCTTGGTGTATATTCTAGTTGCACCAGCTCTATTAGTGCGGTTAAATCAGTTTAGAGTCAGTTACTCCTCCAGAAATCAGTTCACAGCCTCAATTTGGGAATTTCAGCTCCTTTCCTAGTTTTAGCCTTCATTCGAGGACGAATGATCCCAAGGGGGAGATATTGTAATAGCCAAAAAATCCCTATGACTAAACCCTGGATTTGAAGTTGATCATACAGAGAAAACTATAAAAAGAATATCCTCAGAACGAGCCTCAATACGACTCATAGGAGGATTGTACGGTCCTATCAAGGACTCGTAGTGTGTTCCAGAGATCATAGCAAAATCTGATTTAGAAGTCATGGCAGGCTCTCATGACTAATATCAAGTCAATACGAGTCGTACCAAGTTTCGTGGTATGATTCAGATAGTTTGGCAGGAAGAGGCAAGGAAATCACGATTAGATCCTACGATACATATTAGGCTACTACAAGTCGTAGTGAAGGATCATAGATAGGAGGTTCAGAGAATTTGCAAGGAAGGATCAGTAGCTACAAAGACTCAGTATGAGTCGTATGATAATGGTACGAATAGTCATTTCAGTCGTGCGATGTCGTACACCTTGGACTTTTGGATAAGTTTGGAACTTTTTTAGGTAGGTGGATAGATCCAAACCTGATGAATTTAAGGAATAAAGTTGTTAACATCAATTCTTAGGTGTAAAAAGTGCATTGGATGCAAGTTAAGGTTATAAGGAATCTCTAGCATGAAGTTGAGTTGAGAGTCTTCCTACCAATTGAGTTTTTCATGAAAGTTCTTATAAGGGCCAACCTTAAATGATCATAACTCCTATTATATGAATTGTTTTTGGGTGATCCAGCATATCAAACTAAATCTATTTGAGTCTTCTTTCCAATGCATCCAACTTTTAATCAATCGGAGTTTGGAGTAAAAAGTTATGGCCAGTTTAGTAAAGCACTGTCAGGTTTGGCGGATAGGACAAGCCCTGTTACCACGAGTCTTGGTACGACTCGTACCAGGGGTTTCAGCAATCTTTTAAAGCCTCCCAGAATCCACGAATGGCATATCACGTCCTGTAGGAAGCCACCACGAGTCATGGTACGACCCATAGCACCAGACAGACAGATTTTTGAGAACTTTTTTCCAGTGGTATTTTTTGTAATTTTCTATGCTTCTAACTCTTAAACTAGGTCATTTTGGGATTCTTTTAGGATGAACTAAAGGAGTTATCCTAGAGTAATCCCTCACTCTTCTCACAACCACCGTAAAGTTCTTCTCCCTTCTTCTCCCAAGGCTCAAGAACTAGGGTTCCTCTCCAAGGTGCAGCAACTTCAAGATCTTTAGAGAGATCCTTCAACTAGGTATGTGGGAATTCAAAAAGGAGTTTGTTCTCCCCTTGTGTCCCCTAAAACTCTTTCCCTGTTTACTATCAGTTTTAGCTCTGAGTTTTCGAAAGTAAAGATATTGTTGTCATACCTTGAATAATTCATGTGGAATTTTAATCTATGTTTATTGTAGTTAATTTCCACCATTTTGTGACCAAAATGATGCCTATTCCAATGAAGTAGAATTTTAGACCTAACTTTTGAAGCAAAAACTAGAATCCAGCATATGTACTGAATTATTGAATCATGCTTGAATCTTTCAAAGTTAGGGAATTCGTATAGTATTTATATGTATTAGAAACTCAATTAAAGGTTTAATTAGTCAGTCTCACCCAGAAATTTATTTACTCAGTATCACTCAGGAATGGCAATCTACCATTAGTCAAATTTTTAGCAACCTCCGGGTTGACCAGAATAAAGTCAGCTGATCAGTTTGACTATAGTCGTTTCTTGAGGTGTCAATGGTGCGTCCCAGTGATCATTTATTATACTCAGATATCAGTTATTAGATTTTAGTGGTTCTTTAGACGGTTTTGACTCTTTCAGATAAACAACTCTGACTAGTCTTAGAACACCAATTTCCAGATCGTCCGATAAGACTCTCAGGGTACTTCTAGATAAGTATCCCTGACTTAGTCTTGGGCCCAAGCTTCGAGCTATCAGCTTGGCAATAGTAGTCATGTTAGATCTATCCACTGGGAGTAGGACTTAGAACTGAGAGGGCCGGTGTTCCAGCGCATCTAGGTTTCCAAAACTACGTTGCCATCGTAGGTTATTTTTATTGGCCTTATGGCCCCAGATAGTGATCTCACGGTCCATCCCTTTATACCCTAGCAAGGTATATTGGGTCCTACCTATGGGGTGTGTACATCAGACTTCAGGTCTAGCTCACGTGATTATATGTCGGTTATAGACTCTCCCACTAGTCAGTCCATTCCAGTTTCAGAATAAGCAGCTCAATTTAGTTCTAGTTCTACCAGTTTAGCTCAGTTTAGTTCAGTATTTCAGACTCAGTACCTTAATACTTAGGACATGCCTTGACCATCAGATAGGGCCATTTTGACCACCTCAATTTACTTCAGTAGTTCAGTTTAGTTTACTTATTGGTCTTTGCATCTCATATCAATTCAGGCATTATATTCAGTTATGTTTTCTCCACTTACTCAGTATATTCAAAGTACTGATGCATACTTTTATGCTGTATTATTTCATGAATTAGTTGCAGGTTCTTAGACTCAACACCGTTAGTCATCGCGGTTCAGATCCTCCTTCTCAGCAGTTGAAGTGTGAGTCCTCATCACTCAAGGGCCTTATTTCATTTCTTTCAGTTAGTTCATTAGTTTTAGCTAGACTTAGAGTTAGCTGGGGACTTGTCCAAGCCACTCATCAGTTAGGGGGATTTCAGACACAGAATTTGTCTCAGACTTCAGATGATTTAAACTTTATGTCTTTAGTTTTATTTTCATAAATGCTTTTATATTATTATTTCAAAGCTTAACGCTATATTTGTTTTACTCAGAATACCAGTGTATGATAAACTAGGGGTTGACTTGGGGTCACTCGTGACTTCAAGTACCGTGTTCTGTCCAGGGTATAGACTCAGGGTATGACAATATTACCCCGTACCAGACGTAGATTTGATTCCATTTGGGTGATTGTCGACGGATTGACGAAGTCAGCTCATTTTCTTCCAGTTAGAGCTACCTTCTCAACGGAGGACTATGCTGACCTGTATATCAGAGAGATAGTTCGATTGCATAGTGTTCCAGTATCAATCATTTCTGACAGGGGGCGCAGTTCAACAGCTAAATTTTCGCAGTCCTTTTAGAAGGGCCTGAAGGAACAGGTTAACTTGAGTACAACCTTCCATCCTCAAACAGACGGACAGGTAGAACATACAATTCAGATGCTCGAGGATATATTACTGGCGTGCGTGCTAAACTTTAGGGGTAGCTGGGATGAACATTTAACCCTTATTGAATTTGCCTATAATAACAGTTATCATTCAGCAATCCAAATGACACCTTTTGAGGCCTTATATAGATGGAAATGCAGGTCCCTGGTTGGTTGGTTCGAGGTAGGAGAATCAGGGTTAATTGGACCAGACATAATCCACCATTCAGAAGAGAAGGTAAAGCTTATCAGAGAACGCCTGTTGACAGCTCAAAGCCTCCAGAAATCTTACACTGATGTACGACGTAGAAACCTGGAGTTCGATGTGGGTGACTGGGTATTTCTGCAAGTTTCACTGATGAAGGGCGTGATGAGATTTGGTAAAAAGGGAAAGCTTAGCCCGAGATTCATAGGACTGTACTGGATCCTCCGAAGAATAGGCCAGTTGGCATATGAGCTAGAACTACCTCCAAAGTTGGAATCTGTTCTCCCGGTCTTTCATGTGTCGATGTTATGAAAGTGCATAGGAGATCCATCCCGAATTGTGCCAGTTGAGGATGTCCAGATTATTGAGGAGTTAGCCTATGAAGAGGTTTCAGTAGCCATATTACACCGGTAGATCCGTAGGTTGAGGACTAAAGATGTCGCCTCTGTTAAGGTATTGTGGAGAAACAGGAATAGAGAAGAGATGACCTGGGAAGCAAAGGATGATATGAGATCCAGATATCCTCATTTATTCCAGGCTTAGTCCAGACCATGCGGTTGAGGTAAATTCTTGATTCAGTTGTTGTTTTATGATTTGTGTTACATATATTGCTCAGTTGACTACAATCTTGTTGTGAAATAGTTGTTATAGTATTATGTGAAGTGCCTATGTTGGACTTTTCTATGTTTCAGGATTTTCAGATAATCCATATTATAGAGGAGACTCTGCCGAAATTTTTCCAGAATAATAGTTAAGAGAGTTAAACTCCTATGAATTGTAGTTGACATTCGAGGACGAATGTTCCTAAGGGGGGAGGATGTTACACCCCGTAAAAGTTATCAATTAGTAAGCGAACACATAGATTTGAGGTAAATAAATAGAGTGTGATGTGTGTAGAAAATCATCGAAAGTTGGGTCCAGCGAGGCTAGTCCGCAAGGGCCAGTGCGACGCGCCGGCACATTGGCACCTTGGGCAGCCCGGCACACCAGCCCCATTGGCGCGTTGAGGGGCGTGATGCCGGCATAGTTGGCACGATAGGCGGCGCAGGGCACCCCCTTACCACCTCCCTAGCATGTATGTAAGTCCCTCCCTTCAAGTTTAAATCATTTCCTAAGAACTTATTCGGCCAGAGAGTGAGAGACACGAAGGATTCAAGTTATTTTCGCCCATTTACGCTATCAAACACCGTTCAAATTTAAATTAACTTTGGGTATCGAAGTTTAAGGCCGCAGGGAGCTTTACTACGGAGTTATTTTCGCGAAATTTGCCCGGCAAATTGTATCCCCGCTGAGCAAAAGTTGTCAGAATTGCTGCAAACTAATTTCTACAAGATCACAGGCTTTAAGTAAGCATTTCTCCCTTCTGAACTTTCAAGAAATTATACGTTTTCGACCGTGTTCCGTTAAGTTGAAGTATAGTTAATATTTATATAGAAAGTTGTAATTTTGTCGAATTTAGTACTGAAACTAGTCTTATTCTCCCAGTAATACGATTACAGTTGGAAAGAGTTTTTGAGTATGATTTGAAACTCGCTAGTTAATCAAAAATCGGCAATCCAGGTATGTTAAGGCAAATTCGTTCGACAAGTTAGTTTCTTCAGTACTATAATTCAGTATGAATCCCAGTAAGAAAGCCAGAAATATATCTATTGTGATTAGCAGTTGTTATTAGCTGAGAACAGTATTCTAGGTTTAGTTGGGGATTGACCTTGTCATGTATAGCCCTCCATGACTAGCCCCAGGGTTAATAGTTGTGTCGACTCCCGCCAGGGGCAAGATGACGTCGCTTCAAGGAGCGGTATGTCATCCGCAAGGGACGAAGATGGAGTCCCAGGTCCTCATATAGTCCATTCCATGGTTGGACTATTTTTATGCTGATCGGCACTACACCACACCCCCTGTCGAGCCTGGTTCCCTGGGTACAGATATCAGATATCAGAGTCCACCGGACTCAGACACAGCTATAATTCAGGGGCCGAGCGGGCTCAGTTGCAGACCCAGAGAACTGGTAGGATGGCTATGGTTATTAAATGACTCAGTTTGACCTTGTTAGGGGTATATAGATTGAAGTGTACTCACCAAGGCTTATGGGGGTCCTAGGTGGGTTATTCCGTGCTGGTTGTACCTTCCGGCTTATGGGGGTCAGGTAAGGTTCTTGCTTGCATTAGTTACTAGTAGATTAGACAGCAGGAGGTTCAGCTATTCAGGTAGTATTTCTATTCCTTCTTTTCAGTTACTTTCAGTTTCATTTCAGTTCATTCAGTTATTTACAGTTACTGCCTTACATATTCAGTACACATTGTATGGACGCCCTTCTTGGGGCACTGCATTACTTTCCTGCAGGTACTGACAGGCATGGGTCAGGACCTTCCCAGTTTTCAGCTATGTTAGCAGTGTAGTCGGCTCCTTTCCTCCGGAGCTCGTAGTTAAAAGGTTGACTCTCCTTTTGTTTGTAAGTTTAAAGGTAGGTCGGGGCCCTATCTTGACCAGTATATCACTCCTAGAGGCTTGCAGATTGTTTCTAATTACCTTTGGCTAGTTGTTGTTGGTCGTATGGGGCCCATATGTGTTTTATCTTGCGTATTGGTCATGTGGGCCTTGTTTAGCTGTTAGTTAGCGGCCCTGTCGACCATAACTTAGTTTATGCTGGATTTACTTTATAGTCATAACTAGACATCATAGTGGTCTTGTCGGTCGAGGGTTGTGTTTACAGCCGAGATATAGCCCGTTGTTTTCTTGATTAGAGATTTAGTGTTAGTCATGCACCAGAGGTCCGTAAGCTCAGTCAGGCCAGTTAAGACCCTGTAGGGCACCAGGTGCCAGTGATGCCTCTCAAGGTGGGGCGTGACAGTCTTGACGCCAATATATATATATATATATATATATATATATATATATATATATATATATATATCCTAACTGATCTTGTTAACCTTGGCTAAATCATAAAACATACTTGACTTGTGTGGCTTGCCCAAATCTCAAAATAATGCTTACTTGAAATAGATTTCATAAGGAAAATTATGAATTCACACATGGCTAATTTTTCAACATTTATTCTTAATATATATCTCATTATACTCGAAATCATAAATCATAAACTTGACTTTTCATAAAATTGCATAATTCGGAATAATTTTTTAAAACTTGAAATCATGAATTTATAATCAGATTAGGTGTAAAAATCTACCTATGAATCTTAAATTATACTTTGAAACAAGAAGAATATTAACCCATAAACAAATCATAGAGAATTTTATGAAATTGAGCTTAAACCCCATAAGATCATAAACTTGAATTAAGACTTGAATTCATGAACTTGAGGAGAAACTTGGGCATGAGAGTAAAAGAAAACTCTCATTCATATACCTACATACATGGGTAAGCTAAATCTAAACTTGACTTTGATAGCCCAAGAGATTTGGGGGAGAATTGAGGAATTTCAAGTTTGATCTTCAAAGGGAACTTCTAAACTTGCATGCATGGGAGTTGAATGAATTAGAATATGTTAAACTCCCTTAAAACCCTCTTTATAGTGCTTAAAATGACGTCATTAGAAAGTTAGGATCATAGAATTTATGAAAATATCCTTAATGAATTCACAAGAAAAATTGAACTACCAGTTGCTACGACCCATACCACGAGTTATACAATCCTCCTACGACTCGTGATTAGCTCCCGTAACCAACCATTCAAATTTCACCAATCCTATGAAGATTTTTCACAACTGGTAACTCCATCCTAAGAGTCGTACCATCACTCGTGCAATCAATCAATTGATAACCCGAAGGATGTATTATGACTCCTAACCACGGGCCATACCCATATACTACGACTCATAGTGGGGACTCGTGGTCTGGGTAAATAAAATCTCTGATCTAAACCACGGATCTTCCTAGGACCCGTACTATCAATCTACGACTCGTAGGTTGAGTCGTACTGAGGCACTTTTCCTATATTTTCCTGCTGATCACATTTCAAATCTCAAGTCTAGTCTTAGAAACTTTTGGGATATTATAGAAAAGTCAGCTACTCCGCAAGAGCCTTGCCCTTTCTCAACGCCTCGGAATGTTAGAAATCTACAACAACAATATAGATTAATTTTAATATTTAATCTTTAAATAAAGGTCTTAGAAGTTCGAACCCTTCCTTTCAAGGCACTTTCAAAAGTAAAACCACAATTTCACCTAGTTTTAGGCCTCAATTCCTGCATAACCTACGTTTTCTAGCAATAAACCTTGGAGAATGATCATTACCCCTAAAACTTCTAATCTCATCACCCCTTTAACTTCTAATGATCCAGCCCTAGTCTATCAACCTAGGGATTCTCAACTTAGAATTCTAGCATTAAAGATTCTATATGAATCCCAAAGTCAACACAATCCACCATGGAGATAGGGATTCAATAAACTTACCTTGGGAGAGCAATTCACAGTTCTGGGGGAGAAATTTGCCTTCTAACCTTTCTCTTCGTGCTTTTGGAAATAATGGAATATAACCCCAGAAATTTCACTTAAACCCACTTTCTGATTTTGGTCATCTGCTGCAGCGGTCACATTTCTGCTGCAGCGGACCCGCTACAACGATCAGGAGACCGTCACAGTGAATCTAGGGGTTAGTCCCTGGTCCATTGCGGCAAGACTCCGATCGTCACCATGGTCACGCTGCAGCACAAACTATACTGCTATAGCGGTCCCCCGAAACCAGTAGCTCCCCATAAATCATCAGTTCTACACTTAGTTCATTTCACATCAATTTTCCTTAGATTTTCACTTTTTTCAAGAGTTCTAAGTCCGTTTCCCTCGTAATGACATATGAGTAGTTACAACCTTTCAATCAAACATTATTTCTACGATGCTTTTGTTCACTGAAATAAGTATTTGAACAAATTGAAGGAAGAACTACTGAATTTTATTAAAATATTAAACATGA
The DNA here is from genome assembly GCA_035772735.1 of Datura wrightii. NCBI lineage: Eukaryota > Viridiplantae > Streptophyta > Magnoliopsida > Solanales > Solanaceae > Datura > Datura wrightii. The sequence goes on from JASDFA010000019.1 coordinate 111,812,399, forward strand.
TCATTTATCAATTTAAAATTTTATAATTTTCTTTCTAAATTCTTGTGTTGTTATTTAGTAGGCTATTTTTAAAAATATGTTCTTATCACTATGAGGGACACGCGTGAGGCACGTACTCTATCCCTTCGTTAAAATATTCTGCAATAGACAATTATCATTTCTTCTTCCTCCTCCTCCTCCTTCTCTTCCTTCTCCTTATTCTTCTCCTTCTCTTCCTCCTCCTCCTCTTCCTACTCTTCTTCTTATTCTTCTTTAAGTTGTTTCAATTAATCAAGAACTCTTCTTATTCACTTTCTTTAGTTAAATCTACATCATTTCTTTCATTTCAATTTATGTGAAGATGTTTGACTAGAAACTTAGGTTAAGAGTTTTAGAGTGAAACACGTATGAGAAAGGGGCCCGGGGAAAGGTCGAACTAGCATGGAGTCGGGACCGCGGGGGAGAAGGTCGGACCAGCTTCCCAAAGGGGCAACGTGGCACGGACCCTCCCTAGCATGTTGGGCTCCGTGGAACGGCCCAGAATCAGCACGATAGGGTCCGTGCTATGGACTCCTGTCCACCACCCCAAGTATATATAAGTCCCTCCCTTTGATTTTATGTCATTTCCTAATTCATATACGGCCAGAAGACAGGCACCACGAAGAAAAAAAATAATTTTCCTCCATTTACGCTATAGAACGCTGCCCGAATTCAAATTAACTTTGGGTATTAAAGTTTAAGGCTGCAAGGAGCATTACTATGGAGTTAGTTTTGCGAAATTTTCCAGGCAAATCGTAGCCCTGCCGAGCCAAAGTTTTCAGAATTGCGTCAAACTAATTTCTATACGATCACAGGCTTCAAGCATTTCTCTCTTCTGTACTTTCGAGAAATTATGAGTTTTCAATCGTGTTCCGTTAAGTTGAAATATAGTTAATATTTATATATAAAGTTATCGTTTTTGCTGATTTTAGTACTGAAATTAGTCTTATTCTCTCAGTCATACGGTTTCAATTGAGAAAAGTTATTGAATATGAATCCGTACTCACCAATTAAGCAGAAATCACCAATCCAAGTATGTTAAGGTATATTCTTTCGGCAAGTTAGTTTCTTCAGTATTGTCGCTCAGTTTAAATCCTAGTAAGAGAACCAGTAACATATGAATTGTGATTAGTTGTTGTTATTAGCTGAGACCAGCATTCCATGTTTAGTTTAGGATTGACTATGCCCGTATACCCTTCCATAACCAACCCCAAGGTTACTAGATGACGTCGCTTCGAGGAGCGGTATGCCATTCGTGAGGGAAGAAGATGAGGTTTGAGGTCCTTATACAATCCATTCTATGGCTGGACTACTCTTATGTCATATTGGCACACCCCCTCGAGTGTGGTACCCGGGGTACAGACAGTAGGAGTCCACCGGACTTAGACACAACTATAGTTCAGGGGCAGAGCAGGCTCAATTGCAGACCCAGGGGACGGGTAGGACAGCTATAGTATTAGTATTAGATGATGCAGTTTGACCTTATTAGGGGTATATAGATTGAAGTGTACCACCAGGGCTTATGGGAGCCCCGAGTGGGTTATTTTGTGCTGGATGTACCTTCCGTCTTATAGGGGCCAGGTAAGGTTCTTATTTGCTTTAGTTACTGATAAATTAGATGATAGAAAGTTCGCCTATTCAGGTATGATCTCTATCCCTCCATCTCAGTTATTCTCAGTTTCATTTCCTTATTTGAGTTATTTACAATTATGGCCTTAGATATTCGATACATGTTGTACTGACGCCCTTCCTGGGTGCTGCATTACTTTCCTGTGGGTACGGATAGACGAGGAGCAGGTCCGTCTTAGCTTCCAGCCAGGATTTTTAGCACAGTCGGCTCCTTTCCTTCGGAGCTTGTAGATAGAAGGTTTACTCCTTTAGATTGTACAATTTATGGGTAGGTTAGGGCTCTGTCCCGACCATCATATTACTCCAAGAGGCTTGCAAATTGTTTTTATTCCCCTGTGGTTAGCTGTTGGTGGATGTGTGGAGCCCATATGTGTTTTAGTTTATGTGTTTGCCCTGTGGGGCCTTGTTTAGCTGGCAGTTAGCGGCCTTGTCATCCATAGTTTAGTTTAGCACCGGATTTACTTTTTGGTCATAACTAGATATCATAGTGATCTTATCGGCCCACATAGGATTTCCTGTTTTTGGTTAGCTGTTTTTCCCTTACAGGTGGCTATAAGCCCTTGTCAGTCGGAGGTTGTATTTACAGCCGAGATATAGCCCGTTGTTTTCTTGATATGAAGAGTAGGCCTGCACCAGGAGTGCACAGGCCTAGTTAAGTCAGTTTAGATCCTAGTAGGGCACCAGGTGCCAGTCGCGCCTCCCAAGGTGGGGCTTGACAAACTTGGTATCAGAGCAGGTCGTATCCCAGTGAGTCTGCAAGCCGTGCTAAGTTGAGTCTTATCTATGGATGTGTTGTGCACCACATACTATAGGCAGGAGGCAGCGAGGCATGTTAGGATGGTTACTCTTATTTCTCTTCCAATCGTGCTATAGAGCTATGTTGTATAGAGATGAGTCCCTAAGCTTATTATAATCTACTTTTTGACCGAGAAATGTCAGACGCGCGATGGACCGTGACTGGCAGGGAGTTAGATACCGCAGCAGGGGAAGGCACTAGCAGGGTGCCTCAATCAGAGTCAGCCCGATCTGAGGGTGACAAGAAGACTTCATCTCGGTCTCCCCTGTCTCCTCCATCACACCAGGAGCCGTCCAGAGCAGCGGATATGTCGGCACCGCCTCCAGTAGTTTCTATTTTGATGCCCTCGAACCAGGAGGTCAGGATTGCTATTTTCATGATAGCTCAGATGATGGCTGCACAGCAACAGCCAGTGGTGCCCGTGGTTGCTGAGTCTTCGGCAGGACTGGGTAGTTCAAGGGTCCGAGAGTTCCTCGCTTTGAGTCCCCCACATTTCACAGGGATGGATGGAGACGAAGACCATTAGGACTTCTTGGACCAGTTGTAGTGGATCTTCAGGTAATGCATGCCACGTCTGCGGAGTCAGTTGAGTTGGCGGTATTCCGGCTACGGGACATAGCAATATTATGGTACGAGAGCTGGGAGAGGTTCCGAGGTAGAGATATCCCCCTCCAACTTGGTCCAGCTTTTTGGAGGCCTTTCTAGATCATTACCTACCGCGGGAAATCCGACAAGCCTGGGTTGATCAATTCATTCACCTAGAGTAGGGCTCAATGATTGTTCGGGAGTACGCTATGAGATTCGACTCCTTGGCCCAATATGCACCAGCTTTTGTTGACGCCATTCCATCTAGGGTGCATCGGTTCATTATGGGGCTGCTTCCAGAGTACGTAGAGACCTGTGTCACGTCTACTCTATGAGAGGACATGGATATTGCCTGTATCTAGGTGTTTGCTCAGAATATAGAAGGGATTAGGTAGCGACAGCGAAGGATAGAAAGGGTAAGTGAGGAGCAGCACCGCAGGGCTAGACCTAGCGATACTCAGGCAGAGTTGCAGGGAGGACCTAGGCCACGACTGTCAGACAGACCACCTAGACCCCCACTTTCACAAAAGTAGTAGGGTGGCAGATCTGGTCGTCGGCGAGAGTTCGCGACCATGGGTCTACAGCAGCATAGAGGGTTAGAGTAGAGTAGACTCATTGTGTCACCTTTCCCTATTTACAGTCGCCGTCATCTTGGAGCCTGTAGGTATGGTTCTACGGCATGCTATGCTTGTGGAAAAGAGGGTCACATAATGAGAGACTGTCCAGTTAGGGGTCAAAATGGTCAGGATTGACAGGACAAATATTCAGCAGGGTCACGTGCCTCAGCATCTCCAGCCAAGCATAGACCCTCCGTTTCAGCCGGCAGAGGCCGAGGCAGACCAGGAGCATCTAGCTCAGGCACCGATTCGGATCGCACTTATGCTTTACTGGGATGACAGGAGTCATATTCATCACCGGATGTTGTGACAGGTATGCTGGACATTTGCTCTCATTATGTTTATGTTTTGATAGATCCAGGTTCCATTTTGTCCTATATTACACCGTTAGTGGCCCGGAAGTTCGGTATCACGCCGAAATTGCTTCGGCAACCTTTTTCGGTGTCCACACCCGTTAGTGATTCCATCATAGCTAAAAGAATCTACTGGGGTTGCACATAGAGGCCGTTGGTCACCATACTTTAGCAGATTTGGTAGAATTAGAGATGATCGACTTTGATGCAATTATGGGTATGGATTGGCTAGCACCATGTTATGCCAATGTAGAATGTTGGACCAAGACCATTCAATTCCACTTTTCAGGGTAGGTTTATTTCCTATCTTTGGGCAAGAAAATTGATAGCGAAGGGATGTATTTATCATATTGTCAGAGTTCAGGATGTTCGAGCAGAATCTCCGACTCTTCAATCCATTGTAGTTAATGAATTTCCAGATGCATTCCCAGATGCACTTCCCGCTATTCCCCCAGAATGAGAGATTGATTTTGCAATTAACTTACTACCAGGTACTCAGCCTATATCTATTCCTCCTTACCGAATGGCTCTTGCTGAGCTCAGAGAATTGAAGGAACAATTGAGAGATCTGTTCGATAAGGGCTTCATTAGGCTGAGTACTTCACCGTAGAGAGAACTAGTTCTGTTTGTGAGAAAGAAGGATGGGTCCCTCCTCATGTGTATAGACTATCGACAGCTGAATAAAGTCACTATCAAGAATAAGTACCCGCTTACCAAGATAGATGATTTGTTCGATCATTTATAGGGGGAAACTTGATTTTCAAAAATTGAATTAAGATCTGGGTATCATCAGGTTCGAGTTCAAGAGAGAGATATTCCAAAAAGTGCTTTCAAAACCAGGTATGGCCACTTTGAATTTTTAGTCATGTCCTTTGGATTGACGAATGCTCTAGCAATGTTTATGGACTTAATGAACAACATCTTCAGACCGTACCTGGACCTATTCGTGATAGTATTTATTGATGATATTTTGGTATATTGCCGCTCAGAAGCAGAACATCGGGATCATTTATGAATAGTGCTCCAGATTCTCAAAAATCGCCATCTATATGCAAAATTTTCTAAATGTGAGTTTTGGCTACATTCAGTAGCCTTTCTAGGCCACATCGTGTCAAAATCTGGTATCCAGGTGGACTCGCAAAAGATCGAGGATATAAAGACATGGCCTAGACCGACAACTCCAACTGAGGTACGTAGTTTTCTAGGGTTAGCCGGATATTACAGAAGATTTGTAGAGGGGTTTTCCACTTTATCAACACATTTGACTAAATTAACTCAGAAAGCAGCCAAATTTCACTAGACTGAAGCATGTGAGCAGAGTTTTCAGGAGTTGAAAAATAGGTTGACCTCAGCACCAGTATTGGCTTGCCAGATGGGTCAGAGGGTTATGTCATGTATTTCGATTCTTTGGGTGGCGGGTTAGGATGTGTTCTGATGCAGCATGGGAAGGTAATTGCTTACGCTTCAAAGCAGTTGAGGAATCATTGAAAGAATTATCCCACCCACGATTTGGGATTGGCGGCAGTAATTCATGCCTTGAAAATACGGAGGCACTATCTATATGGTGTTCACGTAGATGTTTTCACTGATCATAAGAGCCTCCAGTACATTTTCACACAAAAAGAGTTGAATTTGTGGCAGCACCGCTGGTTAGAATTATTGAAAGACTATGATTTGAATATTTTATATCATCCATGGAAATTCAATGTTGTAACAGATGCCCTCAGCCGTAAATCCATGGAGAGTTTAGTACACCTGAAGCCAGAACAGCGGGAATTGGCCCGAGAATTACATCAGTAGCCAGTTTAGTCATCCGTATAGTAGAATCAGGAGACAACGGAGCAGTAATTTAGAATACTGCAGCATCATCATTGGTTGTGGAAGTAAAAGAACAGCAGTATGAAGACCCTAACTAATTCAGCTCAAAGATAAGGCTCAGCGAGGGGAAATAGAAGATTTTGAGGTAAATGAGGATGGAGTTTTAAGGTATAGGGGTCGCCTTTGTGTGCCGGATGCGGCAGGACTTCGCCAGCAGATTATGGGTGAGGTACATTATTCCCGTTACTCTCTTCATCCATGGTCAACAAAGATGTATCATGATATAAAAGAAATTTACTGGTGGCCAGGAATGAAAAAGGAGGTAGCAGAATTTGTAGCACAATGTCCTAATTGCCAACATGTGAAAGTGGAACATCAAAAACCTGGTGGATTAACACAGGAAACAGCAGTGCCTATGTGTAAATGGGAGTCAATCAATATGAATTTTGTAACAGGGTTACCTTGTACCAGGCGTAAATTTGATTCTATTTGGCTAATTATCGACAGGTTGACGAAGTTGGCCCATTTTCTACTAGTTAGGGCAACCTTCTTAGCCGAAGACTATGCTGAACTATATATTAGAGAGATAGTTCAATTACATGGTGTTCCGGTATCAATTATTTCTAACAAAAGGGAGCAGTTCATAGCTAAATTTTGGCAATCCTTCCAGAAGGGTCTGGGGACACAAGTTAACCTGAGTACATCCTTCCATCCTCAAACAGACGGGCACAGAACGTATGATTCATACACTCTAAGATATGTTATGGGTGTGCGTGTTAGACTTCGGAGGCATTGGGATGAACATTTGCCTCTTATTGAATTTGCTTGCAACAATAGTTACCATTCAGCAATTCAGATGGCTCCTTATGAAGCTTTATATGGGCGGAACTGTAGGTCCCCGGTTGGTTGGTTTGAGGTAGGAGAATTAGGATTAAATGGGCCAAATATTATCCATCAGTCAAAAGAGAAGGTGAAGCTTATCACAGAACGCCTGCTGACAGCTCAAAGCTGCCAGAAATCCTACGCTGATGTGCGGCGAAGGAACCTGGAGTTTAATGTAGGTGACTGGGTATTTCTGAAGGTTTCGTTGATGAAAGGCGTGATAAGATTTGATAAAAAGGGCAAGCTCAGCCCGAGGTTTATTGGACCATATCAAATTCTCCTGAGAATAGGCCAGGTGGCATACGAGTTAGATTTGCCTTCAGAATTGTAATCATTTCACCCAGTCTTTCATGTGTCGATGCTACGGAAGTGTATAGGGGATCCATCTTGAATTGTACCAGTCGAGGATGTCCAAGTAACTTAGGAATAGCCTATGAAGATGTTCCAGAAGCTATATTGGATCGACAGGTTCGCAGGCTGAGAACTAAAGATGTCGCTTCAATTAAGGTATTGTGGAGGAACAGAAATAAAGAAGAGATGAATTGGGAAGCTGAAGATGATATGAGATCTAGATATCCTCATTTGATCCAACTTAGCTCAGACCATGCAGTTAAGGTACCTTTAGTGATTCAGTTACTGTTTTATGATTTATGTCGAAATATCTAGTGTAGTTGACTCTAGCCTTGTTGTGAAATAGTTTCTATAGTAATGTGTGAAGTACTTGTGTTGGACTTTTCTGTATTTAAGGATTTTCAGATAGTCCATATTACAGGGGAGACTCTGCCGAAATGTTTCCAAGATAAATAGTTAAAAGGGTTAAGACTCCTGTAAGCTGAAGTTAACATTCGAGGATGAATGTTTCTAGGGGGGGAGGATGTTACACCCTGTAAGTTTCTAATGATTAGTCGCCCTATTCATATGTTGGTTACGAGTTTTAGAGTGCAACACGTATGAGAAATGGGCATGGGGAAAGGTTGAACGAGCACGGAGTCAGAACCGCGCGGGAGAAGGCCGGACTAACTGCCCAAAGGGACAACGTGGCACGAACCCTCCCTGGCGCATTGGGCTTCGTGGCACGACCCAAAATTGGTACGACAGGGTCCATGCCACGGACCCCTGTCCACTGCCCCAAGTATATATAAGTCCCTCCCTTTGATTTTATGTCATTTCCTAATTCATATATGACCAAAAGAAGGGAACCACAAAGAAAACAAATAATATTCCTCCGTTTATCCTATGGAACGCTGCCCGAATTCAAATTAACTTTGGGTATTAAAGTTTAAGGCTGCAGGGAGCATTACTATGGAGTTAGTTTCACAAAATTCTCCCGGCGAATCGTAGCCCTGCCGAGCCAAAGTTTTCAGAATTGCGTCAAACTAATTTCTATACGATCACAGGCTTCAAGCATTTCTCTCTTCTGTACTTTCGAGAAATTACGAGTTTTCAATCGTGTTCCGTTAAGTTGAAATATAGTTAATATTTATATATAAAGTTATTGTTTCCGCTGATTTTAGTACTAAAATTAGTCTTATTCTCTCAGTCATACGGTTTCAATTGAGAAAAGTTATTGAATACGAATCCATACTCGCCAATTAAGTAGAAATAACCAATCCAAGTATGTTAAGGCATATTATTTCGGCAAGTTAGTTTCTTCAGTATTGTAGCTCAGTTTAAATCCCAGTAAGAGAACCAGTAACATATGAATTGTGATTAGTTGTTGTTATTAGTTGAGACCAGCATTCCATGTTTAGTTTGGGATTGACTATACCCGTATACCCTTCCATAACCAACCCAGGGTTACTAGATGACGTCGCTCCAAGGAGCGGTATGCCATCCGTGAGGGACGAAGATGAGGTTTGAGGTCCTTATATAATCCATTCTATGGCTGGACTACTCTTATGTTGTATCGACACACCCCCTCGAGTTCGGTACCCGGGGTACAGACAGTAGGAGTCCACTGGACTCAGACACAACTATAGTTCAGGGGCCGAGCGGGCTCAGTTGCAGACCCAGGGGACGGGTAGGACAGCTAGAGTATTAGTATTAGATGATGCAGTATGGCCTTATTAGGGGTATATAGATTGAAGTGTACCACCAGGGCTTATGGGAGCCCTGAGTTGGTTATTTTGTGCTGGGTGTACCTTCTGGCTTATGGGGGCCAGGTAAGGTTCTTGTTTGCTTTAGTTACTGATAAATTAGATGATAGAAAGTTCACCTATTCAGGTATGATCTCTATCCCTCTATCTTAGTAATTCTCAGTTTCATTTCATTATTTGAGTTATTTATAATTATGACCTTACATATTCGGTACATATTATACTGACGCCTTTCTTGGGGCATTGCATTACTCTCCTGTAGGTACGGATAGATGAGGAGCAGGTTCCTCTTAGCTTCCATCTAGGATTGTTAGCACAGTCGGCTCCTTTCCTCTGGAGCTTGTAGATAATAGGTTTACTCCTTTTGATTGTACACTTTATGGGTAGGTCAGGGCCCTGCCCCAACCATCGTATTACTCCTAGAGGCTTGCAAATTATTTTTATTCCCCTGCGGTTAGCTGTTGGTGGTCGTGTGGGGCCCATATGTATTTTAGTTTATGTGTTGGCCATGTGGGGCCTTGTTTAGTTGGCAGTTAGCAGCCTTGTCGGCCATAGTTTAGTTTAGCATCGGATTTACTTTTCAGTCATAACTAGATATCATGGTGGTCTTATCGGCCCGCATAGGATTCCCTATTATTGCCTATTTCTGGTTAGTTGTTTTTCCCTTACAGGTGGCTATAAGGCCTTGTCGGCCGGAGGTTGTATTTACAGCCGAGATATAGCCCGTTGCTTTCTTGATATGGAGAGTAGGCCTGCACTAGGAGTGCACAGGCCTAGTTTAGTCAGTTCGGATCCTAGTAGGGTACCAGGTGCCAGTCGCGCTTCCCAAGGTGGGGCGTGAAATTTCCTTTTTAATAGTACCTAAAAATTTTAATTTATTAAAAGAAGTTATTCAAGGTCGCCTCTTTTCCCTGAAAAATTAGAGTGCCGCTTCTTTTAATTAAAAAATAATAAAACATGCCTAATTAGGACTCGAGTCTTATCATCCTTTACCCAGGCTAATCTCCTCTTCGTGGTTCTCTGTATTAAGTGTGTTGAATTTTTGCCATATTTTAGATTTGCTGCAGTAATAACATGCTTTAGGTTGGCCTGTCGGAAATAATTGCTCAAGAACAAACTCAGATTTGATAGTTTTGTTGATAGTAGTTCGATTTCAAAATATGTAACTTTCTTTTTTCCTTTTTAATATATTTAGTTTGACTTTTTAGTATGGTACTTATAGTGAGTGACTCTACCATATGGTATCTATATTCCTTTGCTTAGACAAGCAAAAACTTTGCTTTGTCATGGATTTCAGGTAATTGCTACGAATTTTGATGGCATGGCACTTCCATGGATGAATCCAATTTAGACAGCACAACTACTTTAAGTTATACAACAAATTAAATTCATCACATTCACTTGGAATTTCATTAGTCTCGTACTCTGCACCAGAAGAAATATGTTACTGGAAAGAAATAAATGAGTCAATGCAAGAGAATCAATAGCCAACTAAAAATGTTAGCAAAATATCATGAATTTTATTTAGAAATTTCCTTTGGTGAGTATCATTGCAAACGTTGAGGAGGCTGAATATAATATTTCTCTATTTGAACTACTCCAACTTTTCATATTTTTCTTTATGATGCTAACATAATAGGCAACTGTAAAACTTTGATTTTAGATTTTTACAAGTTCATTACTTTTCTGTGAGATAGGTTTTATTGGTAATTATATTGTTAATATTTGCTATTTAAATTTATTTAAGTGCATCACTTAATGATTAATTCTTGCGTTGAACTCTTCTTTTCAGGTATTAACAATCGCTTATTAAGTCTCGATTCTTTCCTTCAATAATTCTGAGCAAAGTTAACCTCACAACATTTGTACTTTTTCATTTCGACCATTATTTTTAGATTTGTTGAATGATTTTGATGAGACAATTCACTTATTCTTTGTTGTTGGGTTATATAATTCGCTATACCTTTTTGTATTCTAATTATTTATAGCTTCGTCGCAAAGATGTGGAGAGATGCAGAATGACGGACCTCTTACTCTTCAAACGATGGTTCTTTTATTCTAGAGGTAATATATTCTTCTAATAGTAGTACTGTTTTTGTTATCATACAGTTGGGTTTTTTAATAATGAGGGAATATTGAAACCAATACTTTAAAAATAGATGTATTACAAGTATGTGCTAGGAACTTGATGTTATTTCATAAAGATTAGCTACTCAGAGAGGGTCTATAGAGATGTGTCCAAGGGAAAGGGCCTACATTGATACTCTTAAAATTACGTTGGTTCATTTACATATGTTGTTTTGTACAATGCTTTTTGTAGTAAATTTATAGTGCTCACTAAATAAAACAACAGGTTCGATGTTTTGCAATTTTTGTTATATATGCATACGTGCAGTCTAAGTATTTCATTTTGTTTATTCTAACTCCAATTACTCCGTTGGTATTTCTTTACAAACTTATATTGATATTTATTTGATTAAGCTACTATTGGCGCATTGAGAATATCTCAACGTCTAAAAGTTTGACTATACCTAATCGTGATACTTTTTAGTTCTAGAGAAAGAGATGAAAAAATAAAATTCCAATTTTCAAGTTTTCACAATTTCTGAGTTGATTTAATTTTCATTTTGGAATTGTTTGCAGTGCATGCTAAATACAAAAACGGGTTTGATGTTTTGCAATTTATGATTTACATGCATATGTGCAGACTAAGTATTTAATTTTATTTAATTTCTAATTTCAATTACTCTATTGGTATTCCTTTTCATAAATCTCATATAGACATTTCTTTAACTAAGCAACTATTAGAGCATGGAGAAAATCTCAATTCTCAGCATCTAAAAATTTGGTTGTATCTAATAATGATACTTCTTAATTTTAGAAGAAAAAAAGACATGAAACTAAAATAAAATTATGATGTTAACATTTTCAAAATCTGTGAGTTGGTTAAATTTTTACTTTGGAATTCTTTATAGTGCTCACTAATTAAAAATATCAATTTATTGTTTTGCGATTTCTTTTTTACTTGTATGTACGTGTAAGCTAAGTATTTAGTTTTGCTTTGTCACGACACAAATGACCATGATTGACATCCACACCAATCCCCCAGTGGGTGAACTAACAATTCCCAACAAATACCCTGACATCAAACATTCAGAAAGAAATAAGACTTTATAATAAAATGGAATGAATCATCAGCAGCGATAACAATCATCTTAAAAATAAAACAACATGATAATCCCAAGATTCAAAAGTCATTGCACCAGACGTCTATGTGTAAAACTAGGAATGAAAAGTCTTGAAAATAATAGAACTAAAATGTCGAGAGGAGAGACATCTTCAATGGAGGAGTGGGACTACTCGTCTTACTATCGCTCACCTTACAAATGAGACTACGGCTTTGTAGGTGAAGATGAGAGGAGCTTCATGGATTGAGTTTTGCACTCAGAAAAGAAGTGCAGGAGTAGCGTCAATATGAAACACGGTACTGGTAGGCATCATCGATCAACCTTACACAATAACATATAAGCATTACAACTACAATATGAAACCAGTCCAAAATATCATATATAAGTACAATAAACATTTCAAGAACCATAGCTCTGCACAGGTGACAACCGACCTGCTCACAGGATTAGGTCTTTTCCTGCAACGGTCATTTTACCACTGCAGCGGTCTCACCATAGCGGAATAAGTCCAGCTACCGCGGTACTGCCCTGGAAAGTAGGTCGACTTTAGCTACACCTTCATCATTTCACGAGTTTCTAGCAATTCACACATTCTAGTACTCATTCAGATATAGCACAAGCTTTGACATCAAATAATAACTACTCATCGTCACATGCAATTTAAAGCAATTCATCACAAGAAAGAATAACCCAACATCAATTCGTTTAACCATATCACACTTTGAATCTTTTCCACTTTCCTCGTTCAGGTTACAATTACAGGATCACAAAATCAACTCAACCACTTTGCACTTAGTCATTCCAAGTCTTTAACATGATTACAAATATATCATAAAATAGAACAAATTGTGACATGTTGGGAACACGCCCCCACCATATCACCATAACCACTTCGTCATCAATATCAATGTACAAACATGCTAGAGGGTCTTATTTCTGCCCTTTCAGTCATGACCTGCATGAGACTCTAGAAATTCATGTAGGGTACTGGCGTGGTATCCGCTCCCACTTATATGCTCATCTAGATGATCCTCTCAGACACGAGCCACTCAGCCAATGCCGCTTGCCCGGATGCTCCCCTCGAGCATGAGCCTCTTATCTCATGATACTATTACCATCCTAACCATTCTCAAGCAATAGAATATAGCAGAGTTCATTATTAATACACTCAGGAGTTTACAGTCTTCTAATTCACTTGAATAATTGACAGATCATCAATCATCTCAATAATAATGTATAAGAACTACACTTAACAACTCAATACAGTTTCATATCGGTACAATGACCACATCATATCTAAATTACTTCAACAGTTTAATTCAACAGGAAAATCACCATAATAAGCAATATCTACAAACCAATCAACATATCATCATTACACAAACATACATGCCATCATATAAAGTCTAACTCCTCTAAACCATAACCTTCAATTTTAGGATAGTACAAGTCAGCTACTCTGCAGGAGCCTTGCCTTTTCTCAAAGCCTAGGAATGATCGAAATCTACAACAACAATTATAGAGTAATTTCATTATTTACTATTCGAATAAGGTCTTAGAAATTCAAATCCTTCCCTTCAGGGCACTTTAAAAGTAAAACCAAATTTCACCAAGTTCTAGGCCTCAATCCTGACATAACCCATGTTCTCTAGCTATTAAATCTTGGGGAATGATCATTACCCGCTATAAACCTCTAATAAAACCACCTCATTAACTACCCATAATCCAGTCCTAGTCTACCAATCTAGGGTTTCTTAGCTTAGAATATCACCATTAAAGGTTCTCTATGAATTCTAGTCAACATAATCCATCATAGAGGTTGGGATTCAAGTGACTTACCTTGGGAGAGGAATTCAACTGTTCTTGGGAAGAAAATTGCCTTCAGACCTTAAACCTTCGTGTTTTGTAAATAATGGGGTATAACCCTAGAAATCCCACTTAAATTCACTTTCTGATTCTCGTCATCCATTGTAGTGGACCCGCTATGGCGGTCAAGAAACCACTATAGTAGATACAGTAGTTAAGTTCCTGGTCCGTTATGGTGGTACTCCGACCACCACCACGGTCTCGCTGGAGCGGTCCCCCAAGCTAGTAGCTCTCCCAGAATCATCAATTTACACTAGCTCCCTCCACAACACTTCTCTAACTGATGTCTAGCCTCGTTTAGAAAGTTCTAGGTTTATTTTTCCTCGGAATGACATATGGGTCATTACATCAGATACCAATTAAAACACCATTCATCTCCCAATGATCTACAAGGAAAGGAAGAGAACATACCATATTCAATGAATAGTTGAGGATATTTGATTTGCATATCAGCCTCGATCTCCCAAATGGCTTCCTGTATAGGACGATTCTTCCACTGGATCTTTACCGTCACAATTTCTTTTGATCTTAGCTTGCGGATCTCCCTAGCCAATATCACCATAGGTTCTTCCTCATAGGAAAAGTGCTCATCTAGCAGAGTCCATTTAATAATATAGGATCCACCCCTATGATATTTCTTCAACATTTAAACATGGAACATCGGATATACCTAGAAAACCTTGGTAGCAAGGCCAGCTCATAAGCTACTTCTCCCACACGGTGGAGGATTTCAAACGGTCCAATGAACATGGGCTAAGCTTGCGCCGCTTATCCAACCTCATCACCCCCTTCATGGGGGATTCCTTGAGCAGATGTTGTTCTCCCTCCATAAACTCCATATCTCTCACTTTCTTGTCAGCATATTATTTTTGTCTACTTTGAGCCACCACCAGATGCTCTTGGATTAGTCACACCGTTTCTAAGGATTACTTCAAAAAATCGGTTCCCCAAGGTCTCATCTCAAATGCATCAAACCACCCAATTGGAGACCTCATTTTCTCCAGTACAGAGCTTCAAATGGCGCCACGCGAATGCTCAAGTGATAACTGTTGTTGTAGGAGAACTCTACCAAGGGTAGAAATTTATTCCAATGGCCCCCAAAATCTATCACACAAGCTCAGAGCATGTCCTCTAATACCTGGATGGTCCTTTCTGACTATCCATTTGTTTGAGGATGGAAGGATGTGCTCAAGTCCAACATGGTGCCTTACTCTGCCTGCAAGGTCCTCCATAAATGAGAGGTGAACTGAGTACCCCTATCAAACACAATCGACACCGGCACCCCGTGCAAACGAATCACTTCCTTTACATACAGCTTGGCCAACCTCTCGGTATTGTAAGTCACTTGGACATGCAAGAAGTGAGCAGACTTGGTCAATCAATCCACAATGACTCAAATAGACTCAAACTTTTCCAAAGTCTTTGGAAGCCCAACTACGAAATCCATAGGTATTATCTCCCATTTCCATTCGGGGATAGACATCCTCTAAAGTAATCCCCCAGGCTTCTGGTGCTCATATTTCACTCGCTGAAAATTCAAATATTGGGCGACATAGTCAACAATATCTCTCTTCATTCTGCCCCACCAATAGTGCTTCTTCAAGTCATGGTACATTTTGGTGACTCCAGGGTGAATGTAATGCCTTGACTTGTGAGCTTCTGCCAGAAGAGTCTTAATTAGCTCACCAACTCTGGGAACACACACGCACCCCTTTATCCGCAGGACCCCTTCACCATCTAGCAGTGCTTTCTTCATTTCTCCCCATAGAACCTTATCTCCGATCTTACCCAACTTCTCATCCTCAAATTGTCTGGCCTTTATTTCCTCTAACAGTGATGACTTATCCTCCATTCTAGCTAGTATCCCACCTGTTTCTATCAAAGAGAGCCTCATCACACTGTTTGCCAGTGTTTGAACGTCTATGTCCATCGGTCGTCGAGTGGTTTCAGATAAGCTAAATTTTCCATATTTACTACTTTCTGACTCAATGCATCTGCCACCACATTATCCTTCCCTGGGTGATACAAGATGGTGACATCATAGTCCTTGAGCAGTTCCATCCACCTTCTCTACCTCAAACTGAGATCCTTCTGGGAGAACATATATTGCAGGCTATGATGATCTGTGAATACCTCGCAACGAGCCCCATATAGGTAGTGCCTCTAGATTTTTAGGGCGAACACCACTACTGCTAGCTCCAGGTCATACGTGGGATAAGTCTTCTTGTGCACCTTTAGCTGTCTCAATACATAAGCAATTACTTTCCCTTCCTGCATTAACACAGCACCCAACCCAGAGCGTGAGGCATGACAGTAAACAACAAAATCTTTACCTTTTACCGGTAATGCTAGGATAGGTGTTATGGTTAGCAGTGTCTTGAGCTTCTAAAAACTCGCTTCACATTCCTACGACCATTGGAATGGTACATCCTTTTGAGTCAACCTAGTCAGTACAGAGGCAATGGATGCAAACCCCTTCACAAACTGGCGGTAGTAGTTGGCCAGCCCCACAAAACTTTGAATCTCTATCATGTTAGTTGGCCTAGCGCAGTTTTTGACCGGCTCCACCTTCTGTGTGTCAACTTTGATTCCCATCTTTGAGACCACATGCCCCAAAAAAGAATCGAGTCCAACCAAAACTCACACTTAGTAAATTTGGCATACAACTGCTTCTCCATTAGTAACCCCAACACAATTCTCAAATGATTCTTATGCTCCTATTTGGTCTTAGAGTACACCAAGATATCATTAATAAAAACAATCACAAAGGAATCTAAGTAGGGTTTGAAGATGCCATGCATCAAGCACATGAACGTAGCTGGAGCATTAGTGAATTAGAATGACATGACCAAAAACTCGTAATGCTCTTACCTAGTCTAGAAGGCTATTTTGGGAATATCCTCAGCCTGAATCACCAGCTAGTGATAACCCAACCTCAAGTCAATCTTTGAAAATACAGCGGCTCCCTGTAACTGATCAAACAAATCATCTACTTGAGGAAGAGGGTACTTTTTTTGAATAGTTACCTTTTTCAACTGATGATAATCAATGCAACATCTGCATGCTACTATCTTTCTTCTTCATAAGCAAGACTGGAGCACCCTATAGAGAGACACTTGGCCTAATAAACCCCGTACTAGGCAGCTTTTGCAATTGTTCCTTAAGTTCTCTCAACTCAACTGGTGTCATTCGGTACGGAAGAATAGAAATTGATTGGGTCCTTGGCTCTAAATCTATATAAAAATCAATATCACAGTTCGGCGGCATGTCGGGCAAATCTGTAGGAAACACCTCTAAAAACTCACAAACTATTGGGACCGACTCTATGGAAGGACCCTTAAAACTAGTATACCAAATATGAGTTAGATATGTTGAACAACCCCCACTCTATCAACTTACGGGCATGAATATAAGAAATGAGTTTCTTATGAGTAGGGCTACAGTTCCCTTGCCCCTCCAACTTAGACAACCCTAGGCCTGATATAGTGACGGTCTTAGCATGGCAATATAGAATGGCATGATAAGGGATAACCAGCTCATTCCCAGAATCACATCAAAATTCAAACATGTCCAAGATCACTAAGTCTATTAGAGTTTCAAACCCCATGAAATCAACAATATAATCCTGAACAACCCTATCCACCACCACAAAATCCCCACCAGGAGTAGACACATGAATAGGAGTATAAAGCACATCACAAACAAGATCTAATCCCAATGCAACATAAGAAGACACATAGAAAAAAGTAGAATTTGGATCAAATAACGCAATGCCACTTTGTCGGACATGAAGATTGTACCTGTAATAACAGCGTCTAAAGCCTCTACCTAGGCCTACCAAGAAAAGCATAAAAGTGAGCCTGGCTACCTGACTGTGAACCCCCCTGGTTGGGTTGTGCCAGCCCTCTACCTGACTGAGTTCAACCCCTACCCACTTGAGCACCTCCTCTACTCAGTTGAGTGCCACCTTTGACGGTTGGCTAACTACCTCTCCCCAGCTGTGGATGGTCCCTGCTGAACGCACTGCCTCCTCTCCCAACAGGGGCCAGAGATCAAAGAGCTGGGTATGGAATGATCTGCCTGCCCTAGAAAAACCTAGGACACCATCTGCGAATGTGGTCATACTTCCCACACTCGTGGCATACCTTCTCGATCACTATCCTCTGAGTAGGAACAACAGAAATAGGAAGAGCCCCGAAGTTGGAATGAATAAGTTGAGTACCCCCGACTGTACCTGCTAGTCGGGGAGTGTTTCCTGATGGACCTTCAGCTAACACCTGCATAGCCAACTGAATAGGAAACCCAGAGAAATCCCACGGTATCAGAGTCCTAGCAATAGGGCCACTATAGGAACCCACCCTCCGAGTCTTCTTCTTGGCATTCTTTGCATACCCTTCTTGTTTCACCCCGTCTATGTTCTTTATATATCTCACTACCTCCTGAAAGGTTTTACCTGAGGAAACCATCTGAAGTATTGATAACTGGAGACCCACATTAAGGCCTTTAACAAACTGCCTGATACTTTCTTCCTCTATGGGCAATAAGGATAAATCATACCTGGATAATGAATGGAACATGGCATCGTAGGCTATAACAAAATAGCTTCCCTACTTAATGGTAGTGAACTTATCTTGCCTCCTATCTCTCAAGGTACAGGGTACATCTCTAGAAACGTGGAGTAGAACTGGGTCCAAGTCAACGGTGGTGACCCTGCTAGTCTGCACTCCACGAAAGCCCTCCACCAGAGCTTTGGATCACCCATCATCTGGAAGGTGACAAACTCTACACTGTGCTTCTCCACCGCCCCCATCTTATGGAGGCTCTTCTGACAATCTACAATGAATTCATAGGTGTCCTCCGCCTCAGTACCATAAAATGTGGGAGGCTTCATCTTGGTAAACCTCCAGAACAAATCATGCTCCTCCCCTATCATCACAGGCCCAACCACCATCCTGGAGAACATGACTACCTTAGACATGTCATCAATATGAGGAGCCACTATAACGGCATGTTGTATCCCAAAACGCTACCTTGAAGGAGTTGTTGGAGCTGCCACATTACCCACGAGGCCACTCAGGAGATTAAGAACATGGAATACAATCTCGGAGGATGCTAGAGCGACAGGAACCTCTCTCTATGTCGGTACTTCCGCCTCTACCGCCACCCTTTCATGAACTGCGGGAGGTGCTAGAGATGCTGAGCTCTCTCATATTGGAGTAGGAGCACGAGCCCCTCCTCTGACTGCGGTAGGCCTTCGCCCGCATCCTCGGCTCCTTTCTCTGTCGCATACTGTTGCTGCTGCTACTTCTGTTGCTAGCTCGGGTGCTGCTTCTCTGTTCGTATCAGCATGTGTTTCCACCATCTGTGAGAGAAAGAAACAAGAGTTGTTAGCTACAAATTTGTATCACCATATACCAATTGGAATAAAGTAATCGCATGAAAGGAAGAAGAAAGGAGTTTTCCTAAAGTCCTACAGTCTCTCGAAGATAAATTATGGACGTCTCTGCATCGATCCAAGAGACTCTACTAGACTCGTCTTAGTGCAACGAGGTCGATAAACCTAGAGCTTTGATACCAACTTTGTTATGACCCAAATGGTCATGATTGGCACCCACACTAACCCTCCAGTGGGCGAACCAACTATTCCCAACAAATACCCCGATATCAAACATTCATAAAGAAATAAGGCTATATAATAAAATGAAATGAATCATCATTAGCAATAACAATCCACTTAAAAAAATAAAATGATAATCCCAAGATCAAAAAGTCATTGAACCAGATGTCTATGTGTAAAACTAGGAATGAAAAGTTAGGAAATAAAAGAACTAAAATGTTGAGAGGTGAGACATCTTCAATAGAGGAGTGGGGATACCTATCTTGCTATCTCTCACCTTTCAAATGAAACTACTGCTTTATAGGTGAGGATGAGAGGGGCTTCTTGGATCGAGTTCTACTCAGAAACGAAGTGTAGGAGTAGCATTAGTATGAAAGACGGTACTGGTAGGCATCATCGGTCGACCTTACATAATAATATATAAGCATTGCAACTAAAATATGAAACTAGTCCAAAATATCATACATAAGTACAGTAAACATTTCAAGAACCATAGCTCGGCAGAGGTGACAACCGACCTGCTTACTGGATTAGGCCTTTTACTGCAACGGTCTCGCCGTAGCGGAATAAGTCACGTTGCAGTGGTACTGCCCTAGGCAGTAACTCGACTTAGTTACACCTTCATCATTTCACCAGTTTCTAGCAATTCACACATTCTAGTACTCATTCAGATAGAGCACAAGCTTTCACATCAAATAATCATCACATGCGATTTAAAGCAATTCATCACAAGAAAGAACAACCCAACATCAATAATCGTTTAACCATATCACACTTCAAATATTTTCCACTTTTCTCGTTCAGGTTACAATTACAGGATCACAAACTCAATTCAACCACTTAGCATTTATTCCAAGTCTTAACATGATTACAAATACATCATAAAATAGAACAAATGGTGATATGTCAGGCACATGCCTCAGCCATATCTCCATAAACACTCTATCATCTATATCAATGTACACACATGCTAGAGGGTCTTATTTCTTCCCTTTCAATCATGACCTGCAGGCTACTCTAGAAATTCATATACTGTACCACTATAGTACCCTCTCCCTCTCATATGCTCATCCGGATGCTCCCCTCAGACATGAGCCACTCAGCCAATATCGCTCGCCCGGATGCTCTCCTCGGGCACGAGCCTCTCATTTCAGGATACTATTACCATCCTAATCATTCTCAAGCAATTGAATATAAAAGGGTTCATTATTAATACACTTAGGAGTTTACAATCTACTCCCTCACTTGAATAATTAACAGATCATCAATCATCTCAATAACTATGTATAAGAACTACACTTAACAACTCAGCGTCGTTTCATATCGGTTCAATGACCACATCATATCCACATCACTTCAACAGTTTAATTCAACAGGAAAATCACCATAACAAACAATGTCTGCAAACCAATTAACATATCATCATTACACAAACATACATGCCATCATATAAAGTCTAACTCCTCTAAACCATAACCTTCAATTTTAGGGTAGTACACGTCAGCTACTCTGCCGGAGCCTTGCCCTTTCAAAGCCTTAGAATGCTCAAAATCTATAACAATAATTATAGAGTAATTTCAATATTTACTCTTCGAATAAGGGTGTTAGAAATTCAAACACCTCTCTTTAGGGCACTTTAAAAGTAAAACCCCAATTTTACCTAGTTTTAGGCCTCTATTCCTGCATAACCTACATTCTCTAGCAGTTATATCCTGGGGAATGATCATTTCCCCCCATAAACCTATAATAAAACCACCCTATTAACTCTCCATGATCCATCCCTAGTCTATCAATCTAGGATTTCTTAGCTTAGAATATCACCATTAAAGGTTCTCTATAAATTCTAGAGTAAACATAATCCATCATAGAGGTAGGAATTCAAGAGACTTAACTTGGGAGAGGAATTCAACTATTCTGGGGGAGAAGATCACCTTCAGACCTTAACCCCTCAAGTTTTGAAAATAATAGGGTATAACCCCAGAAATTTCACTTAAATCCACTTTTTGATTCCTGTCATCCACTGCAGCAATCACATTATTACTGCAGCGGATCTGCTATGGCATTCAGGAAATCACTACAATGGATCTAGCGGTTAATTCCCCAGTCCGTTACGGTAGAACTCCGACTGTCATCGCGGTCTCGCTGTAGTGGGAAAACCACCGATGTAGCGGTCCCCCAATTAATAGCTCCCCAGAATCAACAAGTTACACTAGTTCTATCCACAACACTTCTCTAACTGTTGTATAGCCTCGTTAGAAAGTTCTAGGTTTATTTTTCCTCAAAATGACATACGCGTCGTTACATCAGAATGTAACGACCTACGCGGCTGTATAGCACCACGCCCACCTAAGAGAAAGAGAATTTAAAATATTTGGAAAGATTGGAATGAAGTCAGACGAACAAGTTCAAATGGGAAAAGGCACAATCCATGGCACAGGCGCGCGTCAGCCACAGAGTGTTGCCCTTCTCCACGGTGGAACCGCTACAGCGGTAAATGGTCCTATTGTAGTGAGAGATGAAGACCAGAATTTTTCAATCCTATTTCGTTTAGGGTTTTTAAAACCTATTCTCAAAAAGGGAGCTTAATAAAAAATGTCCAGAAATACAAAATAGACTTTTGGGAAAGAAAAGGATTAGGAGGTGAAGATTCATCCTTCATAGCTAGGGCTTTGCTGCAAAAACTCAGGAATCGATGCAAGCATGCAATTGAGAACGTCTTGACGATAGCTTGGCGCCCAGGTATACTATGGTTTACTCACTTTTGTGTGTGAGTTTGATTAGCTAAACATATACGTGCATATAGTTGATGTTCTTTTGATGGGTAGGTTTGAAACTTAGACAAATTGTTATTGATTATTTGATACCGGTAAGATTTTGAGGATGAATGAATTAGAAAAAGGGGTGGTGATATCCCTGTAATGTGAAAATCCCTAGAGGAGAATTGAAATTACAATTAGTCTATGTGTAAAGATGTATGTGGTATCAAATTTAGTGCATGTAGAATGACCTTCGAGTGTAGTTAAGAAATATAAAGTCATTCTTCCCAAATAGTAATCTTGAATGAATATTCTTATAAATGATGTTTATAGGATGCGGTAACTGAACAGTTAATAGATTGTAATTATTACAGAACATGAGCTAAAACCCGTAATTTAGAGGAGCTAGACCCTATATAATGACCTGTACGTGCCACGGATAATATTATATTGTTTGGGTCGGTGAATATTATTCTTGATGATGGTTGCACTGTTAAAAAGTTAAATATGAAACAAGCTTGATACAATGTTGCCTCCATTGTGGTGGGCATTCTAGAGATGAGATACTAGGTGGGGAAGAAATAATCATAGGAGAAATCAGGAAGGAAATTGGTCACAGTACTTCCAAATAGTACCTTTGTCGCACTTACAGTACCGCTGGAGCGAGACCGTTATGGCAGTAGTAATGCCGCTGCAGTGAAGCCCAAAACAGTGAGTGGGCCAGGTGTCATGACCCGAACATAGGCCTGAATTAAGACATGGGACAAGGAACCCTAAGAGGCTCCAAGTCGACACATGGCATGATCATAGCATAACATTAACAAAACAACAACTAACAAAATCATAACTGAGCGGAAGCTAACTGACACATAAGACATAATCTAATACAACTCTGATATATAAACTGAATCTGTTTAAATAAGTCAGAAAACCTCTACTACATTGGTGAGTTGCTGGGACAAGCACCCGGCTAACTCCTAAAGTATGAAAACTAAAACATGAAATAGAAAAAAAACATAAATCGTGTACTCTAGAGATGAGGACTCACCACAAGCAGCTGAGATAGGAATGGAGCATATCTAACCACGTAGCTGAGTCTGGAAACCTGAATCTATATCATGAAATGATATAACACCTAAAGTATGTGTTCAGTACATGAAATGTACTGAATATGTGGGAAGCGTAAGTAAACTAAACATGTATATACAAGAGGGAAGTAAACTGAATGTATCTTTGAACATATAACTGAGCTGAAATACAATGATCATGTTTGAGATATACATAACTATTGTCATGAAGCTTTTATTTGAAAACATTTACCGAAGTATAATCAAACTGATGCATAAGGTCATGTACTGTACATATACTGAGAACTGAAGCAGTAACTGATATCATACACTGTACTGACTATCTATTGATAATTGAGTCTGAATCCTGCTAAACTGATTTTAACAGAAATCTAAAATTTATACGGAGCTGAGATGACCTGATATCGTAGACTAAGGGAGACATTCTATGCTATGGAGAGTCCTTGACTGACTAAGGCAAACATTCTCTGCTATGAAGAGTCCCTGACTGACTAAGGGAAACATTCTCTACTATGGAGAGTCCTTGACTGACTAAGGCAAACATTCTCTGCTATGAAGAGTCCCTGACTGACTAAGGGAAACATTCTCTACTATGGAGAGTCCCTGACTGACTAAGGGAAACATTCTCTACTATGGAGAGTCCCTAACTGACTAAGGCAAATATTCTCTTCTATGGAGAGTCCCGATTATACTAAAACATGGAGGTCACTAGTCTGACATCATTCGTCTAGTCTAAGTTACATCAGCTAATCAGAGACATGAGCGTTCAACTAACTACATCATACTGAATTTATTTAGAAGTCATGATAGCTGGTCTAACTGAAAGTAAGGGACTCATGCGCACAAATCATTCATGACATCTAAACCTGAGCACATACATGAGGTGCCCTTATCTACTGAGTTACTAATGCAACTTCTAGAGACTGAATTCTACCTTAACATACTGGAAAGCATGGGTTAACACACATAGCTAGTTTATAACATGAAGGTGAGCCTTAAGGATTCATGGAGTAAGGCTAGCATCGCTGTTTGAAGCGGCTATCTAGAAATTCTGAAAGTCTGCACATAAGAATGGGTAGAGTGTAGCTTCAACTAAAATACAAGAGAAAATATCTGAACCTGAAGGGACTGACATACTGTAACTGTTAGAGCTGGAACTCCCCTACTATCATACTCAAGATTCGACTTGTCTCACAAATTTACCATCACCCCCTTAGCTTTAATCCATCATTCTAAGGCTCCTGAATCTTTCTTAAGGTTGGGGCTACACTGCTAACTCTTGATGTCTTCTCCACCTTTAACATTCACTGTAACCCTCATACTCACAACTATTCACTCTATACATCAACAATCTCTTCTCAACAAACATCATAAGGGCTCCTTATTCAATACTTGGGTTTTGGGGCTAGCAATATGCAAAGAGTATAACGAGAAATTCATAACATGCTTGTGACTACTTCTAGTGACTTTCCCTTATCCTGATGTTCTGTCAAGGTGTAGGAGCGATTTTGACGCTGTCCATCACATGCGCTAGATGATGCACCCTGCTAAAATGGGTGGCTCACAGGAGATACCGAAGAGGTGGCTGAGGCTCTACTCTCGCCTCGCTTAGCTGCTGTGCAATCTCGATGCTTATGATCCAACTTGCCGCACCAAAAACAAGTGTCTGATTTGTCCATTCATTCTCCCAAATGGTGTTTCCCGAAGCTCTTACAAGATGGATAGGTAATCTCCCTTACTCTGGGTTTGTACAGAACATTGGCTGCCGAAGGTGCTAGGGCTACTGAAGGGTAATTAAGGAGTCTGACACTCCATTCATGAACTTACTCACACGATCCCTCTAGTTGGATACCATCTCCGGTGCATACTTGGACAACCGGGTAAACTCCAACGCATACTCCTGGACAGTCATGTTGTTTTTCCTCAAGGTGATGAACTCTGCCTCCTTTGCCTCCCTCAACTCCCTAGGGAAAAACCTGTCCAGGAATGCAGTCATAAACTCATTTGAAGTTACTGGGCTGCTCCAACTCCCCGACTATCAATCCACTGACAAAACCATATGTGAGTGACTCGTTTCAGCATGTAGGAGGCTAAGTCTGCACTCTCCGTGCCTGTCACCCCTTTGATTTGAGTGATCTTCTGGATCTCCTCTAAGAACTCATACGGGTCCTCATCTACCTTTGACTTTAAGAATTCGGGTGGATTTATTCTAAGGAAGTCTCTTACCTTAGCCGCCGCTACATTCCCATTCTGGGGAACATGAGCCATGACCTGCCGATTAATCTGGGCGATCATGGCCTGCGCCAATATGTGAAAGGCGTCCCTGAACTCGGCCATGAGTAACATGGTCATCCACCGGGTTCGCTGGGGATGGTGGGGCTTGCTAGCACCCGTTACCATTTCATATTCCATTCGCTCATCTGGGAGGCATTATCTGCGAGTGCGTAAAGCACGAGTCAGGAGAGGAGATGTTGGAGTTTCATACTCTACGCACGATAAGAATCATGAAGAAAAGGGAACATTCCTAAAACATCTCGTAGCCTCTTCTTCATAAGTGTGGCGCGCTTCACACCCATGAAGGAGACTCTACTTAACGCGGCTTTCAGATACCCTAAGACACTCTAAACCTTTGCTCTGATACCAAGTTTTCACGACCCGAACATAGGCTCAGATTGAGACACAGGACAAGAAACCCCGAGAGGATCCAAGTCGATCCATGGCATGATCATAGCATAATATTAACAAGATAAAAACTAACAGAGTCATAACTGAGAGGAATCTAAATGATACATAAGACATAATCTAATACAACTTTGATACATAAACTGAATCTTTTTACACGAGTCTGAAAGCCTCTACTACACTGGGGAGTTGCTAGGACAAGCACCCAACTAACTCCTAAAGTATGAAAACTAAAACATGAAATATAAAAAAAAATCGCATCCTCGAGAGATGAGGACTCACCACAAACAACTGTGATGGGAATGGAGCGTATCTAACCACGTGGCTAAGTTTGAAAATCTGAATCTATATCATGAAATGATATAGCATATAAAGTATGCGGTCAGTACTTGGAATGTACTGAGAATGCAGGAAGCATAAGTAAAATAAACATGTAATTATACAAGAGGAAAGTAAACTGAATGCATCACTGAACATATAACTGAGCTGAAATACAATGACCCTGTCTAAGATATACATATGTATTGACATGAAGCTTTTATTTAAAAACATTTACTGAAGTATAATCAAACTAATGCATAAGGGTCATGTACTGTACAAGTATTGAAAATTGAAGTTGTAACTGATATCATACACTGTATTGACTATCTGCTGATAATTGAGTCTGAATCCTGCTAAACTGATTTTAACTGAAATCTGAAATTTATTCAGAGTTGAGCTGAACTGATATTGTAGACTAAGGGAGACATTCGCTGCTATGGAGAGTCCTTAACTGACTAAGGAAAACATTCTCTGCAATGGAGAGTCCCTGACTGACTAAGGGAAACATTCTCTACTATGGAGAATCCCTTACTGACTAGGGGAAACATTCTCTGCTATGGAGAGTCCCTGACTGACTAAGGAAAACATTCTTTGCTATGGAGAGTCCCTGACTGACTAAGGAAAACATTCTCTACTATGGAAAGTCCCTAACTGACTAACGGAAAAATTCTCTGATGTGGAGAGTCCCTGGCTGACTAAGGGAAACATTCTCTGCTATAGAGAGTCCCGATTATACTAGAACATGGAGGTCACCAGTCTGACGTCATTCGTCTAGTCTAAGTTACTTTAGCTAATCAGAGACATGAGCATTCAACTAACTACATCATACTGAATTTGTTTAGAGTTGATTAAGGCTACTTTCTACTAACAACAAGTCCAAAAGTCTGAAGGATCATTCTCATGCTTTATCATCATAATTCATATCATCATAGTCCCGAATCATCGTTTAAATTATACATTCTACATTATTGAGACATTCGATAGGATCAGATCATACTTTAAACATATCCACAATATTTAAATCTCGTGTTCATAGCATATGGCGTATACCCTAGATTCATGTAAGACCCATAGGTCAAATTCATACTTCAACACATACCCAAAATCATAGTGAAAGGCATATACGTATTTCATATTCACCCAAGCCAATAAGTCCTAATTGTATCTCAACATATATATTAAATCATATATTCTAGATTTATGAAACCCATATGATCAACGCATGCATAAGACATATATAATGAGTTCATGGTAAGAGTAGGTGAATATTAATGAAACTCCATTTCAAAATTTATGCCAAGCCATGTGAAAATTCTAAAATCATGATTTTCATATATCATGTACAAAATACGAGAAGGTGTAAGTAACTTCATAAGCATACACGACTATTAACCATAATGGGTTTTAGAATTCAAGGACAACATATGAGAATTCATGCATAAATTGAAATCCTAAAACATGCCTTTTCTAGAGTCAAGGGATTTGGGTTTTTAGTATAAAATTTGGGGCACAAGGATGAAAGGACGTCCTTGTTAAAAACCCATATACTTGATTAGAAAGAATCCCCCACTTGAACTTGAATCTTGAAGCCCTTGAAGAAGCCCTAGGTGATCCTTAAGTTTTGAAAGAGGGGAGGAAGAAGAGTTTGAGAGGGTATTTTGATGGAGTGAGGAGTTAGGCTACAAGAAACCCTTAAAAACGTCTCATCTTATACTCGAAACGACATAGTTTAGGAGTTAGAAGCATAGGATTTTACAAAAGCATTTCCTCATAGGAACGTCCGCGAATTTGATTAATTACTCTTCGTGCTTTGTCAACAGACATAGATATATGTTTACCTAAAGCATATACTTCTGTTTTTTTCTTCTTCAGCATAAGGTTTTCCTCCTACTACTAAATCATAAGCATCTATATTTTTAAACACCCTTGAAAATTTGCAGGAAAAATCCATCTACCAGTCCCCATGAAGCACTCCATGAGTCGTGGCATTGACAACGACTCGTGGTGCCAAGTCGTGGAGTGCATTGGAAAGATTCTGCTCGAATCTGTCGGCGACTAACTTCATGAGTCGTTAGCTGTCTCAATGACTCGTTGGTCCTCCCGTTACCGCTGAAGCCAACAATCCTTCTCTTCCTTTACACGACTGTCATGATGAGTCGTTACTTGATACAACAACTCATCCTGTCCTTTCGTCATCACCATCACCTCGAGACTCTGGCATTCTTCTGACGACTGACGTAACGAATCGTTGCCTGCCTAATGACTCATCGGTTCGTCCATTGTCACTGAACCACACTTGCACCTCTTGACTGCTTTCCATAATTCTGACCATGACTCGTTGGGTCACCTAACGAGTCGTAGCATGGCTCCTTCTAAGGTGAAATTTCCACTTTTCTTCTGAATTCTTTCTTTAAGTCTGGGGTCTATTCTTAGAAACTTTCGGGGTGTTACATCAAGCTGCACTTCCTTGTGATGTAATGGATACAAATGGGTTTTATAATATTTAGATATCAAATTGGGTAACTATGCATTTGATTATACTTGTTGACATGTATACATAACTCTTGTCGTATATGATTTATTATTTGTGTGTTATGATATGCATCTCCAGATGGAGAGGCAAGTTGGTATTGATCGAATGTGTGCATGAGATAATATGTATGATACGAAAAGGCAAATCATTGATATGATGGTGAATGTGAGGCCTAGGGCCAAAGGGAAAGAACTTGGCTAAGTAGGCTAGTATAATAAGACTCTGAATAAGGGTTGGAGACATGAGTGGCTCATGCCTAAGGTGAGCATCCGGGAAAGCGATATGAGGGAGTACACAGACAACTATGGCTAAAGACAACGCGGCTGGGTGTACGAATATGAGTACATAGACAGGTATGATGAAGGTTTCATATGGCTGGGTGTACAGTACATGGATTTCTAGAGTTCCCTGCAGGTTCTGAATGGAAGGGCAAGCATAAGACCCTCTCACATATGTGTACAGTGATGTGACAAAGGCGTGTACTTGGCATTCACTAATGGTATGATTGTGAGACAGAGATTGTGCGGGTATGGTTTGATATACATACGACTATAGTGACAAAAAGGTGCAGGTATATCAGTGTGATACAGGATATACCCGCATGGTTCGCTTTGAGGTGACAAACATGATTGGATCACAGTATATGACGATATGTTACATGTATGATATTATATGGCATATTCGTGGTATGGAGAAAAGTATGTGCATGTACTTTAATTTTGGGGGGATCCAACTCCCTCAACATGTTTTGATGACTTCTTGTGTGTACTTGAATTAGTTAATCTGTATTTGCGATTGAATGTTATTTTTATTGGTTTTATGGGGTATGGAAGGTAGCATGATGGGTTTAACAAAAAAGGAGTGAATTACCATGAGACAACGAGTAGACTTATTCAATTAATATACTAGATTTGAAAAGGTCTGAATACTCTGTAAGTAATTGAGTAGGTTAATAAATGGTAATGGACGAACATAGTCAATAGAACTAAGAGGTTTGCACAAAAGTAAAGGAATAAAAAACTAGAATGAACTCAAAACCATCCAATCTGCCCTTATAAGTATCCCATTGTCTGCTGCAGTGGACCAATTTCCACTGTGGCAGAATCGCTATAGCGGGAAATATACTCACTGGAGAGGCGGTTAAAATAGTGATGGTTCGAACTCTACCAAAGGGCCCCACCATTTCAAAAACACCCTCTCTAAGAAGTCCTACAAAATCAGGAATACCTAGGACACCCGAGCTAGAAATAAGTAACCATGAAACCCAAAGGAGGGGTAAATACGTGTTTTGATGCTCAAGTTTAGCCAATCCCAAATAGAGATTTATAATTATGCGAGAAATTGTCAGGCTCATGTTTGAGAGATGTAAGTGTAAGGTGTAATGAAGAGGTCTTGCAACGATGAGTATGAAGATCAAGACATAGAAATTGATAAAGTTGCTGCCATTAGAAGTGGGGGAAACTATGACCGATGTTAGGATCAACTTGGAGTGACTAAAAAAGCCCCGCATTTATATCGGATAGCTATTCGGGGATGAACAAATTTTTAATTGGTATCTAATGTGATGACCCGTCTGGCCGTTGTAGCACCCGGACCACCTAAGAGCGGGCGCAGATTTAAAATTTTTGGAAAAATTGGAATGAAGTCAGACCAACAAGTTAAAATGGGCCAAGGAGCAATTAGTGGGCCCAGGTGCGCATCCGCCACTATGGGTTTCCCTTTTCCATGGAGGAACTACTGCAGCGGTAAATGGTCCCGTTTTAGCGGGAAACATGGACTAGAATTTCTCAATCTTGTTCCAATTAGGATTTTAAAAACCTATTCTCAAAAAGGGGGCTTAATAAAAATGCCTAGAAAGGAAAAAAAATAGACTTTTGGGAAAAAGAATAGGGGCTAGGAGGTGAGATTCATCCTTCATAGCTAGGGTTTTGCTGCCAGAACTCAGGAATTGATGCAAGCATGCAATTAGGAACGACTTGACGATATCTTGGTGCACAGATAGACTATGGTTTACTCACTTTTGTGTGAGACTTTAATTAGCTAAACATATACGTGTGTATAGTTGATGTGCTTTTGATGGGTAGGATCGAAAATTAGACAAATTGTTATTGATTATTTGAAATCGGTGAGATTCTAAGGATGAACGAATTAGAAAAAGGGGTGGTGATATCCACGTAATGTGAAAACCTTTAGAGAAGAGATTGCAATAATAATTATTCTATGCGTAAGGATGTACGTGGTATTGAATCGAGTGCAGGTAGAATGAACTTCGAGCGTAGTTGTCAAATATAGTTTCATGTATAAAGAAATATAGAGTCATTCTTCCCAAATAGTAATCTTGAACGAATATTCTTATAAATCATGTTTATAGGACGCGGTAACTGAATAGTTAATAGATTGTAATCATTACAGAGTGTGAGCTAAACCCCATAATTTAGAGGAGCTAGACCCTATATAATGACCATCACATGCCGCGGATAATATTGTATTGTTTGGGTCGGTGAACATTATTCGCGATGATTGTTGCACTGTTGAAAAGTTAATTGTGAATAAGTTTGATACAATGCTGCGTCCATTGTGGTGGTCATGGTAGAGATGAGATACTAGGTGGGGAAGAAATAATTCGTGGGAGAAACCAGGAAGGAAACTGGTTACAGTACTGCCAAATAGTATTGCTGCGGTGAGACCGTTGTGGTGGCAGTCACGCCGCTGCAACGGAACCCAAAGCAGCGGGAGGGCTAGGTTTCACTTCCTTGTGATGTTATGGATACAAATGGGTTTTATAATATTTGTATATTAAATTGGTTTTGGAACTATGCATTTGATTATACTTGTTGATATGTATACATAACTCTTATCGTGTGCGATTTATTGCTTGTCGTGTTATGATGTGCGTCCCGAGATTGAGGGGTGAGTTGGTATTGATCGAACATGTGCATGAGATAATATATGATATGGAAAGACAAATCATTAATACGATGGTGAATGTGATGTCTGGGGCCAAAGGGAAAGAATTTGGATAAGCAGGCTAGTACGATCAGACTTTGAATGAGGGTTGGAGACATAAGTGCCTCGTGCCCGAGGTGAGCATTCGGACAAGCGATATGAGGGAGTACACAGACAAGTATGGCTTAAAGACCATGCAGTTGGGTGTACGAATATGAGTGCACAGATAGGTATGATGAAGGTTTCATACGGCTGGATGTACAGTACATGGATTTCTAGAGTCCCCTGTAGATCTTGAATGGAAGGGCAATCATAAGACCATCTGACATGTGTGCACAGTGATGTGGCGGAAGCGTGTGCCCGGTATATCACTGATGGTATAATTGTGAGATAGATATTGTGCTGGTATGGTTTGATATATATACGATTATAGTGACAAAAAGGTACAAGTGTACCAGTGTGATACAAGATATACCGGCATGGTTCGAAAACATGATTGAAGCATAATATATGACGATACCATATAGGTATGATATTATATGGCATATTCGTGGTATGGAGACAGGTATGTGCATGTACTTTAATTTTGGGGGATCCAACTCCCTCGATATGTTTTGATGACTTCTTGTGTGTACTTTAATTAGTTAATCTATATTTGTGATTGAATATTATTTTTATTGGTTTTGTGGGGTATGGAAGGTATCATGATGGGTTTAAGAAAAAGGGAGCGAATTACTGTGAGACAGTGAGTAGACTTATTTAATAAATGTACTAGATTTGCAAAGGTCTGAAAATTCTGTAGGTAATTGAGTAGGTTAATAAGTATTAATGGACAGACTTAGTCGATCATAGGAAAATGGTAAAAGAGGTAGATATGCTATACAACTATATGGCAGAATAGAAAAGAATTGGATCAGGGAAAATCAGTTATTGATTGTTGGAATAGCATTGCAGCGGACACATCGTCACGACAGCAGAATCCCTATAGCAGCCTGAGCCTTCGCCGCAACGGGAATAGAGAGAAGAAAATTTAAGAATTGATTGTAGAATAGCTTCATGAACCGTGATGAGTCTTAGGAGACAGTAAGGTAGTCATTAATTTAGTGGGTTGTTGCATAAGTGAAATAATTATTGATATTAGTAACGTTGATTGTATGTTGATTATTATGTTGTTATGTTAACTAACCTTAATTGGCCTATGATGCCTACCGGTACGTGTGGTGTACTGATACTACCTTGCTACACCTTTTTAGTATAAGTTGTGGCAGGTTTGAAGTTCCTTGATTGGCGTGGAGTATTCAACATCAACTTATGTGTTCTTTTCTCAGACGAAGTTGTGTCATTTTGTCTTGTCATGTATTCTATCAAAGCTCTTGTACCTGTCTAGACTAGATCTTGAAAGAGTCATGGTTGTTTGGAAGCTTGTATGATTATTTTGAATTATTGTTGGTTAGTGTAAACAAATAAGAAATTTTGGGTAATTGATGTAACGTTCTGCAAAGGTTCTCCTATCGAGTAGAATCAATGTAGGCACCCGCACGACCCGCTTATTTAGGGCTGTGACATGTTGATATCAGAGTGTCTAGGTTACCAGTCTCACAAGTACAAGAGCAATGTCGAGTAGGCTCCTATGGATTGGTGTGTAGGCATCCACATCTAATCTTCGAGAAGCTATGAGATATTTAGGAAGTTTCACTTTATTTCTTTCCCATCATGTCGTTTGAATATGTCGATCGCCTGGGTTGAGTCCAATTGGTATCTCGACAGGCTTTTGTGGTATCTGATTATACATGAGTATTGAGGATATGAAATAAACTAGTGGGAGGAGTTGACTTGTGTGACTTAGGGGAATGAGAACCCCTATGGTATTTGGTTTAGAGAGTTTCGCTGCAGCACGGTATGTCTTGCTGCAGCTGACTCGCTACAGCGATGATTCCCCACCATTGCGGGTCCGCTATTGCGCTAAGGAACTGATACAGTGGACACGGTCAAGCAAAAAGACAGGTTCCAAAATTCCAAAATTCCCTATTACAAACAACAACAATAGATATAACATATTTAAAATGGGCAAGCAAGGCGAATATAAGGAAACTACTACAATATCATAAGAGGGCCAAAACACGGTGAATGTTGGTGAATGCAAAAAGGGCATTCGTAGAAATCAATATCAACATTAGCACAAGAAAAAATAAGGAAGGAAGTAGTATTGTCTTACAAGCCCCAAATGGGGGCTACCCAAACCAGTAATAAATAAAAGTAGTAGGGGAGGGGAAAGAACACCATCTAGCTGGGGGCCTCGTCAGTGTCGCTGCTTGTGTCCTCGTCCGCTCCTTCCTCGAACCCACTAAGGAAGGAGAACTCGGGGCGGTCCTGCCTGGTCGCCTGGGGTGCCCTGGCATTGGGAGCAAGGGTCTTCAGGATCTTCTTGATCCCCTTCCATATGCGAACAAGCAATTTGTCCCAAGAACGTCATCTCCTCCTCTCTCGCTCCAAGTCCTCCCAGAGCTCAACATGGGCTTGGACTAGAGCAGCAATCGCCCCCTGGATCAGCAGTTGCTGCACTAGAGGGCCTACTAGTGGAGGGCCTATTGGGGGAAGAAGGGCTGGGCAACCCTCCCAGTAGCTCCCCCAAGGTGACCATCTTGGCCTCTATCCGCTTGAACGGTCCCGCGGACCTGGAAGTGTTGGCCCCACCGTGCGGACTTCCTCTTCTTCCTATCTCTCCCCGGAGCTTCCTTCACCCTAAGTGGGTCAAAAGGCCTGCACATCCCACGATGAAGTCCCTAAAATCTTGGTTCACTCTAACCTATTTGTAGAGCCTGTTAATAAGAGAAGGGAAAGGCAGGTCGGTGATGGGCTTAGTTGAGAAATACCTACATTCCTCTGGAATTTGAGCTCCCATATTCACCCTCACCCCACTCAATACACATTCCACCACTAGAGCATGGGTATAGGTCACGTCCATGATATTGGAGGATGGGTGGATCCTCCAAGACACCAAATTGAGCCACCTCTTAGCCTCCACAGTTAAATGAGTGCCTGGATGCCCATCCTAGTAAAACCCCAATTTGTTGAGTCCCTCTGCTCCTCCACCACCAAGGTATACACCAACCACTGCCTGTTTCCATCCACATCTCGGGCTTTCAGCTCCTCCTCCGAGGGGTTGGGCAGACCCAGCGCCTCGTTAGTGGCAGTAGGAGTGAGAAGAATCTGCCAGCCCATAACATAGGCCACCGACTCCCTAGTTCCATACCATGGTTGGGAGGTTGGCATAGAACTCCCTAACCCAAGACTCATTGACCTTATCCAGGTCCTCCGCTAATGGGCCCCAACCTATCTCCTAGAGAAGGGCATAAAACTCGGGCGCTTTCTCCTCCATGTCTTGCATGATGAACCCCCTCTCGTGAAGTAGATCCTTCGCATCCTGCTCATGATGTCGAAACTGACACTGATCATTCACGAAATGAATGTATCCTTCAGTGTGAATGTTGTTGTTAGAAGAAGCCATAGTAACAAATGAGCATTAGAAAATGAATGGAAGGACTAAGAAAAAGAAAGGCGGATGAAAATAGGATTCAAATGGAGTCACTGCCCAGGTAAACCACTACAATGGTCACGTGTCCGCTGAAGCGAGTCCGCGATAGTGGATGGGGACCGTTGTGACGATAACTCTACAGTGATCATTGTCCCGCTGCAGCGAACATCATCTTCCCCATACCTTTGAACCCCATTAATGGAGGTTGAAATTTCAACCTCCGAATTCCTTCAAATAAACTACAGATCGGGCAAGGGGAGAACTTGCTCAAGCTTTAGCAACCATTATACACCCTAATACAATATAGATTTGAGCCCAAAAGTTCTGAAGAAGTCGAAAGCACCACCCTACCCACCCCCCATCCCATTTTCGACCCGGCAACAACATGAAAACAGCCAAAAACATGCAGAGAAAAGTAGAGATCATTTGAGAATGTAAATACAAGCATCATGCTTCGACAATCTAGCCTAAAATTTTGAAATATGAACCTGCCCATATCGCCCCTATAACTACCCAAAAATGAAGCAAATAGACAATATACAACAAGTATTCACTAGCAAAGGAAGTAAGGAAGCCACGAGGATGAGGATTATCTGAGAAATAAAGAGAAATCGCCGATAGAACTAAGAGGTTTGCACAAAAGTGAAGGAAGAAAAAATTAGAATGAACTCAAAACTATCCAATCTTCCCTTATAAGAATCCCACTGTCTGCTACAATGGACCAATTTCTACTGTGGCAGAATCGCTATAGCGGGAAATATACTCACTAGAGAGGCGATTAAAACAGTGATGGTTTGAATTCCACTGCAGGGGCCCACCATTTCAAAAACACCCTCTCTAAGAAGTCCTACAAATCAAGAATACCTAGGAAACCCAAGCAAGAAATAAGTAACCGTGAGACCCAAAGAAGGGGTAAATGCGTGATTTGATGCTCAAGTTTGGTCAATCGAAAATAGAGATTTATAATTCCACGAGAAATTGTCAGGCTCATGTTTGAGTGATATAAGTGTAAGGTGTAATGAAGAGGTCTTTCAACGATCAGTATGAAGGTCAAGACATAGAAATTGATAAAGTCGCTACCGCTAGAAGTGGGGGTAACTATGACCGATGTTAGGATCAACATGGAATGACTAAAAAAGCCCCGCATTTATATCGGAGAGCTATTTGGGGACGAAAAAATTTTTAATTGGTATCTAATGAAACGACTCATCTGGCTATTGTAGCACCCTGACCACCTAAGAGCGAGTGCAGATTTAAAATTTTTGGAAAAATTGGAATGAAGTCATACCAACAAGTTCAAATGGGCCGAGGAGAAATTAGTGGGCCCAGGTGCGCATCCGCCACTGTGGGTTGCCCTTTTCCATGGAGGAACTACTGCAGCGGTAAATGGTCCCGTTTTAGCGGGAAACATGGACCAGAATTTCTCAATCCTATTCCAATTAGAATTTTAAAAACCTATTCCCAAAAAGGGGGCTTAATAAAAATGCCCAGAGACAAAAAAATAGACTTTTGGGAAAAAGAAGAGGGGTTAGGAGGTGAAATTCGTCCTTCATAGCTAGGGTTTTGCCGCAAGAAATCAGGAATTGATG
The DNA here is from genome assembly GCA_035772735.1 of Datura wrightii. Lineage (NCBI taxonomy): Eukaryota > Viridiplantae > Streptophyta > Magnoliopsida > Solanales > Solanaceae > Datura > Datura wrightii. Next base: position 111,849,314 of record JASDFA010000019.1, read on the forward strand.
CAAGCATGCAATTAGGAACGTCTTGACGATAGCTTGGTGCACAGATCGACTATGGTTTGCTCACTTTTATGTGAGACTTTAATTAGCTAAACATATACGTGTGTATAGTTGATGTGCTTTTGATGGGTAGGATCGAAAATTAGATAAATTGTTATTGATTATTTGAAATCAGTGAGATTCTGAGGATGAACGAATTAGAAAAAGGGGTGGTGATATCCACATAATATGAAAACCCCTAGAGGAGAGATTGCAATAATAATTATTCTATGCGTAAGGATGTACGTGGTATCGAATCGGTGCAGGTAGAATGAACTTCGAGTGTAGTTGTCAAATATAGTTTCATGTATAAAGAAATATAGAGTCATTCTTCTCGAATAGTAATCTTGAACGAATATTCTTATAAATCATGTTTATAGGACAAGGTAACTAAATAGTTAATAGATTGTAATTATTATAGAGCGTGAGCTAAACCCCATAATTTAGAGGAGCTAGACCCTATATAATGACCATCACATGCCGCAGATAATATTGTATTGTTTGGGTCGGTGAACATTATTCGTGATGATGGTTGCACTGTTGAAAAGTTAATTGTGAAATAAGCTTGATACAATGTTGCCTCCATTGTGGTGGTCATGGTAGAGATGAGATATTAGGTGGGGAAGAAATAATTCGTGGGAGAAACCAGGAAGGAAACTGGTTACAGTACTGCCAAATAGTATTGCTGCAGTGAGACCGTTGTGGTGGCAGTCACGCTGCTGCAGTGGAGCCCAAAGCAGCAGGAGGGCTAGGTTGCACTTCTTTGTGATGTTATGCATACAAATCGGTTTTATAATATTGGATATCAAATTGGTTTCGGAACTATGCATTTGATTATACTTGTTGATATGTATAACTCTTATCGTGTGTGATTTATTACTTGTCGTGTTACGATGTGCGTCCCGAGATTGAGGGGTGAGTTGGTATCGATCGAACATGTGCATGAGATAATATATGATATGGAAAGACAAATCATTAATACGATGGTGAATGTGATGCCTGGGGCCAAAGGGAAAGAACTTGGATAAGCAGGCTAGTACGATCAGACTTTGAATGAGGGTTGGAGACATAAGTGCCTCGTGCCCGAGATGAGCATTCGGATAAGCGACATGAGGGAGTACATAGACAAGTATGGCTTAAAGACCATGCAGCTGGGTGTATGAATATGAGTGCACAGACAGGTATGATGAAGGTTTCGTACGGCTAGGTATACAGTACATAGATTTCTAGAGTCCCCTGCAGGTCTTGAATGGAAGGGCAATCATAAGACCCTCTAGCATGTGTGCATAGTGATGTGACGGAGGCGTGTGCCCAGTATATCACCGATGGTATAATTGTGAGATAGATATTGTGCTAGTATGGTTTTATATACATACGACTATAGTGACAAAAAGGTACAAGTATACTAGTGTGATACAAGATATACCAGCATGGTTCGGTTTGAGGTGAGAAACATGATTGAAGCACAATATATGATGATACCGTATAGGTATGATATTATATGGCATATTCGTGGTATGGAGACAGGTATGTTCATGTACTTTAATTTTGGGGGATCCAACTCCCTCGATATGTTTTGATGACTTCTTGTGTGTACTTGAATTAGTTAATCTATATTTGCGATTAAATGTTATTTTTATTGGTTTTGTGGGGTATGGAAGGTAGCATGATGGGTTTAACAAAAAGGGAGCGAATTACTGTGAGACAGTGAGTAGACTTATTTAATAAATGTACTAGATTTGCAAAAGTCTGAAAATTCTGTAAGTAATTGAGTAGGTTAATAAATAGTAATGGACAGACTTAGTTGATCATAGGAAAAAGGTAAAAGAGGTAGATATTCTATACAACTATATGGCAAAATAGAACAGAACTGGATCAAGGAAAATTGGTTATTGATTGTTGGAATAGCATTGCAGCGGACACATCGTCGCCGCAGCAGAATCACTGTAGCAGCCTCAGCCTTCGCTGCAACGGGAATAGAGATAAGAAAATTTAAGAATTGATAATAGAATAGCTTCATTAACCGTGATGTGTCTTAGGAGACGGTAAGGTAGTCATTAATTTAGTGGGTTGTTGCATAAGTGAAATAATTACTGATATTAGTAACGTTGATTGTATGTTGATTATTATGTTGTTATGTTAACTAATCTTAATCGGCCGATGATGCCTACCGATACGTGTGGTGTACTGATACTACCTTGCTACACCTTTTTTGTATAGGTTGTGGCAGATTTGAAGTTTTTTGATTGGCGTGGAGTACTCAGCATCAGCTTCCGTCTTCTTTTCTCAAACGAAGTTGTGTCATTTTGTCTTGTCATGTATTCTATCAGAGCTCTTGTACCTGTCTAGACTAGATCTTGGGAGAGTCATAGTTGTTGGGAAGCTTGTATGATTATTTTGAATTATTGTTTGTTAGTGTAAACAAATGAGAAATTTTGGGTAATTGATGTAACGTTCCGCAAGGTTTCTCCTATCGAGTAGAATCGATATAGGTGCCCGCACGATCCGCTTATTTGGGATCGTGACAGTTATTAATTTCTATAATTTTAATTACTTTGTTGATATTTTTCTCACAAATCTCATATACTCACAAATCTCATATAGAAACTTCTTTAATTAAACAACTTTTGGTGTATCAAGCATATCTCAGCCTCTAAAAGTTTGATTATTTCTAACCATGATATATTTTAAAATAATAATAATAATAACAATAATAATAATAATAATGATAATAATAATAATAATAATTTATAAAAAAAAAAAACACACACACATTGGTACCATAGACAACAATTATACCGTTGGAGAAATGGAATTTTATTTTATACTCTTTAGAAATGTTTTAAAAACAGTTGCTACAGAATTTATTTAATTCCTCATATAAGAGATAAGTTCATTAAATATTTATCTAAAATTTACTAATTATTATTCGCGAGGTAGATTTACTAGTTTGACAATTAAATTAAAAAAAGTATTTAATACTTTCTTTGATAAAATAGTAACAAAATTAACAAACGTCGTATTCTTCAAAGATTGAGTAATAAGAATAGATCTATTGAGAGAAAAATTTATTCTAGAGAAAATCTTAACAGTTACGTCCAATAGTAGGTTCAGAGAGCTAAAGAAAAGGTGGGGATTGCTTCTTCTTTTTTTTTTTAAGAAGATAAAAATTATTGAATTGATTGGCTCTTTTATCCCCGAATTTTTGACAAGCTCGAACCTAACTCTCACGCATTGGATATGAAAACGCAACAACAATGATTTGTTAATGTTTTTAAGTTTTTACAACTTTCATTTGATTTCAAATTCACTTTCCATATATGAAATTTCAAGACTTACTTCTTTACAACATTACAATTTAATTGAAAAAGAGTAAAAAAAATATATGTTTCAATTATGCGAAATGGAATAAAAATGTCCTCTAATAATTTGATTAAAAATGCCTCTATTGTTATATTTGGGTGAAAAATACTCTTTTCCTAATGAACATGTTGTTTTTCCTTTTAAAACATATTATTTTTCTAATAAAAAAATAACACAACACATTATTAATTTTCATATATATGAGATCAAAGTAACTCATCATTAATTTTCATTTAGGTTACGACATAATTTTTTCTGATAATAAGAAATAATTTTATTTCTTAATCTTTTTTAAATTGAAGATGGATGAACATTTGCTTATATAATTATTGATTGAAAGTTAAATGCAACAATCACAATGTCATAAACACGAAAATATATTACATTGCTCTAAATCATAAAATAAATTTAAGATATCACCGATGAAGTCATTGTTGACCCTTCATTTTAACTTTAAATTAAGACATATATTAGTAAATGTTTGAACTATCTCAGTTCAAAAAAGATTAAAAAATAAAAATATAAAAAGGAATTTTTAAAAAGAATTTTAAAAAGAAAAGAAAAAAAATATTTTTTTTAAAATAATATTTTATTAAAAAAGAATGTGTTTAAAAAGAAAATAAATAATATATTTATTTTTTAAAAAAAATTAACCTAAAAGTAATAATAGAGGTATTTTTGAACTAAATTATTAACGGCATGGATATTTTCTAACTAAATTATTAATGAGGGATATTTTTATTTAATTTTGTTTAGTTTTAAAAAATATTTTTTAAGATGTTTTTTCCGTAATTTAATTGCTATAGATTCGAAAATATTAATGTAAGATAATTTAGAAAAAGAGGAGGAAAAGCAGAGAAGCATGCTGGTCTGAAATTACATCTATTTTGAGTCAATTAAACGTTTTAGAAAAGGCAAAAAAGTATATGTTTGCCTCCTTTTCCTTTCTTCCACTTAAATACTTTTTTTATTAAAAAAATAATAATAATAATAATTAAGGGTCTCATGAACCATTTGACTAAGACAAAATCTTATAATTAAGCACTTGTTTCATATAACTGGATTTATTATCATTTTAAATAACCAAAAATCCTCAAAGGTCAATGGCCCATCTCTCCATTTAAAACGGGTTTGAACCATAGAACTAACTAATGTTCAAAATGTTACTTGACTGAAAATAATATAGCAAACTAGAGGTTCAAAATTCCAACACAGCAGAAGGGGGTTCCTTAATTGAAAATATGACTTGTAATTTATTCATGTTTTTATTTTAACATGATATGTGCCTCGTTGAGAAAAGAAATTTAAGTTTGTGTCTATAGTTTGTACACATTGAGCATTGTTCTAAAGTAAATTCCCAAGAGTCAATGGTGTTCTACAATCTCTCATGCTTCTGAAATTCAGAAGGGCAACAAACTACATCCCCCATATGCAGCAATGATCAGCAGAATTCAGCGATGATCCGCTTTACCATTAAGTGCCAGACTCCTGCATTTATACGTCAGTCAGTCAGTCATCGTGGAAACGGCAAAAAAGTTTCAAATAGCATGTGATGCAAGAAGTATTTGCCAATATGATTCGAACTTCTTTTGTTTATCAAAGTCATCCAACTAATGCACTGTGTAACCCATAACTTGATAAAATATGATAACACCTTTAATTGAATCTGGCATATTGTCATATATTTCTAAAGCATCAAATCACGTGATTCAGGTATTGAAGAACGCTCTGCCTACAATATTATAACTTCATTCTCAACATTTTCTAATCACAAGCCTCAGATATTAGCCAAACACTTAGGGCAAGTTATACTGAGATTACAACGTGGGGAGGGATTAAATAACAACGAAAATTATACAGCAGATATACTTTTATTTGTAGGGGTTTCATTCATTGGACAAAAAATGAGATATACGCAGTATAATATAAAACACACGTGTTGTTTTAACCAGATAAACTTGGATTAACTTTCATCTCTAATTTTAACCTTGACTTTCTTAAAAGACTTCAGGAGAAAAGTTTCAGAGTATTAAATGTATCATTGTGCTATTTTATCCCAATATCAGGATTATTATCCCACAGACTGTGGCGTATAAATCCCGAGATTGCTAATCCTGTAACTAAAAATTCTACCAATAATTCCACATTTTATCCTGGAATTATGATCCTTTATCCTTACACAATTGTGGTATAAGCAATCCCGATATTGCTAATCCCGGAATTAAAAATCCTATCAATAATCCCCATATTTTAACTCAGGATTATAATTCCTTATCCTTGAAACAAACGATACCTTAGCATTGCAGACTTCTAAAGATGCAGGTCTTGGTATACAACAATATTATGCTACCACCACTTGAGAAGGAAGAATTTGGGCTATCACCTAATGTCCATATTGCAAAATCAATGATTCCATACTCACAAATTGCAATCTCTAGGAAATCCATCATATTACCCCCAAAAGAGAAATCATAAACTGACAGAGTGCCAACTGCCAAAATTTCAACTCCTTAGCAAATCTACAACAGAAATTATATTTTTTCTAAGAAAATTGATGGAGATCTATTGCAAGAGTAAAAAAGGTCTACACGTGTTGTTCATTGACCTAAATAAAGCATATGATAGAGTAAGATGAAAAGTTCTTCAGTGGGAATTGAAGAAGAAAAGAATCCATATTAAATGTATAAATGTCCAGATATATATAAAGTAGCCGGCACTAGTGTAAGAACAACAATAGGAGATACAAAGGAGTCTCCCATAATGGTGGGATTTACACCAGGGATCAACATTGGAACTGTACATGCTTTCCCTAGTTACGGATGAGTCATAATGTTAGATATAATCTAGAATTCCTGATCGTTCAACATTAAGAAACATAAGGTTATTGACCTGTGCAAAGTTCACTTCTGAGACACCAAACCACGTTCGGCCTGAAGGCTGTTCCTCATCAATCTAAAACGTAGTTCTAGAATGTCCCACTAATTGATCAAGGGCATAAGGGCAGAAAAAGATAAATCCACGTTCAGCCTGAAGGCTGTTCCCTATTAATCTAAAACGTAGTTCTAGAATGTCCCACTAATTGATCATGGGCGTAAGGCAGAAAAAAATCATCTCATTTCCTTCTTTCAATTTCATTTACTTCACGACTGGGTACTCTCACCAAATGCACGAATCTTAAGATAACGATCTTCTGAGAAAAGAAGAATGGATGAGGACTGAAACAGGGGTGATCTCCTCTGCAACAGTTTAAAGGATGGGTAAAGTCTCGGGATCAGCTGCCTGGACATAGTCCTTTCCGGCAGTGGCAGAATCCGTAAGAACTTCTGTGATTTTATCCTACAAGGCTACAACACTATCAATTTTGGCACTCCCAAGTCCTAACTCCTAACCCACCATTAGTAGGCTAGAAGATATTTTGCTGCAGCATCAGATGAGCATTACACTTAGATTTTATACAGAAAGGCAATATCTTTTTTCTTAATTCTTAAATAGAAAAGCAATATCTTAAAAGTTATACTTTGTAGCTGTGACAAAACTTACATTCACTTCCCGTACATTTTGGATAATACATTTGCACATAAAACACGGCCTGTTCCTAAAATGTCAATCTCCAAACTTCAAACTGAGTAATAAAAACATGTTAATGGACATAAGATGACAACATACTCAACCATAACAACTGTTTCCCCCCAAAGCTTCCCTGCCGTTCATTCGGGAGAAAGGAATTCATATCCCAAAAAGAAAAAAAACAACCATGAATTATATGTATGAGGGAGCAATCACAAGTGTAAAACAAAGGGAAGAGATCTAATAGGCTTGCTATAAACGTGAATTTACACTATGAACTTGCTTTGAGTGAGATACTTGTTTGCCCTAGTTATGGATGAACTCACCAAATAATATACAAAATGAGAATTCAGGGTATATGTTATTTATAGATGGTAATATGTAAATTTAAAACTGGGCATCAACCAAATGATAATACTAAGGATATATTTTTATAAGGAATATGTTTTTAGAATAAATAAAAGTAAGACAATATATATACTCTAGAGATATAGTCCAACAAGAAGAATGAAGGTGAATTGCGATTAATTGTAGTGTTTGAATATAAACAATTGAAATATTTAGACTCCTTCAAGAATTGACTCGATAGAAGATGATTTTTTCTCTTTAATAAATCATAGATGAAGATGTAACACAAAACATTTGAAACAGGGTGGCGGAAATGGAGGAGTACTACAATAATGCTATGCAACAGGAAGATATCTAACAACGTGAGAAAGACAAGTTCAATAGAATAATTATTTTGATAGGTGACTTTAATAGAATAATTGTGATAACAACAAAGTTATACGAGGAATAATTTGGGTCTCTAGGTCCATCACATCCACAAGATGAATTATATGGGCATAAGATGGAATCAACAAAATTAGAAGAGATTTGGTCCATTCTATGCATTTTAAGAGGGAGATGGAGTTCCTTTTGTTGTACACAATACTATAATGTGTATGATTATTTCATACTTATCAAAAATATATACAAACACTATAATGTGCATGATTATTTCATATATCAAAAAAATATATATGAAGAGATCCGACAGAGGGTGCAAGAAGCACCAATCGAGGATACGACAAGAGAAGATAGCTCGACATGAATTAGCAATGTCCTAGGTAAACCTTCATATGCACTTTCTGTAGGTTCAACATAATGATAACTGAAGATGTTAAAAGGGACAAGATAGATCTAAAACCACCCAAACAGAACTTGTCAAAATACCTACTATCTTGGACTCGTTGTGGACTAATGGACCTACTTAAGAACCAACAAAATAGAAGAGAAGGGTCCTTTTAGGTGATACAAATAACTTGGAATTGGGGCACCATTCATTGTTGCCACACGTGTCTAGGTCTAGTGACTACCATGAGCTTCTTAATCTAGTTAGAAGCGTATAATGTCAATGTATGATTTACAGAACACTTAATTTGTCATTTACATAATGGATTCAAAGATTCATAAGTAAGTTCCAACTAGTTTGCTTTGAGACCTAGTTGATTGGCTGGTCTTTATGACAATTCATCACTATTGTGTAGTAACATTATAATCACTTGTTAATCGACAGAATCAATAATCAACAAACTCATAGATACTTAATTAGCTTCGGTGCTGACTATGCTTGGGTGTCATTTGACCAGTAGTAGCCTGCCAGAAGCAAAGAAGCCCTAAAAAGTGCGAGTGCCAATGGCATAATCCCAATTTACAAATTCTCATCTCTAAAACAACTCTTTCTAGCTCAACACATCATTTTTTTCTATCTTTATTTCCAGGATAAGTCTCATATCCTTCAAATCAATCCAAACCAGAGCAGCACCTTTTTTATTTAATTACTATGAGAGCAGCTCCTTCTTCAGGTGTAAATTTCAGTTCTGTAACCATTACAGGTTCCCTTGTTCTATCAGCAGGAATGGACTACCTAGAATGCATAATCATCTATACATATAATGTTCAAATTGTTGCATTGTAACTCAAGCAATGGAACTAAAACCAAAACACAATCAACATAGAGCAAGACTCTTGATACACAACCAAGAGTAAGTCCATAACTCCAAATGCAAAAACAACAAAAGATAAACAACTCACTTCTTGTGCCGACGGCCTCTTTTAGCACCCCAACCTTCAAGTTTAGCCACAGGACACCCGCATTTAGACCTAAACAACAGTACAGCACGTCCATTGGGTGGTGCCATTTTCCTCAACTCAGCACGAAGGCATTCATAATCTGGGTTATTCTCACTTCCACCTTTCCAAGGCAACTCATTGATCTCTCTCACAGCTTTAGTCTCACACCCAGATCTCAAACACTCTTCACCCTGCAATTGCAAGTCAAATTCCATAGCCCTTCTCAACCCTTTACAGCCAGGTTTCCCACATTTCCTTGATCTAAACCCGAACCCACAACAGATCTCAAGGAAAATCACCACAAAGAGGAAAACAACAAAGAAGAATGTGTAAAAGATGTACTGGGTCGAAACGTCCACGTCTTCAAGATGGGTCAAAAGGGTGTTGAGAAAAAGGGACGGTGAGTAGGGGAAAAGGAGAGAAAGGGAATTGAAGATGTAGGAGAAGTAGGAAATGATGAGGAAAGCACCAGAGAAAAGTACAAGAATGAAGATGAGAAGATCAAGGGTAGCTGAAGGGGAGTGATTACAGAGGTGGGAGGTGGGGCTGGAAGAGGGGCAATTTGGGGAATTTGTGGGGTTTGGATTAGGGTTTGAAGGAGATGAATTTGAGGGTTTTTTGAGGGGTTTGGAGTGGGAAGAAGAAGGAGCCATGGTGATGAAGGAGGAAAGGAGGTGATGGTGCATGTTAGAGAAAAATGATGGGGGTAGGGGGGTTGGGGTGGTGATGGGGGGAGCGGTTTTGTTTTTCAGGTGGAAAAGAGGAAGAGGGAAGTGCGTACATTAGTTGATTGTGGTGCACGTTAGTGGCGTATGTTATCATTCGATCACTTTGTTAATAATTGTTCAATAATTAATTATAAGGAAAATATATATATAATTGTCCAATTATTAAACGTGAGTCCCTTTTTCAGAAGAGTTGTTCCTCTATTTTGAAAGGAGCTCTAATGTATATACATACACTAAATTCAATTTTTTTAAAACAAGTCAATTTGTTTATTCATAATGAAAAGTAATATGTTATTTTGGTGGAAAGAAAATTTAGGGATAAAATCATGATATGAAATTATATGACATTAAATTTAAAGTTTTATTTGGACATGCAATTTGGGATTTTTAATGTCACGCCCCACCTTGGGAGGCACGACCGGCACCCGATACCCTACTAGAATCTGAACTGACTTAACTAGGCATGTACACTCCTGGTGCAGGCCTACTCCCCATATCAAGCAAATAACGGGCTATATCTCGATTGTAAAAACAACCTCCGACCGACAAGGCCTTATAGCCACCTGTAAAGGAAAATAGCTAACCAGAAACAGGCAATAACAGGGAATTCTATGCGGGCCGACAAGACCATCATGATATCTAGTTATGACTGAAAGGTAAATCCGGTGCTAAACTAAGCTATGGCCGACAAGGCCGCTAATTGACAGCTAAAAAAGGCCCCACACGGCCAATACGTAAACTAAAATACATATGGGCCCCACATGGCTACCAACAGCTACCATAGGGAAATAGAAACAATCTGCAAGCCTCTAGGAGTAATGTGATGGTCGGGATAAGGCCTCGACCTACCCATAAACTGTACAATCAAAAGGAGTAAACCTTTTATCTACAAGCTCTGGAGGAAAGGAGCCGATTGTGCTGACAATCCTGGCTGGAAGCTAAGAGGGACCTTCTCTTCATCTATCCGTAGCTGCAAGCAAGTAATGCAGCGCCCCAGAAAGGGCGTCAGTACGATATGTATTGAATATGTAAGGTAATAATTGTAAATAACTAAAATAAAGAAATGAAACTGAGAATAACTGAAATGGAGGGATAGAGATCATACCTGAATAGTTGAACTTTCTATCATCTAATTTATCAGTAACTAAAGCAAACAAGAACCTTACCTGACCCCCATAAGTTAGAAGGTACAACCAGCACGGAATAACCCACTCGGGGCTCCCATAAGCCCTGGTGGGTACACTTCAATCTATATACCCCTAATAAGGTCATACTGAGTCATATAATAGCTATAGTCGTCCTACTAGTCCCCTGGGTCTGCAACTGAGCCCTCTCGGCCCCTGAACTATAGTTGTGTCTGAGTCCGGTGGACTCCTGTTGTCTGTACCACGGGTACCAAACTCAACGGGGTGTGCCGATATGGCATAAGAGTAGTCCAGCCATGGAATGGATTGTATGAAGACCTCGGACCTCATCTTCGTCCCTCACGGACGACATACCGCTCCTCGGAGCAACGTCATCTAGCCCCTCGCGGGCGTCAACACAGCTAGTACCCCTGGGGTTAGTAATGGAAGGCTATACAGAATATAATCAATCCCAAACTAAACATGGAATGTTGGTCTCAGCTAATAACAATAGCTAGTTATAGTAAATATACTTACGGTATGCTTACTGGAATTCAAACTGAGTTGTGATACTGAAGAAACTAACTTGCCAAAGGGATTGGCCTTAACATACCTGGATTGGTGATTTCTGCTTAACTGGCGAGTATCAGATTATAATCAACGGCTCTTCTCAATTGAAACCGTGCTACAGGGAGAATGAAACTAGTTGCAGTACTAAATTCGGAAAAACTAATAACTTTATATATAAATACTAACTATATTCCAACTCGATGAAACTCGGTCGAAAACGCGTAATTCCTCAGAAGTCCAGAAGGAATAAATACTTACTAGAAGCCTGTGGTCATATAGAAATCAGTTTGACGTAATTCTGACAACTTTGGCTCGGTGGGGCTACGATTTGCTAGGAGAATTTCGCGAAACTAACTTCGTAGTAATGCTCCCTGTAGCCTTTAAACTTCAATACTCAAAGTTAATTGGAATTCGGGCAACGTTTCACAGCGTAAATGGAGGAAATTTATTTGTTTCCCTCGTGTTTTCCCTCCCTGGTCGTATGTATACTTGGAGAATAACATAAAATCAAAGGGAGGAACTTATATATACTTGAGGCGGTGGACAGGGGTCCGTGCCACAGACCCCATCGCTGCAGTTTATGGGCGTGCCACGGAGCCCAATGCGGAGGGAGGGGGTCCGTGACACGCCACCCCTATTGCGGCCTGCTCCGGCCTTCTCCCGTGCGATCTCGATTCCACGCTCATTCGACCTTTTTTCGGACCTTTTCTCATACGTGTTGCATCTAAAACTCTTAACCAACATACGAATAGGCTAACTACTCGTTAGAAACTTACAGAGTGTAACATCCTTCCCCCCTTTGGAACATTCATCCTCGAATGTTAACTTCAGCTTGCAAGAACCTTAACTCTTTTAACTACTTATTCTGAAAAAATTTTGGCAGAGTCTCCCCTGTAATATGGACTATCTGAAAATCCTGAAACGCAGAAAAGTCCAACACAGGTACTTCACATAGTATTATAGCAATCATTTGACAAAAATGCTAGAGTCAACTAGACCAGATATATACGACACAAATCATAAAACAGCAACTGAATCACTAAAGGTACCTTAACTGCATGTTCTGAGCTAAGCTTGGAACAAATGAGGATATCTGGATCTCATATCATCTTCAGCTTCCCAAGTAATCTCTTCTCTATTTATGTTCCTCCACAATACTTTAACATAAGCGACATCTTTAGTTCTCAACCTGCGCACTTATCGATCCAATATAGCTACTGGAACCTCTTCATAGGCTAATTCCTCAGTGACTTGGACATCCTCAACTGGAACAATTCGGGATGGATCCCCTATACACTTCTGTAGCATCGGCACATGAAAGACTGGGTAAACAAATTCTAATTCTGAAGGAAGATCTAACTCGTATGTCACCTAGCCTATTCTCTGGAGAATTTGATATGGTCCAATAAATCTTGGGATGAGCTTCCCTTTTTTACCAAATCTCAGCACGCCTTTCATCGGCGAAATCTTCAATAATACCCAGTCACCTACATCAAACTCTAGGTTCCTTCGCCGCACATCAGCGTAGGATTTCTAGCGGCTTTAAGCTGTCAACAGGCATCCTCTAAGAAGCTTCACCTTCTCTTCTGAATAATGGATAATATCTGGCTCAATTAATCCGAATTCTCCTACCTCGAACCAACCAATCGGGGACCTACACTTCCTCCCGTATAAAGCTTCATAAGGCGTCATCTGAATTGATGAATGATAACTATTGTTTCAATAAGCGGCAAATGTTCATCCCAGTTGCCTCCAAAGTCTAACACGCACACCCGCAACATATCTTCGAGCGTCTAAATTGTATTTCTTCCTGCCCATCTGTTTGAGGATGGAAGGCTGTACTCAGATTAACCTGTATCCCTAGACCCTTCTGGAAGGATTGCCAAAATTTAGCTGTGAACTGCGCCCCTCTGAAAGAAATAATTGATACTGGAACACCACGCAATCTAACTATCTCCCTAATTCAGCATGTCCTCGGCTGATAAGGTAGCCCTAACCGGTAGAAAATGGGCCGACTTCGTCAACCTATCAACAATCACCCATATAGAATCAAATTTACGCCTGGTGCGAGGTAACCCTGTTACAAAATCCATATTAATTGCCTCCCATTTCCAAATAGGGACTGCTATTTCGTGTGTCAATCCACCAGGTTTTTGATGTCCAGCCTTCACCTGTTGGCAATTAGGATATTGTGCTACAAATTCTGCTACCTCTTTTTTCATTCCCGACCACGAGTAAATTTTTTCTATATCATGATACATCTTTGTTGAACCTGGATGAAGAGAATAACAGGAATAATGTACCTCGCCCATAATCTGCTGGCGAATTCCTGCCGCACCCAGCACACAAAGGCGACCCCTACACCTTAAAACTTTATCCTCAATTACCTCAAAATCTGCTATTTCCCCTCGCTGAGCCTTATTTCGGAGCTGAACTAGGTTAGGATCTTCGTACTACCGTTCTTTCACTTCCACAACCGATGATGATACTTCAATATTTTGAATAATTGCTCTGTTGTCTCCTGAATCTACTATAAGGATGACCAAACTGGCTAACTTATGCAATTCTCGGGCAAGTTCCCGTTGTTCTGGTTTTAGGTATACTAAACTCCCCATGGATTTACGGCTTTGGGCATCTTCTACAACATTGGCTTTCCCTGGATGATACAAGATATTCACATCATAGACTTTCAATAATTCTAACTAGCAAATTCAACTCTTTCTATGTGAAAATATACTGGAGACTCTTATGACCAGTGAAAACATCTACGTGGACACCATATAGATAGTGCCTCCATATTTTCAAGGCATGAATTACTGCCGCCAACTCCAAATTATGGGTGGGGTAATTTTTTTCATGCTTCCTCAACTGTCTTGAAGTGTAAGCAATTACCTCACCATGCTGCATCAGAACACATCCTAACCCGACACTGAAAGCATCACAAGACACTGCATAACCCTTCGATTCATCTGAGAAAGCTAATACTGGTGCTGATGTCAACCTGTTTTTCAACTCCTGAAAACTCTGTTCACATGCTTCAGTCCAGTGAAATTTGGCTACTTTCTGAGTTAACTTAGTCAAAGGTGATGATAAAGTGGAAAATCCCTCTACAAATCTTCTGTAATATCCGGCCAACCCCAGAAAACTACGTACCTTAGATGGAGTTGTCGGTCTAGGCTATGTATTTACAACTTTGATCTTTTTCGAGTCCACCTGAATACCAGCTTCCGACATAACGTGACCCAGAAAGGCCACTGAATTCAGCCAAAACTCACATTTAGAAAATTTAGCATATAGTTGACGATCTCTGAGAATCTGGAGCACTGTTCGTAAATGATCCCGATGTTCTACTTCTGAGCGGGAATATACCAAAATATCATCAATAAATACTATCACAAGTAGGTCCAGGTACGGCCTGAAGATGTTGTTCATCAAGTCCATAAACACTACTGGAGCATTCGTTAATCCAAAGAACATGACTAAGAATTCAAAGTGGCCATACTTGGTCCTGAAAGCGGTTTTTGGAATATCTCTCTCCCGAACTCGAACCTGATGATACCCAGATCTTAAGTCAATTTTTTAGAAGCACTTTGCCCCCTGTAACTGGTCAAACAAGTAATCTATTATGGGCAGCGAGTACTTATTCTTGATAGTGACTTTATTCAACTGCTTGTAGTCTATACACATGCAGAGGGAGCCATCTTTCTTTCTTACAAATAAAACTGGCGCACCCCAGGGTGAAGTACTCGAGCTGATAAAACCTTTGTTTAATAGATCTTTCAACTATTCTTTGAATTCCTTGAGCTCAGCAAGAGCCATTCGATATGGAGGAATATATATAGGTTAAGTACCTGGTAGTAAGTCAATTGCAAAATTGATCTCCCGTTCTGGGGGAATACCAGGAAGTTCACCTGGGAATACATCTGAAAATTCATTAACTACTTGAACGGATTGAAGAGTTGGAGATTTTGCTCGAACATCCTGAACTCTGACAATATGATGAATACACCCCTTCGCTATCAATTTTCTCGCCCGAAGATAAACCTACCTTTGGCGTGGCTGCAATACCTTTCTACTCCC
Organism: Datura wrightii; assembly: GCA_035772735.1. Taxonomy (NCBI): domain Eukaryota; kingdom Viridiplantae; phylum Streptophyta; class Magnoliopsida; order Solanales; family Solanaceae; genus Datura; species Datura wrightii. The sequence goes on from JASDFA010000019.1 coordinate 111,864,897, forward strand.
ATACTACCTCCCCTAGAAAGTGGAATCGGACAGTCTTGGTCCAACATTCTACATTGGCATAACATGTTGCTAGCCAATCCATACTCATAATTGCATCAAATTCGATCATCTCTAATTCTACCAAATCTGCTAAAGTCTGACGACCAACAACCTCTACTGTGCACCCCCGATAGACTCTTTTAGCTATGATGGAATCACTGATGGGTGTGGACACCGAAAAAGGTCGCCGAAGAAATTTTGGGGTGATACTGAACTTTCGGGCCACTAATGGGGTGACATAAGACAAGGTAGAACCTGAATCTATCAAAACATAAACAAAATGAGAGAAAATGTCCAGCATACCTGTCACAACATCTGGTGATGACTCCAACTCCTGTTATCCCGGTAAAGCATAAGTGCGATTCGGACCGGTGCCTGAGCCGGATGCCCCTGGTTTGCCTCGGCCTCTGCCGGCTAAAACTAAGGGTCTACGCCCGACTGGAGATGCTGGGGCACATGACCCTGCTGAAGATCTGTCCTGTCGGTCCTGACCACTCTGAGCCCTGGATGGACAGTCTCTCATCATATGAACCTCTCGTCCATAAGTATAACACGCCATAGAACCATACCTACAGGCTCCAAGATGACGGTGACTGCAAATGGGGCAAGGTGGCATAGTGAGTCTATTCTTCTCTGATCCTCTCTGCTGCTGTGGACCCGATGGTTCGTGAACTCTCGCCGGGTCCTAACTGCCTCCGATGACCAAGTCTGCCTCCCTGTTGCTACTGTGAAAGTGGGAGTCTGGGTGGTCTGTCTGACAGTCGTGGCCTGGGTCCGCCCTGAGACTCTACCTGAGTATCACTATGTTTAGCCCTGCGGTGCTGCTCCTGGCTTCCCCTTTCTATCCTTCATTGTCGCTGTCTGATCCCTTCTATATTCTAAGCAAATACTTGTATACGGGAAATATACATGTACTCTCACAGAGTAGCCATAACACAGGTATCCACATACTCTGGAAGCTGCCCCATAATAAACTAATGCACTCTAGATGGCATAGTGTCAACAAAAACTTGTGCATATCGGGCCAAGGAGTCGAATCTCATAGTGTACTCCCGAACACTCATTGTGCCCTGCTCCAAGTGCAAGAATTGATCAACCCGGGCCTGTCGGATCTCCCATGGCAGATAATGATCCAAGAAGGCCTTCGAAAAGCTGGACCAAGTCGGAGTGGGAACATCTCTACTTCGGGACGTCTCCCAACTCTCGTACCATAATATTGCTATGTCCCCTAGCCGAAATACCGCCAACTCAACCTACTCCGCAGACGTGGCATGCATTACCTTGAAGATCTGCTGCAATTGGTCCAAGAAGTCCTGAGGGTCCTCATCTCAATCTGTCCCTATGAAATGCGGGGTACTCAGAGCGAGGAACTCTCGCACCCTCGAACTACCCGGTCCTACTGAAGACTCAACAACCACGGGCGCCACTGGCTGTCGCTGCGTGGCCATCATCTGAGCTATCATGAAAACAACACTCCTGACCCCTAGTTTGAGGGCATCGAGATAGAAACTGCTAGAGGCAGTGCCGACACATCCACCGCTTTGGAAGGCTCCTGGCGTGGCGGAGGATACTGGGGAGACCGAGATGAAGTCTCCTTGTCGCCCTCAGATCGGGCTGACTCTGACTGAGGCACCCTGCTAGTGCCTTCCCCTGCTGCGGTATCTAACTCCATGCCAGTTGCGGTCCATCGTACGATCGATATTTCTTTGTAGAAAAGTAGATTATAATAAGCTTAGGGACTCATCTCTATACAACATAGCTCTATAGCACGATTGGAAGAGAAAGAAGAGTAACCATCCTAACATGCCTCGCAGCCTCCTGCCTATAATATGTGGTGCACAAAACATCCATAGACAAGACTCTACTTGGCACGGCTTGCAGACTCCCTGGGATACAACCTGCTTTGATACCAAGCTTGTCACGCCCCACCTTGGGAGGCACGACTGGAACTTGCCCTACTAGGATCTGTACTGACTTAACTAGGCCTGTGCACTCCTGGTGCAAGCCTACTCCCCATATCAAGGAAACAACGGGCTATATCTCGGCTGTAAAAACAACCTCCCACCGACAAGGCCTTATAGCCAGCCACCTGTAAGGGAAAAATAGCTAACCAGAAACAGGCAATAACAGGGAATCTTATGCGGGCCGACAAGACCACCATGATATCTAGTTATGATTGAAAGGTAAATCTGGTGCTAAACTAAGCTATTGCCAACATGGCCGCTAACTAAAACCTAAACAAGGCCCCACACGGCCAACACGTAAACTAAAATACATATGGGCCCCACACGGCCACCAACAGCTAACCATAGGGAAATAGAAACAATCTGCAAGCCTCTAGGAGTAATGTGATAGTTGGAACAGGGCCCCGACCTACCCATAAACTGTACAATCAAAAGGAGTAAACCTTCTATCTACAAGCTCCGGAGGAAAGGAGCGGACTATGCTGACAATCCTGGCTGGAAGCTAAGAGGGACCTGCTCCTCGTCTATCCATACCTGCAGATAAGTAATGCAGCACCCCATAAATGGCGTCAAAATGATATGTACGAAATATGTAAGGTAATAATTGTAAATAACTGAAATAAAGAAATGAAATTGAGAATAACTGAAATGGAGAGATAGAGCTGAATAGTTTAACTTTCTATCATCTAATTTATCAATAACTAAAGCAAACAAGAACCTTACCTGGCCCCCATAAGTCGGAAGGTACAACCAGCATGAAATAACCCACTCAGGGCTCCCATAATCCTTGGTGGGTACACTTCAATAACTGATAGCTATAGCCGTCCTACCCGTCCCATGGGTCTGCAACTGAGCCCGCTCGGCCCCTGAACTATAGTTGTGTCTGAATCTGATGGACTCTTGCTGTCTGTACCACGGGTACCGAACTCGATGAGGTGTGCCGATACTACATAAGAGTAGTCCAGCCATGGAATAGACTGTATGAGGACCTCAGACCTCATCTCCGTCCCTCACGGACAGCATACCGCTCCTCGGAGTGACGTCATCTAGCCCCTCATGGACGTCGACACAGCTAGTAACCCTAGGGTTGGTTATGGAAGGCTATACGGAGCATAGTCAACCCCTAACTAAACAAGGAATGTTGGTCTCAGCTAATAACGATAGCTAGTTATAATAAATATACTTACGGTATGCTTACTGGGATTCAAACTGAATTATGATACTGAAGAAACTAACTTGCCGAAGGGATTGACCTTAACATACCTAGATTGGTGATTTCTGCTTAACTAGCAAGTATCAGATTATAATCAACAACTCTTCTCAATTGAAACTGTGCTACTGGGAGAATGAAACTAGTTTCAGTACTAAATTCGGCAAAAATGATAAGTTATATATAAATACTAATTATATTCCAACTAAATGAAACTCGATCGAAAATGCGTAATTCCTCAGAAGTACAGAAGGAATAAATATTTACTGGAAGCCTGTGATCGTATAGAAATCAGTTTGACACAATTCTGACAACTTTGGCTCGGTAGGGCTACGATTTACCGGCCAAATTTCGCAAAAATAACTCCGTAGTAATGCTCTGTAGCCTTAAACTTTAATACCCAAAGTTAATTTAAATTCGGGAAGTGTTTGCACAGTGTAAATGGAGGAAATTTATTTGTTTCCCTCGTGTTTTCCCTCTCTGGCCGTATGTATACTTGGAGAATAACATAAAATCAAAGGGAGGAACTTATATATAATTGAAGTGGTGGATAGGGGTCCGTATCATGGACCCCATCGCGACAGTTTACGAGCGTTCCACGGAGCCCAACGCGGAGGGAGGGGGTCCGTGACACACCGCCCCTGTTGCAGCCTGCTCTGGCCTTCTCCCCCGTGATCTCGATTCCGCACTCGTTCGATCTTTTTCTGAGCCCTTTCTTGTACATGTTGCACTATAAAACTCTTAAACAACGTACAAATAGGGCGACTACTTGTTAGAAACTTACGCGGTGTAACAATTGAGTTGTATTTTTTTCTCATGAACATACGAACCCCATAAGTTGTAAAAACTATTCAAATTGTCCAAATTATTATACAGTCTTACCAAATAAGTAAAAGTTCATAATAAAATATAATATACTATCACAAACTCATTTTTAAAAAAATACAACTTAAGAATCGAACTTTAGTTCAGTAGAAAATAAAATTAAACAGGAGTTGTAGTGTACTACTCTTTAATATAATCCTCCCATATAGTATAGACAATCTCCTCACGGACATATAATAGTTGGCAAAGGTTGGTAAATATAGTTGATATACATAAAATGATGGACTTTTTTTTACAAAATATAAACTTGTGGGTTAAATTTTACATTTAAAAATTCCATCTCATGATTTGAAATCCCAAATCAAGCTTTTTGGAGAATTTGGGATTTCATCTCGTGATTTGAAACTATGAGATGAAATCGCATGTCTAAACGCTGATTTCATCTCAAAATTTCAAATCGCGATATCAAATCGCATGTCCAAACGCCTACTTATATTCCAACCATTTGAACAATCCGTAAAACCAATCACTTCTTTGAACTCTCAAGTTGATTCCTCACTATTTGAACAACAATAAAAAAAAATTTAAAAAAAGAACAATCAAACATTGCTAACTTTATGAAGTATACTTCTCTAGCTAGGAAAATTATTCAAGCAGCTAAGATTATGCTTTCATTTTTGTATTTATGCCTTTAATATGCAATTGTAGGATGATCTCTTTAATTCGATAGCTATCCACATGATTTTGTTCTTGAAATCTTCTTTGATTCCTTTCATTTCATACATGGTAGATCATGACAGTAAATATCCATTTCGAAATTTGTTTCTGAGGTCCCCCTTGTTGACTTGGTTAGATAGTCAGCTCACCTTTTCATTCCACGATAAAATATGTCTAGGCAGATTAAACCAATTGAGTAATGTCTTCCATATGGTTTTGCTATATTGGAAGCCAAATAATATATGATTGAATGATTAACATCTCCTATAAAACATAACATATAATATTGTGGCACTTTATTTTCCTTTCTCTGGTCTATCCACAGTGGTCAACCTTTGATATATTGCCAACCAAAGTATAAACTAATGCCTCCTGGGTTCAGCATTAAACTTTTCGATTTACTTTTGAAAACTGAGGTAGGCAGGATAACTATGCTTCTTTATGCTAAATTTCCTATTTCTGACTAGCTGCTGCGGTTTTGACAATATTGTTAGTCTCTAACCACTTTCTTGCATCAAATATTTTTCTAACAAGCCAACAAGCCCCTATAAGTGTATGCATTGCGTTTGGTTCCTATCTCTTTATATAGAAGCTATGAATTTATTGAACCTAGAGAACATCTTTTTTTTTGTGTGTTATTGCCCAGAGCAGTTTACAAATGGCTACTCTATTCCGCATGCTAAAGTCCATCAAGTTCAATCCACCATCTCCTCTAGGTTAGCATAAAGTTTTTCATGATACTAATATTTTTCTTGAAGTTTCAGTTGTTCTTGTCCATAAGAATGTTCTGCATACACTTGAGACCAATTGGATCACCTTTTTTGGTAGCAAAAAAATTTGTGCTTAATATGTTTCTCTGTCAAATAGAAAACTCTTGATAAGTTGCATCCTCCCACTATAAGTCAACGTTTAGTAGACCAACACTTGATTTTGGCTATCATTTAGTCCATCAGAAACATATGTTATTGTATTATTATTTGTCTTATTGAAAAAATAACTCCAAGGTATATGAATGGCATCTCACCGAAAGTAAATTGCATTTGAGACAGTATAAGAACCTTGAATTTCTGTGAAGTACCTATCATGTATAATGAGCTTTTCTCCGTGTTAGACTTTAAGTCAGACACTTCAGAGAAGTGATAAAAAACTCGTATCATTAGAGAAATAGATTCTTTGTCTGCCCTGCAACACAGTAACAAATCATCAGCAAAACATATATGTACTATTTTAAGATTGGTACATCTTGGGTGATAGCTAAAAGCAAGATTATTCTTAGTTGCTTTAGTGATCTATTCAAATATTCCTTAACTAGGACAAATAGGTAGGATCATCTTGCCTAAGTTCTTTCTTAGCTTCAAAGCTAGGTGTCACTCCACCATTAATCAAAAATGAGTAGTTGAATGTAGTAACACATTGCATCACTAAATTCACAAACTTTGGAAGCAAACTAAACTCTTGCAGTAACGTCAAAAAAAAAAATCCCCACTCTATTAAGTCATATGCCTTTCTAATATCCACTTTCATCAAGCATCTTGGAGATAGACCCTTCTGAGTGTACCCATTAATAAACTCATGAGCTACTATCACATTATTTAAGATGTTCATGCCAGATATAAATAAAGTCTGAGATGATCCAACCATTAGATCCACCACTTGCTTCAATCTAGTAGTGAATATCTTAGCTATCAATTTATATAAAGTTGAACAACAAGCTATAGGTTAGTATTCCATAACATAGTTGGGATTAGCAACTTTGGGCAGTATGTAATAGCAGTATAATTTACCTCTTTGAGTAGCTTGCTTGTTCCAAAAAATTGTGAGACGGCCAGAATGACATACTCCCCTATTAAATCCTAATATTTCTTAAAGAACTCTGCATCGAATTCATCTTTTCCTGGAGCTTTATCATTAAGAAGATCATTCAATGCATTTAAATTCTTTTGTCTTGTGACTGCTTGCACTATTTGTTGTTGTTGAGCTCTGATTAAGCAGGTCCATCTTTTACAATATTGATATCTAAGCAAGACATTTCATCTACACTGTTCATTGCAGTCATTTGAAAAGACTCAAGAACTCTTATTGCACTTGTTCTGGATTAGTTAGTCTCTCTCCTTTTTCATTACAGATAGAAGCAATCATGTTTCTAGCTTATCTACCTTCTAAATGAGCATAGAAGAATTTAGTGTTATAATCTCCATATGAAACCCAATTACTATTTGATTTTTGTCTGATAAACATGCTCGTGAATGTTTGACCACTTCTCCAGCTCAGTTAAAGTGTTTCTCTCCTCCATGATCAATTGTTCATTGAACATATCATCTTATAGTGCATGTTGGATCTGCTACAGCTTTTCCTGTATATCATTCCTCCTATCCAGGGAAAAAACTTCCTTATAGCAAGATTTTGGTACTAATTTCTATTAACTTAAGTTTCCCACAGATTGTAAACAAAATATGACCAATTATATAGTGCCTCCAAGCCTTCCTAACTTCTTTCTGAAAGGTAGTTTATTTCAGTAGAGCTTTCACTACTCTAAATGGTTTAGGAAAGATTTGTTTAGTAGTATATTATAGGGAAAAGATTTGAGCATTTAGAATCCAGATAGTAAGCTTCTATCTCCCCATACTTCATAAACCATCGATTATTCCTAACACCCAATCAATAAGGCTGTAAATCCTATCATATACTTATCTTTTGTTGCACCATGAGAATTTTTACAACCCTTTCTGTTGACTAAGTCAAGTCCAATTTCATCTATACATTCCCAAAAATCTTGAAAATCTAAGTGACGTACTAGGACACCACTTACTCTGTCATCCACTAAAAGCAATATGTCATTGAGTGTAATGTGAGTTTTTCTAGTTGGATTTATTCTCCTGCCATCGTTCAATGAGAATGGATAAGAGGCTCGTGGGATTGACGTGAGGGTTGAGAGTCACCCTTCCTTGTGTATTCTACCATCTTGCTACTCCTTTTAGCTTTCATTATTTTTGGGTCAGGAGCCTTAATGGGTTTATCCTCCCGATCTACAAAATCGAATCCCTCATCGTTCTCATCCTACCTACAACCGGTAAGTTAGCCCTCTTTATCTCCTCATTTTTTGGATCATCTAGTACCTGGATAATCTCTTGTGCATTTTGGTTATCCTTCTTAGTTTTCCATTACTATCTAACATGTTTCTTTCTTTTAATAATATTCCGCTTCACTTGTGGAGGATTTTTCTCTTTACAACTTCCATTCTTATGAACAATAGTACAACATTCTTGGCAATACAAAGGTTTCCATTCATAGTTCACCTTTTGGTTCCTTCACATACCTGAAGGATCTTCAATCACCATGAATTTAGGCAGGGGAATTGAAACATCCATATCTATAAGTATCCAAGTATAAGAGATCATGTCCCCTAATGTTGTAAGCTTGTCAATGCATATTGGCTTTCCAAGGTAACTAGTAATTCTTCCTGAGATTCTCAGAACTCCAGTATTAAATAGGTAAATTTGCAAACATCACCTATACAGGGACAATCGAGGGTCTATCGGAAATAATCTCTCTACCTTTGAGTTAGAGGTAAGGTCTGTGTATACTCTACACTCCCCAGACCCCACTTTATGAAATTATACTGGGTATGTTATTATTATTGTTGTGCACCTATACAGGGATGATTTGGACAGGCACATAGCTAAATTGAAAATCTGGATCCCAATGTTGTAGCACCAGAGGCGTATTGTTAAAAGTGTATGGTACTTCATACATCACTTTAGCCATATCTTCTTCACTATAAACTCGGAATACGAAATATCCATCCTCGTGCAAATAGACCTGTGGAGCTATTACAAGCCTCCAAACCCTGTACATAAATTTCAATATTTCCTTAAATTTTGGGTTACCCCCAATTACATACCTTATTAGTGTCGTTTTCCATTTCTCTACTTGCGCACGAGTTTCCTTATGGTTCAGTCGACTTATCTTCGTGCCCTCTTTTAGGGTCAGAGTGTAGTATTATAATTGTATTCCTTGTCATTGTGATCGATTCTCACTCACTATATCTGCCAGAGTAGGTTTGATGCCACTGGATGTTGCTGAAAACGTTAGCTTCCAAACTATTATCGCAGGTTCCAGATCTGGTGGAGTCTCAATCTCTTTTATTGTTAGAGTAGGAATCTTCCGGATCATCGTAGCTTGTGGTGCATTCCCTTTAAGAGATGGTTTGTTTTGGAACACAATGGGAGCACTACCCCTTCCCACCATCCAATTTACTAATCGAATAGGGGCTAGGGGTTGTGGGATACCGTTTGCTAGTGTAACCTAACATACATCCTCATCTTCCGGAGGTCGGGGTGTAGGCGTTGTCGGGTGCGATGGGTTTTTTCAACGAGCCATTGAATTTGGTGCACTTTAGCCAATCCTTGCATAAGATTTACGAATTAAACATAATTAATTAATTTCACTGTAAATTCTTATTCTACGATAATAAATCAATATAATACGGTGCATGCATAAAAAAAAAGTTCCTTTACATATCCTCGAGTCCTCTGAAGTTAATATGTTATCAATTACTATAAGATTAAGAAATTTAACTCTACAAGTCAAATTAATAAGCACATTTCTCTTTCTAATGGCTTTGCTTTGCCAAATTCTTGGTACATTTAGCCAATTAAAAAAACAATAATAATAAAAAGAATGGAAAGAAATTGCAAGATTCTTAAGTTTACTCACCTCACAAGTAAGGAAAAAGGTTTGAGTTTCTTTGGTAAAGGAGCATTGATAAAGTGTGGTCCTCGAGAGAAAAGGATTGAGACTTTAGTTAGATTCCAATTGTGGGAGGGATGATCATTAATAGACGTACAATTTGGGTAAGGATTCGTTTCATATATATTGCAAAGTTTTTTCAAGAAAATTTTATTATTATTTTCAGGTAAGTAAATTCGTAAAAATATTTATAATTTTTTAAGAGACGTGTTTAAAAAAAAAGTGAATAAGTAATATGGAAGGGAGGGAGTAATTTATTGATGTGGTTCAAAATCGTGTATAACATTCATTGCATTGCTTAAAATTGAAATTTTTGAGCATCTACTTGGGGAAACCTCCAACACTCAGTCAAACAATCACATAAACTAAGTAGGTGTTTAAATATTGTTTTGATACAAACTTGAAAAAAGGAAAAAGAAAATTTTTAAATTAGAAATTTTAAAAATGATATTTAGAAGTTAAAGTTACGTTTAAACATCTTTTACATATCCTCTGTGAAGTCAATAAATAAATATTTTATTTACCACCATTCATTTTCTGTCTGCTCTCTAACTAGCTAACAAGCTACTGTTTTTTTCGGATGATTATTATGAATATATTGAAATATCTCATAAAAGATTAAGGGGATGTTTGGTTTTTTTTTTTTGATCAAAATTGAAAAAAGTAGTTTTTGTTTTCTGTGAAAATTGATTTTTAAAAAGTTAAAATTGTGTTTTATCAATAATATAAATTAGAGTTTTTTTGAGTTTGAAGTGAAAACTATTAGTGAAGATACCATAAATTATATTTCAGAATAAAATAAATAAATAAATAGATATTCAGACTGAAGCGCGGATATCTCGCTCTCTTTAAGAAGATTCAAGTCCACTGCATTATTATCTTCATTGATCAAGCAATAATACTCATGACTTGTCCTCCTCAGAATACAACAGCCCAACAACGTCATATGACTCAAACAACTCTGAATTAGTTGAAAAGTCTAATTAAACTCCACCAAAAGAACACATTCCTTCAATATAAAAATTACACTCTTTCTGTACAGTGAATTAGTTAAAAAGATTTAGAATATTTTTCTATATTTCAACTCTCTCTTTCACTACTTTCTCAAAATACACTACAATATTCTCCACATTTCTCATCTTACATACTATATCCATCAACACAAGGAAGAAACATCCTTTATATAAGTGTAGAATATAATGTCATTTCTGGTTGCATAAGTTGCACCAAAAATAATGTCAAGAATGTAGATAATTATTTTGAGGTTTAGTGAGATAATTAATAGGATATAATGTCATTTTTGGTTACATAAGTTGCACAAAAACAATGACTACTTTATCCACTTTATGAACATTAATATGACAAGATAATACACTTTGATATTATAATTTTAATATTAAAATGCATATACTCCAACAAAAACAATTTTAAGGTGTTTTCAAAATTTCCAAAAATTTTAGAATTTTAACTTTCACTTGAATTCAGAAGATTTTTACTTTTTTTTATGGCCAAACATAATTTCCATTTCACTTCAGGGAAAAAAAGTAAAAAAATCTCATGGCCAAACGCCTCCTCCATCCACACAACTTGCTATTATTACTGTGGATAAACCGATGCCTTCTTCCAACAATTATTTGGCAGGTAGGAAAATATCTTTTCATAAAATAATTGAATTATTTTATTATTTTTTACTGTTTGATAAATAAAATAATTATTTTAAAAATATTTATACATAATTTAACAAAACACAATGAGGTGGGAAGCAGGGTTTTGAGTAGGTGGAACCGAGATAATGAACTTAAAATGTTTCTTATGAAATTTATTTTTCCTATTTTCATTAGAAAAATTATTTTTTTATTTTTAAATAAATTTATTTTCTTAAAAAATATTGTTCAATATATTTTGACCAATCAAATATAAATTAAAAAACAATATTTGAAATTTTAATTTGAAACTCAAATTTAAAATTCATGTTTGTTTATGATATTTTAACAAAATTTCAACTTGAAATTAATTTCAATTTTCAAATCTTACTAAAAGGCAGGATTTCATATCCAAATTTGTAATTTCAATTTTTTTTATTTAAATTTTGATCAATAAATTTATATTTTGCAGAAAAAGATTCTCAATTTTAATTTTTGTGAAATGAATATGTTCGACGTTTCAGTACCATATGGGAGGATTATATTAAAGAATGGTTACTTACTACTATTATTGATCTATTAAACCAGTGAATCTTTATAAAATTATGTGTATGTGAAAGTTTTGAATAACATATGATCACAATCATTTATTTATAAAAGAAACATGAAAATATCTGACGTGTTAATGTGTCACATTAAGATATTCCAATATCTTATTTATGTAATTTTGATTTGCTCAATTGATAAGATTGTACAAGAATTGAAAAAGTTTTGATAGTTTTCTTAAATTGTGAGATTTTCATATTTACGAAAAAAATATATAATTATTGAAATTTAAAGTACGTGTTTAAAAAAAATTTCAATTTCAAATCAATCTGACCAATCGGTGCCTAGTCCAGTTGCACTAAGGCATGAGAACATCGGCACTTTGCCAACAACTAAGATCCCGTTTGGATATCATTTGAAATTAAATTGATTTAAAGTAAAAAATTTATTTAAATATGCAATTTAAATTTTAAAAAGAAATTTCTCTCATAACTCATAAACATCAAAACTCCACGGTTGTAAAATTTATCAGATTTTTTAAAATTCTCATAATAAATAAATTATAATTCCTAAATAAGATGTCGGAATATTCTAAGGTGTTACCTTGATGAATCACATATCTTCATACTTTATATAAATACATGTTTGTCACTATAAATTTCAAATACATATAATTTTATAAAAATTCATTAATCAACAACAATAATAACTAGCTATTATTTAATATAATTATTTCACATGACACAATCAAACTCTTCACGACTAACACGAAACTCTTTTTGTAAAATTTAAGTTAATAGATCTTTTTTACAAAAATAAACTTATGAATCAAATTTGAAATCATGAGTTGACATCTCAAATCCCGCATTAATTGTGAATTTTATAATCATAATCCCAAATTATAAGTCGAAATAGCTGCTAAGAGACAAGATTTGACTCGCTATCGTGAACGAAAAGATTATCACATAGAGATTCAGACTCACGAAAGCAATTGACCGTTTGACAATATTTAGCACCAAATGAACTTGTTACAGGTCATTAGTTTGCATCAAGTCTAACTTTCTCCCAAGTCCTCCATAGTACCCAACCCAGCAAGTGTAATAAGAAGTATTAAAGACGGTCAATACAATAGGACCAACATCGAGACCAGAAATTTGGCCAACTGTGTTCAAGATTTGATATATTTCTATAAAAAGTAATTATTGGCCTATAAACGCGGAACAATTTTCCGATGAAAGGTGTCCAACTTACCACCCTTCCACTTATGTAGCCGCGCCACTGACAAGGACATGCATTGACACAAATATGTTTAACGTAAGACCAGTATATGTAGGTCTGAACTCAAGTGACTTTCACCTTAGAGTGGGATGCAATGTGCAAATTCAAAGGCATCAGATGTCCCTTAAAGCTTTGAGGCAGTAGCTGTTGTTCTGCTCAAGGCAATGGCAGCCTTTGAACCAGAAGGGCGACCCAAATGTTTGTAGATGAAATCTCCAGCCAATATAAGCTTTCTCAGATCCACATTTGTCTTAACTCCTAGTCCATTGAGCATGTAAACAACATCCTCTGTAGCCACATTACCAGAGGCACCTTTGGCATACGGGCGACCTCCAAGGCCTGATACAGATGAATCCACTGTGCTGATTCCATCTATCAAGATAAACATTTTGGTAAATAAAGCATTATTTATGCATGAAGGTTGAAAGTGTCAAAGAATACATAATAAGTTTATGCCACTTCCATCAATTAAGTGATTTGCAGGAAGTCTTGAACGTCCAGTGCATCCTTGCACGCATAGCACGCGATAACAGGACTTTTTATGCATGCAGGAAATCTTGCATCTGTGGTGCATGCTTGCACGCATATCCCTGCAACTTTTTCAACCCATGCAAAGCCCAAGATCGAGATTCAATTTATTTTCTTCATTTTCCTGAGCCTGCACACCATTCCGACAAGGGTTTTCACTCAAGATCATCTCCAACATCAAGGTAAGATTTAAGGTTCAAATTAATTTTGTTCTACGCTCCTTATAGAGTGTGATGGCTAAGATTCAAATAGACTACGTGCCTCTTTGCTTACAACCCAATATAAGCTCGTAGTTATAAATTTAGATAGCAAGAGCAAGAAGAAGAAAGAGGGTTGTATATGACCAACCAAGGATTAGATAGGAAGGCTTGAAAGCGGCCAAAGTTTAGGAGATTGGAGAGAAGTTGGTGGCTATGGGGGCTTGGGGGAATAGTAGGGATATAAATAGTATATGGGCTAGGGCAGCTGACTGTATAAGAGAAGCAGCTAGAGAGGTGTTAGGGGCCTCAAGGGGTAATCCAAGTGGGCACAAAGGGAATCCGTGGTGGAACGGAGATCCAATAAAAAGGGGAAGCCAAGAAGGCTGGTTACATGGCTTTAATGGAAAGCTTAGACAAGAAGGATAAGAGGAATAGGGAGAGATATAAGAAGAAAAAGAAGGAAGCGAAGCTAGTAGTCAAAAAGGCTAAATAACAACTTTTGGGCACTTGAATGAAGAGCTCGAGGGCAAGAGTAGGGATAGGAAGTTGAATAGGCTCGACAAGGCGAGATAAAGGAAGGTCCGTGATCTGGAGCAAGTGAAGTTTACCAAGAATGAGAATGTTGAAGTGTTGGTTGAAGAGGCTCACATTAGACGGAGACAACAGACGTATTTCCGCAAGCTCTTGAATGAGAAAAGGGATAGGCGTATCGTGTTGGGGGAGTTAGAGCATTCTGAGAGTCGTACATATTTTGAGTATTGTAGGTGCACAAAGACTATAGAGGTTAAGAGGGCTATTCGTAAGATGAGGGAAGAGCGACCGGGTCAGACGAGATCCCGGTGGAATTCTGAAAAACTGCAGGCGAAGAAGGTATGGAATGACTGACTGAATTGTTTAATGTTATTTTTAGGATGGCTAAAATGCTAGAAGAATGAAGGTGGAGTATAATGGTGGTGTTGTACAATAACAAGGATAATATTCAGCATTGCAGCAACTATAGGGGTCTCAAGCTACTAAGTCAAACTATAAAAGTTTGGGGAGAGTGGCCGAAATGAGGATGAGAAGGGTGTGTCTATACCTGAAAGCCAATTTGGATTCATGCCGAATGATCAACTACAGAAGCCATACATCTTTTAAGGGGATTGTTGGAGCGGTACAAGAACAGGAAGAGGGACTTACACATGGTATTTATCGACCTAGAAAAGGCATACAAAAAGACCCTAAGGAGGTCCTTCGGAGATGTTGGAGGCTAGATATGTACTTGTGGCTTACATTATGACAATTAAGGACATGTACGATGTTTCCAAGACCCGGATTAGAATGATAGAAGGTGACTCGAAACACTTCTGATCATGATTGGGTTGCACTAGGGATCAACTCTTAGCCCATTCCTATTTACCTTAGTGATGAACCAATTGACACGGCATATTCAAAGGGAAGTGTCGTGATGTATATTATTCGTAGATGACAGTGTTGATTAACAAGAAGTATGGTGCTGTTAAGATAGACTGGAAGTTTCGACAACACCCTAGAGTCTAAATGTTTCAGGGTAAGCAGGACAAACAAAATACCTTGAGTGCAAGTTCAATAACGTAAATGAAGCAGAGGTGGAAATGAAGCTCAATGCACAAGTCATACCAAGAGAGGAAGCTTCAAGTATCTTAGGTCCATAATCCAAGAAGATTAATGATTATTCACATATCATATTAGAGCAGGGCGTGAGAAATAAAGGCTTACATCCAGGGTACTGTGCGTAAAAATGTGTCACCGAAGCTTAAGAGTAAGTTCTACATAATGGTGGTTAGATCAACATTATTATATGGGGCATAGTGTTGGCCAGTCAAAAAGGCCCATGTTCAGAAGATGAATGTGGCAGAGATGAGAATACTCAAATTGATGGATGGGCACACTAGGAGAGATGACTAGGAACGAAGTTATACATAGCAAGGTGGGAGTGACTTCAACAGCGAACAAAATGAGGTTGAGATGGTTCAGACATGTAAAAAGAAGGTGCATAGATGCCCCTTTAAGGAGGTGTGAGTGGTTAGCTATAGTAGGAGTTAAGAGAGGTAGATGTAGGTTGAAAAAGAACTAAGCAAAGATGATTAGACGGGACATGAAACAGCTGCAGCTTACTGGGAGCATGACCATAAATAGGAAGGTATGAAGGTTGAGGATTAGGGTAGAAGGTTAGTAGGTAATTGATGTTGTCTTGCCTTTCGATGGGATCAGATTTGGTGGTAATCTAGAGCACCGTGTCTGTTGCAGTATTAGCCTTATTCATATAGTTTCTGGCTTTTGGTATCTGTTATCATATGTTGTTTACTATGTTTAGGTTAAGGGCTAAGGAACGATAGCTAAGATGCAAAAATATGCTCTCAGGCATGAAATAAAGCACTCTCTCTTTCTCTCTCCTACTTTCTAGGTTTGTAATATGAACTCTCTCTCACCTTTTGTGTTCACATTGTCCTTTTTTTCCAAAATCTTTTCCCTGGTAATGGTAGGGAAGATCTCTTTCATTTCAGGTGGTAAGTCATTCGAAATCTTTGAAGATGCGATGGGTGTAGACAAATGGTTTGATTGGGTAGAACGAGATCGCAGATTCACTAGCCACGTCAAGATAGATGAGGAAAATCTAAGATGGGAATTGTCACACCCCACCTTGGGGGGTATGAATAGCACTTGGTGCCCTACTAGGACCTAACCTGCTGGACTGTTAAGCCTGGGCACATCTGGTGCCAGGCTGGCTCTTACTCACATTTCTGGAAACAAAGGGCTATATAACGGCTGTAAACACAGCCCCCGGCCCATTGGCCTATAGCCTCCTGTACCTGCACTCAACAGCTGACCAGAAACATATCAACTCAGGGAAACCTATGCGGGCCGACAAGGCCACCATGCTGTCTAGTTATCTGCACCCCAATCATGAAATACTAAAAAGCTACGTGACCGACAAGGTCACCACTACAGATAAACTATGGCCTCACACGACCAACATAAAAGAAAGCAAGAATACTGACAACTAAACAACTGCACGGCCTCACACGACCGGCTCAACTGACCACAGAGAATATATACAGACTGCAAGCCTCTAGGAACATCAATAGAACTGATCGGGACAGGTCCCCGACCTACCCGTACTATACAATAAAAAGGAACTGAAATACACCTCTGAAATTCAGCCTCCGGAGGACAGGAGCTGAATACTCAACCGCTGACAGGAAGTCACGTAGTATCGCCTGCTCGTCTATGAGTACCTGCAGGCAAGTAATGCAGCACCCCACCGGGCGTCAGTACCGCTGGTACTGAGTATGTAAAGCAATAACTGAAAGCAAAGTCTGGAAACAACAAAGTAACTAATAAACTAAAGTAGGAGGGATTAGATTAACTGCCCGATACTGTAAGTCATACCTTTTCTCATTTACACTAGAAAGAAATAGAAGTCATACCTGGAGACGTGCCCCTCTACTGCTGATCTACTCGTGTCTAACATAACATGGCATAACATGGAATAGCATAACATGGAATACATAAACCTTACCCGGCCCCCATAAGCCGGGAGGTACAACCAGCACAGAATCTACACCCCTACCCCGGTCATCCCCTCTCCTATAGTGGCTGTAAGCATCCCGCCGGTCCCCTGGGTATGCACGTGGGCTCGCTGAGCCCCTGACTATAACTGTACCTGAGTCCGAAGGATTGCTGAATCAACACCCGGGCGTATCCGCTCGAGGGGGGTGTATAAAAGCCGACCAAGGCAAAATATGGGGAAACTGGCATCCCATCTTCGTCCCCTTGCGGGACGGCATGCCACTCCGTAGAGTGACGTATCCTCTTCCTCTGGCGGACGAGTCGATACAGCTATTAACCCTGGGGCGGTCGTGGATGCTAGGTAGTCCAACCCCAAACAATACAACGGTCTCAACTAGTAATGCTGTCTGTATATCTCACATGCTGAGGCTAACAGGGTAAGGTATCATATACATTACATGCTGAACTAATAATAATAATCTGTACGTATCTAACACATGCTGAGGCTGGTAATAGTATATATGCATAACCTAATCTTCTACCAGACTGCACTGGGTCTAATGCTGAACATAATATAGTATTTCTGCTGGAAACTATGTTGTACGCTGAGTTTCTATAGTAACATGATTTACTATTCCTAACATGTTTCCTAACTTCATTTTTAACTTATCATTCTATTTCTGAGATGTCTTATAGCTATCACATTGCCTTGCGGGGTTTCAGCTGAATGCAATGATATTTAACATTTCATACTGCGTTACATACTGAACATGCTGCAGTTTCTAATACTCGTATTGGAATCTATATCGTTCTAACAAGTTCCAAGCTGAATATAACATAATACCTCTAATATTGTACCAACATTCATAATAAACAGGATTCCTGATTTTTGGTCATTCTACTGGCTGTTAAATTACTTTACTACGCTGAGATTTACTAACTTGCCGAGGGGACTAGCTTTACATACCTTATCCTTGAACTATTCCTCTGTCGGACGAGGCTCGACCGGTACTTCAACTTGTTTCCTCCCAACTGCATTCATAAATATATCAATTAATACTAAATACAACCTTATTTTAAAAGGCAACATCACTTTTAATATACTTTATAGCCTAAACTTAGGCTTATCGAAAGACGGTCGAAAACTCGCTATTTTTCAGAAGTCCAGAAGGGAGGAATATTCACTTCACAGCTAGGAACACATAGACACTAATTTAGAGCAATTCCACTTACCTTGGCTCGGTGGCTCGACGATTCGTCGGCCGTATTTCGCGAAACTGAATCCGTAGGAATGCTCTCTGTCGCTAAATACCCCCGTATCTGGAGTTAATTTGAGTTTGGGCAGTGTTTAGCAGCGTAATCGAGCGATAATATATATTCCCTCTTCGTCCTCCTCTGTTTTGCTGCGTTCTCTGGAAATTTTATAAAGTTTTTATCATTTAAAACTGAAGTGAGACTTTATATACTTGGGCCTGGACAAGGCCAACATGTCACGGAGCCAACGCGGAGGCCTCACCTCCGTGACACGCTGCCATCGCGGAGGGGCTCTGCCTCGGCTCCTTCCGCGATGGTTCGACAGGTTTCTCGTCCGATCCTTTTCTCGGGCCTTTCCCTAGCACGTATGGCCTTCAAATATGCTTAACCAACATGCGAATAGGTCATTTAAATGCCGGGAATTCTACGGGGTATAACAGGAATGCATCCAAATGCAGCAGGCATCAAGAGGATAGGGGAATCTTTCCTGAAGATGGAGGAGAAAGATTCAAACTTACTTTTACAAGGTGTACCAAAATTTTAACATTTATGGCAGATACCTCAGAGTTGAAACAATAGCAAGGGAAAGGAGAAAAGGCTTTATCATTCCAGAAGCTTATTACAATGAGGTTGGGATGACATATCAAGGAAAATATTACATTGGTTGGGCGAAGCCAAAAACAACAAGTTCAAAGTAATCTCAAACATTCACAAGAAATCTTTCTTAGACTCCACATAGATCTCCTCTTGGCCACTGCAGCAAAAAGAATCACCAAGTAATCTTAAGAAATCAGATGAAAGAACTTCTTCCTTTCAAAGTGTCTCGTGGAGTGCTTCAATGATTCTTTTAATCACAGTCCCAAAGCTAACATAATCCAACCCTGGTTAGTCAAGAAATGGCAAGTAACAGCAATCCTATGAGTCTCCCCGATATCCCACAACTTCCTCTTTGAATTTCCATTCAGAAAAGATATCAATCTTTCTTCTTAGAACGTATTGATTTGACCCCATAAGCGAGACCAAACATGTTGCCGCCAGAAGCATCGAGAGTCAAAGCAAGGGACTGGTTTTGGAATGGACGAAATCTGACACTTTTCTAGTGGTCCTCGAGTCTAAGTCAGTGTTGATGAAGACATAATCAAGTCATAAATGGATCAAAGCTTTTGGGTTCCCCCTCAATGGGGGGTCTATGAACTCATTCAAGACTATCGACGACGCTTGTTGTGAATTCATAAGGAGTGCACGTGCTATCTAAAATTGAGCCTCAATTCGGGCTAAAAATGCACCAATTAATATGGGCCAACATTTGGCAATCTTATTACACACAAGGCCAAAACCAAAGCAACAAAATAATAGGAAATTAGATAAAAACAACTGGAGGGCCAAGAGGCCACTTATCGATCCTTATTAGCACAAAATTAGCCAATTCAAACATGTGAACTACTTCAACCCTTTATTGATCAATATAGAGGCTTTAGGAGCAAGTACCAACACACAGACACTGGATGCAAATTTTCTGAAGCAGATGATGAGGCGGAATTTCCAACATGCTAATTCCTTGATGCTTGCTTAAGTTTCCAACATGCAAGGTTTTTGGGGTTAATGTAGTGGGTGTGAGCAAGGAATCCTGGTACGGTACTCGGAATAGACCAGAGAAGGGAGGAACATATTCTAATAAAAGGGGAAAAGAAACAGGGGAAGGCAAAGCAGTCCTTGGAATTAGGAAGACTAGTGGGATATGAACTTTGATGGGAAAAGAACTGAGGGAGACAGGTACTACAAATCTAAATCCAAAAGATCAAAATCTTAAGTTAGAATGTATGGGATCTCAATGAGACAAAAAAGAGAACCGCTGTGAAATAACTAATCCAAAAATGTAGAGCATGCATTGTTTGTCTTCAAGAAACAAAAATTGAAGATTGGTCAAGTAGTTGGATCAGGCAAATTTGGGGTGACAGATGGGTAGAATAGGCTGAATTGCAAGCTTCAAGTAGAAGTGTGGTAATCACAATCATGTGGGATAAAAGGAAATAGTTACTTATGGAGGTTCAGAGAGGTTCTTATAATATCTTTTGCATATTAGAAAGCACTCGAGGAATTTTGATGGGGCTTCACATGTGTTTATGGTCCACATATCAATGATGAGAGGGAAATTCTATGGCACGAATTAGTTGCAGCGAGAGGTTGTGGGATGAGCAATAGGTCATAGGTTGTGATTTTAGTGTATACAGATATGAGAGTGAAAGATTCAATAGCATAAGGAAAAAAAGGAATGGACACATTCGACTTTACCTTACAATATTTGGGCATCATAGATTTACCTCTCCAAGGTGCCAAATATACTTGGTTTAGAGGTGAGGACTCTCTTGAAGCTTCCAGAATAGACAGAGTTCAAATATCTCTTGAATGGAATGAAAACTTTAGAGTCTCACCCTAGGCTTTATAGTTTAGAGTCTCACCCTAAACTTTGGAAACACATTAACAACCTGAAGGGTGATTTCTTCTCAGAGGTGTCCTTCAGGGTTAGGAATGGTATTAATGTCAAATTCTAGAAAGATAGGTGCTCACTCAATCTTTTTCCTTTGAAAGAGTCTCACCCTAGGATCTTCCTAATTGCTACATATACATATTCATCAGTCACAAGAACTAGAAATGGCAACATATGGGACCTTCACTTCATAATAAATCTACAAGACTGGGAGTTGGGTGAGTTCTTTGATTTATACAAACTTCTGGAAGGTTTTTCGGTAAACCCCCAAGTCCCAGACAGTCTCAAATGGAATGGTTCAAGCAAAGAAGTTTACTTTGTCAAGGAAGGCTACAATAGACTCAACATCCCAAATGCTTTAACTGACCATTGGCCTTGGCAACTGATCTGGAAAACCAAAATCTCCCCAAAGATCAAAGTGTTTCCTCTGGACAACTCTCCTAAATGGAACCCTCACTTAAGACAATCTCAAGAAGAAGGTTTTCGAATAGTGAACAGATGCTTCATGTGTCAACTTAAAGAAGAGACAGTGAACATGGGTTTTTACACTGCTCTGCGGCCGCAGGCATTTGGTCCATGTATCTTGCAATTTTTGGCATCAGTTGTTCAACTCCATCTACCCTGGAAGAGGCAGCTGAAAGTTGGATCTTATGAAAAGTGGATAGATCCATCAAGAGAACATGGCAATTGATACCAGCTTGTATATTTGGTGTATATGGATAGAGAGAAACAACAGATGTTTTAATGGCACTTCAACTCGTAACTGCTCTTTGAAATCTAAAAGTCTGATTGAATATCTTTTTAGCAGGAGCAACTATTCCCCTGTAAATGATGTGATTTCCCTTGTAGATTTCATCAACTCCCTCTAATTAACTCAACGCTTTGAGTTTTTGCTGTAAGTTTTAACTCCCGGATCTTATTTGACGTTTTGCAATTCTGGAGTTATCACCCATTTTCTTTGTAACTCTCTTGCATCTTCTTGATGCCTTTTAAACAACCTCTTACTTCATCAAAAAAAATAAAAGATAACTCCGCTATTTTCATTTTTCCTCTTTTTATATATTTTTAGCATGCCAACTTGCATAAGAAAAAATAAGATATGCTGCAGCTTTTAGATCTGGATGGATACAGCACCAAGTATACAACAAACAAATTTCTCATAATGTGATAAAATAGGCCAGCATGTGAAAAAACTTCTCACTACAAGTAGAGAAAGGAGATCTTACTTGCAATGATACAAGAATATTAGAAAGAGCTTGTCCATAAGTGTCATGAAAATGAACAGCAAGCCTCTCTACAGGGATAATTCGGGTTACAGCATCAAGCATTGAAATAACAGTGCCTAACAAATGGAGAGTGGAGACAGAAAATATGGGAAGATGTAACAAATAAAAGATAACTTAGTGAAGGAACAACATTTTTGACAGAAAAACAATTGACATATAGTAACTGTCTTTAATTTAAGGAACCATTTGATGAATGTCCATTGCTCTTTTTTTAGTAATTTCAGCATAGAGAACAAATTCGAGTACCAGATTCACAGATGGTCAATGCTTTCACTTGATGGATTCTGAGTAGACTTCACAACACTCTGTGCCGCTTCAAATCAAGTCATCTCCTTATTAAGCTATCGAGTTCAACACTATATAGCTAAGGGGGTGCAGAAGACATGCACCTGAAAGTTCATCAGCAAGGCAAATATGTGTACAGTTGAGTCATTGAAGTTACATCTTATGTCTTCTAATATAACAATGAAAATAAAAAGGTGAACATTATTGTCTTTTCTTTCATGCCTTTATCAAGGTTCTCATGATCATACAATCATTTAACAGTTAATGCTTGACAACTACATATCTTAATTATTTTAAGGATTATATACTCTCATTTCTTTCTCTGTTTGTTATGAAAATTATCGGACTAAAAACCTACTTGACACTATCCTGAGAGACTTTTTATATTTTTATTTACTCTTAAAGCCAGAAGAAAACCACATTGAAACCTAACTCAATTATTGTAAGCAGTCACCACTGTCTGTCATTGGAAATTGAATCTAAAATCCAGTAGTTCTACAAACCAAGCTAATTCTAATAAATGTGTTACTAAATAACTAATAGCATAGCAATAATGCACTTCTCTGAATAAAACAAATATATTGTTAAGCTGTCTATGTTGGCTGAGCAGCCTGTAGCTGAAAGTAATCCAGCATTAGCTTGTTCACAAAGGAGTGAACTGCAGATAAAGTTCTTCTTCAATTAAGAATCAGAATTACCGACAAGCAATGCAATTTGCTGGCACATGCTAGAATTTTACCAAAGGAACGAGATACAGAGTTTTCTAGCAAACCAAAAGTACAAAATGGGAAAGGGTGAAAGCAGAGAAGACGTAGAATTACCTGGAGTACCAACTCCAATTGTATCACCAAGAGAAATTTCAAAGCAACCCATATCTACAAGTTCTTTAGCCACATATGCAACTTTTGATGGAGACACTGCTCTTTCTATGGGACAGCTAGCAACACACGATATATACCTGATAGAAAATAATGATAGCTACTTTTTTAGTTCAAGAGATGCAACCTTACTTCTAGAGATAAAATATTCGTACAAGAAAAGAATATATTCCTAAGCATTACTACCAGTTACTCTCAACAGATTTACTACTAATGCTCATTTGGTACTTAAAATGATAGAGCAACCTTGATTTGAAGATGTATACAATACCAGAAACCAAAACGTTTTGCATGTTGAAGTCTAGCCACTAAGGAAGGAATAATTTGAGTTCATAGACATAGGTAGCGCTTAAATAATCAGGAAAAGCAAAAATCACAAATTTTATCACAAATCGTTAATCATTGAATCGTCATTTCCGAAAAAGATTTTCTCAATCCTTTGTCCTTCCAATTTTAACGGATGTCCAAGAAGGAACCTCCATTCAGTAGATTTTAATACTTCTAGTTGTTTCTAATACAAGGGACTTGACTTTACTTGCATCATTAAATGCAAACATGTAACAGGAATGTACTTCTGTAATAATCAACTATAACAGTAATTAGAATGACAGGAGCATGAAAAGATCAAATATAATTAAAGAGATTAGCAGAGCAGCTGGTGAGATAATATGCAACCCCTACCCATTGAAAGCCAGTTCACCTGGATTCTTCTGTGAACATAGACATCCTTAGACATGAATATAATTTGAATACTTTGTAATCAAGGGCCATAGTCAATAAGCTTCTACTTGGTTTCCACAGACAAATTGTAACACATGCTAATGGAAACATTTTGTAGTTCATCCAAAAGAAAGTTATCTTTAGACAGAATATAATACACAACCACTCATGAAGTTTAATATTTATATTCTTTTTACCAAAATCTTCAGTTCCACATTGATTCATAGAAGGAAGAAAAAAGAAGATAACCGTCCACAATATAACATGGTCAACAGTTAGCAGTCAACAGGAAAAAACTAAACGTTGCCTTCAGATCCAGAACAATTGTAGAACTCTATCTTTGGAAATGGTATCATGGTAAAAGGAAAAGTTAGAAGTGATTGATAGTCAATATTTTATGCTTAAAGGTTATGAATGGGGAGATTCTTATGCGATGTGAAGTTATAGCAAAATTTAACCACCTTGCTCCAATGTATAAAGGGTTTTAAGCTAGTACATGATTCTTTTTTTTGATAAGGAGCTAGTATATGATGTAAAATAGCAACCATTCCGTTCTTCTGAAAGAATTGTAAGCAATTATTAAGCTATATGGATTGAGCAAGATTATGAAAGAGACTAATGAAGTTAAACAAGCCTTAAGTCTCTAATAGGCATGGTTTTAAATTTAACTCTTCTTAGAACCTAACATTGTTAATCCGGTAAAACTGGAAATGTAAAACCTGAAATCCCAGAATATGTAAATAAGCTAGAACTCATACCTGCGAATGGGGATGAAATGTTTTTTGGCTGCAAGAGCAACATCACGATAATGAGCAAGACTATCTTCAATGCTACAATTTATGTTAGACCGAGAAAAGGAATCAGATGCTGCAGCAAAGATTGCCACTTCCTTGGCTCCAGCCGCAACAGCTGCTTCAAAACCCTGGAATAGAGCCAAGGAAAAATTATGAGCGATCCCAATTATCCAGGCTCCAGTGTGAGCATCGAAAATACATATTTAACAAGACATATAAAGGAGAGTCACTCTTTGCATTTCTATCAGCTTACTTTAAGATTTAGTGTCAAAACAGGTAAGCGCACCCCAGTAAGGTTCCTAACTGCTTCAATTACATCCTTTCCATCAGCTAGCTGCAATTTGGTTTTGGCAGAGAAACAATATTACCAACACTCTAAATAATAACTACGACATTTTGGTAGTTTAAATCCTATTGATTCAATAGATATTACAAGAGAGATATGCTGAAGTAATATAGTTCATCACAGGCTAAGCAGAAGCACGTTAACGCACATAAATTAAAAGAATCCTGAACAAGCCTGTCACATCGCTACATTGCTGAGTCACCAAGAAGTGTTGCCATAAATCGCAAAAACTAACACAAAAGGTTACAACTCTTATAGCTTGCATGTAGACAGAAGTTGAAGATTATAGGCTTGTAACAATGAAGAAGATTGTGAAGACATGAAGTGCTTATTCATCCATGATAGAATCCCAAATCATATAGAGTACATGCTTTTGAATTTGTTGAAGTTAAACAGACATGTCATAATCTCATAAAGACCTGCTACTTTGTTGGAATAGAAGAGGACTACAAAGGCAACAAAATATTGTGGAACACTACACCAATGGTTGCATGGTAGACTGTGTGGAAGGAGAGAAACTAAAGATACTTTGAAGGCAAAAAGGAAAATATCGTAACCTAAAGCATAGATGTTTAGCTCTCTTAACTTATTGGTGTAAAAAATGAAAATGTACAAGAAGTAGACAGGATGGTTAATTTCCTTAATTCTTCTCACATGTAGTTAGTACAGTTCTAAGAAACATATTGTTTGGGTCATACTATTTATGATTGCACTCTCTGGGTGCAATTCTTGAATGAAAATTGACATGACTTGCAGATGTCAAGCAGAATGAACATCCTTTTCATGTCATAGAAGTATGAACTTGATGAAAACACAAAGCAGTTAACATGGTTAGTCACTTGTGAGATTAAATTTTTTTATCAGAGTAACTCTTCAAACTTCTCCAAAACCATCTCATGGCATGAACCATATTGGGATACCATACATACACTACTCATTTGAGTATTTTGCCTTTTTGTAACATCGACAGTGTAAAGTAAAAAAGTTAGACAGAATCAAGCAATTGAAGCTAGAAACTGGAAACCTTTAGTATATCTCTACCTGAGGGAATCGGATCTTTGAGAAACCAGACCTTTTATCCTCAAAAACTCAAAAATGAATAACAAAAGCAATTCATGGGGCAATTAAACAATGTTATTCACGGTCAAGTTGATCTTGCAAAATATACAAAATACAAAAGTAACAATCTTTAAGGGCCTTAGTAATTAGTAACAGTCCTCACTAGTAACTAATGACCATAAGAAAAATATCATACTCATGCTTTAAGATGAAAAATTAACCATCAAAAGAAGAACTGATAGGAAAATTTCTTCTGGTTTCACACAGTTGGAAGAGAAAAAATTAGCAATAAAAAGCACATTTTGCAGGATAAGTATAAGGATGAAAAATGCAATACACATAAGGATAAAATCCCTTAGGACAAGAAAATTATATACCTGTGGTACCCACTTTGGAGACACAAAACTAGTAGCCTCAACAATTGGAAGTCCACTAGAAACAAGTAATTTAATAAGTTCCACCTTCACTTGTGTAGGTATTATTGTCTTCTCATTTTGTAGTCCGTCTCTTGGGCCAACTTCTACTATCTTGACAACTTCAGGGACAGATCCTAAGGGCTGCACAATTAATTATATGGTGCCAAAACTATTATAAAGAGAAAAATCAAGGAAATAGAGCTGATTCCTTCAGGAAGTTAGCATATGTCTTAATCCTTACATAAGTAAGGTCACCAATATTAAATATCAAAAAAAAGGAAAGCCGCTACATGAAATATGACATATCAGCAAGATCCACAAACACTAACAAAAACATCGATACCTTAACTTTGATGTCTTTTAAATGTCCATGGCTGCTATAATAACGATTTGACAACAAAAAAGATCCAATGCTTGTTCTAACCACCCTATGATCTTGATTAAATAAAGGATTACATGATGAATATCTTCTCATTTGTCTTCGCAATTGCAATGCTCCTCCTTCAATGTCCTTGTTGCAAGGAAATAGCCGCTTTACTATCAAGAAAAGGTGGGAAAAGACAAGTTACTTGTCAAAAGTCATTGGATGCCAGTAAAACTAATAAAGAAAAAGCTCATAGTGAAAAGTGAAGACCTTGCACAACAGGTTTAAAGAACACGCAGATATAAAGTAAGTAGCATGAAACTTTCCAAGATTTGTAAAAAAAAATTTTGGTTGCCAATCTTCTGATCAAA
The DNA here is from genome assembly GCA_035772735.1 of Datura wrightii. Taxonomy (NCBI): domain Eukaryota; kingdom Viridiplantae; phylum Streptophyta; class Magnoliopsida; order Solanales; family Solanaceae; genus Datura; species Datura wrightii. Next base: position 111,892,388 of record JASDFA010000019.1, read on the forward strand.
ACTGTGGCAATACACTAAACTGCTACTTTTTTCGGACATATTACTTAGATTTAATTTGGAAAACGACTTCATTGTGACGATCAGCTCTTTTCTAATTGATCATGAAAAAAAAAATCTCTCCCATGGTGTTGACAGTTAGTTGGCGTGATTTAATATTGATTTCATCTTTCAGTCATTATGAGTCCCACGACAACACACTACACGTATATGCATTGCACTTGAGTGATATTAATTTATTCTCTTGATTGCCGAGATAAATTTCAAATCAGGACTGTATAGAATTATGGAGAGCAAACAAATTAAGGGTACTTCATCAAACACCACCGCAAGAAATAGAGAAATAAAATTACCAAAACGCAGATAGGAAGCTTAACATCAGAAATTTTTTTTGACATCTTGCTGCTACTAAGCATACCTTCGACGGCGGCTCTAGGGCTAGGCGGGTGAAGCGCTTGTCTGATGCCCCTTGATTGAGTGAGTAGATTGAAGAATAAATTTATTACAATAGCATAAATAATATTTAAAAGATGTGTTTGTGTAACAATATAAGAATTTAGAAATAAAATTATGAATTTTAATTTGATAAATGATTATGTTTAAAAGTTTGATCAAATCTAGTAGTTCTTTCTTCAATTCGTTCTAATACTTGTTTCAATGAATAAAAACGTCAAAGAAATAGAGTTTGATTGAAAGGCTAAAAAATCGTTCGCTTTTACATGAGCACTTAAATGTAAGCATTATATATATATATATATAAATATTAATATTTTCTATATATTTCAAATAAGGAAGAATTTAATACATAGAATTTGGTTAATTTTAAAATTTTAAAAATTAAAAAATAATTAAATAACTTTTTTGTCAAGTGTGAACCTATTTTTAAGGAATAAAAAGGTGAATGATATTTTGTTACAAGGCTTCATACTTTAAATATTTAGTAATAACTTAATTTTATAATGATCTTTCCAAAGCCAATAAGACAATAACTTTTGTCCATGGTTCATGACAAAATATGTCTATGATTATATGACTATGTTAGAACAAGATTATAAATTATTTGATGGTACTATTATTAAATCTGTTTTACCTTCACAACAGTCTTTTCAAATTGAAAAAGATAATAAAACTGTTTATTTTACTGCTTTTGCAGAAATGTTTGATAATGATACTGTTGTTATTACTGCCAAACATGTTAAAACAGAATAATTATACAAATGTTTATGTAAGCATTTTAGGAGAGCATATTCTTTCTTTGCATGATAAGATTGACAATTTGTACTCGGAATTAAAGAAGTGCAGATTGTCGAATGATAGAAAAGAGTTAATATCAAAAGCTATTCTAGCTTTCAACCTCCACCAAAGATCAAAGACTTCAAGTTAAGGAATCTTTATGACCTGGAAAGATTATTGGAAGAAAAGCTTAAAGGATTAAAGATTGCTCCACTTCAGTTAAAAAAATAGTGAATCTACCAGTGAATGTAATAGTTTTCCTGATGAGATTAATAAAATCTCAGAGAAACATGCAAGGAAATCGGTCCAAAGGATGTATTACTATACTAAACCAACTTCTCAAGATATTATTTTGGAAGAACAAGAATATTATGTCTCCAATAGTTTAAGTGGGACAGATATTTATGAGTGGAATATTGACGGTTTTACAGATAGACAGATTTATACATTAGCACATAGAATTCTTATGTATAGTACAGTCTGTAAAGCCATTAGAAATACAGAAAAAGAAACAGCTAATATGATTACCGGGGGGTTCATAGGCCAATTAAGAGGATGGTGGGATAATTATCTTATGGAAGCCCAACGAATGACAATTCTCAATGTTGATAAGGATGAAGGAGGAACAGTACCAAATATTGTGTATACCCTAGTCCTTACTGTTATAGAACATTTTTCTAGAAGATGGTCAGATAATAGTGAGACAATTAGGATAATGCTCCAAAATCTTAGGTGTAAAATCCTTACATCTTTTAGGTGGTATAAGGATGTATTCCTTTCAAAAGTTATGAAATTACCTGAGTGTAATATGTCAAAAAAGTTAGTCAGACAAGGAAAAGAAAAAAAGAGGACAAACCTTGTCCAAATGGAAAAAGGAAAAAGAGGACAAACCTTGTCCAAATTGATCTCTGCTTTCACCCTTCTACACGGTTTAGTTTTATTATAAATAGAACGTTTTTCTTTCATTATTTGATATACACAGATCCACAAATCCCTACAAAAATTACAATCCAAAAGAGTAATAACATAAAGAGAGTTATACACCAAGACAAATATTGTAGTCTTGAGTGTCTTTAGTGAGTTATTCCTTTTACAAGTGTTTTCACCTTGTAATTGAGAGTAGTGCACTCCCATATTTATATAGTGAATCCTTCTACCCCGTGGTTTTTCTCCTCTATTTATTTGAGGATTTTCTACGTAAAATATTATGTCCAACGCATTTTCATTATTTATTATCATATCAAACTTTAGTTGTGGTGCTTTCTCATCCCAACAGTGGTATCAGAGCTTCAGTTATTCTGTCTGTTTTATACGAAGGTACTATCCGTGAATAGTAAATTTTTGTGAATAGTAAAATTCGATGAAAATACAATTCACGTGAATAGTAAAATTTGGTGACGATACAGTTTGTCACGATTGTTCACAAAAATATTCAGAAATGATCTAGAAGGGTATGAAGCAAATAACAATGTCGAGTACAACAAAGTTTGACGTTGAGAAATTCAATGGAACTAATTTCTCATTGTGGAAAATGAAAATAAGGGAGATATTGAGAAAAGACAATTGCCTAGTTGCAATTGAAGGCAGACCCACAGACTTTACTGATGACAACAAGTGGAACGATGTAGACAGTAATGCAGTTGCTGATCAACACTTGGCACTAGCTGATCAAGTGTTGTCTAGTATGGCTGAAAAACGGACAGCGAAGGAAATATGGGATACTCTTACGGGATTGTATGAGGCCAAGTCTTTGCATAATAAAATCTTGTTAAAAAGAAGATTATATACTCTTCGAATGGCAGAGTCCATGTCGGTTACTGAACACATCAATACTTTGAATACTCTGTTTTCGCAACTTACAACAATGGGTTGCAAAATAGAGGGGACTGAACGTGCGGAGCTTCTACTTCAAAGTCTGCCTGACTCGTATGATCAACTCATCATCAACCTGACGAACAATACAAATAGTCTAGTTTTCGATGAAATTGCAGCCACTATCCTAGAAGAAGAAAATCGGCGCAAAAATAAGGAAGACAAACAAGCAAGTTCGCAGCAAGCTGAAGCTTTGACGATGGTTAGAGGAAGACTAATGGAACGTGGCCCCAATGGGAGTCACAATCATGGTGGATCTAAATCAAGAAGTAAGAAGAATATCAAGTGTCACAACTGTGGCAAAAAAGGGCATGTCAAGAAAGATTGTTGGTTCAAGAAGAAGAGTGAACACCCTGAGTCGTCAAATTCTCAAGGGAATGTTGCAAATACCTCGGATGATGGTGATATTTTATGTAGTGAAGCAATATCAAATAATGAAGGCAGAAAATATTTCACTGATGTTTGGATCATGGACACAGGAGAAACATGACACATGACTTCCCGGAGAGAATGGTTCTATCAATATAAACCTATCTCAGGAGGATCTGTGTTCATGGGAGATGATCATGCTTTGAATGTTATTGGTATTGGGTCCATCAAAATAAAGATGTATGATGGCACAGTACACACCATTCAGGAGGTACGACATGTGAAAGAGTTAAGGAAGAATCTATTGTCTTTGGGACAATTAGATGATAATGGATGTTCATATAAGACTCATGGTGGAGTCATGAAAATATTGAAAGGAGCGCTTGTAGTGATGAAAGCGGAAAAACTTGCTGCAAATCTATATGTGCTTAAGGGTGAAACACACCAAGAAGGAGAAGCATCAACCGCGTCAGCAAGTTCATTTGAAGAATCGACGATGATGTGGCTTCACAAACTTGGTCATATGTCGAAATGAGGTTTGAAGATTCTTGCTGAGCAAAAGCTTCTTCCAGGGCTCAAAAAGGTTTCACTACCCTTTTGTGAGCATTGTGTTACCAGTAAGCAACATAGACTGAAGTTTAGCAGTTCCTCTGCTAAAAGCAAGGAAATATATATGCTCCAACCAGAAGGTTTTGAAGAACAGAGAAAAGAGAACTTGGTTTGCAGGTTGAACAAATCTCTATATGGTCTCAAACAGGCGCCGAGGTGTTGGTATAAGAGATTTGATTCCTTCATTATAAGCCTTGGATACAACAGACATAATTCAGATCCTTGTGTTTATTACAAGAGATTTGGTGATGGTGATTTCATTATTTTTTTGTTGTATGTTGACGACATGTTGGTAGCAGGCCCCAAAAAAGATCGTCTCACAAATTTAAAGGCACAGTTGGCTAGTGAGTTTGAAATGAAGGACTTGGGACCAGCAAACAAGATTCTAGGGATGCAAATTCACAGAGACAGAAATAATAGGAAGATTTGTCTTTCTCAAGAGAACTACTTGAATAAAATCTTGCGACGCTTCAAGATGCAAGACTGTAAGTCAATTTCTACCCCACTTCCTATTAATTTCAAGTTATCCTCAAGTATGAATCCTAGAAATGAAGCAGAGAGGATGGAGATGTCTCAAGTACCGTATGCATCAGCAGTGGGAAGTTTAATGTTCGCCATGGTATGTACAAGACCAGACATTGCACAAGCAGTGGGAGTGGTTAGTCGATACATGGCTAATCCTGGTAGAGAGCATTGGAATGTTGTTTAGAGGATCCTGAGATATATCAATGGTACCTCAGATGTTGCAATGTGTTATGGAGGATCAAACTTTACTGTTAAAGGTTATGTTGATTCAGATTATGCAGGTGATCTTGATAAAAGCATGTCCACCACAGGTTATGTGTTTACTCTTGCTGGAGGAGCTGTAAGCTGGGTTACAAAACTGCAGTCTATCGTGGCTACATCTACGACGGAAGCAGAATATGTAGCAGCTACACAAGCTAGAAAAGAGGTAATATGGATGCAGATGTTACTGGAGGAGCTCGGGCACAAGCAAGAGAAGGTTGCTCTGTTTTGTGACAGTCAGAGCGCTTTGCATCTTGCAAAGAATCCGACATTTCATTCAAGGACAAAGCACATACGAGTTCAGTATCACTTTGTTCGTGAGAAGCTGGAAGAAGGCAGTGTGGATATCCAGAAAATTCACACTAATCACAACCTAGAAGATATGTTTACGAAGCCGATCAACAGTAACAAGTTTATATGGTGTCGATCTTCTATTGGCCTAGCAGAAACATAACATTGCAGTGATTGGGTAGAAAGGATAGTGTGAAGACATAATTGATTCTCAATTAAATCTTCAAGTGGGATAATGTCAACAAAGTTATTCAGACAAGGAAAAGGAAAAAAATAGGACAAACTTTGTCCAAATGGAAAAAGGAAAAAGAGGACAAACCTTGTCCAAATTGATCTCTGCTTTCACCCTTCTACACGGTTTAGTTCTATTATAAATAGAACGTTTTGCTTTCATTATTTGATATACAAAGATCCACAAATCCCCACAAAAATTACAATCCAAAAGAGTAAGAACATAAAGAGAGTTATACACCAAGACAAATATTGTAGTCTTGAGTGTCTTTAGTGAGTTATTCCTTTTACAAGTGTTTTCGCCTTGTAATTGAGAGTAGTGTACTCCCATATTTATATAGTGAATCCTTCTACCCCATGGTTTTTCCCCTCTATTTATTTGAGGGTTTTCCACGTAATATTGTGTCCAGCATATTTTCATTATTTATTATCATATCAAACTTTAGTTGTGGTGCTTCCTCATTCCAACATAATATAATTACCCCCATTGGAAGTCTAAGTTTATAGATGGACTCCCTACCTTATTTGTAAAAAAGGTTAGGAAAGCTCTTAGAGGAGATGGTATGAGTATCAATTGTGAAGTTTACACCTATGGGAAGTTAATAAGCGTCTGCAACCAAGAAGGTCTCTCTTTATGTAATGAGATCAAATTAAATTAACAGCTGAAAAGGTATCACCTTAATGAGAAGAAACAATTAGGTGAGTTCTGCGAACAATTCACCATTGATATGCCAGGATCTTTCAAAAAATCTAATAAACATAAAGGGAAGAAAAGATACAAGGAAAAGCCTTATAGGAAAAAAAAAAGAAAAGAAAAACGCTTGGAAAAGCGTGAAAGGGGGAAAAAGGCTTATAAAAATCGAAAGGATTTTTACAAGACTAATAAGTCTGATGCTTATCACAGATGTGGAAGGATAGGGCATTATGCAAGAGATTGCAGAGTCAAGGATAAAATTAAGAGTCTTGATTTGGATGATAATATCAAGGACTCTTTATGTAGGATTCTGTTGAATTCATCACCAGAAAATTCAAATCCAGATCATACTAATAATGAGGAATCTTCAACCAGTAAAGATTTAAGAGTACTACATGAGGAAGATTATATGTTCACTTCTGAAGAAGAATGTATACCATGTCAAATTGGACAGCCCTGTGATAATAAGGACAAGGATGAGTTTTACCAATTATATTCTCAGTTCAAGGACTTGAATATTAGTATCCTGAGTAATGATAATTGGATGAAAATACTCAAAATGATCGATGATCCTAATTTGAGGTCTGTGATTATTGATAAGGTTGGTAATACTAATACCTCTACGAGTAATACTCGAATCCCGAAGGAAATTCCTTTCCAAAATATTGCTTATATTATGGTTGAAGTAAGGAGACAACTTAAAGTCAGATCTCAGATGATTATATTCCTACTACTATCCAAGATTTGGTGGAAGAGATTAATAATCTCAAAAGAAGAAATATCTTCTCTCAAAAATCATAATATGATTCTTGATGAGAGGATTATGCATATTGAAGGAAAAGATGTCGTTAATAAATGACCAAAAAAACAAGCTTTAGTTGAAAAAGGATTTTCCTAATATTCCTCATTCTCAAAATGATTTTCCTGATATTTCTAATGTTTCTGTTTCTGATAAAGAATTATTTTTGGGAACTATTGAGCTCATTACAACTTATAAATCTTTGGCAAAAATTACTATTTTTATAGATTATAATTTAAAAAGAGATTTTACTGCTCTTATTGATAGTGGATCTGATTTAAATTGTATACAAGAAGGATCAATACCTTCAAGGTATTTTTAAAATATGACTCATAGTCTTGGAAATGCAAGTGGCCAAAAAATGAGTATAAAATATAAAATACCCAAAGCTTATATTTGTACAAATAATATTTGTATGCCTGAAAGTGTTGTTTTAGTAAAAAATATTTCTAATGAAGTTATTTTGGGAATGCTTTTTTTCTGACACATATATATCATAACTTTGTGAGATAAAAATGGAACAACTAGTACTTTTGAAAGAAGAAAAATAAGAGTTGATTTCATATCTCAACCATTTTCAAAATTTGTTAATGAAATCAAAGATATGATTTCTTCAAAAAATAAACAAATTGATTTCCTCAAAAATAAAATTTGCAGTCTTACAATAGACGATACTTTGCAAAATCTCAAAATACAGGAAATAATTGATTTTAAAAAATCAGTTTTCTCTTCAAATAGATGGAGACCACCTAAATATTTTTTTTTTGAAAAAAGAAACATGTGGTAAGTCTTCCATATAAAGAAAATTTTTCTAAGGATAATATTCCTACTAAGGCAAGACCTTGCCAAATGAATTCAGAATATTTAGAATTATGCAAAAATGAAGTTAACTCCTCATAACAGAGAGAATTAATAAGACCCTCTAAATCTAAATGTCCTGGACTGTTTTTTATGTTAATAAACATGTTGAGCAGGAACGTGGGGTGCCAAGATTGGTTATCAATTACAAACCCCTAAACAAAGTTTTAAAATGGATCAGATATCATATCCCTAATAAAAAGAATTTACTAGATAGATTACATGAGACAATCATATTTTCAAAATTTGATTTGAAATCTGGGTATTGGTAGATTCAAATTTCTGAAAATGATAAATACAAAACTGCTTTTAATGTACCATTAGTAATATGAGTGGAATGCCATGCTCTTTGGTTTAAAAAATGCTCCTTCTGAATTTCAGAAAAATATGACTGATATTTTCATGCCTTATAGCAATTTTATAATTGTTTATATAAATGGTATTGTTGTTTTTTTAAAAAAATTATAGAAATACATTTTAAACAACTTGATTTATTAAAAAAATTTATTATTCAAAATGGTTTAGTTATATCTAAATAAAAATGCATCTTTTCGAGACAAATGTCAGATTTTTGGGTCATAATACTGAGAAGGAAAAAATTATTCCTATCCAAAGAAGTATTGAATTTGCTTCTAAATTTTCTGATATTATTATTATAAAACTCAGCTTCAAAGATTTCTGGGGAGTCTAAATTATATTTCTCCTTTTATAAAGGATTTAGCCAAGGATACATCTATTTTATATGATAGGCTTAAAAGGAATCCTAAAGCTTGGACTAATGATCATACTCAAGCAGTCCAACATATCAAAACAAAGGTTAATAACCTGCCCTACCTCACTCTAGCCAATCCTAATTGCCAGAAGATTGTGGAGACAGACGCCTCTGATACTAGCTATGGCGGAATTCTAAAACATATTCCTCCAGATGACAAGCAGGAATACCTGATCCAGTTCTACTCGGAAAAATGAAATAATAGCCAAAAAAGTTATGCTATTGTAGCTAAGAAAATCCTTGCTATAGTAAAAATATGTCTTGAAATTCAAAGTGATTTACATAATCAAAAGTTTTTAATAAAAACTTATTGCCAAGCTGCAAAATTCATCTTTAGTAAAGATGTTAAGCATAATGTTTCCAAACAAACGTTGCAAGATGGCAAGACTTATTGGCTCCATTTGATTTTGAAATCCACTATAAAAAAGGAACATATAACAGTCTTCTCGATTTTCTAACAAGAGAATATTTTAGTTAATAACTCTCTATTTAATTATGACAGGATGATGCGACCAACTGGCGGCTTTTCCTCCTCTAATAAGGAAGAGGAAGAGGCAGAGAAAATTTGGACAGAGGCAATGTCCTAGATCAATTTGAAAACCAGAAGCTAATAGCTTCTAGTATTGTAGAAACATATGCAGGGACATACGGTCTTAATACTAGTCATCCAATGTACAAGGAATTCATGAATTCTATAAAATCCAAACAAGGTGAAAATAATAATCCACCTTCATATTCCTCAGCCATCACTGAAGAAGGGAATGATAATATTGAGGTCTATGACCGAAATGAAAAGGATGATGTAATACTTCTCCTAGAGCAATCAAATCTGAAATGGAAAGATGACCCATGACAAATTATGGGCAGATATTTTGATACGACATCATATGTCGTCCCTGCTTATAAGTACAAAATGCATTGTGAAGTAATACTCTTATTAACTAGGTGTACTGAATTTTAGCATTTTTACCTAGCTAATACTAGAAATTTTATAATTTTTCAAAATTTATTATAAAGAAAATGTTTATTCCTGAAAAATGGAGAATAAACATCATGAAAGAACGCGAGCATATGCACCCAGAACAAAAGGTTATGGTCAGATTCAATTACTGGGATTATACTGAAAGCTTTAATAAATCTCTTTTGTATGAGAATGCTAATAAAAAGCATTCATGGTTCATAAAAATATGTTCTCATATTTTTAAATAACATAATCCAAATTGATTTTGCCAATGGTGGACTTTATATGGTCCTTTTTTGAACATTCTCCTGAAAGATTATAAAAAGTTATATGCTGAATGAGTTGACATATCACCCAAGTTGATAAATTTGCAAAAAGATGATATTTATTTCAAGGGGATGTCTTTAATGTATTTCTTTGTAGAATTCTCAATCCCCTGAATTATGAAGTGGTTAGTGAAAATTCAAACAAATGATGATGGATTTTCATGCTTAAAAAAGAATCTTTTGTACCAAGTTCTAGAATAAATTGCTCCATAAGGACCCAAAAGGCAAGGCCCATGGCCAAGAGATTATAGATTCCATTAAACTTTCTATTGAGAATAGAAAGACCTATGCAGAAATTGCACATATCAGGGAAGAGATAAGCCCTTTCAAACAAATTACAAGGAAGCTTCAAATGAAGAAAGAAGCTATCTCCAAATTGGAAATCTTGCTTCTTATATGGAGAAGGTTAAAAAGGATTTAATAAAAAACATAGGCATGAAATTCTCAAATAATATATTCATGGAAATATCTGCTGATAATACAACAAAAGATGATGACATCTGTATAGAAGGAAAAGCCCAAAGTGCTCATAACATCGAAGAAATGGACATTAAAACATTTCTTCAACAAATCAAAACACAGATAGAAGAATCTTCTAGCAGCTCGAAGAAAACACAAGGAAGAAGACAAGAATAGTAAAAGACCATATGGAAACAACAGTTCAGTAACTTTAATAAAGTTGTGATAATTGTTTACTTTAATAAAGTAGTAGGCCTAAATGTCGGGCAATAATGTAGTTTATGACGTAAGCCCTTACGTCAAGTTTTTTTTATTTTTTTCTTTGGATCCCATCTATAGAAGGATCCAATTTTATTATTGAACGAAAGCTTCAGTGAAGCTTAAGATTAGGCTTCTCTCCCTCTCTTGTAAAGCTTCAAAAAAACCCTTTCACTTGTAAAAAAAGTTTCATATTAATAAAATTTCTAAAGTTTTTCCATATTTGGAGTAATACTGGTAGTATCCTTGTAATCAAGGTATTATTTTAATTTTAATTTCAATATTTTATATTTTGATTTAGCCTAAATAAAAGGCTAAACCACTTGTGTTGGTGTCACACCCCGCCTTGGGGGATATGACTGGCACCTGGTGCCCTACTAGGACCTGAACTGCTAGACTACTGAGCCTAAGCACATCTGGTGCCTGGCGGGCTCTAACTCAGATTCAGGAAAACAACGGGCTATATTAACGCTGTAAATACAGCCTCCGGCCGACTAGGCCTATAGCCACCTGTACCTGTAATAGCAGCTAACCAGAAACACACTCGGAACAAGGAACCTATGCGGGCCGACAAGGCCACCATGCTGTCTAGTTATCTGTAACCCAATAATGGAATACTGAATAACTACGTGACCGGCAAGGTCACCACTACTGACTGGATAAGGCCTCACACAGCTAACATAAATTGAAGTGCTAAACAGCTATAACATACTGCATGGCCTCACATGACCGGCTCAACTGACCACAGGAAAATACATACAGACTGCAAGCCTCTAAGAATACTGATAAGATGGTCGGGACAGGGCCCCGACCTACCCGTACTGTACAACAAAAGGAAATGATATAAACCTCTGAAATATCAAGCTCCGGATGACAGGAGCTGATGACTCTGCGCTGGCTGGGATTACGAGGGATCGCCTCCTCGTCTATGAGTACCTGCAGGCAAGTAATGCAGCGCCCCAAATGGACGTCAGTACCACTGGTACTGAGTATGTAAAACAACAACTGAAAGACATCTGAAAACAATAATACAACTGAAGGAGCTGAAACAGAAGGGAATAGACTAGACTGACTGAAAATGTAAAGCTATGCTTACTCTCAACTTTGCTAGAAGGAGTAGGAGTCATACCTGGAGATGTATCGCTCTACCGTTGCTTACTCTCAACTTTGCTAGAAGGAGTAGGAGTCATACCTGGAGATGTATCGCTCTACCGTTGATCTACTCGTATCTAGTGTAACATGACATAACACAACATAACATAGCATAGCACACACAAACCTTACCCGGCCCCCATAAGCCAGGAGGTACAATCAACACACAATCTATACCCCTACCCCGGTCGTCCCATCTCTTATAATAACTATAAGCATCCTGCCGATCCCCTGGGTATGCACTTGGGCTCGCTGAGCCCCTGACTATAACTGTACCTGAGTCCGGAGGACTCCTGAATCAACACCCCGGGCGTACCCGCTCGACAGGGGTGTATAAGGGCCGACCAAGGCACAATATGGGGAAACTGGCATCCATCTTCGTCCCCTGTGGGACGGCATGCCACTCCGTGGAGTGACGTATCCTCGCCCTCTGGCGGACGAGTCGATACAGCTATTAACCCTGGGCGGTCATGAATGCTAGGTAATCCAACCCCAAGACAATACAGTGGTCTCAACTAATAATACTATCTGCATATACCATATACTGAAGCTAATGATGATAATGTATCTGTACATACTGTATGCTGAACTAGTGATAGTGATATGTATGTATTTAATACATGCTGAGACTGATAATAGTATATATATATAAATATAATCTTCTGCCATACTGTACTGAGTCTAATGTTGGACAAGATATAGTTTTTCTGCTGGAAATCATGCTGTATAACTGAGTTTCTATAGTAACATGATTTACTATTTCTAACATGCTTTCTAAACTTCATTTTAATCTATCATTCTACTTCTAAGATACCTTACAGATACTCACATTTCTTTACTAGGTTTCAACTGAATACGATAATATCCTAACATTCTTTACTAAATCACATACTGGGCATGCTGTACAGTTCCTAACACTTGTATTAGAATTTATATCGTGCTAGCAAATTTCACGCTATACATAACATGATGCTTCTAATATCGTACCAATATTCATAATAAACATAACACACGACTTCTGAACATTCTACTGGCCTTTAAACTATTTTACTATACCGAGACTGCTAACTTGCCGAGGAAACTAGCTTTACATACCTTCGCTCCTGATTTCCCGACTAACCGGCGTAGCTCGGTCAGTATTCCAGCTATTTCTCCCAACTGCATTCATATATACGTCAATCAGTACTAAATACAGCTTTATTCCGAAGGACGACATCACTTTCGATATAATTATAGCCTAAACTTAGGCTTATCGAAAGACGGTCGAAAACTCGCTATTTTCCAGAAGTCCAGTAGGGAGAAGTATTCACTTCATAGCTAGGAACACATAGACACTAGTTTGGAGCAATTCTACTTACCCTAGTCCGGTAGCTCGACGATTCGTCAGCCGTATTTCGCGAAACAAAATCTGTAGGAATGCTCCCTGCTGCTAATACCTCGGTATCTGGAGTTAATTTAAGTTTGGACTACGTTTAGCAGCGTAATCGGATAATAATATATAACCCTCTTCGTCTCTCTCTCTGTTTTCCACAAGTTTTCTGGAAATTATAATGAATAATTGATTTAAAATCGAAGTGGGGCTTTATATACTTGGGCCTGGACAAGCCCAATGTGTCACGGAGCCAACGCGGAGGCTCCACCTCCGTGACACGTTGCCATCGCGGAGGGGCTCTGCCTCTGCTCCTTCCGCGATGGTTCGACAGGCTATCCGTCCGATACTTTTCCGGGCCTTTCTCTAGCACGTATGACTTTCAAATATGCTTAATCACCATGCGAATAGGCCATCTAGGTGTCGAAAATCTTACGGGATATAACAGTTGGGCTAATAATACACTAGACTACTGCAACATAGTGATGAGTCCTTAATAAGAAAAGGATTATTCCAATGATTTTGAGGTCGAGTTGTTGTAGTTCTGACTTGGATGGAGCCTGGCCTTTGGCCGGAGTTCCTGTTTGAGCCTGTGTTAGCCGTGGTGAGGCATTGTTAGGGCTGTGTTGAAATTGTAAAGGTTCTATCCTTGGCCAAGCTACATGACTCGTAAAAGGTCCGGTGGTCTCGTCGAAGCGATCGTGTATCGTTATTAAATTAATGAAAAAAGTTAATTATATGACTAAATCGTACCCCGCATAAATCCTTAAATTTTATTATGATTTTTTGACTTTGCCTCCAACTATTAAGGTACTCGATTATTCTTTCTCTTATTATTAATTAGCAGTGGTATAATATAAACAAATTAGATGACAAGATGATGATAATATATATATATATATATTCACTCTAAAATTCAGATTATTTAAATTTAATATGTAAATATTAAATATTTTTGGAATCTGGTATTGCAGAAAGAATATAATGATAGTGGATATTGAAAGAATTTACACCTTTTAGTGTTACACAAATTTTGTAGGAGTGTTAGTTTGAAGAGTAAATGGTTGCCTATTTTTACATGGATATTTGATCTATCAACTTTTTATTTAGGTCTTTTCACTTTTAAAGTATTTTCATTCATGGCGTCATATGTTTATGAGAAAATTGATAATTATTTCTTTGGAATTATTTTAATTGTCGTTTTAACTCTTTTCATGTCTTTTAAAAAATATAAGAAATAATATATTAATTTAATCTATTTATTAAATATTTTTTGATAATGAACAATATTAAAAAGAACTAAGTAATTCTAGGATACAGTTGAAAATAATTGTCAACTTTAATCTTAAATTTTTAAGTGATAATTACTTTTAGATCATTTTTTAAATTTATAATTACAATTAAAATGGGATCAAAGGAGTAATAAATCAAAGCAGAGATATTTTTTTAATGATATAAGACCTTGCATAAGCAATATACTAATTAATGACACAATGAACAAATCATAAATACATTTATCGTTACTCAACATATCTATAAAATATTTATTAGATCTATGTATACACAAATAATTTGTTTATTTTCAATTTTTATATAACACATTCTACTTGTTGCAAAAAAATATCTAATCTATTGTTAAGGCAATTGTTTATTTTCATTTACATAAAATAAACATAGTATTGTCTTCTACACCTATAATTATATATAGTCTAAATAAATAGTACTTTTTTAATTGTAATTTACACAACTTTCTTTGTATAAGCAGAGGAAATATTTAACAAAAAAGAAGAAAGATAAGAAAATATTATAAAAGAACTTTTAAAGATGAATTAAAAATCACTTATAAGTTATCACCACTATCAACATTTTATATAGAATAGGATCAAAATTTCGATAACTATGTTCTTCAGAAGATATTGACATTTCCAAACATCTTTGAGAGATATGTCTTATCACATCACCTAGAATACAAATTATAATATAACAACTACCAAAATTATGTAAATAAACATAGATGTATCTACGTTTCATTTTAATTCATAGATCATGCTAAGATTATTTCGCTTCCGAATATTCACTCTTTTTTTGTCGGTATTTTCACATATCATGACAGCTTTGATCCAAATGTAACACTAATGCTACTATCCCTAATAGTTCTAAAAAAATCAATGGTGCATATTTTTTTAGTCCTATCTGGGTTATGGCTATGACCGAAAAGAAAATCACAAAATAAACTAAATAAAGAAAAGAAATGGTAAAATAAAGATGAGAATTTCTTATCCAAGAAAAGTATTATACTCGAGTAAAAAATGATTAAATGGGATTTGTAAATTCAATTTCCCTTCTGGGAGACTTTAAATAGGGATCTTGGGTAAGCGAAGGTGAAAAAAAATCAAATTATTAAAGATTTTTTACTCATAAATTAAAAAAGAACCATCAATTTCTTGCTTAATTGTTGTGACCCTTAGTTTTCAATCTTTTATTAGTTTTTTTGATAAAATAAAGCTCTTAAATAAGGGATGTAAAAGTTTTAATTGAAGAAGATTTGTGCGAGAAAGGAAAAGTCTACATGCTTATCATAATTATGGTATTTTTACATTTTAGTGCAATATTCTAGTATAGATTATATAGTTGATATGTTTTTTTAAAAGGGTAAAAAAGTTCATTGATTTTATATGGATAGTATTTTAACTTTTAGCTTTTAACTTTGAAGCTTCCCATTTATATAATAGTATGATTTCAGTATAACTTTTTTCTCTCTTAATCTACGTTTTTAGTCAAAAACGGAAAAAATAGTGTAGATTTAGCTAAAGAGAGTGAATAGAAAGAACACTTGATTAATTGAAACAACTTAAAGTATGTTGTATTAGGGGTGTGCAAATTAATGGTTAAACCAATAATCCAAACCGATAATTGAGTTATTGGATTACTGATTCGGGTTATTGGTTTAACAGTTTGATTATCTGTTTATTATTCGAAGTTATTGGGTTATTAGTTCAGTTATCGCTTTAATCACTTTTTTTAATGGGTGAACCGATAAAGCGATAATAATTTATTACATTATAATTTTAGCCTTCAATATATAAAGTATTCAAATGAGAAGATAAAATGGGTGTCGATGAAAAGTGAAGGGGATGGTGTTTTAATCTAAATGAAAGTTGATTTCTTTAGTTGAGCGAGTTCTATATATTTTTTCTCTTTTCACCCACATTTTTTCTAGCTAAACATACTTATGACTTATGAGACTTTTCATATGAGATATTAACGGTTAACCCAATAACTGAACCAAAAACTCTCAATAACTGATTAACCAATAATCGATTAGCCGATATCTTAATGGTTCTTTAACGTTTTAGCATGTCTAAAATCGATAACCGATAAGTAAAATCGATAAATTTCAAAACCAAATCGAATCGACCGATACGCAGCCCTATGTTGTATTTCTATATTTTTTTATTAATTATACAATTTTTTAAAAGAAGAAGAAGATGAAGGGAGTCACGTATTAATACATAATAAAATTGCACTCTTTAATTTATTTTTCATATTAAAATATTGTAATGGATAATTAGTTAGTGTAATAAATAATGGATTAATATATAAGTTAACAAAATTGTGATTGATTTTGTAACGACTAGCCCGGCCGTTCCGACCACCAAAAGAGTGGGTGAATTTAAATTTTTAAAAATTTAAATCAAAATCCCCGAAAAATAAATCTCTTAAGACGAACAAGTTCGAATGGGCCAAGTCACAATAAGTGGACCCAGGCGCGTGTCCGCCAGTGTGGGTTACTCTTCGCCGTACCAGAACTGCTGCAGCGGTAAATAGTCCCGCTACAGCGGGTGATGCGGACTAGTGTTTCCAATCCTGTTCCGATTGAAAAATGAGAAAGGTGTTCAAAACACACTCTAACTTTGCCCGAAATTACTGTTACACACTTCAACTTTGCGGCATCCTATGACCCCCCCTGAACTATTTTGAAGTGGAATATATTCATCCTTTAAAAGTAACACCCAGATTTTTGTTAAATGGTGAAAAACACGCGCTGAAATGTGTCTTTTTTTCATTTTTTTAATTTTCTTTTTCCTTTCTTCTTATTCTTTTTCATTTTTTTAAAATCTCTTTTCTCCTTATTTGCTCTTACTTTTCCTTCATGTTCTTTTCCTTTCTTTCATGGCTTCTTTTCCTTTCTCTCTATTTTTTCTTCTAATTTATCTTTTATATTTTTTTTTTAAAATTCTTTCTTGAGGTAATCAGGTAGAAAGAAAGAAACATCAATGGTGGCCGAAATTTTTTTCGACAAAGGCTTCAATTTTTTATTGTAGCATCTGTTTTTAACAATTGTTGTGGTTGGAGAAGTTATTTTTTTAATTAAGTTATTTACTTTACTAATTGGAGTAATTTTTAGAGATTTTTTGTTATACCTCGTAGGATTTCCAGCACCTAGATGACCTACTCGCACGTTGGTTAAGCGTATTTGAAGGCCATACGTGCTAAAGAGAGGCCTGGGAAAAAGACCGGACGAGAAACCTGTCGAACCATCGCGGAAGGAGCCGAGGCAGAGCCCCTCCGCGATGGCAACGTGTCACGGAGGTGGAGCCTCCACGTTGGCTCCGTGACACGTTGGCCTTGTCCAGGCCCAAGTATATAAAGCCCCACTTCGGTTTTAATTCATTTAAAACTTATAAATTTCCAGTGAAACAGAGAGGAAAAACCAAAGGAGAGGAGAGAACGAAGGGGGTAATATGATTTCGTCCGATTACGCTGCCAAACGTTGTCCAAACTCAAATTAACCTCAGATACTGAGGTATTTAGCAGCAGAGAGCATTCCTACGGATTTAGTTTCGTGAAATACGGCCGACGAATCGTCGAGCTACCGAGCTAAGGTAAGTAGAATTGCTCCAAACTAATGTCTATGTGTTCCTAGCTGTGAAGTGAATATTTCTCCCTTCTGGACCTCTGAAAAATAGCGAGTTTTCGACCGTCTTTCGATAAGCCTAAGTTTAGGCTATAAATTATATCGAAAGTAATGTCGTTCCTCAGAATAAATTGTATTTAGTACTGATTGATATATATATGAATGCAGTTGGGAGGAATAGCTAAAATACTGACCAAGCTACACCAGTTAGTCGGGAAATCAGAAGCGAAGGTATGTAAAGCTAGTTTTCCTCGGCAAGTTAGTAAGCTCGATATAGTAAAGTAATTTAAAGGCCAGTAGAATATTCAGAAGTCATGTGTTATGTTTATTACGAATGTTGGTACGATATTAGAAGCATTATGTTATAATTAGCATGAAACTTGCTAGCACGATATAGATTCTAATACAAGTGTTAGGAACTGCACAGCATGCCCAGTATGTGATGTAATACAGAATGTAGGATATTATCGGATTCAGTTGAAACCCAGTAAAACAATGTAATTTCTGTAAGGCATCTCAGAAGTAGAATGATAGGTTAAAAATGAAGTTTAGGAAGCATGTTAGGGATAGTAAATCATGTTATTACAGAAACTCAGTATACAGTACAGTATGGCAGAAGATTATATTTGTACATATACACTATTATCAGTCTCAGCATGAATTAAGTACATACATATCGCTATCACTAGTTCAGCATACAGCAGACACATATACACTATAATTATTAGCTTCAACATGTGATATATGCAGATAGTATTACTAGTTGAGACCACTGTATTGTCTTGGGGTTGGATTACCTAGCATCCCTAACCGCCCCAGGGTTAATAGCTGTACCGACTCGTCCGCCAGAGGACGAGGATACGTCGCTCTACGGAGTGGCATGCCGTCCCACAGGGGACGAAGATGGAATGCCAGTTTTCCCCATATTGTGCCTTGGTCGGCCCTTACACACCCCTGTCGAGCGGATATGCCCGGGTGTTGATTCAGGAGTCCTCCGGACTCAGGTACAGTTATAATCAGGGGCTCAGCGAACCCAAGTGCATACCCAGGGGACCGGTAGGATGCTTATAGCTATTATAGGAGATGGGATGACTGGGGTAGGGGTATAGATTTTGTGCTGGTTGTACCTCCCTGCTTATGGGGGACGGGTAAGGTTTGTGTGTGCTATGTTATGATGTGTTATGTTATGCCATGTCACATTAGATACGAGTAGATCGACAGTAGAACGATACATCTCCAGGTATGACTCCTACTCCTTCCAGTATAGTTAAGAGTAGGCATAGTTTCACATTATCAGACAGTTAATCTTTTCCTTCCTATTTCAGTTTCATCAGTTGTATGGTTGTTTTCAGATATTTCTTTCAGTTATTGCTTTACATACCCAGTACCAGCGGTACTGACGCCCGGTGGGGCGCTGCATTACTTGCCTGCAGGTACCCATAGATGAGGAGGCGATCCCTTGTGATTCCTGTCAGCGATTGAGTATTCAGCTCCTGTCATCCGAAGACTGAATTCCAGAGGTGTATTTCGTTTTCTTTTGTTGTACAGTACGGGTAGGTCGGGGCCCTGTCCCGATCATTTCTATTGTTATTCCTAGAGGCTTGCAGTCTGTATATATTTCCCTGTGGTCAATTGAGCCGGTCGTGTGAGGTCGTGCAGTTGTATAGCTGTTAGTACTTTTACTTCTTTTATGTTGGGCGTGTGGGGCCATAGCTTGACAGTAGTGGTGACCTTGCCGGTCACGTAGCCTTCTAGTATTTCATTGTTGAGTTGCAGATAACTAGACAACATGGTGGCCTTGTCAGCCTGCATAGGTTTCCCTATAGTTGCATGTTCTGGTCAGCTGTTATTACAGGTACAGGAGGCTATAGGCCAATGGGCCGGGGGTTGTGTTTACAGCCGTTATATAGCCCTTTGTTTCCAAAAATTTGAGTTAGAGCCAGCCAGACACCAGATGTGCTTAGGCTCACCAGATAGCAGTCTAGGTCCTACTAGGGCACCAGGTGCCAGTCATACCCCCAAGGCGGGGCGTGACAAACTTGGTATCAGAGCAGGTCGTATCCCAAGAAGTCTGCAAGCCGTGCTAAGTAGAGTCCTGTCCATGGATGTGTTGTGCACCACATACTATGGGTAGGAGGCTGCAAGGCATGATAGGATGGTTGTCTTTTATTCTTATTCAGTCGTGTTGTAGAGCGGTACAATATAGGGTTGAGTCCCTAAAAGCTTACTATATTCTTTGGTTACAGATAATGTCAGACTAGCGATATCCTATCACAGGCCGGAGTTTAGATATTGCAGCAGGGGAAGGCACCAGCAGGATGCCTCACCCTCGTTTAGAAACAGCCCGGTCAGAGGGCACTACAGAGGCATCGTCCCAGTCTTCTCAGCAGTCTCCACCACATCAGGAGCCACTTGGGGCAGCACTACCTCCAGCAGTCCCTATACCGACACCTTCTGACCAGGAGGTTAGGAGTGCGGTAGTTATGTTAGCACAGATGATGGGTTCTCAGTGTCAGCCGATGCCGTCTACAGTTGCGGAGTCGTCAGGAGGGCCTGGTAGTTCGAGGGTTCGAGAGTTCTTGGCTCTGAATCCCCCACAGTTTATAGGTACGGACCGGACAGAGGACCCTCAGGATTTTCTGGATCAAATGCAGAGAATTTTCAGGGTTATGCATGCCACGCCTACAGAATCAATTGAGTTGGCAGCATTCCGGTTGCGGGACATCGCCGTATTATGGTATGAAAGCTGGGAAAGGTCCCGAGGGAGGGATGTTTCCCCTCCGACCTGGTCCAGCTTCTCAGGAGCTTTTTTGGATCACTATTTGCCGCGGGAGATTCGACAGGCCCGGGTAGACCAGTTCCTACATCTGGAGCAGGGAGCCATGAGTGTTTGGGAATATTCTTTACAGTTTGATTCTTTGGCCCAGTACGCACCGGCCTTTGTTGATACCATGGCATCCAGAGTACAACGCTTTATCATGGGGTTGAATCTAGAATATGTTGAGACTTGTATTATGGCTATACTGCGAGAGGAAATGGACATTGCTCGAGTTCAGGCATTCGCCCAGAATATTGAGGGCATCAGATAGCGGCATCGGGAGATCAGAAGGGCCAATCAGGAACAACGTCATTGGGATAGGCCAGTTGAGTTACAGAGGGAGGCTCGGGGAGGACTTAAGCCACGATTGTTAGATAGGCCACCCAGGCCCCCACCTCCGTCACAGCCGCAGAGGGGTAGATTTAGCCGCAGGGGGCAGTCAGAGACCTGTAGAGGCTCGCAGATGGCAGATTCACCATTACAGAGGAGGGCGGAGCAGAGTAGGTATACCCTACCACTTTGCCCTATATGCAGTCGACGCCATCCTGGAGCATGCAGGTATGGCTCCACCGAATGTTATATTTGTGGCCAAGAAGGCCATTTGATGAAAGATTGCCCAGCCAGAGGTCAAGAGGATCGGGATAGACAGGACCGGGCATCTGCAGGGTCACGAGCCATAGCATCCTCGGCAGGGCGCAGACCCTCAGTTTCAGCAGGCAGGGGTCGGGGCAGATCAGAGGCCTCCAGTACAGGTGCGGGTCCAAGCCACACATGTGCCTTACCAGGGAAACAAGATTCAGAAGCATCACCGGATGTTGTGACAGGTATGCTAACTATCTGCTCACACCCTGCTTATGTATTGATTGATCCAGGGTCTACTTTGTCTTACATTACTCCATTTGTGGCACAAAAGTTCAATATTGCACCAGAATTATTGTGGTAGCCCTTTTTAGTATCCACGCCCGTCGGTGACTCTATCATAGCTAGCAGAATCTACCGCGGGTGTACAGTAGAGGTTGCTGACCGTCAGACCACAGTAGATCTGGTCGAGTTAGAGATGATAGACTTCGATGCCATAATGGGTATGGATTGGTTAGTGCCGTGCTTTGCCAATGTTGAATGTTGGACTAAGACGGTCCGATTCCACTTCCTAGGAGAAGCAGTGCGGGAGAGGAAGGGCAGCACCGCTACGCCAAAAGGTAGGTTTATTTCCTACCTTTAGGCGAGAAAGTTGATATCTAAGGGATGTATTTACCATTTGGTCAGAGTTCAGGATGTCCAAGCAGGATCTCTGACACTCCAGTCTGTTCTGATAGTGAATGAATTCCCTGATGTGTTTCCTGATGAGTTACCTGGTATTCCCCCAGAAAGGGAGATAGATTTTGCTATTGACTTTTACCAGGCACTCAGCCGATATCGATTCCTCCTTATCGTATGGCTCCTGCGGAACTTAGAGAATTAAAGGAGCAGTTGAAAGATTTATTGGATAAAGGTTTTATCAGGCCGAGTACTTCAGTATGGGGTGTGCCAGTTTTATTCGTGAGGAAGAAAGATGGATCGCTCCGAATGTGCATAGATTATCGACAGTTAAACAAAGTTACAGTAAAGAACAAGTACCCGCTTCCCAGAATTGATGACTTATTTGATCAGTTGTAGGGAGCCAGATATTTTTCTAAGATTGACCTGCGGTCCGGATATTACCAGGTTCGAGTACGTGAGAGGGATATTCCTAAGACAGCGTTCAAGACTCGATATGGACATTTTGAATTTCTAGTCATGTCCTTCGGGTTAACGAATGCCCCGACAATCTTCATGGACCTGATGAACAGTATTTTCAGACCCTTCCTGGACTTGTTCGTGATAATATTCATTGATGACATTCTGGTGTATTCTTGCTCTAAAGTAGATCACCGGACTCATTTATGGACAGTGCTCCAGATCCTCAGGGACCGCCAGTTATATGCTAAATTTTCTAAGTGTGAATTCTGGCTTAACTTAGTAGCCTTTTTAGGGCATATTGTGTCGGATACTGGTATACAAGTTGACAAGCAGAAAATAGAAGCAGTTAAATCATGGCCTAGGCCTACCACTCCGACTGAAGTCCGTAGCTTTCTGGGGTTGGCAGGATATTACAGGAGGTTCGTTGAAGGGTTCTCGACCATTGCGGCACCTCTGACCAAATTGACACAGAAAGCAGTAAAGTTTCAGTGGACAGAGGCATGCGAGCAGAGCTTCCAGGAACTGAAGGACAGATTAACCTCCGCCCCAGTGTTAGCATTGTCGGAAGGTACAGATGGTTATTCGATGTATTGCGACAGATCAGGCGTCGGGTTAGGTTGTGTGTTGATGCAACATGGTAAAGTGATTGCATACGCTTCCAGACAGCTGAGGAAACACGAAAAGAATTACCCTACCCACGACCTGGAATTAGCCGCAGTGATCCACGCCTTGAAGATGTGGAGGCATTACCTGTATGGCGTCCATGTTGATATTTTTACAGATCACAAGAGCCTACAGTATATCTTCACTTAGAGGGAACTGAACCTACGACAACGTCGCTGGTTGGAGTTGTTAAAAGATTATGATGTGAACATTTTGTATCACCCGGGAAAAGCTAATGTAGTGGCAGATGCCCTGAGCCGGAAGTCAATGGGGAGTTTGGCGTATTTGCGACCTGAGAAGCGGGAGTTAGCCAATGAAATTCATCAGCTAGCTGGTTTAGCCGTTCGAGTAATGGAAACAGAAAATAATAGAGCAGTAATTCAGAATTCTGCTGTGTCATCATTAGTTACAGAGGTAAAAGAACGACAGTATGAGGACCCTGACTTAGTCCAGCTCAGAGATAGAGTTCAGGAGGGTAAGGAGTCAGATTTCCAAATGACTGAGGATGATGTGCTACGCTGTAAGGGCCGCCTTTGTGTTCCGAATGTTTCAGGGCTTCGCCAGCAGATTATGCATGAAGTACATTACGCTTGCTATTCCCTCCATCCAGGAGCAACGAAAATGTACCACGACATCAGAGACATCTACTGGTGGCCAGGTATGAAAGCTGAAATAGCTAAATTTGTATCTAGATGTCCTAACTGTCAGCAGGTGAAAGCGGAGCACCAGAAACCAGGCGGTTTGACGCAAGATATAATGGTGCCTACGTGGAAATGGGAAGCGATAAATATGGATTTTGTAACAGGGTTACCCCGTACCAGACGCAGAAATGATTCCATTTGGGTAATAGTTGACGGGCTGACAAAGTCAGCTCATTTCCTGCCAGTGAAGGCTACCTTCTCGGCTGAGGATTATGCCGAATTATATATCAGAGAAATAGTTAGATTACATGGAGTGCTGGTATCCATCATTTCAGATAGGGGAGCACAGTTTACAGCTAGATTCTAGTAGTCGTTCCAGAGGGGTTTGGGAACGCAGGTCAATTTGAGCACAGCATTCCACCCTCAGACATATGGGCAGGCTGAGCGGACTATCCAAACGCTCGAAGATATGCTACGAGTGTGTGTACTAGATTTTGGGGGTAGCTGGGATGAGCATCTTTCGTTGATTGAATTTGCTTATAATAACAGTTATCATTCAGCAATCCAGATGGCGCCCTTTGAAGCATTATATGGGCGAAAATGTAGATCGCCGGTGGGCTGGTTCGAAGTGGGGGAAACAACTTTAATTGGTCCAGACATCATTCAACAGTCAGAGGAGAAGATAAAGCTTATCAGAGAACGCTTGCTGACTGCTCAGAGTCACCAGAAGTCTTATGCAGATATACGGCGCAGAAATCTAGAATTTGCGGTAAATGACTGGGTATACCTGAAAGTGTCTCCGATGAAAGGGGTGATGAGATTTGGCAAGAAAGGCAAGCTTAGCCCGAGATTCATTGGGCCATATCAGATTCGACAAAGGATAGGCCGAGTTGCATACGAATTGAACTTGCCTCCTGAGTTAGCATCTGTTCACCCAATATTCCATGTATCTATGTTGAGGAAGTTCGTAGGAGACCCTTCCACAGTTTTTCCAGTTCAGGATGTCCAAGTCATAGAAGAGTTAGCATATGAAGAGGTTCCAGTAGCTATATTAGACAGACAGATTCGCAGATTGAGGACTAAAGATATTGCGTCTGTCAAAGTATTGTGGCATAACAGGAACCGTGAGGAGATGACGTGGGAAGCTAAAGAAGATATGAAAGCTAGATATCCTCACCTATTTCGGGCCTAGTCAGGTGACAGGTATGTCTGTAATATTACTTATGTAGTACCTTATGGTTGTATATAAATGAGAAACATTGATACGTAGTTATCCAGTGAATCTTAAAATATTGCGTGCAGTACCTGTGTTGGACTTTTCTGCATTTCAGGTTTTTGCTATAGTCCATATTACAGGGGAAACTCTGCCAAAATTTTTCTAGATAGTAGGTTGAGAAGTCCTCTAAATAAAAGTTTACATTCGAGGACGAATGTTCTTAAGGGGGGGGGGGAGAATGTTACACCCCGTAGGATTTCCAGCACCTAGATGACCTACTCGCACGTTGGTTAAGCGTATTTGAAGGCCATACGTGCTAAAGAGAGGCCCGGGAAAAAGATCGGACGAGAAACCTGTCGAACCATCGCGGAAGGAGCCGAGGCAGAGCCCCTCCGCGATGGCAACGTGTCACGGAGGTGGAGCCTCCGCGTTGGCTCCGTGACACGTTGGCCTTGTCCAGGCCCAAGTATATAAAGCCCCACTTCGATTTTAATTCATTTAAAACTTATAAATTTCCAGTGAAACAGAGAGGAAAAACCAGAGGAGAGGAGAGAACAAAGGGGGTAATATGATTTCGTCGGATTACGCTGCCAAACGTTGTCCAAACTCAAATTAACCTCAGATACTAAGGTATTTAGCAGCAGAGAGCATTCCTACGGATTTAGTTTCGTGAAATACGGTCGACGAATCGTCGAGCTACCGAGCTAAGGTAAGTAGAATTGCTCCAAACTAATGTCTATGTGTTCCTAGCTGTGAAGTGAATATTTCTCCCTTCTGGACCTCTGAAAAATAGCGAGTTTTCGACCGTCTTTCGATAAGCCTAAGTTTAGGCTATAAATTATATCAAAAGTAATGTCGTTCCTCAGAATAAATTGTATTTAGTACTGATTGATATATATATGAATGCAGTTGGGAGGAATAGCTAAAATACTGACCAAGCTACACAGTTAGTCGGGAAATCAGAAGCGAAGGTATGTAAAGCTAGTTTTCCTCGGCAAGTTAGTAAGCTCGGTATAGTAAAGTAATTTAAAGGCCAGTAGAATATTCAGAAGTCATGTGTTATGTTTATTACGAATGTTGGTACGATATTAGAAGCATTATGTTATAATTAGCATGAAACTTGCTAGCACGATATAGATTCTAATACAAGTGTTAGGAACTGCACAACATGCCCAGTATGTGATGTAATACAGAATGTAGGATATTATCGGATTCAGTTGAAACCCAGTAAAACAATGTAATATCTGTAAGGCATCTCAGAAGTAGAATGATAGGTTAAAAATGAAGTTTAGGAAGCATGCTAGGGATAGTAAATCATGTTATTACAGAAACTCAATATACAGTACAGTATGGCAGAAGATTATATTTGTACATATACACTATTATCAGTCTCAGCATGAATTAAGTACATACATATCGCTATCACTAGTTCAGCATACAGCAGACACAGATACACTATAATTATTAGCTTCAGCATGTGATATATGCAGATAGTATTACTAGTTGAGACCACTGTATTGTCTTGGGGTTGGATTACCTAGCATCCCTGACCGCCCAGGGTTAATAGCTGTACCGACTCATCCGCCCAGGATACGTCGCTCTACGGAGTGGCATGCCGTCCCACAGGGGACGAAGATGGAATGCCAGTTTTCCCCATATTGTGCCTTGGTCGGCCCTTACACACCCCTGTCGAGCGGATACGCCCGGGTGTTGATTCAGGAGTCCTCCGGACTCAGGTACAGTTATAGTCAGGGGCTCAGTGAGCCCAAGTGCATACCCAGGGGACCGGCAGGATGCTTATAGGTATTATAGGAGATGGGATGACCGGGGTAGGGGTATAGATTTTGTGCTGGTTGTACCTCCCGGCTTATGGGGGCCGGGTAAGGTTTGTGTGTGCTATGTTATGTTGTGTTATGTTATGCCATGTCACATTAGATACGAGTAGATCGACAGTAGAATGATACATCTCCAGGTATGACTCCTACTCCTTCCAGTATAGTTAAGAGTAGGCATAGTTTCACATTATCAGACAGTTAATCTTTTCCTTCCTATTTTAGTTTCATTAGTTGTATTGTTGTTTTCAGATATTCCTTTCAGTTATTGCTTTACATGCCCAGCACCAGCGGTACTGACGCCCGGTGAGGCGCTGTATTACTTGCCTGCAGGTACCCATAGACGAGGAGGTGATCCCTCGTGATTCCTGTCAGCGATCGAGTATTCAGCTCCTGTCATCCGGAGACTGAATTCCAGAGGTGTATTTCGTTTTCTTTTGTTGCACAGTACGGGTAGGTCGGGGCCCTGTCCCGATCATTTCTATTGTTATTCCTAGAGGCTTGCAGTCTGTATATATTTCCCTGTGGTCAATTGAGCCGGTCGTGTGAGGCCGTGCAGTTGTATAGCTGTTAGTACTTTTACTTCTTTTATGTTGGCCGTGTGGGGCCATAGCTTGACAGTAGTGGTGACCTTGTCGGTCACGTAGCCTTCTAGTAGTTCGTTGTTGATTTGCAGATAACTAGACAACATGGTGGCCTTGTCGGCCCGCATAGGTTTCCCTATAGTAGTATGTTTATGGTTAGCTGTCATTACAGGTACAGGTGGCTATAGGCCAATGGGCCGGGGGCTGTGTTTACAGCCTTTGTATAGCCCTTTGTTTCCAGAAATGTGAGTTAGAGCCAGCCAGACACCAGATGTGCTTAGGCTCACCAGATAGCAGTCTAGGTCCTACTAGGGCACCAGGTGCCAGTCATACCCCCCAAGGCGGGGCGTGACATTTTTATTACTATTTAGATTTTATTTGGTGATGAATTTTTGAAAATCCATGTCATGACATAACTTTAATGATGTAGGGGATGTTGAAGAATGAGTGAATTTAATGGTGATGACTAATGAATTGGATTAATAGATGTGCTAAAAAGTTAATGACTTTTAATGGTGGTAGGGAGGGGGTGGAGGAGGAGGTGTTGGTGGCTCTAAGGTGATGAGAGGGAGAGAGATAAAAGGAGAAAAAGAAAAGAAGATATTTTTTTTTTAAAAAAAATAGGAATATAACTCCCCACTCTCCCAAGGAGAGTGCATTATACTTTCTCTGCCACATAAGCATATAAGGGTGCATATATTTACATTTTAAAATAGTTCAGGAGGGTCATAGGTACCCCGCAAAGTTAAAGTGTGTAACAGCAATTTCAGGCAAAATTAGAGTGTGTTTTGAACCCTTTTCCCATTGAAAAATTAAAATCTATTCTTTAAAAAGGGGCTTAATTAAAATGCCCAAAAATAGAAAATAGATTTTTGAAAAAAGAATAAGGGCTAGGAGGTGAAAATTCATCCTCCATAGCAAGGACTTTCTGCATGAACTCAGGGATCGGTGCAAGCATGCAATTGGAAACATTTTGATGATAGCTTGGCCCCTAGGTAG
The DNA here is from genome assembly GCA_035772735.1 of Datura wrightii. Taxonomy (NCBI): domain Eukaryota; kingdom Viridiplantae; phylum Streptophyta; class Magnoliopsida; order Solanales; family Solanaceae; genus Datura; species Datura wrightii. The sequence continues at coordinate 111,920,814 of JASDFA010000019.1, forward strand.
GCTATGGTTTACTCACTTTTGTGTTAGACTTTGATTAGCTAAACATATACATGCGTATATTTGATGTACTTTTGATGGGTAAGATCGAAACCTAGACAAATCGTTATTGACTATTTGAAACAGTGAGATTTAGCAGATGAACAAATTAAAGAAGGGGTGGTAATATCCCCATAATGTGAAAACCCAAATGGGAGAAATTGCAATAAAAATAGTCTATGCGTGGGGGTTGTAGGTGAGAGCGATTTGATTGTATATAGAATGACCTTCGGGCATTGATATTGAATATATTTATATGTATATAGTGTTATATACTAATTCTTTCTAAATTGTAATCCTAAACGGATAGCTATATAAATCATGGTTATAGTATGCAATAAGTGAATATTTAAGGGTTGTGATTATTACCGGACATGATGTAAATCTCGCAAATTAGAAGAGTTAGATTTTACATAATAACCTGTGTGTTTAATGAGTTATTATGTAATGCTTGGGTACGTGGATATTATGTGTAATGAGGATTGTAATGTTAACAATTAATTATTGAATAAACTTGTTATGGTGCTACCCAAGGTGGCGGGCGATATAGTGTAGAGTATGAAATTGCGAAGAATGATCTGTGAGGAAACTGGTTGAAGTACTGCCAGATAGTACCGTTATAGTTAGACTGTTGTGGCGGCAGTAATGCCGCTGCAGCGGAGCCCAAACCAGCAAGCGACCCAGGTTGCACTTGTGATGTTATGGATACCAATTGATTTTTTTTAATAATATTTGGATATGAAATTGGGTTTAGAACTATGCTTTGATTTTACTACTTGATATGTATACATAACTCTTGTTGTGTGTGATTTATTATTTGTTGTGCTATGATGTGTGTCCCGAGATTGAGGGGCGAGTTGGTATCGATTGAACGTATGCATGAGATAATGTATGATGCGGAAAGGCAAATCATTAATATGACGGTATGTGAGGCGTGGGGCCAAAGGGGAAGAACTTGGATGAGCAGGCTAGTACGATTAGACTCTGAATGAAGGTTGGAGATATGAGTGGCTCATGCCTGAGGTGAGCATTCGGGCGAGCAGTTTGAGGGATTACACAGACAGGTATGGCTAAAAGACCATGCGGTTGGGTGTACGAATATGGGTACACAGATAGGTATGATGAATGTTTCATACGACTGGGGGTACAGTACATGGATTTCTAGAATTCTCTGCAGGTCATGACTGGAAGGGCAAGCATAAGACCTTCTAGCATGTGTGTACAGTGATGTGATGGAGGCGTGTGCCCATTATATCATCGATGAATGATTGTTAGACAGATATTGTGCCGGTATGATTTAATTATACATACGGCTGTAGAGATAAAAATGTACAGGTATACAAGTGCGATACATGATATACCAACATAAATCGGGTTTGAGGTGAGAAACATGTGTGAAATACCATATATGGATACGCGTTCAGGTATGATATCTTATGGTATTTTCTTGGTATGGAGACAGATATGTGCATGTACTTAAATGTTTGGGAAAAATTGACTCCCTCGACATGTTTTGGTGACCTCTTGTGTGTACTTGAATTAGTTAATCAGTATTTGCGATTGAATGTTATTTTAATTGATTTTGTGGCGTATGAAAGGTAGAATGACGGGTTTAACAAAAAGGGAGTGAATTACCGTGAGACAGTGAGTAGACTTTATTAATTAATATACTAGATTTGAAAAAGTCTGTAAATTCTGTAAGTAATTGAGTAGGTTAATAAATGGTAATGAATGGACTTAGTCGATCACAGGGAAATGGTAAAAAAGGTAGATGTTCTATACACCTATATGGTGGAATAGAACTGAGCTGGATCAGGGTGAATTGGTTACTAACTGTTGGGATAGCGATGCAGCAGACACATCGTCTCGGCAGCGGAATCACTGCAGCGGCTTGAGCCTTTGCTGTAGCGGAAACAGAGAGAGGAAAATTTAAAGATTGAACAACGACTAGGATTGTAGAATAACTGTATGAACTATGACGAGTTTTAAGAGACAGTAAGGTAGTCATTAATTTAGATGGTTGTTGCATAAGTGAAATAATTGATTATATTAATAACGTTGATTGCATGTTGATTATTATGCTGTTATCTTAACTAACTTTAGTCAGCCAATGAAGCTTACCGGTACGTGTGGTGTACTGATACTACCTTGCTACACCTTTTTATGAAAACTTATTAAATAAATATATTATTTGAATGAAATTTTTTGCATGTTGTTTTTGAAAAAAAGGGTTCTCTTGTTGAAATAGAATCGAGTAGGTGGACGCACGACCCACCCATTTGGGATTGTGACAAGTTGGTATCAAAACATCTAGGTTATCGGTATAACAAGTACAAGAGCAATGCCGAGTAAACTCTTGCAGATTAATGTGCAGACGTCCACATCTAATCTTCGGGAAGCTATAGGGGATCTAGGAAGTCTCATTTTAGTCTTTCCTATCGTGTTGTCCGAGCGTGTCGATTACTTGGTTAAGTTTAATTGGTATTTGAAATATTTCAATTGGTATCTCAATGGGCTCAATTGGTATTAATAAGATTCCATCTGGAATCTGGCGACACAGCCATACTGGCGTGTGAGCTGATGAGAAAGTGTGAAATGTTAGTGATAATGAAGTAATAAGGGTGGCATAGGATGATCAACGTTGACTAGAGGGATGAATATCCCTGTTTGTGTTCTGCTCAATGAGTTTTGCTGCAGCAAGGTGTGTCCTGCCGTAGCAAACAAGATACAACGAAAAGTGGACCACCATAGCAGGTTTGCTGCAGCGAAAAAGACGCTGTTAGACAGAATTTAATCCCCTTCCTGTTTGGAAAATTTTCGGTTATGTCAAAGGTGGTGAATCGAGTATATGTGTATATCTAAGCTAAAGGGAGACCACAGAGAGGGAGGGGGGGGGGATATATTGTAACTCCAACTAGCTGGAAACCTTGGCGTTGTCGTTACCCAAGTCACTAGTCTCATCGTTCTCGTCGCCAGTGAGGAGGAATTAATCTAAAACATTTCTCAGGGACAATGTGGGAAACCATAGGTCCCGGAAGGAGAGTGCAGTACTAGATTTTCTTCACCCCTTTCACATGTGGACAAAAAGCTAGTCCCAAAATCGTCTTTTCTTCTTCTCTTTCTCTAAATCCTCCTGGAGCTCATCATGGGCCGGGGATAATGAGGCAACTGCTCACTATAAGCCTCAGGGTCCACAATAGCTGCATTAGATGATGTACCTCCCTGGGGTAGTCTAGGCAACTCACCCAGTAACTCCTGCATAGCTGCCAAACTAGCCCCATCGCTGCCAGGGCCATCACTGTCATCCTCTGAGTCAGTCGTCCTCTCCTTCCATGCACACCTTTCACTCTCAAGGGATTGAAGGGTGTATCAAACCCTAGCATATAACCCCTCACCTTCTGAGGCATACCTGCCTACCAATAAAGCATAGTGGTGAGGGAGGAAAATGATAGACTGACCCACTCTGGGCTTGAAAAAGTTCAAATCACCATCCCACCCTAACTCCACTATTTCTAGTTCAAAAACCTCAGAAAATAGCCTATAGGAGGACAATATAGATTACTTGAGAATAAATACTAGTAGAAGTGGCGTACGTGAGACTCTTTCCCAGTTAGGGATACGGGGATGGGAGAATTAAGTTTGTGTGTTGGGTCCGTTTAGTTATCCTATTGGCCTTGTAGGACCTCAGAAGACAGGGTGGGATAAAGTTCTGGTTAAATTCGATGGCGATAACAGTAAGACTGCGATAGGAAGGGTATAACTAAAATTATGACCCAACGTGGATTTGGGACTGTGATACGATACAAAATCCCTGCATATCACATGAGGCCGTTCGGGGATGAACGGTATTTTAATTGGTATCTGATGTAAGGACTTGTATGTCATTACGAAGGAAAACTGATTTAGGATACTCTAAAGGGGCTAGAATATGAATAAGGAAGTGGCATGGAGTGAGCTAATAAAAGTTGGTGGTTTTAGGGGAGCTACTGGTTACGAAGGACCATTGCAGCGGTAATTTTTCCTTTGCAGTGAGACTGTTACCACAATCGAAGGCCCCCCATAATGGACCAGGAGGAATACTATCGATTCACCAATGGCGGCGTCTTGGGCTCTATAGCGGGTCCACTGCAGCGGAAATATGATTGCTGCAGCGGAAAATTGGAGGCAGTAAATAGGTTTAAAGTGAGATTTCAGGGAGTTTACCTTATAATCTTAAGACACGAAGTTTGAGAGCTTTGGTGGAAATTTTCAAGGGCTAGAGCAATTTCTTATTCCAAGGGAAGATTTTCTTGTTAATCCTTCCATCTTGTAATTCTCTAACACCTAGAATTAAAGATAGTCTCTAATGATGAATTCCTATCTAAGAACTCTAGGTTTGTGAAAACTAGGGCTAGGGTTATCGAAATGATTGGGTGTTGATTTCTAGGCCTAAAAGTTGTGAATTAACACTTACTATAGTGAATGTGATTATAGAACATTATTTTGATGATAGTTTGAGACCTAGAATTCAGTGAATTTGAAACCCCTAACCTTAAAAACTATTTTAAGAGGGTTAGAGGAGTAAAAACTTCATGAACAAGGGTTAGATGCTTGTTGTAGAGTTGGGTTATGATAATTTAGACTATGATTATCGAATTAGGTCGTAAACAATGGGTAGAATAGAGTGGGTTGAGTTCCCACACCCTTGAATCGAAGAAGTAGCTTATTGATTGATTCCTTAATGTCTTATTTCTAGACTTTGAACGTTTGGAGGCGTTGAGAAAAGGCAAAGCTCCCGCGAAGTAGCTGCATGTTCCAGTTTTGCGATCCAGGTAGGTTATGACTTACCTTTGTATTAGACTATAATTAGTGAATCATATACGTATGTACTATGGATGTACAATCAATAAGGGTAGAGGAATTATAAAATATGACGACTTGAGGAAATACTTGTAGTAACGTAACTATAAAAGTGGAGGATTAAGCCTAACTATGAGAACACGCGGATAAGTGAAACCTAATTGATGATTAATAATGGGGGTGCACTCTTAATGTGATGTTCTTGACAAGTACTTTTGATTAGATATTCTTGATAGCAGGTGTTGATGACATATGATTGTAATTGTTCTTGATGATATATTTTGATGGTGTATTTGATAGTATAAATTATGAATATATCTTTGTGCATGTGTTGTATAAAAGAAGAGAAACAAGAATGAAGCAAGGTGAATAAACCTAATTGGGTTATGTGAACTTGTTGGTGCTCTTTTATATGCCATGAATGAGAAGGTGAATCGGTGATGCAAGTTAACTATCTTAGAACAATTCTGAGGTAAGGAAAGATAGGTAATTGTAAGAATTCATAGTTAACCAGGTTGAGTGATTCGGACTCAGTTTTATCTAATTAATCTTATGTGTTCATGAATTGGCTTGAAAAAAATTAAAAATACTAATAGAGCGAAGATTGAATCGAATAGATTGCTTTAAGATGGAAAGTCACAGAATTAAGATGTTAAATAAGGTTGAGAGAACCTAAATGAATGATGGGTCCCTAGGTAATAAGAGTGCTGACAAATTTAGCCTGAAAAATTGTGAATGATATCTTTGTGATGGCTTGGTTGTGAATTTTGATTGAAATGGGTCTACGTGTTTAATAGTTGATAACTAATATATTAATAAGTAATGGTACAGGAAGAATCACATCTTAAATTAGATAACTGGTAAATATGGTGAGTTGTGGGTGTAGCTAATTGGTCTTCGTGCCTTTACCTTGTGGAATAATAGTGATATATTATATGATTGTAGATGAGGCTTGAGAATCTCAATGCGATAATTATTATGGTGAGAGTTAAGAAAAATTGGGATAAACAATGTGTGCTTATATGGTGTCATATGTGTTGATCAAATGATATAATTGATGAACTGTGCTGATGATTGTTGATTTATATACCTTTTGAGTGGTAACCTGAGCTAACTGAGTATATTTTCATGATAAATATGATGCTTGTTGTGATTCATTACTTCTTTCTAAATGGTCACATGAGTTGACGAAGTATAATTATTGAAACCTATGCTAAGGATCCGTGGTTGATAAATGGGTTTGCCGAGTTGTCATACGAGTTGACTGGTTGATATCATGTTGCTTATGCAGATGAGTGAGGGATAATAAATTCTTATCCTGTGGTGAACGTGAATGAGATTGCTGGTATACCTTACCTTGAGGTGAGAGGCTCGTGTTCAAGGTGAGCATCCAGATGAGAAAAATTATATGTGTATGAGTACTTGGATATGAGTAGCTCATGCCCAAGGTGAGCATTCGGGCGATCAGTATGAGTGGGTACACAGATAGGTATGACTAAATATTCATACGACTGGGTGTACGGATATAAGTTCACAGACAAGTATGATTCATACGGCTGGGTATACAGTACATGGATTTCTAAAGTCCCCTGTAAATCATGACTGGAAGGGCAGAAATAAGACTCTCTGACATGTGTGTACAATGTGACGGAGGTGTGTACCCGACACATTACCATGTATGATTGTGGTAGAGAGTAGTACAGGTATGTCATGATATATATACGACTGTGAGATAGAGATCAATACAGGTATGTTTGATATACATACGACTGTGTGATAGAGTTCAGTGATAAGTATGACGTTGATATGGGTATAAACATTGATAAGATGAAATTGATGATGACAAGCTTATTTATCGTGTGTTCGGTGTGCATGTGATCTGCCGCATAATCGTGTCGCTTGTTTTATAATTCTTGATGTTTGATGAAATTGATTGGGTATGACTTAATATTTGCGTGTATAAACATTAGATAAATGTGATTTATGTATGAATGGATACAAAGATAGGTATGACTAAATATTCATACGACTGGGTATACGGATATGAGTACATAGACATGTATGTTTCATATGGTTGGGTGTACAGTGTATGGATTTCTAGAGTCCCTTGCAGGTCATGATTGGAAGGACAGAAATAAGACCCTTTAGCATGTGTGTACAGTGATGTGATGGAGGCGTGTGCCTGACACACTACCAGTGATATGATGGTGATAGAGATCAGTACAGGTATGTCATGATGTACATACGGTTGTGAGACAGAGATCAGTATAGGTATGTGTCACGACCCGAACGTACACCTGGATCGTAGACACGGGACAAGGGACCCTGAGAGACCCCAAGTCGGCCCCTGGCACACACATTAGTTAATATCATCTAAATAAACTAAATAGTACACATAACTCATAGTGGAAACGTAAACATATCGTAACAACCGAAAGTACTGGGCATATACATAAGCTGAGTTCTACATCCTGCCTGAAAGCCTCTACTACATAAGATGGGTTGATGGGACAACATCCCCAACTAACCTGACCAATACTAAAACACAAATAACATGAAAGTCTGTCAAACGACCCTCGAAACATGAGGACTCACCAATAGCTGAGAGCGAGAACTGAGATGAACTAAGGATGGGGATGAGCCTCAGATCCGAACCCTGTATCATGAAATGATACAACATAGAAAGTATGCGGTCAGTACGTGGAATGTACTGAGTATGCAAGGTAAGTAAAAGGGACATTTAAAAGTAAAACAACCTTATAAATAAACATAGGAGAGGGACATCATGCTTGTATCATAAACTTCGTAAGTAAACATAAGGCTCAAGACTTTCAAATTGTTCATAAATCATTCATTAGCATAATCACATATAACTTTATCAAAACATAACTTGAGCCAATAATATAAGTATAATAATGCATAAAACATGCGGAACAATGGGAGGACTCGTCATAACCGACACCATCATGGTAGAGCCTTTCATGATGCCCCAACTATCTCATTCAAGTGGGCAGAACTGACCCTGGCTTGCTAGGCGAGGGTCGTGCATTAGGTTTGATATCGCATTTTAGGGGATTATTATCAATACAATATATTATAGAAACCCACGGTTTCACGTGGTTATGAGACGCCGGCGTAGTCCTTTAAACGCCGAGCTGCTCGGTTCTAGACACAGCTCTCAAAAACATGCATATAGGCTCATATGTGAATCAATAACATCATGCATAAAGATTTATCGGCTAAAATATAACATTTATTATCATTGATCCCCTTTAAAACATACTTAGCCAAGAATCAAAGGCCCTTTTCATCGGCCAACACCATAAATTGATAACTCATGCAATTCGTTCATAAATCGTAAATCATTCTTCAACATGTGGACATTGCCCAATACTTTGACATATTCAATTCTTTCAAAAATATGCTCATAAACATGGGTAACTTGAAACCATTCTTTTCCATCATCAATAACCTCAAAATATTTAATATTCATCATAAATCATAACTTTCATGAATCTTCATCAAAGCATTTTAGATGTAAAAAGCTTGAAATATGATTTTAAAGAAAATAATATAAAACCTATCCATCATTCATAATTCAACAATTAAAACTCAATTAAATCCAACCCATAAAGAGAAATCACATTTCCATGCATTTGAATGAAATTTCATAGAACTTGAATAGGAGAATTCATGATTTAATTGAAATTTGGGCATGAATGTGAAAGGATTCACCCATTATAAACCCTACATACCTGGAAATGGACTGATTTCAATGTTCCTTAAATACCCACAAAGAAATTGATGAAAACTTGGAGAAGAAGACCTTGAATCTCCCAAAAATCTCTCTAAAGTTCTTGCATGAGAATGGGCATGCATAAAGGACTTAACTCATCTTATCACACTCAAAAAAATATTCAAAATGACATAGTTTAGGGTCTAAAAGTATGAAAAAGTCAAAAAATACCCTTAATGAACCTACCTTGAGAAATGGCTAAATAGATCCCACGGGTGGTACCAACGGGTCATGGAAACTACCCACGGCCCGTCTTGTCTTCTCGTTGAATGCACTGCTGAAGACCCATTCTCGGAATCGAACAATGGACCGTCAGGACGGCCCATCACTACAGAACAACGGATCGTCATTTCCTTCCGTCAAAACCCACCGGAAAAACTTAATCTCCAACAACGATTACAAACCACGACTCATGGTTCCAACTAACGGGTCGTTGGAACGCCCGTTGGAAGTCACCTGAAAAACCTAACTCCTTCCACGACTGCTGACGATGGCCCGTTATTTCCCACAACGAGTCGTCCTACCTCCTGTGGTTTACACTGCCAGTCAACCTGATCCTAGCCACGATTGTAAAGGACGGCCCATTGTATCTCACAACGGGTCATCGTACCAACCGTTGTTCACACTGCCACCTAAACACCTGAACCCATGACCACCAACGACGGCTCGTGGTTACTTACCATGGGTCGTTGTACCTATCATCCTGCAACTTTTCCCCACTTTTAGCAGTTTTGCATTTTAGTGTCTACTCCTAAGCACTTTCAGGGTATTACAATATGTTTAATGTATATACGGTTGTGTGATAGAGCTCAGTGACAAATATGATGTCGATATGGGTATAATATTTGATAAGATGAAATTGATGATAAGTATTTACCGTGTGTTTGGTGTGCATGTGATCCGCAACATAATTGTGTCTGGCTTGTTTTATAAGTCTTGATGTTTGATGAAATTGATTGTGTATGAGTTAATATTTGCGTGTACAACCGTTGGGTAAACGTGATTTATGTATTATTTCTGGTTTACTCCTGAGTGCGAGAATGTTTCATAAAAAAGGGGGATAAATTGAATGATTGCGATAAGATGAAAAGTGGTGAAGTGTATATTTTATTAAGTATAGATTGCTACAGTTTTGTACGATGTTAGACCTTTTGTAATTGATGAGATGTTGGAAAAATATAAGGTTTTTAGCGAAGTTAAGTTATTGCCTGGAGCAGTACCGCTACAGCGGTCAAGTTACCACTATAGTGAGGCCTAAACAATGTGCAGGTTAGCCCTTACGGCTAAATTGGATAGAGAAATACGGTTGTATGGTTAAATAACTGTCAGGAACAAAGAGTAAAGAAATTTTCTTGGTAAATTATTGAGTGGTTGCATAAACTGAATTATTGATTCCATTAATTTTATGCTATTGCGTAAACTAATTGTATTCGGTCGATGATGCCTACCAATACGTGTGGTGTACTGATACTACTCTTGCTACACCTTTTTGGGTGTAGGTTGTGGAAGATTCGAAGTTTCATGATGGACGTGGCATATTCAACATCATCTTTTGCACTTTTCCGCAGGCAAAGCTGTGTCTTTTATTTATCGGTATTCTGTTTAGAGCTCTTGTATCTATCTAGACTAGATCTTTGGGAGACAATTTTTTGAAGATTTTTAATGGTGTAATTCCTTGGGTTGTTTTATGAAAACTTATGAAATAAAGATATTATTTGAATGAAATTTTTCACATGTTGTTTTTGGAAAAAAGGGTTCTCTTGTTGAAATAGAATCAAGTAGGTGCCTACACGGCCCACCCATTTGGGGTCGTGACACAATGAGAATGATATTTCTTTAAGTTGTTAAATGACACAATATCATTCACGAAATCCTTTTCATATTCCATAATATAATTATTGAAAAGTATAGCATGAACTTTTGTGTCCCGCAAAAATTAAACTTGAATGGTCAAAAAACATATATATAAGAATATAAAATATGATAAAAATAGATAAGAAGTCAAACATATATGTAAAAATAATATATATATATATATATATATATATATATATATATATATATATATATATATAAAGAATTATTATATTTTTGTCAACTAATGTTATACTCATTTGTGTATTTTTTGTTTCCCTTTTTACATTCTTTTACTAATCCATTTCAAATTACTAAGACTTTTATTATTCAATGAGAATCATATTGCCTTAAGTTGTTAATTGATAAAATTTCATTCACAAAATCCATTTCAGATTTCATTGCAAGATTATCTCAAACAAATTGCGCACAAGAGTTATAATTATAATAATTTATAATCTTACAACCAAATTTATTTTATGAATGAAGAAATCTGAATAGATGAAACTTGTGAATGTATGAGTAGATGAAGAATGTCCGCTACAAATAACACAAAATTTGAATAACATAATATCAATATAAGACTCTATTAAAGAAGATAACATAGTATCAATTTAAACTCAACTAAAGGAGACAATCTAAGTTAAATTATTTTGAACGTAAACAATTTGAGCCAGCATAACAATTACTATTGTCTTTTTCAAATCCACAACATAAAAAATAATTCATAACATGAATAAAAAAAAGAATATAGATAGATTAACACGAAAACATACATGGTTGAAGATTGAATCAAAGATGTTGATGTAGAAGAATTGATGAATTAAATTATGCAATTATAAATTATAAAAAAACTTTTCCAAATTAGAAAGGAGAAATATCTTTTGTGGAAGATTTTTAAATTTTTATTTTTTTTCAGATTTATACCAAAAATAAAGTTATGCTATAAACAGAAAATCTAATATGATAAAATAAGATGATGAGAATAATTAAAAATAATAATTGTGTAAAAATAGCGAATAATAATTTTGTCTACTGCAGATATTTTAACGAAGGGCAAAAAGTTCAATCAACATTTTTAAGGATCTTCACACTTCTAAATATAATATAGTGATTTTACTTTTTAATTTCAAACTCACATTCTTTAAATAAATAACTTTTTTTTATATTTGGTAATTGAGTAACACATTTATTGTCTCTAATATTTTTGTGATTGTTGTTTTATCTTAATTATTAATATTATAAAATTTGATTGAGGATGTGAAGGATTGATGAGTAGGCACAAGGAAGACTAGTAAAGCCTTGATTTAGGCCCTTAAAATTTTGAGATGCCAAATATTTTTAATAATAAATTTTATGATTTTTTTTTAGTTTAGACAATATAAAAGTTTATAGAAAATAAAAAATACAAAAGATATGTATTTAAAAAAAATAAGGAGAGAGAGATTTAAAGATTATCTACTCTTCAACAATAAAAACAGTTTAGTATTTTAAATTAAATTACTTAAATCCTGATATTAGTAAATACAATTTTTCTAACAATATCAAAGATAATACATGTCCAGCATTTTTTTTTTGTAATTTAAATTATCTCTACCTTATAAGATAACAATATCTCTCTCTCTCTCTCTCTATATATATATATATATACATATATATATATACATGCCTCTAGAGTCAAGAATGATATTTATTTTTTTCTCAAATTTTCAACATTCTTCTTAATTTTTTGCTATTTCTATATTTATTAGAAAACTTAAAATTTATTATTTAATTACATTCTTGTCACCCCCCGCCTTGGGAGGCATGACTGGCACCTGGTGCCTACTTGGACCTGGACTGCTGAACTGACTTAGCCAAAGCACTTCTGGTGCAAGGCTGACTCTAACTCTAGAATCAAGAAAACAACGGGTTATATAGCGGCTGTAAATACAGCCCCCGGCCGAGAAGGCCTATAGCCACCTGTGAAAGTAAACAGCTAACCAGAAACAACCAAATATAAGGAGTCCTATGCGGGCCAACAAGGCCACCATGATGTCTAGTTATAGCGGAAAAACGAAATCAGGCGCTAAACTGGTCTGTGACCGACAAAGTCATTAACTAACAGCTGAACAATGCCCCACACGACCATCACATATAATCTAATCACATATATGGCCCCACACGGCCGATACATCTAACCACAGGGAATATAATACAATCTACAAGTCTCTAGGAGTAATAAGATAGTCGGGACAGGGCCCCGACCTACCCATACTACATAAACAAAAAGAAAATAAATCTCTGTCACTCAAGCTCCGGAAGAAAGGAGCTAAAGGCCCTGTACCGCTGACTGAAACTACGAGGGATCTGCTCCTCGTCGATGTGCACCTGCAGGCAAGTAATGCAGTTCCCCAAAAGAGGGCGTCAGTACCACAGGTACTGAGTATGCAGAGCAATAGCTGTAAATATCTGAAAGTAAATAAATAAGCTGACAGTAACTGAAATAAAGAGAAACGGACTGAAGCTGACTGAAATAATGGAATCAGGACTAAACATAAGTATATTGGGAAGAGTAGGAGTTATACCTGGCAACAAGGCGTTCTACTGCCTATCTGTCAATAACTAAAGCAACATAACATAAGCCTTACATGGCCCCATAAGCCGGAAGGTGCAATCAAAACATAACAACCCACACGGGCCCCCATTAGCCCTAGTGAGTACACCTCGATCTATTTACCCCTATCCAGGTCATACCCCACCACCTACTAACTATGAGCATCCTGCTGGTCCCCTAGGTATACAGCTTGGGCCCGCTGGGCCCTTGACTATAGTTGTGCCTGAGTCCGGAGAACTCGTGAAATCAACACCCTGGGCGCAAGTGCTCGATGGGGGTGTATTGAGGCCAACCACGACAAAATATGAGGAGCTGGCTCCCCATCTTCGTCCCTGGCGGACGACATGCCACTCTGTAGAGCGACGTATCCTCTCCCTCTGGCGGACGAGTCGACACAGCCATTAACCCTGGGGCGGTCACGAAAGCTATACAGGTAATCCAGCCCAAACAATGCAAATACAGGTCTCAACTGGTAACAATAACTACACACAGTCACATACTCCTGACACACTCTACTGAGAGTCATCCTGGATTACTATGCTGGAGAAACTGACAAATAAATCTATCTGTATAGCGAGAGCGTATTTGGCCTTTTGGGCCTCATGCTGATGCTACTCACTTCTGGGATAATCTGTATGAATGTCTACACACCATGTGCATGTATTTGATTAGAGGATCCTGATAGTGATCATGATCGCTAATAGTCTGGACTGAGTAGAGCAAGGTTTGAAGTGTCCTAACAATACTTTGAATATCCTTCTAGGACGTCTGTAACTTATGAGTAACTGTGGGGTTACGGATAGCTAACTGTTGTATTCTTCTAATTAAGCAACTATAGGGCTGGCCCTCTCCTGGGACTCTGTACTTGAATACTTTACAAGAACTGACTAGGGTGCTGGCTCGTCACGGACTACTGATATGGACCCCTCCTTGGGGTACCCACGGGTTTATCTAACTGGGATGATTGGGCTGGCTTGCTGGGTGTCCTACATGATAACTGTTAGGTCGACTAAGACTGACAATCACCGATAAGGCTGAAAGGACGATGTACGATCACTCAACACACTGGAGAACTCTGGTGTTGCTAACTCTGGAATATACTTATTCTGTCTCTATTTATGGTTCCAGAACGTGCGATAACGTTAATGACCTCTAAGGATGCTTTCCTGCTAATACAGGCACCAACTGATTGTCAGACCACCTAACTGCGCCCATACCGTTTAACCAACTGATTCAGGCTACTAACTCTTACGAGCCTCTGAAGTCTAGGCCTGGAAACAAACATATAAGTCTACCATCCCAAAAAGCTGAGAATAAAAGAGTTTCTTATAGCTAACCAGAATTTCTGTAACTGTAATCCCTGTTAGCAGCTAACCGCAGCATATCTGATACTTATATACGTATATTAATAACCGCTAATTACAACATATCGAATTACAATCTAATGGTAGAAACCATCTCAGCATCTGAGATCGTTACTTCTATTCGAGAACATAAGTCGTAACACTGTATGACTAGGATACTTGCCAAGAGTTAAGCCTTACATACCTCGTTCATCGTTTACGATTAGCTGGCGAGGTTCGGCTGGTATTCAGTTGTTCTTCCCAACTGTAATCAGATTAACGGAATAATCGATCTGTCTTCATTACTGAATTCAAACAAAACAATAACTTTATATATATATATATATATATTGACTATACTTCAACTTATTGAAAGACGATCAAGAACTCGGGATTTCTCGGGAATCTAGAAGAGAGAAATACTTACTTTATATCTGTGATCATATTGACAATAGTTTGGAGCAATTCCAACAACTTTGGCTCAGCGAGATGACGATTCGCCGGGTGAATTTCACGAAACTAACTCCGTAGGAATGCTCCCTACAGCCTTATACTTCGATACCCGAAGTTAATTTGAGTTTGGACGACATTTGGCAGCGTAATCGAAAGAAAATTATATAAACCCTTTGTCCTTCTCTCTGTTCTGGTCATGAGATATAGGGAAAATAACATAAAGTTTAGGGGTAAGGCCTATATATACTTGAAGACATATGCATAGCAACATGGCACGCTGGCCAACGCGCCAATTTTGCTCCGTGCCACGTTGGATATCGCGGAGATGGTGCCTCCGTGCCACGTTGCCCCTCTGGGCAATGCAGTTCGGCCTCCTCTTGCATAAATCCAACTTGGAACCTGTTCGGCCTTTCCCCGG
The DNA here is from genome assembly GCA_035772735.1 of Datura wrightii. Classification (NCBI taxonomy): domain Eukaryota; kingdom Viridiplantae; phylum Streptophyta; class Magnoliopsida; order Solanales; family Solanaceae; genus Datura; species Datura wrightii. The sequence goes on from JASDFA010000019.1 coordinate 111,936,149, forward strand.
GCCCTTTCCTTGCACGTATGGCATTCTAAAACTTTCAGAAAACATGCGAATAGGGCAACTAAGTGCTACAAACTTACGGCGTGTAACATCCTCCCCCCTTAAGAACATTCATCCTTGAATGTTAACTTCTGCTTGCAAGAACCTTAATTTGCAATTCTTATTCTGGAAAAATTTCACAGAGTCTCCCCTGTAATATGGACTATCCAAAAATCCTAAAATGCAGAAAAGTCCAATATAGGTACGCCACACAATATATAGTATTCATTTCACAAGAAACTGGAGTCAACTACTCCACATATACATGTATATCGTGCAATTTATGGAACAACAATAACAACATACCTATGGCTGCACAATCTGACTCTGTATTAAGTAACTAAAAATATCTGGTTTCCATTTCATCTTCTGCTTCCCAGGTCATCTCCTCTCGGCTCTTATTTCGCCATAGTACTTTGACCGAAGCAACATTTTTAGTCCTCAATCTCGGCTCTTAATTCCTCAGTGATTTGAACGTCCTTGACTGGGACAATCTGGGAGGGATCTCCTATGCACTTTCTCAACATTGATACGTGAAGAACTGGGTGCACGGATTCCAATTCTGGAGGTAGATCCAATTCATAAGCCACCTGGCCTATCCTTCAGCGAATCTGATAAAGCCTAATAACCTTGGGCTGAGCTTGCCTGTCTTAGCCAATCTTGTCACACCCTTCCTCGGTGAAATCTTTAGCAATACCTAGTCAACCAAACTAAACTCTAGGTTTCTCCACCACATATCAGCATAAGATTTCTGGCGGCTCTGAGCAGTCAGCAGACGTTCCCTGATAAGCTTTACTTTTTCTTTCTGCCCATTTTAACAGGTCCAGGTTTGTTCTATCTTCCTGAAGTTATCATCTAAACGGCTTCCACTTTCGTTTATAGTGGCCCCTGAGAGTCTGAGTTGTATATTCTACTTAGTCATCAATTTGGGTACGAGGAACTGTACTTAAGTTATCATATGTCACCGTCTGTTCCAATATCCCTTCTTAAAATTTAGTCATAGATTGCGCCCCTCTATCGGAGTTTATCAAACACTAAGGCTCTATGCATCCCATCTATTTCTGGGGTATTTAACCTGGCATAAGTCTTAATGGCGACATAATTTCATCTGGCGAGGCACGAATTGACCTCATTGGTCTTATCATACTGACTCAAATAAGGTCAGGCTACACCTAGTGTGAGATAACCCTGTGACTGTATTCGTATTAATTACTCTCCATTCCCTTGCATACACGATCATCTCTTATACTGGATAACTCTGTTCCTGCTATTTCACCTTTTCTGGTCTGTTGTTGGGGCTCTTCTTCTATGATTTAATGGTATCCCCAGTCCTCTCATACCATATTGTTGCATTTTGGTTAAATTCTTGGAGCAACAAACACATAAATCTTAGCTATAGTCTGCTATTTGAAGTTTCGCGACCCTTGGAACGTGAGGTCAACATCCACACCTTGTGACCTTGCTCTTTGTTATATTGAAGGCTCGTAACTGTCCGTTGGGCCTTGTTTCCAAGCTACACTAAATTAGGGTCTCCGTGTCGGCGCTCTCTTACCTTCCCCTTAGGCGGACGTACCGTGACATTCTAGGCTACAACCTTACTGTCTCTTAACTGTTAGCCCGAGGCTCAGTCCTCAATATACGATGTTCTATCAACCTGGAGTTGATTCTAATTCCCCCCCTATAAGTCTGGTATTCGTGCTTTTCCTCTTACCTTCCTTAGACCGAGCTCTGGGGTCATGGTACCTACCTTACATTGTCAATAAAGTTACCGGCTGGGTTTCAGCCTATACTTATTCTGGCTTGCAGTCGGACCCATTTTATTCATATGACCTCCCTACCTTTCGATATTACAAACTAAGGTCATAACCATTATCTTGCAGGTATATCCTACTGTTATTAGCATGCTACGACGGATTCAACCTTTTTTCTGACTTGAACTTGAATATTATGGGAGTTTATCGCTGATGGATTTCTTACACACACTTCGAGTAAGCTGGTAGTCTTACCCGCTTTTCTGACTTATTACCGTGAAGGTCTGGAGAACTTACATAACATTGGGGCTCCCTACTCTTTCCTAACACTTTGTGGAGTCAATAAATCCAATCTTCGCCTTACTATTTACTCCAAGTATCATCGCCTCAATTTTTACGTCCTCTACTATACTGGAAAAAAAACTAAGAGGTAGGAATAGCCTTTTCTTACCGCAATGAAATGGGAATATGGAACTGTACAACATTCGAAAGGATGGAGGTGGGAATCCTGCATTTCCCTCTCCTTCTCACATCCATCAGGTAATCTAATATTAACTGTCATCTTGACCAGATCTTGTATATCTAACAGATAAGTCGACTCGTATATCTTCTATACTCCTGACTTCCTACTCTAAGGTTAGAAAAAATGAACTGGGGCGGTGCTGGTAGATGTATCACCGTATGAAGTTCCTAGTACTTCGGGAGAGTATTAGGGAGATTAAGGACGTCCGCTCCTGTCGTTAGGCTGACTATCTCCCAACTGTGGCGTCTTATTGATACCTCCTGCTGCTGCTGTAGTTAGCTTGCAATTGGCTGGTGTCTGTCTTATATTAAACATTACCCTAGACAGACATAACAAGGAAAACTTAGGGACTTAACCCTATACAACTTTGCTCTATAGCACAATCTGAGAAGAAGAAAGAGTAACCATCCTATCATGCCTCGCAGCCTCCTTCCTATAGTATGTGGTGCATAACACATCCATAGATAAGACTCTACTTAGCACGGCTTGCAGACTCCTTGGGATACGACCTGCTCTGATACCAAGTTTGTCACGCCTCGCCTTAGGAGGCATGACTGGCACCTGGTGCCCTACTAGGACATGGACTGCTGAACTGACTGAGCCAAAGCACTTCTGGTGCAAGGCTGGCGCTAACTCTGGAATCAAGAAAACAATGGGCTATATAGCGGATGTAAATATAGCCCCCGTCCGACGAGGCCTATAGCTACCTGTGAAAGTAAACAGCTAACTAGAAACAACCAAATATAAGGAGTCCTATGAGGGCCGACAAGGCCACCATGATGTCTAGTTATAGCTGAAAAATGAAATCAGGCGCTAAACTGATCTGTGACCGACAAGGTCCTTAACTAACAACTGAACAAGGCCTCACACGACCATCAAATATAATCTAATCACATATACGGCCCCACACGGACGATACATCTAACCACAAGGAATATAATACAATCTACAAGCCTCTAGGAGTAATAAGATGGTCGGGACAGGGCCCCGACCTACCCATACTTCACAAACAAAAAGAAACTAAACCTCTGTCACTCAAGCTCCAGAAGAAAGGAGATGAAGGCCCTGTACCGCTGACTGAAACTATGAGGGATCTGCACCTTGTCGATGTACACCTACAGGCAAGTAATGCAACGCCCCAAAAGAAGGCGTTAGTACCAAAGGTATTGAGTATGCGGAGCAATAGCTGTAAATATCTGAAAGTAAATAAATAAGCTGACAGTAACTGAAATGAAGAGAAACAGACTGAAGCTGACTGAAATAATGGAATCAGGACTAAACATAACTATACTGAGAAGAGTAGGAGTCATACCTGGCAACAACGCGTTCTACTGCCTATCTGTCAATAACTAAAGCATTATAACATAAGCCTTACCTGGCCCCCATAAGACGGAAGGTGCAATCAACACATAACAACCCACACAGGCCCCCATTAACCCTAGTGAGTACACCTCAATCTATTTACCCCTATCCAGGTCATACCCCACCACCTACTAGCTATGAGCATCTTCCCGGTCCCCTGGGTATGTAGCTTGGGCCCACTAGGCCCCTGACTATAGCTGTGCCTAAGTCTGGAGGACTCTTGAAATTAACACCCCAGGCTCAAGTGCTCGACGGAGGTGTGTAGAGGCTAACCACGGCAAAATATGAGGAGCTGGCTCCCCATGTTCGTCCTTGGTGGACGACATGCCACTCCGTAGAGCAACGTATCCTCACCCTCTAGAGGACGAGTTGGCACATCCATTAACCCTGGGGCGGTCACGGAAGCTATACAGGTAATCCAACCCAAATAATACAAATACAGGTCTCAACTGGTAACAATAACTGCTCACAATCACATACTCCTAACATGCTCTACTGAGAGTCATCCTGGATTACTATGCTGGAGAAACTGACATATAAATCTATCTGTATAGCGAGAGCGTATCTGGCCTTTTGGGCCTCATGCTGATGCTACTCACTTCTGGGATAATCTATATGACATTATACACACCATGTGTGTGTATTTGATCAGAGGATCCTGATAGTGATCATGATCGCTAATAGTCTAGACTGAGTAGAGTAAGGTTTGAAGTGGCCTAACAATACTCTGAATGTCCTTGTCACGCCCCGCCTTGGGGGGTATTACTGGCACCTGGTGCCCTACTAGTACCTGAACTGCTAGACTACTGAGCCTAAGCACTTCTGGTGCCTGGCTGGCTCGAACTCTGATTCACGAAATCAACGGGCTATACAGCGGCTATAAATACAGCCCCCGGTCGGCTAGTCCTATAGCCACATGTTCAACCACAACAGCTAACCAGAACCACATCAACATAAGGGAACCAATGCAGGCCGACAAGGCCATCATGCTTTCTAGTTATTTCTGAATCAAGAAAACAGGAGCTAAAATGCTATGTGACCGACAAGGTCACCACTACCAACTGAATAAGGCCCCATACGACCATTAAAAACATGCTAAGACATACACACAGCCTCACACGACCGGTATAACTAACCACAGGGAATACACAATCTGCAAGCCTCTAAGAATACTGATAAAATGGTCGGGATAGAGCCCCAGCCTACCCATACTGTACAATAAAAGAAAAGAAATACACCTCTAGCTGTCTAGCTCCGGATGACAGGAGCTGATGACTCTATGTGATGGCTGGAATTACGAGGTATCAGCTCCTCATCTATGAGTACCTGTAGGCAAGTAATGCAGTGCCCCAAGAGGGCGTCAGTACCACTGGTACCGAGTATGTAAAGCAAACTAAACATAACTAAATATAAGCAATAATACAGGTAGTTCTGAATAGCAGAAAGTAGCTGAAACTATCTGGGCTGGCGGAATCTGAAATAAGCTTATCTGTACAGAAGGTAAGGTAGAAGCATACCTGTCGACGTGGCGTCTTGCTATCTATCAGCTAATAAATAACATGTATATACATATATAACATACAAGAACCTATACCAGCCCCCATAAGCCGGAAGGTGCCAATCAATACGCAATCTATATACCCCTACCCGGGTAAAAACCATCCAAAAGTAAATCACTCCACTCGCCTACTAACTACGAGCACCTCTACCGGCCCCCTTGGGTCTGCAACTCGGGTTATGGTCTATGACTATAATTGTGTCTGAGTCCGGAGGACTCCTGTAACTGTAAACTGTAGTCTGTATCTGTAATCTACCCTCTGGGAGCAAGTGCTCGACAAGGTAAGCTATAATGCTATGCTGATCAGCCTGTTATGGGAAATACTGCATCCCATCTTCGTCCTACTGCGGACGGCATGCCACTCCTTGGAGTGATGAATCCTCACCCTCTGGCGGGCGAGTCGACACAGCTATTAACCCAGGGGTGGTGAGGACGCTCTAAGGGTGCCCTCATAGCACAAATAGGTCTCAACAAACAATAATCATGTATACCAAGCATGTTCGATTTGAAAATACTATCCATGTCTTGATATTCTATTCCGAATCTCTTTTTTGCATTAAACTGATTCTGTTACGGAGCTAACTGTATCTGAAATAATATCTGGCTACCTGATATTGACTTACTGAATTTTATTCTGAATATAGCATAATAACATAAAACATGCTTGTTGGGTTCATACTGGACTCAATACTCAACTTCTGAATTCTTCCTTTTAGCATTCACTCTATTTGCTATACTAGGATTACTAACTTGCCGAAGGAACTGGCTTTACATACCTCGATCTCTGACTTCTTGGCTAATTGGCGTAACTTGGCTAGTATCCAACTATTTCTCCCAACTGCATTCATAGTTATAACAGTTAGAACTAAATTCATCAATACTCTAGAAGAAAATATCACTTTCAATATATATATATATATATAGTCCAAACTTTGTCTTATCGAAAAACAGCCGAAAATTCGCTATTTCTCGGAAGCCCATGAGGGAAAAATACTCACTTCAAGGCTAGGAATATATTGATACTAATTTTGAGCAATTTCACTTACCTTAGCTTGGTAGCACGACGGTCCTCCGGCTGAATTTCATGAAACTAAACTCAGGAATGCTCCTTGCTGCTTAATGCCCCACTACCCAAGGTTATACTGAGTTTGGACCGCATGTAACAGCGTAATCAGAAGGAAATTATAGCATACCCTTCGCACCCTTTGTTTCTTGGTTACTCTCTCTGTGAATTTTTGGAAATTTTATGAAATTTAACATTTAAATCAAAGTTTGGAGGCTTTTATATTTGGGGCTGCACCTCACCTCCGTGGCACGCTGGCTATCGCGGAGGTTAGCCTCCGCGGCACGTTGGCCATTGCGGAGGAGGTCTGCCAGCATCCTCTTGCGATGGTTCGACGTGTCCTTATCCGGTCTTTCCCCGGGCCCTTCACCAGCATGTATGGCATTCAAAAACTCTTAACCAACACGCGAATAGGAGTACCTGCATTGGACTTTTCTGCATTTCTGGTTCTTGAGATAGTCCATATTACAGGGGAGACTCTGCCAAAATTTTTCTAGAAATAACTTCAGTACGTCGAGAATTCTTATAAATAGAAGTTCACATTCGAGGACGATTGTTCTTAAGGGGGGAGAATGTTACACCTCGTAAATTCTCGACATGTAGATGGCCTACTCACATGTTGGTTAAGAGTTTTTGAATGCCATACATACTAGGAAAAGGCCCGGGGAAAGACCGGATAAGAAATCCGTCGAACCATCGCGGAAGGAGCCAGGGCAGAACCCCTCCGCGATGGCAATGTGCCACGAAGGGAGGGCCTCCGTGTTGGCTCCGTGTCATGGAGGCCCTATCCAGGCCCAAGTATATAAGCCTCCAACTTCGGTATTAATGATATAATTCATAAAAAATTTCCAGAGAAGCTGAGAGAAAATAGGGAGAACGAAGGTTCCTTAGTAATATTCGTTCGATTACGCCGTCAAATATGATCCAAACTCAAATTAACTCCAGATACCGAGGTATTAAGTAGTAAGGAGCATTCCTACGGATTTAGTTTCGTGAAATTCGGCTGGCGAATCATCGTACTACCGAGCTAAGTTAAGTGGAATTGCTCCAAATTAGTGTCAATATACTCCTAGCCCTAAAGTGAGTATTTCTCCCTTCTGGACTTTCGAGAAATAGCGAGTTTTCGACTGTCTTTCAATAAGCCAAAGTTTTGGATATATATACATATTAAAAGTGTTATCTTCTTCCAGAGCATTAGTGTATTTAGTCCTAATTGATATATATATGGATGCAGTTGGGAGAAATAGCGAAAATAGTGACCGAGCTACGCCAGTTTGTCGGGAAATCAGAAGCAAAGGTATGTAATGCTAGTTTCATCGGCAAGTTAGTAGTCTCGGTATAGTAAAATAGTTCAAAGGCCAGTAGAATGTTTTAGAAGTTGTGTGTTATGTTTAGTATGAATATTAGTACGATTTTGGAAGAATCATGTTGTGTATAGCATGAAACTTGCTAGCACGATATAAATTCTAATACAAAGTGTTAGGAACTGTACAGCATGCCCAACATGTGATTTAGTAAAGTATGTGAGGATATTATCGTGTTCAGTTGGAACTTAGTAAAGCAATATAAGTATCTGTAAGGTATCTCAGAAGAAGAATGGTAGATTAAAATGAAGTTTAGAAAGCATGCTAGAAATAGTAAATCATGTTACTATGACACTCAGTTATACAACATGATTCCAAGCAGAAAAACTATATCTTGTTCAACATTAGACTCAGCACAGTATGACAGAAGATCATATATATATATATACCATTATCAGTCTCAGCATGTATTAAATACATACATATCACTATCACTAGTTCAGCATATAGTATGTACAGAGACATTATTATCACTAGCTTCAGCATGTGGTATACACAGTTAGTATTACTAGTTGAGACCACTGTATTGTCTTGGGGTTGGATTACCTAGCATTCATGACCGCCCCAGGGTTCATAGCTGTATCGACTCGTCCGGCAGAGGGAGAGGATACGTCACTCTACGGAGTGGCATGCCGTCCCACAGGGGATGAAGATGGGATACCGGTTTTCCCCATATTGTGCCTTGGTCGGCCTTTATACACCCCCGTCGAGCAGGTACTCGGGGTGTTGATTAAGGATTCCTCCGAACTCAGGTACAGTTATAGTCAGGGGCTCAGTGAGCCCAAGTGCATACCCAGGGGATCGGCAGGATGCTTATAGTTATTATAGGAGATGGGACGACCAGGGTAGGGGTATAGATTGCATGTTGATTGTACCTCCAGGCTTATGGGGGACAGGTAAGGTTTGTGTGTGTGCTATGCTATGTCATGCTATGTTATGTTATACCACGTTACTCTAGACACGAGTAGATCGACAGTTAAGCATTACATTTTCAGTCAGTTTAGTCTATTTCCTTCTATTTCAGTTCCATCAATTGTATTATTGTTTTCAGATATTTTTCAGTTGTTGCTTTACATACTCAGTACCAGCGGTACTAATGCCCGTTTGGGGCGCTGCATTACTTGCCTACAGGTACTTATAGATGAGGAGCCGATACCTCGCGATTCCAGCCAGCTAACAGAGTCATCAGCTCCAGTCATCCGAAGCTAAATAGCTAGAGGTTTATCCCTTTTCTTTTGTTGTACAGTATGGGTAGGCCGGGGCCCTGTCCCGACCATCTTATAAGTATTCTTAGAGGCTTGCAGTCTGTATATATTTCCCTGTGGTTAGTTGTGTCGGTCGTGTGGGGCCGTGCGTAGGTTTAGTTGTTTATGTTGGCCGTGTGAGGCCTTATCCAGTCAGTAGTGGTGACCTTGCCGGTCACGTAGTTGTTCAGCATTTGTTATACTGATTTAGAGTTAACTAGGCAACATGGTGGCCTTGTCGGTCCGCATAGGTTCCCCTATATGAATGTGATTCTGGTTAGCTAATGTTATAGTACAGGTGGCTATAGGCCTAGTTGGCCGGAGGCTGTATTTACAGCCGTTATATAGCCCGTTGTTTCCGTGAATCAGAGTTAGATCCAGCCAGGCACCAGATGTGCTTAGGCTCAGTAGTCTAGCAGTTCATATCCTAATAGGGCACCAGGTGCCATTCATACCCCCCAAGGCGGGGCGTGACATAGAACTTTCCTGGTGTGTATATAAAATGAAATGAAGGATGTGAATTGTAGGAGATGATTTAGGCATTTCTTTGAATGAACCTAAATGTTATCCCTCACTTTACCTACCTTGAATATTTAATCCTAGTTAGCCCCATTGAGCCTTGAGCCTATTCTTTGATAGCTACAACATAAGCTTAATCCTTTTTCTTTCATTAGCCTTGAATTTGATCCAAAACTCCTAAGCGCGTAAGAAAAAAAATCCAGAAGAGTGAAGGAGTGAGAAACGGGAAAAATAAGGAAAAGTAGAGTTGTGAAAGTTGAGAAAAGGAGAAAGGTGCACTTGTGTGAAAATGGTTGATTATTAGTAAGGGGTAAGAAAATAAATGAATGAAAATTTTGTTTAAGTAATCCTTATTGATAAGCTGAGTATGCTTAAAGAAATGGGAACAAGAAGAGAAAATTCAAGAGTGAAAAGAATGAGGAGGAAGTAAGAAAAGAGATGTCCTTAATGAAGGTTGAAGTTATTAAAAGCGCTTGGGGAAGATAGCCTCTATTACTGGCCAGAATAGTACCTACCCGTCCCTTAGCTTACATTATAACCCATTAAGTCCTACTTGATCTTACGTTCATACATCCTTAAATTAGTAGAGTAAAACACTAAGGGCAAGCTTATGGTTCACTACATGATGCATGTGAATTCTTTGAGAGAGCAAGCGTAATTCTATTCATATACCCATACATGTTGTGACTTGAAAACTTGTGAGTAAAAAGGGGTAACTCTCTTGTTGTGAGGGCACATGTTTAATGAGAGATAACATTCCTGTCGGATTTCTTGATCGGTTGATTTGCATGAGTTTTCTAAGATTGAGAGTTGATTCTTGAGGCTAGGAAGGCTTAACGGAGTTGTATATCATTTCATTGATTAAATCGTGCATGCTTTATTTTTAACTTGCTATATTAAACAATCATTATAGCCGTAACTTGAATTTTCTTGCTAAATTAGTTATGTGTGAGTCTTCATTTACATGAGATGTAAAAGGGTTGTTCGAGGACGAACAAAGCTTTAAGTGTGGGGTAGGTGATCTCGGGCAAAATAGCATGCCTGAGTGATGCTTTATAACTTAGTTTTGTCTTGTTTATCGACTTAATTATATGCATTCTCATGTAATGTTATGTAAATGTGAATATATACACTAACCAACATGATTAGTTTTTGTTTTTGTAGGTTTAAAATGAATTTGAGGGACTAATCCATGAGTTGGTGAAGTGGAGTCATGGAGTTGGAATTAAAACACGAATGTCGGCAAGGAGGAGGCGTGAAACATCCCACCTGCGCGTTGGCAATGTGCCTCGGCAGGCAGGATGCGCGACCAAGGCCGTGACACGCCACCTAGTGCAATACACAAGCAGCGTGACATGCTGCCAACGTGGCAAGGGGCTGCCTGGCGACGGTTTTGTGAGTTTCCAGTGTGCGTCCGCGATGCCTCCGTGTCACGGAGGCATATTGGCATGATAACCTCCGTGACACGGAGCTATTCCATGCTGGGCATAATTTTATACATCTCTCATTTACTATAAATAGGTCCCTTAGCTCCTAAAATCATTTTGTCACGATTTTATTCTGAAAAACCACCTAGGAGTGAAGGGAGAAGTGGGAGAACTCACCTAGGGTTCATCAATTTCATCTTCTCTTCTACCAATTCTTGTAAGTATGTTACTTTAACAATGTTTTCTTGTAATTTTACGAACATGAGTGGCTAGACCCCTTCCTCTAGGGTTGAAGCCATGATTTATGATTGTGTTTTTACGAATTTGTTTTGGAATTAAGTTATTGATTGTTGTTTTGTCTTGCATTCTTAATTATGGTTGTTTTTATGATTGATCACCATGAAAACACACGCGTTAAGCTTAGGTACATACTTGAGAAAGATAACCTAGGCAAGAACAAGAGAATGCAGGGAGCAAGATTGTATCTCACGATATAATTTGTGGTTAGGATAGGAATATACCTAATACCTTGCTTGGTTGATAAAATGGGAAGATATAAAGACACCAACTTAGAATCGTATTCCATCACTCGAAGGAGTAGTTGTGAAGCTAAGATTGGTTAAATGGTTGGAGGTACGGAAGTACCCAAATCAATGGCATAAACCCTATAAACTACATCCACGTAATGAATTGCCCACGAACTAGAAATAACATCCTCGCTCAACAATGTAGTAGTGAGGCTAGTTTATCGTGTTTAGAGGTTCGGAAGACCTTGAACATGCAATTCTAATTATGTGAGACGACAATTGATAGTTTCATACTTAAACCATCGCAAATTGTAGTATCGTATGATTATCCGGCTTTAACTCTAGTTGCTCCTTGAATGAATTCAGAGTATGTTGTTGACCACATCTAGACTTAATTAAATTTCTCGAAAAAGTCTATAATCAACACTTGCAAAATTTAATACCACACTTGAACTTGATAATTAGCTGAATGGGTCAAGTCCCTGTGGGTTCGACATCCGACTCTTCAAAAGGGCCATTGTATTACTTATACGACCCGTACACTTGCGGGCTAATCAATCACCATGAAAACACACACGTTAAGCTTAGGTAAATGCTTGAGAAAGCAAACCTAGGCAAGAACATAAGAATGTAGGAAGCAAGTTCTTGTCTTTTTATAAGATTTGTGGTTAGGATAGGAATATACTTAATTACCTTGCTTGGTTGATAAAAAGGGAAGATAGAAAGACACCAACATAGAATCGTACTCCACCACTTGTAGGAGTAGTTGTGAAGCTAAGATTGGTTAAATGATTGGAGGTACGAAAATACCCAAATCAATGGCATAAACCCCATAAACCACATCCACGTAGTGAATTTCCCACAAACTAGAAATAACATCCTCGCTCAACAATGTAGTGGTGAGGCTAGTTTGTCGTGTTTAGAGGTTCGGAAGACCATGAACATGAAATTTTAATTATGTGAGATGACAATTGATAGTTTCTTACTTAAACCATTGCAAATTGTAGTATCGCATGCCGGTTTTAACTTTAGTTGCTCGTTGAATGAATTCAAAGTATTTCGTTGACCACCTCTAGACTTAATTAAATTTCTCAAAAAAGTATATAATCAACACTTATGACATTTAATATCACATTTGAACTTGATAATGAGCTGAATTGGTCCAGTCCCTGTGGGTTCGACATCCGGCTCTTAAAAAGGGAACGTCAAATCCATTTGCGAAGGAGAGTAGCTCTTGAGAAAAAGTTGAAACGACTTCAAGAAAAGGTACAACAACAACCACCCACAAGAAAAGCACAATTGTCACCGGAGGCAATGGAAGCCAGACCAGTTTGCAAAGTGGCAATCCCACAAGCGACTAATGTGAACTCTAATATCCGAAAATCGGAGCCTGGAGGGAACTTTGAATTGAAGCAGAACATGGTGCAGTTGTTACATTCTAGTGGTCAATTGTCACGCCCCACCTTGGAGGGGGAGGGGGGTATGACTGGCACCTGGTGCCCTGTTAGGACCTGGACTACTAACTGGTGAGCCTAAGCACATCTGGTGCCTGGCTAGCTCTAACTCAGATTTTTGGAAACAACGGGCTATATAACGACTGTAAACACAGCCTCCGACCGACTGGGCGTATAGCCACCTGTATAAAACTTCAGCTAACCAGAAACATACTTACAAAGGGGGAAACCTATGCGGGCCGACAAGGCCACCATGATGTCTAGTTATCTATAACTCAACAATAGAATACTGAATAACTACGTGACCGGCAAGGTCACCACTACCGTTCACCACTACTATCAGACTATGGCCCCACACGGCCAACATAATCAACAATGCTAAACAGCTAAACAAAACGCACGGCCTCACACGACCAGCACAACTAACCACAGGGAGAGGAATATATACAATCTACAAGCCTCTATGAATACTGATAAAATGGTCGGGACAGGGCCCCGGCCTACCCATGCTGTACAATAAAAGAAAATAAACTACACCTCTGAATATCAAGCTCTGAATGACAGGAGCTGATGACTCTATAAGCTGGCTGGAATCACGAGGGATCGCCTCCTCGTCTAGGAGTACCTGCAGGCAAGTAATGCAATGCCCTAATCGGGCATCAGTACCACTAGTACCGAGTATGCAAAGCAACTGGATACAACTAAATACAAATAACATAACTAGCAATTTTGAATAGCAGGAGATAACTAAATCTGTAAGAACTGATATGAACTGAATCAAACTTTGTGTTGTGATAGGGCAGGAGCGTACCTGTAGACGCAGCGGCCTGCTGTCTATTAACTAATATATAGCACATAAATACATATATATATATATATATATATATATATATATATATAGCAAACAAGAGCCAATGCCAACCCCCATAAGCCGGATGGCGCCAAGCAAGCAAACAATCTATATACCCCTACCCGGGTCAAAACCAGCCAAAAATAAGTCACTCCACTCATCTGCTAACTACGAGCACCTCTGCCAACCCCTTGGGTCTCCAGCTCGGGCCATAGCCTTCGATATAAATAACAGTGTCTGAGTCCGGAGGACTCCTATACTGTATCTATAAATGTAACTGTATCTGAATCTGTTCCCTAGGCCCCTGCGCACAACAGGGCTATCTGTACTGTAATGCTGATCAGCCTGATATGGGGAAAACTTCATCCCATCTTCGTCCAAACTGGGGACGGCATGCCACTCCTTGGAGTGACGTAACCCACCCGCTCAGTGGGCGACACAGTTACCAACCCAGGGGCGGCGAGGACGCTCAAAAGGGTGCCCTCACGACACAACCAAGTCTCAACAAACAATAAGCACATATATAGCAAGCATGTTTAAACTGAAAAATACTATCTGAATTATAATTTCTTATTCTGATCTCTTTCTATATTATACTGATTCTCATACTGCTTTATACTGAATCTGTGATCCTTATCTAACTGCATGGATAATCTGTAGCCAAGATATTATCTAACTGTATGGCTATACTGTAGCCAAGATATCATTTGTCTGTATGGCTAATCTGTAGCCAAGATACTATCTGACTGTCTGATTTTACTTTACTAACTCTTATTTTGAATATCTGTCATATTATTCTAGAAACATGCTTGCTAATCACATACTGGGCTATATTGAGTCTAGAATGCTAACTTGCCATTTTGGCGCATGCTTTACTAACTTTCGGACTGAGTACGATATAACAACGCAAACCAGATTTACTGAACTTGCACAATACTCAATATTCAACTCCGAGAATTCTACTACGGAGTTTACTGTGCTATACAAGGCTAAAACTACTAACTTGCCAAAGAAACTGGCTTTACATACCTTAACCTCGGTTATCCGACTAACGGATGAAGCTCGGTCAGCACTCCAACTATTTCTCCTAACTGCATTTACATATATGTCAATTAGGACTAAATACACCAATATTCTGAAAGAAAACATCACTTTCGATATATTTATAGCCTAAACTTTGGCTTATCGAAAGACGGTCAAAAACTTGCTATTTCTCAAAAGTCCAGAAGGGAGAAATATTCACTTTAAGGCTAGGAGTATATTGACACTAGTTTGGAGTAATTCCACTTACCTTAGTTCGGTAGCACGACGATTCGCCGGCCAAATTTCACGAAACTAAATCCATAGGGATGCTCCTTACTGCTTAATACCTCGGTATCTGGAGTTAATTTGAGTTTGGACTGCATTTGACGGCGTAATTGGACGAATATTATAAGAGATTCTCGTTCCTCCCCGTTTTCCCTCGGTTTCTCTGGAAATTATATGAGTTATATCATTAAAAATCGAAGTGAGGGGTTTATATACTTGGGCATGGACATGGCCAACGTTTCACGGAGCCAATGCGGAGGCTCCACCTCCGTGACACGTTGCCATCGTGGGGGGCTCTGCCCCGGCTCCTTCCGTGATGGTTCGACAGGTTTCTTGTCCGGTCTTTTCCCGAGCCTTTTTCTAGCATTTATGGCTTTCAAATACTCTTAACCAACACGCGAATAGGCCATCTATGTGTTGGAAATTTTACGGGGTGTAACATCAATTCACTAGGATGGCACATGAGGACCCGCAGCAGCACTTACAGAACTTTCTTGAGATTAGTGACACGTTTGTCCCCACCGGCGTGTCCACAGATTATGTCTGACTTACCCTCTTCCCATTTTCATTGTTGGGAGAGGAAAAGAAGTGGTTGAAAGCTGAGCCACCGAACTCCATAACTTCATGGAATGATTTGGCAAAGAAGTTCCTTATCAGATTTTTTCCTTCAGGCAAGACTGCAAAGTTGAGAAGTGAAATACTGAGTTTTAAGCAGAGGCCTGATGAGAATTTATATTTGGCTTGGGCTTGGGAAAGATTCAAGTCATTATTGAGAGACTATCCCCATCACCATCAATCGAATGAAGTATGGGCTCATACCTTTGTAGAAAGTTTAGACCCATACACGAAAATTTTACTAGACTCTACATCGGGTGGGCAAGCCTTAGAGAAGGCTTATGATGAGCTTTACACGCTGTTGAATAGAATTGCACAGGGAAATCTAGAGTGGCACAATGAATCATCAAGAGGGGCAGGAAAGAGAGAAGGGTTGATAGAGGTAGAGGGTATGAATGCCTTGGCGGCACAACTAGCTTCGTTCCAACATCAGATGATGACTCAGTTCCATAAACTAAGTATGAACCAACAATAGGGTCAGGTTAATGAAGTTCAGCAAGCTCCGAGTTGGTGTGAAATTTGTGGAAATAATGGGCACAAATGCAGAATATTGTGGAGACAATTCGAAATCCGTCAATTTTGTTGGGAATGTGTAGAAGAACAATCAGAATTTTAGGAACAATTACAACAAAAATTGGCAGGGCCACCTGAATTTTTCTTGGGGTGGAAATCAAAAGCAAAGTTATCAGCAACCTCAACAGCAGCAGTATCAGCATAATAGGTAGAATGATGGCCAGTTGAGCAGCAACATTGAGGAAACATTGCAGAAAATCATGGAGACCCAGACTCAGTTAGTAGAAAATCAGGTGAGGATGGCATCAGACTTGAAGAATCAGCAAATGGCCACCCGCAATCTAGAAAAGCAGATGGGTCAGATAGCAGCTGCTCAAAACATGAGACCGCAGGGAGGACTACCAAGTGACACAGATCCTAACCCCCGGCAGGTCAATGCCATCAGTCTGAGGAGCGGCAAGCAATTAGCTGATGCAGTGCCAAAAGAGAAAAGAAAGGGGGTGCAGCCGGAGTTGGTTAGACCAGGACCATCCACTTACAAGGGAGAGAATCAGAGTGCTGTGCAACAAAATGCACAATCTTCATTTCAGCCAGCACAAAGACCACCACCACCATTCCCTCAGAGATTCAGAAAGAACAAAGAGAAGGAATGCTTCAAAAAATTCTTTGAGATTTTCAAAGAACTTCACATAAATTTGCCTTTTATTGATGTTTTGCAGGGAATGCCCAAATATGCTAAATACTTGAAAGATGTGATGGCTAACAAAGTCATATTGGTGGATGTCTAGACGGTAGCACTGACTGAGGAGTGCAGTCACAGGGTATTGAGCAAAATTCCAAAAAAGCTCAAAGACCCAGGGAGTTTTACCCTCCCCATACAAATTGGTAAAGCTGAGGTGCTACGAGCTTTGTGTGATCTCGGGGCAATAGTTAATCTAATACTCCTATCTTTATTTAACACCCTGGGGTTGGGAAAACCGAGGCCAACGAGGTTGATGCTGCAGCTGGCAGATAAGTCGCGAGTGGCACCTGATGGAATAATAGAGGACCTTCTCATCAAAGTGGGTAAGTTTATTATACCTACTGATTTTATTATCTTAGATTTTCATGTTGATGACTGGTACCCTTAATCTTGGGACAGCCATTCTTGGCCACCGGAGGAGCGGTAATTGACTTTAGAGCAGGGACCCTAAAAATGAGGGTCGAAGATGAAGAAGAACTCTTCCGAGTATACCAAGAAATGAACCCATCCACACACTACAGAAACCTTTGTAAGGTTAGTGTGTTGTCAGAGGATTAGTGTTGGGTGGGGGATTCCACAGGTCCATGGCCAAAGGTAATGATAAATGTTCAGCCCGAGTCTGATAAAGGGCTTCAGAGTGTGAAGAAGTTGGAGGAAGAGAGGAACAGAGAGGAGGTTGTTTCCTCTAAGAATAAAAAGAAAAGGAGACGGTTCTCAAATGGGAACCCAGGTATGAGGATGTCCTGAAAAGGATAGTTCACGTCATGCCGCGACGTAAAATAAGGCGCTGCTTGGGAGGCAACCCAAGGGTACCGCAGGTACAATTTGTGATTTTTTTTTTGTTGATTTTGTTTATTTTCATTGTGTTTGTGTTTTTGGTAGAAATTTAAGCACAGATGGAGGGGAAGTCTGAGTACCCGTGGAGGAGGAAGCTAACAAGCATGGAAGAGAAGAAATGTGGGGTCAAACACCCACTTATGAAAACATGAAGGAAAGCATGTTGTTAGCTAGGCATAGAGGCTCAGGGAGTATTTCACATCCCTTTTAATTTTAATTTGATGCTATGGGGACATAGCATAATTCAAGTGTGGGGTGAGGAAAATTTCAAAAATTTTGTGCTTAATGATTTTTGTGAATGTAGTGCTTGATACATATAAACAATTTTTTAGAATTAAGCATGACTTCATCACCCGTTGGTTTTTCTTGTCGGTTCTTTTCCGACGGGGCGGGGGGGGGGGGGGGGGGTCTTTGAACCGAAGAATAAAAATTTTCTTTGTCTGTATATAATGCTTTTAGTCATAGTTAGAGACTATTTTCAACGATGGATGGATGACGACCGTCTTGAGGAAAAATTAGTCAATAGGTTTGGTTTTTGAACCCATAGCTAATTGATGGCTTGATTTTCTTGTTATGTGCTATACATGATTGTAAGATACAAGTGTGGTGAGTGTTGAAGCATGTAAGAAGTGTATAACTATATTTGAGACACTTAGGCTCATGAATTTGACTCAATGTGATCGAAGCTTACTTCTGAATTCTTGTGATTAGCTGAGTAAGAGTCTACTGAATGTGTCTTGAATTGAGGATGTGCTGTGAGTATGAGGTTTTCAAATATTCCATGCTGTTGTGCAGTGTCTAGAACTTTCCTAGTGTGTATATAAAACGAAATGAAGGATGTGGAGTGTAGAAAATGATTTAGGCATTTCTTTGAATGAGCCAAATATTAATCCTCACTTTACCTACCTTGAATATTTAATCCTAGCGAGTCCCATTGATCCTTAAGCCTATTCTTTGATAGTTACAACATAAGCTTAATCCTTTTCTTTCATTAGCTTTGAATTTGATCCAAAACTCCAAAGCGATTAAGTGAAAAATCCAAAAGAGTGAAGGAGTGAGAATTGGGAAAAAGAAGGAAAAATAGCAGTTGTGGAAGTTAAGGAAAAACTTAGAGGTGCACTTGTTTGAAATTGCTTGAGTATTGGTAAGGAGTAAGAAAATAAATGAAGGAAAAAGTTGCTTAAGTACTCCTTACTAATAAGCTAAGTGTGCTTAAAGAAATGGGAACAAGAAGAGAGGAAATTCAAGAGTGAAAAGAATAAGGGTGAAAGAAGAGAAGAGATGTCCTTAATGAAGGTTGAAGTTATTAAAAGCGCTTGGGAAAGGTAGCCACTATTACTGGCCAGAATAGTACCTACCCGTCCCTTAGCTTACATTACAATCCATTAAGTCCTACTTGATCTTACGTTCATACATCCTTAAATTAGTGGAGTAAAACACTAAGGGCAAGCTTATGGTTGACTACATGATGCATGTGAATTCTTTAGGAGAGCGAGCGTAATTCTATTCATATACCCATACATGTTGTGTTTTAAAAATTCGCGTGTGAAAACGGGTAACTCTCTTGTTGTGAGGGTACATGTTTATTGAAGGATATAATTCATGTTGGATTTCTTGATCAGTTAATTTGCATGAGTTTGATAAGATTGAGAGTCAAGTCTTGAGGTTAGGAAGTCTTAAATAGTTGTATATCATTTCAAGGATTAAATCGTGCATGCTCTATTTTTAACTTTCTATCTTAAATAATCGTTATAGCCGTAGCTTGAATTGTCTTGATAAATTAGTTATGTGTGAGTCTTCATTTACATGAGATGTAAAAGGGTTGTTCGAGGACGAACAAGGCTTAAAGTGTGGGGTAGGTGATCTCGGGCAAATTAGCATGCCCAAGTGATGCTTTATAACTTAGTTTTGTCTTGTTTATCGACTTAATTATATGCATTCTCATGTAATTTTATGTAAATGTGAATATATACACTAACCAACATGATTAGTTCTTGATTTTGTAGGTTTAAAATGAATTTGAGGGACTAATCCATGAGTTCGTGAAGTGGAGGCATGGAATTGGAATTAAAACCCGAACGTCAGCAAGGAGGATGCGCGAAAAAGCCCACCTACATGTTGGCAACGTGCCACGGCAGGCAGGCTGCGCGACCAAGGCCGTGATACGCCACCTAGCGCGCTGCACAAGCAGCGTGACATGCTGCCAATGCGGCAAGGGGCTGCCTGGCGACGGTTTTGTGAGTTTCCAGTGTGCGTCCGCGATGCCTCCGTGTCACGGAGGCATATTGGCGCGATAACCTCCGTGACACAGAGCTATTCCATGCCGGGCATAATTTTATACATCTTTCATTTACTATAAATAGGTCCCTTAGCTCCTAAAATCATTTTGTCACGATTTTATTCTGAAAAACCTCCTAGGAGTGAAGGGAGAAGTGGGAGAACTCACCTAGGGTTCATCAATTTCATCTTCTCTTCTACAATTCTTGTAAGTATGTTACTTTAACAATGTTTTCTTGTAATTTTATGAACTTGAACGGCTAGAACCCTCCTGTAGGGTTGGGCTTCATGAGTTATGATTGTGTTTTTATGAATTTGTTTTTGAATTAAGTTATTGATTGTTGTTTTGTTTTGCATTCTTCAATGAAGTTGTTTTTATGATTGATCACCATGAAAACACACACATTAAGCTTAGGTAAATGCTTGAGAAAACAAACCTAGGCAAGAACATAAGAATGTAGGAAGCAAGTTCTTGTCTTTTGATAAGATTTGTGGTTAGGATAGGAATATACGTAATTACCTTTCTTGGTTGATAAAATGGGAAGATAGAAAGACACCAACTTAGAATCGTACTCCACCACTTCTAGGAGTAGTTGTGAAGCTAAGATTGGTTAAGTGGTTGGAGGTACGGAAGTACCAAAATCAATGGCATAAACCCCCATAAACCACATCCACGTAGTGAATTGCCCAGAAACTAGAAATAACATCCTCGCTCAACAATGTAGTAGTGAGGCTAGTTTGTCGTGTTTAGAGGTTCGGAAGACCATGAACATGAAATCTTAATTATATGAGACGACAATTGATAGTTTCTTACTTAAACCATTGCAAATCATAGTATCGCATGATTTTCTGGCTTTAACTCTAGTTGCTACTAGAAAGAATTCAGAGTATTTCGTTGACCACCTCCAGACTTAATTAAATTTCTTGAAAAAGTCTATAATCAACACTCGTTACATATAATATCACACTTTAACTTGATAATGAGCTGAATTGGTCCAATCCCTGTGGGTTCGACATCCGGCTCTTAAAAAAGGCCACTATATTACTTGTACGACCCATACACTTGCGGGCACAACAGTCTACAAACCATGTGCATGTATTTGATCAGAAGATCCTGATAGTGATCATGATTGCTAATAGTTTGGACTGAGTAGAGAAAGGTTTGAAGTGGCCTAACAATACTCTAAATGTCCTACTCGGACGTCTGTAACTTATGAATAACTGTGGGGTTACGGATAGCTAACTGTTGTATTCTTCTAATTAAGCAACTATAGGGCTGGCCCTCTCCTGGGACTCTGTACCTAAATACTTTACAAGAACTGGCTAGGGTGCTGGCTCGTCACGGACTACTGATATGGACCCCTCCTTGGGGTACCCATGTGTTTATCTAACTCGGACGACTGGGCTGGCTTGGTGGGTATCCTACATGATAACTGTTAGGTCGACTATTACTGACAATCACCGATAAGGCTGAAAGGACAATGTACGATCACTCAACACACTGGAGAACTCTGGTGTTGCTAACTCTGGAATATACTTATTCTGTCTCTATTTCTGGTTCTGGAACGTGCGATAACGTTAATGACCTGTAACATTTAACCAACTGATTCAGGCTACTAACTCTTACGAGCCTCTGAAGTCTAGCCTGACAAAAAACATATAAGTCTACCATCCCAAAAAGTTGAGATTAAAAGAGTTTCTAACAGCTAACCAGAATTTCTGTAACTGTAATCCCTGTTAGCAGCTAACCGCAACATATCTGATACTTATATACGTATATCAATAATCGCTAATTACAACATATCGAATTACAATCTAATGGTAGAAACCATCTGAAGCATTTGAGATCGTTACTTCTATTTGAGAACATAAGTCGTAACACTGTACGACTAGGATACTTGCCGAGAGTTAAGCCTTACATACCTCGTTCGCCGTTTACCGATTAGCTGGCGAGGTTCGGCTGGTATTCAGTTGTTCTTCCCAACTGTAATCACATTAACGGAAGAATAAAGCAATCTTCATTATTGAATTCAAAAAAACAATAACTTTATATATATATATATATATATATATATATATATATATATATATATATATGGACTATACTTCAAATTATCGAAAGAGCATCAAGAACTCGAGATTTCTCAGGAATCTAGAAAGGAGAAGTACTTACTTTATACCTGTGATCGTATTGACACTAGTTTGGAGCAATTCCAACAACTTTGGCTCGGCGGAAGACGATTCGCCGGGCGAATTTCACAAAACTAACTCTGTAGGAATGCTCAATGCAGCCTATACTTCGATACCCGAAATTAATTTGAGTTTGGACGACGTACTCGGAAGAAAATTATATAAACCCTTCGTCCTTCTCTCTGTTCTGGTCATGAGATATAAGGAAAATAACATAAAGTTTAAGGGTAAGGCTTATATATACTTGAAGCCAGATGCATAGCAACGTGGCATGTTGGCCAACGCACCAATTTGGCTCCGTGCCACATTGGCTATCGAGGAGATGGTGCCTCCGTGCCACGTTGCCCCTATGGGCAGCACGGTTCGGCCTCCTCTTGCGAAAATCCAACTTGGCACCTGTTCGGCCTTTCCTCAGGTCCTTTCCTCACACGTATGGCATTCTAAAACTCTCAACCAACATGCGAATAGGCCAACTAAGTGCTAGAAACTTACGGGGTGTAAAATCCTCCCCCCCTTAAGAACATTCGTCCTCGAATGTTAACTTTTGCTTGCAAGAACCTTAATTTGCAATTCTTATTCTGGAAAAATTTCGGTAGAGCCTCCCCTGTACTATGGACTATCCACAAATCCTAAAATGCAGAAAAGTCTAATACAGGTACACCACAAAATACTATATTATTCATTTCACAATAAATTGGAGTCAACCACTCCACATATACATGTATATCGTGCAATTTATGGAACAACAATAACAACATACCTCTGGCTGCACAATCTGACTCTGTTTGAAGTAACTAGAAATATTTGGTTTCCATTTCATCTTCTGCTTCCCAGGTCATCTCCTCTCGGCTCTTATTTCACCATAGTACTTTGACCAAAGCAACATCTTTAGTTCTCAATCTCGGCTCTTAACTCCTCAGTGATTTGAACGCCCTTGACTGGGACAATATGGGAGGGATCTCCTATGCACTTTCTCAGCATTGATACGTGAAGAACTGGGTGCACGAATTCCAATTCTGGAGGTCGATCCAATTCATAAGCTACCTGGCCTATCCTTCGGCGAATCTGATAAGGCCCAATAACCTTGGGCTGAGCTTGCCTGTCTTAGCCAATCTTGTCACACCCTTCCTCGGTGAAATCTTTAGGAATACCCAGTCACCCAAACTAACTGTACCTGAGTCCGGAGGACTCTTGAAATCAACACCCCGGGCGCAAGCGCTCGATGGGGGTGTATAAAAGCCGACCAAGGCAAAAAATGGGGAAACTGGCATCCCATCTTCGTCCCTAGTGGATGGCATGCTACTCCATAGAGCGACGTATCCTCGCCCTCTGGCGGACGAGTCGATACAGCTATTAACCCTGGGGCGGTCACAGAAGCTAGGTAATCCAGCCCTAAACAATACAATCAAGTCTCAACTGATAGCAATGACTGCATATAATACATACTGAATCTGATAATAATAATATAATCTCTGATATGTTGTACTGAATCTCATACTAAAGCATGATATAACATTTCTGAAATAATCTGCTGGGACTTATGTTGTTTTACTAAGTTTCATGCTAAACATCATATAATATTTCTGACGTACTTTACTAAATTTCTTACTGAGTATGCAATACTATTTATGAAATACTCTACTAGAATATATACTATTTTACTATACTGGGATAACTAACTTGCCGAAAGAAACTGGCTTTACATACCTCGACTACCAGCTTTCTGATTAACTGGCGTAGCTCGGCTAATATTCAGCTATTCTCCCCATCTGTAATCATATTCACAAAGGAATAGAATTAACTTCATTATTGTACTGGAGAAAAACAATACTATGTATATAACTTACTGACTATTCTTCGACTTATCGAAGAACGGTCGAAAACTCGTAATTTCTCGGGAGTCTAGAAGGGAGAAGTACTTACTTTAAGCCTGGGATTGTATTAACACTAGTTTAGAGCAATTTCAATCACTTTAAATCGGCGGGAGGACGATTCGCCGGGCGATTTTCGCTAAACTAACTCCGTAGAAATGCTCCCTGCAGCCTTATACTTTGTACCCGAAGTTAATTTGCGTTTGGACTGCGTTTGACGACGTAATTGGATGAATATTTATGCTAACCCTTCGTTCTCCTCTGTTTTCTGGTTGTTTCTGCTGGAAATAAAATGAAAAGTGACTTAAAAACGAAGTGGAAGGCCTTTATATACTTGAAGCCAGTTGCATAGCAATGTGGCACGCTGGCCATCGCGCCAATTTGGCTCTGTGCCACGCTGGCCATCGCGGAGGAGGTGCCTCCGTGCCACGCTGCCCCTCTGGGCAGCACGGTTCGGCCTCCTCTTGCAAAAATCTAACTTGGCACCCGTTCGGCCTTTCCCCGGGCCCTTTCCTCGCATGTATGGCATTCTAAAACTCTCAACCAACATGCGAAAGGCCAACTAAGTGCTAGAAACCTATGGGGTGTAACATAATAGAGCTATCTTCATTACTGAATTCAAAGAAAACAATAACTTTATATATATATATATATATATATACTATACTTCAACTTATCGAAAGACGATCAAGAACTCAGGATTTCTCGAGAATCTAGAAGGGAGAAATACTTATTTTATATCTGTGATCGTATTGACACTATTTGGAGCAATTCCAACAACTTTGGCTAGGCGGGAAGACGATTCGCCGGGTGAATTTTATTAAACTAACTTCGTAGGATGCTCCCTATAGCCTTATACTTCGATACCCAAAGTTAATTTGAGTTTGGACGGCGTTTGGTAGCATAATCAAAAGAAAATTATATAAACCCTTCGTCCTTCTCTCTGTTTTGGTCATGAGATATAAGGAAAATAACGTAAAGTTTAAGGGTAAGGCCTATATATACTTGAAGCCAGATGCATAGCAACGTGGCACGCTGGCCAACGCGCCAATTTGGCTCCGTGCCACGTTGGCTATCGCGGAGATGGTGCCTCCGTGCCACGTTGCCCCTCTGGGCAGCGCGGTTCGGCCTCCACTTGCGAAAATCCAAGTTGGCACCTGTTCGGCCTTTCCTCGGGCCCTTTCCTCGCACGTATGACATTCTAAAACTCTCAACCAACATGCGAATAGATCAACTAAGTGCTAGAAACTTACAGGGTGTAACAATTCTTTTGATTATTTATTTCTTTTTCAGTTTAGAAAGCCCAAAGTTCGTTGTTATTTAATTTAGTGATTTAGTGATCATTTATTATACAATAAAATCTATATAAAAAGACTACTTATCTTTTTTCACTTTTTTCTTTTCCCTTTCATTTATCTATTTATTTTATTTTTAATAACCTAAAAAGTCTTTAAATTCAAGTAATTAATTTTCACCCCCCACTATAATTATCTTCTTTATTACATATCTTGATATTTATTTATGTATTTTTTCACTTTTTCCATTCCCAACATTGATATATATATTATATATATATTCTCATTTTTTTGGCATTTTCTTCTTATTAATCTCCTATTAATAAATATATAGAAATAATGATGCAGTTACATTTCAAAAATTATCTATTTAAATCTTAGCTAATAAATATATGATGCAAAATTTTCTTTCATGCTTCTTGATTAGATTCTTAGAGAACTGAGGCACCTTTTCTGTTGAAGGCTTAAAGAACTATTACGGTGAATTTCTTCTTCTTCTTTTTAAAATATATAACTTTGATCGTATATCTTAATAATATGCTATTAATTATTCTAAATGCTCATTAAATTTTTTCTCTTTTAATACTAATTTTATTTATATAATAATGATTTTCTTTTTAATTTTCATTGTTAACTTCATCGGGTAATATACTCATATATACTGGATGATATGGATGCGCTTTATGTACTTATGGTTAATTATTCTAGTTTAAATATTGTCGCGCCCCAAACCTACACCCTGGGCGTAACACGGTACTTGAAGCCACAAGTGACCCCAAGTCAACCCCTGGTCTAAGTTACTAGCATTCTGAGTAAACATGCACAGCGAAACTTTGAAATAATATCATAAAATATTCATGAGAGGCAAGTCTGAAAATATAAAGTTCAAACAATAGAATAATACTAATAAATCTGAAAATCATGTCTGTCTGAAAGCCATCTAATAGAGGAGTTGCTGGGACAAGCCCCCAGCTAACTCTAAGTCTAACTAAAACTAATACATGACTGAAAGAAGGAAAATAGTGCCCTCGGATAACAAGGACTCACACTTTATACTATTGCAATGGAGAATCTGAACTACGGCAACTAATGGTGCTGGGTTTGAGAACCTGCAACTGTATCATGAAATGATACAGCATAAAAGTATGCGTCAGTACTTTGAATGTACTGAGTAAGTGGGAGAAACATAACTGAATATAAAGTATGAGCTGAAATGACACGCAATGAACAATAGATAAGCTGAACTGAATTACTGATATGATCTTAAATGGTCAAGATGACCCTGTCTGATGGTCAAGGACATGCCCTATTTATGAAATGTTGTGTATGAGATATTGTACTGACTGAGTTAAACTGAGGACTAGAACTGAACTGAGCTGCTTATTCTATAACTGGTCTAGACAGACTAGTGGGCGAGTCTATAACCGACATATAACCACGTGAGCCAGACGTGGAGTCCGATGTATACACCCTAGCGGTAGTATCCAATATCCTTGCCATGGTATAAACGCATGAGCTGAGTGATCAAAAAAGTCTGGAACCAATCAGGCCAAGTAATACTGTAAGCTACGCTGGCAACGTAGTTTTGAGAACCTGGGTGCGCTGGAACCCCAGATCGCTCGGTGCTAAGTTCTACTCCCACTGGAAACATAACTGAACTACTAAGCTGATAGCTAGAAACTAGGTTCCAAGACTAGTTAGGGACGTATAACTGCATGTACCCTGAGTGTCTTATCGGACCAGATTCTGAAACTGGGTTCTAGACTGGTCAAAGCTGCTTATCTGGAAGCATCGTGACCATCTAAGAAAAAGTTGGAACTGAACTGGGGTCCTGGGGCTGGTCAGAGATATATACTAGATGTCATGACTGCCTAATGGACCAAAAGCTGTAAATCTGAGTCTGGTTTTGATAACTAAGAGGCACCACTGACACCTCGAAATAAGACTGAAGTCAAACTGATCAGTTGACAATTTTCTGAATATCACTGAGGATTCTAGCATTCTGACTGAGACTAAATTCATTTGATTCTTGAGAGATTCTAGTTCTTAACTGGTCTGGACAACTAGCAGCTAATAGAGAATTCAAATTATCCCAACAGTATGGGAATTTCATAATATAGAGAAATTCAAGAATTATAGGAACTCCATTCAACGAACTAAAGTCATTCTGATTCATGAGATATTTACCCAACATATACTTATAGAAAGAAATTCTAGGAATTCAGCCCAAAGCATTCTTCATTCACTAAAGGGAGTTTAACAAGAAAAATAATTACTCAAAAAATTAGGGCTTAAACTCACTTTTTGTATGAACACTGATAATTTGATAAGGAATTCATGGGATCATATCAACAATATACATGAACATCTTTCTAAGTGAAATCAACGAAAATAAAACATGAATCCTCTTCATATTCGAAAGCTCAAGGCTTAAAAATGATAGAAGAAATTGAGGAGGATTTTGGGATACAAGGGAAGAACAATTCCCTTGCTAAAACCCCGAATACCTGGTGAAAAAAAAAACTGGAGAATTTGCTTGAGAAACTAAGAGAAAAGTTCAGCCCTAGCCCTTGCTCTGAAATACTCTGAGAGAGAATTCTACGATGTTTCTCTGAGGATTAACGTGAGAATAAAGGGAGGAACTGTCCAAACCCTCTAATAAGTATGAAATTAGGTCCAAAACGACGTAGTGTAAAGCTTAGATGAATAGAAATTTACTAAATAGTCCTTCGAAGTTCGTTGGGAAAAACTGTCAGGTGCCCCTAATGGGTGATCTAACGAGTCGTGGAGACTCACCACAACTCATGGTCACTCCCGTCAGGTACACTGCCTGGGATCCTTAGTAGATCACCACGAGGGACCAAACGAGTCATTATCTATGACCACGACTCGTGGTCACCAGTCATGGACCACACTGTCTCATTCTGGAGATTTTATGCTATGTCCCATAACGAGTCACTTAACAAGTCGTTGCCAGAGGTGACGACTCGTTTCACTCACTCGTCGAGTACACTGGTCAACTAAAATATTCCCAACTCAGGCTTGACCACGAGTGATTTAACGGGTCGTGGTCAGTGACCACGACTTGTGACATCCCTCTTTAGGTACACTGCCTCCCTCCTTTACATTAACCAGCCTTCTCCTCAGGGCTCACCTAACGAGTCATGAGGTTACTTGACGACTTGTCAAGTAGGCCATCCTGCAACATTTTTGTAGTTTTCCAGATTTTCTGCTTTATGCCTCGGAATTGGATTTTTAGTTCTCGAGGTGTTACAATATCTCCCCCTTGTAAATATTCATCCTCGAAGTTAGAAAACACACAGGAAACAAATAACAATCAAAATCTTCAAATACTGCTCATTTAACTCTAAAATTGCCAGAGTGACTATCTCCGTTTCAAAATACATATCTGAACTGAGTTTACTTATCATTATTCATTCAAAAACATAAAAGAGACTTGAACATATGAACTGAGTCATGATAACTAAACTGAGTTCTAGGGTCATAGCTAATATCTCAAGCTCTACTGGAGTCGGTAGGAAACAAGTTCGGGTATTTGGCTAACATATCTACTTCGGCCTCCCATGTGGATCCCTCAACCTGCTGATTTCTCCATAAGACTTTGACTAAAACTATTTCCTTGTTCCTCAGCTACGCACCTGACGGTCAAGGATCTGGACTGGTACTTTCTCATATGAGAGACTATCTTTTATCCCTACGCTGTCCAATGGCACAACTGAGGTTGGATCTCCGATGCACTTCTTCAAAAGTGACACATGGAAAACTAGATGCACAACTGCTAGTTCTGAAGGTAACTCTAGCTCATAGGCTACCTTGCCGATACACCTCAAAATTCTATAAGGTCTCACATACCTTAGACTGAGCTTCCCTTTTTTTCCAAAACTCATCACCCCTTTCATGGGTGAAATTTTTAGGTACACCCAGACATCAACTGCAAACTCAAACTCTCTTCTCCGCACATCGGCATAAGATTTATGGTGGTTTTGAGCTATTCTCAACTTCTCTCGGATGAGCTGAACATTTTGCATTGCCTCATGAACCAAGTCTGGCCCTATCAAGGTGGCTTCACCAACTTCAAACCACCCTATAGGAGATATACATCTTCTACCATACAATGTTTCAAATGTGGCCATCTGGATGCTACAATGGTAGTTATTGTTGTACGCAAACTTAATAAGAGAAAGATGGTCATTCCAATTACCCTTAAAATCGATCACGCACGCTCTTAGCATATCTTCTAGAGTCTGAATAGTCTTCTCAACTTGCCCATTTGTCTGCGGGTGAAAAGCTGTACTGAGCTTGACCTGAGTGCCAAGTCTCTTCTGAAAAGACTTCTAGAAATGGGAGGTGAACTGGGTACCCCTATCTGAAATAATAGCCAATGGCACCTCATGAAGTCTAACCAGCTCCCGAATATAAAGTTTAGCATAATCCTCAGCTGAATCCGTGGTTTTGACTGGGAGGAAATATGCTAACTTAGTCGTCCGGTCTACTATTATCCAGATTGAGTCGTACTACCAATGAGTCCGAGGTAGACCCGTAATGAAGTCCATATTTACTTATTCCCACTTCCAAGTGGGTATGCTGATATCCTGGGTCATACCTCCTGGTCTCTGGTGTTGTACCTTGACCTGCTGGTACTTCGGGCACTTAGCTACAAATTTAGCAATGTCTCTCTTCATGCCATTCCACCAGTAAATATCACGCAAATCGCGGTACATTTTGGTAGCACCGGGGTGAATGGTGTATCTCGAGTTGTGTGCCTCAGCCAGTATCTGCTGTCTCAACTCACCAACATGCGGCACGCACAATCTTCCCTGGTAACGAAGCACCCCATCTCCCCCTTGGGAGAAAGCCTCAACCTCCTTTTGAGGACTGCTTCTTTAAGTTTAAGTAGAACTGGATCTTCATCTTGTTTGGACTTAACTTCTACTACCAAGGATGAATCCAACCCGCTTTGCATTACCACGCCACCTTCAGCTGAATCCACCAACTACACCCCTAACCGGGCTAGCCTGTGAACTTCTTTCGCTAGCTCCCTCTTGCCTTCCTCAATGTGAGCTACACTTTCCATAGACCACCTGCTTAGGGCGTCAACCACCACATTGGCCTTTCCTGGGTGATACAGCACACTAATGTCATAATCCTTTAGCAGTTCCAACCACTGTCTCTGACGCAGGTTTAAGTCTTTCTGGCTGAACACATACTGAAGGCTCTTGTGATCTGTGAACACATCCACGTGAGCCCTGTACAAGTAGTGTCTCCATATCTTTAACGCGAATACCACCGCTGGCAACTCCAAGTTGTGAGTTGGATAATTCTTCTCATGGACTTTGAGCTGTCTGGAGGCATAGGCTATCACTTTGCCCCATTGCATCAAAACGCAACCAAGTCCAACTCTGGAAGCATCACAATACACAACTAACCCATCTGATCCTTCCGATAAGGTTAACACTGGAGCGGTAGTGAGTCGTGTCTTCAACTCCTGAAAACTCTTCTCACACTCGTCTGACCACTGGAATTTCACCTTTTTCTGAATTAACTTGGTCAGAGGAGAGACTATGGAGGAGAAAACTTCCACAAATCGTCGGTAATAACCCGCTAAGACCAGAAAACTCTTGATTTTAGTAGAAGAGGTAAGTCTGGGCCAATCCTTTATTGCTGCTATCTTATGAGGATCTACTTGTATCCCCTCACCTGAGACCACATGACCCAAGAAATTCACAGACTTCAACCAGAACTCATACTTGCTAAACTTGGCGAATAACTGGAGATCTCTGAGGGTCTGTAATGCTAGCCTTAGGTGATTGGCATGCTCTTCCTCATTCCTGAAGTACACTAGAATGTCGTCGATGAATACAATGATCAACATATCCAGGTACTGCTTGAAGACCCTATTCATCAAATCCATGAAGGCTGCTGGGGCATTTGTGAGTCGAAAGGCCATCACCACAAACTCGTAGTGACCATACCGAATTCTGAATGCTATTTTCGATATGTCACACTCTCTGACCCTTAACTGATGGTATCCTGACCTGAGATTGATCTTGGAGAAACAGTTGGCTCCCTGAAGCTGGTCGAACAGGTCATCAATTCTAGGTAAGGGATATTTGTTCTTGATTGTGACTTTGTTCAGCTGACGGTAATCTATGCACATTCTGAAGGTACCATCTTTCTTACACACGAATAACACTGGAGCACCCCAGGGAGAGATGTTGAGTCTGATAAAACCCTTATCAAGAAGATCTTTTAGTTGCTCCTTCAACTCCTTAAGCTCAACTGGAGCCATTCTGTAAAAAGTAATGGAGATGGGCTGAGTATTTGGGAAGAGATCTATTCCAAAGTCTATTTCCTGTTCAGGGGGAACTTCAGAAAGATCCTCAGGAAATACATCTGGGAACTCGCTAACAACTGGAACTGACTGAATGGTTGGGGTCTCAGAGTTGGAATCCTTGACCCGAACCAGATGATATAGATATCCTTTCGAAATGAGTTTCTAGGCCTTAAGGTAGGAAATAAACCTACCCTTAGGCATTGAACTGCTGCCCGACCATTCTAAGACTCGCTCATTAGGATATTGGAATTTGACAACTCTAGTTCTGTAATCAACTGAGACATAGCAGGAGTGTAACCAATACGTGCTGAGAATAAGGTCGAAGTTAACCCTGTCTAGCTCTATGAGATCAGCTGGAATTACTTTGTTTAGGATGGAAACCGGGTAATTTCTATACACCCAACTGGCTTTAACTGACTCGCCAACTGGGGCAGAGACTGAGAATGGTTCTGAGAGAACCTCTAGACTTATACTGAGCTGAACTGCTATATACAAAGTTACAAACGAAAGAGTAACTCCTGGATCTAAGAGGGCATATACGTCTAGATGGAAGAGACGTAACATACTAGTAACTACGTCAAGTGAGCTTTCTTGATTCTGACGAGAAGATAGAGTATAGAAATGATTTTGGCGCTAACCGCCATCTGTACCTGTTATGTTAGTCTGCTGGGTTGATCGACTTGCTAGAGCTGATGATGTGTTAATTGTGATCTCCCTCGCCCTGCTGACGGGCACTCCCTAAGCCTGTGTCCAAGCTATCCACACCCAAAGCAGCCCTCTCTTCCCTGAAGGCATTCTCCTGGGTGATTCCTACCACACTTGGGACAAGCTGGATACTTGTTGCTGGCAATGAAATTGTGTGACTGAGAGCCAGATGCTCCGCCCCTCTGATCTTGGCAGGACCAAAAGGTTGGGGCGCTGGCTGAGCTGTGTACTGGGGCTCTCTGTTGTTGTTGCTTCTGCTGTTGTGGGCGGCTACTACTGCCAGATTTCTGATGGCCATAGTATGAATGACCAGTTCTTGCCCACTTGTACTTACACTCCATACCTTTCAGCTTCTCTACCTCAATCTGCTGGGCATAAACAATTAGGCTGGAGAGGTCCATATCCTTGATTAGCATTGCGGTCCTGCACTCCTTGAGGACCAGATTAGATACTCCATTAACGAATTTCAGCATACAAGCCCTTGGCTCGGGCACCATCTCTGGAGCATACTTTGATAGTCTAGTAAACTCCAGAGCATACTCCTCCACTGTCCGGTTGCCCTATCGTAGGTTATTAACTCTGCCATCTTAGCCTCCCTTAGCTCCCGAGGGAAAAACCTACCTAGGAAAGCTGTGTGGAACTCCTCCTACTCCACCAATCCTACTCCCGTTGGCTGCCCCTCCTTCCACTGGTCATACCAAACCTGGGCTACCCCTTTAAGCTGATAGGTAGCCAGGTCAGCACTCTCGGAGGAGCTAACACCCATAATAAGGGTAATCTTTCTAATCTCATCTATAAACCCTTATGGGTCCTCTCCCACCTTCACTCCATGAAAATCTGAAGGGTTCATCCGGGTAAAATCCCGCACCCGAGCAGCAGCTGCAGACCCATTTATGGCTACTGGAACCACCTAGTGGTTCACTTGGTTGGTGACTATTTGAGCTAGCAATTGAATGGCCGCCCTAAATTTGGGGGTGGATATGGATTCATCCTGAGGTGCTGCCGGAGCTAATGGGGCAGGTCCGTTGACATTAGCAGCCTCCTTCCATTACCACGTCTGGGAGGCATGGTTCACTGAAACGAGACAGAGCACGAATTAGAAGGGCATTTCTGGAATTTGGACTTTAATGCATGATAAAAAATATGAATAAAAGGGAATTTTTCTAATAACATCTTGTAGCCTCCTCGTCATAAGTGTGGCACGCTTCACACCCATGAAAAGGACTATACTCGATGTGGCTTTCAGACATCCCGAGAATACTCTAAACCTAGCGCTCTGATACTAAGTTTGTCACGCCCCAAGCCTACAGCCTGGGCGTAACACGGTACTTGAAGCCACAAGTGACACCAAGTCAACCCCTAGTCTATCAGTTACTAGCATTCTGAGTAAAAATGCACAGCAGAACTTTGAAATAATATCATAAAATATTCAAGAGAGGCAAGTCTGAAAACATAAAGTTCAAACAATAGAATAATACTGATAAATCTGAAAATCATATCTATCTGAAAGCTATCTAATAGAGGAGTTGCTGGGATAAGCCCCCAGTTAACTCTAAGTCTAACTAAAACAAATACATGACTGAAAGAAGGAAAATAGTTCCCTCGGATGATGAGGACTCACACTTCAACTACTGCAACGGAGAATCTGAACTGCGGCAACTAACGGTGTTGGGTCTGAGAACCTGCAACTGTATCATGAAACGATACAGCATAAAAGTATGCGTCAGTACTTTGAATGTACTGAGTAAGTGGGAGAAACATAACAGCTTATAAAGTCTGAGCTGAAATGACACGCAATGACCAACAGGTAAGTGTTGTGCCCCGCAAGTGTACGGGTCGTACAAGTAATATAGTGGCTCTTTTTAAGAACCTGGATGTCGAACCCATAGGGACTGGACCAATTCAGCTAACTATCTCGTTCAAGTGTGATATTAAATATCGCAAGTGTTGATTATAGAAGTTTTCGAGAAAGTTTAATTAAGTCTAAATATGGTCAACGACATACTCTGAATTCATTCAGGGAGCAACATAGAGTTAAAGCTGGATAATCATGCGATCCTACGATTTGCATTGGTTTAAGTATGAAACTATCAATTGTGGTCTCACATAATTAGAATTGCATGTTCATGGTCTTTCGTACCTCTAAACACGACAAACTAGCCTCACTACTACATCATGAGCGAGGATGCTAATTCTAGTTCTTGGGCAATTAAATGTGTGGATGTGGTTTATGGGGTTATGCCATTGATTAGGGTCCTTCCATACCTCCAACCATTTAACCAAACTTAGCTTCACAACTACTTCTTCGAGTAGTGGAGTGACAAATCTAAGCCGGTGTCTTTCTCTCCTCCCATTTTATCAACCAAGCAAGATATTAGGTATATTTCTATCCTAACCACAAAATCTTATCAAAAGACAAGAACTTGCTTCCTACATTCTTATGTTCTTCCCTAGGTTTGCTTTCTCAAGCATTTGCCTAAGTTTAACGTATGTGTTTTCATGGTGATCAATCAAAAAAATAACCATAATTAAGAATGCAAGACAAAACAACAATCAATAACTTATTCCAAAGAAAATTCGTAAAAACACACTCATAACTCATGGCTTCAACCCTAGAGGAAGGGTTCTAGCCACTCATGTTCATAAAATTACATGAAAACATTGTTAAAGTAACATACTTACAAGAATTGGTAGAGGAGAAGATGAAATTGATGAAACCTAGGTGAGTTCTCCCACTTCTCCCTTCACTCCTAGTTGGTTTTTCAGAATAAAGTCGTGACAAAATGATTTTAGGAGCTAAGAGTTCAATTTATACTATGCTGAAAGAATGCAAAATTTGGCCTGTGGTAGAACAGCAACGTGTCACGGAGCTGAACGCCCTAATTGACCTCCGTGACACGGAGGTAATGCGTACCCTCACTGGAATGTGCCAAAAAATGCAATTTTTGGCCAAGTGTAGCCGCGTTGGCAGCGTGCCACGGCCCCGATCGCGCAGGATGCCAGTTATTGCATGTTTTCTTGTTGACTTTCACGTTTTGCTCTTGATTCCATTCCTCCACTTCACAAATCATGAATTAGTTCCTCAAATGCATTATTAACCTTCAAAAACAAGGACTAATCATGTTTGTTAGTATATATTCACATTTACATAAAGTCACATGAGAATGCATATAATTAATTCGATAAACAAGACAAAACTAAGTTATAAAGCATCACTCGGGCATGCTATTTTGCCCGAGATCACCTACCCCACACTTAAAGTCTTGTTCGTCCTCGAACAAACCTTTTACATCTCATGCACATGAAGTCTATCACATAGCTAATTTAGCAAGATAATTCAAGCTACGACCATAATGATTATTTAAGATAGCAAGCTAAAAGTAGAGCATACACGATTTAATCACTGAAATGAAATACAACTATGTTAAGACTTCCTAACCTCAAGAATCAACTCTCAATCTTAGCAAACTCATGCAAATCAACTGATCAAGAAATCCAACATGAATTATATCCTTCATTCAACATGTGCCCTCACAACAAGAGAGTTACCCATTTTCACATGCAAAAAAAAAAATTTAAATCACAACATGTATGGGTAAATGAATAGAATTACGCTCACGCTCACAAAGAATTTACATGCATCACGTAATGACCCATAAGCTTGCCCTTAGTGTTTTACTTCACTAATTTAAGGATGTATGAACGTAAGATCAAGTAGGACATTTTAGGTTGTAATGTAGCTAAGGGACGGGTAGGTACTATTCTGGCCAGTAATAGTGACTATCTTCCCTAAGCGCTTTTAATACATCACGCCCTCATTACGAACTCCCCTTCTCTTACTTCACCTTTATCTCTCTTCAGCTTTCCTTTTCCTCTTTTGTTTCCCCATTTCTTTAGGCACTCTTAGCTTATTAGTAAGGAGTTCTATAAGTAACTTTTCATTAATTTTTTCTCTTACTCCCTACCCATATTCCAGCCTTTTCAAACAAGTGCACCCTTGACCTTTCTCAAATTTTACAACTGCTACTTTTCCTTCTTTTTCATGCTTCTCACTCCTTCACTCTTTTGGATTTTTTCTTTAAGCGCTTTGGAGTTTTGGATCAAATTCAAGGCTAATGAAAGAAAATGGATTGAGCTTATGTTGTAGCTATCAAAGAATAGGCTCAAGGCTCAATGGGGCTAACTAGGATTAAATATTCAAGGTAGGTAAAGTGAGGGATAACATTTAGGTTCATTCAAAGAAATGCCTAAATCGTCTCCTACAATTCACATTCTTCATTTCATTTTATATACACACTAGGCAAGTTCTAGACACTCCACAATAGCACAGAGTACTCAAAAACCTTCCACTCATGGCACATGCTCAAATCAAGACACATCCTGTAGACTCTTAACTCAGCTAATCACAAGAATTCGGAATTAAGCTTCAATCATATTGAGTCAAATTCATGAGCCTAGGTGTCTCAAACATAGGTATGCCACTTACATGCTTCAACACTGAACATACTTGCATCTTACAATCATTTATAGCACATAACAAGAATATCAAGCCATCCATTAGCTACGAGTTCAAATACCAAAACCTATTGACTAATATTCCTCAAGACGGTTGTCATCCATCCATCGTCGGAAACAGTCTCTCACTATGACTAAAAAGATTATATACAGACAAAGAAATTTTTTTTTATTTTTCGGTTCAAAGACCCCCCCTGTCGGAAAAGAACCGAAAAGAAAAACCAACGGGTGATGAAGTCATGTTGACTCATAAAAATTTTTCAAATATTTCAACTATTTCTAACAAGCATTACATTCACCAACAATCATTAAGCACAAAAAAATTTGAAATTTTCCTCACCCCACACTTTAATCCTGCTATGTCCTCATAGCATCAAATTAAAATTAAAAGGATGAGAAATACTCCCTAAGCCTCTATGCCTAGCTAACAACATGCTTTTCTTCAAGTTTTCATAGGTGGGTGTTTGACCCCACACTTATTCTCTTTCATGCTTTTTAGCTTCCTCCTCCATGGGTACTCAGACTTCCCTTCCATCTGTGCTTAACTTTCCACCAAAAACACCAACACAATGAAAATAACAAAATCAACACCAACAAAAAAATCACAATTTGTACCTGTGGTACCCTTGGGTTGCCTCCCAAGCAGCTCCTAATTTTTCGTCGCGGCACGACGTGGACTGTCCTTTTCAGGACATCCTCATACCTGGGTTCCCGTTCGAGAACCATCTTCTTTTCTTTTGATTTTTAGAGGAAACAACCTCCACTCTGTTCCTCTCTACCTCCACTCTCTTCACAATTTGAAGCCCTTTATCAGACTCGGGCTGAACACTTGTCATTACCTTTGACCTTGCACCTGTGGAATCCTCCACCCCACACTCATCCTCTGACAACACACTAACCTGACAAAGGTTTCTGTAGTGTGTGGATGGGTTCATTTCTTGGTATACTCGGAAGAGTTCTTCTTCATCCTCGACCCTCATTTTCAGGGTCCCTTCTCTCAAATCAATCACCGCTCCTCCGGTGGCCAATAATGGCCGTCCCAAAATTAAGGGTACCTGGTCATCAACCTGAAAATACTAAGATAATAAAATCAGCAGGTATAATAAACTTACCTACTTTGATGAGAAGGTCCTCTATTATTCCATCAGGTGTCACTCGCGACTTATCCGCCAATTGCAACATCAACCTCGTTGGCCTTGGTTTTCCCAATCCCAGGGTGTTGAATAAAGATAGGGGCATTAGATTAACTGCTTCCCCTAAATCACACAAAGCTCGTAGCACCTCAGCTTTACCAATTTGTATGGGGAGGGTAAAACTCCCTGGGTCTTTGAGCTTTTTCGGAATCTTTCCAATACCCTGTGACTGCACTCCTCAGTCAGTGCTACCGTCTGGACATCCACTAATCTAACTTTGTTTGCATCACGTCTTTCAAGTATTTAGCATACTTGGGCATTCCCTGCAAAACATCAATAAGAGGCAAATTTATGTGAAGTTCTTTGAAACTCTCAAAGAACTTTTTGAAGCATTCCTCCTCCTTGCTCTTTCTGAATCTCTAAGGGAATAATGGTGGTGGTCTTTGTGCTGGCTGCAATGAAGATTGTGCATTTTGTTGCCCAGCACTCTGATTTTCTCCTTTGTCGGTGGTTGGTCCTGGTCTAACCAACTCCGGCTACACCTCCTTTCTTTTCTCTATTGGCCTTGCATCAGCTAATTGCTTGCCACTTCTCAGACTGATGGCATTAACCTGCCGGGGGTTAGGATCCGTGTCTCTTTGTAATCCCCCTTGTGATCTCATGTTTTGAGCAGCTTCCATCTGCCCCATTTGTTTTTCAAGATTGCAGGTGGCCACTTGCTGATTCTTTAAGTCTATTGCCATCCTCGCTTGATTTTCCGCTAACTGAGTCTGGGTCTCCATGATTTTCTGCAATGTTTCCTCAATGTTGCTGCTCAACTGGCCATCATTCTGCCTATTCTACTGATACTGCTGCTGTTGAGGTTGCTGATAACTTTGCTTTTGGTTTCCACCCCGAGAAAAATTTGGGTAGCCCTGCCAATTTCTGTTGTAGTTGTTTCCAAAATTCTGATTGTTCCACTGCACATTCCCAATGAAATTGACTGATTCCAGATTGGCTCCACAAGATTCTTCATTGTGCCAATTATTACCACAGATTTCACACTAACTTGGAGCTTGTTGAACTGCATTAACCTGGCCCTGTTGTTGGTTCATACTCAGTTTATTAAACTGAGTCATCATCTGATACTGGAACGAAGCTAACTGTGCTGCCAAGGCATTTATACCATCTACCTCTATCAGCCCTGATCTCTTTCCTTCCCCTCTCGATGACTCGCTGTGCCACTCTGGATTTCCTTGAGCAATTATGTTCAACAAAGTATACAACTCATCATAAGTCTTCTCCGAGGCTTGCGCACCCGATGCACAGTCTAGTAATATTTTTGTGTGTGGGTCTAGACTTTCTACAAAGGTATGAGCTAGCACTTCATTCGATTTCTGGTGATGGGGACAGTCTCTCAATAATGACTGAAATCTTTCCCAAGCCAATTATAAATTCTCATCAGGCCTCTACTTGAAACTCAGTATTTCACTTCTCAACTTTGCAGTCTTGCCTGAAGGAAAGAATCTAATAAGGAACTTCTTAGCCAAGTCATTCCACGAAGTTATGGAGTTCGGTGGCTCAGCCTTCAACCACTTTTTTGCCTCTCCCAATAATGAAAATGGGAAGAGAGTAAGTCGAACATAATCTGTGGACATGCCGGTGGGGACAAACGTGTCACTAATCTCAAGAAAGTTCTGTAAGTGCTGTTGTGGGTCCTCATGAGCCATCCCAGTGAATTAACCACTAGAATGTAACAGTTGCACCATGTTCTGCTTCAATTCAAAGTTCCCTCCAGGCTCCGATTTACAGATACTAGAGTTCACATTAGTCGCTTGTGTGATTGCCACTTCGCGAACTGGTCTGGCTGTCATTGCTTTCGGTGAAAATTGTGCTTGTCCTCTGGGTGGTTGTTGTTGTACCTTTTCTTGAAGTCTTTTCAGCTTTTGCTCAAGAGCTACTCTCCTTTGCAAATGGAGTTGACATTCAGGTTCAAGCAACGGTTCCACAAGCTCTCTATTCTTAGCCAGCTCGGTAAGACAACCTGTCACCTGCAATAAGTCAGACTAAGACCAAGTTTCTCAACACTTAAGGAAATTTAAAAATCACACACAAAAAAAATAAATTATCAAAACTTCGCTGAGTCTCCGGCAACGGCGCCAAAAACTTGTTGTGCCCCGCAAGTGTATGGGTCATACAAGTAATATAGTGGCTCTTTTTAAGAACCGGGATGTCGAACCCACAAGGACTAGACCAATTCAGCTAACTATCTTATTCAAGTGTGATATTAAATGCCACAAGTGTTGATTATAGAAGTTTTCGAGAAAGTTTAATTAAGTCTAAATATGGTCAACGACATACTCTGAATTCATTCAGGGAGCAACATAGAGTTAAAGACGGATAATCATGCGATCCTACGATTTGCATTGGTTTAAGTATGAAACTATCAATTGTGGTCTCACATAATTAGAATTGCATGTTCATGGTCTTTCGTACCTCTAAACACGACAAGCTAGCCTCACTACTACATCGTGAGCGAGGATGCTAATTCTAGTTCGTGGGCAATTAAATGTGTGGATGTGGTTTATGGGGTTACGTCATTGATTAGGGTCCTTCCGTACCTCCAACCATTTAACCAAACTTAGCTTCACAACTACTTCTTCGAGTGGTGGAGTGACATATCTAAGCCGGTGTCTTTCTCTCCTCCCATTTTATCAACCAAGCAAGGTTTTAGGTATATTTTTATCCTAACCACAAAATTTTATCAACAGACAAGAACTTGCTTCCTACATTCTTATGTTCTTCCCTAAGTTTGCTTTCTCAAGCATTTGCCTAAGTTTAACGTGTGTGTTTTCATGGTGATCAATCATAAAAACAACCATAATTAAGAATGCAAGACAAAACAACAATCAATAACTTAATTCCAACGCAAATTCATAAAAACACACTCATAACTCATGGCTTCAACCCTAGAGGAAGGGTTCTAGCCACTCATGTTAGTAAAATTACATGAAAACATTGTTAAAGTAACATACTTACCAGAATTGATAGAGGAGAAGATGAAATATGAACCCTAGGTGAGTTCTCCCACTTCTCCCTTCACTCCTAGGTGGTTTTTCAGAATAAAGTCATGACAAAATGATTTTAGGAGCTAAGGGTTCAATTTATACTACGCTGAAAAAATGCAAAATTTGGCCTGTGGATGAACAGCAACGTGTCACGGAGCTGAACGCCCTAATTGACCTCCGTGA
Source organism: Datura wrightii (assembly GCA_035772735.1). Classification (NCBI taxonomy): domain Eukaryota; kingdom Viridiplantae; phylum Streptophyta; class Magnoliopsida; order Solanales; family Solanaceae; genus Datura; species Datura wrightii. Next base: position 111,977,413 of record JASDFA010000019.1, read on the forward strand.
CATGGAGGTAACGCGTACCCTCACTGGAATGTGCCAAAAAATGCAATTTTTGGCCAAGTGTTGCCGCGTTGGCAACGTGCCACGGCCCCTATCATGTAGGGTGCCAGTTATTGCATGTTTTCTTGTTGACTTTTACGTTTTGCTCTTGATTCCATTCCTCCACTTCACAAATCATGAATTAGTTCCTCAAATGCATTATTAACCTTCAAAAATAAAGACTAATCATGTTGGTTAGTATATATTCACATTTACATAAAATCACATGAGAATGCATATAATTAATTCAATAAACAAGACAAAACTAAGTTATAAAGCATCACTCGAGCATGTTATTTTGCCCGAGATCAGTAAGCTAAACTAAACTACTGATATAATTTGAAATGGTCAAGATGACCCTGTCTGATGGTCAAGGACATGCCCTCTGTCTGAAACGCTGAGTCTGAGATACTGTACTGAATGAGTTAAACTGAGGGCTAGAACTGAATTGAGTTGCTTATTCTATAACTGCTCTAAACAGACTAGTGGGAGATTCTATAACCGACATATAACCATGTGAGCCAGACGTGTAGTCCGATGTATACACCCCACCGGTAGGATCCAATATACCTTGTCAGGGTATAAAGTCATGAACTGAGTGATCACAAAAGTCTAGAGCTAATCAGGCCAAGTAATACTGTAACCTACGCTGGCAACGTAGTTTTGAGAACCTGGGTGCGCTGGAACCCCGGCCCGCTTGGTGCTAAGTTCTAATCCCACTGGAAACCTAATCTGAACTACTAAGTTGATTGCTCAAAACTGGGGTCCAAGACTAGTCAGGGACGTATAACTGCATGTACCCTGAGAGTCTTATCGAACCAGATTCTGAAATTGGGTTCTAGATTGGTCAAAGCTGCTTATCTAGAAGCGTCGTGACCTTCTAAGAACAAGCTGCAACTGAACTGGATTCCTGGGGCTAGTCAGAGCTATATGCTAGAATATCATGACCGCCTAATGGACCAAAAACTGTAAATCTGAGTCTGGTTCTGATAACTAAGAGGCACCACTGACACCTCGAAATAAGACTGATGTCAAATTGATCAGGTGACAATTTTCTGAATATCACTAAGGATTCTAGCATTTTGACTGAGACTAAATTGATATGATTCTGGAGAGATTCTAGTTCTAACTAGTTTGGACTACTACCAGCTAATAGAGAATTCAACTTATCCCAACAGTATGGGAATTTCATAATATAAAGAATTCAAGAATTATAGGAACTCCATTCAATGAACTAAAGTCATTCTGATTCATGAGATATTTACTCAACATATACTTATAGCAAGAAATTCTAGGAATTCAGCCCAAAGCATTCTTCATTCACTAGAGAGAATTTAACAAGCAAAATCATTACTCAAAAAATTAGGGCTTAAACTCACTTTTTGTATGAACACTGACAATTTGATAAGGAATTCGTGGGGATCATATCAAAAATATACATGAACATCGTTCTAAGTGAAGTCAATGAAAATAAAACATAAATCCTCTTCATATTCGAAAGCTCGGGGCTTAAAACTGATAGAAAAAATTGAGGAAGATTTTGGGGACACAAGGGAAGAACCATTCCCTTGCTAAAACCCCACATACCTGGTGAAAAAAAAAACCTAGAGAATTTTCTTGAGAATCGAAGAGAAAAGTTCAGCCCTAGCCCTTGCTCTGAAATACTCTAAGAGAGAATTCTATGTGTTTATCTGAGGATTAACGTAAGAATGAGGGGAGAAACCGTCCAAACCCTCTAATAAGTCTGAAATTAGATCTAAAACAACGTAGTTTAAAGCTTAGGTAAATAGAAAATTACTAAATAGTCCTTCGAAGTTCGATGGGAAAAACTGTTAGGTTCCTCTAACGAGTGACCTAACGAGTCGTGGTGAATAACCATGACTCGTGGTCACTCCCGTCAGGTACACTTCCTGGGATCCTTAGTAGATCACCACGAGGGACCGAATGAGTCGTTATCTATGACCACGACTCGTGGTTACCAGTCGTGGACCACTCTGTCTCATTCTGGAGATTTTATGCTAAGTCCCATAACGAGTCACTTAACGAGTCATTGCCAGAGGTGATGACTCGTTTCACCCACTCGTCGAGTACACTGGTCAACGAAAATATTCCCAACTCAGGCCTGACCACGAGTGACTTAACAGGTCGTGGTCAGTAACCACGACTCGAGACGTCCCTCGTTAGGTACACTGCCTCCCTCCTTTACATTAACCAGCCTTCTCCTTACGGATCACCTAAAGAGTCGTGAGGTTACTTGACGACTCGTCAGGTGGGCCGTCCTGCAACATTTCTGCAGTTTTTCAGATTTCCTGCTTTATGCCCCGAAATCGAATTTTGAGTTTCCGGGGTGTTACAAAATGTAAGTTGGTATTTTATTATTATTATCTGTAATTTATTTTTGTTATTTTGATTAAAAAAGATTCTTCTAACCAGTATTTTAAAAAGTATTTTCGGGGTAAGTCCCGAGGCGGGGCATACCAAAAACGCACCGGAGGGCAAATAAAAATTGTAGATCCATAAAGCGTAAGCCCCAAAATTTAAGGCATAAGTTTCGGGCATAAAAGCGTAAGTCCCGGGCGTAAAAATGTAAGTTTCGGACGTTAAGTTTGATTTTTATTATTTAAAAAGTATTATTTTTATAAATAATATTTTTATTATTGGTCTAATGATATTTATATTTTTTTCTATCATGTTTTTATATTATAATCATTTTTTTAGAATATATCAATAATAAAAATAAAATTATGATAGAAAATGACGTTATAATTGTTTTTTTAATGATTATGCCTAAAAATAATAGGATAGAGATTTCGTTGTCTTATGTTCTTGAGAAACTTTATCTATATTTTTATATAGCTCTCACACATTTATCCTTATCCTTCTTTGAAAAATATATAAACAATAACCAGTGTAAATATTAGTCGAGAGTGATAAGAACTACAGGCGATCGATGATGAAGTAGATGATAATTTTATTTTAAAGATTATCTTGACTATTATCATTTTTCTTTGTTGTTATCTTTCTTAAATAATAATTATAATATTTTTCTATATTATTGGAATTTTTTAAATTTATTTGCACAATTATTGAAAATATTATTTTTATTTATTTTCTTAGTAATAAAATTCTAAAATTAAAAATACATGAGATAAAATACCCCATAGATCCATGAGACTTATGCTGCATGTCTCAGGACTTACGCCTTGTCCTGTGCTACGTAAAACGCCTCGCTTCGCGCCTCCGCCTTTCAAAACACTGCTTCTAACAACACACTTACTTCAATCGTTTTTTGGATCAGATAAACAAGGAGAGAGTCAAGACCCAAGAAGATGACAGGAGAAAGTGAAAGAGTAACCTTGAGAATTAAGTGATATTCAAAAATATTTTGATATTACTTTATAAATATTTGGGTTTTATTTTTCTCTATGGAAGACATTAATAATATTAGTAATTTAATATATAGCACTCAAAATAATATAACTTTAAATGATATTGATTTAACTATTTTTACCTATTCAACTATGTGTAGAATATTTATGTGCCTTAAATAATTAAAAGACAATTATTTTTTTTTTCCATAAAAATGGATGTAAAAACATCTGTTAATTTATGAATACTGCATTTTTTTTCATAAAATACATTTATAAAATTTTCTTTGGGAGGTTAGTAAATGATTATAAATCATCTTCTCAAAGTATTTATATATTTTATTATCTTTTCAAGTCTTTCCATTTTGAGATTTTTTTTATATATACTATATTTTGGTGAATTTATTTAGGAAGGATAAGATTGAAGTATCATGTCCTGTCCATTTGACAACTTTGATAATTTGAATGAACTCTTAATTTTAAAAGGAGAAAATCTAAAGACAAATCTCATTCTTATGAATTTGGTATTGTAGAAGTTTTGATGATGATAAAATTAGACGGCTTTAGGAGCATAGAAGAAACTCGTGACAATTTATATAGCATCTCTAAGAAGAATGATCGAATTGTGTCACGATCAAACGACTTTAGAAGCAGAAAATAAACTCTTAATAAATTGCGTAACATTTCTGAGAAAAATACTCAAATTATACCACAAAAATATGATAATCAGAGAGATTAGATTGCCTTAAAGTTACATATGATATAGAAGTTTCTAACTGTAATGACCCGTTCGATTGTAATGGAGCCTCGATGACATTAGCGTAATGATACAAAATTTTGCAGGTAGCAAGACCGCCGTGGCGAACGAGCCTTCGCCGTAGCGGGACCACTGCAGAATTGTACCACTGCAGTAGACGATGCAAGGCAAAAGACCAGTTTAAGTTAGAATTTTGGGGGGTTTTTACCTTGTTATCCTAAGACACGAAGTTTGAGAGCTCTGGTGGAAAATTTCAAGGTTAGAGCAGTTTATTATTCCAAGGTAAGATTTCCTTGTTAGTTCTTCCATCTTATGATTCTCTAACACCTAGAATTAAAGATAGTCTCTAATGGTAAATTCCTAGCTAAGAACCCTAGGTTTGTGAAACTAGGGCTAGGGTTATTGGAATGATTGGGTGTTGATTTCTAGGCCTAAAAGTGGTAAATTAACAGTTTCTAGTGAAAGTGAGTATAGAACATTATTTTGGTGATAGTTTGAGACCTAGAATTCGGCTAATCTGAAACCCCTAACCTTAAAAAATGTTTTAAGAGTGTTAAATGAGTAAAAGCTTCATGAACTCGGATCGAATGATCGCTATAGATTTGGGTTATGATAATTTATACATCGAATTAAGCCGTAAACAACGGGTAGAATGGAGTGGATTGAGTTCCCAAACCCTTGAATTGAGGAAGTAGCCTATTGATTGATTCCTTAATGTCTTATTTCTAGACTTTGAACGTTCGGAGGCATTGAGAAAAGGCAAAGCTCCCGCGAAGGAGCTGCATGTTCCAGTTCTGTGATCCAGGTAGGTTATGACTTACCTTTGTGTTAAACTATAATTAGTGAACCGTATACAATTGTACTATTGATGTGCAATCGATGATGGTAAAGGGATCATAAAATAAGATGACTTGATGAAATACTTGTAGTGATATAAGTATAAAAGTGAAGAATTAATCCTAACTACGAAAACACGCAAATAAGTGAAATTTAATTGATGATTAATAATGTGTGGGGGGGGGGTGCACTCTTAGTATGATGTTCTTGACAGGTACCCTTGATAGGATATTCTTAATAACGTGACCTTGAGGTTATGATCTTGGTAGTGGAGTCTTGAGGTGATATTCTTGATAGAAGGTGTTGATGACATGTGATTGTAATTGTTCTTGATGGTATATTTTGATAGTGCATTTGATAGTATAATTACGAATATATCTTTGTGCCTGTGTTGTATAAAAGGAGAGGAACAAGAATAAATCAAGGTGAATAAACCCAATGGGGTTATGTGAACTTGTTGGTACTCTTTTATATGCCATGAATGAGAAGCTGAATCGGTGCTGTATATTAACTAGCTTAGAATGAGTCTGAAGTAAAGAAAACATAAGTAATTGTAAGAATTCGTAGTTAACCAGGAGTGATCCAGACTCGATTTTATCTAATTAATCTTATGTGATGATGAATTGGTTTGAAAAAATAGAAATACTAGTGGGGCGAAGGTCGACCCGAATAGACTGCCTTAAGATGGAAAATCACATAATTAAGGTATTAAATAAGGTTGAACGAACCTGAATGAATGATATCCCTAGGTAATAAGAGGGCTGACAAGTTTATCCTGGAGAATTGTGAATGATATCTTTCCAATGGTTTGGTTGTGAATTTTGAATTGAAGTGGGACTATGTATTTAATAATTGATAACTAATACATTAGTAAGTAATGGTGTAGGAAGAATCACATCTTAAATTAGATAACTGTTAAATATGGTGGGTTGTAGATATAGCTAATTGGTCTTCGTGCCTTGATCGTGTAGAATAATGTTGATATCTTATATGATTGTAGATGAGGTTTGAGAAGTTTAATTTGATAATTCTCATGGTGAGAGTTAAGGAAAATTAGGATAAACAATGTGTGCTTATGTGGTGTCATATGTGTTGACCAAATAAAATACTTGATGAAATGTGTCGATGATTGTTGATTCATATACCTTTTGAGTGGTCATCTGAGTTGACTGAGTGGATTTTCATGATAAATATGCTTCTTGTTGTGATTCATTACTTTTTTCTAAATGGTCACATAAGTTAACGAAGTATAATGTATGAAATGCTATGCTGAAGATCCGAGGTTGATAAATGGGTTTGCCGTTGTCATATGAGTTGACTAGTTGATATTATGTTTCTTATGTGGATAAGTGAGGAATAATAGATTCTTATCCTGTGGTGAACGTGAATGAGATTGCCGGTATGCCTAACCTTGAGGTGAGAGGCTCGTGTCCGAGGTGAGCATCCGGACCAGCAGAGTTGTATGTGTATGAGTACTTGGATATGAGTGGCTCGTGCATGAGGTGAGCATTTGAGCGAGTAGTATGAATGGGTATACAAACAGGTATGATTAAATATTCATACAACTGGGTGTACAGATATGAGTACACGGACAGGTATGATTCATACGGTTGGGTGTATAGTACATGGATTTCTAGATTCCCCTACAGATCATGACTGGAAGAGAATAAATAAGACCCTTTGACATGTGTGTACAGTAACGTGCGGAGGCTTGTGCCCGACACATTACCGATAATATGATTATGGTAGAGAGTAGTATAAATATGTTATGATATACATACGACTGTGAGATAGAAATCAGTACAGGTATGTTCGATATACATATGACTGTATGACAAAGTTCAGTGATAAGTATGCCGTTGATATGATTATAAACATTGATAAGATGAAATTGATGATAACAAGCTTATTTACCGTGTGTTCGGTGTACATGTGATCTGCCGCATAATCGTGTCACTTGTTTTATAGGTCTTGATATTTGATGAAATTGATTAGGTATGGGTTAATATTTGTGTGTATAAACATTATATCAATGTGATTTATGTATTGTTGTTGGATTACTTCTGACTGTAAGAATGTTTCACAAAAAGGGGGAATAAATTGAATGTTGTGATTAGATGAAAAGTTGTGAAGTGTATATTTTATTGAGTGTAATTGCTACCGTTTTGTATGATGTTAATCCTTCTGTAATGGATGAGGTTTTGAAGAAGTAAGGTTACAAGTGAAGTCGAGTTCTTGCCTGAAGCAGTACCACTATAGTGAGAGAATTCCCGCTACGATGAGACCGTGGCTAAGCTGGGTAGAGAAATACGGATACATGGTTATATAACTGTCATGAATAAAAAGTAAACAAATTGTCTTGGTAAATTATTGAGTGGTTTTTTAAACTGAATTATTGATTGCATATTAACTTTATGTTGTTGCGTAAACTAGTTGTAGTCGACGGATGATGTCTACCAGTACGTGTCGTGTACTGATACTACTCTTGCTAGACCTTTTCTGGAGTAGGTTGTGGCAGATGAATTGCAATTTCATGGTTGACGAGGCGATACTCAACATCAGCTTCTGCATTTCCTTTATAGGCGAAGCTGTGTCTTTTTACTTGTCAGTATTCTAGATAGAGCTCTTGTGCCTGTCTAGACTAGATTCTTAGGAGATTCAAGGTTTTAAGGAGCATCTTCTTTTTATTTAATAGTATTTCAAGAATAATGTTGGTTGGTGTAAGTCTATGAGATCCGTAATTATTATTTTATTTGATTAGAAAGAGGATTCTCCTATCGAGTCAGAGTCGATGTAGGTGCCTGCACGACCCGCCTAATTGGGTCGAGACACTAACCTATAGACAACTCTCAGTAGAATTTTATGTAATATTTAATTTCTAGTTGAGTTTAATACATTTTAGTGCTCTTTAAATATTTCTTAATTAAATAAATTCAAAATAAACTTCAAAAATAAGTATACGATCCAAATAAATAAAATTTATTAATTAATCCAAATATATTCTTTCTCATAGATAAAAGGGATAATTTTTACTTAGCATGTTGAGTTTTGGTAAATTGATATGTTTTTTACTCTTTAATATTTTTCTTTTCCTTTTTCCCCTTCTTCTTTGTTTATTTTTAAAATATCACATTTTATATTTTTTTTCTTTTTCTGACTCCCTAATATATTATTAATAGGAGATTAATGAGAAGTAAATGCCAAAAAAAATAAGAACAAAGTATAATAATGTTGGGAGTGGAAAAAGTAAAAGAACACATAAATTAATATTGAGACATCTATTAAAGAAGATAATTATAGTGGGAGATGAAAATTAATTACTTGAATTTAACGATTTTTAGGCTATTAAAAAAAAAATAGATAAATGAAGGGAAAAAAGGAAAAAAAGTAAAAAAAAAAAAAGATAAATAGTTTTATATAGATTTTATTGCATAATAAATGATCACTAAATCACTAGATTAATAAAAATGATATTTGGGCTTTCTAAACTGAAAAAGAAATAACTAATTAAGAGAATGTAATTAAAAATAAGTTTTAGATTTTCTAACAAATCATAGAAATAGAAAAAAATTAAGAAGAATATAAAAAATTAGAGAAAAAAGATAAATGTCATTCTTGATTTTAGAAGCATGTCACATCACCACTATTAAGCCTAGCTTTAATATATGAATAGATAGATAGATAGATAGATAGATAGATAGATAGATAGATAGATAGACAGACAGATAGATAGATAGATTTTTTTTCGTTCTCTACCTTCTTTTTTAAAAAACTAAAATTGTTATTTCACTTATAATATGTTATATAAAAATTAAATATTTTAGAAGAATAAAAAATATTTAAGTGGAAAAAACTCATAGAAAAATACATATATAAAATTAAAAATGAATAATATAATTGGTTAAAATGTGAAATGTTTAAAAACTAAAAAGAATTTTTAAAAAATCTTTAACAGTAGAAAATTTTAATTCAACACTAAAATGTGAAGTTAAAGATTTTATATCATTTAAGCATATTATACTATAAACAAGTAGTACGGAAAAAAGGGCAATGCAACCTCAGGTACAGATTTCTGTAGACAAGCTGCCCAGTAGGCCACGCCCAGTTCAACTTTTGGTGAGCCCCTCCCTCTCTCCTTAGGCTTGACATGACTCATCGAAGTCTAGATCAGGTCATGGGCCTTGTCCCGGCCAGTTCTATATTCAAACAGTAGAGATTTCGTAGACAGGCAGTCGGTTGGTGTCCTTTTGTATTAGACGTTGATTTAGAGCAGTGGATCCCTTCTTGTATGAAAGCTAATTTTGTGATGATATTCCCTATACATTGTCTTATTTCAATTTCAATGTGTGATCTGCATATCTTATTTTTGAGTAGATGTTGGCTCATAGTTTTCATACTAATTACAATAGTATGCTTGGGCCAGAAATGACGTTGGATGCCAATCTCGCTGGTCCCCGGGCTGGGGCTTGACAATAACTTTGCATATAATGGATATGAATATAAAAATTTATAAGACATTTAATAAAATATTAGCTTTAATTCACTAATTTTATTGAGTTGCCCTTGCATACCTTATATTGATTAGAGACTACGTGTTCTCTGCTTCAGTTTTGAAACTTCTCACACCAAAAAAGGGTCTTTTCTGCAAGTATTAAATCCACTGGCTAGCAAAATGAGCTCATCAAGTTGCTTCACAAAAGCTAAGGGTGTAGTAATAAATATTTTAAATCTCCATCTCAATATTTTCTCAATAACTTTAGAAGCTAATATTCTAATATATTCAATTTTCGCATATGAATTCGCCTATCTTTAACAAATAAAAAATATACATAAATAAGTTTCACACATCTAATTTGATAAATTGATAATTATATCTTAATTGTAAAGTCATTATCAACTATTGAACTAGAAAACCAAGATATAGGTTTCGAACCTCGGAGAAACAACAAAGAAAATTTCTTAAAAAAAAAAATTTCGTCAGCAATCAAAGCGGATCAAAAAAATTAGCAAACATCAGTTGATCATGTTTATCTATTCCTAATTTTATGAGATTATAGGGAAAGAAAGTTAGTAGCTTCTCTGAAGAGAGAGAAAATGATAAAAATATTGTGTAGATTTAAAATAATATCTCAAGTATGCAATTTAACAGTTTTGATCTTTTAAGTTAACCAAAATTTATCACTTTGAGTCAGAGGCAGTCCTACATGTATAAGTGAGAATGTACGTGCACCCATTAATATTAAAAAAAAATTATGTATCTATATGAGAAAATTACATACATATATTTAATTGTGCATCCTTAACACCATAAGTGCAATTATGGTGTTTGGCTGAAGTTGATGCTTTCCTAGTGGTGACCTTAGATTGAATCTCAATTGTGTTGTTTCTTTATTTCCTTTTTTTAAAAAAAAATAATTGAAGGACTTATTAACAGAAAAAATCACTTGTTTCAACAAAGATAAAGTTTAAATTGTTGGATGTGAATTGGGAAATGGAGAAAAATAAATTGGAGGGAAGAGAAAGTTGAAAAGTTTCTTTTCCAATGGTAGCCATTTCGAACAGACACCATCAGAACAGGTGTATTCACACTCCTTCACTTTAGATCTTTGACTATAAATAAAGGTCTTTTACCTTCATTTTTTCTAGAGAATTTTTGAACATTCTGCATATTTTCAAACAAACAAAATTGAGTCTGTTATGTAATTTGTTACTGCTCTTAGAGTTCAATGAAGTTATTGATGCTTGAGGTACTGCTACACCATTAACAGGTATATCCGTTTTATCCTGGGAGGAAGTAATCCAAAACCTCAAGTGCAGCGAGGGAATTAAATTTCTTAAGGATACACAGTGAATTATGTGATCTCGGATATTAATTATATTTTCTATTTTACTGATTTGAATACAGGAAGACAACAAGCTTAAGTAATTTAATATTTGGTTATAATTTTTTGTGTTCATCTATTTCTGGTTTTGGAGACTAAAATCTTTTTGGTTTTCTACTCCACTGTTGGAGATTAAGATCTTTAGTTATTTTACTCCCGTTGAGATTAAAATTCTTGTAATTTTTTACTCAATGTGATTGCTGATTTGACGATTTAAAAACTTCGCCAAGTAAATCTTATTGTTGATAATTCGGTTTAAAGATATAAAAACTTCACCGATTATTCAGTTTAGTTTTGTCAAAACTTTTTTCAGTTTGAAGAAATAGAATCTTCATCGATTGCTAACTTTTTCTGTTATTGATTAACAGATATGACAGAAACAACTGACCCCATGCTTGCCTCTATAAGAAATAGAATCTCCTCCACCGTGCTGTGCAAGCACCGATTTTGGCTTTTAGCTTATTGGCATCGACTTCAAACGCTGGCAGCATAAGATGCTCTTCTATCTGACTACGTTGTGTCTGGAGAAGTTCATTAAGGAAGATAATCTGGTTCTGCCGGAATCAACTCCGAAAAATGAACGGTTCTTAGTGATTGAAGCTTGGAAGCACTCGGATTTTTTATGCAAGAACTATATCCTAAGCGTATTGGAGGATGATTTGTATAACGTGTACAACAATGTGGAGACTTCTAAAAAACTCTGGGATGTGCTAGAGAAGAAGTACAAAATGAAAGATGTCAGATTAAAGAAATTTGTTGCAGCCAAATTTCTGGACTACAAGATGATAGACAACAAGCTTGTTATCACACAAGTCCAAGAGCTACAAGTGATAATTCATGATCTCCGTGCTAAAGGCATAATTCGAATTAATATTTTTATCAAAAGTATTAATTATGGTGGTAATAATGAGTTTTTTTATTGAAAGTTTGGTCATCAATGAACCTTTTCAAGTTGCATCCATGATTGAAAAGCTACCTCCTTCATGGAATGACTTTAAGAATTATTTAAAGCACAAGTGCAAGGAGATGAAGCTTGAAGATCTTATCATTCGATTGAGAATCGAATAAGATAATAAAGCTGTTGAAAGCAAGGTAAGGGAAAACTCAAAAATTAGGGGGGAAAATATTGTTGAGACTACTCAAACTAATACCAAAAAGAGGAAGAAGCCTTTTGGACTAGAGAATTTTTCTAGCAAGAAGAAATTCAAAGGAAACTGCCATAATTGTAAAAAGATTGGAGACAAGGCAGCTGAATGTCGTGCTCCAAAGAAAGGAAAGCAAAAGGGTCAAGCTAACATGGTTGAAAGAATCCTGGAGATTGATGACTTGTGCGCTATGGTGTCTGAATGCAATCTAGTGGGAGCTCCATGGACAGGTGGCTTGATTTTGGAGCCACTCGACATGTTTGTGCTGTTAGAGAAGCATTTGCTTTCTATGCCCTTGATGGACCCAACGAGACCATGTATATGGAAAACTCTGCAACAACCAAGATTGAAGGATACAGAAAAATATTTCTGAAAATGATATCCGGCAAGGTGGTGACTCTTAATAGTGTCTGACATGTTTCAGAAATGAGGAAGAACTTAGTTTTTGTTGGTCTTCTCATCAAGAACGGATTTAAGTATGTTCTTGTTTTAAATCATACTGTAATAAGTAAGAATGATGTGTATGTAGGAAAAAGTTACCTAACTGAGAGGTCTTTTTAAACTGAATATAATTGTTGTTGAAAGAAATAAAATTACAACTTCTTCATACTTGATTGAGTCGAATGATTTATGGCATTCCCTCTTTGGGGTATGTCAATTATAAAACCTTGCATAAAATGATCAATTTAGAATTATTGCCAAAGTTTGAATGCAATCACTCAAAATGTCAAATCTGTGTTGAATGTAAGTATATTAAACATTCTTATAAGTCAGTTGAAAGGAATTCAACTCCCTTAGACTTAATTCACACAGATATTTGTGACATGAAGTTAATATCATCTCGTGGTAGAAAGAAGTATTTCATAACTTTTATTGATGATAGTACGCAGTACTGCTATGTTTACTTACTCAAAAGTAAAGATGAAGCAATTGATGCATTCAAACAATATAAAAGTGAAGTTGAAACAGAACTTAACAAAAAGATCAAAATGATAAGGAGTAATAGGGACAGGGAATATGAATCTCCTTTTGAAAAAATATATTTGGAATATGGCATTATTCATCAAATAACTGCCCTTTACTCACCACAATCTAATGGGATTGCGAAAAGAAAAAACAGAACACTAAAAGAGATGATGAATGCTCTATTGATTAGTTCTAGTTTACCCCAGAACTTGTGCGGGTAAGCTATCCTTACGTCTAGCAGAATACTCAATCGAGTGCCCCATAGCAAAACACAATCCATTCCATACGAAAGATGGAAAGGAAGAAATACTAACCTTGAATACATGAAAGTATGGGAATGTTTGGCCAAGGTATAAGTTCCTTAACCCAAAAGGGTTAAGATAGGACCTAAGACCCTTGATTGTGTTTTCATAGGATATGTTACAAATAGTAAAGCATATCGATTTCTAGTTCATAAATCAGAAAATCTTGACATTCATGTTAATATGGTAATGTAATTAGACAATGTTGAATTCTTTAAATATACATATCTGTATAAATAGAATTGTGAGTCGTCTAGCGAAGGATCTAAACGACCTGGGGAAGAGACAAAGGAAAGTGTTCCTAATGAGGAGAATCCAAGACGTAGAAAACATCAAAGGACTTCTACTTCCTTTGGACTATCTTTTCTAATATTTATGTTGGAAAATTAGCCTCGAACTTTTCAAGAAGCTATGACTTCTTCAGAAGCTCAATATTGGAAAGAGATAGTCAATAGTGAAATTGAATCAATAATGAATAGCCATACATAGGAATTGGTTGACCTTCCTCCAGAGCACAAATTATTAGGTTGTAAATAGATTTTCAAAAGGAAAGTTAAAGATGATGGCACTATTGACAAATACAAAGCAAGATTTGTAGTCAAAGGGTTTAGATAAAAAGAAGGTTTTGATTACTTTGATACGTACTCGTCAATAACCAGAATTACATCTATTCGAGTGTTAATAGCATTAGACGCTGTATGCGGTCTTGAAATCCATCAAATGGATATGAAAATAGCCTTTTTAAATGGAGATTTGATGGAAAACTTTTTGTAACGATCCAGACATCGTTATGGGATAGTTAAGGTCATAGAACACCAAAAATCGGCTAAGAAGGAGATAGAGAGGTGGTGAAATAAGCTAAGTATAGAACTGGGCATTTTGGGTAGCTATTGGTTCGGGGGACCGCTGCAACGGTAGGATTCTCACTGTAGTGAGTCCGTGGTAGCGGTTGGAGTCTCGACGTGGTGAAAATTAGGGAGTAACCATTTGGACTACCGTAGTGACCCTATGGCCGCTACAGCGGACAACGAGAATCAGAAAGTAGATTTAAGTGAGAATACGGGCTTTACACCCTATTATTTCCCAAAATGCGATCAGGAGGTCGAGAGGACGGAAAAACTCTCCAGAGCGGTAACCTCTTCACCCAAGGTAAGATTTTTGATTCTCTATCTCTAAAGTTAGTAGTTTTGATCCTAGAAGCTTTGTAGACCTCTAACGGTGGAAATTTTGTAGAGGAAGAACCCTAAGATGTTAACTAGGGCTGAATTGTAGGGTGATTAGGGAGTGAGTTGGGTTGGGTTGATAAGTTTTGATCACTCTGCTAGAATCATGTGTTGGGAATAAGGGTTGCTTAGGGAATTTAACTAGAACCGTGTAGAATTGGGGTTTTAATATCAAAAAACACCCCAAAGGGGAGGGTTTGATCTGTTAGACTCTAAATTGAAGGGTAATTAACGAATTACTCTTGTGTTGTAGATTTCACGCATTCCAAATCTTTGAGGAAAGGCAAGGCTCCCGCAAAGTAATTAAACTGTTACCTTCCAAATCGAGGTAGGTTTCGGTTTATAGGGATAGGCCTATATAATGACATGTATATTATGCAATGTTGATATACGCTTGGTCTTCAGACATTTACGTGATATGTGAGTCTATTGTTGATAATTTATTTTAAGAATGTGACTAAGATGTGATATTGAATTGTGATGACTTGTTTAAAAGATTGTGTATATATGTTAATGTAATTATCTGTGATGAATGGTTAGTAAAGTGATCACACTCCGTTAATGAGAGAATTATTAATAGATGATGGCTTATTTTAGAATTGATTTGTAACTTTCTATATGATGCGATGATGCATTTGACGTGCCTTTAATGAGAATGAGGAATGAAAATGATTTAACATCCGAAAATGAGAGGCTCAAGCCCGAGGGGAGAATTCGGGCGACAGAATAAAAATATTTGAGTGGCTCGTGTCCGAGGGAAGCATCCGGACGAGCTTATGAGTGGGAGCGGGTGCCACGCCAACACAATACATGAATTTCTAGAGTCCCCTGCAGGTCATGACTGGATGGGTACAAATAAAACTCTCTGGCATGTGTGTACATGATTTGTGTGGTTGAGTGTTAAGGGGAGATGGTAGAAGTGTGTGCCCTTGGTTGTATCTTTTGCGTATTTGTTTGTGATTTTATTTATGTTCATGAGGTGGATGTGAAACGTGCTACGAGAATGTGCAAAATTATTGTGCATATGATGCAAATTGATAACAATGAACATGGTGTTAATGTTAAGTGCGACTTTGTTACCCTGTGTAGTTATTGAATAGTTGTCGCTATGAGTAACTGAGGATTTATAGCTTTTAATAGCTATTACAATTTTTTTTTTATTATGATTGTTTGATAGATTTATGGGGTAAGTGAAATATTAACTGTTGATCTAATAATCTGTGGAATAGATGAATTGAGAAGGGTGCAGCACGTCGAGCTACTTTCTACACAGTGCCGCTATAGCAGAACCATTTTCACTGCAGCGAGACCGATGTAGCGGACAAGTGAGCGCTGCAGTGAGAGGCCTAATACAGTGAGCAGGCCAGTTGATTCCTGGTAGAGCTAGTGTTCCTAAAATGACTTGTATATCTGTGTATAGCTGAGGATCCCTTTTTATATCTCTATTGTTGTAATTATTTGTTATTATGTAAGGTCGGACGATGATGCCTACCAGTATTGTGTCATGTACTAACCCTAGCCCTGCATTCTTTTCTGAGTGCAGAGTTCGAGCCCGGCAGTTCTTCATGCCCTCATCTCTGAACTAGCAGTTTCATAGTTTTGAGAAGGTGAGTAGATGGAGACGCAGTTCACTCCCTCGTTTGAAGATGTCCTTCCCTTCTAGACACTTACATTTCTTGTTCTTAGTTTTCTATAAACATTCTTAGAGTTGTAAACAGACGTCTTGTGCAATAATTTTCAGGTCTTGGATAATTTTTTTTCTTTGTAATGTTGGTTTAAGTGATTGATTCACGATGTGAAGCTATTTCAATAGGTAAAGATACCATTTATCTTTTGCATGTCTCATTTTGGGGGTAGTTTCAGGATTCGTTGGTTTGCCCATCGGAGGGTTAGTATGGGTGTCAATCATGGTCATTTAGGTCATGACACATGGAAATAAAAAGAAAGTGTGCCAACTTATAAAGTCCCTATACGGATTAAAACATGCACCCAAATAATGGCATGCAAAATTTGACCAGACTATGTTGTAAAATGGTTTCAAGATTAATGAGTGATAAATGTGTTTACATTAAGAACACTCAAAATCAAGTCATCATAGTTCACCTATATGTGGATGACATGTTGATAATGAGTAATAACATTGCAAACATAAATGCTACCAAGCGTATGCTTGATAGTAAATTTGAGATGAAAGACTTAGGAGTTGCTGATTTGATATTGGGCATTAAGATCCACAAAACTCCTGACCAATTGATGTGAATCTTGTTCTTTCTAAGAACAAAGGTGAAAGTAAGTCTCAATTGGACTATGCAAGAGTATTGAGAAGTCTGATGTACATCATGAACTGCACACGATCAGATATAGCTTGTGCAGTAAGTAACCTTAGATGATATAAAAGTAATCCGATAAGATTCATTGGATGGCTATGAAATGAGTTTTTGGGTATTTAAAATATACTCAAAACTTTGCTTTCCATTACAACAAGTATTCAACAGTTGGTGAAGGATATTGTGATGCAAATTGGATTACCGGATCAACTAAAACTAAATCCACAAGCGGATATGTGTTTACCATTGGTGGAGGAACAGTGTCTTGGAAGTCATTCAAACAACCATGTTTTGTTCGCTCTACAATGGAGTCTGAATTTATAGCTTTAGACAAGGCTGGTGAAGAAGTTGAATGGCTCAGGAATTTTCTAGAAGACATTCCATTCTGGCCCAAACCGTTGGTACCAATATGTATACATTTCGATAGCCAAGCGGCAATTGGAAGGGCTGAAAGTGTAATGTATAACAGAAAGTCTTGTCACATAAGACGAAGACATAATACCATTAGAAAACTACTCTCTAGTGGAATTAATTGACTCTGTAAAGTCAAGAGATAATATGTTAGATCCACTTATGAAAGGTCTAAATAGAGAGGCAATTTAAAGATCATCGAAGGGTATGGGACTATAGCCAAGGATAAGTCATTGTGGTGGTAAGTCTTCCTAGAAGACAGGAGATCCCAAGATCTAGGTTCTAGGAGATCAAACAAAGTCATTGATGACGGTTAAACATTGTCAAAATAACTTTTGGTCCATTCTTGTGATGAGATAATGTTCAGTAACAAGGATAAAATATTAAAGGTTTTTAAATTATTTCTAAGTTTGACACGGGGTATGTTAAATAGTGTATCTACGGGATAACACATTTAGGAATCACCTATATGAGTTTGAAGTGTAAGCCGCTTCAAGGAGAATTCTGTAAGGCCAATTCTCTACGCACTCACGAAATCAGGTTGTGTTCATGGCTAAAACGAACAAAATAATGAGAACCTAAGACGGTTAAAGGATTAATTTGTATGACGTATGTTGTCTAGGTATACAGCAAAGCTCGACAGTTCAAAGATATCAAATGTATCGATTGACCGAGTATATCCGATATATGTTCACTACAGAAAGTTCAAGGGAAAACCTACTTATCCTTATGCAATTAATTCTTACTTACGAATTACACCGTTTCTCATACATTAAAATTTTTGTATAGTCATTCCCTATTCATGTGAGGGATTGTTGGAGTTAAGTGTTGGGTGTAAATTGGAAAATGGAGAGAAATTAGAGGGAAGAGAAAGTTGAAAAGTTTCTTTCCCAATGGTAGTCATTCCGAACAGATACCATCTGAACAGGTGTCTTCACACTCCTTCACTTCAGATCTTTGGCTATAAATAAAGGCCTTTTACCTTCATTTTTGATAGAGAATTTTTGAACATTCTGCATATTTTCAAACAAATAGAATCGAGTCTGTTATGTGATTTGTTACTGCTCTTAGAGTCCGACGAAGTTATTGGTGTTTGAGGTACTGCTCACTATTAACAGGTATATCCATTTTATCCTGGGATGAAGTAATTCAAAACCTCAATTACAGTGAGGGGATTAAATTCCTTAAGGACACACAGTGAATTTTGTTGTCTCGGATATTAATTATATTTTCTACTTTACTTATTTGAACACAGGACGACAATATAACTAGTCGCTTAAATTTCATATTTGACCTATATATTTGTGTTTTTCCACTGCTCAAGCCCCTACTGACCAATTGGACATGATATTATTCCCTAGTCACCATTAAAATTTTTGCTAATGCCTATGTTAGGATAATGATTCCCCCGCGATCTTCAAATCCTAGGTTCGCCTTACTTTTAATTTTCATTAAATATTTATCGAGTTTTATCTATTAGATTTGATGAAAACTAAAAAATATTTTTTTTTAGAAGAAGAAGAAGAAGAGAAGAAGAAGAAGAAGAAGGAGGAAAGAAAGAAAGAAAGACAGAGGAATTAGTGGAAACTCACATTTAGAGGTACAATTTTTATAATTTTTATTATTTTTAATTTATTTTTAGAGTCTGGTGTATTTTTTGTGTATTTTTTAATGAAAAAGACCAAAAATACCCCTAACGTATGAAAATTAGCTCATAAATACCCTCCTTCCATCTTTAATCTAAAAATACCCTCAATCTTTGTTTTTGGCTCAAAAATACCTGTTCTTCTACTTTTTAGTCTAGAAATACCCTCAACCTTTAAAATTTTAATATTTAGAGGCTTGAAATTTTATTTTCTTTAGTTTTTATTTTAGGAATTAGTAAAACCGATATAATTTACATATTCAATCAAAACTATAAAATTTAAAAGTTGTTCTACATATTAAATGTGAATATTTAATATGTTAATGATTTATTATTCAATCATGCATTTTTATTTTACGGGCAAACATACCCTGTATTTCTTAAATTTTACAGGATCAATATTTAAAACTCTTTTTAGAAAAAATTTCTCAATTTTAAATCAAAGTGATCTAGAAAGTTATTCATTATTATATGTCTTTTTCCAAATTTTAAATTTTCCTTTGAATTTTAAATTTCTAATTTCTAATTTCCATTTTAAATTTTTGATTATGTGTGTAAATTATATCAGTTTTACTAATTTATAAAATAAAAAGTAAAGAAAAAAAAATTTAAATCTCTAAATATTACAATTTTCAAGGGTGAGGATATTTTTAGACAAAAAGGTGGAAGAAGGGGTATCCTTGAGCCAAAAATAATAGTTGGAGGTATTTTTAGATCCAAAGATGGAAGGAGGATATTTATGAGTCATTTTCATACGTTAGGGGTATTTTTGACCCTTTTTTTATTTTTAAAAATATCTTCTTAAGGTCCAATGTAATTTTTTGTATTATATATTTTAGGATTTGACAAGAATTTCTAGAGGTTTATAGTTAAATATTTTTTATAGTCCTCATTAAATTTAATAGACATAATTCAGTAAATATTTAATAGAGACTAAAGATATTAACTTTTGACGAACTTAAAAGATCAAAATTATAAAATTATATACTTAAGAGACTATTTCGAATCTAACATCAAACATAAAGGATTATGTGGAAAGAAAGTTAATCATCATTTGAAGAGACATGCCTAGCTAATGATTCTTCATTTAAGAAAATTTATATAAGAATTGGGCCAAAATGCCATGAAGTATTGGAATAGAAAAACAATGCCCTCTATTTATATCCAAAAATTGCCCCTAAATTATTAAAATACCATCGGTGATAGCAAAATTAGTCCAACTATACCCCCTATGATGTTAACAGACCTTCAAGTCCAATGTATTCTCTTCTAAAACTTTTTTTTTGCTCAGATGGACTCCACTTAAGAAATTCGAATTCGAATCTCAACAATGTTTATTTTAAAAAAAGTAATTTCTTTTCGTCTATCTATGTATTTTTTGGAGGATAGAGTTATTTTATATCCGTATTGATTGAAAGTAATCGATACTCATAAAATAGGTGAATTGCACGTAAATCAATTATTAGAGATATGAATAAAATTATATATCGAATAATTTTTATTAATTTATGCAACACTTAAATATTTCATGATTATATATTATCTTCACTGGTACATTTATCAAACAACTATATTCTCCAAAAATAAGACATATAAATGAAACGCAATTAACTTATTTCTTTGTTGGAATTTGAATATGAATGTTCTATATTTTTATCCTATTCGTTAGAAATAACAATTCTGTGAAGAAGAAAATCCAAGAACAAATAATGTATATTTTCAACAAAAGAAAAAACACAGTATATATAAAATAAGTGGGATAACATCTTTTTCAAGGTGGAGTTCATATCGCAAAAAAAACAATTTTTAGATAAAATATATCATTCGAATATATAGTTTAAGGGTGGACATGGAGAGGATGCATATGAGTTTTTCATTAGTTGTTATGAGTGATTGCATAATTTGGGATTGATGGAGTCTTATGGAGTTGATTACACAATATTTCAGATGATTTAACCACCAAGTAGTGTTGTTGGGTTTATATTGAGTCTAAAACCGTGAGTTCTCCTCCTTTCTTGGGAGTAGTTTATTCAGATATTCTTGGAGAGGTTTGTCCCTCATAGCATGCGAGAAGAAGAGAAATCAGTTTAAGAAGTTATCACATGAGGGTATGTTAGTGATTCAGTATGATACGAGTTTCATATCTTATCCCCTCATTCCTTGAAAATTTCACTTGATGAGGTCAAGATGATTCAATAAATTATGAAGGGTTTGATCTAACCGATTTGTATAGCAGCTTATTAGACAGTAGTGACTGAGGTACTTTCTAGGGAATATGTAACATCTCGTACCTTTGGCTATGATTTAAATTGTTATACATATGAGATTAGAACCAAACTTGTGATTTTAATTATACCTAGGTTTAAATATCAAGTCTTTACGGGGAATGTATTTGATATGAATTAAGGCCTTGAGAGAGCTCTAGCATAAAGTTGGGTTGAAAGCATCTCCACCAATGAAGATTTTCGTATAATCTCATGCAAGGTCCAACTTCAAATAATCATATATCCTAGAATATGAAGATTTATATGGGTATTACCTATAAAATTAAAGATTTACGAGTCTAGCTTCTATAACATCAAAATGTTCGTCATTTAGACCTTCCTACGAAAAGTGATGATCATTTTATCAGAAGATAGCTGAGCAGAGATTTTTTTGAAAAATTCTGCGGGCGCAAAATAGTTTTTATCTGCAGAATGCATCGAAGAATGGACTTTGTAGTTCTATTCATTCAATCAACTTTTAATGCTAACACCAGAATCGTTCTGCTGTCCACAGAATGACCAATGAGGCTTTTTAAAAGACTTTTCTTCCCAAATTTTTTATTCTATTTTTCACTTCCATCAGCACTAGGATGATTTTTTCTCCTTTTTCCAACATCCATGTAACGACCCAAATGTCTTTATGGGAAGGGAATGGACTCAAAGCGCTAGAACCAAGCTAAGGGAGGGATAGAAAAAGCTGTGAAATAATATAAGTATAAAACTGATCAAAATTGGATAATTACTGGTTCTGGGGCCACTGCAGCAGTAGGATGTCCGCTGCAGCGAGACCATGGTAAGGGTTGGCGTCTTGTCAGGATGAATTTGAGAAGTAACCGTTCGAACCACCGCAACGGGGCCCTGGCTACTGTAGCGAGTTCGCTGCCGAGGAAATGCGACCACTGTTGCGAATGACGGGAATCAAAAAATGGGTTTAAGTAGAACTTTTGGGGGTTTTATCCCATTGTTTCTAAAATATGATCAGAAAGGTTAGAAGGCAAAATTTTCCTCTTTAGCAGTAAATTCTTCTTTCAAGGTAAGACTCTTGATCCCCTATCTCAATTATGGGTATTGTGGACCTTAGAATGCTTATAGACCCTTTAATGGTGGGTTTTTGAATGGAGAAAACCCTAGGTTGATAGACTAGGGCTGAATTATGGGGTGGTCTGAATTCAAGTTTGAGGAGTATTGATTACTTCCCTAGGATTATTTGTCTGAGAAAGAGGATTATGCGGGAATTGAGACCTAAAACTAAGTAGAATTAGGGTTTACTTTTGAAAGTGCTCTAAAGGGGAAGAGTTTGATCTTCTAAAATCCTTATTCGAAGAGTAAGTAATGAATTACTCTATATTATGTTGTAGATTTCAAGCATTCCGAAGATTTGAAAAAGGGCAAGGCTCCTATGGAGTAACTAACTCTTCATGTCCAAAATTGAGGTAGTTTATGGTTTATAGGGATAGACTCTATATAATAACATGTACATTTTGTGCAATGATGATATACGATTGATCTTTGGACATTACTGATTACAAGAATTTGTTATTGAATAAATTGTTGACAGAATGTGGATATGATGTGGTATTAAACTGTGCTAAAACTGTGTTAAGTGTTAAATATAGATATTATACCGTGTTAATGAGATATTTTGTTGGTTTGTAATTGTTTGCTTAAAGGAGTAGATTGTAAACTCATGTATGTTTAAATAATGCACCTTGATGTATTTACTTGAGGAATGATGAAGTATAGTAATAATATCCTAAGATGAGAGGCTTGTGCCTGAGGGGAGCATTCGGGCGAGCGATGTTGGTTGAGTGGCTCGTGTCTGAGGGGAGCATCCAAACTAGCGTATGAGTGAAAGCGGGTACCATGCCAGTATAATACATGAATTTCTAGTGTCCGCTACAGGTCATGACTAGAAGGGCAGAACTAAGATCCTCTAGCATGTGTGTACACTGATTTTGAGGAGAGAGTGTTTATGGTGATATGGCGGAGACGTGTGCCCGACATGTCACCATTAGTTTTATTTTATGTTTTGTGTGTAGCTTGTAAAAGTTTGAAGTGAGTATCTGCTAAGTGGATCAGTGTAATTGATGATCCTGTAACTGTAATGAACTGAGAGAAGTGGGAAAAGATCCTAAGTGTGATACAATATAATAACCAAAGATGCTGAGTTGATTTCTATGATGAAATTCTTTAAACTGTATGTTGAGATGGGTTGTTATTATTTATGTCAAACTTGTGTTATATCTGACTGAAGTATAGAGAGTGTGAACTGTTGAGAACTGGGAGCTGAAGAAGGTGCAACTAAGTCAAGCTACTGCCTCGAGCAGTACCACTGCAAAAAGCTACTTCTGCCGCGGCAAGATCACTGCAGCGATCCAATGACCGCTGCAGCGAAAGGCCTAATCAGTGAGAAGCCAGTTTTCACATGTGCAGAGCTAGTGTACTTGATATATTATTGATTTTATGTGTGACGTTGTAACTGATTATATACTATTATTGCCTTAATTATATGTTATTTTGTAAGATCGGTTGATGATGCCTACCTGTACCGTGTTTTGTACTGACCCTACGCCTGCACTTCTTTTCTGAGTGAAGAATTCAATCCAAGAAGCTCTTCTCATCCCACATTTAGTCAACAACAGTTTCCTTGAAAGGTGAGCGGCGTGGCATGGACTGATTGACTCCCCTTGCGAAGATGTCCCTCCTCCGGACATTGTAGTTTTTTTTATTTCTCTTTAGTTAAACATTCTTAGACTTGTACACGTTGAGGTGCAATGACAATCAAGTCTTGGGATTATTGCTTTGTTCTTTTTCAAGAGAAATTTATTTATTTTGACGATTCATTTTGTTCTATTATGAGTTTATTTCTTTATGAATATTTGATGTCGGGTTAAGTAATTGAAAATCATTGGTTCTCCTGCCGGGGAGTTAGTATGTGTAAGACTTTCTCACAAGTGGAACCATCTTGTTTCTTTTCCACGCTACATTTTCATGAAAACCCATGAAATTCTCCTTCTTGGGATAGCTAAGGCTAATTTTTAAAGTTATGATCTTGTTCTTATAAATTCAATTCAAATACTACAAAATCCCATTGAATTCCTTATATGCTTATTGTTGTTCTATTTTATGAGCTTCATGAATATTTTATAAAAAAGTGTCAACTACATGAATTATGATTTTCTTAAAAAAGATAAGCCTTCATTGGAATTTTCTATGAACTATGAATATGACCTGACGAATATAAACTATGAATTTATCTTGATGAACATGAACTGTGAATATGACATGATGAACAAACTATGACATATGAGCTTATGAAGTTAAACTATGACTATGATTTAATCTCATCACATAATGAATAGGAGTAGTTGTAATTTTTATTTTTCATATTTTTGATTAATTATTTCAAGTTTTTGAAATTTTAAATAAAATAAAATAAATGTCTAAAGAAATAAAAATGTTATAAACTATTTTTTTGAATAATATTTTTATCATTTTAAGTTAAATTTTTTAAAAATATGTACTATATTTTTTCTTATTATTTTTGAATATTAAAAAAAATTCCCAAAAAAAATTTAAAATTAATTTCACACACACACACACACCAAGTTCCAGGATGATGATATAATAAATAAATTAGATAATACAATAATTAAATAATGGTTAGTGTAATAATTAAAAGTATACAACGGTGTCAATCACAAGCAATAAAGAAAAGACTAGTTAGAAAAGTAATAAAAGCAAGGTTAGAAAATTAAACTTTGATATAAATATCAAATAATTTTTAAATATTTAAAAAAAAAAAAAAAGGAGCAGGCTCTAACCAAGTCTTTCTTGAGAGAGAGAAAGCTTGTGCAAGAAAAAGATGTCTTACA
Source organism: Datura wrightii (assembly GCA_035772735.1). Lineage (NCBI taxonomy): Eukaryota > Viridiplantae > Streptophyta > Magnoliopsida > Solanales > Solanaceae > Datura > Datura wrightii. The sequence goes on from JASDFA010000019.1 coordinate 112,002,451, forward strand.
AATAAAATGGAGGGGGCTATTTATAGCCAAAAATTGCTACAGTGAAGCTACAGTATCACTCTCAATAATTTGTTTGATAATGTCATGCATGATATCAATTTTGGTGATGTCTTGATGGTGTCATTGTTGATGTCAATTCAGAAATTGATGCAGTTTCTGTCTTCTTCATCTTCTGACTCAAATTTTTTCGACGCCTGCGATTGACGGTTGGAGAGTTCAGCTTTAATTTGCTGAAGGATTTTTTTTCATTTGTTGGATAAAATCTCCTTTGTTGCTTGAGCCAGCCAGCTAGGCAGCTGTAATTAATTTTTGCTGTAAAAATGATATTTAAGTGGCATCTATCAAGGCCAGATACTTTAGATTTTGCAGGAACCATATTTTCATTTTCTCTATGTAAGCCTCTGAGGGGTTCCAACTTTTATATCATTTAGAATGGCCTTGGAGGGCTAACCATAGGATCTCTTTGTGTCCTTCCGGTTTGTGGAAGGTAAATTTCTATGAGCAGATCCACAGGATACGAAACCTATGAAAAAACTATAAGAGAAAGGGAATTTGTTGCTCACTAAAAAACATTTGGCAAAAGTATTTATATCCTTCGCGAACTGGGAAAGAAAGGATTTTCAGCTTTATGACCATAAGCTGGCCACCATTGACGCCAAAACCATTGAGGGAAGTCAGAAGTTTATTTGTTTTCCCTATAGGAGAAACCAAACATGTTTGTTGAGTTTGTTTTGGAAGGTGAATGCATTCATCCATGCTGCTTGCTAATCATAATAACGACAAGTTTGGGGCTTAAATGGTTAGAAAGTCTTTTGTATTTAGCTGGATGCATTCCCCATTCCTTTGTTGATATGATTTTGTTAATCCATACCGTGGTATAGGTAATAAAAATTTGCTTATACTTGTCTTTGTAGGGTTTAAACAAGCAGGATCTTGTGTCTTTGAGGATGAATTCATAGAATTTTTGGGTAAAGGAAGGAGCTTTGGACAAAATTAGCAGAAGGGTTAAGCAGTTTTTTTAGCTACCTCCTGGGGGTTAGAATGCCAAAATTCTGGCTCAATTTGCATAATAGGGTAAACATCGTCACTTTTGAAATAAGTAGGTTCTTCAGGGGAATAACCTCTGCTTGAAGAAATTATTTTGTTTGGTACAGAATATACCGTGCCAGTGCTTTCTGAAAAATTTGAAGAAAATTCAATAAGGTTTTCCGCCTTTGCTGTCTTTTTGGTGGTGCTACTGGCAGCCACTAAACAGGAGGAAGATGTGTGGATTTAGGTCGCCTCAATAAAACACATATTCTTGAAAAAGAGGTATTGATTCATCAATTCCCTCCTGTTGGCTCTTGAAGGGGCAATAGTATCTTTATAGCCTATAAGCAAGCGCCAGTTTTGAAAATCTTCTTTTGTCCATGAGGCGAACATGGTCTGAGCTAGTTGAGTATTCTCTTTTTCTTCAATTATGTCAGCTCATTTTTTTAGACTAAAAATGGAGATTGGAGTAACATTCTCCAAAAGATATGATGACAAAATTTACTTCAAGGTATAATCCGCTGAAGTTTGATATCTTTCGATGGTTGCTTGCTATTTGGAAACAGCTTGTGGTTTTGGACTTGTTTGCTGTTGTGCCAGCACTAGTTTGTTCTCACTTGGTGACGCAAGGGCTGAAAATTGTTAGGTTTCTGGGATATCTGTATTCTATTTTTACTCATTTTATATTTCCTGCAAGAATTCTCTAGTAAGAAAATCTGAAATAGAGTTGGAGCTCCCTTTAATATATTTTATGTCAAAATCAAAAATAGAGAAAATATCTTGTCATCTAGCAAATATATATTCTGAGACAAGATTTTGTACATCCTTTTGCAAAACAGGTTTTGCGGCTTTACAGTCAATTCGTAAAGAAAATTTTTTTAATTCAATAAATCAGCTTGAAATTTTGAAATGCATAGGACAATGGCCAAAATATCTTTTTCAATAGTTGGATAATTCTGTTGGGCCTTATTCCAATGCTTGGAGGCAAATGCAATAATATGCTCTTTATCATTTTTCCTTTGCTTCAAAATGCCACCATAACTAAGGTCTAATACATTTGTTTCGACTATTTTGAATGTAGAGGGATCAAGAAGAGATATACAAGGAAGATACCTGAGCTTTTTGTTTAATTTTTTTAATAGCATTGGTGTGAGTATGGGTCCATAGAGATGGGGGATTTTTCAATCTATCATAGAGGGGTTTTAGCAAACCGTTAAGTCCCAGAATAAAATCTGCTACATAATTAACACACCCAAGAATCTTTGGAACTTAGTTATGTCTAAAATTTAATCAAAAAATCTGTCAGCAAATTGGATAGATTTTTGAATGGGGAGAATAGTACCTTGTTTAATATTATACCCAAGAAATTGAATGTTAATTTGAAAAAGACTATACTTAGTTTTAGATAAAACTAAGCTATTTTCTTTGATCATATTGAAGAAAATCCGTAAGTGTTTGAAATATTGATCAATGCTAGTGGAGAATACTAAAACATCATCAATACAAATAATTATAAATTTTGAAAAGGGATTAAAAATGTCATTCATAATTTTTTGAAATTCTAAAGGAGCATTTTTTAGTCCAAAGGGCATGACATATTCATATTGCCCAAATGATACCATAAAAATAGTTTTGTACCTATCCTTGGGATCAATTTAAATTTGCCAAAAATAAGATTTTAAATCAACTTTTGCGAAAATCATGGCAGCATGGAGTCGCTGGAGTAAATTCCTTTTGTTAGGAATGGAATATCTAATCCAACGAAGGGCGGAATTCAATGACTTATAATTGATGACTAAATGAGGAACTCCTCGTTCAATCTCAAAAATTTTATTAATGTAAAAGGCAGCACAACTCCTAGGGAACTTTCTTGGAGAAATTATTTATTTATTAAGGACATCATTAATTTTTTTCATGATTCATTTGTATAGGGCGAGATTTTGTGGAAATTGTCTTTTCTTAAAAGTCAGGTTCATAAGGAAGCCTAACCATGTGTTTTATGCAATTTCAGAAGGCTGTGGGTAAATCTACATAGAGTTCCTTTTGAATTTGTGTTTCAAAGACCTTGATTTTGGATTGAAGGAGAGGTTCTTGAAGTTGTTACTGTAGCCTGTGAAAAGCTACCTCTTCTTTAAGAAAGTTAATCTGGTCTTTCTTATACTTCAGGGTAGACAAAATTCTTCTGACTAAGGGTTTGTCAAAAGGAAGGAAAATGTTGTTGTATTCAATTTCGATTCCTTGGTGGATGACCCTAAATGGGATGAGTTCTTCTATGAAAGAAGTGCCTAATATTACTGGGTTAGTTATGTCCTTCACCAGTACGAATGAGGTAGAAGTTGATAAGGTAGAATTTCCTATGGAAGTTCTTACTTTGACATCAGAGAGCTTGTAGCTTATCCCTAATCTATTGTCATTAGCAGCTCTAAGAGACTTCTTGGGTTTTTTAAAAGTATTTGGTTGGGATCGGACCTTTTTAGACACAATTGAGGTTTGCATCAGTATCAAAAAGGGTAATCGTGTCTAAAATGAATGATTTGTTGACCACTAAGGTTACCCTAATATGCCATCGCCGAATAGAAATTCGAGAGAGATAATTGATAAAGTCTCCTTGTTCGATTTCCTGACCTGGTTGTTCAACCTCTATTTGTCTAGGATGATTGGCCATGGTAGAGAATTGCTGAAGGACAATTCGGTCTAACTCTTGTCAAGCTTTGATTTGTCAGATTTCTTCCTTAAGGAGTACTATTTCTGTTTGGAGATCGTGAATAGTTACTACCTTTAGTTTGTTAGAAGGAAATTTTTTCAAAACATCAATGATATTGTAAGTGTTTGCTACGTGGGGATGAAAAAAATGTTGTAGGATGATGTAGAGGGTTTAACTAGAGCCATTTTGAGTTGATATACATAATATCTTTTTTGGTATGGATCTTGTAGTCTGCTTATAACCTCTAGGATAAGATCTTGTTCTTTTGAGAGAACATTGACCCCAGATTGACTGTCTTGGTGTTCTTGGTCAGTCTGGGAGGATTCTAAGTCATCATTTTCTATTTGGTTAAAATCCTGCTGTAATTCATCTTCAACGCTATCAGTCCTCTTGAAGTAAGAGGTGTTTTATATGGTTTAAGATTGATTTATCTAAATTGAGATTTCTAACTCTTTTGGCGAACTTGCAGTATATGGAGATATGACTAGGTTTGTTATATCTATAACACTTTCCATCATTGGGCTGGCTTCTTAGCATTATACAGATGTTTCGGAGGAGAAGATTTTGATTTCCTAAACTTAGAAGCATGAGGTCTAGATGATATGACTTCCTTTTTAGGAGTCAGATTTCTATGAGTTTTCTTCCTGCAAAGAGGCAGAGCAAATTGTTCGCAGAAACTTCCTAGATCTCAGCGAGTCTGGGCTTTACTTTTGCTAATTGTCTTAATATCTTATCTTGGTGACAGATTTTAAGAGCAAGTTGTTGGATGGGGCTTGTGAGTTGATCGTATATGATCTGCTCATAGGAAATAATATCATCAGAGTACTGGCTTTGGAGTTTCTCTTTGACCAAATCTCTAAGGGACATAGGCAAGCCATCTAGAAATTTTTGTTTCCGGTACGAAAGATTACCATTAGGTCTTTCATAGATCCTGGTAAGAAAGAAATCCTTATACCATCTAAAGTCCGAAAGTATTTACACTTGAGGTTGTTGAGTACTTCAGAAGATTTCTCTCTAACCCGAACTTCCAATGAAAGTTTTAATAATGGTATAAATCAATGTATTTGTGGAGTCAGGAATAGTTTGCCCATCTTTAAAAATTGGATCTCGTGCAGAGTCAACTTGACACTATGAAATTTTTTTTGTTTGTCTTCCTTACTAAGATGGGTATCCCACCAACCCTTCAACTAACCTGTAAACCCTGCTACTAGGACATGGGTAATGAGTTGGTCTGAGCAATTATGGGAGGTCCTATAAGTTGTGGCAACCATTGTTATTTGTTGTAATTTGGATAGAATATTATACTCAGAACAACCATCTATGTTCCATTAATAGATGTTATTGGAATTGCAATTGTTTTGCATGACACTGGGTTTTTTCTCCAAGGCTATATCAAAATAGGTAGCTCTAGGGTAGTAAAGTTTTTGTGGCCAGTTGAAAAGCTCGGCTTTGACAAGGGCAACCTCTAAAGGAACTTCTTCTGGTTAACTATCAGATGAGATATCTTCTTGAAGAACTAAGATTGTTGTAGAAGCCTTAGAAGATGTTTCTTTCATAGGGGTGTCAGGGACCAAAGTTTTCTAAATTTCTAAGATCCTTCGTTGAAGGTCAAAGAGTTGAGGGGAATCCCTTGAGTCATGGGTTTGGAGTTCCCAAGAAAATGTTCTAGGTATTTCAAATGGTTAAACAGAGGAACAGAAGATGTGAAGGCTTCTGTTGGTTTTGAGAAACAGGTGGTACCGGGGTCGGTTTTGAAACTAGATATTTACCAAGTGCTTGTAAATATTTATTTATATAATTATTTTTTTCAATGCTTTTAATATCCTTGTTGTTAACTGCTTCATTGTCGACTTTCTTTTTGAAAGGGATTTCCACAATAGAGTTATCAATATATGTTGTTGAAAATCCTTGTGACGGAGGGAGCTCGGATGTGATCTCCCCACCATTGCAAGTTTTCCACACTTTTAAAACATTAACTGATTTAGAAAAAGGGAAATCTAATTGATGATAATCAGTATAAGCTTCAGACCATTCAAAGAAATTAATTTGCTTTTGGACAGAGTTTAAAATTTCATAATAAATTTCTTGAAGACTTTTCTTTCATCATTTTGAAAGTGCTTAGAAAACTAAGTTCTTTTCAAAATATTTTTTGAAGAGTAAAACTTTGTGTGAAGTATTTATTTTTCAATTTCAAAATCTTGTTTCAAAACCAACAACTCACCACCTAATGATGAACAAGTAGGGGATTAGGGTTGGTCATCGCTAGCCTTAGTTGCAGGAGGGTTTCCACCGAGTATATGGCTTGAGGGATTCTAGATTCAAAATTGATAGCCTCAACTCTAGAAGAAAATGAAGAAATTGAGTGCCTGGCAATTTGAATCTCAGATTTTGCAGAATAGGTGGTAGAGACTCTTTGGCTGAGAGACCTTTGGAAAGAGATAGAAACAGCTCCACTAGAAAATTTTTGGATCTGAAAAACTACAATATTTTTTTTATTTTTGTGCTGGTGTTGCATCCTGCAGCACCTAGTTTTGGGAATTGGGTGAATATATATATATATATATATATATATATATATATATGTACGTAGTATAGAGTATTAATTTTGAGTCAATTAATTTAAAATACTAAAATGACATATGTCGCAAATAAATATTTATTTGTTTAAGATTCAAAAGCTTAATTTAAATTACTGATTAATAATTCATCTTGATTTTATTTATTTTTACTAGAGTGGAATGATTTTACAATTTAATCAATTTTAATTTTTTTATAAATTAATGCTATTTTATTTATAAAATAGCTACAATTGAAATAAATTCGATTTTATCCTAAATTACAATTCTAGCCACAAATTAAGTCAAAGAATTGCATATTTTTTCTCAATTCTTGCCAATATAATTTAGCCAATTCATGAGTGTCATATAAGCAAGCACATGATTTGTGCTTCTTCCTTTTAATCTCATCTGTCCAAAAATTGATCCAAAGACCTCCACTTTTCCTTCATTTAAATACCTCTTTATATGTAAATATGATATAATTATCAGATTTAATATTTGTTTTATTTATTAATTAATTTACCTTTTACCCTTTTAATCTACACCGTTTGATCAAAATTGATCTAACGGTCCAAATCAACTCGTCCTCTCTACTCCCTTCTTCAAAATCATGCCAAAACCCACCTCACATACCTCTCTCATCCTTCCTTCCTCGTACTGACACCCCTCTCCCCCTTCTTCTTCATTCCCTTCACCCCCATGCCCTGCAACCCCTACAACCCATAAGATCTGCCGGAAAATCTCTGACTACTTCACTGTTAGCATGAAGAAGACGAGAAGGGTCTCATCTCTCTCAATCAAGTTCAAGAGCAAGTAAATCTTTCCTCTTTTGTCAATTTTTTTAAATTTTCTCTCCTTCTTCACTCAATCTGTCCCTTCAAATTTGAATTCTCAAATCCATAAATTTTTTGCTCTCAATTTCGTCTTTATAAAGGAGACACAAGAGAAGATAGACATAGGCAGAGAGATAGAAGAAAGTGAGAAACAGATGGAGAGAGATATTAATAGGGAGATAAAAAAAGAAGCTGTCACACCCCACCTTGGGGGGTATGACTAGCACCTGATGCCCTAGTAGGACCTGAACTGCTAGACTACTGAGCCTAAGCACATCTGGTGCCTGGCTGGCTCTAACTCTAATTCACGGAATCAACGGGCTATGTAGCGGCTGTAAATACAGCCTCCGGCTGACTAGGCCTATAGTCACCTGTACAACAACAACAGCTAACCAAAATCATATCAATATAAGGGAGCCTATGCGGGCCGACAAGGCCACCATGCTGACTAGTTACTTCTGAATCAAAATAACAGATGCTAAACAGCTACGTGACCAACAAGGTCACCACTACTAACTGGATTGGGCCCCACACGGCCAACATAAATAACTAAACATACGCACGGCCCCACACGACCAGCACAACTAACCATAGGGAGATATAAACACAATCTGCAAGCCTCTAAGAATACTGATAAGCCTGTCCCGACCTACCCGTACTATACAACAAAAGAAAATGATATACACCTCTGAATATCAAGCTCCAGATGACAGGAGCTAATGACTCTGCGCTGGCTAGGATCACGAGGGATCGGCTCCTCGTCTATAGTTACCTGCAGGCAAGTAATGCAATGTCCCAAACGGGCGTCAGTACCACTGGTACCGAGTATGTAAAGCAAACTGAACATAACTGAATATAAACAACATAGCTAGAGATTCTGCACAGTAGAAAGTATCTGAAACTGTCTGGACTGATTGAATCTGAAATAAGCTTATCTATACTGAAGGTAAGGTAGAATCATACTTCTCGATGTGGCGATCTGCTATCTATCAGCTAATAAATAACATATATATATATATACATATATAACATACAAGGACCTATACCAGCCCCCATAAGCCGGAAGATGCCAACCAACACACAATCTATATACCCCTACCCGGGTCAAAACCATCCAAAAATAAATCACTCCACTCACCTACTAACTATGAGCACCTCTACCGGCCCCCTTGGGTCTGCAGCTCGAGCTATGGCCTCTGACTATAACTGTGTATGAGTCTGGAGGACTCCTTTAACTATAAACTATAATCTGTATTTGTATCTGTATCTGTAATCTGCCCCCTGGGCGCAAGCGCTCGACAGGGTAAGCTATACTGCTATTGATCAGCCTGATATGGGGAATGCTGCATCCCATCTTCGTCCTACTGCGGACGATATGCCACTCCTTGGAGTGACGTTTCCTCACCCTCTGGCGGGTGAGTCGACACAGCTATTAACCCAGGGGCGGCGAGGACGCTCTAAGGGTGCCCTCATAACACAAACATGTCTCAAAAAACGATAATCATATATATAGAAAGCATGTTTGATCTGAAAATACTATCTGTATTCTGATATTCTATTCTGAATCTCTTTTCTGCATTAAACTGATTCTGTTACTGAGCTCACTGTATCTGAAATAATATCTGGCTGTCTGATACTGATTTACTGACTTTTATTCTGAATATAGCATAATATCATAAAACATGCTTGCTAGATTCATATTGGAGTTAATACTCGACTTCAGTATTCTTTCTTCTAGAATTCACGCTATTTGCTATACTAGGATTACTAACTTGCCGAAGGAACTAGCTTTACATACCTTCGCTTCGGATTCCTTGACTAATTGGTGTAGCTCGGTCAGTACTTCTGCTATTTCTCCCAACTGCATTCATATATATGTCAATTAGAACTAAATACGCTAATATTCTAGAAGAAAATATCACTTTCAATATATATATAGCCCAAACTTTGGCTTATCGAAAAAAGGTCGAAAACTTGCTATTTCTCGAAAGTCCAGAAGGGAGAAATACTCACTTTAGGGCCAGGAGTATATTGACACTAATTTGGAGCAATTCCACTTACCTTAGCTTGGTAGCACGACGATTCACTGACCGAATTTCATAAAACTAAATTCGTAGGAATGCTCCTTGCTGCTTAATACCTCGGTATCTGGAGTTAATTTGAGTTTGGACCGTATTTGACGGTGTAATCGGACGAATATTATCAAGGAACCTTCGTTCTCTCTGTTTTCCCTCGACTTCTCTGGAAAATTATATGAAATTTAACATTAAAACCAAAGTTGGAGGCTTTTATACTTAGGGATGCACCTCACCTCTGTGACACGCTGTGTATCGCAGAGCCTAGCCTCCGTGACGCGCTGTGTATCACGGAGGTGAGCCTCTGTGACACTCTAGCCATCGCGGAGGAGGTCTGCCAGCCTTTTCTTGCGATGGTTCGACGTGTCACTTATCCGGTCTTTCCCCGTGCCTTTTCCTAGCATGTATGGCATTCAAAAACTCTTAACCAACATGCGAATAGGCCATATACATGTCGTGAACTTACGGGGTGTAACAGAAGCTATGTATAGTAACAGGGAGACGGAAGCAGAGAGGAGAGACAGAAACAATGGAAAAAAAATCACACTAAACAACGAAAACACACACACAGACTAAGAAAGATATAGACAGAGAGAGAAAAGAGATGGGAGACCGAAACAACAAAAAAATACACGCACAAATAGAGACACGAGCAGAATCAGGAATTTAGGCTTGAGATTTTGAGATTTTTTCTAGTATTATTTGAGTTGTCTTAGTCGGAGTCGCTAGCGTATAGACTCGACGATTTTCGACCTCAATTGTTATACGACACATGGTAAAATCTTATCCTATCTGAATTAAACTTTATGTTTAACTTTATAATTCATTAATTATGTTTGAAATGGGCTAGTCATTTGGTCGACCGGATGTGATTGCAAAAGTTTGGAATGAAATAGTTTTTGGTAGATAGTTTTATTCGTATCCTGTTGTATGCTTAAAAGGTGTGTACAACTTGAGATTTAGCTTGAAATAACTCTATGCAGTTTGAAGCTTTAGATGTTGGTTGACTGCCCATTTTTGAGGTCATTACAACCTTGATTTGATTGTTTGAATATCATTTTAGATGCGTAGTTACATTTCTAATTTATTATTCATTTACAAGCTGCCTTCTAACCTCTAAGTTAGCATAAAAATTTTCTCTAAAAGTGTTAGGTATAAAATAGTTAACCAATATCTATATGATTTAGTTAAATATTTGCTCTTCGTATCTCTATGATAACTATTTCCTTTGGACGCCAAAAAATATTGCCCTTCCCTTTGAATATGTTGAACCTAGTGAAGTTTCCAAATTAATATATATATATATATATATATATATATATATAAAGAAAACTTAGATGCATGATGATGTGGCATGCCTCTAAGGCCTCCATTCCTATTTTTCTTTTTTCTTGTTTTTTTGAATTTTTCTTCTATTTTAAAATTATTCTTTTTATTTCATTTATTTAATTATGTCATTTAATGTTATGTCATTAAACAAGTTCCACTAAATAAAATAAAATAAATTAAAATATAATAAAAGTGAAAATTCCTAATTTCAAAGTTGCATTACCATTTTAACCCTCCACTAAATAAAATAAATAAATAAAATAAAAATAAATATAATATGTAAAAATCATCATCATATCATATTATTATATAAGTGAGAAGCCAAAAAGTAAAAAAGTTAGACTACTATTTTGCCCCTTCACTAAATTAAAATTTAATTAAACACATAATTAAATATTAATATTTTATCATATTATATCATAATTATATATTTATTACTACATAAGTGAGAATCCAAAAAGTGAAAAGTTACAATAAATAAATAAATATAACTAATAAATAATAATAATAATAATAATAATAATAATAATAAATAAATAAATAAATAAATAAATAAGAGTAAGAATAAATGTAAATAATAAATAATAATAACTAATTAACTAACTAACTAAATAATAATAATAACAACAACAACAACAACAACAACAACAACAACAGCAATAATAATAATAATAATAATAATAATAATAATAATAATAATAATAATAATAATAAGTGGAAAGACAAAAAGTGAAAAATTAAAATACTAAAATAACCTCAAATATTGAGAGATTAATATACCCTTCAAATAATAAATAGGTTTAATCCTTCATCATCATCTAAATAATTCATTGTAAAATATTTAATGGTCAAACAATATTTATTTTTATGCAATTTTAACTTTTAGTATATATAATATTAAAGGAATAGTTTTAGATTAAAGGGTAAAATAGTTATTCAATATTTAATGAACACTTACTTATATATCATATATCTTTAATTTACTTTCATGGTAATCTAACTTTTCACTTTTTGGCTTTCCACTTATATAATAATATGATTATACTAAAAGTGAGAAGCGCCTAAGTCTAAAGTTAAAAGACCAAAATATTTATAAAAAATTGAACGACCATATTTACCCTTTACTTCAAACCTATTCATCTACTAAAGTGTAATTTACATTTCAAAAAATAATAAAGTGATGGTACATAATAAATGTAAAAGATGAATAATATGAAGATGGTTCATGTTTCTAAAATTAATGTCATTTATTATAACCAATTAAATTTAGAATTACTTTAATCTTCCCTATCTATTACAAATGTTCGTTACTATCAATATTTAATATATCTATTCAATATTTAGTTCCTTCATCTTTCAACTTCCTGATGAAAAGTATATTAATTCATTCACTACTTAAAGAAAAAGCTCAATGACATATTTTTGTGTTCAAAGTGTGTCCCTGTTGGTGATGGTTAGTCTTCTCTTTTGTTATTTTAATTGGTGACATTTTATTTAGATGATGCAATGAAGGTCTGTTGATGTTGTGATGTAATCAAGTCACTGATCCTGAGTCTCTGAAGTCTTCTAAGCTGTTTTTTAATTACTTTTTCTATTCAATTATTTTTTAATTATCTTTATTTATTTGCTAAACAATATTTATTTTGCCCAGTTACATCATATTAATTTTATCGCGACTAAAACGATTACTTTTATCGAAAAATATTTGTTTCATGGTTAATATATATTTTTTAAGTTATTATATTTTCTAATTACTATTCTAATATATACACGTCCAGGGCACAAAGACAGAAATGCATTTCAAGAAAGAACCAGCATATGGAAGAAAGTCAATTGAATGAATGGCAGCGATGCCAAAAATTAAAACTTTGAGATTTACAAACTGTACATTTTCTAGAATTATTTTTTGAGAAATTTAATAAGGTCGACAACTTTTCATTTGTTTCTTTTATAAATCTGATTTGCGTTTATTCTATTCAAGCACATATGTATACTGTTTTTCATTTGCTAAGTCAATGAACAACTCTAATTTTGGTTTTCAAACGAAAATAAAATCAAATTGACAACTCGAACAAAAATTTAGTACTCATAATATTTATGTGATTTAATAAAATTTTATACTTATATTTGATTTGGAATACACGCGCAATGTGCGTACCCAAATACTAGTGATAAGTATAAAGGATGTGAATGAAACTTTGAAACTATTTCTCCTTCTTGTTTGATGATTTGATTTGGGAAAGTGTTCTTTTTGTTGTGAAGTATTTACACATGTTTAGATTTAACTAATAGCAATTAGTATTCAAAGAAGTAGTTAATACAATGGTAATGATCCATGCAAGTAAACCATCTCATATTTTTCTTAAGTTTGTTTTTGACTTTATATTTCTAAAATCTTCATCATGTGTGCAAGGATGATGGTGGGATGACATGCATTTATTTTTTTCTTTCTTAGGACCAATGTATATGATTATGTATCTTCATTACTTCTAAATGTTTAAGTGGAATAGCCCTCTTAATTGGTTAATTGTTTGTATATGTTGATCCTTTAGTCAAAATAGTAATAAAGGATATTAGTTCAATTTTTTTAAGAGTGCTTCTCTCTAATTTATCCTTTGTTGTAACTTGGGGTTCCAATAAGTATACCCAAATGTGACTTAAAATGATATTTTTATTTGTTTGGAACTTGAATTTTTAAACTTATTTTATAATATGCCTACTATGTTGATTGACTTTTGGGGAAATAGAAGTAACTAGAGCGATTTTGCTTATCTAAGAATTATTAACATCCTTCTTCGATTTTTGAAAGTTGTCGTTCTGAAAGATTTCTTCAACTACTACATACGTTAACTTGTTTGAAATCTATTGTTGAGCTAGCTCTCTTCTTTATGTATTTTCTTGGTTAGTTAAATAGTCTCTCATCCTTTTACTCTTTTCTTTTTCATGGCAACAACCGGAGAGATGGAGTTCTCATTTGAAACTTGATCAATGGCCTACACACATGAGCCAATAGCTATTAGGATTCCTTGCCACTATTGGAGTCAACTTTTAGTAGTTGGGCTCTTTTAAAAGTCTAATACTTCTTAGTTCTCTCTCTTGTGATTCACTTATTATTGTTATTTTTTTGTTACTATTAGTTGCTTATTTCATATGTGTTTGTGTTTTGGTGCAAATTTACGATATTAGTGAATGATTTTCTCTTTGTAGGATTTATTTTCTTTTCATAAGCACGTTTTAGATTATTTTTCATACTAAATTATTGTTTAAATAGTTTTCAGGAAAAAGAGCCTATATATGATATTATCCTTTCAAAAGGTTCAATGACGTGTACAACTTTCTTCCTCATAAATAATGTCTTTAAACAGGTTTATTTTTAAGGCAAATTAATAATAACAAAAGACAACAAATTAATTTTTTTGAAAGTCCAAATGGGTTATCTCAAAACATTAGGCCCAAGTAGTAAAAATCTGCCTTTTTTTTTTGGCTAAAAAATGGACTTCTAGGAGGCTTTGTTTTAACCGATATTTGTAGAAAACCAGACCCAAAAATCTAGCCCATTTAAGCATTTTCTTCAAAAGGGCTCAAGTATGAGGTATATACGATTATCTTACAAATATATTTTACGTACTATTATATTATATCATACATTATCACATATACACAAATATTCATGTATTTATCTCTATACACATATATATTACATATATTATTTTATACCTAACATGCTACATATATTATTTTTACACACACATATATGCATACATATATTTATATGTTATTTATAACTCGTACACTCCCTTAAACATACATGTCTTTATATATATATATATATACACTATTTTATAAATACTTTACTTATAATCACGCTCCACATTATCATACATCTTGTATATCATAAGTATGTCATTTTCGTATATACATGTATATTACTTATACTTTGTACACCATATATTTTTGACTACAAATTAGTTTTAAATTACTTTATTATATTTTTCTTACTTTATCCAAACCTCTTAATATATGTATATCTCACATATCATTTTTATATATTTCATATATATCACTTATATATTTGTATAACTCATACATTTAATTTTCAAATCATTTTAACCCATTTTTTTCACTCCTTTTAATACTCTTTTTTAGCAGGTAATAATGAGAATAAATTATCCCCTAGCACATCTTAGACTAAATTTAAGTACTATCTTTTGATAGGATCCGAGGGGTGCCTAACACCTTCCTCTTGGAGTAAATAAAACCCTTACCTAGAATTTCGACGGTTTTCGTGAACTAAAACTGAATTTATATTTTTCAAATGATTTTCCTAAAACTTAGGTGGCGAGTCTAATCCTTTTAAAATCAGGTAGAAGAGCCAGACATTGCAAATGTATTTTGACCAATACAAAATAAAGGCGCAACAAAGTGGCTACTCTGCTGGGGACTAGACAATTAGGTTTTAACCTTAGGAGATTTAGTTTAAGATAAATGTTTGGGGATGTTTATTCATTTCTTGCCTGTTGCTTGTTTTTTTAATTTTCTCTCCGCTATTTGTTTTTCTATTACTTGTTTGATATATACACTGCTTTATTTGAAAGGACGTGAGCCAAATCCAAACCTGCGTTTCTTATTTGTTTGAAAACACAACATGTTACTGCTTTCTTTAATTGTCATTTCATTCACACTTCCTCTACTTCTAGAAAATTGACACTCTCACACACTTGTACATGCTAGTTGTGATTTGCACTTCTCTGAAATTCTTTCAAACACCTTATTTAGAGGGTCGGCGCATACATGGGGTAAGCGGATATTTTTAATACCATATGACCACATGACTTCCCATATAGGAAAACCTTGAGTCTGAGTCTACCCAAATCCTAGAAAAATTTAAGATAGAGAAATGACCACCTTTGATCTAGGCCATGCATGTATAAGCCCTAGGTGGTTTGACTCTTGATGTTATTCCATAAATTTAGCAAACACTCTTATGTCCAAATGGGTTCATGACCCTAAGGACGCTTATCATATTATACGTGCATTATTTGAAGAGTGTTTGTGTCGTAATATGAAACATTTTCTCTAAATTAATTATATTTTGAGAGCGCAGGTACAACTAATCCTTTTTGTAATGGTATAATGATATTTTGCATTTTATTCGACCTATGATATAGTTTCAAGTTGTCATGACCCAGTTGGCCATGATTGGCACCCACACTAACCCTCCGGTGGGCGAACCAATGATTCCTAATTACTCAACTTGACATCGCACATGCACAAAGAAATAACTCATAATATAACCAATCGAATCGTTAACAAACAAACTTCTCTTAAAAATGAACAAATGATAATTAATCCCAAGATCTGATTGTCATTGCATCAGACGTCTATGTACAACACTAAGAGTTATCAGTCTAAGAAGTATAAGAAGTAAAAGAAATAAAAAGGAAAACTACAATGTCCAAAAAAGGAAGAAATCTTAGACAAGGAGTAGTGCTGCCTTCTTGATCCGCTCACCTTTCAAGAAACTGCTATCTCTTAAAAGGTGAGGACGTGAGGAACTTCCTGATTCGAACTCTGCACTCAGAAAAGAAGTGCAGGAATAGGGTCAGTACGTAATACCGTACTGGTAGACATCATCCGTTGACCTTACATAATAACATATACACAATGCAACAATAATATAAAATGAGTCTTTAACATCATACATAAGCACAATAGCCATCTCATGTATACTAGATCTACACAGGTGACAACCGGTATGCTCACTAGATAAGGCCTTTTGCTGCAGCGGTCACTGGACCGCTATAGTGGTCTCGCCGCGACAAAAGTAAATCCGCTGCAGTGGTATTGCTCGGGGCAGTAGCTCGACTTAACTGCACCTTTCTCAATTCACTAATTTCCAACAATTTACACATTTAGATAGCGTGCAAGATTTTGACACTAATTTGCATCCACTTATCATCACATACGTTCTGAGCATTTCATCACAGGGATAACAACATCAACGTCAATTCATAGTTTATCAATTTACATTTAATCTTTTCTACCATCCTTAACTCAGATCACAAGTACAGAATTCACACATTCCACTCTACTATTTAACATATTATCATTCAGAATTGAGTAAGATACAACAACATCATGAAATAAAATCAAGAGTGACATGTTGGGTACACGCCTCCTCCATATCTCCATAATACTCAAACAACAATATCAGTGTACACACAAGCCAGAGGGTCTTATTTTTGCCCTTCCAGTCATGACCTGCAGGGGACTCTAGAAATTCATGTACAGTACCGGCGTGGTACCCTCTACCACTCATATGCTCATTGGGATGCTTTCCTCGGACATGAGCCACTCAATAATATTGCTTGTCTGGATATTCTCCTCGGGCACGAGCCTCTCATCTTAGGATATATTTACTATCCTACTCATTCTCTATCCACTGAATATAACAGGATGTAATATATAAACACTTAGGGATTTACAATCTACTCCCTCACTTGCACAATCATAGATTATCAATCATCACGAAATAATGCAAGTATAATTCGCTTCACAACTTCCACATAGTTTTCACCACAGTTCAACATCACTTCATAATACAAGATTTTCATAATTTATTTATTAAGGCAATTTCATAACAAATAATGTCCAAAGACCAATCACATGTTATCATTACACACACATACACATCACTATATAGGGTCTAACACTTTAACCATAACCTACCTTGATATTTGGATATGCAAATTCAGCTATTCTACAGGAGCCTTTCCCTTTCTCAAAGCTTCGAAATGCTCGAAATCTACACAAAGTCAGAGTAATGCATTACTTACTCTTCAAATAAGGGTCTAAGCAAATCAAACCCTCTCTTTCAATGCATTTTAATAGCAAAACCCTCCAATTCAACCTAGTTCTAGAGTCTCCATTCTCGTCCAACCCATATTTTTAGCAAGAAAGCTTGGGGAACGACTATTACTCATAAAACTTTTAATCTAATCAACCCATTGACTCCCCATGATCTAGCCCTAGTCCACCAACTTAGGGTTTTCTCCATTCAAAAACCCACCATTAAAGGGTCTACAAGAATTCCAAGGTCAACAATACCCAAAATTCGAGATAGGGAATCAAAATTTTACCATGGAAGAAGAATTCTATACACTAGAGGGAATTTTTGCTCTCTAGCCTTCCTAATCATATTTTGGAAATAGTGGGGTATAACCATAGAATTCCCACATAAACCCACTTTCTAATTCCTATCTTTCGCTACAGCGGTCAGGAAATCGCTTGGCTGATCCAACAATTAATTCCCCGACCCGTTACGATGGGACTCCTACCGTCACCATGGTCTCACTGCAGTAGAAACCCAATCGCTGCAGCGGTCCCCCAAACTAATAACTACCCAATTTTGACCAGTTTTATACTTAGATTATTCCACAGATTTTCTATCCCCCCTTAGCCCATTTCCAGCGCTTTGAGTTCATTCTCTTCCCGTAATGATATTTGGAGATCGTTACATTAGATACCAATTAAAACACCATTCTTCTCCGAATGGTCTATACAAAGAAAGGAAGAATACGTACCAGACACCATGAATAATTGAGGATACTTGATCCGTATATCAGCTCCGGTGTCCCAAGTGGCTTCCTCTATAGGACGATTCTTCCGTTGAACCTTTACTCTCGCAATTTCTTTTGACCTCAGCTTCCGAATCTCTCTATCCAGTATCGCTACAGGCTACTCCTCATAAGACAAATTCTTATCTAGTAGCACAGAGTCTCATTTAACAATGTAAGTCCCATCTCCATGATACTTCTTCAACATTGATACATGGAACGTCAGATGTACACTAGACAATCCTGGTGGCAACGCCAGCTCATAAGCTACTTCTCTCACTTGTCGTAGGATCGCAAGCGGTCCGATATAACTCGGGCTAAGGTTTCCACATTTCCCGAACTTCATCACCCTTCATAGGGGATACCTTGAGCAAAACTTTCTCTCCCTCCATGAATTCCATATCCCTCACATTCTTGTCAGCGTACTGCTTCTGTCTACTCTGAGCAGCTACTAGACGGTCTTGAATTATGCAAATATTTTCCAAGGACTCCCTCAGCAAATCAGTTCCCTAGGGTCTCACTTCAAATGTATCAAACCAATCGATTGAAGACCTGCATTTCCTCCCATATAGTGCTTCAAATGGCTCCATGCCAATACTCGAGTGATAACTGTTGCTATAAGAGAACTCCGCTAGGGGTAAGAATTTATCCTAATGGCCCCCAAAATCTTTCACACACACCCACAATATGTCCTTCAACACTTAAATAGTCTTTTTTGACTGTCCATCAGTTTGAGGGTGGAAGGCTGTGCTTAAGTCCAACCTCATGCCTAACTCTGCCCGCAAGGTTCTCCAGAAATATGAAGTGAACTGAGTGCCCCTATCAGACACAATCGACACTGCACCCTATGCAATCGAATCATTTCCTTCACATATATCTTGGCCAACTTCTCGGCATAGTAAGTCACCTGAACAGGCAAGAAGTGGGCAGACTTGGTCAGTTTGTCCGCTATAACCCCAATGGAGTCATATTTTGTCAACATATTTGGAAGACCCACTACAAATTCCATCTCTATTCTCTCCCATTTAAACTCCGAGATGGATATCCGCTGAAGTAGTCCTCCCAGATTTTGGTGCTCGTAGTTCACTTGCTGACAGTTCAAACACTGAGCGACATAGTCAATGATGTCTCTCTTCGTCCTGCCCTATCAATAGTGTTGTTTCAGATCATGGTACATCTTGGTAACTTCGGGGTGAATGGAGTACCTCGAGTAGTGAGCTTATGCTAGAAGAGTCTGAATTTGCTCACCAATTCTGGGAACACACACGTCCCTTTATTCTCATGACCCCTTCAGCATCTAACACTACTTCTTTGGCTTCTCCCCTCAAAACCTTATCTCGAATCTTACCAGTTTCTTATCCTCAAATTGTCTTACTTTGATTTCCTCTAACAAGGATGACTTATCCTCCACGCTAGCTTATATCCCACCTATTTCAGTCAATGATAATCTTACCAAACTATTTTCCAAAGTCTGTACTTCTCTGGCCATCGGTCACTGGGTAGCCTTCAGGCAAGCTAGACTGCCCATGCTCCCTGATTTTCCGACTCAACGCATCTTCCACCAAATTGGCCTTCCTTGGATGGTATAAAACGGTGATATCATAATCCTTAAGCAATTCCATCCATCTTCTCTGCCTCAAATTGAGATCCTTCTGGGAGAACACATACTGCAAGTTGCGATGCACTGTGAACACCTCGCAACGAGCCCCGTATAAATAGTGCCTCCATATTTTTAAAGCGAACACCATCGTATCTAGCTCCAGGTCATGTGTGGGGTAATTCTTCTCATGCACCTTCAACTGCCTAGAGGCATAAGCAATGACCTATCCTTCCTGCATTAACATAGCACCCAACCCAGACCGTGAGGCATCATAATAAACAACAAAGTCTTTACCTTCTACTGGTAACACTAGGATAGGTGTTGTGATTAGTAGAGTCTTCAGTTTCTGAAAACCTGCTTCACATTCATTTGACCACTGGAAGGGTACATCCTTCTGAGTCAACTTGGTCAGCACCGAAGCGATGGATGCAAAACCCTTCACGAACCGACAGTAGTAACTGGCCAGCCCCACAAAACTCCAAACTTTTGTCATGTTAGTTGGCCTCACCCAGTTTCTGACCGCCTCCACCTTTTGTGGGTCAACTTGGATTCCCTCCTTGGAAACCACATGTCCCAGAAAAGATTGATTCCAACCAAAACTCACACTTAGAGTTTTTGGCATACAACTGCTTCTCCTTCAGCAATCCCAACACAATTTTAGATGATTTTCATGTTCCTGCTTGGTCTTAGAATACACCAAGATATCGTCAATAAACACAATCACAAAAGAGTCCAAGTAAGGTTTGAAAATACCGTTCATCAGGTTAATGAACGCAGTTGGGGCATTAGTGAGTCTGAACAACATGACCCGAAACTCGTAATATCCATACCTGGTCCAAAAGGCTATTTTGGGAACATCCTCAGCTCGAACTTTCAGCTAGTGATAACCCAACCTCAAGTCAATTTTTAAAAACACGGCAGCTCCCTGTAACTGATCAAATAAATCATCTATTCAAGGAAGAGGGTACTTGTTCCAAATAGTTACCTTGTTCAACTGAGGGTAGTCGATGCATATTCCGCGTACTACCATCCTTCTTCTTCACAAAAACAATCGGGGTACCGCACGACGACACACTTAGTCTAAAAAACCCATTACTAAACAACTCCTACAACTTCTCTTTGAGTTCTCTCAACTCAGCAGGTGCCATTCGGTATGGAGGAATAAAAATGGGTCGAGACCCTAGCTCTAAATCTATACAGAAATCAATGACATAGTCCAATGGCATGCCAAAAAAATCTACAGGGAACACCTCTAAAAACTTACGAACGACCAGGACCGAATCTATGGAGCGACCCTCGGAACTAGTGTCCCGAATATGCGCTAGATACGCTGAACAACCCCGCTCTATCAACTTACGGGCACGAATATAAGAGATGAGTTTCTTAAGAGCAGGACTACAATTCCCTTTTAACTCTAGTCTGGACGACCCTAGCCCTGATATAGTAACGGTCTTAGCATGACTGTCTAGAATGACATGGTAAGTGGACAACCAGCTCATTCCTAAAATCATATCAAGATCAACCATGTATAAGATCACCAAATCAGCCTGAGTGTCATAACCCATGAAATCCATAGAACACACACGACAGACTCTATTAGCCACCACAGAGTCCCCAACAGGAGTAGACACTTGAATAGGGACAACAAGCACATCACAAACAAGTTTCAATCCCAACGCAAAGTAAGCTGACACATAAGAAAAAGTAGAACCTGAATCGAACAATGCCATAGCCACTCGGTCACAGACAAGGATAGTACCTGTAATAACAATGTCTGAAGCCTCTGCCTCTGTCCTACCAGGGAAAGCATAGATTTGGGCCTGATTACCTGTTGGGCTATGCCACCCCTCTACCTGACTGGGTGCCACCCTTGCCCACCTGAGCACCTCCTCTACTCTGCTGAGCTCCACCTCTAACAATTGGTTGATTACCTCGTCCCAACTGTGGATGATTCCGACTGAATGCACTACCTCCTCTCCTAGCAGGGGCTGGAGCTCGAGGAGCTGGGTGAGGAACAATCTGCCTGTGTTGTTCGAACCTAGGGCACCATCTGTGGATGTGGCCATACTCACCATACTCATGACAAACCTTTTCAATCACTAGCCTCTGAGAAGGAATAGAGGAAATAGAGTGGGCTTCAGAGTTTGAATGAATGATCTAAGTACCGCCAACTGTACTTGATGGTCGCAAACTGATCCTTTGCAGATCTGTGGCTGACACCTGCATGGCGGACTGAATAGGGAACCCAGAGAAACCCTATGGTGTCGCAGGCCTAGCAAAAGAACTACTAAAGAAACCCACTCTCCGAGCCTTTTTCTCGACGTTCCTTGCCTATCCCTCCTTTCTCACCCCTTCCACGGACTTCACATACTCCACCACCTCTTGGAAGGTCTTACGAGGAGACCATCTGAAGAGATGATTTCTAGAGACCCATATTCAAGCCTTTAACAAACCGCCTGATCCTCTCCTCCTCCATGGGCAGTATAGGTAGAGCATACTTGGACAATGAATGAAATCAAACCTCATATACTACAACAGATGAGTTCCCCTACTCGATAGTGGTGAAATCATCCTGTCTCCTATCCCTCAGAGTGCGAGGAACATACTTCTCCAGGAATGTGGAGTAGAACTAGGTCAGAGTCAACAGTGGTGACCTCACTGGTCTGCACTCTATAAAAGCTCTCAACCAGAGCTTAGCATCCCCCATCAACTAAAAAGTAACAAACTCTACACCATACTTCCCTACCGCCCCTATCTTGTGGAGTCTCACATAACAGTCGATGATGAACTCATAGGCATCCTCTACCTCAATGCCATAGAAAGTTGGAGGCTTCATCTTGGTGAACCTCCAAAACAGGTTATGCTCCTCCCCCGTCATCACCAGTCCCACTATCGATCTCGAGAACATAACAGCCTCCAATATGTCATCGATTCATGGAGCCACAGCAAATGCACATTATTTCCCCAACTGCTGCCCCACATGAGTTTCTGGCGCTGCCCTAATACCCATTAGGCAACTCAGGAGATTGGGACATGAGCCAGAACCTCAGAGGATGCTGGAGCGATAGGAGCTTCTGCCTGTGTCTGAACTTCAACTTCAACAGCCACCTGCTCCTGTACTGTTGGTGGTATGGGAGATGCACACCTCTCCATGACTAGAGAAGGGAAACGAGCCCTTCCTCTAGCAGCAGTAGGCCTTCATCCATGCCCTCTGCCACGAACCGCGACTGCCCCTGCTGGTTTGGGTGCTGCATTTCTGTTACCGTTTGCGCGTGTTCTCACCATCTAAGAAGGAAAGAAAGAAAAGTTGTTAGATATCAATTTGGATCACCAGATAACAGTTGGAATCAAGTAATTTCATGAAAGGAAGGAAGAAGAGAGTTTTTCTAAAATCTTGCAGCCTCTCGAAGATAAGTTACATACGTTTTCGCATTGATCTGCGAGACTCTTACGAGACCCGTCTTATTGCAATAAGATCAACGAACCTAGGAATCTGATACCAACTTTGTCATGATCTGGTTGGCTGTGATTGGAACCCATACAAACCCTTTGGTGGGAAAACGAACAATTCTCAATTATGAAAATTACTCAACCCAATATCGCATATGCATGAAGAAATAACTTATAATATAATCAGTCAAATCGTCAACAAACAAACTTCTCTTAAAATGAACAAACGATAATTAATCCCAAGACCTGATTTTCATTGCACCAAATGTCTACGTACAATACTAAGAGTTATCTGTCCAAGAAGTAAAAGAAATAAAAAGGAAAACGCAATGTCCAGAAAGGAAGGTATCTTCAACAAGGAGTAGTGTTGCCTTCTTGATCCGCTAACCTTTCAAGTAACTACTGCCACTTCAAAGGTGATGACATGAGGAACTTCTTGGTTCAAACTCTGCACTTAGAAAAGAAATGCAGGAGTGGGTCAGTACGTAACATGGTACTGGTAGGCATCACTGACCGACCTTACATAATAACATATACGCAATGCAACAATAATATAAAACGAGTCTTCAACATTATACATAAGCACAATAGCCATATCATGTACACTAGCTCTACACAGGTGACAACCGGCTTGCTCATTGGATTGGGCCTTCAGCTGCAGCAGTAACTGGACCATTATAATGTCTCATGGCGACGGAAGTAAATCCACTGCAGCGGTACTGCTTGGGGCAATAGCTCGATGTAGCTGCACCTTTCATCAATTCACCAATTTCCAACAATTTACACATCAGATATTATTTTAGATAGAACGCAAGCTTTTGACACCAATTCGCATCCACTCACCATCACATACATTCTGACATTTCATCACAGGGATAACAACATCAACGTCAATTCATAGTTTATCAATTTACACTTAATCTTTTCCACCATCCTTAACTCAGATCACAAGTACAAAATTAACACATTCAACTCTACTGGTTAACATATACTCGTTCAGAATTGTTAGTAAGCTACAACAACATGATAAATTAAAATTAAGGGTGACTGTCGATCACACGCCTCCGCCACATCCCCATAACACTCAAACAACAATATCAATGTACACACATGCCAGAGGGTCTTATTTTTTTCCTTCCAGTCATGACCTACAGGGGACTCTAGAAATTCATGTACTTTACTGGAGTGGTACCTGCTCCCACTCATATGCTCGTCCGGATGTTCCCTTCGAACATGAGCCACTCAATAATATCGCTCGACTGGATACTCCCCTCGAGCACGAGCCTCTCATCTTAGGATATATTTACTATCATACTCATTCTTCATCCACTGAATATAACAAGATGCAATATATAAAAACTTAGGGATTTACAATCTACTCACTTACTTGCACAATCATAGATTATTAATCATCACAAAGTAATGCAAGCATAATTCGCTTCACAACTTCCACATAGTTCTTACCATAGTTCAACATCACTTTTAATACAAGATTTTCACAATTTATTCACTAAGGAAATTCCATAACTAATAATCTCAGAAGACCAATCACATATTATCATCACACACACATACACACATCATTATATAGGGTCTAACCCTCTAACTATGACCTACCTCGATATTTGGATATGCAAATTTAGGTCCTTTCAAAGCTTCAGAGTGCTCGAAATCTACACAAAGTCAAAGTAACGCATCACTTACTCTTAAAATAAGGGTCTAAGCAAATCAAACACTCCCTTTTAGGGAACTTTAATAGTAAAACCTTTCAATTCAACCTAGTTCTAGATCTCCATTCACGTCCAACCCATATTTGTTAGCAAGGAAACCTTGGGGAACAGTTATTACTCACAAAACTTCTAATCTAATCAACCCATTGACTCCCCATGATCGAGTACTAGTCCACCAACTTAGGGTGTTTTCTATTAAAAAACCACCATTAAAGGGTATACAAGTATTCCAAGGTCCACAATACCCAAAATTTGAGATAGGGAATCAAAATCTTACCTTGGTAGAAGAATTCTCTGCCATGGAGGGAATTTTTGCTCTCTGACCTTCCTTATCATGTTTTGAAAATAATGGGGTATAACCCCAGAATTCCCACTTAAATTCACTTTCTAATTCCCGTATTCAGCTGCAGCAGTTGCTTTTCCATTGTAGTGGACCCATTGTAGTGCTATGGCAAATCTAGCGGTTAATTCCTCGATCCATTACAGTGGAACTCTGACCGTCACCACGGTCTCTCCGCAGCGGGAACCAATCACTGCAGCGGTCCCCCAAACCAGTAACTATCCAATTTTGATTATACTTAGATTATTCCACAGCTTTTCTGTCCCTTCCTTAGCCTGTTTCTGGCACTCTGAGTTTATTCTCTTCCCGTAACGACATTCGGGTCGTTACACAAGCTATCCTTATACTTCTTTTTGAAAATAAATTTTTTTAAATAAATAAAGAGCAATGAGATGACACATAATGACAAATTCATCTTTCAAACATACGTAGGCCTACCTTAGGCAAAAGAGGTCCTTTGCACATTAGAACACACAATACTTGTCAAGTGTTTGTTCTTGTAACTTAAGTGCTTTAACTAATATTATTTGCTAAGTAATTCATCTGTATGCCATATTTGTTTTCATGCATACTAACACATCTTTTGTTCGTTTTACGAAAGGATAGAGTAACTAAACTTGAGTTTTATTTTTCATAGTCACATGTTTAAATATTTTACAAAGAATTCTCATGTTTAGCAACTTTAGTCATAGCATCCACTAAAGTCATTTCTCATTCTTAAGTTTTCTCTTCACCAAATAGGATGTCTCTTCATTATCTAGACTATATCTACAAATATTTTTTTCATCCCTTCCCTCGCCCATTCCGGGTTCCCAGATTCATGACAACTTGGAATATTACAAATCGCGCGCATGATCTCCTTATAACATGACCCATTGAATCCTAACCCTCCTTTTAAATTGCTTACATATACAACCATGTATTCACAAGCAACATATAATGTTGCGACCAGTGGAATATTATCCTAAATTAAGAAGTGTTAATCTTTGGCACTTTAACATGGTTTAATTACATTAATCACACCCACTTCTCACTCCCTACACTCATTCATTTCTATTTAGAGAAATTGCTTTGAGTTGAATTTCACAGACAATGGATAATTGGATCTCGACAATTAACCTAGTGAAGGATGAGTTACATGAAATAAATCAACAAGACAAAATCAATGGCTCAAAAAGTACGAACAAAAAATTGTTGACTCAATAAAGCGCTAAACAATCTCAAAATCTAATGAAAATTCAGAAGGAACTGCACTTAATAGACCAGGAATAGATCGTAAAGACACGAAGGAAGGTTCTAACAAAGATATCCTCCGCATATATACTTTTTTAGCTGCAATTCCAGAATTACGTCTCGACCTAATTTTTTATGGTGGGGTATGTAGGAAACCCACATCGGGTCCGATCTCCCTTAAAAAGTCCAAAAGTGTCATATTATTATCTTGAAACTATGTGTGACCTGATTTCCCTCAATGGGATACGTAGGAAACCTATATAAGATTCGGTCCTCTTACCACAGGAATTTCCTTTTTCCTTTGATAACAAGAGAAATTACAGGTTGATTTTCAATGCACGAGATGAAAAATGTAGAAGACTTTGGCATTTTCGGTAGAAGCATCTCGGGACATGTTAAGAAATCACCAAGAAGGTCTCTCTTAGTGACTGGGGTAGATTTTTGGAGGATGCTCCAAAAGTCAGCAAAAAAGCGAGGGTTCGTTTCAACCATAGCTATGATGTTCAACTTTACTCAACCTCACAAATTTACTCATCCCTACTCAAATCTTTTTTCAAATATCAAAGTTCTACAGTCTAGGTTATTCACTCTAGCTTGGGCTACCTTTCGATAAAACAAAAATCATTTTCTCAATTATTACTTTTGTTCAAGCATTCATCTTATGAATATATTTTCAAAAAAGACTAATATTTTACCTTGCATTTTGAAGAAGTATTATCTTTGTTGGCTTGTGCAAAATAATGAAATTTATCATAAATCTATGTTAAGGACGAAGTAACAATGACAAACCATTTCTCTACAATCAACACTAGTTTACACTTTTTGCAAGCACAAGATGACAATCCAAAGGGAAGTGTGATACGAAGAAATGTGCGATTCAATATGGAAAACATTCATAGTCACTTAAACTCGACTTTCAGTCCCAACTCAACCCAAAATATTTCCTTCACCATTTTGCCTCACCTAATCCTACCTATAGTATTCCTCCACAAGTGATGGTAGAATATACCATCAACCTAAACAATACTAGACTCATGGACATCCAACCAGCTACCTTTACTACATCAGTCATGGAACGCCAGCCAAATCTCCTATCTTTACACCCATATGGAAGAACCTAGAAAGAAATACAGGCAGTAAGAGAGATCCCCATTCAAAGAAGGATTACTGAAGAAGAGATGCGCTCAAGAAACATATAGAGTCTAAGCTATAAAGACTTGTACATATGCCTAGACCTCATACTCTTGTCAGGATTTGAGTTGCCAAAATTCAACACTTTTAATGGGAAAGTGAACCCCATTAGTCATTTGAAAGATTATTGTGGAAGGTTGATAGGGATTAGACAAGATGAAGCTATCCGAATGAGGTTATTCGTTCAAAGCCTTTCAGGATTAGCACTCGAATGGTATGTCAGATAAGACTTCGACAGGTGGAGAACTTGGAAGGATATGGCACAAGACTTTGTGAGACAATATGATTTCAATATTAGACTTGATCCAACACTACTTGACTTGGTCGATATGAAGGAAATGCCACATGAATCCATTTTAGAATATGTCTTCAGATGGAGGCTTGAAGCTTCAAGAGTACGTCCTCCATTGCTTGAAAGGGAGTTAATCTCAACTTTTATCAGGATCCAAGAAGGAATATATCTTGAGAAGTTACTCAGATCTTGGACACGTAGTTTTTCTGGACTGATCCAACATATTAAGGCAATTGAAGCTAGCATTCAAGCAAGAAATATCACTGATGATCCAAACTTTTTGCATTAGTCTTAAGAGATGCCATCCAGTTCTCGTAAGTCAAAGAAAAGAAATTTCATGCCTATACCCAATTGATGGAACCTTTATCTGACATATCTTCTAGACTACACACAACTGGAGTGATACAACCAAGAAAGGAGAAGATGGTTGACCCGATGCATCCACTGTTTGACCCCTCCAAGCATTGTGCTTTTCACTCTAATGCTCAAGGCGACGACACAGAGGAATGTGTGGCCGTAAAGCCTAAAGTTTAGAACTTGATCAATACTAACAAGCTGCAAGAATATCAGTCGAAGAAAAGGGACACTCCAATTGTAAGCAACATGGAAAAATGACTAAGTGTTGATGAGTTCCCCCAAAAGAGACGTCGCTTCAACAAATGACCAAATAGAACCTCTAAAGGCTAGCTTATCGTAGTTATCATCTTTACCAATCTCCACCCACCCACCCATTTATTATATTGTACTTTTACTCCCTGTATGGAACGATGTTATGACCTACTTTTTGCACCGACAAAATACATAGGCATCCCATATCGGATGCGGTCTCTTTATTTGAAAAAAGTCCATTTATTCTCCAAGATTAAACTATGTTCCGACCTAATTCCTATTCTAGGATACATAGGCAGCCTGAATCAGGCCCGGTCACATCAATGAAAGTTCCTTTCAAAATGCTTTATGACCCGACTCCTATTCTGGGATACATGGATAACCTATACAAGGAAAATCTGTAGAACATCATGATCATTCTTTACCAAAATAGAACATTGTTCCATCTCAATTGAAACAAGAAGAAATTTTGAACGGCCTCTAATGTCCAAGATCATAGCCCTACCTGGCGAAATGATATTATTCTCACTCTCAAAAGAAAGGACACAGATTCAACGACCTGGTTACATTGTGATTACAAGTTCCGCCACATTTAAACTAAACATTTTCTTTGAGAGTAGGAATCAAAAGTCCCAAAGGAACAACACCGCATCAACAACAAGAATAATCTTTAATCAAAGGCGTCATTCGACCCTTATCATCACAAGACAAATGGATAAATATTATGTCTATCTTTATTTCATCATTTACATCTAGTAAATATGTGATGTTAAGAAAGTTTTCTTAGTTTTGTAGAATTGCATCGTAAAAGCTCTGCCGACAATTTGAGGACAATCAACCGCACTTCCAACAAACAAATCAATATACCAACACTCGATCCAAATGGAGAACAAGGTAATAGTATCAAAGTATTTGCCTTCTTTTACAAAAAGACCCAAGGTCGTCTACCCGTACAAAAAAACAAATAGGTAATCCATTGATTAAGAGGAAATTCAACCTTACAACACAAGGCAATTTTCCTATACAACACACAAGGCAGTTCGCCTACACAATACGGACAATCCTCCTAAGTAATAGGACACGGGGTAGTCCGCTTGATTAATAGGACACGAGGCAGTCCGCCTAAGTAATAGGGCACGAGGCATTTTGCCTAAATAATAGGATACGAGGTAGTCCGCCTGTATAATAGGACACGAGATAGTCCACCTGTATAATAGGACACAAGATACTTCACCTGTATAATAGGACACGAGATACTCTGCCTATATAATAGGACATGAGATATAATTTTTACATTACAATTGCCCCGCTAGTCGGAGGCCTTTTACACTACAGGTGCCCCTCCAGTCAGAGGGCTTTTACACTATAGTTGCCCCACCATTGGGAGGCCCTCTATATTTATAGTTGCCCCACTAGTCGGAGGCCCTTTACATTTACAATTGCCCCACTAGTCGTAACTCTTTTATATCTATAATTGCCTCGCCAGTTGGAGGCCTTTTACATTTACAGTTACCCCGCCAGTATGAGGCCCTTTACATTATGATTGTCCCATAAGTCAGAGGCCTTTTACATTATAATTCCCTGCCAGTTGGAGGCACTTTACATTATAATTTCCCTGCCAGTTGGAAGCCCTTTATATTACAATTACCCCACCAGTTGGAGGCTCTTTCTACATTATAGTTATGCCGCCAAATGAAGGTTTTTTACTACAAGTTCGTCCCACCAGTCAGAGGTTTTCTGCTTTACATTTATTCCACCATCCAGAGGCTATACTAGAAGTTATTTTGCCAAATGAAACTTACATTACATCTACTCTATATATCAAATATCTTTTATTTACAACTGTTTTTGAGAGAAACTCCACAAATAAGAAACTTCAATACCTGTTTGACTATATTCTCTACTCTTTTAGATTGCTATTATTGTTATCTATTTACAACTTTGAGTTGTACATGTATCTTGGCACTTTTCACTTTTCACAAGACAATACACTACAATATGGAACTACCTCTAAGAAGTGATTAAGACATTTCTTGGTGAGGAATATCAAACTCTAAGCTAGAGTCAAAGGCTAGTTCTCCGACTCCAACTCTCATGATCATTTGCCCGTACTTCCAAATTTTAACGTGCATCTCTTTTCTCCCGAACCTCACAGAATTCACATAATGTGACACTGGAAAGGTTTCGAGAGTCCAACGCTTCAAATAATTTGACGTGATCTTGAAATATGAGGTGCACATAGTAGAGTCCCGCTTATGGTAGTGTTGCGCACCATATTTATAATCAGGAAGCTGTAAAAGCATGTCTCATTATGAAAATTTTCCATCATCCAGAAATTCATCAATCATAATTCCATCACTCCGTCATAAGACTAGTGCCAATTATAAATCAGACACCAGGGCAAATTTTGAGGACCTTCTCAAAATTCACCATTATCCTCCATTCCTGAACTACATTCAACTTGATTCCTATCTCCTTTAGAGATATATAGGTAATTTAAGTTTGAGCACGATTGTACACACTCGATTCATGCCAAAACCTTCTTATCTTCCTCCATAAAAGAACCTATGTAATGACACGTAAATCGTTAAGAAAGGGAAATGACTTAGAACACTCAAAAAAGATAGAATTTATAAAAAATGATTGCGAAATGAGCTAAGTGTTAAAAAGGTGAATTTTGGGGGAACTACTGGTTTCGGGGGACACCGCAGTGGTAGAATTTCAACTGCAGCGAGACCATGGTGACGATCAGAATTCTGCCACAATGGACTGGGAAATTAACCACCAAATCTGCTGTAATACTGTCCTGACTGCTATAACAGGTACACTGCAGCAAAAATATGACCGCTGTAGCGGAGGAAGGGAGTTAGAAAGTGGGTTTAAGCAAGATTTCTGGGGTTATACCCCATTATTTCCAAAAATAAGTAGAGAATGTTTGAAGGTGATTTTCTCCCCCAGAACAGTGAATTCCTCTCCAAGGTAAGTTTCTTGATCCCCCATCTTAATGATGGATATTGTTGACTCTACAATCCATAGGAAACCTTAATGGTGGAATCTTAAGTTGAGAAACCCTAGGTTGATAGACTAGGGCTGGATCATGGGGAGTTAATGAGGTGATGGGATTAGAAATTTGAGGAGTAATGATCATTCCTCGAGGTTTACTTGCTTGAGAGCGTGTGTTAGGCGGGAATTGACGCCTAGAACTAGGTGGAATGGGTTTTTTTACCTTTGAGATTGCCCTGAAGGAAAGGGTTCAAACTTTTAAAACCCGTATTTGAAGAGTAAATTATGAAATTACTCTATATTGTTGTTGTCGATTTATAACATTCTGAGCCATTGAGAAAGGGAAAGGCTCGTCGAAGTAGCTGACTTTCGTACTTGAAAATCGAGGTAGGTTATGGTTTAAGAAAAATATATCCTATTTAATGGCATATATGTTTTGTGCAATGATGATATGTGATTGGTCTGCGGGCATTATCTATTCTGAAGCTTTGCTATTGAATGAAATGTAGGAGTAATGTAGATATGATGTGGTCTGTGAATTGTTATGAAATTGTGTTGAATGGTTAAGTGAAGTTCCTTTGCATTGCTATTGAGAAGTTTGATGGTTTGTATTTATGCAAGAGAGAGAGTAGATTGTAAACTCCTGAATGTTTAAAGAATTCACCATGTATATTCAATTGAATGAGAATAGTTAAGGGTAGTAATAATATCCTAAGATGAGACACTTGTACCCGTGGGGATCATCCGGGCGAGCAATATTGATTGAGTGGCTCATGTCCAGGAGGAGAATCCAGATGAGCATATGAGTGAGAGAGGGTACCATGCTGGTATAGTACATGGATTTCTAGAGTCCCTGTTGGTCATGACTTGAAGGGCAGAAATAAGACCCTCTAGCATGTTTACATTGATATTGATGACAAAGTGTTTATGGTGATATGGCGGAGGTGTGTGCCCGACATATCACCATTTGTTCTATTTTATGATATGTGTGTAAATTGTGAAAGTATGGGAATGAGTATGTGCTAAGTGGTTGAGTGGAATTGGTAATCCTATAATTGTTACTTGAATGAGGAGAGTGGAAAAGATCCTAAGTGTGATACAGATTAATGATTATGGATGCTGAGTTGATCTTTTTTTCATGAAATATTTTAAAATGCATGTTATGATGGGTTATTATTAATTTATGTCAAAACTTGTGCTATATCTACATGAAATATAGATTGTGTGAACTGCTGAAAATTGTGAACTGATGAAGGTGCAACTAAGTCGAGTTACTGCCTCGAGCAGTACAGCTGCAGCGGAACTTATTCTGCTGCAGCGAGACTACTGTATCGGTCAAGTGACAGCTGCAGCAACAGGCCCAATCCTGTGAGCAGGCTGGTTGTCACCTATAGTGTACTTGAAATCTTACTGTACTTATGTATGATGATCGGGACTGGCTTTATATTATTGCTACAATTGTTATATGTTGTCATGTAAAGTTGGATGATGATACCTACCAGTACCGTCTTTTGTACTGACCCTACTCTTGTAGTTTTTTTCTGAATGCAAAATATGATCCAAGAAGCTCCTCTCTTCCCCACCTATAACTAGTAGCGAGTTCTTGAAAGGTGAGTGAGCTTGATGGCAGGTAGTCCCACTCCTCCGATAAACATGTCTCTCCTTCTGAAATTGCAACATTTCTTTTTGTTTAGTTTAAATATTCCTAGATTGTAGTTAGACATTGAAGTGCAATGACTTTCGAATCTTGGGAAGTTTTGTTATTTTGGTTTAGTTAGTTATTATTAATTCCAGATATTTCATTTCCTTTCGTTTTATTACAAATGTTACTTCTTCTTGAATGATTAATAACAGGGTAGTTGTTGGGAATTGTTGGTTCGCCCACTGAGGGGTAACTTTGGGTGCCAATCACAGCCATTTGGGTCTTGAAAAAGTTGGTATCGGAGCTCTAGGTTATTTGATCTCATTACATTAAGACAGGTCTAGTAGAGTCTCACGGATCGGTGCAGAGACATCTGTAACTTATCTTCGAGAGGCTGTAGGACTTTAGGAAAACTCCTTCCTTCTTTTCTTTCGTGTGATTACTTGATTTCAATTGGTATCTGGTGATCCAAATTGGTAGCTAAAAACTCTAATTTCTTTCTCCCACAGATGGTGAAAACACATGCTAACGGATCCAGAGACGCAACACCCGAGCTAGCAGTAGAAACAACAGCAACAGCCACAATAGTGGAAAGGGCCGGGATACGGGCGAAGGCCTGTCGCAGCCAGGGAAGGGGCTCGCTCACCTGTTCCTATAAGAGAGATCTCAAAATCTCTGATACTGCCAGCAGTTCAAGAAAAGGTAGTGGTAGAGGTGGAAGTACTGGCACAGTGATAGGTTCCTGTTGCTCCAGCATTCTTCGAGGTTCTAACTCAGGTTCTTAACATCCTGAGTGGCCTCTTGGGTAATGGGGCAATGGCAGCAACTCCTGTAGGGCAGCAAATAGGGATACAGTATGCAGCTGCGGTGGCTCCTTGCATTGATGACATGTCCAAGGCAGTCATGTTCTCCAGGTTGGTGGTTGGACCTGTGATGACTAGGGAGGAACATGATTTGTTCTGGAGGTTCACCAAGATGAAGCCTCCCACTTTTTATGGGACTAAGGCGGAGGAAGCCTATGAGTTTATTATTGTTACACCCTCTAAGTTTCTAGCATTTAGTCGACCTATTCACATGTTGGTTGAGAGTTTTAGAATGTCATACGTGCGAGAAAAGATCCCAGGGAAAGGCCAAACGAGTGCCAAGTTGGAATTTCGCAAGAGGTGGCTGAACCACGCTGCCCAAAGGGGCAAAGTGGCATGGAGTTGGGGCCTACGCATTAACCAATGTGGCACGGAGCCAAAACGGCGCATTGGCCAGCATGCCACATCGCCATGTAGTTACTGCAAGTATATAAAGGGCCTCACCTTCAACTTTAAGTCATTTATCTATGTTTAACGACCAGAGAGGGAGAGAGACGAAGGGTTCCTGTAAATATTTGTTCGATTACGCCGTCAAACGCGGTCCAAACTCAAAATAACCTCGGGTAGCGAGGTATTGAACTGCAAGGAGCATTCCTACAGAGTTAGTTTTATGAAATTCGGTCGGCGAATCACCGTCTCACTGAGCTAAGGTAAGTGGAATTGCTCCAAATTAGTGTCAATATACTCCTAGCGCTAAAGTGAGTATTTCTCCCTTCTGGACTTCCGAGAAATAGCGAGTTTTCGGCTATTTTTCGATAAGTCAAAGTTTGGGCTATATAGATATTCAAAGTAGTGTTTTCTTCCAGAACATTAATGAATTTAGTTCTAATTGCTATAAATATGAACGCAGTTGGAAGAAATAGCTGGATATTGGCCGAGCTACACCAGTTAGCCAAGAAGTCAGTAACTGAGGTATGTAAAGCTAGTTTCTTCGGCAAGTTAGTAATTCTAGCACAGTAAAATAGAGTAAATTCCAGAAGAAAGTTTTAGAAGCAGAGTATTATGCCCGGTGTGAATTCAGTGAGCATGTCTGAGTTATTATACCATATGCAGAATAAAAGTTAGTAAATTAGTATCAGACAGCGAGATATCATTCTAGACTTAGTATAACCCAGTATTAGATTCAGTTTAATTCAGTTAGAGGTTCAGAATAGAATATCATATCACAGACAGTATTATCAGACTTATTATACATGTTATATGTGATTGTTGTTGCTTGTAGAGACCTGATTGTTTTATGTGGGCACCCTTAGAACTTCCTTGCCACCCCAGGGTTAATAGGTGTGTCAACTCACCCGCCAGAGGGTGAGGATACGTCACTCCAAGGAGTGGAATACCGCCCGCCAGAGGACGAAGATGGGATGCAGCATTCCCCATAGCAGGCTGATCAGCATTATAGCATACCCCTGTCGAGCGCTTGCGCCCAGGGCACAGATTACAGATCACAGATCTCAGATTATAGTTTACAGGAGTCCTTCGAACTCAGATACAGCTATAGTCAGGGGCCCAGAGATCCCAAGTTGCATACCCAAGGGGCCGGCGGGATGCTCATAGTTACTAGATGAGTGGAGTGAATTGTTATTTTTGGAAATGCGACCCGGGTAGGGGAATATAGATTGCATGTTGATTGGTACCTTTCGGCTTATGGGGGCTAGTATAGGTTCTTGTATGCTATATGTGTTATTTATTAAATTGATAGATAGCAGGATGCCGCATTGACAAGTATGATTCTCACCTTCTCTCTTGTACAGTTAAGCTTAGTTTAGATTCTGCCATCCCAGACAGTCTTAGCCATCTTTTGTTATTCAGTAACTATTAGTATTACTGTCTATTTTCAGTTATGTTTATTTATTGCTTTGCGTACTCGGTACCAGTGGTACTGACGCCCGTTTGGGGACGCTACATTACTTGCCTGCAGATACTCATAGACGAGGAGCCGATCCCTCATAATTCTAGCCAGCACACAGAGTCATCAGCTCCTGTCATCCGGAGCTTGACGGATAGAGGTTTATTCCTTTTCTTTTGTTGTACAGTACGGGTAGGCCGGGGCCCTGTCCCGACCATCTTATTATCATTTTTAGAGGCTTGCAGATTGTATATTCCATATGGTTAGTTGTACCGGTCGTGTGAGGCCATGTCTATGTTTTAGTTTGTTTATGATGGCCTTATGGGGCCTTATTCAGTTAATAATTGGTGACCTTGCCGATCACAGAGTAGTTTAGCATTCGATTCAGCGTTCCAATGAAACTAGTCAGCATGGAGGCCTTGTCGGCCTGCATAGGTTCCTTTATACTACTGTGGCTTTGGTCAGCTATTGTTTTATTACAGGAGGCTATAGGCCTAGTCGGCCAGAGGCTGTATTTACAGCCGTTATATAGCCTCTTGGTTCCATGAATCCAGAGTTAGAGCCAGCCTGACACCAGAAGTGCTTAGGCTCAGTAGTCTAGCAGTCTAGGTCTTAGTAGGGCACCAGGTGCCAGTCATGCCTCCCAAGGCAGGGCGTGACAATTATAGACTACCACGAGAGGCTTCATAAGATAGGGGCGATGGAGAAGTACGGTGTGGAGTTCGTCACCTTCTAGTTGATTGGTGATGCAAAGCTCTGGTGGAGGGCTTTCGTAGAGTGCAGACCAGCAAGGTCACCATCGTTGACTTGGACCTAGTTTTACTCCACATTTCTAGAGAAATATGTACCCTATACCTTAAGAAATAGGAGATAGGTGAGTTCACCCCCATCGAGCAGGAAGCTCCTCTGTTGCATCCTACGAGGCCCAATTCCATTCACTATCCAGGTATGCTTTACCCCTACTGCCGACAGAGGAAAAGAGTTATCAGCTGTCCAGATGGTCTCCTCAGGTAAAACTTTTCAGGAGGTGGTAGAATATGTGAAAAATATAGAGGGCGTGAAATAGGAGGGATATGCAAAGAGTGCCGAGAAGAAAGCTCAAAGGGTGGGTTCCTACAGTGGACCTATTATTAGGACTCCGATGCCGCAGGGTTTCTCTGGGCGTCCTATTCATTCGGTTATGCAGGTGTTAGCTGGAGGTCCATCAGGAAATACTCCCCGACCAGCAGGTACAATTGGGGTTACTCAGCTTGTTCGTTTCGACTTTAGGGCTCATTCTATTTCTACTGTTTTGGCTCAGAGGCTAGTGATCGAGAAGGTATGCCACGAGTGTGGAGGGTATGACCACATTTGTAGATGGTTTCCCAATTTTGGTGAGGGCGAATAGATCATTCTGCACCAGCTAGCTCCTCGAGCTCCGTCCCCTGCCAAAAGAGAAGGTAGTGCATTCAGCAGAGATCATCAATAGCTTGGGCGAGGTAGTCAGCCATCCGTCAGATGTGGTGCTCAGCCGAGTAGATGAGGTGCTCAGGTGGGTAGAGATGGCACCCAGTCAGGTAGAGGGGTGCCACAGCCCAACCGGAGCGGTTCTCAACGGGCAATCAGGCCCAATTTTATGCTTTCCCTAGTAGGCCCAAGGCAGAGGCTTCAGATGTTGTTATTACAGGTACGATCTTCATGTCCAAAAAAATAGGTATTGAGTTGTTTGATCCGTTCTCTACATTTCTTATGTGTCTGCTTATTTTGTAATAGGTTTGGATTTTATTTATGATGTGCTTGATACTCCTATCCATGTGTCTAATCCTGTTGGGGATTCTGTGGTGGCGGATAGGGGTTTTTTATGATTGTAATGTTGATTTCAATAGAAAAACTTGGGATTTGCGATCCCAGGTAAGATCGGTTCAGGATCATGGGATCCTTTTCTATCAGATAGGAAGGGCTGTAGCACAAAATGTACTTCTAAGTAATTGCCCCATAGATCATGGGGATTGACACTTTGGTAGAATTAGTGATCTTAGACATGGTTGATTTTGATGTGATTCTAGGAATGAGATAGTTATTCCCTTACCATGCCATTCTAGATTGACATGCTACGACAGTCACTATATCGAGCCTAGGGTCATCCAGGTTAGAGTTGAAAGGGAATTGTAGCCCTGCTCTTAAGAAACTCATTTCTTATATTCGAGCCCATAAGTTGATAGAGCGGGATTGTTTAGTGTATCTAGCACATATTTAGGATACTAGTTCCGAGGGTCCTTCCACTGAGCCGATCCCGGTAGTTTGTGAGTTTTTAGAGGTGTTCCCTACAGATCTGCCCATCATGCCACCAAACCGTGATATTAATTCCATATAGATTTAGAGCCATGGACTCGACCCATTTCTATTCCTCCATACCGAATGGCACCTGCTGAGTTTAGAGAACTCAAGGAATAGTTGCAAGAGCTACTTAGTAAAGGGTTTATTAGGCAAAAAGAAAGATGATAGTATGCGGATGTACATTGATTACCGTCAGTTGAACAACGTAACTATTCAAAACAAGTATCCTCTCCCTCGAATAGCTGATTTGTTTGATAAGTTACAGGAAGCGGCTGTGTTTTCAAAGATTGACTTCAGATTAGTTTATCACCAGCTGAAGATTCGGGCTGAGGATATTCTCAAATCAGCATTTCGGACCAGGTATGGGCATTATGAGTTTCTAGTTATGTCAATCGGATTCACTAATGCCCCAGTTGCTAACAAATGGTATCTTCAAACCTTAGCTGCTTCATGTGCCTGACGAATGGTATCTTCAAACCTTAGCTGCGTTCATGTGCCTGACGAATGGTATCTTCAAACCTTACTTAGATTCCTTTGTGATTGTGTTTTATTGATGATATCTTGGTGTACTATAAGACCAAGCAGGAGCATGAAAATCATCTGAGAATAGTGTAAGAATTGTTGAAGGAGAAGCAGTTGTATGCCAAATTCTCTAAGTCCGAGTTTTGGTCGGATTTGATGTCTTTAATAGGGCATGTGGTCTACAAGAAGGGACTCAATATTGATCCATAGAAGGTGGAGGCAGTCAGAAGCTGGCTAGGCCAACAACCGTGACAGAAATTAGGAGTTTTGTGGGATTGGCCAATTACTACAACCGATTTGTGAAGGGTTTTGCATCTATTTCCTCGGTGCTGGCCAAGTTGACTCAAAAGGATGTACCTTTCCAGTGTTCATATGAATGTGAAGTGAGTTTTCAAAAGTTCAAGACTCTGCTAATCACGGAACCTATCCTGCCATTACCAGTAGAAGGTAAAGATTTAGTTGTTTATTGTGATGCCTCACGGTCTGGGTTGGGTGCTGTGTTATGCAGGAAGGACAAGCCATTATTTATGCTTCAAGGCAGTTGAAGGTGCATGAAAAAAATTACTCCACACATGACCTAGAGATAGCAGCGGTGGTGTTTGACCTAAAAATCTGGAGGCACTACTTGTACAAGGCTCATTGCGAGGTATTCACATATCATTGCAGCATGCAGTATGTGTTTTTCTAGAAGGATCTCAATTTGCGACAAAGAAGGTGGATGGAACTGCTCAAGGAATATGACATCACCATCTTATACCTCTCTAGAAAGGATAATGTGGTGGCAGATGCGTTGAGTCGGAAAAAAGTAAGTATGGGTAGTTTAGTTTGGCTAGAAGCGACATGACGATTGATGGCTAGGGAAGTTCAGAAACTGGCGAACAATTTGGTAGGGCTATCATTGACAGAAACAAGTGGGATATTAGGTAACGTGGAGGCTAAATCATCTTTGTTAGAAGAAATCAAATTCAGGCAGTTTGAAGATGAGAAGCCGGGTAAGATTCAAGATAAAGTTCTGCAGGGAGAAGCTAAGAAAGTTGTGCTAGATGGTGAAGGGGTTCTGAGAATAAAGAGACATGTGTGTGTTCCCCGAGTTGGTGAACTAATTCAGACTCTCTTGGCAGAAGCTCACAACTCGAGGTACTCCATTCATCTTGGAGTTACCAAAATGTATCGTGACTTGAAGCAACACTATTGATGGGGCAGGATGAAAAGAGATATTATAGAGCATGTTGCCTAGTGTTTGAATTGCCAGTAAGTGAGATACGAATAGAATCCTGGGGGAGTGCTTCAAAGGATGCCTATCCCCTAGTGGAAATGGGAGAGGACAACTTTGGACTTCGTAGTTGGTCTTCCAAAGACTTTGGTAAAGTTTGACTCCATTTGGGTCATTATGGACATATTGACCAAGTCTGCTCATTTCTTGCCTATCCAAATGACTTACAATGTAGAGAAGTTGGCCAAGTTGTATGTGAAGGAAGTGATTCGGTTGCACGAGGTGCCAATGTCAATTGTTTCTAATAGGGGCACTCAGTTCACCTCTCATTTTTGGAGGACATTGCAAGCTGAGCTGAGCACCAGGTTAGACTTGAGCGTAACTTTTCATTCTCAGACAGACGGTCAGTCAGAAAGGACTATTCAAGTGTTGGAGGATATGCTCCGGGCCTGTGTTATAGATTTAAGGGGCCATTGGGAAAAGTTTCTACCTTTGGCAGAGTTCACCTACAATAATAGCTACCACTCAAGCATTGGCATGGTGCCATTTGAATCCCTGTACGGAAGGAAATATAGCTCCCAATCGGGTGGTTTGATGCATTTAAAGGGAGACCTTGGGGACTGATTTGATGAAGGAATCTTTAGAAAAAGTTTAGGTAATTCAAGAGCGTCTGGTGGTAGCTCAAAGTAGACAAAAATAGTATGCAGAAAAGAAGGTGAGGGATATGGAGTTTATGGAAGGAGAACATTCTGCTCAAAGTATTCCCTCATGAAGGGGGTGATGAGGTTTGGTAAGTGAAGCAAGCTAAGCCCAAGGTACATTGGACCATTTGAAATACTCCGGCGTGTGGAAGAAGTAGCTTATGAGCTTGCATTGCCGCTAGGGTTGTCTAGGGTTGAAATATTCCATGTTTCAATGTTGAAGAAGTATCATGGAGATAGAACTTACATTGTTAAATGGGACTTCATACTACTAGGGATGTTCATGGTTTGGTTTGGGTCGGTTTTTTATTAAAACCAAAACCAAACCAATTAGTCGGTTTTTAAATTTTTAAAACCAAACCAAACCAAATAAAATAAATAACCATCGGTTTGGTTCTTGTCGCTTTGGTTTGGGTTTTCAGTTTATAACTAGATAATGATAAATTAATAATAGTAAAACAACAGAGACAATGAGATAATTATTTCAAGTGAACATTAGGAATTAACAAATTTCTTTCTACTATCACGAGATGAATGTATTTGAATCTTCTATTATTTTTCAACACTGTTCCAAAGTTTTAGCATATTTAATTTGCATAAATATAGAGGTTTTCCACTTCACATATCTAATATCCACACACAAATAATATACAACTTCCTATAAAATGGTCAATTATTCAAAAATCAAAGAGGTAAACGATTGAAGAGTAAATGAATATCTTAGTAAAAGAAAATAAAAAAATGGGCAATATGTCACACCACATATAAATAATTAGAGTTAGAGTATTGGCTTTGGACATATTTTTTAAATAATAGAACTTAAAAGTGTTGTAGTGCTTGTGAAATAAAGTATACTAAAACCAAATTAATGATTAAAAGATCTAAAATATTTATAATTATTTATGAAAAACTACAAACATATATTCAAATAATTGTAAAATTTATGTGTAAAATTTATCGATTCGGTTTGGTTATTTCTTTGGTTTTTTTTAGTAAAACCAAAACCAAACCAAATATCATCGGTTTTTAAAATGTTACACTCCGTAAGTTTCTAATGTTTAGTCAGCCTATTCGTATGTTGGTTGAGCATTTTAGAGTGCCATACATACTAGGAAAGGGCCCGGGAAAAGGCTGAATGGGTGCCAAGTCGGGATTTCACAGGAGGAGGCCGAACCAAGTTGCCCAGGGGGGCAAAATGGCATGGAGAAGACCCTCCGCATTACCCAGAGTGGCACGGAGCAGAATTGGTGTGACCGGAAGAGTGCCACGTTGCCTTGTCTGCCGCCTCAAGTATATAAAGGCCTCACACTTAGATGGTTATTTCATTTCTCATGTATTCTCAGGCAAAACAGGTAGGAACGAAGGGAGACTATTGAAAATCATCCGATTACACCACTAAACACCATCCAAATCTAAATAACTCCGAGTAGTGAAGTATAAGACTGCAGAGAGCATCACTGCGGAGTTATTTTCATAAAATACACCCGGCGAGTCGTCGTCCTGCCGAGCCAAAGTTGGTGGAATTATTTCAAACTAGTGTCAATACGATCGCATGCCTAAAGTAAGTATTTCTCCCTTCTATATTCCCAAGAAATTATGAGTTTTTGATCGTCTTTCGATAAGTTGAAGTATAGTCAGTATATATATATATATAAAAGTTATTGTTTTCTTCGAATATAGTAATAAAATAGCCCTATTCTTCCGTTAATATGATTACAGTTGAGAAGGGCAGTTGAACACGAGTCAAAACTTGTCAGTTAATCGGTAAACAGCGAACGAGGTATGTTAAGGAATTTTCTTTCGGCAAGTTAGTTTCTTCAGCATAGTAGTCTAGTGTGAATCCCAGTAAAGCATGTCAGGAGTATGTTATAATGTCTAGTTTTTTTTGTCAGTCGAGGCTCGTAATTTGTATTGTTTTGGGCTGGATTACACCTTTATAGCTTCCGTGACCACCCTAGGGTTAATAGATGTGTCGTCGCCCGCCAGGGGCGAGGATACGTCGCTCTACGGAGCGGCATGCCGTTCGCAAGGGATGAAGATGGGGATCCAGATCCTAATATGTCGTGGTTGGCCTTATACACACCCCCGCCGAGCATTTACGCCCAGGGTGTAGATATTAGGAGTCCTCCGGACTCATACACAGCTACAGTCAAGGGCCGAGCGGGCCCAGTTGCAGACCCAGGGGATCGGCAGGACGCGTATAGCTGGTAGTTGACTCAGTATGACCTGGATAGGGGTATATAGATTGAGGTGTACTCACTAGGGCTAATAGGGTGGGTTATTCTGTGTTGATTGTACCTTTCGGCTTATGGAGGCGAGGTAAGGTTTATGCTTGCTTTAGTTACTGATGGTTAGATAGTAAGACGCCTCATTTGTCAGGTATGAACCCTACCTTCCTTATTAAAGTTCTGTTTAGTCCTGATTTCACTACCTCAGTCATCTTCAGTCCGTTTTCTTTACTTCAGTTATTGTTAGTTCTATTTCTTACTTTCAGTTATTTAAAGTTACTGCTTTACATATTTAGTACCTGTGGTACTGACGCCCTTTATGGGGCGCTGCATTACTTGCCTGCAGGTGAAGATAGACGAGGAGTAGGTACCTCGTAGTTCCAGTCAGCTGTACAGAACCGTCAGCTCCCTCCTTCTGGAGCTTGTGTGATAGAGGTTTATTCCTTTTGTTTGTACAGTATGGGTAGGTTGAGGCCCTGTCCCGACCATCTTATTACTCGTAGAGGCATGCAGATTGTGTTACTTCCCTGTGGTTAGATAATATCAGTTGTGTGGGGCCCATATGTGTTTTAGATTATGTGTGTTGGCCGTATGGGGCCCTGTTTAGCTGTTGATTGGTGGCATGTCAGTCATAGTTCAGTTTAGCATCTGATTTTACTTTCCAGTTATAACTAGATATCATGGTGGCCTTGTCGTCCTGCATAGGACTCCCTATGACTGTTTGTTTCTAGTTAGCTGTTTACTTTCACAGGTGGCTGTAGGACTTCTCGGTCGGGGGTTGTATTTACAGCCGCTATATAGCCCGTTGTTTTCTTGATTCTAGAGTTAGAGTCAGCCCTGCACCAGAGGTGCTTAGGCTCAGTCAGCTCAGTAGTTCAGGTCCTAGTAGGGCACCAGGTGCCAGTCATGCCTTCCAAGGTGGGGCGTGACAAACTTGGTATCAAAGCAGGTCGTATCCTTGGGAGTCTGCAAGTCACACTAAGTAGAGTCTTGTCTATGGATGTGGTGTGCACCATATACTATAGGCAGGAAGCTACAAGGCATGATAGGATGGTTACTCTTTCTTCTTATTCAGTCGTGCTATAGAGTTGTACGAGTTGAGTCCCTAAGTTCATTATACTCTTTTGCTTAAAGAGAAATGTCGGACCAGCGACACCCTATGATAGGCAGGAGGCTAGATGTAGCAGCGGGAGAGGGCACCAGCAGGGTGCCTCAGCCTCGGTCAGAATCGCCCGATCTAAGGATGATACAGAGGTATCATTTCGACCTCCCCAGTAGTCTCCACCACGTCAGGAGCCGCTTGGGACGGCGGGTGTGACTGCATTGCCTCTGGCAGTTTCTATACCCGCACCATCCGATCAGGAGGTCAGGAGCGTGGTGGTTATGCTAGCGCAGATGATGGCTGCTCGGCACCAGCCAGTGCCACCTATAGTTGCAGAATCCTTAAGAGGGCCTGGTAGCTCGAGGGTCCAAGAGTTCCTAGCACTAAGTCCCCCATAATTTACAAGGACAGATCCGACAAAGGACCCTCATGACTTCTTAGACCAGATGCAGAGGATTTTCAGGGTGTTGCATGCTACACCCATAGAGTCGGTTGAGTTGGCAGTATTTCAGCTACAGGACATCACTGTGTTGTGGTATGAGAGTTGGGAAAGGTATCGAGGGAGAGATGTTTCCCCTCTGACCTAGCCTAGCTTCTCAGAGGCTTTCTTGGATCATTACCTACTGCTGGAGATTCGACAGGTCAGGGTTGATCAGTTTCTACACTTGGAGCAGGGGTCGATGAGTGTTCGGGAATATGCCATGCAGTTTGATTCCTTGGCTCGATATGCGCCAGCTTTTGTGGACCCAATACCAGCTAAGGTACACCACTTTATTATGGGGTTGAACCCGATATATGTTGAGACCTGCATCACAGCGACACTGCGAGAGGATATGGATATTGCCCATGTGCAGGCTTTTGCTCAGAATATTGAGGGTGTCAG
This sequence comes from Datura wrightii, assembly GCA_035772735.1. Taxonomy (NCBI): domain Eukaryota; kingdom Viridiplantae; phylum Streptophyta; class Magnoliopsida; order Solanales; family Solanaceae; genus Datura; species Datura wrightii. The sequence continues at coordinate 112,047,359 of JASDFA010000019.1, forward strand.
GCAGCGGCAATGGGAGATTAGGAGGACAAGTCAGGAGCAACGCTGCAGGGACAGATCGGGTGAATTACAGGAGGAGTCCTGGGAGGAACTAGGCCACGGTTATCAGATAGGCCGCCTAGACCCCCTCCTCCACCGCAGCAGCAGAGGAGCAAGTCTAGTCGCCGAGGGCAACCAGAGCCCGGTGAAGGTTCGCGAGCAGTAGGTTCACAGCAGCAAAGGATAGTGGAGTCGAGTGGGTTTACAATACCACTTTGCCCTATTTGCAAACGACGCCACTCTGGAGCATGCAAGTAGATGCTACATTTGAGGGCAAGAGGGTCACTAGATGAGGAATTGTCCAGCTAGGGGTCAGGGTGACCGGGATCGACAAGATAGGTCCTCGGTAGGATCATGAGTTCTAGCATCCCCGGCAGGGCGTAGGCCCTCAGTTTCAGCCGGCAGAGGCCGAGGCAGATCAGGGGCCTCCAGGTCATGGGCCGGCCCAGATCGTACTTATGCACTATCGGGGCGGCAAGAGTCAGAGTCATCACCAGATGTTGTGACAGGTATGTTGAACATTTGCTCTCATCCTGCTTATGTGTTGATAGATCTAGGATCCACCTTGTCCTATGTTACACCATTAGTGGCTCGGAAGTTTAGTATTTTGCTGGAATTACTTCGACGACCTTTCTCAGTGTCTACACCCGTTGGTGACTCTATCATGGCAAGAAGGGTCTATCGGGGGTGTACAGTAGAGGTTGCCAGTCGTCAGACTACAACAGACTTGATAGAACTAGAAATGGTTGATTTTGATGCCATTATGGGTATGGATTGGCTAGCTCCATGCTATGCCAATGTCGAATGTTGGACCAAGATTGTCCAATTCCGCTTTCCAGGGGAGGCAGTACGGGAGTGGAAAGGTAGTACAGCCATGCCAAAAGGTAGGTTTATTTCCTATCTTCGGGCGAGAAAATTGATAGCAAAAGGGTGCATTTATCATATTATCAGAGTTTAGGATGTTCGGGCAGAGCCTCCGACCCTTCAGTCTATTCCAGTGGTTAATGAATTTCCCAACGTATTTCCAGATGAGCTTCCTGGTATTCCCCCAGAAAGGGAAAATTGATTTTGCAATCGATCTATTACCAGGCACTCAGCCTATATCTATTCCTCCATATCGGATGGATCCTGCTGAACTCAGAGAAATAAAGGAACAATTGAAGGATTTGCTAGACAAGGGCTTTATCAGGATGAGTACCTCACCATGGGGTGCGCCAGTTATGGTTGTGAGGAAGAAGGATGGCTCCCTCCGTATGTGTATAGATTATCGACAGTTGAATAAAGTCACTATCAAGAATAAGTACCCGCTTCCCAGAATAGATGACTTGTTTTATCAGCTACAGGGAACGAGGTATTTTTCAAAGATTGACTTAAGGTCAGGATATCATCAGGTCCGGGTTCGTGAAAGAGATATTCCAAAGATTTCCTTCAGGACCAGATATGGCCACTTTTAATTTTTAGTCATGTCCTTCAGACTGACAAATGCCCCAGCAGTGTTCATGGACCTGATGAACAACATTTTCAGACCATATCTGGACTGGTTCATGATGGTATTTATCGATGATATTCTGGTGTATTCCCGCTCAGAGGCAGATCACCAGGATCATCTATAGACAGTGCTCCATATTCTCAGAGATCACCAGCTATATGCAAAATTTTCTAAATGTGAATTTTGGCTGAATTCAGTAGCCTTCTTGGGCCATATTGTGTCAGATGCTGGTATACAGGTAGATACGCAGAAGATAGAGGCGGTGAAAACATGGCCTAGACCTACCACTCCGACCGAGGTACGTAGTTTCCTGGGGATAGCTGGGTATTACAGAAGGTTTGTGGAAGGATTTTCCACTTTAGTAGCACCTTTAACCAAATTGACGCAGAAGGCAGCAAAATTCCATTGGACTGAGGCATGTGAGCAGAGCTTTCGGGAACTGAAAGACAAATTGACATCAGCACCGGTGCTAGCACTGACAGAAGGAATAGAGGGTTATGTAGTCTATTGTGATGCTTCGGGTGTTGGGTTAGGATGTGTTTGATGCAGCATGGTAAGGTGATTGCCTATGCTTCCAGGCAGCCAAGGAAGCACGAGAAGAACTACCCTACCCATGACCTGGAGTTAGCCACGGTGATTCATGCCTTGAAAATATGGAGACACTACCTGTATGGAGTCCACGTAGATATTTTCACTGATCACAAAATCCTGCAGTATATTTTCACCTAGAAAGAGTTGAATCTGCGACAGCGTCATTGGTTGGAGTTGTTAAAGGATTATGATGTAAATATTTTATATCAACCGTGAAGGGCCAATGTTGTCGTAGATGCCCTTAGTCACAAATCAATGGGAAGCCTAGAATATTTACATCCTGAGCGGCAGGTAATTGGCCCGAGAATTGCATCAGCTAGCCAGTTTAGTCGTTCGTATAGTAGAATCAGGAGATAATGGAGCGGTAATCTAGAATACCATAGTGTCATCATTGGTTGTGGAAGTGAAAGAATGGAAGTATGAATATCCTAGACTGGTTCAACTCAGAAATAGGGTCCAGCAAGGGGAAGTGACAGATTTCTAGGTAACCGAGGATGGAGTTTTGAGGTATAGGGATCGCCTCTGCGTTCCAGACATGGCAGGGCTTCGCCAGCAAATTATGGGCGAGGTACACTATGCTCATTACTCTCTCCATCCAGGTTCGACAAAAATGTACCATGACGTAAAAGAGATATACTGGTGGCGGGGAATGAAAAAGGGATAGCAAAATTCAAAGCTCAATGTCCCAACTGCCAATAGGTTAAAGTTGAACATCAGAAACCAGGCAGACTGACACAGGATATAGCCGTGCCTTTATGGAAATGGGAGGCAGTTAATATGGATTTCAAAGTAGGGTTACCTCTTACCAGGCGTAAATATGATTCTATCTGGGTAATTGTTGATAGGTTGACAAAATCAACTCACTTTCTGCTAGTAAGGGCTACCTTTTCAACCGAAGATTATGTTGAGCTGTATATTAGAGAAATAGTCCGAGTGCATGGTGTGCCGTTGTTAATTATCTCTGACAGAGGGGTGCAGTTTACAGCTAAATTTTGACAGTCTGTTCAGAGGGGCCTGGGGACGCAGGTTAACCTAAGCACAGCCTTCCATCCTCAAACAGACGGGTAGGCAGAACGTACAATCCAGACGCTCGAAGATATGTTACGGGTGTGTATGCTAGATTTTGGAGGCAGCTGGGATGAACATCTACCACTTATTGAATTTGCCTATAATAACAGTTATTATTCAACAATTCATATGGCACCGTATGAAGCACTATATGGGCGGAAGTGCAGGTCTCCACCTGGTTGGTTTGAGGTAGGAGAATCAGTATTGATTGGGCCAGATATTATTCATCAGTCAGAAGAGAAGGTAAAGATTATCAAGGAACGTCTGCTGACTGCTCAGAGTCACCAGAAATCTTATGCTAATGTATGGCGAAGAAACCTAGAGTTTAATGTGGGCGACTGGGTATTCCTAAAGGTTTCACCGGTGAAGGGTGTGACGATATTTGGTAAGAAAGGCAAGCTCAGCCTGAGGTTTATTGGGCCTTATCAGATTCGCCGAAGGATAGGTCAGGTGGCTTATGAATTGGATTTACCTCCAGAATTAGAATTCGTTCACCCAATTTTTCATGTATCAATGCTGAGGAAGTGCATATGAGATCCCTCCCGGATTGTCCCAATCAAGAACATGCAAATCACTGAGGAGTTAGCTTATGAAGAAGCTCCAGTAGCCATACTAGATCGGCAAATCCGCAAACTAAGAACTAAAAATGTTGCTTCCGTTAAAGTGTTATGGCGGAATAAGAACAGAGAGGAGATGACCTGGGAGGCTGAAGACTGTTGAGAACCAGATATCCTCAGTTATTTTAGACTTAGTCAGATTGTGCAGCTAGAGGTATATTGTTGTTGTTGTTTCATAAGTTGCATTATAAACATGTATATGTGGAGTATTTGACTTCAGTCTATTGGGAGATGAATGTCATAGTATTGTTTAGAGTACATGTACTGGACTTTTCTACGTTTCAAGATTTTTGGATAGTCCATATTACAAGGGAGACTCTGCCGAAATTTTTCCAAAATAAGTAATTGCAAGGTTAAGGTTCTTGTAAGCAAAAGTTAACATTCGAGGACGAATGTTCTTAAGAGGGGAGGATGTAACACCCCGTAAGTTTCTAACATTTAGTCGGCCCATTCGTATGTTGGTTGAGAGTTTTAGAGTGCCATACGTATGAGGAAAGGGCCTAGGGAAAGGCCGAACGGGTGCCAAGTCGGGATTTCACGGGAGGAGGCTGAACCAAGTTGCCCAAGGAGGAAAGTGGCACGAAGTAACCCCCTCCGCATTACCCAGAGTGGCACGGAGCAGAATTGGCGCTACCGGCAGAGTGCCACATTGCCTTATCTGCCGCCTCAAGTATATAAAGGCCTCACACTTAGATGTTATTTCATTTCTCATGTATTCTCGGCCAGAATAGGTAGGAACGAAGGGAGACTATTGAAAATCATCCGATTACACTGCTAAACACCGTCCAAATCTAAATTAACTCCGGGTAGTGAAGTATAAGGCTGTAGAGAGCATCGCTGCGGAGTTATTTTCGTAAAATATGCCCGGTGAATCGTCATCCTGCCAAGCCTAAGTTGGTGGAATTATTTCAAACTAGTGTCAATACGATCGCATGCCTAAAGTAAGTATTTCTCCCTTCTATATTCCCAAGAAATTATGAGTTTTTGATCGTCTTTCGATAAGTTGAAGTATAGTCAGTATATATATATATATAAAAGTTATTGTTTTCTTCGAATATAGTAATAAAATAGCCCTATTCTTCCGTTAATATGATTACAGTTGAGAAGGGCAGTTGAACACGAGTCAAAACTTGTCAGTTAATCGGTAAACAGCGAACGAGGTATGTTAAGGAATTTTCTTTCGGCAAGTTAGTTTCTTCAGCATAGTAGTCTAGTGTGAATCCCAGTAAAGCATGTCAGGAGTATGTTATAATGTCTAGTTTTTGTTGTCAGTCGAGGCTCATAATTTGTATTGTTTTGGGCTAGATTACACTTGTATAGCTTCCGTGACCACCCCATGGTTAATAGATGTGTCGCCGCCCGCCAGGGGCGAGGATACGTCGCGCTACGGAGCAGCATGTCGTCCGCAAGGGACGAAGATGGGGATCTAGATCCTCATAAACCGTGGTTGGCCTTATACATACCCCCGCCGAGCGTTTACGCCCGGGGTGTAGATATCAGGAGTCCTCCAGACTCATACACAGCTACAATCAGGGGCCGAGCGGGCCCAGTTGTAGACCCAGGGGATCGGCAGGACGCTTATAGCTGGTAGTTGACTCAGTATGACCTAGATAGGGGTATATAGATTGAGGTGTACTCACTGGGATAATGGGGGCCCTGGTGGATTATTCTGTGTTGATTGTACCTTCCGGCTTATGGAGGCCAGGTAAGGTTTATGCTTGCTTTAGTTACTGATGGTTAGATAGTAAGACGCCTCATTTTTCAGGTATGAACCCTACCTTCCTTATTGCAGTTCTGTTTAGTCCTGATTTCACTACCTTAGTCATCTTCAATCTGTTTTCTTTACTTTAGTTATTGTCAGTTATATTTCTTACTTTCAATTATTTAAAGGTACTGTTTTACATATTCAGTGCCTATGGTACTGACGCCCTTTATGGGGCACTGCATTACTTGCCTGCAGGTGCAGATAGACAAGGAGCAGGTACCTCATAGTTCCAGTCAGCTGTATAGAACCGTCAGCTCCCTTCTTCCGGAGCTTGTGTGATAGAGGTTTATTCCTTTTGTTTGTACAGTATGGGTAGGTCGGGGCCCTGTCCCGACCATCTTATTATTCATAGAGGCTTGCAGATTGTGTTACTTCCCTATGGTTAGATAATATCGATTGTGTGGGGACCATATGTGTTTTAGATTATGTGTGTTGGCTGTGTGAGGCCCTATTTAGCTGTTGATTGGTGGCCTTGTCGGTCATAGTTCAGTTTAGCATCTTATTTTACTTTCCAATTACAACTAGATATCATTGTTGCCTTGTCGGCCCGCATAGGACTCCCTATGACTGTTTGTCTCTGGTTAGCTGTTTACTTTCACAGGTGGTTGTAGGCCTTGTCGGCCGGGGGTTGTATTTAGAGCCGCTATATAGCCCGTTGTTTTCTTGATTCTAGAGTTAGAGACAGCCCTGCACCAGAGGTGCATAGGCTCAGTTACCTCAGCAGTTCAGGTCCTAGTAGGGCACCAGGTGCCAGTCATGCCTCCCAAGGTGGGGCCTAACATAAAATTTAAAACCAAACCAATTCAATCCAAACCAAATGTCGCTTTATTTAATCGGTTTGGTTTGGTTTGGTTTTTTACCAAACCGTGCACACTCCTACATGCTGCTAGTGAAAACTTTTCCTTTGAGGAAGAGCCTGTGGAAATATTGGTTAGAGGGGTTCGGAAGCTGAGGTCAAAAGAGATTCCAACTATAAAGGTCCAGTGGAAGAATTATCATATAAGGAAGCCACTTGGGAGACCGAGGCCGATACGTAAATTAAACATCCTCCGTTGTTTGTGGAATCTGGTATGTTCTCTTCCTTGCTATTATTATAGACCATTCAGGGATGAACGATATTTTAATTGGCATCTGATGTAACAAACTATAAATCATTACGAAGGGGAACAAACTTAGAACACTCAAAAAAGCGAAAATTTGTAGAAAATGGTTGTAAAATGAGCTAAGTGTTAAAAATATGACTTTTGGGGGAGCTACAGGTTTCAGTGGACCACTACAGCGATAGAATTTCCGCTGCAGTGAGATCATAGTGATGGTCGGAGTCCCGCCGCAATAGACCGAGGAATTAACCACCAAATCCGCTATAATGGTGTCCTAACCGCTATAGCGGGTCAGCTGCAGCGGACGACGGGAGTCAAAAAGTGGGTTTAAGTGGGATTTCTGGGGTTATACCCCATTATTTCCAAAAACATGAAAAGAAGGGTTTTAAGGCGATTTTCTCCCCCAAAATAATGAATTTCTCTCCAAAGGTAAGTTTCTTGATCCCATATCTCAACGATGTATATTGTTGACTCTAGAATCCATAGGGAACCCTTAATGGCAGAATCTTACATTGGGAATCCATAGGTTGATAGACTAGGGGTGGATCATGAAGAGTTAATATGGTGATAGGATTAGAAGTGTAATACCCCGAAAGCCCAAAGATCAGATTCGGGAGTTGAAACGGAGAAAATAGGAAATCTGGCATCAGGTCACAGAACAGGTTGTGATGTGACCCTTGGGGATAGACCATGATTTGTGATGTGAATCATGGTGAAGATAAGGACATGAGTTGGACTTTAGGATTCTAGGTCCCCAAGGACGTGACCACAAGTCATGGTCAGACCCCACGACTCGTTGAGTCAGTCATGGGCAAGGATGATAAGGAAGGAGAAGAAAATGGAAATGTACCCTACGGAAGGACCCCCACGAATCGTGATCAGTCACCACGATTCGTGGGATGGGTCGTGGTCAGCAGGATGAAAAGTATTAGGAATTAAGGAAGCCTAGGTGACGAGTGGTGACCACGAGTCGTGGTCACATGTAACGATTCGTGATGTCCCTCGTGACGAGCCCCAGGTGACTTTCTAGGTAGTATACTTGAAGGAAGATGCCACGAGTCGTGGCCTGAGGTGACGAGTCGTCATGTCCCTCGTGGGGACTAGCAGTCAGTTATTTTCTACGAATTTAGTAAGGGCCTTTTCTTAATTCCTATGATTCTAAGGCCTGACGTAGCCTAAACTACGTCATTTTAAGTTATTTTCAAGGTGTATTAAGATAGGTTAAGTCATTCTAGCCTATTCTAAACCCATGCACGCAAGAGAAATAGTCTAGAGAGGTGATCAAGACAAATCCTTTAAGGTTCTCTTAAATTTCTCCTTGGGCAATCAGAGAAGTGTAAGAATTAGCTATAATCAGGTATGTAGCGTTTTGAATGGGTGAATCCGTTCACACCCATGCCCAATCCCTCTCTAATTCATGAAAATCTATGAGTTGATTCTATGGGATTTTAACCCGATGCATAAAATTCATAAATCTATGTCATGGGTATAATCTAAATATGTTTTAATTGATAAAGTATGATTCATGGGTAAGTTTTATCATATTTTCAATTACTAATCATGTTTACTAGTTTTCCAAATTATGATGCCCATTCATGAAGGATTTATGAGAAGTTGAGATTTATTATGTATGTTCAATTATGATGAAATTATTGATGAAAAAAGCATGTTTTCAAGTTACCTATGTTTAAGATCAAGTTTCCAAGTGAATTCTGTATTTTCAAGTATGTTAAAGTATCGAGCAATGCCTATATATTCAAGCATGATTATGATTTTACGAATTTAGCTTACCACATGGTTTTGGAGAAAAGACTCCCATTTATGTTCAGTTTGTGGTATGGTTTGAGCAAAGGCTCCTCATGTATGATTCAGATTTATGTATTTATGATTATTTAGCTTCATCAATAGACGATGGTCAACTTCATTGAAAAACAATGGTGAGCATATGCATGTTTTTGGAAGTAGTCTCTAGCACTGAGTAGGCTATGGGTCAGTCAACCCTATGCCTCAGAACTACGCACCAACGTAGGTATGATCAGATTATATTGGGACCTCCTATGTGAGCTATCCCCTACCCCGATTGGGCCATGAGCTTGATATTGATATCATGGTATAGTCCCTAGCTCTGGCAAGGCTTTGGATAGCTCTTCCCACTTGAGTGTGATAGTTGAGACCACGTAAGCTCTATCGTGGTATGTTGGTTAAAAGATGAGTCTCCCATTGTTCCTAATGATTTCAAGTATGCATGTTTACCACTCATGTTGTGTATATATATCTATATATGTTCTAAAGTAGGTTTGACCCAATGTTCAGCTTTATTAATGACTATCAGATTTCAGCTTTGGGTCAATCGATTCAGTTATGATGTTATGTTATATTGAGATCATATTTTCAGAAAGATAGCATGCAAGCCCTACTCTCAGATTCTTATTTTGTTTATGTTTTACATTATGCATGTTTTAAATGATTTTACTTATTTAAGTTGTTTTACTTACCTTGCATACTCGGTACATTCCACGTACGGACAGCATACTCTATGCTTTATCGTTTGATGATACAAGACCCCGCACTCAGACTCAACCCAGTTCTTAGCCAGCCTGTCAGAGTTAGCATACTACGCTTGTGGTGAGTCCTCATCTCTCGAGGACCATGTTTATCAAATTTCTCTATGTATTTTTTCAGTTTTCTGCTTTAGCGAGTTAGTTGGGGTCTTGTCCCATCAACTCATCAGACTTAAAGGCTTTTCAGACAAAAAGAATGTATTCAGCTTCAGATTGTGTGTATTGTGATGTTATAGTTATTTCAGACTTCCGCTAAGATTATTATGTTAATGCTTTCGTTTTATTGAATGAGTTAGATGTATGTTTATGTCATGGGTCAACTTGGGGTCTCTCGAGGCTTCTTGTCCTGTGTCTCGATCTGAGCCTCCGTTCGGTCCTGACAAACTTGGTATCAGAGCAATAGGTTTGAAGTGTCCTAGGGTGTCTGAAAGCCGCATTGAGTAAAGTCTTTTTCATGGGTGTGAAGGGCGCCACACTTATGACGAAGAGGCTACAAAATGTATAGGAAATGTTCCCTTCTCTGATAATATATGTCGTGCGATGAATGTATCCTTATCCTTCTAATTCGTGCTATCCGCGATTGCAGAATCATGGCTCCCCGTAGAGTTAACGGTAGGAAGAATGGGAATAGAGACGGCCATGAGGATGGCAACGAAAATGGGCACCAGCAGGCCCCACCAGTCCAGGAGCACCATGCACCAAAGCTAGTTGCGCATGCTGAATTTAGGGTAGCTATTCAGATGCTCGCACAGGCCTTGACTGCTCAGGTCAATCAGCATGTAGTTGTGCATGTCCCGTAAAATGGTAATGCGGCGGCGGCTCGAGTCAGGGATTTCTTGAGAATGAACCCGCTAGAGTTCCTTGGGTTAAAAGTATATGAGGATCTGCATGAGTTTATTGATGAGGTTTTGAAGATCATCCAAGTCATGGGGGTGAATGGAGTTGAGTGTGCCGAGTGGGCCTCATACTAGTTGAAAGGGGTCATACACATCTGGTTTTGGCAATGGAAAGATAGTAGGGCCGCTGGAGCAGTCCCTGTCACTTGGGAGGAGTTCCATGTCGCGTTCCTAGATCGGTTCTTCCCTCGTAAGATGAGGGAGTTGAAGGCAGCTGAGTTCGTGAATCTCAAGAAAGGGAAGATGATGGTGCAAGAGTATTCCCTTGAGTTCACTCGCCTATCAAAGTACGCCCCAGAGTAAGTGGCTGACCAGAGGGCGCGGGTGAGCAGGTTTGTTCTTGGCGTGGGGTCCTACTTGGATAAGGATTGCCGGACCGCTATGGTCCATTAGGATATGGATTTCCCTCGGATAGTCTTCTACACCCAGTAGATAGAGGCGGAAAATATGAGGGAGAGAGAGGCCAAGAGATCCAGGACTAATAGTTATGGATTTTCTCAGCAAAGGACAGGTGGCGGGCACCGACAGCATACCCACCATAGATCGTCAACCCAGCATCCTCAGGGTTAAGTGTGCCATCCAGACCGAGGCACGATCAGAGAGGGCGAGCATCAGGCTCTAGGGGTCAGAGCAGCAGACCCGCAGATTCTAGCATCCTAGCTTGCCGCAAGTGTGGTCGGGGGTATACGGGCCAGTGCTTAGCAGGTATAGGTTCTTGTTTCAGGTGTGGGAAGCTCGAACACATGCTCAGATATTGACCAGTAGAGAGACAGGATCATGATGGGGGCAGAGGCCCAATTTCCAGTTCAGCAGCCCCTTCTGCATGCTCAGGATAGCAGGGGGCATCTACTAGCACAAGTGGCTGTCGACACCAAAACAGATTTTATGCCTTAGCATCCCGCTAGGAGCAAGAGATCTCCCCAGATGTGGTCACTGGTATATTATGAGTTTTCCATCTTGATGTATATGCTTTGTTAGATCCAGGGACTACCTTGTCTTTTGTGACACCTTATGTGGCCAGTAGCTTCGGAGTCAGTCCCAAAATCTTGTTAGAGCCCTTCTCAGTCTCTACTCCAGTAGGTGATTCAATTGTAGTTAAATGGGTGTATAGAAGTTACCCGGTCACAGTCCTTCATAAATTCACCTCAGCACACCTAGTAGAGTTATCCATGACAGATTTTGATATTATTCTCAGCATGGATTGGCTATTTGCATGATATGCCTTGGTTAATTGTAGAACCCGGGCAGTAGAGCCCAGATTTCCGGGTGAGCCAGTCTTAGAGTGGAAGGGTAGTTCAGCTATGCCTGTAGGTCGTCTCATTTGCTGCCTTAAAGCCAGAAAGATGATCTCTAAAGGTTGTGTGTACCATCTAGTTAGGGTTAAGGATGTGAAGTCCGAGACCCCGACTATCCAGTCAGTTCTGGTAGTATACAAGTACACTGAAGTGTTCCCTGATGATTTTTCGGGTTTTCCTCCCGAGAGGAAAATCGATTTTGGTATTGACCTTCTTCCTGACACCCAACCTATATCTATTCCTCCTTACAGAATGGCTTTAGTCGAGCTAAAAGAGTTAAAGGAGCAGTTGAAAGATCTTTTGGATAAGGGTTTCACTAGACCGAGCAAGTCCCCCCGAGGTGCACCAGTTCTCTTTGTCCAAAAGAAAGATGGTTCCCTTTGTATGTGCATTGATTATCAGCAATTAAATAAAGTCACCATCAAAAACAGGTATCCTCTACCCAGGATTGATGATTTGTTTGACAAGCTTCAGGGTGCCAAGTGCTTTTCGAGGATAGATCTCAAATCCGGGTACCATCAGCTCAGAGTTCAGGAGAGTGACATCCCGAAGACAACCTTCAGGACACGAATATGAGTTTGTAGTTATATCTTTTGGACTAACAAATGCTCCCGCAGCTTTTATGGACTTGATGAATAGGGTGTTCAATCCATACTGTTCGTGATTGTGTTTATTGATGACATCCTTATATACTCTTGGAGCGAGGAGAATCATACCGCTCATTTGAGAGTGGTGCTACAGACTCTCAAGGATCGCATATTATATGCTAAATTCAGCAAGTGCGAATTTTGGTTGAACTCAGTGGCATTTTTAGGCCATGTGGTATCAAGTGAGAGCATAAAGGTGGACTCTCAGAAGATAGAAGCGGTGAATAATTGGCCTAGACCAGTGAATCCTTCAAATATTAGGAGCTTGTGAGAGGAGCTTTCAAGAGTTGAAGACTCGCCTTACCTCAGCACCGGTGTTAACTCTACTAGAGGGTACCAATGGGTTCGTGGAGTATTGTGATGCTTCAAGGATAGGACTTGGGTGTGTATTGATGCAGCACGAAAAAGTTATAGCATATGCCTCCAGACAGCTAAAAGTTCATGAGAAGAATTACCCGACCCATGATCTTGAATTGGTCGTGGTGGTATTCTTCTTGGAGATATGGCGACATTATTTGTATTGGGTCCACGTGGATGTGTTTTTGGACCATAAGAGTTTACAATTTGTGTTTACCCAGAAGGATCTCAATCTTCGGCAAAGAAGATGGTTAGAGTTACTCAAAGACTATGATATGAGTATCCTTTACCATCCGGGTGAGGCCAATGTAGTAGCAGACGCACTTAGTAGATTCTCTATGGAGAGTGTCTCCCATATGGATAAGGGGAAGACGGAGCTGGTGAAGGACGTGCATCGACTTGCAAGGTTGGAAGTTTGGTTGGTTGACTCGACCGATGGCGGTGTTATTGTTCAGAATGGATCAGAATTATCTTTGGTGACTAATGTAAAAGCTAGACAAGACGAGGACCCGATCTTGGTAAAGTTAAAGGAATCCATTCAAGATCAGAAGGTAGAGGTCTTCTCCAAAGGGGGATATGGTGTGCTTCGGTACCAAGGTCGCTTATGTGTTTCGGATGTTGATGATCTGAGGAGCCGAATGTTGCACGAGGCTCATGGATCCAGGTATTCTATCCATCCAGGTGCCACCAAGATGTACCGTGACCTACGGGAAGTGTATTGGTGGAATGGCATGAAGAAGGACATCGTGAAGTTTGTAGTTAGGTGTCCAAACTGTCACCAAGTGAAGGTCGAGCATTAGAGACTGGGAGGTGTGCTTCAGGATATCAGTATTCCTACTTGGAAGTGGGAAGAAATCAATATGGACTTTATCACTGGGTTGCCTCATACGGGCGTAGATGTAAATAGCCTATTGGTTGGTTCGAAGTTGGTGAAGCTGCAATGATAGGACCAGATTCAGTCCATGAGGCTATAGAGAAGGTTCAGCTCATATGGGAGAGGTTGACGACAACCCAAAGTCCCCAAAAGTCCTATGCCAATGTGAGAATGAGAGATCTCGAGTCTGAAGTGAATGATTGGGTATTTCTGAAGGTGTCTCCCATAAAGGGAGTGATGCAGTTTGGAAAGAAAGGAAAACTTAGCCCTTGCTCTGTTGGCCCCTACCAAATTGTGTAATGGGTTGGCAAGGTGGCATATGAATTGGATTTGCCCTCAGAATTAGCTTTCGTGCATCCTGTATTGCATGTATTGCTCTTAATGATGTGTTTGGGTGATCCAGCTATAGTTTTCCCGATAGACAATGTTGGTGTGAAAGACAGCCTTAGTTATGAGGAGGTTCAGGTGGAAATACTAGATCATAAAGTTCAAAGGCTAAGGAACATGGAAGTAGCTTAAGTTAAAGTTTTATGGAGGAATCAGCATGTTGAAGGAGCTACGTCAGAAGCCGAAGCAGACATGATGGCTAGATACCAATATTTATTCTCTACCAGCTCAGTTCCAGCTTGAGGTATCAATTTTTGCCCTAAAACTCTATTTAGATTTAAAGTTCGGTTCGTGTTCCAAGTTTCTTTTATTTATATGCATGTATGTATGATTTATGAATTCATTTCATCATGTAGTTAAGTTCGGAGGTAGTTAATTCTTCAGGGGTCGTTTGGTATTGGATAAGGGTAAAAATAATACATGAATAACTTGGTTATTCATGTATTAATTTTATACATTGTTTGGTTACTAAATAGGATAAAAGTTATTTTTATATTAATTTTAGACAATGTTTGGTTGGTAGGTTTCAAATGTTGTGTAAAAGTTATTCATGTATTAACATTATACAATGTTTGGTTGTGTTTTTAGTAATTCTACATAATTAAAACTTACATAACTTATGAGGAAATCTAAGTATAACTTTATGTGGGGTAGAAGGTGGAATAAGTTATGTGGGTATTAGTTATACATGGATTAAAATTATAAATTTACACATTTACCCCTATCAATTTACTTTTAAAATATTTTTTGATTCGGTACTTTTTTTAGAAATTGTACTTTCTTCTATGTATAGTTACCCAGAATTAGTTTTTTTGATGTTTCTTTTTATACCTCTTTTTGGATAATTTGAATTTTATTTCCAACTCAAGAACTAAATCTAACTTCTCCCCTTTCCCTCAGATTCTCTTCAGCCATCCTTTCCTCGCTTTCTTCCCGTAGCACACCCATATTGAAGTTCAACAACTTCATCTCAAATGAAATATTTAAAAAATGAAAACCCAATTGGAAAAAAGAAAAAGAATAAAAACATAAAATATGGTCTAATGATCTTATGTTGTTGGGTTTAGCAATAACAATGAAAATTAAAATTGAAAAGCTAAGAATTTTATTATATTTTGATATTTTCTTTGTTCAATCGTAATAAAAATCTGCTCATGAACTCTCTGTGATGCAGGTACAATTTTTTTGTGGACATGCTAATATTATTGATCCACTTTTTTTTTTATTCGGTGTACATTTACACCTTCATTTTCTATTTTTAAAAAAAAATCAATTATATAATAATTTTATACTATTCGTTTACTTATTTATTTGTAAATAATATATATTAATTTACAACAAATTAAATATGTAATAACCAATAAATCATGTATTATAATCTCTACATAACTAAACCCTACAAACTAATACCTACATAACTAATATTTGCATAACTAATACCTATATAACTAATACATGAATAACTAACACATGCATAACTAATCTCTGCATAAAATAATATATAGATTTCCTCATAACTAATTCATGTATTACTAATACATGCATAACTCTAACCTGTAACCAAACGGCCCCTCAAATGTTCAGCTTAAATGATCAATATTTGAACATGGTGATTGCATTTCTCTATTTTACTGTATGTTTTTCAACATTTGAGGACGAATGTTTCCAAGGGGGAGATATTGTAATATCCCGGAAGCCCAAAGATCATATCCGGGAGTTGAAACGGAGAAAATTGAAAATCTGGCATCAGGTCATAGGACGGGTCATGATGTGACCCGTGGGGATAAACCACGAGTCGTGATGTGACTCGTGGTGAAGATCAAGATATGAGTTGTACTTTGGGATTCTAGGTCCCCACGGACGTGACCACGAGTCGTGGTCAGACCCCATGACTCGTTGAGTCAGTTGTGGGCAAGGTGATGGGGAAGGAGAAGAAAATGGCAGTATACCCTACGGAAGGACCCCCATGAGTCGTGGTCAGTCACCACGATTCGTGGGATGGGTTATAGTCAGCAGGATGAAAATTATTGGGAATTAAGGCATCCTAGGTGACGAGTGGTGACCACGAGTCGTGGTCACTTGTAACGATTCGTGATGTCCCTCGTGACGAGCCCCAGGTGATTTGGTAGGTAGTGTACTTGATGGACGATGCCACAAGTCGTGGCCTGAGGTGACGAGTCATCGTGTCCCTCGTGGGGACTGGCAGTCATTATTTCCTGCGAATTTAGTAAGGATATTTCCGTAGTTCCTATGATCCTAAGGCATAAACTACATTGTTTTAAGTTATTTTCAGGGTGTATTAAGATAGGTTAAGTCATTCTAGCCTATTCTAAACCCATGCATGCAAGAGTAATAGTCTATAGAGGTGATCAAGGAAAATCCCTCAAGGCTCCTTGTTCTGTGTCTCGATCCGGGCCTCCCTTCGAGTCATGACAAGAAGTTTGAGGAGTAATAATCATTTTTCGAGGTTTACTTGCTTGAGAATGTGGATTAGGCAGGAATTGACACCTAAAACTAGGTGGAATTGGGGGTTTTACCTTTGAGAGTGCCCTGAAAGGAAGGTTTTGAACTTTTAAGACCCGTATTCGAAGATTAAATAATGAAATTACTCTATGTTGTTGTAGATTTCGAGCATTCTGAGGCGTTGAAAAAGGCAAGGCTCCATTGAAGTAGCGGACTTTTTATACCCGAAAATCGAGGTAGGTTATGGTTTAAGGGAAATAGTATCTATTTAATGGCATATATGTTTTATGCAATGATGTTATGTGATTGGTCTGCAGACATTACTTGTTATGAAGCTTTATTATTGAATGAACTATAGAAGTAATATATATATGATGTGGTCTGTGAATTTTTATGAAATTGTGTTGAATGGTTAAGTGAAGTCCCTTTGCATTGCTATTGAGATGTTACATGGTTTGTATTTATGCAAGTGAGGGAGTAGATTGTAAACTCCTAAGTGTTTAAAGAATTCACCTTGTATATTCAGTTGAATGAGAATGGTTAAGGATAATAATAATATCCTAAGATGAGAGGCTCGTGCCTGAGGGGAGCATTTGGGCAAGCAATATTGGTTGAGTGGCTCGTATCCGAGGGGAGCATCTAGACGAGCATATGAGTAGGAGCTGGTACCTCACCGGTACAGTACATGGATTTCTAGAGTCCTCTACAGGTCATTACTAGAAGGGCAGGAATAAGACCCTCTAGTATATATGTACATTGATATTGATGACGGAGTATTTATGGTGATATGGCGGAGGCGTATGCCTGACATGTCACCATTGTTCTATTTTATGAAGTGTGTGTAACTTGTGAAAGTTTGGGAATGAGTATGTCTAAGTGGTTGAGTGGAATTGGTGATCTTGTAATTGTAACTTGAACGAGGAGAGTGGAAAAGATCCTAAGGGTGATACAGATTAATGATTATGGATGCTGAGTTGATCCTTTTTGTGATGAAATGTTTTAAACTGCATGTTATGATGAGTTGTTATTAATTTATTTCAAAACTTTTGCTATATCTGAATGAAATATAGAGTGTGTGAACTGCTGAAAACTATGAACTAATGAAGGTGCAACTAAGTCGAGCTACTGCCTCGAGCAGCATCACGGCAGCGGAAGTTATTCCACTGCGGCGAGCTGCTGCAGTGAAAGGCCTAATCTAATGAGCAGGACGGTTTTCACCTATGCAGATCTAGTGTTCTTGAAATAAGTTCTGCCGCAGCGATAAGCCTAATCCAGTGACCAGGTCGGTTGTCACCTGTGCATAGTTAGTGTACCTGAAATGTTAATGTACTTATGTATGATGTTTGGGACTGGTTTTATATTGTTGCTGCCATTCTTATATGTTATTATGCAAGGCCGGCTGATGATACCTACTAATACCTTGCTTTGTACTAACTCTACTCCTACAGTTCTTTTCTGAGTGCAAAGTACAATCCAGGAAGCTTCCCTCGTCCCTACTTATAAATAGTAGCGGGTTCTTAAAAGGTGAGCGAGCTTGATGGCGAGCTGTCACACTCTTCCGATAAAGATGTCTCTCCTTCAGACATTACATCATTTCTTTTTGTTTAGTTTAAATATTCCTAGATTGTAGTTAGACGTTGAAGTGCAATGACTTTCGAATCTTGGGAAGTTTTGTTGTTTTGGTTTAGTTGATTATTATAAATTTCGGATATTTCATTTCCTTTGCTTTTATTATAAATGTTACGTCTTCTTGAATGGTTGATGACGGGATAGTTGTTGAAAATCATTGGTTCGCCCACCAGAGGTTAGTGTGGGTGCCAATCACGGCCATTGGGTCGTGACAACCTAGTGTAATCATAATTCTATACTGTGGAATATTTTGAAAGTCGATCAATTTACGATGACTTTTATTTTCTGAACAACATATGGTCTAATTCTAGTGGAATCCGAGATATGTAAGCAGCTCAAAAATCAGAGCTCGGCCATAATTTTTCAAAATTTATGCCTTTTTTTTTTTGCTAAAAAAATGTGTTGTTGGTCGGTCAAAATTGAAACATGTCAATTTTTTTTTGAACACGCCTTCGTTCCTCATCCCAAGCCAAAGAAAGTGTCAACTATTGACACCCAATTTTGACTCTCCACATTTTGTTTAATTATTTAAATTTTTAAAATTTTAAATAAAACAAAATAATTGTATAAATTGTTGAAAATATTTAAAACTATTTTTGGATAATATTTTTACCATTTTCAGTTGAAATATTTTAAAATATATATGATATTTTTTTCTTATTATTTTTTAATATTAAAAAGCATTCCCTAAAAAAAATTTAAAAATTAATTACATATAAATAAATAAATATATATATATATATATATATATATATATATATATATATATATATTCATATAAAAATAAGTATATATTTTAGAGTATTAATTTTGATTCAATTATAATTTAAATTACAAAAATGACATATTTTTGAAATAAATATTTTATTTGTTTAAGATTCAGAAGTTTAATTAAATTAATCGATTAATAATTCATCTTGATTTTTATTTATTTTTACAAGAATGGAATGATTTTACAATAATATTGATTTAAATATTTTTTACAAATTAATGCTACTTTATTAAGAAACTGACTACAATTGAAGTAAATCTTATTTTGTTCTAAATTGCAATTCTAGCCACAAATTAAGACAAAGATCAACATATTTTCTCTCAATCCTTGACAACATGATTCAGCGAATCCATGAGTACCACATAGGCAAGTACATGGATTGTGCTTCTTCTTTTTAATGTCACGGTCCTAAATAGATGGATCGTTCGGTCACCTACTTCGACTCTACTCGATAGGAGAACCCTTATGAAACATCACATAAAATAGCCAAGTTCCTCATTAATTTGCACTTAATCAGCATAATTTGAAATAATAATACAAGCTTCCCAAAAATCATGACACTCTCAAGATCTAGTCTAGACAGGCACAAGAGCTCTAAATAGAATACCCACAAGGTAAAATGACACAGCTTCGTCTGCGGAAAGAACACGAAAGTTGAAGCTGATGCTGAATACTTCACGTCATGCAAGTAACCTCCAACCTGCCACAACCTACACCAAAAAGGCGTAGCAAGGTAGTATCAGTACACCACATGTACCAGTAGACATCATCGGCCGACTAAGGTTAGTTAACATAACGATATAATAATCAACATAAAATCAATGTTACTAAATTCAATGACTACATCACTCATGCAACATCCCACTAACTTTAATCAATACATTATCATCTCTTATGGTTCATCAAGGTTCATGCAATTACCCTACAATCCTATCCATTATTTAGTCTACTAATCTGCCTCTCTGTATTTCTGCTACAGTGAATACTTGGTTCTCTACGGCGGTCTCGCAACTACGACGATGTGCCCACTGCAGCGCCATCCCAAATAGACAATAATAAATTTCTCCTAATCCAGTTCTGTTCTATTCCACCATATAACTTTTATAACACGACTACCTCTCTTACAATTTCACTAACATTGTCCAAGCCCGTTTTTACTACTTATTGACCTATTTCATTACTTACCGGATTTTCCTGGCCCTCATTAATTTTAGTATATTAGGTAATAAAGTCAACCGCTGTTCTCAGGTGATTCACTACCTTTTAGTTACATACTTTATATTACATTCTATGACTCACCAATGACCACTTCGTTCAAACATTCATTCACAAATACGAATTAAATAATTCAATTACACATAAGGAATCATCAAAACACATCAAGGGAGTTAGATCCCCCAAAATTAAAGTACATGCATATACCTGTCTCCATACCAGGAATATGCCATATAATATCATACCTGTACCATGTCATCACATACTATGTTTTGACCATGTTCTGAATCATGCCGATATATCTTGAATCACATTAGTATACCTTTACCTTTTTGTCACTGCAGTCATATGTATATTATATAATACCTGCACAATCTCTATCTCACAATCATACCATCAGTGGTATGCGGGGCACACGCCTCTTTCACATCACTGTACACACATGCCAGAGGGACTTATACTTGCCCTTCCAGTCTTGACCTGTAGGTGACTCTAGAAATCCATGTACTGTATACCCAATCGTATGAAACCTTCATCATACATGTCGGTGTACTCATATTCGTACACCCAGCCACATGGTCTTTTAGCCATAACTATTTGTGTACTCCCTCATATCACTCGCCCAAATGCTTACCTCGGGCACGAGCCACTCATGTCTCCAACCCTCATTTTGAGTATGATAAAACTAGTATGCTCATCCAAGTTCTCTTCCTTCGGCCCTAGGCCTCACCATCACATCAATAATTTACCTTTTCATATCATGCAATATCCCATGCACACATTCGATTAATCCTGACTTGCCCCTTAATCCCAAGACACATATCATAGTGCAACGAACAATAAAACACACACAACAAAAGTCATATATGTATCAATGATTATAAACACACGCATAGTTTCGAACCCAATTTCATACCCAAACATTCATAAAATAAATTATATCCATAACATCATAAGGAAAGGTAACTTGGCCTGCTTGCTAGATTGGGCTCCGCTGCAGCGGCATTACTGTCGCCACAACGGTCTCGCTGTAGCAATTCCATCCCCGCTGTAATGGTACTGTTTGGCAGTACTTCAAACCATTTCTTCCCCCAGTTTCCTCACAGATCATTCTTCACAATTTCATACTCTGCATGATATCGTTTGCCATCTTGGGGCAGCACCATAATAAGATTATTCAACAATTAGTTGTTAACAGTGCAATCCTTATCATACGTAATATCCACAGACCAAAATATTATGTTACCACTCACAGAGCACGCAGGTTATTAGGTAAAATCTAATTCTTCAAATTTGCGAGTTTTACATCGCATCCGATAATAACCATATGCCACCCTTAAATGTTCAGTTACCGCATCCAATAACCATGATTTATATAACTATCCATCCAAGATTATAATTCAGGAAGAATGACTGTATAACTCTATATACACACGAATACATTCAACTACAGTGCCCGAAAATCATTCTACCTACAATCAATTCACTCTCACATACACCTCCATATATTGACTATATATTTTACAATCATAACTTACCAGTTTTTCGCATTATGGGAATATCATCACCCTCTTTTTATAGTCCTTTCATCCTTGGACTCTTACCGATTTAAATATTTAATAACAATTCATTCAAGTTCTGATCCTACCCATCGAAAGCACACCAACTATATGCACGTATATGTTTAGCTAATCAAAGTCTAACACAAAAGTGAGTAAACCATAGTCTACCTGGGCGCCAAGCTATCATCGAGATGTTCCCAATTGCATTCCTGCACTGATTTCTAATTTCTTGCAGAAAAGTCCTAGCTATAGAGGATGAATATTTACTTCATAGCTCCCTTTTTTGTTCCAAAAGTCTATTTCCTATTTTTTTGGCATTTTTATTCAACCCTTTTTGAGAAAGTAGGTTTTTACAATCTTATCTGAAATAGAATTGCCAAATTCTGGTCTGCGTCACCTGCTATAGCAAGACCAACTACCGTTGCAGCGATTTCTCTATGGCGGAGAGAATCCTACCACTATGAATGCACGTCTGGGCCCACAAATTGTGACTTATCTCATTCGATCTTGTTTGTCTTACGCCCTTTATTTTTTGGGGGCTTCATTCCCATTTTTCAAAAAATTTAAATTTGCCCCCTTTTAGGTAGTCAGGGTGCTATAATGGCGGGGCGAGTCATTACATTAGATACTAATGAAAAATCCGTTCATCCCCAAATGACCCTATGATATAGAGGCGGGTGTTTTTAGTCTCCCCATATAGATCCCAACATTGGTCATAGATTCCCCACTTCTAGCCGGCACCGAGTCTTATCGATTTCTGTGTCTTGGTCGCCGGACTGATCGTTGCAGGACCCCTTTATTACACCCTATACTTACATCTTTCAACATGGACCTGATAATTTCTCGTGGAATTATATATCTCCTTTTAGAGTTGACCAAGACTTGAGCGTCAAATTATGTGGTTACCCCTCCTTCGGGTTCTACAGTTGCTTACTCATAGCTTAGGTTCTCTAGGTATTCCATATTTGTCGAACTTCTCAGAGAGGGTGTTTTTGAAATGGGGGGTCCTGTGGTGGAGTTTCAAACTGTCACTATTTTAATCGTTCGCTGCAGCGAGTGTGTTTCCTGAGCAGAAAAATATCCGTTGCAGCGGACAACGGGGTCAATAAAAGGGTAGAATGGATGATTTGAGTTCATTCTAAATTTTCTTCCTTCACTTTTTGCGCAAATTCTCTCAACTCCTCCGGCGTTTATCTCAATTTTTCAGGTAATACTCGGTCCAAAGACTTCCTTACTTCTTTTGCTTTAGATTATTCACAGTGTATTGCCTCTCTCCTTCATTTTTGGGTAGTTATAGAGGTAGTAAGGGTAGGTTTCTTTTTCAAATTCATAGGCTAGATTTTCAAATAATGCTAGTTGCATTTATGTTCTCATGTGTTCTCTACCATTCTCTGCATGTTTCTGGCCAATTTCATATGGTTGTGGGGTCCAAAATAAAAAGGTTTGGGTAGGGTAGTTTTTTGACCTCCTTTGAACTTTTTGTCTTGAATTTGTATGTCATTGGGGGTGGGTAATGGTGGTTAGGGCTTGGGCAGGTCCTCCCCTTGCCTGATCTGTAGTTTATTTGGAGATTTACATATGTTGAAATTTCAACCTCCATTTATGGCGTTCAGAGGTCTGGGGAAGACGATGTCCGCTACAATGGAACAGTGATCGCTGCAGCGGTATTATTATAGAGAACAAAATATTTCTATGGTGAACTCGCTGTGGTTGACATACACATCTGCTGCAGCGGTCCGCCTGGGCAGAGGCCCCCTTGAGTCCTGCCTTTCTTTTCTCTCCTTCTCATTTCTCCTAGTCATTCAGTCCTTCTTCTAATGCTTCTTATTAATGCAGGTTTATTAATATGGCTTCCTTTAGCAGAAACATCTGCATCGCGGACTACATTCACTTCGTGAATAACCAATGTCAATTCTGACACAATGAACAGGCTGTAAAGGA
Organism: Datura wrightii; assembly: GCA_035772735.1. NCBI lineage: Eukaryota > Viridiplantae > Streptophyta > Magnoliopsida > Solanales > Solanaceae > Datura > Datura wrightii. The sequence goes on from JASDFA010000019.1 coordinate 112,070,624, forward strand.
CTTGCTTCACAAAAGGGGGTTTGTCATGCAAGACGTAGAAGAGAGGTGCCGCAGTTTTATGCCCTCCTCCAGGAGATTGGTTGGGGTTCGTTGGTGGAGGACCCTGGTAAAGCTAACGAGGGCTGAGTGAGGGAATTTTACGCCAACCTCCCTACTGTGGCTTAAAGTCAGGATGAGGCGGTGGCTTATGTCGGGAGTATGCAGATCACTTTCACCCCCATTGCTATCAATAAAGCTTTGGGTCTGCCGAACCCTCCAGAGAATGAGTTGAAGGCCCGAGATATGGATAGGAATAGCCAATGTCTGGTGGATACCCTAGTGGTAGATGATCAAAGGGCCTTGACTAACTGGGGTGTCACTAGGACGGGCATCCAAAGTTCTTATTTCTTTGTGGAGGCCAGGAAATGGCTAAACCTTGTGTATTGGAGGATCTACCCATCCTTTAATGTCACGGATGTGACCTATCCCTGTGCCTTGGTCGTGGCCTGCATTTTGAGTAGGGTGACAGTGAATGTTGGGGCTCAGATTATAGAAGAGTAGAGGTATTTCTCTGCGAAGCCCATCACCGGCCTACCGTTTCCTTCTCTTATCACTAGGCTACAAATGGGTCGGCGTCCATTAGGAGAACGGGGTGTCATAGTGGATTGCGACAGGCCCTTAATCCCTTGAGGGTGATGGAGGCCCTAGGGAGAGGCTGAAAGAAGAGGAAGACTGCATCGGTTGACGGAGATGGCAGGGCTAGCACCTCTAAACCCATTGGGCCATTCAAGCGGATTGAGTCCGAGATGGAGGCCATACGAGAGCTACTTGGAGGGTTGACCAGACCTCCTTCTAGCAGTCAACCCTCCAAAGCAGTAGCTGCTGACACAAAGGAGGTGCAGGGAGCGATTGCCACCTTGGCTCAGGCACATGTGGAGCTCCAAGAGGACTTGGAGAGAGATGGGGAGGCGGTATTCTCGGGACAAGCTGCTCATCCAAATGTGGAAGGGGATCAAGAAGATCCCAAAGGCCCTCTCTTCCAGTTCCAGGATACCTCAGGCGACCAGGAACGACTGCCCCCAGTTCTCCTTCCTCAGCGGATTCGAGGAGGGAGCGGACAAAGACCGAGGCAGTGGCAGTGATGAGACCTCCAGCTAGACAGGTTGCAGTATCCCCCTCCCCCCCCCCCCTTGTTATTAGCTTTTATATCTTGTTTTTGGGTAGCACCTATTTAGGGCTTACAAGATAATTCTATTTCCCTTTCTTTGTTTCTAAATGTTGGTACTTGTCCTCCTTTGGTGTATGGATGCCTGTGTGGCATCCTCGGACATTGGCTGGGTTTGGCCCTATTTTATAATATCGTTGTTTCTTTCTTATATTCACATTGCTTGAATAGTTTTATCAGTTGATGCTTGTAGTTGCTATTCAAAATAGGAGAACTTGGAATTTCTAGAACCTGGCATTCTGCCTGGTCATGTCCGTTGCAGCAGTCGTTCAACCATGATAGTTGATCCGTTGTAGTGGTACGTCTATTGTTATAGCGAGTCCGCTAAGATGAGACAGCCTTCACTGCAGCGAAACTCGCTAAGCCGAGTATCTACAGGTTTCTCGTCTCTCTGGTCAACGCAAGTCTATCCTACCTACCAATACCCTCTAAAATCTTGCAAAATTGGATACCAATTGTGCTTTTTGAGATACCAATTGCATTCTTCTAAATACCAATTGAACTCAACCCAGGCGATCAACATATTTGGACAGCACGATGCAAAAGAAATAAAGAAAAAACTTCTTAGATAACTTATAGCTTCCTGAAGATTAGATGTGGACGTCTACACAACAATCCGCAGTAATTTATTCAATGTTGCTCTTGTACTTGTGAGACCGATAACTTAGACACTCTGATACCAACTTGTCACGATCCCAAATAGATGGATCATGCGGGCACCTACGTCGACTCTACTCAATAGAAGAACCCTCACGAAACATCACATAAAATACCCAAGTTCCTCATTAATTTGCACTTAGTTAGCAATAGTTCGAAATAATAACTCAAGCTTCTCAAAAACCATAACTCTCCCAAGAAATATAGACAGGAACAAGAGTTATAAATAGAATATCGACAGGATAAAATGACACAGCTTCGTTTGCAGAAAGAACATGGAAGTTGATGCTGAATACTTCACGTCATGCAAGAAACCTTGAACCTTCCACAACCTATACTAAAAAGGAATATCAAGGTAGTATCAGTACACCACATGTACCATTAGGCATCATCGGACGACTAAGGTTAGTTAACATAACAACATAATAATCAATATACAATCAACATTACTAAATTCAATGACTACAGCACTCATGCAACATCCCACTAACTTTATTTACTATATTATCGTCTCTTATGGCTCATCAAGGTTCATGCAATTACCCTACAATCCTAGACATTATTTAGTCTACGAATCTGCCTCTCTCTATTTTCGCAACAGTGAATATGTGGTCCACTATGATGGTCCCGCAGCTTCGACGATGTGCCCACTGTAGCGCCATCCCAAATCGACAGTTACAAATTTCTCCTAATCCAGTTCTGTTCTATTCCACCATATAACTTTTATAGTACGACTACCTCTCTTACAATTTCACTAACATTACCCAAGTCCATTTCTACCACTTATTGACTTATTTCATTACTTACCGGATTTTCCTGACCCTCCTTAATTTTAGTATATTAGGTAATAAATTCCATCACTATTCCCCAGTGATTCACTAACTTTTAGTTAAATACTTTATATTACCTTCTATGACTCACGAATGTCCACTTCCATCAAACATTCATTCATAAATTCAAATTAAATAGTTCAATTACACACAAGGAATCATCAAAATACATTGAGGGAGTTGGATCCCCCAAAATTAAAGTACATGCACATACCTATCTCCATACCACGAATATGTCATATAATATCATACTAGTACTATATCTCATATACTGTATTCCAACCATGTTTCTCACCTCAAATCGAACCATGTTGGTATATCTTGTATCGTACTGGTATACCTGTACCTTTTTATCACTACAGTCGTACGTATAACAAACTATACCCGCACAATCTCTATCTCACAATCATACCATCAATGATATGCCAGGCACATGCCTCCGTCACATCACTGTACACACATGCCAGAGGGACTTATGCTTGCCCTTCCAGTCATGATTTGTAGGGGACTCTAGAATTCCATATACTATACACCCAGCCGTATGAAACCTTCATCATACCTATTTGTGTACTCATATTTGTACACCCAGGCACATGATCTTTTAGTCATACCTGTTTGTGTACTCCCTCATACTGCTCGCCTGGATGCTCACCTTGGGTATGAACAATTCATGTCTCCAACCCTCATTCCGAGTCTGATCAAACTAGTCTGCTCATTCATGTTCACTCCCTTCAGCCCCAGGCCTCACCATCACATCATTGCTTTACCTTTCCATATCATGCAATATCCCATGTACACATTCCATCAATACTGACTTGCCCCTTAATACTAGGACACACATCATAACACAACAAATAATAAATCACACATGACAAGAGTCATATATTTATCAACTATTATAAACAAATGCATAGTTTCGAACCCAAATTCATACCTATACTTTCATAATATCAATTATATCCAGAACATCACAAGGAAATGCAAATTGACCCACTCGCTTTATTGGGCTCCGCTGTAGCGGCATTACTGTATCCACAATGGTCTCGCTGCAATGGTTCCATCCCCACTGCAGTGGTACTATTTGGCTATACTAACCAGTTCTTTCCCAGTTTTCTCACAGATAATTCTTCACAATTTCATACTCTGCACAATATCGTCCGCCACCTTGGGGCAGCACCATAATAAGTTTATTCAATAATTAATTATTAACACTGCATTCCTCATCACATGTAATATCCACAGACTCAAATATTACGTTATCACTCACAGAGCACGCGGGTTATTAGGCAAAATCTAACTCTTCTAATTTATGAGTTTTACATCGCATCTGGTAATAATCATAGCCCACCAATAAAAGTTCAATTACCACATCCCATAACTATGATTTATATAACTATCCATTCAATATTATAATTCAGGAAGAATGACTATATAACTCTATATACACATGAATACATTCAACTACAACGCCCAAAAATTATTCTACCTACAATTAATTCACTCTCACATACACCTCCATATATTGACTATATTTATTACAACCATAACTTATGGGTTTTTCGCATTATAGGAATATCATCACCCCTTTTTTTAGTCCTTTCATCCTCGAACTCTTACCGATTTAAATATTTAATAATAATTCATTCAAGTTTTGACCCTACCCATCAAAAGCACATCAGATATATGCACATATATGTTTAGCTAATCAAAATCTAGCACAAAAGTGAGTAAACCATAGCCTACATGGGCATCAAGTTATCGTCAAGACATTCCCAATTGCATGTCTGCACCGATTCCTAATTTCTTGCAGAAAAGTCCTAGCTATGGATGGTGAATCTTTACTTCATAGCTCCTTTTTTTGTTCCAAAAGTCTATTTTCTATTTTTGGGCATCTTTATTAAGCCCTTTTTGAGAGAATAGGTTTTTAAAATCCTAATTGGAACAGGACTGCGGAATTCTGATTTGCGTTAGCCGCTGCAACGAGACCAACTACTGCTGCAATGATTCCACTATGGCAGAGAGAATCTCGCCGCGGCAGATGCGCGCATGGGCCCACCGATTGTAACTTATCTCATTCGATCTTGTTCGTATTATGCCCTTTGCTTTTGGGGGGTTTCATTTCTATTTTCCAAAAATTTTAAATTCACCTGCTCTTAGGTGGCCGTGGTGCTATAACAACTTGGTGGGTCGTTACATTTAATCTCATCTATCCAAAAATTGATCCAAAGGCCTCCATTTTCCCTTCATTTAAATACCTCTTTATATATATATATATATATATATATATATATATATATAATTATCAGATTTTATATTTATTTATTAATTCATTTTTCTTTTACCCTTTTAATATCCACCATCCGATCAAAATTGATCAGACAATACAAATCAACTTACCCTCTCTCCTCCCTTCTTCTTCCAAACAACGCCAAAACCGATAATGTCGCCAAGCGCACACGCAAGTGTACGTGATCGTCAAGTAATATAGGACGGAAAAGTCTAGATATCATACCCATAGAGACTTGTCAGATTATTTATTTAGTTTGAATCTTTATTTCACATCCAAAAAAAATAGAATCAAAGTTTTTGAAAGAGTTTTGAGATTACTTTCTATTGAAACTTGAAATACAAATCAGAGCTAATAAAAGAAATTCATTTTCAAGAGAGTTGTAATTCAAATGATGATTAAGATACAGGGTCTTGGCTCTACGGCTTTCAGGTCGAGTTTTATGGTTCAAATACACTTGACTTAATCTTTCAAAGTTGTTAGTTTAAAGTAACAAACTCATTTTTCAATTTATTCTCTCGAATAGTCAAAAACTATCTCATGAACCTTAATACCTATATCCCTATTGGTTGTAGGAGAACTATGAGACGACGGTTGAAGGTATTTGACTTAACTAAGTAGGATTGCGGGGTATATCCCTATTCACAATAATGAAATCAATTCCCTGAAATCTTGACAAGGAATCGAAACCTACTCTATACTTTTTTTAACCCTCATTCATTTTATTTTCTGAGTTCAACCAATGAGCCAACAAACTATATTCGAAAGGTTATTAGACTAATGAATAAACATGAAATCAAGTAAGCATAAACAATCTTGAAAAGAAGATTTAATTATCTATCATAAATGAACTATACAACTACAACAATCAAGCTTGTGGATAAAAACCTAGATTAAGGGTGTTTAGACATTCATGTTCAAGAGTAAACCCATAGAAATCATCATTCGAATAACAAAAAGTAAGAGTAATGAAGAAAATGGAACATCTTGTTCTTGTTCTTCCCCATAAAACAACGTATAATCATCAATTCCCCTATTCAGATGCCCTAATGATGTATTTATAACCATAGAAAAAAAATTCTATTTTGCCCTTGAGTAACTCAGCTTTCGGACTTAGAAAAATAATTCCCAAATAGGACCTAGTGCACCACTTCACTCATCTTGGCAGACTTGGCTTGAATTTCTTCTGAAGTTTGGCTTTTGGCGTGCCACTTTTTCCATCTCGCCAAGGTGTTAGTCAAAGTTTTATAATTCAGGTGTTGGTGTGCCGCTTCTCTCAATACACCAGAGTATTAGAAAATTTTCTCAATTTTGGTTCCTCTCTAGCGCACCACTTCCGTTAATTCGCCAAGGTATTGATCAAAATTCTTCTGAAGTGCAAAGACTTGGTGCTCCACTTCAGCCATAGCACCAACTTGAACATAATTTCTCTGAAGTTTGATGGCTGGCGGGCCACTTCTCCCAGTTCACCAGGCCAAGTTTTCCTCTTTTTTTTCTTCACACTTTATATCTTTTTTGAGTATTTTTCCATGTGTTACCTGCCAAAATCATCTAAAAATTATCTATTAGCTCTTTCCACAAACACTTCATGAAACTTTACATTTTATAAGGATAATCTTCTTAAAACCTGATAAAATGGGTCAAATATGACAAATGGGTGTAAGAATACACCTGACATCACAACCCCACACTTAGAACATTGTTTGTCCTCGAACAATCCTTACTTTCATTCAATAAAAACTTCTTTTCACACCACTTATCACCTTTATCCATTCTCACTTAAGTAGCTAGAACAGAACACATGAATATGTGATTCATCAATTTATAAACAATCTGCAATATATACACAAAGAAGTTATTCTTATTTGAAACTAAATACTTTCTATAACTGACTCATCTTTTTAAAATGGAGCCAACATGATTAAAATTGCACAATGTGACACATAGTACAACGACTTTGACCATCTTGTGCCCTCACTTATTTAGTGATGTTCTTTCCCTCATATTGTCTTTGCAAGAACTTAGAACATAAATCAACAAGGCACACTCACTCTCACAAATGATGTTTCATATATATTCAACATATCATAGGCTTACCTCTTATGTATAGTCAAATTACTCAATCAATTTAAAAAGACTAAGATCATAAGGACTTTTTCTGATTGTAATATCGGCTAAGGGAGGGGCAGAAATTATTTTATCAAATGCCCTACTAGGGGCAGGTGAAGGTCAGCCTCCTCTTCCTCAATATCGAGCTTCCTCAAGAACTGAGCCAACAAGCTTTCGTAACAGTATTTCCAATGGAAATTGTCTCTGGACCACTGCATTTTGTCCCTAATCACTGCTCCAAAGTTAACTGACAACCCTTTTATCAACATGTACACCAATACTACCCTCTCTCGAGTGATCTCAATGATATGTTTCCCCGGGAGGAGTACATCACAGACCAACTTAACCCAAATTCTAGCCTCCTTAGTCAAGTAGGAGAAAAAGAGTATTGAATAAACACTAGTATCACTTTGTGCCACCAGGTAGCTGAATGCTCTCTGCACAATGTGTGGCAGATGTCATGGTATGGGGGCTTCTCAAGCAACAAGAAATACATCTCTGGGTCCACCACTAGTGTACCAAAAAAAGCACAAAAGGACTTAGCAGTGAAACGGACCACTTGACCCCGCATCTTGATCTTTGTGCTCTCTCCATAAGAAGTGTTTCAATTGGCATAAAAATCCCTCACTAAGGTTATATTGTACTCCTCTATCTTAGCAAACACATACCCTATCCCCAACTCACGAAAGGTGTCATGAATAGCGGAGAAGTCAAGCGTCAAACGGCCTTTATCAATCCAATTTTTGGGGCATATTTAGCTTCTTTCTGAGCATCGAACCATTTGAGTCAATGCTCCTCCACAACCTTAGCTACAAATCTCCAATCAGGGGGTTCCTTAACTCCTTTTCTAAGCCTTTTGAACCCCTTGCTTGAGGTTGCTACCTCCTTGCCTTTGTTTGCACGTGAAGCCATAGCACCTGCCAATCAAAATTAATGCCAACACAAAATTAGTTCATGAACATCAAGGCTAGCTAATTAGGTGCAGGAGAAGCAAATACGACCCCACATATAATTCGCTAGCATAGTTGTGAGAATTTGTCGAATAGGACACTCAGACTTCCCTTATTATCATGCCAAATCTCATCAGTCCAATTCATTAACAAATTTTAAAATCACAACTCACATTCATGATTTCACCACACATTGATATTTTTTTCATTCTTTCCACAAGAGTATTTCAAGTTAGCCACTCATCTCACTTCACCAATTCTTAGTTCTAAATTTACAACAACTCAATTGTGGAAGTAGTCACAATATACATCCAACTACAATTTTCATTATTTTTACTAACTTTCCACAATAAGTTGGTATGAATTTTCAACAACCCACTATTTTCAAAACTATACAATCGTAAGTTTCAAGCAACTTCTTCCTCCACAAAAGTACTCCAATTTCAAGAATTCCATGAAAATCTCTACCACCTATTCACCACCTCTCTTCACGTCCACAACTTGAAACCACAAAAATTCAACCAAAATAATCAACCGAGTAAACGATAAAATATTATTATGGAAGAATATATAATTTTTAATCCATGGAAAACCCACATTACAAAGTTCAAGATTCTTGCCAAACAATGGCAATTTAGGATTTTCCTTTTTTCTTTTTTTTGATTTGGAGAAGAGAGGGTAATGCGGGGAATGCTTACAAAAATAAATACTAAAGAAGGGAAGAAATTAACTTACTTGAGTTTAAGAATCTTGCTTCACCAAGCTTTGGAGAAGAGAACAATGGCGGAGAATGGAGGGGAAAGTTACGACTAACTAGAGAGAGAGCTCCTTTTTCTTTTACCTTTTTAGAGAGAAGATGAATGGAAAATAAAATAAAAGGTATGGGTGAAAATTTTATATTAATTTAGGGTCCTTGGGTCAGGTTTGACCCATGGATTAAAATTTTTTTTGCCTAACTCACTTTTGGAGTGGCGTGCCAACCAATATGTATAATAAAAAAAAATCTTGGGTAAATGAGGCTTAAAGCGGCGCGCCAACCACTATGCCCAACTGAAAAACATTTATTTTTTTGCTCTGAGGTTTTACACCTGGTGCACAACACCAGGTATTTCACCCCAAATTTCAAATTTTTTTATCTTTCTTTTTCAACTTTTCTCTTCAAATTTATTGTTCATCTCTGCAAAACAAAAATATATTAGAAAGATGGGTTTCCTCCCACCAAGAGCCTTAGTTAACATCGTGACACGACATTCACGAATTTTCTCACATTCAATGCCTAATTAAACATTGTGGCACAACACAAGACTTCTAACTTCTCCAAATGAGAGAGATGATTTGCTACCTAATTTTCCAATGGGTCTTCCTGTGATACATACTGCTCTAATACCTAAACATTCCAGGCTCTACCACCGTGTTAGTCTTTAACTCCTCATATTGGGGTAGCAATCATGCCACCCTAAATACATTAAATACTGCGTCCTAACCATCTACCATCATCAACATCTTCCTTGACTTCACCATAATAACTGCATCTGTTATAGCCAAGAATCCTCTTCCCAAAATAATGGGCACTGCTTCATCAACTTCATAGTCAAGGAATATAAAGTCCACCGGCAAGATGAATGGTCCCACTTTAATAAGCACATCTTAAATAATGCCATCAGAATATGTGAAGGACGTATCGGCCAAGTGCAGTGTTACTGTAGTGGAACGTGGTTCTCCTAACCTTGTTGCGTTCAAGCGCACACGCAAGCGTACGCAGTCGTGCAAGTAGTAAAGTGACTCTATAGAGACGGATGTCGAACCCATAGGGCTAGACTTTTTAGCGAATATTCAAGTTCAAGTGCTAAATTAAATTTCACAAGAGTTGATTTTAGAGATTTGAATTTTTTTTAAAATCTACGGTGATCACAAATAATTAGGGAAACAAGGATAAGAAGCATCTAGAGTTAAGGCCTAACAATCATGCACCACTACATTCATCTCGATTCAAGTATGAAATTTCATTTTTTGTCTCACAAAGTTAATCGCAATGTTCATGGTATTTTGATCCTCTAAACACAATAAATTAGTCTCACAACTACATCGTTGAGCGGGGATGTGACGTCCTAATTCATGAGCAATTAACTATGTGGAGTGGTTTATGGGGCGCCCTTGGTCATGGACTTTTGTACCTCTAACCATTTAACCTAGAATTAACTTCACAACTACGTCTATGAGTGGTGATGTGACAATTTAATCCTAAGTGTCTAGTTATCTTCCCATTTTATAACCAAGCGAGGCGAATTAGGTGTATTATTATCCTAACTGCGAATCATGTCTTGAAGAAAAGAACTCACTTCTTGCGTTCTTAGTTCTAACCTAGGTTTTGCTCTTTTGAGTTTTTCCTAAGCTTAAAAAGTATATTCAAATAGCGATCAAGCATTAAAACGATGAAAAACAAAGAAAACAAGACTAACAACAATGAAAACTTGAACCAACAATGAATTTAAGCAATTACATTCATGTCATGTGGACTCAACCCTAGAAGAAGGGTTTTAGCCACTCATGTTCATATAAAGATTCAAAAATATGTTTGAATTCAAGTACTTACAAGAATGGATAAAAGAGAAGCAAGGAAATTGAACCCTAGGTGAGTTTCCACGTTTCTCCCTTCACTCATCTCTGCTTTCCAAAAATAATACTTGATAAATGAAATATAAACCTAAGTGTTTAATTTATTCTAAGTGGGATTTTTCAAAAAATGGCTGAGGATGAACTTGCTCCGTGCCACGCTGACCATCGCCACATAGCATTGGCGTGACGCGGAACCGATGCGGAGTTCTACTGGAATAAGGTGTTGGCATTGGCCTGGTCGGGTGCCAAAGGGCGTGTCACGGGCACCATCGCGCAGCTCGCCTATCGTGACATGGACCTCAACGCACAGATTATGCTGCATGGCACGCTGCCTTGTCCAGCAGCTTGCATCTAATGACATCTTCATGTGACTCCTTAGCCTTTCATTCCGAGCTTCTTCGTTCCTTGTGCTAATTCATATTTAACCCCTTCTAGCATATTTCACATATAAAACAAAGGGCTAATCACGTTGGTTAGTGTATGCACTTGAATATTAAAAATCACATGAGAATGTAATTAATTAAATTGACAAACATGACTAAACAAAGTTATAAAATAGCACTTGGGCATGTAAATATGCCCCAGATCACTACCTCACACTTAAAGACTTGTTCATCCTCGAACAACTCTATTACATCTCATGCGCTCAAAGAACTCACAAATGACCAATTGAAGCAAGACGACTCAAGCTAAGTCTACAACGATTATTTCAGATAGCATGTTTAAAATAGAGCATGCGATATATAACCAACTAAAATCACATACAACTAAGTTAATACTTCCTAGCCTCAAGAATCGCCTCTCAAACTTAGCAAACTCATGCAATTTAACCAATCAAGTAGTCCAATATGAATTTCATCCTTCCTCAAACATGTGCCCTCACAACAAGAGAGATACGCATTTTCACTCTCAATTTTTTTTTCAAAATATGCAAGTATGGTTATATAAATATGAATTAAGATCACTCTCACAAAGAATTCACATGCAACATGTAATGACCCATAAGCTTGCCTTTAGTGTTCAACTCCTCTAAAGTAGGGACGTCTAAAAGTAAGATCAAGTAGGACTTATCGGGTTGTAATGTAAGCTAAGGGACGGTAGGTACTATTATGGACAGTAATAGTGACTATCTTCTCTAAGTGTTTTTAATACATCACAATTTTGTCTTTGTTAATCTCTTTCTCTTCCTCTACTTCCCCTTGGTTCTTTTCAACACTCACTTCCCTCTTTTGGTTCCCCATTTCATTAAGCACACTTATATTGTTAGTAGGGAGTACTTAAGCATTTGAAACTTTTTCATTCTTTTGGTCTTTTACTTCCGCCTAACACTTATGCATTTTTCACACAAGTGCACCTATAGTCTTTTCTTCAGCTCCCACAACCACTATTTTTCTTCTTTTTCAAGATTCTCACTTCTTTACTCTTTTGCATTTTCACTTAAGCGCTTAGGAGTTTTGGATCAAATTCAAAGCTATTGAAAGGTAAGGATTCAGCTTTTAATATGGTTGATCAAAGAATAGGCTAAAAGTTCAACGGGGTTAACTAGGATTATGAATTACGGTAGGAAAGAAAAGGATGAAAATTAGGCTCATTCAAAGAAATGTCTAAATCGTCTCCTATGATTAACATCCCTCATTTCATTTTGTATACACACTAGGCAAGTTCAATAAATTACACAATAGCATGAAATTTTCAAAAAAAAAAAACTTACACTCAACACACATGCTCAATTCAAGACAGATTCAGGAGACTCATAAATCAGTTAATCACAAGAATTTAGAATTAAGCTTTAAGCCTACAGAGTCACATTTGTGAGCCTAAATGTCTTAGACAAAGTTATACACTATACTCAACATGCTTCACAATTAACACCACTTGCATCTTACAATCATGTGCAGCACTTAACAAAAGCATCAAGCATACAATTAGCTAAGGTTCAGAAACAAAACCTACAGACTAATGTTTCCTCAAGACGGTCGTCATCATTCATCAACGGGAAAAGTGCCAAGGTATTACTCAGTAAATAAATATATATCTTAACTTAAGATTGACTATTCTAGCTTAATTCAAATTGAATTTTTTGGAATCCTACTATGACTAAAACAACTATGTACAGAAAAATCAAAAATTTTATTCTCTCGATTTAAAGTGCCCCCCTTCGGAAAGAACCAAAAATAAAAATCAAAGGATCAGTGAAATGTGATTAATTCAAACTTTTTCATCAAAAAATATTATACCCAGCACCACATTCACCCGAAACACTTAGCACAAAATTTGAAATTTCCCTCACCCCACACATAAAATATATTATGTCCCCAAAGTATCATTCAGAATCAAAACAGAGGTGAGAGATACTTCCTGAGGCCTCTAGGCCTAGCTAGCAGCATGTATAGTCGCAGTTAAACACCTGGGTCACCAACCCCACACTTGCAATTTTTCATGCTCCTTAGCTTTTGCTTCTTAGGGGTACTCAGATTTTCCCTTTTTTCTGTGCTTAATTCACACTAACAAACAACAACACAAGTGAAAATAAATAAAATCAAAACAAAAGAAAAAGAAAAATATACCTACGGTACCCTTGGGTTGCCTCCCAAGCAGCACCTGATTTTACGTTACAGCACGATGTGAACTATCCTTTTCGGGATATCCTCAAACAAGTATTCCCTTTCGGGAACCATCTTCTCTTCTTTTCACTTTTAGAGGGAAAAGCCTCCACCCTGTCCCTCTTTTCCTCCATCACCTTCTTCAACTTCTTTCCCCTATCACCTCTTTTCCTCCATCACTTTCTTCAACTTCTGTACCCTATCAAACTCGGGCTTAAGTGTCAGAATGTCTTTCAACAATGGACCCATGGTACCACCCCACACTTAGCATATGTAACCACACTGATCTTGCAATGATCTCTATAATGTGTGGGTGGGTTTCTCTCCTGCTAGACTTTGAAGAGCTCTTCCTCATCATTGACCCTCATTTTTAGGGTACCCGCTCTCACATCAATTATCGCTCCACTAGTAGACAGGAATGGCCATCCTAGGATTAGGGGTACCTTGTCATCAACTTTAAAATCTAGAATGATAAAATTAGAAAGTATAATAAATTTACCTACTTTGATGAGAAGGTTCTCAATAATCCCCTTCAGAGCCACTGTTGACTTATCCACCAGCTGTAGCATCACTCTTGTTGGCCTTGGTTTTTCCAAACTCAGTGTGTTGAATAGAGATAGGGGCATCAAATTCACTGTCTCCCCTAAGTCACACAAGGCCCTCATTATTCCAGCTTCACCTATTTGTACGGGGAGGGTGAAAGTTCCTAGGTCTTTGAGCTTTTTGGGCATTTTTCTCATTACCCTGTAACTGCAGTCCTCAGTAAGTGCCACATTCTGGACATCCACAAGCCGCACTTTGTTAGCCACCACATCTTTCAAGTACTTGACATACTTCGGCATATCCTGCAAAACATCAAGTAAGGGAAAATTTATGTGAAGTTCTTTGAATATATCAAAGAACTTCTTAAAACACGTTTCCTCCTTACTCTTCTTAAGCCTTTGTAGAAATGGTGGTGGTGGTATCTGTATTAGCTGCAATGATGATTATGCATTGTGTGTTGCAACATTTTAATGATCTCCTCTCTCAACTGATGGATCACGTCTGACCAACTCTAGTTGCACCTTATTTTTCTTTTCTTTTTTTGGTGTGTCAGCCAACTGCTTGCCAATCCTCAGACAGATGGCATTGACCTATCGAGGGTTTAGATTTGTATCACTTAGTAACCCTCCCTGAGATTTGTTATGCTGAGCAGCTGCCAACTGACCCATCTTCTTTGCTAAGTTTCCAGTGTCCATCTGCTGATTCTTCAATTCACAGGCCATCCTTGCCTGATTTTCTATCATCTGGGTCTGAGTGGCCAAGTTTTCTGCAATATCTCCTCAATATTGCTAGACTTGCCACTATTCTGCCTGTTTTGCTACTAGTATTGCTGCTACTGAGCCAGCTGGTATCTTTGACTCTAATTACCACCCCAAGAGAAATTTGGGTGATTCTACTAGTTCTTGTTGTAGGTATTCCCATAAGTCTAATTGTTCGTCTGCACATTACTTGAAAATTCACTAACTCTGGATTTTCCCCACGAGAGTCTACATTATGCCCATTATTTCCACAAATCTTACACCAGCTAGGAGCTGGTTAAATTGCATGAACCTGTGTATGTGGCTGGGTCATACTCAGTTTGCTAAACTGAGTCATCATCTAGTGCTGCAGTGAATCTAGTTGTGCTGCCAAAACATTGACACTATCTACCTCAATCAGCCCTGCTGCTCTTTTACCTGCCCCTCTGAATTACTCACTGTGACACTGTGGATTCCCTTGAGAAATTCTATTCAGCGGAGTATACAGCTCGTCATAAGTTTTCTCCAGTGCTTGCCCACTCGACGCGGAGTCTAGCAAAATTTTAGTGTGTGGGTCTAGACTTTCTACAAAGGTGTGGGATAACACCTCATTAGACTACTGGTGATGAGGGCAGTCTCTCAACAATCACTTGAACTTCTCCTAGGCCAAGTATAGATTTTCTTCCGGTTTCTGCTTGAAATTGAGCATTTCGCTTCTAAGCTTTACAGTCTTACCGGAGGGAACGAATCTGATAAGGAACTTTCTTGCTAGGTCATCCCAGGATGTGATGGAATTTGGTGGCTCCACCTTCAACTACCTCTTCTTCTCTCCTAAAAGTAGAAATGGAAAGAGGGTAAGTCTGACATAATTAGTTGACACTCCAGTGGGGATGAAAGTGTCACTGATTTCAAGGAAGTTCTATAGGTGTTGTTATGGGTCTTTATGTGTCAATCCCCTGAATTAACCATTAGAGTGAAACAACTGCACCATGTTCTGTTTCAGCTCAAAATTGCCTCCAGGCTCCGATTTGCGAATGCTGGAGGTCACATTTGTCGCAAGTGGGATTGCCACTTTGCGAACTAGTCTTGCTGCCATTGTTTCGGGAAACAACTCTTTCTGCCCAGCTGGTGGAAGCTGTCATACAAGAAATTGTCTTTGTAACTCCTGCAGCATTCACTCAAGAGCCTCTCTCCATAGCAAGTGCAACTATTGTTCAGGCTCCAACAATGGATCCACCAATTCTCTATTCCTTACCAGTGTTGCAAGGAAAAATCTGTTATCTACAATGAAACATACTAACACCAAGATTTTAAACACTTAAGAAAAATAAAAATTACACAAAAACTAAAAAAATTCACCAAAAGTTTCCAGTCCTGGGCGCTAAAAACTTATTGCGCTCCGGCGCACGCACAAGCGTACGTGGTCGTACAAGTAGTAAAGTGACTCCAAAGAATCAGATGTCGAACCCACAGGGACTGGACTTTTAAGCGAATATTCAAGTTCAAGTATTAAATTAAATTTCACAAGTGTTGATTTTAAAGATTTGAATTTTTTGTTATAAAATCTACGGTGATCACAAATAATTCAGGAAACAAGGACAAGAAGCATCTAGAGTTAAGGCGTAACAATCATGCAATATAACATTCATCTCAATTCAAGTACGAAATTTCATTTATTGTATCACAGAGTTAATCACAATGTTCATGGTCTTTCGAGCCTCTAAACACAAAAAATTAGTCTAACAACTACATCATTGAGCGAGGATGTGACGTTCTAATTCGTGAGAAATTAACTATGTGGAGTAGTTTACGGGGTTTACTCCCTTGGTCATGGAATTTCGTACTTATAACCATTTAACCTAGAATTAACTTCACAACTACGTCTATGAGTAGTGATGTGACAATTTAATCCTAAGTGTCTAGCTATCTTCCCATTTTATAGTCAAGCGAGGTGAATTAGGTATATTGCTATCCTAACAGCGAATCAAGTCTTGAAGACAGGAACTCACTTCTTTCATTCTTAGTGCTAACCTAGGTTTTGCTCTTTCAAGCTTTGCCTAAGCTTAACAAGTACATTCTAACGGTGATCAAGCATTAAAATGATGGAAAACAAGATTACAAGACTAACAACAATGAAAACTTGAACTAACAATGAATTTAAGCAATTTTATTCATGCCATGTGGCCTCAACCCTAGAAAAAGGATTTTTAGCCACTCATGATCATACAAAGATTCAAAAATATATTTGAATTCAAGTACTTACAAGAATGGATAAAAGAGAAGCAAGGAAATTGAACCCTAGGTGAGTTTCCATATTTCTCCCTTCACTCCTCTCTGCTTTCCAGAAAATAATACGTGATAAATGAAATATAAGCCTAAGTGTTTAATTTATATTAAGTGGGATTTTTCAAAAAATTTTCGAGGATGAACTTGCTCCATGCCACATTGACCATCACGACATAGCATTGGCGTGACGCAGAACCAACGCGGAGTGCTATTGGAATGCGGTGTTGGCATTGGCCTAGTCGGGCGCCAAGGGGCGTGTCACCAGTGCCATTGCATAGCTCACCTTCCATGACATGGACCTCAGCATACAGACTATGTTGCGTGGCATGCTAACCTATCAGGCAGCTTGCATCTCATGACATCTTCATGCGACTCCTTGGCCTTTCATTCCGAGCTTTTTTGTTCCTTGTGCTAATTCATATTTAAACCCTCCTAGCATATTTCACCTACAAAAAAATGGACTAATCACATTGGTTAGTGTATGCACTTGAATATTAAAAATCACATGAGAATGTAATTAATTAAATCGACAAACATGACTAAACTAAGTTATAAAATAGCACTTAGGCATCTAAATATATCCAAGATCACCCAACGTTCTGAGCAATGATGCAGGCATAAGATTAAAGCTTACATCCAGATCATAAAATGTTGATCCAACCTATCTATTTCCAATGATGAGTGGAATAGTGAAGCTCCCCGTATCCTTCAACTTTGGTGGAATCTTGTTTCGCACTCGGGAACTGCACTCCTCTGTAAGAGCTACAGTTTTAACCTCTGTGAGCCTTCTTTTATTTGCCAACAATATCCTTAAGATATTTGGCGTACTTTAGAACTTCTTGAAATAACTCTACCAATAGTAGATTTACATGCACCTGCTTCAAGACGTCTAAAATTTTCTTGCATGTTGCGTTCTCTTTTGCTTCCTAAATCTCTCTGGAAATGGGGGAGGTGGTCTGATTTCCAGTGCTTTTGGCTATGAATGACTCGACTCACCAATCTCTTGCTTTGACTCTGCAACTTGTCTGCCTCTGCCTTATTGTCTCTGGATATCACTTCACCCAACTTCTTCCTACCATGCAAAGAAATCGCGCTTACATTCTCTTTAGGATTCTTCTTTGCATTACTTGGAAGTGCCCATTGCGGTCTAGTTATCTGTTGAATTGACAACTAGCCCGTTTGTCTCTCCAACTCATGAATCGACTTCTGCATCTCATTACAATTTGAGTCTGCTGAACCATCTATTGCTTCATGGTCTTCTTTAATGAACTGCTAGGCTGCTGGCCATGATTTTTGGGGGTCTCTAAAAGTTATGATTTCCTCCCCATGGTGGATTAGTTACATTCTTGTACCCCTGATTATAACTATTCCCTTGAAATCCTCTACTGCGGCCTTGTTGCCCCACAAAATTGATTGATTCTGGGTTTAACGGAGAACCTGAATAAACATGATTTTCTCCACATACCTCACATGATGGTGGTGGGGTCTGAACTTGTTGAACCTGATTTACTGCTCGTGTGGTCACTAACTTATTACTCATATTCATCAACCAACTGATATACGACCGAATTGCATTCATACCATCAACTTCAACTTTCCCTAGAACCTTTGTTGCTGCAAATTCTCTACCTGAGTCCTAGTAGTCTTGATTCCCAGCTGACATGAGATTCAATAAAGTTTCTATCTCATCATAGCATTTGGACAGTATCTGTCTCTATGCAGTAGCATCAAGTATAATCTTAGACTCTGGCTTCAGTCCCTCTATAAAATTATACCCAATAATCTCCTTTGGTTGCATATGATGTGGGCAATCTCGCAGATATCCTTTGTATCTTTCCCAGGCTTGAGCCAAGATTTCACCATCTTTTTGGATAAACCCTAAGATCCTTCCTGTCAACTCCGTTGTTCTCCTCAAAGAGAAAAACCTATTTATGAATTTACTAGAAAGAGCTTCCCAAGTGGTGTTGTACCCTACTGACTCATTTTGAAGCCATTTTTTCGTCTCTCCAATCAATAAAAATGGAAATAAAGTGAGCTTAACATACTCATCAAAAATATTTTGGTAATGAAAATTCTCACTTAGTTCCACAAGTGTCATCAAATAACTGTGGGGATCCTCATGTGGCTTGCCCTAATACTGACAAGTGTTTTGAACTAACCGCACGGTTCCCTCCTTCAATTAAAGTTTTCCAGTGATAGCTGGTTTGATGATCTCTTTGGAAGCGTTCTCCAAATTCATCCTAGCAAAGTTTAGCACTGGAATCCGATCTGGGTTGTTGGCACGTTCTTGCTCATTTTTCTCTGCCATTACTGCTAACCAATAAAATGTTCTTTCTATTTCCATATCAAAGTGAGCCAAGGTTGTCCCTGACTTTGAGTAGTTGGCATACACTAAACAAATAACACCTGAAATATGCAACAACCAACAACTAACATAAAGTATGAAACAGTGGATTAAAAATTCCAACCAAAAACAATTAGTCAATAATCAAGTCCCTGGCAACGGCGCCAAAAACTTGATGTCACCAAGCGCACACATAAGTGTATTTCTTCAAGTAATATAGGACGGTGAACTTCAGATACGGTACCCACAGAGACTTGTCAGATTAAATGTTTAGTTTGAATCTTTATTTCACTATTCAAGAAAAACAAAATTAAAGTTTTTGAAAGAGTTTTGATATTATTTTCTACTAAAACTTGAAATATAAATCAAAGCTAATAAAAGAAATTCATTTACAAGAGAGTTGTAATTCAAATGATGATTAAGATCCAGAGCCTTGGCTTTATTGCTTTCAGTTGAGTTTTATGGTTCAAATACACTGGACTAAATCTTTCAAAGACTGTTAGTTTCAAGTTACGAACTCATTTCTCAACTTATTCTCCCTAATAGTCGAGAACTATCTCACGAATCCTAACACCTATATTCTTATAGTTGCAGAAGAATTATGAGATGACAATTGAAGATGCTTGACTCAACTAAGTAGGGTTTCAGGGTATATTCCTATCCTCAACAACGAAATCAATTCCCTAAAATCTTGACAAGGAATAGCAACCTACTCTATGCTTCTTTAAACCCTCATTTGTTCCCTCTTTCGAATTCAACCAATGAGCCAACAGATTGTATTCGAAAGATGATTAGATTAACAAATAAACATGAAATCAAGTAAGTATAAACAATCTTGAAAAGAAGATTTAATTGTTAAGAATAAATGAACTTTCAAAATACAACCATCAAGCTTGTAGCCAAAACCCTAGATTGAGGGTGTTTATCCACTCATGTTCAAGAGTAAACCCATAAAAATCATCATTCGAATAACAAAAAGTAAAGAGTAATGAAGAAAAACCTAAGAAGAAAATGGAACTTCTTGTCTCTTAATCTTCCCACAAAACAACGTATACTCATTGATTCCCCTATTCAGATGCCCTAGTGATGTATTTATAACCATGAAAAAATTTCCCATTTTGCCCTTGAGTAACTCAACATTGGACTTAAAAATATTCCCAGACAGGACCTAGTGCGCCACTTCACCCGTCTCACTAGATTTGGCTTGAATTTCTTCTAAAGTTTGGCTTTTGACACACCACTTTTGCCATCTTACCAAGGTGTTAGTCAAAATTCTGCAATTAAGGTGTTGGCGCGCCACTTTTCTCAACGCACCAGAGTGTTAGAAAATTCTCAATTTTGATTCCTCTCTAGCGCGGCACTTCCCTCAATTCTCCAAGGTGTTGATCAAATTCTTCTGAAGTTCAATGCCTGACATGCCACTTCAGCAATAGCACCAACTTGAGCAGAATTTCTCTGAAGTTTGATAGCTGGCACGCCACTTCTCCCAATTCACCAGGCCAAGTTTTCCTCGAATTCTTCTTTCTTCACACCTTGCACCTTTTTTGAGTATTTTTCTATGCGTTACCTGCAAAAATAATCTAGAAACATCTATTAGCTATTTCCATAAATACTTTTATGAAACTTTGCATGTTATAAGGATAATCTTCTTGAAACATGAAAAAAGATGGGTCAAATATGACAAATGGGCATATGAATATGCCCAACATCAACCCATCTCACACAGATACACTCACACTAAACAGCGCAACCACACATATACACTGAGAAACATATAGACAGAGGGAGAAAAGAGACGGGGGACCAAAACAACAACTGAAAAAAATACCCGCACAAACAGAGACACGAGCAGAATTAGGAATTTGGGCTTGAGTCTTTAATATTTTTTCTAGTATTATTCGAGTTGTCCGAGTCGGAGTCGCTAGCTTATAGTCTCGATGATTTTCGACCGTGATCGCTGCATGACATAAGGTAAAATCTTATCCTATCTCAATTAAACTTTATATTTAATTTTATAATTCATTAATTATGTTTGGAATGGGCTGATCATTTTGGTCAACCGGATGTAATTGCAAATGTGTGTAATGAAATAGTTTTTGATTGTTAGTTTTATTCGTATCCTATTGTATGCTTGTAAGGTGTGTACAACTTGTGATTTAGCTTGAAATAACTTTGAAGTTTGAAGTTTTAGGTGTAGGTTGGCTGCCCATTTTTGAGGTCATTACAGCCATGATTTGATTGTCTGAATATCATTATAGATGCATAGTTACATTTCTAATTTATTGTTCATTTACAAGCTGCCTTTTAGCCTCTAAGTTAGCATAAAAATTCTCCAGAAGTGTTAGGCATAAAATGGTTAACCAACATCTATATGATTTAGTTAAATATTTTCTCCTTGTATCTTGATCATAACTATTTGATTTGGATGCCAAAAAATATTGCCCTTCCCTTTGAATATATTGAACCTAATGAAGTTTCCAAATGATAAGTATGAAGGATGTGAAATGAAACTTTGAAACTATTTCTCCTTCTTGTTTGAAGATTGATTTGTGGGAAGTGTTCTTTTGTTGTCTTGTGTTTACACATGTTTAGATTTAATTAAAGTAATTGGTATTCAAAGAAGTAGTTAATACAATGGTAATGATCCTTGCAAGTAAACCATCTCATCTTTTCCTTAAGTTCATTTTTTGACTTTACATTTCTAAATCTTCATCATGTGTGCAAGGATGGTTGTGGGAGACATGAATTTAAATGTTTTTTCCTTTCTTAGGACCAATGTATATATTATGTATCTTCATTACTTTTAAATGTTTAAGTGGAACAGCTAGCCCTCTTAATTGGTTAATTGTTTGTATGTGTTGAATCTTTAGTCAAAATGGTAATAAGGCATATGAGTTCAATTGTTTTAAAGAGGGTTTCTCTCTAATTTAGCCTTTGTTGTAAGGTTGGGGTTTCAATAAGTGTACCCAAATGTGACTTAAAGAGATATTTCTATTTATTTGGGACTTGAATTTTTAAACTTATCTTATAATATAGCTGCTATCTTGACAGACTTTCAGGAAAATAGAAGTAACTAGAAAGATTTTATTTGTCTAAGAATTATTAACACCCTTCTTCGATTTTCAAAAGTTGTCGTTCTTAAAGATTTATTCAACTACTACATAAGCTAACTAGTTTGAAAGCTATTGTTGAGATAACTCTAAGCTATTGTTGAGATAACTCTCTTCTTTATATATTTTCTTGATTAGTTAAATAGTCTCTCATCCTTTTACTCTTTTCTTTTTCATTGAAACAATCGGAAAGCTAGAGTTCTTATTTGAAACTCGATCAATGGCCAATAAACATGGGCCAACAACTATTAGGATTCCAAAATATGAATAATATTCATTATTTAAAGTGGTTCGTTCGATCATTCATCGAAAGGAGAGCCGCTATTGGAGTCAAGTATTAGGAGTTGAGCTCTTTTAAAAGTCCAACACTTCTTAGTTCCCTCCCTTGTGATTCACTTATTATTATTATTATTATTATTATTATTATTATTATTATTATTATTATTATTATTATTATTATTATTATTATTATTATTATTATTATTATTGTTATTGTATTATTATTATTATTATTATTATTATTGTTATTATTATTATTATTATTATTATTACTATTATTATTATTATTATTATTGTTATTATTATTTGTTATTATTACTTGCTTATTTCATGTGTGTTTGTGTATTTTGGTGCAAACTTCCGATGTTAGTGAATGATTTCCTCTTCGTAGGATTTATTTTCTTTCTATAAACACGTTTTAGATTGTTTTTCATACTAATAATTGTCTAAATATTTTTTAGGAAAAAGAGCCTAAATATGATATTATCCTTTTAAAAGGTTCAATGGCGTGTACAACTTTCTTCCTCGTAAATAATGTCTTTAAACATGTTTATTTTTCAGGCAAATTAATAATAAAAGAGGCAACAAATTAATTTTTTTAAAAGTTCAAATAGGTTATCTCCAAACATTAAGCCCAAGTAGTAAAAATCGGCTATTTTTTTATTTTTTTTGCTAAAAAATTGCCTGCTGGCAAGCTTTGTTTTAAGCAATATTTGCAGAAAATCAGGCTCATTTTAGCATTTTCTTCAAAAGGGCTCAAGTATGAGGTATATACTATTATTTTACCAATATATTTTATGTACTATTATATTATATTATACATTATCACATATGCTCTAATATTCACATATTTATCTCTACACACACACACATATTATTTTATATCCAAAAACATGTTGCATATATTATTTTACACACACGCGCGCGCACACACATATATATGCATATATATATTTATATGTTATTTATAACTCGCATATTCCCTTACACATACACGTCTTTTCACACACACACACACACACACACACACACACACACATATATATATATATATATATATATATATATATTATACACTCTATATATACTACATACACACTATTTTAGAACTACTTTACATATTTTCACTCTCCACATTACATCTTGCATATCATAAGTATGTCATTTTCGTATATACATGTGTATTACTTATATTTTATACACCATACATTTTTTACTATAAATTAGTTTTAAATTACTTTATTATATTTTTCTCAATTTATCCAAACTACCACCTCTTAATATATGTATATCTCACATATCATTTTTATATATTTTATGTATATCACTTATATATTTGGTATACCTATATATTTAATTTCAAATTATTTTTAAATTATTTCGACCCATTTTTATCATTCCTTTGAATACCTTTTTTCAGCAAGTAATAACGAGAATAAGTTATCCTCTAGCACATGTTAAACTAAATTTAAAGACTATCTTTAGATACGCTCCGAGGGTACCTAACACTTTTCCCTTGGAGTAAATAAAATCCTTACTTAGAATTTCGACGGTTTTCACAAACTAAAACAGATTTTATATTTTACAAATAGTTTTCCTAAATGGTGGCTCTAAACTTTTTAAAACCAAGTAGAAAAGCCAAATGTTGCAAATATATTTTGACCCGTTCAAAATAAGCACGCGACAATAGTATTAATAACTGAGAAGAAATTCATGCCCGAAACTATGTATATCAACGTAGGGTGTGAATCATTCTGTTGGTTCGGTCAAATCCTCTATATGCCCCCGGTAAGGGCTTGCTATCTTGTTAGCAATCATGTCATGTATATCTCATATTCATTAAATTATGAAGTGACTTAACCGATCGGGTAGAGATCAGACTCCATATGCTTACGGTAGTTTATGTCGGTTAAACAAAAAACCTCCCATAACAAACTAATGAATGACGAAAGATGAATACGATACGGTCAATCATCTGATTTTGAATATGTTTCTTGGTTGTTCTTCTATTTCAATTATATTCATGTTCTCATTCTGCCATATTACATACGTTAAAGTATTATGAGTAATTACATCTTTTTTCCAGGGGCGCTATATTTTAAATAATGTAGGCTCAGGTACATAGGTAGAAGATCGAGCAATACGTTAGGTTCTACACATTCTGCTTTAGGTGAGCCCCGCTTGCTTTTGGGACTTAGCCGTTACATTTAACATTTTTAGTTTTTTCTTAGAGGTATGTCGGGTGTCTTGTCTTAGTAAAATAGGTTATTCATTTTGTTAGAGGTTTCATAGATTAGACAAGTATGGACTATTCAATTATGTAAATTTGAAAAATTTATGAAATATCTTGTTTTGATCTAAATGCAAACTTTTTGAAATGGATATTTCTTTATTCTTAAAGTATTTTGCTTATGAATGAATTTATCTCGTCTCTTCTATATGTTAAGAGTTATATCATGTTAGTTGGTTCGCTTGGACAAGTTAAGATATCAAGTCCCAGTCTCACCTAGACCTAAGGTCGAGGCATGATGGAGTGGTAGATGTATATATCCAAGAGAGTTGAGTATGTGAGACATCAGAAGTTCGATCATGCTACGCATAAGAGGTGTCGTACTCTGGCACTTATAGTGACATCTTATCTAGAGGTTGGGGATCTTCTAGGAGGAGTTTCATCAGCATTTTGGTAGACACATTCATGCAACGAATCAAGCATCCGATGGATGTCAGTCCGGATGATATTTTTATCTTTTAGGACAGGTTCCTAAGGTTACTTTTAAAGGCATTCAAGTAGTGCTGGTTATTCTGGTTATTCAAGCTCTTCTCAGCAGATGTTGGTATTCAAGTCTTATTTTTCGCGTTGTGATCCAGGGCATTTCAAGAAGGATTGCCCACATCTTAGGCAAAGAGGTTAGCACTAGGATTCTTAAACTCTTTCTACAGAAGTAGTACGACCGACAAGGGATCTAGGCAGTTCTCATTCAAGTAGAAGTGATGCACAGGAAAGCTGGGTTAGTAGTAGATGAGTTACTTAAGTTGAGGGTAACTGTGCTCACTGTTATGCATTCCCAGGTAGACCATAGGCAGAGACCTTCGATGTTGTTAGTACCAAGTATTATTTCTGTATGTCATCGACCAGATACATTTTTTTTTAAAAATCTTGGCTCTACTTTCAACTACGTGTTTGCGTACTTCACATCAGATTTTGATAAGCTTTATGACTCTCTTTCTATGCCAATACGTATTTCTACTCCCGTCATGATTCCTTAGTGGTAGATTAGGTGTACCGATCATATATTGTTTCTTTGTTGGAGTATGACATGTGGGTTGATTTGATTATTTTGGATATGATTGATTTTGATGTCATCGTGGGTATGGATTGGCTTTCTCTCTGTCGGGCTATTTTTGATTGTCATGCCAAAACAATCACTTTAGCTATGTCAGGTATTTCTAGATTTGAGTGAAAGGGTACTCATGGCCTTTATTTGAGAAAGGTGAATTCATTCTTGAAGGCTCAACGATTGGTTGAGAAGGGTTGTCTCTCCTATTTATAGCCTATGTTCGTGATATTAGTGTTGATACTCCTCTATTGAAGTCAATACCAGTGGTGAGAGAGTAAAACACGTTGATTAGAAAAATAAGTAAAATTAATGTTACACTTTCTTTCGAAACTAAACAACAAAATTAAGGAAAGGAGTAACTTCTGGTCTTCAAAGAGCACACCTAAATAACTGAAAGATTTCTAGCACATATCTAGAAATTTCTTTTTTACCCACCATTGTTGAATTATTCATTCAACACCTACCCAAGCCACCATTGTTGAATTATTCATTCAACACCTACCCAAGCCACCATTGTTGAAGAAGAAAGTTTCCCCTTTCACACCTCCATTCATACCACCTCAACCCTCTATAAAAGGAGGGTTAATCTTCATTGTATATCATCCACCAAAGAGTGAATACATCTCTAAGAGAGTAGTTCCTAGTGAGTGGAGTGAGTTTTGAGAGTTTTTTTTGTGAGTTTGAAAATCTCTTTGTAAATTCTATTCTTGAGTAATAGAGTTTTATTTTTCTCTCAAATTATTCCTTACAACTCCGTAATGATCCTGTGATAACAAGTGGTATCAGAGCCTCGTCGGAAGTGCTCATCAGAATTGTGTAAGGCTGAAAATTTTTGAGAGTTTCAAAAGTACTCAAAACTCAATTTTGAGTACACCATTGCATTCCTCTCGTCGACACGAGTTCATACATATTTTCGGAACTAAAATCCGACGTCGTATGAAGTCGTAAGAGCTCCCAAAAGAAATTGAGGAGGAAGACGATTTACAGTACTCTACTGTAGTAATTTCTGCAAGATTTTTTCAGAAATTACATTTCAGTCCCAAATTCGGTGAATTAATCACTGAAAGGTGATAATGACAACAGAAGAGTCAACATCATCTTCCGGAGCCATGATTATGCTCACTGCCACCAACTACACGCTGTGGAAACCTCGAATGGAAGATCTTCTCAGTTGTAAAGATTTGTTCGACCTTATAGAAATAAAAGGTGTAAATCCTAATCCCGACAAGTTGTCGGAATGGAAGAAATTAAACCGAAAAACTATTGGTCAAATCCGACAATGGATTGACCATAGTGTCTTCCACCATGTTGCACAGGAGACAGACGCATATGCCCTCTGGAAGAAGTTGGAAGATATGTACCAGGCCAAGACCGCTCGGAATAAGGCTTTGTTGATGAGACGCTTAGTCAACATGAAGCTGAAAAGTGGAATTTCAGTTGCCGAGCATACCAGTGAGTTCCAGAGCCTGGTGAACCAGTTATCATGTGTAGAGATGCCGCTTGGTGATGAAGTTCAGGCACTTCTACTTCTCAGTTCTCTCCCCGACAGTTGGGAAACGCTGGTGGTTTCTCTCAGCAACTCGGCCCCAGATGGAAAACTTACCATGTCTATGGTTAAAGATGCCCTGTTCAATGAAGAGGCAAGGAGAAAGGACATGGACACAGATCAGACCCATGCCCTTATTACAGAAAATCGTGGGAGACAACAAGGGAAACAACGAAGGAGTAGTGGAGGCAAATGGAGAGGCAGGAGCAAGAGCAGGGGTAGATCCACAGATGGTAGAAAACCAGCATTCAAGTGCCATTATTGTGGAATAGAGGGTCATATGAAGAAGAATTGCTATAAATGGCTAGAAGAGCAAGGCCAGAGCAGTTCGCAATCGAAGAATAAGGGTGGAGAAACACTAGTTACTATCCCTGGAGATGTAGCTTTCTGTTCAACACATTATGAGACATGTTTTCACGTGTCAAAAGAGGACACAAAATGGGTGGTAGATACTGCAGCATCTTACCACGTAACTCCTCATAAGGAATACTTCACAACATACAAAGCCGGTGACTTTGGAGCTGTGAAAATGGGAAATTCCAGTTTCTCTGGGATTGTAGGAATTGGTGATGTACAAATAAAGACAAGTTCCGGGAGTACAATTACTCTGAAGGATGTCCGCCATGTGCCTGACCTTCGGCTGAATTTACTTTCAGGTATAGCTCTTGACAAACAGGGCTATGATAATCACTTCAGCAAAGGCACATGGAAGTTATCTAGAGGCGCTATGACAGTCGCTCGAGGTCATATTTGTGGCACGTTGTACAAGACTCATGTGAAGATATGTACAGATAGCCTCAACGTAGCAGAAAAGGAGGCTTCACAGAATTTGTGGCACCAAAGACTCGGCCACATGAGTGAGAAAGGGTTGTCTACCCTAATAAATAAGGAGCTTATCAATGTTGACAAAGATGTTGCACTAGATCCTTGCAATCATTGTCTATTTGGTAAACAACATAGAGTCTCGTTCAAATCCTCTTCAACGAGAAGATCAGAGTTGCTCAGTCTAGTACACTCTGATGTTTGCGGTCCCTTAGAGATTGAATCACTCGGTGGAAACAAATATTTTCTGACATTCATTGATGATGCTTCTCGAAAGGTATGGGTGTATTTCCTGAAGACAAAGGACCAGGTGTTCGAGTACTTCAAATTGTTTCATGTCATGGTAGAGTGTGAAACAGGAAAGAAATTAAAGTGTCTACGGTCAGACAATGGAGGCGAATACTCTTCCAAGGTCTTCGACGTGTATTGCAAAACATATGGTATTCGACACGAGAAAACGGTCCCACGCACCCCTCAACACAATGGTGTAGCCGAAAGAATGAACCGAACAATCATGGAACGTGTTCGAAGCATGATCAGTATGGCTAAGCTGCCAAAGCCATTCTGGGGAGAAGTAGTCAGAGTCGCCTGTTACCTGATCAACAGATCACCATCAGTACCACTGAATTTTGAAGTTCCAGAGAAACTGTGGTCTGGGAAGAATCCATCATACTCACACTTGAGAGTATTTGGATGTTTAGCATATGCACATGTATCCAAGGAGCTCAGACAAAAGCTCGATGCAAGGACCACTCCATGCATTTTCATTGGCTATGGAGATGAAGAATTTGGATACAGATTATGGGATCCAAAGGAGAAAAAGGTGATCAGAAGTAGGGACGTGGTGTTCCATGAAAACCAGACAATAGAAGACATTGAAAAACCCACAATGTCTCAGAAGTCAAATGTTGCTGCTCAGATGCCAGAAGTAGTAACAGAATCATTTGTGAGAAATAACGATGAAGTACCAGAAGCAGAAGAAGAGGAAGAAGAGGGTGTTGAGCAGGGGGAGCCACAAACCCCTCCACCAGAAGCTTCAGGTCCATCACAAGGCTCAGATGATGGTGAATATCCTCAGATTGTCAATCCAGAAGTTCGTAGATCTGAACGAGGTCGGATTCCATCCAGAAGATATACAGAATCCGAGTATCTTCTGCTTATCGAAGATAGAGAACCAGAGAGTTTTCATGAAGCTATATCTCATAAGGAAAAAGAAAAATGGCTGCTTGCAATGCAGGATGAAATGGAATCTCTACAGAAAAATCACACTTATGAGATCGTAAAACTTCCAAAAGGGAAGAAGGCACTGAAAAATAAATGGGTGTTCAAGCTAAAGAAAGATGGTAGCGGAAAAGTGGTGAAATACAAAGCAAGGTTGGTAGTCAAAGGATTCCAACAGAAGAAAGGAATCGACTTTGATGAGATTTTTTCACCAGTAGTCAAGATGACTTCAATCAGAGTTATACTTGGATTGGTCGCAACTATGAACTTGGAGCTTGAACAAATGGATGTGAAGACAGCTTTTCTTCATGGAGATTTGAAAGAAGAAATCTATATGGAGCAGCCAGAAGGTTTTGAGGTTTCAGGTGATAACCTCGTATGCAAGCTAAAGAAAAGCTTGTATGGTCTGAAGCAGGCACCAAGACAGTGGTACAAGAAGTTTGACTCTTGTATGGTAAGTCAAGGATACAAGAAAACTGTAACAGATGAGTGCGTCTACATTCAAAAATTTTCAGACGGGGATTTTGTTGCTCTTCTACTATACGTAGACGATATTCTAATCGTAGGAAAGGATGCAACAAAGATTTGCCAGCTGAAGAAGGAATTGTCTAAAGTTTTTGACATGAAAGACTTAGGACCAGCTCAACAGATATTGGGAATGCAAATAGCTAGAGACAGGAAAAACCGCAGATTATGGATTTCTCAAGAAAGGTATATTGAACGTGTGCTTGAAAGGTTCAATATGAACAATGCTAAACCAGTCAGCATTCCACTAGTCAATCACTTCAAATTGAGCAAGAGTTCATGTCCCTCATCTAAGGAAGAGATCAGGGAAATGTCATCAGTACCGTACTCTTCAGCAGTTGGAAGTCTGATGTATGCAATGGTGTGTACAAGGCCAGATATTGCTCATGCAGTGGGTACAGTGAGTCGTTTTCTCTCTAATCCCGGGAAGGAGCATTGGGAGGCAGTAAAGTGGATTCTCAGATACCTTAAGGGTACAACTAATATATGTCTTTGTTATGGGGGAGTTTATCCAATTTTGGAAGGCTATACAGATTCAGATATGGCAGGAGATATTGATAGTAGAAAATCTACTTCAGGATTCATCTACAGTTTTGCAGGAGGAGCTGTTTCATGGCAGTCAAGATTACAGAAGTGTGTTGCTTTATCTACAACAGAAGCAGAATATATTGCAGCAGCTGAAGCTGGAAAGGAAATGTTGTGGCTGAAGCGGTTTCTCCAAGAATTTGAAATCAAGCAAAAAGAGTACAAGTTACACTGTGACAGTCAGAGTGCTATAGATTTGAGCAAAAATTCCATGCACCATTCCCGTACAAAGCACATTGATATTCGGTATCATTGGATACGCGAGGTGATGGATCGACAACTGTTGAGACTAGTAAAGATCCATACGAAGGAGAATCCAGCAGATATGTTGACAAAGGTGGTTACTCGAGAAAAATTGGAGTTGTGCAGAGACATAGCCGGGATGGTTGTTCCAGATATGGCTAGAGGGGGAGAATTGAAAGATTTCTAGCACATATCTAGAAATTTCTTTTTTACCCACCATTGTTGAATTATTCATTCAACACCTACCCAAGCCACCATTGTTGAATTATTCATTCAACACCTACCCAAGCCACCATTGTTGAAGAAGAAAGTTTCCCCTTTCACACCTCCATTCATACCACCTCAACCCTCTATAAAAGGAGGGTTAATCTTCATTGTATATCATCCACCAAAGAGTGAATACATCTCTAAGAGAGTAGTTCCTAGTGAGTGGAGTGAGTTTTGAGAGTTTTTTTTTGTGAGTTTGAAAATCTCTTTGTAAATTCTATTCTTGAGTAATAGAGTTTTATTTTTCTCTCAAATTATTTCTTACAACTCCGTAATGATCCTGTGATAACAATAACATGTGGGGAGGCGTATGGAATGACTCCCCTACGCATGTAATTTGGCTCATTATGGCCCAAATCCTCCTCATTTTGGATTTGAACTTGAATTATGAAATGAGTGAACACTTAGTCAGATTTTGGGATCTTCTTTCACAATAAAAATCCTTTTGATCTCTCATTGAAGTTCATTAACTTTATCCAAATTACTTTTTAATAAAATTGTGTCTCCACACACACACATATATATATATATATATATATATACACGCGCGCTATCACACTAAGAAAACAATGATAGAGAATGAAAAGTAATTATTGAGAATGTTCAATAGTACTAGGAACTGAGGCTGGGAAAGGAGGTCTGGAAGATGTGAACACTTTGGTTGAAAGTAATAATGCACTTGCAACCAAAACAGTCATATTTCCTACAACACTTGAAGGTGCATGTGTGTGTACACCTCGTGTACATAACAGGCTATATTTTTTATTTTTTTATTTTTGAAAATAGTTGATCGTATGAAGCAACAGTCAATTGACCAACTGCTAAAGTACGGTTGGAATTTTTTCTATTCTTAATCAGATATTCAAACATTGAAAAGAAAAATTATTGATAAAAAGCATTTTATTCTCTTACTAAATTTTTTCAACTCAAATCAGGATTAATTGAGCCAGTGAATTTCGAGCGGTGAATGATTTTTCTAGAAATATAATATAGCCAGTCTAATTAGTCATCAACAAGGACCAACCTGTTAATAAACTTTTAAAAGTGGTGTGGGTTGTTTTGCCTTTTAGCTTGAAAAGAGAATGTTGCATCTCAGTTAGTCACATCAAGCATTAATACTTCCCTATGCATTATTAAGCTATAATAGTTATGGGAAACTTCCTATCTGAACTGATCTTTCTTTGAGTTCAATAAAGTCATGACAACATTCCAACTATTTGAAGCAAGTTGTTTTCCTTTCTTTAGTTGAGTTATTGATCACAAACTACATAGAATAGAGACAATGGCCAATTTTTTTTTCCTTGTCCCATCAATCAGCTTTAAGCATATGCATTAGCTTGAGATAAGTATTTCATTTTCATAGGTGGTCCACTTTATAAGGGTTATTATTGATGTGTTTTGAAAGATCTTATCTTTGATTTCTCTTTCCTTGGATGATCAAGATAAGGAGTAGTTAACACTTCCCTGCCATTCTTTAGCATATGGGACATCTAATCTATGTTAATGACCCAATAATACAACCAAATCTAGCCAAAACTCAGCACTTGAAAATTTTGGCATAAAGTTTTCTTTCCTTCAGAATATTTAAGAAATCAGACGATGACATAGCTAATTAATATTATTTGAGGAATTCAATAGTAGCTCAGTTAATTAGCTACTTTATTAATGAGGTTCTAATTCTCCACTCTCATTTCACCTCCTCGTCGCCACACGTATAACAACTGTTTTTTTTTATTATTATTTTTTAAATGAAGTAGCATTATTTGTAAAAGTTACTAATATATTGATCAAAGCATGCACCAACTTTTACCTACCATATTAACGACCCAAACTAGCAAAGACGGTACGACCATTCTTTCCAATAAGTAATGACTATTAACTCTATCTTATGAAGATTAAATTCAAGAATTGTGGGGATGAATATTCAAAAATAGGAACATGTTCAAATTTCCCTTGTGCTATTTGAAATTTTGCTCTTTCTGTTTCATTTTTAGTCCAATCGTTCCCTTGTAATTATAGCAAATCGTTTCATATTTTCTCTTGCTCTATTACAGCTTCAACGTGAAATTTGTGGATTCCATGCACATATCCAAATTCTTTGAGAGAAAAGGTCCTTTTAACCCTCAATTTTTTTTGCTATAGTCTAAAATTACCCTGACACTGAAGCCCGTTAGAGCCAAGGACGGAACGAGACTCTGTCCTAATGATGGGGTAATATATGTGTGCGTATGTAAGTAAGATTCACTAAAAATACAATAATTATTAAACTTTTGAATCCTTAATTTCCAAAATATATAGAGAGAAAAATCTAAAAAATTAATTATAGATCTGCACTGCATGCATGTAGAAGTTGTCAAGTGAAGGTAATGTTGCATGGATGGGGACATTGCAGACTCTCTTCTGATCAAATTAAACTATCTTTTGAGTTCCATATATATATATATATATATATATATATATATATATATATATATATATATGCGCGCGCGTGTATCTTTTTGTAAAGTATTAAAAGACAGAAAGTGGGGCTAATCTCCCACATGCAAAGATAAAGTTTTGCTGTTATCAATTAGCTTTAAACAGTACACGCATGGCAATATTAATGATGTATGGCTCGCAAAGATTATTATACATACTTAATATTATCCTTCGCGTTTAAAAAGAAAGAAATGATTATTTTTATTTTTTTATATAAAAATTAATTTTATTAAATTTTTATAAAAGATTTTTATTTTTTGCATATAAAAAATTTTAAAATATCGTATAGTTTATTTAAATTATAAAAAAAGCAAGAAATTTTATTTCCTGATCTGACAGCAAATTTTGAAACAGAAAGGGCACATGACATGAATGTTATTTCAGGGTGCACTATGACCCTACCATAATGACTTTCAAAATGTAAGTTGAAGAGGCAAGAGTTTTTATTTTTTTAAAAAAAATTTTGGCAAGATTTAAGTTTAATAAGTTCAAGATTTAAATTTTTCGAAAATATGAGTTCAGAATTCATAATTTATACTAACTAATTAGCTCTGACTCATTTTCTCTTTTTTGAATCTATTTAGTAGGTTTTGGACATAAAATAAATGTGATTTTTCAGAAAAAAAAGAAGCAGTATTTGAAATTAAATTGAGAATTGATACTTAAAAAATTGAAGTTGTGATTTGAATATATATTTAACTTAAAAAAAAGTTAGAAATTTTATAAGTGAAAAAGATTAACTAGTTTTTCAAATTTGAAAATTCATCTTCAATTTCTTTTTAAAAAAAAAAATAAATAAATCCAATATATAACGTACGAAATATTGTTTTGAAAGTCAAGGATTATTAGCTATAAAGTTGGACGTTGTTACAGGAAAATTAACCAAGTCGCAAATAGAGTATTACAATGAGGAGCTAGCTGGTCATTTTTGCACATACTCTCTTTTCCCATCCACAACCATTGGACCGCACAAATTGAGTCTCTAAAGCATAAGCAGAAGAAGAAATTGTGTGTAATTTTCTGTGTGCAGTTATTGGGTAGGAACTGAAATAGAGGGTTGAGTTTGAGCCCCCTCAACTTTGTAATTCTGTTTTATTGATATAAAAGACTCCTACCCTGCGAACATTGTTTTGAAATTTATTTTTGGAAAAAAGAAAATTCTATTGACAAACGGCTTCTTCTCAGTTTTAGCATCTAGATTTTACCTTTAATGATAGAACTTATTTTGGATCGAATTGATCAAAATAATCATATTTTATTTGAAAGATAAATTAAAAAGACGGATTGAACTCTTATTACCTCTCGTTTAAAAAAATATTTATTTTGATAATTTGCATATACTCGACTTATATGTTAGAAGTCTTTTTTAATTTTGTGCGATCAAATACTTTCACATAAAATAATAGAGATGGAATAATTTTGGAATTTTTTCACACATATAAACCTATATAGTCTTTAGGGGGAAAATGATAGGGTTAATTAGTCCCACACTTTGAATACTCCATAGATGTCCCACAATGCCTTCTTGCGTGTTGGATCTATCTATATATTAATTTAACTTATATGCATATCTTCATGTATAAATAGAAGGCTAGCTCCTTCCTGCATATGCTTAATTAGTGAAAGATTGGTTAGAGAGATCAAAGGGCTATTATTAGTGGAAGATTAATGATGAGGAAGCTGTTGAGATTTTCAAAGTTAAAAAAAATGGTAAAACAACAGAAAGGGAAGCTCTACATTATGAGGATTTGTATAACCATGCTTTTGAGTTGGGACAACTACTCTAATTAGAATCTATATTATGATTATGGTTTTGTTTAGTTCATTGATTTCTTTGCCTTTAATTTTGTTCTTTCTTTTTCATCATTTATGTAAATGGCATTTTGTTTATCTTTTTATTATATATAAATCATCCAATGAAATAATATGGTGATCAAGGGGTACGAGAGGGCATTTCAAGGAGCTTATATCTAGTTAGGTATAAGGGGGTCAATGCATGATGTCTAAGGAGAGAGAGAGAGAAGGCAAATGGCTAATGACTTTATATATCTCAAAAGGAATATTCCATATCCCTTCCAAGAATTTCCTTATTGTTGAAAAATTACTGAAGTGCGTGATTATTTCATCAATTTTAATTGGTAACTAAAGATATTAAATATTTATCTTTAACATAATTTCGCACATTTAGATCTGATTCTTTTTCTCATGAGCTTAGTACATGAAAATTCTCTTGTACGCTTATATATCATGTTGAAGTGTGTTAATATATCATCTAAAAGCTTAAATAGTTAGACAAGTCATACTTTTTGTCATCAACACAATCCCGCACATCTGAACCTGATTCTTTTCTCATGAGCCAAGTATATAAAAAATTATTTTTAATAGTAGGTAAAGATAATAGACTAGGAGTCATAACCTTTTGTTTGCTCAAATATCATATTGAAGTGTGTGAATATCTCGTCTCAAATCTGGTTATTACCTTTTTGGAATAAGCAACAGGGTAGGACAAGAAGATGGCTAAGGGAACATTGTACTATTCATATTGCAAGAATTGAATTGATCAAAGTTCATGCATTGTAACCAACGACGATGATATTATTGGGGGTCTTTTCATCACCTTTTCCCAAATAGTTTTTTTTTTTAAAAAGATTATATATCTTAAGAATAATTAAAGCATCTTTCATTATTATATAACCATCCCCAACTAGAGCTATTTGTATGAATATCCCCACAAGATGTATATATGAAAAGACACTTAATTTGCTTATTGTTAAGTGACAAATATGAAATAGTAGACAACTAGGGAGACAAGCCGATCACTCTGTTTAATCTTCGCTCCAAACCAGTGGGACCCTTACAACCTGGCACACCCACCCAATCAGGAAACAACATCTGTCACCTACCCCTCACAATTTCTTCTCTCTTTTTGTTGTGTTTTCAAAGTTCCCACTATATATCTTGGCTCTCAAAGAATCATTGTTATTTTTCTCCATTTATTTCTTGAATTGCCAGAGAGTTCAAACTTTTCTCAAGCTTTTTTTTTCTCTCACAGTTTGTTAGTTCTAACTCAATTGATCCCAAATTGTTTGAGACTGAAGCGCAGTATAATAATTGTTGTTCCCAATTTAGTTAGTTCCATGATCATGGCAAGGGAAATAGTAGTATTGCCAAGAAAATGTAAGTTTATGTCATGGCAGAGGTGTAGTAGGTACATTCAAGAGCAGAGAACAAGGCTTTATATCATCTGGAGGTGTTCAGTGACTCTTCTTCTTTGGAATGACAAAATGATTGAGCACTTTGATGAAGAAGAGACATCAATCTAACTTGTATGTATATATATATATATATATATATTCTGGTAATTCAGCCATTGTCTTGTTTCTTTCCCAAAGTGAATGGTTCAAGTATGTGTACCTTATAATTATGTACAGTTTAAGTTCATGTAATTTGGACCAATTAAGTTTGTAGCAAAAGCCAGCAGTACTGGCGATCCGACCGTTAGTTGGCGGGTTTAATAGAACTCAATATTAGCAATCATATCCTAATGCACATACAAAAAAGTACTAATAAATATAGATATACATTTTTATAATCGACTCTCTCTTCTCTCAAACTCACAATGTTTAAATTTTGGATCAGGCAAATTATACTATAAACACGTGTGAAAAAAGTTTGTAAAAATTTAACTAAAACTAAGGTACTAGCTAATTGGAGAGAAAACAAATATAGAGAATAGCGGAGATATGAAGAGAGAAAAAAAACTACTCACACAGTATCTATATCAAACTATATTAGTTTATAATCACAACTAATGATAAAATTATGGTTAAAATATGTGTCAATTAGCTATAATTAAATTCTAACAGTTCATACATAAATATTATATATTTATTAGATTGATATAAATATGGGATACATAGTTTTTTCACCAACAGACAATTAGAATCTTCTATTTGGTCGCTCCTACTTATCATGTACTCACTTTAAAAAATCTTTTTTTTTATTGATATCCAAATTATAGGTAACTTCAGAAAAATTGCTTCTGCTATGCTTGTCCTCCTCCTCTTTCTTCACAGTTATTGTATGATAATATTTTTTGAACTTGTAGCTATTGAGGTATTTTTTTTATCTTAATTTATGTGATATATTTATTTTATTTTATTTTATAAAGAATATCACCTTTTTATAATTAAAATAATTTAATTTTAAATACTTTCCTTTTTACCGGTAACAAAATGATTTATAACCATATAAATAGTCAAGTATTTTATATCACAAATTTTAAAGCTCTTTCTTTTTCCTTAAACTTATTTCAAATCAAATGGTGTCGTATAAATTAAGCTAGAAAGAATATGTTATTTCGAAAAAGTGGTATTAAATTTTGAATATGAAAAATAAATTAAAATCAAATGAGTGATATTGGAAATTTTGAAAATAATGGTAAATCACCGTTGTTGCATATGAAATAGGTGTTATCATTGTTGTTGTTTTGACAAATTATATTGATGATTGAATTTTGTTTTTTATGATAGATGGAACTTATATTTCAAATTTAAGCTCATTTGAGATAAATTTGAATATTTGAATCGTATATTAAATTGTTGAAATTCGAAGAACAGTTGATGGTTCTGAGCAAAAAATTTTCATAACTGTCATAAGTGCAATCAAATTATATGCCTGATCTCATGCCAAAATATTGAAAGTGTAACTTTATATGTGTGAAGTTTGGTCCTGTCAATGCCACAACTTAAAAAAAAAAAAAAAGTTTGAGGTTAGGCCTTTCATTCCAAGGCCAAGTTTATTAAAAAATATCTGAAGTTGATCTTGACAAGCCATTATAATATATTTGAAGTTAAGTTTTGTCAAAATCACAACTTCAGTAAAATATCTTTCAAGTTAGATCTTGTCAAGATTACAACTTTATCTTTTTTTTAAAAAAAAATTCAAAATTACCTTGCAGTCTTGTCAAAACCATAAATTTAATAAAAAGTGTAGGAAGTTTAGCTTTTCTAAGGTCATAGCTTCAGTAAAAAACTATATAAAATTAAATTTGACAAGTCATGCTAAATTTCAGACAAAACTGTCCATTATCTAACCTTAAAAAAATTACACTTTAAATAAAAAATATTTCAAATTTTGTCAAATTTTAAACAAGAAATTTTTGCAATATCAATCTCGTAGATGTGAAATGGTTCCCAAGTGAATATATTTGCAAAAAAAAAAATTCAACTTCAAGTATAGCTTAGATGGTGGCTAAAAAACGAATATTTGTGCAACAGCACCACTATCTTTTCCTTTAAAGATAGCATTATTTTGGTAGTGGGTTGTTTATATATGATCTATTGCTCTGACCAAATTTTGAGAGACATAATTATTAAATTTTTGGGAGATAAAAATTGTATTTAGTTTTAAATTTTCTAATTGTTGACCAAAATGATGTGTAATTTAACTATAGGTTTCGTATATGACGTGTTGCAAAAAAATTCAGTTGTTGACAAAAATACAAATAAATTAAACTACAAATAAAAATTTTTAAAATGTAATTGTCATTCCTAAAGAAACAACTTATACATATTGTACCACAAGATTATTACGTGTCTTGCAACAACTAATTTCTCTTATATAGAAGTGTGGAACATAGAATTTCTCTGTTGTACAGAATGCTGCTAAAATTGTACTTTTGACAAATATTGAATTTGGAGTGAATTGGTATTTTACATCTCCAAAGAAACAGCTGCATTTAGCTCAGTTAAACATGTGTACATGTTTTTCTAATTATTGTCAGCTTTTTCGCCGCAGTCTTTTCTCAGTACCGTTGCCGTATCCTCCCTCGGTCTCTTCCTACACGGCCACACAGATTCCTCCAAAAATCTAATTCTAATTACCATTTCAATTTTTGTGCTTCAGTTTTGGTGGTTTTACTCTACAAATTTCTTTCCTAATTAGGGTTTATTTCTAGGCTTTGTTTGTTGAGTAGACTTTTGCTGTTACTTTTAGTGAGTTTATTATGCAAATTTATTTCTAAGCCTTGCCTGTTGAGTATTGTTTTATGCTTCTTTTTTTTTTATGAAAAAGTTCTGTCAGTTTGATGTTAATTTTGCTGATTCTGTGTGTGTGATTCTCTGTTGAGAAGAAGACCCCAAAATAGAAAGAAAAAAAAAAAGAAATTCTCTCTCTATCCCATCTCTATATATGCTCCTACATACGTTTATTTTTGTGTAGAAACGGATCGTAGCAATCTTTATTTAGACATGAAAAAATCAGATTGATTATGTTAGGGAGGAAATAAAAAATATCATGAGGATTCCTTAATGAACAATGATATACTTGGGAGTACTGATAATATCTTTGACTGGACTTTTCTCCATGAGGTCTATTTTTGGAAGACGTGGTATACTTGACAGCACTGATAATATATTAATTGGATATATCATGAAAGGATAATTCTCTTTCATATAAGATTGACATGAAAAAGCACAGAAGAAATGTGTAGTTCCACTTGGGACTAAGGAAGAGCCCCTTATTCTTTATTACCTGTCTCATGTAGATTTTTTTGTTTGACGATTTGATTAACAGTGGATACTTTCTTAATCAAAAGTTTATATTGGAAATTGGATAGTTTTCTTTTTGTTTTTTCT
The DNA here is from genome assembly GCA_035772735.1 of Datura wrightii. Lineage (NCBI taxonomy): Eukaryota > Viridiplantae > Streptophyta > Magnoliopsida > Solanales > Solanaceae > Datura > Datura wrightii. The sequence goes on from JASDFA010000019.1 coordinate 112,110,842, forward strand.
AATTTAAGAGTTAAAAAGGAAAAAAGAAGTGTCTTGGTAAAGCTTGAGAGCTTCTGTAATCTCATTTTTTTCTGAAACTTCTCCATTGGCACCGACTCTTTTATCTAGTAATATATAAATTGAAAAACAAAAGAAGACTTCATTAGAGAGAATCTCTAACTACTGTTTACACTTTCCACTATCCCCATCACATCCCATGCACTGCTAAAAACACGACAAAAATCAACTTAAAAAAGTTGACCTTTTTTTTGATCGATCCAAAACCGATCAATTTCATCCCCATTTTTTATGTGTGTCAGAGATTGGAAGATAAATAACCGCCCGAGTTAGTCATTTAAATATTCCGCCAAATTATTTTTAATATATTCGATCGGATACGATTGATTTTTTTATTAAAATTTCAATAAGGTTTTTTAAAGAAATCGATCAACCAATCAATTGATCTTTTTAAATTATAACTGCTATAAGTTTAATTAGCTGCTGTTACTTGCTTGATTTTTTCGTTATTATATTTATTTTGCATATTTAGTTTATAACATGCTTACTCGAATTAAGTTTCTAACGGAATCAGTATTTTTATCTGTGAATACCTCACTTTCCGCAAGTTTCACTTCAAACTGTATATATGTTCGTTGTTGTAGATATGGGGCTAGTTTTCCCCCATCTTTTTATTTTTACTTTCTCTCTTTCTCAAACCTTCCCCTTTCCCCACCAACGTGAATGCCGGCGACCCACCAGAGAAGCCCCCCACCGTTCCTCCCAGCCCCTGACGTTGCTCATGCCACCAGCTGTTCAGCACCACTGCAGCCCTCCCAACCCCTTTTCAAGTGTAATATCAATATGGGGAGATAACTAGGCAACGTGTTTTTCGGAATTACACTCTCTTTGTGTTCGTTGAGTCTCTATGTTGATCGTCTTATATTCAAGTTCCCGCTAAAGCAATTATATTTGGCTGCATTAGTAATTAATATTTTTACATATTTACTGGACTAATTTGACTAAATAAAATATTTTTTTGCGTTGAGTCTCTACGTTGATCTCCATATATTTCCTTTAGCACCCAAAAAATAAAATGTATGCATTTCGTAATTAGTCAGCAAACAGGCTGGACTTTTTTAATTCCTAATAGATGGTATACGTGTATACAATATTTCGCTGAAAGTGAAAAAAAGAAAATGGTAGTTGAAGTTTGAAGAATAATATATGTTCAGATATAAATTAATTTATCTTGAAAAAAAAAATGTGAATTTGTGAGTGAAAATCATCATTCCACTTAAAATACTGCTCGAATAAATTTTGATATTTAACTAGTAATTCAAATGCTAAAAATAGAAATTTTTATAAATAACTATATTTGGATCATAATTACGATTAGTATCAATAGTTTGCACAATTATGATTTATAGCAAATGTTCTGAAATTTGTTGTATGACTGATATAACTTTTTAAAAATTCGCTATATAACTTTCTAAAATCCGTGTTCTATCAATGATACAACAATTAACAATTTGTATCAGTGATACATCAATTCGTTTTATTTTTTCGCTCAATTTAGCTGGATCAACTGTATCTATTCGCTCAATATAGTTGTATCAGCACTTTCTCAATTTGCTAGATACACAGATACAGCCAAAAAAATATTTTCAGATGCACCATCACTATAAATTCAAATCTAGATCCTAGATACAAACCAGAAACACTTCAAAAATCACTAGATTTCTAGGTACAACCCAAAAATATTTTTAAATACAACATCATTTGGAGGGTTTAACAAAGTACTCAATTTCGCCGGATACACTTTCTCAATTTTGGTACAACCAAAAAATATTTTCATATATAATATTCATGTAGAGGGATTAACAAAGGAATATGTGTGTATCAGCGTATCTATCACTTTTATTTTGTAAGTTACACTTGTATAGTCACCAAAATGAATCATAAATATAGATCCACAATAAAATTTTCGAAACGATAGGGGAGAGAGAGAGAGAGGGGGGGGGCGAGCGAGAGAAGGAGAGAGGAGAGAGAGACCAATTTATTATGAAAATGATAACTATTTCTACATTTGGTAATATTTTAAAATTGTAGCTATATATTGTAAATATAGTAGCTATATTTACTTATTTATGTAATTTTTTCTATTAAAAAATACTTTCAATTAAATCAATATTTACAAATACCGAACTTCAGTTTGCAAATACTTTCCTTGAAATATTATGCACTGCACTCCATTTCATATTATTTCGATGTTGTTACTATTCTCATTTCTGTATTTTCTTTTTTAAATTTCTTAAATATTCTTTATATTAAGCCAAGGTTCTATCACAACAACCTCTCTATCAATACGAGATAGAGATAAAATCTGCATACTCTCTATCCATTCTAGATCCCACTTATAGGATTAGACAGGTATGCTAGATGACATTCATGACCGAACTTCAGTTTTCAAATATTTTGACATTATTTATGGACAAAAAAAAACACATACGAATCAATTCAACTAGTTAGGTATTAGAAGTAAAATAAAATCTCACAACGCATTAAAGTCTATGGAGGGGTGTGGTAAAAAGGGAAAAAAAATCAATCGTTAATTAGAGATCTTAGATTTAAGTTCTGGAATCAACTTTCTTTGGTAAAGAGCACCAAAATTTCTTGTAGTGAACTTTTTACAACGCAAATAATAGGACCAATGAGTTTCGAACAACGGATGATATATATGGTACAATTTGGGCAGTATTGAGAAACTAATATTGAACTATCAGATGTTTTGATAACTGGCAAGGTGAACTGTATTCACAACATAATAATTCAGGTTCACTACATTGTTTTAGACTTATTTTTAACTATACAGGTAAACCAAATTAATGGAGTAGACAAACAATGAGGACAGACTGTAGATCTTAGAAAATTAGATAAGGAAAGAGAACAGCACCAGGCCAAAGGAGTTCAAGGTAACTAGAAGTCAAATACATGGCAGCAGTCCAAAAGAAAACAAAATATAATTTCCTTGTGGGATCCAAAACCTAGCAAGGGAAGGCAGGGGAAAATCGAGGTTGACTAGGACTACAAGACCAACTCTATATATCATCGAGAAGGTAAAGAAGAAGGATGGATGATTACAAGATAAGCATTGCATATTCTTGAAAAACAATAGCCATTAAGAGTTCTGAAAGAGAGAGAGAGATAGATGAAGTTTATAATAGTTACAATAGAGTTAGCATATTGAGTCTTCACTTATTCTGTGATTTAGAGTCCAGAGAATAGCACTATTGTGAAATGCTTGAGAGAGTATCTCATAATAGAGTTCATAGTCTGAGTAGAGTGTATTGATTAGAAATAATCAGTGATTGTAAGGTACTAGAGTTAGTCCTTTTGATTATTGAGTTGTAAGCTAAAATTGCTCTTTGAAGGTTAGTGAAGTTGATTGAAAACCCTATTCGATAGGTTGTGATTTTTACTCTCTTGATCAAGGAGGTTTTTCAAGGTAAATCTGTGTGTTTTATATTATTAATTTAATTACGTGATAGAAGACTGATATAGGTTCAGGGTGATAGATTATTACTGGTGATGATTATTTCAATTAGTATATGAGTAGGTTTTTTAATATAAGGCTAACACCTTAAAAATTCTACAATGGCAGTACCACCAACTGCTTAAGAAGGCCAATCAACAACTAAACCACCTCTATTTAGTGGACACTATTATGGATGGTGGAAGAACATGAAGTTGAATTTTCTCATAGGTGAAAATCATAACCTATGGAATGTAGTTCTTGACAGACATACTATACATATGAAGCTTGGGGAAGATGGAAGAACCTTTGTTCCAAAACATAGGCCGGAATATGACAAATATGAAAAGTTGGCTATGGAAATCAATGCAAAAGCAAAGAAGATCCTAGCCTGTGGGATTGGACCTGACGAGTACAATAGGATCTCATCATGGACGAATGCCATTGGGATGCTTTACAAACTGCACATAAGGGAAAAAATCAAGTGAAAAATCCAATATTGATATGCTTAATAGATAATATGAACAGTTCAGGATGAAAGATGGAGAGTCCATTCACAACATGCATACTAGGTTCTCCTCAATTGTGAACGAGATCTACTCTTGGTGAAACTATTCCAATCAATAAAGCTGTGAGAAAACTGCTAAGCATACTCCCTAAATCATAGAAAATAAAGTCGAAGCTATATCTGAAGCAAGGGATCTAAATACACTAACCATGGATGATCTAATTGGAAATCTAAAGACTTATGAATTCGAGAAATCACAAAAATGAGAGATGACTGTATCAAACAAGGACAAAAACCTAGTCCTAAAAGGTACAACTGTCGAGGAAGATAATATGGCACTGCTCACGGAAGATTTCAACATATTGTCAAAATGGGATTGAATAAACAGAGAAGGATTGCCACAAAATCTATCAACAAAGGTACTTGTGAACCAATTTGTCATAAACGTGGTCAGTTGGGTCACTTTATTATCGAATGTCCACTGTAAGAGTTAGAGCATAAACAAAATCAAGCAAAAAAGGCTAATAAAGGAAAATCAATCAATTTCTTGTACCCAACAGAAGACTCACCACTAAAGAGGTTGATAGTGTAGTGAAAAGGGTTTTGACAGCCATGAGAGACTCATAAAGTGATGAATCTGAACAAACAACAGAGGTTGAAGATCAATCACTCCTGGTTGTGGATGATTCTGATGATGAGGATATCAGGGCATTGATGGCAAACTCTAATTCAGATAGTGATGAGGAAAAAGCTGAGGTAAGTTTTCTTGATTTAAAAGCAAATATTAACTCATACTATCAAAAGAAATTAACATCTCTCTCCGCAGTTCTCATTGATGATTACAACTCTGTAACAACTGAAAAGAATCAACTGATGAGTGCATATGCTTATCTTAAATATGGCAATAAGAAAGATGGAGAAAGAGCTAGAGGAACTAGTCCTAAAAATTAAAGAATTAAAAAAAATCATACTAAGGATCATCTTGAGGGGGAAATGTTACACCCCGTAAGTTCCTATCGTTTAACCGATGCATGTGTGTGTATGTTGAGAGTTTTGGAATATGACGCATACGGAAAAGGTCTTGGGGGATGAGTATACGAGCATGGTATTGAGCGAGCAGGAGGCCAGGACCGAAGGCTACGCGCATTGGGCGCCATGTCACGCAGGCCATGCCAGCACACTAGCCGACACGTCGCGCCAGTGGCCTGGAGCTGTGGCCGGCGCACCGCGCCAACCCCTGCCACCGCCTCAACTATATATAAGCCCCTTCATGTGTGATTAAATCATTCTCAAATATTTCCTCTAGGAAGAGAGAGAACTTGGGAGCTTATTTCCATTGATTTTTGCTGAATTATGCTGCTAAAATCTGTTCAAAAGCAAATTCGTCGTGGATAATGAGTTCCAGGCCTACGATGAATGTTCCTATAGAGTTATTTCTTGAAATCTCGCTCGGAGTACCAGAAATCCGCTGAGTAAAAGTTATATAAATCACTTTTGATTGAGTCCTAAGTGACTACAATTGACGGGTAAGCATTTCTTCCTCTAGACTCTCGTGAAGTTGTGAGTTTTCAGCCGAATTGAATAAAGTTGAGTTATAGTTAATATTATTAAAATATATCATTATTTATCGAGTCTTAGTATTGAAAATAGCCTTGTTCTCTCAACGTATAGCTGCAATTGAGTGGAATTACCAGCTACAAGTTGGAACTATTAGGATAAACGAGAATCAGCATTTGAGGTATGTTAAGTCTAACCTCTTTCGGCAAGTATTCTCGTCGTATAGTGATATGACCCATACCTCTGTAAGTAAGTTGAACGTATGTATGGTATGATTAGTTACTGCAAGTAGATAATAACTATACATGTTGTGGTTAGCTACTGTAATACGAATTAAAATTGCACCGTAGTATCCCTCGTCCGGAAAGAGTATATTAAGTATGACTAACGCGGGGAGCGTCGTATGAATTTCCCTGCTCACCTGTTTACTGTTTAGAGAGATTCTAATGTCTTGTTGTTGTGCCAAGGCCTTAGAAGCTTGTGGTTAGCTGTTGGGCCTAATTTGGTAAGTTGGACAGCATAGGGCGTAGCCTGGCGATATAACCTTCAGTTTGACGCCTATAGTGGCAATAAAGCTCGCCTAGAGGCCATTGGTGTACCTTGACGCCTTCAGGGCCAGAATCTTGATAGGGTGGTCATATCTTCGAGTTGGTGGCACTAGGGTTTCCCAATGAACTAAGTGATAGATTTCCATATGATTGGCTATTGTCAATAACCTTTACCCTCAGCTGACTCATTGCTTGTCGTATAAGTCACTCAGGAAACCATCCCAGCTGTTAGAAATCTGATAGACTAAGTAATGTCCTAAGGGGAAAACCTTGTCAGTGATTGGACGTGGGGTCTATACCCCAGACTACTCTTATAGATGCCCAGGCACATGTTACCATGAAAGGCTAGGTCCAGATATACCTGCCTACAACGGTGTGAACCCTCCAGAGGAGCCATCCGAAAGCCGGACAGATCAAGTTAGTGTCTAAGGGTCTAGAAGCTTAGTATCACAGCATTACCTCCAAACTAAGAATTATAGCATGTTTTCTGTGGGAAGTTAGGGCTGACTGCTTAAGAACGTATCCAGTTGGTAGCAGCCTTGTAGTCGTCCTAAGCGAAAGAATCATATAGACAGTCATCTACGACCTTGTTGTTTGCTTATGAACTAACATTGTCCTAGTATGCCCTTTAGAGTATCACTTAGGTCACTCCGGACCTCGCCCTGTTCTATCCAGGCCATAAGAGTTTGCAAACATTGCCATGACCCCCCGGTTAGGTGTAGGCACCTGGGATATGCCTATTGGAAACTATATAGACTATTTCAGGAGTGAGTAGTGATTGCGTTAGGTCTAAGGGGATAGATATGCCTTTTGAGAGGCTAGATTGAGACTAAAATATAGTACTTTGGTCAGGATTGACCTGACCTATTATAGTATTCTGTTGACCAACTTCAGTGTTGTTAACTGTGTTATTGCCTATGGGGCTATGGATCGATCATAGGAGCTATGTGAGGTCGCTTGGAGGAGCTATGTGATGTTTGAGAGGTCTATGTTCAGCCCTATAAGGTCGTATTTAAGTCCATCTACGTATGGACCTCTTCTTATGCCGTATAGGCATTACTGACCCTCCGTCGAGCCTTGTGTGCCCAGGGTGCAATTATAGGAGCCTAGCGGCTCAGACATAATTACAGGAGCCCAACAGGCTCCGTTGCAAACCCATAGGCTAGGTAGGTTGGCTATAGTTATCTATAGAATCATAATGACATTGTTAGGGGTATATATATTGAATTGTACTTGCCGGGGCTTATGGGGGCCTTGACAGGTTATTCTTGTGTTGCTTGCACCTTCCAGGCATATGGGAGTTAGGTTAGGTTCTTGTTTGTATACTTGCTTGTTAGATATAGCTTATGAATGTATAACCGGCAACTTCAGCTCTTGTTTGTGTAGTGGTTTACTAGATGCAAGTTATGGATAAGAAAGCTTACAGGTTAACTTCTTCTCCTTTTCACTAATTACTTTCGGTTCTTTATCAGCCTCTATTCAGCTTTTACTACTGTTTTATATATTCGGCACATATTATGCTCACACCCATGCATGGAGCGCTGCATACTTGCCTGCAGATTTAGACTGATAGGGTTCGGGATCTCCTAGCAGCTATTCAAAGTCGGTAGATTGGTCAGTTCCTTTCATTCGGAGTTTCCAGATTATATAGGTTTGCCCGTCTTTTGTTATGTAAGTTTTGGTTAGGCCGGGGTCCTGTTCCGACCAATATCTCCACTCTTAGAGGCTTGCAGACTACAATCCTCAGTTAGTTGGTTGTTGTTGGCCGTGTGGGGCCTATGTAAGTTATATTTTGCATATTGGCCTTGTGGGGCCTAGTGTAGCTTTGTAGCAGCCTTGTCGGCTATGATATGAATATGACAGGATGCTTTCCTTCAGTTATGACTATTGACACCCAATTTTGACCTCCCTACGCCTTATATGTTGCTTACATATATATTTTATTTACCTTTTTTACGTAAATATTCGACTTTCCTTTATATTTATAAAATAATTAATTATCGTAATATTGCAAAAATTATTTCAAACTACATCTATATGTACATATAATTTGTATTAATTTTAATTTTTGATATTAAATAATTATGTCATATATAATATTTCATATTAATATACGCCCTTATTTTGAAATATATATATTTTACTTAATCTTTATAAAATATTTACATAATTTTATTAAATTTTACAAATTTATTTGTCTAATAATATTACTTGAATTTATAAATTATTTATGTTAATAATACAATATTTGATAACTTAATTTTATTTCCTATTCATTAAATTATTTATAAAAATAATAATTTAATAATATTTACATAATCTACTAAAATTTGGAATTTATTTATTAATAATAATATTTATATGATTTTCCTATAATTTAAATTATTTTATTATCTATTTATTAAATTATCTACAAGTGTAGTATATTTATTAATTTTATAGCAGCTAATTCAACTTTCCTCCAATTCATTTAAATCTTAGCCATTTCTATCGATTCATACCAATTTTGGCCACTTTCTACTTAATTTATGCCAATTCTAGCCACTTTGATCAATTTTTGGCCATAATTTAAATATCAATTCAGTCACTAAATCAGCCAATTTAATTTAAATACCCGCGACCCGCTCCATAACCCATGATCGGACCCAGAACCTAAGGATTAATCCATCCGTTCATCAAACTTAATCCTTCGGATGAGATTAAAACCCTACCCACTTTCCTATTTCTAATATCCCACCCTCCAAACCCTACTACATTTTTTCATTCTTCCCCCTTCTCCCTTAAAACAACCGTCGCCTCTCCCCCTCTCCCTCTCATATCCCAGTTCCGGCCAAACCAACTCCGGCCGGTAACTACCGAAGATCTACCCCAACCCGCCTCCCTCTTCTCACTTTTTCTCCGGCGGACCATTGTATCCCTCTCCTATTCTCCCTCTCTCTCCACTGCCCGGAGAACACCATAACAGCCTCCATTGCCGGCCCCTCAACACCATCTTCCTCTCCCTCGCCGACCACCGCCTCCTTCCCTCCACTCGCCTCTCCTCCTCCCTTTCTTCCCTCCGACGACGACCTAGCAGCGGCACCACCTTTTCCCTCTACTCTCTCTTTTCACTTTCTCCGATCGCCATCGCCGGTCGGAAACCACCGCACAACCTCCATAATTTCCGGCAAGCGTCTGCATACCCCCTCTCTCTCCCTCCCTTCCTTCTCTCCCATATTCACCATGTCGCAGCCCCCGTTTCTCCTTTTTTTTTCAGTGCACCACCACCACCTTCAACCGGAAAAGCACCACCAAACAACACATCGCTTCCTCTCTTCTTCTCACCTCTCACTGGAAACCTGGCATAACTCCAGCCACCACTATTCTAGCTAAGCAAACAATGCATGCCCTGATCTATGGTTGATCCACGCAACGCAAATGACTTCAAAAACTCCATTTACGATAATGGATTCCCAAGATCTTTTATCTGATTCTCGTTTTTTTATTTCCTTAACTGCAAAGTCCTTTTATGATGAGATTTAGATTCCATTAATTGGCATAATATCGATTTACGTTCAAAGTTTTGCTGTTTATTGCACCTCCATGCTTACAGACACTCATTGCTTAGATATCATTTTTTTCGATTTGATTTTAACTATGTGTAAAATTTGTCTGTATGTCACCATCGTAGTAATTACACTCTACACATCTGAAGTATATGTTTACATGGCTACAATTATAAATTTAATTTTGTGACAAGAAGTGTGTTGCTCCTCAACTAGCATTCTTACGCTGCAAAAGAGGATATCAAAACTCGTATGCTATTTTGTTCTTACTCCGGTTAATTCTCGACAACCTTTAAATATCTCGATTGCCTATATATTGTGATTGATCTGTATTCACCCTCATAATTAATCAAGGAAACTCATGTTTGTTTATTTAGGCATGGTTTGATTTTTTTTCTTTCCATCACAGCTTCATATGCTAGATATGATAATTTTGAATTTTTAAATATATAAATCACGACTCATTGTTTGAGAATTTCGATAAGATTTTGATTTTATGGGATCTGCTTTGATTTAAGAAAAAATTATATGATTGATTCTTGTCTCCTTTAATTAATTTAATTTTCATTTGGATCGTGGTAAAGTAGGATTATTTCTTTAAGTATATTGATCCCATTTTTTTATTAAGAAATGAGGTCCTTTTGATAATTTTCCTCCGTTTATTTCATTAACTGATTATGTGACCTTCATTCATGCTGTAATTGATTCCCTTTTCCTAATTGGTTTGGGACAGCCTTTTATTTGAGCAATTATGGTAAAACAGATTTTTTCTTTTAAAAAGATCTTGATATGATCTTATTAATTAAGGAAAGCATTTGTTGATTATCTCTTTTACTTTTATCCCCTAATTGATTTCATATATGTTAGTTAAGGAAAAGATTCCCCTAATTGATTTAGTACATTCGTTTAAGGTAAATTAGATTAATCTCTTGAACTAATTGCTTCCTTTCCTTTTATGTCCCTTGATTGATTCTTTTAAATATTTTCTCTTTCTTTTTTTATTTCGGGGAATGGACTCTTTTCAATTTAGTGATATAAGTATGATCTTCTTTACTCCAATATATTGGAGGTTCTACCATTCAGACCTCATTTTTATTTTCTTTAACAATATAACTTGGTTTATCTTTTGTTCATCGTGATAGTATTATCAAAGTCTTGTGAATTATTTTATTCTTAATATTGCCCTGCTCTTCGCTCTATTTCTATAATTCCCTCAACCCGCCTCAACACGAGCACTGCTCGGGACCCACGAGGTCCTTCTGATCTTGAAGTGTTGAAGTTTGGGTCTCAATTTGTTGGTGAAGTCTTTCAGAATTGTTGGTTGTTGCTCTATTCTTTATTTGATTAATCCGTTAGTTATTTTTCTTTATACTTTTATGATAACAATGTGAAAACTTGTACCTGCATCATGATAATTCTTTAAGTGTGTATTCTTAAGTTTCATAATAAATCTTTTTTTTCATTATTATTATGTAAAAACCAATTAACCTATGAATTATGGATTCCCGAATATGTGTTTGTACGTGCATATCTGTTGTGTCACTTGCTTAACAGGTTACCCTAGTCCGAAATGAAGAGTCGCCCTGGACACAAAGGACTATGGATCTATTTTTATTTATTTAGTTCTTTTAATATTTGTATTAATCTGTTATTTTTTTATTATTTTGTAATAATTGTAAAAACGATAATAATAGTGAAGATGGGGTATACGGGGTTGGGGGTTTGTATGTTTTATTTATTTTTTAAATACTAGCTTCACCTAAAAAGCATGTTCATAGGATTTTAGTAATATATGCAACAACAGAAATCATGCTCATAGGGATTTAATTTTAATAACAAATGCAACGCTAGAAATCATGCCTATAGGAGTAAGATGATTTTAGTCACTTCTGCTAGAAAGCATGCCTATAAGAACTAAAACAATTTGATTTGAAGCTCTCTTGTGTTTAAATTTTAGTAAGTTCACATATAGGAATTATTTTCGGTCCGCATTTTGAATTCTTAATCAGTTTGTTCTTAATGACACTGGCATGTTTAATAAAGCTGTTTTATATCCAATCCCCTAATAAGTAACAACTTGTTTGAATCAAACTTGGTGATTATTAGTTAATGTTTATAGGTCACATATTGTCCATATCAATAAACCTTGTAATAAATTACTTGATATTAGGATACTTACGTATTTGTCATTAATTAATCTTCTCATGCCTTTATAAAAATCATGTCCATAGGATTTGCAAGCTCTCTGCATTTATTGGAGCATCATTTAATATAGAGGCCATACGAGATCTTCTATGCTAATTGTTTTATTACTTGTCTGCTTGCATTTAATCACCTTTTAATAAAGCCCTAAGAATTCTGGAACCCAAACTCCAAAATAGTAGTCCAATTGCCTCTTGGGCATTAGGATTGGGACGGATAGACATATATTAAGGCGTTAGTCTTTTCCACTTAGATCGCTTAGGCTTAATAACAATTAAATTAATTAGGCGGGTAGTAGGAAATGATAGTCTCTGTTCGCTGAATAATACGAGTAATCTAACAGATTGCAGGTTAAAACCCCCCTCTTTCTGTGAAAGAACTACGTTTGACCTAATTTCCTTCGGGAATACGTAGGCGCCTCTTCGAGGTTCGGTCCAAGCTTTAAAAATTTTTATTTGTTTGTCTTGTAATGTTTTTTTTTTATTTATCATTGTACCTTTATCTGTCAATTATTATCTACATAAATTGTTAGATTATTTTTTAATGATTCGTCTATTTCATCACCTAGTTTATTTAAGTTATTTCTACATAAAAGAGTTAAAATCAATTTTATTTGATCACTTAGTAAATCTCCCACATAATAATGAATCCGGAAGGGTCCCACATTTGTGGACCTAGAAAGGTGTCTAACACCTTCCTTTCGAGGTAACCTGAACCCTTACCCGACTCTGGTGACCTAGGCTAGTATAACAGACTCATAGGTTAGTAAGGTGCCCTAACGCACCTTAATCCGTTAGGTGGCGACTCTTCTCTTTGAATAAACCCTAAAGAGTTGTCACGTGTTGGGTCACGCTTTCCGCGAGGAAAATGGGGCGCGACAGCATGGCGACTCTGCTGGAGATTTTAGTCTTTAACCAATACGTGTTCATTAAGTGGGGTCTTATTTAAGTTTGAATTTGCTAACTGTCAGATTTAATTTCTTTTACTTTCACTTATTTCTGTCAATATTTATGACTTTACCATGAAGTTACTAACCATTTTCTTTCCTTATTTTTTCATTATTGTTTATTATTTTATTTTCATATGTAATCGTTAATTCGTAAACTGTTGATTTTTTATTAACTGGCATACCGTTCATATTTTCTCCCACTTGGGAATTTTACACTATCACACACAAAAACGGTTGCGTGGTTTCACGGCCGTTCATCATTTAAAACACCTCGAGGATTGTCTTGTGATTTGGTCGATCAGCGGTGCGTCGACGGTCGCGAGCTTCCTCACTCTCAAGTTGTCTGCTTGAGGGAACTGTGTCTAAACACATTCTTATTCTTAGATCTTGACTGTGTATGCCTTTACTAAAGAATACATATCATCTCAAACTTAGAAAAATGCAATGTGTAATGCACGTCAAAGATTTAGTGAACTTACCTCATGTCACGAAGTTTTTGTACAATCCCGAAAAGATTGCCTTCTTTATTTATGTGAATGTTGAATGCATATGTCTAATTGGATTTGTTATTCTTTTAAGATAATTTGTTTCTTTCTATGTAAACCCTCCTTGATTCCTCTATTTTTGCTTATTTGAATTATTCCACCTTATTCCCTTTATTTGTTTCCTTGTTTAGATTATTTAATCCTTTTCATATTAGAATTTTTAATCTGCCTATCAACTCTTAGAAATTGATAAGTCTTGTATTGCATTATACCCTAGGATGTCTTGATACCCTTGGTGTATTGAGGCCATTAGTTTAACCTTGCCCAAAGTCCAAAGAGATTTACAATCTCAAAAAGGACATTGTCATATCTATTTGCATTTCTATTTGAGAAATCAATTTGTCTAAAATGTAGACCATTTGCTCCTTGAGTGGGATGGGTAAACTAACCTTTCTTTATGCAGGTTGTTGAGCACCCATCCGTGTCGTATAAGCAAAGAAGAGGCTGAAAATGGAAGAACATTTCCATTTAGGGAGTAGCTTTACTTTTGTAATCTTTATTTTCTTACATTATCTTATTATGTAAATGAAGCAATAATTTATTTATTATTTTATGTATTTGGGATTTTAATGGAGCAAATGAAATGATACATTATGGCATATTTGATTTTTCAAAATGCGCTAGGCCTTTACCTCTGGCACAAAAGAGGCCCCAAATTAGAAAGATGTGTTAATCTTTTATTTTCAATGTGAAGTGTATTAATTTGTTTCTTTAATCTTTTATATACAACATGTCATGCTTGAATTTTTTACTAATTTTATTTTTCTATTTGTTTTTTATCTTGGTTATCCCCCTTCCTAAGGTTGATTTGTGCATAACCGTCCGCCATACCTTTCTCGTTGTCGATTAAAGGAAGCAAAAGGGAAATGAACGACAGTAATAGTTCAGCAGTTAGAATTGACACGGCTGCTCCAAGAGATTCCGCAGAGAGTTCTGAAAGGAGGTATCCACCCGAATGTAACGACCTTATTATAAGGATGGAGCAAAAGATGTTAGAGCTCCAAGGCGAATTATCTCGAGCTCGTAATACAACCAATCTACCGGTCCCCCTGGAAACTTCATTAGAACAACAGGCCGAGATTCATGCTTCTATCAAGCCTCACGTCACTTTCACATGTCTTCCTCCAGCATCCCATCAAGCCTCATATCCTCAAAATAATCTTTGGCATGCCTACTCGCTTCCTCAAAATCAACATTCACATAATGCCTATGCAACTCCTTCAAATCAAGTCATACCGCAAAAACCGCCCACCATGTTTCATTACTTACCTCCTACAGTTACATCCAACACGTCTTACGCCCATGCTCCAAGAGATCATACCCTAAACCCCATTTATATCGAGACTGCCCCGGTTACTCATCACATAGGAGAATCTAGACTCTCTAAGAAAGACAACTTGATACAGTCTATGGCTGAGGAACTCAAAAAGATGAACAACCGACTAAGAAACATTGAAGGGGACAACAGGATAGAAGGCCTAAGTTATGAATACTTATGCATACATCCTGACGTCAAGCTACCGGCAGGATACAAACCTCCAAAGTTTGAAATGTTCAACGGCACTGGTGATCCGAAAGCCCACTTAAGGATGTATTGCAATAAGTTGATTGGAGTAGGAAGAGATGAAAAAATTCGAATGAAGTTGTTTATGAGAAGTTTGTATGGAGATGCCCTAAGCTGGTACGTTGAGCAAAATCTGAGAAAATGGATTAATTGGACCGATATGGCTACAGCTTTTGTAGAGCGGTTCGGTTTCAATATAGAATGCACCAGATTTACACTACATTCAGAACTTGAAAAGAAAGCCTACAGAGACATTTAGAGAATATGTAACCCGTTGGAGGTCTGAGGCCGCCAGAGTGCGACCTCCAATGGAGGAAGTTCAAATGAAGGATATCTTTATGCGAAGTCTGGACCCGCAAGTGCATGATAGATTGATGTTGTTTAGTGAAAAGAACTTCGCCGAGCTCATCAAGTTAGGTGAAAAGATTGAGGACGGTATCAAGAACGATACCATTATCGAATGGGGAGCATTACAAGCAGCCAGCAAAACTTTGCAATCTGGTAGGACCACTGAGATCAAGAATGTAAACGAGGTGAATGTCGTAGCACCTATAGAAGGACAGAAAACTCCGTGGGGATACCAAGCACCTCCATTTCAATACCAATTGCCTCCATACCATAGTCGATGTCATTCTATAACTCTGCTACCTATCATGCACAACCCGCTCATTTTTAGCCTCCTCCACCTGCACTTCAAAGGCCCCCAATTTTTCAAAATCCATCGATTCAACAATCTCGCAAGCCTGCGAGACTCCGAGCAAGTTCCTCTAAGCAGTATACTCCTTTGGGTGAATCTATAACCCAATTGTATGAGCGATTAAAGGTTGCCGGCTATATCACTCCAATTCCCGCAATAGTGATGGATACCCACGCGAAATGGCTCGATCAAAATAAGATTTGTGACTATCATTCATGGATGAGAGGACACACCACAGAAGAGTGTCGAGCTTTGAAAGACAAGATTCAAGCACTGATTGATGTCAAGGTGATACACCTAAGGTGAAAGTTGATGCCCATTTAAGATGAAGTCAAAAGCTATCCTAAACTTGATTTATTCCTTTATTCGAAAACCTTTCATTTCTTGTATTCTGAACTACGTTGGACCGGATTCCCGTTTAAGAGGGATACGTAGGCTCCCTTATGGAGTTCGGTCTATATCTTAATAAAATTTCCTTTCCCTTTTTCTTTACCAACTGGGGCAGAATTTTTTAGAGGACCTCAAAAATTCAATAAATAGAGCATTTCTGCCTACCTGGGGTAGAATTTTTGAGAGAACCTCAAAAATTCAGAACTTTACATCATTTGCAACCGAAGTATACGTCATGTTCTACACTGGGGAAGAAATTTTGAGATGGATCTCAAAATTTCAGCAACGCTCAATCAAACCAAGGAGTTGATTACCGAAAAGGACGTGACATCTAGTCCGATCATCAAGCTCATGAGATCGGGATAGCAACGGACAAATAAAGGCACAAATCAGCCTTTCCCCCCTTTTAATCTTATGATTTTTTTTTGTGAGCACAGGAGCAACAGGTACCAAATTTGTAATCATTCTATATGGATATTCGAAGATATTCATTATCAACTGCAAAGTTTGTCCATGAACAGGGTTAAGCGCTACCCTCTTAGTGAGTTACTCAAAGCTGAATGTTGTTTGTTTGAAGCAAAGTATTAATGCTTTGATTTTTGAAAGGGTTAAGCACTACCCTAAATATCTCTTTTAAGGGCTAAGAATTGTCCTACGGGTTAAGCACTACCTAAATATTTCTTTAAGGACTAAGCATTGTCCTATGGGTTAAGCACTACCCTCGGATTTTAAAGGCTAAGCATTGCCTCCTAAATTTCGATCGGATTAAACGCTTTCATTCGAACTAATCGTTAATTTTGTGAAATATTATCTCATGTTTACTGGCTAATCACTTTCATCCAGTATTTTAGAGTTGCAGGCTACTCAAGTTACTCCCGTGATATCGAATCAAGCTACCATCATGCTCTTATGTTAATTGTTTGAGCCAAACTACACGCAAGTGCACATGGTCGTACAAGTAGTAAAATAGCTTTATTTCAAGCTAAGTATCGATCCCACAGGGACTGAACTATGGTAGTAGTTAACCTAAGTGTTAGTGAACAATATCTCTATGAATGTAGACAACCAAACAAATAATGTTTTATGAGGCAAGATTAATAAGTAATAAGGATCTCAGTAAAGATTATAATTTGAAGTCTGAACAATAGCAATGAACAAGCTGAGGTTAAGGCAAGCATGCATGGATGTAATTCTTAATTCAAATCAGTCAATCTTCTCTTCGGTTGCTAGTCAGGAATTAACCGCCTATGGATTGGATCTTTCGACTCCTATCCAATTAAAGAATCATGAGACCTTATTCTACATTTCTGTGATATAAGAAACTCGTGCTCTAGCCATGCATAACAGATTCCATAATTGACTAGTACGACTTTCAAATATATTCTATTCTGAACGTAAATCTTTTCTTAATTTTCTCAACTAAGAAAAGATCATATCCTACCAATTCACATCTGTCCAATTTCTTTCCTTTTCAGAATCAAAATTGGAT
Organism: Datura wrightii; assembly: GCA_035772735.1. Taxonomy (NCBI): domain Eukaryota; kingdom Viridiplantae; phylum Streptophyta; class Magnoliopsida; order Solanales; family Solanaceae; genus Datura; species Datura wrightii. Next base: position 112,128,347 of record JASDFA010000019.1, read on the forward strand.
TTCTAAGATATACATTAACATTGGCGAAACATTAATGCAGTAAAAACAAGAATTGATAGAACAACCATTGAAGAAAAGATGAAAACTGAAATGATTAATGATTACATTCTTCTACAATTATCCTTAACCTTAGTAATAGGTGAATTAGCCACTCATTTGTGGATTAAACATCTTCAAATAAGTAGAATTCATACAAGCAATTGAAATTAAAGAGAAAAAGGAAGAGAATTAACCCTAGAATTTTCGTCCTCTCAACTGTCTGCTGCCCACGTTCTTGCTCAAAAAAGTCAGAATTTTAAAATAAAACCTAAGTGTGCTATTTATACTATGAGAATTTTTCCCGGAATAACAAGCAATGTGGCACGGAATGTATCGTGGAGCACTGCCTCCGTGCCACGGTGCTATCGCGAACCTTCACTGGAACTTGAGGTTCCAGGTAATCACACTCAACGTGAAACGGAGTGCATCGCGGAGCACTACCTCTGTGCCACGGAGGTAACGCGAACCTCCACTGGAATTTGACATAATTTATTCATCCCAGGAAGACTGCCTCCGCGATGGTAGCGTGACACGGCGCCATTCCGGAGCCCCTATTTTTGCCAACTTCCCTTGTCACCTTCCACTTCTTGCTTCCGAGTCCATCCCCGCACTTCACCAACTTGTAGATTAGCTTCCAAAAATTCCTTCTACCTGCAAAACAACAATAATCATGTTGGTTAGTATAAATTCACATTTATCTAAGAATCACATGAGAATGTACACATAACAATAGATAAACAAGTAGAAATGAAGCATTTGAGTATCACTTGGGCATGAAATTCTGCCCAAGATCACTTACCCCACACTTAAAACCTTGTTCGTCCTCGAACAATACTCTCACATCTCATGCAATTGAAACCCACGCATAGCTAATTTGGCTCGACCATTCAAGCTACGGCTATATAGATTATTTAAGATAGCAAATCATCAAGAAAACATGCATGGTTTCATCAATACAATGAAGTACACCACATTAAGACCTCCTAACCTCAAGAATCGATTCTTGATCTTGGAAAACTCGTGCAAATCAACTGATCAAGACATCCGACATGAAATTTTATCTCTTGTCAAGCATGTGCCCTCGCAACACAGGATAATTACCCCATTTGCACTCATAAGATTTCAAAAACACTGCATTTAGGGGTATACGAATACGATTTCGCTCGCTCTCCCAAAGAATTCGCATGCATCATGTCGTGAACCATAAGCTTGCCTCTAGTGTTTTACTCCACTAATATAAGGATGCGTGATGTAAGATCACGTAGGACTTAATAGGTTGTAATGTAAGCTGAGGAACTAGTGAATACTGGGCTAACCAATAATAGCAACTAAATTCCCTAAGCTCTTTTCAATACATCACGCCTTCATTACGGACATTGCTTCTTCCTCCATCCTCTCATTCTTGAATTTTCTTCTTTGTTTTTGTTCCCATTTCTTTAAGCACACTCGACTTACTAGCAAAGAGTATTTATGTATCTTATTTTTTTTCTCATTCATTGATTCTCTTACTCTCTACTATTAATTAATCAATTTCAACAAGTGTACCTTTGACCTTTTCTTTAGCTTTCACAACTTCCGTTTTCCTTCCATTTCACACTTCTCACTCCTTAACACTTTGGGAAAATTATTTTTCTTAAGCGCTTAAGAGTTTTGGATCAAATTCATGGCTAATGAAAAGAAGGGATTAAGCTCGGTTTGTACCTATCAAAGAATAGGCTAAAGGCTCAATGAGGCTAACTAGGATATAACATTCAAGGTAGGTATGACAAAGGGAGAAACTTTCGGTTCATTCAAATAAATGCCTACATCCTTTCCTACAATCCACATCCTTCATTTCGTTTAGTATACACACCAGGCAAGTTCTAGACACTTCACAATAGCATGGAATAGTCGAAACCTCACCTCACACTCACTGCACATGCTCAACTTAAGACATTCACAGACTCTTCAATCAGCTAATTACAAGAATTCACTATTAAGCCTCGATCACACCGAATCGCATTCTAGGGCCTAGGTATCTCAACATGTTTAACACATTTGCATGCTTTCATACAAATCACACTTGCATCTTACAATCATGTGTTACATGTAACAAGCATTCTGAACCATTAATTAGCGACACGTTTGGGAAACAAACAAAAGAAAGAAGAAAAAGAAAAAAAACTACTCCTATCGACTACATTTCCCTTAAGACGGTCGCCATCCATCCATCATAGGGAACAGTCGCTATCTATGACGTCGGTTCAATAGGACTATTCTCGGAAAAAGCACCGAAAACAAAAACCGAGAAATCCAATATAAAAAATTTCAACAAAAAATTTCGATAGAAAAAAGATAAAAATATAATTGAAAAATATTTACACATCACACACAACAGAAGCTAAAGATTCATTACAACACCAACATCAGTAACAGAACACAAAACACAGAGTCACAGGGTCACAATTAGCACAATCACAACAAACATAAAAAAACAGCTAGCACCTAACTACTCCCACCCCACACTTAATCGGAACACTGTCCCCAGTGTTCACTTAATTGCAAAATATCAACAAAGGTTGGGTGGTGAAACTCCCTGATCAATCAAAATATTCAATTTCTTCATCAGGTGCCAGCGCTTCGTCTCCATGATCAGAATCGCCCCCGCCGTCCTCGTCCGACTCAACATCTGAGTCCTCCCAGCATGTCTCCTCATCGGTAGGGACGTCATCATCCACGGGCTCCATAAATGCGGGCCCCACTCAGCATAAGGCTCGGACATTCTCATTGAATGGGTAATCCAACTCGAGGTGGCACAGCTCATCCTCTGTTGCGGGCTATCCCGATGCGCAGCTGCAACATCTGCATCCCATACATGCGGGCATGTATTGATCATCCCGAGCATATCGCTCAGCTAGTGTGAGCACCGGCCCATAAGTAGTGTCAGGTGCCTTGGTTTTGGTGACATCCAAGGCACGCCTGTCAATATGAAGGATGTAATCTAGGGCCTCCTCCTCGATACCGTGGCCCCTCAAGAAAGTGGTAAGCAGACCACCAAACCCGTATCTATGCCCCTGATGTAGTCGGGCTCTCTTTATGGCGGAGATTATCACCGCCCCAACATTGATTTCCAACTCCTTCATCAGTGCATACACCAAAAAAACTCTATCCCGAGTGACATCGGTCTTGTGCACCCCCGGGATCAGGCACGAACAAACAATTTTCAACCAAATTCGAGTCTCCCTGTTCATCTGATAATAGGTCAATGTCTTATGGTAGCCCCTTTCCTTGTGCTACTGTCACGCCCCGCCTTGGGGGGTATGACTGGCACCTGGTGCCCTAGTAGGACCTAGACTGCTATCTGGTGAGCCTAAGCACATCTGGTGCCTGGATGGCTCTAACTCACATTTCTGGAAAAAAAGGGCTATATAATGGCTGTAAACACAGCCCCCGGCCCATTGGCCTATAGCCACCTGTACCTGTAATGACAGCTAACCAGAACATACTACTATAGAGAAACCTATGCGGGCCGACAAGGCCACCATGCTGTCTAGTTATCTGCAACTCAATAATGAAATACTAGAAGGCTACGTGACCGGCAAGGTCACCACTACTGTCAAGCTATGGCCCCACACGGCTAACATAAAAGAAGTAAAAATACTAGCAGCTATACAACTGCACGGCCTCACACGACCGGCTCAACTGACCACAGAGAAATATATATAGACTGCAAGCCTCTAGGAATAACAATAAAAATGATCGAGACAGGGCCCCGACCTACCCGTACTGTACAACAAAAAAAATGAAATACACCTCTGGAATTCAGTCTCCGGATGACAGGAGCTGAATACTCGATCGCTGACAGGAATCACGAGGGATCGCCTCCTCGTCTATGGGTACCTGCAGGCAAGTAATGTAGCGCCCCACCGGGCGTCAGTACCGCTGGTGCTGAGTATGTAAAGCAATAACTGAAAGGGATATCTGACAACAACAATACAATTGATGAAACTGAAATAGGAAGGAAAAGATTAACTGTCTGATAATGTAAAACTATGCCTACTCTTAACTATACTGGAAGGAGTGGGAGTCATACCTGGAGATGTATCATTCTATTGTCGATCTACTCGTATCTAATGTGACATGGCATAACATAACATAACATAACATAGCACACACAAACCTTACCCGGCCCCCATAAGCCGGGAGGTACAACCAGCATAAAATCTATACCCCTACCCCGGTCATCCCATCTCCTATAATAGCTATAAGCATCCTGCCGGTCCCCTGGGTATGCACTTGGGCTCGTTGAGCCTCTGACTATAACTGTACCTGAGTCCGGAGGACTCCTGAATCAACACCCGGGCGTATCCGCTCGACAGGGGTGTGTAAGGGCCGACCAAGGCACAATATGGGGAAAACTGGCATCCCATCTTCGTCCCCTATGGGACGGCATGCCACTCCATAGAGCGACGTATCCTCGTCCTCTGGCGGACGAATCGATACAGCTATCAACCCTAGGGCGGTCATGGATGCTAGGTAATCCAACCCCAAAACAATACAATGGTCTCAACTAGTAATACTATCTGCATATCTCACATACTGAAGCTAATAGTAGTAAAGTATCTATACATACTGTGTACTGAACTAGTAATGGTAATGTATACGTACTTAATACATGCTGAGACTGATAATAGTATATATGTATAAATATAATCTCCTGCCATACTGTGCTGTATACTGAGTTTCTGTAATAACATGATTTACTATTTCTGACATGCTTTCTAAACTTCATTTTAACCTATCATTCTACTTCTGAGATGCCTTACAGATATTACATTGTTTTACTGGGTTTCAACTGAATACGATAATATCCTAACTTTCTATATTACATCACATACTGAGCATGCTGCGCAGTTCCTAACACTTACATTAGAATCTATATCATGCTAGCAAGTCTCACACTAATCATAACATGATGCTTCTAATATCGTACCAACATTCGTAATAAACATAACACATGACTTCTGAATATTCTACTGGCCTTTAAATTACTTTACTATACCTAGCTTACTAACTTGCCGAGGAAACTAACTTTACATACCTTCACTTCTGATTTCCCGACTAACTGGCGTAGCTTGGTCAGTATTTCAGCTATTCCTCCCAACGGCATTCATATATATATCAATCAGTACTAAATACAACTTTATTCTGAGGAACGACATTACTTTCGATATAATTATAGCCTAAACTTAGGCCTATCGAAGGACGATCGAAAACTCGCTATTTTTCAGAAGTCCAGAAGGGAGAAATACTCACTTCACAGCTAGAAACACATAGACATTAGTTTGGAGAAATTCTACTTACCTTAGCTCGGTAGCTCGACGATTCATCGGCCGTATTTCACAAAACTAAATCCGTAGGAATGCTCTCTGCTGCTAAATACCTCGATATCTGAGGTTAATTTGAGTTTGGACAACGTTTGGCAGCATAATCGGACGATATTATATTACCCCCTTCGTTCTTTTCTCTCCTCTGGTTTTTCCTCTCTATTTCACTGGAAATTTATAAGTTAAAATGAATTAAAACCGAAGTGGGGCTTTATATACTTGGGCCTGGACAAGGCCAACGTGTCACGGAGCCAACGCAGAGGCTCCACCTCCGTGACACGCTGCCATCGCGGAGGGGCTCTGCCTCGGCTCCTTCCGCGATGGTTCGATAGGTTTCTCGTCCGATCTTTTTCCCGGGCCTTTCTTTAGCACGTATGGCCTTCAAATACGCTTAACCAACGTGCGAATAGGTCATCTAGGTGCTGGAAATCCTACGGGGTATAACATTCTCCCCCCCTTAAGAACATTCGTCCTCGAATGTAAACTTTTATTTAGAGGACTTCTCAACCTACTATCTAGAAAAATTTCGGCAGAGTTTCCCCTGTAATATAGACTATAGCAAAAACCTGAAATGCAGAAAAATCCAACACAGGTACTGCACGCAATATTTTAAGATTCACTGGATAGCTAAGTATCAATCTTTCTCATTTATACACATACAACCATAAGGTACTACATAAGTAATAATACGGACATACCTGTCGCCTGACTAGGCCTGAAATAGGTGAGGATATCTAGCTTTCATATCTTCTTCAGCTTCCCACGTCATCTCCTCACGGTTCCTGTTACGCCACAATACTTTGACAGATGCAATATCTTTAGTCCTCAACCTGTGAATCTGTCTGTCTAAGATAGCTACTGGAACCTCTTCATACGCTAACTCTTCTGTGACCTGGACATCCTGGACTGGAACAATCGTGGAAGGGTCTCCTATGAACTTCCTCAACATGGATACATGGAATACTGGGTGAACAGATGCTAACTCTGAAGACAAGTTCAATTCGTATGCAACTCGGCCTATTCTTCGCCGAATCTGATATGGCCCAATAAATCTCGGGCTAAGCTTGCCTTTCTTGCCAAATCTCATCACCCCTTTCATCAGAGATACTTTCAGGTATACCCAGTCATTTACCGCAAATTCTAGATTTTTGCGCCGTATATCTGCATAAGATTTTTGGCGGCTCTAAGCAGTCAATAGGCGTTCTCTGATAAGCTTGACTTTCTCTTCTGACAGCTGAACAATATCTAGCCCAATTATCGTTGATTCCCCTACTTCGAACCAGCCAACTGGCGATCTACACTTTCGTCCGTATAAAGCCTCAAAAGGTGCCATCTGAATAGCTGAATGATAGCTATTATTATAAGCAAATTCTATCAGCGACAAATGCTCGTCCCAGCTACCACCAAAGTCTAGCATACACGCTCGCAGCATATCCTTGAGCGTCTGAATAGTGCGCTCAGCCTGTTCGTCTGTCTGAGGGTGGAAAACTGTGCTCAGATTAATCTGCGTTCCCAGACCTCTCTGGAACGACTGCCAGAATCTAGCTGTAAACTGTGCTCCCCTATCTGAAATAATGGATACCGGCACTCCATGTAATCTAACTATTTCTCTGATATATAATTTGGCATAATCCTCAGCCGAGAAGGTAGCCTTCACTGGCAGGAAATGAGCTGATTTTGTCAGCCTGTCCACTATTACCCAAATGGAATCATTTCTGCGTCTGGTACAGGGTAACCCTGTTACAAAATCCATATTTATCGCTTCCCATTTCCACGTAGGCACCGTTATATCTTGCGTCAAACCACTCAGTTTCTGGTGCTCCGCTTTCACCTGCTGACAGTTAGGACATCTAGATACAAATTTAGCTATTGCAGCTTTCATACCTGGCCACCAGTAGATGTCTCTGATGTCGTGGTACATTTTCGTTGCTCCTGGATGGAGGGAATAGAGAGCGTAATGTACTTCATGCATAATCTGCTGGCGAAGCCCTGAAACATTCGGAACACAAAGGCGGCCTTACAGCGTAGCACATCATCCTTAGTCATTTGGAAATCTGACTCCTTACCTTTCTGAACTTTATCTCTGAGCTGGACTAAGTCAGGGTCCTCGTACTGTCGTCCTTTTACCTCTGTAACTAATGATGACACAACAGAATTCTGAATTACTGCTCTATTATTTTCCGTTTCCATTATTCAAATGGCTAAACCAGCTAGCTGATGAATTTCCTTGGCTAACTCCCGCTTCTCAAGTCGCAAATACGCCAAACTCCCCATTGACTTACGGCTCAGGGCATCTGCCACTACATTAGCTTTTCCGGGGTGGTATAGAATATTCACATCATAATCGTTTAACAGCTCCAACCAGTGATGTTGCCGTAGATTCAACTCCCTCTGAGTGAAGATGTACTGTAGGCTCTTGTGATCTATGAAAATATCAACATGGATGCCATACCGGTAATGCCTCCACATCTTCAAAGTGTAGATCACTGCGGCTAATTCCAGGTCGTGGGTAGGGTAATTCTTTTCGTGTTTCCTCAGCTGTCTGGAAGCATATGCAATTACTTTACCATGCTGCATCAACACACAGCCTAACCCGACGCCTGATGGGTCGCAATAAACCCGAATAACCTTCTGTACCTTCCGGCAATGCTAACACTGGGTGGAGGTTAATCTGTCTTTCAGTTCCTGGAAGCTCTGCTCGCATGCCTCTGTCCACTGAAACTTTGCTGCTTTCTGTGTCAGTTTGGTCAGAGGTGCCGCAATGGTCGAGAACCCTTCAACGAACCTCCTGTAATATCCTGCCAACCCCAGAAAGCTACGGACTTCAGTCGGAGTGGTAGGCCTAGGCCAGGATTTAACTGCTTCTATTTTCTGCTTGTCAACTTGTATACCAGCATTCGACACAACATGCCCTAAAAAGGCTACTGAGTTAAGCTAGAATTCACACTTAGAAAATTTAGCATATAACTGGCGGTCCCTGAGGATCTGGAGCACTGTCTGCAAATGAGTCCGGTGATCTGCTTCAGAGCGAGAATACACCAGAATGTCATCAATGAATACTATCATGAACAAGTCCAGGAAGGGTCTGAAAATACTGTTCATCAGGTCCATCAAGATTGCCGGGGCATTCGTTAACCCGAAGGACATGACTAGAAATTCAAAATATCCATATCGAGTACTGAACGTTGTCTTAGGAATATCCCTCTCACGTACTCGAACCTGGTGATATCCGGACTGCAGGTCAATCTTAGAAAAGTATCTGGCTCCCTGCAACTGATCAAATAAGTCATCAATTCTGGGAAGCGGGTACTTGTTCTTTACTGTAACCTTGTTCAATTGCCGATAATCTATGCACATTCGGAGCGAGCCATCTTTCTTCCTCACAAATAAAACTGGCGCACCCCATGGAGAAGTACTAGGCCTAATAAAGCCTTTATCCAACAGTCTTTCAGCTGCTCCTTTAATTCTCTGAATTCTGCAGGAGCCATGCGATAGGGAGGAATTGATATCGGCTGAGTGTCTGGTAACAAGTCAATAGCAAAATCTATTTCCCTTTCTGGGGGAATACCAGGTAACTCATCAGGGAACACATCAGGGAATTCATTCACTACCAGAACAGACTGGAGTGTCGCAGATCCTGCTTGGACATCCTGAACTCTGACCAGATGGTAAATACATCCCTTAGATATCAACTTTCTCGCCTGAAGGTAGGAAATAAACCTACCTTTTGGCGTAGCGGTGCTGCCCTTCCACTCCCGCACTACTTCTCCTGGGAAGTGGAATTGGACCGTCTTGGTCCAACATTCAACATTGGCAAAGCACGGCACTAACCAATCCATACCCATAATGGCATCGAAGTCTATCATCTCTAACTCGACCAGATCTACTGTGGTCTGACGGTCAGCAACCTCTACTGTACACCCGCGGTAGATTCTGCTAGCTATGATAGAGTCACCGATGGGTGTGGATACTAAAAGGGTTGCCGCAATAATTCTGGTGCAATATTGAACTTTCGTGCCACAAATGGAGTAATGTAAGACAAAGTAGACCCTGGATCAATCAATACATAAGCAGGGTGTGAGCAGATAGTTAGCATACCTGTCACAACATCCGGTGACGCTTCTGAATCTTGCCTCCCTGGTAAGGCATATGTGCGGCTTAGACCCGCACCTGTACTGGAGGCCTCTGATCTGCCCAGACCCCTGCCTGCTGAAACTGAGGGCCTGCGCCCTGCCGAGGATGCTGTGGCTCGTGACCCTGCAGATGCCCTATCCTGTCTATCCCGGTCCTCTCAGCCTCTAGCTGGGCAATCTTTCATCAAATGGCCTTCTTGGCCACAAATATAACATGCAATGGAGCCATACCTGCATGCTCCAGGATGGCGTCGACTGCATATAGGGCAAAGTGGTAGGGTATACCTATTCTGCTCCGCCCTCCTCTGTAATGGTGAATCTGCCATTTGCGAGCCTCTACCAGTCTCTGACTGCCCCCTGCGGTTGAACCTACCCCCCTGCGGCTGTGGCGGAGGCGGGGGCCTGGGTGGCCTGTCTAACAATCGTGGCCTGGGTCCTCCCCGGGCCTCCCTCTGTAACTCAACTGGCCTTTCCCAGCGACGCTGTTCCTGATTGGCCCTTCTGATCTCCCGATGCCGCTATCTGATGCCCTCAATATTCTGGGCGAATGCCTGAACTCGAGCAATGTCCATGTCCTCTCGTAGTGCAGCCATAATACAAGTCTCAACATATTCTGTATTCAACCCCATGATAAAGCGGTGTACTCTGGATGCCATGGTATCAACAAAGGCCGGTGCGTACCGGGCTAAAGAATCAAACCGCAAGGAATATTCCCGAACACTCATGGCCCCCTGCTCCAGATGTAGGAACTGTTCTACCCGGGCCTGTCGAATCTCTCGCGGCAAATAATGATCCAGAAAAGCTCCTGAGAAGCTGGACCAGGTTGGAGGGGAGACATCTCTCCCTCGGGACCTTTCCCAGCTTTCATACCACAATACGGCGATGTCCCGCAACCGAAATGCTGCCAACTCAACTGATTCTGTAGGCGTGGCATGCATAACCCTGAAAATTCTCTGCATATGATCCAGAAAATCCTGAGGGTCCTCTGTCCGGTCCGTACCTGTAAACTGTGGGGGATTCAGAGCCAAGAACTCTCGGACCCTCGAACTACCGGGCCCTGCTGACGACTCCGTAACTGTAGACGGCATCGGCTGACGCTGAGCAGCCATCATCTGTGCTAACATAACTACCGCACTCCTAACCTCATGGTCGGAAGGTATCAGTATAAGGACTGTTGGAGGTAGTGTCGCCCCAAGTGGCTCCTGATGTGGTGGAGACTGTAGAGAAGGCTGGGACGATGCCTCTGTGGTGCCCTCTGACCGGGCTGTTTCTAAACGAGGGTGAGGCATCCTGCTGGTGCCTTCCCCTGCTGCAATATCTAAACTCCGGCCTATGATAGGATGTCGCTGGTATGACAGTATCTGTAACCAAAGAATATAGTAAGCTTTTAGGGACTCAACCCTATATTGTACCGCTCTACAGCACGACTGAATAAGAATAAAAGACAACCATCCTATCATGCCTTGCAGCCTCCTACCCATAGTATGTGGTGCACAACACATCCATGGACAGGACTCTACTTAGCACGGCTTGCAGACTCCCTGGGATACGACCGGCTCTGATACCAAGTTTGTCACACCCCGCCTTGGGGGGTATGACTGGCACCTGGTGCCCTAGTAGGACCTAGACTGCTATCTGGTGAGCCTAAGCACATCTGGTGCCTGGATGGCTCTAACTCACATTTCTGGAAACAAAGGGCTATATAACGGCTGTAAACACAGCCCCCGGCCCATTGGCCTATAGCCACCTGTACCTGTAATGACAGTTAACCAGAACATACTACTATAGGGAAACCTATGCGGGCCGACAAGGCCACCATGCTATCTAGTTATCTGCAACTCAACAATGAAATACTAGAAGGCTACGTGACCGGCAAGGTCACCACTACTGTCAAGCTATGGCCCCACACGACCAACATAAAAGAAGTAAAAATACTAACAGCTATACAACTGCACGGCCTCACACGACCGACTCAACTGACCTCAGGGAAATATATATAGACTGCAAGCCTCTAGGAATAACAATAAAAATGATCGGGACAGGGCCCCGACCTACCCGTACTATACAACAAAGAAAACGAAATACACCTCTGGAATTCAGTCTCCGGATGACAGGAGCTGAATACTCAATCGCTGACAGGAATCACGATTCGTAGCTCGGTAGCTCGACGATTCGTCAACCGTATTTCACGAAACTAAATTCGTAGGAATGCTCTCTTCTGCTAAATACCTCGGTATCTGAGGTTAATTTGAGTTTGGACAACGTTTGGCAGCGTAATCGGACGAAATTATATTACCCCCTTCGTTCTTTTCTCTCCTCTAGTTTTTTCCTCTCATTTTCACTGGAAATTTATAAGTTAAAATGAATTAAAACCGAAGTGGGGCTTTATATACTTGGGCCTGGACAAGGCCAACGTGTCACGGAGCCAACGTGGAGGCTCCACCTCCGTGACACACTGCCATCGCGGAGGGGCTCTGCCTCGACTCCTTCCACAATGGTTCGATAGGTTTCTCGTCCGATCTTTTTCCCGGGCCTTTCTTTAGCATGTATGGCCTTCAGATACGCTTAACCAACGTGCGAATAGGTCATCTAGGTGCTGGAAATCCTACGGGGTATAACACCTACCCCACCTGGCTGTCAATCGGGCTCCACATAAGGTGCGTCTGATGTCCGCGTAAGGTGGAGTGATGTTCAACTGACGGAGGACATGAGTGTTTGTGTCCCGCGCCCCCAAGATTGCATTCAAATGGTGGGGTTCAAAGGTGACAGCCTGCCCTCTGATTTTGATGGTGTGGTTGCGCAAGGTCGGGTTCCAGTTGGCATAGAATTCCCAAATAAGATGGAGATTGCACTCTCTGGGTTCTTCAAAAATGAAGTTTAGCCCAGCAGTGTTAATCCTGTGTTGAATCCGCGGGAATTCTTGTGCCAGTGGCTCTCGTGTTATCTGCTCCTCCAGAAAGTATTTGGTCTCCTTATGTTTGGCATACCATTTCTTCCCTTCATCCATCACCCATCTGGTTCTGTACTGTCGGCGTTGCCCTCGAGGAACCACTGGTGCTGCTGGTACTGCTGCCCCTAATCTTACTCTCTTTCTGCTGGCGCCCGATGTGGGTGCGCCCTTGCCCTTGTCCTGTCTTCCTGACATTATTCCTGTACATTCAAACATACAGTCCCAATGTTATTTAAGTCATAGTTAGCTACAACTAAGGTTGGGTTTAATTGGATCACCCCACACTTAGTCTTTAGTCGCAGTCAATACAATTCGACAAGACAATCATGTTTTTGCAATCCTTTATTCTAAACATTCTCAGTTCATTCATTCAAGTCGATGGAATAATTACTTTGTACTTCTCAGACTTCATACAATGAATTATAAAAATTCCTCCATCGATTCAATTATATCATCATGAGCACGTTGCAATTTTGGTTCACAACCTATGTTAATTCTCCATTTACATTCTCCCGAAAATCCCTCTTCTATCCTAGCATATTCAACATCAATCACAATACATTTCACTTCAAACAACATGCACAACCCAATTTATCAACATTCTAATGCATTTTGTCTTCTTCTTATTCAATCCTCCACCCTAGTTATCAATATCGTAAGAATTTCACAAAACATGCAACCATTGAGTTAATCTACTCACAACGATACTATGAACATCCTTCAATCATAACTCAATTGATTTCAAGCTTATTTCTCACTTAGGGCAAGGTTTCATCAGAAAACATGTTCAAGAATTGAAAATTTGAGCAATAATAAGGAAAAATTCAAGAACATACCTTTACTTTGATGAAATTGAAGAAAACTCGAAGGAATTCGATCACTAGGTCCGTGTCACGTTGGGGGAGAAGGGAATTTTGGGTGTGGGTCGTGGAGGAAATGAGAGAATAGGGAAAATGAAGGAATTTGGGGTTAAAAGGGGGGTTTTCGCGCGGGTTAACCCGGTGACCCGAGGTGACCCGACGGGAAATACCCTCAATGTGTCACCGAGGGTAACGCGGAGCACTGCCTCCGTGACACGGAACCATCGCGTAGGTGTTCTGGATTTTTAAAAAAATCTGGAATACACTTCAACGTGTCATGGAGGATAACGCGAAGGCCCTCCTCCGTGTCACGGAGCCATCGCGTAGGCTCACTGGAATGTCCCAAAGTTTATTTTCTTACCTTGATTTTTTCCTTTGCGATTTTTTATATTTTTGTCCTCCGTTCCACCTAAAAATCATTCAACCATAAGAAATTCATTAGAAATCATAGGTTGCCACTCAACTATTTTATTTTATTATGTTTTTTCTTTTTCTTTATTTTTTTGCTTTTTCAAATAATCCTACTCTTCTATTACACATATTCACGGGTTGCCTCCCGTGCAGCGCCTGGTTTACCGTCGCAGCTCGATGCTATTTATTCTCAATCATCCTCTAGAGTGATGGACGTCTTCTCTCGAATAACGTCCTCACCCCAATAATGCTTATATCTTTGCCCGTTCACCAAAAGTGTGGCACTTCTATCTTCTTGCCACAACTCCACTGCCCCGTGTGGGGTCATTCTCACCACTTCAAATGGCCCTGACCACTTGGACCGCAACTTTCCTGGAAAAAGCTTCAACCTTGAATTAAACAGCAACACTTTCTACCTCGGCTCAAAGATCCGATGCACCATATGCCTGTCGTTCCACCTTTTAGTTTTCTCCTTGTAGCATTTGGTACTTTTCATAGGCGTGCCATCGAAACTCATCTAGTTCACTGAGTTGCATCAACCTCTTCTTCCCTGCTAGCTCTGGATCCATGTTTAGCTTTCTCACAGCCCAAAAAGCTAGATGTTCCAGCTACACGGGTAAATGACATGCCTTTCAATAGACCAATCTGTACGGAGAAGTCCCAATGGGTGTCTTGTATGCAGTTATGTAAGCCTACAACGCATCGTCAAGTTTGCTTGCCCAATCAATTCGTTGTGCATTCACTGTCTTCTGTAGAATCTATTTTATCTCTCTGTTTGACACCTCCACTTGCCCACTAGTTTGGGGATTATACGTTGTTGCTACCATGTGCCGCACCCCATACTTAGCTAGCAAGTTCCTGAAACTTGCATTCACAAAATGAGGCCCTCCGTCACTAATAATAGCTCGAGGCGTCCCGAACCTAGTGAAAATTTGCTTTTTCACAAATTTCGTCACCACCTTGATGTCGTTCTTGGGACAAGGTACTGCCTCGACCCACTTAGACACATAGTCAACCGCTACAAAGATGTAATGATTACCAAATGACGGTGGAAACGGGCCCATAAAGTCTATTCCCCATACATCAAAAACCTCAACTTCTAATATCTGCTACAATGGCATCTTCTGTCTTCTACCAATTGTGCCTATTCTTTGACATCTATCACATATTTTTAAGTATTCTATAGAATCTCTGAATAGTGTAGGCCAAAAGAAACCTGACTGGAGCACCTTGTGAGCTGTTCGCTCCCCTCCATGGTGCCCTCCATACAATGATGAGTGACAACTCCTCAATACTTCTGCAGTCTGGCTCGCTAGGATGCATCGTCTCATCACTTGATCCGGTCCATGCTTAAAAAGATACGGCTCATCCCATATGTAATATCTACAATCATGTCTCAATTTCTTTCTTTGCTGAGCCATAGCCTCTGATGGGTAGACTCCACTTACCAACAAGTTCACAATATCTGCATACCAAGGGATTTCAGCTTCCCTTATTGCCAAGAGCTGCTCATCCGGGAACTCTTCTTTGATACTATCACCTTCCTTCATATGCAAACGGCTTTCCAATTGTGATAGGTGATCTGCCACTTGATTCTCGCTCCCCTATCTGTCCCGAATCTCTAGGCCAAACTCTTGTAGCAACAATATCCATCTGATTAGTCTGGGCTTTGCATCCTTCTTCCATAAAAATCATATGTGTGCAAAAAGCTGGATTAATTCCTCTGATGTCCGACATCTGCCAACCCATTGCTTTCATCCGCCTCTTGAGGACCACCAATGCATCTTTTACTTGTGCCTCTGTCAGTTCTGCAAAAATGATGACTGGCAAGGTGTCATCTTCCCAAGAAATACATACTTTAGATGTGGAGGCAATGTCTTCAACTCCAATTTCGGTGCCTCCTCAATTGATGGTTTTGGCAATGGTTCCAAGGACCTCATCAATGGCTCAAAGTCCTGCTTCCTGAGAAACCATTTTGGCTCGTTCAGCGTCTGCACCATCTCATATGTAGCACTGTCTCCAACATGATCGAAGCCCATCAAGGCTCTCTCCAATGGGTCCTTTGAGCCAACAATCTAAAGAGTTGATTCCTGATTTAGCACATTGATTGTTGATAGCTCCTCATAAAAAGCCGGTAGCTTCATGGGCTTGTACACATCAAAACCCTCTACTTTGTCATGTGCTCGCATGGTTAGCTGCCCAGCAGCCACATCAATCAAAGCTCGCCCGGTTTCCAAGAAAGGTCATCCCAAAATAAATGGGACTTCCACATTAGGCTCGAAATCCAAGATAATAAAATCCACCAGGAAAATGAGGGAGCCCACTTGCACTAGCACATCCTCCACAATACCATCTGGTCTGGCCAATGAACGGTCAGCTAGCTGCAAGATCACAGTAGTTGGTCTAGGGCTGCCCAGCCCCAACTTCTTGAACACCGATGTCGACATCAAGTTTATGCTTGCTCCCAAATCACATAATCTGTGAGCTCGAATACATTGCCAAATTGTTATCTGAATGGTAAAGCTCCCAGGATCCTTGAGCTTTGTCGGCAATCTGTTCTGTATTCGGGAGGTGTACTCCTCAGTAAGCGCCACCGTAGCATACTCCGTCAACCTGCTTTTGTTTGCTATAATGTCCTTGATGTACTTGGCATATTTTGGCACTCTCTGCAAAACATCAACTAAAGGTAAGTTAATATGTACATGTTTCAGCACTTCCATGAATTTCTTAAAGCAAGCTTATTCCTTGTGCTTCTTTAATCTCTGAGGAAACGAGGGTGGTGGTCTTTCTGTCTCAGCTGCCTTTTCCTTCCCCCTCACATCATCCTTTTCCCCATCTTTTTCCGCTGCTCTAGATTGCTAAGGTAACCTTTCTGGTTCCACCTTCTTAAGTTGAAGTCCACTCCTTGTTGTAACTGCATTGACCTGCTTGGGATTTGGGTCAGTATCACTTGGTAGTCCTCCCCTGGGCCTGGTGTTTTGGGCTCCAGCTAACTGTCCAAACTGATACTCCAACGCCTTTGTAGCTAACTGCTGATTTTTCATGTCAGCCGCTAATTTCACATAATTAGCCTGCATCTGTGCTTGGTTAGCTATTATTTTCTTGAACATATCCTCAATGTTGTTGGGTGGTGGAGGAGGTGCATTGTTTCCTCTATATTGAGACTGAAAATTTTGATGCCCTCCTTGATTTCTCTGCACGCCCTGATTCGAACTCTGTCCTTGATGGCTATTACTCCCCCAAGAAAAAATCAGATGGTTCCTCCAATTTGGGTTGTAACTGTTGCCATATTGTTGATTATTGTTCCTCTGGACGTTCCCAACAAAATTTACCGAGTCTGGATTGGCACCACAACACTCAGCTAAGTGTTCACTACTCCCACATACTTCACACTATACCTGATGAACTGTATTGACTAGGGCTTGTGCTTGATTCAAGCCCATACTGTTGAAGTGGGTGTTGAGTTGATTTTGCAATGCAGCTATCTGCGTAGCAATAGCTGTAAAACCATCCACCTCAAAGACTCCTGCAGCTTTCCTTGTTCCTTCTCATGTTGAATCCGCATTCCATTCTGTATTTCCCAGTGAAATACAGTTTAACAAAGTGTAGAGCTCCTCATAAGTCTTCTCTAATGCCTGCCCACCGGCTGCTGAATCTAACAAAATCTTCGTATGTGGTTCCAAACCCTCAATGAATGTATGCACCAACACATCATTAGACTGGTGATGATGAGGACAATCTCTTAACATTGACTTGAACCTCTCCCAAGCTTGATACAAATTCTCACCCTCTCTCTATTTGAAACTTAGAATCTGACTTGTAAGTCTAGTTGTCTTCCCAGATAGAAAGAATCTTATCAAAAACTTCTTTGCTAGATCATCCCAAGTAGTGATAGAGTTAGGTGGTTCAGCTTTCAACCACCTCTTTGCTTCCCCTAAAAGTGAGAACGGGAATAATGTAAGCCTCACATAGTCGGATGATACTCCAGCGGGGATGTAAGTTTCACTTATCTCCAAAAAGTTTTGAAGATGTTGTTGTGGATCTTCATGAGGGAGACCTGTGAATTGCCTGCTGGTGTGCAACAACTGCACCATATTCTGCTTAAGCTCGAACCTCCCTCCTGGCTCTGGTCTGCAAATACTGGATGTAACATTAGTTGCATGTGGGATTGCCACTTCGCGGACCGGTCTTGCTGCCATCTCTTCGGGCACTGAAACTGCCCTTACCAGTGGTGGATTATGTTGCTGCTCCAGAATTGCCTGTCTTAGCAACTGCAGCTTCTTCTCTAGAGCTTCCCTTCATTGGCGATGAAATTGTCTCTCTGGCTCTATAAATGAATCCACCAACTCCTTATCTCTTGCCAGCGTTCGAAAAAATTCAGTACCTGCAAGAGAAAGGCTAAGATCAAGTTGTTAACACTTATATTGAATTTGTAAACTAACACTAAGAAAATAAATCTTCCAATTGTCAGTCCCCGGCAACGGCGCCAAAAACTTGTTCGAGCCAAACTACACGCAAGTGCACGTGGTCGTACAAGTAGTAAAATGACTTTATTTCAAGCCAAGTATCGATCCAACAGGGACTGAACTACAGTAGTAATTAACCTAAGTGTTAGTGAACGATATCTCTATGAATGTAGACAACCAAACAAATAATGTTTTATGAGGCAAGATTAATAAGTAATAAGGATCTCAGTAAAGATTATAATTTGAAGTCTGAACAATAGCAATGAACAAACTGAGGTTAAGGCAAGCATGCAGGGATGTAATATCTTAATTCAAATCAGTCAATCTTCTCTTTGGTTGTTAATCAGGAATTAACCGCCTATGGATTGGATCTTTCGACTCCTATACAATTAAAGAATCATGAGACCTTATTCTACATTTCTGTGATATAAGAAACTCATGTTCTAGCCATGCATAACAGATTCCATAATTGACTAATACAACTTTCAGATATATTTCTATTCTGAACGTAAATCGTTTCTCAATTTTCTCAACTAAAAAAATATCATATCCTACCAATTCACATCTGTCCAATTTCTTTCCTTTTCAGAATCAAAATTGGATTTCTAAGATATACATTCACATTGGCGAAACATTAATGTAGTAAAAACAAGAATTGATAGAACAACCAGTGAAGAAAATATGAAAACTGAAATGATTAATGATTACATTCTTCTACAATTATCCTTAACCTCAGCAATAGGTGAATTAGCCACTCATTTGTAGATTAAACATCTTCAAATAAGTAGAATTCATACAAGCAATTCAAATTAAAGAGAAAAAGGAAGAGAATTAACCCTAGAATTTTCGTCCTCTCAACTGCCTGCTACCCACGTTCTTGCTCAAAAAAGTTAGAATGTTTAAAATAAAATCTAAGTGTGCTATTTATACTATTGGGAATTTTTTCCAGAATAACAAGCAACGTGGAATGGAGTGTATCGCGGAGCACTGCCTCCATGCCACGGTGCTATCGCGAACCTTCACTGGAACTTGAGGTTCCAGGTAATCACACTCAACGTGACACGGACTGCATCGCGGAGCACTGCCTCCATGCCACGGAGGTAACGCGAACCTCCACTGGAATTTGACATAATTTATTCATCCCAGGCAAATTGCCTCCGCGATGGTAGCGTGACACGGTGCTATCGCGGAGCCCCTATTTTTGCCAACTTCCCTTGTCAACTTCTACTTCTTTCTTCTGAGTCCATCCCCGCACTTCACCAACTTGTAGATTAGCTTCCAAAAAGTCCTTCTACCTGCAAAACAACACTAATCATGTTGGTTAGTATAAATTCACATTTATCTAAGAATCACATGAGAATGTACATATAACAATAGATAAACAAGTAGAAATGAAGCATTTGAGTATCACTTGGGCATGAAATTCTGCCCAAGATCATTAATCTTAAACTTTCAAGCTGCTTTCGAGTTATTTTCCTTCAAACTACTGTTTTACTACTTTTTGAGCTACTATTATCATGCTATTTCCAATCTTTGATTTCTGGATGGGTTAAGCACCACCCTCCAATTTTGCAAGGGCTAAGCGTTGTCCTATGGGTTAAGCAGTACCTTGAATGTTTAAAGTGAAACAACTGCCTTCTAATTTTGATCGGGTTAAGCACTACCCTCTTAAATTTATTCGAGTTATTCATTACTTTTACAAAATGGAATCTTATGCTTATCAATCAATCTTTTATCCAATATTTTAAAAGTTTGCGGGCTACTATTGCATTATTCTTGCAATATTAAATCAAGCTACTACTATGCTACTTTCGAGTTTTCAAGCTACTTTCAAGCTCCTATCGCATTTTTAAAGTCGTTGTTTTACTTCTAAGCTACTATCATTGTGCTACGTTCTTTTAATTTCTGGATGGGTTAAGCGCCACCCTCCAAAATTTAAGGGCTAAGCATGGTCCTAATATTTTGACGTCATTCGGGTTAAGTATTACCCTCTCAAAAGTTCTCCAAGCTACTCTTTTATTTTCACAAAATTTATTCTCAATAGTCTCTTCTCATCCACCATTTATTTATCTATATAGCTATTTTCAAGCTCTACATTTTCACCGCGCTTATAAGTACTTTTCATTTTTTCTTTTGTTACAACCTTTTACGTTTCAATATAGCTGTCATTCTGATATTACTGTATTTTGATATAAAAATACTAATTTTGTTTATCCCTCTCGTCTCTCTATTCTCATCATTTCCTACTCTTTTCGTTCCTTATTCAAATCTTGCATTATCAATTTTCTTTAGGGATCCTGTACGTCCCAAAATCTAGAACTACACACGGCCTGATTCTCGTGAAACCCGAGATATGTAGGCGACTTGAAACTGAAGTCTCAGCCACAATGTCTTCAGAACTCTATTTCCTTTTATTTGGCCCCACCAAAATTTTTTCTTCGGTCGGACAAAATTGTCCACTAGGTCAACGTTCTTTGCTCAACAATTCATTCTTCATTCCCGAGCAAAGAAGGGGCAGTTGTTGACACCCAATTTTGACCTCCCTACGCCTTACATGCTGCTTACATATATATTTTATTTACCTTTTTTATGTAAATATTCGACTTGCATTTATATTTATAAAATAATTAATTATCGTAATATTGCAAAAATTATTTCAAACTACATCTATATATACATATAATTTGTATTAATTTTAATTTTTGATATTAAATAATTATGTCATATATAATATTTCGTATTAATATACGCCCTTATTTTGAAATATATATATTTTACTTAATCTTTATAAAATATTTACATAATTTTACTAAATTTTACAAATTTATTTGCCTAATAATATTACTTGAATTTATAAATTATTTATGTTAATAATATAACATTTAATAACTTAATTTTATTTTCTAGTCATTAAATTATTTATTAAAATAATAATTTAATAATATTTACATAAGTCTACTAAAATTTGGGATTTATTTATTAATAATAATATTTATATGATTTTCCTATAATTTAAACTATTGTATTATCTATTTATTAAATTATCTACAAGTGTAGTATATTTATTAATTTTATAGCAGCTAATTCAACTTTCCTCTAATTCATTTAAATCTTAGCCATTTTCTATCGATTCATACCAATTTTGGCCACTTTCTATTTTATTTATGCCAATTCTAGCCACTTTGATCAATTTTTGTCCATAATTTAAATATAAATGCAGCCACTAAATCAGCCAATTCAATTTAAATACCCGCAACCTGCTCCATAACCCATGACCCAACCCAGAACCTAAGGATTAATCCTATTCGTTCATCAAACTTAATCCTACGGATGAGATTAAAACCCTACCCATTTTCCTATTTCTAATATCCTACCCCCCAAGCCCTACTACAGTTTTTCGTTCTTCCCCCTTCTCCCTCAAAACAACCGCCGCCTCTCCCCCTCTCCCTCTCACTTCCCATTTCCGGCCAAACCAACTCCGGCCGGTAACTACCGGAGATCTACCCCAACCCGCCTCCCTCTTCTCACTTTTTCTCCGACGGACCATCGTCTCCCTCTCCTATTCTCCCTCTCTCTCCACTGCCCGGAGAACACCATAACAGCCTCCATTACCGGCCCCTCAACACCATCTTCCTCTCCCTCGCCGACCACCGCCTCCTTCCCTCCACTCGCCTCTCCTCCTCCCTTTCTTCCCTCCGGCGATGACTTGGCAGCGGTGCCACCTTTTCCCTCTACTCTCTCTTTTCACTTTCTCCGACCGCCAGCGCCGGCCGAAAACCACCGCACAACCTCCATTATTTCCGGCAAGCGTCAGCATACCCCCTCTCTCTCCCTCCCTTCCTTCTCTCCCATCTTCACCACGCCGCAGCCCCCGTTTCTCCTTTTTTTTTTTAGTGCACCACCACCACCTTCAATCGGAAAAGCACCACCAAATAACACATCGGCTTCCTCTCTTCTTCTCCCCTCTCACTCGAAACCTGGCGTAACTCCGGCCACCACTATTCTAGCTAAGCAAACAATGCATGCCCCGATCTATGGTCGATTCACGCAACCGCAAATGACTTCAAAAACTCCATTTACTATAATGGATTCCCAAGATCTTTTATCTGATTCTCGTTTTTTTATTTCCTTAACTGCAAAGTCCTTTCATGATGAGATTTATATTCCATTAATTGGCATAATATCGATTTACGTTCAAAGTTTTGCTGTTTATTGCACCTCCATGCTTACAGATACTCATTGCTTAGATATCATTTTTTTCTATTTGATTTTAACTATGTGTAAAATTTGTCTGTATGTCACCATCGTAGTAATTACACTCTACACATCTGAAGTATATGTTTACATGGCTACAATTATAAATTTAATTCTGTGAAAAGAAGTGTGTTGCTGCTCAACTAGCATTCTTACGCTGCAAAAGAGGATATCAAAACTCTTATGCTATTTTGTTCTTACTCCGGTTAATTCTCGACAACTTTTAAATATCTCAATTGCCTATATATTGTGATTGATCTGTATTCACCCTCATAATTAATCAAGGAAACTCATGTTTGTTTATTTAGGCATGGTTTGATTTTTTTTCTTTCCATCACAGCTTCATATGCTAAATATGATAATTTTGAGTTTTTAAATATATAAATCACGACTCCTTGTTTGAGAATTTCGATAAGATTTTGATTTTATGGGATCTGCTTTGATTTAAGAAAAAATTATATGATTGATTCTTGTCTCCTTTAATTAATTTAATTTTCATTTGGATCGTGGTAAAGTAGGATTATTTCTTTAAGTATATTGATCCCATTTTTTATTAAGAAATGAGGTCCCTTTGATAATTTTCCTCCGTTTATTTCATTATCTGATTCTGTGACCTTCATTCATGCTGTAATTGATTCCCTTTTCCTAATTGGTTTGGGACAGCCTTTTATTTGAGCAATTATGGTAAAACAGATTTTTTCTTTTAAAAAGATCTTGGTATGATCTTATTAATTAAGGAAAGCATTTGCTGATTATCTCTTTTACTTTTATCCCCTAATTGATTTCATATATGTTAGTTAAGGAAAAGATTCCCCTAATTGATTTAGTACATTTGTTTAAGGTAAATTAGATTAATTTCTTGAACTAATTGCTTCCTTTCCTTTTATGTCCCTTGATTGATTCTTTTAAATATTTTTTCTTTCTTTTTTTATTTCGGGGAATGGACTCTTTTCAATTTAGTGATATAAGTATGCCTTTCTTTACTCCAATATATTGGAGGCTCTACCATTTAGACCTCATTTTTATTTTCTTTAACAATATAATTTGGTTTATCTTTTGTTCATCATGATAGTATTGTCAAAGTCTTGTGAATTATTTTATTCTTAATATTGCCCTGCTCTTCGCTCTATTTCTATAATTCTCTCAACCCGCCTCAATACGAGCACTGCTCGGGACCCACGAGGTCCTTCTAATCTTGACGTATTGAAGTTTGGGTGTCAATTTGTTGGCGAAGTCTTTCAGAATTGTTGGTTGTTGCTCTATTCTTTATTTGATTAACCGGTTAGTTATTTTTCTTTATACTTTTATGATAACAATGTGAAAACTTGTACTTGCATCATGATAATTCTTTAAGTGTGTATTCTTAAGTTTCATAAAAAATCTTTTTTTTTCATTATTATTATGTAAACACCAATTAACCTGTGAATTATGGATTCCCGAATATGTGTTTGTACGTGCATATCTGTTGTGTCACTTGCTTAACAGGTTACCCTAGTCCGGAATAAAGAGTCGCCCGGGACGCAAAGGACTATGGATCTATTTTTATTTATTTAGTTCTTTTAATATTTATATTAATCTGTCATTTTTTTTATTATTTTATAATAATTGTAAAAACGATAATAATAGTGAAGATGGGGTATACGGGGTTGGGGGTTTGTATGTTTTATTTATTTTTTAAATACTAGCTTCACCTAAAAAGCACGTTCATAGGATTTTAATAATATATGCAATAATAGAAATCATGCTCATAGAGATTTGATTTTAATAACAGATGCAACGCTAGAAATCATGCCTATAAGAGTAAGACGATTTTAATCACTTCTGCTAGAAATTTTGCCTATAAGAACTAAAACAATTTTGATTTGAAGCTCTCTTGTGTTTAAATTTTAGTAAGTTCACGTATAGGAATTATTTTCGGTCCACATTTTGAATTCTTAATCAGTTTGTTCTTAATGACACTGGCATGTTTAATAAAGTTGTTTTATATCCAATCCCCTAATAAGTAACAACTTGTTTGAATCAAATTTGGTGATTATTAGTTAATGTTTATAGGTCACATGTTGTCCATATTAATAAACCTTGCAATAAATTACTTGATATTAGGATACTTACGTATTTGTCATTAATTAATCTGCTCATGCCTTTATAGAAATCATGTCCATAGGATTTGCAAGCTATTTGCATTTGTTGGAGCATCATTTAATATACGCTAATTGTTTTGTTACTTGTCTTCTTGCATTTATTCACCTTTTAATAAAGCTCTAAGAATTCTAGAACTCAAACTCCAAAATAGTAGTCCAATTGTCTCTTGGGCATTAGGATTGGGACGGGTAGGCATATATTAAGGCGTTAGTCTTTTCCACTTAGATCACTTAGGCTTAATAACAATTAAATTAATTAGGCGGGTAGTGAGAAATGATAGTCTGTGCCCGCTGAATAATACGAGCAATCTAAATAGATTGCGAAATATTATTTAAGTTGCACGGGGTGATCCCGTTAGGTTAAAAAACCCTCTTTCTGTGAAAGAACTACGTTTGACCTGATTTCCTTCGGGAATACGTAGGCGCCTCTTCGAGGTTCGGTCTAAGCTTTAAAATTTTTTATTTGTTTGTCTTGTAATTGTTTCTTTTTTATTTATCATTATACCTTTATCTATTAATCATTATCTACATAAATTGTTAGATTATTATTTAATGATTCTTCTGTTTCATCACCTAGTTTATTTAAGTTATTTCTACATAAAAGAGTTAAAATCAATTTTATTTGATCACTTAGTAAATCCCCCACATAATAATGAATCCGGAAGGAACCCACATTTGTGAACCTTGAAAGGTGCCTAACACCTTTCTTTCGAGGTAACCTGAACCCTTACCCGACTCTGGTGACCTAGGCTAGTATAACAGACTCATAGGTTAGTACGGTGCCCTAACGCACCTTAATCCGTTAGGTGGCGACTCTTCTCTTTGAATAAACCCTTAAGAGTTGTCACGTCTTGGGTCCCACTTTTCGCGAGGAAAATGGGGCACGACAATGACTAGACAATATATTGGTCTTATTAGCCCGCATAGGATCCCTTTATTGTTGTGGATGTTGGGTTAGCTGTTTTCTTTTACAGGTTGCTATGTGGCCTTGTCGGTCCGAGGCTGTGTTTACAGCCGAGATATAGCAGTCTATTTTCTTGATTTTGAGTTGTTTGCAGGCACCAGAGGTGCATATGGACAGTCAGGTCAGCTGGGGTCCCAATATGACATTAGGTGTCGGTCATGCCTCCCAAGGTGGGGCATGATAGAAAAAACGATCAAAAAACTAATATTTGATATGCAAGTGGTGCTAACAGAGAATAAAGCCCTTAAGAAGAACCTAGATAAATTCAAAATGGATCTTGAACGAACCCTAAGGAGGACCAGGTCCTCTAAACTACTAGTCTTACTACAAGAAAATCATTCTAGTCGGAGACAAGGTCTAGGATATAAGAAGAAATCCGTAAGCACTAATAAAGTCTCAAAGATAGACCATGTACTCTGTTCTCATTGTGGAACGGCAAGTCATTACAAAGATCAATAGATAATCAAGTTAAACGCAAATAAGTGAATTTTTGAATTTGCTAATCATAGACCTAGTTCACATTTTCAAACTACAAAACGTAAGACAAATTTTGAGGTTTTTAATCCCAAACCTGGTCCCTATATTCAAACTATAGAAAGAAAGAAAATTTTCCATGCCTCTCTAGGTCAAAAGAAATCTAATTCATCCTTTCAATAATAAAAGGGACCAAAGTTCATCTGCGTATCCAAATTTAATCTTTGACTATTATTTCAGGTGAAGATGAGTGCAAAGAAGTTAACCTGGTTAATAGATAGTGCATGCTCCAGAACATGACAGGCATAGTAGAAAATTTTCTCTCACTCTCAAAACACAAAGTCGAAAATATTACCTTTGAAAATGGCAAGAAAGGAGAAATAGTTGAAATTGGAAAGGTTGGAAAGTCTGTCTCAGACCATCAAAAATATGTACTATGTAAAAGAATTAAAACACAACCTCTTGAACATCTCTCAAACGTGTAATAAGAGAAATAATGTGTTGTTTACTTCTGCCGACTACAAAGTGACCAGTACAAAGGCAGAAAATCTAATTTTGAGAGGAATGAAACAGAAAAATGTCTACAAGAAAAATATTCTTGATCCTATTGGTGAAAATCTCTCATGTCTAAGCACAACTAATGACAATTCCCTTCTTTGGCATAAACGAATGAGAGATGTCAGCTTCACTCATCTGAATAACCTTATAGAAAGAGAACTGGTACTTGGACTTTCAAAGATAAAGTTTAAGGAAATATGATCTATGATCACTATAAGAAATATGACATATAGTGGCGATCTTTAGTAGCTGTTAGAAATGTTATATATTTAGTAGCGACTCTCTATGCTGCTACAGAAGATTAATTATTAGTAGCGGCTTAGAATAAGTCATCTCTGACTTGTGTAGATAAATATTAAAAAATTAATTCTCGCTAAGATAAACTTTTAGCTCCAATTATGTGGAGCGACTTTCAAAATGTCCCCATTATATGCATACTAGTTAATTTGTTCGCGCTTTGCGCGATCTTAATTTTTTTTTTAAATTTATAATTTAAATCTTTTCAACTGTTCAAATACTAAAATAATCACAAAGTATATTTTGTGATGTTTAATATTATTATTAGTTTTTCTTTCAAAAGATTATCTAAATAAATAAATTTATAACTTTAATCCATATGTATTTGCCAAAATAAATTTTCAAAAGTTAAAATAAACATCAAATTAAATCAAAGTGTTCTTTTATTTGTTTAAACAATAAATAAATAAAAAAAAAAAGTAACTACAGAGACACAACAACAAAATATCTAAACAAAAAATCTTGAAATCTTATAAGAGAAACCGACTACAGTCTATATGTACTAAAAATTATTATATATTAAATGACTAATTTAATATTCCTCATTTAATATTGAAATATTTAATTATTTTAAAAATATATAAATAGTTCTAATCAGGTGATTACTTGCATCATAAATATATCAGTAATTAAGATGTAATGTACTTTTCAAAATGTAATTTTGTTAAATTTTAGAAAATATCAATTGTGCTTTTAAAATCATTCACTTAGAGAACACATGATATTATAATTAAATAAACTTTAAGTTTGAATATTGTAGTAATTGTGTTAGAAGTATCCAATTTAACAAACTTAAAGGACCATATATGCTTAGATATTAAAATAAAATAAAAATAAATGTATACTTAAATTAAAGAGATTATTTGAGCCTAAAACTCATATATTGATGAACTGCTAACAGTTTCAAAGGGAATATTATTTAAGTGGCTTAGTTCAAACCTTAATTTCAACATTTTGAATTTTGATTATTCTTATATATATATATATATATATATATATATATATATATATATATATATATATATATATATATATATATATATATATAAAGTCTCGCTAAATAAATTAAAATTTCATGGCAAAGTGATTAAAATATTCCTTGACAAAATGCTACTCATAAATCTAAAAAAAAGAAAAAATTATTGACAGAAAAGTTTGTCAACATTCTATTGCACAAAATTTCTTGTGTATTGTTATCTTTTTATTTGCGATAGTATTCAAAATGTTATTATGATTATTTGTCAGTTAATATGAGAATTTGATACGTTATGCCTTGAAGATAGTCATTTTACATAATTGAATTGAATATGACTTTGATAATTGTGTTCTTAAAAGAAAATTGAATATTTACCTAGACGGAGATGTAAGATATATTGACCTTATAACAATAATAATAGAGATAAAGTAATCATCACAAAAAGTATCACTAAAATACGACATTTCTTATAATGCTTATCTTACATTTTAAATTTATGTAAATATTTATGGAGGAACGCAATAAACTATCATAAATTAATACGTTAATATTTAAGGGTAATGAAAGAGTAAGATATAAATATTGTTTGGATTATTAAAAATATAGAGTTATGAAGATAAAATGTGTGAGTTTTGTAGATGAGTTTTTAAATTTTATGATAAATAAAAAAAATAAAACAAAAAAAAAGATGAATATATTTCTTGACCTTTAAAAAATATTAACTCATCTATTAGAATAAATATGACATTTATGCTATAAAGAATCTGTTGAACTTAATTAATCATAAATAAATGTTAGATTAATAAAATTTGATTTTCTTCAATAAAAATTATAAGATTAATATTTTATTATTATTTTATTATGATATAAAAAATTACATGAATATTGAAAATAAAGACCAATTAAGTTTTACATTAAAAAAATTTAAAGAAATGACTTTTTAATTTCTTAACATTTCATATGTAATATAATTAAAAGAGTTAAAAGAAATTATGATTTAAAAAAACTCAATAGTCCCTTCTCTTCCTTAAAAAAAAAACGTCTGCCAACAATTAATACAAATAATGATTTCAATTTGAAAGTATATCTAAAAAAAAATTCTTTTTTACTTATAAAATAAATTTTCAAACTTGAATTTGTTTTCAAGATGGAATGAAATATTGATACAATGACAAAATAGTATTTTCGGTTAGCATAATCAAGTTTAATTTTAGGTGGAGCGCATACGGAGTTGAGAGCGTACTATAAAAGTTGATGAATATGTTTTTATATACTATACTAACAAAGTACTTTGGTATGTAGTTGGACTTTGATATTTTCATATTGTATTTGTCATATACTATCTTCTTCATCTTTTTTGTCTTTCTTTTTCACGTTCACATATGTTCATTTTTAAAAATAAAAATGATGACTTGTATGGTTGAAAAAGACAACTAAAAAAGAAGAGAGAGAAAATAGTTAGGAAATTAAACCCAAAAAATGGTCTTAGAATAAGCATATAAAAATTAATAAAATCAAAAACTCATTAATAAGTTTTTTCATGTTAAGGCATGACATACACAAAATATAAATTTAGAACGACTACATCTCCTAAGCTTATGTTGGGATATTATATGAAATTTAACATATATGAAAAAAGATATTAAAGCACAAATTTCTACACTTTTTGTCATTATACCAAAAAAAGAAAGATCTACATATTGGTAAGGGTAAGTAAGAGGTCTCCTTACTACAACCAATCAAAAAAAATTTATATAAAATTGGGTTATATAGAACAAAAGCGGAGTTAAGTACAATAGAATAGAGAAAAATATTAAAATACGACATAGACAGTAACTTCCACATTAATATTATCTTTTTAATTTTTTGAAAAGCAAACTATAAAACAAAATTCATTTGTATCAGAATGTTAATTTCTACAAGACATTTCTAAAATTTAAATACTTCTAATTTTGACTAGACATCAAACGCCAGAAATAAGTTTTCACAAAATTTCCTTGCTCTTCTGGAGATGGAAGCTGCAAGGACTGCATCTCACACATAGCGTGTGCGTCTTGCTTCTCCTCTTCCTGAAACTTCCTGTTCCCTTCTCCATTGCAGTGCAGATGCAGAAACCCTAGTGTTTTCTCTATCAATATTATATGTACTTCTAATATATATGAAATTATATTCATCTCAAAATATTCTACCAACAAACTATAACAATGTGAATATGAGAATAATTTTTGCTTTACAATTTATTTATATAGATATACATGGAAAAAATACTATAAATTATTATAAAATTTATAAATTAAATATTTGGAGGTTATGAAATGAAAGGTTTGTGAGTTATTGAGATTATTAAAGATATAGGTTATGAAAATAAAGAGGTGTGGGTTATGAAATGAAATTTTCAACAAATATTTTAAGAGAAATATAAAAGAAAAAGGTCAAAAAAATGAGAAAAAAGATAAAATGCAAATCCTAGCCTATGAGAAGTGTCACCTCACTTTTCTATTACTTTACTTTATAATATATATAGATTGAATCCTATAAATATTAGAATATACTAAAAGCTAAAATTGCATAAAAATAACTATTATAAGACCATTAAATATTTTACAAAGAATTATTTAGATGATGATGAAGGAGTAAACTTATTTATTGTTTGAAGGATATATTAGTCTCTCAATATTTGAAGGTTATTTTAGTATTTTAATTTTTCACTTTTTGTCTTCCCACTTATATAGTAATATTATTATTATTATTATTATTATTATTATTATTATTATTATTATTATTATTATTATTATTATTATTTATTATTATTATTTACATTTATTATTATTGTTATTATTATTATTATTATTATTTATTAGTTATATTTATTTATTTATTTGTTTGAACTTTTCACTTTTTGGCTTCTCACTTATGTAGTAATAAATATATAATTATGATATGATATGATAAAATATTAATATTTAATTATGTGCTTAATTAAATTTTAATTTAGTGAAGGGGCAAAATGGTAATCTAACTTTTTACTTTTTGGCTTCCCACTTATATAATAATATGATATGATGATAATTTTTATATATTATATTTATTTTTATTTTATTTATTATTTATTTTATTTAGTGGAGAATTAAAATGGTAATGCAACTTTGAACTTAGAAATTTTTTCACTTTTATTATATTTTAATTTAATTTATTTTTATTATTATTTATTTATTTTATATAGTAAAGCTTGTTTAATGACATAACATTAAATGATATTAATTAAATAAATGAAATAAAAAATAATTTTAACATGAAAGAAAAATTCAAAAAAAAAATAGAAATGGAGACATCTGAGGTATGCAATGTTAACGTGCCTCTAAGTCTCCTTTATATATATAAATATATATATATATATTGATTCGGAGCGAATTTTGTTGCTACTAACTGTTACTATTAATTAATTTTATTTTAAAATAAAAATAAATATCTCCCTTCTTCGGAAACATAAGTCACGATACATATATATAATTTTTCTCTCTTCTTTAAAATTATTCTCTCTCTCTTCCTTGTTCCTTTTCAATGCTTTCACATAATTCCCAATTTTATCCAAAATTATAGTTGCTGCTCATTGTCTGTTAGTTGCTGCTAGTTGGTACTCATGTTCTCTGCATTGTTGTTTTTCGTTGTTGATGCTCGTCGCCTTCAATTGTGACCCCAATCAAGTATGTGTTCAAATTCCTAGTGTTTTCATTTTCTCTTTCCTAATATGAAAGATTTGGCAAATCTCCAAGTGCAACAAGTATTAAGAGAATTTTTTTTTTTTTGGATTTTTTCGATAATGATTCAGTAAGAATTTTTTCAATATGCAGTTTGGGTAAGTTGATTTGTTCTCCTTTTACACAGATTCAGTAATAACTTGGGGTTTTTCATACATGAAGAGGAGTTGATAATGATTCAGTGAGAAATTGATTGAAAGATGGTTCCAAAGAAATTCTTAACCATGCACCTGTCTCTTAATCACCTATTTAATTTATGTGGTCCTCTTTAATCAGGTTTATCAAAATTTATTTGAGAAAAACCCCAAAATAAAAGTCATCTCTATTCTTTCTTATGAACCACTAATAATTTCTTATGTTTGAGATATTGATACACTTTTACTCTTATCCGTAAAGTCTGTTTACTATTTAACAATTAGAATAATAATCATTCTTAAATTTCTACATTAGCTTAAAAATTACATGAACACATACACGCTAAGAAGCTCAAGTCTTACCCACTAATGAAGATGCGTCAATTTGTTTTTTGATTTGCATCTTTTAATTCATGAAATAGTAGAGTAGGTATTCTTCTCCAATAACAGGGCCCTCCTCTGCTAATTGATAACTATATGTAGAATCTTTATTAAGATTCCAAAGATTTCACATTTGTGTTTTGATTCATCTCCAATTCCTCTGACTCGTTTGAATATCTACAGGAAATTAAAGAACTTCATACAAAAAAAAGTCATCCAAAGCTTATTTGATTCGTTATTGTTGATTCAGCCTTTAAAAGTACACTCAGCTATTTATTTTTGAGGTAAGTTGAGAATTTCTTCTTGAAGACCTTTTGGTGTTATTGAGATTTTTCAGCTTGTCTATTACATTTGAATGGTGGAATGTCAATGATCTTTGAGGTATTTAGTGTTGTTATATGATTTATGTTCTTGAAGTCAACTGTGTATTGTGTTTAGACTTTATTTTTTGCACGACATGGAGAACACTATTTCTGATGAAATTCTTCACTGTAATGATTATGCTGACATGAAAATAATTCATGATTCTTGTACCTTAATATTTATAAATAGAATCAGTGTTTGACTAGAATCAGTTGTTTACTCTAATGAAGTACCAGTTCTCAATATTTTTATGATTGATTGATTTAATAGTTTTTCTATATGAATTAATATTTTTTTGACAGATAGATTTCTATTTTATCATGTTTATTTCTGATTCTGGTAATACTATTTTTTTATCTGATGTTGCAGGAAAAGAAAGGAATTTGACGAGGTAAAAGGGAGAGCGGTGGGACAGGCTATGGACATGGAAATTTTTTAGGACATGAAAGTTATGAAACGATGTCTCGACCAGAACAACAACCAATAGGGACTACCACGACATCTCTATTGATAGGACAACCATGTAACCCAAGTCAAGGACCTCCACATACAGAACAAATATCAAGTAGCCCTCTCCAAAGAACATCTCTAGAGACACAATCATCAAGGAATCTAGAAGAAAGTCTGCAGCCCTCTCCAGAGGCTGAAATGGTGAAGGTTTATTTTCTGTTTGTAATTTTTTTATGAAAATTATTTATACTGATTGTTTAATACAAATTTTGCATATGCTACGATTTCAATTGATTCCCTTATTACATTTCTTTACTTACACTTTTTTATATGTTGGATTTCTGTTAATATTAATGATGATGATATATGTTTTATGCTTTGTAGTTTCTCGTATCAATAAAAAGGGATGAAGAAGGAACTATAAATTAAAAACTGTAGATACAAAAACTAAATATGGAGGCAAAATCACAACAACGATTCCAGATGACATTGATAGAGCTGTGGATTCTAGAGCTAGAGACATTGTTAACTACTCTAGTTTAATTATGAGGACCACTGTCTCATTTCGAGATGGGAATTTGAAAAATATTATTTTGAGAAACAGAGAAGGAATGTGGTTAAAGGTCAAGGTAATAAATAATTTCGATTATTGTCTTTAGATGTCATAATTTATCCATATGGTTAAGATATCCAATATAACATTACCATGTTTGCAGAATAAATTTGAAGTTCGTGGTGGCTGCGAGAACATAAGTTGCAAGGCTTTGTGCAAAAGCTTTTTAGAGCATGAAAAGTTCAACTGCGCAGTCACTACTCTAGCTTTAATATTGGTGAAGAAAGATTATCTTATCGACCTGGAAATATTCAGTTGGAGGACTGGAAATACCTAGTAAAGTATTCTGGAAGCAAGGAATTCAAGCTAACTTAATAAGCATTATTTTTAAAGGCAGAAAATACTTAGTATGATATTTTTTTGAAAAGAATCACTATCTTTTAAATCTGTCCAATATTTTGAGAAATAGATAGCTTAATGTCGTATAAAAAAATTGCATAACTGTTTGGTAGGTTGCTAGTTTTTTCTTTGAAGAAAGGTTTCTTGATCTCTTGGCTTAATGCAGGCTATCAGTGAGAGAAATAAAAGAAAC
Organism: Datura wrightii; assembly: GCA_035772735.1. Lineage (NCBI taxonomy): Eukaryota > Viridiplantae > Streptophyta > Magnoliopsida > Solanales > Solanaceae > Datura > Datura wrightii. The sequence continues at coordinate 112,162,467 of JASDFA010000019.1, forward strand.
AGAAAAAAGCAAATAACTAAGCACGCTTGTGGTACAAGATCTTTTGAAGAAGTAGAGGAATCTACGATGAAAATACATTTATCCTCACATATTATTACAGATACTTTTTTGTTATATACACACACACATTTATATTTTTTCTATTGAACTATATTATAGAGAAATCCTCTATCCTGAAAAGGACACATCGGATAAAGTTTGGGAGATTCAACATACATGTAAGAACATTGATGTAGAACTAGTATGGTTGGATCCATGATCCCAATAAATTCATGTAATTCTCTCAAGTTACTCCCTTGTCCTACTTCTATTTACTTTATATGTGTATTATGTTTTGGTATAAATGGTTATATTTAATTGTAGGGCGAGATCTAGCAGCTTGTTGTTCAACAAAAATCTGAAGAGATTGAGCATCCTATGACTAGAGATGAGAAATTATCCTCCGTTCTTGGTGAGAGATCGAGATATATTCATGGAAAGGGGTATGGAAAGAAGCCCCTCAAAAAGACCCAAACACAACAGGCAAATATAGAAGCCATTGCATCTTATGTGGTAGAAATTATGCATCAAGATATGCAAGTTTGATATGGACAGAGAGTTGCAAGAAAAACACGAACAAATGATTGTCGAGTTACAAAGTAATATGGAACAGATGATCAAGTTGCTTAATGACTAGAATGCAATAGGTACTTGCACCTTCTAAACAAGGCTTCTCCTTTCCTTGAAATTTTTTTTTTCTTTCTTCTTGAAAATTAGTCTCCGACTTACTCCATATAGGTTGTTTTTTTTTTTAAAAAATCTGGTTTTCTGATAACACATATTAAGTATTCGATAAAATTTCTGAGATATATGAGTTGATATTCTGGTGGCAAGTTTGAAAATATAGATCTGTTATGATTTTAGCGTGCAGATATTTATATTCCCGTACAGTTTTGGATTTAGCTTCTAGCAGAAATTTGTATTTGGCTGCTGCTGAAATTCTGCTGCTATTTTATTTATGTTCTGTTGAATTTTGTATTCTATAGTATGTCGCTGGTTCTTCTTTCATCCTCGTATTTGAAAGGATCTAGAGATAGTACTTATCGTGCATTTGAAAATATATAGAGAGTATTATTGGTATAGTGACTTGTTGTTTTCCATGTCAACTCTATTAAATGTGTCTAAGTCATATCCATATTTTCTCCAAGGAATTGCCATCCATTTAAGCCTGGTGGAAGATTTTGTGCACTGTTTGTTGGAGAAATTGCCATTGATTGAGGATAAACAAGATGAGATAGAGAAAAATGTAATAAACTGAAAATTCTAGTAAATAAAGAATAAATGGATCACTGTTTAGTTCAATTTCTCCTATGTCTTAAGATAGCGTCTTTTCAATAATTTCTTTTAAAAGGTTTTTTCTTTGATTTTTTTGGGTTTGAGAGGAACTTTACCTAAGCAGCAAGACTTCCTTTTCTCTAATCATGCTCTTTTGGCTAGTTTAAAGGTTCTTTCTTTGATTTCTTTGGGTTTGAGAGGAACTTAACATAAAAATATTGATTTCTTTTTCTTCTTTAGAAATTGTCAATAGTAGTTCAAACTTCTTTTATAGTGAGATTTCATATTCAAAGAGCCTTCTAACACTTATTTTGGATGATAATAAGTTCACTGGTCAAGTTCCTGAAGGGGTACGTAGAATTCTTCTTTGTCTGTTTTGAGTTTCAAGAAAAATTCTTTTTCTGGTTCATTACCTAATTTCCTAATATTCCAATCAAGTTGGAATCCTCAATTACAGTAATGCCTACATTAAGTATGAATTTTGGTTAAATAGTCAAATAAGATAAAAGTAATCTGCTATAACTGATTTAGCCTACAACTAAAATAAGGTAAAGGACATGCTACAATGGGTTAACTAAAACAATACAGGTAACATGTTATTATATCGTTAAATATAGAATATTTTGATATGTGACATTAAAGTCAATTATTTGTTAGCTGGAGCCTTATTAATCCCGGAAAGGTGTAGATGCGACCTTCCAATTTAAACTTTGATCATTGATTAAGATTAGAAGCTGTATTTATGATGTATCATGACAACATTCATATTTGAACACATTACGTAATGTAAATCATTACCTGGAAAGATATGGAGAAGCAAGCAAATTTATATTACTAAAGGAGTACCAATATTAAACCTCAAATTAGTAGTTATCTGTACATGTTTGATGACACAAAACTTAATAGAGGAAAATCTAATAATGATAATGAGCAGGATTGCAATCAACACCAAGGATTATACTACACTAGACTACTTTGACAAAACTCTATCTAGAATATAGTGGATACCTGTGCCAAAGGAAAGCATATCAAGTAATGGTTCAAACCAAAGAAGATAGTCAACAGTTTTAAGTGCCTACAACTCGTTCATGTGGATCTCTGTGGGTCAACGCGAGTTTTCAATAGAGGTGAAAAAGTATGTTTTTTTGTCATTGTTGATGACGGTATCAGGTTCACTTGGACCATGTTCTTGGGATTAAAAAAAATGAAACTTTTGAAGTTTTTACTATATTTTCTAAACAGGTCTCGAGAAGCTCAACAATGAACTACTAAGCATTAGATCAGATCATTAGATAGAGTTTGAAAACTCAAAATTCTTAGAATATTATGCAGCATTAGCGATAAATCACAATTTCTCAGCTACTAGAACTCTTCAACAAAATAAAGTTGTTGAAAGAAAATATAGAACACTGAAAGACATCGCCAGAACTATGTGGATAGAACGTGAATTGTCGAAAAGGTACTGGCTAAAGTAGTGAATACGACCCGGTATCTCATAAATAGGTGTATGATCAGACCACTATTGGAGAAAACCCCCTGTGAATTGCTGAAAGAAAGAAAACCAAACTATTTAATCCCAGAGCATTTGTATGTAAATGTTTTGATCATAATCATGGTAAAGAAGCACTAGAAAAGTTCAATGCCAAGAGTGATGAAGGAATATCTTAGGTTACTCCCCTCACAGTAAAGCCTATAAATTTTGAATAAACGACAAATTGCCTGGAGGAAAGTGTTCATGTAATATTTTATGAATAAAATTGGCTTGAAGGCTTGAACATTCAGCAAGACATTGAGGAAAATTGGGTTAGCTTTCATCATGAACATGGAGAAGGAACCAGGTACACCTGATGAAAACGCGTCACGTGAAACACAGAGTTCAACTAAGATTGTCTCAAATGAACCAGATATAGGAATAGAAATCTCCCAACCAAGTGGAACAAATGAACAAGAGCTCATTCTAACTCAATCCCTAAAGTCCAAAGAACTTGGTTCATCGACTGCATCAGAACCATTAGAAGTACGATCAAGCAACTAAAAATACAAAATCTCTCACCCTATCCAAAATATGCGCACTCCATTGGACTCTAGAATTCAGACCAGGTCATTATTGAGAAATATGTGTGCCTTCTCAGTATATCTGTATTGAATCCAAAAATATAAAAGAAGCAGTTTAAGATACAGACTGGATCAACACAATACAAGAGAAGTTAAGTCAGTTTAAAAGCAGCAGAGTATGATATCTGGTTCCTCGTCCCCAGGAAAAAATTGTGATTGGCACAAGGTGGATATTTCGAAATAAACTGATGATCAGGGGATAATAGTCAGAAACAAGGTTTATCTAGTTGTTTAAGAATACAATCAAGAGGAAGGTGTTGATTACAATGAGACTTTTTCTCATGTGGCAAGAGTGGAAGTTGTCAAAATATTAATAGCCTTTTGCAACATTCATGAGATTCAAGCTATACCCAATTAATGTTAAGAATGGATTCTTAAATGGTTACCTTCAAAAAGAAGTTTATGTTAAACAACATATGAATTTGAACAACATGAACATCCAGATCATGTCTACAAGTTGAACAAGACATTGTATGGTCTCAAACAGCTCCCAGAGCATGGTATGACAGGTTATCAAGTTTTCTTTTGGATCATGGGTATAATAGAGGAAAATTGATAATATGTTATTTCTTATAAAAATAGGGAATAACATATTGATAGTCCAAGTGTATGTTGATGATATTATCTTTAGATCTGCTAATGAAGGACTGTGCAGTGAATTTGCAAAACTAATGAGTGATGAGTTTGAGATGAGTATAATGAGAGAACTAAATTATTTTTTAGGTCTTTAAATCAAGCAAATAAATGATGGTACATCAGTTCATCAATAGAAATATATTAAGGAACTGTTCAACAGATAGGAGATGGAGAACTCAAAGACAAATGATACACCCATAGCCACAACAACAAGATTTGACATGGATAAACCTAGTCCAAAGGTAGAAGAAACTAAATACAAGGGCATGATTGGATCTCTACTCTATATAACTTCTAGTAGACCAGATATTGTCTTCGGTATGGGTTTGTGCGCCAGATTTTAATCAAATCCAAAAGAATCTCACATGAGACCTGGTTCTATGGTATCCTACTAGTGAATCATTCAAGATTGTAGGATATGCAGATGCAAACTATGCTGGACATTTAGTTGGCAAAAGAAGTACATTTAAAATGGCTTATCTTTTGGGACCTTACTTTATTTCTTGGGCTACTAAGAAGTAAAATTCAGTAGCGCTCTCAACTGCTGAGGCTGAATATGTAGCAGTTATTTCCTGTTATGCACAACTACTATGGATAAAGTAGTAGTTAGAGGACTATGGGATATACATGGAGTGCATACCCATTATGTGTGAGGCGGAATGGAGAAAGGAAAGGGACAAGGTCGGTCTTTCTTGGCACGAAGGCGACATCAGTGCCTTCAATATGGAAAAGAACCCGATTCATCAAAAGAACCAAGCATATTGATGTACATCACCACTTCTTAAGGAAAAATATTGAGAAGGAAAATATCTCAATGGTTCTTTGTGAGACCGAGGACTAAGTAGCTGATATATTCACAAAATCTTTGGGAAAAGAACCATATGAAAGGATTCTTGTGGAACTTGGGCTCATAAAAATTTACTAACTCTGTCATCTATTTTCCTCTCTAATGACTAGACTGAGATTATTCTTATGCGTACTCTGACTCTTTGCAGTAAATTCACTAACTCAATCATGTATCTTTAATTAAGTACACATCTCAAGCATGCTTCATCTAGATCATAAAGGAACTGATGATATTATCCTTATTTTCTAAGCATTGCAACAACCAAGGACATATAAAGGGAGAAACACAACAGGAATTAGGTCCCTCCATAAGCTAAATAATATGTTCTGTCCCTTACACAATATATGTATTATAAATTGCTTTAAAAAATTATGACTATACTCTGATGAACCTGGTCCATCATGACTAATTCTCCTTAAAGTAATCTTTGTTGGTCTCTCCTATGATCTTGCGCAACCTAAAAGTGGAAGTTCCATCATGAATGTTCCATCACCTGAAATCCAAGTCATCACGTCAACCACTTACCTACTATCAATCTTTAAAACCGTCACAAAAGATATGTCCTCTCCACCATAACTCCACAAACCCTTTTACTTCTCAACCTAGTCTATAAAGATTTCAAGTTCGACCATAGAGCCCCGTCAAATCTTAAACCTTATTATTCTCAAAGAAAATACCAATTCCTTCATCATCCTAATATTCCCCTCAAAAATTTACTTTCTTCATCTCAAAGAAAATGACTTCCTCAAACCCTAAACCCCCTTTAGTGGACTATTCAGATGAGGAAGACCTAAGCCCTTAAACTTCCCCAACTCAGACTCAAGGGAAAATCCTATTCAGTTATCTTTTACAATAAAATTGAATCCACCAAATTAGTACCAACTTCTTCTCTGACAGGCTTTATTCCTCCCACTTCATCCATTATTTCAAATTTCGCCTAAGGGGAATCCTCTATCACTGCAAACCCTACATTTGGAGATCCATTGAAATATAGTTAGTCATCATCAGAAAAAGTAGTGGACAAGTCGGCTGATATGGAGAGAGAAAGGATAAGCACAAATATGGAGAGGAAAGTAGGGGTAAAAAGAAAAAAATGATTTGGCATAGGAAAAGGAGAAAGCGGTAGAAGGTGATATAGTTCAAGAAAAGGAAGAAATCAACAACAAATTCTGATCGATAGAAATTGAGGATGAAGATGAGGATGACAATATGCTACAGAGTTTGAGGTTGGAAATTCTAAAAACCCATGAAACAAAAAGAACTAGAAAACACATTGTTGTAAAGATGTCATAGTCAAGAAACCTCGCACTAGAAGTTCTTGGAAGGAAGAATTGTAAAAGGCCACTCAGTCAAGAAAATGTAGATGTCAAGAAAAAAGGAAAAGCATTTTCAAGAACAGTCACAGACCCCTATTCAACTAGATGAAAGTAGTGAACAGGATCATGCGCCAACTCAAGAGGTTTCTGAAATAAATACACCTTCATCATCAAAGAGAAAAGAGTCTCGTGTATCAAATGTATCTAGTTCTGCATATTTAGTCAAACAGCTCCCAAGGTTAGAAAGAATGTGGAAAATTTTGACTTTTGGAAAGGAGAGATACTTTGGATCTTAAAAGGTATTGAAAGGTAGAGTTCTGGATGTATCTACCCTCACAAAACTAGGTATGACCCAACTAATTGACCAATTGTGATTCCAAGGGTGTGATATCCTATTTATCTACCAATTACCCTTGGTTCATGAATCAGAGGTGGTGGAGTTCTATGTTAAGAAAGTTGCTGAAGAAGGAAGATTAGTTCATCAGTTCATAGAGTGCTCGTGCTGAATGAAGCAACCCTAGATGAACTACTTTATGTACCCTTTTAAAGGATATGCAGACTATGACTTGAAGATCACCACTAAGTTTTACCCAGAGTTGAGTTACAACTGGTACAAGAATAGTGTTAGAAGGAGAAATAAAGCTTTTCCACAAGCTTTTATTTGAGATAGTTAATAAATGTTTTCTTCCTAGGACATAAAGAAGATATGAGGCTTCTTATCACAACTTGGGATTGATCGAAATGCTGGACATTTATCACAAAGTCAATCTCACCTTACTAATGATCAGACATATAATGAGAGTAACAAATCCAGAAAAAGGTTATCATGGGCTTGCTTATAGTTTCCTGCTCACAAGGATATTTGAGGCACATCAGCTTCCTCTGACTGATGGTAAGATTGGGTCAAAGATGGAACTGTTTGACAGAAAGACCTTAGATGAATGTGATTTTCTGCAGACTGGATCTAGTACAAAAGGAAAGAAGCCAATTAACCAATTTCTCTTAGATCTGCAAAACTCAAATGCTCGTATTGTCTCATTAGAAGGTGAGAATGTACAACTCAAAGTCGAGTTGAAATCTACCCAGGATGAAGTTTCTCGACTAAAGGAGAAAATTTCTTAGGAACAACTTGTCCAGAATAGCATAATTAACACGCTCCTCTTACTAGTTGAGAAAAACATTTAGCTTCTTCTTCTTCCACTCTCTCTTAGCTTCTCTCTAAATAACCTTTGTGTCCAAATAATTCCCATTTCTTAGTTTTTGTTCCAATGTTTCATTAGTATGGTTGTGTTTTGTTCTTTGCAATGAAATGTTTGTTGTTTTAGGGCCTTAAGGGCTTAAATTGGTGTTATTCTGGCGTATTTTGTTCTCCCAATATGTATAGATAATGCTAAATTTAGATGGCTAATATCATTAATTTGATTTGTGATTTCATGCATGATAGTATGTTCTGATCAGTGTAGCCCAATAGCTATGAATTAGTAGATTCTTGCATATTGCTTTGGGATTTGATTTATTCTTTATCTTTTTTTTTCAATGATATCAAAAGGGGAAGATAAGTGTGTAGGGATGGGGTGAATAGATGGTTGTGCTTAGAAAAAACTATGTTATATTTATCATCATCAAAAAGAAAAAATTTGTTGAAAAATTGATGTTGAACTATCAGATATTTTGATGACTGACAAGGTGAACCAGATTCACTATATAATGAACCAAGTTCACCTCATAATTTTGGACTTATTTCCAGCAATACAAGTAAACCATGTTCATTAAGTAGACAAACAATGAGGATAGATTGCAAATATTTAGAAGAATCATATAGGGAAAGAGAATACCGCCAAGACAAAGGAGATCAAGTCCAACTAGAAGTCAAACACATAGCAGCAGTCTAAAAGGAAATAAAATATAGTTTTCTTGTGGGACTCCAAAACCTAGCAAGGGACGACAAGGACAAATCGAGGCTGACTAGGACTACAAAGCCCTATATCTCATCGAGAAGGCAGAGGAGAAGGATGGACAATTACAAGCCAAACATTGCATATTCTTGGAAAGCAATTGTTATTAAGAATTCTACAAGAGCTAGAGTTGAAGTTTGTAATAGTTTAGATTTAACATATTGAGTCTTTACTTATTCTGTGATCTAGAGTTTAGAGAATAGCACTATTAAAGTGCTAGAGAGAGAATCTCAGACTAGAGTTTATAGTCTGAGTACAGTCAATTGGTTAGAGCTAGCTAGTGATTGTGAGGTACTAGAATTAATCTGTTTAATTATCGAGTTGTAATCTAAAACTGCTCTTTGAAGGTTAGTGAAGCTGATTGAAAATTTTATTTGATAGGTCGTGAATTTCTCCCTTGAGTAAGGAGGTTTTTCAAATTCTGTGTGTTTAACATTGTTAATTTTATTAGGTTATAGAAGACTAAACCAGATTTAAGATAATAGAATATTACTGGTGGCGATTATTTCAGATAGTCTGATTTTTCAGTAGCAAACAGGCTAATACGTACAATCTCAGATGTGGTGTGGATCTGGGCTTATGGAGTTGCTTTAGTATGCCCTTTCTTCTTTTTTTCCAAAGTTATGTTTGAAAAGAGAATGTTGTGATTGTAGTGTCTCAGTTAGTCCACATCAAGCATTATCATATATGCATTATTAGTTTCTTTCAAATCACTTAATTGACATGCCAATGCCCAATCTGGTCTTTTCCTTTGAGTTCAATAAAGTCACTCCAAAATTGAAAAAACTATTAATGGCCCTTTAATAACCTGTCACACCCTCAACAGGATTAGGCGTAAATTAAGGTCGTAATTATTGATGGAAAAAACTCCATAAGGAGAGGGCCAAAATTTGATTTAATCTTGTCCCATCAATGGGACTTTGAGTATACATTAACTTGAGATAAGTGTGCAATTCATTTTAGGTCCACCTATTAGGTGTTTGATGTGTTTTTAAAGATCTTATCTTTGATTCCTCTTGCCTTCAAGATAAGGATCTAACACTTCTCTACCATTCCTTAGCATGCCCAGTGGGACATTTATGCTTTATCAGAATTGAACCTCAAAAAAATCTCCTTGTCTTGTACACTTAGATTCTTCCAGACCCTATAGAGGAACTGTTGCTATTGAAAAGATAAAACATGCAAAGCAAACACAAAAGTTACTCATTCACTTACTTACTTATATACTTTCTCTGTCCCAATTTATGTGATCACATTTATTTGGGCACAGAATTTACAAAAAAAAATATATTTTTAAAATTTATGATTTAAAATAAGTCGTAGATATTATATTTGTATAGAGCTATATCTAAATTATCTCATTAAAAATAAAATGAAAAACTTAAAATAAAACTAATTTTAAATAAGAAAACATAACATCTTTTTTTAACAGATTAACAGGGAAAAATCCAACACATTAATAAATTGGTACTGGGGAAGTGCTTTATTTGGATTTGTAAGACCCGTTTGGTTTAGCTGAAAAAAGTGGCTTTTAAATATAAGTGCTTAAAACACTTTTTAAGGGATGAAATTTATTTTATAAATAAACAGTTATGTGTTTGGATAAAAGTGCTGAAGCTGAAAAAAAATTATTGATGTGTTTGGTATATACGTGCTGTTAAACACTTATTTTGGGTCAAATGACTGAAATGCCCTTAAAGCTGTTAACACTATAAAAAATGAATTACTATAACATTTTTATTTCTAAAATAAACTAATTGTTTAAATTATTTTTAATTTTTAAAATATATAATTTAAATAAAATTAGAATCTCCTTTACTTTTTGTTTGGAGTATAGTTCTATTTTTTATTTGTAAAATTGAATATAATAATTTAAATGAATTAATACCACCTCGATTTTTTTTCTTTTCAGATTTTTATTATTTTTTTTTTAAATAGCATAAAAAATAAAAAAATTTCAAAGATTTGAGTGAAGATATTATTGAAATTAGAAAAATATTATGGGATAAAAAGGTAAATAGTTTGGTCAAACCTAAATGACTTATAAGCTAAAAAATAAAAAGTTGGTATCTATAAATTTTTGACTTTTGACTTTTTTAAAACACTTTTTAACTTTTTTTAAGCACTTTTTGATAAAATCAAACACTATAAAAAATTTAAAAATACTTATAAGCTGGTTTGCCAAACACCCGATTTGTAATAATTCACTATATCGAGAGATTTAACAAATCTCCATTAAAGTTAAACCATATTAAGAAAGTTTGCGCCTGAACTCTGTCTAACAGAATTAACTATGTACAGTTTGATGATTAGCTATGCTGATTTTCAAAATAACATAAAATTAGGGATGATAGTAGTGTCACTGTGGGCAAATTTGTATAAATTTGCAAAGACTTTAATATGCATCGTATAATATAATTCGATACTTTTAATCAGGTTCGCATCGCTCTATATAAATTTGTTCTGCATAAATCTGCATCATATAATTTATTAAATTTTTTTTTAATAAAAATATTAATTTGTATTGTCAAACAAAAAGTTATCATCAATGCGTAATTTCTGTTAACACAATATTTTATTGTAAATAATTTAAATTCATTCTCCATAATTTAACTATTAGGGTATATTCAGTATAAAAAAATATTTTCTATAAAAAATATTTTTTAAGAAAATATTTTTTAAACTTATTTGATTGTGTGTGATATGTTAGTAAAACCAAAAGGGAAAGCAAGTAATTTATTTTAGTACATACTTAAAACGGCTCAGGCAGTCGACCTGCAAACCATAGTATTAGTCCATAGGAAATCATTAGTGTTTTTGCACCTATCTAACATAAAAATATGAGAATGAAGTGGACTGGACGGAGGTGGAATGGATAGTTATGAGGTAGAACAAAGGAAATGTGATTTGTTTTTTTATTTGAAATTATTTTTTTAAAAAAATTACTGTTAAACCTGCATAAATTCACATAAACCTGCAATCTGCGCCTCCACCCTGCATTAATTTTTAAAAAAACTATTTCAACCGATCTTGCACCCATATAGCCTAAAACCTGCTTCGCTCTGCCCCGCATCCATTTGATATATACTCTCTTAATTTCATTTACTTGGTCCATGTTGCTTTAACAATCCCCTCTAAAAATATTTATTAGTGATTTGTTTTACTAAATTAATCTTACTAATTATATTTTGAAAATCTAAATTTGACTATTAGTAGCTTATGTAGTTATTAACGAGAAAAGTAATATAAATAAAAATAATAATAAATTTATCTTAATTTACTAGAATAGACAAATAAAAAAATATTTTAAATATAAAATTCAAGTAAAATAAAACACTAGAAAATAATATGTAAGGTATCATTATTAATATATTGATTAATTAATCATGCAAATATTTTTAATGATAGAGTCAAAGTGCTAGAAGCACTACTTTGAACGCAAGCTTCTCAGAAAAAAAGAAGCTTGTTATAAATGTATTTGTATTATAGTGAATGTGTGTATTTGTATTCTAGTGAAAGTCTATTTTTTAAAAAAAAGCTAAATGAATCATCCCTACAAATAGAGGAGTTCTCCTTCATTGTATTTTATCCCTCAAGAGAAATAAGAACTTCTCTCCTTCTCTCCGTTATTCTTTTATTCTTAGTCTTATTATTTTATAACACGCTATCAACATGAGCCGAATTGAGAAATTAGATACTAATGCATGTAAAGGCGTAGAATGTTTCTTATCCACTACATAATTGTTCCAAAGAGATGTTTGGATCCCAAACCATTTCAGCACTTCGACTCATTCTTAAGAAAGTTCCACGTGAATGAGGTATTTAATTACACTCTCGGAAGATCAAACAGGTAATGTATGAACACCTGCATATATTTTGTATTATTAATAAGGAAAATGGTCAAAAATATCCTTAAACTATGTGATATTGACAAAAATGCATTATGTTAATAGTTTGGTCCAAAAATGCCTCTGCCGTCAATGTTTTGGTCCAAAAATGCCCCTTTTATCAATAGTTTGGTCCAACAATGCCCCTACTATTACTTTTGGGTCAAAATGCCCTTTTTCTATTAAATATTTTTTTAAAATACATTATTTTTCTAATAAAATATTATTTTAAAAGGACCCTTTTCTTATTTCTTTGCTTTTAAAAGTTCTTTAACTAATAAAAAAAAGTGAGACATAATTTTCTTCTTTTTTAATCTCGTTTTATCAATTAAAATAGAATAACCATGTGTACTTTTTAAACTGATAATATATGTCATATATATAAATCATAGTAATCTCATCATTAATTTCTATTTAAATATTATAAAATAAAAAATATTTTTATTTCTTAATCATTTTAGAATTGAAGTAGGATAAATATTTGCTAATATATTTCATGATTTTAAAGTTAAAATAAAAATAAAAATCAAAAAAAATTTATCGAGCGATATTTTAAAGATATTTTGTAATTCAAAGCAGTATAATAATTTTTCGTGTTTTATGACATTAAAATTGTTATATTCTAACGTTTACCTTTCTTCAATTCAGAAAAGATTAAGAAATAAAAATATTTTCTATTTTATTAATTTTTTTATCATTATCTAAATAAAAATTAACAATGAATTATTGTGATTTTATATATATGAAAATTAATAATGGCTTACAATATTTTTACTAGAAAAATAATATATTTTAAAAAAATATTTATTAGAAAAAGGACATTTTTGACCCAAAAGTAATAGTATGGGTATTTTTGGACCAAACTGTTAACAGCAGGGGCATTTTTAGACCAAAACATTGACAACAGTAACATTTTTGGATTAAAATATTAACGGAGGATATTTTTGTTTAATTTCACATAGTTTAAGAATATATTTTACCCTTTTCCCTTATTAATATGATACTTTCTTCTGCTTGATCACCCATAATGATAGTATATTTATTATACTCATAAAGTTATTTTTGTAGTTATTATAAATTTCTTTGAGAAGAATTATATGAAATTGTCTTCTAGTTTGGATAAATTAATCTGCCTTAAATAAGATGAAGTAGCTAAGATATATTGAAGGCTAAGATATTATATTTTTTCCTCTTCCTTTTAATAAGGCTAAACTTACGAAACTTGAGTTCGTTGCCCTTCAAAGTTTGGGCAAGAACTACCTTTCATAGGTGTTGGATGCTGAAATCCATATGGATGCAATGGGTCTTGGAGACACCATTAAAAGTGAAAATAGAACATCAATTTAAGATCGTGCTGAGGCTATGATATTTTTGCGTCATTATCATGACGAATTTTTGAAAATTGAATATCTCACGATTAAGGATCCATTTGTTTTGTGGAATAACCTGAAAAAAAGGTATGACCACTTGAAGATGGTCATCCACCTAAAGGCACGATATGATTGAATGCATTTGAGGTTTCAAGATTATAAGTATGTTTATGAGTACAACTCTGCAATGTTTAGAATTGTTTCTCAGTTGAAACTATGTGGAGAGACTATTAATGATGTTGATACGATGGAATATGTGAACCATACACAAAAATAATTGAGAGCACCGGAAGAGCTAATGTTGTACTACCCGAATGAATAAAATTATTCATAATATTGGTATTGTAGTAAGTCTCAAAAGAAAATTTATAAGTTTCAAAAGCACTGAAAAAAATAAATAAATTGAAACTATGAATTATGGGAAGATCTAATATCTTCATATTACTATAGTTGAAGCGGGTTGTAAATATTTATGTAAAAGATTACCCATCGTTTCTTTTTATTTGTAGTACATAAATATGGGTATGATGACAAAATCACATGCAAAAGTAAACTAGAAGTTTACTGAAATAAAGATAAGTTGGCATAACTGGTTGGCCATCTCGGTTAAATGTGATGCAAAAATAATTGAGGATTCACGTGGTTATATGTTGAAGAAATAAAAGATTCTTCAAGAATTCTCTTGTGTTGCTCGTTCTCGCGATAGAATGATAACTATATCAGATAAGATTGGAATTATATTCCCTGAAATTTTGAAACTTATAAAAAGGTGAATATTGGCATGTTCACCTACCATATGAACCATTTGCTATTATATAATTTTAATAGATGCATCTATGGTATGATCATATGTACTTTGATATTAACTTACAATTAGTTTTTGCAAGGTTGTCTGCTCAAATTGTTAAATTAAGAGCAAGATTCTAAATTATAAAATCATGTTGATAATGTTGGTTCATGTTTAAGTTGGTTTATAAGTAGAAATTGTATGTCTCCTATTACAGCTAAACCATTGATTATGAGAATAAATTTGAATGTGCAGTATATGATTCAATTGCTCTACCACAATGCACAAAGATGGGTCCCCAAATGATGTTTGGAGGGGGGGGGGGGTAAATGTTAGTTTTCCTAACATTAGGGGGAGAAGTGATTAGCAGCTGAAAATTATTTGTGGGATGAATTATCTAGATCCTCAAAAAAAAAAAAATTTAAAGCTCAAGAGATAATTCACTTGCAAAATATTATAAATCGACTGTCATATGTATTTGCTAACCCTATTTTATAATTCAGTTGCAAATGATCTAATGAAAATTAGAGTCCTTGAAGGACAAGTCTGTGACATGCCTGAAGCGTGATAGATCAATCGATTCTAGAAATAAAAACTCCTTGAAGAAGGAGAAGAACAAATGATCAAGATGGTTAGAATAATGAGCAAGTGCTTTAAAAGGAGCACCACGACATAATACTTCATAAAACCTTGACAAAGGTTCAAGTACCTGGAATGATGAAAAATGAAGAGATCTTGATAAGTTATGTCGTATTAGATCGATATCAAAATGATCATCGACGATACCTTTGATATAATATAGCGCTTAATATTATAAATGTTGATGAGATCTTGAATTCAAATCTGTCAAAAAGTGTGGACAGATAAATGATTGGCCAAATAAAAATACGCAATTCAAGTATAATGTAGTGGGTTATAAATGAATTCTTATGCGAAATGTGAAATAAATAAAATCATAAAATAGTACGATATATGCCTTGTGGAATAAAAGTTTTTCGCAAATTCTGATATTATTATATGGAGAGGTTCTCCTGTGGTGGATGCAATTATTTTGAGAATGCTCATAAGTCTGGCAACACATGAAAAACTTGATATACGTATAATAATATTATTTTCATATATAGAAGGATCTATGAAAATCTTTGAAGGATTTAAAAGGTTTTAAAGCGATTTTATTGAATACCCTAACGGCTGTGAGATCACTTAACATATATAAAGATCAATTTCAGCCTCATGAAAATGGTTAGAAAATACAGTATTTTAGTGAAATTAGTGTACTTATATATCCTGCTATTACTATCCATGAGATAATATTTTTATAATGTGTCATTTCACTTTTATTAGTAGAGATATGAGTGAATGAAAATACTGATATGAGCTTATTATTTCTAACCAATATTATCAAAAGATTGTTGGTTATGCAATGCGGGAAAATTATTTAATTTTATATGAAGAAAATGCAGCATGCATAACACAATTAAATAGGGGATTCATAAAAGGAGATAGAACGAAACACATTTTGCTAAAACTTTTCTACACACATGAGCTCTAAAAGAATGGTGATATCAATGTGCAACAAATTCGTTCAAGTGACAATGTAGTTGATTTATTCACCAAATCTCTATCAACTGCAACTTTCAAGAAGATGGTGCACAAGATCGGGATGATTAGATTCAAGGACGTTCTCATTAGGGGGAGTTAATATGCGTTGTACTCTTTCCTTACAAGATTTTGTTCCACTGGGTTTTTCTTATAAAGTTTTTAATGAGGCAGCTACCAATGCGTATTACAAAAAATGTGTACTCTTTTTCCTTCACTAGAATTTTTTCCCACTAGATTTTTTCTAGTAAGGTTTTAACGAGGCACATATCTATCAAATAGATATTTAAGGGGAAGTGTTATAAATGTATTTGTATTATAGTAAATGTCTATAAAGATAATTATATTGTAATGAATGTGTGTATTTATATTATAATGAAGGTCTATCTTTTAGAGAAAAGTTAGGAGGAATTATCCTTATAAATAGAGGAGTTCTCCTTCATTATATTTCATCCCTCAAAAGAAATAAGAATTTAAGAATTTATCTTCTTTTCTCCCTTATTCTTTTGTTCTTAATCTTATTATTTTATAACACATATAAATTTATTTGTTTTCAGTTGTGAGAGGGTGAACTGGTTAATTGCTCCAGCTTTGTAATATGTGTCACTGATAATTAATAAATGTCTGTTTAATTATAAAAAAAACCACTAAAATGCTACATAAGATAAAATACAAATTTATATGACATGATTGTACATTTTTGGAGTGAATAAAATTTTATGATAGGGAAAAGATAAATTGGTAAAGTCTGATAGATCATGTGAAGTTGAATGTTGCAAGGATGGGGGCATTCCTAGAGTCGTGGAAGTTTCTTCTGAACAAACTTGCTTCTCATTTATTTATGTCTCTAAATTATTAGAAAAGGAGTAGTAATATATATAATGGTGTTCATGCGTGAAAAGACAGACAGACAGTAGGGCTAATTACCCATACCATATGGAAGATAAAATTTACTGCATTACATCCATAACTTAAATACAACTGTTAACACGTACGGCTAGCAATCATAAGTATAGTCGTAGGCAAAGATGATCTATTTATTCAATTTATATCATGTATTTTGATTGTATGTTTATTTAATAATAAATATTTAATTTTTAAATATTTTAAATTTTTAAAAATTCTATCAAATCAAATTTTAAATTTTTATAATTTTCATTCATAAAATTTCATATTTTTGCTATAATATATTTAAATATAATTTTAAATATTAAAAAATCGCAACTTCAAAAAGTCAAATTTTTAACAAATATATCATAAGCTGCTTTGCCAAACCGCATTGGTCAATATAACACACTTCAATTAATATAAGTTCTTCAAACTCGATTTTAAGTGTCATATTCCAAATCTCATTTAGAATAGGAAAAATTACATATTATAGCACATTTAAGAAACTATTTACATATAATGGTCATAGTTTTAAAAAGTTACATATAATGGCTTCATTTAGTGTGCCATTTTTTATTCTTTTATTTTATATTTTTACTTTTTTACTATATTTCTTAATTTACTGCAGTGACTCCCCACCCAACCCATTTCTTCTCTTCTCTCTCCATCGTCTTCATCTTTAACCCCATATTTTCCTCCTTTAACTGCCCATAAATCTCGCAAAATCCGCCGCAATTGCTACATAATCTTGTTAAATCAAGTTCCTTTTCCTGATTTCTATTTTTTAAATTTAAATATATATATATATATATATATATATATATATATATATATATATTCTTTAATTCGCTAAACTATTTTTTTTTTGAATTCAAATCTTTATGATATTTTGAAATCTCAAGTTGATTTATTTTTTTATTTTGAAAATCATATTTGTACATTTTATAATTTATGTATTATATGTATTTAGATATTTAATTTTGTAACCGTGTATATTTTTAAATTTTAGGGTTTTGTATTTTGTATTTTGAATAT
This sequence comes from Datura wrightii, assembly GCA_035772735.1. Taxonomy (NCBI): domain Eukaryota; kingdom Viridiplantae; phylum Streptophyta; class Magnoliopsida; order Solanales; family Solanaceae; genus Datura; species Datura wrightii. The sequence goes on from JASDFA010000019.1 coordinate 112,180,216, forward strand.
TCAAAGTTTCATCAATGACGGAAAATACAACACTGAAACGATTAACAAGAGGTTATTCATAAAACACATAAATGTATTTAATTGTATTTATGGAATAAAACGAAATCATACATTACAACACAATAATGCTATTATGTTATGCATATATATTTAAATATTTTAGATATGTATTTGTTAGAATGGTTATGTATTTATCTTTACAAAATATTTATTTTAGCATGAATATATATTAATTCTATTTTTCATACATTCAAATACATATACATTTAAATATTTCAGATATGTATTTGTTGGATTGATTATGTATTTATCTTTACAAAATATTTATTTTAACAGGAATATGTATTAGTTCTATTTTCATACTTTCAAATACATAATCCTATATGTATTTTGTTTGTATTTTATGATACAAATTATTCATCTATTATTTACTTTTTCTTATTCTACTATTTTGTAACAGGAAATAAACTATTTTGTTATTTTTTTTTATTTCACAAGTTGTTATGGTAAATAAGAATTCTGTCCTTTATTAGAATCCTATTATTAATGAAACGAAATAATTATCACTTGAGTGATTTATGGTAACTGAATTTTTATTTGAGACATAATCCCTAAAATCACACAAATTTCAGATTTTGTATTTGTATTTTGTTACGTTTTACTTATGTTAAATACAACACATGACACATAAAATATTATCATTTTATGTAAATAAATAAATGTTGCTACTTAAACCTATTTTCTTCCAAATTGTTCTCCATTTATGAAATTTCCTCTTTAAAATACCACTTATTTGGGGATTCCATCCAAATAAGGGGTATTTTTGAATACTTTAGTAACAACAGGGGATTTGGCCTTATAGTATGACGAATGATAAAATTAGCTATTAAACTAAAGTAGAGGGTATATTTGACCATTTTTCCTAATATTTGTTAGTTTTAAATTCAAAAGATAATTGACCATATTTTTTCAATTTTACCCTTAGTACTTAGAGTCATTCTAAAATGTGAAAAAAATTATTATTGTATGTTTTCAAAAAATTAATAGTGTTATATTAGTCAAATTACCATCTCTGTTAATTTTTCCTTAATGGATGTTCAAATCTTATCCTAACAATTAAAATGGAACAGAGGGAATATATACTTCTTCTGTTTCAATTTATGTGAGGTATTTTGATTGGATACAGAGTTTAAAAAATATAAATTTTTTTTTGAAACATGCAATCCGACACCAAAACGGACAAGAAATTTTTGAAAAATTTCAAACAGACCAAAGGATTGAACCTTTACAAAAGCAGGTACTCCGTTGCCTGAACGAGGATCAACAAAATCCAACGAGGTTTTATTTATTTCTTTTTAAACTGAAATGTAATTAAAAATATATATATTAAGGAGAAATGTCTAACGACATTTCATTTAAAAAAAAAAAGTTATAAATTTATATGGGCATTTTAAAAATTTATTGCAGCACATCAAGGCCTTGAAACATTAGCTTTGACTACTCAAGCCTGACTTTTCAATTACCAGGTGAATCACACTATCGCTAACTTCCCCTCATTCACCAAAAATACAAGAATGATTCCTGATGATCAGGTCGCGTCCCAAACACACCTGATTTGATTTGTGAATAAATTAAACATAAAAATGTACAAAGTTTAATGGGTAAAAGCTGTGGAACAAACAGGCTGTAAGACTATGAATTTTTATGGGTCTTTTTTTTTTTTTTTGTGAAAGGTACAGTAACATAAATTTTAATAGGAGGTGTTTAGTGAAGGTGATCCCAAGTTCAGCCTTTAAATCTTTCCATGATGATATCACGTTCTAGACTTTCTATTAACTTAATTAATAGTGTGTTTCATTGTGTACAAGAAAAAGCAGTAGTATGAGTTATTCATTTATATTCTCCTCTGTTATTTTCAGTTCGCCATTCAAATGCCTTTAATGAATCAAGGAGAATGCGTTAAAAGAAAACATTTTAAATGCGAGATTCTCCCTAATCTTTTTCAGTTTAAAAAAGAATTAATTAGAACCTTGTTGGAAAGCCCAACGAAATTTTGTTGATCCTCGTTCCTTGGCTAACGAAGTGTCCGTTTTGCTAAAGTTTCAAATCTTTGGTCCGTTTTGAAATTTTTCAAATTTTTTTTATCCGTTTCAGTACCGGACTCTAAATGTTTGTGTGACTATAAATCATTTCATTAAGAGTGAAATAGGTATTTTAAAGTTAAATTGTTACTAAATATATAAATGTGTCATTCTTTTTGAAGCTGAAAAAAAAGTGTGTCAAATAAATTTGGATGGAGGCAATACATACTTAGAGAAAGATTAATTCCTTGTTTAGTACACTTTTTCAATCTATGTATAACTAATGCAAGTATTAGTTATACATTTTATTCGTTATTATACTATGTATAACTAATACATGAAAAATCATAGTATTAGTAATACAATGATTTTTAATGAATGTATTAGCGTGGCTAAAGACACAATAGTTCCTTAAAACTTTTTTCACATTCTTTCTATCTTATTTGTGGAGAGTACTTTTATAAACAAATAATTTTTAAAAAAAAATTATGATATGAATATTATTTTTAATATACCAAATCAAACAATATATAATGAATAGACTCAGCATTACTAATACCTCTATTCAATATTATTCCTAATTTATTTTCACCCTACAGTGTGAACAAACTGTACACGCCGAAATTAAAACGAATCGGACGAGTACAGATTAAAGAAAAGAAGAGGAAAACTTATAGATCTCTTCAAACCCCGATTTACATAAGGATCATGAGAAAAACAAAAGAGAAAATTGAAGAGCCAACATATTAAGAAAACTAAATCTTCCTATTAATATATATAGATTCTAGGAGTACTTGTAACACAAAAGTATATATAATTAATTATGCAAATCCTCATAAAATGTGATCATTTACACAATGATGAGTACAAAAGATAAAACAAAATTGAAGGTAAAAAATTAGAGAATCTAAGAGTAGTTGTCCCAACACAAAAGCATAGTTATGCAAATCCTCATAATGTAGAGATTCCCCTTTTGTTGTTTCACCATTCTTTTTAACTTTGAAAATCTCACCACCTTCCTCATCATTAATCTTCCTCTTACACCTTAGTGATCTCTCTAACCAAATATTTCCTAGTAGCTACTCAAAAACTCCAAAGAGACCTCTTATTTATACATGAAGACCTGACTTTAATTTTATATATATTATTTGTATTTTATATATAGATAGATTTAACATGTAATTAGAAGGAGACTTAATTTATTAATCAATTAGAAGGTCAACATATATCAGAGTAGGGTAGGGTCAGAGTGCACCCTGTGATAACATCCATGGCACGTGCCCTTTTCTGGTTTAGAGTAGAGTACTAATTAAATAATACATAGGGAAAATGCATAAAATTCCCTTTAAACTTGTTCACAAAACTTACTTTAATACTTTAACTTTACAGACATTTAAATACCCCTCTTAACAATTTTAAAGTGAATTTTAATCAACCCTCCCTTGTCCACACCAAGTCAACGCTGGGTGTTTTTGAGTCACGCGCGTTTTTAAGAAGCCACATATTTATGAGTTATTTTTTTAAATATAAATTATTAATTATTGAAAATTAATTATATTAATAAAAATGTGACCCACCTACTTCTCAAAGAAAGACCCGATCCATTCCCAAATAAACACCCATAATTCCTAAACAATCTAACTCAGTTGGTTACCCAAATAAACACCCCTAATTCTCACACTCGAACTCAGTTGATTACGTTGCGTTCTGGAGGAAGTGTTGAATTTGAGGTGCTCATCGATGAACACAAATTACTCAGGTTAGTATTTTGCCTTTAGGGTTAGTGTAGAATATGTGTTTAGGGTTTTTCCTAGAAAAAAACTGATCTTCGATCTCCAATTTTTATTTTTTTCAGTTTTAGAATAGCTTTTGTGTTCGTAACCTTGAGGTTTCACCATGGAGGGATATTACAACAAAAACCTAGCATAAAGTATGAAGGAGGTACTGTTACAGATTGTTTTGACGTAGATGTTGATAAATTCTCCTACTTCGAGTTTGTTGATTATGTTAAAAAATTGGATATAATTGTTTGTCTAGCATTGTTTATATCAGGCCACCTAAATCTGGTTAGTTAGTAGAAATGAAAAGTAATAGGAACATTATTGGTATTATACCTCAATTAAAAAATGAGGATATTGTTGAGCTCTATGTATCCCACTTGATTGAAGTACCTATTGTGGTCCCCCCTGCCCTTGAATATGTAAACCATGTAGGTGGGGAATCTAGTGTTACTTTTGAGGGTAGTGATAATTTAGGGTTTGAAGGGGCTGCACAACTCCAAGAGCCTGTTGGGGGTGGTACTTCTGCTATTTCTGTGGAGGACTTGGGTGGGACTTCAAGCCCTGTTGCTAAAACTGATGTTCCCTTACTTGAGTCTGATTGGGAAAGTGAAATTGAAGTTAGTGAAGATTCAGACAATGTAGAGTTTGATGAAGGTGAAGAAGAATATGGTGGTGATTTTCATGAAGAGATTAGAATTCTTAGGGAAGAAAAAAGGGCTGCCAAAACAAAAAAGAGGAAAGAAAAAGGTTATAGAGCTGAAGGAGTTGATTTGGGTAAAAAATGTGTAGATTTAGGATATGATGAGTGTGCATCAAAGAGAAAGAGTACTCCAGAGGGCAAAATAGCTGGTGATGAGCCATATTTTGATTCAGATGAAGTTGTTAGCTTTGAAATAGATACAAATGAAGATTTTGAAGAAGCTGATGATGCAAGTGAGGTTCAAAAACCTGCAAGAAGAGAAAAAAGTGCAAGAAGAGAAAAAAAAATAAACATAGAGTTATTTTTTATCCTTCTTGTCAAGTAATAGTTTTGGAGACTGGCCTTGCCTTTGAAAGTGTAAATAAGTTTAGAGAACCAATCACTAGGTATGCAGTTCAAGAACATGTTGAGTTAGATAAGTATGTTAATGAATTAACTAGGCTGAGGGTAAGGTGTACAACAGGTCGTCCATGGTTGTTGTTTGGAAGTTATGATTCTAGAACAAAAGACTTTGTGGTAAAGAATTATAATCCAGTGCATAAGTGCAATGGCACAACTAAAAATAAACTGGTGAATTCAAAGTACTTATCAGAAAGATACAAGGACCTTTTGAACATGGCATTAGAGTTTTTCAGTTGCAAAATTTAGTTAAAAAAGAGTTGGAGGTGTATGTTGGGAGGACAGTGGCAAGAAGAGCTAAAAACATAGTGTTACAACAAATTATGGGTGACCATGTGGAGGAGTTTAGAAGAATTTTGGTAGGGATGAACTCTTAAGGACTAATCCAGACAACACATGTGTGGTGAGACTAAGTGAAGAAACCTTTGAAGATGAAAGAAAAATGTTTCAATCATTTTATATATGTTTTGATGCTTTGAAGAAGGCATTCAATACTAGTTGTAGGAGATGTATTGGGCTTGATGGATACTTTTTGAAAGGTGTTTGTAAAGGCTAATTACTTGTGGCTGTTTGTAAAGATGGAAACAATCAAATGCTACCATTGTCTTGGGCAGTAGTTGAAGTTGAAAACAAATTTACTTGGAAATGATTTGTAAGTCTTTTAAGGGATGATCTTGAGCTTGGAGATGGGACAGAGTTGACTACTATTACAGATATGTAGAAGGTGATTTATGTTTTGTTATTCATTATTTATATTTTGAAAATTTTTATTACATTATACTATTGTAATCTAATATTTTTAATAATTATATTATAGGGTCTTGACTTAGTTATCCAGAAGTTGCTGCCAAATGCAGAACAAAGAATGTATGTCAGACACATCCTAGCCAACTGGTCTAAGAATTGGAGAGGCATTGAGAGGAGGAACTGTTTTTGGAGATGTGCTAAGTCTATATTTCTCCAAGAATTAAGAAGAAATTTGGATCATATGGAGAAGTTAGGGGATAAAATATATGATGACTTGTTGTGGTACAATATAGAAAGACGGTCTAAGGTTTACTTCAAGACCTTTAGCTGTTGTGATAGTGTTGACAAAAAAGCTTCAATTCATGGATATTGGGGCCAAGATACAAGACTATCATTACAATGCTTGAGGAAATAAGAGTCAAAGTGATGAGAAGAATAGGACAAATGAGGGAGTTTTCCAATATTTGGATAACTGATATTTCTCAAATGGCCCTAAGAGTATTGCAGGAGAATACATCGAAGTCAATGAGGTGTAGCCTTGAATGGAATAGTGAATATGGCTTTGAGATTAAGGATAGCTTGGGTAACACATTTATAGTGAAACTAAACGATCAAACTTGTACCTGTAGATCCTGGATGCTAAAAGGTATACCTTGTTGTCATGCTATAGCTGCACTTCATTTCAGAAAATTGGAGCCTATTAACTATGTTGCACATTGGTATACTAAGGAAACTTACCTCAAGACCTATAGTTACTTCATTCAACCTGTTACTAATATGCAAATGTGGTCAGAATCAACCAATCCTTCTATTAGACCACCTGAAATAAAAAAACTGCCAGGCAGGCCCAAAAAGTGTAGGAGGAAGGAGCAGACTAAAAATAAAACAGGAAAGTTATCTAAAAAAGGTGTTGAAATGACCTGCAACATTTGTCATGCAAAGGGTCAAATAAGAGGGGTTGTCATTTGGGTGCACAAGCTACTACAGGCAAAGGAAGGGGGAAAGGACAAGTTCAGCAAGGTCAAGTGTTGGTTCTTCTGTAGCACCAACTGAAACTCAACAAAGCACACGCAGAGGAAGAGGAAGACCAAGAGGTTCTACAAAATAGGTAACCTTTGTTAATTTACAGTTTAACCAATTCTCTTTAAACTTTCTGACATATGTTATAGAGTACTTAAATGTGTTATAGAGTACTGTTGGTACTGCCACTGAAAGAGGAAGAGGTACACCTTTTAAAAGACCAGGAATGGTTGGAATGGGTATTCTACATACACAAAGTGGTTTTACAATCCATAATGTAAGTTGTATGATTTTTACAAACTTTTTTCAAGTTTAAACCAAACTTTTACAAGCCTAAGTCCACTTATTTTTGTAAATGCAGCCTTGATTGCCAACGAACTCATCAATAGTGACCGAAAACCTTGGGCATCACAAGACAAGAACATGGGTGAAATGGAGAGGAAAGGCTGCTGTAACCCAACAGAGACTTGAAGAGATGAGAGAAGAAAAAAGAATGAGGACAAGGTCTAAGGCTGCTGAAAATCATTTGAGTCAAACTAGTTCATCATCTGTCCAACAGTGATTGATATGCAGCTGTGACTGCACTAATTTGATGGCTGTTTTTTTGAGACAATTATGCAGTTTGCATTAATTTGATGTCTGTTTTTAAATTACTCTGCAGTTGCCACTGCAATTTTGTGTCTATTGTAACTCTAGTTTTGATTGGAGTTGTTGTGAACTATGATTTCCTTCAATATTATGCAGCAAAGACTGCACTTGTTTGGTGTCTATTTTTGTTTCTTGTTAACATTATGGCCAGTATTGTGATCAACTTGTCAAATAAATTTATAAACAACATATAACTAATTATAACAAAATAGAATACACAAACAAACTACATTAGATTAAAAGACTCTAAGTCAAGCTTGATTACAAAAGAGGCTACAACTAATTGGTTTTAATACAAAGGATCTTACACACCTACATATCATCTACTAGCATCAAGAGTCTAAGGTAACTCCATTGAACCTTTCTTCATGTAGATGACTCCAAACCAATAGCTTAAAGCTACTGCTATAATACAACAACAAAATACAACAAAGAAGAGTGCATTCTCTCCAGTCCTTTATTTAACCATGTTGCTCCTCCACTTCTTGTCCATTTTTTCATCTTTTCAATCTCTCATTCCAACTTCTCTAATTTCATTTTTTACGCAGTTATCATCTTGTTTGGATTCTGTAGGCTTGTCAACTTCTTCAGAAGCTTCCTCAATCTTAACCAATTTTTCATCTTCATTCATTGTTGTATGCTTCTAAAGATATTGCGAAGATTCCAATAGATTCTCAAGATCTCCCATTTTCTCTATTAGTTTTGGAATCACAAATTTAGACCTAGGGTCAGTGTTTTCTTTATCCCTCCAACACCAAAAATCACAAGATCTTGGACCCTTCAATGATGAAAAATAATGAAGGAGTTAGTGTTCAATTACAATTAAAATACAAAAAAATTTGCTTAATGAATCTTCTAATTACCCCATAAAAAGGACATGACCAATATCTTTTACCGAAATTTCTTGAAGTCTAAGATGTTTTCAGATGTACCACAAATCCATGATTGCAACGAACTTCTTCCTTCAAAGCAGGATCATCCTCTTCCATATAAAGTTTAGTCAAGTTTATTGATCGTATTGTGTGCTACGAAGAAAGAGGACAAAAACACGAGCTTAGTAAAGTTTAGAAGAAATCTCACTCCAAGCAGTTCCATATACTTCCAACAACACGAGCAACGAAGAAAAAGGATAAAAACAAAATCAAAATAAAAGAGAAGGAGAATAAGATGACTCAATCTGTACCTTTTTTCGAATAAATTGTAGCAAAAATATCCCTTCAAATATTCAACTTTAGGTTAAGAACTAAAATTAGAGGGGATGAATGAGACTATTGAAGATGAGGGAGAAGAAGAAATTCCATAGCTACAGCAGATCTGGTGTTAATTGAAGAAGGGGGAGAAGAAGAAATTTAGGGTTCTTATGATGGAAGAAAGTGATTGGGTTGGATATTACCCTTTGATTACTTTTAAAATTAATTTCTTAAATATTTAATTATTAAAATAAAGAAATAACACACCCAGTAATGTTATTACAACACGCGACTTGGTGTGGGCAAGAGAGGGTTGATTAAAATTCACTTTAAAGTTGTTAAGGGGGGATATTTAAATGCCCGTAAAGTTAAAGTATTAAAGTAAATTTTGTGGATAAGTTTTGAGGGGATTTTATGCTTTTATCCTAATACATAAAATTAATGCATGCATTATTTTTTCTAATGCATCTGCCTACCAAATGATATCTTATAATAATCAGTAGCTGGCGACAACTATTCTAATTTAATCACCTAAAAAACACAGTAAATACCTTGATATGATTCGTTAAAAACACAAATAGTATGAAACTTATTTACTTTATTATTATTTATAAGTTAAATTCTATAAATAAAATATATACGGAATACAAGAGAGTTAATTCTTTGAATAGTTACTCAACTTATAAAAATAACCTAGTAGAGTTCACTTATTTTCTGGACACAGTAAAATCATCCAACTATTGCTATTTAACTCGAAAAAAGATTAGAAAAAAGCATCCATTTGACATGTTATGTCATTGTCATATTAAAAACTCAATTTTAAAGATAAAATGCTCATTTAACCTATCCGATTTAAAAATGAGTCTACTTATAAAATGACACAAACCCCTTTCAATTCACTTTTGATTCTCTCTTAGATAAATAACGTTATCTAGATTAGGTCTTTTCCCGTTATTTTGTTGGATTTGCTACAGATAAACATTGTTTCTTACTTAACTTTCTAAGTATATATACAAGGAACTAGATATTGTAAAATATAGTTATCTGAAAAAAGTAGCTTTTTCCGAAAGGTACTTATTTTAAAAGTATTTTTGAGAAAGATACACTTAGAAGAAATTTTAAAAAGTATGGTCAAACACTAATTGCTACTCAAAAGTACTTTTCGAAATTTATTGGCTGAACACAAATTTCTTCTTTCCCAAAGTACTTTTTTAATAAGCATTTCTCAAAATAAGCTGATTTTAGAAGGTCGACCAAACAGGCTACTAATTTAAGATTAGATTGTTTGATTTGTTAACCTTGTCCTTTTCTTATCTGGTAGGTTAATGTTGGGCTTCTTTAAAAATTGGGCTTTAAAGATGAAGTGTCATGTGAATTGAGAAATGAGAAACGAAAATGGAAGAGAAATGAAATTTGAATAGTTACTTATTATAAGTGAATTTTATTCCTCGTTGGTAAGAGAAAGAAGACTTGTATGGTTATACATAGGAGCACATTTTCTAGCTCATAAAGAGTTGAGAAGAGAATTTCTCCGCGCATTGTCATCGTCGCTCGACTTAATTTCGAATTTTGATTTAGATTTGAATTTGGTCAAATGATTAGATTGATAAATTTTTTGGACCAAATTGATTTTTGATTTTCAATAATTAATTTCCTTCTTTTTGATATTGATTCATGCAGAATTTATTTTGCCTAACGATCATTACGAATTTAAAGTTCACGACCAACAAACACCTTTCCCGAGTAGGTACCTTTGCATATGTTAGTTGGCTATAAAATTTTCAAAGGCTTCGCTTCATTGTCATTCACTGAAAAACATATAAAGCAATTTTATTCTTCTTCTGCCCCTTATTTTCTACATCATTTTTAAAATAAAAAAGTAAGTGTCGTGTGATCTGCTTTATTTGTTGAGTTTGCCAAAATTCTTGATAACGCTCAAATCACACTCCTGTAGAAGTATGACACGAACGTTATCAATAAAGAACCTGACGAAGGTTGGGGTCGATCCCACAGAAAATATGATCAAGATGTAGAATAACCTAACATTTATGCTTTTAGTGCAATTATTTCCTAATGGGGGGTTTCAATAAAGTAATTAAGTAAGAGTATTGTGAATTGATGTTGTTATCAAATTTATGCACGTAATTAGGGAGGTGTTTCCATGGATTCATAACTACTTCGGGTTGTACACTTGTGATCTATTCCAATAGTTAGCTTGTAGAACTGATAACATATGGTCATCCAAATGACTGATTCATCCCAATTGGATGACTATACTCAATTACCGGATTAGGTCTCTTGAGTAATTTCACTTTAACCGTTATCAATTTATTTTAAATTAACTATCCTGCGACTGTAGTTCAAGTTATACAATGAACCATAAAGTTCAAGGCTTTATTGTTCTTCTCTTTTCCTATTCTCTACCTCTCTAGGTTCAAGCAAGTAGATAATTCGGGCAGGTCCTAACGTTGCATGCCATTAAGAAACATTTAATATGAAGAGAACACAATAAAAACATTCATATTGGTTTAGAATCATTTTATGTAAATCCTAGTTGCTTAATCCACTATGGTTCCCACAATCCTAGTTGTGGAGGTTTTAGCCTGTCATGGTTGTAAGAGAAGAATTAGAATTCATAGACAAAAACATAATTAAAAATTTACAATCTAATTGAAATAAAATTCACTTGATTAATTGCACAATTTAACAATGATCAACCCAAAAACAATGAATAATCTTCAAGAATATTGACAAGAAAACTCGAAAGTACTTCTTCTCCATCTAGAAAGTCGAATTCTAAGCGTAATCACCAAGTCCAAAAATAGCGTAGAAAAATATTTATACAAATAATTAAAAACCTTTCCTAAATTAATAAAAAAACTGATTAAACTGTCGACTCCTTCTATTATGACTCGTACTATGATCATACGAGTTGTAGCTTCTGCTCGTACAATGCTTGACAACCCTAATTTTTGTTAAGTGTTGGGAGTTGCTACGTCTCTTACAATGCTCCTACGAGTTATACATCTCTGTCGTTGTTTGAACCTGTGATTTCTGGCATCCTCCGAATATTTTCATGAATGTCTTGGTATGACTTGTACCTTGCTGTTACGGCTCGCAGTTGTCTCTCGTACTATGGAATCTGCCATTCAACATTCTTTTTGAAGTTCACCACGGTTTCTTGGTACGGATCGTAGGTAGTCATCATGAATCGCGATTTGTACCTGTACCAGGAGATTAGTCAAGTGCAAGGCCTTCTGTAATTTTCCACGACTGCTCTGATATGACTCGTACCAGGAGTCGTACTTTGCCTTGGTCTTGGGCAAGCCTTCTGAAGTTTATCACGGATCAATATATGGCTCGTACCACCAAGGTATGACTCGTACTGAGGCATGTACTTAGCTCATTTTTAGCACTCTTTTTCCTTCTTTTACAGATTTCAACTCCAACACTTGATTTCCCTGAAAACAAAGCAAAAGTGCATCATATTTGTATAAACAAACATAAGACATGCATATTTTCTTAGTTTTAAGCATCGAAAGTGTTATAAACTCACAACACATCAACACCCTCAACTTAAGACTTTTGCATGTCCTCAGGCTAACAAAACAAAACTATAAATGATGCTTAACTAGAAAGTAAAATAGAAAACCTACAACCAACACAACAAATTTTGCACAAAAGACCAATATCAGATACTGATCCCTTTTTCATTTAAACCAAGTTAGCTATGCATATATGAAGGTAAACCATAACATACAGGGATCTAGATCTGGCATCTAACTATTAGCAGTGAACCGAGCCAACACTAATGCTATTTACATAGACAACTGGTAGAATGCATTATAAACCATATACCCTCGCAGTAAATTAAGTCCCCAACAATCATAGATATATATAAATGATATTTGAGACTAGTCAAGTAGACTCTCACTCTCACAAAGAAGTTTCAAATACTGTACATCGAATACCATAAACTTGCCCTTATTTTCTCTACTTTGACTTTTCAGACAGTTAAACTAGGATCACGGTAAGACTTTCATCGTCTTATAATGTAGGTTTTGGATTGGGTATGGTAGGTATAGAAATAGTGACTAACCCTATTTGAAACTACACACTTTGGATTCACTTTTCACCTTTTTACCCATTTTCTTTCTCTTTTTCCTCTCTTTTTCACCATTTAGCTGTCATTTGCGGGTGTGGTGACTTTTCTCTTTTCTTTTTCGACTTTATTTCTTGAATTTTTTTCTTTTCTTTTTCTCTTTTTCTTTTACCTTTGCTCACCACATCCAATCTTTCATTAATCAGCCTTTTTCTATTTTTTCCCCCGCGTTATCTATGCACCCTACAATAGCCACCCTCATCTTAGGCATTTTGCCTGAGTTGAGGTTTACAATGTCCAAGGAGAGACTAGGGCCAAAACAGGTTCATTTTAAATAAAATAGGAAAGGTGAATGGGCTAATCGACAAAAAAGGTTAACTTTAGGCTCAAACATAGGATCTAGGGATTCATTTTATTTGGTAGGGCAATTTAAGCTAAAAGTGGGTATTACAAAAATAACCTATGATCCTTTTGTTGACACCCAATTTTAACCTCCCTATACCCCGTCTAAGCTGCGTATTAATATATATATATATATATATATATATATATATATATATATATATATATATATATATATATATATATATATATATATATATATATGCATATTTTATTAATTACCTTTTTAACGAAATTATCTAATTCACATTTGTAATATTCTAGCATAAATTAGCATACGTATTTAATTTTTTTGCATAATTATTTTAAATTAAACTTCTAAAACATTTTTATCACATTAATTTTAAGTTTTTAATTTTTCAATATTATACGTAATTACATCATATATAATAGCTTAATGATATACATATATACATACGTATTTTCAGTTAAACAAGGTTTATTTATAAAATATAATTTACTTAGTTTTATAAATTATTTATATTTAATTTCATAATAATATATTTATATAATTTACCGTAAATTAACTATTATGTTACCTATTTATTAAATCATTTATAAGTGTAGCATTTTCATTAATTATATAGCAGCTAATTTAATTTTTCTCTAATTAATTTAAAATCAGGCCACTTTCTATTCAATTTATGCCAATATTAGCTATTTTGATCAAATTCTGGCCACATTTTAAAATTCTCATTCAATTTCAATTTACTCAAATCCAATTTAATTATCCGCGGCCCATTTTTAAATGACCCACGATCCGACCCATTTGCTTAAGTTTGAATCCTATCCGTCTATACCTACAAATCCTACAGCGAGGAAACAATTCCTACTCTTTTCTTTAATACCAAATCACACCCCAATACCGATAAACCTAGTCACACTTTACACAAAACAGATCGTCACATCATCTTCTTCCTTTTCTTTCACACAAGACCGCCACATAACCATCAACCACTGTGAACCACTGCCTCCACTTCTCTTCACCGGAGATAGCATCGCCTCACCAGCAATCTCCGATGAAACCAGCCGCACCAGACCTCTTCTCTCCCTCTCTTTCTCCTACTTTCCGTTAGCCACCACAATCGTTTTTCGGCCACGCGAACAGAAAAGCTCCACATAGATGATGCCGCTCCTCTTTCATCCTCTTTCTTTGACGACCACTACTCCCACAGGTCTGGCCAAGCTCCTGCCACCATGGACGAACAAGAATAGCCGGCGGGTCGCCTTCGTCCACATAAATGTGAGAGATTTCAGCAAAAGGAATACCTAGGAAGCTTAAACGCTTTCACCTTGGTCCGGGTTATCCAAGGTACAACATTCTTGACTCATTCTTGAATTTCATTGATTTTCATTCAAATAATGTTCCTCTGTGTCTTTGCATTGTCATATGTTAAAACACCTTTTGGTTTAATTTGATTCTCAGCTGATTAATTATTTGTGTACAAAATCGGTTTGTTATTGAGCCCTTTTTGTTTATGTGTGCGTGTGTGTGTATATATATATATATATATATATCATTGTTACTATCGTTTCCTTTGGCCCCTTTATTTAAAATTCTAATATTACCAGCATGATGTATGCATCTATTTCAATATGCGAGCCCTCTTTCTTGAGATCACTTTTTATAAGCCATTACAATTGTGATTGATTTTGACTAATCTGTCCTCACTTCTAAAGCTCTTATTTATATGATAATTTGAAATTCCTTGCTTACTTTGCCTTAACAGATTGGATTAAATAGTAGTTAATTTGTTTATCCTCCTATATAATGGGTAAAGTAAGTTAAATATGATAGTTTGAAATTAATTTGCATATTAGGGAGTAATTTAGTGCTCAAGAGTTTATGACAGTTCCCTTTTATTTGATTTTCTTTCCTTCCCTAATTAGTTCTGATATGTAACGATTTGATTTTGTAAATTTGAATTAGTTTATTATTGTTATCACCATGATTGGAGGAATTTCTTTTACGACTTTCTTTTTTTAGCAGTAATGATAACTTAGTGTTTCTATTTTTGAATATAATTAGTGATAATCATTTGGATAATTTTGGTAAGGTTCTCATTTCATATGAATTGTCTTAACTAAAGGAAATTTTCTTGATTCTTTCTTGGTGGGTCTTGATATGATTTTATTAATTAAGGCAAATTATTTCTTGACTGATTCGATTGAGTATTTTATTCCTCTTTATTTTCTAATTGATTGTTTGTCTCTGTTATATAAAGAAGACCTCTCCCTTCTAATGAGGCGGAGGGTTATTCCTTCAACAATAGTCATTCAAACCTTACTGGTTTTTCTTAAGCAAATACAACTTTGCTTCCTCATTTATCTAACATTAAAACATCACTTTCTCTCTAGCAGTATAGATTTTCTTTCCTCCTTAGTCCTCAAAGAAAATTGCTTCTCAATTTTAATCTGCCTCTCACTGGTCAGTCCATTCGGTTATGCGATTTTAATCTATTTTATTAAGTTTACTCATTGTGGTATGTTTAATGTATGTGCTTATTTGATGGGTTGTTTAACCAACTCTCTATATTTGCTTACTATTTATTTATGTGTGTATATATATACACACACACACATAGACACCACTATTTTGTGTATATACACATTCTTCTTGTGTTTGTTTACTCTTTGGTAGCAGGTATTCCCTCCCTTATCTTCAGGGTCACAAAGAGTTCGCTCGGGTTCAGAAGAAGGAACAGAGAACCATTTAGCATAGTTATTTATTTATTTGTTATTTTATTGTCTGATTAAGCATTTGTAATGATTGTATGAACTCTCGATATAGTGGAACAGAGGTCTATTATAAGGGGGTGGGGAATCTCTGCTTTGGTTTGCTTTTTCCACCCTCTTCCTTTTCCTTTTAGATAGCACATCTATTTCATATTTAGGAGAAAAATGATAGAAAATATGCCTATAGGTTTAACTTAATTTTTTCCAGCATGTTTAACACTTAGAAATCCGCTTGTAAAATTGTTCTACACCATCTAGCTAATACATTTAGAAAACAAATGACTAAATTAGTAACGAGTGAACTTCATGCCTATGGTTCTTAACATGTTTAGTATCATCGCTTTGTTCCAAAGTTATTTATGATTGAATCAAATTGTAAGAACCATGTTTGGTTTTGTTAGCCTTAGATATCATGTTTATAGATTAGTTGTTATTAGTAAACTTGCCTATAGATCATGAATCATATGTTGCCAGTGAATCTGCTCATAGATTATTTAATTAAGTACTTGTCATTGGAAAACTTTCACGTAGGATTTTATCCGTTATATGCTAATTGAACTTGTTTGAGTAGAAATTACGGATATAGAATTCACTGTTAGAAGTTATACCTCTGTTTGTTTCCAGCATGTTCAGTGAGGTGTCATTAGAAAATATGCCTATAGGACTTGCATATCAGAAATTATTTTCTTGTCCTTGAAAATCATGCTTATAGGATTCATTAGATCATAATTAATATAGAGGCTTATGTGAAATTTTTTGTGCTAACTTTATTTTTTATTATTTTCTCTTTATTTGCTCTTGCCTGTGCTAATAATATTAACATCCCAAAGACCTTTAGATCCCAAAATCCAAAGTAATAGTCCATCGTCTCTTGGACATTAGGATTGAGATGAGTAGGCACATATTAGGGCGTTTAGTCTCTTCTTTCTTTTGAGCAATTTTAGGTAATAACTAACCAATTAGGTGGGTAGTAGGAAATGATAGTTTGTGGCTACTGAATAATATGAGTAACCTAAATGGGTTGTGAAATATTATTTTAGTTGCACAAAGTGATCCCGATAGGTTAAAATTATCCTCTCCTTTTTAATGCAGAACTACGTTTGACCTGATTCCCTTTCGGGATACGTAGGCATCTCCATGAGGCTTGATCCAATCCTTAAAATTTTTATTTGCTTGTCCGTTATTCTGTCTGCTTATTTTATTTGTTTGTTCGTTGTATAAATTCTTAAAATAATCATATCCCTGTAGCTTGGGTTATGAATACTTTCTTTTAATCATTTAGTTTATTTATTCCGTTTTAAATAAATTAAGGCAAAATCAACTATTCTTTGCTCATTAGTAATCCCACCACATACTTAATGAATCTGAAAAGTATCCACATTTGTCGACTTCGAAAGGTGCCTGACACTCCTTCGATGTGACTTGAACCTTTACCCGACTCTGGTAACCTAGGCTAGTTAAAACAAATATTCCCTTTGATTAGTTTAGTCTGGTGCCCTAACGCACCATAACTCGTTAGGTGACGTCTTCTTTTTAATTAATCCTCAAGAGTTGTCACATGTCCTGACCCGCTTTTCGCAAGAAAAATGGGGCGCGATAGCATGACGACTCTGTTGGGGATTTTAGGTTTTAACCATAGCGGTTTCATTTTTTATGTGGTGTTTATTCCATTTTATTTATGTTTGTTCTATGAGGGAGCATGAGAATCCCTTTCGCTTTTCCATATCTTTATTGTTAAAAAAATTAATTTTATTATATTCTTACCATGTTTAAATTTTGTGATTCCATTCTTTTATGTGCATTTAATGCCTAATCCTCTTTCTTTATTTATTTATTTTCTTTCTATATTTGATTTTGTGTTTTATTTGCTTCCTGATATAATTTATTTCCTTACATGTTCAATGTTACTTGCTTCTCTAATCATCTCGCTCACACACTTAATAACGGTTGCGTGGTTTCACGGTCGTTCACTATTAAAACACCCCCGATGAATGGCTCATAATTTGGTCGATCTGCGGTGCGTTGACGGTCATGAGCTTCTTCACTCGCAAGTTATCCGCTTGAGAGAACCGCGTCTTTAATAAATCATTTTTTATCATGCATATTTATTTGTCGTTTTATAAATTAATTTCATGTATATCTCTTTCCCCTTATTCCCTTTATTTGTTGCCATAGTTAGATAATATTTCTCCATGAATAACTTCTTACTTTTCACCTTTTATTTATTTTCTTAAATAATCAATGTGCTTCCATGTCAATCCCCTTCCTTTCCTTTTACTTATTTCCTTAAAAATATTAATTTCTTTCCATGTGTGATTTATTTACTTTTTTTTTATTTGATTTAATTTCTTTTCATGTTTAATTATTCTCTCTTCCCCTCTTATATGTTTCGTTGCTTAATTTAGGTTCATTCCATATATATTCTTTTCTCTTCCCTTTATGTTCTTTCTTACTTTATGCGTTTTTTATAATCATTCTTATCTTTACCTACATGTTATTTTTATGACTAACAAATTTCTTTTGATATTATTTTATTTTCTAATTGCTTTATTTGATTTATTTGTGTTTCATTTAAACTGTGTATTTTATTCTTATTTTTTCTTACGTGCTAAATGTTCTGCTTTTTAATTGTCATTTCGTTCATACTTTCCCCACTTGAAAAATTCTCACCATCACACACTATACACGTGAGTTGTGCTTTTCACTTTTTCGAATTTCTTTCAAACACCCATTTAGAGAGTTGGTATATACGTGGGGTGAATGGATAGTTTTACTATCATGTGACCACGTGCCTTCTCGCATAAGAAAATCTTTTAGTGCGTGTCCACCCAACTCTTAGGAATTCGTGTTAAGTCATGCATGCATCATTCCTAGGAGGTCTCGATATCCTTGGTGTATTGAGACCGTTAGTTTGACTTTGTCCAAAGTCTAAAGAGATTTACAATCTCGAAAAGGATATTATCATATCTATTTGCATTTTTTTGAGAGATGAATATACTTAAATATATAGACTATTTGCTCCTTAGAAGGAAAGGGTAAAACTAAGATTTTTATAATGCAGGTTATAAAGGACTAATTCATGCTGTTTATGCTGTGATGAAGCCAAAAGAAGGAGGAACATTTTCATTTAGACTATAGCTTTTTTGTAATTTTTTTCATTCTTGTAATATTTCATTATGTAAAATAAAGCAAAAATCATTTATGTTATTTATATTGGGTACTTTAGTGGGAGCAAATAGGATGATACATTATGTCATGTTTGTCTCTCAGAATTCACTAGGTCTACCTCTGGCATAAGAGAGGTCACAATACATTAGGACTCATGAATTATCTTCTACATGTTAATTTGAGATATATTTGTGTAATTGTTTCTTATTTTATTTCCCTTCGTCCTTCGAGCTCTAATCTATAGATAATTCTAGAATTATCTCGTGCTTAAACTCTATCAATCTTATATTCTGAATTCCTTACACTCTTAGGCTCAAATCATATAATCTCCGAGCCTAGTCTAAATTATTTTTCTTTCATCAATATTATTGACTATGCATTTCCAAGAGTATCTCTTTAGCATGTGATTATTCTAAAAGGTGCATCCTTTTTATTTGTTCAAATTAAATTCAAACTCCGCTTTAGTTTATCTTTTTGCCATTAAGGTTTAAATATTTGCATAAAGCTCTCACAACTTTGATTCATTTTGAATGAGCATAAATCACTATTTAATTAGTAGTACGTATCACCTTTTTCTTCAAAATCAAGAGTATGATGTTCAACACAAGTTAGTTTTGCTCATTTCATTGACTTGCTAAATTCTTTAGCACCATCACCATCTACTCGTTCGAAATTCTCTGGCATTTGTCAATATCACTCGTTTGAAATCACGGTTTTCATCATTTTTATCCACGTCGTACCTTGAATTTTGCATTATTTTAGAGTTTAAAATTTTACTTATTTGGCTTAAAACTCTTTAATGTGTTTATCGTTTGGATGTTACTAATATTATTATTATTACTCGTGATATGTGTTATTGATTTGCTTATACTTAAAAGGTTGTTAGGTCTTTGAACATCAACTCAGTTAAGAATCCGCAATTTGACCAAATATCCAACATCACAAACAATTCTAGTCCTATTATTAATACAAACTTTGGTCCTCTCCCGACACAAAGTATCTTCTCGATGGTACCTCCCCATACAACCCCATCTCAGACACTCCGTCAATAGATTTCTTCATTACACACCCATCTTTGCACTTTGCAAGACGTGACAATGTCCGAAGGCGAGATCATGACACTACGATAAGAGTTCAATGACTTGGAGAAGATTATGGATGAGAAACTACGCTTCAGAAATATTCCAGATTTGACGTATAGGAAGTTGTCTCCATCCAAATGTTCAGTTTCCTTCGGGATACAAGATCCCAAAATTCAACATCTTCGATGGGCATGGAGACCCAATCAAGCATCTGAAGAACTATTGCGGCAGATTATTCGGAATGGGACATGATGAATCTCTCTTAATGAGATTATTTATGCAGAGTCTGTCCGGAATGGCATTCATTTGGTATGTCAAGCAAGATTTCAATAAATGGCATACTTGGGAAGATATGGCTCGAGATTTTGTAGAACAATACAAGTTTAATACTAAGGATGATCCAACGTTTTTGGATTTGCTTGAAATAAGAAAAATGACTCACGAAGCTTTTGAGGAATATGTGATACGATGGAAGGGAGAAGCTTCTAAGATACGCCACTCACTATCTGAAGAAGAATTTGTCTAATATTTCATCAAGTCACTAGACGGTATATACCATAAATAATTATACTTCACAATCATTCATAGCTTCGCAAGTATGATTTAGATTGGAAAAGAATTGAAATATGGCATTCGAACAGGGAAAATTACTGATATTGCCGCAACAAAAGCAAGTTCTCAAGCACGAGAAAGTCCTCTGAATATAAGGAAAGACGGTACCTCAACCACTATACCTCCACCACAACACCATCAAGATGTACAACAAGTATGTGCCATCTTTGACTCTTGCAATGTGAAGAGCTCCCAACATGAAATTTATCAGATACCACTTGATTCTGACCAACATGATTTTCGCAACCAGGCTCATTCGGTACAATCCAATTTTGTGAAGTCTCGTACATTTAATCCTCTAGCTGAATTGTTGACAAGCATATTTGGAAGGTTGAGGGCCCAATGAATTTTGAAACCAAGGGGAGGATGGGTTCCTAGATATCCGTCCCCGAATTTTGATCCGCTCAAGAGATGCGCATACAATTCAAATATTCAAGGCCACGATACTGAAGAATGTGAAACATTGAGATACAAAATTCAAGATTTGATTGAGAAGAGAAAGATAATAGTGCATCAAGGACCATTGGACTACGGCTACATCACTCTTGGAGTGATCAGTCCAAGCAGATCTTGCAAAGATAGTTCCGAGATATTTGACAAGGAAGTGTATAAGGAACTGAGAAAGACAAGATCATCATAAGCAAAGTGTCTTCATTCTCAACTTCCCGCTCTTTAACTCTTCCGTTTTTATTCATTTCCTTTTACTTTGAACTACGTCTGACCTGATTCCTTATGGATACATAGTCAAATCAAATATCTCGCAAGTTCAAATATGAAATCCATGGCAATTTACTTCGATCCTTAGACACCAAAATGTGGATTCAAAACTGAATCATGATGTCCAATTGTAAGACAATTATTTCCTTTTGAACTAACAATTTTCTTTGAGTGAAGCAAAAATATAAAAATCCTTAAGTCAAACTGGGGCAGGATTTTTGAGAAAACCTTAAAAATTCCAAAAGGAGGCAACAAAGAGGTATGCAAAGCACTTTGCACTCTAAATGGGGAAGAAATTTTTGAGGGTCACTCAAAAATTTCACAAAGACAAAATACAAAGTCGAAGAGGTTGAAACAACGGTAAGGAGAAGAAAACAAGCAAAGGTACCTGCCAACCTTACCTTTTAAAACTCATAATTTTTCTTTGAGTGTAGGTATAATAGACACACAATTCTGGAGTTACAAGTTATTATTATGCCTCTAGATTCAAGTTTCATTATTACGCTGTAGTAAGTTAATATTATCGAGCTTTATTATGCCTTTGGATTTAAGTTATCATTCCACTGAATCAAAAGCTATCATGATTAAGTGGTTATCATGCTACTGCTATTCAATCAGGCCTATGTTATGCTACTTTCAAGTTATTATTGTGCCATGCTATTATTCAATCAAGCCTGTTATGCTACTAATCAAACTATTATTATGCCACTACTCCAATCAGGCCACTACTATGCTACCTTTAAGCCATTATTTTGCAAATTTCAGGCTATATATTTACTCCCATCAAGCTACTATTATGTTGTTATTATCATGCTACGTCAAGGTTACTGTCGTGCTACCACTGAGCTACTATTGTGCTATTATTATTATGCTACTTCAAAGTTACCGTGGTGCTACTACTAAGCTACTATTATGCTTGTGCTACTTCGAGCTACCGTTGTGCTACTTTGAACAATTATTATGTTATTATTGTTGCTCTACTTTGAACTATTCTCAAAGATACTACTGCACTAGCAATTAGATTATTGTGAGGTTACCATGGGCCACTGAAATTATGCTACTATCATTTGGGCTAATCCGCCCTATAGCAGGACATTTTGGGCTCATCCGCCCTATAATAGGACATCTTGGGATAGTCCACCCTAAAGTAGGACAATTGGGATAGTCCTCCCTAAAATAGGACAATTGGGCTCATCCGCCTTAAAAATGGACAATTGGTTTGTCCTCCCTAAAAATGGACGCCTAGTATTATATTTTGAGCCTGTGAATTGAATTTGAGCCCCGTAATCACATTTGAGCCCTATGATTTTTATTTGAGCCCGTTATTTACTATTGAGCCCGTCAGTCTTGGAACAATTGGGTTGGTCCACCCTAAAAATGGATAATTGAGTTTATTCGCCCTAAAATAGGATATATCAATTTTAAATAGGTCTATACATGTATCTAAGCACTAACAAACTTATCTAGTTTTTGCAGGTATCCTTCTTAGCTGAAACTGGGGCATATTTTTTGAAACTCCTAAAAAATGATATGTTTTCCCCTCGTTGCTACATATTCTGGCATTACTTATATATATTATTAACTATTAACGTTAAAGTCTACAGGTACAAATTCAATGCTAGATCTTCCGTCAAAGTGAAAGCAATTTTCACTTTTGTCTCGCCTTTCAATCTTTTATCCTCCAAATCAGATTTTGATACGGAAGTAATGATTTCGTCTATCTCTTTCATCTCTATATTCTCATTATATCATACTCCTTTTGTCCCTTATTCAAATGTCGCATTATGAACTTGCTTTAGGAATCTCATTCGTTCTTAAATCTAGGACTACACGTGGCCTAATTCTCGTAAACCTGAGATATGTAGGCGACTTGAAACTGAAGTCTCGGCCAAAACATATTTAGAACGTTATATTTCATTTCGCCTGGTCCCATCGAGATCGTTTCTTCGGTCAGAAAAAATTGGCTACTAAGTCAACGTTCTTTTCTCAACAATTCATCCTTCATTCATGAGAAAAGAAGGGGCAGTTGTTTACACCCAATTTTGACCTTTCTATACCCCGTCTAAGCTGCGTACTGATATATATATATATATATATATATATGTTACACCCCGTAAGTTTCTAGCACTTAGTTGACCTATTCACATGTTGGTTGGGAGTTTTAGAATGCCATACGTGCGAGGAAAGGGCCTGGGAAAAGGCTGAACGGGTGCCAAGTTAGATTTTTGCAAGAGGAGGCCGAACCGTGCTGCCCAGAGGGGAAACGTGGCACGAAGGCACCTCCTCCGCGATGGCAAGCGTGGCACGGAGCCAAATTGGCGCGATGGCCAGCGTGCCACGTTGCTATGCTTTTGGCTCCAAGTATATAAAGGCGTCACCCTTCATTTTCATTTCATTTCATAAGTTACTAGATCAGAACAGAGAGGGAGCGAAGGGTTTATGTAATTTTCGCTCGATTACGCCGTCAAACGTTGTCCAAAGTCAAATTAACTTTGGGTATCGAAGTATAAGGCTACAGGGAGCATGTCTACGGAGTTAGTTTTGTGAAATTCTCCCGGAGAATCGTCGTCTCGCCGAGCCAAGGTGATTGGAATTGCTCCAAACAAGTGTTAATACAATCCCAGGCTTAAAGTATGTACTTCTCCCTTCTAGAATCCCGAGAAATTACGAGTTTTCGATCATTCTTTGATAAGTTGAAGAATATATATATATAAAGTATTGTTTCTTCCAGTATAGTAATGAAGTTAGCTCTATTCTTTCGTGAATATGATTACAGTTGGAAAAAACAGCTAAATACTAGCCGAACCTCGCCAGATAATCAATAAACCGATAGTCGAGGTATGTAAAAGCAGTCTCTTTCGGCAAGTTAGTTTCTCCAGTATAGTAAAACAACATGAATCCTAATAATGTATTTCAGAAATAGTATATCATGATCAATATGAAATTTAGTAAAACCCGTCATAAATTATTATCATGTTCAGTATGTATCACATGTAGTTATTGCTATTAGTGGAGACTTGATTGTATTGTTTTGGGCTGGATTACCTGTACAACTTTCGTGACCGCCCCAGGGTTAATGGCTATATCGACTCGTCCGCCAGAGGGAAAGGATACGTCGCTCTACGGAGCGACATGCCATCTGCCAGGGACGAAGATGGGGAGCCAGCTCCTCATATTTTGCCGTGGTTGGCCTTTATACACCCCCGTCGAGCGCTTGTGCCTGGGGTGTTGATTTCAAGAGTCCTTCGGACTCAGGTACAGCTATAGTCAGGGGCCCAGCGAGCCCAAGAAGCATACCCAGGGGACCGGCCGAATGCTTATAGCTACTAGGTGATGTTGTATGACCTGGGTAGGGGAAAATAGATTGAGATGTACTCACTAGGGCTAATGGGGGCCCAGGTGGGTTGTTCTGTGATGATTACACCTTTCGGCTTATGGGGGCCAGGTAAGGTTTATCTTATATTGTTTTAGTTATTGATAGATAGACAGTAGAACGCCATGTTATCAGGTATGACTCCTACTCTTCTCAGTATAGTTACGTTAGCCCTGATTCCTCTATCTCAGTTAGTTTCAGTCCGGTTCCTATTACTTCAGTTACTATCAGCTTTACTATTTACTTTCAGATGTTTACAGTTATTGCTTTACATACTCAGTACCAGTGGTACTGACGCTCGTATTGGGGCGCTGCATTACTTTCCTGCAGGTGTACATAGACGAGAAGCAGATACCTCATAGTTCCAGCCAGCGATACAGAGCCTCCAGCTCCTTTCATCCGAAGCTTGGAAGACAGAGATTTACTTTCTTCTTGTCTGTACAGTATGGGTAGGCTGGGGCCCTATCCCGACCATCTTATTATTTTTAAAGGCATGCAGATTGTATCATATTTCCTGTGGTTAGATGTATCAGTCGTGTGGGGCCATATATGTGATTTAGACTATATGTGGCCGTGTGGGGCCTTGTTTAGCTATTAGTTGATGACCTTGTCGGTCACAGATCAATTTAGGGCCTGATTTCCTTTTCTTCAGCTATAACTAGATATCATGGTGACCTTGTCGGCCCGCATAGGACTCCTTATATTTAATTGTTTCTGGTTAGCTGTTTGCTTTTAACAGGTGGCTATAGGCCTTGTTGGCCGGGGGCTGTATTTACAGCCGCTATATAGCCCGTCGTTTTCTTGATTCCAGAGTTAGAGCCAGCCTTGCACCAGAAGTGCTTAGGCAGAGTTAGTTCAGCAGTCCAGGTCCTAGTAGGGCACCAGGTGCCAGTCATGCCTCCCAAGGCAGGGTGTGACAAACTTTGTATCAGAGCCAGGTTTTATCCCAGGGAGTCTGCAAGTCGTGCTAAGTAGAGTCTTGTCTATGGATATGTTGTGCACCACATACTATAGGTAGGAGGCTGCAAGGCATGATAGGATGGTTACTCTTTCTTCTTATTCAGTCGTGCTATAGAGCTGTACAGTATAGGGTTGAGTCCCTAAGCTTATTATACTCTTTTTTTACAGATAAAATTTTAGACCAGCGACATCCTACGACAGGCAGGAGATTGGATATGGTAGTAGGAGAGGACACCAGCAGGATGCCTTAGCCTTGATTAGAATCAGCCCGATCTGAGGGCGATACGCAGTCTCCATCACGTCATGAGCTGCTTGGGACGACCGCTGTGATGGCACCATCTCCGGCAGTTCCTATACCTATACTATCTGACCAGGAGGTCAGGAGTGCAGTGGTTATGTTAGCACAGATGATGGCTGCTCAGCGCCAGTCAATGCCACCTACAGCTGCAGAATCATCAGGAGGGCCCGGTAGTTTGAGGGTTCGAGAATTCCTGACATTAAGTCCCCCACAATTTACAGGGACAGATCGTATAGAGGATCCTCAGGATTTCCTAGACCAGATGCAGAGGATCTTCAGCGTAATGCATGCTACACCCACAGAGTCAGCTGAATTAGCGGTATTCCGGCTACCGGACATCGCTGTACTGTGGTATGAGAGTTGGGAGAGATCCCGAGGGAGAGATGTTTCCCCTCCGACTGGCCCAATTTTTCAGAGGCTTTTCTAGATCATTATCTACCATGGGAGATTCGACGAGCCTGGGTTGATTAGTTCCTGCACCTGGAGCAGGGGCCGATGAGTGTTCCAGAATATGCCCTGTGGTTCGATTCATTGGCCCTATATGCGCCAGCTTTCGTGGATACCATGCCATCCAGAGTACACCGTTTCAGTATGGGGCTGAACCTAGAATATGTTGAGACTTGTATCACAGCTACTCTGCGAGAGGATATGGATATTGCCGGAGTACAGGCTTTTTCTTAGAATATTGAGGGCATCAGACAGTGGCAACGGGAGATCAGGAGAACAAGTCAGGAACAGCGCCGCAGGGACTGGCCAGATGATTTATAGGAGGAGGCCCGGGGAGGACCTAGGCCATGGCTATCAGATAGGCTGCCTAGACCCCCGCCACCATCACAGCAGTAGAGGAGCAAGTTTAGTCACCGAGGGCAGTCAGAGCCCGGTGGAGGTTCGCAAGCAGTGGGTTCGCAACAGCAGAGGAGGGCGAAGTAGAGTAGGTATACAATACCACTTTTCCCTATTTGTAGCCGACACCACTCTGGAGCGTGCAAATATGGCTCCACAGGATGTTATATTTGTGGACAAGAGGGTCATCAAATGAGAGATTGTCCAGCTAGGGGTCAGGGTGACCGGGATCGACAGGATAGGTCATCAGCAGGGTCACGAGCTCCAGCATCCTCGGCAGGGCGCAGGCCCTCAGTTTCAACAGGTAGAGGCTGAGGCAGATCAGGGGCCTCTAGTTCAGGTGCGGGTCCAGACCGTACCTATGCATTACCTGGGAGACAGGATTCAGAGTCGTCACCAGATGTTGTGACAGGTATGCTGAATATTTTCTCTCATCCTGCTTATGTGTTGATAGATTCGGGATCCACCTTGTCCTATGTTACACCAATAGTGGCTCGGAAGTTTAGTATTGTAACGGAATTGCTTCGGCAACCTTTTTCAGCGTCCACACCAGTTGGTGACTCTATTATAGCCAGAAGGGTCTATCAGGGGTGTACGATAGAGGTTGGCAGTCGTCAGACTACAACAGATTTAATAGAGCTAGAGATCGTTGATTTTGATGCCATTATGGGTATGGACTGGCTAGCTCCATGTTATGCCAATGTTGAGTGCTGGACCAAGACTGTCCGATTCCACTTTCCAGGGGAGGCAGTACGGGAGTGGAAAGGTAGTACAGTTAAGCCAAAAGGTAGGTTTATTTCCTATCTTCGGGCGAGAAAGCTGATAGTAAAGGGGTGCATTTATCACGTTGTCAGAGTCCAGGATGTTAGGGCAGAGCCTCCGACCCTTCAATCTGTTCCAGTGGTTAATGAGTTCCCCGATGTATTTCTAGATGAGCTTCCTGGTATTCCCCCAGAAAGGAAAATTGATTTTGCAATCGATCTATTACCAGGCACTCAACCCATATCTATTCCCCCTTATCGGATGACTCCTGCTGAACTCAGAGAATTAAATGAACAATTGAAAGATTTGCTAGATAAGGGCTTTATCAGGCCGAGTACCTCACCATGGGGTGCGCCAGTTCTATTCGTGAGAAAGAAGGACGTCTCCATATGTGTATAGACTATCGACAACTGAATAAAGTTACTGTTAAGAATAAGTACCCGCTTCCCAGAATAGAAGATTTATTTGAACAGCTACAGGGAGCAAGGTGTTTTTCCAAGATTGACTTAAGATCCGGATATCATCAAGTTCGGGTTCGTGAAAGGGATATTCCAAAGACTGCCTTCAGGACCCGATACGGCCACTTTGAATTCTTAATTACGTCCTTCGGGCTGATAAATACCCCAGTAGTGTTTATGAACCTGATGAACAGTATCTTCAGATCATACCTGAACTTGTTCATGATAGTATTTATCGATGATATTTTGGTGTATTCTCGCTCAGAGGTAGACCACCAGGATCATCTGCCGACAGTGCTCCAGATTCTCAAAGACCGCCAGCTATACGCAAAATTTTCTAAATGTAAATTTTGGCTGAATTCAGTAGCCTTCTTGGGCCATATTATGTCAGACGCTGGTATACAGGTAAATACACAAAAGATAGAGGCAGTGAAAACATGGCCTAGACCTACCACTCCGACCGAGGTACACAGTTTCCTGGGATTACCTGGGTACTACAGAAGGTTTGTGGAAGGATTTTCCACTTTAGCAGCACCTTTAACTAAACTGACGTAGAAGGCAGCAAAATTCCATTAGACTGAGGCGTGTGAGCAGAGCTTTCAGGAACTGAAAGACAGACTGACATCAGCACCAGTGTTAGCATTGCCAAAAGGAATAGAGGGTTATGCAGTTTATTGTGACGCTTCAGGTGTTGGGTTAGGATGTGTTTTGATGCAGCATGGTAAAATGATTGCTTATGCTTCTAGGCAGCTAAGGAAGCATGAGAAGAACTATCGTACCCATGACCTGGAATTAGCTACGGTAATTCATGCCTTGAAGATATGGAGACACTACTTGTATGGCGTCCACGTGGATATTTTCACTGATCACAAAAGCCTGTAGTATATCTTTACCTAGAAAGAATTGAATTTGCGGCAGCGTCGCTGGTTAGAGATGTTAAAAGATTATGATGTGAATATTTTATATCACCCAAGAAGGGCCAATGTGGTAGCAGGTGCCCTTAGCCGTAAATCTATGGGAAGTTTGGCATACTTACAGCCCGAGCAGTGGGAGTTGGCCCGAGAATTGCATCAGTTAGCCAATTTAGCCGTTCGTATAGCAGAAACAGGAGACAATAGAGCAGTAATCTGGAACACCGCAGTGTCGTCTTTGGTTGTGGAAGTGAAGGAACGACAGTATGAAGATCCTAGCTTGGTTAAGCTCAGAAACAGGGTTTAGCGAGGGGAAGTGACAGATTTTTAGGTAATCGAGGATGGACTTTTGAGATATATGGATCGCCCTTGTGTTTCAGACGTTGCAGGGTTTCGCCAGCAAATTATGGATGAGGTCACTATGCCCGTTATTCTCTCCATCCGGGTTCGACAAAGATGTACCATGATGTGAAAGAGATCTACTGGTGGCCAGGAATGAAAAAGCGGATAGCAGCATTTGTAGCTCAGTGTCCCAATTGCCAACAGGTAAAAGTTGAACATCAGAAACCAAGCGGACTAACTCAGGATATAGCCGTGCCTCTATGGAAATGGGAAGCAGTTAATATGGACTTTGTAGCAGGATTAACTCACACCAGATGTAGATACAATTCAATCTGGGTAATTGTTGACAGGTTGACAAAATTATCTCACATTCTTCTAGCAAAGGCTACCTTTTCAGCAGAAGATTATGCTGAGCTGTATATCAGAGAAATAGTCAGATTGCATGGTGTTCCCTTGTCAATTATCTCTGACAAAGGGGCACAGTTTACAACTAAGTTTGGCAATCTTTTCAGAGGGGCCTGGGGACGCAGGTTAACCTGAGCACAACCTTCCATCTTCAGATAGACGGATAGGCAGAACGTACCATCCAGATGCTCGAGGATATGTTACGAGCATGTGTATTAGATTTTGGAGGTGGCTGGGATGAACATTTACCGCTTATTGAGTTCGCCTATAATAACAGTTATCATTCAGAAATTCAGATGGCGCCTTATGAAGCGTTATATGGGCGGGAGTGCCGATCTCCAGCTGGTTGGTTTGAGGTAGGCGAATCAGCATTAATTGGGCCAGATATTATTCAACAGTCGAAAGAGAAAGTAAAGCTTATCAGGGAACGTCAACTGACTACTCAGAGCCGCCAGAAATTTTATGTTGACGTGCGGCGCAGAAACCTAGAATTTAATATGGGTGACTGGGTGTTCCTGAAATTTTCCCCGATAAAGGGTATGATGAGATTTGGTAAGAAAGGCAAGCTCAGCCCGAGGTTTGTTGGGCCTTATCAGATTCACTGAAGAATAGGCCAGGTGGTATATGAATTGGATTTACCTCCAGAATTAGAATCTGTTCACCCAGTTTTCCACGTATCAATGTTGAGGAAGTGCATAGGAGACCCCTCTCGGATTGTCCCAATTCAAGATGTTCAAGTCACAGAAGAGTTAGCTTATGAAGAAGTTCCAGTAGCCATACTAGACGGGTAGATCCGTAGATTAAGAACTAAAGATGTTGCTTCTGTCAAGGTATTATGACCGAATAAGAACCGAGAGGAGATGACCTAAGAAGCAGAAGATGATATGAAAGTCATATATCCTCAGTTATTCCAGACTTAGTCAGATTATGCAGCCAGAGGTATGTTGTTATTATTGTTTCATAAGTTGCAGTATATACATATGTATGTGGAGTAGTTGACTCCAATTTATTGTGAAATGAATGCTATAGTATGGTGTGGAGTACCTGTATTGGACTTTTCTGCATTTTAGGGTTTTTGGATAGTCCATATTACAGGGGAGACTCTGCCGAAAGGTTTCTAGAATAAGTAACTGCAAGTTAAGATTCTTGCAGGTAGAAGTTAACATTCGAGAACGAATGTTCTTAAGGGGGGAGGATGTTATACCTCGTAAGTTTCTAGCACTTAGTTGGACTATTCGCTATTGGTTGGGAGTATTAGAATGTCATACATGTGAGAAAAGGGCCTGGGAAAAGGCTGAACGGGTGCCAAGTTAGATTTTTGCAAGAGGAGGTCGAACCGTGCTTCCCAGAGGGGCAACGTGGCACAGAGGCACCTCCTCCGCGATGGCCAGCGTGGAACGGAGCCAAATTGGCGCGATGGCCAGCGTGCCACGTTGCTATGCTTCTGGCTCCAAGTATATAAAGGCCTCACCCTTCATTTTCATTTCATTTCATAAGTTACTTGATCAGAACAGAGAGGGAGCAAAGGGTTTATGTAATTTTCGCTCGATTACGCCGTCAAACGTTGTCCAAAGTCAAATTAACTCCGGGTATCCAAGTATAAGGCTACACAGAGCATTTCTACGAAGTTAGTTTCACGAAATTCGCCCGGCGAATCATCGTCTCGCGTAGCCAAAGTGATTGGAATTGCTCCAAACTAGTGTTAATACAATCCCAGGCTTAAAGTAACTATTTCTCCCTTCTAGACTCTCGAGAAATTACGAGTTTTCGATCGTTCTTCAATAAGTTGAAGAATAGTCACTATATATATATATATATATAAAGTATTGTTTCTTCCAGTATAGTAATGAAGTTAGCTCTATTCTTTCGTAAATATGATTATAGTTGGAAAGAACTGAATACTAGCCGAACCCCGCCAGATGTTGAGGTATGTAAAAGCAGTCTCTTTCGGCAAGTTAGTTTCTCCAGTATAGTAAAACAGTATGAATCCCAGTAAAGTATTTCAGAAACAGTATATCATGCTCAGTATGAAATTTAGTAAAACCTGTCAGAAATTGTTATCATGTTCAGTAAGTATCATATTAGTTATTGCTATTAGTGGAGACTTGATTGTATTATTTTGGGCTGGATTACCTGTACAGCTTCCGTGACCACCCCAGGGTTAATGGCTGTATCGACTCGTCCACCAGAGGGTGAGGATACGTCACTCCACAGAGCGGCATGCCATCTGCCAGGGACAAAGATGGGGAGCCAACTCCTCATATTTTGCCATGGTTGGCCTTTATACACCCCCGTCGAACGCTTGTGCCCGGGGTGTTGATTTCAGGAGTCCTTCGGACTCAGGTACAACTATAGTCAGGGGCCCAGCGGGCCCAAGAAGTATACCCAGGGGACTGACTGGATGCTTATAACTACTAGGTGATGTGGTATGATCTGTGTAGGGGAAAATAGATTAAGATGTACTCACTAGGGCTAATGGGGGCCCAGATGGGTTGTTCTGTGATGATTACACCTTCCAGCTTATGGGGGCTAGGTAAGGTTTATGTTACGTTGTTTTAGTTATTGATAGATAGACAGTAGAATGCCATGTTATCAAGTATGACTCCTACTCTTCTCAGTATAGCTACGTTAGCCCTGATTCCTCTATCTAAGTTAGTTTCATTCTAGTTCCTATTACTTCAGTTACTGTCAGCTTTACTATTTACTTTCATATGTTTACAGTTATTCCTTTACATACTCAGTACTAGTGGTACTGATGCCCGTATTGGGGCATTGCGTTACTTGCCTGCAGGTGTACATAGACGAGAAGCAGATCCCTCGTAGTTCCAGTCAGCGATACAGAGCCGTCAACTCCTTTCATTTAGAGCTTGGAAGACAGAGGTTTACTTTCTTCTTTTTCATACAGTATAGGTAGGTCGGGGCCTTGTGCCGACCATCTTATTATTCTTAGAGGCTTGCAGATTGTATCATATTCCCTGTGGTTAGATGTATCAGCCATGTGGGGCCATATATATGATTTAGACTATATGTGATGGCGGTGTGGGGCCTTGTTTAGCTGTTAATTGATGACCTTGTCGGTCACAAATCAGTTTAGCGCCTGATTTCCTTTTCTTCAGCTATAACTAGATATCATGGTGGCCTTGTCGGCCCGCATATGACTCCTTATATTTGTTTCTGGTTAGCTGTTTGCTTTTAACAGGTGGCTATAGGCCTTGTCGGCCGGGGCCTGTATTTACAGCCGCTATATAGCCCGTCGTTTTCTTAATTCCAGAGTTAAAGCCAGCCTTGCACCTGAAGTGCTTAGGCAGAGTTAGTTCAGCAGTCCAGGTCTTAGTAGGGCACCAGGTGCCACTCATGCCTCCCAAGGCGGGACGTGAAATTATATATATATATATATATGTATATGCATATTTTATTAATTACCTATTTAACTAAATTATTTAATTCGCATCCATAATTTTCTAGCATTAATTAGCATACGTATTTAAATTTTTTACATAATTATTTTAAATTACACTTCTAAAATATTTTTATTACATTAATTTCAAGCTTATAATTTTCCAATATTATATGTAATTACATCATATATAATATATTGCTTAATAATATACATACATACATATATATTTTCGGTTAAACAAGGTTTATTTATAAAATATAATTTACTTAATTTTATAAATTATTTATATTTAATTTCATAATAATACTATTTATATAATTTTATCATAAATTAACTATTATGTTGCCTATTTATTAAATCATTTATAAGTGTAGCATTTTCATTAATTATATAGTAGGTAATTCGATTTTCCTCTAATTTATTTAAAATTTGGCCACTTTCTATTCAATTTATACCAATATTAGCCATTTTGATCAAATTTTGGATACATTTTTAAATTCTCATTTAATTTTAATTTATTCCAACCCAATTTAATTATCTGCGATCCATTTTTAAATGACCCGCGATCTGACCCATTTGCTTAAGTTTGAATCCTATCCGTCTGTTATACCCCGTAGGATTCCCGGCACCTAGATGACCTATTCGCACGTTGGTTAAGCATATTTGAAGGTCATACGTGCTAGAGAAAGGCCCGGGAAAAAGATCGGACGAGAAACCTGTCGAACCATCGCGGAAGGAGCCGAGGCAAAGCCCCTCCGCGATGGCAGCGTGTCACGGAGGTGAAGCCTCCGCGTTGGCTCCGTGACACGTTGGCCTTGTCCAGGCCCAAGTATATAAAGCCCCACTTCGGTTTTAAATCATATAAACTTATAATTTTCAGTGAAACAGAGAGGAAACAACAGAGAAAAGAAAAGAAACGAAGAGGGTGATATAATTTTCATCCGATTACGCCACTAAATGTTGTCTAAACTCAAATTAACCCCAGATACTGAGGTATTTAGCAGCAGAGAGCATTCCTACAGATTTAGTTTCGTGAAATACGGCCGACGAATCGTTGAGCCACCGAGCTAAGGTAAGTAGAATTGCTCCAAACTAGTGTCTATGTGTTCCTAGCTGAGAAGTGAATAGTTCTCCCTTATGGACCTCTGAAAAATAGCTAGTTTTCGACCGTCTTTCTATAAGCCTAAGTTTAGGCTATAAATTATATCGAAAGTGACATTGTTCTTTAAAATAAAGCTATATTTAATATTAATTAACATATTTATGAATGCAGTTGGGAGAAATAGTTGAAGTATTGGCCGAGCCTCATCCGACAGACGGATAGTTCAAGGATAAGGTATGTAAAGTTAGTTTTCCTCGGCAAGTTAGTAATCTCGGTATAGTAAAGTAATTTAAAGGCCAGTAGAATGTTCAGAAGTCATGTATTATGTTTGTTACAAATGTTGGTACGATATTAGAAGCATCAGGTTATAATTAGCACGAAACTTGACAGCATGATATAGATTCTAATACACGTGTTAGGAACTGCACAACATGCTCAGTACGTGATATAGTACAGAATGTCAGGATATTATCGTATTCAGTTGAAACCCAGTAAAACAATGTAATATCGGTAAGGCATTTCAGAAATAGAATGATAGGTTAAAAATAAAGCTTAGGAAGCATGTCAGAAATAGTAAATCATGTTATTACAAAAACTCAGTATACAGTACAGTATGGCAGAAGATTATATTTGTACATATACACTATTATCAGTCTCAGCATGAATTAAGTACATACATATCGCTATCACTAGTTCAGCATACAGTAGACATAGATACATTATAATTATTAGCTTCTGCATGAGATATATGCAGATAGTATTACTAGTTGAGACCACTGTATTGTCTTGGGGTTGGATTACCTAGCATCCCTGACCGCCCCAGGGTTAATAGCTATATCGACTCGTCCGCCAGAGGACGAGGATACGTCGCTCTACGGAGTGGCATGCCGTCCCACAGGGGACGAAGATGGGATGCCAGTTTTCCCCATATTGTGCCTTGGTCGGCCCTTACACACCCCTGTCGAGCGGATACGCCCGGGTGTTGATTCAGGAGTCCTCCGGACTCAGATGCAGTTATAGTCAGGGGCTCAGCGAGCCCAAGTGCATACCCAGGGGACCGGCAGGATGTCACGCCCCACCTTGGGGAGTATGACTGGCACCTGGTGCCCTACTAGGACCTGACCTGCTGAACTGCTAAGCCTGGGCGCATCTGGCGCCTGGCTGGCTCTAACTCAAATTTCTGGAAACAAAGGGCTATATAACGGCTGTAAATACAGCCTCCGGCCCATTGGCCTATAGCCTCCTGTATCTGTATTACAGCTGACCAGAAACAAGGTAATTCAGGGGAACCTATGCGGGCCGACAAGGCCACCATGCTGTCTAGTTATCTGTAACTCAAGCATAACATACTGAAAAGCTACGTGACCGGCAAGGTCACCACTACTGGCAAACTATGGCCCCACACGGCCATTACAAAAGAAAGAAGGAGTAAAGGCAACTATACAACTGCACTGCCTCACACGACCGGCTCATCTGACCACAAGGAATATATACAGACTGCAAGCCTCTAAGAAGGATAATAGAAATGATCGGGACAGGGCCCCGACCTACCCGTACTGTACAACAAAAGGAACTGAACTGCACCTCTAGAAATTCAGTCTCCGGATGACAGGAGTTGAATATTCGACCGCTGATGGGGATCACGTGGTATCGCCTGCGCGTCTATGGGTACCTGCAGGCAAGTAATGCAGCGCCCCACTGGGCGTCAGTACTGCTGGTACTGAGTATGTAAAGCAAACTGAATACAGCTGAATACAAGTAATATAGCTAAAAATTCTGAATAGTAGGAGATAACTGAATCTGTAAGAACTGAAGGGATATCTGCAATCAATAACATAACTGTCAAAACTGAAATAAGAAGGAGTAGATAACTGTCTGATGGTGTAGATCGTACCTGTTCTTAATCATGCTGAAGGGAGTAGGAATCATACCTGGAGACGTATCATTCTACTACTACTCTGCTCGTATCTACTGTAATATAGCATAACATACATAACATAACATGGCATACACAACCTTACCCGACCCCCATAAGCCGGGAGGTACAATCAACACAGAATCTATACCCCTACCCCGGTCAACCCATCTCCTACACTGGCTGTAAGCATCCTGCCGGTCCCCTGGGTATGCAATTGGGCTCGCTGAGCCCCTGACTATAACTGCATCTGAGTCCGGAGGACTCCTGAATCTGCACCCGGGCGTATCCGCTCGACTGGGGTGTGTAAGGGCCGATCAAGGCACAAATATGGGGAAAAACTGGCATCCCATCTTCGTCCCCTGGCGGGACGGCATGCCACTCCGTAGAGTGACGTATCCTCGTCCTCTGGCGGACGAGTCGATACAGCTATTAACCCTGGGCGGTCATGGATGCTAGGTAATCCAACCCCAAACAATACAACGGTCTCAACTGGTAATACTCTCTGTGTATCTCACATGCTGAGGCTAATAGGGGTAAAGTACCGTACATACTACATGCTGAGCTAATGATAGCAATCTGTACTTATTTAATACGTGCTGAGGTAGGTAAAGATATATAAATATGAATATAGTCTCCTGCCGAGCTGTACTGGGCAAATGCTATATAAGATAATGTCTCTATTGAAAACTCTGCTGTTTACTAAGTTTCTGTATACACTATATGCTGGACTGGTGATAGAAATATGTACACACTTGATACATGCTGAGGCTGGAAGTACTATATATATATGTACGAATATAGTCTTTCTGCTGAACTATGCTGTATACTGATTTTCTATAGTAACCTGATTTACTATTCCTGACATGCTTTCTGAACTTCGTTTTAGCCTGCTATTCTATTTCTGAAGTGCTTTGCGGATACTGTACTACTCCACGGGGTTTCAGCTGAATGCAACAATATCTTAGCATGGCATATTACATCACCCACTGAATATACTGGGCAAGCTCTAACGCTTGCGTTAGAATCTATATCATACTGATAGGTTTCATACACATTACAACCCAATGTTTCTCACATCGTACCAACATTCATAATAACGCAATACACGACTTCTAAACATTTTACTGGTCCGTAATTTATTACGCTATACTGATATTACTTAACTTGCCGAAGGAAACTAACTTTACATACCTTATCTTTGAATATTCGTCCGTCGGACGAGGCTCGGCCGGTACTTCAACTATTTTCTCCCAACTGCATTCATAAATACGTCAATCAATACTAAATACAACATTATTATAAAGAGCGACGTTACTTTCGATTTAATTTATAGCCTAAACTTAGGCTTATCGAAAGACGGTCAAAAACTCGCTATTTTCCAGCGGCCCAAAAGGGAGAATTATTTATTTCTCAGCTAGGAACACATAGACATTAATTTAGAGCAATTCTACTTACTTTAGTTCGGTGGCTCGCCGATTCGTCGGCCTTATTTCGCAAAACTAACTCCGTAGAAATGCTCTCTGCTGCTAAATACCTTGGTATCTAGGATTAATTTGGGTTTGGGCAGCGTTTGGCAGCGTAATCGGACGAAAATATTTAATTCCCCTTCGTTTTTCTCTGTTTACAGTGCTATCTGGAAATTTTTATAAGTATGAATGACTTCCAACCGAAGTGGGGGCTTTATATACTTGGGCCTGGACACGGGCAACGTGTCACGGAGTCATCACGGAGGTCTCACCTCCGTGACACGCTGCCATCGCGGAGGGGCTCTGCCTCGGCTCCTCCCGCGATGGTTCGACAGGTTTCTCGTCCGATCTTTTCCCGAGCCTTTCCCTAGCACGTATGGCTTTCAAATACGCTTAACCAACGTGCGAACAGGTCATCTAAATGCCGGGAATTCTACGGGGTATAACATTCTCCCCCCCTTAGGAACATTCGTCCCCGAATGTATACTGCCGTCTAGATAGCTGTTCACTCTAGTTTCTGGGAAAATTTTGGCAGAGTTTCCCCTGTAATATGGAATATCGCAATGACCTGAAACGCAGAAAAAGTCCAACACAGGCACTGCACACAATATTCTACAATCCACTGGATAATTAAATATCACTTCTTTCTTTATCATTTACAACATACATACTAAAAAGTACTGTGTAAATAATGATACGGACATACCTGTCATCTGACTAGGCCTGAAATAAGTGAGGATATCTGGTTTTCATATCTTCTTCAGCCTCCCACGTCATTTCTTCCCGATTTCTGTTACGCCACAATACCTTGACAGATGCAACATCTTTAGTTCTCAGCCTGCGAATCTGTCTGTCTAAGATAGCTACGGGAACCTCTTCATAGGCTAACTCCTCTGTGACCTGAACATCCTGGACTGGAACTACTGTAGAAGGGTCCCCTACAAACTTTCTCAATATAGAAACATGGAATACTGGGTGAACCGACGCTAACTCTGGAGGCAAGTTCAACTCGTATGCCACGCGGCCTATTCTTCGCCGAACCTGATACGGCCCAATGAATCTTGGGCTAAGCTTTCCCTTCTTGCCAAACCTCATTACCCCTTTCATCGGGGACACTTTCAGATATACCCAATCGTTTACTGAAAATTCTAAATTTCTGCGCCGTCTATCTGCGTATGACTTCTGGCGGCTCTGAGCGGTTAGCAAACGCTCTCGAATAAGTTTTATCTTTTCCTCGGACTGCCGAACAATGTCTGGGCCAACTAATGCTGATTCTCCTATCTCAAACCAGCCCACCGGCGATCTACATTTTCGCCCGTATAATGCCTCGAAAGGCGCCATTTGAATAGCTGAATGGTAGCTGTTATTATAAGCAAATTCAATTAACGAAAGATGTTCATCCCAGCTACCCCCAAAATCTAACACACACGCTCGTAACATATCTTTGAGCGTCTGAATTGTACGTTCGGCCTGCCCATCTGTTTGAGGATGGAATGCTGTGCTCAAATTAATCTGCGTCCCCAAACCTTTCTGAAACGATTGCCAGAATCTAGCTGTCAACTGTGCTCCCCTGTCTGAAATGATAGATACCGGCACGCCATGCAATCTAACTATTTCTCTGATATACAATTCGGCATAATCCTCAGCTGAGAAGGTAGCCCTTACTGGCAGGAAATGAGCTGATTTTGTCAGCCTATCAACTATTACCCAAATGGAATCATTTCTGCGTCTAGTACGGGGTAACCCTGTTACAAAATCCATATTTATTGCTTCCCATTTCCACGTGGGTACCGTTATCTCTTGCGTCAAACCGCCCGGTTTCTGGTGCTCTGCTTTCACCTGCTGACAATTAGCACACCTAGATACAAATTCAGTTATCTCAGTTTTCATACCTGGCCACCAGTAGATGTCTCTGATGTCGTGGTACATTTTCGTCGCCCCTGGGTGAAGGGAATAGCGAGCGTAGTGTACCTCATGCATGATCTGCCCACGAAGTCCTGCGACATTCGGGACACAAAGGCGGCCCTTACAATGTAGCACATCATCCTCGGTTATCTGAAAATCTGGCTCCTTACCCTTCTGAACTCTATCTCTGAGCTGGACTAAATCGGGGTCCTCATACTGTCGTTCTTTTACCTCTGCAACTAATGACGACACTGCAGAATTCTGAATTACGGCCTCATTATTTTCTATCTCCATTACTCAAACGGCTAGCCCAGCTAACTGATGAATTTCCTTAGCTAATTTCTGTTTCTCGGGTCGCAAATACGCCAAACTCCCCATTGACTTATGACTCAGGGCATCTGCTACCACATTAGCCTTTCCGGGGTGGTACAAAATATTCATATCATAGTCTTTCAACAACTCTAACCAGTGGCGTTGTCGCAGATTCAACTCCCTCTGGGTGAAAATGTACTGTAAACTTTTATGATCTGTATAAATATCAACATGGACGCCGTACAGATAATGCCTCCACATTTTCAAGGCATGAATTACTGCGGCCAACTCTAAGTCATGGGTGGGGTAATTCCTTTCGTGCTTTTTCAGCTGCCTGGAAGCATATGCAATTACTCTACCATGCTGCATCAATACACAGCCCAATCCGACACCTGACGCATCGCAATAGACTGAATAACCTTCTGTGACTTCCGGCAGTGCTAATACGGGAGCGGAGGTCAATCTATCTTTCAGTTCCTGGAAACTCTGCTCACATGCCTCCGTCCACTGAAACTTTGCTGCTTTCTGTGTCAATTTTGTTAAAGGTGCTGCAATGGTTGAGAATCCCTCAACGAACCTCCGGTAGTATCCTGCCAACCCCAGAAAGCTACGAACTTCAGTCGGGGTGGTAGGTCTAGGCCATGACTTAACTGCTTCTATCTTCTGCTTGTCTACCTGTATACCAGCGTCTGAGACAATATGCCCTAAAAAGGCCACTGAGTTAAGCCAGAATTCACACTTTGAAAACTTAGCATACAACTGGCGGTCCCTGAGAATCTGGAGCACTGTTCGCAAATGAGTCCGGTGATCTGCTTCAGAGCGAGAATACACCAGAATGTCATCTATGAATACTATCACGAACAAGTCCGGAAAGGTCTGAAAATACTGTTCATCAGGTCCATAAAAACTGCTGGGGCGTTCGTTAGCCCGAAGGACATAACCAGAAATTCAAAATGCCCATATCGGGTCCTGAATGCTGTCTTAGGAATATCCCTCTCACGTACTCGGACCTGGTGGTATCCGGACCGCAAGTCAATCTTAGAAAAGTATCTAGCTCCCTGCAACTGATCAAATAAGTCATCAATTCTGGGGAGCGGATACTTGTTCTTTACTGTAACTTTGTTTAGCTGCCGATAATCTATGCACATTCGGAGCGAGCCATCTTTCTTTCTCACGAATAAAACTGGCGCACCCCACGGTGAAGTACTCGGCCTGATAAAACCTTTATCTAACAAATCTCTCAACTGCTCCTTTAATTCTCTGAGTTCTGTAGGAGCTATACGATAAGGAGGTATTGATATTGGCTGAGTGCCTGGTAGCAAATCAATAGCGAAGTCTATTTCCCTTCCTGGGGGAATACCAGGTAGCTCATCAGGAAATACATCTGGGAATTCATTTACCACTGGAACAGACTGGAGTGTCGGAGATTCTGCTTGGACATCCTGAACTCTGACAAGATGGTAAATGCACC
Source organism: Datura wrightii (assembly GCA_035772735.1). Lineage (NCBI taxonomy): Eukaryota > Viridiplantae > Streptophyta > Magnoliopsida > Solanales > Solanaceae > Datura > Datura wrightii. The sequence goes on from JASDFA010000019.1 coordinate 112,221,527, forward strand.
CCTTAGATATCAACTTCCTCGCCCGAAGGTAGGAAATAAACCTACCTTTTGGCGTCGCGGTGCTGCCCTTCCACTCCCGTACTGCTTCCCCCGGGAAGTGGAATCGGACCGTTTTGGTCCAACATTCAACATTGGCAAAGCATGGCACTAACCAGTCCATACCCATTATGGCATCGAAATCTATCATTTCTAACTCGACCAGATCTATTGTGGTCTGACGGTCAACAATCTCTACTGTACACCCGCGGTAGATTCGGCTAGCTGTGATAGAGTCACCAACGGGCGTAGATACTAGAAAGGGATGCTGTAATGATTCTGGTACAATACTAAACTTCCATGCCACAAATGGTGTAATATAGGACAAAGTAGACCCTGGATCAATTAACACATAAGCAGGGTGTGAGCAGATAGTTAGCATACCTGTCACGACATCAGGCGATGCTTCTGAATCTTGTCTCCCTGGTAAAGCATATGTGCGGCTTGGACCCGCACCTGTACTGGAGGCCCCTGATCTGCCCCGACCCCTGCCTGCTGAAACTGAGGGCCTGCGCCCAGTCGAGGATGTTGTGGCTCGTGACCCTGCTGATGTCCTATCCTGTCTATCGCGGTCCTCTCGACCTCTGGCTGGGCAATCTTTCATCAAATGGCCTTCTTGGCCATAAATATAACATGCGGTGGAGCCATATCTGCATGCTCCAGAATGGCGTCGATTGCATATAGGGCAAAGTGGTAGGGTATACCTACTCTGCTCCGCCCTCCTCTGTGATAGTGAATCTGCCATCTGCGAGCCTCTACCAGTCCCTGACTGCCCCCTGCGGCTGAATCTACCCCCCTGTGACTGTGACGGAGGCGGGGGCCTGGGCGGCCTGTCTGACAATCGGGGCCTGGGTCCTCCCCGGGCCTCTCCCTGTAATTCAACTGGCCTGTCCCGGCGACGCTGTTCCTGATTAACCCTTCTGACCTCTCGTTGCCGCTGTCTGATGCCCTCAATATTCTGAGCAAATGCCTGGATGCGAGCAATATCCATGTCCTCTCGCAGTGTAGCTGTGGTACAAATCTCAACATATTCTGGATTCAAGCCCGTAATGAAACGATGCACTCTGGATGCCATGGTATCAACGAAGGCCGGTGCATATCGGGCTAGAGAATCAAACTGCAAAGAATATTCCCGAACACTCATGGCCCCCTGTTCTAGATGTAGGAACTGGTCTACCCGGGCCTGTCGAATCTCCCGCAACAAATAATGATCCAAAAAGGCTCCTGAAAAGCTGGACCAGGTAGGAGAGGAAACATCTCTCTCTCGGGACCTTTCCCAGCTTTCGTACCATAACACCGCAATATCCCGTAACCGGAATGCGGCCAACTCAACTGACTCGGTAGACGTGGCATGCATAACCCTGAAGATTCTCTGCATCTGATCCAGAAAATCTTGGGGGTCCTCTGTTCGGTCCGTACCTGTGAACTGTGGGGGATTTAGGGCTAAAAATTCTCGGACCCTCGAACTACCGGGCCTTCCTGATGATTCTGCAGCTGTAGATGGCATTGGCTGACGCTGAGCAGCCATCATCTGTGCTAACAAAACTACAACACTCCTAACCTCCTGATCAGAAGGAGTCAATATAGGGGCTGCTGAAGGTAATGTCGCCCCAAGTGACTCCTGACGTGGTGGAGACTGCTGAGGAGGCTGAGATGAAGCCTCTGTAGGGCCCTCTGATCGGGCTGTCTCCAAGTGAGGGGGAGGCATTCTGCTAGTGCCTTCTCCTGCTGCAATGTCTAAGTTCCGACCGGTAATAGGATGGCGCTGGTCTGACTTTATCTGTAACCAAAGTGTATGGTAAGATTTTCAGGGACTCAACCCTAAACTGTACCGCTCTACAGCACGACTGAATAGGAATAAAAGACAACCATCCTATCATGCCTTGCAGCCTCCTATCCATAGTATGTGGTGCACAACACATCCCTGGACAAGACTCTGCTTAGCACGGCTTGCAGACTCCCTGGGATACGACCTGCTCTGATACCAAGTTTGTCACGCCCCACCTTGGGGGGTATGACTGGCACCTGGTGCCCTACTAGGACCTGACCTGCTGAACTGCTAAGCCTGGGCGCATCTGGCGCCTGGCTGGCTCTAACTCAAATTTCTGGAAACAAAGGGCTATATAACGGCTGTAAATACAGCCTCTGGCCCATTGGCCTATAGCCTCCTGTATCTGTATTACAGCTGACCAGAAACAAGGTAATTCAGGGGAACCTATGCGGGCCGACAAGGCCACCATGTTGTCTAGTTATCTGTAACTCAAGCATAACATACTGAAAAGCTACGTGACCGGCAAGGTCACCACTACTGGCAAACTATGGCCCCACACGGCCATTACAAAAGAAAGAAGGAGTAAAGGCAACTATACAACTGCACGGCCTCACACGACCGGCTCATCTGACCACAGGGAATATATACAGACTGCAAGCCTCTAAGAAGGATAATAGAAATGATCGGGACAGGGCCCCGACCTACCCGTACTGTACAACAAAAGGAACTGAACTACACCTCTAGAAATTCAGTCTCCGGATGACAGGAGCTGAATATTCGACCGCTGATGGGAATCACGTGGTATCGCCTGCGCGTCTATGGGTACCTGCAGGCAAGTAATGCAGCGCCCCACTGGGCGTTAGTACCGCTGGTACTGAGTATGTAAAGCAAACTGAATACAGCTGAATACAAGTAATATAGCTAAAAATTCTGAATAGTAGGAGATAACTGAATCTGTAAGAACTGAAGGGATATCTGCAATCAATAACATAACCGTCAAAACTGAAATAAGAAGGAGTAGATAACTGTCTGATGGTGTAGATCGTACCTGTTCTTAATCATGCTGAAGGGAGTAGGAATCATACCTGGAGACGTATCATTCTACTACTACTCTGCTCGTATCTACTGTAATATAGCATAACATACATTACATAACATGGCATACACAACCTTACCCGGCCCCCATAAGCCGGGAGGTACAATCAACACAGAATCTATACCCCTACCCCGGTCAACCCATCTCCTACACTGGCTGTAAGCATCCTGTCGATCCCCTGGGTATGCACTTGGGCTCGCTGAGCCCCTGACTATAACTGCATCTGAGTCCGGAGGACTCCTGAATCTGCACCCGGGCGTATCCGCTCGACTGGGGTGTGTAAGGGCCGATCAAGGCACAAATATGGGGAAAAACTGGCATCCCATCTTCGTCCCCTGGCGGGACGGCATGCCACTCCGTAGAGTGACGTATCCTCGTCCTCTGGCGGACGAGTCGATACAGCTATTAACCCTGGGCGATCATGGATGCTAGGTAATCCAACCCCAAACAATACAACGGTCTCAACTGGTAATACTGTCTGTGTATCTCACATGCTGAGGCTAATAGGGGTAAAGTACCGTACATACTACATGCTGAGCTAATGATAGCAATCTGTACATATTTAATACGTGCTGAGGCAGGTAAAGATATATAAATATGAATATAGTCTCCTGCCGAGCTGTACTGGGCAAATGCTATATAAGATAATGTCTCTATTGAAAACTCTGCTGTTTACTAAGTTTCTGTATACACTATATGCTGGACTGGTGATAGAAATATGTACACACTTGATACATGCTGAGGCTGGAAGTACTATATATATATGTACGAATATAGTCTTTCTGCTGAACTATGTTGTATACTGATTTTCTATAGTAATCTGATTTACTATTCCTGACATGCTTTCTGAACTTCGTTTTAGCCTGCTATTCTATTTCTGAAGTGCTTTGCGGATATTGTACTACTCCGCGGGGTTTCAGCTGAACGCAACAATATCTTAACATGGCATATTACATCACCCACTGAATATACTGGGCAATCTCTAACGCTTGCGTTAGAATCTGTATCATACTGATAGGTTTCATAAACATTACAACCCAATGTTTCTCACATCGTACCAACATTCATAATAACACAATACTCGACTTCTAAACATTCTACTGGTCCGTAATTTATTATGCTATACTGATATTACTTAACTTGTCGAAGGAAACTAACTTTACATACCTTATCTTTGAATATTCGTCCGTCGGACGAGGCTCGGCCGGTACTTCAACTATTTTCTCCCAACTGCATTCATAAATACGTCAATCAATACTAAATACAACATTATTATAAAGAGCGACGTTACTTTCGATTTAATTTATAGCCTAAACTTAGGCTTATCGAAAGATGGTCAAAAACTCGCTAATTTCCAGCGGCCCAGAAGGGAGAATTATTTACTTCTCAGCTAGGAACACATAGACATCAATTTAGAGCAATTCTACTTACTTTAGTTCGGCGGCTCGCCGATTCGTCGGCCGTATTTCGCAAAACTAACTCCGTAGAAATGCTCTCTGCTGCTAAATACCTTGGTATCTAGGATTAATTTGGGTTTGGGCAGCGTTTGGCAGCGTAATCGGACGAAAACATTTAATTCCCCTTCGTTTTTCTCTGTTTACAGCGCTCTCTGGAAATTTTTATAAGTATGAATGACTTCCAACCGAAGTGGGGGCTTTATATACTTGGGCCTGGACACGGGCAACGTGTCACGGAGCCATCGCGGAGGCCTCACCTCCGTGACACGCTGCCATCGCGGAGGGGCTCTGCCTCGGCTGCTCCCGCGATGGTTCGACAGGTTTCTCGTCCGATCTTTTCCCGGGCCTTTCCCTAGCACGTATGGCTTTCAAATACGCTTAACCAACGTGCGAACAGGTCATCTAAATGCCGGGAATTCTACGGGGTATAACATTGGATGCTTACAGTGATTATAGGAGATAGGATGACCTGGGTAGGGGTATAGATTCTGTGCTGGTTGTACCTCCCGGCTTATGGGGGCCGAGTAAGGTTTGTGTGTGCTATATTATGTTATGTTATGTTATGCCATGTTACATTAGACACGAGTAGTTCGGCAGTAGAACGATACGTCTCCAGGTACGACTCCTATTCCTTCCAGTATAATTAAGAGAAGGTATGATTTACATTATCAGACAGTTAATCTATTCCCTCCTACTTTAGTTACATCAGTTGTATTGTTGTTTTCAGATATTTCCTTCAGTTATTGCTTTACATACTCAGTACCAGTGGTATTGACTCCCGGTGGGGCGCTACATTACTTGCCTGCAGGTACTCATAGACGAGCAGGTGATACCTCGTGATTCCTGTCAGCGACCGAGTATTCAGCTCCTGTCATCCGGAGACTGAATCCCAGAGGTGTATTTCGTTTTCTTTTATTGTACAGTACGGGTAGGTCGAGGCCCTGTCCCGATCATTTCTATTGCTATTCCTAGAGGCTTGCAGTCTGTATATATTTCCCTGTTGTCAGTTGATCCGGTCGTGTGAGGCCGTGCAGTCGTATAGCTGTTAGTACTTTTATCTCTTTTATGTTGGCCGTGTGGGGCCATGGTTTGACAGTAGTGGTGACCTTGCCGGTCACGTAGCTTTTCAGTATTTCATTGTTAAGTTATAGATAACTAGACAGCATAGTGGCCTTGTCGGCCCGCATAGGTTTCCCTATATTGAATATGTTCTGGTTAGCTGTCATGACAGGTACAGGAGGCTATAGCCCAATAAGCCGGGGGCTGTGTTTACAGCCGTTATATAGCCCTTTGTTTCCAGAAATGTGGGTTAGAGCCAGCCAGGCACCAGGTGTGCCCAGGCTCAGCAGTCTAGCAGTTCAGGTCCTAGTAGGGCACCAGGTGCCAGTCATACCCCCCAAGGCGGGGTGTGACAAACTTGGTATCAGAGCAGGTCGTATCCCAGGGAGTCTGCAAGCCATGCTAAGTAGAGTCCTGCCCATGGATGTGTTGTGCACCACATACTATGGGTAGGGGGCTGCAAGGCATAATAGGATGGTTGACTTTTATTCTTATTCAGTCGTGCTGTAGAGCGGTACAATATAGGGTTGAGTCCCTAAAAGTTTACCATATTCTTTGGTTACAGATAATGTCAGACCAGCGACATCCTATCACAGGATGGAGCTTAGATATTGCAGCAGGGGAAGGCACCAGCAGGATGCCTCACCCTCGTTTAGAACCAGCCCAGTCAGAGGGCACTACAGAGGCATCGTCCCAGCCTTCTCAGCAGTCTCCACCATATCAGAAGCCACTAGGGGCGACACTACCTCCAGCAGTCCCTATACCGACACCTCCCGACCAGGAGGTTAGGAGTGCGGTAGTTATGTTAGCACAGATGATGGCTGCTTAGCGTCAACCGATGACGTCTACAGTTGTGGAGTCGTCAGAAGGGCCCGGTAGTTTGAGGGTCCGAGAGTTCTTGGCTCTGAATCCCCCACAGTTCACAGGTACGGACCGGACAGAGGACCCTCAGGATTTTCTGGATCAAATGCAGAGAATCTTTAGGGTTATGCATGCCACGCCTACAGAATCAGTTGAGTTGGCAGTATTCCGGTTATGGGACATCACCGTATTGTGGTATGAAAGCTGGGAAAGGTCCCGAGGGAGAGATGTTTCCCCCCCGACCTGGTCCAACTTCTCAGGAGCCTTTCTGGATCACTATTTGCCGCGGGAGATTCGACAGGCCCGGGTAGACCAGTTCCTACATCTGGAGAAGGGGGCCATGAGTGTTCGGGAATACTCCTTGCGGTTTGATTCTTTGGCTCGATATGCACCGGCCTTTGTTGATACCATGGAATCCAGAGTACACCGCTTTATCATGGGGTTAAATCCAGAATATGTTGAGACTTGTATTACGGCTACACTGCGAGAGGACATGGACATTGCTCGAGTTCAGGCATTCGCCCAGAATATTGAGGGCATCAGACAGTGGCATCGGGAGATCAGAAGGGCCAATCAGGAACAGCGTCACCGGGATAGGCCAGTTGAGTTACAGAGGGAGGCTCGGGGAGGACCCAGGCCACGATTGTTAGATAGGACGCCCAGGTCCCCTCCTCCGCCACAGTCACAGGGAGGTAGATTTACCAGGGAGGCAAGATTCAAAAGCGTCACCTGATGTTGTGACAGGTATGCTAACTATCTGCTCACACCCTGCTTATGTATTGATTGATCCAGGGTCTACTTTGTCCTACATTACTCCATTTGTGGCACGAAAGTTTAGTATTGCACCAGAATTATTGCAGCAGCCCTTTTTAGTATCCACGCCCGTCAGTGACTCTATTGTGGCTAGCAAAATTTACCGAGGGTGTACAGTAGAGGTTGCTGACCGTCAGACCACAGTAGATCTGGTCGAGTTAGAAATGATAGACTTCGATGCCATAATGGGTATGGATTGGCTAGTACCGTGCTTTGCCAACGTTGAATGTTGGACCAAGACGGTCCGATTCCATTTCCCAGGAGAAGCAGTGCGAGAGTGGAAGGGCAGCACCGCTACGCCAAAAGGTAGGTTTATTTCCTACCTTCAGGCGAGAAAGTTGATATCTAAGGGATGTATTTACCATCTGGTCAGAGTTCAGGATGTCCAAGTAGGATCTCCGACACTCCAGTCTGTTCCGGTAGTGAATGAATTCCCTGATGTGTTTCCGGATGAGTTACCTGGTATTCCCCCAGAAAGGGAAATAGACTTTGCTATTGACTTGTTACCAGGCACTCAGCCGATATCAATTCCTCCCTATCGTATGGCTCCTGCAGAACTCAGAGAATTAAAGGAGCAGTTGAAAGATTTATTGGATTAAGGTTTTATCAGGCCGAGTACTTCACCGTGGGGTGCGCCAGTTTTATTTGTGAGAAAGAAAGATGGCTCGCTCCGAATGTGCATAGATTATCGGCAATTAAACAAAGTTACAGTAAAGAACAAGTACCCACTTCCCAGAATTGATGACTTATTTGATCAGTTGAAAGGAGCCAGATACTTTTCTAAGATTGACTTGCGGTCCGGATATCACCAGGTTTGAGTACGTGAGAGAGATATTCCTAAGACAGCGTTCAGAACCCGATATGGACATTTTGAATTTCTAGTCATGTCCTTCGGGTTAACGAATGCCCCGGCAGTCTTCATGGACCTGATGAACAGTATTTTCAGACCTTTCCTGGACTTGTTTGTGATAGTATTCATTGATGACATTCTGGTGTATTCTCGCTCTGAAGCAGATCATCGGACTCATTTGCGGACAGTGCTCGAGATCCTCAGGGACCGCCAGTTGTATGCTAAATTTTCTAAGTGTGAATTCCGGCTTAACTCAGTGGCCTTTTTAGGGCATATCGTGTCGGATGCTGGTATACAGGTAGACAAGCAGAAAATAGAAGCAGTTAAGTCATGGCCTAGGCCTACCACTCCGACTGAAGTTCGTAGTTTTCTGGGGTTGGCAGGATATTACAGGAGGTTCGTTGAAGTATTCTCGTCCATTGCGGCACCTCTAACCAAATTGATACAGAAAGCAGCGAAGTTTCAGTGGACAGAGGCATGCGACCAGAGCTTCCAAGAATTGAAAGACAGATTAACCTCCGCCCCAGTGTTAGCGTTGCCAGAGGGGACAGAAGGTTATTCGGTGTACTGCGACGCATCAGGCGTCGGGTTAGGTTGTGTGTTGATGCAGCATGGTAAAGTGATTGCATATGCTTCCAGACAGCTGAGGAAACACGAAAAGAACTACCCTACCCACGACCTGGAACTAGCCGTGGTGATCCATGCCTTGAACATGTGGAGGCATTGCCTGTACGGCGTCCATGTTGATATTTACACAGATCACAAGAGCTATAGTACATCTTCACTCAGAGGGAGTTGAATCTACGGCAACGCCGCTGGTTGGAGCTGTTAAAAGATTATGATGTGAGTATTCTATACCACCCCGGAAAAGCTAATGTAGTGGCAGATGCCCTGAGCCGTAAGTCAATGGGGAGTTTGGCGTATTTGCGACCTGAGAAGCGGGATTTAGCTAAAGAAATCCATCAGTTAGCAGGTTTGGCCGTTTGAGTAATGGAAACAGAAAATAATAGAGCGGTAATTCAGAATTCTGCTGTGTCATCATTAGTTACGGAGGTTAAAGAACGACAGTACGAGGACCCTGACTTGGTCCAGCTCAGAGATAGAGTTCAGAAAAGTAAAGAGTCAGATTTCCAAATGACTATGAATAATGTGCTACGCTGTAAGGGCCGCCTTTGCGTTCCGAATATTTTAGGGCTTCGCCGGCAGATTATGCATGAGGTACATTATGCTCTCTATTCCCTCCATCCAGGAGCAACGAAAATGTACCACGACATCAGAGACATCTACTGGTGGCCAGGTATGAAAGCTGAGATAGCTGAATTTGTATCTAGATGTCCTAACTGTCAGCAGGTGAAAGCGGAGCACCAGAAATCGGGAGGTTTGACGCAAAATATAACAGTGCCTACGTGGAAATGGTAAGTGATAAATATGGATTTTGTAACAGGGTTACCCCGTACCAGACGCAGAAATGATTTCATTTGGGTAATAGTTGACAGGCTGACAAAATCAGCTCATTTTCTGCCAGTGAAGGCTACCTTCTCGGCTGAGGATTATGCCGAATTATATATCAGGGAAATAGTTAGATTGCATGGAGTGCCAATATCCATTATTTCAGATAGGGGAGCACAGTTTACAGCTAGATTCTGGCAGTCGTTCCAGAGGGGTTTGGGAACGCAGATCAATTTGAGCACAACATTCCACCCCCAGACAGATGGGCAAGCTGAGCGGACTGTCCAAACGCTCGAAAATATGCTACGAGCGTGTGTGCTAGATTTTGGGGGTAGCTGGGATGAGCATCTTCCGTTGATTGAATTTGCTTATAATAACAGTTATCATTCAGCTATCCAGATGGCGCCCTTTGAAGCATTATATGGGCGAAAATGTAGATCGCCGGTGGGCTGGTTTGAAGTGGGGGAATTAGCATTGGTTGGTCCAGACATTGTTCGGCAGTCAGAGGAAAAGATAAAGCTTATCCAAGAATGTTTACTGACTGCTCAGAGCCACCAGAAGTCTTATGCAGATATGCGGCGCAGAAATCTAGAATTTGCGGTAAATGACTGGGTATATCTGAAAGTGTCTCCAATGAAAGGGGTGATGAGATTTGTCAAGAAAGGAAAGCTTAGCTCGAGATTCATTGGGCCATATCAGATTCAGCGAAGAATAGGCCGAGTTGCATACGAATTGAACTTGCCTCCGGAGTTAGCATCTGTTCACCCAGTATTACATGTCTCTATGTTAAGGAAGTTCATAGGGGACCCTTCTACAGTAGTTCCCGTTCAGGATGTCCAGGTCACAGAAGAGTTAGCATATGAAGAGGTTCCAGTAGCTATTTTAGACAGACAGATTCGCAGGTTGAGGACTAAAGATGTTGCGTCTGTCAAAGTATTGTGGCGTAACAGGAACCATGAGGAAATGACGTGGGAAGCTGAAGAAGATATGAAAGCTAGGTACCCTCACCTATTTCAGGCCTAGTCAGGCGACATGTATGTTCGTATTATTGCTTATGTAGTATCTTATGATTGTATATGTATAAGTGAGAAAGATTGATACTTAGCCATCCAGTGAATCCTAGAGTATTGTGTACAGTACCTGTATTGGACTTTTCTGCATTTCAAGTTTTTGGTATAGTCCATATTACAGGGGAGACTCTGGCGAAATTTTTTCTAAACAAGTAAGTTAAGTAGTCCTCTAGATAGCAGTATACATTCGAGGACGAATGTTCTTAAGGGGGGGAGAATGTTATACCCCGTAGGATTCCCGGCACCTAGATGACCTATTCGCACATTGGTTAAGCATATTTGAAGGCCATACGTGCTATAGAAAGGCCCGAAAAAAAAGATCAGACGAGATACCTGTCGAACCATCGCGGAAGGAGCCGAGGCAGAGCCCCTCCGCGATGGCAGCGTGTCATGGAGGTGAAGCCTCCGCGTTCGCTCCGTGACACGTTGGCCTTGTCCAGGCCCAAGTATATAAAGCCCCACTTCGGTTTTAAATTATATAAACTTATAATTTTCAGTGAAATAGAGAGGAAACAACAGAGAAAAGAAAAGGAACGGAGAGGGTGATATAATTTTCATCCGATTACGCCGCTAAACGTTGTCCAAACTCAAATTAACCCCATATACTGAGGTATTTAGCAGCAGAGAGCATTCCTACGGATTTAGTTTCGTGAAATACGGCCGACGAATCGTCGAGCCACCGAGCTAAGGTAAGTAGAATTGCTCCAAACTAGTGTCTATGTGTTCCTAGCTGAGAAGTGAATAGTTCTCCCTTCTGGACCTCTGAAAAATAGCGAGTTTTCGACCGTCTTTCGATAAGCCTAAGTTTAGGCTATAAATTATATCGAAAGTGACGTTGTTCTTTAAAATAAAGCTATATTTAATAATAATTGACATATTTAAAATAAAGTTAATATTACCAGCATGATGTATGCATCTATTTCATTATGCGAGCCCTCTTTCTTGAAATTAATTTTTATAAGTCATTACAATTGTAATTGATTTTGACTAATCTGTCCTCACTTCTAAAGCTCTTATTTATATGATAATTTGGAATTTCATGCTTACTTTGAAACTCCTAATTTAGGCGTGTGATTGCCATAACAGAATGGATTAAATAGTAGTTAATTTGTTTTTCCTCACGTATAATGGGTAAAGTAAGTTAAATATGGAAGTGTGAAATTAATTTGAATATTAGGGAGTAATTTAGTGCTCAAGAGTTTATGGCAGTTCCCTTTTATTTAATTTGCTTTCCATTCCTAATTAGTTCTGATATGTCGCGATTTGATTCTGTTAATTTGAAATTAGTTTATTATTGTTATCACCATGATTGGAGGAATTTCTTTTACAACTTTCCTTTTTTAGCAGTAATGATAACTTAGTATTTATATTTGTGAATATAATTAGTGATAGTCGTTTGGATAACTTTCGTAAGGTTCTCATTTCGTATGAATTGTCTTAACTAAAGGAAATTTCCTTGATTCTTTCTTTCCTTCTGTGATTCTTTCTTGGTGGGTCTTGATATGATTTTATTAATTAAGGCAAATTATTTCTTGACTGATTCGATTGATTATTTTTTTCCTTTTTTTTGAATTGGTTGTTTGTCTCTATTATATAAAGAAGACCTCTCCCTTCTAATGAGGAGGAGGGCTATTCCTTCAACAATAGTCATTCAAACCTTACTGGTTTATCTTAAGCAAATACAACTTTACTTCCTCCTTTATCTAACATTAAAACATCACTTGCTCTCTAGCAGTATAGATTTTCTTTCCTCCTTAGTCCTCAAAAAAATTTCTTCTCAATTTTAATCTGCCTCTCACTAGTCAGTCCATTCGGTTATGCGATTTTAATCTATTTTATTAAGTTTACTCATTGTGGTATGTTAAATGAATGTTCTTATATGATGGGTTGTTTAACCAGTTCTCCTTATTTGCTTACTATTTATTTATATATATATATATATATATATATATATATATATATATATATATATATATACACACACACACACACAGAGACACCACTATTTTGTGTATATACACATATTGCTTGTGTTTGTTTACTCTTTCATAGCAGGTATTCCCTCTCTTATCTTCAAGGTCACAATGAGTTCGCTCGAGTTCAGAATGGGAAACAGAGAACAATTTAGTATATTTTTTTATTTATTTATTCATTTGTTATTTTATTATCTGATGAAGCATTTGTAACGATTGTATGAACCCTCAATATAGTGGAACAGGGGTCTATTATAAGGGGGTGGGGAATCTCTGCTTTGGTTTGCTTTCGCCACCCTCTTCCTTTTCCCTTTAGATAGCACGTTTATTTCATCTTTAGGTGCAAAAATGATAGAAAGCATTCCTATAAGTTTAACTTATTTTTTTCTCCAGCATGTTTAACACTTAGAAATTCGCTTGTAAAATTGTTCTACACCAACTAATAGAATCAGAAAACAAATGACTAAATCAGTAACGAGTGGACTTCATGCCTATGGTTCTTAACATGTTTAGTATCATTGCTTTGTTCCGAAGTTATTTATGATTCAATCAAGTTGTAAGAACCATTTTTGATTTTGTTAGCCTTAGATATCATGTTTATGGATTATTTGTTATTAGTGAACTCGCCTATAGATCATGAATCATATGTTGCTAGTGAACCTGCTCATAGATTATTTAATTAAGTACTTGTCATTGGAAAACTTCCACGTAGGATTTTATCCATTATATGCTAATTGAACTTATTTGAGTAGAACTTACGAATATAGAATTCGCTGTTAGAAGTTATACCTCTATTTGTTTCCAGCATGTTCAGTGAGGTGTCATCAGAAAATATGCCTATAGGACTTTCATATCATAAATTATTTTCTTGTCCTTGGAAATCAAGCTTATAGGATTAATTACACCATAATTAATATAGATGCTTATGTGAAACCTTTTGTGCTAACTTTGTTTATTAATATTTGCTCTTTATTTGCTTTTGCCTACGCTAATCATATTAATATCCCTAAGACCTTTAGATCCCAAAATCCAAAGTAATAGTCCATCGCCTCCTGGACATTAGAATTGGGACGGGTAGGCACATATTAGGGCGTTTAGTCTCTTTTTTCTTTAGAGCGATTTTAGCTAATAACTAACTAATTAGGTGGGTAGTGGAAAATTATAGTCTGTGCTTGCTGAATAATATGAGTAACCTAAATGGATTGTGAAATATTATTTTAGTTGCACGGGTGATTCCGATAGGTTAAAATTATCCTCTCCTTTTTAATGCAGAACTACGTTTGATCTGATTCTTTTCGGGATACGTAGGCATCTCCATGAGGCTCGGTCCAATCCTTCAAATTTTTATTTGTTTGTTCATTGTATAAATTCTTAAAATAATCATATCCCTTCATATATATTGGCTCCAACTGCTTTCAAACTCGCTTGACTGAATTTCTTTATTATGTAGCTAGGGTTATGAATACTTTCTTTTAATTATTTAGTTTATTTATTTCATTTTAAATAAATTAAGGCAAAATCAACCATTCTCTACTCATTAGTAATCCCCCCACATACTTAATGAATTCAGAAGGGACCCACATTTGTGGATCTCAAAAGGTGTCTAACATCTTCATTTTGAGGTGACTTAAAGCCTTACCCAACTCTGGTACCCTAGGCTAGTTAAAACAAGTATTTCCCTTTAATTAGTTTAGTCTGGTGACCTAACGCACCATAATTCGTTAGGTGGCGACTCTTCTTTTCAATTAATCCTAAAGAGTTGTCACATGTCCTGACCCACTTTTCACAAGAAAAATAGGGCGCGACACCTTTCCTAACCAACTGTCCTACAACCTATGTAAATACCAACCGGGCAAGTTCTGTATCCTCCGTGCAGTATTGAACTAGGTAAGAATCCTCACTGACACATGGTACATGTTTGAATTTTTTTGTACCTATCTGATTCATGCACAACTATGCTACAATTAGACATGCCAATCTATCAAATTCCATAAAAAGATTCACAGTAGTCATACTTCGCAGTCAACATACACAGCTAGACACAAAAATTTTTAAAAGGGCCATTATTAAAACATGTGCGTTTTCGGCTGTAAAGTACTCCTAAGATACTTCTAATTAAATAAACAACAAAAACATCTTAAATATGCTGGTTTTACTAGATAGCATGTCTGAGGGAAAAGAAACGTGGCAACAAAAACCCTCGGACGAAATAAAAAACAAGTACAAGCACACCCCCCTTTTAAAAGCATGCTTTGTCCCCAAAGCAGTAAAAATATAAGAACTAGGAGAGTACATACCTGTGGCGCTCTAAGTGCTCTTGTAATACTGCGAAGGCGGGTGTGTGGGAACACTCCTTTCCGCTGCAGTCGTGAGCAGTGTCCAGCGCACTCAATGGTATGGGACATGGGTCAGTGGTTACCCCTTAATAGTCATTTCCGCCTCAGCAACCTCATCACTCACTCTGGCTGAATGTGGCTCACCCGAAGGGTCCTTACCACCCGCAAGCTCTCTAGGGGCCGTGGTGGAGCTTCCCGCTCCTCTGGTTCTCTTGCAGCTCTGATAAGTGCTCTTCATGAGACCATAGGCTCTCCACTATCGCCCTCTTGTGCTCTTTTTTCTCCCTTATCTTCCTCTTTTTGAGGGCTCCTCATTAGCTATTCCCGTGGCCCTCTTCTTCCCCTTATCTCCACCAGCTGTTGTCGAAGCCCAATATGCCTCAAGATCTAACTCCTCATCAAGCTTGGCATCTAACTCGAGAATGGTGAGGGATGTTGTTATGGCTGATTGTCTAGATGACAACTCAGCTACCTAACTCCATAGCACCCCTAACTCCTCCCTCAAGCTGCCTGTGTCTGGCTGTCAGCTATGCGTTCATTGAAATAGAGCTTAAAGCTGTCCAACCGGCTATGCAACCCTCTAGAAACCTTCTCTATCTCAGCCTTCACCTAAGGCTTTGCGTTCTCCATTATCAAATTGACCTTTTTCTCGGTCAATAACAATCTCTTTGCCATCTTTTGGAGGAAATCCTAGGGAACCAAGATGTAGCTGGATGGAACCTGGCTAGGTATGCCACTAGAGGAGTGGAGGATGTACACAGAGCTGCAACTGTATGGTCGTCCTCTGTAGCCGACATCTCTCTTTGCTCCTGTGAAGTAGGGGCATCTATCTGCTCACCCCCAGCTCGCTGTAGAGGTGGAATTGCTTCTGGTTATCTAACCTGATTCACTGGGTTCATATTATCTCGAATCAACCCTATATCCACAGTCTTGTGTCCCCTAACCTTAGTATCAATCTCCCTTATCACCCTTACCCTAGCGTCTGTGCAAAATCTGTAAATAAGACTCGGGAACGGGATCGTAGTACTTAGGCCAAGAGCGCGATCCTGGATTTCTTTAGCTATCACTCGCGGGATGTTGATGGAATATCGAGACTTGATACAAGCCACCAATGCTGCTCTATCGGCACTCAATGTATTGTCATTAACTGCCATTGCCAGCCTGTGGTGGACCAATGTCTAGCAGGCCTTCGCGCTGAAGTTGAGTGAAGCCTTCGTGACCTACAGTCCACTGGTCACCCATTCAAACTCCTTTTTATCCTCTGCTATCACCTCCTCTATCCATTTCACTTGGCTCCGCCTATCCTCTAGGCTCAGCTGCTTAACCCTTTTCAGGGTGTCCACTTTATAATCAAACTCAGCCATGGCATCTAGAGCTCTAAATTGTGGCCCATACAGCATCCAGGTGGAATGGTCCCCTCGGAGACATCAACTGCTCGTTCTTGGACCATGACACTGTCAAGCCTGGGCTGCTCCTTCAGTTTCTGCCCGGCGCGGCCTTAGGTTTCTGCTCCATTATTGCCAAGTAGTTGGCGTAGAACTCCTTGACTAATTCAACACTGTAGCTGTCAGGGGTTCTAGCCATCCATTTGAACTCATAGAAGCTAAAAATCTGCTTTATCTCCTCGACCTCATTTAGTGCACTGGTCAGTGTCGCTCCCCATTTCTCTCACGAAAAGTGAGTTAGGACATGTGACAACTCTTTTAGGATTATCTAAAGTGAAGAGTCTCCATCTAACGAGTTAAGATGTGTTAGGGCACCCATTCTATACTAAAGGTCTGTTTAACTAGCCTTGGCTTCCAGAGTCGAGTAAGAGTTCAAATTACCTCGAAAGGAAGGTGTTAGACACCTTTCGTGGTCCACAAATATGGGTCCTTTCCGAATTTATTAACTATGTGGGGATTAACTAGCGAGCAAATAAAATTGAACCTATTTTGTTTGAAATTACACTAAGCAAAATAGATGATATAAAATATTCTAAACATTACCTATATAGTGAGAAATAAAGAAAATTAGACAAGCGAGAAGAAAGAAGTTTTGAGACAACATATATTTAAAGAGATTATTACTATTTTAAAGATCATTACAATATACAAGTAATTGCTAAAAGAAATAACAAGAGTTAATATAAATTTTGCACAATGATAAATTGAGGAAATGGAGAAATGAATTGGTAAGAAAAAAATCAAGGATAGTTGAGCCGAAATATGAAATATTACAAATTCATTAATTAGTACAATAAAAGGTGTTGACAAATAAATATAATAAAGCATAAAAAACAAATAAATGAAATTTGAAGAAATTGGACCGAGCCTCGAAGAGGCCCCTACGTATCCCTAAAGGGAATCAGGTCAGACGTAGTTCTGTATTTAAAAGGGGAGGGGGTGAGGGGTTATTTTAACCTAAATGGATCATCCCGTGCAACTAAAATAATACTTCACAATCGTTAAGATTGCTCGTATTATTCGGTGAGCACAGACTATCATGTCTCATCGACCCACCTAATTAATTAATTACTAATTCTAAAGTGTTCTAACAAAAGAGCACTAACGTTCTAGCAAGTACCTACCCGTCCCGTACTTAATGTCCAGGAGGCAATGAACTACTAAATTTGATTTTGGAATCTAAAATTCTTAATGTTGTTAAAGGTGATTAATCGTCAAGCAAGAAAATAATAATTAAAAGCAAATAATAGATAAGGATTTCAAATAGGCCTCCATCCTATGAGCATGATTTCTAAATGTGTGAATAAATCCTACGAGCATGTTTTATAATGCAAAAATATTATATTTATACGTTTAGCACATAAATTCAATATATCAACCAGAATATGTCGATATATGATATTTATTCAGCGTTTTTGACAGTGATTAAATAATGTCTTGAGAGGTCATAACAATGGAATTCCTATAAGCAAGACTTTAACTAATATGTCACCAGATTATTATGAGCGTAGCATTTTTTATAATTAATTAGGTGGGTATGACATTAATTATCGACAGGTCCCAAACAGTGGCTCGAAAGGCGAGTTTTCTATGTAGAAAAATCATGCGAGAGAAAATTGTTTATTATTTATTTCCTATAAGTATAAAATTCTAAGACCAAATGATAAATTACAAGCTACAGGCATGCATCATTTTAGTCCATAAGTTTTAACATGAGTGATTATTCTATAAACATGATATTTAACAGGTGCAAAATTTAACGATTTAGTAATTACATGCATAACTTTATGAAACAAAAGCAAATTATTCATGAACAGTTACTGACAGGCAGATCCTTAGCATGTTGTGACATGATAAAATAAACTTGCATACATATATTGTTTAGTTTCCTATAAGCATAAATTCTAATCCAAACAATCATGTTTGCGTTATTCCTATAGGTAAGGTTACCGAAAATTAAAATATACTTCAAATTAAATTATTTAAGACCCTATAGGCATGATTTCTAATGTATATATTAATCCTATAGGCATGCTTTCTAAGTGAGGTTGACAGTTAAGGAAAACAGTAAGGAAATATACACCCCCCCCCCCATAAACCCCTTTCCAGTACTATCATAGTTATTACAATTCTTACAAATCGAAAAAATAAGAGAGCAAATAAATACAAAATAAAAAATATTAAATTAATTTTCAAAGCCCTCTCTCTTATCC
This sequence comes from Datura wrightii, assembly GCA_035772735.1. Classification (NCBI taxonomy): domain Eukaryota; kingdom Viridiplantae; phylum Streptophyta; class Magnoliopsida; order Solanales; family Solanaceae; genus Datura; species Datura wrightii. The sequence goes on from JASDFA010000019.1 coordinate 112,239,956, forward strand.
CGGCGATCCTTCGTCTAAATCGAACATAACTTGTTAGACCAGGGACACAACAAAGTATACATGTCCCAACATATATATTTTGGACTTGAGGATTCAAAGCTTATTTAAACTTTAAAAGAATTTAGTTAAGCGTGTGAACACATTGGATGACAAGCTTCAGATTACTATGCAAGAAATTTGAAACACATAAAGAACACATCAAGATATTATAGGAATTTAGTATAATAGAAAATAAATAGCGAATGCAGAGTGATTGACCAGTTAATTATAATTTTGGTGAGAAAATAATACGCGTCAGCAATCCTAGAAAAAACTTTTTCACCAATTGGAACCCAAACCTCAACACATCAAGATACGGGAATCTCGTGAATTTTGAGCGGTGCTTGTATTAAGGAGGAATAGAGGAGTTAAATATTTAAGAGGGCGAAGAATAGAGCAGTCTTTAAGAGTAAAGTAATTTTTGGATTTTTTTTTCCAGACAATGTTCGAATGTTCATAAAGAGAGGAGAAGACTGCTTTTATAGTTAAAGGCTAAGGGGTTAAGGAAGAAAGTAATAATCAAAAAGGTAATTAGGGAATCCTTTTCCCTTAATTAACAAAACTGAAATCCCGTAGAATATTTACTATGAATAAATACATTGTCATAATTAATAAAATCAAATAAAAGGGTGAATCAAATCAAAACTTACACTAAATCAGATAAGGGAGGAGCATAAAGCAGTCCATAAAACAAGTCAAGAGATTGTTTTCCTTAACTAACAAAATCAGAAATCAATCTCTATTTACCATAATTAATAAATTAAGACAACAAACAAAGACTTAGTCATTAAAGAAAAATCTTCTTTAAATAAGGCAAGTCATATGGCAAAAGATTTTACCAAGAATTATTTAAACGAACTGTCACATGACTGAATCTGAAAGTAAATATTAACTTACTGTAAAGGGCGCGTAAAATAAAATCTTAAAGAATTCCCTCATTTAATCAGGGTAATCACAATAATAGTCACAATATTGTATATATTGACTAGTCAAGGAAAATAAATTAAAAATAGGAAATAACTTGCCATAATATGTTGAATACAAAAATTACTCCTATTATGCAATTTTATTCTAAATTACCATATTTATTCCTTAATTAAAATCTGTCAAGGCAAACAAAAAAATAAAATTATCAACTAATTACGGAATTTTACCAAGCCTTGAGTCGTGATATAAATATAAATCACAACTTGATTAAATTAGCCCCATAGCAGTAACTCTATGAAAGTATATCAAGCAAACAAGCAAACCGAGAGCAAAGAGAATATAGGAACTAGTGAAATATATGTATATACATATACTAAAACTAGACCCAAATAATCAAACGAAATCTAATCAGAAAATCAATGGAATTGAGAAATTTCATGTGTGATAATCTAGCAGCTAACACAAAAATAATAATTGAAATAGTTATAGAAAAGGGCATTACTAGCAGACAAGATTAATTTGAATCCAGTTAAGAAACAAAATGAAAGAGAGGAAGAAGACTTTCAATATCAAAGGATAATACCCCAGACAGATCTGCGAGGATCTGTCTAGAAATCAGAAATTATGTTCAACATGAGCGGGGTCCGCTTGTACCGCGGTTGATCGGCGTCCGTGATAATGCTCAAACTCACACTTTCTGACAAAGTATGATGCGGTCGTTGTCAATAAAGAATCCAACTAAGAGGTTGGGATCGAACCCACAGGAAATAGGGTAAGATCTAGATTAATTCCGGTAATTGAACTTGTTGGTGAGTTATCTCCAAATTGGGGGGTTTAAAAAAATAATATTAAAATTAGATTATAGTTGTGATTAATATCAAGATTTTCAAATAACTAGGGTAAGTGTTCCCCATGGCTTCATAACTACTTCGGGTGCATATACGTGATCAATCCCAATGCTTACTTGTAGAACTGATAACTAGGGTTCATCCAAACGACTTGTTCGTCCATATTGGATGACTATACTCAATCACCGGGTCAGATCTCATGAGTGATTTCAAGCTAACCGTTATCAATATGTTTCAAATTTAACTATCCTGCGATCACAACTCAAGTTAATACAATGATCATAAAGACCAAGACTTTATTGTAATTCTCTTTTCCTAATCTCTACTTCTCTAGGTTAAAGAAAGTAAAAAATTGGGGTAAGTCCTAACATTGTACACTGTTAAGAAGCATTTAAAGATGAAGAGAATACAATACAAGCGTTTAGCATCGGTTTTGAATCACTTTTGTATAATCATATTTAATTATTCCACCATGGTTCCCACAATCCTATTGTGGAGGTTTTAGCCTCTCATGATTTTAAGATTATATTTAGCATTCATAGACAAACACATAATTAAATACTTACAGGAACAATTGGAAGAAAACCATATTTGAATATCAAAGAACAATCTCAAGAATAATGGATGAAATCAAGAATTTGATCCCAAGAATTGCTCCTCAAAACTTGATAAAAATCCACAAACATTATTCTTCACACGTCTACTAACTTGATTTTGTCCTTCTCTCTAACTAAAATAAAACATAAAAGCTATTTATACGGACATTAGAAATCTTTTCCTGAGCTAACATGGAATTTTTCATATCCGGTGCCGACTGTGTCACGACTGGAACCACGATCCATAGCAGGATTATATGGGTCGTACCTACTCCTAGTAAGTCCTTGGCTGCTGCAGATTTGGCTAAGTGTTGGTAGGTTGGTACGACTCGTACCTTCATCCTACGAGTCATATAATGCTTTCGTGGTTTGGCACTGAGAACTATGACATTTTCTGAAATTCTCCACGAGTGTTGTGATATGACTGGTACTGTCTGAAGTTGTGTCAAGTATTGAAGAATCTTCTGAAGTTCACCATGGCTCATGGTATGGTTCATATGTTGATGCTACGATTCGTGAGTCCATCCGTACTAGGAGTCTGTCTTTTTGCAATTTTCTCTAAACAATTCCACGACTCCAGTTATGATTCGTACCATCTTGGTACGACTCGTACTAAGAGTCATATGTTGCCTTCTTTTCACTTCAGTCTTCTGACTTTCATCACGGTTCTCAGTACGGCTCGTACAATCAAGGTACGGCTCATATTAAGACTTGTACTTTGGCTGATTTTTTGCATTTTAAGGCTTTTTTGCACATCTTTGCTCCAATACTTATTTTCACTGAAATCAAAGTAAAAGTGCCTCATATCCATATAAACATACCTAAGTCCATGCAATTTTCTCAATTTTAAGTGTCGAAAGTGATGTAAACTCACAGCACATCAACACCCTCAACTTAAAACTTTTGCATGTCCTCAAGCAAAGAAAATAAAAACGTTTAACTAGAAAATAAACATAGGATACTATAGCCAACATCAAACAAAATTTTCACTATTAACTCAAAAAGCTTTTGACCCTTTTCCCATGAACCAAATCAGCACATGCACTACAAGAAACCATAAAACATGATAAACATAGATCAAGACATGTCATCTAACTATTAACAGATAGTCAAGTAATCATCAATGCATTTTACATAGACCACTGGTAGAATTAAATACAAGTTATGTATCCTCACAAAAAATGAAGTCCCCTACTCATAGATATAGTAAAGTATATAACATGAGACTGAACAAGAAAGACTCTCACTCCCTTTTCACCCTTGTTATACACTTATATGAGTGTGGTGTGTTTCTTCAAGCTTTTCATGCATCATTCACTTTTTGAATTTTCTTTTTCAATTTTTTTTCTTTTACTTTTGTCACACCATACCTCATTTTTTACTTTATTTTCTTCTCTCCCTTTTTCACCTTCCCACTATTAATGAACCCCTGCTCTAGCCACCCTCAACTTAGGCATAGGCATTTATGTTGAGGGTCATAATGTCCAAGGAGGGACCAAGGCCAAAACAGGTTCATTTTAAAAAATGGGTACGTTTAATTGGTTAATCAAAGAAAAATGTCTATTTTAAGCTCAAAATTGGGTTCAAGGGAAACATATCATTTTTTGATCAGGTTATTTGAGCTAAAAATGGGAGAAACAAGAATGTCCTATGATCCTTTCCTAACCAACCATCTTAAAACCTACGCAAAGACCAAACGGGCAAGTTCTAGATCCTCTACGCAGTATTGAACTGGGTATTAGACCTCACTCACTCATGGTACATGACTTGTATTCACTCTACCTGTCCGATTTGTTCATGGATTAATAAGAACTATACATGCTAATAAACTAAATGACATACAAAGATCCACAAAAATCATGCATGCAAAAACAAGTACAAAGCTAATCATCAAAATTTTAAATAGGGTCAATTTTTTAAAATATCAAAACTAGTGCAATTAATTGGCTGAGTACTCCTATCTAATTAAACAAAATCACAAAAATAAAATCCTAAACATGCCAGTTCAACTAGATAGCATGCCCGAGGGGAAGGAAACACGACAAGAAAAATCCTTAGATGAATCAAAAATCCAAAAATACAAGTACGCCCTCTCCCCTTTTTTAAAAAGCGTGCTTCATCCCCGAAGCGTAGAATGTAAAAATAGAGGGAAGGGAACATACCTGTGACGCACTAAGCGCTCCTGTAATCCTACGGAGGAGGTGCCTTCACTGCAATCGTGGCGTTAGCGGTGGCCAGCACACTCAATGGTGGATCAATAGGGGGAGTGGCTACCCCCTTAGTAGTATCGGCCGTCTCTATGGCCTCTGAAATAACCGGGGCTAAATGTGGATCCCCTGAAAGGTCCCTGCCACTAGCAAGCTCTGCCTAGGCAATGGTGGAGCTACCTGCTTCTCTAGCTCATTCCCGCAGCTCTAACAAGTGTGTGTCATGAGTCTGCAGGCTCTCTACTCGTGCCCGCTTGTGCTCTCTTCCTTTTCTTTTTCGAGGTCTCATCTCCGACATCCTCGGAGATCATATTTTTTCCTTTTTTCCTTCTTTGCTCTTGTGGGCTCCCAATAAGCCACCAGATCAAGCTCATCGTCTAATTCAACATCGAGGTCAGGAAGAGTGGGGGTTGTTATGACTGTCGGCTGCCGTGATGACAACTCGGCCACTTGGCTCTGAAGATCCCCCAACTCCTCATGGAGGCTACCCATATTAGTCTGCTCGTCCATGTTCATATTAAATCCACTCTTAAACCCGTCTAATTTGGCATATAGGGCCTGCACAACTATCTCTATCTCAGCCTTCACCCAGGGCTTGAAATTCTGCATCATTGATTGAATCTTCCTCTCAGCCATAGTCAGTCTCTTGGCCAGCTTTTGGAGAAATTCCTACAGCACTAGGATGTACCTGGCTGGAGTATGGCTCGGGAGGCTCATAGGTGGTTCGGTAGAGGTGCTGGAGTTGCATTTGAATGACTGACATCTGTAGCCAGTGTCTCTCCCTACTCCTATGAGGTGGGGCATTCACCTGTGAGCCCCCAACTGGCGGTGATAGTGGGACTGCGGTGAAAAGTCGGGCTTGACTTACCGGGTTTATCTCATCCCGAATCAGTCCAATGTCAGCAATTCATTGTCCTTCAATTAGGTGCTCCTCACCACAATGCACCGTAATTCCTGCCTCCATGCATAATTGAAAATGAGACTCAGGAATGTGATGGTAGTGCTCAATCCTATAGCCCGATCTCGCATCTCCTCTGCAATGACCCTCGAAATGATGATGGGGTATCCTGTAATACCCTAAAACTTTTCTAGACCAAACATAGATATTTCAATAAAAATTCAGCAGAAAAAGCCAAAAAAAAAATTTCTCAAAACGATTGAGACAACGAGTCGTGGTCACAAGGTCTTGGCCACTTGGGAACCTACAAGACAAGGAACGACCTATTGTGAGAAACAATGAGTCATCCTGTCAGTTGTGGTTTCCCTAGCTTAGAAAGCCTTCCCAATATCCCATGACTCAACCAACGAGTCGTTGTCAGAAACAACAATCCATTGTGAGAGTCGTCGGGTGAGATCCCTGAAATTCCTTTCCAGTGAAGACGAGAGGAAACAACGACTCGTTGTTCCCCCAATGAGTCGTTGTAAGAATACATGGTGTTAACTTAGGCATTTTCAAAAAATTCTTCCAGTGAACCTAACGACTAGACACGACGACCCGTCGGTTCCAGTTTCCCTTGTCCAGTGGCCATGGAAGGAACCAACGACCCGTTGGTTCATCCTACAAGTCGTGGCGACCCTCGTTTCTAGGACCAATGTCTTCTCACCCCAGGTAGTGGAACCAACGAGAGTTCCCAATGAGTCGTGGTCTCAACCAACGATTTGTTGAGTGACCCGTTGGGACCCCGTCGGCTAGATTTCATATTTAAATTCCAGGGTTACTTTTGTAATTTTCCACCTACTTAGTCCCTAAACTATGTAGTATTGGGTCAAATCAAGGGTTTTAGTGGGGGAAACCGATGGTCTCTCTCATTCTTTCTTATCTCTCAATAGTTAAGCATAAAGACTCTCTCAGAAAGGCTTAGAGTATAAGTTAGGAAGATCGATCCTTCTCAGATTTTTCAAGGAATTCTCTCAAGGATTTCCATCACTAGGTATGTGGCAATTCAACAAGGGAATAGTTCTTCCCTTGTGTCCCAAAAAATATTCCATGTCTTCTCTATCAGTTCTAGCCCTGAAACTTTCAAATGTGAAGAAATTACATGTCAGACTTTGTTTAATTCATGTGGATTATTGTTTACATTAATTGTAGATATTTTCCCACCATTTTGTAACTATGCTATTGCTTGTTCCTGTAAAGTAAAATCTAGCCCTAGTCCTTGAATGTAGAAAAACTAGAATCTTGCAATAGCGATTAAATATTGGATTTTCCTTAATTCTATCAGTGTTGGGGATTTCCATATTGTTAGTTGCATTGAAATCTCAGTCAAATTATTGTCAGCTCAGTTTCAATCAAAATGCTAGAATATCCAATGTTAGTCAAAAATGTCAACTGATCAATTTGGCTATAAAAATTCTCGAGGTATCAATAATGCCTCCCAGTTATCATAATTAGACTCAGTATCAGGTTTAGTGGTTCTTTAGGTGGTCATGACACTTTCAGATAAGAAGCTCTAACTAGCCTTAAGACCCCAGCTTTAGATTTCAGTTTGTTCTTTAAACGGTTACAGCGCTTCCAAATAAGCACCTTTGACCAGTCTTAGAACCCAGTTACAGAATCCGGACTGATAAGACTGTCAGGGTACTTCTAGACAGGTATTTATGACTATTCTTGGGCCCCAGTTTTGAGCTATCAACTTAGCAGTCACTCTAGGACTATCCAGTGGGAGTAAAACTTAGCACCGAGCGAATCGGGTTTCTAGTGCACCCAAGTTTTCAAACCTACATTGCCACGTAGGTTATATTTTATTGGCCTCATGGCCCCAGACTGTGATCACCCAGTTCATGCCTTTATACCCTGGTAAGGTATATTAGGTCCTATCGATACCAATGGGGTGTATACATCGGACTCTACGTCTAGCTCACGTGGTTATATCTCGGTTATAGACTCTCCCATTAGTCAGCTCAGTTTAGTCAGACTAGTATCTCAGATTTAGGGCATGTTTGATCATCAAAGAGGGTCTTTAGACCATCTCATTTTATCACAGTTATTCAGTTTCAGTTGGTCATGGCACGTCTTTTCAGTTCAGTTATTTCATTTCTTGTTTATGGTTTCTCTCACTTACTTAGTACATTCAAAGTACTGATGCATACCTTTTATGATGTATCATTTTATGATACAACTGCATGATTTCAACCATAGCCTTGTTAGCGGATCACTCTTATAAGATTCCAGTTGCACCATTGGTGAGTCCTTATTCTTCGAGGACGAAGATCATTTCATTCAGTTCTATTTTCTTTTATTTAGACTTAGAATTAGTTGAGGGCTTATCCTAGCAGCTCATCAGTTGTAGCGGTTTTCAGACACAGACATGTTTCCAGACTTTCAATTTTGTTCAGATTTTTTAAACTTTATAATTCAACCCCATTTTCATAAATGTTTTATATTTCACTTTAAAGCTTTCGCTATATATATATATATATGTTTACTCAGAATGTCAGTGTATGATAGACCATGTTCTGTCCAGGGTTTAGACTCTGAGCGTGACAAACTTGGTATCAGAGCACTAGGTTTAGAGTTCCTCAGATGTCTAAAAGCCGCATCGAGTAGAGTCCTTCTCATCGGTGTGAAGCGCTCCACACTTATGACAGGGAGGCTACGAGATGTTATTGGGAAAACTCCCTTTTGTTCATACTCTTTACCACGCATTGAAATTCAATTTAAGAAATCGTTCTCCTAACTCGTGCTTTATTTTATTTTAGTGAATTATGCCTCCGCGGCATGGTAATGAAAGAAGGGCCGAAAATGCTCACCGACCTACCTCACTAGCTCCAGCGGCCCCTCGGGGCGACTTAGTGTCCACCGTAGAGTTCAGGGCGGCTATCCAGCTGCTCCTCAGACAGTTACCAACCAAGTGAACCAGCAGGTGGTCCTGATTAACAATCATGGGTTCACAGCGGCTTCCCAAGTGCGTGACTTCACTCGGATGAACCCTCCAGATTTCAATGGATCTAAGGTGGGAGAGGACCCACAGGAGTTCGTGGATAAGATTAGAAAGATCACCCGAATTATGGGTGTCAGTTCCTCGGAGAGTGCCGACTTGGCTGCCTACTAGCTAAAAGGGATAGTCCAGATCTGGTATGAGCAATGGAAGGAGGGGAGGCTAGCGGGAGTAGGACCGGTGGAATGGGAGGAGTTCACTACAGACTTCCTAGATAGATTCTTCCCTCGTGAGCTTAGGGAAGCAAAGGTGGCGAAATTCATGAACCTGAAGCAGGGCAACAGAACAGTAGAAGAATATGCACTGGAGTTCACCAGGTTGTCTAGGTATGCTCCAGAGATGGTAGCCGAGCCAAGGCCTTGCATGCTGAAGTTTGTGAATGGAGTTTCAAACTTGGTCCTTAAGGAGTGCAGGATAGTAGTGCTTATCAAGGACATCGATCTCTCCAGCCTCATAGTTCATGCCCAGTAAATTGAGGCAGATAAATTGAAAGATTTGGAGCAGGAGAACAAATGGACGAGAACCGGCCAGTCAAATTATGGTCATCAAAGATCTGGCAATAGTAGTCGCCCACAGCAGCAACAACAGCTTCAAGCTCCAACACCCAGTTCAGCCAGTGCCCCTACCTTCCGGTCCCACAAGGATTGGAGGGGTAGAGCATCTGGCTCCTAGTCCTAGAGCTTCAGCGCCAACAATCACTACCCAGCTTGCCCTAAGTGTGGCAAGAAACATCCAGGAGAGTGTCTTCAGGGTCGAGAGGGCTGTTTTGGTGGTGGACGGCTTGGTCATAGGCTTAAGGAATACCCGTCAGCAGGACGGTGAAGGTCACAATCCACTATTTCAGCAGCTCCAGCAGGCCGACCAGCTCAGCAGGACAACACTTCAGGTGTGGACGGCGGCTAGTGCCAAAATCATTTTTATGCATTGTCTTCTCATCAGGATCAAGAGAGCTCACCTGACGTGGTCACGAGTATGTTACACCTTATCTAGATATGTATGCCCTACTAGATCCAGGAGCCACACTTTCATCTGTGACTCCCTATGTAGCAGTCCAGTTTGATATCAGTCCAGAGGTCCTCTCAAAATCTTTCTCAATCTCCACCCCAGTTGGTGAGTCAATTAGAGTCATCTGGGTGTATAGAAACTGCCCAATATCAATCTTAAATAAAGTCATTCTAGCTGATCTGGTAGAGTTAGACATGGTTCACTTTGACCTAATACTTGGAATGGATTGGTTACACTCCGGTTATACCTCAGTCAACTGCAGAACTAGGTTTGTCAAGTTTCAGTTCCTTAATGAGCCATCTTTAGAGTGGACGGGCAGTAGTTCAGCGCCTAAGGGTCGGTTTATTTCCTACCTTAAGGCCAGAAAGCTTATTTCCAAAGGGTGCATTTACCATCTAGTTCGGGTTAAAGATTCCAGATCTGAGACCCCAACTATCCAGTCAGTCCTAGTTGTTAGTGAATTCGCTGATGTATTTCTTAAAGATCTTCCTGGTGTCCTTCCTAATTAGGAAATAGACTTTGGTATAGACCTTCTTTCAGATACTCAGCCAATCTCCATCCCTCCTTACAAAATGGCTCCAGTTGAGCTTAAGGAGTTGAAGGAGCAGCTAAAAGACCTTCTTGATAAAGGTTTTATTAGACCCAGCATCTCTCCCTGGGGTGCTCCAGTACTATTCGTGCGAAATAAAGACGGTACCCTCAGAATATGCATCGATTACCATCAATTAAACAAGGTCACAGTCAAGAACAGGTATCCCCTACCCAGGATTGATGACTTGTTCGACCAGCTTTAGGGAGCCAATCATTTCTCCAAAATTAATCTTAGGTCGGGGTATCATTACTTAAGGATCAGAGAGTGTGACATACTGAAAATAGCTTTCAAGACTTGGTATGGTCACTACGAGTTCATGGTTAGTCCTTTGGACTCACAAATGCCCCTGCAACTTTTATGGACCTGATGAACAGAGTCTTCAAGTAGTATCTGGATATGTTCGTCGTTGTATTTATCGACGACATTCTAGTATACTCCAGAAATGAGGAAGAGCATGCTAATCACCTAAGGATAGTGCTTCAGACACTCAGAGACTGCCAGTTGTTCTCCAAGTTTAGCAAATGCGAATTCTGGCTGAAGTTCGTGAATTTCCTGGCTCATGTGGTCTCGGGTGAGGGTATATAGGTTAATCCTAAAAAGATAGCAGTGATGAAAGACTGGCTCAGACCTACCTCCCCAACTAAAATCAGAAGTTTCTTAGGTCTAGCCAGTTATTACCGACGCTTTATGGAAGGCTTTTCCTTTATAGCATCCCCTCTGACTAGGCTGACTCAGAAGAAGGTGAAATTTCAGTGGTAAGATGCGTGTGAGAAGAGTTTCTAGGAGTTAAAAACTCGACTCACTATCGCTTATATGTTGACCCTGTCGAAAGGATCAAATGGGTTTGTAGTATATTGCGATGCTTCTAGAGTTAGACTCGGTTGCGTTCTAATGCAGCGGGGCAAGGTGATAGCCTACACCTCTAGACAACTCAAAGTTCATGAAAAGAATTATCCAACTCATGACTTGGAGTTGGCAGCGGTGGTGTTTGCTTTGAAAATATGGAGACACTAAATGTACGGGGCTCACGTGGATGTTTTCCCCGATCACAAAGCCTTCAGTATGTGTTCAGTCAGAAAGATCTAAATTTCATCAGAGAAGGTGGTTAGAGCAACTGAAGGACTATGACATGAGTGTGCTGTATCACCCGGGCAAAGCCAATATGGTGGTTGATGCCCTGAGCAGAGTGTCTATAGGGAGCGTGGCTCATGTTGAGGAAGGAAAAAAAGGAGCTGGCAAAGGATATCCACATATTAGCTCGGTTAGGAGTACAGTTGGTTGATACAGCTGAGGGCGAAGTAGTTGTGCGGACTGGATCAGATTCCTCATTAGTAGTTGAAGTTAAGTAAAGGCAAGATGAAGATCCAATACTACTTAATTTGAAGGAGGCGGTTCTTAGAAGGGAAGTGGAGGCTTTCTCCCAAGGGGGAGATGGGGTACTCTGTTACCAAGATAAATTGTTTATACCAGATGTGGGTGATTTGAGACAGAAAATATTGGCTGAAGCACACGGTTCAAGATATTCCATCCACTCTAGTGCTACTAAGATGTACCATAATTTACGAGATATTTACTGGTGGAACGGCATGAAGAGAGACATCACTGAATTTGTAGCCAAGTGCCCGAACTGCCAGCAAGTCAAAGTAGAACACCAAAGACCGGGAGGAATGAGTCAGGATATCAACATACCCACATGGAAGTTGGAAGAAGTAAATATGAATTTTATTACAGGTCTACCTCGGACTTGTCGACAACATGATTCAATTTGGTGATAATGGATCGGATGACTAAGTCGGTACATTGCCTCCCAGTTAAAAATACAGATTCAGCTGAGGACTATGCGAGGCTTTATATCTTGGAGTTAGTCAAACTTCATGGGGGTGCCCTTATCCATTATCTCAGACAGAGGTACCCAGTTCACCTCTCAATTCTGGAAGTCCTTTCAGAAGGGACTTGGTACCCAGGTCAAGCTCAACACAACTTTTCACCCGCAGACAGATGGGCAAGCTAAGCAGATTATTTAGACCCTAGAAGATATGTTGAGAGCGTGAGTGATCGATTTCAAGGGAAGTTGGGATGATCACTTGCCTCTTATCGGGTTTACGTACAACATCCTCCAGTATCCAGATGGCCCCGTTTGAGGCATTGTCTGGTAGGAGGTGAAGATCTCCTATAGGGTGGTTTGAGGTTGGTAAATCTACTCTAATCAGGCCAAATTTGGTTCATGAAGCTATGCAGAAGTACAGCTCATCTGAGAAAGATTGAAAACAGCTCAAAGCCATGAGAAATCTTATGCTGATGTGAGGAGAAGAGAATTAGAGTTTGCAGTGGATGACTGGGTTTATCTAAAAGAAAAGGGTAATGAGATTTAGGAAAAAATGAAAGGTCAGTCCGAGATAAGTGGGACCCTACAGAATTCTGAAATGAATTGGCAAGGTAGCTTATGAGCTGGAATTACCTTCATAGTTGGCATCTGCGCACCCAGTATTCCATGTGTCACTATTGAAGAAGTGCATCAGTGATCCAACTTTAGTGGTGCCATTGTACAGCATGGGAGTGAAAGATAGTCTCTCGTACGAAGAGGTCCCAGTTCAGATCCTTGACCATCAAGTTCGTAAGCTGAGGAAAAAATAGGTAGCTTCAATCAAGGTCTTGTGGAGAAATCAACAGATAGAAGGAGCTACGTGGGAAGCCGAAGCAGATATGATGGCTAGATACCCACACTTGTTCCCTTCCAGTCCAGTTCCTACATCAGGTACTAAATTCCTCCCCAGTACTCTATTCAGTTCCGTACTCATCAGCTTTATTTAGATTTTCTATATGCATTTTGTTGCATCAGCTTTATTAGTACGATTAAGTCAGTTCAGAGTAAGTTAGTCCTTCAGAAACCAGCTCATAGTCTCAGTCTAGAAATCTTAGCTTTTTCCTAGTTTTACCGCAGTTTTAGTCTTCATTCGAGGATGAATGATTCCAAGGGGGAGATATTGTAACACCCCAAAACTTTTCTAGACCAGACTTATACATTTCAAGAAAAATTCAGCAAAAAACCAGAAAAAAAATTCTCAGAATGACTGAGACAACAAGCCGTGGTCAGCTCCAATGACTCATTATGTCAGTCGTGGTAACCAGGTCTTGGTCACTTGGGAACCCACGAGACAAGTAACGACCTGTTGTGAGAAACAATGAGTCATCCTGTCAGTTGTGGTTTCCCCAGCTTAGAAACTCTTCCCAGGATCCCACGACTCAACCAACGAGTCATTGTCAGAAACAATGACCCGTTGTGAGAGTCGTCCGGTGAGATCCCTGAAATTCCTTTCCAGTAAAGACGAGAGGAAATGACTTGTTGTTTCCCCCAATGAGTCATTGTCAGCACTCGTGGTGTCAACTTAGACATTTTAAAAAATTCTTCCAGTGAACCTAATGACCGGACACGACGACCCGTTGGTTCAACAAATGACTCGTTGTGTCACCCATTTCTTAGCCTTCCAGTTTCCCTTGTCCAGTGGCCACGGGAGGAACCAATGACCCGTTGGTTCATCCAATGAGTTGTGGCAACCCCCATTGCTAGGACCAATGTCTTCTCACCCCAGGTAGTGGAACTAACGAGAGGTCCCAACGAGTCGTGGTCTCAACCAACGACTCGTTGAGTGACCCGTTGGGACCCCGTCGGCTAGATTTTAGATTCAAATCCCAGGGCTACTTTTGTAATTTCCCACCTACTTAGTCCCTCAAATATGTCTTATTGGGTCAAATCAGGGGTTTTAGAGGGGGAAATCGGCGGTTTCTCTCATTCTTTTCTCATCTCTCAACAGTTAAGCGTAAAGACTCTCTTAGAAATGCTCAGAGAAGAAGTTAGGAAGGTCGATCCTTCTCAGATTTTTCAAGGAATTCTCTCAAGGATTTCCATCACCAGGTATGTGGAAATTTAATAAGGAAATAGTTCTTCCCTTGTGTCCCCAAAAATCTTCCCTGTCTTCTCTATCAGTTCTAGCCCTGAAACTTTTGAACGTGAGGAAATTACATGTCAGACTTCGTTTAATACATGTGGATTATTGTTACGTTAATTGTAGATATTTTTCCACCAATTTGTGACTATGCTATTGCTTGTTCCTGTAAAGTAAAATCTAGCCCTAGTCCTTGAATGTAGAAAAACTAGAATCTTTCAATAGTAATTAAATATCAGATTTTGCTTGATTCTATCAGTGTTGGGGATTTCCATATTGTTTGTTGCATTGGAATCTTCGTCATATTATTGTCATCTTAGTTTCGGTCAAAATGCTAGAATTCTAGTGTTAATCAGAAATGTCAACTAATTAGTTTGACTACAGAAATTATCGAGGTGTCAGTAGCGCCTCCCAGTTATCAGAATTAGACTTAGTATCAGTTTTAGTGGTTCTTTAGGTGGTCATGACACTTTCAGATAAGAAGCTCTGACCAGCCTTAAGACCCCAGCTTCGTATTTCAGTTTGTTCTTTAGACGGTTACGACGCTTCTAGATAAGCAGCTCTTACCAGTCTTAGAACCTAGTTATAGAATCTGGTCCGATAAAACTCTCAATGTGCTTCTAGATAGGTATTCCTGACTAGTCTTGGGCCCCAGTTTTGAGCTATCAGCTTAGTAGTCAGTCTAGGACTATCCAGCGGGAGTAGGACTTAGCACCGAGCGGACTTGGGTTCCAGCGAACCTAGGTTCCCAGAACTATGTAGCCCCATAGGTTATATTTCATTGGCCTCATGGTCCCATACCTGTGATCACCCAGTTCATGCCTTTATACCCTTGCAAGGTATATTAGGTCCTACCGATGGGGTGTATACATCGGACTCCACATCTAGATCACGTAGTTATATGTTGGTTATAGACTCTCCCACTAGTCAGCTTAGTTCAGTCTCAGATTAGTATCTCAGATTTAGGGCATGTCCTTGATCATCAGACAAGGTCTTTTAGACCATCTTAGTTTATTACAGTTATTCAGTTTCAGTTGGTCATGACGCGTCTTTTCAGTTCAGTTATTTCATTTCTTGTTTATGGTTTCTCTCACTTACTCAATACTTCAAAGTACTGACACATACCTTTTATGTTGTATCTTTTTATGATACAGAAGCAGGATCTCAGTCACAGCCTCGTTAGCAGATCACTCTCAGAAGATTCCAGTTGCACCATTGGTGAATCCTCATTCTTCTAGGACGAAGATCATTTCATTCAGTTCTATTTTCTTTTATTTAGACTTGGAGTTAGCTGGGGGCTTATCCCAGTAACTCATCAGTTGCAGTGGCTTTCAGACACAGACATGTTTCCAGACTTTCAGTTTTGCTCAGATGTTTTAAACTTTATGATTCAGCCCAATTTTCATAAATGTTTTATATTTTACTTTAAAGCTTCCTCTCTCTATATATATGTTTACTCAGAATACCAGTATATGATAGACCAGGAGTTGACTTGGGGTTACTTGTAAGTCCAAGTACCGTGCTCCATCAAAGGTGTAGACTCAGGGCGTGACATATCTAGACTTGATACAGGCCATCAAAGTTGCTCTGTCTGCACTGAGGGTGTCGTCATTAACCGTCAGTGCCAACCAGTGGCACACTAACGTCCAACAGGCCTTTCCTATGAAATTTAAGGAGTTCTTCATGACCTGCTTGCCGCTAGTGACCAACTCTGCCTCTTCTTTGTCCTCAGCGATCACGCCGAACAACCACTATATATGCCTCCTCTCATCAAAGCCGAGCTGCTTGATCTTTTTAAATACCTCCACCCGATATTTATATTCTGGCGTAGCATATGGTGGTATGAACTGGGACCCATATAATATCCGAGCAATAGTGTGCTCGGATATGTCAATCTCTTGACCTCTGACCAGGACGCTCTCCAGCTTGGGCTGATCATTCAACTTCTGCCTCTTTTTCACCTTCTTCTTTATGGTTTCCAAATAGTTGGTGTAGAACTCCCGAATGATTTCTGGAGTGTATCGGTTCGGGGCCCTAGCCATTCACTTAAATCCGCAGAAGCCAAATATCCGCTTCATCTCCTCTACCGTGTTCAATGAATTTGTGAAGATTCGCGGATCTTCTTGAATGCTCCACCTAGGTTTGTTTTTGGCGGTGAGAGTAATGCCCTGTTCATATATCTCCTGGGCTCCTCATACTCTCCACCGGATAGTGCGGTTCTCCCTAGGTGGAGTCTGCTCTTTCTCAACATTTGGTACTTTTTCATCTGATCTGGCACCACTGCTTGCATCTCCAGATTGGGCCTCCTCGGATCCCTCTTCTTCGTTACATCCCCTTCCTAACTTTTGAGCTCTTTCTTTCGCTCCCTTCTCAGATTGGGGAGCACTGGCAGATGTGGCAATGGCCACATGGCCTGGGCTTTGGCCTTCGCCTTATTGGTTGGGGTCTCGTCAGTATCCGATGTGTTGACCCTGTATTCCTATAATGAACCACTAGGGCAGATGCCCGCTTGATTGGATTCGAAGGTCTCATCAAGTAATGTCCTTCAAATAGTTTCCATGGATGCTTTATGCTTCATCGTCATTATACCTATGGAGAAAGAGTTAGATTTCCATATCTGAGAAAAAGAAAGCAAAAAAAAAATTCCTCTGTAGTTTATCATGGGTCAACAGTACGGGTAGTACCTTGGAGGTATGATTCATATTGAGACTCGTAATATCTCAGGTTAGTGTCACGCCTCTGAGGTACGACTCATACCATGAAGGTACGTTCTGTACCACAAGTCGTAGGAAGGATCGTACTGTCACTTGTGGACTTGACCCTTTTCAGATCCTTGGTACGACTGCCAAGTATGACTCGTAGTAGTAAATCACGAGTCGCACTAGGATTCGTACCTTATGATTATTTCAAATTTGGCTTGGGATAGTCCCAATGAGCCATCCTACGAGTCTTAGTATGTAACTACAGTTCGTAGGAAGGCTTGTGAAGCCTGTCTCTGCCTTAATTTTGGTTCAGTTTGAAAGGGGTTTCAATTTTAGTGTTGGGTACTCAGAGTTCCCAAGTCCAGGCATGCCTTTAACATATTTTACAGCTTCTCATCCTCCCCTTTATAATCATGACCTATAACTTCAATTTTTTAACAACTCAATGCACAATAATTACAAGTTCAAGCTCCTACCCAGTCGCGCACAACATTTTTACATCCTAGGTCATTGTCTTTTTCTAATTTTTTTTCCAGCATTAAGAGGACTCTCAGGGGGTTTAGCAAGTTTACATCAAGCACACAAGTTATATCTATCAATTTCGAAGAAATACACTTACTTGAATGCTGGTACTTCGACTGTCAATTAAGATTAGGGTTTGACTTGGGGTTTTCGATGTAATCTTGAGCAAGAACTTGTTAAACTGATTCTTGATGATGAGTTACAGGTGTGACAGAGTCATGAGTTTAGATTTTGAGAGCGTGGGAGAAGGGTACGATTCATTTAAGCTTTTATAGGTTATAGGGCCAATTTTTAAAAATCTGAGCCGATTCAGGTAGATTTAAAATTTTTGACCCATCACGACTCGTATCCGTTGGACCCGTAACGGAGAGATTGAGAAACTTACCTGTGGACCTATGAGCACATCTTACGACTTGTACAATTAGGGTACCATTCATACTATGACTCGTAAGTCTTTTCTTTTCATTATGGTCCATGCCTTGCATAGTTCATAGATACAGTTAGTACTATGACCAATAAAATGAGGTTATAAGTCATAGGACCAACCGTACCCTGAACTCATGCATTGAAGTACATCATTGATTCTCACCATGACTCGTGCTATAACTCATACAACCCTCTCATAAGTCGTACTGAGAATCGTAGCACCTGCCTTCTCAGAAATTTTTCTGCCACCTATTTTTGTCTCCCCTGCACACTAAACACACATTAGTTAATTAACTTGGGTTGCCTCCCAAGAAGCGCTTGATTTAACATCGCGGCACGACGCAGGTGGCTCAATTACTCAAAATTCACCAAACCACCACTTGGGTTGCCTCCCAAGAAGCGCCTGATTTAATGTCACAGCATGATGCAAGTCTCTAGACTACTCAAACTTCGTCAAGGAACTCGAATTCATCTTCAATTGCTGAGACAACTCTGTATTCTTTCGGTTGCTTCATTGACCGGCAGAAGTTGAAGGTGACCTCTTCTTTATTGAGTCTAAACTTCAACTGGCCAGCCTACACATCTACTAAGGCTCTCCTAGTGGCAAGGAATGGTCGCCCCAAAATGATGGGGACCTCAAAATCAACCTTGCAATCAAGGATCACGAAGTCCGCTAGGAATATAAATCTATCAACTTTGATAAGCACATCGAACAGGATCCCCACAGGCTTCTTCACAGCTTTATCAGCCATTAGTAGTCGTATGGTAGTCGGTGTGGGGGCTCCTAAGCCCAGCTGCTTAAACACAGCCAATGGCATCAAATTGATGCTTGCTCCCAAATCACAGAGTTCCCTTGCGAACTCAACATCACCAATTATGCTTAGAATAGTAAAGGCACCTAGATCTTCCTTCTTATGGACCAGGACCCCTGAGGCTATGGCACTAAAATGGTGTACATTATCAATGGGCTCATAGCTCTTGGACCTCTTCTTCGTCACAAGGTCCTTCATGAACTTGGCATATCCCAGCATTTGTTCCAATGCCTCAACCAATGGTATGTTTACAGATAACTGTTTGAGCATTGACAAGAATTTTTTAAACTTACCATTCTTCGCCTTATTCTTCATTCTTTAGAGGAGCAGTGGCGGTAGTCGTGGAATAGCCTTGTAAATTTATGTGGCTCCTTGTTCAGCTTCAGGCCTGTTTTCACCATTTGGGGCCTCAGTCAACTCAGCTTTCTCATTATGTTCCTTCTCAGCAACATCTTTTTCATCTTCGATCATGCTTTCTTTCTTCCTTTCAACTACAACCAATAGAGGGGGGTCAACCATTGTCTTTCCACTCCTAGTCATCACAGTCATGTAGTGACCATCATTCTTTGGATTCTGGATTGTGTTGCTGGGTAGTGTACCTTTTTGCCTAGGGTTCATAGATGCTGACAATTGCCCTAGCTGCTGTTTGATCTGCTTGATAGCCATTGCATGTGACTCCACTCTCTGACCCATGCTTGATATATCACTACGGATGTCTTTCAACTGATCATCTATGGACATCACCTTCCTTAGCATCTCAGTCATCATGCTCTCTAACTTCAACTGTACAGTCTCCCCCTCACGTGAATTAGGAGGCATGTATAATCCAACTTAGTTGTTGCAGTAACCATCCTTCATTCTCCAATCTCACTCGTGCTCATGACCTCGGCTTCTATCTATGTACCCATTCCAGTTGTAATTGTCTCTATATTGATTCCGACCTTGGTTTCCAGAACCTTGGTGCCAAGTGTTTTGTCCATACCCTTGGGCGTTGGCTCAGAAACTCGCCACCTGGTTGTGCAAGAAGTTTGCCTCCTCCTCAGAATCTGAGTGGTCAGACCTTGGCTCCTGTCCCTATGTCCCAACTGTGTTCACCTTTCTGGATCCAGCTCCCATGATGTGCTTAGTAAGCAAATCCAATGATGTGTGCATATGAGCTAATTCCTGGTCATGCTCTTCTTCTTTCCTATGTTGGTCTACAGTCAAACCGACAGCATATGTACCAGCTGCTGCTTCTGCTTCCTGGGTGTGCCATGCTCTTTTTGTTTTTGTCACCCTATCAAGGATAGTAGCGGCTTGCTCCCACATGTGACTCATCAATGCTCCTCCTGCCACCGTAGTCTGCTACTGCTTTTGTACTATTGTTTAACGATCTATAGAAAATCTCCAATAGACTGTCATCAGGAATTTTGTGGTTCGGGCACTTGGTCAACTTCTTCTTGAACCTCAACCAGGTCTCATGAAGTGCCTCATTTTTTAGTTGTCAAAAATTGTAGATCTCATCCTTAAGCTACAGCATCCTAGAGGGTGGAAAGAATCTCTCTAAGAAAGGTTGCTTGAGCTCCCTCCAGTTGGTAATGGAGTTGTTGGGCAACTCCGATAACCATAAGGTGGCCTCCCCAGACAGAGAGAAGGGGAAGAGTCTTAGCCTTATAGCATCTTAGTTGACTCTGAGCAACTTGTACGCTGACTCCGGGCAACCTGTACGCCTTGCATATTCCCACAAAGTTCATCAGGTGCAGGTTAGCATCGTCAGTTTCACTAAACACTCCTTTCATGTTCAATAACTGGATCATGGTTCTAGTCATATCAAATTCGACCCCAGCAAGAAATGGTGGTGGTACAGTGGCTCCGGTTGACCCGACTTCATCAATGTATGAGTCATCTTCATCGAAGAACTGAGGGGGAATATCTTTGGCCTCTGTTGCCCCTTCCTTGTCGACCAGCATTAACGACCTCATCTCGAGCATCCTCCACATCCTGAAGTACAGCTTGCTGAACTAGCTCAGCTTGTGTAGCTTCTTTAGTTATACGGGCATCTCTATGCTCTTGATTTTCCATCTTACACAGTGTTCGTTCAAGTTCGAGATCCAACGAAATCATGGGGTTTTCACTCCGACGAGTACTTGACATTCACCAAGAAATAACCTGTGGATATATCCAAAAACAAAAAGAAAATGTAATTCAGGAAATAACAACCAAAAGTCAAATACAAATAATTAATCTAATCTTAGCCATATTCCCCGGCAACGGCCCTACTTTTTGATAACGCTCAAACTCACACTTTCTGACAAAGTATGAAGCGATCGACGTCAATAAAGAACCTAATTAAGAGGTTGGGGCCGAACCCACAGGGAATATGGTAAGATCTAGACTAATGCTGGTAATTGAACTTGTTGGTGAGTTATCTCCAAATTGGGGGGTTTCAAATAAAAATAATATTAAAACAAGATTATAGTTGTGATTGATATCAAGATTTGCAAATAACTAAGGTAAGTGTTCCCCATGGGTTCATAACTACTTCGGGTGTACACACGTGATCAATCCTAATGCTTACTTGTAGAACTGATAACTAGGGTTCATCTAAACGACTGGTTCGTCCCTATTGGATGACTATACTTAATCACCAGGTCAGGTCTCATGAGTGATTTCAAACTAACCATTATCAATATATTTCAAATTTAACTATCCTGCGACCACAGCTCAAGTTAATACAATGATCATAAAGATCAAGACTTTGTTGTAATTCTCTTTTTCTAATCTCTACTTCTCTAGGTTCAAGCAAGTAAACAATTTGGGCAAGTCCTAACATTGTACACCGTTAAGAAACGTTTAAAGATGAAGAGAATACAATACAAGCATTTAGCATTGGTTTTGAATCACTTTTATATAACCCTATTTCGTTATTCCTCCATGGTTCCCACAATCCTACTTGTGGACGTTTTAGCCTCTCATAATTGTAAGATTATACTTAGCATTCATAGAGAAACATATAACTAAATACTTACAGCAACAATTGGAAGAAAACTAGATTTGAATATCAAAGAACAATCTCAAGAACAATGGATGAAATCAAGAATTTGATCCCAAGAATTACTCCTCAAAACTTGATAAAAATTCACAAAAATTATTCTTCACGCGTCTACTAGCTTGATTATGTCCTTCTATCTAACTAAAATAAAACACAAAAGCTATTTATACAGACATTAGAAACTTTTTCCTGAGCTAGCAGGGAATTATCTATATCTGGTGTCGACTGTGTCACGACTAGACCTACGACCCATAGTAGGATTGTACAGGTCGTACCTGCTTCTTGTAAGTCCTTGGATTCTACAGATTTGGATAAGTGTTGGCAGCCTGGTACAACTCGTACCTTCATCCTACGATTCGTACAATGCTTCTGTGGTTTAGCCCTGAGAACTCTGATATCTTCTGAAATTCTTCATGAGTGTTGTGATATGACTCATACCTTCTTATTACAACTCATACTTTTTGTAGTGTCTGAAGTTCTGCCAAGTAGTGAAGAATCTTTTGAATTTCACCACGGCTCATGGTACGGTTCATATGTTGACGCTACGATTGGTGAGTCCATCTGTACCAAGAGTCAGCCTTTATGTAATTTTCTCTAAACAATTCCACGACTCTAGTTACTGCTCGTATCATCTCGGTGCGGCTCATACTGAGAGTCGTATGTTTCCTTCTTTTCACTTCAGCCTTCTGTCTTTCATCACGGTTCTTAGTACGGCTCGTACAATTAAGGTACGGCTCGTACTGAGACTTGTACTTTGGCTGATTTTCTGCATTTTAAGGCTTCTTTTGCACATCTTTGCTCCAACACTTATTTTCCCTGAAATCAAAGTAAAAGTGTCTCATATTCATATAAACATATTTAAGTTCATGTTATTTTCTCAGTTTTAAGCGCCTAAAGAGTTGTAAACTCACAACACATCAGTCCGTTCGTCGGAGAACGAGAGAATGATGAAACATGAGGAGAGGGTTTCAAGGGGTATAAACGGTGGTGGTGGCCAGCCGAAGGAATGAGAGGAAGATGGTATGCGGTGGTGTTGATGATGGGTCGGAGATGGTCCGATGGCTAGAAAAGAAAAATGGAGAAGAAAAGAGTGGAGGGGGCGACGCTACTGGCCAGAGATGAGGCAGTGAGGTAAGGGAGAAGGTCTGGTATCACAGGTAAGAAAATGAAAGAGAAAAGGAAAGTTTATGGGAGGAGGGAGGACGAGAGGAGAGGAGGAGGCAGAGAGACGGAGGGAGATCTGGAGGCTGTTTTGGTGGTGCAGCGCCGGAGAAAAAAAGGCTGAGGGTGTGCAGCGAGTGAGGTAGAGAGAAAATGAGAAATGAAAATAAGGTTATTTGTTTGAGGGGGTATACGGATAAATAAGAAAATAAGTTAGGGTTAATTTAGGCCGTAAGATTAAACAAGATGAACGGTTGAGATTAATTCTAAGATAGATGGGTAGGATTGCAGGTCGAAGCGCGGGTCGCAAGTTGGGTAAATGAATTAGACTTAATTTGAATTGAATTTGAGTTTAACATTTGGCCAGATTTGATACAAAGTAGCTAGAATTGGTACAAATTGAATACAAAGTGCTAGAATTGATATAAATTGAATACAAAGTGGCTAGATTTTAAATAAATTAGAGAAAATTTAAATTATCTATTATATAATAAATAAAATACTATACTTGTAAATAATTTAATAAATAGATAACATAATAGCTTAATTTACGATAACATTATATAAATGAATTATAAAATTTAAGTAAAATTATACAAATAGTATTATAAAATTATATTTTAAAATAAAAGTTTGTTTAATTGAAACTATGTATGCATATATATATATATATATATATATTAATATGCAATATACTATATATGACGTAATTACATAATATTAGAAAATTAATATATTGGAACTAAACGTAAATAAATATTTTAAAATTATAATTTAAAATAATTATGCAAAATTTTAGAATTATGATAATTAATTATTAAAATATTATAAATGCGGACTAAGCAATTACGTAAAAGAGGTTATTTTAAAATACTCATATATATATATATATTAATAAGCACCTTAGACGGGGCATAGGGAGGTTATATATATATATATATATTAATAATCACCTTAGACGGGGCATAGGGAGGTCAAAATTGGGTGTCAACAATCAGGATCCGCGGTTCCTCCTGAATACTCTGCCTAGGATATTGCTTGGTGGTGAGAGTGAGACTCTAGTCGTAGATTTTCTAAGCACCGCGCACATACCACCTCATATTCTGACTCTCTGGAGGTGGAGTCCGATCATCCTTATCCTCAGCAGCCTCTTCCTCAGACACAGACTCATCTGCACCATCTCCGGACTGGGCCTCCTCAGAACCTTCATCAGCATTTGAGCCACTACTGGACTTTTGAGACTGTTCACCTGCTCCCTCCTCAAACTGGGGAGCATTTGCCGGAGTAGCAAATGTAACTTTGGCCTAAGCCTTGGCCAGTGCCCTAATAGTCCGTGGCTCATCAGTGTCAGTTGTATCAATTCGGTATTCCTCCATTGAACCACTAGGGGTTTTCTTTGCTTGTTCGGAGTCTAAGGGCTTATCTCTCAATGCCCTCCGAGCAGCAATTTCAGCCCTAGCCTCCTTGTCTTGGGCCTTCTTGGTTGCTCTCTTCTGGAGTGTCATTGTAACTGTGGAGAAAAGGGTTAGTACATGTGATCTCAGGAATCGAAAGCAAGAAAATCATCTTCAGTACTTTACCACGAGTCATCAGTACAAGTCGTACCCAGGTGATACGATCCATACTAAGACTCGTAGTATCTCATGACACTGGTACGATTCATACTAATGGTTGTAGGAGAAATTCCAGAAAATGTGACTTTTAGTATTTTGTACGACTCGTTGTTACGGAACGTAGTTGGATTCTACGAGTCGTACTAAGGGTCGTACTGTTGCTTTTGAACTTGACCCTTTTCTGATTCTTGGTACGACTATGACTCGTAGTGAGATACCACGGGTCATACTAGATCCGAACCATGAGTTTCCAGTTTAGCATACATGGGATAGTCCTAAAGACCCATCCTACGATTCATAGAAAGTCTCGTGAAGCCTGCCCTCACCTTATGCAGGTTTAATTGTGGAAGTGCATTTTTTAGATGAGTACTCAAAATTCCCTACCCTATTGATGCAAACTACCTTGTTTTTATTGACCCACTCAATCCCCAATATGTTTAACACCTCGTAATGCACTTACCCATATTATAGATTAATGTTTAAGCATTTTGAATTCCTGACCCGTCAATACATGTGCATATCAAGCCTCTGATCACCTTCCTCTTCCTCATTTTCATGAGTTTGAGGAATCACAGTGTACTTTCGGCTATCACCTAGCAAGAAATTCAAATGAAAAAGTAATTCTTACATTAAATTTCAAGTTCTTGCTCAACTTCTTTCTTGCTTCAGTTTTGGGATAGGAATTCAAGTCGGTCGTGCAACTTTATTTGCATAGATTTGAGCTTTAACAAATTATGCTTGAGTTACGGGTGGTTGAAGATTGAAGGGATATGTTCATGGGTTGAAATTTTTGTTTGCATGGGAATTGAGGTCCGAAAATTTGGGATTTAAGTAGTTTAGGGCGGATTTAAAAATCTGGGTCGAGTCGTGTCATTTCATTAAAATTATCCCATCATGACTCGTACCTTAGACGCATAGCAGAAGACTAATGGAACTTACCTGAGGACCTACAAGTGTTTGGTACAAGTCGTACTATGGTGTCATGACCCGTACCATGACTCGTAGGTCAGAGTTTCTGCACTTCCATACTTAGAATAGTTCATCATTACGGTGGGCACTATGACTCGTACTATGGAGGTATGGTCATAATGACCAACCATAATATGAACTCTTGTACTTGGACAAGTCTCTATTTTTCACCACGGACCATACTACGATCCGTACAATCCTCCTACGATTTGTACTGAGGCTCATAGTAAAATTTTGTTCTATAATTTTTCTCCTATCAATTTTTGTTTTGCCTGCACACTGAACACACATAAGTCAAGATACTTGGGTTGCCTCCCAAGAAGCACCTGATTTAACGTCGCGGCATCATGGAGGTGGTTTGGTCACCAAACCACCTCATGGGTTGCCTCCCAAGAAGCACCTAATTTAATATCACGGCACGACACAGGTCTATTGACTACTCAGAATTCATCAACAACCCTAGTTGTGGAGGTATTAGCCTCTCATGGTCTTAAGAGAAGAATTAGAATACATAGACAAAAATATAATTAAAAATTTACAATCTGATTGAAATAAAACGCACTTGATTAATTACACAATTCAACAATGATTAATCCAAGAACGATGAATAATCTCCAAGAATATTGACAAGAAAACTCAAAAGTACTTCTCTATCTAGAAAGTCGAATTCTAAGCGTAATCACCGCGTCCAAAAATAACCTAGAAAAGTATTTATATAAACAATTAGAAACCTTTCCTAAATTAACAGAAAAACTGATTAAACTATCATCGCCTTCTCCTACGAATCATTTCATGATCATACGAGTCGTAGCTTCTACTAGTACAATGCTTGGAAACCCTGATTTTGGTCAGGTGTTGGAAGTTGGTACGACTTGTACAATGCTCCTACGAGTCATACATCTCTGTCATGGTTTGAACTTGTGATTTCTGGCATCCTCTGAATATTTTCATGAGTGTCTTGGTACGACTCGTATCTTGCTCTTACAACTCGTGGTTGCCTCTCGTACCATGGAATCTGCCATTCAACATTCTTTCTAAAGTTCACCATGGCTCCTTGGTATAGGTCGTAGGTAGTCATCACGAATCATGGTTTCAACTCGTACCAGGAGATTAGTCAAGTGCAAGACCTTCTGTAATTTGTCGTGACTGCTCTGATACGACTCATACCAGGTCGATACGACTCGTACCAGGAGTCGTACTTTGCCTTGGTCTTGAGCAGGCCCTCTAAAGTTTATCACGGATCAATGTACGTCTTGCACCACCAAGGTACAGCTCATATTGAGGCCTGTACTTAGCCCATTTTCAGCACTCTTTTTCCTTCTTTTATAGATTTCAACTCCAACACCTGATTTCCCTGAAAACGAAGCAAAAGTGCATCATATCTGTATAAAAACACCTAAGGTCATGCATATTTTCTCAGTTTTAAGCGTAGAAAGTGTTGTAAAACCACAACACATGAATTTTGCAATTTTGATTACCAGTATTGCAGAATAGTGTTCCGCTCTATCCTAGGAGAAATTAATTCAAATCTTAAACAATTATGAGGAGATTAAATTCTTTAAGAAAACACAGTTTTCTATGGGTTCAAAACTTTTATTAATCTCTAGTTATTTTGTTTCAGTTTATAATTTGAATACGGGAATAACAATTAAATGGGTATAAGGGGCACAAATTAGATGTGTTTTTATCTTAAATAAAATAGGTGACATGGCATGTGAAATGAGTGTTTTCTATTATTTGAGTCTATTACATAGCAATAATTGAATGAATTTATCATCTCAAAAGAACAAAAATGACTTTAATAAGTTATTTTCATATGTCTGATAACCATCCAAAAAATTAACTCGGATATAAGAAGGGCAATATGTCTAAAGAAGAGAGTGGAAAATGAATTTAATCAATCTGAAAAGAATCCATATTATTCCTTGCAGTGTTTCCTGCAACTATATATGCCTTTTGGAATAAGCAAAAGAAGCATGGCCGGTTAAGAACATTTTCATATTGTAAGATATCAAAGTTCATGTATTTTAAAACGACGATGATGATTTTATTCTTATCTTCCCATATATTCTCTTATCGATAGTAAAAAAGGTTCATACTTTTTTAGAATAATTAAATAGTAGCATGTCTCAATAATATTCATTCCCAACTACAGCTATTTGTATGAGTATCTCCACAAGGTGTTGAAAAAACATTTGTTTATAATATGGGCTCTTCTTGTACAAGAATTAAGTATTGAAATAGTAGACAACTACTTCTTCTTTTTTCTTGTGGAGCTTGGCAGGGAGACAAGCTGATCACTCTGCTTATTTTTCTTCCCAAACTAGTAGGTCCCTTTACAGCCTGGCACATACTCACCAATCACCAGACAACATCTGTCAGTTAGTCACCACAAAATTTTCTATTCTGTTCTTGTTGCGTTTCCATAGCTCCCACTATATATCTTGACTATCAAGAATACAATCTTTATTAGTTGCTCCATTCGTTTCTTGAATAGCCAAACTTCTAGTGGATTTGGTTAGTTTAATTATCATGATGACAAGGGACTTACTATTGCCAAGAGAATTGAAGTTTAGGTCATGGCAGAGGTGTTGTAAGTACATTCAAGAACAGAGAACAAGGCTTTATATCATTTGGAGATGTTCAGTGGCTCTTCTTCTTTGGAATGACAAAATGACTGAGCATTTTGATGAAGAAGAGACATCAATCTAACATATATATTCTGGTAATTCAGCCATCTTTTTGTTTATTGGGACAGTCAAGTGTCTTTGTAGAGTTTCAGAAAAAGACAACTTCGTGTACCAGCAAGTAAAATTAATTATTTTTAATGTATAGTCTTCAAGTTTATGTAGTGAATTGAAATTCTGAATCATCCCTCTTCCCCACAAATGTTTGGAAATGATCAAGCAGGGTTCAAAGGGTCTTCACTAAAGTTAAAAGACTTTGTAAGCCAGCAGAGTTCTGTATCATGTTCTGAATCAGAAAAAAATTGACTGTGAAGTAAATGACCAAGCATTGGTTCAACTCAATTCCAACTAATAACAGTATTTCAGTTTGTTTCAGCTTCTTTACATTTTAAGTGGGGGGGACATGAAAACAGCTTCAGAATTTCCAGCTCCTCTTTGTCTTCCATTGTTTTTGTCTTGTGTTGTTCATTTTTCGAGCAACCATTGTGTACAGAAAGGGCCTTCCTTTGGCCCTATTTGTTTAAGCAACTTATATTTGTGAGTTTATTAATTGATACTGTTGCATCAAAGCAACTTGTGATAACTTCACTTAATTAGTTACTAATTTTAAAAATATAACCTTCAGAATATAATCAAAATGAGCCAAATTTCATCTCATTTATGTGCGAAGAATGGGAGGCTTATTCATGGTTACTATCAATTTGTCTTTACAAAGCAACAGGGAAATCATACTTTTCCCATAAAATTAATAAACCTGAGACATTTCACCAATAGTGGGAACGTATTCATATAAATAAGTATATCCTCACAAAATTATTTGTGCAGATTGCACAGGCAATTTGTTTTTCCTTTTCCACAGCATGTGCAGACCCTCTCTGGTTTTACCCATTACCGAAACAGAGAAGCTATTCATCTCTTGGTCTCAAGAAGAGGCTCTCTAAGACTCCCTTGTAAACTTCTCGAGGTAGAAAGGTCCTCACTGGATTTTTTGGGGCTCTGTCCTTCCTTATTCTGGCCTCCCTGAAGAATTAAATTTAAAAAATCCGCTATTATCAGGAAAACGTTTACCTTAAACTACATTAGGAAAAAGAAAGATATACATAAACATAGATGCACTGACAGCTCATGCTCCATGTAATCATTTACAATAAGTTGATGTCAAAATGTGAATCCAGTTTCTCGCAACCTTAGTTTTGTATTTTAGAAATGCGAACATTGACTTTCAAGAGAGTTTCGTCATATTTCAGGAGTGATATAAAAATATATGTGCACTTACAGCTGCCTTTTGGGCCGTTAATCTACGAATTGATGGAGCTCGTGCCACAACTGAAGCAGCTGCTGCAGCAGCCACGCGTATCCTGTTAAAAGCAAAGTTAGAATATCCTCTTCGATACATATAACACTGACTAGATATAACTAAGTTCTCTAAGTCTGTTCCACCTTCTATGTACATCAACATACTCATCAGTCTCATCTACAATTTCCTCCTGCACCATGACCAGTTTTAAAATGTAAGTACAATCTGTCATACCAAATATGCAGAGGAGGATGTAGGGAAAAAAAAGAACGCCAGTATATACCTGTAAAAGTTCTTCGAATACATCTTCCAATGTGATAATACCTATTACTTCACCATCCTCAATATCATCTGATGACTGAGTCAATGCATTTGTCACTGCGTCAGCAGATGCCGGTGAGGTTACCGCTGCTGGTACTGTAGCTTTCTCAATATCAACGACAATGCTATCTGACTTATCATTCTTTCTTTCCAAGCGAGGTGTAGTTAACAGAGAACTTCCATCAGTGATTACAACATCCTGAGATTTCTCTTCCTCAATGACCAAGGGAGGTTTTTTGCTTTTGCCTTTAATCTTCACTACTGCAGCCATATGACTGCTACCCTTTTGGAACTCATTTAGTATGTCATACAATGGCATATCAGCAGGAACTCTGAAAAGATGTATGAAGAACAAAATTTCGAGCTTAAAAGTCACAAATGTAAAACACAGAAAGTACAGAATTAGAAATTAATACCGTGGAATTCTTCGAATTGAAACAGAACTAACTGGCGTCTCTGTTTCAGGCCGCACTGTAAGAAGACTTTTTACCTAACATTATTAAGTACCAAAACATCATGACTTCAAAGAGTAGCAAGATTACAAGTGAAGCATGATTTGAAGGTTATGCAAAACTCACCAGAAGAAGACCAATAATATTCTTTGGATTGCCGGAGTACACAGGAACTCTGCTATGACCCCTAGCAAGAACTTTTCCCATTGCCTCCCTATGATGGGAAAAAAGAAGCAGTTTAATCACTTGTTAAAATTTAATTCAAGAAACATATCCAGGGTGGCCATCCTCATATGGCTAGATGCATTCAGTCTATATTCATACAAGTATTTCAAAAGTAAAAGTGAATATACGCCTAACCTTCAAGAATAATGCATCCATAGCTATGTTACTCAGATCCTTCAAAATCCTTACCGCACCAGAGTCGATCCAACACGAATTGGGTGTGGGTGTGGGATCCGCATTGGATTTGGTCAAACCTAACTTAGGTGCTTTTACTACACCTATGGCCCAAAAGTATAGGCTGATTGGGTATTCGGTGTGATTTTGGGTTTACACCACATGTTCACATAAAGTACTAAAAACACTTTGCTTACAAGAATATTATGAATAAAATATCAAGTGCTTACAAAAAAATTTAACTATATTAGCTTTAATTTAGTAACTTCAAATAATTCTTGAAATATATACTTGTACATGTCGTAATATACATTAACTGGTTGTAACTTAACACCCGTAGCCATACTTCTATCCGTTTCCCCTAGTCCTAAGATTTAGGTGACGACGAATCTGACTTCTAGATCTGCGCCGCTGTTGAGTGCCCACACCCATATCTGAGCAACATAGATCCTTAGTCACATTCCTCCCCGGAATCCCAGAAATAACAAATGCAAGCATATAACCATTTGCATGAGGACATTACTACTGCATACAGCTACGAAGGTACTCTTACACAACTCATCAGGAAAGAGTACTAACAAATGCAAGCATATAACCATTTGCATGAGGACATTACTACTGCATACAGCTACGAAGGTACTCTTACACAACTCATCAGGAAAGAGTACTAAATCATTTTTTTTGGAAGAATAAGAACATAATTTTAAGTCAACACCTAAGGTTCAATTGGCAAGAGCTCCTATTAAGTCTCTAATTTGACTTCCCTTGCAGCCCCCATCCAAAGGGAAACAAAAATAAGAGAAAAGATGATGAAGAGAATAAGCCTTGAGAAGTATGGTAATGGCATATGAACCCTGAAGTCACTTTCATGTAAGCATTGAAAATTTTTTTGTGCACGTAAGCAGTTAAATTAAAGCACGCATGGATTGCCTGATCTGAAAAGTAGATATATCATATATGACATGTTACCATTAAACAATTCAATTTTGAGTTCCAAGCATTACAGATGAAAGCATTGTGCTAGCTATCAATCATTAACACCGTTTTGGAGACCAAGTCAGAGACTACTAGACATTTTGAGAAGTTAACCATCAGCTCAACTGTTTGAGCAATGCACAGGAGAACTTACTTATTGGTTGCTCGATTCTCATAGAGGAAGCCACAATTAACTGATCATGAGAAGCAAACCTACTCATTATTGTGACAACATAAAACTAAAGGGAAAATGTAGTGCATACATCTGACAGTGAAATCTCATGCCCTGAAGTTCATTACCTGAGAAGCACGACACTTCACAGGGTTGAAGAGCAGAAGACAAAGTTTGATAAGTTAAGAGCATTCCGGACTAATTGTACACTCACCAGTCCAGCTTTGAATTGACATCCAATGAAAATGTTGATTCAATGGGCGTCATTGCCTCCTCAGCAGTCTATCGATAAGAAAAAAGAATAGAAAACTGAGAAGATGATCATTACACCGACCCTGGCTAAAAAGGAGAGAGAAAAGAGAGTCTAGAAAATTTAAGAAATAATCAAGAGTTTGTGCTTTAAATCACAGATCTAAGATACTGACATATTAGAACATGTCACAAAAGACAGTTTCACTGACACTACCTTCTCAGTCAAATCCAGTGCTCCGCTAATGATTGTCGTCTCATCATGTGTAAGTTCACCACCCTTGCCAGCCTGAACAAATTTCTCAAAATGAATCATGGTTTATGAAATGCCAAAGGAACTTGTTGCTTATGGTGTGTTCGATATGGAGGGAAACATTTTCTGAAAAATATTTTCTTATTTTCTCTGTTCGGTTTATCAGAAATTTTGAAAAATATTTTCTTTAGGAAAATATGCTCCATGAGAATAAAGAAAATGACTTCCTAAATAAAAGTAGAAAAACAAGTCGTATTGTCTCCTCTCCACCATACATCCAACCCCACCCCCAACTCACCATCCCTCACCCCACCCCCAACCCCAACTCCTCCCACAACACTCATCACCCTACCCCTACCCCTACCCCCTCCTCATAGTTCTGTCTTAGATGTGTACAAATGTTTTGTTGAGTGAATTACGCTTCAGATAAGTCCATCATACAAATTATGCAACCATTTCCAATGTTTTCAAAGGTGTCTCGGGGCGAGTTTAGGATTATTTTTAATTGCATATTGAACATAAGAAAATAAGTAAGAAACCACTTGTTTTCCTAGAAAATGTTTTCTTGGAAAATATTCTCCATGGGAAACATTTCCCTTCCTACCGAACACACCTTTAGTAACAACTAGTTACACACTCAATTACTCCAGCAGATAATGATACGATACAAACCTCCTGGCCGTGAATAGAAACAAGGGCTTTCAGCTGAGCACGTCTGAATAGTACTTCATTGTGTCCCAATACACAGTCTAGAATCTGGAAAGAGAAGCCAGCATAAATGAAGTCAAAGGTTCCACCATTTATAAGAATTGGCACCCTAAACTGGAAGAACTTTAGAATTCCACCAACAGTCAGGAGAACAAAACTTAGAAAAGCACAAACATTGTGTTGTAATATATTCTAGGCAGACAAAGATATAGATTTAACCACTATAAGACGAAGTAAAATGTCATAGACAAATGCAATTTTCCGGACTAGCTCTAGAAAGAAAAGACAATTGATAAAATACTAGCTAAATTTGAAGTGCAAAGACACTGAAGAATAAATTCACCTTTAAACTTTAGCATTTCATATGCCATCAAAATCTTACGAGATTGGCTTGACTTTGCTTAAGAACAAGGATTCATACTAATAGGACTCGATGCCGGTATCCGATCTGGGTGCGGATCTAGAGGTTGGATTCTTCATGCATAAATTTTAGGATTCAGGGATATGGATCCGGGTGCGGATATGGGTGTCGGGAAACAGCCAATAAATATATATTACAACATATTGAGTATATTTTTTGATTAGTTAAAGTTATTGAACTATTCTTCTTTATGAACACCAATATTTTATTCTTACATAATATATATATATATATATATATGACAAAAGCTCAAAAGTCAAACCAAATAATCAATCTATACTTCTCAGTCACAGAATGTCTTCAAAGTACCCAAGGTAAGTAGACCAAAATCTGGTATGGATCCCACACCTGCACTAACACTCATGTCGTGTCAACATGGGTGCGGCAGGGATCTGAAGAGTCCTCCGCAACACAGACAACAATAACGACAACTACTTGTCAATGTCAAGCTAGACGAGGTCAGCTATATGAATCCTCATTATCCATTTCACTCCATTAGTATCACATTCAGGTATGGGACATAACATAAATTGAGTCAAACTTAACTTCACTGGAATAGGAAAACATCAGCAGTACCCATCAACACAATGGTTCCAAAAGATCTCGTCTTATGGTAAACTAATTTCTACAAGAAAGAACTCTAAATGAGAATCATATAACATTAAGATTAACCACAACTACGCGTCAATCTCAAGCTAGATGAGTCGACTAAAAGAATCCTCATTATCTATTTTGCTCCATTATACAACATTTAGGTAAAACATAAATTGAGTCAAAATTAACTCCCACCGGAATAGGAAAACTACATCAATACCATCAACACAATAAGTTCCACAAGATCTAGTTTTAATGATAAACTAACTTCTGCAGGAAAGAACCCTAAATGAGAATCAAAAAGATAGTTGGATATACAACAATATCAAGATTATATTTATATGAATATCTGCAGTTGGACCAAGATCTATTCTTGGTAACTATAGGGTTGGAAACATCTATATTAACCTATAACAACTCCTTGACACGCAATACATTACTGATGTCATTCTCAAAATCATTTAAACAGGACAAATCCTCTTTCAATTTAGCTTTGTACCAAACCAACAATAGCCACGTGACTAGAAAAATGCCTTTAAATATTTCAATACATTCTTATAATGGCATTAGTTTATGTCAATGCATTTGTTTTGGCTAAACCATTTTGTCACTTCTCTTTGGATAATTCTGAGGATCTCAAGGAAAAAAGTTGCACTTGTCCAGCTATATCTTTGAAGCAATTGCTCAAAGTCTGTGGTAGTTACCTTTCCTATGGGGTAAGCAATTGGGTAGCATATAACCATCAGAATACGGACAAGCCAGACAAGGCTTGCACCTACGGCAAGTCCATATCTGGTGCATATTGCTTGAGGAATAACCTGAAACCAAAGAATAGCAAGAGGGTCACAGCATCACGTATAGCTCTTAAATATTAAGATACTAGTTGAGGTCAAGCAGTGGATATTACCTCTCCAAATGCCAAAACAAAAGTTACTGATAGTATAATGGCCACATATTGGTTGAAAATTTTGTCCAGGTATATAGGTAATGCCTGAAATCGGAAGAATAAAAAAGAAAAAATAAGTAAAGATCCTTATCACCTCGCTTCATTAAAAAATACATACTTCTACGAGTAATTTAATTACATAGAGACATATTAATATTTTCTCCATATTTGATCCGCTTTCATCTTGAACAAGTATACCTATTCTCACATTTGATTGATTAGTTCGATTCAACAACTGTGTCTCCTTAAGATTTTTCCCACCCGCTTAACTTTCGCTGGGCTATGAAAGTGCATCTGATTAGTTTCTAGTTCATCATCACATCTCTTCGCTTGCACAATCACACATTCAAAAACTACATCAGTGCCTAAAACGTTATCAAACTTTTTTTGCCAATTATTCCAATTTAACAAATAAAATGTTTATTAGCTGTTGCATTTCTCCTGCTCACCCACTCCACTCACCTTCCTCCAACCCCACCTCCTCTTCATTTTTTTGTTTTACATTTTCTAAACCTAACTGAAGGCATCCTAGACTGAATCAAAGAGTTAGATATCAGGGTTATTACCTCCATCGAAGCAGCATTACATAGAAGTAGGGTCACAAGAAGCTGGTGTTGCTTCTGAACAACAGGAAATATCGTAGCTGAAAAGATAGCAATCAGTGAAAATGAGAAATATCCATGAACGAACTTTCCTCCAAAAAGGAAGCAACAACTCAGAATAACAGAAATAGGTAACGGTTTTCCTGTATTACATTTAGCCGCACAGATATGTTAGATTCAGACATAGCTATATATCTTTTAATCAGTCCTATTTTAAAGTATGAATAGTTGGAATGATACTTTTCTCGAGAAATGACTGGTTCACTTCAACTTGTATTACCCATCAATATCTCAACCAATAAAGGATAAGCTCCAAAATCACTTTAATATGCCAGTAACAAACATCATTCATTTCACACAGCCATTAAATTTTCAAAGCCAATTATCATTTACGTTTGTTAAGAATATCCATTTTAATATAACGAGAAGAAGAATTCTTGAGCTTCACAAACATCTGATTTCAATTCTTAACACACACACATTGAGAAGTAATGAAGAGAGCAGACATTATGACACCTCTCAATAACATGTAAACCCATAAGGAAAAAACACCATCAATTTTCAAAGGATCAACACAACTGACAGATTGCCAATTATACTTAGATCACAATCCAATGAACTTGATAGTCTACCCAATGCTTAGTCATAGTAATACAGAATAAAGAAAAACATTATTGAGCTTCACAACCATCTGATTTCAACACAAACAAGGAGATGTCTGAAGTAGTGTCAACAATTATGTATATACTCCAAAAATAGAGAACCTTTTTGGTCAAAGAAATTTCAAAAAATATCAACTCAACTCAAATAGAGAACCCATTCAAGACGAAGCCATACTTGAAAAGTAAAAACTAAAGACCATCAAAATTACTAGTACAAAACTAATCTTTTCTAGAGTAGGTGCTGTCTGATCACTCAATCAACTAATATTTTTTCTATGCTTCAATCCAAACTAATTGGGGACTATAATATGAATCCTCTATATCAATTCCGCAATGTTCAGAAGATAAAAACCCTTCCAAAATTACTACAAACACGAATTTTACATACCATAGATGTATTCTTATAGGTTAATTAATCAGTCAAGTACGCCTCAATTCTAATTGTTGTCAACTCTGTGAATCCTGTATACCAGTCCACTCTATTAAGACCCATTTCATAGACGTGCTCAAAAAATGCAAACAAATATAAATACACTAATAAAGGTAACACATATTTTATCGAAAAGTAACCTTTTGTTATTTCTTTGACAAGTAATATCAAAAAGTAAATGAAAGAAAGAAAAGAAACCTGCTTGCTTTTTCTCAACAGGGGTGCCACTACGTTGAAGGATCTCAAGCTCAACAAGACCCAAAGACATGAGACCCAATGTTAGACCCGACATAATTCCGGCAAAAAGTACCAAGATACATGAGATCCCTGCATACACAAACCATGTAACTGTCCCAAATGCTATTTCTGCACCTAGAGAATTTGGTGCCCTCGTCGCCATTCTAGCTATTTCCACTGCATTCAACAACTGCATAATTGTTCTTTTCACCTCTCTTCTCCTTCCTTTTCTTCTTCAAGGGACAAATTCCCACCCCCAGCGTCTCCTTTCAACAGTGATGACGACACAATGTGACTCCTGGATATTCTTTTTTTTTTTCCCCTTTTTTTCCCTATTTTAAATTAATTGATTTTTGCACTGTTTTCTGAAATAGGAATATTATTTACTGGAAATCTGGTCATTGACACGTGGCAGAAAGTTGGAGGAGTTGGTAAGGAAATATAAAAGTAAACGGAACGGGTCCTTTTCTTGGATCTGGGTTGGACTATTTTTATAGAATAACGTACGGTCCTATACGGCCTTATGGAGTATTAGTGTTTATACACGAAATTGTTTTAATTTATCATAATTAAGTGATAAATAAATGTGACAAATTATATTTAATTAACTATAATTTAATAATAATATAGGTTTAAATGCCTGTTATATATTTATGGAGAAATTGTTTAGGAGACATTATACTAGTAAAAGATTGTTAGTCCGACCCTTGCACTCCCCACTTTATCAACTAAGCACTTAAACCTAATGAAACATAACCTTTTAGACCCTTTTCTAATTGCTCAATGGTGTGTGTAATACAATTGACTACACTTTGATTTTCACGTCATTTTTAAATACCACGTAGGAAATTAGATGTTAAAAAACAAAATAATCTCATCCAACATTATTATTTTCTCTTTCTTCCATCATACCTACCATTCAACCCCACGTTTTTTCCACGATTTGAAGGTGTTTGAGTGCGATTTATAATCTTTTTTGATAAGTTTATTAACTTCTTAGTTTATTCCTCTTATTTCTTTCTTTTCCATTTTTTGTTTGGTTTGTCGGCGTCGCATTTGCCGGATTTTTGAATTTAGGAATTTTGCAGTAATTTAAATTTTTAGAGTTTTTTCGGGGTTTACTTCTAATTTACGTGTAATAGGCATTTGTAGTAGTGCCATGCATGCAATGGCATATTCCATGATTACGATTATATTTTTGTGTTATTTTATAAAATTCTAAATTTGTCTGAGATATTTCTCTTATTTTTGTGAATTACGTTGAGTATTGTTCTTGTTAGTGGTCCACTGTGGTATATCAAAATACTATAGGGTTTTTTATGAAAAATAGAGGAATCTTGGAAGCTTTTTAACTTTAAAAATTAGGGCTTTTTATTGTATTGTCTATTGATTTGTGTAAAGGAACAATATTAGTCAATTATTCATTAATATCAATGTATTCTTGTCACTTTGCAGGCATGATAAGAAAATGACTTCAACAATAGTCACACTTCAAATGCACTATGGGGGTTGTTGTTTCATCAAACCCTGCGCTAAGATAAGCTAATGGAATATCTAGTCTTGAACTTTTGAAAATAGATGTAGATGAACTTCATACTATGATATTTCAGAAGTTAGCTAGTGAATTGGGAGTTGAAACTTTTAGGTGTGAAGTTAATAAAAGGGGTGATTATTACATGTTAGATAATTGATGCTGGTGTATTGATATTTCTTAGGAACGTGAGGGGTGGGGACTTTGTTGATGTATATTTGGTACATTTAATTAGTACACCTCTAAGTATTGAGAATGTAAATAAAGTGCAACTAACCCAAATCATGACCCCAAGAAAAGGGCGGACGAGTGTGTCAAATGTTAGAGGCTAATGTGTCACCTCCCCAACCTTTTATAACTACTGATGAGGATCTAAATATAAATCAGGAAGCTCAATTTTCTAACCAAAAAAAAACAAAAGAAAGAAAAAGGGGAGCCCGTTATGTTAAATGATAGAGCTGATGTGGTTATAAATATTAATTGATGAGAATATTAATGAAGATTAGCAATCTAAAGTAAACAAAAGAAATGGTAAGGAAGCTACTGCTAATAAGGGGGTTCCGTGGAAGACTTAAGATGAAGGTCAAGGTAATGACTTCTCTTTCTACCACCTTCAAACTTATGATAAAATTAATGTAGATAAATCTGAGAACATTAATAATTTAAGTGACTTAACCATGCTAGACAGTGCAACATCAAAGAAAAATTCTGTAAAAGAAAAGGCTGCCAATGTAAATGTAGATAAAGTCTGATTTTTGAAGACATTTATAAGAACAAGTGGGAAAGATATGAAGGAAAACTAGATGGGAATGACCTGTATTTTGATAGCTCAGATCCAGATAGTGAGATTAGTGAAGATGAAGGAGAGCCTGTTGAGAATGATAAGGTTATAAATCCACCACCAAGGAATGCTAGTACTAAGATATGTTTTAGACTCAATTGCCAAAAAAAATATTGTTTCAATTATGTATAATTTTTTTTGAATCATATTGAGTTTAGGAAAGCGCTGCAAACTTACTCCATTATGAAGGGTGTGAACCTTAAGTTGAAACCTAACGAGAAGGAAAGGATCGTGAAAAAATGTAAGAAGAAAGATTGTCCTTGGCATATTTTTAAAAATTTACAAGGTAACACGTACTGGAAACTTCATTGTGAAGATATACTTTCATGTCCACAAGTATTATAAAAGGACAAGAAACAAGGTATGTAACTCACTATGGATTGCTGAAATTTTCAGGGACAAAATTATGAGTGATCCTCAAATCCTCAAATCAAGCATTGATGAGAAAAGCATATTGACTGTATGTCAGTAAAAACTAGCTGTAAAAAGGGAAAACTTATAGTTATGCATGATCATATGGGTGATTACAAAGAGGAATTTGCTAGGTTTTATGATTATGCTGAGGAGTTGAAGTCTACCAACCCTGAAACTATTGTAGTGATAAGGACATCCAAGAATATAATTCCTGGCAAAGAGAGATTTATGGGCATTTGGAGCACTTAAAAATGGATGACTAGAGAGGTGTAGAAGGATAATTGGTTTTGATGGGGCATTCCTTGAAGGTATATGTGAATGTGAGTTGTCGTCTTGCATGTCTAAGGATGAAAACAGTCCAAATTAATGTACCCTGTGGCATGGGCAGTAGTTGATAAAGAATCCAAGGATACATGGTCTTGATTTATTAGGTGTATCAAGCACGATTTGAAGCTGACATTAACTGAAGGTGAAGGACTTACAATAAAGTCTGATATGCAGAAGGTATAATAACAACACTTTGCATTTATATTTATTTTTTTCACTTTGCTATACCATTTTGATATTTATAACACTAATATTTATCCGTTGCTTTTTATGATAGGTTCTTCACTTGGCACTTATTTAACTACTACCAAATGTTGAGTATATATGGCGTGCTAGACATATATGGGCCAACTGGAAGAAGGAGTGGAGGGGTGAAGAAAAAAGAAGAAAATTCTGGCAGGTAGCAAGAACACCATTTGAAGTTCATTTACAAGTCAAACTTGATAAAATGAGCCTGTTAGGAGAAAGCATTATGGAAGCTTTGTTAAAGTACAACAACTAGCTAGGCATGGTGTAGGATATTCTTCAAATAACATAGCAAGTGTGACATAGTTGAGAACAACATGTGTGAATTATTCAATAGTTGAATTTTGACAGTTAGGTTCAAATCAATCATCACTATGCTAGAAGAAATCAGAATAGAAGTTATGGACAGAATGACTCAAATGAGAGTTTTTTTAAAAATGGGCAAGTGATGTGTCACCCATGGCTATGAAAATTCTTAGAGAGAATGGTGAACATGCAAACACATGTAAGGTAAAATTTAATGGTGATACTAGCTTTGAATATCCACCATATAAACATGTTATTAATATGAAAAAGAAGGTTTGTAGTTGTAGGTCATGGCAGCTCAAAGGAATACCTTATGCCCATGAAATTACTGCAATGTATTATAAGAAACTTGATGTTGAATTATTTTTTAAACACTGGTATAAGAAGAATACATACTTGAAAGCCTACAACAACCTTTATTCAACTTATGCCAAACATAAAGATGTGGCCAAAGAGAACAATATTAAGCCACCTGAAATTACTGTAATGCTAGGAAGACCAAAGAAAAAGAGGAAGAAGGATAATGATGAACCGAAGTAGAAGTTTGAAAAGTCTACTAGAAAGAAAAGAAAAATAAAGTGTTCTTTATGCAAAATATTTGGACATAACAAGAAAGGATATTCAACTGTTGTAAGTTGTAGATAAATCTTCAACTTATTAATGAAAAAAAGGTTCTTTGTGCAAAATTTTTAACTCTAGTTTTGAATTGTGTGTATGTAGAGAAATGTTTTAACTTCTGGAACTCGAACTATTGAAGCACCTGCTAGATTAGCTGAAAATAGGCATGCTAGTGCAACTTCAGTAGCTTCTGCTAGTGTTGCAACTACTGGTGCAGCCGCTATTTCTGCAAATACTACAACTGCTAATGCAACCACTGCTTCTGCAAATATTGGTGAAAGCTTACCACTGCTTCAGCAGCTAATGGTAGTGCTGCAACTGTTAGGGCTATATACACTTAACCATTCCTTTACTCGCATCTTTGACACATGAAGATGCCCTAATCTACGATGCCATAACTCGACTTCATTATAAGAAGAAGCATTCAAGGCCTGTGTGGAGGACATAAGACCAGAAGTTCTAACAATTATAATAGTTAAAAGTCTGAGTGGGAGATTGTTGGAATATATACTATTAACTATGGGTTATGCATTGTTAACCATGTATTTAGATATAATATTTATTAAATAACAATTGTTTATTCAATTTTAATAAAGGTTCAAATAGATCATATATTAGTTGATGTGTTTTCTACTTATATAGTAGATGATTTAGTGTATAGAGTTTAGTTTATACACGGAAGATTAAATCGTCGGTTCTTATAAGTATAAAGTTTATATATGTTCAAATCTAAGATGAAAATTGGACAAATTCACCGATACGATTGTAGCACAAGATTAAATATAATTTATCTTGATTATGGGAATGGTATAATTCCAACTTCTTGTGCTAGTATATTTTGTATATATTGAACGGACCAAGTAGAGATAAGTATTTTATCTGACTTAATTATAAAATAAATTCTCTAGATCACTAAATGTACTTATACTCTTAAATCTTGATATAATTATTATGATCAATGTAATTTATTTGTTGTTTTGATCTATCAAAGGGTGAAACTCGATCTTTCGTGAGTTAAAATGTTCCCGATAGGTTGGATGATGACAAATGACATTTGTGAAATAATAATTTGGTTGATGGAATCCATGTCTCGGGCTTGAGATTGATGATACCCCTTTATGATTGTTTATAAATTTTCATGTGAAAACCCTGCATGTGGATTTAGTTTCGTCACATGAAATAAGTTAAGCGTTTGAATAAAGGATTAAATTAATCAATGAATTAAATCGTCAGAAATTTAATTCGATTGATTGGTATCTGTAATATTAACATGAGGAGTTAAATAAGATTTAATGAATGATTTTGAAATTATACCGAGGAGTGCAATTACGGATTTTTAGTGGAATAATCTGTAATTTATTATAGTAGGTTAATTCATTCATTTTGCGAATTAATACGATAATTGGAAGCCTCATTAATAATGACTTGGAAAGGAAGAAACCAGTTTTCTAGAAGAAGTAAAATCTTATAAGATTTTTGGTTAAAATAAACTGGTCTTCTAGAAGGAAAGTTTGACTATTACTTGGAGAGAAAGATTCTTATACGTTTTGAAATTAGGGTTTTATACCCTAAAAATGTGGTTATAAATAGGATTATCTTCTGGCATGAAATATGATGGAGAACTTTGACCTTTTTGAGAAGCAGTACTTGCCCACACAAATATTCCCTACTCATAGATTTTTGAGGCTATAGCAAGAGATCGCAGATCTGGAGAACACATTGGACGATTTGTACAAAGTTTCAAGAAGATTAATTCGAGATAAGTATTGATTTTATGTTTGATTAAAATCTGTGTTTATGTATTGTCTATTTTACATGTAAATATGATTCTGAATTATTTGGTTTTGCTACGTATGCCTGTATTCCATCATCAACTAATTCTGCAAATCCGGGGAGTGCTACAACTACATCAACTCTCAACCAATGAGCCAATCAAGTACCTAACAGTCAACCACTGGTGCTGATGATCCAAAAAAGAAGAGTAACTCGATTAAAAGAGGTGTGAATTTTGATTATAAAAGGCCAAGAACAGCTTATTTTAGTGTGCTATATGGATCAAGTGGCAGTGTGATAGAGAGTTAAGTATTTTCATTTAAAGACATTTATTTAACACTAGAGCACCTCTAACTCAAATTGTTATTTTATTTCAGTTTGGAACTACTGATAGATTGATACATAGTCCTATTTTGAAGAGTTCAATACCTAACAATATTGATCTTGGTTACAAATTCCATGGACTAAGGTGGAAGGGCAGAGGTGCAGTTACTCAAAGGCAACTATAAGAGCAAAGCTATAAAAGAGCAACTCTTCTACAAACACTCAAGCCACACCAAGCACTCGAGCCATACTAAGTACTGAAGCCACATATTGTTTCAAAGTAGATGTTAGAGTCGCTATTTTGGTTCTAGCTTAATTCACAACCATTTGTTAACTTACTAAGACTATTTATTTTGTTCATGAATTTGTGGTATGATAACAGTAATTTTAATGCTTAATTTCAAGATTTATATTTTCATGTCATTACATTTCATGAACATAGTATTACATGCAATAGAAAACCAAGCCTACACACATGAACTAAAAATATTAAAGACATTTTAAATATAAAAAATAAAGAAATCAAATCACAACAATCACAATAGTGACAACAACACAAAAGTTCGATCTCCCCTGTCTTCCCTGACCAACAATTATAGTGTTGTTCATTAGTGTCATGTAGTATTGTTCTTGGCATATTGGATCAATGTTGGAGTTAAGTGTTGGATGTGAATTGAGAAATAGAGACAAATAAATTAGAGGGAAGAAAAAGTTAAAAAATTTCTTTCCCAGTGATAGTCATTTCGAACAGACACCATCTGAACAGGTGTATTCACACCACTTCACTTTAGATCTTTGTTACTGCTCCTAGAGTTCGACGAAGTTATTGGTGTTTGAGGTACTGCTACATCATTAACAGGTTAATCCGTTTTATCCTGGGAGGAAGTAATCCAAAACCTCGAGTACAATGAGGGGATTAAATTCTTTAAGGACATAAAGTGAATTCTGTGGACTCGAATATTATTCATTTTCTTTGCATTGCATATTTGAACACAGGACAACAACAATCAGCTAGGCCAACCCATCGAAAAAATCCACATCCATTATCAGTTGCATATCTTTGGCATCCCCAAAATATTCTTTCACGATTGGTTGATGT
The DNA here is from genome assembly GCA_035772735.1 of Datura wrightii. NCBI lineage: Eukaryota > Viridiplantae > Streptophyta > Magnoliopsida > Solanales > Solanaceae > Datura > Datura wrightii. The sequence goes on from JASDFA010000019.1 coordinate 112,284,172, forward strand.
CCTTGACATCTTAAGATTAGCGACAACTCCATAATAGCAAAATGGTACAATCATGGTGAATTCTTTTAATGAAGAAGAAATCTGAACAATCAAAAATTTGATGGAAAAAAAAAATTGATGAAAAGAATTCTTTTGATGAACAATCAGAAATTTGAAAAGAAAAAATCGAATAAGAAAGAAGGATATGAACTAAGGGTGCAGTGGTGTCGGTTCTGACACCGATAGTACTGATACCATTAGGACCTGTTATGGACCAGGGTTAGAGTTATTGGATCTGGTACCGAGTCGGAACTCGGGTTTATACTGGTAGACTCAGTTCCGATGGATCTGTTACGAAAAAAACTTATTTTTTTATAAATTATTACCGTTACTAGCAGTTGGGGAAGCCATTGGCAATGACTAGTGGGCACCACCAATAGCTCCAGACACCCCAACAGCCCCCTGACCCCTCTAGAACAGCCCCCTACTCCACTTAACCCCTCTACACTGTAAATTTCCCTTGAACCCTCCTATTTTTCTCACAAACTCACATATTTTTTTTAATATTATTAATTATTTTTATGTGCTATTGGCTAATTGGAGTTAGGTGATTTTTTTGAAGCAATTTGCAAGCTTCAATTGTCATCTCTCAATTCCGACTTTTAATTATATAAGTTTGCTTTTACACAAATGTTCGATACATTCATTTCAACTTCAACTCTTTATTTGTTTACTTACAATATTTTTTTGTTATATTTATATTGTTTGTATTCATATTTTAATTATTTTACACTTTAAATATGGATGTTGGTAAAAAAAATAGTAGTGAAAAAGATAAAGGTGCTAGTACTAGTAAGGGTGGAATAGAGGTAGTTCTAAATCATTGTCACCTAGATTTATTAATGTTGATGAAACTTCTTTATCACGTCCCCATGCTTTAGTACTAATTCTAGTACTGAATTAGACCATGATACCCTAAATAGAATTTATGATAATTTTGAAGAAAACTTAGAGGAAAAAGAAGATGTATAAGAACAAGAGTTAGATGAGACCTTTACTAGTCTGATTACAGAATTACCTACGTTTACTAGCGCCGCAAAGGCTAAACGTCCTAAAAGGTCTTTAGTTTGACAACTTATGGAGCAAAAAAAGAAAAAAAAACTACTGCTACTTTCTTAAAATGTAAGAAAGTCTTGAAACATTTGACTAGGGGATCGAAAGGTGGGACATGGTTGCTAACTAAGCATTTGAGATCGTGTAATAAAGATTTTGTTCATCTAGAAGCTATCGCTAGGGCTAAAAAAATAGTATACCCTTGCTTGAAGCATCTTTAGGAGGTTCCAACATGGTTCAAGCTCATTTAAACATGTTTAGCCCGGCTGGTCCAAGCACACAATGCACATATAATCAAGAAAGAGATAGTGAAGGATTAGCTAAAATAGTTGTTGTTTGTGGTTTGCCTTTTGATTTTCCTTCACATCCCGATTTTATTCATTATAATTGGGAGGTGTATAATATTTCTTTTCAAGGTTATTCAAGAAATACAATTAAAAGTGATATTTTTAAATATCAAGTTGAACATTATCATTTTCTTCGTTGTCTATTTATATATTTTGATGGTAGAGTATCTACTACTTCTGATATGAGTCGTAGTGCTACTAATAATGGTTATTTCACTGTTACCGCCCATTGGATTGATCATGATTGAAACATGCAAAAAAGAATAATGGGCTATAAATATGTTGAAGAGAGTAAAATTGATTCTTACATAGCTACTATAATAGGATGTATTTTAGATTATTTTCAACTTTGATAAAGTAACAGGTGTCACCTTAGATAATGCTTCTAATAATCTGAAAGTTGTTGATTTTCTAAAAATCTAGACATTGTCCAATTGATAATAATATTTTTCATGTTAAGTGTGTTGCAGATATTTATAGTTTGATAGTAAAAGATTTTATTGATGTATTTGGAGTTGGTAGTCAAAAAATTTGAATTGCTTGTGGTTGAATTTTAAAACTAAAATAAAGTCTAGAATTACTGAATTTGAAATCATTGTATAGAATGTGATCTTGTACATAGAAAAGTTTCAAAAAAAGTGCTACTAGATGAAATTTTTTATTTGAAATGCTTGAAGTCGCTTATGTTTATCGCATACCTATATAATTAGTTTTTAATGTTCATAATGCGGATCCGAGTTTAAGACTTTGTGATGATGATTGAAAAGAAGTCCGTGAACTTATTAAATTTTGAAAACTTTTTATAAAGCTACAACTGCAGTATCAGGTCAATATTATTCAACTATTTCTTCAATTTTAGTAAATAATACTACCATTCATCTGAATTGCTAAACATAGACAAATTGAAACGTTTAAAGAGTCAGTTGAATATATGATTGAAAAATTCAAAAAATATTTTTTTCCTATTACTCAAATTTATTGGACTACTAATTTATTCAACCCATTTTACAAAGTACAAGGTGTAGAAAAAATGATTGAAAAAATTAATACAAATTTAGACATCCAGCCTCATGAATTGTCATCCCTTAATACTTGTAAGAGTAGCATATAACTAAAGCTAGAAACTTGTATAACATATATAGAGCCATGAAAGAAAATGTTCCACCAGCATGACCTGTTACTTCTAGACCTAGAATAGATGATTTAGATGAAATGATGGGTGATTATCTTGGTCTTGAATCTTCTAACAATAATGATTTTGATGCATATATTTCTAAGGCACGTGATAGTTTTAGAGATGCAAATGGAGAACCTCAACTTTTAGCAAGGTGGAAGACTCGTAGCGCAATATCCAAAACTTGCAAGGATGGTTCGAGATGTGCTAGCAATTCAAGCGTATTCAGTAGTTTTGGAGCAAACTTTTAGCGCGACAAAATTTGTTATTGGAGACCACAGGTATTCATTAGCAAAAGATAGTTTGAAAATATCGATTTCGTTCAGAGATTGGATCAATGTCAAATGAAGAAATTATAGGCTGCCAAAATTAACGTTTCAAATCGAAGACGAAATAGATAAAGTATTTGAAGAAAATAGTGATGATGACATTGACGTAATCGAGGAACAACAACAAATACAATTTCCAAATAATATTTTCCAAGAATTGATAAATGGGTTGCGAAAAGAATATTTTGAAAATTACAGATATTAGTATGATAATAGAGACCAAATTCAAATAAAACCCTTCCTAGAAGGTGGCTCTGTAGATTAGGTACTCTTCTAGTATTTGTAATATATGTACTATTTTATTTATTTGAATAAATTTGTAGGCTATTCGCCTTAATTTTCTTTTAAAAATTGTCTTTTATTTAATACAAGTCATTTTATAGATAACTTAGTTAAATTTAATTTATATTTCTTAATTAGCTAACTTACTTCATAAATTTCTTACTATTTACTATTTTACAAAATTTTAATAAGTTTTATAAAAACTTTAATAAGTATTGTAAAAAACTTTAAGAATATAAAGAAGTTTTATAACTTATTAATATTAAAGATTTTTATAAGTTTTGTAAAAAATTTAAATAAATGTTATTAACTTTTTAATAGTTTTGTAAAAATTTTAGTAAATTTTTAAAAATATTTATAAATAGCTTAAGTTATTATAAACATTTTAAAAACTATTTTTTAAAATTATAATATAAAAATAAAAAAATTTTAAAAAAAAAATCGGTTGTACCCGGGTTCCGAACCGATCTGACTCGATTCCATACTGTTCATTAGTGGACTGGATCGAAATTGGAGGTTATACCGATAAACCCTATTCGAACAGAGAACTGATCTAAAAAGATTCAATTCCAGTTCGTTATCAGAAAAACCTGATCGATAGTCTTGGTTCCGTTCTACTGCCATCTTTAATCTGAACATGTAAAAATTCAATTTTGTGGAAGTATAATAAATGTAGAAACAAAAAAAATATTAATGGCAAAAAAATCGAGTGAGAGGAAAGAAGGAACTCAAATTTTGATCAACAATGGTATTGGAATAATTGGGAATGAAGGTGATTTTTATAAACATCAAAAGTAACCGTATTTCCTTTTCAGATGTCTCACGCTCCTAAAATGGATGTACCACACACATTTTAGTCGAATATATCATATAGGATGAGCAGCCAAAAAAAAGATTTAAAAGATTGTGTTTCATTGGGTTTAAGTGCTCAGTTGGCAAAGTCGAGAGTGCAAAGGTTTAACTGACAATTCAAGATAAGAATAAGGGTCTCCCAGTTTATTCCACCTATATTTATCTTATTGATTTAAACACTAAATGTAAATGACTTTTGATTTGCGAAGGATGTTCAACAAAAATATCAGTTGAATTTGATACATGTACACATAAAATTAATAATGAAAAAAGGGAAGATATATTTTTGTTGAGAAGATGGTGCATATATATCTATCTTCTAACAAATGATGCATATTTACTTTTTTCTGTTAACATATCTAGATTTACTAAATTAAAATTTTTTAAATTATTTTCTTAATTTCAATAATGCCACATTACCTTAAAAAATTATATCATTCATTTTTTTACCCCTCCAAGTCTGACCCAAATGAAAATAAAAAACTCAATCTCTCTTATATTTGGTCATAAAACGGATTTGGATCGAGTCTGAATAAAAAAAAAATTAGTTGGATGGGGACGGGAGAGGTACAACAAATGGATGGTAATTTTTTTAATGCCACATGATATTTTTAAAATTTAAAAATTAATTTTATTTTTTAAAAAAATTTATATTTGTTAACATAAAGGGTAAATATATATCATTTGTCAGATAGCAAGGGTGTATATGCACTATTTATTAAACGGCAAATGTACATATGCACCACCTTTTTAACAAGTGGTATGTTCGCTCTAAATCACAAAATTGATAAGTATATTTGTCTTTTTCCATTAATAATTACATAATGTATATTGTTACTTTTGAATAAAGTGATTTCACTTTTTTGAATTGTATTTATATATATAGAGAGAGAGAGAGTCTATCCTCATACTTCTTATGCTGGGGTCATAGAAAGATACAAATCGCCTACTCTTTAAAATTTTACCATTAGAATTTTAAAGCAGCTTGTTATGCGGCGGTTTTCAAGCTAGCACCTGTTCAACATATCATCTTGCTCAATTAAAAAAATAAAAAATAAAAAGACGTAGTTTTTGATTATCCAGTTTTATATATATATGGTTAAATGTTGATTCCTACAATAAAATTGATTATACTCGGAGCATATTTAGAGTTGCAAGCTCTCTCTCTCTTTTTCTATTATTTTTTTTCCCAATATAGTGCGGAAGTAAGTGGCATTAAACTACAGAGAATAAGGATTTTTTGAAATAAATTTATTTTGCAAAATATAAACATTATTTGGATAATAAATAAAAGTCAGAATTTTATCTAGAAAATAAATCCTAAGTAATGAGAAGAAAAGGCAGTAATTTTCTCATTTAGAGACTTCAAATTCTGCAGTAACATATTTTGACCCAACTTACAATGGAACATTCAATGTGCCAATTGACTAAGAAGGAAAGACACATTTCCACATCAATCACCTTGCTCTTTCTTGGAAGGACCCAAAAGGGTCAAAATTGTAGCTTTACTTTCAAATGTTATTTAAGTTTTAGAGTAATTCTCGTAAATAGCATTATATAATAAAATAATTATATAAAATAGTATATTTTATTTTAATTATATAAAGTAGTATTTTTTTAAAAAAAAATTCTGATGCAGATTAATGATAACCTTGAGTATTGTATCAAAAATTCAAATTCTTAATTTTCTCCTATAAAGGCACTAGTTAATATCTAATAAACAAACTTACATATTTAATGGCAGTAGATCCCTCTCCGTTTTGATCTTGATTTTTTTCCCACCATATATAGAAAGTTTAAACAATTAATCCATATCAAATCAAAAACTTCAAAAAATCGCAGAGTTCGTGGGGATTTTCTTTTTCTTTGGGTGTATCATTGTTGCAGGTTTGGTGAAATTGATACTTATGCATGTGTCAAAAAATATTGAAAGATATTTTACTGGGTATGTTTCATATGCATCACAAGTATCATTACGAAATACCAACTGTCATTTTTAAAATTGATACAAACAATACGTTTAGAATGTGTTCAATTTATATATGTATCAGAAATAAATTGAAACAGTTTTTTGTGTATCAGTCTATTATCGCTTGATATATTTTAGTATTGTATTGTTAATATGAAAATGATATTATTCAAGTAGTTGGTTGTATCCAAAAAAAAAAAAAAGGAGAAGAGAATGATATATTGTATCATTAATATGAAAACGATATTGTTCAAGTAGTTGGTTGTATCAAAAAAAATATTATTACTCGCAGAAGAACAGAGCTGCAACAATACTATTATAATGTGTTCAATGTATATATGTATCAGAAATAAATTATAACAGTTCTTTGTATATTAGTCCATTATCGATTGATACATTTTACTATTGTATCTTTAATATGAAAATTATATTGTTCAGTAGTTGGTTGTATACAAAAAAATCATCGTTATTCGCAAACGAACAGAGTTATAAAATCTCTTCTCATGGGCATTCGATCCCTTCGAAGTCCTTCAAAGCTCAAACTCAACAGCCTCAAACGACTCTCTTCCTTCCAACTCTAGGTTGTAAATGTATCACCATGGTTGTGTGTGTGTGTGTGTGTATCTGTGTGTGTGTGTGTGTGAGAGAGAGAGAGAGAGAGAGAGAGAGATTTCGATTAATCCATATCATATCAAAAACTTTTAAAAATCGCAGATTTCATGAGAATTTTGTTTTTCCTTGATAGAGATGATTGAAGAAAACCTTGGGGGATTTGGAAGAGAAAAACTGGGCCAGTTAATTTTGGACAGTTACAATGAGAGAAAAAAGGGGAGTAATTGGAGGGAGAACGCAGCAAGTTGGAAAGAGAATATAAAAAATTTGATACAAAAGTAATTTGCTACTTTCTGTAATTATTTTGCTATTTTTTAATAGGTTTGTTAATCTATATTATATTAAAAGTGTGAAGGCTCTTAGAAATGTTGATTGAATTTTTTGTCCTTCATTAAAAGACTTCTTAGCAGACAAAATTGTCATTTACATACACAATTATTATTTAAAATTATTATTTTTAATTATTCCATCACCTTCTATTTTTGGCATAACTCTATTTATGATGTAGACTTAAAAAAAAAAAATTCACTGAACCTTTTAGTGAATCTTTTTTTTATAGTCAAGAATTCTTTTTTCTGCCTTATTTTATTATATTAGATTTTCTACTTATGTTATAACTCTATTTATAGTATAAATCTTTAAAAAAATACTTTAAAAAATAAAAAGTTCTTCCACGAAATTTTTTGATTTGAAATTTTTTTTGTTCCTTTTTCTATGGCAAAAAATTCTAATTGAACTTTTTTTTCTTTTTTGATATATTTTTTTCCTTTTTCATAGTAAGGGAGATATTTTTTTTCCTTTTTTAATAGTAATGTCCTAATTTATAGATCCTTCTACTTCTAAATCTTACATAATTTAATCCATCAACTCTTCTACATCATCACTTTTGATTCAGTCTCCAACCTTGTATGTTTTCTTATTAATCTATCTTTTTTTCATGTTGTGATTTTTTTATATTGTAGATTTGAAAAAGACAATAATAATTGTTATGCCAGAAGTTAGATTGTCTCTTTTAGTTGAGTCTAACATTGATATTATGTTATATCCTTTAATTGAGTCTTATTTTGATATTATGTGATTTAAACTTTATGTTTTGTAACTGACATTCTTCATCTACTCATTCTCAAGTTTCATCTATTCAAGTAAAGTAATCTCTTCATGATCTCATATTCTATATTTATACTTTATATTTTTACATATAAGTTTGAGTTCTTATTTATTTTTATTATATATATATATATATATATATATATATTATTGACTATTAAAGTTTAATTTTTTGCAAGGTACAAAAGTTCGTACTATACTTTTCAATAATTATATTAAAAAGTGAAAAAAAATAATTACAACAAGATAAAATCAGTTACATCATAAACGAACACATTAACAGTGTTAAAACTAATTTTATATTAGTAAACAAGGAGATTGAGTTACTTTTCTACTAATACTTTTTTAAACAAAATTCATTTGAAGATACAATACAATCTTCCAATGAAACAATCTTTGGTAATTTCTTTAGATTTTATCAACTAATCTAACATTCAATATATGCATAATACTTTACTCCTATTTACTTAAAAAATATTCTTTGTAGATATAGTCGACATCTTTGTGAGTTCTAAGATCTTCAAGTATGAAGGCCCTTAGTAATGTTGAATGAACGTTTTGCTCTTCATTAAAAGATATTGCTATAGATAAAATTATCATTTACTATTTTTCTTAAATAATTATCATTAAGTAATTATCCTAATGTTTAGGAGTTTGAAATTAATCAAAGTTGTAGGTATTACGTCTTTACTTATTTGAAGAAGGTAAGAACTCTTGATATTTAATATTTTAAATTTGACTAAAATTTTATTCTTAAATCTAATTTCCTTATTTGAACTAAATTAAAAGTCCTAATATTTGAAACTTTAAAATTAATTATAATTTTGTTAACTTATATTAGTCCTTTATTTATTAAACCAATTAATTATTCATCATAATTTTTCAACTCACGGTAAGGAAAAATAAATTGAAAAGCATAATTTTATTATGCATTAATACATTGAATTTCTTATTTTTCTTTATATATTTTTTTTAAAATTGTATAGTTGAAAAAAAGAAAAAAATTATAGAAACACAACATACTTTAAGTTGTTTCAATCAATCAAGTGCTCTTGTAATTCACACTTTTTAGTTAAATCTACACTAATTTTTTCATTTTAATATATGTGAAGTTGTTTGATTAGACACATAAATTAGGACCAAGAGAAAAAATTAAGTTGAAATCATCTCATAAAACGTAAAATACAAAAGTTAAAATTATATTATAATTAAATATTTAAAGTACGAAGCCTCATAACAAACTATCATTCACTTTTTTATCTTTTTAAAAATAGAGTTTTGTTTCCACTATTTTTTATGAGTTTTCTAATTTGGACGATCAATTACAAAAAAATAAATGTGTTTGTGATGTGGTATCAATATTAGTGCTAAAGCAAGTCATGAGTTATGATATAATAACTTATGATATGATTTCGCAAGTGCTAATTGTTTAAATGAATAACTCATATCATTGTTCTATTATACTATACAAATTTGTATTACAATATGTTTTCGTAATGTTAATATTTATATTAAATGTTAATATGTTAATGGTGTAGTAATATAATTATTTTTTTTGTAATTATTAGCATGAGATATACACATAATGCATGCATTTAAGTGCTCATGAAAAAATAAAAGATATTTCATCTTTCAATCAAACATTACATTGAAACGAGTATTAGAACAAACCGAGGAAAGAACTACTAGATTAAATCAAACTCTTAAACATAATAATATATTAACATTAAATTTATAATTTTCTTTCTAAATTCTTATATTGTTATACAAACATATCTTTTAAATATTATTTATGCTATTTTTAAAGTTCTGTTCTTATTAAAATGAGGAACACGCGCGAAGCGCGTACACTAAAACTAGTTATTATAAATAGCTAGTTAAGTTCGCTTAGTCACGTAATTTATTTTTATGCTCCTTACATTCATTTTTACTTGTTTACACATTTGTTAAAAACTAATAAATAATATAAGTATTTTTACCATAATATTCATATCAATTGATGTATAGTCTTAGATCTTGAAAAATAATTTGAGAAATAAATAATAAATATTGAGAGTAAAACATGAAAAATGAGAAGAATCGAAATAAAATATAAATAATATAAAATAAAAAATAAATTAAAATTAAAATAAAATAAAAAAAATTAAAAGTAATATAGTAATTACACCATGTAATTACTAGCAATTTGCACATTTCCCATGAAAATTGGAGAGTGTAATTACTCTCTCCCAATTATACCCAATTTTCTGCTAGCCAAGTAATTACTTGTTCAAACAAACAGATCAAACTATATAATTACATTCAATTCTCATGTTACTTTTCAAACAGACCCACATATCAAGATAAAAATATAATTTCTTTTCATGTTTTTCCCTCAACATTAATTACTTACTCCCAAATTATTTTTCAAGAACTAAATTTAAATACCAATTAATATAAATATTGTAGGAAAAAAGAAGAAGCTAAAATGCCCTTGAATTGATGATAGAACAAAAATGTCATTTACTTGATTTTGGGTTCAAAAGTGCCCTGAACTATTAGAAATAGGACAAAAATATCATTATTGTTAGCAAACTGAACCATTATGTTCTATCCCATTAACGGATCTCCAAGTCGAATGTATCCCTTTTAAAATTTATTTCTTTGATGACATGGACACCAACATTAGAGAAAAAAGGCTATCCCATTTATTTCTTATAAATTGTGTTTTCTCTGTTATTAAAAAGATATACCTTTTCTGTTGTAGAACTTTTTACTGCATAAAAAGTCAAAGCATACATGTGGGATCTAATTGTTACTTTAATAAAGTGGGATTAAACTTCATAAAGCCCGATTTCAAATTTCAATAGAGATCAAAAAATAAGGAAATTTCTTTCCATCTATCTATGTATTACTAGTGGAAGATACTCTTAAAATAATTGAGTTTCATGAAAATCAACACTTAGAGCTGTAAATTAAGTCATAATCGAATAACTCATGCAAATGTGTGAATTAATGTGTTAGTCATTTCAACAATTTTCATTTTTACTACTAAAAAATATCAATTTGCGCAATTCAACTACTTCTTGAGTATTTGTCACCTTTCACTATTACATGTATTAAATAACTATGCCCTTCAAATATTAGATAGATAAAAAGAAATCACAATTTTTCTTTATTGACTTTAAATTTGAATTCTCTGAATTTTAATTTCACTTTATTAGGATTTAAGAGTAACTATTAGGTCAAGCTTGAGTAATCAACTGTGTGGATAAGGCACAAGATGCACAAAAGACATAATCTTGAAGGTTGTAAATGTAATATATATTATAGGTCATTTTCAGGAGGCAAAGTGTCTCACTTAAAAAAAAATCACACTTGAGCTCCTTGCTAGGATGCACAAAGTCAACTTTTTTTACACACAATGGAATTGTTAAGAGAAAAAACTAAAGGAATTGTTAAGAGAAAAAAGATCTCAAGCTCACTCAAGAACAAAATATTGAAAAGAAAAAAAAAACTAACAAACAAATTGAAGAGGAAATATATCAAACACTTGGTAGAGAGTTTTTCTGGAATTGTAGGACTACTTTTCTGCTTTTATTCATCACTAGTGATACTTTTTAAATAGACTTACAACTCAACTAAAATGCATAAATTAAGGGCACTAACTCAGTAGTGCTTTCAACTGAAATGAGAAACTTAGGGACCAAAAAACAATTACCCTAGACTAAGTCAAAAAGCAGTAAATAACTAAAGGAAAATTGCAGTAACTTTCTTTTTTTTGAATCACTTATTCAACATTCTCTCTCGATTCAAAATCACTGATACCAAGTAATGATATAAAGTATACATGCTTCTGATATAATAGTACTTTTGTGAATGTATCTGCTACTTGTTCATTAGTGTTGCAAAACTTTAATATGATCTCTTTTTTTTCCACCAGCTCATGAATAAAATGGAAGCGAATATCGATATGCTTTGTTCTTCCATGAAATGCAGGATTCCTAGTCATTACAATTGTGAATTTGTTGTCACAATAAATTTCCATTATTTTCTCTTGCTTATGGTTAAGATCAACCAAAATTCTCCTAAGCCAAATGCATTGGCAAGTTGAAGAAGTTGCTGTGATATACTCTGCCTCTGAAGACGACAATGTCATCATTACTTATTTATTCGAACTCCATGTTATTACGCCTGATCCAAGGCTGAAAGTGTTGCCTAATGTGCTCTTCCTATCATCTACCGATCCTCCCCAATCATTGTTAGTAAAGCCTAATAATATGAAATTTGAAACATGAGAATACCAAATACCATATTCCAATATTCCAGCAACATAGTGCAAAATTCTCTTTGCAGCACCAAAATGATGCTTTGATGGATCACTCATAAATCTTGAAATAACACCAACAAAGTATGAATATCTGGACGAGTATGAGAAAAATAAATTAAACTTCCAACTACACTTCTAAAACTTATTGTATTGGCTTGCCCAATACCATCTTCCTACTGCAACTTTTCATTCATATTCATAGGTGTTGCCGCAGATTTATAATTGACTAGGCCAAATCTTTTAAGAAGATCTGATGCATATTTATTTTGAGAAACAAATATTTTACCTTCTCCTTGTTTCACCTAAGCCCAAGGAAGTAATGCAACAAATTCAAATCTTTCATCTCCAATCTACTCATCATACTAGATTTATATTCAGTTACAATAGAGTGAGATGAACCCATATAAATTATATCATCAACATAGAGGCACACAACAAGAAGATCATTGTTACCTCGCTTCCTAAAGTACAGAGTAGACTCACTTTCACTCCTTTCAAACCCATTTTAAACAAAATAGAAATTGATTTTACCATACCAGGCACGTGGTGCTTGTTTCAATCCATAAAGAGCCTTTTTCAACTTGTACACATTTTCCTCTTGGCCACTAATTTCGAAACCTTGAGGTTGAGCAACATAAATCTCTTCCTTCCATTTCACCATTTAAGAATTCTGATTTAACATCAAGTTGACAAAGTGATCATTTCAGTTGAGCAGCCAAGGCAAAGATCGTTCTTACTGTTTCAAATAGAGCAACGGGGAAAAAGGTCTCTTCAAAATCAATACCTTATTGTTGCGAGTATCCCTTCGCGATAAGTCTTATCTTGTGCTTTTGTACACTCCCATCTGCATAATACTTTGTTTTGAAAATCCACTTTAAGCCAACAACATTTTTTTATTTGGCAAGTCGGTGAGCTGCTAGGTTTCATTTCTCTGTATTGCAATCAATTCCTCCTTCATCGTATTCTTCCATTCCACCTTTTCAATTACTTCTTCATAAAATATAGGATCTGAAAATAATAAAATCAAATTGACAAGACGGATTAGAATAGTTGGGATTCATTTTTATGGCTCTTGTTGATCTTCTTAGTGGAATTGGCTCAGCTGAAGGTTCTTCAAGTGTTGCAGATGTCTCTAGTAAGGATGGACATGTTATGGTATGGTACGGTATTTAAAATTTCGGTATAATAATTTTGATAGTTGATTTCTAAAAATACTATACCATTACCGTACTAAATTAATCGATATGATTCGATATTTTAAAGTTCGATTTCCATATTTTGCGGAAGTAAATTGGTAACCATAACTTATTTGGCTTCAACTTATATATACTCATCTAATAGAAAATTATGACTTCGGCTTTTCAAGATATGTCACAATTATATCATACTAACATCTTATATTATAAATATATTTAAAAAAAAGTATAAACAATTTCCTTCTTGAATCTATTATACAAAAAAAGTATTTCAATTAAAACAGAATAGTCAAAGTTTCAATGTTTAAATAACTAGTTTTGTACTAATACTATTTTATATATTTTTAGTATTATAATAATAATATGTATGAATTATATATCTACCTATATACTTCGGTATGATATTCGGTATTTCAGTATTTTTTTATAAACACCAAATACTAAAGTATTTTCAAAATCATATCAAATACCATACTACATACCATAATGCCAAAATCACGGTATCAAAAAATTCAGTTTCGATATGGTATTCGGTATATATCATACCATGTCCACCCCTAGTCTCTGGAGCAATTACTTCTTTAAGGGAATATGGGGCAAACTCTTGTTCTTCGTCTGGAGGGTCTTCAATGGATATTGAGATCTCCTATTGTACTTGTTTTTCACTCCAATTCCAACTTGAGTTTTCATCAAATACAACAATTTTTGCTAATTATCACTTTGCCACTAAGAGAGTTATACAACCTGTATGCTTTGGATTCAAGACAATAATCGATGAAAATATATTTTTGTGATTTTTCATCTATCTTTTAACGAGTTTGAGAGTTAACCAAAGCATAAGCAATATACCCAAAAAAATTTAAGTGGATTACCGAAGCACTTGTTCCTTTCCAAGCTTCATATGGTGTTTGATTCATCACGGCCTTTGTATGAGATAGGTTCAGTAGGTATACTGAGGTTGCAACTGCTTTTGTGCAGTATTGATTTGAAAATCCCTTGCCTTTCAGTACACTTCTTGCCATCTCGACAACGGTACGATTCTTGCGTTCAGCTACCCCATTTTGCTCCAGTGTGCGGGATGCAGTAAGTTCCCTGTGAATTTCAATTTTTTCAAAAAAATGGATAAATTCATTAGATGCCTTTTTGACAATAAATCAGAATTCTCGTGGAGAATAGGCGAATATACGAGATTATACTGACCAGTACATATGATTCGATTAAGGTGAACTCACTACCTTTATCAATTCAGATAGTTTTAATGCGCAATCCACTCTAATTCTCCACTAAAGCTTTATATTTTCTAAAGCTCTCAAAAGCTTCTGATTTGTATTATAGAAAATACACCTAGCTCATGTGACTGAAATCATATGTGATGAGTAAAAAATATCGACTTCCACCAAAAGATTCAGTATTCATTATACCACTCAAATCTGCATGAATTAATTCTAGGAAAGAAGAAACTCTCCAAGCCTTTCCAACAGGAAATGACTTCCTACTTTGCTTCCCATAAATACAACCTCCACATAAATAAAAAAGAATTAATTTTTGTAATCCAATGACCATACCTTTTTGTCCTAGCAACTTTAGGCCCTTGAAATTAAGATGCCCATACTTCAAATGCCATAATTCAGAGTCATTTTTTGCACCAGTAATCAAAGCAATTTTCCACATTTGAAACCTCTAGCGGAAATATTTTGTTTTCTGCCATGAGAACATTAACCATCGTTTGACTTGATTTTTTATCTTTAATAACGCATGCTCCATTATCAAACAAAAGTGAGCATCCACTAGCCATTAGTTGCCCAACACTCAATAAATTATGTGCCAAACTAAGAATAAATTGAACATCTTAAAGAAGTTTTACTTACCATGGATGCTTTTGATTGTTATTGTTCCTTTTCTTTCAGCCTGAAGGCCATTGTTATCTCCAAGATTGACAGTCGTTTTTTTCGACTCATCAAGTTCTTTGAAGATTGACTTCATGCCTGACATATGGTTGGAGCAACTGCTATCTACAAATCACATATCACTTGCAACTTCATTAGTATCGCGATAATCCATGAATAACTTACTTTATTCATTTATTGTCTCAGCATAATTTGCTTGTTTCTCCTTGTACCAGCAATCTGCTTGCACATGTCCGAACTTCTTATAATGATAATATTGTTTGCTGCTTCTATTGTCTCTTTGCCCATTGAAGTGCATTTGTTCAAAGCCTTTGCCCCGGCCTCAACCTCGGCTATTTCCACGAAATGCGCCTCTGCCGCTGCCTCGTCCTCTTTCTCCTGCTACCTTATCATGATCTCTTGAATTGGACGACTCTACCTTCAATTGAAATGATTTTTCTTCCTGCTTTTCTGCTGACCTGTTTATCCTTGCCTCACGGGCTTGTAAAGAACCCATTAATTCATCAAATGAAAAATTCGATAAGTCTTTGGACTCCTCAATTGCAGCCACAACATGATCAAATTTGAGTTAAACTCCTTAAATTTTTTTTATTAATATTATTATCAGTTATTTGGTCTCCGTATGATCTAATTTGACTAATAATAGCCATTACTCTAGACAAGAAATCTTGCACAGATTCATTTCCTTTCATGATTAAAGTTTTAAACTCATGCCGAAGAGTTTAGGGTTTTACAATTATTACTTTTTAAGAGCCTTGAAATTTAGTTTGCAAAATTCCATGATTGCCTTGAAGTGGTGGCTGCTGAAATTCGAGAAAACACCCTCTCATGGACTTCCTATTGAAGGAAGAACAATGCCTTTATGTCCTTCTTTCTATTTTCCTTTAGCCGCTGCTCTTCATCCAAATCTGCATATCCAGTTTTTATCAAGTCCCAAAGATCTTGTGACTTAAATAAAGTCTTCATCTTGATGCTTCAGAATTGATATCTTTGCCTGTAAAAATGGGGATGGCTGGTTGAGCTATATTCAGAGAACTTTCATTCGAAGCCATGGTGTTTTCCTTTTATTAGGTCTCTGAATCTAAACCTGACTCTAATACCACAAATGTTGGAGAAAAAAGATCTAAATCTCACTTAAGAACAAAATATTGAAAAGAAAATAAGAATCTAACAGATAAGTTGAAGAGGAAATATATCAAACACTTGGTAGAGAGTTTTTTTTGGAATTGCAGTACTACTTTTTCTTCTTTTATTCATCACTAGTGATGTCTTTTAAATAGGCTTACAACTCAACTAAAATGCAGAAATAAAAGGTACCAACTCAGTAGTGCTTTCAACTAAAATGAGAAATTTAAGGACCAAATAACAACTACCCTAGACTAAATCAAAAAGCAGTAAATAACTAAAGAAAAGTTGCAGTAACTTTTTCTTCTTTCTTTTTTTTTTTTTGAATCACTTATTCAACAGGAATTAGTATAACACTCCTAATTGAAAATTTTTGGAGATGTCCTAACATTTGGATATATTGAAACCCAAAAAAGTACTAGTACTGAGAATGTTTTTCTACCACAACGAACTGATCAAGATTTGCCACAAGATTCATAATAGAAAAAGGTGATAGCTTGGTGGAGTAAGAACAACGTGATTAAGTTGCAGGTTGAGATGATGATTGTCGTGTACTAATAAGAAGGACCTATGCATGTTTAGAAAGAAATTCACATACAGAGTTTATACCAAACTCACAGACTCATTTTGAGTGGAGGCCATAGTGCCGTCATCATAGATATTAGAGATATGAACAATTGTCGTCGCTGAAAAGAAAACTCTACCAATGGTTAAACAAACAACTCCAATGTGCTCACAGGCTGTTCAATGACATAAGCGACGTAACTTGAGAATTGGTAAAAAAAAAATGTGATTGAAGAAATGAATACCAAATATATGATGTGTCACTGCCATCTGGACCAACTTAGTACCATAACTGTTGAGATAAATATTGTACAAGTGATAATCTATATAAGAGGAAGAATGAAAAGTTATATTCAACAACCAGATCTTTAATAAATTTCCAAAAGAAGTTAAAGAAGTTAGCAATATTATGGGGGAACTAATCAAAAAACCTATTTCTGTAATAAAACTGGAGACTGTTTGAAAAACTATTTCACACATGCACCAGAAAACTTTGGAGAATTATAGTTGGCCTTAATTCAATATAGAAGGAACTGAAAATCGAGACAAGGAAAGTTGTCATTAAATAGGCACATGAAATTAGCTTAGTCAAACTGTGATTGAATTCTTAGAAAATATTGAACCAAGTTTTGGTTGGATATGGGGAACTACTAGACGGACACTTACTCCTATAAATATAACACGATATCAAATCTTTGGGTTTTAACCACAATCAATGGGAAAGACATCGGAGTGAGAGATCATCTACATCAAGAGGTCTTGAGAAGAAACAATTACTACAATAAAAGAACTTGGTTCTATCAAGATATATATATATACACACACACACATACATTTCTTGAGTTATGATAGTTAGTTTCTTTGTATAGTTTCAAAATAAGATCTTAATTACATTCTTAGCTGATTGTAGTAGGTGTTATTTTGTAGTTGCTGAAGAGTTGAGAAGAGATGACAGAAGAAGCCGGGGTTGTAATTGAAAACAGTTTCTAGGTGTACTAAAATAATTATAACATTAAATTACTCATTTAGAATAGAGTTCGAGGAAATACTATAAGTTGGGAGGTCGTGATTTTTGCTAGGGGGACAGGGCGGGTCACGTGTATGAGCCGAGTGTCCAGGCTCGTTAGACCCGATCAATTTAATTTTTTTTAAAAAGAATTTCTACTAGTTGTCCAATGACCATTTGGGCCAAAAACATGGCCATATTGGCCCTACCCCCTCCCAAAAAAAAAACACCCATACTCTTCTAAAATTTTATTTTAACCCCCAAATTTATTAAATTAAATTATGACCATATTTTTAAATTATAAATACCCCTCCATCTTTCTTTATTTTTTCCACAATTCTCTTCAAATTTGTTAATTATCTAAGTGCTATCAAGTTCTTTTTGTGAATTAGTTAATTATGTCGAGCAACTTCAAATTTCAATATTTATTTATGATTTACAATTATAATCGTCTGCTTTTACCTGACATTATTCAGTCATTCCATTTCTTAATTTTTTTAATTGTCATATTTAATTTTTATATTTAATTAATTTTATTTATTTTAATAAAATTTCATATGTAATTTTTTTAATATTTTTTAAAATTATGACTCCTAAAAAAGTATGGAGTATGTTTGTCCCTTTACTCCCAGTTACTGAAAAGAGTCGTAAAGATTCTAGTTCTGATGTTTGGCCTTCATAAGGCCATATTTCAGACAAAATTATCTGAAGTTAGGCGCAAATTTTCTATTTGATCTGGTGGATACATCTAAAGTTGTGCCCGAAGCAGATGAACTTTCAAAAATAATTTGACATCGAGTATAAATTAAATGACGACCACTAAAATGGATATTTGTGTGATCATTCGCACAAATACTCCTATTTTGGAATAATTTTCTTTTGTAAGTTTTACTTTAAAAAATTAAAAATTATAAAAATTGTCACATTTTAAGACAAGTTTTGTTTTCAATTTTTTCCAAAAGAAAAGAAAATTTATAAAAAATAAATATATATATATATCTTTTAATTTAGATTCTTCTAAATAAGCTAGTGATTTTAACCTTTTTTTTAAATATATAATTTTTTCTCTAGCTATATATATATATATATATATATATATTAAAATTTTGTTTGTTAGTTTAAAATAGTTGGCTAATATTTTTATCATTATATTTTATTTATATTTTTAAATGACTAAAAAAGAGAAAAAAAAAATCAACCTGAACTACCCATAAACTCCATGATCACACAATCTTCTCTAGACTTTCTCACATTTTTCTTAATCTGCAATACACTCACACACAATTAGGCCTGGGCATCGAGCCGAGCGAGTCGAGCCCGAGTTGAGTCCAACCGAGCCGAGTGTATACAAAGCTGAGTCGAGCTCGAGCCGAGCTAAGCTCAACCGAGCTTTTCTACATTTTGACCGAGCTCGAGCCGAGCCGAGTCAGATCTTTTTTTATCTAGACTTTTTTATATTTCTTGTAAATTTTATTTACCTAATTAATACTTATAGATCTCAAGACATTTTCTCAATAATTTAAAGAAATTATCCCCATCATAATAAAAGGATATCAAAGGATTATAAGTTGACAAATAATTAAAAAAAAATTTCTAATTGTAGGAAGAATATTAAAGATACGAATAACATTATATTTTTAAAAGATTAAAAAAAAAACAGAATGACATCTAACAACAATCAAATTGATAAATATGTATTATGTTTGATTTGACTTGATTTTAATAATTGAAAACTTGATTTGAATTTGATTATAATAAAAAATCGATCCAAACCGAATTATAAACATCCATATTAATATTGTACTTAAGTTACATTGTGGTTAAAAATTTACTAACATTGAATAATTATATAATATTAAATTAACATAGTATTTTAAATTAAATTTCTAATGTACTTCGTAATTGAGCTTAATGAAAGGATATTGTTCTTAAATCGAGCCAATGGAGCCGAGTTGAGTCAACTCAATCGAGCCCGAACTTTGACCGAGCCGAGCTTGATAGAGCTTTTATCGAGTCGAGTCGAGCCCAACCGAGCCAAAATTTAATTAAAACTGAGTTGAGCTGAGCCGAGCTTTTTTTAAAATGAGCCGAATCGAATCGAGCTAAATACGTGTGAGTTGAGCCGAGCTCCGAGCCAGCTCGGCTCTTTGCTCAGGCCTACACACAATTATATAATATAACATCACAAAAAAAAGGGAGGAACCACACAACACAACACACATGGCGGAGGATGAAAACAAAAAGGATTTTAAAACAAAAAAAACGAAGAAAAAAAACAACAAACAAAGGAGAAAAACAGACGAAGGAGAAAAGGAAAGAAAGAAAAGAAAAAGAAGAGAAGAAAGAAGAGAAGAGGGAAAAGAAAAAGAATAGAAAAGAATAGGAAAGAGAGGGCAGGAGACCAAAAAAAACCAAGAAAAAAAAACAGAGGAAGGAGAAAGGGAAAGAAAGAAAAGAAAAAGAAGAGAAAAAGTAGGTTTCTTTCATAAATTAACTTTCGCCAAAACATTGAAGAAATTCAAGAAGATTGTTCGAGGTTTATTTTGTGGTTTCGGTTGATTTTAAGATTTTGTACATTAAGGTTTGTTTTGTATTTTTATTGTCTTAATTGTTATACGACGAAACGCAAATTTTAAGTTTTTTATGTGCAAGTGCTAGTTTTATTATAATGTGATTAATTTTTCTATTTTATTTTAATATGTTCATTGATTTTAATAATAGCCATAGGCTATTTATATACTACTAATGGACGTCGTTGGCTAATTAAAAGGAATAGATCAAGATCTAAGAAATTTAACATGATATGAGTCATTAAAATAGTTGAAAATTGAAAATAAATACTCCAGGTTTAAAATTTCTTATCTTTTATTTTTATTTGTTTAAGTTGTTAGAAGCATCTTTACGCCTATAATAAAAATAGTTAAATTTAAGACACTCAAGACATTAGACAAAATTTTCTTTTGCATGTTTTATATTCGTAAATTTAGGTCGTGATTACACATCTTAGATACAAACATGTAGATAGAATGACAAGGTTCTGGTTACACATTTTGATCTAAATATCTTGTTAAAATAACAATCTTTAGTTTAACAATTTAGGTATAATACGCAGTTAGGGTTGCAATTATGCATCTTGAACGATGTATCTCGAATTTGGGGTCGCAACCTTGCATCTCAATTGAGACTAAATAAAGTTCAACAATATTTAAGCAAATCATAGGCATAATTAATATAAAGCACTATATTCAGGATTAATTTAAGCCTAAGTATAAGTTGATAAAGCAACTGTGCTAGAACCACGGGACTCGAGGGATGCCTAACACCTTTTCTTTGGTCAACAGAATTCTTTACCAGAATTTCTAGTTCGCAGACCAAAAAATAAAGATTCAATTTTCTTTTGATTGGGGATTCAGTAACGGTGACTTGGAACACCAAAACTCAATTCCAAATGGCAATGTTGTAAAATAAATAATCCCTTTTTAAAATATCATTTTAATTTTAAAAACTCTTTTCAAAATCCTTTTCTTAGTGGGATTGGTAAAAAAAGGGGGTGTGATGAATGGAGACTTCGCTGAGAATAATCTGAATTTGAGCTTTGTTATATTGGTTCATACTTGACTTTTATTATTATTATTATTATTATTATTATTATTATTATTATTATTATTATTATTATTATTAAAATCCTGGAAGAGGGAGAGGCAGTTATACCAACCCTGTTATAAGAATGGGTAGTAAAACTCTCATAAATGAGAAAAGCTCTCAAGCATCCTCATTTGGAGTATCATCCGGATCAATAAATATGGAAAATATTCCAAAGGACAGCCCATTATATGAGGCTTTGCAGTTATACATGCAAACTCAAGTCCCTCCAAACTTGCAAAGTAATACATATGCAAGTGTTACAATGGAAAATGCTGATGATAGCAAACATTGTGAAAGATGTCCAAAAAAGGAAGTTATACTCCTTATCGAAAATGTCGATATTGGACCAGACCCATGGAAACTCCTCCAGAGATATCTCTCTGACAACTTATATTTTCCCGGGCAGTCATACAAGACCCGAACTTATTATGAAAGGATTTTAACTGAAACAGGGAGCGTAGAGATATCTCACTTCCGAGACGCTAAAGACAAGAGAATTATAAATTTCTCAAAATTTATCATTAAACGGATTATATCCGGAGAAAATTGGGGGCTCTCCTCTATGAGGGAAAGACCCATCGAGTTAGAAAATGGGGCTAATATAATGGCCACCTACTGGGATTATATCCAGGCATTCAAATATACTCTTTATCATAACAATGACAAGCATAAACACACCTGGTTCATCAAAGTGTGTTCAAAGGTATTTGGGAATCATATTTCTAACTGGTTTATAACCTGGTGGTCCTATCACGGGCCGACTGTAGCCATTCTACCAAAATAATTCAAGGTATTATATGACCAATGGATGAATATTTCTCCAGACTTAGACTCATTATATCAAAAGTCGCAAGTCAGCTGGCCCGATAGAATTTTTCATTCCTTGGATTCATAAATGGATCCCGGAGTGCGGGTTCACCGATGAGCACATTCCATGTGTTTACAGGATATACCATAATAATTTTTGGGACAAAATGATAAGGATAAATCCTGAAACAGATCAACTATTTGGTCAAGAAACACTGGATATGATAGAAAAATGATTAAAGGAATATTCCTCTCAAAAGAATAATAGCAATATGGAGGATGCCCCGTTAAAACATATTGCCAGAAAGATAATGTATCAGTCTGATAATACAGAAGTAAAGCTTGATAAAATCGAAGAATATCTGCAACAAGTCAGACAGAATCTTATGGAACAAATTTCTGGGAAATCAGATAAAACTGATGCCTCTATGGACAGTCATAACAGTCAGTCCCTATACCAGGACTCCCAAAAGGAAGAAAGCACCAGCGCCGAGTCAATTTTAGTAGCAGCCGAAAAAATTATACAAGAAGAAAGAAATAAAGCGGATCAAGAAGATGAAGAATTCGCACGAAGGATGATAATCTTTCAGGGAAAAAGGCCAGCGAAATAATGAGACGGCCTTACAAGACAAAACGAAGGTTAAACATTCAAAGGAAAAAATGGGGATATGCTCCCGTGACCTCACAACAGTATAAATACTGTTGCTCCACAGTAAATTTACTGTTAACGGACCCACATGGGATCCGTTTTACTATTCATAGATTCCTTTTGTTTTCTTTTCGCCTATAAAAAGGCATTTGCTCAATTGTTTACAGCACCAAGTTTTTCTTTTAGATTTTAGTTTTTCATTCTCTCTCATAGTCTCCTCTCATCTCAATAGTTCTTCTTTTGTAATTCTCTGTAAACAAAATTTTTGTAAAGAAAAATCAGGATTTGCCTTAGTGGCTACGTACAGTTGCCCGGTGAAAAGGCCCGTTTATTGGAGTTGTTTAGGGCTGTTGTTATCCCGGGGAGCCCCTAAAAAGGTATCCTGTACACATGGTCTCAAGATCCGGCAGTATTCTTTGCCCAAACAGGCCCCATGCTTCGGTGAAAAATTACCATACAGCTATTAATCTATATACTAAATTTTTATACAGATCAGATAATAATCTCTCTTTGTTTTGATTCTTGTTTGAAGACAAGGGTATTATTTGGATAAGGTCTATCACCGTCGAGCGGACTACCGCCGGCAACGAAAGATCCTGTCTACATGATTATATATTTTGCTCCTTGGTTTATAACCACTTACATGCCTTTATACATTAAAGTTCTTGAAAGAACCTATCAAGAAAATAATGGCAATCTTATAACGAGTATTTATCCTCCACAAAACCCTTTTATTTTACCAAATAATACTGGTATTACTTTTGCTGCTTTTCAAAAATTTATTGATGATGATGTTGCTAGCAAAGGTATAAAGGAAATTAATAATTTGATTTCTCAAAATAATTATTTGTCTTTATATGTTAAAGTTTTGGGAGAACATATTAGTTCTCTTGATTCTAAGCTTGATTATTTAACTGAGCTGGTAAAGAAGATTGGTATTCCTCCTTCGTCTGACATGTCTATGGT
The DNA here is from genome assembly GCA_035772735.1 of Datura wrightii. Classification (NCBI taxonomy): domain Eukaryota; kingdom Viridiplantae; phylum Streptophyta; class Magnoliopsida; order Solanales; family Solanaceae; genus Datura; species Datura wrightii. Next base: position 112,308,110 of record JASDFA010000019.1, read on the forward strand.
GGTTCATTCTACTCACGTTATACCGAGTCAGCCTGAAACTTCTACAAGGCTAGAACCTTCTATTCAGAGACCTCCAGAGATTACTGGATTCAAGATTAAATCTAGGGAAGAATTAGAAAAGTTAGTCAATGAAAAACTAGCAGGTTTTAATCTTAAACCTTTGGAGCTCGCTTCTAAATTTGCGGAAAATATTTTAGATCCGTCAAAAGATTATAAGGAAGAAACCAGGTCTGAACTTAATAAGCTCAGAAAGTTGGGAAAAAGATATGGAGATATGCCTAGAATGGATACTTATTATTATCCTAGACCGACACCTCAAGATGTTTTGGTGGAAGAAAGGGATTGGAACCAGACCAACACCAGTTATAACGGTGATGCCATCTACGAATGGAATTTAGATGGTTTAACGGATAGACAGATTAGTATTCTGGTGCATCGTATGCTGATGTATTCTACGATCTGCAAAGCTACTTCTGATAAAAATACTGAAACGGTAATTTGCAGAATGATAGTAGCAGGATTCACCGGCCAATTAAGAGGTTGGTGGGATAACTTTATGACATCCGAGGAAAGAGCAGCAATCTATAACGCTGTTAAGTCTGAACCTGGAGTTGATAATCTAGGAAGAGCCTTAGTAGCAGGCAGACAAGATTGTGTCTACACCCTAGTACTTACTATTATCGAGCACTTTAGTGGCAGATTCACCAATATGTACGAAAATATTCGTACTTTATTAAACGGACTTAGATGCAAGCATCTGGGCGAATTTAGGTGGTATAAAGACACCTTTCTCAGTCGGGTCATGGACCTGCCCGAAAGTAAAAGTGATCATTGGAAGGGTAAATTTATTGATGGTTTACCACATCTATTCGCAGAAAGAGTAAGAAAAACTCTTCGTGGAAATAATGTCCAAATCATGTATAATACTTATACTTATGGACGTCTTATTGGAGTATGCACACAAGAAGGATTAAACTTGTGTAATGAATTAAAGCTGAATGCACAGCTTAAAAGACAGAGACTAACTGAAAAGAACCAGTTAGGAGATTTCTGTCAACAGTTCGGAATGGCAAGGGCTACCGCAACCTCTTCATTAAAAAAGAAGAATAGGAAAAATGATAAAGATGAATTTTACCAAAGGAAGGGTAAAAGACGACATCGTCGATCAAAAGAGGAAAGATATTTCCAAAGAAAACATCGCAAGGAAAAGAGATTTGTTAAAGACAGATCTGGAAGAGATTTAAATGATGTTAAGTGTTATAGGGCGGTCAATTTGGTCATATTGCCCCAAATTGTAAGAAAGAGCGGATCAAAGCTCTAGCCATGGATTTGGACGATAAATCCAAAGAACAGATTATGAAAATCATGGATGAAACTTCAGTCAGTGAAAATGAAAGTGATTATACTTCTTCCTCTGAGTCTGAAGCTTCTATTAAATTATTTGATTTACCTGATGATAATGGTTGTGATAAATGTGATACAGGTACAGGAAATTGTTCTTGTGACAACCTGGATTTTTATAAATTACAATCTCAATTTCAAAATAATTTTGAACTTAAACCTATCACTTCTGATAATATTTTAGAATTATTAAAAGAAGTCACTGATAATAATTTAAGAGAAAAAATTATCAGTATGGCCTCTATTTCAAAATCGGCAGATAAGCCTATTCAAAAAAGAGACATTTTGGAGGAAGTTCCATATTCTATGGCAGAAGTTCAAAAAAGACTTTTACAAAAGAACTCGCCACAAAATATGAATCTTCCCGGTTATACTTCTTCAATGGATGATTTAAAATATGAAGTTGAAAAATTAAAAAATGAGATTAAATCTCTTAAACAAAATCAAATGATTTTAGACCATCGAATGAACCAAATTGAAAAAATTACTATTAATGATAAAGGAAAAGGAGTTTTATTAAATGAAACAAATGATTTAAACGAAATCTCTGATTTCACAAAAGGGGCTATTTCTTCCCCTAATGATGATTTGTTTATAGGAATGATGCAAATAGTGACCTCTCATAAATGGTATGTTAAGTGCACTATTTTGATTGATAATAATTTTTCAGTTACCGAAACTGCGCTTATTGATAGCGGAGCAGACGTTAGCTGCATTCAAGAAGGGATAATTCCCTCCAGGTATTTTCAAAAAACATCCCATAAAGTTAGCTCAGCTAGTGGAAATATGATGAAAATTGATTATAAATTACCAAATGCATATATTTGTAAACAGAAAGTATGTATTCCTCATTTCTTCATTTTGGTAAAAGATAAAATGTTCCCTCCTATTATATTAGGAACCCCGTTTATTCAAGCTATATATCCTCTTACTAGAGTCGACAATACGGGTTTTGAAGGTACTTATATGGGAAAAACAATTTCGTTTCAGTTTATAACTGAACCATTAGAGCGTAATATTAATGCTTTAATTGATAAAAAGATTTTTCATATGAATTCTTTACAACATGAGATTTACAGCATGACCATTAATGACGCTCTATTATCGGCAAAAGTTCAAGAAAAAATAAAAGTAATTTCTGAACAATTTGCTGTTTCTATTTGTGCTGATCATCCCAGTGCCTTTTGGGATCGAAAGAAGCATATTGTTTCTCTTCCATATGAAGAGGCCTTTAATGAAGAAAATATTCCTACTAAGTCCCGGCCTTGCCAGATGAATACTCAACTGGTAGAATTTTGTAAACAAGAAATTGATAATCTTTTACAAAAGGGCCTCATTAAACCGTCTAAGTCACCTTGGTCTTGCACAGCCTTTTATGTCAATAATGCTGCAAAAAAGGAAAGAGGAACGCCAAGGTTAGTAATCAATTATAAGCCTCTTAATAAAGTATTAAAATGGATTAGATACCCAATCCCAAATAAAAGGGATTTACTGACCCGTTTATATGATGCAAATATATTTTCGAAATTCGATTTAAAATCAGGATATTGGCAGATTCAATTATTTAAAGAACATACTTATAGAACTGCTTTTAATGTACCTTTTGGTCAGTATGAATGGAACGTTATACCTTTTGGCCTAAAGAATGCTCCTTCTGAATTTCAAAAAATTATGAATGACATTTTTAATCCTTATATGGATTTTATAATAGTTTACATTGATGATATTTTAATATATTCAAAAACTCTAGAGTTGCATTATCAGCATCTTGATATCTTTAAAAAGGTTGTTATACAAAACGGATTAGTTATTTCCAAACCAAAAATGAGTTTATTCCAGACTAATATCAGATTTCTTGGACATTATATTTGCCAAGGGAAAATAACTCCTATTCAAAGAGCTATAGAATTCGCTTCTAAATTTCCAGATGTAATATCTGATAGAACTCAATTACAGCGATTTCTGGGAAGTGTTAATTATATATCACCTTTTATAAAGGATTTATCCAAATACTTAGCCCCGTTATATGAAAGGCTAAAAAAGGGCTATAAAGAGCCTTGGAATGATATCCATACTCATATTGTTAAACAGGTTAAGAAAAGGGTTATCACGTTGCCTTGTCTAACCCTCGCTAATCCAGCTTGGAAGAAAATTATAGAGACCGATGCCTCTAATATTGGTTTCGGTGGTATTCTTAAGCAAATTAATCCCAATGATAATCGGGAGTATCTCATAAGATATTATTCGGGAAAATGGACTACAGCCCAACAAAAATATGCTACTGTAGCCCATGAAATGCTCATTATTGTTAAATGTGTTCTGAAATTTCAAGATGATTTATATAATCAAAAGTTTTTAATCAGAACAGACGCTCAAGTAGTGAAATTTATGTTTAATAAAGATTTCAAGCATGATGCTTCAAAATTAATATTTGCAAGATGGCAAGCCCAACTAGCTCCATTTGATTTCGAAATCGAGTATAAAAAGGGAGTTGAAAATTCCTTACCCGATTTTCTCACTAGAGAATATTTAAATGAAGATTCTCCTTAAAAGAACTAACGATTGTTATGTTTGCAGGATGAGGCCAAATTGGCCACTCCCATCCTCCTACAGAGGAGGAGGAAGAGGAAGAGGACAAAATCCTGGAAGAGGGAGAGGCAGTTATACCAACCCTGTTATAAGAATGGGTAGTAAAACTCTCATAAATGAGAAAAGCTCTCAAGCATCCTCATCTGGAGTATCATCCGGATCAATAAATATGGAAAATATTCCAAAGGACAGCCCATTATATGAGGCTTTGCAGTTATACATGCAAACTCAAGTCCCTCCAAACTTGCAAAGTAATACATATGCAAGTGTTACAATGGAAAATGCTGATGATAGCAAACATTGTGAAAGATGTCCAAAAAAGGAAGTTATACTCCTTATCAAAAATGTCGATATTGGACCAGACCCATGGAAACTCCTCCAGAGATATCTCTCTGACAACTTATATTTTCCCGGGCAGTCATACAAGACCCGAACTTATTATGAAAGGATTTTAACTGAAACAGGAAGCGTAGAGATATCTCACTTCCGAGACGCTAAAGACAAGAGAATTATAAATTTCTCAAAATTTATCATTAAACGGATTATATCCGGAGAAAATTGGGGGCTCTCCTCTATGAGGGAAAGACCCATCGAGTTAGAAAATGGGGCTAATATAATGGCCACCTACTGGGATTATATCCAGGCATTCAAATATATTCTTTATCATAACAATGACAAGCATAAACACACCTGGTTCATCAAAGTGTGTTCAAAGGTATTTGGGAATCATATTCCTAACTGGTTTATAACCTGGTGGTCCTATCACGGGCCGACTGTAGCCATTCTACCAAAATAATTCAAGGTATTATATGACCAATGGATGAATATTTCTCCAGACTTAGACTCATTATATCAAAAGTCGCAAGTCAGCTGGCCCGATAGAATTTTCCATTCCTTGGATTCATAAATGGATCCCGGAGTGCGGGTTCACCGATGAGCACATTCCATGTGTTTACAGGATATACCATAATAATTTTTGGGACAAAATGATAAGGATAAATCCTGAAACAGATCAACTATTTGGTCAAGAAACACTGGATATGATAGAAAAACGATTAAAGGAATATTCCTCTCAAAAGAATAATAGCAACATGGAGGATGCCCCGTTAAAACATATTGCCAGAAAGATAATGTATCAGTCTGATAATACAGAAGTAAAGCTTGATAAAATCGAAGAATATCTGCAACAAGTCAGACAGAATCTTATGGAACAAATTTCTGGGAAATCAGATAAAACTGATGCCTCTATGGACAGTCATAACAGTCAGTCCCTATACCAGGACTCCCAAAAGGAAGAAAGCACCAGCGCCGAGTCAATTTTAGCAGCGGCCGAAAAAATTATACAAGAAGAAAGAAATAAAGCGGATCAAGAAGATGAAGAATTCGCACGAAGGATGATAATCTTTCAGGGAAAAAGGCCAGCGAAATAATGAGACGGCCTTACAAGACAAAACGAAGGTTAAACATTCAAAGGAAAAAATGGGGATATGCTCCCGTGACCTCACAACAGTATAAATACTGTTGCTCCACAGTAAATTTACTGTTAACGGACCCACATGGGATCCGTTTTACTATTCATAGATTCCTTTTGTTTTCTTTTCGCCTATAAAAAGGCATTTGCTCAATTGTTTACAGCACCAAGTTTTTCTTTCAGATTTTAGTTTTTCATTCTCTCTCATAGTCTCCTCTCATCTCAATAGTTCTTCTTTTGTAATTCTCTGTAAACAAAATTTTTGTAAAGAAAAATCAAGAAAACCGTCCAACTTTGGGCACAAATCAGGTGTTCTCAGGTATTATTTATATTTCAAGTTATACTATTTTTATTCCGATGACCGGACTTATAGTCGGCTAAACATCTATCTATGTTGAATACCATGCTGCTTGAATCTCCATAAATATGAACTAGACTTTATTAAAATCAAGAGATTTTATTATGTGAACTTTAAAGATTTAGTGTTAGTGTTGATAGCTTGGTTCGGAGATGGTGGTACAGTCGGCAAGAATACTGTAGATCTTGGATTTGCCTTAGTGGCTACGTACAGTTGCCCGGTGAAAAGGCCCGTTTATTGGAGTTGTTTAGGGCTGTTGTTATCCCGGGGAGCCCCTAAAAAGGTATCCTGTACACATGGTCTCAAGATCCGGCAGTATTCTTTGCCCAGACAGGTCCCATGCTTCGGTGAAAAATTACCATACAGCTATTAATCTATATACTAAATTTTTATACAGATCAGATAATAATCTCTCTTTGTTTTGATTCTTGTTTGAAGACAAGGGTATTATTTGGATAAGGTCTATCACCGTCGAGCGGACTACCGCCGGCAACGAAAGATCCTGTACTAATATTATTATTATTATTATTATTATTATTATTATTATTATTATTATTATTATTATTATTATTATTATTATTATTATTACTATAGTTGTTGTTATTACTATTATTATTATTATTATAGTTGTTGTTATTACTATTATTATTATTATAGTTGTTGTTATTACTATTATTATTATTATTATTATTACTACTACTACTATTATTATTGTCATTGAATATTTTGTATATGTTGGTCTAATGTGCTACTTGCTCATTTATTTATAACTTTGATATTATTTGAACTGTGATATAACTGTATTCTCTGGCACACCCTTTGAGTCTTCAATAATACATTTTGCACACAATCATGGAAATTGCAACTACGCACCCCGCTTCGATTGAGATAAAGTCAGTGGACTTCTGGTTCCTGGTGAAGAATTTATAGTCACACATGTTTAGGATGGGGAGGACCCACAACAAAGCTGAAAAATATTGCTACCGGTACGTTGCCCCTCCCCGACTCGATTGTCCGCTCGTTTTACAGCTAGTCTAGATATCTTTTTTTAATAGGATCAACACTAGCAAAACTTGAAACAAAAATGTACTATCCCTAGTAGGCTTCACTTTGCTTGCATCATCTGTATTTGATTCAGTGGAGCTCGGAATAGGGGGTCGTACTCTTCTAGGGCAGGTACCCAATTTTTCATGGACCAACATATGCATCCTATATGCCATTTGTAATATTATTTAGAATAACCTGTTGTTGACCGGCTTTTAGGATTATTAATGGAATTAAAAAGAGATTTTTAAAATTTATTTTATATCCTTTTTAATAAACAGCTCGAAAGGTTTTGAACTTTTGCTTTTTCACAAAAATGTTCCTTAATAGGATCGAGTTTTTCAAAAAATTTATATAAATATTTTTTTTCTAAAACTTTACAAAAAAAGTTCCTTATTCAAAAATCCAAAAAAAAAGAGAAAAATTTATTTCTATTCAAAAATAAAGTTTTATTTACTCTACTTCTGATCTTGATGAACTATACGTCACCTGATTCTCACCTCAATGAGATATGTAGATAACTTTCTTCGGGTTCAGTGATTCTTATTTTAAAAAATTATAAGAAAAGAAGGTATTTTTTTTCTTATTCAAAAAACCAAAAAAGAAATTTGTTACTTATTCAAAGTCCAAAAAAAAAGTTTGTTTATTTACTTTACTTTTGATGTTCACGAACTACCTTCACCTGATTCTCACCTTAATGAGATATGTAGACAACTTTCTTCGGGTTCGGTGATCCTTACTAAAAAAAATTATAAAATAAAATATATTTTTTTAATTATTCAAAAAACCCAAAAATTTTTTTGATTACTTATCCAAAGCCCAAAAAAATTTATTTATTTAATTTACTTCTGATGCTGATCATGAACTACACACGCCAGACTTTCTCATCGATGAGATACGTAGGCAGCCCTCCTCGGATTCGGTGATCCTTATTCAGAAGTTTATGAAAAGAAGGTTTTTCTTTTTTATCATAACAATCCAAAAAAAAGTTGTTATTTCTTATTCAAAAATTAAAAACAGAGTTTGTTTATCTAGCCTGATTCTCGTATCAACAAGATATGTAGGCAATCCTTTGTTTGAGTTCAGTCTGTTAGAGTGGGTTAAAGTCCTACATTGGTTGGGGAATGGACTGGTAGTTTGTTTATATGGACTTGGGCAATCCTCCCCTCATGAGCTAGCTTTTGAGGTTGAGTTAGGCCCAGGTGCCATATCTTTACATGGTATCAGAGCCAGGTCCATTCCGTTTGGGCTCCCAGTCCACACTCCAGTTGGGCCTGGGTGTGAAGGGGAGTGTTAGAGTGGGTTAAAGTCCCACATTGGTTGGGGAATGGACTGGTAGTTTGTTTATATGGACTTGGGCAATCCTCCCCTCATGAGCTAGCTTTTGAGGTTGAGTTAGGCCCAGGTGCCATATCTTTACACAGTCCACCTTAAAAAATAAAGATAAAAAAAATATAATCTTTGACTTGGTTGGTACCAATATATTTAGAAGTATGCATGAAAAAGAAACAAGTGTTAAGTGAATTGACATGATATAAAGAACCAACTTTATTTGTGAACCATAAATTCTTTTGATACCTCTTAATTGTACTTAAGTTTTACTTGAGAAATTCTCTCTCTTAAAGTCAGGGTTAAAGTAAATCAGACCTCATTGTTTCATGTGCATTGTGTGATGAGCTTTAGATTGAAAATTCGATGACATTACTTTGTTGATCTAGAACTTGGACCAAATATTTGTTAAGGAGAAATTTTGAGTAACATTTGATTTGGAAAAGAATAGTAGGTGTTGATCGGATTGTCCCTTTGAAGCCTACAAATCACATGTGATCCTTAGAGTTCTCCTTTTGAGCCTAAAGCCTTTTTATATGGATAACCACATCTTAGTTATATCCTTTTAAGTGCATAAATGCACTACCCCTTTTGGCTTCACCTCCCTGAGCGCATTGACAAAGATTTAACTTAGGTGACGAAGAAAAGATAAATGATGCAAAAGTCCCCAAAATAAATAAATAAATAAAATTTAAAAAAAAACTGCAGAAAAGAAGGAGAAATTCTGCAGACAAGAAAAGAAAAGAATTCCAAAAAAGAAACTCCAACAAGGAGTGAAGCCTCCAAAAACTCCAAAAAAGAAACTCCAACAAGGAGTGAAGACTCAAAAAACAAGAAACAAAAAATCATTTTAGAAGAAAAGTCAAAGAAAAAAATAAAAGAGAAGCAACACCAAAACAACTGAAGATCAAGTTTGAAAATGCAAAACATTGAGAGCATAGTGTCATGCTTAAGGAGGGAAAAATCATTCTATCCCAAATGAATATCCTACCCATCCCTAAGCCTACATTACAAGCCACTAACAAGTCTTACTTGATTTCATTTCGAGTATAATATCTACATAAAGGTCAGGCATATGGTAATCTCAATAGTATGCATTGAAACATGAGTATGTTTGAGGTACCATTTGAAACTATAAGAATTACATCTAAGTTGACCCTGAGTTTTTTCAAAAAGAACTAGTGGTTATTCCTATGCATAATACTAATTAATGGTAGAAACTAAATTCAAGACATATTCAATCAATAAATTAATTTTCTCCCTTTATTTCTTTTTCCAACATTCTTTATAAAGGACCTTCAAAAAAAAAAGAAGAAAAAAAACCTTCATGTTCTATGAACTACGTTTGACCTGATTCATGCTATGGTACATAGGCAGCCCTACTATGGGGCTCGATCTCATAAAAAAATTATTATCCCTAAAAATTAAAAATTGGGCAATTTTTATTTTTTAGAAATTCTATTTAAAAAAAAGATTGAAAAGAGTTTCAAAGTTCCTCTATCTCAAAAACTTAGGTCTATTTCTTCTTCTTGGCTTCACAGGATACGGCATCCCCTTGTTGCATCATAGGGAACAAAAAAAATCTCTTTTCTTTTCTATGGCTTCAAGGGTACGACATCCCCTGATTGTATTTTAGGAAACAATAACCCCTATTTTCTTTTCTATAGCTTTTTTGGGTATGACATCCACTGGTTGCATCTTAAGGAAAAAAGTCCCTATGTTTTTCAACATTGCTTCACAGGGTACGACATCCCTGGTTTCATCTTAGGGAACAAAAATTTCTAATTTTTTTCATGGCTTCATAGGGTACAACATCCCCTGGTTGCATTTTAGGGAACAAAACCCCTATCTTCCTTTCATGGCTTCACAGGGTACGACATTCGCTAGTTGCATCTTAGGGAAAAATAACCCCTATCTTTTTTTTCATGACTTCAAAGGATACAACATCCCTTGGTTACATTTTAGGGAACAAAAACCCCTATTCTCTTTTTTTTGTCATAGCTTAATAGGGTACGACATTTTCTGATTATACTTTAGGGAACAAAAATCCCTATTCTCTTTTCTTGGCTTCACAGGATATGGCATTGCCTGGTTGCTTTTAGGGAAAAAGATTCCTATTTTCTTTTTATGACTTCACAGGGTACAACATATTGGGTCCATTCTCAGCCTCGATAAAGTCCATCTTATTGCAATAGAAATGAACAAGAATAAATAAATTTTGGCTAATGTGATAAAGGTTGATTGCATTTTAGGGAACAAAACTCATATTTTTTTTGGACTTCACAGGGTACAACATCTCCTTGTTGTAGTTTAGGAAACAAAAAATTCCTATTCTTTTTCTTTTTTTATGGCTTCACAGGGTACGACATTCCCTGGTTGCATTTTAGGGAACAAACTCCTATCCTCTTTTCATGACTTCACAGGGTATGACATCCCCTGGTAGCAAAAAAAAATTAGAAAACTATTTTCTTCTTCACGACTTCATAGGGTACGACATCGCTTGGTTGCATTTTAGAGAACAAACACCCTATATTTATTTTATTTTTCATGTCTAGTTAAAATTTTGTCATTTCCTTCTATTCTATTATAGAAGTTAGTTTATAATTTTACTAATAACTCACAAAATTTTCCTAGTGCAAATTGGGACAGAAAAATTTTATTTGTTTTTGTTTGTCGTTGGCGGCTTGCAGATTTATTTGAAAAGCTCAGATTTGATGTTCAAGAATATTTAATCTCAAAGGCAGTTAGAATCAGCTTTGGTACCGCGCATGTAGTGGTCTAGCATCTCAAGATTCATCTTTTTAGCTTAAGTTTAATCAAGAAATAAGAATCGAAGGATATCAAATGAATTGTCATTTGGGAAAGCGTCAACGACTCAATCCAAGTAGCAAGTTCAAGTCTCAAATCCTAATTTTAAGATTAAATTTTGAGATCAAGGTACCCACCGAAAGAAGATGTTGTGATAACTGAAGATCCAAACAAAGACTAGAAAGAAGAGAGAAAAGATAAGTATAGTAGACAGGATCTTCTATTTTTTATTTTTGATGTATAACAGTAGCCACGGATCGGAACCTCAACGGGACCTCACTCGACTCTTCAACTCATCCTGATTTCATTCATCCATCTAGTTGAACTACACGTGACCTAGTTCTCTTATTACCCAAGATATGTAGGTTGTCCAAAGCCAGTCGGTCGCACCTCTTTAATTTTTTTATTATTTTTCGCACTTTTTATGGTTTGGTCAAAAATCAGTCACGTTGTTTACTTCTTTGCCTGAAAATTCTCCATGTTTGTAGCAAAGAGGGCCATAATGTAAACACCTAATTTTTTATCTAACCAAAGATTTTACACCATTTTAATATTTAAATATTTATTTTTGGTCTAAATTAAATATTTTAAGTTACTTTACAAAATCAAAAACTACAAAAATGTCACATTTTAGGATAAGTTTTGTTTTATTTTTTTTCAATATATATATATTTCTTTTGATTTAGATTCTAATAAAATAAGCTAGTTTAATATTTTCTTAAATATATATTTATGTTCTCTAGCTATTTTTGTTAATTTAAAATAGCAAGCTAATATTTTATTTATATTTTTAAATGACAAAAGAAATAAAAATTAAAAAAAAATTCAATCTAAACTACCCATAAATCCACGATCACACAACCTTAGCTTCTTCACACTTCCTCACATTCCACGCACACACAATTATATAATACACATATATTACAAAACAAGGAGGGAGGAACCACACAACACAACACATGTGGGGGAGGAAAAAAACATAAAGGTTAAAGAAAAAGAGAGAGAGGACAGGAGACAAAAAAAAAAAAAAAAAGCAAACAAAGGAAAAAAACAGACGGAGAAAGGGAAAAGAAAAGAAAAGAAAAGAAGAGAAGAAAGAAGAGAAGAGGGAAAAGAAAAAGAAAAGAAAAAGTAAGGTTTCTTTCATGAATTAACTTTCGCCAAGAGATTGAAGAAACTCAGTAAATTTATTGGAGGTTTGTTTCGTGGTTTTGGTTGATATTAAAATTTTCTATATTAAGGTCCATTTTTTACTTATGTTGTCTTAATTGTTACATGACGAAATGCAATTTTCAAGCTCTTTGTGTGCTAGTGTTAGTTTCATTATAATGTAATTGATTTTTTTATTTTTTTATTGATTTTAATAATAGCCACGAACTATTTATATTCGATTAATGGAGATTGTTGGCTAATTAAAACAGTTGAAAATTGGCATCTAGAACCATCTCTACACAAGTATTGAGGGCCAAGTAAAATAAAAATCCTAGCCGTCGGAGCACCTAGTTTGCCTAATCGGAATACCTTTCCTGTCACTAAATACAGTGGTGATGGCCACCTTCTCCACAGGACAACCTCCCCCGGCAGAGGAGGTCAAGTCCCCATTGAATTTTGTTGTTACTTTGTGACCTATGCCTATCCAAACCAAGCTTATTCCTATGAAACCAATCACTTATTTGCATGGAGAGCCTAGGGTGATATAGGAGGAAGATGAGATTAATCAGATGACCATCAAGGAGAATTTATAATATGTGGTCATTGGTAAGTTATCTTATGGATGGCCAGATATTCATGACCTGCGAACATTGATTCCCAAGAAATGCAATATGAAAGGGGAATATAATATTGGAGTTTTGAATAATAGACACATTTTGATCAGAGCATCAAATATGAAGGATTATGTCACGTTGCTATCAAAACTAGTATGCTATTTGACTCATAAGCAATGAATGTACACGATGAGAGCACTGAAGTAAGATCCATTATTTGATCCTGACGAAGAGACTACAACTGCTATTCCATGGATATCCTAATCATCTCTACCACCAAACTTTTTCATGAAGGAGGCAATCTTCTCTTTGGCAGAGGCTATTGGGAAGCCACTTCAAGTGGATATGGCCACCAAGAATCAGACTAAGTCAAGTTATGCTCGTGTAAAAGTGGAGGTGGACCTATTAGGGGAATTCCTTAAAATAATCAACATAGTCATGAGAAAACAATCAGGAGAGGTAATTGAGAAGTGGATCAAAATCAATTATGATTATGTTCCAACATACTACAAGACATGCAAAATTCAAGGTCACAATGAACAGGAGTGTTATATGCTACATCCAGAATTATTTCCTGGGGATGAAGATGAGGAAAGAAGGAATAATAAGAGAGAGGACCCCCTAGAGCACAAGCATAAATACAACCAGCAATTAGGAGGAGGAGAAGGGAAGCAGAAGGAGGGGAATTCCTATCAGATACAGAGAAATAAGAAGAGGAGGGGAGCAGGACCAAATCAAGAAGGAGGAAACAAGCACAAAGAAAAGAGATGAGAATAAAGACAACAACACAAGGAATCAACACAAAACATTGGCAATCGATTTGAGGCTCTAATAGAGAAAGATCAGGAAGAAGAGAGTACAAATTCATAAACAAGGAAAGAACAAGGGAATACTAAGATGGACAGGAAGGAACGGGATGCTGAGGTAACTAGAGCAGAAGAGGTTACCAACAATAGTAAGAAGGTTGATGAAGGAGGAAGACATCAACAGTAATGGTGATCTGGGAAGCAAATGGTACAAATAGAGAGACCCAGGCGGGGGGAATATGAAAAAGATCCAGTAGACAAAGAACTGGAGGAAAGGGGAATCACAGACATACAGATATCAACTGACCTACAAAATCAGCAAAGGAAGGGGGAGTACAATGAGGAGGATTGGAGGAAAATATAAGTACTATAGGAAGATCAGAAGATTTATCTCCAAGGCACATTGCTGAAATGAAAGCAGGAACAAAGAAAAGCAAAGGCCAGTTGGTAGTACCTTTACAAGTACAAACAAGAAGAAGTAAGGAGAGATCAAAAAGTAGTGATCAATGATAGACAAAATCATCTTTTGGAACATAAGATTTGTTAATACTCAAAATACATTTGGCAAGTTGACTGGTTTGAACAAAAGATATCATTATTCATTTATAGCCCTTATGGAACCTTTTCAAGATTTTGGAAGACTAGAACAATTTAAAAGAAAGCTGGGGTAGAACATGGTGTAGCCAATAGCTGCTCTAAAATATGGATTTTATGGAAAGAGGAATGGGAAGAATAAGTGGAGCTAGACACTCATCAGTAGATTACAATGAAATTTAAAGCTAATGGCAAAAGCTTTAGGATTTCATCAATGTATGCTAGATGTAGTGCTCTGAAAAGGTTGGACCTATGGGAGAATTTAAAGATAGTGGCTCATCACAATAGTGATCCCTGGATTGTGGGGGGAGACTTTAATGTAATCCTTTATGAAGAGGAAAAGCAGGGAGAACTGGTTTTTGCTCAAAGTGAAGCTATGGATTTTGCAAATTGCTTGAACAATTGTGCATTTAAGGAAATTAATTATTATGGTAGCAAATTTACTTGGTGGAATGGTAGAATAGAGGAGGGCTGTATTTTTAAGAGGTTAGATAGAGTCCTGGGAAATCAAGAGTTTTTTTATATTATGCCATCAAGTGAAGTTCATCACCTAATCAGGCAAGGGTTAGATCATGCTCCCCTACATGTTATTTGCAATTTAGAAGAGGAGGTCACAGTCAAGACATTTAAATTTCTTAATTTCTAGACCAAGCATGGCCAGTTTAAGAAAATAGTGGAAGACAACTGAAAAATGGATTTTACGGGGAGCCCTTTTCAGTTTTTCAAAGCAAAGATCCAGAAAATAAAAAGAACACTGACAGTATGGAGTAAATAGACCTTTGGGAATATATTCCGGCAAATAGCCACTTTAGAGGACACAATAAAAGTGATAGAAATGTAGTTGGAGGTCATGCCCACACAGACAAATAGGATGCTATTAATGAAGGCTGAAGCTAAACTCAAGAGGTAAGGTGCATAGAAGAGGAGTACTGGCAGCAAAAAGCAGGCGTGAAGTGATTTAAAAATGGGGACAATAATTCAAAATTCTTTCATATTTATGTCAAAAAGAAGGAGAAGAAAGTTGCACATTAGGGAAATTAAGAACAGTCAGGGAGAGGTGTTGTCATCTTATAAGATATATGAAAAGAGGCTATTTTATTTTTTGAAAATCATTTCAGAGATGAAGGTACCAATGATGCTGCTGATTTGATGGATACCATCCCTAAGCTAATTACTCCTGAGTTGAATGAGAATATGACAAGATTGTCTAGTGAAGAGGAAGTCGAGAATGTGGTTTTTGAGTTGAATGGGGATAGTACAAGTGGCCTGGATGGTTTCTCAGGGAGTTTCTTCTAGAATTGTTGGGACATTATTGGTAATGATATTGCAAATATGGTGAAAGCTTTTTTCTGTGGACTGGAGATCTCAAGGTTCATTACACATACTAACCTAATCCTAATTCCTAAAAAGGAGAAAGCTGAAAGTTTCACTGATTACAGACTAATCAGCCTTAGTACATTTTCTAATAGGATCATATGTAGAGTGTTACATGGAAGATTAGTGGAATGTTTACCAATGATAATATCCAAGAATCAAACTGGATTTATCAAAGGTAGAAGTATAACAGAGGATGTCCTGTTGGCTCAGGAAATCATTAGGGATATGAGCCTAAGGAAGAGATGAAAAAATGTTGTGGTAAAGCTGGACATAGCTAAGGCATATGATAGGGTATCATAGGTATTTCTAACCAAGGTATTAAGAAAGTTTTATTTCTCAGAGGTGATAGTTGATATGGTGTGGAAATTGATCTCTAGAAACTGGTACTCAATGCTGATTAATGGTAAATCTACTAATTTCTTCAAATCAACTAGAGGCTTGAAACAGGGGGACCTTGTATCCCCAACTTTATTTATAATTGCAGCTGAGGTATTGGCCAGAGGGTTAAATAAGTTACATGAGGATGCTGATTACAAAGGATATGGATTTGCCTAAATGGAGTCCAAAAATAAATCATATATCCTATGCTTATGACACAATTCTGTTTAGCTCTGGAGACAAAAAGCCAGTCAAGAAGACGGTGAAGGTATTGGTAGATTATGAGCAGATCTTTAGACAGATGATTAATAGAGCTAAAAGTTTCTTCCACTTGCATGAAAAACCCCTATAGCTTTGGGAGCTAAGTTGAGAAGATGGAATGGCATTAACCAGAGAGTTTTTCCCCTAACCTATTTGGGGTGTCCAGTGTTCCATGGGAGAAAGAGGAAGTTACATTTTGAAGATCTTATCAGGAAGATAGCAAGGAGAATCATGTCATAATAAAATAAGTGGCTATCATATGGAGGTAGATATATTCTAATATCTCATGTCCTCCAATCCATGCATGTATACTTACTATCAGCTATGAATCCTCCAAAAGAATTTGTTGATCAGATTCATAAGATGTTAACAAGTTTTTTTGGATTAAGATAGGAGGAGTTAAAGGAAAACATTGAATATCCTGGGAGGAGATGAGCTATGCAAAGGAGGAAGGAGGAGTAGGATTCAAATCTTTACATGATGTACCTAAGGCTTTAATGGCTAAGCTTTGGTGGAATTTCAAGACCTCCACCTCATCTTTATGGAGTTATTTCATGTGGAATAAGCAGTAAGAAGGTTCACCCCATTCTTACACATGGGAGAGGATCTTCATACATTTGGAGGAAGATGGTGCAAATAAAAGAGGAAATGGAACATGACACATGGTGGCAAATCAAGGCTGGAATTGCTAGTTTCTAGTATGATAATTGGACACAACAAGGTGCACTATACTACATAGAGGAAGCTGGTGTGATGGAAGAGGAATTAGAGGTGAAGGAGTTTATATAAAATGGGGCTTGGAATATAGAAAAGTTAAAAGGAAGAATCTTTGAGGAGATAACTAAATCATGTTGTAGAAGCTATCAGGCCGGAAGATAAGTATGAAAAGACAGGGCTTGGTGGATGGGTAATTCAAATAGAGTATTTACTGCCAATTCAGGTTTTCAGAATATGAGGAAGAGGAGACAGGAGAGATGATGAGCCAATAAAATATAGATCAAAGGATTGCCATTTAAAATTTATTTTTTTATGTGGAGGCTGTGGAAAGGAAGAATAACAACTGATGATAACTTGAGGAAAATGAATCTTCAGATTACCTCTAGATGCTATTGTTGTGAAGTTCATGAACAGGAGACTATGAATCATCTTTTTCTGACAGCTCCCATAGCTCAAAAATTGTAGAAGCAGTTTGCTAATTGTGCAAGGGTGAAAGTAGAAGAAAGACATTGACATCAGCTAATAATGGAATGGTGGAACATACAAGGCAACAAAAAGGTGACGGAGGTGTTCAAGGCAGTCCCACGGATCCTGATTTGGCAACTATGGAAAAGAAGGAATGCAGTAAGGCATAGGAAGGATGTGGCTTTCACGGGATCTTAATATTGTTCCAACAAACTATTCATCAGTTTGTAAGGCTCAAATTCCCTGGGAGGTCAATTCCTTATCTATGGGAGGAGATGTTATCTTACATACAAGGATATTAAGCCCCAACAATTTTATAAAAACCTTAAATGGGAGATGCCTAACATGGAATGAATAAAATGCAATACGGATGGGGCTAGTAAAGGGAATCCAGGTTTGAGTGTGTTTGGTTATTGATTGAGAGATCATAATGGGAACTTGGTGTTTACAGAGGCTCGGGCAATTGGAATAGCCTCTAATATAGTGGCAAAAGCTCAAGCGGTTAGACATGCACTTCTTCATTGCCGGGATCTCCAGAATGGCATTACCATAGAGACTGATTCTCTCAGTCTCCTGAAAATGCTAAAGAAGGAGTGGAAAATTCCTTGGGAGATAACAGGGATTATGGATGACATTTTCACTATACTACCTTTGATCAACATACAGATTCATCATATTTTTAGGGAATCCAACCAGCTTGCAGACACCCTAGCTAACTATGCAGTCAAACAAAAAGCCGAATCAGTTGCAAAAATTTCTACCAGCTACCAACAGAAAGCAGGAAGATCCTAAATCTCGACAAAGCACAGGTGCTATAGTTAAGGATAAAGACAAAGAAGATTAACAGCAACAACAACCAACTAAAAGCACAGTCTAAAGTGAGATTGCTCATCATGTATATACAGGAAATGTTTCATGAGGTGGGAAATCTACCTACTCTACTTATAGTAGCATCAAAAAGGGTATGCCAGTAAAAACAGAGCTTCTATAATGGAAAATACAAGTAAAGCGAGAAACATGGAGAACTGGAGCAACTAGTTTTCTCCGCATCCGCATCTAGGAACCTCACTTGGATTTTGATTAAGCTCTCAAAAGTCAGAAACCACTAGATTCACATGGTCAGAGACAAGAGGTTAGCAAAGAGGAAGGCAGTGGAGAAAACAAGTGACGGATTATTCGAACCTCTTTGAGCTACATCAGTCAAAGGTGAGGAAGAGAGGCGGTAGTTTATCACCGGCAGGAAGAGAAGAATGAAATGCATGTTCAGATAGGCACCATTGTTACAGAGAGATTAGGAAACCCAAGGTTTGAAAGGGGAAGGTCAGGGTTTTTTCTGATTGTAAGGGAGGTGGATTTGGACCTTTTTTGTCCGGATTTTTAATAAAAGAGCCTGGCTCATATTTGATTAAAAAAATAGTTGAAAATTGAAAATGAATACTTCAATTTTAAAATATTTTTTTTTATTTTTATTTATTCGAGTTGTTAGAAGCATCTTTATGCTAATAATGAGAATAGATAAATTTTAAAACATTCAAAACGTTAGGTAATTTTTCTTTTGCATATCTTATATTCGTAAAATTAAGGTCGTGATTACACGTTTTAGATACAAATATGTCGATAGAATGGCAAGGTTGTGGTTACACATCTTGACATAAACATTTTGTTAAAATAACATTCTTTAGTTAAATAATTTAGGTGCAATATGCAGTCAGGGTCGCAATTATGTGTTTTGATCGGTGTATGCCGAATTTGAGACAGCAACCTTGCGTCTCAATTAAGATTTAATAACATTCAATAATATTTAAGCGAATTATAAGTATAATTAATACAAAAACTACATCTAGGATTAATTTAAGTCGGGTATAAGTTGATAAAGCGACCATGCTAGAACCACTGGACTCGAGGGAAGCCTAACACCTTCCCTTCGGTCAACAGAATTCTTTACCCCAATTTCTAGCTTAGAGACCAAAAAACAAAGAGTCAATTTCTTTTTGATTGGGGATTCAATAAAGGTGACTTGAAACACCAAACTCAATATCAAGTGGCGACTCTATATAATAAATAATTTCTTTTCAAAATGTCACTTTAATTGAAAAAACTGTTTTCAAAATTCTTTTCTTAGTGGGAACGGTAAAAAAAAAGGTATGACAATAGTCTTTAATTTTTTCCCCTCAAATCTGATGGTCTTTAGTTTTTTTCCTTCAACACTTTAAGTAAAGATACGTGGATGAAAATACCCCTAACATCGAAATAACTTAAAACTTTTTTAATAGACATAAATTTATATTTTCGTATCATAATATCCCACAAAAGGCATAACAAGTTATATCGCAAGCCATAACTATATTATATTTAATAATGTAGATTTGTAAAAAAAATAAAAATAAAATGACAGAATTGTGCTTGATAAAGCAAGACTTTAGTATTGCACAAGCTCTGACATAAACATTTTTAAACACATCATGCCTTAGTTACTCAATGACCTAGACTTATACAAAAATATTAAAATGGGAGAATACATAAACTCCTCCCTGAACTTGAACCTTATTTTTAAGAAGACACTTTAACTTTGCGGGGGTCCTATTACCCCCCTAAATCAATTTTAAAGTGAAATTAATAGCCCATTTTAACCTACTTGGTATGGAATGTGTGATTCGTTAGGAACAGAAAACACTATTAAAGTTTCACTTTTATAATATTTTCTTTTATTACTTATATTTTCTTATTTTTTCATTTTTAATTTCATATTTTCTCTTCTTATTTTGTTCTTTTCTTGTTTTTCTTCTTCTTCTTCTTCTTCCTCTTTGTTAAACCTCAATATCCATTATTGTCCAGAAGCTTTGAACTATAGATTTGGAGATTCACTTTTGATTTCTTCTTTATATATTATATTTTGAATTTTTCTTACCTATTACTATACCAAAAAGTATCAATTTTACCCAAAAAATATTTTGGCTATTCTTCGCCGGCAACGGAAAAAAATCCGGCAAAAAAAAGTTCATTGGTAGTTAATATTTTGTTAAAGATATGATTTTTCAGTCTCTTCTATTAGATATTGAGTTTGAGTTTACAAAGAAAAGATTCGAAAGTGTTTAGATTAATGTGTTAAAAAAAACATACCCATTTCGCCGAAAAAAATGGTGGAAGCCGGCGATTTTTTTTTCGGCAAAAAAAAATCACATGTTACTCATTTCTCTCTTTATTTGCCAAACCCAACAATTAATTTGACTATAAAAAAATAAAAGAAAAGAAAGGATTATGTGGGACAAGTGAAGAATTGAAGTCCCTAGAGTTTTTAAGAAATGGGGATAAAGAGAAAAGAGGAAAAAAAAAGCAAGAGAATATAAATAAGGAAAATAAAAAGAAATATAAAAATAATTTTAGAAAATAGAAAATGATGTGTCAATTTACGATTGGTGTGTGTTGTACACACTCTTCTTAAGATAGGTATTGAACTGATAAGGTTGTATTAGTTTCACTGTGAATTGGTTTGGAGGTAATAGGACCCCCGCAAAATGAAAGGTATTCTTAAAAATAAGATACAAGTTCAGAAAGGATTTTATATATTCTCTCATATAAAAATAGAACATAGACCTATGTACGGTAACACAATACTTTAGTATAACAGCAACTACAACCTGAGAATTTTTTAACAGTATAAAAAAAGAATAAACTTTTGTTACATAACTTAATTCCTAGAGAAATATTCAATGAATTAAAAGTTCAGTTTTAGAAGATTAAAAAATCTCTATAAATGTTAGATAACTCAGGCCGGAAGGGCATGATATATTTTAGAAAAAAAAAAACACATACAACACACAATACCACCACATATACTCTAATATTTCACATTAACTACCAAATTTCTTTTTTCTAAAAAGGATAAAGAGTATATGCCAAAAAAAACATAATTCAAATTTTTGAACACTACAATAAATTTTAAAAAATTCAACATAACTTATACTGTATAACTTAATTTCTACAGAATTTATGTCAAGCGAGACAAAAGTTCAATTTCAGAAGATAAATAATTTTAAACTTATGCCGATTAAATTAAATTTGAATAGATAAAAATTAATTCATAAATTTATACTGAATAAACAAAAGCAAAAATTAAATACCTGAAATTCGATGAGAAAAAACTAAACACCCTGTCCATTTAAGGGACAATCCATTAGGGGTGAGCATTTAGTTCTTCGATTCAATTTTATCAAAGTTCGGTTCGGTTCTTCGATTTTCAATTTTGATATGCACCGTACACTGAATCAACTAATTCGGTTCGATTTGATTTTTTCAACTTCAGTTCAATTTGGTTCGGTGTTTTTAAAACTATTTTTGGTGGAAGTGAGAAACAAAATGAGAATAGAATTATCAAACTACTTGATATGAAATAAATGTGTTCAACAATGCTATTTCGTATAACTTATACAATAATCAATAACTTAGCACATTAATTTAAAATATTACAAATAAAATATTATTGAAACTTAGAAACTAACTACTGCCTAACACTTAATAATTAACATTTCTTGATTTTTGGGACCGATAGTATACCGTATAAGACTATAAGTTAAATGGTGAGGCACACTTTTAGGTTAAACTTAAATGTTGGGTTGGGTTGGGACTTGGGTATTTGACTATGTGGCTATTTTTGGTTAAATGATAAATCTGAAATAAAGACTCAAAACTCCAAGTGAATTGAGTTTTAAAATTTAAATATAAATATTATTTTAAAATATAATTAATAAAACCTTAGTTCTTTGGTGTACCGAAGAACCGTGACTCTTATACCGAATACCGAACGAAGAACCAAACTTTCTAAAAAAACACAGAACATCAAACTGAAGAACCAAAATTAAAAAATTAAATTAATTCGATTCGATTCTATTCTTCAATATTTATGCCTATCCTTACCATCCTTACAAAAATCTGTATTTGTGCATTTCACCCAATTGCACCATTAAGTCTGCTAATAGTTTTTGGGCCCAACCTGCTATTTTGACTCAATCATAAAAGTTTTGGGTTTTATTTGCTAATATTTTTCCCCGACAATAGTTTTTCTTGGAAGATGTAAAAATACGGGCATAATATTGACATGAAACAGTTTAAATTTTAACTTTTGTCATTCAATAATGGCCCAAACATAAAATACCTATTTAATTTAAATTTTAAATAATCAATTAATTAAATATACATATTATTAATTTTTTTGCTATAAAAAAGGTATCCTATTTTATTTTCATATTCTTTCACTAATCATATTTATCTCTTATATATCCTCCATCCTTTTTATTAATATTATTTGAATCAATCCTGTCAAGTGGGAGAACTGTCAATTACTCTATATATCTTTTCTTAATTTTTGGTTATTTTAATTTCTAGAATTATTTTTGATACCATTATTTTGAAAATTATTCGTCATTTCAGTTGTTTTGAATTTGCATTTTAATTTATACATTGTTTGAGAAAGCATGTATATCATGTCTAATATTCTGTTAAATAGTATGCTGATATACAGTTATCGTATAAGTTTTACGCGAGATATACATGTATAAAGAGTTATTAACATTCAAAAATGACAAACACAACTTATGTATATCATGGTTAAAATTATATTAAATTACTGATATACAGTCAGTTATACAAGTTTTATAATAAATGTATCTTTGGATATACATTTCACATAGAACATTTTACACGATAAAATTATGTTAAATAGTATGTTGATATACACTTACCCTTACAAGTTTTACGAGAGATATACATGTATGGAAGAGAACTTATACAGTTATACACATTCGAAAATGACAAACACGGTTTATGTATATAATGCTTAAAATACTATTAATAACTGATATAGAGTCCGTTGTACAAGTTTTTATAATAGATAAACCTTTTGATGTACATTTCACAAAGGATATCTTATACGGTATTGATTGTACCTTATCATATACTCTATGTTAGTTTCTGATTTTAATTAAAAATAATCTATGCACATGAAAAAATGTGTTGTAGTGATATTAGGAGTGTTATTAATGGGTACATATTATGGAGCATTAAATAAGGAAGATAAATTTTCATCTTTCAATTAAAATGCACAGTAAAATATATAATCTTTTAAAAAATTTCATATACAGAATATAATCTTTTTCATACAAAGTTTATATCTTTAGGATCTTATTTGTTAAATTTAATTCTTGGCTACAAATATGTCAATAATTATTAAAAGTATATATATAATTGTCAATCACTTTATTTTCTTCGCACTATTAAAGTAGAAATTTCTCCATTAACTAGATAATGAAGCTCGTGCCAGCACGGACCTAATATATATTAATAATCTTATTTTCGTGTAATTATAAGAATTTTTTAACGTACTTTATAATTTTTTTTTTAAAGTTACATGTGGAAAGATAAAATTATTGAAACTAGGAGTTTCATAAGTTGTATTATAGTGTAATTTTTCTATTTCAGATTTATGTGACTGTAAATTTATTTATTTATTTTTTTAAAAAAATATATTAACAGTCATTTTTTTTAACTGCTAACCAAACCTTAACTAATATTTCAAAACTAATTGAATTTTAATTATCTTTTTAAATTCAAAAATATCATTTAAACTATCATATCCCTAGATTAAAACGTAAAAATCTTTAACGTATCATATGTATGCAAAATTTAAAATAGAAAGACTTCAAAAATTATTTTTAGAGTTTGTATTAACGCGATTCATACTCCGAAAAATATTTATAAAATTTAAAATATACTGTTCAAACTCTATCCTTATGTTACTTAAAATAGAATAATTATGTATTATTTTCCTCTTAAATTATTTTGGCTATTTTAATACTTCATAATTAGTAACCTAAACACATAGAAAAATATCTTTTTAATGATGTAATACCTATATTAATCTTTTTTAAAAAATATTAAACATTATAATAAAGATCAGCGTAATTTATTTAATCAAATTTAAGCATATTTAATTAATTTAATCATAAAATTACAGTTAGTGATGTTACTTAGTTATATATATTTCTTAAGGTATTATTCCTTATTTATCATAAAATTTAATTAGCTAGTAATTTTATAAAATAAAGCTTAATAATAAAATATTAGTTTCAATTAAAGAAAAAATCATCACCAATGTTTTCCTATCTATTAATATTATACTACAGAAACACATAGAAATTACTATGTAAGGTGTACTAACAAAAAAGCTAAGGACAAAAACAAGAAAAAGCTGTCACATAAAAGTTTAAAAGATTAACTTACTTTTTATGAGCCATTTAAAAAGACTGCAAATTAAGCGTGTAGCCATATTTTCAGCAAAATAACTTATGCACTTTCTTGTCCAAGAAATAGAAAGTACACACGTAAAACAAATGAGTACAATGTTTCTAAACCACAAAAAATCCAAAATATCAAAATTACCCCTATAGCATTAAGCGGACATGTCGATCAAGAGCTGCCTGCTTCTAGCCACTTTTATACGGTAGTAACTTAAACAATGGGACCAAAATCAAAACTTATGCACTTTCTCCACCAATAAACTGTTAACAGTTTTTAGGCCCAATCCCTTTATTTTGACCCAATCATAGAAGAATTTTTTTTTCAGGAGTAATTTTCATCAATAGCACTACATAGTAAAATAATTATATAAAATAACGTGATTTATTAAAATTACAGAAACCCCATACTTGATCATAGGCAATTCGTCATGTTTTGATAGAAATTGGGCATGGGTGTGAAAGGAGGCACCCACTCATAGCCTTACATACCTGGGAATTATGAATTCTAACACCCTCTAATTGCCCAAGTTGAGATTCCAATGGAAACCTTGAGATTTGGCCTTGAATCACCTCTTCAATCCTTCATAGTTGCATGCATGGGAAGTAACTTAGAGTAGGCTTTTTCCCACTCAAAACCCCTCAAAACGAGCCTTAAAAGACGTAGTATAGGGCCTTAGGACTAGGAAATGATAGAAATGTGCTTACTGAATTCGCTGAAAACTGGTCATTGGACCAAACAATGAATGAACCAACGGTTCGGGGTGTAACAGAAGGGAACATTTCCTAAACTTCTCGTAGCCTCTTTGTCATAAGTGTGACACGCTTCACACCCATGAAAAAGACTCTACTTAACGCGGCTTTCAGACACCCTAGGACACTTCAAACCTATAGCTCTAATACCAAATTTGTCACGACCCGAACGTAGATCCGGATCGTAACAAGTGACAATGTAATACCCCGGAAGTGTCTAGGAGTGGATCCGAGAAGCTAAAATGCAAAACTGCAGAAATTTAGGAAAAAGGATGCAGGATGAGAGGAACAATGACTCGTGGTCGTAATTAATGGGAGTAAATCACTCTTTTTATGATCTTGGACGTTTTTTCCCATATCTAAAATTTTAAACTAAAATTTCACATTCGTGTAATTTCTAAATCTGAAATCAGAGATTTTGGAGAAATTTTCTTTTTCTTTGGTGTATCATCGTTGCAGATTTGAAATTTTTTTTCAAATTTATACTGATACATGTATCAAAAACCCATCTATCTAAATGGAAGTTATGTATTTCATTAGAAATATTGATACATACTAATAAGCATAAAAAAATTGATACATATACAAATATAATACAATATAACAGTATCATTAGTTTCAATAGGAAAAAAAAAACAGATACATAATCAAAAAATCTAGAATCTGCAGAATTCTATAACATTAAATGTTTTATAGAAAATGATACAGTTGTCGTACATTGCTGAACATGAATGGATAATTTTTAATTTGTAATTTATTCAAGATAATACTGATACATGGACGATAAATCAAATAATTGACAAAAATTTTCTAAATTGATACATAAAGTAATATGGGTATTTTATATTCATGTATCACTAAAAACATTGATACATACTAATAACAAATTGGTACAATATATTGATACAGATAAAACAATACACTAGTACATAATAATTTTGAAATTATTTGAAATCTGATGCTGATACATGTATCAATTCCGCATAGATATACAAAGACAAAAGCTTTAAAAAGTTGCAGTGTATCAATCTGTCATTGATACACAAAGACAAAAGCTTGAGAAATCCGGCAATAATAGATTGCTAATAAAATCTTCTGCTTCAATTTCCTCGACATCGGTGAAGCAAAGGCTTCTCCATTAGAAAGATTGCTAATCAAATCTGGAGTTTGAATTTCTTCGACAATGGTATCTCTGAAGTAGTTAACGGAGAAATAAGGAGCACCCACACATCGACTCGGTATAGATTAGAGAATAGATCCGGTAGACCAATGGGAACTACAATTCTCTGCATCTTCTTCACCTTAAAATTTTAAATCTTTTTTTGCTTTCTCCAGAGATCTACAATTCTCTGCATCCAGATCGCCATGGTTGAGAGAGAGAGAGGAGGGGGGGGGGGGGGGGGGAGATCAACAAAAATAATGAAAATTTTGAAAGAGGGAAAAAGGGGTGATGAGAGAGAAATCGGATGAAATTTTGGGGGATTTAGGAGAGAAATTTTTGGGGAGTTACAATGAGAGAATAAAGGGATTAAATTGGAGAGAGAACATAGTAAGTTTGAAAGAGAATATAGAAAATTTGATACAATAGTAATTGTTTTAAAAAAAAATAGTAATTTATTATTTCTGTAATTATTTTGCTACTTTTGTAATTTTTAAATAGGTTTGTTAATTATTGTAAACAACTAGTTAAGTTTGCTAATTTATGTTTTTTTCTTTTTTTTATATTTGCCACAGTAATATATATATATATATATATATATATATATATATATATATATATATATATATATATATATATATATATTTAAAATGATAGGGGAAGAGTACGGGGAAGAAGAATAGGAAGCAAGTAAGGAATGATAATAAGTACAGAATTATAAATGTAAATGAAATATACTAATTAGGTGGCAAAGCCAACCATAATGCAACAATTAAATAATAAGTGCAATAATTAAAGGTAGGTGGCTAGACCAACCATATGCAATAAAATGAAAGAGACAATAAAATGAAAGAGACAAGTTAGGAAAGTGAAAGGTTAGAAAAATTGAACTTTGATATAAGTATCAAATAACTTTAGAATATTACAAGAAAGAGAGCAAGCTCTAACCAAGTCTTCCTTTGAAAGAGAAAGTTTGTGCAAGAAAGGATGCTCTACAAATGAAATGGAGGGGGCTATTTATAGCCAAAAATTTGCTACAGTGAAAGTGCTATAGTAGTTCTACAGTGAAGCTACAGTGTTGATACAATATCAGCCTCAATAATTTTTTGATGATGTCATGCATGACATCAATTCTGATGATGTATTGATGGTGTCATTGCTGATGTCAATTCAGCTTGAAATTGATGCAGGGGTTGTCTTCTTTGTCTTCCGACGCCTGTGGTTGATGGCTGGGGAGTTCAGCTTTAATTTATTGAAGGATTTTTTTCATTTATTGGATCAAATCTCCTTTGTTGCTTGAGCTGGCCAGTTGGGCAGCTGCAATAGAATTCTGTTGTAAAAATGTTATTTGGGCAGCATCTGCGGGGGCCAGATACTTCGGATTTTGCAGGAACCATTTTTTCACTTCCGCTGGGTAGGCTTCTGAGGGGTTCCAATTTTTGTACCATTTAGAATGGCCTTGGAGGGCTAACCATGGGAGCCCTTTGTGTCCTTCCGATTTGTGGAAGGCAAACTTTTATGAGTAAATCCACGGGACATGGAACCTGTGGAAAAATTGCAGGAGCAAGGGGACCTGTTGCTCGCTAAAAAATCTTCAGCAAAAATATTCATATCCTTCACGAACCAAGGGAGAAAGGATTTCAGCTTTGTGTCCATAGCCGACCACCATTGATGCAAAAACCACTGAGGAAAATCAGAGGTTAGTTGTTTCCCCCATATGAGAAACCAGGAATGTTTATTGAGGTCATTTTGAAAGGTGAATGCGTTCATCCACACTGCTATGTAGTCAAAATAGTTGTAATTTTGGGGTTCAAATGGTTGGAAATTTTTTTATACTTGGCTGGGTGCGTTCAGCCACATATTCGGTGGAAACTCCTCTCACAACTGAGGTTAATGATGACCAACCCCAATCCCCTACTTACTCATCCCTAGGTAGTGAACTGAGAGTTTTGATGCAAGATTTTCAAATTGATAAAGAAACACTTCGGAATGAGTTATACTCTCCAAGAAATATTTTGAAAAGAACTTGGTGTTTTAAGCGTTTTCAAAATGACGAAAGAGAGAGCCTTCAAGAAATTTATTATGATTTTTTAAACTCTGTCCAAAAACAGATTAATTTCTTTGAATGGTTTGAAGTCTATGTTGATTATCATCAGTTAGATTTTTCTTTTTCTAAATCAGTTAATATTTCAAAAGTCTGGAAAACTTGCAATGGCGGGGAGATCACTTCTTAGCTCCCTCCGGCATAAGAATTTTCAACAACATATGCTGATAACTCTATTGTCGCAGTCCCTTTCAAAAAAAAAAAAGAACCCGAAATGAAGCAGTTAACAACAAAGATATCAAAAATATTTTTGAATAAAACAATTATACAAACAAATATTTACAAGCACTTGGTGAATATCTGGTTTCAAGACCATCCTCAACACCACCTGATCCTTCAACACCACCTGCAAAATATATATATTTTCAACAATTGTTTCTTTAATTCACTGGACAAAGAATGCACGTGATCAACTGATCATCAAATGCCTAAAGTTTTGCAAAGCTTTAATGACTTATGTCATGGCGCTCTAATCAAACTTGATAAAATATACTGCCCCTTTTAGGTTTATATATTATACGTTTTCCAGTTTCAGTTAGTCTTATAAAACAAAAGTCTTTTACATTCCTCTAATTTATATTCATACATATGCTGTTGTGTGTCTTAATGTCTCACTAATATACACACGACAAAGACTTTTTCATTTATACACATGTCAAAAAAAGAATTAATATTCAAAATAAGTTGATCAAAGTTTTATTTTAAAAAAAATATTATGAATGAGTGTGAATACATTTTCGCAAGCAACAGTTGGGAGAGCAATAGGTGTCTTTTAAAAACAATGTCAGTAATTTGTATCTTTTCATTATATTTTTTTAAAAAATTAATAAATAAGGTATTTAATTATGTCAGGAGGAAATTTTGTTAAGTTAAAAGCGTATTTTCGTACTTTTGTCTTAAATATTTTCCACTTCTAATAATAATATAGATTATCTATGAAGGCTTATAACTGTGAAAGTGTCTTGCAAGTAATTTATAAATCAACCCTCATCATTATTTTACTGGGGTTAGTAAATAATATTTATTGAGTATGCCCTGATTTCTGTTCTCATGCTATACTTGTTGCACTCTTTTAGCAGGGGTGGAGTACAACCACCCAAGGATGGTCAACCGAATACCCTTCGCCGAAAAATTATATTGTGTATATAAATTAAATTTTGTTGTTATGTGATATATACATAATGTTGAACTGTCATGACCCGAGTCTGCACGTTGGCCGAGACACAGTACTTGATGCCACAAGTGACCCCAAGCTAACCCATGGTCTATCATTACACTGATAAATTGAGTAAACATAAGCAGAAGCTTTATAAAAATAATTATGTAATCAATACTGCTGAGAGTGTAAATATAACTGGAAACAATACTAAACAACCGTTTCCTAAAGCCATTACTAACTGATGAGTTGCTGGGACAAGCCCCCAGCTAACTCTAAAATCTATCTAAATAAGAACTAACTGAAAAATAAATATCATCCTCGAAAGATGAGGACTCCAACTGATGCTGCTGCTGAAATCGTCGGAGGGAACTACTGAAGATGCTGTTACTGGGAACCTGCGCCTATATCATAATATGATACAACATAAACAGTATGCGTCAGTACTTTGAATGTACTGAGTAAGTGAGACATACAATAAGCATGAAAAATAAACAACTGAGCTGAAATAACATTGTAACACCCCAAAACTTTCTAAGACCAAACTCAAACCTTGCAAGAAAAACCAGGGGAAATCAGAAAATTTTATCACAGAATGACCCAAACAATGGATTGTTGTCACCTCCAACGGGCCGTTGTCTGAGCCGTTGTCAGCTCTGCAGGATTTCCCTCCGGGAACCAACGAGGCATAAGATGACTAGTTGGAAGGAGTAATGAGTCATCCTATCGTCTGTTGCATCACAAGTTCAGAAATCCACCAGGCATCTCCTAGAAGCAATGAGTGGGACTAACGACTCGTTATCACTTCTAACGAGTCGTCGTCTCCACCCATCGCCAGATTTTAAGATCAAGCAGTGTTGATCACGAGCATATACAACAACCCGTTGGTTATACCAATGAGTCGTTGCGTCGTTCGTTAGTTCCCAAGGTTTGTATAAAAATCCTACTAGTGAAAATGAGAGGTACCAATGACCCGTTGGTTTGTCCAACGAGTCTTGGTCCCCACCCATTACCAAATTCCAGTGAGCCCTAATTCCAGGCCCAGGACCAACGACTGGTCCCAACGAGTCGTGGTATCAACCAACGACTCGTTATGTGACCCATTGATCCCTGTCAGGCAGTTTTCCAGATTTTCTTTCAGGGATATTTTTGTAACTTCTCACCTTTTTAATCCCTAAACTATGTCATTTTAGGGTTATATTTAGGGGATCTAGGAAGTAATCGACGTTCCTTTTCATTCCTCTGATTCTCTCAAAAGTCAGAACGTAGAACTTATTTAGAAAGCACAGAGCAGGAGCAACAGTTTGATTTTCTTCTCAGAATTTTTCCAGGATTTTTCACCAGGTATGTGAGAATTTAGCAAGAGAATTGTCCTTCCCTTATACCCCAAAATCCATTTAAATTTTCTTATCAGTTCTAGCCCTGATATTTTTGAAATTTAGAAAATTTTCAGCCAGAATCCAATTTAGTTCATGTGAAATATTGTTCATATTGATAGCTGTTATATTTCCTTTACTTAGAGATCATGTTGATACTTGTTTCCTGTAAATGGGCTTTAGCCCTAGTTCTTGAATATAGAAATTAGAGTCTTGCATAATTCTATAGACATAATGTTGCTTGAATCTATCAGTGTTGGAAATTCCATGCTATTATTATTAGTTAAATGCTCAGTCAGTTGCATGGTAGCTCAGTTTCATTCATGATGTTAATATCTTCAGTATCTTTCAGTAATGTCAGTTGATTAGTTTGACTATTGTCTTTTCTTGAGATGTTAGTAATTCCTCCCAGACATCAATTATCAGTTATCAGTTTGTTCTTTAGACGGTTAAGACGCTTTCAAATAAGTAGCTCTGACCAGTCTTAGAACACAAGTTATAGTATTTGGTCTGATAAGACTCAGTGGGTACTTCCAGATAAGTGTCCTTGACCTAGTCTTGGGCCCCATCTTCGAGATATCAACTTAGTAAACCAGTTTAGGATTTATCAAAATGAGAGTAATACTTAGCACCGAGTGGACTAGGGTTTTAGCGCACCCAGGTTTTCAGAACTACGTTGCCACCGTAGGTTACTTGGCCTATTGGGTCCCATATTTGTGATCATCCAGTTCATGCCTTTATACCCTGACAAGGTATATTGGGCCTATCAATGGGGTGTATGCATCAGACTCCACGTTTAGCTCACGTGGTTATATGTCGGGTGTAGACTCTCCCAGTAGTTAGTACAATTTCAATTTAGTTCAGTTCAGTTTAGCTCAGCTCAATATCTCAGATCTAGGACATGTCTATGACCATTAGCCGGGGTCATTATTGACCATATCAGTTATATTTCAGTTGTATCAGTTTTCAATATTTCAGTTGGTCATTTCATGTCATTTCAGTTCAGTTGCTTGTTCTTTCATGCTTATTATATCTCTCACTTACTTAGTACATTCAAAGTATTTGACGCATACCTTCTATGCTGTATCATATCATGATGCAGGTGTAGGTTCTCAGTCCCACCATCATCAGTAGTTTCCCTCAAACGATATCAACAACAACATTTGATGAGTCCTCCATTTTCAAGGACGATATTTATTTTCAGTTAGTTAATTTCAGTTAGATTTTAGAGTTAACTGGGGGCTTGTCCCAGTAACTCATCATTGAGTAGATGACTTTTAGACATAGACACAAATTTTCAGTATTGTATTTCAGATGTATTGATCTTGTCAAACTAGTTTTCTTAAATGATTTAATAAAGCTTCCGCTTATGTTTATTCAGTTACCAGTGTAATGATAGACCATGGGTTGGCTTAGGGTTACGTATGTCACTAAGTACTATGTCTCATCCAAGGTATAGACTCGGATTGTGACAAACATGAAATGATCGACTAATACCGAATACTGATAAAATTGAGCGGTAACTAATATGGTCAATAATGACCTTGACTGGTGGTCATAAACATGTCTTGGAACTGAGTGACTAAACTGAGCTAAACCGAGCTGAACTGAACTAAACTGAACTGAACTGAACTGACTGTACTAAGAAGTGGGGGAGTCTATAACCGACATATAACCATGTGAGCTGAATGTGGAGTCCGATGTATACACCCCATCGGAGAAAGCCCACCGTACCTTTCCAGGATATAGTGGCTAGCTGGGTGATCATAAAGTTAGGGCTTGTTGGGCCAATCACCTAGTTCTGGGAACTTGGGTGCTCTGGAACCTCGGTCCGCTCGGTGCTAAGTACTACTCCTACTAGATAGTCCTAACTCGACTACTAAGCTGGTAGCTCGAAGCTGGGGTCTGGACTAAGTCAGGAATACTTATCTAGAAGTACCCTGAGAGTCTATCAGACTGGATAACTGTAAACTGGTGTTCTAAGACTGGCCGGAGTTGCTTATCTGGAGCGTCATAACCGTCTAAAGAACAAACTGATAATTGAAAGTGCTGGTTCTAAGATTGGTCAAAGCTACTTATCTGAAAGCGTCATAACCGTCTAAAGAACAAACTGATAATTGATAACTAAAAATTGGGGATGGGAGGTATTACTGACATCTCAAGAGACTGACTATAGTCAAACTGATTAGTTGACATTTCTGTAAGATACCGAAATTTACTAAGTACTGACTAAGACTAAACAATCAATAATTCTACTTTTGATCATATAACTGTACTATCCTGGTGATTTTAACAACAATCGGAATCAAGCAACATTTATATTTAGAATATGCTGAAATACTCAATTCACTATATTCAAGAAACTAGGTCTAAAATCATATAATTTCATGAAAAGAGACAATGACAAGAAGTATAGCTAACAACAACCCTCAATGCTCATGAAAATTATAACAGGAAGAAATCCATAATTTACTGACAAATGAACCCTAACTATGAACTTCAGGGCTAGGACTGATAAGCATTTCAGAAGAGTTTTGAGGCACAAGGGAAGAACAATTCTCTCGTTGAATTCCTACATACCTGGTGTCGAATTTCTTAGAAAGGATCTGGAGCATCCGAGGAGAAAACTTGAAAGCCCTAGCTTGCTCTGAGAGAATTGGCAGGAGCTTCTTTGCTCTGGAGATCAAGTGTTGAGTGAAAATGAGAGGGATTTAGTCAATTACCCCTTTAATTCTCTCCAACGTGCCCAAAACAATGTAGTTTCGGAACTAAAATAGCTGGAAGTTATGAAGATGCCCCTAAAACAAAATCTGAAAAACTGCTTGACAAGGACCAACGGGTGACACAACGAGTCATTGGTTGACATCATGACTCGTTGGGACCAGTCATTGGTCTTGGGCTTGAAATTCGGGCTTAGTGGAAATTGGCAACGAAGGGGACCACGACTCATTGGATGAACCAACGGGTTGTTGGTACCTCTCGTGGCCACTGGCAGGGATTCGAACATAACACTGGACCCCTCTCTCTAACGGAAGACACCACGACTCATTGGTTGATCCAACGAGTCATTTCCATCTCTCATCCTTGCTATTGGAATCCTGAAGTATTTCGAGGCTTGTCACCATGGGTGAACACAACGACTCGTCGTGTGATACAACGGGTCGTTGTTGCCACTCATTGTCATTGAAAGAGATTATCGACAACGCCTTGGAGCTGCAACTAACGAGTCATCCCACGAGTCATTACATCAGACGATGACTCATCATTTGATTCGTGGGTTCCTAGAAAGGGATAAACTAATTTCTGAGTTGGGAAGGCAACAAGTGATAGGACGACTTGTTGCTCCTCACAGAAGGTCATTTTCATGTCTTGTTGGTTCCCGAAGGACAACTGGCAAGGCTGACCACGATCCAGACAATGGGTCATTACTGCTGACTACGGCTCATTATCTCGATCGTTCTGCGAAAAAAATTTCTAGTTCTTTCTGGTTTTTTATGCAAGGTCTGAGTTTGATTTAGTAAAGTTTTGGGGTGTTACACGAATACCCTTGGCACAAGAGAGGCTGATGGCGTGATGGTAAAGGGTGTTCAAATAGTGGCCAGAGGTTCTAGGTTTGAAACTCTGCACAGTGCTCATAACATAACTTTATTTTATTTTGTACGTGGACAACTAATAATTTTTCTGAAGGATAGGAACCTTGCTAGCTAATTTTAGTTTATCTAGGACTTTAATATTTATCAAGCTCCTTAATATGGTACTTTCTCCGGTCTAATGTAAATAAGTCTTCGATTTTTTTACGTTTTAAAATGAATAAATTTTGTCAAGTCCAAAGATGTGTTAATTGTTTCTTTCCAAAACTAATATTTTCTTTAATAAGTTTTTTTTCAACTTTCTCTAGTTTTTACAAAAGCTTGGGGAGAAATAAAAGGGTTATATTGACAAATTACCCTTTAATTAATGTCATTAACTAACTTTTATAAGGAGTGTGCCACACTCCAAAAATTCATTTATTTTGAAATAGAAGGAGTACAATTTTAATCAATATGGATTTATACATATAAATAAATTATTTTATTTTTGAAAGATGCTATCATATAGATATTAAATAATATAATTGTATCCAACACAAAATGCCCTTTTGAGTGGTAAAAAAAGTATTCATCATTTTATATTGAAGTTTTATTTTTTTATTACACATAATAGAAGCATCAAGATATGTAATTGAGATATTGCTAAAAATATTAATAAAAATTTAAATCGTAAAATAATTTTAAACCCAAATAAAAATTGATACACTAGTGTTATTTTTTTCTTAGATTATGTAATCTGTATTCAATGCAAATCTAGATTCACTAGGTCGTTCAACTAATATTTCATGTTGCACAACTGTCCGTATATTTTCATTAATAAAAGCAACTAGTAAAACAAAATTTCGTGATTGTCTGTACTTGATAGAAATAAATGTTGGGATTGTTTATGGTATATCACTTGTTGGAATCGTTCATGACAGGATTGTTAGGTTGAAATAGATGTTGGGATCGTTCATAAGAGAAATCTCTCTTTAAAAAAAATTATTTCTTTAAACCTTGAACACCCTTGATAAATATTCTGGCTATGCCATGCTTTTACGTAAATTTAAAATCGTCTATCAGTGAGTGTCTGTTCATATGCCCTGGTTGGCTGTTTAGTAGCATGGGACTCCAATTATATTTATTTCAGTCTGTCTATCTTTTATTCCTTAAACAATTGTATTAGATTATTTCAGACTCGTATTTAGTATTCCTAGTCGCTCTTTTGTTCATATTACTAGATATTGGGGTTGTATATTTCTGGTTCTACAAGTATTTTGAGACACCATATATGATTTATTGTTGTTTCAAAGGTTTGGATCGGATCTTCTTATTCTGCTTCCTTATTATGTTATCCTAATTCTTCGAATTCTCTTGTTGCTTGGCAAAGCTAACCAACGAAGAAAACATGCAAATAGGGGAATTACAATAACATCGGACGCAGACTTAACATGTAAACTTAAGCCATACACAATTTCCTCAGCTTATGTCTCTCTTTAGGGATCATACAAGTAGCATACCTGGCCAACCAAGTGAATTACAGGCTACACTCACAAACTGACATAGTGTTCTACCTAAGCTAGTTGAACTGAGTAGCAACGATCATCCTCTAATAGAAATCTATCAATGAATGCCTTCTCAAGTTCCACATATGTAGGAGCTGAAGTAAAGTGCCTCTATCACTCTCACACATCTTGAAGCAGCATGGGCTTCATATTTCAATTGATATAAAGAAAATCTCACAGCTTCAAAACCATGAGCTCTCTGTAATATCCCGGAAGCTCAAAGATCAGACCCGAAATTGAAATGGAGAAAAGTATAAACACTGGCACTACGCACAGAATGAGTCGTGAGATGACCTGTTGGTGCAACCCACGAGTTGTGATGTGACTCGTGGGGAGGCAAGGGGAGAAGTTTGGAATTTGAGGAAAAGGGATCCCCACGGGCGTGATAACAACTCATGGTTTGGCCCCACGAGTCGTTAGGTCAGTTGTGGGGAAGTGAGTAAGAAAGTAAAAAGGAGGGAGGCAGTGTACTTGATCAGTAGTGACCACGAGTCGTGGTCACCTATAACGAGTTGTCATATTGTCCGTTAAGAGCCCAGGAGACTTGTCCAATAGTGTACCTCATGGGTCAAACAACGAGTCGTGACCACAAGGGATGAGTCGTTAGGTCCCTCGTGGAAACTTCAGTGTTTACCAGGCAGTGTAGTCCATGAGTTTGACCACGAGTCGTGGTCACTCGTGTGGACTAATACTCAGTTTTTCCCTGCAATTTTCCAAGGGTCTTTTGGTAATTTCCTATCTTCCTAAACTTGAAACTATGTCATTTTAGTCATGATTTCAGACTTAATAGTGGGGTTAAACGGTTTTCCCCTTATTCCCACTCAGATTCTCAGAAAAATTAAGCAGGTTCTCACTCAAGAACTCTCAAGCAAGGTCTAGGGTTCCTCATCCATTGCAGCAATTCAAGCTTCCTTCTCTAGGAAATTTTAGTCAGGTGTGTAGAAATTCAACAAGGGGATAGTTCTTACCTTATGTCCCCCAAAACCCTTCTCAAATTTCTTTATGAATCCTAGCCTTGAACTTTTGAATGCGAAGAGATTGCATGTAAACTTCTTTAAATTCGCATATAATGCTATCCATGATTAATTTTAGACATGATTTCCATCAGTTCATGAGTAAATTGATATTACTTCCGCAAAACTGAGTTCTAGCCCTGCAGATTTTTGAATGTTGAGAAATTCTTGATAATGTCTTGTTTAATCCATGTGGAACCATCATGTATATTAATTATGGGTATTTTCCCACCAGCTAATGGTAGTATTGATTCTTATCTCTGTGTAGTGACTTCAGCCCTAGTTCTTGAGGGTAGAACAGACTAGAAATTCATGTTGAAATGATAAAGCTTGGAATTCTCTTGCTTATACTAGTGTAATGAATTCCATTACTATTCACATGCAAAATTCTCATTCAAATACATGATTGTCTAGCCTTAGTCAAAGAATGAAATTACTTAGTGTCAGTTAGAAATGTCAGCTGATCAGTTTGACTACAGAACTTCTTGAGGTGTCAATATTACCTTCCAATTATCAGAATCAGATTTAGAATTCAGTTTATTAGTCAACTAGGCGGTCATGACACTTTAGAATTATAGCTCTAACTAGCCTTAGGACCCCCATTTAGATTCTAGTTTGTTGTTAGACGGTTACGACGCTTCTAGATAAGCAGCTCTGACCAGTCTAGAACATAACCCAGTTTTAGAATCTGGTCCATTAAGACTCTTAGGGCACTTTCAGATATGTATCCCTGACTTGTTTGGGCCCCAGTTTTGAGCTATCAGCTTAGTATTCAGTTTAGATTATGTAGTGGGAGTAGGACTTAGCACCAAGTGGACAGGGGTTCCAGCACACCCAGGTTCCTAGAACTACGTTGCCATCGTAGGTTTCAGTATTTATTTGCCTGATTGGCCCTAGACTTTGTGATCACCCAGTTCATGCCTTTATACCCTGACAAGGTATATTGGATCCTACCGGTGGGGTGTATACATCGGACTCCACATTTAGCTCAAGTGGTTACACGGTTACATACTCTCCCACTAGTTAGTTCAGTCTAGTCTTAGTCCAGTTCAGTTCAGATCAGTATTCCATACTTAGAACATGCTTTGACCATCAGACAGGGTCTCCTAGACCACCTCAGTATTTCAATTATTCAATTCAAAAGTTTTATTTGGTCATCGCATGTCTTTTCAGTTTAGCATTTTCTTTTATTTACTCTATTGTGTTATGTTCCTCTGACTTACTCAGTACATTCAAAGTACTGATGCATACTTTT
Organism: Datura wrightii; assembly: GCA_035772735.1. Lineage (NCBI taxonomy): Eukaryota > Viridiplantae > Streptophyta > Magnoliopsida > Solanales > Solanaceae > Datura > Datura wrightii. Next base: position 112,346,713 of record JASDFA010000019.1, read on the forward strand.
ATGCTATATCATTTTATGATACTGCTGTGGGATCTCAGTCTCATCTTCGTTAGCCGACCGCTCATCGAAGACCTCAGCTTTACCAGTTGGTGAGTCCTCATCTTTCGGGAACAGAGTTTATTTGCTTTAGTTATGCTTTCATTATTTTTATTTAGATTTTGAGTTAGTTGGGGGTTTGTCCGAGAAGCTCATCAGTCTTAGTGGCTTTCAGATGTAGATATGTTTTTTAGACTCAGATTGGTGTTATTAAATATGTAGCCTTTGTTCTAACATTTTCAAGTATTTATATTTTGTTTTAAATTTCCGTTGTTTGTATTTTATGTTACTCAGGATGCTAGTGTATGATAGACCAGGGGTTGACTTGGGGTCACTCGTGGCTTCAAGTACCATGTTCCATCTAGGGTGTAAACTCGGGGTATGACAAACTTGGTATCAGAGCACTAGGTTCAGAGTATCCTCGAATGTCTGAAAGCCGCATCGAGTGGAGTCCTCTTCATGGGTGTGAAGCGCGCCACACTTATGACTGGGAGGCTATGAAATGTCATTAGGAAATTTCCCTTTATTTCATACTCTTTATCATGTGTTGAAATTCAGTTCCAAAATTATTCTCCTAACTTGTGCTCTGCTTCATTTCAGTGAACTATGCCTCCACGACGCGGTAATGAAAGGAGGGCTGAAAAGCCCAGTGGACTGGCCCACCAGCACCGACAACCCCTCAGGATGACTCGGTATCTACCGCAGAATTTAGGGTGGCCATTCAGCTGCTCGCCCAAACTGTGACTAATCAAGTGAACCAGTAGGTGGTGCCGATGGACACAAATGGGTCCGTAATAGCTGCTAAGGTACGAGACTTCACCCGAATGAACCCTGCATCCTTTTAGGGATCCAATGTGGGGGAGGACCCCCAAGAGTTTGTGGATGAGATTAAAAACATTACCCACATAATGGGTGTCAGCTCCTCTGAAAGTGTTGACCTGGCTGCCTACCAGCTAAAAAGGGTAGCCCAGTTCTGGTATGAACAGTGGAAAGAGGGGCGACCAGCGGGAGTAGGACCAGTGGAGTGGGAGGAATTGAACACAGCCTTCCTAGACAGATTTTTCCCTCGAGAGCTCAGGGAGGCCAAGGTAGCGGAGTTCATGAACCTAAGATAGGGAAACAGGATGGTAAAAGAGTATGCTCTGGAGTTCACCAGGTTGTCCAAATACGCTCCAGAGATGGTGGCCAAGCCAAGGGCTCGCATGCTGAAATTCGTAAATGGGGTGTCAAACTTGGTTCTCAAAGAGAGCAGAATAGCGATGCTGATCAAAGATATCGACCTCTCCAGAATAATTATCTATGCCCAGCAGATTGAGGCCAAAAAATTGAGGGACATGGAGAGAAAGAATAAGCGGGCGAGGACTCTCCAGTCAGATCATGGCCATCAGAGGTCTAGCAGTAGCAACTGCCCATAGCAGCAGCAGCAGAGGGCTCCAACACCTAGCTCAACCAGCGCCCCTACCTTTCGTTCCTGCCAGGATTGGAGGGGTGGAGCATCTAGATCTCAGAATCAGAGTTACAGTGTCAGTAACAGGTATCCAGCTTCCCCCAAGTGCGGCAAGAATCACCCAGGAGAGTGTCTTTAGGGACGAGAGGGCTGTTTTGGTTGTGGACAGGTTGAGCATCGGCTTAAGGAATGCCCATCAGCAGGACGGGGGAGATCACAATCCACTAGCTCAGCAGCTCCAGCAGGCCGACCCGCTCAACGGGCTAACACATCAGGTACAGAAGGCAGTCAAGGACAAAACTATTTTTATGCATTATCATCTCATCAGGATAAGGAGAACTCACCAGATGTAGTCACGGGTATGTTACGTCTTTTCCACTTAGATGTATATACCCTGCTTGATTAAGGGGCCACACTATCATTCATGACTCCCTACGTAGCAGTTCAGTTCGATATCAGTCCAGAAGTACTATCAGAACCCTTCTCAGTCTCCACCCCAGTTGGCGAGTCAGTTATAGCCAGCCGGGTGTATAGAAACTGTCTAATCTCAGTCTGCAATAAAGTCATTCCAGCTGACCTTGCAGAGTTAGACATGGTTTACTTCGACCTCATTCTTTGTATGGATTGGTTATACTCCAGTTATGCCTCAGTCGACTGTAGAACTAGGGTCGTCAGGTTCCAGTTCCCTAATGAGCCATCTCTAGAATGGTCGGGCAGTAGTTCAGCGCCGAAAGGTAGGTTTATTTCCTAGCTTAAGGCTAGGAAGCTTATTTATAAGGGATGTATTTACCATCTAATTCGAGTCAAGGATTCTGATTCTGAGACCCCAACTATCCAGTTGGTCCTTGTTGTTAGAGAGTTCCCAAATATGTTCTCCGGAGATCTTCTCTGAGTTCCTCCTGATCAGGAAATTGACTTTGGCATAGACCTTGTTCCAGATACTCAACCCATCTCCATACCTCCTTATAAAATGACTCTGGCTGAACTTAAAGAGTTGAAGGAGTAGCTAAAAGATCTTCTTGATAAGGGTTTTATCAAACCTACTATCTCTCCCTGGGGTGCTCCAGTGCTATTCGCGTGAAAGAAAGACGGTACCCTCAGAATGTGCATCGATTATCGTCAGTTAAATAGGGTTACAATCAAGAACAAGTATCCCCTACCTAGAATTGATGACCTGTTCGATCAACTTTAGGGATCCAACTGTTTCTCCAAAATAGATCTCAGGTCGGGGTATCACCACCTAAGAGTCATAGAGTGTGACATACCGAAAACAACTTTTAGAACTCGGTATGGTCATTTTGAGTTTGCGGTTATGTCCTTCAAACTAAAAAATGCCCTTGTAGCCTTTATGGACCTAGTGAACAGAGTCTTCAAATAGTATCTGGATATGTTCATCATTGTATTTATCGACGACATTCTGGTATACTCCAGAAATGAGGAAGAGCATGCTAATCACCTGAGGATAGTGCTTCAGACACTCAGAAATCGCTAGCTGTTCGCCAAGTTGATGTCGCCCAAATTACACCTCGCAATTGAGATATAAGTAGTCGATTGTCAAATATAGAACCCAACATAGGTTGAGGTCGATCCCACAAGGAATATGGTAAGAACTTAAGTTAATGTGAATAACTGTTACTATTGAGTTACTTATTTTTGAAGGGGAAAAATATGGAATAATAAACAAAAGTAAAATTACTGAATGCTGAAATCAAATTTGGGTTGTATTCAATTAACGACTTGACTAGGATTGTGTTTCTGAAGATTTCATAACCACAAGGATTATACACTAGTGATCTATTCCGGTGTTTAACATGCAATATTGGTAAGTTAGGTTCACATAAATGGTTGGTCCCCTATCTAGATGATTATCACTATGAAACTTGGTCCGTATACGTGTGTACTTTAGTTGACCCTTGCCCTTAATATTGGATTAGCTATCCCCCGAAAAGTTCAAGCTATTAGATGAGGGTTGATAGTCTCAAATCTCCGTTGTTAATCCCTTTTCCCATTATTTACCTCCTTGGTCCGGTAAGTAAGAATAAGACAAGTCCTAACGTTTGCAACCATCAAGAATCAATCAAAACGAAGGGAAAAATAATACATGCATAAAACCCCGTTCAAGAATCACTAAGTGTTTTACCTATGTGTGTTAATTCATCTTGGTTCGCACAAACCTAGTTATGGGTTTAGCTACTCATGCTTGTATTATCACAATAACAAATTATTAAATAAATAATAATTGCAACTTACAAATTATTGTAGAATAAGAAACACGTAGATTGAATAGTTTTGGTTGAAAACTAATAAAATCTGCTCTCTCAATTACTCTCTAACTGTAACTAATCGTTCTTCACAAATAAACCTAAATTGTGTATTTATAGTTCCAAGAAATCCTTTTCCTAATTAAAACTGGAAACTAGGTTGGCAGTGCGACGGGCTTGGTGACGATTCATTTGGCCCTCTGACGAGTTGTGCCTTGCTTAAAACAGTCGTCCTCAGCAACGTACCCAGTTGTGGCAACGGGTCATCTAACGACTCGTCATAACTGAGCATGAGTCGTTAGGTCCCTTGTGGTCTAATTCCTCAAAAAGTCCAGTGCATCCTACGGTTGATCCCAGTGATCTGCCAACGAGTCGTTCCTTCATGTGATGACTCGTCCTGTTTGTCGTCAACTACACTGGTCACTTTGTTAAGATTTCCACTCTCAGCTTTCACGGTTGACCTCACGACTTGTTACCAGGTGTAACGAGTCATTCCATCAACTCGTTAAGTACACTGTCTCTTCTTCTTCGAACTTCAGCTTTTGCCCACGCCTTTAACAATGAACCATGCCTCCTGCCAATGACTCGTGAAGTGCCTGACAGTCACTCTTTCAGTTATTTTCAGCTTTATTTTGCCCAGTTCACTTCCGAACCTGTTTTCCTGCAACATTAAGCATAAAACACATCATACCTATATAAACATACCCGAAATGGGCATAATTTCTTGGTTTTAAGCATCAAAAGTGCCGTAATATTATGGCACATCAACACCCTTAACTAAGAACTTTTGCATGTCCTTAGGAAAAAACAAAATAAAACAAAACAAACTAAACTACTTCGACGCTTCAATCGAAAGAACTCTAGGAAACTTGCGGCAGTCACATATATGCATTAAAATCAAATTTTCTAGCCCCTCCCTCATCGTATCAACTCAAATCACTATGTATATGGAAAATTTTCAACAATAACACAGAGGAATCAAAACATGGCAAAATACTGTCACTTGCAACCACGCACATAAATCTATAACACTAACCTAGACTATTTGCAGACGATTTTGTTGACCAAATGCTCTCACCTCAAAGAAGTCCCACATTCACACATGTGTATTTGAATAACTCGATATATTTCTCTTGGGGGTAAGATCCACTTGCTCTCACAAAGAAATTCGAACTGGGTGCATATAATATCATAGGCTTGCCTTTACTTTCAATACCTCGATTTTCGGACAAGTAGCTAGGATCACTATAGGACTTTCTAGGATTGTAACGTAGGATCGGGCTTGGGTATGGTACAGATGGAATTAGTTTCTCAGCCCTCCTTGGCACTACACACCTCTTGACTCCACTTTTCACCTTTATTTCCATTTTCTCAATTTTTTTCCTTTAATTGCTTTTTTTTCTTTGCTTTTGCAACTGTGGATGCGGTTTCTCTTTATTCAAATAATCATTGATGTCACACATTATTTTTCTTTTCTTTTCTTGCTTTTTGACAACAACTTTTATTTTCATTTTCATTATGCATACCGCACTCGCTCTTTTCCTTTTTCATTACCCAATTTTCTTTCCATCCGACTCTTGTTAATCACCCCTATAATAGCCACTCTCAACTTAGGCGATTTGCCTGAGTTGAAGTTCACAATGTCCAAGGAGGGATCAGGGCCAAAACAGGTTCATTCATAGTAAAATCAGGCAGGTGAACTGGTCTAAACAAAAAGAAAGGTCAATTTTAAGCTCAAACATTTGGATCAAGAGATTTTTATTCTCTTTTGGTAGGTATTTACGGCTAAAGTGGACTCATAAATAAAAAACGGCCTATGATCCTTTCCTATTTTCCTATCCTCTATCTCGGTACGACTTACCAGGAAAGTTCTAGATTGACACACACAACCGAATTCAGCTATTAAACCTCACTCACACATAGCACAGGTCAACATCATCACTTCTACCAATCGCTAGTTCAGGTACAACCATACAATGGTAAACATGTTCACAGTTTCAATGCCATGCAAAGATTCACAAAGGTCATACTTGTCAACTTTCATATACACATATACAAATTTTTCGGAGGGGTATCAAATTATCAAACAACAGTTATTTTCAACAATTTCAGCTCTTGAATGCTTTCAATTTTCCTACTTTCTTCCAACTGACACAAAAAACATAAAATAAAATCCTAAACATGCCGGTTCTCCTAGATATGGAATACCCGAGGGAAACGATATCCGATAAGAAAAATCCTCGGGTTATGTTTAGCAAAAAGAATACAAAGGTATTCCTCCTCACCCCCATCAAGAAATCATGCGTCGTCCTCGACGCATATATATACCAAACACAAACTAAGGAAATAGGGAACATAACTATGCGACCTAGGTGTCAACTACCTGGTCGGTGGAGGGTGTAGATACACCTCCAGTGTCATTTTCAATATTACTAGCTTGAACCAGTGCATTCTCAGATCCAACAGAGCTCGTGCCTTCTCCACGAACTCTCGCTGCCTCAGTCTCGGCTCTCTGTCGAGCCTCCTCTCTCAATTCATGCAGCGCTCTCTCCATCTCACTTCGCTCTCATTTTTGCTGACGGAGCAGAGAAACATCATCATCAACACTTGCCTCCTCACAAGGCATCTTCCCCTTATCATGTGCCATCGACTCCTCCTTGATAAAGTTGAAAATCGGTGGCAATTCTTCTTCAAACTCGTCCTCTATCACAGGAAGTACCGGTGGAGTTACTACAACTACCTTTCATGCAGCCAAGTCCTGCAACTCAGATCTGAGTGCTCCTAGCTCTGAGTACTATCTAGACAACTCTGGCGCCTGTAATTGTGCAAGGCGCTCATCCATCCTCTTCTCAAAAGCATCAAGATGGCCATGCACTGAACTGTACAGTGTCTCCAACTCCTTTGACACCCACGACTTTACTTTCTCCATCAAAACTCTAACCTGTAGAGCTGTGTGTTCCTGCTGCTTCTCGGCCTTAGCTAGCCTCCTAGCCATATCAACTAAGAACTCCTGTGAAACTGTGACTAGGCCGGCTGTGGTGGCTCGTGGAGGTGCAACTGGTGGTCTCGGGACAACTGCAGTAGATGATGACTCAGGAACATCGGCAGGTGTGGAGGTATCCATTGCATCTGTAGCCTCAGGATGGCTACCTGTCTCTCTGCCCTCCATAGGCTCAGCTGCCAACTCAGCAAACTGTGCTGCATCAGTCTGCATCTTGCTGCCAAATGCCTTTGCAAATATTATCGCTCTAACAGATGCAGCTGCCTGAGTCCTTGCCCTCGATACCGAATTTGTATCATCTCGAATCAACCCGATATCGGTAATCTTCTGGACGACTACTCTCTAGTCCACTGATGGCAATACCGGCACCCTTGACTCCCGACATAGTCTATCAATCAAACATGGAAATGGAATGGTAGTACCGTCATTTATTGCCCACTCTCTAATCTCCTCAGCAATGTATCACGGGAAATTGATGGCATACCCCTCCATTATACTTGCTACTAAAGCTGCTCTGTCAGGTGAAAGGATGTTGTCATTGCTGGTTTGTACCATCTTGTGCCGCACCAGTGACCACCAAAATTTCGCCTGAAATTTAGTGTGGCCTTCTTTATCTATGATTTTGTACCATGCAGCCATTCCACTAGTGGACCTCTCATAACAATGATCCAAGATATCCAAGTATACTGTTGGATGCGCTCCTGGCTATTCAACTTCTTGGTTTTGACTTTCTTTAGCTCAGATAGCCTATGATAGAATTTTGCCGTGTTCATCGAAGCCTGATAATTCGGCCCATACAGCATCCAGGAGATTGTACGCTCAGAGATATCAACCGGAGTCTCTCTCACCAACACGTGATTTAATGCGGGCCTCTTCTTATAATCCTTCCCCCCCTAAATGCCAACCGCTGCAATGTGGCTGCATAAAACTCTCGGACTAAGCACGGGCTGTAGCTACCTGATGGCTCGGTCAACTAGCCAAATCTGTATTTATCGAATACTGCTTATAGCTCTAGAAGATCTTTAAGCCTTGTAGTGACCAGCCTCGGCTCCTCGTATATGCTCCTGTTCGAATTTCCCTTTTCAGTGGGAGCAATATCTCGGTTGTATATAGCCCGCATGCCATGGACACACCATCTTCGCACATTTCTTGGTTGCTCATTTGATGTGTCCGAGGTCTCAGTTAGCTCATTATAAGAGTCCCCTCGCGGAGCATGTGATTGATCAACTCTCTCTGTGTTTTGCCCAGCCGTGGGAGCCTAGGGAACAAGTGCAGCTGCAGCCCTAGCATTCTCATCAGTGCGGCTGGGCATATATCTTGCAAGTGGAGTGGGAGTATCAACCAGGGCTGTAGGACTTGAAGTTTGGTGAGCCCTAGCCCTAGTTGTCCTCCTAACTAGCTGCTCCTCCGATACTTCATATTCCTCCTCAGAACCACTCGACTCTTAAGAGGATGATGGATCATCACTGTCACGCCCCACCTTGGGAGGCATGACTGGCACCTGGTGCCCTACTAGGATCTGAATTGACTGAACTGACTGAGCCTAAGCACACCAGGTGCAGGGCTAACTCTAATTATTAAATCAAGAGAACAACGGGCTATATCTCAGTTGTAAATACAACCTCCGGCCGACAAGGCCTTATAGCCACCTGTAAGGAAAACAACTAACTAGAACCAGGCAATAATAGGGAATCCTATACGGGCCGACAAGGCCCCCATGATGTCTAGTTAGGACTGTAAAGTAAATATAGTACTAAGCTAAACTATGGCCGACAAGGCCGCTAATATACCAGCTAAACAAGAGCCCACATGGACAACACGTAAACTAAAACACATATAGGCCCCATATAGCCAATAACAACTAACTACAGGGAAATAGAAACAATCTGCAAGCCTCTAGGAGTAATATGATGGTCAGGACAAGGCCCCGACCTACCCATGAACTGTACAATCAAAGAAGTAAACCTTCTATCTACAAGCTCTGGAAGAAAGGAGCTAACTGCTCTGGTGATGCTGGCTGAAAGCTACAAGGGACCTTCCCCTCGTCTATCCATACCTGCAGGCAAGTAATGCAGCGCCCCAGAAAAGGCGTCAGTACAATATGTACTGAATATGTAAGGCGATAACTGTAAATGACTAAAATAAAGAGATAGAACTGAGAATAACTGAAATGAAGAGGGTAGAGATCATACCTGAGTAATATAGCTTCTTACTGTCTAATTATATTAATAAGTAAAGAAAACAAAAACCTTAGTTGGCCCCCATAAGCAGGAAGGTACAACCAGCACAGAATAACCCACCTGGGGCCCCCATAAGCCCTGGTGAGTAAACTTCAGTCTATATACCCTATCCAGGTCACACTGGGTCAACTCATAGCTATAGCTGTCCTACCAGTCCTCTGGGTCTGCAACTGAGCCCACTCGGCCCCTAACTATAGCTGTGTCTGAGTCCGATGGACTCCTAATATCTGCACCCCGGGCACGAGGCTCGACGGGAGTGTATAAAACCAACCATGACATATGAGGACTTGTGACCTCATCTTTGTCTCTAGCGGATGGCATACCACTTCGTAGAGCGACATCACCTTGCCCCCGGCAGGCGTCGACACAGCTAATAACCCTGGGGTCGGTCATGAAGGCTATACATGCATAATCCATCCCAAACTAACATGGAATACTAATCTCAGCTAAAAGCAACAACTAATCATAATAGAAATGCTTCTGGTATTCTTATTGGGATTCAAACTGAGTTATCATGCCAAGGAAACTAACTTGCTGAAGGAAACTGCCTTAACATACCTCGTTTGCCGATTACTGATTAACTAGCGAGCTTTAGCTCGTATTCAACTGCTCTTCTCAACTGCAATCGTATTATTAGAGGAATGAGGCTAATTCCAGTACTATATTCGATGAAAAACGATAACTTTACATAGAAATATTAACTATATTTCAATTTGCAGAACATGGTTGAAAACTCGTAATATCTCGAGAATACAAAAGGGAGAAATGCTTACATTAAGCCTGTGATCATATTGACACTAGTTTGGAAAAATTCCAACAGCTTTAGCTCGGCGGAGTTACGATTCGCCGGGCGAATTTCGTTAAGATAACTCTGTAGCAATGCTCCCTGCAGCCTTAAACTTCAATACCCAAAGTTAATTTGAATTCGGGTAGCGTTTTGCGGCGTAAAAGGATGAATTTAACTTGTCTTCCTCGTGGTTTCTCTCCTTTGCCTGTATATACTTTGAAATATAACTTAAATCAAAGGGAGGGACCTATATATACTTGAGGCGGTGGATAGGGGTTCGTGGCATGGACCCTGTCGCGCCAATTTGCGGGTGTACCACAGAGCCTACCGCGGAGGGCATGGTCCATGCCACGCTGCCCCTTTGGGAAGCTGGTCCGGCCTCCTCTCGCTCGATCCCGACTCCGTGCTCATCCGACCTTTCCCCGGGCCCTTTCTCATACATATTGTATTCTAAAACTCTTAACCAACGTATGAATAGGCCGTCTAAATATTAGAAACTTACGGGGTGTAACATCCTCCCCCCCTTAGATATATTCGTCCTCGAATGTTTTACTTTAGCTTATAGATATCTTAACTCTTATAACTACTTATTTTGGAAAAAATTCGGTAGAGTCTCCCCTGTAATATGGACTATCCAAAAATCCCGAAACACAGAAAATTACAGTATAGGCACTTCATATAATACTATCACAACTATTTCACAATAAGGCTGGAGTCAACTGAGCAATATGTATAACACAAATAATGAAACGACGACTGAATCAATAACTTACCTTAACTACATAGTTTGGAACAAGTGAGGATATCTGGATTTCATGTCGTCCTCAGCTTCCAAAGTCATTTCCTCTCTATTCTTATTTCTCCATAGTACTTTAATAGAGGAAACATCTTTAGTTCTCAAGCTGCGAACCTATCGATCTAATATAGCTACTAGAACCTCTTCATAGGCTAATTCCTCAGTGACTTGGACATCCTCAACTGGCACAACTTGGTACGGATCCCCTATGCACTTATGTAGCATCGACACATGGAAGACTGGATGAACAGATTCCAACTCTGAAGGTAAAGCTAGCTCGTATGCCACCTGTCCTATTCTCCGGAGTACTCGACACGGCCTAATAAACCTCGGGCTGAGCTTACCCTTTTTTCCAAACCTCATTACGCCCTTTATTGGCTAGATTTTTAGAAACACCCAGTCACCGCAGCATATCAACATAAGATTTCTGGCGGCTCTGAGCTGTCAGCAGACGTTCTCTGATAAGCTTTACTTTCTCTTCTGACCGATGAATGATATTTGGCCCAATTAACCCTGATTCTCCAACCTCAAGCCAACCAATTAGGGATCTACATTTCCGCCCATATAAGGCCTCATAAGGCACTATTTGAATCATTGAATAATAACTGTTATTGTAGGCAAACTCAATAAGGGGCAAATGTTTCTCCCAGCTACCCCCGAAGTCTAACACGCATGATCGTAACATATCGTTGAGCATCTGAATTGTACGTTCTGCCTGCCCATATGTCTGAGGGTGGAATACTGTACTCAGATTAACCTGGGTTCCCAAACCTCTCTGAAAAGACTGCCAGAACCTAGCTGTAAATTGTGCTCCTCTGTCAGAAATGATAGATACTGGGACACCATGTAATCTGACTATCTCCCTGATATAAAGCTCGGCATAATCCTCAGCAGAGAAGGTGGTCCTGACTGGCAGAAAGTGAGATGATTTCATCAACCTGTCAACAATCACCCAGATGGAATCAAATTTATGCCTGGTACGAGGTAACCTTGTCACAAAATCCATATTAATTGCCTCTCATTTCCACATAGGCACTGCTATCTCTTGTGTCAGTCTGCTGGGTTTATGATGTTTCGCTTTCACCTGTTGGAAATTAGGGTATTGAGTCACAAATTCTACTATTTCCTTTTTCATTCCCGGTCACCAGTAATTTTTTTTATATAATGATACATCTTTGTTGAACCCGGATGAAGAGAGTAACGAGAATGATGCACCTCGCCCATAATTTGCTGGCGAAGTCCTGCCGCGTCTGGAACACAGAGGCGATCCCTATATCTCAAAACTCTATTTTCGGTTACCTGGAAATGTAAATTCCCCTTCCCGAAACCTATCTCTGAGCTGAACCAGGTTAGGGTCTTCGTACTGCCGTTCTTTCACTCCCACTGCTAATGACGATATTGCCGTATTCTGAATTACTACTGCACTGTCTCCAGAATCTACTTTAAGGACGGCTAAACCGGCTAACTGATGCAGTTCTCGGGGTAGTTCCCGTTGTCCTGGCTTCAGGTGTACCAAACTCCCCATAGATTTAAGGCTGAGGGCATCGGCTACAACATTAGCTTTCCCTGGATGGTACAAAATATTCACATCATAGTCTTTCAATAGCTCTAACCAGCGACGCTGCCATAGATTCAACTCTTTCTGTGTGAAAATGTATTGGAGACTCTTATGATCAGTGAAAATATCTACATGAATGCCATATAGATAGTGCCTCCATATTTTCAAGGCATGAATCACCGCGGCTAATTCCAGGTCATGGGTGGGGTAGTTCTTTTCATGTTTCCTCAGCTGTCTGGAAGCGTAAGCAATTAATTTTCCATGTTGAATCAGAACATATCCTAACCTGACACCTGAAGCATCATAGTACACTGCACAACCCTCTGATCCTTCTGGCAAGGCTAATACTGGTGCTGAGGTCAGTCTGTTTTTCAATTCCGGGAAGCTCTGTTCACATGCTTCAGTCTAGTGAAATTTAACTGCTTTCTGAGTTAACTTGGTTAAAGGCGTTGCTAAGGTGGAAAATCCTTCCACGAACCTCCTGTAATACTCGGCTAGCCCCAAGAAACTGCGTACCTTGATCGGAGTGGTAGGTCTAGGCCATGTTTTCACTGTTTCAATTTTCTGCGAGTCTACCTGCATGCTAGCATTTGACACAATGTGGCCCAAAAAGGCTACTGAATTCAGCCAAATTTCACACTTAAAAAACTTCGCATACAATTGGCGATTCCTGAGGGTTTGGAGCACTATTCATAGGTGATCCCGGTGATCTGTCTATGAGTGGGAATATACCAGAATATCATCAATAAATACTATCAAAAATAGGTCCAAATATGGCCTGAAGATGCTGTTCATCAAGTCCATGAACACTGCTGGAGCATTTGTCAGCACGAAGGACATGACTAGAAATTCAAAATGGCCATTCCTGGTTCTGAAAGCAGTTTTGGAATATCCCTCTCACGAACCCGAACCTGATGGTACCCTGACCTTAAGTCAATTTTTGGGAAATACTTTTCCCCCTGCAACTGATCAAACAAGTCGTCTATTCTGGGAAACGAGTACTTATTCTTGATAGTGACTTTATTCAATTGCCGGTAATCTATACACATATGGAGGGAGCCATCCTTCTTTCTAACAAATAGAACTGGTGCTCCCCACAGTGAAGTACTCGGCCTGATGAAGCCTTTATCTAACAGATCTTTCAACTGTTCCTTCAACGCTCTGAGCTTAGCAAGAGCCATTCGGTACGGAGGAATAGATATGGGCTGAGTACCTGGTAATAAATCAATTGCAAAGTTGATTTCTCATTTAGGGGGAATGCCAGGAAGTTCATCTGGGAATACGTCTGGAAATTCATTAACTACTGGAATGGACTGAAGAGTCGTAGATTTTTCTTGAACATCCTGAACCCTGACAATATGATAAATGCATCCTGTCGCTATCAATTTTCTCGCCCGAAGATAGGAAATAAACCTACCTTTTGGCGTGGCTGCACTACCTTTCCACTCCTGCACAACCTCCCTTGGAAAGTGGAATCGGACAGTCTTGGTCCAACATTCAAAATTGGCATAGCATAGCGCCAGCCAATCAATACCCATAATTGCATCAAAATCAATCATTTCTAGTTCTATCAAATCTGCTAAAGTTTGACGACCAACAACCTCTACTGTGCATCCCCGGTAGACCTTCTTCGCTATGATAGAGTCACCAACGGGTATAGACACTAAAAAAGGTTGCTGAAGCGATTCTGGCATAATACTGAACTTTCGGCCCACTAACGGTGTAACATAAGATAAGGTGGATCCTGGATCTATCAATACATAAACAGAATGAGAGAAAATGTGCAGCATACCTGTCACCACATCCGACGACGACTCTGACTCCTGCCGTCCCGATAAGGCATAAGTGCGATCTAGATCGGTACTTGAGCTAGATGCCCCTAGTCTGCCTCGGCCTCTTCCAGCTAGAGCTGAGGGGCTACGCCTTGCTGGAGATGCTAGGGCACGGATCCTACTGAAGATCTATCCTGTTGATCCCGATCACTCTGACCCCTAGCTGGACAATCCCTCATCTGATAACCCTCCTATCCACAGGTATAGCATGCTGTGGAACCATACCTACATTCCCCGGAGTGACGTCGACTAAACACAGGGCAAAGCGGCACGGTGAATCTACTCTGCTCCACTCCTCTCTGCTGTTGTGAACCTACTGATTTTGAGCTCTCGCCAGGCCCTAACTGCCCCCGACGACCAGATCCACTCCCTACTGCTGTTGTAGGGGTGGGGGTCTAGGTAGTCTACCTGAAAAGTGTGGCCTGGGTCCATCCTGGGACTCCACCTACATATCACTAGGTCTGGCCCTGCATCACTGCTCCTAATTTTCCCTCCTTATCTCCCATTATCGCTGTCTGATCCCTTCAATATTTTGAGCAAAGGCTGAACGCGGGTAACATCCATGTCCTTTCGCAGAGTGGGCGTAATACAAGTCTCCACATATTCTAGATTCAGCCCCATAATAAACTGATACACCCTAGCTGGCATGGTATCTACAAAAGCTGGTGCATATCAGGCCAAGGAGTCGAACCTCATAGCGTACTCCCGAACACTCATCGACCCCTGCTCTAGATGTAGAAACTGATCAACCTGGGCCTATCGAATTTCCTGTGGCAGGTAATGATCCAAAAAAGCCTCTGAGAAGCTGGGCCAAGTCAGAGGGGAAACATCTCTCCCTCGGGACCTCTCCCAACTCTCGTACCACAGTACTACGATGTCCCGTAGCCGAAATACCACTAATTCAACCTACTCTACAGGTGTAGCATGCATCACCCTGAAAATCCACTGCATCTGATCCAAGAAATTCTGAGGGTCCTCCTCTCGGTCCATCCTGGTAAACTGCGGGGGACTCAATGCGAGAAACTCTCAGACCCTCCTGAGGACTCTACGACTGTAGGCGGCACTGGCTGACGCTGTACAACCATCATCTGAGCTAGCATAACAACAACATTCCTAACCTCCCGATTCGATGGTACGTGTATAGAGATTGCTGGAGGCGGTAGCGGCTCCTAGCATGGTAGAAAGTGCTGAAGAGACCGAGATGAAGTCTCCCTGTCACCCTCAGACTGGGCTAACTCTAACTGAGGCACCCTGCTAGTGCCTTCCCCTGCTGCAACATCCAATCTCTTACCAGTCGTGGCGTATCGCAGGTCTGTCATTTCTCTGTAGTTAAAAGAATATGGTAAGCTTAGGGACTCAATCCTATACTATACAGCTCTATAGAACAACTGGATAAGAAGAAAGAGTAACCATCCTATCATGCCTCGCAGCCTCCTGCCTATAGAATGTGGTGCACAACACATCCATAGACAAGATTCTACTCAACACGGCTTGTAGACTCCCTGGGATATGACCTGCTCTGATACCAAGTTTTGTCACGCCCCACCTTGGGAGGCATAACTAGCACCTGGTGCCCTACTAGTATCTGAACTGACTGAGCCTGAGCACTCCTGGTGCAGGGCTAACTCTAATTCTTAAATCAAGAGAACAACAGGATATATCTCGGCTGTAAATACAACCTCCAGCCGAAAAGGCCTTATAGCCACATGTAAGGAAAACAGCTAACCAGAACCAGGCAATAACAGGGAAATCCTATGCAGGCCTACAAGGCCACCATGATGTCTAGTTATGACTGTAAAGTAAATCTAGTACTAAGCTAAACTATGGCCGACAAGGCCACTAATCTGCCAGCTAAACAAGGGCCCACACGGCCAACACGTAAGCTAAAACACGTATAGGCCCCACACAGCCAATAACAACTAACTACATGGAAGAAACAATCTGCAAGCCTCTAGGAGTAATAAGATAGTCGGTACAGGGCCCCGACCTACCCATGAACTGTATAATCAAAGAAGTACACCTTCTATCTACAATCTCCGGAAGAAAGAGCTAACTGCTTTGGTGATGCTGGCTGAAAGCTATGAGGGACCTGCTCCTCGTCTATCTATACCTGCAGGCAAGTAATGCAGTGCCCCAGAAAGGGCGTCAGTACAATATGTACTGAATATGTAAGGCGATAACTGTAAATGACTGAAATAAAGAGATAGAATTGAGAATAACTGAAATGAAGGGGGTAGATATCATACCTGAGTAGTAGAGCTTCTTACTGTCTAATTTTATTAATAACTAAAGCAAACAAAAACATTACCTGGACCCCATAAGCCAGAAGGTACAACCAGCACAGAATAATCCACCTGGGGCCCCCATAAGCCCTGGTGAGGACACTTCAGTCTATATACCTCTATCCAGGTCACACTAGGTTAACTCATAACTATAGCTTTCCTACCGATCCCCTAGATCTGCAACTGAGCCCACTCGACCCTTGACTGTAGCTGTGTCTGAGTTCAATGGACTCCTGATATCTACACCCCGGACACCAGGCCCGAAGGGGGTGTATAAATCCAACAATGGAATATGAGGACCTCATCTTTGTCCCTGGCGGACCGCATACCGCTCCGTAGAGTGACGTCACCTCGCCCCTGGTGGGCGTCGACACAGCTAATAACCGTGGGGTCGGTCATGAAGGCTATACAGGCATAATCCATCCCAAACTAACATGGAATACTAATCTCAACTAATAACAACAACTAATCATAATAAATATTCTTCTGGTATTCTTACTGGGATTCAAACTGAGTTATCATGCTAAGGAAACTAACTTGCCAAAGGAATCTGCCTTAACATTCCTCTTTTGCTAATTACTGATTAACCGGCGAGCTTTAGCTCGTATTCAACTGCTCTTCTCAACTGCAATCGTATTATTAGAGGAATGAGGCTAATTCCAGTACTAAATTCGATGATAAATGATAATTTTACATAGAAATATTAACTATATTTCAACTTGACATAACACGGTCGAAAACTCGTAATTTCTCAAGAATTCAGATGAGAAATGCTTACTTTAAGCCTGCGATCATATTGAAAATAGTTTGGAACAATTCCAACAACTTTAGCTCAGCGAAGTCACAATTCACCAAGAGAATTTCGTGAAGATAACTCCGTAGCAATGCTCCCTGCAGCCTTAAACTTCAATGCCCGAAGTTAATTTGAATTCGGGCAGTGTTTTGCAGCGTAAACGGATGAATTTAACTTGTCTTCCTCGTGGTTTCTATCCTCTACTCGTATATACTTTGAAAATATAACTTAAAATCAAAGGGAGGGACTTATATATACTTGAGGCGGTGGACAGGGGTCCGTGGCATGGACCCTGTCGCGCCAATTTGCGGGCGTGCCACGGAGCCCATCACGGAGGGCATGGTCCGTGCCATGCTGCCCCTTTGGGTAGCTGGCCAGGCCTCCTCCGGTGCGGTCCTGACTCCGTGCTCATTCGACCTTTCTCCGGGCCCTTTCTCATACGTATTGTATTCTAAAACTCTTAACCAACGTACAAATAGGCTTTCTAAACATTAGAAACTTACGGGGTGTAACAATCGCGCAGTCTACGGTATGAGGGTTGACTGCGCTCAGGTGCTTGCTTCTTGGTTGGACCCTTCTTTTGTGTATCTCTAGGAGCCATTGTACCTGTGACAACAATGTTAGTGTGCAAGATGAGATGAAACAGAAAACATTTTTTAGCTGGTGCCCAGTGGTCCTGATGGGTGACTAAACAAGTCGTTGCCACTGGCAAAGACTCGTGAGGTCACTCGTCATCTCTGACTGGACTTCCTTCAAGTTGGTCCAGTGTACTTGACGACTGGTCCCAATGAGTCGTTGCCAAAGGCAACGAGTCTTTAGGTACACTGCATCATTGGCTTAATTTTTCCGACTCAGGATGAGCTACATAACGAGTCGTTTGGTGATCCAACGATTCGTGATGTAACTCCTGCTCAAGAGTTCAAGTTCACCCGTATCAACTTCATCTTCTTCCTAATTTTCAATTCCACAAATACAGAGCTTCACAATAAAATAAACCCAAGTGAACATACGATCAAAATCTTTTTTTAAATCTTCCTAGGGTTTATTCTCATCTAGATGCACATATTTTCACAAATACAATATTATCCAAAGTAAATTCCATTTCATTCACAACATGGGTCCTAAAAACTTTTTGTTTGTAGCAATGTTTAGATTTTAATGGGGAAGATTCACACAAATGCTTGAACAATGATGAAATGCAATCGGGTGTGTGCTTGAGTGATTGGGCGTGCAAGGTCGAAGATATTATCGATGGGGTTTGGGTGAATAAGAAGAAGAAGAGAAGAGGGAATCTGAAGTTTGTGTGGGTTTAAGTTTAATGGGGAGTATGTAAATGAAAGAGGGTTTTGTTGATTTAAATTAAAATTTTCCCAAATTCCAGTCCTGGGTCGGGTTAGATATTGTCATTAATTTTTATAACGCCCAGTGTGACGAGTCGTTAAGTGCTTGAACGACTCGTTGAGCCCTTTCGTGTTGTAACTGGAGTTTAGCAAACTTACCTGGGACCTACAACTCACGTAACGACTCGTGGGGTCACCCAACGAATCGTGTTCTGAGTCGTGGTTCTTGGACTGGTGTAGCTTCAAGACGGGTCACTTAACGACTCGTTTGGTCTCCCGATGATTCATTGAGTGAGCCGTGATCACCCTTTTTCTTTTAATTTAGACTTTGATCCAGTGTACATGACGGGGGATATGAAGATTCGTTTCTTGAAGACACGAATTGTTAAGTCGCCCGTTGCTCCCCTGTTTTCTATTATTTTCCTCACAAGTTGATTAAACGAGTCATCAGGTCAGACGACGACTCATTCTGTGACTTTTTACACCAGAACTGAAGTTTCAGTTTTTGGTTCCAACTTTAGATTTTCCATCTTATTCACCTGTACCCATCAACAAACATGAACACTAAATATTTCTTACATTTACAACTTGGGTTGCCTCTAAAGAAGCGCTTGACGTCGCGGTAGGACGTGTGTGTTTTGGCTACTCAGACTTCACCGAAACACCTCCATGAGTTTCCTCCCATGTAGCGCCTGATTTAACGTCGCGGCACAACACAAGTCACTTGACTACTCAGAATTCATCAAGTGATTCTTCTCCATCCTCCAATGCTGAGATTGTGATGAATTCCTTTGGCTGTTTCATGGTCCGGTTAATGTTGAAGGTGACCTCTTCTTTGTTCAACCTGAATTTTAGCTGGCCTACCTCCACATCTACTAGAGCCCTACCTATTGCAAGGAATGGTCGCCCCAAAATGATGGGGACCTCAGAATCGACTTCGCAGTCCAAAATCACGAAGTCTACTGGGAATATAAATTTTTCCACCTTGACAAGTACATCAAATAAAATCCCCACCGGCTTTTTAACTGTTCTATCAGCCATCAGTAGCCGCATAGTAGTCGGTGTGGGGGTTCCAAGCGTATCTTTTGAACACTGCTAGAAGCATCAAATTTATGCTAGCTCCCAAATCACAAAGTGCCCTTGCAAACTCAACCTCCCCAATGGTGCAAGGTATAGTAATCGCACCTGGGTCTTCATTCTTCTGAGCTAAAACCCTGGTAGTGATGGAACCACAGTGGTGCAAATTATCGGCAGGTTTTAAACTTATAGTCCTTTTTCTAGTGATGAGGTCCTTCATGAATTTGGCATATCTGGGCATTTTCTCAAGTGCCTCAACCAATGGGATGTTCATCGACAGCTTCTTAAGCATAGAGATAAACTTTCGATACTTCCTATCTTCAGCTTTCTTCTTCAAGCGTTGTGGATAAGGAGGAGGAGGTTGAGGGATTGCTGTCAGTTTTTGTTGTGCCTCCTTCTCCTTTCCATGGACAACTCTTTGCTCCTTTGCACTACTTGGAGCAGTTGGCACATCTGAGTCCCTAACCGAAGTTGGGTTTTCAAAATCCACTACACCATCCTCATTCGTCATGATGGGCTTTTCTGACTCCTTAACTACAACTGGCTTCAGGGGATCAACTGTGGCCTTCCCGCTCCTAGTAGTGACCACCATGCAGTGACTGTCGTTTTTCAGATTTTGCACAGTGTTATTGGGAAGTGTGCCTTTCTGCCTCTGATTCATTGCAACAGATATATGACTTATCTGCTGCTTAATATGCCTGATCGCCACGATATGGGACCCCACTTTTTGATTTAAACTGGAAATATCAGCCCGGAGCTCCTTAGAGTGGCTATCTGTTGTCTCCATCTGCTTGAGTACTTTGGAGAGCATGTTCTCAACTCTTGAACTACTGGAATCTGGCTCACGGTTATTGGTGGAACATACAGACCACCTCTATCATTTTTGAACTCCTCGCGCTTCTTTCAGTCCCCATTATCTCGTTATTGACCCCGGTTGTAATTATTATCTTTGTAAAAGTTCCAACCTTGGTTCCCTCGACCTTGATGCCAAGAGTCTTGGTTTGACCCTTGGGTGTTGTTCCAGAAACCCGCCCTCTGATTATTCAAATAATGTACTTCTTCTTCAGACTTAGACTCGCAACCATCATTTCTCGGGGCCTTGCCCTGAGAACCTACAACATTTACCTTTTCTGCTCCGACTCCCATCAAGTGCTTGGCAGCAACCCTATGGTGGTCCTTATCTCTGCAATATCCTGATCACGCTCCTCATCTTTTCTCCTTTGTTCTTCAGACATACCAACCACATAAGAACTATCCGGAATCTCCGACTCTCTAGTGTGCCAAGCTCGGTTGTTTTTTTGTGATCTTTTTTAGCAGCTCTATAGCCTCTGCATAAGTGTGAATCATAAGGGTTCCTCTGGAGATAGTATCAGCCATCACCTTGGTGTTGGCATTCATAGACCTATAGAAGATCTCCAATAATGTATCATCCGGAATCCTGTGATTTGGCACCCTTTTGAGATTTTTGTTGAAACGCAGCCAGGTCTCGTGGAGTGCCTCAGAATTTAGCTATCTGAAGTTATATATCTCATCCTTCAACTGCAATGCTTTGGATGGTGGGAAGAACCTTTGAAGATAAGCTCTCCCCAAGTAGTGATGAAATCATTCGGCAACTCAGCCAACCACATCGTTGCCTCACTCATTAGAGAGAATGGAAATAACCTCAGTCTGATTGTGTCGTGGCTCACCCCTGGTTTCTTGTATGCATTACATATTCCCACAAAATTTGTTAGGTGAGCGTGGGCATCATCAGTTGCGTGATCCGCAAATATTCCCTTCATATTAAGCAGTTGGATCGTCGCACTGGAAATGTCAAACTTTGCCCCAGTAGGCAAAGGAGGAGGGACTATAGCTCCAGTGGCACCAGCTTCATCTATATCCACATCATCCTCTTCGTCAAAATACCAGTGTCTCTGGTGTTCTGGACCTCTGTGTCGTCTAGCTCGCTCTGCTTCTTCAGCTAGACGTTGCTCTTCAACACTTTGGCTAACTCACGAAATCTAGCCCGAGCTTGCTCTTCAGCCAACATTCTTGCTGTGACTTGGTCCACGATTTCCTGCTCTTGGATGTTTGGCCATTCTTCTCAGGTTTCTTAATGTTAACTCAAGTTCATGATCAATTGGAACCAGGGGATTTCCTTGGCTTCTAGTATCGGGCATACACAAATCTAAGACCTGTTAAGCAACCAAAACAATAAATAAAAAATAAAAGAAAGAAATAAGAACCAATAGTAAAGCAAACACAATTAACAAAAGCCTTGCCGTATTCCCCGGCAATGATGCCAAAATTTGATGTAGCCCAAATCACACCTCGCAATTGAGATATAAGCGGTCGAT
This sequence comes from Datura wrightii, assembly GCA_035772735.1. NCBI lineage: Eukaryota > Viridiplantae > Streptophyta > Magnoliopsida > Solanales > Solanaceae > Datura > Datura wrightii. The sequence continues at coordinate 112,368,499 of JASDFA010000019.1, forward strand.
TGTCAATATAGAACCCAACAAAGGTTGAGGTCGATCCCTCAGGGAATATGGTAAGAACTTAAGTTAATGTGAATAACTATTACTATTAGGTTACTTATTTCCGAAGGGGGCAAAATATGAAATAATAAACAAAAGTAAAATTACTGAATGCTGAAATCAAATTCGGGTTGTATTCAATTAACGACTTGACTAGGATTGTGTTTCCCAAGATTTCATAACCATAAGGCTTATATACTAGTGATCTATTCCGGTGTTTAACATGCAATATTGGTAACTTAGGTTCACCTAAATGGTTGGTCCCCTATTTAGATGATTATCACCACGCAACTTGGTCCGTATACGGGTGTACTTTAGTTGATCCTTACCCTTAATATCATATTAGCTATCCCCGAACAAGTTCAATCTATTAGATGAGGTTTGATAGCCTCAAATCTCCATTGTTAATCCCTTTTCCCATTCTTTACCTCCTTGGTCCGGTAAGTAAGAATAAGGCAAGTCCTAACGTTTGCAATCGTCAAGAATCAATCAAAACAAAGGGAAAAATAATACATGCATAAAAACCCGTTCAAGAATCACTAAGTGTTTTACCTATGTGTGTTAATTCATCTTGGTTCATACAAACCTAGTTATGGGTAGCTACTCATGCTTGTATTATCACAATCACAAATTATTGAATAAACCATAATTACAACTTATAAATTATCATAGAATAAAAACCACGTAGATTGAATAAAAACTCCAAAATTGATGAATAATCTCCAATGTTGCTTTTGTTTCTTGACTCAAGAACAATTGATCAGTACCAAAATTCTAGTTGAAAACTAATAAAATTGGCTCTCTCAATTACTCTCTAACTGCAACTAATCGTTCTTCAAAAATAAACCTAAACTGTGTATTTACAGTTCCAAGAAATCCTTTTCCTAATTAAAACTGGAAACCAAGTCGGCAGTGGCAACGGGCTTGGTGATGACTCATTTGGCCTTCTAATGAGTTGTGCCTTGCTTGAAATAGTCATCCTTAGCAACGTACCCAGTTGTGGCAATAGGTCACCTAACGACTCGTTGTGCCTGAGCATGAGTCTTTAGGTCCCTCATGGTCTAATTCCTCAAAAAGTTCAGTGCACCCTACGGTTGATCTCAGTGATCTGCCAACGAGTCGTTCCTTCATGTGATGACTCGTTCTATTTGTCGTCAACTACACTGGTCACTTTGTTAAGATTTACACTCTCAACTTTCACGGTTGACCTCACGACTCGTTACCAGGTGTAACGAGTCATTCCATCAACTCGTCAAGTACACTGTCTCTTCTTCTTCTTCAAACTTTAGCTTTTGCCGACGCCTTTAACAACAAATCGTGCCTCCTTCCAATGACTCGTGAAGTGCCCGACAGTCACTCTTTCAATTATTTTTTGCTTTTTTTTGCCCAGTTCACTTCTGAACCTATTTTCCTACAACATTAAGCACAAAACACATCATACCTATATAAACATACCCAGAATGTGCATAATTTCTTGGTTTTAAGCGTCGAAAGTGCCGTAAAATCACGGCACATCACAAGTTCAGCAAGTGTGAATTCTGGTTGAAGTCCGTGACTTTCCTGGGTTACATGGTCTCGAGCGAAGATATTCAGGTTAACCCTCAAAAGATATCAGTGGTGGAAGACTGGCCCAGACCTACCTCTCCAACCGAAATCAGAAGTTCTTAGGTTTGGCTGGTTATTATCGATGCTTTGTGGAAGGCTTTTCTTCTATATCATCTCCACTGACTAGGCTGACTTAGAAGAAGGTGAAATTCCAGTTCTCAGATGCGTGTGAGAAGAGTTTCCAGGAATTAAAAACTCGACTTAGTACTGCTCCAAATTGACTCTACCAGAAGGATCAGATGAATTTATAGTGTATTGCGACGCTTCTAGAGTTGGACTCAGTTGCGTTCTGATGCTGCAGGGAAAAATAATAGCCTACTCCTCCAGGCAGCTCAAGGTTCATGAGAAGAATTATCCAACTCATGACTTGGAGTTGGCAACGGTTGTATTTGCATTAAAGATATGGAGACGTTACCTATATAGGGCTCACGTGGATGTTTTCACCAATCCCAAGAGCCTTCAGTATGTATTCAGTTAGAAGGACCTGAATCTTCGCCAGAGAAGGTGGTTAGAGCTCCTGAATGATTATGACATGAGCGTGCTATATCACCAGGGAAAGTCTAATGTGGTGGATGATACCCTAAGAAGAGTGCCTATAGGTAGCGTGGCTCATATTGAGGAAGGAAAAAAGGAGTTGGCAAAGGATATTCACAGACTAGCTTGGTTAGGGGTGCAATTGGTTGTCTCAGCTGAGGGTGGAGTGGTGATGCAAAGTGGGTCAGACTCCTCTTTGGTTGTTGAAGTAAATTCCAAACAGGATGAGGATCCCATACTTCTTAAACTCAAGGAGGCGGTTCTCATAAAGGAGGCTAAGGCTTTCTCCAAAGGGGGAGATGATGTGCTCCGTTATTAGGGCAGGTTGTGCGTACCGGACATCGGTGACATGAGACAACATATATTGGCTAAAGCACAAAGTTTGAGGTACTCCATCCACCCTGATGCTACTAAAATGTACTGCGATTTGTCGGATATTTAGTGGTGGAACGACATAAAGAGAGACATCGCCAAATTCGTAGCCATGTGCCCGAACTGCCAGCAAGTCATAGTAGTGCATCAAAGACCGGGAGGTATGACCCAAGATATCAGCATACTGTTGTGACTACACCCAAGTGCACACGCAAGCGTACGTGGTCTTACAAGTAATACAGAGCTTCGCTAGCAGTGTCGAGCTTTGCTCGCGATTCGGCTGGAACTAAGGACCTAAACTGAATGGAATTTCAGAGCTCTCACACGGCTATCTAAAGAATGAAGAACCGCTACTGAACGAGAGTGAGTGAAGTGAGTAAGCACAGAACGAGCTAAATAGAAGTTGTAGCAACGAGCTACTAAGGAATGACTGTGTTGAAGTTTCAAACGTAGAGCTCGGTACTTTCAATTTCATGATTGTATTCCAGGCTGAGCACAACATCCATATGCACCCATTTCATATCTTAGGCCTAGCTGGTGTAAAAGGCGGCTCCCTATTCAGTGCTATGCATTCTTCCTTGGTAACTTCTAGTTTGATCAGGGAAAGCACATAAAATGAATCTGCTAATGAAGGTTACAAATTCGGTCAAGAGGAAGAAACTTAGAATATCGTAGCCGCTCATGCTTATTTTGGTCGATTGATCTTCCAATATGCTAGTTTCAACAACTCTCGTTTGTTACACTTCTTCCTAGCTGCTTGGCCTGTAGTAGGTATCTGGTTTACCGCTTTAGGTATCAACACTATGGCTTTCAACCTAAATGGTTTCAATTTCAACCAATCTATAGTTTACAGTCAAGGTCGTGTAATTAACACTTGGGCTGATATCATTAACCGTGCTAACCTTGGTATGGAAGTTATGCATGAACGTAATGCTCATAACTTCCCTCTAGACCTAGCTGCTATCGAAGCTCCATCTACCAATGGATAAGATCCCAGTCTAGTCTATAGGAGGTTTTGAAAAGAAAGGAGCAATAATCATTTTCTTGTTCTATCCGGCCCTTTCTAAGAGCCGGATGTCGAACCCACAGGAACTGGACAACTTCAGCTAATTATCAAGTTGAAGTGTGATATTAACTTTCACAAGTGTTGATTATAAAAGTTTTTGATAAATTCTATTTAAATCTAGGGGTGGTCACAGAAATACTCTGAAACAATATAAGAAGCAACTAGAGACAAGGCCGAATAATCATGCAATGCTACCTTTTGTAATGGTTCAAGTATGAAATTATCAATTGTTGTCTCACATAGTTGAAAATGCGATGTTCATGGTCTCTCGGGCCTCTAAACACGATAAACTAGCCTCACAACTACATCGTTGAGCGGGGATGTGACATTCTAGTTCGTGGGCAATTCAACTACATGGATGTGGTTTACAGGGTTTATGCTCTTGATTATGGACTTTCGTACCTCTAATCATTTAACTCAGCTTAGCTTCACAACTACTTCTACGAGTTGTGGAGTGACAATTCTAAGCCGATGTCTCGCTATCATCTCATTTTATCAACCAAGCAAGGAAAATTAGGTATAATTTCTATCCTAACTGCGAATCATATCGAAAGATAAGAACTTGCTCCCTACATTTTCTTGTTCTTGCCTAGGGTTGCTCTTTTGAGCTTTTTCCTAAGCTTAACACATTTGTTTTCATGGTGATCAAGCATAAAAACAACCATAATGTAGAATGTAATACAAAACAATAATTAACAACTCAAACCAAAACAAATTCATGCAATTACAATCATATCACGTAGCCTCCACCCTAGAGGAAGGGTTTTAGCCACTCATGTTCGTACAAATACTCAAAAACATAATTAAAGTGATGTACTTACAAGAATAGATAAAAGAGAAGGTAAATTTGGTGAACCCTAGGTGAGTTCTTCACTTCTCCCTTCGCTCCTTCACGGTTTTCAAAAAATATTTCGTGACAGAATGATTTTAGAAGCTAAGGGTCCTATTTATAGTAAATAGGGAATGTACAATTTTTGCCCGTCATGGAATGGCTTCGTGGCACGAAGGTGGTCGCGCCAATTTACCTCCGTGACACGGAGATATCGCGACAACACATTGGAAATCACCTAAAAATTGAACCTCTTGCCGCGATGACAGCGTGGCACGATGCTTGTGCAGCGCGATGGATGGCGTGACACGGCCACTGTCGCGCCTCTGTGTCAGGCGTGGCACGGTGCTGTCGCGCAGGTGGCTTGTTTGCTGCCTTCTTTTTGCCGACTTTTGAAATTTGCTCCCGATTCCATTCCTCCACTTCACCCATCATAAATTTGTTCCTCAAATGCATTTTTAACCTACAAAAATAAGAACTAATCATGTTGGTTAGTATATATCCAAATTTACATAAAATCACATGAGAAATTAAATGCATAAATAGACAAACACGACTAAAATAAGTTATAAAATAGCACTTAGGCACGCAATTATGCCCAAGATCACATACCCACATGAAGTGGGAACAAATTAATATGGACTTTATTATGGGTCTACCTCGAACTCGTCGGCAACATGATTCCATATGGGTAGTAGTAGACCGGATGACTAAGTCAACACATTTCCTCCTAGTTAAAATGATGGACTAAGCTGAGGACTATGCTAGACTTTATATTTGGGAGTTGGTTAGTCTTCATAGGGTGCCGTTATCCATTATCTCAGACAGAGGTACCCAGTTCACCTCACATTTCTGGAAGTCTTTTTAGAAGGGACTTGGCATTCACATCAAGCTCAGCACAACTTTTCACCCGCAGACAGATAGGCAAGCTGAGTGGACTATTCAGACCCTAGAAGATATGTTAATGGATTGTGAAATCAATTTCAAGGGCAGTTGGGATGACCACTAGCCTCTTATTGAGTTTGCGTACAACAATAGTTATCACTCCAGTATCCAGATGGCCCCGCTTGAGGCATTGTATGGTAAAAGGTGCAGATCTCTTATTGGATTGTTTGAGGTTGGTGAAGCTACAATAATCAGGCCAGACTCATTCATCAGAGAAAGATTAAAAGCAACTCAAAGCCGTCAGAAATCTTACGCGGATGTGAGGAGAAGAGAATTGGAGTTTGCTATAAATGATTGGGTCTATCTGAAAATTTCACCTATGAAAGGGGTGATGAGGTTTGAGAAGAAGGGAAAGCTCAGTCCCAGGTATGTGGGATGCTAAGAGTACTGAGATGAATTAGTGAGGTAGCTTATGAGCTTGAATTACCTTCAGAGTTGGCTTGTGTGCACCCAGTATTTCTTGTATCGCTATTGAAAAAGTGCATTGGTGATCCAACTTCAATTGTTCCATTGGACAGTGTAGAAATAAAGGATAGTCTCTCATATAAGGAGGTATCGGTTCAAATCCTTGACCATTAGGTTCGTAAGCTGAGAAATAAGGAGGTGGCTTCAGTCAAGGTCTTATGGAGAAATCAGCAGGTAGAGGGAGCTACGTGGGAGGAAGAAGCAGATATGATGGCCAGATACCCACACTTATTCTCTACCGGATCTGTTACAGCTTGAGATATCAGTTTTTCCCTAGAACCAATTTAGTTTTCGTGTTCAATTCATGTGTTTAAGTTTCTTTTGTGTTTATGGAGGTATTTATGAAAAGAGAATTCAGTTCATCTATGTAGTTTGAATCGAATGTATTCATTCCGTTAGTTTTTTGCTTAATCATCAATATTTGAATATTAAAATCTGCATCTCTTTACCTTTCTGTGTGTTTTCCAACATTCGAGGATGAATATTCCTAAGAGGGAGATATTGTTATACCCCGAAAGCTCAAAGATCAGACCCGGGAGTTGAAACGGAGAAAAGTTTAAAAATTGGCACCAGGCACAAAACAAGTCATGAGGTGACCCGTTGATGCAGCCCTGAGTCATGATGTGACTCGTGGGGAGGCCAGGGGAGAAGTTTCGAATTTGAGTAAAAGGGATCCCCACGGGCATGATAACGACTCGTGGTCAGGCCTCACCAGTCGTTAGGTCAGTCATGGGGTGGTGAGTAAGAAAGGAAAAAGGAGGGAGGCAGTGTACTTGACGGGTGGTGACCACGAGTCGTGGTCACCTGTAACGAGTCATCATATTGTCCTTTAAGAGCCCAGGAGACTTGTCCAATAGTGTACATCATGGGTCGAGCAATGAGCCGTGACCACAAGGGACGAGTCGTTAGGTCCTTTATAGAAACTTCAATGTTTACCAGGCAGTGTAGTCCACGAGTTTGACCATGAGTCATGGTCACTGACCACGACCCATTAGGTCACTCGTGGGGACTAACACTCAGTTTTTTCCTGCGATTTTCCAAGGATCTTTGGGTAATTTCCTATCTTCCTAAACTTGAAATTACATCATTTTAGTCATGATTTCAGACTTAATAGTGGGGTTAAACGGTTTTCCCCTTATTCCCACTCAGATTCTCAGAAAAATTAAGCAGGTTCTCACTCAAGAACTCTCAAGCAAGGTCTAGGGTTCCTCATCCATTGCAGCAATTCAAGCTTCCTTCTCTAGGGAATTTTAGTCAGGTGTGTAGGAATTCAACAAGGGGATAGTTCTTGCCTTATGTCCCCCAAAACCCTTCTCAAATTTCTTTATGAATCCTAGCCTTGAACTTTTGAATGCGAAGAGATTGTATGTAAACTTCTTTGAATTCGCATAGAATGATATCCATGATTAATTTTAGACATGATTTCCATTAGTTCATGAGTAAATTGATATTATTTTCGCAAAACTGAGTTCTAGCCCTGCAGATTTTTGAATGTTGAGAAATTCTTGATAATGTCTTGTTTAATCCATGTGGAACCATCATGTATATTAATTATGGGTATTTTCCCACCAGCTAATGGTAGTATTGATTCTTATCTCTGTGCAGTGACTTCAGCCCTAGTTCTTGAGGGTAGAACAGACTAGAAATTCATGTTGAAATGATAAACCTTGGAATTCTCTTGCTTATACTAGTGTAATGAATTCCATTACTATTCACATGCAAAATTCTCATTCAAATACATGATTGTCTAGCGTTAGTCAAAGAATGAAATTACTTAGTGTCAGTTAGAAATGTCAGCTGATCAGTTTGACTATAGAACTTCCTGAGGTGTCAATATTACCTTTCAGTTATCAGAATCAGATTCAGAATTTAGTTTATTAGTCAACTAGACGGTCATGACACTTTAGAATTATAGCTCTAACTATCCTTAGGACCCCCATTCAGATTCCAATTTGTTGTTAGACGGTTATGACACTTCTAGATGAGCAGCTCTGACCAGTCTAGAACATAACCCAGTTTCAGAATCTGGTCCATTAAGACTCTTAGGGCACTTTCAGATATGTATCCCTGACTTGTTTGGGCCCTAGTTTTGAGCTATCATCTTAGTATTCAGTTTAGATTATCTAGTGGGAGTAGGACTTAGCACCAAGTGGACCGGGGTTCCAGCACACCCAGGTTCCTAGAACTACGTTGCCACCGTAGGTTTCAGTATTTATTGGCATGATTGGCCCCAAACTTTGTAATTGCCCAGTTCATGCCTTTATACCCTGACAAGGTATATTGGGTCCTCTAGGTGGAGTGTATACATAGGACTCCACGTTTAGCTCACGTGGTTACATGTCAGTTACAGACTCTCCCATTAGTCAGTTCAGTCTAGTCTCAGTCCAATTTAGTTCAAATCAGTATTCCATACTTAGAACATGCTTTGACCATCAGATAGGGTCTCTTAGACCACCTCAGTATATCAGTTATTCAATTCAGAAGTTTTATTTGGTTATCGCATGTCTTTTCAGTTCAACATTTTCTTTTATTTACTCTATTGTGTTATGTTCCTCTCACTTACTCAGTACATTCAAAGTACTAATGCATACTTTTATGTTGTATCATTTTATGATACAGTTGCAGGATGTCAGTTTCAGCTTCGTTAGCCGACCACTCATCGAAGACCTCAGCTTTACCATTTTATTTGCTTTAGTTATGCTTTCATTCTTTTTATTTAGATTTGGAGTTAGTTGGGGGTTTGTCCCAGTAGCTCATCAGTCTTAGTGACTTTCAGACGTAGATATGTTTTTCAAACTCAGATTAGTGTTATTAAATATGTAGACTTGTTCTAACACTTTCAAGTATCTATATTTTTGGTTTAAATTTCCGCTGTTTGTATTTTATGTTACTCAGAATGCCAGTGTATGATAGACCAGGGGTTGACTTGGAGTCACTGTTGGCTTCAAGTACTATGTTACGTCTAGGGTGTAAACTCAGTGCCTGACACTCTCATAGCATTTTTAATGCCCCGGAAACTCAAAATCTAATTTCGGGACTTAAATCTGGAAAAGCTGCAGAAAAGCTACAGGACGACCCACCTAACAAGTCGTTAAGTTATCTCAAGACTCGTTAGGTGAGCCGTGAGAATGAGGTTTGAGGTTTTTGAGAAGGGAGGCAGTGTACCCAACGAGGGACTTCACGAGTCGTGGTCACTGACCACGACCCGTTGAGTCACTCGTGGTCAGGTCTGGGTTGAGGATATTATCAGTGGAGCAGTGTACTTGACGGGTGGGGCAACAAGTCATGGTCCCTAGTAACGACTCATTATGTCCCCCGATACCAGCCCTAGTGAGTTTTTAGCCAGTGCACCTAATAGTGTCACAATGAGTCATCGCCAGTGGTAATGACTCGTTAGGTGACCTGTTACCAAGGTTAGCACTTAATCTTCAGTAGTGAGCCAGTATGGTCCACGACTGACGACCACGACTCATTAGGTCCCTCATGGTGACCTACTTGGGAGCCTAGGCATTGTACCTGACAGGAGTGACCACTAGTCGTGGTCAGCCACCACTATCTGTTAGGTCACCTGGTAGTTTTTCCTAGCGATTTTCGAAGGACTATTTAGTAATTTCTATTCTCCTAAGCTCTAAACTACGTCATTTTGAATGTAAATTCTAGCTTATTAGACGGTTTGAATTGTTCCTCCCCTCATTCTCACGTTTACACTCAGAAAATTTATCGAAACTCCTCTCAAGAAAATCTCAAGCAAGATTAGGATTGTCCTCCATTGCAGCAGTTCAAGTCCTCTTCTCTGAGAGAATTTTAGTCAGGTATGTGGGAATTCAACAAGGGAATTATCCTTCCCTTGTGTCCCCCAAAATCTTCCCATAATTTCCCTATCAGTTTAGCCCTGAGATTTTCAAATATGCAGAGATTTTCATGTTGGTTCTCGTTAATTTCAATTGGGTTATTATCCATGTTTATTACTCATATGATTTTCATCAATTCATAAGTAAATAGTTGTTTATTGCCAAGATGATTTACAACCCTAAATTTTCAAGTAAAGATTATTGCATATTAAATTTCGTCTATTTTGTAAAGTATGTTTTGGGATGAATATCCTAGAAATTCTTATTATATATATGTGAGCAATTTCCCATTGAGGAGAATGACTTTACCCTTGTTGGATGAAACCCCTTTAAATTCTTGAAATTTCGTCATATTATGAAATTCCCATGTTGTTGGGATTAGTTGAGTTCTCTATTAGCTGCTAGTAGTTCAGTCCAGTTAGAACGTAGAATCTTTTCAGAATCATTCAGAAAATTGTCAACTGATCAGTTTGACTATAGTCTTTTCTCAAGGTGTCAGTGGTGCATCTCAATTATTAGAACCATACTCAGAATATAATTTATTTGGTCTATTAGGTGGTCATGACATTCTAGTTTTATAGCTATGACCAGCCCCAGGACCCTAGTTCAGTTATTAGTTTGTTGTTTAGACGGTTACGACACTTTCAGATTACCAGCTCTGACCGGTCTTAGAACTTAGTTTCCAAATCCGGTCCTATAAGACGCTCAGGGAACTCTCAGACAGTATCCCTGAGTCAGTTATAGTCTTGGTCCCCAGTATCGAGCTATTCGCTTGTCAGTAGTAGTCGTGATAGGTTATCCAGTGGGAGTAGGACTTAGCACCAAAAGGACCGGGGTTCCAGCGCACCCAGGTTCCAAAACTACGTTGCCACCGTAGGTTATATTTACTTGTTCTCATGGCCCCCCTCTGACAGTGATTCTCACAGTCCATCCCTTTATACCCTGGCAAGGTATATTAGGTCCTACCGGTGGGGTGTATACATCGGACTCTATGTCTAGCTCACGTGGTTAAATGTCGGTTATAGACTCTCCCACTAGTCAGTGCATTCCAGTTCCAGAATAAGCTGCTCAGTTCAGTTTCAGCTTTATCAGCTTAGCTTAGATTAGTACATTATATTAGACTCAGAACTTTTAGACTTAGGGCATGTTTTTGACCACCAGACAGGGTCATCTTGACCATCTCAATTTACTTCCGATTCTTTAGCTCAGTTTATCAGTTGGTTATTCCATGTCATTTTAGTTTAGTCATCTATATATTTACCATTATGTTTTTCTCACTTACTCAGTACATTCAAAGTACTGACACATACTTTTATGCTGTATCATTTTATGATACAGCCGCAGGTTCTCAGACCCAGCACCGTCAGCCGATTTTGTTTAAATCTCTCTATCAGCAGTAGAAGTGTGAGTCCTCATATTTCGAGGGCATTATTTCCTTCATTTTAGTTTTCTTTACTATTTTTAGTTAGACTTAGAGTTAGCTGGGGGATTGTCCCAGCAACTCATCAGTTAGATGCCTTTCAGACTAGCCTTAATTTCAGAGTTTCAGATACTTTAAATCTTTATATTCAATATTTAATTTTCATTAATGCTGTTATGTATTATTTCAAATTTTTGCTGTACATGATTACTCAGAATTCCAGTGTATGATAGACCAGGGATTGACTTAGGGTCACTAGTGACCTCAAGTACCGTGTTACGTCCAGGGTATAGGCTCGGGGCGTGATAAACTTGGTATCATAGCACTGGGTTTAGAGTATCCTTGGAAAGTCTGAAATCCACGCCGAGTTGAGTCCTTTTCATGGGTGTGAAGCGCTCCACACTTATGATGAGGAGGCTACGAGATGTTATTAGGAAAATTCTCTTTGGTTTATACTCTTTATCCTGCGTTAAAGTTTAATCCCAGAAATGTCCTAATTCGTGCTCTATTTCATTTCAGTGAACCATGCTTCCTAGATGAGGTAACGGAAGAAGGCTCGGTAAGGTCAACAGACCTGCCTCACCAGCCCTGACAGCTCCTCAAGATGATTCGGTATCTACTGTCGAATTCAGGGCGGCCATTCAACTGCTGGCCTAAACGGTCACCAACCAGGTGAACCAGCAGGTGGTGCCGATGAAGACTAATGGGTCTGCGGTAGCTGCGAGGGTGTGGGACTTCACCCGTATGAACCCTCCATCTTTTTAGAGATCTAAGGTAGGGAGGATCCCCAGGAGTTCATGGATGAGATCAGGAAGACTACCTGCATTATGGGTGTCTGCTTCTCGGAGAGTGCTAATCTGGCTACTTACCAGCTCAAAGGGGTAGCTCAGGTCTGGCATGACCAATGGAAAAAAGTGTGGCCAGCAGGAGTAGGACAAGTGGAGTGGGAAGAATTCCACACAGCTTTCTTGGACAGGTTTTTCCCTTGGGAGTTGAGGGAGGCAAAGATGGCAGAGTTTATGAACTTGAGAAAGGGCAACAGAACTGTGGAGGAGTATGCTCTAGAGTTTACTAGGCTGTCTAAGTATGCTTCAGAGATGGTAGCCGGTCCAAGGGCTCGCATGCTAAAGTTTGTAAATGGAGTGTCAAATCTGGTCCCCAAAGAGTGCAGGACCGTGATGTTGATTAAGGACATGGACTTTTCTAGCTTGATTGTCTATGCCCAGCAGATTAAGGCTGAAAAACTGAAGGATATGGAGCGTAAGAACAAACTGGCAAGGATTGGCCATTCGAATTTCGACCATCAAAGGTCTAGCAGTGGTAACCACCCATAGCAATAGCAGCAGAGAGCCCCAACACGCAGCTCAGCCAGCGCCACGAACTTCTTGTCTTTCCAAGATCAAAGGGGTGGGTCATCTCGCACTTAGCCTCAAACTCACAATACAGGGAACATGTATCCATCTCATCCCAAGTGTGGCAGGAATCACCCAGGAGAATGCCTTTTGGGACGAGAGGCTTGTTTTGGGTATGGATAGCTTGGACACAGTCTTAGGGAGTGCTAGTCAGCACGGCGAGGGAGATCACAATCTACCACCTCAGCAGGCCGACCAGCTCAACAAGACAACACATCAGGTACAAATGGCAATCAGCACCAAAATTGCTTCTATGCTCTATCTTCCCGTCAGGATCAGGAAAGCTGACCTGATGTAGTTATTGGTATGTTACGTTTCTTCCATATAGAAGTGTATGCCCTCCTAGATCTAGGAGACACTCTTTCATTCGTGACTCCTTACATAGCAGTCCAGTTTAATATCAGTCCAGAGGTCCTCTCAGAACCATTCTCAGTCTCCACCCCAATTGGCGAGTCAGTTAGAGCCAGCCGGGTGTATAGAAATTTCCCAGTCTCAGTCCTGAGTAAAGTTATTTCAACCAATCTTGTAGAGTTATACATGGTCGACTTTGACTTTATTCTCGACATGGATTAGTTACATTCCTGCTATGCTTCAATTGATTGCAGAATTAGAGTTGTCAAGTTTTAGTTTCCCAACGAGCCAGTGTTAGAATGGACGGGTAGCAGTTCAGTGCCTAAGGGTAGGTTTATTTCCTACCTTAAGGACCAGAAACTCATCTCCAAAGGATGTATATATCATCTGGTTTGGGTCAAGGATTCCAATTCTGAGACCCCAACCATCCAGTCAGCCACAGTGGTCAGAGAGTTCCCAGACATGTTTCCTGAGGATCTTCCCGGAGTTCCCCCTGAACGAGAAATAGACTTAGGAATAGATCTCCTCCCAAATACTCTGCCTATCTTCATCCCTCCTTACAGAATGGCTCCGGCTGAGCTTAAGAAGTTGAAGGAGCAGCTAAAAGACCTTCTTGACAAGGGTTTTATTAGACCCAGCATCTCTCCCTGGGGTGCCCCAATTCTATTCGTATGTAAGGACGGTACCCTCAGAATGTGCATAGATTACCGTTAGCTGAACAAGGTCACAGTTAAGAACAAGTATCCCTTACCTAGAATTGACTACCTGTTTAACCAACTTCAGGGAGCCAGTTTCTTCTCAAAAATTGACCTCAGGTCAGGGTACCACCAGTTAAGGGTTAGAGTGAGTGACATATCGAAAACAACATTCAGAACTCGGTATGGTCACTACGAGTTTGTGGTGATGTCCTTCGGGCTAACAAACGCCCAAGTAGCCTTCATGGATTTGATGAATAGGGTCTTCAAGAAGTACCTGGATATGTTCGTCATTGTATTTATCGATGACATTCTAGTATACACCAGAAATGAGGAAGAGCATGCAAATCACCTGAGATTAGCATGGCAGACACTCAGGGACCGCTAGTTGTTTCACCAAGTTCAGCAAGTGCGAATTGGTTAAAGTTCGTGACCTTCTTAGGTCATGTGGTCTTAGGTGAACGAATACAAGTATATCCTCACAAGATAGCAGCCGTAAAATATTGGCCCAGACCTACCTCTTCTACTGAAATCAGGAGTTTCCTGGGCTTGGCGGGTTATTACCGATGGTTTGTGGAAGGTTTCTCCTCTATAGCATCCCTCTGACTAAGATAACTCAGAAGAAAGTGAAATTTCAGTGGTTGGATGAGAGTGAGAAGAGTTTTCAGGAGTTGAAGACTCGATTCTCTATCGCTCTAGTGTTAACCTTGCCGGAAGGATCATATGAGTTGTTGTTTATTGTGATGCTTCCAGAGTTGGAAATGGTTGCATTCTGATGCAGCGGGGCAAAGTGATAGCCTACGCCTCCAGACAGCTCAAAGTTCATGAGAAGAATTATCCAATTCATGACTTAGAGCTGGCAGCGGTGGTATTCATGCTAAAGATATTGAGACATTACCTTTATAGGGCTCACGTGGATGTGTTCACAGATCACAAGCGCCTTCAGTATGTGCTGAGTCAGAAGGATCTAAATCTGCGCCAGAGAAGGTGGTTGGGGTTACTAAAAGACTATGACATGAGTGTACTGTATCACCCGGGCAAAGCCAATGTGGTGGCTAACGCCCTAAGCGGACAGTCTATGGAGAGTGTGAGACAAAAAGGAGTTAGCAAGGGATGTTCACAGACTAGCCCGATTGGGGGTGCAACTGGTGGATTCCGCCGAAGGAGGGGTATTAGTGCATAGTGGGTCGGATTCATCCATGGTATTTGAAGTTAAGTCCAGACAAGATGAAGATCCAGTTCTACTTAAACTTAAAGAAGTAGTTCTCAGAAAGGAGGTTGAGGCTTTCTCCAAAAGGGGGAGATGGTGTACTCCCTTACCAGGAAGATTGTGTGTACCGGATGTTGGTGAGTTGAGACATCAGATACTAGTTGAGGCACACAACTCGAGATACTCCATTCACATCGGTGCTACAAAAATATACCACGATTTGCAGGATATTAACTGGTGGAATGGTATAAAGAGGACATTGCTGAATTCGTGGCCAAGTTCCCAAACTGCCAAAAAGTTAAGGTGGAACATCAAAGACCAGGAGGTGTGACTCAAGACATTAGTATCCCCATTTGGAAGCGGGAAGAAGTAAATATGGACTTCATTATGGGTCTACCTCGGACTCGCCGACAACATGACTCAATCTGGGTTGTAGTAGATCGGATGACTAAGTCAGCACGCTTCCTCCCAGTTAGAACCATAGACTCAGCTAAGGACTATGCCAAACTTTACATTCGAGAGTTAGTCAGACTCCATGGGGTACCCTCGTCTATCATTTCAGACAGAGGAATGCAGTTCACCTTACACTTTTGGAAGTCCTTTCGGATGGGACTAGGCACTCAGGTCAAGCTCATCATAGCTTTTCACCCGCAGACTGATGGGCAAGCTGAGCAAACTATTCATACCCTAGAAGATATGCTAAGATCATGCGCTATCGATTTTAAGGGTAATTGGGATGACCATTTGCCTCTTATGGAGTTTGCGTACAAAAATAGCTACCATTCTAGCATTCAGATGGCCCTATTCGAAGTATTATACGAGAGAAGATGTAGATCTCCTATAGGGTGGTTAGAGGTTGGAGAAGCTACCTTGATAGGGTCAGACTCGGTTCACGAGGAAATGCAGAAAGTTCAGCTCATCCGAGAAAGGTTGAAAACAACTTAGAGCCGTCATAAATCTTATGCTGATGTGCGAATAAGAGAGTTGGAGTTTGCAGTTGATGACTGGGTTTACCTGAAAATTTCGCCCATGAAAGGGGTGATGAGGTTTGGAAAGAAGGGAAAACTCAGCCCGAGGTATATAGTACCTTATAGAATTTTGAGGCGTATTGGCAATGTAGCCTATGAGATAGAATTACCTTCATAACTAGTAGTTGTACACCCAGTTTTCCATGTGTCACTTTTGAAGAAGTGCATCGGAGATCCAACCTCAGTTGTGCCATTGGACAGTGTAGGAATAAAAGATAGTCTCTCATATGAGGAAGTACCAGTCTAGATCCTTGACCATCAGGTTCATAAACTGAGGAACAAGGAAAAAGCTTCAGTTGAAGTCTTATGGAGAAATCAGCAGGTTGAGGGAGCTACGTGGGAGGCTGAAGCAGATATGATGGCCAAATACCCACATTTGTTCCCTACCGGCTTTATCACAGCTTGAGACATTAGTTCTGACCCTAGAACTCAATGTAGCTTTCATGATTCAGTTCAGGTGTTCAAGTCTCTTTTATGTTTTTGAATGTATGTACGAAAGGTAAATTCAGTTCAATTGTGTATTTTGAAACGGAGGTAGTCATTCCGACAATTTTGAAGTTAAATGAGCAGTATTTGGAAATTTTGATTGTTATTCTCTGCTTTCCTGTGTATTTTCTAACATTCAAGGATGAATGTTTATAAGGGGGAGATATTGTAATCCCCCGAAACTCAAAATCTAATTCCGGGACTTAAATCTGAAAATCTGGAAAAGCTGCAGAAAAGCTACAAGACGACCCATCTAATCAGTCGTTAAGTGACCTCATGACTCGTTAGGTGAGCCGTGACAAGGAGGTTTGAGGTTTTTGAGAAGGGAGGCAGTGTACGCAACGAGGGACTTCATGAGTCGTGGTCACTGACCATGACCCATTGAGTCACTCGTGGTCAGGTCTGGGTTGAGGATATTATCAGTGGAGCAGTGTACTTGACGACTGGGGGCAACGAGTCATGGTCCCTAGTAACGACTCATTATGTCCCCCTTTACCAGCCCTAGTGAGTTTTTAGCCAGTGCACCTAACGAGTGTTACAACGAGTTGTCGCCAGTGGTAGTGACTCGTTAGGTGACCCGTTACCAAGCTTAGCACTTAATCTTCAGTAGTGAGCCAGTGTGGTCCATGACTGGTGACCACGACTCGTTAGGTCCCTCGTGGTGACCTACTGGGGAGCCTAGGCAGTGTACCTGACAGGAGTGACCACGAGTCGTGGTTAGCCACCACGACCCGTTAGGTAACCTATTAGGGTCACCTGGCAGTTTTTCCTAGTGATTTTCTAAGGACTATTTAGCAATTTCCTATTCTCCTAAACTCCAAACTACGTAGTTTTGAACGTAAATTCAGACTTATTAGAGGGTTTGGATGGTTCCTCCCCTCATTCTCACGTTTACACTCAGAAAATTTATCAAAACTCCTCTCCAGAAACTCTCAAGCAAGCTTAGGGTTGTCCTCCATTGCAGCAGTTCAAGTCCTCTTCTCCGGGAGAATTTTAGTCAGGTATGTGGGAATTCAACAGGGGAATTGTCCTTCCCTTGTGCCCCTCAGAATCTTTCCATAATTTCCCTATCAGTTTAGCCCTGAGATTTTCGAATATGCAGAGATTTTCATGTTGGTTCTCGTTAATTTCAATTGGGTTATTATCCATGTTTATTACTCAATGATTTTCATCAATCCATAAGTAAATAATTGTTGTTATTGCCAAGATGATTTACAGCCCTAAATTTTTGAGTAAAGATAATTGCGTATTAAATTCCATCTATTTTGCAAAGTGTGTTTTGGGCTGAATATCCTAGAAATTCTTATTATATATATATGTGAGAAATTTTCCATTGAGGAGAATTATTTTACCCTTGTTGGATGAAACCCCTTTAAATTCTTGAAATTTTTTCATATTATGAAATTCCCGTGTTGTTGGGATGAGTTGAGTTCTTTGTTAGCTGCTAGTAGTTTAGTCCAGTTAGAATGTAGAATCTCTTCATAATCATTCAGAAAATTTTCAACTGATCAGTTTGACTATAGTCTTTTCCCAAGGTGTCAGTGGTACCTATCTATTATCAGAAATAGATTCTGAATATAATTTATTTGGTCCATTAGGTGGTCATGACATTCTAGTTTTATAGCTCTGACCAGCACCAGGACCCCAATTCAGTTAATAGTTTTTTCTTTAGACGGTTATGACACTTCCAGATTAGCAGCTCTGATCAGTCTTAGAACTCAGTTTCCAAATCCGATCCTATAAGACGATCAGGGAACTCTCAGACAGTATCCCTGAGTCAGTTATAGTCTTGGGCCCCAGTATTGAGCTATTCGCTTGTCAGTAGTAGTCGTGATAGGTTATCTAGTGGGAGTAGGACTTAACATCGAAAGGGCCGGGGTTCCAGCGCACACAGGTTCCAGAACTACGTTGCTACCGTAGGTTATATTTACTTGTCGTCATGGCTCCCCTCCGACAGTGATTCTCACAGTCCATGCCTTTATACCCTAGCAAGGTATATTGGGTCCTACTGGTGGGGTGTATACATCAGACTCTACGTCTAGCTCACGTGGTTAAATGTCGGTTATAGACTCTCCCACTAGTCAGTCCATTCCAGTTCCAAAATAAGCAGCTCAGTTCAGTTTCAGCTTTATCAGCTTAGCTCAGATTAGTACAGTATATTAGACTCAGAACTTTCAGACTTAGGGCATGTTTTTGACCACCAGACAGGGTCATCTTGACCATCTCAGTTTACTTCCGATTCTTCAGCTCAGTTTATCAGTTGGTTATTCCATGTCATTTCAGTTCAGTCACATATATATTTACCATTATGTTTCTCTCACTTACTTAGTACATTCAAAGTTCTAATGCATACTTTTATGCCGTATCATTTCATGATACAGTCGCAAGTCCTCAAACCCAGCGCCGTTAGCCGATTTCGTCCGGATCTCTCTATCAACAATAGAAGTGTGAATCCTCATATTCCGAGGAGTTATTTCCTTCATTTTAGTTTTCTTTACTATTTTTAGTAGGACTTAGAGTTAGTTGGGGGCTTGTCCCAGCAACTCCTCAATTAGATGGCTTTCGGACCATCCTTAATTTCAGATTTTCAGATACTTTAAATCTCTATGTTCAATATTTAATTTTCATAAATACTGTTATGTATTATTTCAAATTTCCCCTGTGCATGATTACTCACAATTCCAGTGTATGATAGACCAGGGGTTGACTTGTGGTCAGTAGTGACCTCAAGTACCATGTTACGTTTAGGGTATAGGCTCGGAGCATGACAACATTAAGTTCCTTAAAGATCTCATCTATAAAGGATTGTGGATCATCTTCTTCATGAAAATCATAGAGCTTTGGTAGGTTCAAATTCAAGAAGTTCTTAAGTCTTACTCCTCTGCCAACTGCATCATTCCCTAGGCTTGAATTCTGATGCTTGGACACTATTAGGGTGATAAGAATTTGAATAATACTTTGTACAAACCCGATATCAAAAATACTTCTAGCATAAATAATAGGAATAAATAGAATTTGTGGAGGCACTTTGTTCTTAGTATCATTCTCCACCTCAACATAAGTCACCATAGCCACAACGTCAATGGGCAAAGTTGGATATCCGCCTAACGCTACGTTAGAAGCACTAATGTTCGATCATTTAACAACTTTTGCATATGCCAAAGTTATTTATATGAGGCATGAGTAACAAATATGTCCTAATGATCCTAGAGAGAAATTCAAGAATTATAATATAATCTAGAATCAAGATCAGAAGTACTTATAATATTTTAGTAGTGAAAAATCATGCAGGTGATCAGGCTATATGAAAGAAACTCCACTTGATACAACTATACAGACATAGATAAATTCTAGGATACTTTTAAACTTATAGCTCTTATACTAAGCTTGTCAAACTCTTAACCTAGTCGTGGTGTAACAAAAATGCGATGCTACTGAACCATATCAGAAGCATCTTAAAAATATCACATATTACACTAATACCATATAATCATTAATTAAATTATTTATGCAAATTTAATATTTAAGACATATTCAATGAAAATATGGAAACTTCTATTCATTTAAGACATATGAAAACATCTAACTCATGACACAATCTGAAACTGCTATTTATGAATAATAACTAGAGTAGGTCCATGAACAAGCATGTGGGTGTAAGACTCGCACGGTTGTTTTATACTTTAGATTCTTTTTTCTCTATTTGACTATCCCCATAACTTTTTTATTTTTATGTATAGTTTATTAGGATGGGTGACACAATTTTCGATATGATCGGATGTGTTCTAGAGAAAAAAAATTCTAGTTTTAGATGTTTGGAGTCCAAAAGTTTGACTAAAGACAACATTTTGGGTTAAGGAGGCCAAAATTAAGTTCGTTACATTAGCTCCAGATGGTAATTTATGACTTTATTGGATGATTTTTATGGATCCTGAGGGGATGGGGTATGATTTGAACCCTTTGATTGAATTTTGATTTCTTAAATAATAGGTTTGACCATGATCAATATTTGTTCAAGACGGTCATGAATTAATAATTTGATAACTCCAACTAGTTCTGAAGATGTTTTAGAAGTGGTTTGCATATTTACTTTGTGTCTAGGGAATATTGGAATGAGTTTTGAGTGTTGAACTAAAGTTTGGGCAATAATTGCAATTTCTGATATCTGGTGTGAGCATTATTTTGCACCCCCGGCACAATCATATGTCACGCATGAGTCTACACCCTGGAGGGGACACGGTACTTGGAGTCACGAGTAACCTCAAGTCAACCCCTGGTCTATCATACACTGGTATACTAAGTAAAACAAACACAGTGGAAGCCTGAAATAATAACATAAAGCGTTTATGAGAGAATTTGAAACAGAATTGTAAACATCAAAATAGTTTGAACAACACTGATAGTCTGAAAAACCAAGTCTATATCTGGCCATCTAACTGATGAGCTACTGGGAAAAGTCCCCAGCTAACTCTAAGTCTATCTAAATGTAACAAACATAACTGAGATAAATGAAATAATGTCCTCGAAAGATGAGGACTCACACTTCTGCTACTGAGAGAGGGAGATCTGAACAAAGTCGGCTAACAACACTGGGTTTAAGAACCTGCGGCTTTCATGATACACCATAAAAGTATGCGTCAATACTTTAAATGTATTGAGTAAGTGAGAGAAACATAACTGAATATAAAGACTGCACTAAAAATGAAAAGCAATGACTAACTGATATACTGAGCTGAATAACTGTAATAAACTGAGATGGTCAAGCAGACCCTGTCTACTGGTCAAAGACATGCCCTAAGTCTAAAATTCTGAGTTTGAGATACTGTGCTAAACTGATCTTAACTAATAGAGTTGAAACTAAACTAAACAGATTAGCCTGAGACTGGACCGAGCTGACTAGCGGGAGATCTATAATCGACATGTAATCACGTGAGCAAAATGTGGAGTCTAATGTATACGCCCTCCACTGGTAGGACAGAATATACCTTGCTAGGGTATAGAGGCATGAATTGGGTGATCATAAAAGTCTGGGGCCAATTAGGACAATAAATATTGTAACCTACGCTGGCAACGTAGTTTTAGGAACCTGAGTATGCTGGAACCCCGGTCCACTTGGTGCTAAGTCTTGCTCCCACTGGAATACCTAAGCTGGATACTAAGCTGATAGCTTAAAATTGGGGTCCAAGACTAGTCAGGGACATATAACTGATGGTACCCTAAGAGTCTTATCGGACCAGATTCTGAAACTGAGTTCTAGACTTGTTAGAGTTGCTTATCTAGAAGCGTCGTAACCGTCTAAGAACAATTGTAATTTGATTGAGGTCCTTGGGCTAGTCAGAGCTATCTTTATGAGTGTTACGACCACCTTGTGGACCTATATACTATGTTCTGGATCTGATTCTAATAACTGGGAGGTGATGCTGACACCTCGAGAATTTCTGTAGTCAAACTGATCAGCTGACATTATTTTGGTCAACCTGGAGGTTGCTAAAAATCTGACTGAGAATAGGATGAAATTTCTGAGTATATAAACTTTCTGACTAAAATTGTCTAACATACATTTTGACTGAGTTTCTAACACATATAACTATTATAGAAACCCCTAACTCTGAAAGATTCAAGAATTTCGAGAATTCAATACCTATGCAGGATTCTAGTTTCTGTTTTCAAGATTTAGGGATAAGATTCACATTCAACGGAACCGACAATGTTCTAATTACAAATTTGAGGAAAACATCAAAAATTAGCATATAATAATATTCCTCAAGGATTAAACAAGGTCTGATAGCAATATCTTCACAATCGAAAATTTAGGGCTAGAACTGCTAGTGAACTGAGGAATAGTTTTAGGGGACACAAGGGAAGAACAATCCCCTTGTTGAATTCCCACATACTTGGCTGAAAATTTTCCCAAGAAGGAAGCTTGAATCTGCTGCAATGGGTGTGAAGCCCTAGTCTTGCCTGAGAGTTCTTGAGAGGAAACTACAATCGTTTTCTAAAAGTTTACGTGGGGAATGAGGGGAAAAACCATTCAATCCCTCTAATATTTATGAAATTTTACCTAAAATGACGTAGTTTAGTGACTAAATAGGTAGAAGATTACAAAAATATCCCTGGGCTAAAACCTGATATCTGGTCAACGGGGTCCCAACGGGTCACTCAACGAGTCATTGATTGAGACCATGACTCGTTGGGACCTCTCGTTGGGTCTACTGCCTGAAGTCACCACGAGGGACCTAACGACTCGTAACCCAGGGCCACGACTCATGGAATCACTCATTAAGTACAATGTCTAATAATCTTTTGGGACTGATAGCGGGAGATGTCATGACTCCTTACTGGTGACCACAACTCGGGGTCACCATTCGTCAAGTACACTGCCTCAATCTCAGAAAATCCTCATCTAGCTAATCACCACTCACCTCATGAATCGTGGTGACTGACCATGAATTGTGGGATATTTTCGTCAAGAACACTGATTCCTTTTCTCATCCCATCAATTACCACTTCCCACGACTGACCTAATGAGTCATGGGGACTGACCACGACTCGTGGTATCATCCGTGGGGCTTTCTCCAGCTTTCAAACTTTTCTCCTTGCCTCCCCATGAGTCACATCTCGACTCGTGGGCACTTCCAACGGGTCACTCAACGACCCGTCCTGTGCCTGGTGATGGATTTTTCAATTTTCTTCAAATTTCCTATTCTTAAGTCCTAGGTCTAATCCTTGAATTTCCAGGTCATTACATCATACATGAGAGGAAAGGACAAGGTAGTGCCATCTCTACATGGTCTCATTTGTACTAGAGAAACTAGAGGTGCCCATGGTAGCGCTATCACGTAGAGTTAGCATGTTTGTGTATGAGGTATGCAACGCGGTCAATGCTATCGCGCAAGGATGACGTAATCGTGCTAGAGGAGTTACTCTTGTGTTTATCAAAATCATGTTGATGGATAGCGAATGCACTCAAGCATGATACAATGAGTTAAATAATTTTTTCTCGAGATTTAAGGTATTTCACCATTTTTGGAGTTGTTGAGTTCGAATTGAGGCAATTTTGGAGGCATTTTTCTCATTTTTCAAGAGAGGTAAGATTTTAATCCTCATTTTGGTATTTTATGCTATTTCATCAATTATTTATCTTTATAATTTATGTTTGGGTGTTATAAATTGAGGATTTTTATACTAGATGTAGAAATTCTTTGATTTGAAGGTTGATTCAGATTCAGTTTTTGATAAAATTTAAGATTCAAGACCCTTGTGTTATGGATAAACTGATTGTTAAGTGAAATTAAGAATTTAATCTTAGAGGGCGGGAGTTGACTTTTTGTGTTTGAGGTAGAAATATAATAATAGGGGTATCTATGGACTCGTATGCTTATACAAATTACGTATTTGAATAGACTAACATTTTTTAGAGGCTTTGAGGAAGGGAAAAGCTAATTCGAATTACTAGTGTTTTGGGCTTAAAGAAAATTGATACTTTATAGACTCTATTGAAGTGTTTGTTTTAAGTAAATAATTAAATGGGGCATATGATAAGGGGGTGACGTATATGATGAGGATGATCATTATAAAGTGTATTGAGACCGTCCGCACTGGCATGTGGAGACTATCCATGTCTGGTATATGGATCTCACAAATCCCCCGTGGGTCACGACTACATAAAGTAGGAGTATGTGTACCATTTTGCCTTGGCTATTAATAACATTGCATTGCATAACATGTATTCATTTATCATATATGCTTTATTGAGAGCTATGCGCTGAAAAGTTGATGTTGAGATAATTCATAATTATCTGTTTAAGCTATTGATTTTTTATAATTAACTGAACCGTGTAATTTCTATACCTCTCAATATCGGATATAATTTAGTATATAGTTTTTAGTTGATAAGAATATGGATGTGTGGAAGTAGAATTTGCAATTTTAACCCTCGTAACTACTTCAGTTTAGGGTCGATCGATAATATTGTTGAGCACACTTATTTTTCATACTCATTTATGCTTACTGCACCTTTTTTATACATGTACATTTCCGATCTAGTGGCGGATGATGTACATATGATTATTGAGGAGTATTGCTAGGATTCATGAGAGTGAGCTGCTTAGTTGTTCCACTGCACCAAACTCCACTACTTGTACTTATGACAATAGATTTTGGAAGGATTCTTATCGTATTTTTCATTAATAATGTTATGAATTTCCAATCATAACTTATTGTTGGTTTTCTATTTTACTTCCACATTTAACTTAAAAGAATGAAATTAGTAATACATTAGTTCTCCTACGGGGTTTAGATAGATGCCATCATGGCTTCGGATTTTGGGTCATAACAATAGTTTTACCAACAAATCTGGATGGATAACAAGTATTCCAAATTCTTGCTATCACCCTGTACTTGATCTTCTCCACTACCTAACATATCGTAAAAAAATAATGGTATTGTCTTATTATATTCTCAGTGAGTATCTAGAATAAGAGTACATGTAATAAAAATAATTATGATAAAAAATACAGTAAAACAATAATAATGAAATAGTCCAATTTCCAGCAAAACTAGAGTAAAATCAACTATAAAACAATTAAGAAGTTTCAATTCATTATGTTTGAAAAATCATGTTAGGCTAACCAATGCCAAATTAGGTTGATAACTATTTACATGCTAGCATAGGATAAATTAAATAGTGCTTAAAAGCAATACACCAAGACTACCAACCTACAGGATATTCTTTCTCCCCAATACTAAGGCTACTCGAAAGCAATATACCATACAACCAACTCATGATGACTATTCTTCTTCAAAAATAGCAAAGCTTCCAAAAGATTATGTTTTAAGATCTACAAATCTTCCTCCTGGATAGTAAGACTAATCAAAGGTGATACATGAGTAATCAAACATACTCTTTCTTTAAAATAGCAAGGAAAAATGAATCAATCATGAATATTCATCCTCCCATAATAGGGGTATTTCGAGTTATAAATCAATTCAGAAATTGTGTCCAAATATTATTAGTTAAGTGTCAAGTCAACAACTTGTTCATAAGGAAAAATAATATTTAAGGATCATCACTTTAGACTCAACTTCAACAACCAGCACATAGGGCAAATCATGTACATATATTATCTCATAGTATTGAAACATAATATGAAGGCTCGATGCGAGCTTGTCCCGCACACGCATGAAGCATTGTTCAAATCAACTCTATTGGTCAAAAAGATTTACAAGAGTGATTTGAAAATGCACTAAAACAATCAAAACTGCGATTTTCAATATTTAATAATTACTCTACAATCAATTATGATAATAAATACTAGAACTTTGATTGAATTCTATGAATTTCCGCCTTTTTAAAAAGACTAGGTTCCAAGTAAAAACTCATGTTGTTAACAATTTATAGAACATATAATGTCTATAACACCTTTCAATTAACTACATAAACTCTAGTTAAGCCTCTAAACACTTTAAATAATCAAGGGACTTACCTCTTGATGTTTCCCAAAAGTTCTTCTTCAATTGATCTTGAATTGAATTCCAAATAATTTATGGATTATGGCATTAAATCTCATGTTAATATTTGTTAATTTGACATATTGATCGATAAAATTGAGAAGGAACTCATCTTGTATGTTTTGGGAAAGTCGTTGGGTGTTTTCTCTCTTAAAAAGTTTTTCAAACTGGAATAGGGTTGGAAAATCCAAAAAATCTTATATTTATAGTGTTCTGCCCAAAAACCAACAGAAAACCACCACATGTTGTCTACATACTGTTCAATATGTCAGCTCCTAAACCAGATCAAACTAAAAAATCACCGTCTTAACATACGACACGTATGTCCAACTTGCAGTATGTATGTTGGATTTGTATGCCAACACCTAAGCCCTAAAATTTTAATTATCAGTACTTCCTCATACGCTTGACATAAGACCCATATGTCTAACATATGGTGACATATGGTTCATATATGGCTCTCGTATTTCAACTTCAGAGACCTTTACTTTTTCAACCTTCAACACTTTCACATGTGTTTGATATGCATCACATGCCCAATATGCGACCCATATATCTAACATATGGCTCACTTGTGGCTTCCGTAGGTTAACTTCATAAACTTGTATTTTCATATATTTCGGACTCCAGCATACCCATAACATGAGTACCATATGTACAATATGCATAGTTTTTTTTAAAACTTTGTAGGACCTCACATGTGACCCGCATATTGGCCGTATCTTGACATGATTTTTCCAACTTTTGTTTCTTCAATTTTTTTCATCTCCAATATTTTTGTGCACTTAAGCACATGTTTCAATATCAAGTTTTTCTACACTTTCACATATAAAAATTTATCATGGTTCGAGTCTAACCACATGCATTTAATAGTTAAGATCTAATTTATATTTATAGAGTGCTATATTATCTCCTCCTTTGGATCATTCGTCCTTGATTATCAAACATAGCCTAAAATTTGACTAGCTCCCAATATTTTCTAAAAATTTTCTTGAGTTTTCTTTGTATTTGGATTGTCCTAAAATTTTAAAATATATCTAACAACCCAACTATAACAATATGGTCCTCGCAAGGGCTTCCTCTATAAAAATAATCATGATTCAACATATAATATGGGTACCAATAGCTAACATTTGCAAACTTTCAACATTTGAAAGTCTAAACATAATTGAAAAGGAAACAAATGAGGGTATCTCCTCTTTATATTATGTTCCCCTTCTAATGTTGCTTCCTCAGTATTATGGTTACGCTATAGGACTTTAATCGGAAGTACATTACTTGTCCTCAACCTTTGAACTTGACGATCTAGTATTTGCATAAGTTTTTCTTCATAAGACAAACCCTCATTAGTTTTCAACCCCTATATGAGATTGGTATGGGAAGGATCATCCTATACAACCTTAACATTGATATATAGAAGACTGGATACATAATGGACATCTCATATGGAAAATTCAGCTCATAAGTCACTTTTTCAATCTTTGTAATAATTTTATAGGGATAAATAAAGTAAGGATTAAGCTTATATTTTATACCAAAGAACATCACACCCTTCATTGGTGAAACCTTCAAAAATACTCTTCTACCTACAACAAATTTCAGCTCACGACCCCTCATATTTGTATAAGTATTCTATCTACTTTAAGCTATTTTGAGTCGACTCACAATGAGATTCACTTTGTCAATAGCCTCATGAACTGAGTCACAACCCAAAAATTCTACTTTTGTTGATTTGTACCAACCAATTGGAGATATAAAATGCCTCCTATTAAGAGCTTCATAAGGAGCCATTTTGATACTCATCTGATCACTGTTATTGTAACTAATTCAACAAAAAGAAGATGTTCATCCCAATTACCTATAAAATTAATCATATGTGCTCATATCATAGCTCTGAGAGTTTATATAGTTCTCTCCACCTACCCATCCATTTGAGTATGAAAGACGGTGCTCAAAAACTCTACTAGAAGGATTTTCAAAAGTGAGTAATAAATTGAGTAACTATGTTAGGTATAATGGATGTTGAAATAACGTGCAACCTGAATATCTCCTTCAAATACAATTTAGTGTAGTGATTCAAAATACATGTCTTCTTCACAAGAAGAAAATGTACAGATTTCAAATTCTATCCATAATCATCCAAATAGAGTTATGCTTGATCTTTGTGCAGGGTAAACCTACAACAAAATATATATTAATCATCTTCTATTTTCAATATGAAATTTTATATCTTGAGCCAACCCACCAGGTTATTGGTGTTTGGCTTCCAAAATCATTTCCATATATAGGTAAACTGTTCCAATAGATCTATGGTAATGATTTGAGGGGCGTCTCATCTGCTCACGTTGGCAATAGGTCTATAGCAACAGTTCTTGCAATGGTTAGGGAAAACCGTTGCCACAGACCCAACTATAGAAATGGTTAATTATTGTTTCGGGGCCATATTTATTTATTTTAATGGAACAATTTTAAACTGCCCCCATAGATCTCTATTGCAACGGCCTATGTATATATTGGAACAGTTCTTTAAGGTTATTACAATGGCAACAAATGTAAAACCATTGCCATAAATAGGTAAACCATTCCTAATAGAACTATGGCAACGGAAATTTATCTTATGGCAATGCATATAAAACCGTTCATTTTATTGCAACGGGTTTATCTATTGCAACAATTGTTTTTGATTAAAAATTTAAAACAAATCCCCATATTGCAACGGTTTATGTGACCTTTTGCAATGATTTACATGACTTATTTCAATGGTTTAATGATATATTGCAACGGTTTGTCGGGCCTATTGCAACGGTTTAAATTAAATAGTAATCCTAATAATTACATATATAATAAATTATAATACACTAAAAATTATATAAATCACAAAACAATCTTTTTTGATGAACACTCATAATTCAAAACATCCAACAAACAACTAGTATACTAATTATACCCCTTAAAGAAAAATTTTCAAATACATATTATGAGTTAAGTTGCGTTTTACATGATTTCAAGAGTTAGGATAAAATTCAAAATGTTTGATAATAAAAGAACATTAGCAATCGATCAATAATATTCCAAAATCTTCTTAAGTAAGGTCAAGTTCTTCATCGTTTTCTTCTTCCCTTTCTTCATTTTTGACACCTACAAAAGAGGATAAATAATGTCATTACCCTTCAAGCACGTATATAGTAATCAATCAACTAATCATCAATCTCGAACTATAGTTAGAGTTATCAAGATCATACAATTTTAAAAAAAAAATTGTAAGTGGCCTATAAAATCAAGATAAACACAACTACAAACCTGATTTTTAAACACAACTAAAACCAAGGTAAATATAACTACAGACCTGATTTCTTAACTGCTCAAGCTTATAAGTTGGGGTTTTGAATTTTGCTGATGGGCGCTGATTTACTTCACAAATTAGTATGAACAATGTCTAACATTGTTATACATTCTTGATATTGTTAGTTATCTGACATTTGTCTCTCAATATTCTTATAACAGCAAAAGATCATAATCAAACAAATATTACCACTGATTTGGGTTCATCCCATAATCCATTTGAAACTTTAGATGGACAGAACAGTCATCCTTTTTGGAATGGAGGACTACCATCAACCAAAGATGATGCAACTGAGCATAATCCCCAAGTCCTAAGAAACCTTTAGAAAGTCCTCCAGCAAAAGGACCCATTCATTCAAATAATATTTTTGATCTAGGAGAGAAGGGTAATGAACCTCAATAGAAGAATTCAGGTCTATTTCTCCTCAAAACACAATGTTTTTCATAATTATGGAGAAATTTCTGCATAAATTGTTAGTTACCTAACCTTTGGTTCCCATAAAATATAGGTAAAAAATTGTAAGTGGCCTACCCTTCACTTTATTTTAACTGGGAACTTTCATTTTCTTTTCATCTTTTCTGTAAGGTGCACTACAACTACAGACCTGATTTTTATGGGAACTCTAGTATTTTCTTCTAATATTAGTTCATAAATAAATACAAAAGTCAATAATCTTAACTGCATTCAATAGGAAAATATTCAACATACATACCTTGTACAAATGAGCATCTAAAGAAAGCTTACTGTTATGAAGTAACAATCTAGTTTCATTTTTTATTCAAAATTATATGATATCAGTCTAGTTTCTTGTACAAATCAGATTCTTCTCATTCTTTACCTACTTTTTCTTTCAAGTTGTTTTGTTATAATTAATGGTATCACCTTCCACAGAGACCAACACTGCTAAAGAACAATACATGTACACAATAATTAAATCTACTCATGGACTCGAAATCTCCTTTCTTTTCCTCACAATGCCAGAAAAAAATAGAAAAAGTGCACATCTCATTCTTCCTCCATTTCTTCTTTTGGTTTTGGCATAAATTTAGAATTAGATAACCGAATAAAGCTGAAAAAGGACCACAACAACCTGCAACATGCATTCAAAAGAGAACTGTATAGATTGCCCAAGAATCTACAGAAATTTTCTTTAATCATACAACCTATTCATTTAAATTCTTCAGCTTTTCCCCCTTCTTTTTTTAGTTCTTTATTTATTTCTCATATGAAATCTCTTAGATCAAAGACTTATGCCAACCATGGCCATGCATATTACTGATCTTATTAGTCAATTTGTTGGTTTTAAGAAATCAAAGAGGAAAAATAGAGAAGTAGTTTCAGAACAGATTGCA
This sequence comes from Datura wrightii, assembly GCA_035772735.1. Lineage (NCBI taxonomy): Eukaryota > Viridiplantae > Streptophyta > Magnoliopsida > Solanales > Solanaceae > Datura > Datura wrightii. The sequence continues at coordinate 112,399,009 of JASDFA010000019.1, forward strand.
TTAATTTTTCAAATAATTGAATGCACTCCCAACAAAAAAGGTCTAAAACTAAATCACAAACTGCATTGTATATCACCATCTCACTAAACTACAATCCCAACTTTAAATGACAGAGATATTCTAACAGCTAACCTAGTCAAAAAATAATCAGTTGCTGCTGGTCCGAATACCCTAGTTTATGGATGATGAGAGAACAAAATAGGCCTAGAAGAAGAAGAAGTAGAATGAAGAGGGAGGAGAAGCAGTAGTGGAGGGAGGAGGAAGGAGAAAAAGTACTAACCTTGATTGTTACTACCGATAGATGGGAGATTGATTAGTTGAATAGCAGCCTCTCCCGACGAAAAAACATTGAGTCTTAGCATGTTAGGATCAAGTGTTAATCCTGGATTTAGATTCTGAAGTTGTGCAATGATGTTCATTGTAATATCTTGTTCCATGGTGTCCTTTTGCGCATTAAATTTTTTCTACATTCTTTGTTGCATCCTCTCTTCCATTTCCTCTATTTTTTTTTGCATCATTTCATCACTAACATTTAAAGAGGATCCAGAGTCTCCCATTTTTTGTTTCAAGAGAGTCTTGGTAACTCCACGTCCATACAACCTTACTCGACCTGGATGATTAGGTCCCATAACTGCTGCAAATACGTCAACCGATGATTGACTACCATCTTCACGTTTTTGACTTTCTATTCTCTCCATTTCAGACTACAAATCAGATACAAGATAGAGAGTTAAAGTAAAATACATTGATCCAATATTTAAGAACAAAAAAAATGATCTTCATAAACTTTAAATTAGAAAATATCGTACTATTTTTCTAGTTGTATCTTCATATAAATCCTTGTATACTCGATCAAGTTTCCTTCTTCTAGTAGCCACAAAGAATTCTTTATTTGACAAAGCATCAGGACTTTCCTTCTTTTTTCTCTATTTACGTATAAGTAGGAATTAGAATCTTCCTAAGTAAAGTCAACAAGTTCATAGTAAATTAACAATATGAGAAAACACTAGACCTCGCGGATGATAGCAAAACTTGTTTTGCCAATAGTGTGTGGATCCCTCAACTTGTTTCGATTCTCTTTATTAGCTTTAGAATATCCTGCAAATAGATGAGTTAGTTTTTTTTTGAAATTTGGAAATATAAAGACATATTAAACTTTTTCATATGTGAATAAGGAACTATTGTTTTTAAAAAAATTTGTCCGCAATTTATATCTTACCTGAGCTTTGTCAGATTTCCAATATTCAAGGAGATCCTTAAATACAGTTTCTAAAATATTTTGAGGCCTTTTTTCCATCCGGGTTTCTTCATCAGCATATGCATAAAAGTTTTCTTCCTTCAAGTCATGTTTATACCTTCTCCAAGCAAGTTGAATTGTTCCCAAAGCATAATTTTTTCCAGCTTTAGGAATGTCATATTTCTCCTATAATTTTATGCAATTGGGTTAGCACAAAAAATGTGAAATATTTTCAACTAAAAATCAAAACATTGAGAACTTCAAACCTTGATATAGCTCCACATATCATCGTGTGTTTTCAACTTCCTCAAATCCAATACATTAACAGGAAAAAATATCCCATTCTTTGCCAATGTGCCAAGAAAGCTCTTCAACTCTTTACCAATTGATTTAGTAGGACCAATGGGCTTGTTCAACTCATCTAGCACGATCAGTTTGCGCTCACTCCATCCATGTACGCTTTACATTTGTGTTCCACCTCTTTTTCTTTTGTTAGTGGAAGGGCCTACAATAATACGAACCTAAGAATTAAAAACTAAACTGAGTTAAAAACTAATAAATCGAGTTAAAAACTAATTGTAAAACTAGTAAAAATTGACATATTCTTGCCTTGTCCCTCGGGTTGGTTATTTGCTTCAAGATTGGAAGAATTCTGTGGATCATGTTGCATTTGTTCCTAAACTACTTGCAATGTAGGAGTGGTGGGATATTGCGACTCTGGTTGCACTTGTTGATGTGCTTCTTGTGATGTGGGAGTGGTGGAATTCAGTAGTACTTTTTGCACTTGTTCATGTGCTGCTTGTAATGCGGGAGTGGTGGAATTCAACACTTCCTGTTGCACTTGTTGATGCGTTGTTTATGTTGCTGGAAAGGTAGAATCTAAAGACACATGTTGCCCTTATTCCAATTGAGATGCATCTATTAGGTAGATTGAGTTTTTCTTGTGCTTGTGATGCTTTTGAATTGACTTTATAGCTTGATCAGGTGGGCTGAAGTATGATTTCTGATTGGTCTTGCGATTCGAGACCTTTTGCTTTACCAACGAAGCAAGTGATCCAGTTGACACATAGTTTAAGTTCTTAACTTTCTTACTTTTTCTTGAACACCCTTCTGGATTTATGACTATTTCTCTGCAAGTTTAGGAAATGAAAATAAAATAGGTTAGCAAAGGAACTTAGAAACATAATAATACACAAGGAACCATCAAAAAAGATATTAAGACAAAGAGCATCCTGTCATCTTCATGCCATGACTTCACTGAATTGTACAATAGCTGAACTGTACAACAGATTTTTAATCCTTTCTTAAGAGAAACAAAGTAGTAGTAATATAGAAGGAAAATTGGTACAATTAAGTTATGTCAAGTAGAGTAGTTAGAAATTGAAGATTGTGAAAATGAAATTATGCAAAACAGAGTTAAGTGACCCTCTAATTAAACTCACCACCACCATTTGATTGATTAGGAGGAACTGTGATTTACATGGAATGGCTATGAACTTGTCCTCAATGATGCATGTGACAAGAATCCATAAGGGAAATTCAAGAAAAGATGAGATATAGTAACCAGCCAACGACCAACTTACAGTACTACTTTAAAACCAGTACTACTCAACTGTGTCAATCACACATAGTGAATATAATATTGTTTCCAAGGGAGAGAGAATAAAGAGGCGGTGTCAGACAAGCTTAGGGAAATTCTCTAACTTGTAATTATTATCAATTGCATGATAATTGTACAGAGCTACATTCCCCACATTGATGCCATATTAATTAACATATTCATCAAGGGTAGTTCACTTCCAGCAAGAAAGTGCAAATCTGAAATGCATCTTTTACAAATTCTAGAATTTAGTCAAGGCAACTATGCCATGTGTACTTAGAACTAAGCAATACAAGGTTCCACATAGCTACAACCTACAATCATACATACACAGAAACCTTCCTAGTAAAATCCAAGAAACAACCAACAAAAATAGCTACAACCTACAATAACTCTAATGCTGGACCAAGTGAGCATATTACTGGCAAATTCACCTTACCAAACGCATAAAGGATACAACTGATGGCTTATTTTATCGTCAACCTAGTTAATGAGCCATAAGAACAGAGAAGAGATAGACAAAATTTGTTTCAAAATGATAAATCACTTGTACCTATAAACAGATAACATATGAAACTAGAGAAGTAGCAGATCAAAGCATAAAGACAAAAATTGCCCGGCAAAAATTCCATAAGGTGCAAACAACCCTTAGAAAATCGCAGGAAAAAACTATCAGGTGGTCCTAACGGGTTGTGATCAGCGACCACAACTCATGGTCACACTCGTTGAGTACACTGCCTGGAAATTTCTGAAGGCCACCACGAGGGACCTAATGAGTCGTGGTGAGTGACCACGACTCATGGTCACCTGTCGTGGACCATACTGCCCAAAAGTCTGAAGCTCCCGATGGGTGACACCATGACTTGTGGTGTCCCATAATGAGTCGTGGTGAGGACTCGTAGGGTACACTACTTAGCTCTCAGAAAAACCTCCTCTAACTAATCACGACTCACCTCACGACTCGTAGTGACTGACCACAACTCGTGAGGTCTTTCATTGGGTACATTGTCTATCCCTTTCCATTTCTCAATACCCCTTCCCACAACTGACCTAACGAGTCGTTAGGTCTCATAACAACTCATTAGGTGAGTCGTTCTGAGGTATTTTCTGCAGATTTTTAGATTTTCTAATTTAAGTCCTGGATCTAGTCTTTGAGTTTTCGGGGCATTACAATATCTCCCCCTTAGAAACATTTGTCCTCGAATGTTGGAAAACACACAGGAAAGTAGGGAATAACAATCATAATGATCAAATACTGCTCATTTAACTCCAAAACTAATAGAATGAATACCCATGTTTCAATATACATAACTAGACTGAATTCACCTTTCATACGTATATCCAAAATTATAAAGGAACTTAAACACATAAATTGAACCCAACAACAAAATCAGTTTCTAATGCAAAACTAGTATTTTCAGCTGTAACAGAGTCGGTAGAGAACAAATACGGATATTTGGCCATCATATCTGATTCGACCTCTCACGTAGCTCCCTCAACCTGCTGATTTCTCCATAAGACCTTGACTGAAGCTATTTCCTTGTTCCTTAGCTTACGAACCTGATGGTCAAGGATCTATACTGGTACCTCCTCATATGAGAGACTATCCTTTATTTCTGCACTGTCTAATGGCACCACTAATGTTGGATCTCCGATGCACTTCTTCAAGAGTGACACATGGAATACGGGGTGCACGAATGCCAACTCAGTAGGTAACTCCAGTTCATAAACTACTTTTCCAATTCAACTCTGAATCCTGTAGGGTCTCATATACCTCGAACTGAGCTTTCCTTTCTTACCAAATATCCTCACCCCTTTTATGGGCAAAATTTTCAAGTAAACCCAATCATCCACAGCGAACTCCAATTCTCTTCTACTCTCATCCGCATAAGATTTTTGATGGCTCTGAGCTATTTTCAATCTTTCTTTGATGAGTTGTACCTTCTGCATAGCTTCATGAACCGAGTTTGGCCCGATTATAGTAGCTTCACCCACTTCAAACTACCTGACAGGAGATCTGCACCTCCTACCATACAATGCCTCAAATAGGGCCATCTGAACACTGGAGTGGTAACTGTTGTTGTACGTAAACTCGATAAGAGGCAAATGGTCATCCAAATTACCCTTAAAATCAATCACGCACGCTCTCAACATATCTTTTAGGGTCTGAATAGTCTGCTCAACTTTCCATCTGTCTGCGAGTGAAAAGCTGCGCTGAGCTTGACCTGAGTGCCTAGTCCCTTCTGGAAAGACTTTTAGAAGTTTGAGGTGAACTGAGTTTCTCTATCTGAAATGATAGCTAATGGCACCCTATGAAGTCTGACTAACTCTAGGATGTAAAGTCTGGCATAATCCTCAGCTGAATTCGTCATTTTGAATGGGAGGAAGTGTGCTGACTTAGTCATCTGGTCTACTACTACCTAGATTGACTCATGCAGCTGACGAGTCCTAGGCAGACCCGTAATGAAGTCCATGTTTACTTCTTCCCACTTCCACATGGGTATGCTGATATCCTGAGTCATACCTCCCGGTCTCTGGTGTTCTACTTTAACTTGTTGGCAGTTCGGGCACTAGGCTACAAATTCAACAATATCTCTTTTCATGTCGTTCCACCAGTAGATATTTCGTAAATCATGTTACATCTGGTAGCACCAGGGTGAATGGAATATCTAGAATTGTGTGCTTCAGCCAGTATTTGCTGTCTCAACTCACCAACATCAGGTACACACAGTATGCCCTGGTTATGAAGCACCCCATCTCCCCTTTTAGAAAAAGCTTCTATTTCTTTTCTGAGAACTGCTTCCTTAAGTTTAAGAAGGATGGGATCGTCATCCTGTCTAGACTTGGCTTCCACAACCAAAGAAGAGTCTGACCCGCTTTGCACCACCACTCCACCTTCAGCTGAATCCACTAACTGTACCCCTAACCGGGCTAGTTTGTGAATATCCTTTGCTAACTCCTTTTTGTCTTCCTCAATTCAAGCCACGCTCCCCATAGATCGTCTACTTAGGTCGTTAGCCACCACATTGGCCTTGCCTGGGTGATACAACACGTTCATGTCATAGTCCTTTAGTAGTTCCAACCACCTTTTCTAATGCAGATTTAGGTCCTTCTGACTTAACACATACTGAAGGTTCTTGTGATCTGTGAACACATCCACATGAGCCCCATATAGGTAATGTCTCCATATTTTCAGCGCAAACAACAGTGATGCCAATTCCAAGTCATGAGTTGGATAATTCTTCTCATGAACTTTGAGCTGTCTGGAGGCGTAGGCTGTCACTTTGCCCCTCTGCATCAGACCGCAACTGAGTCCAAATTTGAAAGCGTCACAATAGACAACCAACCCATCTGTTCCTTCTAGCAAGGTCAAAACTGGAGCGGTAGTGTGTCGAGTCTTTAACTCCTGGAAACTTTTCTCACACGCATCCGACCACTGGAACTTCACCTTCATCTGAATTAACTTGTCAGAGGAGATTCTATAGAGGAGAAACCTTCCACAAACCATCAGTAATAACAAGCTAAGCCTAGAAAACTCCTAATTTTTATTGGAGAGGTAGGTCTGGCCAATCTTTCGCTGCTGCTCTCTTTTGAGGATTAACCTGAATACCTTCGCCCGGGACCACGTGACCCAGAAAAATCATGGACTTCAACCAGAATTCACACTTGTCGAACTTGGCGAACAACTGGCGGTCTCTGAGCATCTAAAACACTATCCTCAGGTGATTAGCATGCTCTTCCTCATTTCTGGAGTATACTAGAATGTCGTCACTAGATACAATGACGAACATATCCAAATATTGATTTAAGACTTTGTTCATCAAGTCCATGAAGGCTACGGGGGTGTTCGTTAGCCCGAAGGACATCACCACAAACTCATAGTGACCATACCGAGTCTTGAATGTTATTTTCGGTATGTCACACTCCCTAACCCTTAGCTGATGGTACCCCGACCTAATATCTATCTTCGAGAAAAAACTGGCTCCTTGAAGTTGGTCAAATAGGTCATCAATTCTAGGTAGGGGATACCTGTTCTTGACTGTGACTTTGTTCAACTGATGATAATCTATGCACATTCTGAGGGTACTGTCTTTCTTATGCACGAATAGTACTGGAGCACCCCAGGGAGAGATGTTGGGCCTGATAAAACCCTTGTCAAGAAGATTTTTTAACTACTCCTTCAACTCCTTAATCTCAGCTGGAGCCATTCTGTAAGGAGGGATGGAGATGGGCTGAGTATCTAGGAGGAGGTCTATCCCGAAGTCTATTCTCGCTTAGGGGGAACTCCGGGAAGATCCTCAGGAAATATGTCTGTAAACTCTCTAACCACTGGAACTGACTGGATAGTTGGGGTCTCAGAGTTGGAATCCTTGACCCAAACTAGATGGTAAATACATCCCTTGGAGATGAGTTTCTAGGCCTTAAGGTAGGAAATAAACCGACCCTTAGGTGCTGAACTACTGCACGTCCATTCTAACACTGGCTCATTAGGGAACTGAAACTTGACAACTCTAGTTCTGCAGTCAACTGAGGCATAACCGGAGTGTAACCAATCCATACCAAGGATAAGGTCAAAATTGACCACATCTAATTCTATGAGATCAACTGGAATGAATTTATTCAAGATCGAGATTGGGCAGTTTCTGTACACCCGGCTGGCTCTAACTGACTCGCCAACAGGGGTGGAGACTGAGAAAGGTTCTGAGAGGACCTCTGGACTAATATTGAACTAGAATGCTATGTAGGGAGTCATGAATGAAAAAGTGTCTCCTGGATCTAGGAGGGCATACACGTCCAGATGAAAGAGGCGTAACATACCTGTGACCACGTCAGGTGAGCTCTCCTGATCCTGACGGGAAGACAATGCATAGAAACGATTTTGGCGCTAACCGCCATCTGTACCTGATATGTTGGCCTGCTGGGCTGGTTGACCTGCTGGAGCTGATGATATGGTGGATTGTGATCTCCCTCGCCCGGCTGATGGGCACTCCTTGAGCTAATGTCCGAGCTTTCCACAACCAAAACAACCTTCTCAACCCTGAAGGCACTCTCCCGGGTGGTTCTTGCCATAATTGAGGCAAGATGGATATCTGTTTCCGACATTGTGGCTCTGAGACTGAGTGCCAGATGCTCCATCCCTCCAATCCTAATGAGATCGAAAGGTTGGGGCGCTGGCTGAGCTAGGCGCTGGGGTTCTCTGCTGTTGTTGCTGTGGGCAACTACTACCGCTAAACCTCTGATGGCTATAATTTGACTGGCCAGTCCTTGCCCGTTTGTTCTTTCGTTCTATGTCCTTCAGTTTTTCGGCCTCAATCTGTTGGGCATAGACAATCAGGCTGGAGAGGTCCATATCTCTAATTAGCATTGCTGTCCTAAACTCCTTGAGGACCATATTCGACATTCCATTCACAAATTTCAACATGCGAGCCCTCGGCTAGGCTACCATCTCTGGAGCGTACTTAGATAGCCTGGTAAACTCCAGTGCGTATTCTTCCACAGTCCTGTTGCCCTATCTCAAGTTCATAAACTCCTCCATTTTTGCCTCCTTCAACTCCCGTGGGAAAATCCTGTCCAGGAAGGCTGTTTTGAACTCCTACCACTCTACCAGTTCTGCTCCCGCTGGCCGCCTCTCTTTCCATTGTTCATACCAGACTTGAGCTATCCCTTTTAGCTGGTAGGCAGCCAGATCAGCACTCTTAGAGGAGTTGACACCCATAATGTGAGTAATCATCTTGATCTCATCCACAAACTCTTAGGCTACCTTGGATCCCTGAAATGATGGAGGGTTTATATAGGTGAAGTCTCACACCCTAGAAGCTGCTGCATACCCGTTGGTGTTCATCCAGCATCACCTGCTGGTTCACCTAGTTGGTGACCGTTTGGGTAGCAGTTGAATGGCCGCCGTGAATTCGGTGATAGATACTAAATCATCTTGAAGGGCTGAAGGGGCTGGTGGGGCAGGTCTGTTGGCATTACTGGACCTTCTTTTGTTACCGCGTCTGGGAGGCATGATGCACTCAAAAGAAATAGAGCACGAGTTGGAAGGATGTTTCTGGAATTGAACTTTAACGCACAATAAAGAGTATGAACAAAAGAGAGTTTTCCTAATAACATCTCGTAGCCTCCTCGTCATAAGTGTGGCGCGCTTCACAACTATGTAAAGAACTCTACTAGATGCGACTTTTAGACATTCCGAGGATACTCTAAACCTGGCTTTGATACCAAGTTTGTCATGCCCCGAGTCTACACCCTAGATGGAACACAATATTTGGAGTCACAATTAACCCCAAGTCAATCCTTGGTCTGTGATACACTAGAATTCTGAGTAAACATAATAGCAGAAGCCTTAAAATAGTAACGTAAGAATTAATGAAAGAAATTATGAATCACATAGCTTAAAACATCTGAGCAATAATAATAAACTGAAACCATGTTCGTGTCTGAAAGCAATCTAACTGAGGAGTTGCTGGGACAAGCCCCCAGCTAACTCTAACTCTAACTAAAATAATAATAAAGGAAATTGAAATAAATGAAATAACATCCTCGAGAGATGAGGACCCACACTTCTGTTGCTGGGAGATAGACCTAGATGAAATAGGCTAACGACGTTGTCTGAGAACCTGCGGCTATATCATGAAATGATACAATATAAAAGTATGCGTCAGTACTTTGAATATACTGAGTAAGAAGGAGAGAACATAGAAGAATATAAAAGACTGAGCTAAAAATGACATGCAATGACCAACTGATATACTAAGCTAAATAACTGTAATAGACTGAGATGGTCAAGGTGACCCTGACTAATGGTCAAAGACATGCCCTAAGTCTGAAAGTTCTGAGTCTGAGATACTGTGCTGAACTGATCTAAACTGGTAGAGCTGAAACTAAACTGAATTTCTTATACTGAGACTAGACTGAGCTGACTAGTGGGAGAGTCTCTAACCGACATATAACCACGTGAGCTAGTCGTGGAGTACGATGTATACACCCCACCTGTAGGACACAATATACCTTGCCAGGGTATAAAGGCATGAATTGGGTGTTCACATAAGTTTGGGGCCAACCAGGACAATAAATACAGTAACCTTCGCTAGCAACATAGTTTTGGGAACCTGGGTGCGCTAGACTCCTGGTCTGCTCGGTGCTAAGTCCTGCTCCCACTAGATTTCTTAAACTGAATACTAAGCTGATAGCTCGAAACTTGGGTCCAATACTAGTTATGGATGCATAACTGAAAGCACCTAGAGAGTCTTATTGTACCAGGTTATGAAACTAGGTTCTAAACTAGTCAGAGCTGCTTATCTAGAAGCATCGTAACCGTCTAAGAACTAATTGTAACCTGACTGGGGTCCTACGACTAGTCAGAGTTGTATGTCTAAAGTGTCATGACTGCCTAGAGGACTAATGAAACTGAGTTCTGAGTCAGATTCTGCTAACTGGGAGGTATCACAGACACCTCAAAGAATTCTGTAGTCAAACTGATCAGTTGACAAATTCTGAATATTTCTGAGGAGATTCTACATTCTAACTGAACTAAACTACTAAGCAACTAACAGAAAATTCAACTTTTTCCAACATCACGAGAATCCACAATATGGTAAAAATTTCAAGAAAATAGGGAATTCTCATCCAACAAGTTGAATTATAGTTTTCTCGTTCGTGTCAGGGTTGAAATCATTCTTACCAAGGAAGTAATTACTCAACATCTAAACAATAAGAAATACTAGAAATTCAGCCCAAATCACACTTCACAAACCATGGGGAATTTAATGTATAAATACGTTTCATTCGAAAATTCAGGGCTTAAATTCACTTTTGCAGGAACATCAACAATTTGGTCAAGAACTGATGGAGATCATATCAACAATAAGCATGAATATCATTCTAGGTGAAATCAATGAAAACAAACATGTAATCTTTTCATACTCGACACTCAGGGCTAAGACTAATAGAGAAACAATAAGAGGGTTTTGGGTAACACTAGGGAAGAACTATTCCCTTGTTGAATTCCCACATACCTAACTAAAAATTCCCCGGAGAAGAAGACTTGAACTGCTGCAATAGAGGAAAATCCTAAGCTTTCTTGAGAGTTTCTTGAGAGGAGAGTTACGGTGTTTTTCTGAGAATGTACGTAGAGAATGAGGGGAGAGGCCGTTCATTCCCACTAATAGGTCTGAAATTACGTCTAAAATGATGTAGTTTAAACTTTAGGAGAGTAGGAAATTACTAAACAAACCTTAGAAAATCGCAGGAAAAACTGTCAGGTGGTCCTAATGGGACGTGATCAGCGACCACGACTCGTGGTCACACTCATTGAGTACACTTCCTGGAAATCCCTGAATGCCACCACGAGGGACCTAACGAGTGACCACGGCTCGTGGACCACACTGCCCAAAAGTCTGAAGCTCCCCATGGGTGACACCACGACTCGTGGTGTCCCATAACGAGTCGTGGTGAGGACTTGTGGGCTACACTGCTTAGCACTCAGAAAAACCTCCTCTAACTGATCACGACTCACCTCACGACTTGTGGTGACTGACCACGAATCGTGAGGTCTTCCATTGGGTACACTGTCTATCCCTTTCTATTTCTCAATCCCTCTTCCCACGAATGACCTAACAAGTCGTTAGGTCTCATAATGACTCGTTAGGTGAGTCGTTCTGAGGTATTTTCTACAGATTTATAGATTTTCTAATTTAAGTCCCAAATCTAGTCTTTGAGTTTCTGGGGCATTACAAGTTCACTGGAAGATTTTCTGAATTAGTCTCCTGGGCTATTAACGGGAGACATGACAATTCATTTCCTGGTGACCACGAGTCTTCAAGTACACTGCTTCAATCCCAAATGATTTTTATATCTGGCGGACCATGACTCCTCCCACGAATTGTGGTGTCTGACCACGACACGTGGGGTCTTCCATTGGGTACAATGACTCCTACCTTCTATTTCTCAATCACCCTTCCCAAGACTGACCTAACGAGTTGTTAGATCTCATAACGACTAGTTAGGTGAGTCGTTCTGAGGCATTTCTGCAGATTTCAAAAGTTTTCTCTATTTTAAGTCCCAAATCTAGTCTTTGAATTTGTGGGGCATTATAGTTTGGTATCTACTGAATCTTGTCTTCACTCCATCATGTAGGTATCTCGAGCAAAAAGTCAAGCACTCTTCAGCCAAAAAACTTTTTGCTATTGTTGCTTTTGGACAAGATCGATTACGAACATATGCCGTCAATTTACATAGGTCCCTATCAATGGAATACATCCATTGAAGATGAATCGGACCCCCAAGTTGAATTTTATTCACTAAATGAATAGGCCAATGTGATATTATATCAAAAAATGTTGGATGAAAAATCATTTCAAGGTCACATATTATTTCACCAATTTTAGACTCCAATTTTTGAAGATCTCCTTGCCTTATTAACTTACTACATATGGCTCTAAAGAAATTTCCCAACCTAATTAGTGTCAATGAAACCTTCTTAGGAAACACTTTCCTAATGGCAACCTGGAGTAGGTAATGCTTTATAAAATGAGCATCATGACTTTTGTAACCTGATATTTTCATCTCATTCACATGCATAAAATGTGATATATTCGAAGCACACCCTTTAGGTAATTTGGCATTTTTCAAGACGGTGCAAAATAACCTTTTCTATTCTGGTTTCATGAAGAAGCAAGATTGAGCCAAACTTACGTTTCCATTATTATGTTCTACTAGTTGTAGCTCCTTTCGTATTTCCAATTCCTGTAAGTCATAGCGAGAATTTACAGGATCCTTTGACTTTCCATCTATCTCCAATAAAGTCTCGAGTAAACTGTCACATATATTCTTTTCTATGTGCATAACATCAAGATTGTGCCTCAATTTATTATTTGACCAATACAAAAATTCAAAAAAAATAGATCTTTTTTTCCATGGACCCTTATTATCCCGACACCTCTTTATTTTTCCCTTTCCAAAGACATTGCTTAATTCTTGCAACTCCTCAAGCACTTGTATACCTAACAATGGAGTAGGTGCAGGTCTATGCTCCTTCTTACCATCAAATGAATCCTCATCTTTTCTCAATGGATGATCAAGAGGCAAAAATCTCCGATGTCCCAAGTAACACATGACCACGGGCAAAAATAGCTTGCCCGAGATACGCTTTGTGACTTAAATTAGTCTTGTTTATCTAAGTAATTGTACACATTTTCATGTAATTTTATATGAATGTGAGGATAAGTGCCAACAAACATGATTAGCCTTTGTTTTGTAGGTTTTGATGACTTTTGAGCAACTAATCCATGGGTTGGTGAAGTAGAGGCTTGGAAACGGAATTAACCCGCGAACGTCGGCAAAGAGGAGGCACAAAACAGCCCACCTGCGCGTTGGCAACGTTCCACGGCAGGCAGGCTGATCACAACAGCCGACCTGCACGTTGGCAACGTGCCACGGCAGGTTGGCTGCGCCACAATGAGGTGTCAACGCGCTGCCCAAGCAGCGTGACATGCTGCCAACGCGGCAGGGTGCTGCCGAGGCCAATTTCGGGTGATTTCCAGAGAGCTTTCGCGTCAGTGGCGTGTCACGGAGGCAGTGCTCCACGATGCACTCCGTGACACGTTGCTTGTTATTCCGGGAAAAAGTCCCACTACTATAAATAGCACACTTAGGTTTTATTTGAGATATTCTGACTTGGTGGAGCAAGAACGTGGGTTACAGGCAGTTGAGGGAAGAAAATATCAGGGTTTTTTCTCTCTTTCTTTCTTCTTTAATTCAATTACTTGTATGATTAACACTCATTTAAAGATGTTTGATCCACAAATGAGTGGCTAATTCCTCTTCTTGCTGAGGTTATGAACAATTGTGATGAAATGTGATCATTGATTTTTTGGTTTTTCATCTTTTCTTCCATGTTGTTCTATTAATTCTTGTTCTTACTGCATTAATGTGTGGCCTACATTAATGTACATCTAAAAAGTCCGGTTTCACTCGAGAGAGCAAGAAATTGGAAAGTTGTGAATTAATAGGATATGATCTTTACATGATTTGGGAAAATTGGGAATTGATTTACTTTCAGGATAGAAATATACCTGAAAGTCGTATTAGTCAATTTAGGAACTGGATTTGTATGGCTAGAACATGAATTGCATTTAATCACAGAAATGTAGGTGGATGGTTCATGATTCTTAAGTGAGGTTAAATACGAGAGTTTTAATCTCTTGGCAATAGTTCTTGGATAGCAACTGGAGGAAAAGATTAATCAAATTATGATGATAATTAATTTCATTACATGTTCGTTTAACCTCAGCATGCTCTCATTCATAGTTCAGACTCAAAGTAGATAATTGTTTTAGCTTTAGTATAAAAATTATAAAACAAACTATCAAACTCTTGGTTACACTGTTGTCTGCATTTTTAGAAGTAAAATATAGTACACTTGAGCAAATTGCACTTCATCCAAGTCCCTGTGGGATCGATACTTGGCTTACTAAAGCCACTTTACTACTTGTTCGACCACGTGCACTTGCGTGTAGTTATATACCCATATAACAAATGCCGAACAAATTTTTGGCGCCGTTGCCGGGGACTAGCAATTGGTGAATTTTTCTTTAAGTGTAAATTTACTATATTTTTTTCTTCTTAGTGCTGACAACTTGGTCTTAGTGTTTGTTTTAATTCTTTTTCATTTTATTTTTGTTCTTTTTTGGATACCCTTATTGACATGACATCATGGAATACAAATGGTTTAAATGGTGGATACTCATATTTTAGCGAATCTTGTCTGAATTGCGGAGGACACCACTCGTGGCAACACTGTAACACGTGCAATATATGTGGTGGTCAAGATGGCCATTGGGATGGCTGTCCGAATGCATATTCCCTTCCCCCAAGCCCCTACTATGACCCTTCTGTTGTTTTTGATGAATATAGGCATGCTGAAAATGAGGACTTGGGACGCCAAGCTCAAATAGAAGACATACTGAAACAACTCCTGGAGCAATCAGAAGCAATGAAGGAGGCGGTGGCAGTATTGAGAATTCAGCAAGAAGAGAATGCAGAGGCTCTAGAAAGGATGAGCGTCAAACTCACGGAGATGATTGCTGAGGCTGAAGCTTGTGATAAATTGCAGGTGACAGTTTTAGCCGATATTTAAGAGGAACTACAAGAGGAAGACAAGGGTGAATATTTGGATGAAGCCCAACAATTAGAATCTCTTGAGTGTCCCCGTGATCGGCTCACACTTATGGAAAATCCATTCATGGAAGAAGAGATAGAGTATCCCCCAGTTGACATTAATGGAGAGATAGATGTCGATGCTGAGAAGGTGTATACAAGTAAGGAGGTCAAGCACAATGCATTTTCAGAGTTGAGGTTTATTGGACCACACTCGAAGCATTTTTCGACATTAAGTTTGGTTGAAAACATAGAAATAGAGTCTTCCAAGATTATAGAGAAATGTCTAGAGGAGGACCAAGCCCAGTATATTTTGAAATATGCTGACTCGGAGAGACAAAATGACTTCGCTTACTTAAGGGCCAATAAGTGCAAAAGGCAACATCTACTACTTGGTCCTTACAATTTTTCACCACCACCCCTAGAGCATAAGAGGAAATTAGAGAAGAAATTAGGGGTGAGATTCATATCCTCAAGGTGGAGGAAAAAGCGGTGAAACTTGATACGTCGTGCCGCGACGGTAAACCAGGCACTGCTTGGGAGGCAACCCAAGGGTACCATGGGTACCATTTTAATTTCTTGCATTTAAGTTGATTTTATTTATTTTTCATCTTGTGTTGTTTTGTTGGGAAGTTAAGAACAAATGGAGGGGAAGTCTGGGTACCCGTGGAGGAGGAAGCTAACAAGCATGGAAGAGAAAAAGTGTGGGGTTGAACACCCACTTGTGCAAAGTTGAAGGAAGGAATGCTATTAGCTAGGCCTAAAGGCCTCAGGGAGTATTTCTCACCCTTTTTAAATTTTAATTTGATGCTATGAGGACATAGCAGGATTCAAGTGTGGGGTGAGGGAAATTTCGAGGGAAATTTCAAAAATTTTTTGTTGTGCTTAACGATTTTTGGTGAATGTAATGCTTGTGAGAAATTTGAGAAATTTGAGAAATTTGAAAAATTTTTGTGAATTAAGCATGACTTCATCACCCGTTGGTTTTTCTTTTCGGTTCTTTTCCGACGGGGGGTCTTTGAATCGAAGAATAAAAATTTTTCTTTGTCTGTATATAATGTTTATTAGTCATAGTTAGTGACTGTTTCCGACGATGGATGGATGACGACCGTCTTGAGGAAAAATTAGTCGGTAGGTGTTGTGTTTTTGAAACCATAACTAATTGGTGCTTGATGTTCTTGTTATGTGCTATACGTGATGGTAAGATGCAAGTATGTTCAGTGTTGAAGAATGCAAGAGTATAACTTTGTGTGAGACACTTAGGTTCTTGAATTTGACTCAATATGATTGAAGCTTAATTCTGAATTCTTGTGAGTAGCTGAGTAAGAGTCTGCTGAATGTGTCTTGATTTGAGCATGTGCCATGAGTGTAAGGTTTTTGAGTATTCTGTGCTATTGTGGATTGTCTAGAACTTGCCTGGTGTGTTTATAAAACTAAATGAAGGATGTGAATTGTAGGAGATGATTTAGGCAATTCTTTGAATGAACCAATTTTTATCCCTCATTGTACCTACCTTGAATATTTAATCCTAGTTAGCCCCATTGAGCCTTGAGCCTATTATTTGATAGCTACAACATAAGCTTAATCCTTTTTCTTTCATTAGCCTTGAATTTGATCCAAAACTCCTAAGCGCTTAAGTGAAAAAAATTCCAAAGAATGAGGGAGTGAGAAGCGTGAAAAAGAAGGAAAAGTAGAAGTTGTGAAAGTTGAGAAAAGGACAAAGGTGCACTTGTGTAAAAAATGGTTGATTATTAGTAGGGAGTAAGAAAATAAATGAATGAAATTTTTTTTTTCTTAAGTACTCCTTACTACTAAGCTGAGTGTGCTTAAAGAAATGGGAACAAGAAGAGAAAATTCAGGATTGAAAAGAATGAGGGTGAAGTAAGGGAAGAGATATTCTTAATGAAGGTTGAAGTTATTAAAAGTGCTTGGGGGAAGATAGTCACTATTACTGGCCAGATTAGTACCTACATGTCCCTTAGCTTACATTACAACCCATTAAGTCCTACTTGATCTTACATTCATACATCCTTAAATTAGTGGAATAAAACACTGAGAGCAAGCTTATGGGTCAGTACATGATGCATGTGAATTCTTTGTGAGAGTGAGTGTAATTCTATTCATGTACCCACACATGTTGTGTTTTAAAAATTGTTTTTGCATGTGAAGTTGGGTAACTCTCTTTCCGTGAGGGCACATGTTGAATGAAGGATATAATTCATGTGGGATTTCTTAATCAGTTGATTTGCATGAGTTTGCTAAGATTGAGAGTCGATTCTTGAGGTTAAGAAGTCTTAACATAGTTGTACTTCGTTTCAATGATCAAATCATGCATGCTCTATTTGTAGCTTGTTATCTTACGTAATCATTATAGCTGTAACTTGAATTATCTTGCTAAATTAGTTATGCGGGAGTCTCCATATGCATGATATGTAAAAGGTTGTTCGAGGACGAACAAGGCTTTAAGTGTGGGGTTGTGATCACGGGCAAAAATAGCATGCCCGAGATACACTTTGTGACTTAAATTAGTCTTGTTTATCTAAGTAATTGTATACATTTTCATGTAATTTTATATGAATGTGAGGATAAGTGCTAACCAACATGATTAGCCTTTGTTTTGTAGGTTTTGATGACTTTTGAGCAACTAATCCATGAGTTGGTGAAGTAGAGGCTTGGAAACGGAATTAACCAGCGAACGTCGGCAAAGAGGAGGCACAAAACAGCCCACCTGCGTGTTGGCAACGTGGCACGGCAGGCAGGCTGATCACAACAGCCCACCTGCACGTTGGCAACGTACCACGACAGGTTGGCTGAGCGACAATGAGGTGTCAACGTGCTGCCCAAGCAGCGTGACACGCTGCCAACGCGGCAGGGTGCTGCCGAGGCCAATTTCGGGTGATTTCCAGAGAGCTTTCACGTCAGTGGCGTATCACGGAGGCAGTGCTCCGCGATGCACTCCGTGACACGTTGCTTGTTATTCCAGGAAAAAGTCCCACTACTATAAATAGCACACTTAGGTTTTATTTGAGATATTCTGACTTGGTGGAGCAAGAACGTGGGTTACAGGCAGTTGAGGGACGAAAATATCAAGGTTTTTTATCTCTTTCTTTCTTCTTTAATTCAATTGCTTGTATGATTAACACTCATTTAAAGATGTTTGATCCACAAATGAGTGGCTAATTCCTCTTCTTGCTGAGGTTATGAACAATTGTGATGAAATGTGATCATTGATTCTTTGGTTTTTCATCTTTTCTTCCATGTTGTTCTATTAATTCTTGTTCTTACTGCATTAATGTGTGGCCTACGTTAATGTACATCTAAAAAGTCCGGTTTCACTCGAGAGAGTAAGAAATTGGAAAGTTGTGAATTAATAGGATATGATCTTTACTTGATTTGGGAAAATTGAGAATTGATTTACTTTCATGATAGAAATATACCTGAAAGTCATATTAATCAATTTAGGAACCGGATTTGTATGGCTAGAACATGAATTGCATTTAATCACAGAATGTAGGTGGATGGTTCATGATTCTTAAGTGAGGTTAAATACGAGAGTTTTAATCTCTTGGCAATAGTTCTTGGCTAGGAACTGGAGGAAAAGATTAATCAAATTATGATGATAATTAATTTCATTACATGTTCGTTTAACCTCAGCATGCTCTCATTCATAGTTCAGACTCAAAGTAGATAATTGTTTTATCTTTAGTATAAAAATTATAAAACAAACTATCAAACTCTTGGTTACACTATTGTCTGCATTTTTAGAAGTAAAATATAGTATACTTGAGAAAATTGCACTTCATCCAAGTCCCTGTGGGATCGATACTTGGCTTACTAAAGCCACTTTACTACTTGTTCGACCATGTGCACTTGCGTGTAGTTATATACCCATATAACAAACGCCGAACAACATATCTTACGACTATGTTTGAGATATTGAGAGCATGTGTCATAATTACAAGTGGGGCATGCCAATTTTCTCTTAGTGCTCCATCTTGAAAGCATTGCTAGTGTTGGAAAATCACAAATTGTCCACAGTAAAGTTGCATAGATTTGAAATGTTTGGTTGTTTTCAGCATCATATGTGTCACGCCCCGAGCCTACACCCTGGATGTAACACGATACTTGAAGCCACAAGTTACCCCAAGTCAACCCCTGGTCTATCACACACTAGCATTTTGAGTAAACATGCACAACGGAACGTTTAAATAACAGATTTATCAGTTTAAGAAAATGTAAAGACTGAAAGTAGAGAAAGAAATAATATATCTGAAATACAATTCTGAAAGACTAGTCTGGTTTGAAAGACAACTACTGAGGAGTTACTGGGACAGGCCCCCAGCTAACTCTAAGTCTATACAAAACCATGTCCAACTGAAGAAACTAAACAAGGCCCTTGAATGATGAGGACTCAGACTCTGATCTGCTAAAATGGAATGCTCCGAAACTGAAGTAAATATCTGTACCGAATCTGAGAACCTACAGCTGTATCATGAAACGATACAACATGAAAAGCATGCGTCAGTACTTTGAATGTACTGAGTAAGTGGGAGAAACATACTGAATATAAAGTCTGAACTGAAATGTCACTCCATGACCAATAGGTAAGCTGAACTGAGCTACTGATATAATTTGAAATAGTCAAGACGACCCTGTCTGATGGTCAAGGACATGCCCTAAGTCTGAAACACTAAATCTGAGATACTGTATTGAACCGAGCTGCTTATTCTGATACTGGACTGGACTGACTAGTGGGAGAGTCTATAACCGACATATAACCACGTGAGCTATACGTGGAGTCCGATGTATACACCCCACTTCTAGGACCCAATATACCTTTCCAGGGTATAAAGGCATGAACTGAGTGATCACAAAAATATCTGGGGCCAATCAGCTCAAGTAATACTGTAATCTACGCTAGTAATGTAGTTTTGGGAACCTGAGTGCGCTGGAACCCCGACTCGCTCGGGCGAAGTTCTACTCCCACTGGAAAACCTAAACTGAACTACTAAGCTGACAGCTCGAAACTGGGGTCCAAGACTAGTCAGGGATGAATAACTGCATGTACCTTGAGAGTCTTATCGGACCAGATTCTGACATAGTTTAAGGCTTAAGAGATAGGAAATTACTAAATAGCCCTTAGAGATTCGCTGGGAAAAACTGTCAGGTGTCCCTAACGGGTGACCTAACAACTTATTACCAGGTCCAACGAGTCGTTGGGTCCTTCCGTCAAGTTCACTGGAAAACAAATCTACTGACTCCTGACGGGCACATGAAGAGTCATCATGACTGGGAATGACTCGTCGTGTTGTTCGTTAGGTACACTAGTAAGAGAGATAGAAAGGACCCAAAATGAAGGACCTGACGAGTCGTTATTGCTGATGACAAGTCGTGGTGACCTTCCATCAGTACAATATAAAATCCTCGAATTTCTGAACTGCGGCTTGGCAACGGGCGACTTAATGAGTCATAGGGCCTGCTAAAGACTCGTGGTGTTGTCCGTTAGGAATACTGGTGTATATTCTTGGCATTTTTCACACGGTTGACCTGACGAGTCATTGGGTCCCTTAACAAGCCGTAAGGTTGGTCGTTCTACAACTTTTCTGCAGTTTTCCAGATTTTCTGATTTATGTCTCGGATATTGATTTTGAGTTTCCGGGGCATTACAATATCTCCCCCTTGGAAATATTCATCCTCGAATGTTAGAAAACTTATAGCAACCAGAAAAATAACAATCAAGGTATTCAAATACTACTCATATGACTTCAAAACGATCGAAATGACTGCCTCCATTTCAGAGAATATAACTGAACTGAATTTTGCTTTTCATAAACAGAACCAAAGTCAGAAAGAAAATTTATTTACATGAACTGATTTAAACTACCAGTTCAGGTCTTAAAACAAAATTCACATATCAAGCTACAATAGAGTCAGTAAAGAACAAGTGTGGGTATTTGGCCCTCATATCTGCTTCGGCCTCCCACGTAGCTCTTTCAACTTGCTAGTTCCTCCATAAAACCTTGACAGAAGCTATTTCCTTATTCCTCAATCTATGAACCTGACGGTCTAGGATCTGGATTGGTACCTCCTCATAGGTGAGGCTATGCTTGACTGCTACACTATCCATTGGCACCACAGAGGTTGGATCTCTGATACACTTTTTCAGAAGTGATACATGGTAAACTGGATGTACAACTGTTACTTCCGAAGGAAACTCTAGCTCATAGGCTACCTTGCCAATACGCTTTACAAAATTCTATAGGGTCCTACATACCTAGGACTGAGTTTCCCCATCTTTCCAAACCTCATCACCCCTTTCATGGGCGAAATTTTCAGGTATACCCAATCATCAACTGAAAACTCCAGCTCTCTTCTTCCCACATCGGCATAGGATTTCTGACGGCTCTGGGCTGTTTTCAATCTCTCTCAGATGAGCTGAACTTTATGCATTGCCTCATGAAATGAGTCTGGCCCTATCAAAGTAGCTTCACCGACTTCAAACCAACCTATAGGAGATCTACATCTCCTACCATATAATGCCTCAAAAGGGGCCATCTGAATGTTGGAACGGTAGCTATTGTTGTATGCAAATTCGATAAGAGGCAAATGGTCATCCAAATTACCCTTAAAATCAATCACGCATGCTCTAGAATATCCTCCAAGGTTTGTATGATCCGCTCAGCTTGTCCCTCAGTCTGTAGATGAAAAGCGGTCTGAGTTTTACCTAAGTGCCAAGTCCCTTCTGAAAAGACTTCCTGAAATGGGAGGTGAACTGGGCTCCCCTGTCTGAAATGATGGACAAGGGTACCCTATGAAGTCTGAATAACTCTCGAATATAAAGTTTGGCATAGTCCTCCACTGAGTCTGTGGTTTTGACTGGAAGGAAGTGGGCTGACTTGGTCATCCCATCTACAACCACCCAGATTGAATCATGCTGCCGGCGAGTCCGCGGTAGACCTATAATAAAGTCCATATTTACCTCTTCCCACTTCCACATCGGTATACTGATATCTTGACCCATGCCCCCTAGCCTTTGATGTTCCACCTTGACTTTCTGGTAGTTCGGGCACTTAACTACGAATTCGGCAATGTCTCTTTTCATGCCGTTCCACTAGTATATGTCCCTCAAGTCATGGTACATTTTAGTTGCACCAGGGTGAATGGAATACCTTGAGCTGTGTGCCTCAGCCAAAATCTGTTGTCTTAACTCACTAACATCTGGCACGCACAACCTTCCCTGGTAACAGAGCACTCCATCTCCCCCTTGGGAGAAAACCTCAACCTCTTTTCTGAGAACCGCTTTCTTGAGTTTAAGTAGAACTGGATCTTCATCTTGTCTGGACTTAAATTCAACTACCAAAGATGAATCTGACCCACTTTGTACTACTACTCCACCTTCGGCTGAGTCTACCAGTTGCACCCCTAACCGGGCTAGTCTGTGAACATCCTTTGCTAACTCCCTTTTCTTCCCTCAAAGTGAGCTACACTTCCCATAGATCACCTGCTTAGGGCGTCAGCCACCACATTGGCCTTGCCTGGGTGATACAACACACTCATGTCATAATCTTTTAGAAGCTTTAACCACCTTCTCTAACAAAGATTTAGGTCCTTCTGATTGAACACATACTGAAGGCTCTTCTGATCTGTAAATACATCTACGTCAGCTCCGTACAAGTAGTGTCTCCATATTTTTAATGTGAATACCACCGCTGCCAACTCTAAGTCATGAGTTGGATAATTCTTCTTATGAACTTTGAGTTACCTAGAGGCATAGGCTATCACTTTGCCCCACTGCATCAGAACGCAACCAAGTCCAACTCTGGAGGCGTCACAATATACTACAAACCCATTTGTTCCTTCTGGCCGAGTCAAAACTAAAGCGATAGTGAGTCGAGTCTTCAACTCCTGAAAAATCTTCTCACACTCATCTGACCACTGGAATTTTACCTTCTTCTGAGTTAACATGGTCAGAGGGGATGCTATAGAGGAGAAACCTTCAACAAACCGTCGGTAACAGCCTACTAAGCCCAAGAAACTCCTGATTTCAGTAGGAGAGGTAGGTCTGGGCCAATCCTTTACTGCTGTAATTTTATGAGTATCTACTTGTATCCCTTCGCCTGTTACCATATGACCCAAAAATGAAACAAACTTCAACCATAATTCACACTTACTGAATTTGGCGAATAGCTGGCGATCTCGGAGGGTCTGTAATTCTAACCTTAGATGATTGGCATGCTCTTCCTCATTTCTAGAGTAAACCAGAATGTCATCAATAAATACGATGACGAACATATCTAGGTACGACTTGAAAACCATGTTTATTAGGTCCATGAAGGCTGCTGGGATGTTTGTTAACCCAAAGGACATCACCATAAACTCATAATGACCAGACAAAGTTCTGAATGCAGTTTTCGGTATGTAACTCTCTTTAACCCTTAACTGATGGTACTCCAACCTGAGGTCGATCTTAGAAAAGAAACTGGCTCCCTGAAGTTGGTTGAATAGATTGTCAATTCTGGGCAAAGGGTACCTGTTCTGAACTATGACCTTTTTCAGTTGACGGTAATCTATGCACACTCTGAGGGTACCGTCTTTCTTACGCACGAATAGCATTGGAGCACCCTAGGGAGAGATGCTGGGTCAGATAAAACACTTGTCAAGAAGATCTTTTAGCTGCTTCTTCAACTCCTTAAGCTCAGCTGGGGCCATTCTGTAAGGAGGGAAGGAGATGGGCTGAATGTCTGGAAGGAGATCTAATCCGAAGTCTATTTCCTATTCAGGGGGAACTCCAGGAAGATCTTCAGGAAATACATCTGGGAACTCGCTGACAACTGGAACTGACTGAATGGCTGGAGCCTCAGAGTCGGAATCTTTGACTCGAACCAGATGATATAAACATCCCTTGGAAATGAGTTTCTGGGCCTTAAGGTAGGAAATAAACCTACCCTTAGGCGCTAAACTACTTCCCGACCATTCTAACATGGGCTTATCTGGAAATTGAAACTTGAAAACTCTAGTCCTGCAGTCAACTGAGGCATAGAAGGAGTGTAACCAATTCATGCCTAGAATAAG
The DNA here is from genome assembly GCA_035772735.1 of Datura wrightii. Classification (NCBI taxonomy): domain Eukaryota; kingdom Viridiplantae; phylum Streptophyta; class Magnoliopsida; order Solanales; family Solanaceae; genus Datura; species Datura wrightii. The sequence goes on from JASDFA010000019.1 coordinate 112,423,077, forward strand.
GAAAAAGTCAACCATGTCTAGCTCTACAAGATCAGCTAAATGATTTTATTCAAGACTGAGACTAGGCAGCTTCTATACACCCGGCTGACTCTAACTAACTCGCCAACTGGGATGGAAACTAAGAAGGGCTCTGATAGGACCTCTGGACTGATGCTGAACTGAACTGCTACATATGTAGTTACAAATGAAAGAGTAGCTCCTGGATCTAGGAGGGCATACACATCTAGGTGAAAGAGACGCAACATACCAGTAACTACGTTATGTGAGCTTTCCTGATCTTGACAAGAAGAGAGAGAACAAAAATGATTCTAGCGTTGAACGCCATCTATACCTGATGGGTTGGCCTACTCAGCTGGTCGGTCTATTGGAGCTGATGAGGTTGTGGATTGTGATCTCCCTCGCCCCGTTGATGGGCACTCCCTAAGCCTGTGTCCAAGCTATCCTCACCCAAAGCAGCCCTCTCGTCCCAGAAGGCATTCTCCTTGGTGATTCCTACAACACTTGGGACAAGCTGGATACTTGTTTCCTGTACTGTGGGCCTAAGACTGAGTGCCAAAAGACCCACCCCTCCGATCTTGGTGGGACCAAAAGATTGGGGCGCTAGCTGAGCTAGGTGCTGGGGCCCTCTGCTGTTGCTGCTGCTGTTGTTTCTGTGGGTGGCTACCACCGCGAGATCTCTGGTGGCCAAAATCTGTATGACCAATTCTTTCCCGCTTGTTCTTACATTCCATATCTTTCATCTTCTCTGCCTCAATCTGCTGGGCATACACAATTAAGCTAGAAAGGTCCATGTCCTTGATTAGCATTGCTGTCCTACACTCTTTGAGGATCAGATTAGATGCTGCATTTACGAACTTCAGCATGCGAGCCCTGGGCTCGGCCACCATCTCTGGAGCATACTTTGATAGTCTAGTGAACTCCAGAGCATACTCCTCCACTGTCCGGTTGCCTTGCCATAGGTTCACAAACTCTGCCATCTTAGCCTCCCTCAACTCCTGGGGAAAGAAACTATCCAGAAAAGCTATATGAAACTCCTCCCACTCAACCGGTCCTGCTTCTGCTGGCCTCCCCTCCTTCCACTATTCGTACCAAACCTGGGCTACCCCTTTTAGCTGGTAGGCAGCCAGGTCAGCACTCTCGGAGGAGCTGACACCCATGATCAGGGTGATCTTTCTGATCTCATCTATAAAGCCTTGTGGGTCCTCTCCCACCTTTGTTCCGTGAAAGCCTGGAGGACTCATTCGGGTGAAATCCTGCACCCGGGCAGCAGCTGCAGACCCATTTATAGCTATTGGAACCACCTGTTGTTTCACTTGATTGGTGACGGCCTGAGCAAGCAACTGAATGGCCGCCCTGAATTCGGCTGTAGACATCGAGTCATCCTGAGGAACTACCAGAGCTGGTGGAGCGAGTCTGTTGGCGTTTCCGGCTCTTCGTCCATTTCTATGTCAAGGAGGTATTGTTCACTGAAAGGAAATAGGACACGATTTAGAAAGACACCTTTGGAATAGGACTTTAACGCATGATAAAGAGCATGAACAATAGGGGAATTTTCCTAATAACATCTCGTAGCCTCCTCGTCATAAGTGTGGCGCACTTCACACCCATAAAAAGGACTCTACTCGATCCGGCTTTCAGACTTTCCGAGGATACTCTAAACCTAGTGCTTTGATACCAAGTTTGTCATGCTCCGAGCTACACCCTGGACGTAACATGGTACTTGAAACAACAAGTGACCCCAAGTCAACCCCTGGTCTATCACACACTTGCATTCTAAGTAAACATGCACAACGAAACTTTTAAATAACAGATTTATTAGTTTAGGAAAATGTAAAGACTGAAAGTAGAGAAAGAAATAATATATCTGAAATACAATTCTGAAAGACAAGTCTGTTCTGAAAGCCAAATACTGAGGAGTTGCTGGGACAGGCCCCCAGATAACTCTAAGTCTATACAAAACCATGTCCAACTGAAGTAACTAAACAAGGCCCTCGAACGATGAGTACTCACACTCTGATCTGCTGAAAAGGAATGCTCTAAAACTGAAGTAACTATCTGTACTGAATCTGATAACCTGCAGCTATATCATGAAACGATACAACATGAAATGCATGAGTCAATACTTTGAATGTACTAAGTAAGTGGGAGAAACATACTGAATATAAAGTCTGAACTGAAATGACATGCCATTACCAACAGGTAAGCTAAACTGAGTTATTGATATAATATGAAATGGTCAAAACAACCCTTTTTGATGGCCAAGGACATGCCGTAAGTCTGAAACGCTGAATCTGAGATACTGTACTAAACTGTGCTGCTTATTCTTATACTAGACTGGACTGACTAGTGGGAGAGTCTATAACTAACATATAACCACGTGAGCTAGACATGAAGTCCAATGTATACACCCCACCGATAGGACCCAATATACCTTGCTAGGGTATAAAGGCATGAACTGAGTGATCACAAGAATATATGGGGCCAATCAGGCCAAGTAATACTGTAACCTATGCTGGCAACGTAGTTCTGGAAACCTGGGTGCGCTGGAACCTCGGCCGGCTCGGTGCTAAGTTCTACTCCCACTGGAAAATTTAAACTGAACTACTAAGCTGATAGCTCAAAACTGGGGTCCAAGACTAGTCAGGGACGAATAACTGCATGTACCCTGAGAGTCTTATCGGACTAGATTCTGAAACTGAGTTCTAAGACTAGTCAGAGCTGCTTATCTAGAAGCTTCATAACTGTCTACAGAACAACTAATAACTGAACTGGGGTCCTGGGGCTAGTCAGAGCTATAACTGAATGTCACGATCGCCTAATGGACAAAATAACTGAAATATGAATCTGAGTCTAAAAACTGAGAGGCACCACTGACACCTTGAAAATAAAACTGGAGTTAAACTGATCAGTTGACATTTTCTGGACAACACTGAGGTTGCTAAATCTGACTGAAGCTAGACTGATATGATTCTTACTGAGACTAGACTGATAGAGTTCTATATTCTAAATGACTAAATCACTAAGTAACTAATAGAGAATTTCATTCAACATGCTAAAGTCTTCTGATTCATGGGATATTTACCCAACACATACGTAAAGCAAGAAAATTCTAGGAATTCAACCTAAAGCATTATTCATTCACCAGAGGAAATTTAACAAGTAAAATCATTACTCAAAAGTTAGGGCTTAAATTCACTTTTGTGATAATTCTGACAATTTGATGAGGAACTGATGAAGATTATATTAACAATAAGTATAAACATCATTCTGAGTGAAATCAATGAAAATAAACATGACTGCTTCTCATACTCGAAAGCTCAGGGCTTAAAACTGATAGAAGAAATTGAGGAGGAATTTGGGGACGCAAGGGAAGGACAATCCCCTTAGTAAAACCCCACATACCTAGCTAAATTTCTCCAGATAAAGAAGCTTGAATGACTGAAGTTGGTGAGGAACCCTAGACTTCGCTTGAGAGTTCTTGAGAGGAGACTTCGATGATTTCTTGAGAACTGAGAGTGGGGAATGAGGAATAGACCGCTTTTCCCCACTATAAAGTCTAAAACTATAGCCAAAATGACGTAGTTTAGGGCTTGGGAGGATAGGAAATTACTAAATAGCCCTTAGAGATTCGCTATGAAAAACTGTCAGGTGTCCCTAACGAATCATTATCAGGTCCAACGAGTCGTTGGGTCCTTCCATCAAGTTCACTGGAAAAAAAATCTACTGACTCCTGACGAGCACATGATGAGTCGTCATGACTGGGAAAAACTCGTCGTGTCATCCGTTAGGTACACTAGTAAGAAAGCTAGAAAGACTAGAAATGAAGGACCTGATGAGTTGTTATTACTGATGATGACTCATGGTGACCTTCCGTCAAGTACACTGTAAAATCCTCAAATTTCTGAACTTCGGCTTAGCAACGGGCAACTTAACGAGTCGTAGGGCTTTCTAATGACTCGTTTGTGTCATCTGTAAGGAATACTGGTGTATATTCTTAACATCTTTTAGACGGTTGACCTGACGAGTCATTGGATCCCTTAATGACCCATCAGGTTGGTCGTTCTGCAACTTTTCTGCAGTTTTTCAGATTTTTTGATTTATGTCTCGGATATTGATTTTGAGCTTCCAAGGCATTACAATAGTGTAGGGACAATGCTAGTAGAGAAACTTGACTCACTTAGGCAAATCTCATATCGAAAAAGAGAGGGAGAGTACTAGGCTATTTAGTAAAGGAACTGGACCTAATACTCTGAGGTGCCTTTTGGGTTGAAAACCCGAAGGGACAAATCTGTGATGGGCTTCGGCCCAAGAGTGGACAGTACTTCACAGTGTTGGGCTAGGGTCATTAAAGTGGTATCAAAGCCGACTCTCGGCTAGTACGGTGGTGGGGAAAACCTCAGCGTGGACGCTAAGTCCTTACCGTGGGTGAGTGCAGGGACAACGCTAGTAGAGAAATCTAGTTCACTTAGGCAAATCCCACATAGAAAAAGAGAGGGGAGTCCTGGGCTATTTAGTAAAGGAGCTGGACCTAATACTGTGAGATGCCTTTTAGGTTGAAAAACGATGGGACAAATCCGTGATGGGCTTCGGCCCAAGAGTGGACAATACTTCACAGTGTTGGGTCAGGGTCATTACAATATGTTTCTATCCCATTTTTCCATAGTTCCTTCAATTCTTCAATTAGTGGTTGTAGGTACACATCTATATCATTTCCTGGAGATGATAGACCTAGGATGGTCATTGACAACATAATATACTCCGGCTTCATGCAAATCCATGGTGATAAATTAGAATTCATCAACATAACAGTCCAAGTGCCATGAGAAATACTCATGCTTCGAAATGGGTTAAAACCATCACTTGAGAGACCCAGCCTAACATTACGGGGATCTCTAGAGAAGTATGGGTGCAAGCGATCAAAATCCTTCGATGCTTCCCCATCAGCGGGATGCCTTAAAGTTCCATCATTAGGTCGCGCATTAGCATGCCATCTCATTGCAATAGCTATTTCAGGACACATGAATATCCTCTAAAACCTAGGCTTTAAGGGAAAGTATCTTAAAATCTTTGCAGGAATTTTAGAGCCTGCATTAGTTGAAGCACCACCAACACACTTCCATCTAGAAGACCCACAGACAGAACAGTTATCAGCATTCTCACTTTCCTTCCAGAATAACATGCAATCATTAGGGCGTGCATGTATTTTTTCATAATGAAGACCCAAATCTTTTATCACCTTTCTAGCTTTATTGAAAGACTTTGGTATCTGGGAAAAGGGAAATGCCTCTTTTATCAACTCTAACCAGTTTCAAAATGCTACATTACTCAACCCATGCAAGGATTTAAACAAGTACAACCGAGTGAGGAAACTTAGTTTAGTAAAATTTTCACACCCCGAATATAATTGTTCTTTTCCTTCCTTCAATAATTTAAAATTTTTCTTTACATCTTCATATAATCCTTCTCCCACTCCTTCTCCATTCCTTGATTCAACCTCTACATTTCTAAACATATGGTGAAGTAGTCCGTCAATATCGTCACACAAATTAGAACCTTTATCATCATCATTGATTGAATAAGTTGTATTTCTCGAGGAAAACCCTTCTCTATGAAAAATTCATTTGGTGTAACCATCAACAAATCCATCAACAACCAAGTGATCCTCCACCACATTTCTATAATTCCAATATCGATTAATGCACTTTTTTCAAGGGCATAATATCTCATTTCCTTGAGAAGCTCGTTCAAATGCCTTATCAAGAAAAGTGTTCACTCCTCGAATATACTCATATCTGTCCATCTTAGAAAAGTCATCAAACTTTTATCTTCATTAGCCATTAAAATCCTATATAACATAAGAAAATTACTAAAATCAAGGTTTTATGCTAAGCTAAGAAACTGAAGTCAAAATTTAGATCCCTTTGAGTGATCCAAAATAAAAAAAAATTTCTAGACATGTTTAACTGAAGTCAACATTTAGATCCCTTTAGCAACAAGTGACCCAAAATAAAGAAAATGTTCTATACATATTTGAGTGAAGTTAAGATTTTGATCACTTTAGAAACATGTGACCCAAAATATAGATAAAATTCTAAGGTTCAAGAGGAAGCCTTATCTTGAACGCAATAATTGTTTCAAGCTGGTTTATATCAAATGCAATCATGATAGTCTCTTATGTTACACCAGGACTATAAATTGAAAAATAAACATAAAAACCATCATGACCACAATCATAACACTCCATGGCTATAAATAGAAAAAGAAACATGAAAGGATCCTCAGAACTCTCATCAAGATATTCATACATATTATTTCGGTAGGTAAACTAAATATGTTTAATTAAGATCTCAGGAAAAATCAGAGTTCCACATGGATATTAGACTGGCTACACAGAATTCAATCATACAGCTATTATTTTAATCAGAGTTCCACATGGATATTAGACTAGGTAAGTAAATGACTTTGAATTCTTATTTTAAGCTTCCAGGAAAAGTTTCTTACTTCCATTATTTTATAAATGCTTATTACTGTTGGATTCGTCAAATTGAGCTTTAAAGATGATATTGAGTTGTTATGTTTTTAAGCAGGTGAAAATGAGAAGTTAGAGGATAGAGTGATAACACAATCTACTTGGTAAGGTAAGATTTATATATTTGTTTTAGCAGTTCAACCCACTTAATCAAACTTAAAATTGACATCTCATTATCATTATTAATTACATAGTGTTAGGAATGTGTGCCTATCAATTTTTTTGAACTTTTCATTATATTAGCTATATGGATTAATCAAAGATAAAGGGGAGCTTTTCTCTTCACTTGAGTTAATTTACGTATTATGCTTGTTTGATAAATTTTTATTTGCCTCTATAATAAAAGTGATTTACGAATTATATCATGTGGTATTTTTTTTGTATGTTTTGTGCTTTGAGAGAATAGTCCAAAAATTAAGTTCTCAAAGTTATACATAGTTGATTATGTGAAAAATAAGGCTGCTGACAAGTTTAGTCTTTTGTGTATGTTATGGAGTTGCAATGCGCAAGTCTAGAGGCTTACATCTTATGGTAACGCCCTTGTAGATTTGATGAACAAACGATATCATTCTTTCATAAAGTTTTCTATACAAGTAACTCATGATTATTCATGTCATGAGTTGGAAGATAAGTTATGGAGTACATCAATTAATTACCTTTACGGCATAAGGAAGAGGATTCTTACAAATTAAAGTAGACATACTATCAATAATACTCACTATATATAAATGTTTGTGTATGTAAACTAGGAGATTTATGGTGAACTTTTAACTACTTTCTAATTAATTAGTTTTGCATTGTACAAAAATACAGGTTGTTGAATCAATGAACTTCTAATCTCATTCAAGAGACTATCAAATAGACGAATACACAACTAAATTGGAGAGGAAGCTACAGAAAGAAATGCAAAAAGAGTGGAAAAGAAACGAAAGAAGTGAATAAATCTCTTATTGTTACAAAATTAGATAGACTGCTTAATGGCTATGCAACTCCAATAAGATAAGAATTCTAGCAATGCTCTAGCAACAATTAAGCAAATAAACCATGCAGATTGAAGTGACACATACTGAAAATATTTGAGTGATTGTCACATGTTCCAGTACATGCATATTTCATAAAATTAATAACCAGAGAAATAACAAAGCTAACACAAAATAAACAATTCACCCATCAAGAAAGGAGTACAGAATAATTTTGCTACTAGAAGCCTTTTTTAACCAAACAATTCTATGAAAGATTAATTAATCCTCTTCACATTATGCAAATGGAATTTTAGCTGAACAAAAATACTCTTATATCAAGGCTCATATGTGCAGCATATATCATAACTATCCATCATCAGCCTATGTCAATCTATAATAATTTCCACTACTTAATGCCTTGAAAATGCAGTCTAAATGCAATTGAGACATAGATTTTAGGAAATTATTTTGGCAATGTGATTTTCTACTGTAGTAGAGAGACAAAACTCAATAATTTAAACGAATATAAAGAAATCAAAAAACATATCCCCAAAACAATAAAGAGATTGATTTCTTCCTCAACTACTGGTGTCAATTTCTTCCTTCAACCAAAATCTCCATCCACGCTGTTACACCCCATAAATTTTAACGATTAGTAAGCGTACACGTGAATTTATGATGAATAAAGAGAGTACAACGCGTATGGAAAATCCATGGAAGCGGGGTCGCACGGGCTAGTGCGCACAGGGCCAGCGCGATGCGCCAGTCAGCAGCGCATTGGCCAGTGCGGCGCGCCAGGCACAGGGCCACTATGAGGGGCATGACACGGGACTATTCTGGCGCCTTGGGCGATGCGGGGTGCCCCCCTGCCACTGCCATAATATATATAATCCCCTCTCTTTAATTGTAATTCATTTCCATCAATTATTTTCGACCAGAGAGAGTTTAAAATGAAGGATTCAATTACTTTTCTTCTGATTACGCTGCCAAAAGCCGTCCAAATTCAAATTAACTTCAAGTATCTAGTTCTAAGACTACAAGGAGCATTACTATGGAGTTATTTTCTCAAAATTCGCCCGGAAAATCAGAACTCAGCCGAGCAAAAGTTGTCAGAATTGCTCCAAACTGATTCCTAAACCATCACAACCATTAGGTAAGCATTTGTCCCTTATGAACTCTTGAAAAATTATAGGTTTTCAGTCATATTTTATGTAGTTGAATTATCATTGCTATTAGTATTAAAAGTTATCATTTTAAGTTGAATTTGGTATTAAAATTAGTCTCTTTCTCCCAGTATTCGGTTATAGTTGAAAAGAGCTGATGAATACAAGGTGAAACTCATCGGTTATTCGTGAAATGAAAATCGAGGATGTTAAGGCGAATTTCTTCGGCGAGTCATTTTCTATAGCATTGTGCTACAGTCTGAATCCTAGTAAGAGCCAGAAATATTGTTGTTGCGAATAGTTATTGCTGTTAGCTGAGACCAGTACTCTATGTCTAGTTTGGGATTGATTTGACCCTGTATAGCCTTCCATGACCAACCGCAGGGTTACTAGGTGTGTTGTTTCCCGCAAGGGGCTATATGACGTCGGCCGAGGAGCGATGTGCCATCCCAAGGGATGATGATGAGGCCCAAGGGCCTTATACAGTCCATTCCATGGCAGAACTATTATTTCTATGTCATATCGACAGTACACCCCCATCATGCCTGGTGCCCAAGGTGCGGTTATCAGGAGTCCACCTGACTCAGACACGACTTAGTTCAGGGGCCGAGCGGGCTCAGTTGAAGACCTAGGGGACTGGTAGGTTGGCTATAGTTATTAGTTGGCTCGTTTTGACCTTGTTAGGGGTATATAGATTTAAGTGTACTCGCTAGGGCTTATGGGGGGCCCCGAGTGGGTTATTCTGTGTTGGTTGTACCTTCCAGCTTATGGGGGCCAGGTAAGGTTCTTGTTTGCATTATTTACTGACATATTAGACAACAGGAAGTTAAGTTAATCAGGTTATATATCTATCCCTTCCACTCAGTTACTTTTAGTTTCATCTTAAGTTTTATTCAGTTATTTTCAGTTACTGCCTTACATATTCGGTCATATTATACTGACGACCATCTTGGGGTACTGCATTACTTGCCTGCAGGTGCGGATAGACACGGATAAGGGCCTTCTTATATTTTAGGTAGAGTCAGTAGTACAGTTAGCTCCCCTCCTCTAAAGCTGATTAGTTAGAAGGTTTGTTTTTTTAATTGTATAGTATGGGTAGGTCGGGCCCTATATCGACCATTATTCCACTCCTAGAGGCTTGCATATTTACATTTTTCCTGTGGTTAGTTTGTTGTTGGCTGTGTGGGGCCTATATATGTTTTATTTCATGTGATGTCCGTGTGGGGCATTGTTTAGCTGTTAAATAGTGGCCTTGTCGGCTATAGCATAATTATAGTTGCCTGATTTTTATTTCAGTTATAACTAGATAGCATGGTGGTCTTGTCGGCCCACATAGGATCCCCTATTATTGCTTGTTGATGGTTAGTTGTTTTCATTTACAGGTAGCTATATGGCCTTATCTGCCGGAGGCTGTATTTACAGCCGAGATATAGCTCGTTGTTTTCTTGAAATCGAGTTGCAGGCATGCAACAGATTTACATAAGCTTAGCCAGGTCAGTCAGATTCCAGTATGGCACTAGGTGCCAGTCATTCCTCCCAAGGTAGGGAGTGAAAAACTTGGTATCAGAGCAGGTCGTATCCCAGGGAGTCTGCAAGCCATGCCAAGTAGAGTCTTGTCTATGGATGTGTTGTGCACCACATTCTATAGACAGGAGGCTGCGAGGCATGTTAGGGTGGTCACTCTTCTTTCTCTTCTAGTCGTGCCATAGAGTTGTGCTGTATAGGGTTGAGACCCTAAGCTTACTATAATCTGCTTGTCTACAGAAAAATGTCGGATACACGATAGACTACGACTGGTAGGAAGTTAGATGTCGCAGCAGGAGAAGGAACTAGCAGGGTGCCCCATTTAGTGTCAGCCCGATTTGAGGGCGACAAGGAAACTTCATCTTAGTCTCCCCAGTACTCTTCGCCACGCCAGGAGCCGTCCAGAGCGGCAGATGTGTCAGTACCACCTCCAACAGCTCCTATACCAATACGATCAGACCAGGAGGTCAGGAGCGTTGTTTTCATGTTAGCTCAAATGATGGCTACACAGTGTCATCTAGTGGCACCCGTGGTTGCTGAATCTTCGAGAGGACCTAGTAGTTAGAGGGTCCGAGAGTTCCTCGCTTTGAGTCCCCCGCATTTCACAGGGACGGATCGAGAGGAGGACCCTCAGGACTTTTTGGACCAGCTGCAGTGGATATTCAGGGTAATGCATGCCATGCCTGTGGTGTCAGTTGAGTTAGAGGTATTTTGGTTGTGGGGCATAATAGTATTATGGTACGAGAGTTGGGAGAGGTCCCGCGATAGAGATGTCCCCTCTCCAACTTGGTCCAGCATTTCAGAAGCCTTAATAGAACCACTATTTGCCGCGAGAAATATGACAGGCCCGAGTAGATTAGTTTTTGCATCTAGAGCAGGGTTTAATGAGTATTCAGGAGTACGCTATGAGATTTGACTCCTTGGCCCAATATGCACTAGCTTTCGTAGACACTATGCCATCCAGGGTGCATCGGTTCATTATGGGGCTTCTTCTAGAGTACATGGAGACTTGTGTTACAACTACTCTGCGGTAGGATATGGATATCGCCCATATTTAGGCATTTTCTCAGAGTATTGAGGGGATCAGGCAGCGACAATAGGAGGTAGAAAGGGAAAGTCAAGAGCAGCGCCACAGGGCTAGACCTAGTGACACTCAGGCAGAGTCTCAGGGCGGACCTAGGCCATGACTATCAGGAAGACCACCCATACCCCCACCTCTATAGCAGTAGTAGGGTGGCAGACCAGGCTGTCGGGGGTGGTTAGGACCTGTCAAAAGCTCACAGTCATCGGGTTCGCAGCAGCAGAGAGGGTCAGAGCAGAGTAGACTAACTATGCCACCATGCCCTATTTGTAGTCGACGTCACCTTGGGGCATGCAGGTATGGTTCTACTACGTGTTATACCTGTAGAGAAGAGGGTCACATGATGAGGAACTGTGCAGCCAGGGGTCAGAGTGATCGGGACTGATAGGACAGATCTTTAGTAGGGTCACGTTCCCCAGCATCTCCAGCAGGGCGTAGGCCCTCAGCTCTAGTCGGCAGAGGCTGAGGTAGGTCAGGGGCATTGAGTTCAGGCATCATTCTAGATAACACTTATGCTTTACCAGGGCGACCGGAGTCAGAGTCGTCGCTGGATGTTGTGACAGGTATGCTGGACATCTGTTCTCATTCAACTTATGTTTTGATAGACCCAGGTTCCACTTTGTCTTATGTTACACCACTAGTAGTTCAGAAGTTCGGTATAATGCCAGAATTGCTTCAGTGACCCTTTTCAGTGTCCACACCCGTCGGTGATTCTATTATAGCTAAAAGGATCTACCGGGGTTGCACAGTAGAGGTTGTTGGTCGCCAAACTTTGGCAGATTTAGTGGAATTAGAAATTATTGATTTTTGATGCAATTATGGGTATGGATTGTCTAGCATCATGTTATGCCAATGTAGAATATTGGACCAAGACTGTTCGATTCCATTTTCCAGGGGAGGTAATACGAGAGTGGAAAGGCAATGCAACCACGCCAAAAGGTAGGTTTATATCCTATCCTCGGGCGAAAAAGTTGATAGAAAAGGGTTGCATCTATCATATTGTCAGGGTTCAGGATGTCCGAGCAGAATCCCCGACTCTTCAGTCCATTCCAGTAGTCAATGAATTTCTAGATGTGTTTCCAGATGAACTTCCTGGTATTCCCCCAAAATGGGAAATTGATTTTTCTATCGACCTATTACCAGGTATTCAACCTATATCCATCTCTCCGTACCGAATGCATCCTGCTGAGCTTAGAGAATTGAAGGAACAACTAAAAGATTTGTTAGATAAGGGCTTTATCAAGCCGAGTACTTCACAGTGGGGTTCGCCAATTCTGTTCGTAAGAAAGAAAGATGGATCCCTCCGCATGTGTATAGATTACGTACAGCTAAATAAAGTCACTGTCAAGAATAAATACCCGTTTCCCAGGACATATGATTTGTTTGATCAGCTACAAGGGGTGAAGTATTTCTAAAAGATCGATTTAAGGTCTGGGTATCACCAGGTGCGGGTTCAGGAGAGAGACGAAAACGGCTTTCAGGACCAGGTATGGCCATTTCAAATTCCTGGTTATGTCCTTCGGGTTGACAAATGCTCCTGCAGTGTTCATGAATCTGATGAACAACATCTTCAGGCTATATCGGATTTGTTTGTAATTGTATTCATTGATAACATTCTGGTGTATTCCCGCTCAGAGGCACAACACCGAGGTCATTTGCGAACAGTACTCCAAATTCACAAGGATCGCCAATTGTATGCAAAATTTTCTAAATGTGAGTTTTGGCTGAATTTGGTAGCCTTTTTGGGTCATATTGTGTCAAATGCTGTTGTTCAGGTAGATTCACAGAAGATTGAGGCAGTAAAGACATGGACTAGACCTAAAACTCCAATTGAGTTACGCAGTTTCGTGAGGTTAGCTAGGTATTAGAGAAGATTTGTAGAGGAGTTTTCTACTTTATCAACACCTTTGACCAAGTTAACTCAGAAAGCAGCTAAATTTTGCTAGACTGAAGCGTGTGAATAGAGTTTTCAGGAGTTGAAAAACAAATTGACATCAACACCAGTATTAGCTTTGCCGAAAGGTTCAGAGGGTTATGCAGTGTGTGATGCTTCGGGCATCGGGTTAGGGTGTGTTCTGATGCAACATGGTAAGGTAATTGCTTATGCTTCAAGGTAGTTGAGGAAGCATGAAAAGAACTATCCTACTCATGACCTGGAGTTAGCGACAGTAGTTCATGCCTTAAAAATTTGGAGACATTACTTGCATGGGGTGCACGTGAACATTTTTACTAATCATAAGAGCCTCCAATACATCTTTAAGCAGAAAGAGTTGAATCTACGGCAGCGCCGCTGGTTAGAATTGTTGAAGGACTACAACATGAATATTTTATATCATCCAGAGAAGGCTAATATTGTAGTAGATGCCCTTAGTCGTAGATTAATGGAGAGTGTAGCACACTTGAGGCCCAACAACGGGAGTTGGCCCGAGAATTGCACTAGTTAGCCAGTTTAGCCATCCGAATAGTAGACTCGAGAGACAGTGGGGCAATGATTCAGAATACTGCAGTATCTTCCCTGGTTGTAGAGGTAAAAGAGCGGCAGTATGAAGATCCTAACCTGGTACAACTCAAAGATAAAGTTTAGTGAGGGGAAGTATCATCTTTTGAGGTAACCGAACACAGGTTCTTAAGATTTTAGGGTTGCCTCTACGTTCCAGATGTGGAAGAACTTTACCTGCAGATCATAGCAGACGTACATTATTCCCGTTATTCTCTTCACCCAATTTCAACAAATATGTATCATGACATAAAAGAGATTTACTGGTGGCCTTGAATGAAAAAGGGTGTAACCAAATTTGCTGCACAATGACCTAATTGCCAGCAAGTAAAGGCTGAACATTAGAGACCCGACAGATTGACACAGGAGATAGTGGTACCTATGTGGAAATAGGAAGTGATTAACATGGATTTTGTGATAGGGTTACCCCATACTAGGCGTAGATTTATTCTATCTGGGTGATTTTTGACAGATTAATGAAATTTAACTCATTTTCTGCCTGTTAGGACCACTTTCTAAGTTAAGGACTATGATGGATTGTATATTAGAGAAATAGTTCGATTACATGGTGTACCGATTTCTACATTTCTGAAGGGGGGGGGGCACAATTCACAGCTCGATTCTAGTGGTCATTTCAGAAAGGCTTGGGAATGCAGGTTAATTTGAGTACAACCTTCCATCCTCAAATAGACGGGCAGGCAGAATGTACAATTCAGATGCTCAAGGATATGTTGCGGGCATGTGTGTTAGACTTCAGGGGCAGTTGGGATGAACATTTACCCCTTATTGAATTTGCTTACAATAACAGTTATTATTCAGCGATCCAGATGGCTCCTTATGAGGCCTTATATGGCAGAAATGCAGGTCCCATATCGGGTGGTTTGAAGTAGGGGATTAGAATTAGTAGGACCTACATAATCCGCCAGTTAGAGGAGAAAGTAAAGCTTATCAGAGAGCGCCTGCTGACAGCTCAAAGACGCTAGAAATCCTACTCTGATGTGCGGCGTAGAGATCTGGAATTAAGTGTTGGTGATTGGGTGTTTCTGAAAGTTTCACCAATGAAGGGCGTAATGAGGTTTGGTAAAACGGGCAAGCTTAGCCCTAGGTTTATCTGGCCATATCGGATCCTCCGGAGAATAGGGCAAGTGGCTTATGAGTTAGACTTACCTCCGAAGTTAGAATCTATTCACCCGGTCTTTCAAATGTCAATGCTGCAGAAATGTATAGGGGACCCATTCCGAGTCGTGCCAATCGAGGACGTTTAGGTTACTGAGGAGTTAGCCTACAAAGAAATTCCAGTAGCTATATTAGATCGACAGGTTTGCAGGTTGAGAACAAAAGACATCGCCTCTATTAAAGTATTATGGAGGAATAGGAATAAAGAAGAGATGACCTGGGAAGCTGAGGATGATATAAGATCTAGATATCCCCACCTGTTCCAGGATTGATCCAAATTGTGCAATTAAGGTGATGTTGATATTCAGTTGTTATTTTACTGCTTATGCTATCGGTATTGTTGGTTAGCTACCCCTTTTATTGTCTAATGGTTGTTGTAGCGTCTTGCGAGGTGCCTATGTTGCATTTCTCTGCATTTTAGGTTTTCGGATAGTCCATATTACTGCCAAATGCCGTCCAAATTCAAATTAACTTCAGGTAATTATTTTCTCGAAATTTTTCGGCAAATCAGAACCCCGCCGAGCAAAATTTGGCAGAATTGCTCAAAAATGATTCCTAAACGATCACAGGCATTAGGTAAGCATTTCTGCCTTCTAAACTCCCAAGAAATTATAGGTTTTCAGTTGTATTTTGCGTAGTTGAATTATAGTAGCTATTAGTATTAAAAGTTATCATTTTAAGACGAATTTGGTATTGAAATTAATCTCTTTCTCCCAGTATTTCGGTTATAGTTGAAAAGAGCTGACGAATATAAGTTGAAACTTGTCGGTTATTCGGGAAACGACAATCGAGGTATTTTAAGGTAAATTCCCTCGGCAAGTTAGTTTCTATAACATTGTACTATAGTTTGAATCCTAGTAAGAGAACCAAAAATATTGTTGTTGAGAATAGTTGTTGCTGTTAGCTGAGACTAGTACTCTATCACGCCCCGAGCCTACACCCTAGACGTAACACGGTACTTGAAGTCACAAGTGACCTCAAGTCAACCCTTGGTCTATCATTCACTAGCATTTTGAGTAATCATGCACAACAAAACTTTGAAACAATATCATAAATCATTTATGAAAAACAAGTCTGAGAACATAAAGTTCAAAACATTTGAATAATACTAATAAATCTGAAAATCATATTTGTTTGAAAGCCATCTAACTGAGGAGTTGCTGGGACAAGCCCCCAGCTAACTCAAAGTATAACTGAAACTAATAAATGTATGAAAGGAAGAAATAATGCCCTCGGATGATGAGGACTCAGACTTCATAGTTGAGGTGGAGAATCTGATCTGCGGTGACTAATGGTGCTGAGTCTGAGAACCTGCAGCTGTATCATGAAATGATACACCATAAGAGTATGCATCAGTACTTTGAATGTACTGAGTAAGTGGGAGAAACATAACAGAATATAAAGTCTGAACTGAAATGACATGCAATGACCAACAGGTAAGCTGAACTGAACTACTAATACAATCTAAAATGGTCAAGATGACCCTGTCTGATAGTCAATGACATGCCCTAAGTCTGCAACACTGAGTCTGCGATACTGTACTAAACTGAGTTAAACTGAGGACTAGAACTGAATTGAGCTGCTTATTCTGAAATTGGACTGGACTGACTAGTGGGAGAGTCTATAACCGACATATAACCACGTGAGCTAGATATGGAGTCCGATGTATACACCCCACCGGTAGGACCCATTATACCTTGCTAGGGTATAAAGGCATGAACTGAGTGATAACAAAAGTCTGGGGCCAATCAGGCCAAGTAATACTGTAACCTACGCTGGCAACGTAGTTCTGGGAACCTGGGTACGCTGGCAACCCCATCCCGCTCGGTGCTAAGTTCTACTCCCACTGGAAAACCTAAACTGAACTACTAAGCTAATAGCTTGAAACTGGGGTCCAAGACTAGTCAGGGACGTATAACTGCATGTACCTTGAGAATCTTATCGGACCAAATTCTGAAATTGGGTTCTAGACTGATCAGAGTTGCTTTTTTGGAAGCGTCGTAACCGTCTAAGAACAAACTATAACTGAACTAGGGTCGTCCGACTAGTCAGAGCTATATACTAGAATGTGATGACCGCCAAATGGACCAAAAACTATAATCTGAGTCTGATTCTGATAACTGAGAGGCACCATTGTCACCTCGAAATAAGACTGAAGTCGAACTGATCAATTGACACTTTTCTAAAAGATTCTGAAGAGACTCTACGTTCTAACTGGTCTGAACTACTAGCAGCTAATAGAGAATTCGACTTATCCCAACAATATGGGAATTTCATAATATGGCAATAATTCAAGAATTAAATAAATCTCATCCAACAAGGATAAAATCATTCTTATCAGTGAAATAATTGCTCAACAAATATATAGTAAGAATTTCTAGGAAATTCAGCCCAAAACATTCTTCATTCACTAGATGAAATTTAATAAGCAAAATCATTACCCGAATGTTAGGGCTTAAGTTCACTTTTTGTACGAACGTTGACAATTTAATTAGGAACTGATGAAGATACTATGAAAAACGAACATGGATATTATTCCAGGTAAAATTAACGAAAAAAAACATGGAATTCATTCATACTCGAAAGCTTAGGGCTAAAACTAATAAGGGAGTTATGATAGGATTTGGGGGGACACAAGGGAAGGACAATTCCCTTGTTGAATTCCCACATACCTGACTAATATTCTCCCGAAGAAGAGAACTTGAACTACTGCAATGGAGGACAACCCTAAGCTTGCTTGAGAGTTTTCTTGAGGAACTCTTCGATAGCTTTTTGAGAATAAATGTGAGAATAAGGGGAGGAACCGTCCCAACCCTCTAATAGGTCTGAATTTACATTAAAAACGACGTGGTTTAAAGCTTAAGATAATAGGAAATTACTAAATAGCCCTTAAAAATTCGCTGGGAAAAACTGTCAGGTGTCCCTAACGGGTCGTGGTGACTGACCACGACTCATGGTCACTCCCGTCAGGTACACTGCTTGAGATCCTCAGTAGGTCAGCACGAGGGACCTAACGAGTCGTGGTCACAGACCATGACTCGTGGTCACTAATCGTGGATCAAACTGGATAACTGCTAAAGATTTAAACCTAGACTAGGTAACGAGTCACTTAACGAGTCGTTGCTACGAGTGACGACTCGTTTCACCCACTTGCCAAGTACATTGGGCAACTAAAAATATTTCCAACTCAGGCCTGACCACGAGCGACTTAATGGGTCGTGGTCAGTGACCACAACTCATGCTGTCCCTCATTGGATACACTGCTCCTCATTTTCAAAACTCACTCCTTCTCCGTGCGACTGACCTATCGAGTCTTTGGGTCTCATGACGACTCGTTAGGTGGGTCGTCCTAAAGCATCTCTGCAATTTTTTTCTGAATTTTCTGATTTAAGTCCCGAAATTAGATTTTGAGTTTCGAGGGCATTACAATATCTCCCCATTGTAAACATTCTTCCTCAAATGTTAGAAAACTCACACCGGAAGCAGAAAAACAGCAACCAAAATTTCCAAATACTGCTCGTTTGACTGCAAAACTGCCGGGATGACTACCTCCATTTCAAAATACATAACTAAACTGGATTTACTTATCATACATACATTCAAAAACATAAAAGAGACTTGAATATCTAAACTGAGTCATGAAAACTAAGTTGAGTTCTAGGGTCAAAACTAATATCTCAAGCTGTGCTGGAGCCGATAGGGAACTAGTGGGGGTATTTTGCCATCATATTTGCTTCGGCCTCCCATGTAGCTCCCTCAACCTGCTGATTTCTCCATAAGAATTTGACTGAAGCTATTTCCTCGTTCCTCAGCTTACGCACCTGGAGGTCAAGGATCTAGACTAGTACTTCCTCATATGAGTGACTATCTTTTATTCCTGTGTTGTCCAATGGCACAACTGAGGTTGGATCTCCGATGCACTTCCTCAAAGTGACACATGAAAAACTGGACGTACAACTGCTAGTTCTGAAGGTAACTCTAGTTAATAAGCCACATTATTGATACGCCTAAAAATTCTATAAGGTCCCACATACCTTAGACTGAGCTTCCCCTTCTTTCCAAACCTCATCACCCCTTTCACGGGCAAAATTTTCAGGTATACCCGGTCATCAACTGCAAACTCCAACTCTCTTCTCCGCACATCGGCATAAGATTTCTGGTGACTATGAGCTGTTTTCAGCCTTTCTCGGATGAGTTGAACTTTTTGCAGTTCCTCATGAACCGAGTCTACCCCTATCAAGGTAGCTTCACCAACTTCAAACCACCCTATAGGAAATCTACAGCTTCTACCATACAATGCTTTAAATGGGGCTATCTGGATGCTAGAATGATAGTTTTTGTTGTGCGCAAACTCGATAAGGGGCAGATGGTCATCCCAATTACCCTTAAAATCGATCGAGCATGCTCTTAGCATATCTTCTAGAGTCTGAATAGTCCGCTCAGCTTGCCCATCTATCTGCGGGTGGAAAGTTGTACTGATCTTGACTTGAGTGCCAAGTCCCTTCTGAAAAGATTTCCGGAAATGAGAGGTGAACTGGGTACCCCTGTCTGAAATAATGTCCAATGGAACCTCATGAAGTCTAACCAACTCTCGGATATAAAGTTTAGCATAGTCCTAAACTGAATCTGTGGTTTTTACTGGGAGGAAATGTGCTGACTTAGTCTTCCGGTCTACTACTACCCAAATTGAGTCATGCTACCGATGAGTCCGAGGTAGACTCGTAATGAAGTCCATGTTTACTTCTTCCCACTTCCATGTGGGTGCTGATATCCTGGGTCATACCTCATGGTCTTTGGTGCTCTACCTTGACTTGCTGAAAGTTCGGGCACTTAAACTACAAATTCAGCAATGTCTCTTTTCATGTCGTTCCACCAGTAAATATCCCGCAAATCGCGGTACATTTTGGTAGCACCGGGGTGAATGGTATATTACGAGCTGGGTACCTCAGCCAGTATCTGTTGTCTCAACTCACCAACATTCGGTACACACAACCTGCCCTGGTAATGAAGCACTCCATCTCCCCCTTGGGAGAAAGCCTCAACCTCCTTTCTGAGAAATGCTTCTTTAAGTTTAAGTAGAACTGGATCTTCATCTTGTCTGGACTTAACTTCAACTACCAAGGATGAATCCATCCTGCTTTGCATTACCACGCCACCTTCGGCTGAATCCACCAACCGCACCCCTAACCGGGCTAGCCTGTGAACTTCTTTCGCTAGCTCCCTCTTGTCTTCCTAAATGTGAGCTACACTTCCTATAGATTTCTTGTATAGGGCATCAACCACCATATTGGCTTTGCTCGAGTGATACAGTACACTCATGTCGTAGTCTTTCAGGAGCTCTAACCACCTTCTCTATCAAAGGTTTCTGTCCTTCTGGCTGAACACATACTGAAGACTCTTATGATCTGTAAATACATCTATGTGAGCTCCATATAAGTAATGCCTCCAAATTTTTAGCTTAGTCAGAGGGGCGGCTACAGAAGAGAAACACTCCAAAAACCGTCGGTAGTAACCCGCTAAGCCTAGGAAACTCCTGATTTCAGTAGGAGAGGTAGGTCTAGGCCAATCTTTTACTGCTGCTATCTTGTGAGGGTATACTCGTATTCCTTCGCCTAAAACCACATGACCTAAGAAAGTCATGGACCTCAACTAGAATTTACACTTACTAAATTTTGAAAATAGCTGGAGGTCTCTAAGGGTCTGTAATTCTAACCTTAGGTGATTGGCATGCTCTTCCTCATTTCTAAAGTACATCAGAATATCATCGATAAATACAATGATGAACATATCTAGTTACTGCTTGAAGGCTTTGTTCATAGGGTCCATGAAGGCTATAGGGGTGTTCGTGAGTCCAAAGGACATCACCACAAACTCGTAATAACCATACCAAGTTTTGAATGCTATTTTTGGTATGTCACACTCTCTGACCCATAACTGATGGTATCCTGACTTGAGATCGATCTTGGAGAAACAACTGGCAACCTAAAGCTGGTCGAACATGTCATTAATTCTAAGTAGGGCATATATGTCTTGACTGTGACTTTGTTTTGTCGATGGTAATCTATGCACATTCTGAGGGTACCGTCTTTCTTACGCGCGAATAGCACTGGAGCACGCTAGGGAGAGATGTTGGGTCTGATAAAGCCTTGTCAAGAAGATCTTTTAGTTGCTCCTTCAACTCCTTAAGCTCAGTTGGAGCCATTCTATAAGAAAGGATGGAGATGGGCTGAGTATTTGGGAGGAGATCTATTTCGAAGTCTCTTTCCCGTTCATGGGGAACTCCGGGAAGATTCTCAGGAAATACATCTGGAAACTTGCTGACAACTGAAACTGACTGAATGGTTGGGGTCTCAGAGTTGGAATCCTTGACTCGAACCAGATGATATAGAAATCCTTTGGATATGAGTTTTTGGGCCTTAATGTAGGAAATAAACCTATCATTAGGCGCTGAACTGTCGCCCGTCCATTCTAAAACTGGCTCATAAGGAAACTGGAACTTGACAACTCTAATTCTGCAATCAACTGAGGCATAGTAGGAGTGTAACCAATCCATGCCGATAATAATGTCGAAGTCGACCATGTTTTGCTCTATGAGATCAGCTAGAAATACTTTGTTCAAGATTGAGACTGGGCATTTTTTGTACACCCCGCTAGCTCTAACTGACTCGCCAACTAGGGTAAAGACTGAGAATGGTTCTGAGAGGACCTCTAGACTTATATTGAATTGAACCACTATATAAGGAGTCACGAAAGAAAGAGTAGCTCCTGGATCTAAGAGGGCATATACGTCTAGATGGAAGAGACATAACATACCAGTAACTACGTCAGGTGAGCTTTCCTGATCCTGGTGGGAAGATAGAGCATAGAAACGATTTTGGCGCTGACCGCCATCTATACCTAAGGTGTTAGCCTGCTGGGCTGGTCGAACTGTTGGTATTGATGATGTGGTACATTGTGATTTCCCATGCCCCGTTGGCGGGCACTCCTTAAGCATGTGTCCAAGCTGTCCACACCCAAAGCATCCCTCTCGTCCCTGAAGGAATTCTCCTGGGTGATTCCTACCACACTTGGGACAAGCTGGATACTTGTTCCTGGTACTGTGAGCCTGAGACTGAGTGCCAGATGACCCACTCCTCCGATCCTGCGGGACCAAAAGGTTGGGGCGCTGGCTAAACTAGGTGCTGGGGCTCTTTACTACTGTTGCTGGTGGGGTTGTTGTTGTGGGGGGATACTACTGCTAGCCTTATGATGGCCGAAATCTGACTGGCTAGTCCTTGCTCATTTGTTCTTACGTTCTATATCTTTTAGCTTTTCAGCCTTAATCTGCTGGGCATACAAAATTAAGCTAGAGAGGTCCATATCCTTGATTAGCATTGTCGTCCTGCACTCTTTGAGAACCAAATTATATACTCCATTTATGAACTTCAACATGCGAGCCCTTGGCTCGGCTACCATCTCCGAAGCATACTTTGATAGTCTGGTAAACTCTAGAGCATATTCCTCCACTATTCTGTTTCCCTGATGCAAATTCATAAATTCTTCCATCTTAGCCTCCCTCATCTCCCGAGGGAAAAACCTATCTAGGAAAGCTGTGTGGAATTCTTCCTACTCCATTGGTCCTTCTTCCGTTGGCCGTCCTTCATTCCACTAGTTATGCCAGACTTGGGCTACTCCTTTCAGTTGGTAGGCAGCCAAATCCTCACTCTTAGAGGAACCGACACCCATAATTTGGGTGATCTTTCTAATTTCATCTACAAACCCTTGTGGGTCCTCTCCTACCTTCATTCCATGAAAGTATGGAGTGTTCATCCGAGTAAAATCCCACACCCGAGCAGTAGCTGCAGACCTATTTGTGGCTACTTGAACCACCTATTGGTTCACCTGGTTGGTGATTGTTTGAGCCAGCAATTGAATGGCCAGCCTAAATTCGGCAGTGGATATAGATTCATTTTGAGGAGCTGTCGGGGCTGATGTGGCGGGTCTATTGACATTAGGAGCCCTTCTTCTATTACCACGTCTGGGAGGCATGATTCACTGAAACAAAATAGAGCACGAATTGGAAGGGCATTTCTGGAATTGAACTTTAATGCACGATAAAGAATATGAACAAAAGAGAGTTTTCCTAATAACATCTCGTAGCCTTCTCATCATAAGTGTGGCATGCTTCACACCCATGAAAAGGACTCTACTCGATGCGGCTTTCAGACAATCCGAGGATACTTTAAGCCTAGGGCTCTGCTACCAAGTTTGTCACGCCCCGAGCCTATACGCTGGACGTAACACGGTACTTGAAGTCACAAGTGACCCCAAGTCAACCCATGGTCTATCATTCACTAGCATTCTGAGTTATCATGCACTGCGGCACTTTGAAACAATATCATAAAGCATTTATGAAAAATAAGTTTGAGAACATAAAGTTCAAAACATTTGAATAATACTAATAAATCTGAAAATCGTATCTGTTTGAAAGCCATCTAACTGAGGAGTTGTTGGGACAAGCCCCCATCTAACTCAAAGTCTAACTGAAACTAATAAATGACTGAAAGGAAGAAATAATGCCCTCGGATGATGAGGACTCACACTTCACAGCTGAGGTGGAGAATCTTACCTGCGGCGACTAACGGTGCTGAGTCTGAGAACTTGCAGCTGTATCATGAAATGATACAACATAAAAGTATGCTTCAGTACTTTGAATGTACTGAGTAAGTGATAGAAACATAAAGGAATATATATTCTGAACTGAAATGATACGCAATGACCAACAGGTAAGCTGAACTGAACTACTGATATAATCTAAAATGGTCAAGATGACCCTGTCTGATGGTCAATGACATACCCTAAGTCTGAAACACTTAGTCTAAGATACTGTACTGAACATAGTTAAACTGAGGACTAGAGCTGAATTGAGCTGCTTATTCTGAAATTGGACTGGACTGACTAATGGGAGAGTCTATAACCGACATATAACCACGTGAGCTAGATATGGAGTCCGATGTATACACCCCACCTGTAGGACCCATTATACCTTGCTAGGGTATAAAGGCATGAACTGAGTGATAACAAAAGTGTGGGGCCAATTAGGCCAAGTAATATTGTAACCTACGCTGGCAACGTAGTTTTGGGAACCTTGGTACGCTGGCAACCCTGGCCCGCTCGGTGCTAAGTTCTACTCCCACTGGAAAACCCAAACTGAACTACTAAGCTAATAGCTTGAAACTGGGGTCCAAGACTAGTCAGGAACGTATAACTGCATGTACCCTGAGAATCTTATCGGACCAGATTCTGAAATTGGGTTCTAGACTGGTCAGAGTTGCTTGTCTAGAAGGGTCGCAACCGTCTAAGAACAAACTATAACTGAACTGGGTCCTGGAGCTGGTTAGAGCTATATACTAGAATGTGATGACCGCCAAATGGACCAAAAACTATAATCTGAGTCTGATTCTGATAACTGAGAGGCACCATTGTCACCTCGAAATAAGACTGAAGTCGAACTGATCAATTGACACTTTTCTAAAAGATTCTGAAGAGACTCTACGTTCTAACTGGTCTGAACTACTAGCAGCTAATAGAGAATTCGACTTATCCCAACAATATGGGAATTTCATAATATGGCAACAATTCAAGAATTAAATAAATCTCATCCAACAAGGATAAAATCATTCTTATCAGTGAAATAATTGCTCAACAAATATATAGTAAGAATTTCTAGGAAATTCAGCCCAAAACATTCTTCATTCACTAGATGAAATTTAATAAGCAAAATCATTACCCGAATGTTAGGGCTTAAGTTCACTTTTTGTACGAACGTTGACAATTTAATTAGGAACTGATGAAGATACTATGAAAAACCAACATGGATATTATTCCAGGTAAAATTAATGGAAAAAAACATGGAATTCATTCATACTCGAAAGCTCAGGGCTAAAACTAATAAGGGAGTTATGATAGGATTTGGGGGGACACAAGGGAAGGACAATTCCCTTGTTGAATTCCCACATACTTGACTAATATTCTCCCGAAGAAGAGAACTTGAACTACTGCAATGGAGGACAACCCTAAGCTTGCTTGAGAGTTTTCTTGAGGAACTCTTCGATAACTTTCTGAGAATAAACGTGAGAATGAGAGGAGGAACCATCACAACCCTCTAATAGATATGAATTTATGTTCAAAACAACATGGTTTAGAGCTTAGGAGAATAGGGAATTACTAAATAGCCCTTAGAAATTCGCTAGGAAAAACTGTCAGGTGTCCCTAATGGGTGACCTAACGGGTCGTGGTGACTGACCTCGACTCATGGTCACTCTCGTCAGGTACACTGCCTGGGATCCTCAGTAGGTCACCACGAGGGACCTAAAGAGTCGTGGTCACCAGTCGTTGACCATACTGGATCACTGCTGAAGATTTAACCCTAGACTGGGTAACAAGTTGTTGCCATAGGTGACAACTCATTTCACCCACTTTTCAAGTACACTGGGCAACTAAAAATATTCCCAACTCAGGCCTGACCACGAGTGACTTAATGGGTCGTGGTCAGTTACCACGACTCGTGTTGTCCCTCATTGAATACACTGCTTCTCATTTTCAAAACTCACTCCTTCTCCATACGACTGACCTAACGAGTCGTTGGGTCTCATGATGACTCGTTAGGTGGGTCATCCTGAAGTATTTATGCAGTTTTTTTTGAATTTTCTCATTTAAGTCCTAAAATTGGATTTTGAGTTTTCAGGGCATTACATACTCTATATTTAGTTTGGGAGTTGATGTTGCTCTGTATAGCCTTCCATGAGCAACCCCAGGGTCACTAGTTGTGTCGTTGCCCGCTAGGGGCTATATGACATCGCCCCGAGGAGCGATGTGCCATCCCAAGGGAAGATGATGAGGCCCAAGGGCCTTATACTATCCATTCCATGTCTGGACTATTATTTCTATGTCGTATCGACAATACACCCTCATTGAGCCTGGTACCTGGGGTACAGTTATCAGGAGTCCACCGGACTCAGACACAACTACAGTTTAGGGGCTGAGCGGGCTCAGTTGCAGACCCAGGGGACTGGTAGGTTGGCTATAGTTATTAGTTGACTCGTTTTGACCTTGTTAGGGGTACATAGATTGAAGTGTACTTGTCAGGGCTTATGGGATCCCCGTGTGAGTTATTCTGTGCTGGTTGTACCTTCCGGCTTATGGGGGCCAGGTAAGGTTCTTGTTTGCATTATTTACTGATAGATTAGATAGAAGGAAGCTAAGTTAATTAGGTTATATATCTATCCCTTCCACTCAGTTAATTTCAGTTTCATCTTAAGTTTTATTCAGTTACTGCCTTACATATTCAGTACATATTGTACTGACGTCCATCTTGAGGTGCTGCATTACTGGCCTGCAGTTGCGGATAGACATGGATTAGGACCTTCTTAGCTTTCAAGCAGAGTCAGCAGTACATTTATTCCCCTCCTTCGGAGCTGATTAGTTAGAAGGTTTGTTTGTTTTTATTGTACAGTATGGGTAGGTCGGGGCCCTATCTCGACCATTATGCCACTCTTAGAGGCTTGTAGATTTACAGTTTTCCTGTGGTTAGTTTGTTATTGGCTGTGTGGGGCCTATATATGTTTTATTTTGTGTGATAGCCGTATGGGGCCTTGTTTAGCTGTAAGATAGTGGCCTTGTCGTCTATAACATAGTTATAGTTGCCAGATTTTCATTTTAGTTATAATTAGATAGCATGGTGGTCTTGTCGGCTCGCATAAGATCCCCTATTATTGCTTGTTGATGGTTAGTTGTTTTCTTTTACAAGTGGCTATATGTCCTTGTTGGATAGAGGCTGTATTTACAACTGATATATAACTCATTATTTTTTTTAAATTGAGTTGCACGCATGCACTAGATGTGCATAAGCCTAGCCAGGTCAGTCAGATTTCAGTGTGGCACTAGGTGTCAGTCATGCCTTCCGAGGTGGGGCTTGACACACGCACAATATCAATGAGAAAGGTTCTACAATTCAAAAAATCAGACCCAAGTGACTATACAGTTCAGCAAGGAAAAACATGTCAAATATATACAAAACAAACATTATAAAATAGACAAGACAACCTAGAATTAGGGCTCTGCAATGTATCATGTATCCTCTCTCTTATATCCAAAATATGTTATAAAGTTAGATCAGAAGCAATAAGCACAACCTCCTTTTTAAAAAAAAAGAAAAAGCTATTTCATCTATATATACCATCCGTATCATCTGTACAAAAGTTTTAGAATTCCAGTACTCACAAAACCTCCCAAAATCTAAGAATCATCTACACGAGTGGTATTTTCCAGTTTACACCAAACATATAATATACAAGAGCGAACTCCTAATGCACGCAACCATGAACTCTTGCCACATTGTTCTCTATGTAAAGCTCAAACAAGAAAAACTCCAATATACCATTCCCCATAAATATCATAATCTTTGTATAAATCTAAGTCAAAGAAAGCTCTTCTTTTTCAAGAAATACATCCACCGTGATGAATTCAAACATACCCATAAAATGAACAAACTTATATAAAACAGGACACTACAAAAAAACCCTTAAATCTAAAGCCATATTCCCAAAATCAAAAGATTCGTTCTTAAATATTTTATACAGGTTAACTGGTAACATGATTCTTGGGAAAAAAAAAGTAAAAGCTTACTGGGAGCTTCAACACTGGCTATTTGGGGGATTTGAAAATTTTGATGAAGAGAAAGAGATGTTGATGGATTCTTCAACACCGATGACTCTATGATTCTTCAACACCGGCGATTTTGTGATTCTTCAACACTGGCGAATCTAGGGCTCTTTTTATGTTATGTTATTTTGTGTGAAAGAAAATAATAAAACAAAGAGTCGATTTGTACTGTATATGTTTTTGCGGGTTTGGACACAATACGGGAAAAATAAAGAGGAAAACAATTAACCGTGTCAATAGCAAAGACCCGTTGCCACAAATAATCTATGGCAACGGTTGTTCATAACCGTTGCAAAAAATATTCTATGGCAACAGTTAATGTATAATAGCAACGGTTTGGTTAATAAGGTATGTCAACCCCATCATAAACGTTATGCAACGGGTCTAATGGTTGCAATATCCATTCTATAGCAACAATTTTTAAACCTGTGTCAGAAAAGTGTTGCCATAGGCCCTATTTCAAGTAGTGAAATACCTAGCCATAAAACTAGATATATTTGTTGACACCCAATTTTGGCCTTTCACCTGTCGTTAAATTATTCAAGCTTCTTAATTTTTAAATAGAGTGAAGTATTCATATTTTGCAAGTTAAAATTTTTTGTTAAATTATTTATTTTTAGTGTGTTTAATTAATCTAAAAATTAGTTCACATTCAAAATATAAGTTTTAATTAAGTACGTTACTAATTTTGTCAATTCATGGTCATTTACGCCTAAAATATTTTAATTATTCTATGTTTGCGAATGAATATTTATTTTTTTAAAGTCGAGAAGCTTAATAATTTAAATGATAATTAATTTGTCCCCTTTTATCTTAAACTGACTAAAATAGTTTCTCTGCCATTAAAATATTTTGGCCACATTTTCAAATCCACATTAGCTACAATTTAAAGGGGAGGTTACATAAATACAACTTTTTAAAATTATAATTACAAAAGTTACAATTATTTTCTTAATTACATAATATACAAAATATACATTATACACGATTAGATGGATAAAAATTGTAAATATAGTAGTTTTTTTTTTATAAATGACATAAGTATTAATTTCTTTCCATAATTTAAGTAGAGTAAATATGGTAAAAATTTAATATGTATTATTATATTTAATACCATATATATCCTAAATATGATAAATATGTATTATTATATATTTTTTAAAAAAATTATTAATATTATCCTCATATTCATTATCCATAAATTTTCCTTTTCCTTTAATCTTTTGCATATAAAGATTATGAATATAATATATGTTAGACACCATATATTATATTATGCATATGTGTATCAATATATTATATTATATAATGGAAGCATATATGTGCATCTATTTTTTATATTATGCACAATTTTTATACTAAAAACTTCACACAATACATATACTAGATATGTATTATTATAGTTTTTTAAAAAAAAAATTCATATTATTCTCACAAATCCATAAATTTTTCTTTTACTTTAGTCTTTCACATATAAAAATTATGAATATAGTATATATTAGACACCATATACTATATATTTATATTATGCATATGTGTATAAATATATTATATTGTATAATTGAAGTATATATGTGCATCTATATTTTATATTATGCAAAATTTTTATTAATTCATAAATCTCTTTGATTAACCTTTGGATGAATTAACACTTTATTCAAAAATCTTAAAATATTTTAATGAAGTAAAAATAAATTTTTAATAAATCACAACTGATTTATAAAAAGAAAGGAGAAGAAAGGGATTCTTGGGAAATCAAATAAAAAAAGGAAAAAGAAAGAGGGATTTTTGAATTTTTTTGAAAAACTAAAAATGGAGACGACAGAGAAATTTTTGAAAAAACTAAAATGGAAAAGAGAGAGGGATTACACAAATTTTTAAAAAATAAATATGGAGAAGAAAGAGGAATTTTGGAGGTTTAGAAAAGGAAATGAGAGAATTTTATATTATTTTGTGTATTTTAAATTATTATATTAGGTATATAATTTTTTTATATTTAATTAGAATAGATATTTTAGAAAAGTAAAAATTGTACAAAATTTTAATTAAAAAGATACAAATTTAAATAATTTTTATTTATGTAATTTTATTAAAGAAGTTGTAACTTTTGTAATTATGATTTTTAAAAATGGTACTTCTGTAAGAACTTTAAATTCATGTATCAGCCCACTATATGTTACAATTTTTGAACCCAAAAAAGCCCGACAAATGGGCCATTTTCAGCCCAAAGACAATTAACCCAACGCCCAAACCAATATCATCCACAACGCATCCAAAAACCCCCCTATGACTTGGCCTAGCCTTTCCTTACACCCTTCTCTCTCAGCAGGTTCAGCAGATAGAACTAACATACCCTTAACCAAAGCCTAATGGCACATCGCTAAGCCAGCACTGCACTTCCTATTTTCTTTTCCTGCTTCATCCATCGACAGAATTGGGTAAGGTCTCTTTGACTTTCACCACCCAGTCTGCTCCCCTCCTTTTCGAGAAAAAGCTTTAATGGAAGCTCTGTCCTTCTCAACGACCAAGGCACGATCTAAAAGGCCAAGGCGCAACTCCCTTTCGTTCTCCCTTAGAAAGTACATCTCCATTTTGGAGCAAGCCATTAATTGGAGCTTATCCATATCTCCCTATTCCATCGAGCTCGTCAAAGGTAACATCTCTTCATCTTTTTATTTTACTTTATTTTATTCTTTTCTCCATCTTCGGTTACACTCTTGGACAGAGGCCATTAATAGTTTTTATCCTAACCTCAGATTCAAAATTTTAAATTTGAGATCCGTCGATTTGAAATTTGAACCTTAATTTGGGATTCTATTAATAAAAATCTTCCCTCACTATTAAGGGAATGAGGTTCTTGAGTTTGAAATCTAAAATTCATCCATCAAATACTTTGCTCTATTTTGTCAAAAAGCTTTCACGTGTCGAAATTTTGTTTTTTGTTCCTTCTTGGAGTCTGTCACAGGCCGGAGTGGGAACAACAATAGGAACTCAGAATCCTCACACTCCAGTTCTCTACTCTCGACAAGGTAACAATGTTTGTTCAAATATTTCATCAATTTAATTTTTTCTAGCTATCGTCGAGTCGTCTAGCCGATTTGTCTGTGAGTGTTTTACTGTTCATTTGTATATTTTAGGATTCCATTTTGTTATTATCTTATCTTTTTATTATTCAATTAAAATGTATATTGTGTAGATTATTGCTGTTATATTCTGAAATCAGTAGGTTAACATAAATGAAAAAGGTTAAAGAGGTATCATTATGAATGTTACGGGTTAAAATAGGAGCATCTTCTATGATTGCCATTTTGTATTTACTCTTAATGAAATTCATATATTTTTTTGACTACTCTATTTTAATCTACTTTTTTAGTCATTTGTATCATAAAAGGCCTTATGTGCTTAGATCTTTAGTTTGGGGTTAACTAATTCTCTATATCTTGTACTGACTATTTGTTCTCCCATGTTTTCATTTTTGTTTTTGCAGAATAAAATTGTTGTTTAACCTATAGTTTCTCATGTTAAATGGTTGTTCAAGCATTTTTTTATTTTTTTTAATTAGGGTTGATAAGGTTGGATTGTTTAAATAACTTATGAAGCTTGAAAATAGAGATAATCGAGGGTGCTAAACCCTCATCCAATTGAAATCATCATGTAGAGAGAATTGAGAGATATCATTTAGAGAAAGTGAAAGCTAACTTCGTTTAACTACGTGTAGGACACTTTATAGAAAAATAGAGTGTAAGAGGAAAGATGTAAAAATGAAACTAACTAATCCTAACCACTTGTACAGTTGAACATAACTGATAACTAACTAATTGATTACTCGAGCTAAGTAGTAACTAACTCTAGCTAATTCGAAGTGCTACATAATGGTGCACATGTACAGCTGATATAAGTACAACAATATAAATACACATCTCAATACCCCCTCACAAGTTGGAAGGGATGAAAGGACTGGCAACTTGTCGAGAATGGACATATGCTTCACCCAGTGAGGGCCTTAGTCAAGACGTTTGCAAGTTGATCATTTATGGAAGTATGAGCTAGAGAAATGAGACCTTCCTATAATTTATCTTGCACAAAATGACAGTCCACTTCAATGTGTTTAGTTCTCTCATAGAACAGTGGGTTTTTGGCAATGTGAAGAGAAGATTAGCTGTCACACCCCGCCCTGGGGGGTATGACTGGCACCTGGTGCCCTAGTAGGACCTAGACTGCTATCTGGTGAGCCAGAGCACATCTGGTGCCTGGCTGGCTCTAACTCGCATTCTTGGAACCAAAGGGCTATATAACGGCTGTAAACACAACCTCCGGCCAACAGGCCTATAGCCACCTACACCTGGGAAACAGCTAACCAGAAACACACTACTACAGGGGAACCTATGCGGGCCGACAAGGCCACCATGCTGTCTAGTTCTCTGTAACTTAACAATTGCATGCTAAATAATTACGTGACCGGCAAGGTCACCACTACTGACTGGTTATGGCCATACACAGCCAACAGGAACAGAAATAACAAATAACTATAACAAGCTGCACGGCCTCACACGACCGGCTCGACTGACCACAGGGAAATATATACAGACTGCAAGCCTCTAGGAATAACAATATAATTGATCGGGACAGGGCCCCGACCTACCCGTACTGTACAACAAAAGAAAACAAAATACACCTCTGGAATTCAGACTCCGGATGACAGGAGCTGATTACTCAATAGCTGACTGGAATCACGAGGGATCGCCTCCTCGTCTATGAGTACCTGCAGGCAAGTAATGCAGCGGCCCACTGGGCGTTAGTACCACAGGTACTGAGCATGTAAAGCAACTGAAATACACAATTGAAATGAATAACAACAGTAACCTGGCATATAAGCAGAAAGTAGCTGAGTCTATCTAGCTGAGGATAACTGGGGAGAGTTTATTTATTCTATAGCTAAACTGAGCGTACCTGATGACGTGTCGTCCTCCTGTCTATCAGTATCTAATAGCATATATAGGTATACATATAAATACACACAATACCTGATCGACCCCCATAAGCTGGAAGGTGCCAACCAACACACAATCTATTTACCCCTACCCAGGTCTAAACCAACCAAAAATAAGTCACTCCACTCATCTGATAACTGTGAGCTCCTCCTACCGGTCCCCTTGGGTACGTAGCTCAGGCCTTGGCCTCTGACAATAAACTGTGTCTGAGCCCGAAGACTCCTGCCTCTGGGCGCAGGTGCACGCGGGGTGTGTAATAAAAACTGCCCTTGGGTGCAAGCACGCAACAGGGTGATTTTATAAAAATCTGTATCTGAAACTGCCCCCGGCCACAAGCGCACACAGAGTGTTCTGCCCCTGTAAACAGGGTGGACTGGCTCTGCGCAGAGTAAACTGAACTACCCCTGCAAGCAGGGTGGTGTGGACCGTATTATCATGG
This sequence comes from Datura wrightii, assembly GCA_035772735.1. NCBI lineage: Eukaryota > Viridiplantae > Streptophyta > Magnoliopsida > Solanales > Solanaceae > Datura > Datura wrightii. Next base: position 112,456,141 of record JASDFA010000019.1, read on the forward strand.
TGGTCGACCATCATCGTCCTCTAGGCGGACGGCATCGCCCAGCTGGTGGCGGTATCTGAATCTAGTATCGACACAGCTATAACCCAGGGGTGGTGAGGATGCTAAAAGGGACACCCACATGCCACAACAAGTCTCAACAACCAAATAACACATAAAGATAGCAAGCATGTATAACTGAAAAGACTATCTGGAATCTAACTTCTTATTCTGATCTGTTTCTATACTGAACTGATTCTTACTAATTATACTGATTCTGCAACCTCTGTTTAACTGTACGGCTAATCTGTAGCCATGATACTATCTGTCTGAATGGCTAATCTGTAGCCATAACTGTCTGTCTATCAGATCTTTCTTTACTGACTATTATTACGCAAATCTGTTCCTTTTTATTCTACAACATGCTTGCTATCCACATAATAGGCTATACTGAATCTGAACTACTAACTTGCCCTTGGGCACATGCTTTTCTAACTTTCAGACTGAATATGATATCACAACGCAAACTAGGTTTACTGAACTTGCACAATACTTAACATTCAACTTCCGGGAATTCTACTACGGAGTTTATTGTACTATACAAGGCTAAAGCTACTAACTTGCCGAAGGAACTAGCTTTACATACCTTAACCTCGAGTTACTCGACTGTCGGACGAGGCTCAGTCAGTACTCCAGCTATTTCTCCCAACTGCATTCATATATACATCAATTAGTACTAAATATAACCTTATTCTGAAGAACAACATCACTTTCAATAAAATTATAGCCTAAACTTAGGCTTATCGAAAGACGGTCGAAAACTTGCTATTTTTCATAAGTCCAGAAGGGAGAAGTATTCACTTCACAGTTAGGAGCACATAGACACTAGTTTGGAGCAATTCCACTTACCTTAGCCCGGTAGCACGACGATTCGTCGGCCGTATTTCGCGAAACAAAATCCGTAGGAATGCTCCCTGCTGCTAAATACCTTGGTACCTGAGGTTAATTTGAGTTTAGACCGCGTTTGGCGGCGTAATCAGACGAAAATTATCAAGAAACCTTCGTTCCTCTTCCTCTCTGATTTTCTCTCTGTTTTAGCTGGAAATTATAAGAATTGCAACTTTAAAACCGAAGTGGAGGGGCTTATATAATAGACACTGTAAATCGCATTCAGAGAATGCGATTTATAAGTCGCATTTCTGGAATGCTATTTATAAGTCGCATTCTTGGAATGCGATTTATACGTCGCATTTTGCCTTGCGACGCGCCGACTTGGCGCTGGTCCGATCTTTCCCCGGGCCTTTTTCTAGCATGTATGGTTTTCAAATACTCTTAACCAACACGCGATTAGGCCATCTATATGCCGGGAATTTACGGGGTGTAACATTAGCTATCATAATGCATAGGAATGGGAGTGAAAAAAGGTACAACGAGTTCTTTAAGGAGTTTGTCAAGCCAAACTAACTTACCCACTACCTTCCTTATGGACCTATACTCTGCCTTAGTAGAAGAAAGAGAAACTATTTCCTACTTCTTAGACTTCCAACTAATAGGGCTGTGACCAAATAAAACTAAATAACCTATAACAAACTTTCAGAATCTGGATAAAAAGCCCAATTAGAGTCACAAAAGGCCTGCAGTGCACAATTTGGTCATTTGGAGATGAAAATTCCCAAGGTAGGATCATCTTTCAAATACCCTAGTAAATGAAAAGCAGCCTTTAGGTGAGTCTCTCTAGGATCTTGCATAAATTTGAGGTGCTGAACACTATAGGCTATGTCTAATCTAGTGTTGGTCAGAAAATTTAGCTTGCCAACTAGCTTTATGTTGTAGGCAGGATCTTCCAAGGCTGGTCCTTCCTTTGCCTTAAGCTTTACATTAGGGTCCAAGGGGGAAAAGAAACTACTATAATTGATACAGTCATAGTATTTGAGGAGGTTAAGTACACATTTCCTTTGCGAGATGAGAACTCCATCATCCTTGTACAAGATCTCCAGTCCTAGAAAGTAATGTAATATCCCTAGATCCTTAATCTTGAAGATGTCATGAAGATAGGTTTTAAGATGTTGGATCTCCTGAAGGTCAATCCCAGTAATAAGGACATCATCAACATTAATAGCTACTAATGTTACAGAAGAGTCTATTTTCTTGTAAAACAAAGAGTAATTATTTAGTGAATGTGAATAGCCTTTGGAGTAAAGGGCCTGTGTGAGCTTGGCATATCATTGTTGATAACTTGTTTTAACCCATATAAGGACTTGTTCAATCTGCATACAAGTGTGGAATCATCTACAACTAACCCTTATGGAATCTGTATATACACCTCTATGAAGATCTCCATCAAAAATGCATTATTTACATCCAACTGGTAGATGTCCCAACCTTTCTTCACAGCAGTGGCAATCAATTATCTGGAAGTAGTCATCTTAATCATAGGAGAAAAAGTGTAATGTCCCAAAAGCTCAAAGACTAGACCTGGGGCTTGAAATAGAGAATATTGGAAAAATCTACACTAGGTCACATAAGTGTGACTCGTGGGAGGTGACAACGAGTCGTTAAGTGACTCGTGGTGGAGACTTTGGACCTAGTTTAAAATTTTGGAAAAAGGGGTGACCACGAGTCGTGATATGACTCGTGGTCAAGAACAAATTTAAGGCCGAAAAAAGTTAGGTAGTGAACCTAATGATTAGTCACCACGAGTCTTGGTCTACGCCACGACCCGCTGGATAGTTTGAGAAATTAAGATTTGGGTAGTGTTGGCAACGAGTGGGTCACCACAAGTAGTGGTGTCCCTTGTGGTGACCAACAAGAGGTTCTAGAATGTGTACCTCATGAGTCTGTCCATGAGTCGTGTTCACTGGGCACAACCCGTTAGGTCTCTCGTGTGGGACCTGAAATTCAGTTTTCCTGTGAATTTTCTAAGGGTGATTCATTAATTTCCTAACCTCCTAGATTCTAAACTACGTCTTATTGGGTATATTTTAAAGGAATTTAGAGGGGTTAAATGGTTTCCTTCCTCATTTATCCCGTTCAGGCTTTTAGAAAAACAATGTAGATTTTCTCTCAAAGCATTTCAGAGTAAGAACTACGACAGTCCTTTTCTCCTCGATTTCTCCTGGAAATTCTTCGGGCCTCTTCACTAGGTCTTTGGGAATTCAACAAGGGAATAGTTCTTCCCTTGTGTCCCCAAAATCCTTCTTTGTTTTCTCTATCAGTGTTAGCCTTGAGACTTTCGAATGTGACGAGATTATCTGTCAGACCTCGCTTAAATCATGTGAAATATCATTTATGTTAATTATAGATATTTTCGATCAGTTTGTGACTGAAATGATGTTTATTCTTGAGAATTGAAATTTAGCCCTAGTCCATGAGCGTAGAAAAATCTAGAATCTTGCTCTAATGATTAAATAGTGAAATTTGCTTGATTCCTTCAGTGTTAAGGATTCCCATATTGTTTGTTTCTGCTGAAAATTTAGTAAAATTGATTTTAGTTCATTTCAGTTAAAATGTTAGAATACTCAGAGTCAGTCAGAAATGTCAGCTGATCAGTTTGACTACAAAAATTTTTGAGGTGTCGATAGTACCTTCCAGTTATCAGAATCAGATTCAAAACTCAGTTTTAGTGGTCCACTAGCCGGTTAGGACACTATTAGATAAGTAGCTTTGACCAGCCTTAGGACCCCGGCTTCAGATTACAGTTTTTTTATTTCAATGGTTATGACGCTTCCAAATAAGCACCTCTGACTAGTCTTAGAATCCAGTTCTAGAATCCGGTCCAATAAGACTCTTAGGGTGCCTTTAGATATGTATCCTTGACTAGTCTTGGGCCCCAATTTTGAGCTATCAGATTAGTACTCAGTCTAGGACTATCTAGTGGGAGTAGGACTTAGCACCGAGTGGACCGGGGTTCTAGCGCACCCAAGTTCCCAGAACTATGTTGCCACCGTAGGTTAAAATTTTATTGGCCTCATGGCCCCATACTCTTTTGATCACCCAGTTCATGCCTTTATACCCTGGCAAGGTATATTGGGTCCTACCAATGGGGTTTATACATCAGACTCTATGTGTAGCTCACGTGGTTATATGTCGGTTATAGACTCTCCCACTAATCAGTTCAATATCAGTTTAGCCTAGTTCAGCTCAGTCTCAGCTTAGCTCAGTTCAGAAAAATTTCAGACTTCTTAGTATAGTTGTGAGTTCAGTATAGTCTTATAGACCAGTATCTCAGATTCAGAGCATGTCCTTGACCCTCAGACAGGGTTTTTCAGACCATCTCAATTATTTAAGTTATTTAGTTCAATGGCTTCAGTTGGTCATTGCATGTCTCTTCAGTTCAACATTTCTTTTATTTCTTGTGTATGGTTTCTCTCACTTACTCAGTACATTCAAAGTATTGATGCATACGTTTATGCTGTATCATTGTATAATACAGCTGCAGGATCTCAGTCTCAGCCTCGCTAGCCGATCATTCTCAAAAGACTTCAGCTGTCCTGTTTGTTGAGTCGTCATCTTTCAAGGACAAAGATTATTTTATTCAATTTTTCTTTCTTTTGGTAGATTTTAGAGTTAGCTGGGGGCTTGTCCCAGCATCTCATCCTTGGTAGATGGCTTTCAAATAGAATTTCAAATGTTTAGTATTGTTGTTCTTTCAAATGTATGAACTTACTATTACATCAATTTTCTTAAATGATTTCATTATTTAAAGCTTCTATTATGTTTTACTCAGAATAACCAGTGTTATGAAAGGCCATGGGTTGACTTGGGTTACTTATGATCCTAAGTATCATGTCTCATCCAGGGTATAGACTCGGGGCATGAAAAACATGATATCAGAGCCCTAGGTTTAGAGTATCCTCGGATGTCTGAAAGCCGCATCGAGTAGAGTCCTTTGCACGGTGTGAAGGGCGCACACATATGGCGGGGAGGCTACGAGATGTTTTCAGAAAACTCCCTTTTATTCATACTCTTTATCGTGTGTTGAAATTCAACTCCAAAGTCGTTCTCCTAACTCATGCTCTATTTCATTTCAGTGAATTATGGATCCATGATGTGGTAATGAAAGAAGGGCTAGTAACGCTCACCGACCTACCCTACCCGTCCCGGCAGCCCCTTAGGACGACTTAGTATCTACCACAGAGTTCAGGGCGTCCATTCAGCTGCTCGCTCAAACTGTTACCAACCATGTGAACCAGCAGGTGGTTCTAATCAACAATAATGGGTCCATAGTAGCTGCCCGAGTGCGGGACTTCACTCGAATAAACTCTCCAAATTTTCACGGATCTAAGGTGGGAGAGGACCCACAAGGGTTCGTGGATGAGATTAAAAAGATCACCCGAATTATTGGTGTCTGGTGCCGACTTGGTTGCCTACCAGTTGAAAGGGGTAGCCCAGGTCTGGTACGAACAGTGGACGGAGGGGAGGCCAGCGGGAGCACGACCGGTAGAATGGGAGGAGTTCACTACAGCCTTCTTGGACAGATTCTTCCCTCGGGAGCTTAGGGAGACAAGAGTAGCAAAGTTCATGAATCTGAGACAAGGGAACGAGATAGTAGAAGAATATGCTCCGGAGTTCACCAGGTTGTCCAAATACGCTCTAGAGATGGTGGCCGAGCCAAGGGATCGCATGCTGAAGTTTGTTATGGGGTGTCGAACCTAGTCCTCAAAGAGTTGAGGACAATGATGTTAATTATGGATATTCACATTTCCAGCCTTATTGTCTATGCCCAGCAGATTGAGGTAGAAAAACTGAGGGACATGGAATGAAAGAACAAACGACAAGGACTGGACAATTAGATTATGGCCACTAAAGGTCTGGCGGTAATAGCTGCCCACAGCTACTCTGAAAGTGCTGACCTGGCTGCCTACCAGCTAAAAGGGGTAGCTCAGGTCTGGCATGACCAGTGGAAAGAGGGGTGGCCAGCGGGAGAAGGACCAGTGGAGTGGAAGAGTTCCACACAGCTTTCTTGTACAGATTTTTCCCTCGGGAGCTGAGGGAGGCAAATATGGCGGAGTTTATGAATTTGAGATAGGGCAATAGAATAGTGGAGGAGTATGCTCTAGAGTTTACTAGACTATCTAAGTACGCTCCAGAAATGGTAGCCGAGCCAAGGGCTCGCACGTTGAAATTTGTGAACTGGGTGTCAAACCTGGTCCTCAAAGAGTGTAGGATAATGATGCTTATTAAGGATATGGACCTCTCCAGCTTGATTGTCCATGCCTAGCAAATTGAGGCCAAAAAGCTGAAGGATATGAAACAAAAGAACAAACGGGAAAGGACTGGCCAGTTAGATTATGGCCATCATAGGTCTAGCAGTAGTAGCCTCCCACAGTAGAAGCAACAACAACAGAGAGTCCCAACACCCAGTTCAGCTAGTGCCCCAACCTTTCGGTCTCGCCAGGATCATAGGGATGGGTCATCTGGCACTCAGTCTTAGGCCGACAGTACCGGGAACAAGTATCCAACTTTTCCCAAGTGTGGCAAGAACCACCCAGTAGAGTTCCTTCAAGGTTGAGAGGGTTGTTTCGATTATGGACAACTTGGACATCGGCTTAGGGAGTGACCATCAGCTGGGTGAGGGAGATCACAATCCACCACATCATCAGCTCCAACAGGTCGACCAGCCTAGCAGGCTAACACATCAGGTACGGATGGCGGTTAATGTCAAAACCGTTTCTATCCTCTGTCTTCCCGTCAGGATCAGGAGAGCTAACCTGATGTAGTCATGGGTATGTTACGTCTCTTTCATCTACACGTGTATGCCCTCCTAGATCTAGGAGACACTCTTTCATTCGTGACTCCCTACGTAATAGTCCAGTTCAATATCAGTCTAGAGGTCCTCTAAGAACCATTCTCAGTCTCCACCCTAGTTGGCGAGTTAGTTAGAGTCAGCCTGGTGTATGGAAACTTCCCAGTCTCAATTATGAATAAAGTCATCCCAGTTGACCTAGTAGAGTTAGATATGGTCAATTTTGACCTTATCCTTGGCGTGGATTGGTTACACTCCTGCTATGCCTTAGATGATTGCAGAACTAGAGTTATGAAGTTCCAGTTTTCAAATAAACCAGTGTTAGAATGGACGGGCAGCAGTTCAACACCTAATGGTAGGTTTATTTCCTACCATAAGGCCTAGAAACTCATCTCCAAGGGATGTATCTTTTATCTAGTTCGAGTCAAGTATTCCAACTTTGAGACCCCAACTATCTAGTCAGTTCCAGTAGTTAGTGAGTTCCCAGATGTATTTCCTGAGGATCTTCCCGGAGTTCTCCCTGAGCGGGAAACAGACTTCGGAATAGACCTTCTCCCAGATACTCAGCCCATCTCCATCCCTCCTTACAGAATGGCTTCAGTTGATCTTAAGGAGTTGAAAGAATAGTTAAAAGATCTTCTTGACAAAGGTTTTATCAGACCTAGTATCTCTCCTTGGGGTGCTCCAATTCTATTCGTGCGTATGAAAGATGACACACTAAGAATATGCATAGATTACCGGCAGCTGAACAAGGTATCAGTCAAGAATAGGTATCCCCTACCCAGAATTGACAACCCGTTTGACCAATTTCAGTGAGCCAGTTGTTTCTCAAAAATCAATCTCAAGTCAGGGTATCATCAACTAAGGGTCAAAGAGTGTGACATACCGAAAACAGCATTCAGAACTTGGTATGGTCACTGCGAGTTTGTGGTGATGTCTTTTGGGCTAAAAAACGCTCTATAAGCCTTCATGGACTTAATGAATAGAGTCTTCAAGAAGTATCTAGACATGTTCATCGTTGTATTTATCGACGATATTCTAGTATACTCCAGAAATAAGGAAGAGCATGCAAATCAGCTAAGATCAGCATTGCAAACACTCAGAGACCGCCAGTTGTTTGCCAAGTTCATCAAGTTCTAATTCTGGTTAAAGTCCGTGACCTTCTTAGGTCATGTGGTCTCAGGTGAAGGAATACAAGTAGGCCCTCACAAGATAGCAGCCGTGAAAGATTGGCCCTGACTTACCACTCCTATGGAAATCAGGAGTTTCCTGGGTTTGGCGGGTTATTACCGATGGTTTGTGGAAGGTTTCTCCTCTATAGCATCTCTTCTGACTAAGTTAACTCAGAAGAAAGTGAAATTTCAATGGTCAGACGAGTGTGAGAGGAGTTTCCAAGAGCTGAAGACTCGACTCACTACTGCTCCAGTTCTAACCCTGCCAGAAGGAACAGATGGATTGGTTGTTTATTGTGATGCTTCTATGACTTGGACTTGGCAACGGTGGTGTTTGCGCTAAAACTATGGAGGCATTATTTATATGGAGCTCACGTTGAAGTATTTACAGATCATAAGAGTCTTCAGTACGTGCTGAGTCAGAAAGATCTAAATCTACATCAGAGAAGGTGATTGGAGTTTCCAAAGGACTATGACATGAGCGTGCTGTATCACCCGGGTAAAGCCAAGTGGTGGATGACGTGCTAAGAAGATGGTCTATGGGGAGTGTGGCTCACATTGAGGAAGGCAAGAAGGAGTTAGCGAAGGATGTTCACAGACTAGCCCGATTAGGGGTGCAGTTGGTGGATTCAGCCGAAGGTGGTGTGGTAATGCAAAGCGGGTCGGATTCATCCTTTGTAGTTGAAGTCAAGTCTAGATAGGATGAGGATCCCATCTTACTTAAGCTTAAGGGAGCAGTTCTCAAAAAAGAAATAGAAGCTTTCTCCTAAGAGGGAGATGGGGTGCTCCGTTACCAGGGCAAGTTATGTGTATCGGATGTTAGTGAGTTGAGACATCAGATATTGGCTGAAGTGCATAGTTATAGATATTCCATTCACCCTGGTGCTACTAAGATGTACCGTGATTTACGGGATATTTACTGGTGGAACGGCATGAAAAGAGATTTCTCTGAATTTATAGCTTAGTGCCCAAACTGCCAGCAAGTCAAGGTAGAACACCAGAGACCGGGAGCTATGAACTAGGATATCAGCATACCCACATGAAAGTGGGAAGAAGTAAACATGGGCTTCATTATAGGTCTACCTCGGACTCATCGGCAACATGACTCAATTTGGGTAGTAGTAGACCGGATGACTAAGTCTGCGCATTTCCTCCTAGTCAAAAGCAAAGATTTAGCTGAGGACTATGCTAAACTTTATATCTGAGAGTTATTCAGACTTCATGGGGTGCCTTTATCTATCATTTCAGACAGAGGGACTCAGTTTACCTCACACTTCTAGAAATCCTTTCAAAAGGGAAACTAGGCATTCAAGTCAAGCTCAGCGCATCTTTACACCCACAGATAGATGGTCAAGCTGAGCAAATTATTCATACCTTAGAATACATGTTGAGAGTGTGCATGATCGATTTTAAGGGTAATTGGGATGACCATTTGCCTCTTATCGAGTTTGCATACAACAACAACAACCACTCTAGCATTCAGATTACCCTATTTGAAGCATTATATGGTAGGAGGTGTAGATCTCTTATACGATGGTTCAAGGTTGGTGAAGCTACCTTGATAGGGCCAGAATCAGTTCATGAGGCAATGCAAAAAGTTCAGCTCATCCGAGAAAGGTTGAAAATAGCTCAAAGCCATCAGAAATCTTATGCCGATTTGCGGAGAAGAGAGTTAGAGTTTGCACTTGATGATTGGGTTTACCGAAAAATTTTGCCCATGAAAGGGGTGATGAGATTTGGAAAGAAAGGAAAACTCAATCCGAGATATGTGGCACCTTATAGAATTTTGAGGCGTATTGTCAATGTAGCCTATGAGCTAGAATTACCTTCAGAACTAGAAGTTGTACACCCAGTTTTCCATGTGTCACTTTTGAAGAAATGCATCGGAGATCCAACCTCAGTTATGCCATTAGACAGTGTAGGAATAAAAGATGGTCTCTCATATGAGGAAGTACCAGTACAAATCCTTGACCGTCAAGTCGTAAGCTAAGGAACAGGGAAATAGCTTCAGTCATGGTTTTATAGAGAAATCAGTAGGGGTTGAAGGAGTTACATGGGAGGCCGAAGCAGATATGATGGCCAAATACCCACACTTATTCTCTACCGACTCTATCACAATTTGGGACATTAGATTTGACCCTAGGACTCAATTTAGCTTTCATGATTCTGTTCAAGTGTTCAAGTCTCTTTTATGTTTTTGAATGTATGTATGAAAGGTAAATTCAGTTTAGTCATGTATTTTGAAATGGAGGTAGCCATTCCGATAGTTTTGGAGTTAAGTGAATAGTATTTGGAATATCTGGTCGTTATTCTCTGCTTTCTTGTGTGTTTTCTAACATTCGAGGATGAATCTTTCCAAGGGGGAGATATTGTAATGCCATGGAAACTCAAAGACTAAATCCAGGACATAAGTAAGAAAATCTAGAAAAAATCTGCAGCAGTTGTCATAGAAGGACTCACCAAACGGGTTGTTGTGAGGGCTAACGACTCGTTAGGTCAGTTATGAGAAGGAGGAGTAAGTATTGGTAAGTGAGCAGCAGTGTACTTGACGGATGGTGACCACGAGTCATGGTCACCAATAACAACTCCTTATGTCCCCCATTATCAGCCCTAGTCAGTTTTTAAGTAGTGCACCTAACGAGTGTCACCACGAGTCGTCATCATAGGTAACGACTCGTTATGTGAATCGTGGTCAAGCCTAGTATAGAAGCTTCAGAAGTGAGAAAATGTGGTCCATGATTGGTGACCATGAGTCGTGGCAGTGACCACGACTCGTTAGGTCCCTCGTGGTGACTTACAGAGAATTCCGACAGTGCACTCCACGGGTCTGACCATGAGTCGTGGTCAGTTACCATGACTCGTTAGGTCACCCATTAAGATCACTTGTTAGTTTTCCCAACAATTTTCTATGGGCTATTCAGTAATTTCCTACTCTCCTAAGCTTTAAACTACGCCGTTTTGGATGCAAATTCAGACTTATTAGAGGGTTTGGACGGTTTCTTCCCTCATTCCCACGTTTATTCTTAAAAAAACATCGAAAGTTCTCTCAAGAAACTCTCAAGTAGGCTTAGGATTTCCCTTCATTGTAGTAGTTCGAATCTTCTTCTCCAGGGAATTTTTAGTCAGGTATGTGGGAATTCAACAAGGGAATTGTCCTTCCCTTGTGTCCCCCAAAATCCTCCCGTAGATTCTCTAGCAGTTTTAGCCCAGAGTTTCCGAATATGACCAAATTTCATGTTAATTTTCGTTAATTTCACTTGGGATAATATTCATGTTTATTATTCATATGATCTTCATCAGTTCCTAATTAAATTGTCAATGTTATTACCAAAGTGAATTAAAGTCCTAGATTCTCGAGTGGAGATTATTTGCATATTAAATTCCGGCTACTGTATGGATATGTTTTGGGCTGAACTTCCTAGTAACTCTTATTATATATATGTTGAGTAAATGCTCCATTGATAAGAATGATTTTTAGCCTTGTCGGATAAGATTTCGTTTATTCTTGGAATTTTACCTTATTATGGAATTCCTGTGTTGTTGGAATGAGTTGAGTTCTTTATTAGCTGCTTAGTATTTCAGTTCAGCTAGAATGTAGAACCTCTTCAGAACTATTCATAACTTGTCAACTGATCAGTTTGACTTCAGTCTTTTCCTGAGGTGTCAGTGTTGCCTCCCAGTTATCAAAATCAGAATTAGATTCAGAATTCAGTTATTGGTCCACTTAGGCAGTCAAGAAATTTAACTATATAGATCTGACTAGCCTCAAGACCCCAGTTCAGATTACAGTTTGTTCTTAGACGGTTACGACGCTCTAGATAAGCAGCTCTAACCAGTCTAGAACGCAGTTTCAGAATCTGGTCTGATAAAGACTCTTAGGGTACTTTCAGTTATACGTCTCTGACTAGTCTTGGACCCCAAATTCGAGCTATCAGCGTAGTAGTTCAGTATAGGTTTTCCAGTGGGAGTAGGACTTAGCATCGAGCGGGTCGGGGTTGTAGCGCACCCAGGTTCTCAGAACTACTTTGCCAGCGTAGGTTACAGTATTACTTGGCCTGATTGGCCCCAGACTTATATGATCACCCAGTTCATGCCTTTATACCCTGGCAAGGTATATTGGGTCCTACCAGTGAGGTGTATATATTGGACTCCACGTCTAGCTCACGTGGTTATATGTCGGTTAGAGAGTCTCCCACTAGTCAGTCCAGTCCAGTTTCAGAATAAGCAGCTCAGTTCAGTTCAGTATCTCATACTCAGTACTTTCAGACTTAGGACATGCCTTGACAATCAGACAGGGTCATTTTGACCACCTCAGTTTACTTCAGTAGTTCAGTTCAATTTACTTATTGATCATTGCATGTCATATCAGTTCATGCATTATATTCAGTTGTGTTTTCTACCACTTACTCAGTATATTCAAAGTACTGACGCATACTTTTATGTTGTATCATTTCATGATACAACTGCAGGTTCTCAGACTCAGCACCGTTAGTCGCCACCATTCAGATACCCCCTCCTCAGCAGTTGAAGTGTGAGTCCTCATCATTCAAGGGCCTTATTTTATTTCTTTCATATAATTCATTATTTTTAGCTAGACTTAGAGTTAGCTGGGGACTTGTTCCAGCAACTCATCAGTTAGAGGGCTTTCAGACACAAGATTAATTTCAGACTTCAGATGTTCTTAAACTTTATTATTTCAGTTTTATTTTTCATAAATGCTTTTATGCTAATATTTCAACACTTCATCTATATTTGTTTTACTCAAAATACCAGTGTATGATAGACTAGGGGTTGACTTGCAGTCGCTTATGACTTCAAGTACCATGTCTCATCCAGGATGTAGACTTGGGGCATGACATCTAACCTCCTAGACTCTAAACTACGTCGTTTGGGGTATATTTTAAAGGAATTTAGTGGGTTAAACGGTTTCCTTCCTAATTTTCCCCATTCAGGCTTTTAGAAAAACAACGTAGGTTTTCTCTCAGAGCATTTCAGAGCAAGAACTAGGGTAGTACTTTTTTCCTTAGTTTCTCCAGAAAATTCTTTGGTCTTCTTTACCAGGTATATGGGAATTCAACAAGGGAATAGTTCTTCCCTTGTGTCCCCAAAATCCTTCTTTGTTTTCTCTATCAGTGTTAGCCTTGAGACTTTCGAATGTGACAAAATTATTTGTCATACCTCGCTTAAATCATGTGAAATATCATTTATGTTAATTATAGATGTTTTTCACCAGTTTGTGACTGAAATAATATTTATTCTTGAGAATTGAAATTTAGCCCTAGTCCTTGAGCGTAGAAAAATCTAGAATCTTGCAATAGTGATCAAACAGTGAAATTTGCTTGATTCCTTCAGTGTTGAGGATTCCAATATTGTTAGTTGGTGCTGAAAATTTAGTTAGATTGGAGTCAGTGTAGTTCAGTTAAAATGTTAGAATACTCAGAGTCAGTTAGAAATGTCAGCTGATTAGTTTGACTACAAAAATTTTGAGGTGTCGGTAGTACCTTCCAGTTATCAGAATCAGATTCAGAACTCAGTTTTAGTGGTCCACTAGGCGTTCATGACACTTTTAGATAAGCAACTCTGACCAGCCTTAGGACCCCAGCTTCATATTAAAATTTGTTCTTTAGACGGTTACGACGCTTCCAGATAAGCAACTCTGACTAGTCTTAGAACCCAGTTCCAACATCCGGTCCGATAAGACTCTCAAGGTGCTTTCAGATATGTATCCCTGGCTATTCTTGGGCCCCAGTTTTGAGCTATCAGCTTAGTACTCAGTCTAGGACTCTCCAGTGGGAGTAGGACTTAGCACCGAAGGATCGAGGTTCTAGTGCACCCATGTTCCCAAAGCTACGTTGCCACAGTAGGATACAATTTTATTGGCCTCATGGCCCCATACTCTTGTGATCACCCAGTTTATATCTTTATACCCTAGAAAGGTATATTGGGTCCTACCGATGGGGTGTATACATAGGACTCCACGTCTAACTCACATGGTTATATGTCAGTTATAGACTCTGCCACTAGTCAGTTTAGTATTAGTTAGGCCTAGTTCAGCTCAGTCTTAGCTTTGCTCAGTTCAGAACAGTTTCATACTACTCAGCATAGTTATGAGAGCAGATAGTCTTGTAGACCAGTATCTCAAATTCAGAGCATGCCCTTGACCCTCAGATAGGGTCTTTCCGACCATCTCAATTATTTCAGTTATTCAGTTCAGTGGCTTCAGTTGGTCATTGCATGTGTCTTCAGTTCAACAGTTTTTTATTTCTTGTGTATGGTTTCTCTCACTTACTTAGTACATTCAAAGTATTGATGCATACTTTTATACTGTATCATTTTATGATACAACTGTAGGATCTTAGTCTCAACCTCACTAGCCGATCGTTCTCAGAAGACTTCAGCTGTCATATTTGGTGAGTCCTCATCTTTCATGGACGAAGATTATTTTATTTTGTTTTGTTTTCTTCTAGAAATAAGAGTTTTTAAGGGTTAGCTGGGGGCTTTTCCCATCAACTCATCCTTAGTAGATGACTTTCAGACAGAATTTCAGATGTTCAGTATTGTTGTTCTTTCAGATGTATGAACTTACTATTATATTAGTTTTTCTTAAATGATTTCATTATTTAAAGCTTCCACTATGTTTTACTTAGAATAGACAGTGTTATGATAGGCCATGGGTTGACTTGTGGTTACTTGTGATCCTAAGTACCGTGTCTCATCCAGGGTATAGACTCGAGGCATGACAAAAAGTTTTTGTATGCTATATGCTAAGGTGTTGTGTGTAGACTTTTACTACTAACCTCGCCTTAAATCTTTCAATTCTACCATATTCTTTGTGTTTCACCTTGTACACTAATTTACAACCTATAAAATATTTTTATGCTTGTAAGGGTACTAGATCCTAGGTATAGTTGGCATTCGGTGCCTCAAATTATTGGTTCATATCCTTCTGCTAGGAAGGAATGATAGTTGCCTCTTCATATGATGAAGGTTTACTATAACAACAGATACTCTCAAAAAGTTCCTGACTATTATGGGTCAACAAATCATGTTTAATGTGATGCTTAAGTTAAAATAAGAATGTGAGAAAAGAGTTAGATAAAGTGGTAGCAATATAGGATGGTCTATCAATAGGCAGTAAATGTATGTAGTCTTTGAAATGAGTAGGAATTCTAGATTCTATGTCTGAGCTCCTTACCTTTGGATGGGATTAGTAATAGGAGTTTGATTGTGTTTGATATTAGATGTGGATGTAGAGGAATTCAAAAGGTTTATGGGTTGTTCAACAGGAGGGTCATGAGGTATGCTAGGTGAGGTATGACTAGTAATGTTGCCCTGTTCACCTGTATCGTTTTGCATACAGTTCATTTGTACCTATTCGCAAATAGAGTCAAAATTAAAAATAGCACCAGGAATAAAATTACAAGAGTCAGGGAAGGAATTGAGTTTAAAAAGAAATGCTCTCATGAAAAATTACATCTTTGGAAACTTGTATCTTCTTTGTGGCCAAACTTTAGACCTTGTAACCTTGGTTCCAAAGGGGTATCCAACAAAAATATGTGGTGTGATTCTGGGATCAAATTTGTGTCTAAAGGTGCTTGGGGATAGTGGGGTAGCATAAACAGCCAGATACTCAGATATGTAAGCAGTCTATTTTCCTTTTGTGTAGTACTTCAAGGGGACATTTTTTGTAGAGATAACTTGTGGGAAGTCTATTGATTGTATGTGTGGCTGTCAAAAGACACTTACCTCAGTATTGAATGGGTAGTTTGGATTGGAATAAGAGTACTCTGGCTGTCTCTAAAAGGTATTTGTATTTTTTCTACCACACCAGGCAACTTTTTTGGTGAACGATGCCTTTGTCTTGGAAAAGTTGATTGGCTTCTATATTGGTGAACTCTATACCATTATCTGATTTAATAGTTTTAATCTCCATGTTGAACTGGTTTAACTAACAAATGCTTTGATCACTTCGAGTGTATTGCTTTTGCAAGAAAGGAAATTAGTCTAAGTGCTTCAGCTATAATCATAAACTAAAGTGAGGAAGTATTTATAGTGATCATGTGTGGCTTTATGTTATGGTCCCCATAGATCAATGTGTACTAACTCCAATGCTTCTTTACTTGAACTGGTTCTTTCTGGAAAAGGGAGTCTGGTTTGACTGGTCATGGGGCATATGATACACAGAAAGGTTTTTTGGGGGAAAATTGGTAGGAATGGCCTGAATACCCTACATTTTCCCTAAGGGAACATGACCAAGTCTGTTGTGCCACATTAAAGTTATATTATTTCTATGAGATACAAAGGCATCACTAAGTGGAGGAATGTGCACTTTATTCATATTGTATAACACCCCAAAACTTTCCTAGACCAGACTGAGACCTTGCAAGAAAAATTTAAAAGAAAACCAGAAAATTTGCCTCAGAACAACTGAGACAACCAGTCGTGTTCAACCACAACGACATGTTGTGTCAGTCATGGTCAGCCCAATGTGGTCCTTCGGGAAACAACGGGACAAAGAATGACCCGTTGTGAGAAACAACGAGTCGTCCTGTCACTCATTGATCCCTAGCTCAGAAGTCCCTCTTCCAGGACCCACGACTCAACCAATAAGTCATCGGTAGAAATAATGACTCGTGGTGTGAGTCATTGGGTGAGAATCCCAGAAACTCACTTCAGTGATGACGAGTGGAAATAACGACCCATTGTATCCCACAACGAGCCGTTGTGACCACTCGTGGGGTCAAGCACAGAAATCCTTAGACTTGTTCCAGTGAAGGTAACAACTGGACACAACGACCCGTTGAGTCCACCAACGAGCCATTGTGTTGCCCGTCGTCAAGCCTTCCAAGTTTCCTCATCCAGTGACCACGGGAGGAATCAATGACCCATTGGTTCATCCAATGAGTCGTGGTATCCCTAGTTTCTAGATCCAGTGAACCTAGGACCCGAACAGTAGGACCAACGACTGGTGTCAACGAGTCGTGGTCTCAACCAATGACTCATTGAGTGACCCATTCGTTCCCTATCAGGCAATTTTCTCGATTTTAGTATTGGGATATTTTTGTAATTTTCCACCTATTTAGTCCCTAAGCTACATTGTTTTAAGTATAATTTCAGAGAATTTAGAGGGATTAAACAGTTTCCCCCCTTATTCCCCAATTAGACTCTCAGAAAATTGATTGTAGAATCCAGACGTTTCCTCTCAAGCAAGAACTAGGTCTCTTTGATAGTTGCAGAAGTTCAAACTTTCTTCTACAGGGATTTCTTATCCAGGTATGTGGGAATTCAACAAGGGAATTTTTCTTTTCTTGTGTCCCCAAAACCTTTCTCTATTTCTTCTATCGATTATTGCACTGTGGATTTGAAATGTAGAAAGTTTTCAAATAAATTTCTTTACAATTTCAAGTGGAATATTACTCATGATATTAACTGCTTTATTATTTCTTATTTCTAGAAATTTTGCGAAACTAGTATATAGTGGAATGATTTAGCCCTAGTTCTCAGTCCAGTAGAAAATTAGAATCTTATGGGTTGGACTAGTTTTTCATAGCTTGATTCTATCAGTTTTGTGATTTCCATATTGTCAGTTGTTGTAGCCAAAACACACGCAAGTATACGTGGTCATACAAGTAATATAGTGGCTCTTTCAAGTTGGATATTGTCACACCCCACCTTGGGGGGTATGACGGGCACCTGGTGCCTGCTAGACTCTAGACTGCTAAATGGTCTAGCCTGAGCACATCTGGTGCTTTGGCTGGCTTTGGCTCTATTTCAAGAAACAAATCGGCTATATAACGGCTGTAAATACAGCCTCCGGCCAACTGGCCTGTAGCCATCTATACCTGTAACAACAGCTAACCAGAAACAGACTTGTAACAAGGAACCTATGCGGGCCGACAGGCCACCATGCTGTCTAGTTATCTGTAACTCAACACAAGACTGCTGTAAAACTACGTGACCGGTAAGGTCACCACTACTATCAAACTAAGGCCCCACACGGCCAACATAAACTGAAATACTACACAGCTACAGCAGACCGCACGGCCTCACACGACCGGCTCAACTAACCACAGGGAATATATACAGACTGCAAGCCTCTACGAATACTGTAAGAAACTAATAGAAATGATCGGGACAGGGCCCCGACCTACCTATACTGCACAATAAAAGAAAAGGAGCTACACCTCTGGGAATCAGACTCCGGATGACAGGAGCTGACGACTCACTGGCTGGCTGGAATCACGAGGGATCGGCTCCTCGTCCGTGAGTACCTGTAGGCAAGCAATACAGCGCCCCGCTGGGCGTCAGTACCACAGGTACTGAGCATGTAAAGCAAACTGAAATATGCAACTGAAACGAATAGCACAATAACATGACATTTAAGCAAGAAGTAGCTGAGTCTATCTAGCTGAGGATAACTGGGGAGAGTTTATACATTCCGTAACTAACTGAGCGTACCTGAAGACGTGTCGTCCTTCTGTCTATCAGTATCTACTAGCACATATCAATATACATAATAATACACACAATACCTGACTGACCCCCATAAGCCGGAAGATGCCAACCAAGCAAGCAATCTATTTACCCCTACCCGGGTCTAAACCAACCAAAAACAAGTCACTCCACTCATCTGATAACTATGAGCTCCTCCTACCGGCCCCCTTGGGTACATAGCTCAGGCCTTGGCCTTTGACAATAAACTGTGTCTGAGTCCGAAGACTCCTGCCTCTGGGCACAGGTGTGCACACAGAGTGGTCTGCCCCTGTAAACAGGGTGTTCTAGCTCTGCGCAGAGTAAACTGAACTACCCCTGCAAGCAGGGTGGCCTGGACCGTATTATCATGGTGGTCGGCCATCATCGTCCTTTAGTCGGACGACATCGCCCAGCTGGTGGCGGTATCTGAATCTGGTATCGACATAGCTATAACCCAGGGGCGGTGGGGATGCTAAAGGGTGCCCACATGCCACAACAAGTCTCAACATACAAAACACATACACAGCAAGCATGCTCAATGAAAAATACTAACCATATTCTCTTCTTGTATCTCAAGGCTAGTTTGTATTAAATAACTGAACTATATTCTGTGTTACACTATTCCTGATTGCTGGACTAACTGCTACCTGGCCTTTATCTGTCTATCTGATTATATCTGGATATAACTCAATAACATAAAATGTACCACCTACTACTGGATACAATCTCAACAGATGTAATACGCATTGCCTGATTATCTACTATTCTGATTATCGCATGATACGTAATTAATATACTAGCATGCTTGCTGGAAATTATACTAAAATCGTTCCTGTACGCTGGGTATCGGTTAATAGCCTTTATTCTATTTACTTTCTAAGCTATACTTCCTGGCTTGCCGAAAGAATAACTTTACATACCTGGTTTCTGAGTACCCGACTGACAGGTGTGATTTCCGTCGGTACTTCTGCTGTTTCTCCCAACTACATTCATATACACGTCAATTAGAACTAAATACATTAATATTCGGGAGAAATTATCACTTTTGATATATATATTTATCCCAACTTCAACCTTTCAGAAAACGATCAAAAACTCGTTATTTCTCGATAGTCCAGAAGGGATAAATGCTCACTGCAACGCTAAGAACACATTGGTACTAATTTAAAGTAATTCTATTTACTTTACCTCGGTAGCACGACGTTTCGTCGGTCAAATTTCACGAAACCAACTCCGTAGGATTGCTCTCTGCAGCTTTATACACCTGTACCTAAGCCGGAACGGAGTTTAGACCGCGTTTTGTCGCGTAATTGGAAAGAAATATATATATTTTCTCGTGGGTTTGCCTAACAATGGCTACCCTCTTTTTCTTGCTGGAAATCATCTTATATGAAGATGAAAACCGACTTTTATTTTTTATTATTAATTAATATTTTTTTTTTGCTTTCTAAATCCCTTAACTAACATGACATTAGGCTATTTATTTATTTAAAATTTACGGGGTGTAACAGATATCGAACCCACAAGGACTATAGCTTAGTGATTCTTTTTCCTATTTTAGTGTTCACAAATATTCTACGCAAGTGTGTAAGTAACACAATGAAATAAGAGTTTGATAACTAACAATATAGAAAGTAATACTAAATGAAGCTAAAAACATTGATTAAAACCATAGCAAGAATAGTCTAAGGTTAAGGCATGAAATGCAATCTTGTATAACTTGTATTATTGTTCAGCTACCTTCTCTTTCAGGTTGATGGTTGGGAATGATTAGAGTCTAACTATGGTCTTTCCAATCTCTATCCAATTGCCAATTATGAACCTTGCAACTACACACTTCTATGATGCAACAACTCATCCTAGGTCTAGTAAAAATTTGTTCCCTTTGTTAACCGAATATGGAGTTATAGGTATATTTCTATGCTGCACGCGAATCTTACCTTTGATTTACAGCAAAGATAAGAACATATTCCTCTATTCCTTGTTCTACCCTAATAATTCTCCTTTTAGAGTCAAATTAGGATTATAAATTTATCTTAATGCTGACCAAACATTAAAACACCAAAAATCAAGAATAGAAGAAGAACCATTCATGAGAGAAGAAAATTCAACTGAAAATAATATGAAATTATACAATCATGCAATTAACCTTAACCTCAGGATGAGGTAATTTAGCCACTCATTTGTTGATTAAACATCTCAAAACAAGTTTTTATCATGAGAATAATTGAAATTTAGAAGAAAAGAGAAGAGAAAGAACCCTAGAAGTTTCTTCAGTTCAACTGCTGTTTCCCACGTTCTTTCCAATTTGTCAGATAATGAAAAATAAAAAATCTAAGTGTTCTATTTATACAAGTGAAAAATTGCACAGTGACAAACTAGCTCTGTGGCACGGAGCTCATCGCAGTGAAATGGCTCCGTGACACGGAGCTATCGTGGAGGTGCACTGGAAGTTGGGGAATCCTAGAAACCACAGCTCCGTGTCACAGAGCTGGACGCGCTAGATGTCCTCTGTGACACGACCTGTCGCAGACCCTCACTGGACTTTTGGGGTTCGGGAAATATTATGCTCCATGTCACGGAGCTGAACGCGTCAAGTCTCCTCTGTGACACGGACATATCGCGAACCCTTACTGTTTTATGCCTTTCAAATTTATTAATTTCTTCTTCTACCCAAACACAGTGGCACATTTTTCAATGCGATCAATTCTTAGCGTGACACAAAAGTGAATTCCCAAATCCATTCTTTTTAAGCTCTCCGAAAGTTCCATACGTCAAGTCTAAGTATCATCCACCATATCATATTGAATTTATCGTATTCTTCACCTGCAAAGAATCACACCGCATTCATTAGTACTAAAACATAATTAACCGAAAACATGCAAGAATACATCGATATTATCCTTAGCTAGGCTCACATATGGTTGAAAATATGGAGTTTGGTCGTATAAATACGCCCAAGATCACCACCCCACACTTATAACCTTGTTCGTCCTTGAACAAATCTTTAGTGTCCTAGACATGATTTTGGTATATTACCATCATCAGTGAACCAATATAGCTCACACCTAGTTTTGCTAAACACTTTAATCATGGAATACACTTCATTCAAAATCAAGCATGTCTTCACTCACCACATTTATAGGCAAAATCACACAAGTCCTAATGAATAACTTTTTAACTGAAAATCCGGCCAACATGGTTGAATCATAGTAGCGAGGTCATTAGCTTCACCAAGGATTCACCATCATGTGCCCTCACTTATATGAAATGTCCCTACTTTCATGAGCTCAATATGATCACAATTAATCCCATCCTACAATTGATACGCTCACGCTCCAAAGATTATTTCAAGAAAATCTAAGACACCATGAATTTGCCTATAATGTACTACTCACTCGAGCATAACATCACTATTAGGATCGTTCACTCCCAATAGCACGCAAGTGCACGTGGTCGTACAAGTAATAAAGTGATTTTATTTCAAGCTAGGTATCGAACACACAAGAACTGTAACGAAGGAGTAATTTTTCTCTAAGTGTTTAGTATACACACTTCTTTATACAAGTAGACAAGAAAAACAAATGGTGATTTTTCAAGAATATTAGTTAATGTAACCTTAAGTGAAAATTATGAATTATAATCTGAACAATAGCACGAACAAGCTGAGGTTAAGGTAAAACATGCAGATATGTAATTTATTGATTAAATTTCAATCAACACTTCTCTTCGGTTGTTAGTCAGGAATTATTAGCAATGGATTGGGTCTTTCGAGCTCCTCACCAATTAAAGAATTATGAGATTTACATTACAAATTTTTGTGATGCAACAACTCATATTCTCATAAACCAAACTAAATTCCATAGATGGCCAAATATGACATTACAGATATATTTCTATTCTGAACGTTAATGTTCTCTTAATTTCTCAACCAAGACAAGAACATATTCTACCAATTCACATCCATCCAAATAATCTTCCTTTCGAAAATAAAATTGGAATTTTAATATATACATTAACAATGGACAATCATTAATGTAGTAAAACAAGAATCAGTAGAACAACTGTTTTAGAGAAGATAAAAATTGAAATAACATCAATTACATACTACTGCAATTATCCTGAACCTCAGCCAAAGGTGAATTAGCCACTCATTTGAGGATTAAACATCTTCAAACAAGTAGGAAACATACAAGCAATTGAAATTTAAGAGAAAAAGGAAGAGAATTAACCCTAGGACTTCTTCAGCTCAACTGCTTGATACCCACGTTCTAGCATGAAATGTCATATACTTTAAAATAAAACCTAAGCGTGCTATTTATACAAGTGAGAAATTTCCCGGAATAAACTGGCAACGTGGCACGGAGGCTATCGCGGAGAATCAGCTCCGTGCCACGGACTTGTCGCGCACCTTCATTGGAATCCGGGTGTGCAGCAAAGTCTTCCCAATGTGTCACGGAAGTGAACGCGGAGCATAGGCTCCATGACATGGTGCCATCGCGCACCTTCACTGGAATTTCCCTGAAATTTCACTCTAGGCAGAATGCCTCCGCGATGGTAGCGTGACATGTCCTCTATCGCGGAGCATCAAGTTTTTAGTATTTTCTTGCCGACTTCCGCGTTTTGCTTCCGAGTCCATTCCTCCACTTCACCAACTTGTAGATTAGTTTCCAAAATTCATTCTAAACTACAAAAACAAAACTAATCATGTTGGTTAGTATAAATCAACATTTACATAAAAATCACATGAGAATGTACACATAATAGTAGATAAACAAGTCCAAATTAAGTAATAAAGTAGCAGTTGGGCATGCAATTATGCCCAAGATCACCTACCCCACACTTAAAACCTTGTTCGTCCTCGAACAACCCTTTCACATCTCATGTAATTGAAGACTCACGCATAGCTAATTTAGCAAGACAATTCAAGCTATGGCTACAATGATTATTTAAGATAGCAAGTTAAAAATAGGGTATGCATGATTTAATCATTGAAATGAAATACAACTATGTTAAGACTTCCTAACCTCAAGAATCGAATCACAATCTTAGCAAACTCATGCAAGTCAACCGATCAAGAAATCCAACATGAATGTTATCTCTCATTAAACATGTGCCCTTACAACACAAGAGAGTACCCATTTTTACTCACAAAATTTTTAAATCACAACATGTATGGGTATATGAATAAAATTACGCTCACTCTCTCAAAGAATTCACATGCATCATGTAGTGAACCATAATCTTGCCCTTAGTGTTTTACTCCACTAATTTAAGGATGTATGAACGTAAGATCAAGTAGGACTTAATGGGTTGTAATGTAAGCTATGGGACGGATAGGTACTATTCTGGCCAGTAATAGTGACTATCTTCCCTAAGCGCTTTTAATACATCCAACATTCATTAAGGACATCTCTTTTCTTACTTCCTCCTCATTCTTTTCAATCTTGAATTTTCTCTTCTTGTTCCCATTTCTTTAAGCACACTCAACTTAGTAGTAAGGAGTACTTAAGCAATTTTTCATTCATTTATTTTCTTACTCCCTACTAATAATCAACCATTTTCACACAAGTGCACCTTTGTCCTTTTCTCAACTTTCACAACTTCCACTCTTCCTTCTGTTTCACGCTTCCCACTCCTTCACTCTTTGGAATTTTTCACTTAAGCGCTTAGGAGTTTTGGATCAAATTCAAGGCTAATGAAAGAAAAGGATTAAGCTTATATTATAACTACGAAAGAATAGGCTTAAGGCTCAATGGGGTTCACTAGGGTTCAACATTCAAGGTAGGTAAACTGAGGGATAAAAATTAGGTTCATTAAAAGAAATGCCTACATCCTTTCCTACAGTCCACATCCTTCATTTCATTTTATATACACACCAGGCAAGTTCTAGACATTCCACAATAGCACGGAATATTCGGAAACTCACACTCACAGCACATGCTCAATTTAAGACATATTCCCAGACTCTTAACTCAGCTAATCACAAGAATTCAAAATTAAGCTTTAATCACATCAAGTCGAATTATAGAGCCTAGGTGTCTCAACATGTTTAAAACACTTTCATGCTTCCATCCTAATCACACTTGCATCTTACAATATAGCACATAACAAGGATGTTGAACCATTAGTTAGCTATTTGTTCAAAAAAATCTAAACCTACTGACTAAATTTCCCTTAAGACGGTCGTCATCCATCCATCATAGGGAACAATTTCTATCTACGACTTCGGTTTAAAGGGACTATTCTCGGAAAAAGCACCGGAAACAAAAACTAAGAAACCCAAACAAAAAATTTAAAGATAGAAACAACTTGCACAAATAATTACACAAATAAATCCTTAACAAGCACCACACACACACACAATCATCAACACAGCACGAAACACAATGTCACACATTCAACCATTTAAGCACAAGCATAAGCACAACACAGTCTTACTACACCAGCACCTAACTACTCCCACCCCACACTTAGTCGGAACACTGTCCTCAGTGTTCACATATCTGTAATTAAAAACACAGTTTGGGTGGTGTAACTCCCTGATCAATCAAAATGCTCAATCTCTTGATCAGGTGCCAATGCCTCATCTCCCAAATCAGAATCTTCTCCGTCGTCTTCCTCTGACTCAATGTCTGAGTCGTCCCAGCGAGTTTCCTCATCAGTGGGTACGTCATCATGAACTGGTTCTACAAATGCGGGCCCAACTCTGCATAATGCTTGGGCATGCTGATTAAATGGAGAATCCATCTTGACCTGCCATAATTCGTCCTCCGTAGTAGGCTTTCCACCAATCCGCAGTTACAACATCTACATTCAATACATTCGGGAATGTATTGGTCGTCCCACGCATGTCGCTCGGCGAGTGTAAGCACAGGCCCCAATGTGGTATCAGGTGCTTTGGTCTTAGTGACATCCAAACCACGCCGGTCAAATTTGGGAATGTAATTCAGGGCCTCTTCTTTGATGCCATGTCCCCTGAGGAAAGCTGTTAGAAGACCACCAAACCCATACCGATGCCCTTGATGAAGTCTGGCTTTCTTCATTATTGAAAGAATCACCACTCCAACATTTATCTCGAGCCCTTTCATCAATGCATATACCAAACAAACTCTGTCCCGAGTGACATCAGTCATATGCACCCCTGGGATTAGGCAAGTACACACTATCTTCAACAAAATCCTTGCTTCTCTGTTCATTTGGGAGTATGATAATGTCTGGTGATATCCTCTCTCCTTGTGACGACTCCACCTGGCTGTTGATCGTGCTCAACATAATGTGCGTCTGGTATCTGCATACGGTGGAGTGATGTTTAGCTAGCGGAGGACATGCGCGTCTGTGTCCTGCGTCCCCAAGATGGCATTAAGATGTTGTGGTTTAAAAGTAACCACCTGTCCTCTGATCTTGACTGTGTGGCTGCGCACGGTGGGGTTCCAATTAGCATAGAATTCCCTTATGAGATGAATATTACACTCTTTGGGTTCTTCGAAGATGAAGTTTAACCCCACAGTGTTTATCCTATGTAAGATTCTTGGGAATTCTTGAGCTAGTGGATCCCTTGCTATTTGCTCCTCAGGGAAATACTTGGTTTCCTTGTGCTTGGAGTACCATTTCTTCCCCTCATCCAATACCCATCATGTTCCATACTGCCTTCGTTGCCCCCTTGGAACTGGTGGTGCTACGGGCACTACTGCCCCAACTCTAAGTCTTTTTCGGCTGGCGCCAGATGTGGATGCACCTTTTCCCTTGTATTTCCGCGCCGACATTTTTCTTGTTCAGCAAAAACATGTACTCTTAATATCAATCGCAATATGGCTAGCTAATACTAAGGTTGGGATCCAATTGGTCACCCCACACTTAGTTGCTAGCACGGTTTCACGAGTCATGGTCAGTTGGGTACTCAGACTTCCCCTTCATCATATTTCCATGCTCGCTACTCTCCAAACATAATTGAATTTCATTTCAACAAGATAAACAAACATACTACCAGCTATCATCAACCACAAGGTGCAATGCATCAGTAAAAATCGATGGAATAGCTTCTTTGTACTACTCAGACTTTGTACAATTCATTTTTAAAGTTCATCCATCTATCAACTTCACAAAATAACTGATGCTTAACTTAGGCTTACAATCAAGAGGTAATTCAAGATTATGTACAATAGCCTATGTGATTATTCCTACCTTAATCTACAAAGATCAGCATTCTATCCGCAACATAATCAAAATTTAATCGCCAATTTTTCAGCACAAACAGAATGCACAACCCAATATTTGAATTTTTCTAACTTTTTCTTCTTCTTTCAATCTCAATTTCCAGCCCTAGTTATAGACAATTTAAGATTTTTAACAAAGATCATGTAATCAATGAGTTCATCCAATCAAAACTATCATACAAGCCACATTCATCCATAACCCAATTGATTACAACACTTTATATTAACTTAGGGCAGAAATTAAACATACAATATGTTCATGATTCAAAATTTGCAGAAAAATGAATCGAAGTGCAAGAACATACCTGGTATGTTATGTTTTTAATGAAGGAATTGAAACTTTTTGATGTTAGGGCGTGTCACGTTGAGGGAGAAAGAGGAAATGGGAGTTTTATCGCGGAGGTGTGCAAAAGAATGGGAGAAAAATGTATTTTTTTTGGGGGGGGGGTTAAAAAGAAGGATTTCGCGCGGGTCGACCCGACTGCCCGAACTGACCCGACGTGAAAATAGCCTCAACGTGTCAAGGAGGCTATCGCACAGCTCAAGCTCCGTGACACGGAGCCAACGCGGAGGCATTCTGCCTCCTGCCCCAAATTTTTGCATTTTTACCTTTTTTCACCCTTTGAAATTTTTATTTGCACTCCGTATCTCCTGAAAATTATCAAACAACAACAACTCATTAGAAAATAGTGGGTTGCCTCCCACCTAGCGCCTTAGTTTTTGTCATGGCATGACCTTTTTTTTAAAAGATAGTTTCTAACTATTATAGTACATTACATTCACGGGTTGCCTCCCCTGCAGCGCCTGGTTTATCGTCGCGGCTCGACGCTTGTCATCCTCATTCTTCTACTATGGTGATAGACGTCTTCTCTCGATCAACGCCCTCACCCCAATAGTACTTACACCTTTGTCCATTCACTAAAAATGTGGCACTTTTATCCTCTTGCCACAATTCAACCGCCCTGTATGGGGTCATCCTTACTACTTTAAATGGCACCGACCACTTGGAGCACAATTTCCCTGGGAAGAGTTTCAATCTAGAGTTGAATAGCAGCACCATTTGGCCCAGCTCAAAGATTCGATGCACCATATGCTTGTCGTGCCACCTTTTCATTTTTTCTTTGTAGCATTTTGCACTTTCATATGCGTGCCATCGAAATTCATCCAACTCACTCAGTTGCATCAATCTCTTCTTTCCTGCTAGCTCAGGATCCATGTTCAACTTCCGCACAACCCAATAAGCTCGATGTTCAAGCTCTACAGGGAGATGACATGCCTTCTCGTAAACCAATCTGTATGGTGAAGTCCCAATGGGTGTCTTATATGCAGTTCGATAAGCCCACAACGCATCATCCAGTTTGCTTGCCCAATCCTTGTGTTGTGCATTCACCATTCTCTGCAAAATCTGTTTAATTTCCCTGTTTGACACCTCTACTTGTCCGCTAGTTTGGGGATGATATGTTGTAGCCACTTTATGCTGCACCCAGTATTTTGCTAGCAAATTCTTGAATCCTGCATTCACAAAATGTGCCCCTCCATCACTGATAATTGCTCGTGGCGTACCAAACCTGGTGAAAATCTGCTTCTTCACAAATCTAGCCACCACCTTATTGTCATTCCTAGGACACGCTGCTGCCTCAACCCACTTGGACACGTAGTCCACTGCCACCAAGATGTATTGATTGCCTAACGATGGTGGAAACGGGCCCATAAAATCTATCCCCCAAACATCGAACAACTCAACTTCCAATATGTGATGCAATGACAACTCATGTCTCCTGCCGATTGTTCCTGCTCTTTGACATCGATCACATACTTTGACATAAGCTGCAGCATCTTTGAATAGTGTGGGCCAAAAGAACCCGGATTGCAGCACTTTGTGAGCAGTACGGTCTCCTCCATGATGACCTCCATACGGCGATGAATGACAACTCCTCAGCGCCTCTGCCGTCTAACTTTCTGGAATGCACCGCCTCATCACTTGATTTGTTCCTTTCTTGAATAGAGATGGCTCATCTCACATGTAATACCTGGACTCATGCTTCAGCTTCTTCCTTTGTTGAGCCATTGCCTCAGGTGGGTATATTCCACTTACTAACAAGTTCACAATATCTGCATACCAAGGGAGTTCAGCTTCCTTTATTACCAAGAGATGTTCATCAGGGAACTCTTCTCGGATGTGCTCACCTACCTTCACATGTGAATGGTTCTCTAGTCATGATGGGTGATCTGCAACCTGATTTTCACTTCCCTTCCTGTCTCGGATCTCCAGATCAAACTCTTGCAGCAATAATATCCACCTTATTAGCCTGGGCTTCGCATCTTTCTTGCCAAATAAGTATCGAATTGCCGCATGATCAGTGTGTACCACCACTTTCAACCCCACCAGGTAGGATCTAAACTTGTCAAATGCAAACACTAGAGCCAGCATCTCCTTCTCCGTGACTGTATAATTAACTTGTGCAGCATCAAGCATTTTTGCTTGCATAGTAGATGGAATGAAAAATCTTATTCCTTCGCTGCCCCAATACCGCTCCTACAGCCGCATCACTTGCATCACACATTAACTAAAAAGGATATTCCCAATCAAGAGCAATGAGAATAGGAGCTTCCACCAGCTTCTTTTTCAGCTCCTCAAATGCTTCTACACATTCCTTGTCAAATTCAAACTTCACCTCTTTTTCTAACAACCGGCATATCGGTCTAGAAATCTTAGAGAAGTCTTGAATAAACCGTTTGTAAAACTCAGCATGTCCTAAGAAGCTGCGAACACCCTTAACTGATACTGGCGGTGGTAGCTTTGCAATCACCTCTATCTTTGCACGATCGACCTCCAAACCTCTGCATGACACCTTATGGCCAAGGACAATACCCTCCTTGACTAAAAAGTGACACTTTTCCCAGTTGAGCACCAGGTTTGAGTCTTCACATCTGGCTAACACCCTGTCTAGATTCTGCAAACACATAGAGAACGAGTTACCAAAAACAGAAAAGTCATCCATAAATACCTCGACATAGTTTTCCACCATATTGTGGAATATTGCCATCATGCATCACTGGAATGTGGAATAGACCAAAGGGAATCCGCCTAAAAGCATATGTCCTATAAGGACATGTAAACGTGGTCTTCTCCTGATCTTCTGGTGCTATGGCTATTTGATTATATCCAGAGTAACCATCCAAAAGCAATAATATTCCTGCCCTGCCAGCCTGTCCAACATCTGATCAATGAATGAAATCGAATAGTGATC
This sequence comes from Datura wrightii, assembly GCA_035772735.1. Classification (NCBI taxonomy): domain Eukaryota; kingdom Viridiplantae; phylum Streptophyta; class Magnoliopsida; order Solanales; family Solanaceae; genus Datura; species Datura wrightii. The sequence continues at coordinate 112,485,974 of JASDFA010000019.1, forward strand.
TTTCCAAGTACCTCATTGAGCTTCCTATAATCCATGCAAATTCTCCAGCCTGTGACTGTGCGTGTGGGAATTAGGTCATTCTTTTCATTTGTGACCACTGTCATTCCCCCTTTCTTGGGAATGCATTGAACTGGGCTAACCCACTCACTGTCTAAGATGGGATATACCACTCCTGCATCCAGCCACTTGATCACTTCCTTTCTGACTACATCCTTCATCACCAGGTTCAACCTCTGCTGATGTTGCACGGTTGGCTTGGATCCCTCTTCCATGAATATCTTGTGCATGCAGAAAGCTGAACTGATCCCCTTAATGTCTGACATCTGCCATCCCATTGCTCTCTTTCACTTAAGGCCACCAATGCATCTTTCACTTGTGCATCAGTTAGTTCTGCTGAAATGATGACTGGTAAGGTGTCATCTTCACCCAAGAATACATACTGCAGATGTGGAGGCAATGTCTTTAACTCCAATTTAGGTGCCTCCTCTATTGATGGCTTTGGGGATAGTTCCAAGGACCTCTTCAATGGTTCAAAATCTTGCTTCCTGAAGAACCATTTTGGCTCATTCAAAGTCTGCACCATCTCATATGTCGCACTGTTCCCAAAATGATCACGTCCCACCAAGGCTCTCTCCAAGGGATCCTGTGAGTTAATAATCTGAAGGGACGATTCCTGATTCGAAACACAATTATTGATAACTCTTCATAGATGGCAGGTAGCTTCATGGCCTTGTAGAAATCAAAGACCTCTACCTTATCATGAGCTCTCATGGTTAGCTGCCCCATAGCTACATCAATTAAGGCTAGCCCGGTTGCTAGGAAGGGACGTCCCAAAATAAATGGAACTTCCACATCTGGCTCAAAATCAAGAATTATAAAATCCACCGGAAAAATGAGGGAGCCTACTTGCACTAGCACATCCTCCACAATTCCATCAGGTCCGGCTAATGAACGGTCAGCTAGCTGCAAGATCACAGTGGTGGGCCTAGAACTACCCAGCCCCAGCTTCATGAATACTGATGTTGGCATCAAATTTATACTTGCTCCCAAATCGCACAAACCACGAGCTCGAATAGACTACCCAATTGTAATCTGAATAGTGAAGCTCCCAGGATCCTTGAGCTTTGTCGGCAATCGGTTCTGTATAGGGGAGGTGCACTCCTTAGTAAGTGCAGCTGTAGCATACTCTGTCAGTCTACTCTTGTTTGCTACAATGCCTTTGATGTACTTAGCATATTTTGGCACTCCCTGCAGCATATCTACTAAAGGAAGATTAATATGTACCTGCTTCAACACTTCTATGAACTTATTGAAGCATGCTTCCTCCTTGTGCTTTTTCAATCTTTGAGGAAACAGGGGCGGTGCTCTTTCCATCTCTGCTGCCTTATCATTCCCCTCATATCATCATTTCCTTCATCCTTTTCTTTTGCTCTAGATTTTTGAGGTGGCCTTTCGGGTTCCACCTCCTTGAGTTATTTTCCACTCCGGGTAGTAACTGCATTAACCTGCTTAGGATTTGGGTCTGTATCACTTGGTAATCCTCCCCTCGGTCTAGTATTTTGGGCTCCAGCTAACTGTCCCAACTGATACTCCAATGCCTTTGTAGCTAACTGCTGATTTTCATGTCAGCTGTCAATTTTACCTGATCAGCCTGCATATGCGCCTGGTTAGCTATTATGGTTTTAAGCATATCCTCGATGTTGCTGGACTGAGGAGGTGCATTATTTCCTCTGAACTACGGCTGAAAATTGTGATGACCCCCTTGATTTCTGTGCACTCCCTGATTTGAACTTTTTCCCTGATGACTATTACTCCCCTATGAAAAATTCGGATGATTTCTCCAATTTGGGTTGTAACTATTGCCATACTGCTGATTGTTGCTCCTCTGGGTGTTTCCAACAAAATTTACCGAATCTGGATTGGCACCACAACACTCAGCTGAGTGTTCACTACTTCCACAAACTTCACAGCACACCTGCTGAACTGCATTGACTGGGGCTTGTGCCTGGCTCAAACTCATGCTGCTGAAATGAGTGTTAATTTGATTCTACAAACCAACTATTTGTGCAGCAATCGCTGTGAATCCATCTACCTCCAAGACCCTTGCCGCTTTCTTCACTCCCCCTCGGGTTGTATCAGCATTCCATTCAGGATTACCTTGTGAAATACGGTTCAACAAGGTGTACAACTCTTTATATGTCTTTTCCAATGCCTGCCTCCCGACTACTGAGTCTAACAAAATCTTTGTATGTGGTTCCAAGCCTTTAATGAATGTATGCACCAACACATCATTAGATTGATGATGGTGAGGACAATCTCTTAACATTGACTTGAACCTCTCCCATGCCTGATACAAATTCTCACCCTCTCTCTGTTTGAAACTTAGAATCTGACTTCTAAGCCTGGCTGTCTTCCCTGATGGAAAAAATCGTATCAAAAACTTCCTCGCTAGGTCATCCCAAGTAGTAATAGAATTTAACCACCTCCTGGCTTCCCCCAGCAGTGAAAGCGGGAATAGTATAAGTCTCACATAATCAAATGATACTCCAGTGGGTATATATGTGTCACTTATCTCCAAGAAGTTTTGGAGATGCTGTTGTGGATCTTCATGAGGGAGACCTGTAAATTGCCCGCTGGTGTGCAATAACTGCACCATATTCTGCTTAAGTTCAAATCTCCCTCCTGGTTCCGGCATGCGAATGTTGGATGTTACATTATTCGCATGTGGGATTGCCACCTCGCAAACCGGTCTTGCTTCCATCTCTTCTGGCACTAAAACTTCCTTTACAATCGATGGATGTTGTTGTTGCTCCAGAATTTCCCTCCTTAATAACTGCAACTTCTTTTCTAGAGCTTCCCTCTTCTGTAGATGAAATTGTCTCTCCGTCTCTAAAAACAGATCCACCAACTCCTTATCTCTTGCCAGCGTTCAGAAACAACTTACTACCTACAAGAGAAATCACAAAGATCAAGTTGTCAACAATTGTACCGAACTTGTAAACTAACACTAAGAAAATTAAGTCACCAATTGCGCCAGTCCCCAGCAACGGCGCCAAAAACTTGTTCACTCCCAATAGAACGCAAGTGCACGTGGTCGTACAAGTAATAAAGTGGCTTTATTTCAAGCCAAGTATCGAACCCACAGGGACTGTAACGAAGGAGTAATTTTTCTCTAAGTGTTTAGTATACACACTTCTTTATACAAGTAGATAAGCAAAACAAATGGTGATTTTTCAAGAATATTAGTTAATGTAACCTTAAGTGAAAATTATGAGTTATAATCTGAACAATAGCACGAACAAGCTGAGGTTAAGGTAAAACATGCAGATATGTAATTTATTGATTAAATTTCAGTCAACACTTCTCTTCAGTTGTTAGTAAGAAATTATTAACAATGGATTGGGTCTTTCGAGCTCCTCACCAATTAAAGAATTATGAGATTTACATTACACATTTCTGTGATGCAACAACTCATATTCTCATAAACAAAACTAAATTCCATAGATGACCAAATATGACATTACAGATATATTTCTATTCTGAACGTTAATCTTCTCTTAATTTCTCAACCAAGACAAGAACATATTCTACCAATTCACATCCATCCAAATAATCTTCCTTTCGGAAAGAAAATTGGAATTTTAATATATACATTAACAATGGCCAATCATTAATGTAGTAAAAACAAGAATCAGTAGAACAACCGTTTTAGAGAAGATAAAAACTGAAATAACATCAATCACATACTACTGCAATTATCCTGAACCTCAGCCAAAGGTAAATTAGCCACTCATTTGAGGATTAAACATCTTCAAACAAGTAGGAAACATACAAGCAATTGAAATTTAAGAGAAAAAGGAAGAGAATTAACCCTAGGACTTCTTCAGCTCAACTTCTTGATACCCACGTTCTAGCATGAAATGTCAGATACTTCAAAATAAAACCTAAGTGTGCTATTTATACAAGTGAGAAATTTCCCCGAATAAACTGGCAACGTGGCACGGAGGCTATCGCGGAGCATTAGCTCTGTGCGACGGCCTCGTCGCGGAGCCTCACTGGAACTTGGATGCGCAGATTCTTAGCCTCAGTGTGGCACGGAGGCTATCGTGGAGCCTCAGCTCCGTGCCACTGACTTGTCGCGCACCTTCACTAAAATCCGGGTGTGCAACAAAGTCTTCCCAATGTGTCACGGAAGTGAATGTGGAGCATAGGCTCCGTGACACAGTGCCATCGTGCACCTTCACTGGAATTCGCCTGAAATTTCACTCTAGGCAAAATGCCTCCGCGATGGTAGCATGACACGGCCTCTATCGTGGAGCATCAAGTTTTTAGTATTTTCTTGCCGACTTCCGCGTTTTGCTTCCGAGTCCATTCCTCCACTTCACCAACTTGTAGATTAGTTTCCAAAATTCATTCTAAACTTCAAAAATAATAACTAATCATGTTGGTTAGTATAAATCCACATTTACATAAAAATCACATGAGAATGTACACATAAAAGTAGATAAACAAGTCCAAATTAAGTAATAAAGTATCACTTGGGCATGCAATTATGCCCAAGATCAAGGATCAAAAGGACTTTTTAGGGTTGTAATGTCGGCTAAGGGACTGGTAGGATTATTTGGGTCACAGTGAATCTTATCCCTATGCACTTTAAGACAATTACTCCTTTCACTGCTCAACGCCTTCTCTTTTGTCCTTCACTCTTCCTCTTTCAAAATTGTTCTCATTCTTATCCCAGATGTAAGGAGTGTGTACCCTTGGCTTATAATCATCAATACACTGTATATATATACATGTGCATATGTATATACATCATTTTTTTAATATATATAAATATATAGCTTATGACCAACAAATGAAGTACACACCACTTCTTCCTTCCATTACTCTTCACCCGTTCCCTTGATCATCTCCTTTGAAAGATTGTCTCAATAAAGTGCACTAGGACCTATTTGGATCAAAGTAACATTAAGGCCATTCAAAAAAAAGGGTAAGGCTATTCAGTGAGGCTATTCCAAAAAAAATTAGGCTTGAAGGATCAAACGGGGCTCACTAGGGTTGACATCAAGGTGAGGGACAATGAATGAGACATGTCAACTAGCTTGGTTCACAAAGAAGTTCCTTAATCATATCCGCTAAAATTAATGCCACTTTTAGCTTTTTGTACATGCAAGGTAAATTCTAGATGTTAGTTAGCAAGAAATATAACTAGTTCTCACATCATATGGCACAGAGATTCATACTTGGTTAGGTTAGGCTCCTTTTATGATTTCATCCATATTGAGCGACAAGCACAATTAAGCCTACAAGTTTGCTATTTAGAGTTAAACACCACGACCTATGTGATCCTACCATTTTCTCCTCACTATTAGCTTGTTCAAATGTATATTCCATGAAGTCTAGCATCGGACCAAGTGAAGTACCATAGCCCATTAGTGATGGTTTTATTCCTTATTTCCCTAAACGTGACTAAATTCTCTTAAGATGGTTGTCATCCATCCATTATAGGAAACAGTCTCTACCTATGACTAACAAGACAAAATCCTATTTGGTTCAAAGGGACTATTCTTGGGAAAAGCACCGAAAACAAAAGCCGAGAAACCCAAGAAAAGGAAAAAAATGAACATAATTACAAGAAGCACACATAGGAACAGAAACAAATAAAATTACTAGCTATTAAAGACCAATTACCACATCTTGTTCCTAGCCACAAATTACATTCCACGGAGTTTAGTTGTTACCAAGTTATACATGCCATAGTTAGAGAATCACATAAATAAACAAACACAAAATAACTACCCCACACTTAAATTGAGCACTGTCCTCAGAGCTTGCAAAAGATCAATGTAAAAATAGAGTTTGGAAGGTGAAGACTCCTTGATCAAACCATTGGTTCAATCTCTTTATCGGGTGCAAAGGCCTCTTCACCGAGGTCAGAGTCATCTCCCTCATCCTCATCTGAATCAATGTCGGAGTCCTCCCCGCGCTTCTCCTCATCGGTGGGTACATCATCATCCACCGGCTCTACAAATGCTGGGCTAGTTCTGCACATGGCTCTGGCATGCTCGTTCATTGGGTAGTCCCTATCCACCTACCACAACTCATCCTCCATTATGGGCCATCCACCAATACGCAGCTGCAGCATTTGTAGCCTAAACATCCCGGTTGCATAACTATCATCTTGAGCGTGCCACTGGGCTAATGTGAGAATTGGCCCGTAGGTGGTGTCTGGTGCCTTAGTCTTGGTCACGTCCATAGGGCACCGTTCCAACCTTGGTCTATAGTCTACACCCTCCTCTTCAATATCCTGGCTCCTGAGATAGGTGGTGAGTAAGTCGCCAAAACCATACTTGTGCTGGTGCAGCCTCGCTTTTTTCATGGCGGATTTGATCACAGCCCCAACATTGGTCTCCATATCTCGCATTAATGTGTATACCAAGCAGACCCTATCCACGGTAACATCAGTCATGTGCACCCCTGGAATGAGGCAAGTGCAGACAATCTTCAGCCAAATTCGGGCCTCTTTGTTCATCTGGGAATAGGGGTGTCTGATGGTACCTTTTTTCCTTATAGTGAATCCATTTGGCTGTTGATCGCTGCCCGCATGATGTGTGCCAGATGTCAGCATAAGGTGACGTGATGTTAAGCTGACGGAGTGGGTGTGGATCTGTGTCAGGTGTCCCTAGGATTGAATTCAAGTGATGTTCCTCAAATAGGATGACCTGACCCCGAATCTTGACTGTGTGGCTGCGGAGAGTGGGGTCCTAATTCACATAGAATTCCTGCACCAAGTGTAAATTACACTCCCTGGGCTCATTGAAAATGAAGTCCATGCCCAAGGTGTGTATTCTTTGTAGTATCCGAAGGAACTCCTGTGCCAAACTTCCCGGTTAATTTGCTCCTTCGTGAAGTATTTTGATTTCTTATATTTTGCATACCATATTTTACCTTCATCCACCACCCATCTGGTACCGAACCACCTTTTCTAGCCCCTGGGAACTGGTGGGGCTGCTGGCACAGCTGCACCCAATCTGAGCCTTTTCCAGCCTATGCCAGAGGACGAGACACCTTTTCCTTTATCCCGTTGGTAGACATTGTTCCTGTTTAACCCAAAAAACACAGAGATCATATTAGTTGGTATTTAACATGGCTAGCCAACACTAAGTCAGGGCTTTGGGTGATTACCCCACACTTAGTTGCCAGCATGGGTTCACTAGTCATAGTCATTCGGGTACTCATACTTCCCCTTCTATACACTTCAATGACTAGTTTCTCCCACAATTAAGCAAGATCAACACTTTGAAAAGATTACGCAAACACAACATTATACAACATTTTCACTGCATTTGAAACATTAAACTTGGCAATTATCTTGTACTACTCAGACTTCGTACACTCAAATAACTCATACCCATGATACTCTCAATTACATGAAGTTAATACTGCTTTACTCAGACTTCAAGCAGTTGGAAACTTGCAATCAGGAACACTTATGCCCGCATTTATAGAGGATAGCATTTTTCACAAATAGAGCTTAGGCAAAGTGTGGTATGTAGCATCTTGCACAACTAACTGAAGAATAAAGGCATGAATTCCCTACTTTTTGTTTTTCACTTCCCTTTTTTCATCTTCCCTCAACCCTTCATGCACCCCACACTTAACTTCTATGCCAAAGTTAAAAAAACATGTTATTACCAAGTGCATGAATCAAATATCATCATATAATATCATGATTACCCAACACAAACTTGTTTTCACCTATTGCACATGCCTTAGGGTTTACCTTTACTTACCCACATGTTCTTGTCAAGAAATTACATGAGAGAAGAGGGAGAAAAACAAAAACTTACCTGTGAATCTTAGTTGTGAAGAAGAAGGGGTGATTCTTCAAGATTTAGTCATGGCACGTTCAAGAAGGGAGGGGGAATGGGTTTTTTTCACGGAGGGAATGAAAAAAAATGGGGCTCAAATGATGAAATGGAATTAAAAAGGAAGAGTTTCGGACGGGTCGACCCAGTATTTTAAGTGTGATCTATCACGATTTATACCTCAGCGTGGCACAGAGGCTATCACGGAGCTGAAGCTCCGTATCACGGAGCAAACGCACACCCTTACTGGTTTCTTGTGCCAGACTTTTAACATGTCTCCGTGGCACGGTGCTTACGCGGAGATCAGCCTCCGTGACACAGAGCAAACGCGCACCCTCACTGTTTGGGCCAGATTTTCCTTTTCATTTACCTTTGTAATTTCGGCCTTAACTTTTACTCCTGCAATCTGTTCATCCTTTAAATCCTGCAAATCATCCAAAAACACTAATAAGTTAGAAAATAGTGTGTTGCCTCCCACCCAACACCATAGTTTTAGTCGTGGAACGACTTTTTTTTATATAATTAAATCCTAACTATTACATTACATTTACGGGTTGCCTCCCGTGCAGCGCCTGATTTACCGTCACGGCACGACCCAGCTCACGTTCACTCATCAGATAGGGTGATAGACGTCTTCTCTCAATTAACGCCCTCACCCCAGTAATTCTTACACCTCTGACCATTAACCATGAATGTGGCACTTTTATCTTCCTGCCACATTTCAACTGCCCCGTATGGGGTCATCCTAGCCACCTCAACTGGTCCAGACCACTTAGATATCAAATTTTTTGGAAATAATTTCAACCGAGAGTTGAATAGTAACACATCTGTCCAGGCTCGAAGATTTAAGGCACTATATTCTTGTCATGCCACCTCTTGGTCTTCTCTTTGTATAGCCTAGCACTTTCACAAGCATGCCACCGAAACTCTTCCAGCTCGTGCAATTGCAACAACCGGCTTTTCCTAGCTAACTCTGGATCCATGTTCAGCTTCCTCACAGCCCAATATGCCTGATGTTCAAGCTCCACAAGCAAGTGACAAGCCTTCCCATAAACCAACCGATAAGGTGAAGTCCCAATTGGAGTCTTGTAGGAAGTCCTATACGCCCATAAAGCATCATCTAATCTGCTTTCCCAATCCTTTCGTTGAGCATTCACAGTTTTCTATAGAATCTACTTGACTTCCCTGTTCGATACTTCTACCTGCCTGCTAGTTTGAGGGTGATATGATGTAGCCACCTTATGCCAAACTCCATATTTAGCCAATAAATTTCGGAACCAGGTATTAACAAAGTGTGAACCTCCGTCGCTAATAATAGCTCGTGGGGTTCCAAACCTGGTAAAAATCTCCTTCTTCACAATTTTGGGCAGTACCTTGCCATCATTAGTGGGAAAAGTTGTGGCCTCAACCCATTTGGAAACATAATCTACAGCTACCAGAATATATTGATTTCCAAATGACGGTGGAAAGGGCCCCATGAAATCTATCCCCCACATGTCGAACACCTCGACTTCCAAGATGTTGTGCAACGACATCTCATGTTTCCTGCTGATTGTCCCCGTTCTATGGAATTGATCACAAGACTTGGCATATGCTGCAGCATCCTTGAATAGAGTTGGCCAAAAGAAACCGGACTGGAGCACTTTATGAGCAGTGCGCTCTCCTCCATGATGACCGCCATACGGCGAGGAATGATAGCTTCTCAGCACCTCTGCTACCTGAGTCTCTAGAATGCACTGTCTCATCACTTGATCTGGCCCTTTCTTGAATAGATATGGTTCATCCCACATATAGAACTGGGACTCATGCTTCAGCTTCTTTCTTTGTTGAGTGGTGGCTTCTAGTGGGTACACTCCACTTACTATCAGATTCACCATGTCCGCATACCAAGGAAGTTCCGCCACACTCAGTGCCAAGATTTTCTCATCAGGGAACTCTTCTCGGATATGCCCAACATCACTCACATGTGACCTGTCCTCTAGTCATGATAGATGATCTGCTACTTGATTTTCGCATCCCTTCCTATCGCGGATTTCCAAGTCGAACTCCTGCAGCAATAATACCGACCGAATCAACCTAGGCTTAGCATCCTTCTTGTTGAATAGGTAACGGATGGCTGCATGATTCGTGTATACCACCACTTTTGTCCAAACCAGATAGGACTTGAATTTATCAAATGCATAAACAAGTGCTGGCATCTCCTTTTCTGTGATAGTATAACTCGCCTAAGCAGCATCCAGTGTTTTGGTAGCATAGTATATGAATTGAAAAATCTTTTCTCGCCTCTGCCCCCATACTGCACCCACAACCATATCACTGGTATCACACATCAGCTCAAACGGGCCTTCCTAGTCAAGAGCAATGAGAATGGGCGCTTCCACCAGCTTCTTCTTCAGCTCCTCAAAAGCTTTAACACATTCTTCCCTAAACTCAAACTTCACATCTTTTTCCAGTAGTCGGCACATCGGTCTGGAGATCTTTGAGAAATCCCGAATGAACTGTCTATAAAACCCAACATGGCCTAAGAAACTACGGACACCCTTTACAGACACTGGTGGTGGAAACTTCTCAATCACTTCTACCTTGGTATAATCAACCTCCAAGCCCCTTTGTGACACTTTCTGGCCAAGGAAAATGCCGTCCTTGACTAGAAAGTGACACTTCTCCCAATTCAGTACCAGGTTTGTATCTTCATACCTAGATAAAATTCTATCTAGATTTTGCAAACATACAGCAAATGAGTTACCAAAAATATAGAAATCATCCATAAATACCTCAACATAGTCTTCCATCATGTCATAAAATATAGCCATCATGCATCGTTGAAGGTGGCTGGTGCATTGCATAACCCAAAGGGCATACGCTTGAAGGCGTATGTCCCATAGGGACAGGTAAATGAGGTCTTCTCCTGATTTTCTGGGGCTATAGCTATTTGATTATAGCCAAAATAGCGATCCAGAAAGCAATAATACTCCTAGACTACAAGTCTGTCCAATATCTGGTCAATGAATGGTATGGGATAGTGATCTTTCCGGGTGGCCTCATTTAATTTCCTGTAATCCATGCAAATCCTCCAACATGTTACCGTTCGAGTGGGAATCAACTCATTTTTCTCTTTAGTGATAACTGTCATGCCCCCTTTCTTTGGGACACACTGAACTGGGCTTACCCACTCACTATCAGAGATAGGATATACCACTCTTGCATCTATCCACTTAATCACCTCCTTCCTCACTACATCTTTCATCAGTGGGTTCATCCTCCTTTGATGTTGTACAACTGGATTGGATCCTTCCTCCGCATGCAGAAAGCTAGACTGATTTCATGGATGTCTTACATTTTCCATCCTATGGCTCTCTTTCTCCTTTTTAGAACCACTAATGCTTCTTGAACCTGTGAATATGTTGGTCCTGATGAAATGATGACCGGCAATGTGTCAACTTCTCCCAAAAATACATACTGAAGGTGTGGAGGCAATGCTTTCAACTCTAGTTTGGGGGCCTCCTCGGTTGATGGCTTGGGTGGAGGCTCTAAGGACCTATGTAGGGGCTCGAACTCCTACTTTCAAAAGAACATTTTGGCCTCATCCAAATCTTGCACCATTTCATAAGTTGCAACATCCTCGAACTGATCATGTCCCGCCAACGCTCTTTTAAAGTAATCATTCAGGCTAATAAGCTGAAGTGCAGAGTCTTGGTCAATAATAGTAATGGCTGGCAACTCTTCATAAATAGCAGGTAGCTTCATGGCTTTGTAGACATCAAATACTTCCACCTTGTCATGAGCTCTCATTTTTAGCTGCCCTGCAGCTACATCTATTAGAGCTCGTTCGGTTGCCAGATAGGAAAGTCCCAAAATAAATGGGACTTCTGAGTCTAGCTCAAAGTCAAGGATTATGAAATCTACTGAAAAAAATAAGGGAGCCCACTTGCACTAGCACATCTTCCACAATTCTATCTGGCCTCGCTAATGAGCGATCAGCTAGCTGCAATATCATAGTGGTGGGTCTTGGACTACCCAAACACAACTTCTTGAATACATAGGTAGGCATCAAGTTAATTCTCGCTCCTAGATCACATAAATCACGGGCTCTAATGGACTGCCCAATAGTGATCTGGATAGTAAAACTTCCTGGATCCTTGAGCTTTGTAGGCAATCTATTCTGTATCCGAGAAGTGAACTCCTCAGTAAGTGCAACTGTGGCATATTCCGTTAGTCTGCTCTTGTTTGCCACAATATCCTTTATGTACTTGGAATACTTAGGAATTCCCTGCAAAACATCTACCAAAGGAAGATTAATGTGTACCTGCTTTAATACTTCCATAAATTTCTTGAAGCATGCTTCTTCCTTATGCATCCTCAATCTATGTGGGAATGGGGGTGGTGGTGATTACTTCTCAGTTTCTGTTGGCTTTTCACTCCCCACTTCCTTATCATTATCTTCGGCCTCCTCTGTTGTTTTAGCTTGGTATGCTGGCTTTTTTGGCACCAACTCCTTCAGTTGTTTTCCACTCCTAGTAGTGATAGCATTTACCTACTTAGAGTTGGTGTCTGTATCATTTGGCAACCTGCCCCGGGGTCGAGTATTTTGTGATCTAGCTAGCTGTCCCAGCTGAAAATCCAAAGCCTTTATCGCCAACTGTTGATTTTTCATGTCAACTATTAGTTTCACCTGGTCAGCTGCCATCTGAGCTTGGTTGGCTATAATGGTCTTCAACATATCCTTAATATTGCTGGACAGAGCAGGCGCATTATTCCCTCTGAATTGAGGTTGGAAATTTTGATGTGCCCCCTGGTTTCTATGCAGACCCTGATTCGAGCTTTGCCCTTGGTGACTATTACCGGCCCATGAAAAATTTGGATGGTTCCTCCAATTGGGGTTGTAATTGTTTCCATACTGCTGATTGTTGCTGCTTTGCGCATTCCCGACAAAGTAAATTGAGTCTGGGTTAGCACCACATGTATCAGCGGAGTGCTCACTGCTACCACAAACTTCACACCACACTTGCTGGACCGCATTGAATGAAGCTTGTGGTTGCCCCAAGCTCATGTTACTAAAATGAGTGTTAATCTGATTCTGTAATGCAGCTATCTATGCCGCAATAGTTCTGAGTCCGTCTACCTCTAAGACGCCTGTCGCTTTCTTCACCACACCTCGGGTTGTGTCAGCATTCCATTATGGGTTGCCTTGCGAAATATGGTTCAACAGTGTATACAGTTCCTCATAAGTCTTTTCCAAAGCTTGCCCACCAGCTGCAGAGTCTAACAGGATTTTGGTGTGAGGCTCCAAGACTTCTGTAAAAGTATGCACCAACACATCATTTGACTGGTGATGGTGAGGACAATCTCTCAGCATAGACTTGAACCTCTCCCAAGCTTGGTACAGGTTCTCACCATCTCTTTGTTTGATACTTAGAATCTGACTTCTAAGCCTTTCTGTCTTCCCCGAAGGAAAGAACCTGATTAAAAATTTCTTTGTCAGACCATCCCATGTGGTAATAGAGTTAGGTGGTTCAGCCTTTAGCAACCTCTTTGCTTCCCCCAACAAGGAAAACGGGAACAATGTAAGCATCACATAATATGATGATACCCCTATGGGTATATATGTGTCACTGATCTTCAGAAAATTTTGTAGGTGCTACTGTGGGTCTTCATGAGGGAGACCTGTAAATTGTCTGCTAGTACGCAATATCTTGATCATGTACTGTTTCATCTCAAATCTACCTCCTGGCTCCGGCCTATGGATATAGAGGTAACATTGTTCGCGTGTGGGATTGCCACCTCGTGTATTGGTCTTGTTGCCATCACTTCAGGCAATAACTCTGCCTGCCTAACTGGTGGATGTTGTTGTTGTTCCAGAATTTCCCTCTGTAGAAACTGCAACTTCCTTTCGAGAGCTTCTCTCCTTTGCAAATGAAATTGTCTTTCCGGCTTCAAAAATGGGTCCACCAATTCTTTATTCCTTGCCAGCGTTCAGAATTGCCCTGTACCTGCAAGTGTACTAGCTAAGATCAAGTTGTCAACACTTGCACAAAACTTGCAAAACTAAAACTCAAAAATTTCACTAACTTCTCCAGTCCCCGGCAACGGCGACAAAAACTTATTGCCTCCCAAACGCACGTAAGTGCACGTGGTCGTACAAGTAATACAGTGGCTCTTTCAAGCCGAATATCGAGTCCACAGGGACTATAGCTTAGTGATTTTTTTCCTATTTACTATTCACAAAAATTCTACGCAAGTGTGTGAGTAACACAATGAAATAAGAATTTGATAACTAACAATATAGAAAGTAATACTAAATGAAGCTAAAAATGTTGATTAAAATAATAGCAAGAACAGTCTAAGGTTAAGGCATGAAATGCAATCCTATATAACTTGTATTATTCTTCAGCTACCTTCCCTTTCAGGTTGATGGTTGGGAACGATTAGAGTCTGACTATGGTATTTCGAATCTCTAGCCAATTGCCCAATTATGAAACTTGCAACTACACACTTCTGTGATGCAAAAACTCAACCTAGGTCTAGTAAAAATTTGTTCCCTTTGTTAACCGAATATGGCGTTACAGGTATATTTCTATCCTGCACGTGAATCTTACCTTCGATTTACAGCAAAGATAAGAACATATTCCTCTATTACTCATTCTACCCTAATAATTCTCCTTTCAGAGTCAAATTAGGATTATAAATTTATCTTAATGTTGGCTAAACATTAAAACACCAAAAATCAAGAATAGAAGAACAACCATTCATGAGAGAAGAAAATTCAACTAAAAATAATATGAAATTATAGGATCATGCAATTAACCTTAACCTCATAATGAGGTAATTTAGCCACTCATTTGTTGATTAAACATCTCAAAACAATTTTTTATCATGAGAACAATTGAAATTTAGAAGAAAAGAGAAGAGAAAAAACCCTAGAATTTTCTCCAGCTCAACTGCTGTTTCCCACATTCTTGCCAATTTGTCATATAATGAAAAATAAAAAATCAAAGTGTTCTATTTATACAAGGGAAAAATTACACACTGACAAATTTCCACGGAGCTCATCGCGGTGAAATCGCTTCGTGCACGGAGCTGTCGCGGAGGTGCACTAGATGCTGGGGAATCCTGGAAACCACTTCTCTACATCACGGAGATGGGCGCGCTAGATGTCCTCTGTGACACGGGCCTATCGCAGACCCTCACTGAACTTTTGGGGTTCGGGAAATATTAAGCTCCATGTCACGGAGCTGAACGCATCAAGTCTCATCCGTGACACGGACATGTCGCGAACCCTTACTATTTTGTGCCTTCTGAATTTTATCAATTTGTTCTTCTACCCAAGCACAGTGGCACATTGTTCAACGCGATCAATCCTTAGCATAACACATAAGTAAATTCCCAAATCCGTTCTTTTTAAGCTCTCCGAAAGTTCCATACGTCAAGTCAAAGTATCATCCACCACATCACATTGAACTTATTGTATTCTTCACCTGCAAATAGTCACACAACATTCATTAGTACTAAACATAATTACCTAAAAACATGCACGAATACATCAATATTATCCTCAGCGAGGCTCCTATGTGGTTGAAAATACGGAGTTTGGTCGTACAAATATGCCCAAGATCATTAGTATATGTAGAATTCCTTGTATAATGCATGGTAGTCAGTCTCAGTTAGATTATTAGCATACTCAGTTTTGTCTAGAAATGTCAGCTGATCTGTTTGACTACAGTCAATTCTTGAGATGTCAGTGGTGCCTTCCAGTTATCAGTATTAGACTAAGATATTAGATTTTAGTGGTTCTTTAGGTGGTCATGAAATTTCTAGATAAGCATCTCTTACCAGTCTTAGAACCTTAACTTCAGATTATATATTATTCTTTAGATGGTTATGACGCTTACAGATAAGCAGCTCTGACCAGTCTTAGAATACCAGTTATAAAATTTGGTCTGATAAGACTCTCAGGATACTTCTAGATAGGTATTCCTGACTTAGTCTTGGGCGCCAGTTTCGAGCTATCCGCTTAGTAGTCAGTCTAGGACTATCTAGTGGGAGTAGGACCTAGCACCGAGCGGACCAGGGTTCCAGTGCACCTAGGTTCCCAAAACTATATTGCCATCGTAGGTTATTTTTATTGGCCTCATGATCCCAGACTTGTGATCACCCAGTTCATGCCTTTATACCCTGGTAAGGTATATTGGGTCCTACCGATGGGGTGTATACATCGGACTCCACATCTAGCTCACATGGTTATATGTTGGTTATAGACTCTCCCACTAGTCAGTTCAGTCTCATACTACCTCAATTCAGAATAGTTTCAGCTTACTCAGTTTAGTATTGTTAGTTTAGATTCAAGAAGATTTACGGCGTAGCTTTGCCCATTAGACAGGGTCATTTCGACCATCTCAATATATTTTAGTTTATTTAGTTTTAGCATTTCAGTTGGTCATTAGCTGTCATTACAGTTTAGTTATTTATTCTCTGTGTTATGTTTTCTCCTACTTACTCAGTACATTCAAAGTACTGACGCATACTTTTTATGTTGTATCATTTTATAATACAGCTGCAGGTTCTCAGTCTAAACACCGTTAGCAAATCTCATCCAGGAGTTTTCAGCTGTACCAGTGGTGAGTCCTTATCTTTCGAGGAAAATGTTTATTTTTATTCAATTATATTTTATTCAGTAGACTTTAGAGTTACCTGGGGGGTTGTCCCAGTAACTCATCAGATATAGATGGCTTTCAGAACAGATTCAGATATTCAATTGTATTAAGCTTTATGATTTAGTCCTTCTTCATAAATGGTTTTTATTATTTTTAAAGCTTTTGCTATGATATTACTTGGATTATTAGTGTTATGATAGACCATGGGTTGACTTAGGGTTACTTGTGACTCCAAGTACCGTGTCTCGTCCAGGGTATAGACTCGGGTCATGACAAACTTGGTATTAGAGCACTAGGTTTAGAGTACCCTTGGATTTCTAAAAGCCATATCGAGTAGAGTCATTTTCATGGGTGTGAAGCGCGCCACACTTATGATGGGGAGGCTATGAGACGTTATTAGGAAAATTCCCATTTGTTCATACTCTTTATCGTGCGTTGAAGTTCAATTCCAAAAACATTCTCCTAACTCGTGCTCTATTTTGTTTCATTGAAATCAAGCCTCCATGTTGTGGTAATGGAAAAAGGGCCGGCAATGCTCACCGACATGCCCAACCTGCTCCAGCAGCCCCTCAGGATGATCTTGTGTTCTCCGCAGAGTTTAGAGCGGCAATCCAGCTGCTCGCGCAGATAGTCACAAACCAGGTGAATGAGCAGGTGGTTTCGGTCAATACTAATGGGTTTGCAGTAGCTTCCCGAGTTCAGGAATTCACCCGAATGAACCCTCCAGCTTTCCATACATCTAAGGTGGGAGAGGACCTATAGGAGTTCGTGGATGAAATTAGGAAGATCACCCGAATTATGGGTGTTAGCTCCTCTTATAGTGCTGACCTGACTGCCTACCAGCTGAAAGGGGTAGCCTAGATCTGGTACAACCTGTGAATGGAAGGACGACTAGCGGGAGTAGAACCGGTGGAGTGGAAGGAGTTCACTACAGCCTTCCTAGACAGATTCTTCCCCCGGGAGCTCAAGGAGGCTAAGGTGGCAAAATTTATGAATTTGAAACAGGGTAATTAGACGGTGAAAGAGTATGCACTGGAGTTCACACAACTGTCTAAATATGCTCCAGAGATGGTAGCTGAGCCAAGGGCTCGCATGTTGAAATTCGTCAATGGAATATCGAACTTGATCCTCAAGGAGTGTAGGACTGTAATGCTTATTAAAGATATTGATCTCTCCAGCCTCATCGTTCATGCCCAACAGATTGAGGCAGAAAAGCTAAAAGACTTAGAGTAGGAGAACAAGGGGGCAAAGACTGGCCAATCAGATTAGGGCCACCAAAGATCAGATGGTAGTAGCCGCCCACAGTAGCAGCAGAGGGCTCCAACACCCACTTCAGCCAACGCCCCTACTTTCTGGTCCCACAACGATCAAAGTGGTGGAGCATCTAGATCACAGTCCCAGAATCACTGCGCTAGCAACCACTACCCAACTTTCCATAAGTGTGGCAAGAACCATCCAGGGGAATGCCTTCAGGGCCAAGAGGGTTTCTTTGGGTGTGGACATCTAGGTTATCGGCTCAAAGAATGCCCGTCAGCAGGACAGGGAAGATTATAATCCACCACTTCAGTAGCTCCAGCAGGCTGACCAGCTCAGCAGGCCAACACTTCAGGTACTAATGATGGCCAGCCTCAAAACCATTTTTATACTTTGTCCTCTTGTCAGGATTAGGAGAGCTCACCTAACATGATAACGGGTATATTACGCCTTTTCCATCTAGATGTGTATGCCCTACTAGATCCAGGAGCCACACTATCATTTGTGACTTCCTATGTAGCTTTCTAGTTTGATATTAGTCTAGAAGTCCTCTGAAAACCATTCTCAGTCTCCACCCCAGTTGGTGAGTCAGTTAGAGCCAACCGGGTGTATAGAAACTACCCAATCTCAATCTTGAACAAGGTCATTCCATATGATCTTGTAGAGCTAGACATGGTTGACTTTAACCTCATTCTTGGTATGGATTGGTTACACTCTGATTATGCCTCAGTAACCTGCAGAATTAGGATCGTCAGATTTCAGTTCCCTAATGAGCCAGTTTTAGAGTGGAGGGGCAGTAGTTCAGCGCCTAAGGTTCATTTTATTTCGTATCTTAAGGCCATAAAGATTATTTCTAAAAGGTGTATTTATCATCTAGTTCGAGTTAAAGATTCCAACTCCGATACCCCAACTATTCAGTTAGTTCCAGTAGTCAGTGAGTTCCCTGATGTGTTTCCCGAAGATCTTTCTGGAGTTCCTCCTGAGCGAGAAATAGACTTTGGAATAGACCTTCTCCCAGACACTCAGCCCATCTCCATCCCTCCTTACAGAATGGCTCCAGCTGAGCTTAAGGAGTTGCAGGAGCAACTAAAAGACCGCCTTTATAAGGGTTTCATTAGGCCCAACATCTCTCCATGGGGTGCTCCAGTATTATTCGTGCGGAAGAAAGACGGTACTCTCAGAATATGTATCAACTACCGTCAGTTGAATAAGGTCATAGTTAAGAATAGGTACGCCCTACCCAGGATTGACGACTTGTTCGATCAGCTTCAAGGAGCCAGTTGTTTCTCCAAGGTAGATATCAAGTCGGGGTACCATCAGCTAAGGGTCAGGGACCGTGACATACGGAAAATAGCTTTTAGAACTTGGTATGGACACTACGAATTCGTGGTTATGTCCTTCGAACTGACTAATGCCCTTACAGCTTTCATGGACCTGATAAATAAGGTTTTTAAGCCATATCTAGACATGTTCGTCATTATATTTATTGACGACATTCTGGCATACTCCATAAGAGAAGAAGAACATGCTAACCATTTGAGGATAGTGCTACATATGCTAAGAGACCACCAGTTGTTTGCTAAGTTCAGCAAATGCGAATTCTGGTTAAAGTCAGTGACTTTCCTTGGTCAGGTGGTCTCGGGTGAGGGTATTCAGGTAGACCCTCAAAAGATAACAGCGGTGAAATATTGGCCAAGGCCTACTTCCCCAACAAAAATAAGAAGCTTCTTGGGTCTAGGCTGCTATTGCCGATGTTTTGTGGAAGGTTTCTCCTTTATTGCATCTCCTCTGACTAGGTTGACACGAAAAAGGTGAAATTTTCAGTGGTCAGATGCATGTGAAGAGTTTTCAAGAGTTGAAGATTCGACTCACTACCGCTCCAGTGTTAACCTTGCCAGAAAAACAGATGGGTTCGTGGTGTATTGTGACGCTTCCATAGTTGGACTCGATTGCGTTCTGATGCAGCGGGGTAAGGTGATAGCTTACGTCTATAGACAGCTCAAGGTTCATGAAAAGAACTATCCGACTCATGACCTAGAGTTGGAAGCAGTGGTGTTTGCATTGAAAATATGGAGGCACTACCTTTACGGGGCTCACGTGTATGTTTTCACCGATCACAAGAGCCTTTATTATGTATTCAGTCAAAAAAATCTAAATCTTCATCAGAGAAGATGATTGGAGCTACTGAAGGACTACAACATGAGTGTGTTGTACTACCCAAGAAAAGCCAATATGGTGGTTGATGCCCTAAGAAGGATGTCTATGGGGAGCGTGGCTCATGTTGAAGAAAGAAAAAAGGAACTGGCAAAGGATATCCATAGGTTAGCTTGGTTGGGTGTGCAGTTGGTTGATAGAGCTGAGGGCGGAGTAGTGGTGCTGAGTGGATCAGATTCCTCGTTGGTAGTTGAAGTTAAGTCAAGGCAGGATGAAGATCTCATACTTCTTAAGCTGAAGGAGGTGATTCTCAGAAAAGAAGTGGAGGCTTTCTCCCACAGGGGAGATAGTGTACTCCAATACCAGGGTAGGCTGTGTGTATCGAATGTAGGTGATTTGAGATAGCAGATACTGGTTAAAGCATACAGTTTGAGATATTCTATCCACCCAGGTGCTACTAAGATGTACATGATTTACGAGATATTTACTTGTGGAATGGCATGAAAAGAGACATTGCAGAATATGTAGCTAAGTGCTCGAACTACCAGCTGTTCAAGGTGGAACATCAGAGACCGGGAGGTATGACTCAGGATATTAGTATACCCATATGGAAGTGGAAAGTGAATATGGATTTTATTATAGTTCTACCTCGTACTCGTCGGCAGCATGACTCAATCTAAGTGATACTAGACAGGATGACCAAGTCTGCACATTTCCTTCCAGTTAAAACTACAGACTCAGTCGAGGATTATGCTAGGCTTTATATCCAGGAGTTTGTTAGACTGCATGGGGTGCCCTTGTCTATTATTTCAAATAGAGGTACTCAATTCACCTCGCATTTCTGAACATCATTTCAGAAAGGACTCAGTACCCAGGTCAAGCTCAGGACAACTTTTCACCCGCAGATAGATGGATAAGCTGAGAAGACTATTCAGACCTTAGAAAATATGTTGAGAGCATGTGTGATCGATTTCAAGAGCAGTTGGGATGATCACCTACTTCTCATCAAGTTTGCGTACAACAACATCTACCACTCCAGTATCCAGATGGCCCTGTTCTAGGCATTATACAGCAGGAGATGTAGGTCTCCTATAGGGTGGTTTAAGGTTGGTTAAGCTACCCTGATAGGGGCAGACTTAGTTCATGAGGCTATGAAGAATGTGCAACTTATCAGGGAGAGATTGAAAATAGCGCCAGGCCATCAGAAATCCTATGCTGATATGAGGAGAAGAGAGTTGGAGTTTGTAGTGGATGGTTGGGTTTATCTAAAAATGTCACCCATGAAAGGGGTGATGAGGTTTGGGAGGAAAGAAAAACTCAGTCTGAGATATGTAGGACCCTAAGAATTATGAAGCGAATTGACAATGTGGCATATGAGTTAGAACTACCTCCAGAGCTAGAATTTGTGCACCCAGTCTTCCGTGCGTCACTATTGAAGAAGTGCATCGGTGATCCAACTTCAGTTGTGCTACTAGACAGTGTGGGAATAAAAGATAATCTCTCTTATGAAGAGGTCCCAGTTCAGATCCTTGACCGTCAGGTTTGTAAGCTGAGAAACAAGGAAGTCACTTCGGTGAAAGTTTTATGGAGGAACCTGTTAGTTGAGGGAGCCACATGGGAAGTAGAAGTAGACATGATGGCCATATAGCCTCACTTATTCCCTTCCAGTTTAGTTTCAACATCAGCTACTATATCCCTCCTCAGTGCTCTATTCAATTCCGTACTCATCAGCTCTATTCAGATTTTCAATGTGCATTCTAGTTGCATCAGCTCTTTTAGCATGGTTAAGTCAGTTCGGAGTCAGTTACTACTTCATAAACCAGCTCATAGTCTCAGTCTAGGAATAGACTCAGACCTTTCAAGAAAAATCTAGAAGAAACTAGAAAATTTGCCTCAGAACGACTGAGACAATAAGTCGTGGTCAGCTCCAATGACTTATTGTGTCAGTCATGCTCAACCCAGTGTGGTCCTTCGAGAACCAATGGGACAAGGAATGACCCGTTGTGAGAAACAACGAGTTGTCCTGTCACTCATTGGTCCCCAACTCATAATTCCCTCTTCTAGGACCTCACGACTCAACCAACGAGTCGTCGTCAGAAACAACGACTCGTGGTGTGAGTCGTTAGGTGAGAACACCAGAAACCCCCTTCAGTGATGACGAGCGGAAACAATGACCCATTGTATCCCACAATGAGTCATTGCGACCACCCATGGAGTCAAGCTTAGAAATCCTTAGACTTATTCCAGTGAAGGTAATGACTAGACCCAATGACCCGTTGGGTCCACCAATGAGTCATTGTGTTGCCCGTCGTCAAGCCTTCTAAGTTTCCTCGTCTAGTGACCACGGGAGGAACCATCGACCCACTGGTTCATCCAGCGAGTCGTGGTATCCCCCGTTGATAGATCCAGTGAACCCAGGACCTGGTCAGTAGGACCAACAACTGGTCCAAATGAGTCGTGGTCTCAACCAACGACTCATTGAGTGACCCGTTGATTCCCTGTCGGGTAATTTTCCAGATTTTAGCCCAGGGATATTGTTATAATTTTCCATCTATTTAGTCCCTAAACTATGTCATTTTAAGTATAATTTCAGAGAATGTAGAAGGATTAAACGGTTTTCTCCCTCATTCCCTACTTAGACTCTCAAAATATCGATCGTAGAATCCAGACCTTTCCTCTCAAGACAGAACTAGGGCTCTTTGACAGTTGTAGAAGTTCAAACTTTCTTCTCTAGATATTTTTATCCAGGTATGTGGGAATTCAACAAGGGAATTATTCTTCCCTTGTGTCCCCAAAAACCTTTCCTATTTCTTCCATCAGTTACAGCCTTGTGGACTTGAAATGTAGAAAGTTTTCAAATAAATTTCTTTATAATTTCAAGTGGAATATTACTCATGATATTAACTTTTTTATTATTCCCTATTTCTAGAAATTTTGTGAAACTAGTATATAGTAGAATGATTTAGCCTTAGTTCTCAGTTCACTAGAATTAGAATCTTGTGGGTTGGACTAGTTTTTGTTGTAGCTTGATTCTATAAGTTTTGGGATTCCCATATTGTTCGTATATGTCGAATTCCCATTCAGATTGCATGGTAGTCCAGTCTCAGTCAAATTATTAGAACATTCAATGTTGTCCAGAAATGTCAGCTGATCAGTTTGACTATAATCAATTCTTTAGGTGTCAGTGGTGCCTCCTAGTTATCAGTATTAGACTTAGATATCATATTTTAGTGGTTATTTAGGCGGTCATGAAAATTCTAGACAAGCATCTCTGACCAGGCTTTGAACGCCAGCTTTAGATTATAGATTATTCTTTAGACGATTACGACTCTTCCAAATAAGCAGCTCTGACTAGTCTTGGAACACCAGTAACATAATCTATTCCGATAAGACTCTCCGAGTACTTCCAGATAGGTATTCCTGACTTAGTCATGGGCCCTAGTTTTGAGTTATCAGCTTAGTAGTCAGTCTAGGACTATCCATTGGAAGTAGGACCTAGCACCGAGCGGACCGGGGTTCCAGCGCACCCAGGTTTCTAGAACTATGTTGCCACTATAGGTTAGTTTTATTGGCCTCATGCCCCTACACTTGTGATCACCCAGTTCATGCCTTTATATCCTGGTAAGGTATATTGGGTCCTACCAATTGGTTGTATACATCGGACTCCACGTATAGCTCACGTGATTATATGTTGGTTATAGACTCTCCCACTAGTCAGTTTAGTCTCAAATTAGCTTTGTTCAGAACAGTTTCAGCTTACTCAGTTTAGAACAGTTTCAGCCTACTCAGTTCAGTACAGTTAGATCAGATTTAGTATCTCAGATTTAGGGCATATCTTCGACCCTTAGACATGGTCATTTTGACCATCTCAATATATTTTAGTTTATTCAGTTTTAGCATTTCAGTTGGTCATTGCATGTCATTGCAGTTCAGTTATTTATTCTCGGTGTTATGTTTTCTCCTACTTACTTAGTATATTTAAAGTATTGATGCATACCCTCTATGTTGTATTATTTTATGATACAACTGCAGGTTCTCAGTCTCAGCACCGTTAGTAGATCTCATCCAGGAGTTTTCAGCTGCACCAGTGGTGAGTCCTCATATTTCGAGGAAAATGTTTATTTTTATTCAGTTATAATTTATTCAGTAGACTTTAGAGTTAGCTGGGGGCTTGTCCCAGTAACTCATCAGATATAGATGGCTTTCAGACACAGATTCAGATTTTCAATTTTGTTTTCAATTGTATAAAGCTTTATGATTTAGTCCTTCTTCTTAAATGATTTTTATTATTTTTTAAGCTTCCACTATGATATTACTCAGATTACTAGTGTTATGATAGACAATGGGTTGACTTGGGATTACTTGTGACTGCAAGTACCGTGTCTCATCCAGGGTATAGATTTGGGTTGTGACATATTGATAACTGCAGAAAGGTCATAACAGTGCACTTTATTAGAAGAGAAAATATGATTCATGGCAATTCTACTACTGGTGTCATTGTTCACAGACTGTGAGCATAATCCATGAATAGAAATACAAGGAGAAGAATTAGAAATACAGCAGAAGAATTAGAATTTTGTAGGACTTGAGAGCACATGATATAGAGGCCATCCTCCACTTCAGCAATCTCCAAAGGCCTCTTCATTGAAGGGGCCTATAGAAGGCACAAGGCTTCAGTAAAGCAGGTGATACCTTTGAGATTAAGAGTTAAACAATGCATAGAAATAAGATTGTATTTGAAAGAAGGGATATAAAGAACTTTATGCAAAATAATATCAGGTGTCAAGACCACACTACCTATCTCAGTCACCCTAACTTTGTAACCATTTGGAAGGCTGACTAGGAAAGCATAAGGAAGGTGTCTGATGTTCGTTAAAAGAGTTCTATTAAAGGTTATATGGTTTGTAGCACCTTAATATATGATCCATATTTCTGCTATTATATTTGAATATCTACATGACAGTTTACCAAAATCAACAGAAGAAATGTTACTAGAGTAAGTCAAAATACCTGCAAAGTTTACAATACCATTGACAATGTTGTTCGGGGACTCTCCTGGATTCTCAGCTAGAAATTGTTGTAGTATACTCATCAATTGTCTATATTTCTCCTTTGATATGTTGATACTTTGTTTTTATTCTCTGTGAACTATTTCATTTCCCCCAATAGACAACATATCATCAGAAGGGCCTTGAACAAGTGCCACTTTCTTCCTTTTTCAATCAGAGTTGCTCTTATGAAACCTGAAATTTTGATTGTGATAATTTGTGTTTGAAAAGTTTTGAGAGCTTGATGGATAACCATGAATCTTAAAACATCTATCCTTTGTGTGTGCTGGCTTATTGCAATAGTCACATATGACATTATATCTATTGTTATGTGTACACTGACCATTTTGTGGAGATTAATTTGTTCTATAACCACCTTCACCATTTCCATTTCCATTTGTATTTCCACCATTACCTTCAGGTGAGGGTAATTACCTCTAGAGTTGTTGTCACCATTGTTTCCTCCAGAACTGGAGGCATTGGCACTTAAGGATGCTGAGCCAATCCCTATATAATTACCAGGCCTAATCTCTCTCTGTCAATCATCCTAAATAAGCAGTGAGAAGGCTTGTGCTAGAGATAGCAGTGCATTCATCATTAGGATACTACCCCTGACTACAGTGTACACCTCATTTAATCCCATCAGAAATTGTATAAGTCTCATATCCTACTCTTCATTATGTAAGTTCTCCTTAGCACCATAAGTGTAGGAACAATTGTATTGAGTTTTTGTTTTCAAGGTGTTGAGCTTTTTTCAGAGCTTTTTCATCTTGGTATAATAGCTAGTAATGTCTAGAATCCTTTGTGATAGGTCACTTATTTCCTTATGAATTTGATATAACTTCGCATCATTGGTATGGTCATATCTATCTTCTAGTTCACTTATTTCCTTATGAATTTGATATAACTTCGCATCATTGGTATGGTCATATCTATCTTCTAGTTCACTTATTTCTTTATGAATTTGATATAACTTCGCATTATTGGTATGGTCATATCTATCTTCTAGTTCTTTCCAAAGTTTAGCTGCATCCTTCACACATTCAACACTTTCAGCAATCTCCTTGGCTAGGGATTTTAAGATCCATGATGTGACTATATTATTCACATCTTTCCCACAATCGAAGATCTGGAGAGCGTTCAGCTGGCCTTCTACACTGTTATCTGATGAAACTGAGTTTGTTCTTCATAGATAAGAAGCACAACACACCTCTCCTCCGAGATCTATATCTAGTTCCATCAGAGGGAGCTGGCACAAGCAGAGCACCGGGATTATCAGACGGCTATATGTACAGTGAACTAGATGGATCTATGGAAACCCGATCTTCTCTTTTAACAGTATCCATTGATTCAATCGTAAATCAAAGTATCAAAGGAAAACCTCAAAAGGAAAGTAAGTGCAAAACTTCACAAAATCACAAATCCAATAAACAAGTATGAAAAATCATAAATCAAATCAGGAAATGCATTAAGGAAATCGAGCTAAATAAGTTCCAATTTTAGTGAAAAATGAGGCAGAGAAAACCAAAAAGATCAAGAAGAATTGTGTAACTCATAGATCTGAATTTGTATGTAAAAAAATTGAAGTTACCTTCAAACAATAATTGATTCATGAAATGGGGGTGCAAATTCGTAACCTCGCTCCGATACCATATCAAGCTTGAAAATGGAGATAATATAGGGTGTTAAACCCTCATCCAATTGGAATCATCATGTAGAGAGAATTGAGTGATATCATTTTGTGAAAGTGAAAGCTAACCTCATTTCACTGTATGCAGGGCACCTTATAGGAAAACAGAATGTAAGAGGAAAATTGTCAAAATGAAACTAACTAATCCTAACCACTTGCACAACTGGACACAACTGACAGCTAACTAATTAATTAGTGGAGCTAAGTAGTAACTAACTCTAACAAACTCAAAGTGATACATAATGGTGCACATGTACAACTGGTATAACTATAACAATATAAATACACATTTCAATATAACTTTAGATGACAAATACTTGATTCCATTATCTTGTCAAGATTCGTGTTAAAATCTTATGGCTTCCTATGACATGTGTATGTGTGTGTATAAAATTGATCTAAAATCATTTTCATCCCCTCTTCTTAGCTCAACAAGAATGCATTGTATCCCATGCATTTCGTGTCATGTTGAAAGATATAACAAGGGATGAACGTCTTGTAACACTCTTCATTTTACCTCTACTTCCAAGTAAATGCTTAGAAAATTTCGCATGTCAGTAAGCCAAAAAAAGTCAAGGGTATCCCTATTTGGTTCAAGTTAAGTAAAACCTAATTCATCCCGATTTCATGCTCATAAAATACTCTAAATTTTTTGAATGTGTTCTATTTGACTAAGAGATGAATTATGAGTTGTATGACTATATGTTTGGTTCAAGCTATCTCCCTGTTTTTATGTCCCAGAATATTTTTTTTTTAATTTTATATTTAATTTAATTTTATTTATTCATTTTTAAAAATGTAACGTGTATGCAGACTTGTAAGGAAACAATAAAGTAATTAAATGTTGGACCCGTTGTAGGGTAGCTACTCATATTTAAAACATAGATTATTCTATGCATAACTATTGCATTTTGAATTTCTGCATTTTCTTAATATATATATATAAAGTTAAAATCTATATTATAAGCCTTTGAATGTAAGAACAACTTTGATGAGCATACAACTTAAAGACCATTTTACCGTGAAATCCATTTGGATATGATTATATGCTTGTGCGCTCGAAAATTGTATTTTATATAACTTACACTAAAGTGTAATAACTTTTATTTTTTATAAGCTCCTTTGGAATAAATATGGGTATCCAGAATCATTTAATTAGTTTATATTGAATGGTCTTGTAATAGAATGTCTATACTTGTTATTTAAATCTCATATATCTAATCTTATTTGCTAATTAATTTCTCAGTTTTTTGTGTACATGGTGCGGCCGAGTCTTTTAGATTCAACTTCCAGCATATCTTGGATAGGGAAAGGCCCCAACATTATATTATCATCAGAAATCAGTCCATTCATAGCTTGACAATGAAAGTGGAAACCATTCAGAGTTATTCGGGGCAAAGCCCCTACACTCTTTTTACTTTACTACCTTAATTATTTATTTTATGCATTTTATGTATTGCTAACGTTTTATTTAAAGCTAGATGAATCCTGAATAGATAAAATTTTAGTTGCTAGAATGAATCCCTTTCTTTATATTAATGGTCGTCTGTTTTACCTCAAATAAATTACGTTTTTTCCTTTGCGCTCATAAGTAATTGATTTGTCTTATTTTTTATTATTAGATTTCGTTCCTAGGCCAAAACATTTTTAATCACTGTCAGGTATACTTATTCCTTCAAAAATTTTAATCTTATAAGAGAAGTGTTTTACTCCAAAAGTTATCTTTTCAGGTTGAAGGACTCACGTGATGTTTTTTTTCTATTCGGCATAGATTTTTAAAGTAAAAGCTTTGATGAAATATTTTTGTTATAGATGAATCAAACACTTGTTGCTAATTAGCTTAATTTTTTTTATATCTTTGAAGTATAAACAATGTTTTCACCAACGGATTGAGAAGTTGGATTATATACATAATTCAAAATCTTGATAAGTCGTATATATTTAAGGAGTTATCCCTTTCCTAAATCAACTAAATTATGAGTTAATTCAGAAATTGAGTTAACAACTAATTGAAGTGATAATATATTTATGTTTATCTTTCAAAAAAAATTATTTTAAAGTTCGTCGGTTAATCACATTTACAGATTTTTTGAAGTGTTTAACACCTTCTTTGGAAAGTAACTGAAAATAAACTCTGATTTTAAACAAGGGCCTGCTTAGAGCTTTGTAATTGAATTTGGATGTAATTACACAGTTTGACATATTTATTTGACCAGGTAATTACATGATTAGTAGGAAATTGGATATAATTAGGAGGGAGTAACTACACTTTCCAATTTTCTGGGGAGGAGAGTGGTAAAAATTGCAGGTAATTACATGTTGTAATTAAAAGGTCACTTTTTAATTTCTTTGTTTTAGTTTATCTTAATTTATTTTTTAAATTTTTTTATTATTTTCACTTACTTTTTCAAATATTTTTTATTTTGTATTATTTATCTTTTATTTACTTTCTTCTGATTTCCCAACCCTACTTCTTGTGATTCCATGTAATTTTTTGTATTTTTTATTTTAATTTTTAATTTTTCTTATTTAACATAAATGTATTAGTATTCTAATTTTTTAATTAAAATATAATTTCATTGTTGAATGAAATTATAAAATATGCTATTCTAATTTTTAAATTATATCTTCTTAAGTTATATTGCAACTTATTTTAAGTTATGTTTGAATTTGACATAAGAGTATGATATTAATTTATTGTCACGCCTCGCCTTGTAAGGCATGACTGGCACCTGGTGCCATACTGGGATTTGAACTGACCTGACTGGGCTTATGCACTTCTGGTGCACGTCGGCTCTTAAATTCAAGAAAACGACGAGCTATATCTCGGCTGTAAACATAGCCTCCGGCAGACAAGGGTGAATAGCTACCTGTAAAAAGAAAATAGGTGACCATTAACATGCAGTAAAGGGGATCCTATGCGGCCCGATAAGACCACCATGTTGTTTAGTTATGTAATAATGAACACAGGCATTCAGAACTATGCTATGACCGATAAGGCCGCTAACTAATAGTTAAACCAGGACCCACACGACCATCAAGCAAAAGAAAAACATACATAGGCCCCACATGGTCAACAAAAAAAACTGAATATTGGAGACCTGTAGCCTGCAAGCCTCTAAGAGTGGAATAATGGTCGGGACAGGGCCCCGACCTAGTCGTAAACTGTACAATCAAAAGAACAAACCTTCTAACTAACAACTCCAAGGAAAAAGGAACTGATTAGACTGCTAACTCGAATGATGACTAGGGAGGCCCTGAACTGCATCTAACTGTACCTACAGGCAAGTAACGCAATGCCCCAAGGATGGGCGTCAGTACAATATGTAATGAATATGTAAGGTAGTACATGAAAATGACTGAATAATACTGATGATGAAACTGAAACAATTCAATAGGAGGTATAGAGAGTTAACCTGAATAACCTTATAACCTGTTGTACAACTAACAATAAATAGTGCAAACAAGAACCCTACCTGACCCCCATAAGCCGGAAGGTACAAACAGCACAGAATAACCCGCTCAGGCCCTCCATAAGCCCTGGTGAGTTCACTTCAATCTATATACCCCTAACAAGGTCAAAAAGAGTCAACAGGTAACTATAGCCAACCTACCGGTCCCAGGGTCTGCAACTGAGCATGCTTGGCTCCTAATTTGTAGCTATGTCTGAGTTCGGTGGACTCCTGATAACTGCACCCTGGGCACCAAGCTCGATGAGGGTCAGTGATGCCGGTATGGCATAAAAATAATAGTCCAGCAATGGAATGGACTGTAATATGGCCCTTAGGCCTCTACATCATCCCTTGGGATGGCATATCGCTCCTTGGAGCAACATCATATAGCCCTGTAGGCGACAACACAATTAGTAACCCTGGGGTTGGTCACGGAAGGCTACACAGGGTAGGGTCAATCCCAATCTGAACAGACAACACTAATCTCAGACTGATAATAGCATCTAACCACAACAATAATGCTTATGGTGTTCTCACAGGAGTCTAGGTCGCATTACAACACGACAAGAATAACTTGCCTAAGGAATTTGCCTTAACATACCTCGAATGCTGATTTATGATTTAACTGGTGAGGTTTAACTTGCAAACGACAGTTCTTTCCAGCTGTAACCTCTATGCTGAGAGAACAGAACTAATTTCAATACTAAACTTGGAAAATATAGATTACTTTTGATAATAGAATTAACTATTATCCAACTTCGAATAACTCGGCCGAAAATCTATAAGTTCTCGAGATTTCAGAAGGGAGAAATGCTTACCTAATGCCTGTGACTGAGTAGGAATCAATTTGGAGCAATTCTAACAACTTTTACTCAGCGGGGTTCCGGTTTGCCGAGTGAATATTTGAGAAACAACTCCATAGTAATGCTTGTAGTCCTAGAACTCGTTAACCAATTTGCATTTAGATGGCATTTGGTAGCATAATCAGATGAAAATTTAATGAATCCATCGTGTTTTCTTTAACTTGGCCGAATATATCACTTGGAAAATGATTCAAATTGAAGGAGGGGTCTATATATATACTTGAGGCCGGTGGCAGGGGGCGCCCTGCGCCAGCCAAGGTGCCAGCATGCCCCCGCGCCGCTCTGGCCAGTGCAATGTCGGCTGGCGAGTCGCGCTGGCCCCTTGCAGCCTAGCCTCGCCCGACCCTGCTCTAGAGGCTTTTTCCATATGCATCAAGCTCTTCTTACCCGTCACAAATTCACATGTACACCTACTAGCCAATAACATTTTACGGGGTGTAACAACCTCCCTCTTAGGAACATTTGTCCTCGAATGTCATCCTCAGGCTTAAAGGAGTTAACTCTATTAACCAAGATTTAGAAAAATTTTGGCAGAGTCTCCTCTGTATTATTGACTATCCAAAAAACTTGAGATGCAGAAAAATACAACATAGGCACCTCGTAGGACGCTATAAACAGCTATTTCACCATAAAGAGGTAGCCAGCTAAACAATATTGATAACATAAGCAATAAAATAGCAGCTGAATAATAACATCACCTTAGCTATATAATCTAAATCAATCCTGGAACAAGTGAGGATATCTAGACCTCATGTCATCCTCATCTTCTCAAGTCATCTCTTCTTTATTCCTGTTCCTCCATAATACTTTAACTGAGGCTACATCTTTATTCCTTAACCTATGAACTTGCCGATCTATTATGGCCACTGGAACCTCTTCGTAGGTTAACTCCTCAGTAACTTGAACGTCCTCAACTGGCACAACTCAGTATGGGTCCCCTATACACTTCCACAACATTGACATGTGAAAGACTGGGTGGACAGCTTCTAGTTCCGGTGGTAGTTCTAGCTCATATGTCGCTCGGCCTATTCTCTGGAGGATCTGATACGGGCCAATAAATCTAGGGATAAGCTTTCCCTCCATACCAAACCTCATCACGCCCTTCATGGAGAAACATTGAGAAATACCCAATCATCAACCTCAAATTCCAAGTCTCTACGCCATACATCAGAATAAGACTTCTGGAGACTTTGGGTTGTTAACAAGCGCTCTCTGATAAGTTTTACTTTCTCTTCTGATTATTGAATCATATCAGGTCCAACTAACTCTAACTCCCTTAACTCGAACCATCCGATAGGGGACCTGCATTTTCGCCTGTACAAGGCCTCATAAGGCGCCATATGAATTATAGAGTGATAACTGGTATTGTATGCAAATTTGATAAGGGGTAAATGCTCGTCCCAACTTCCTCCAAAATCTAGCACACATGCCTGTAATATATCTTCAAACGTCTAAATTATGCGTTCTGCCTGACCTTCTCTCTGAGGATTGAATGTTGTACTTAGATTAACCTGCGTCCCCAATCCTTTTTGGAAAGACTACCAGAATCTAACTGTAAATTATGCCCCTCTGTCAGAAATGATAGAGGCAGGGATACCATGTAGTTGGACTGTCTCTTTAATATACAACTCAGCATAATCTTCGGTAGAGAAGATAGTCCTGACAAGTAAGAAATGAGCTTACTTTGTTAATCTGTCGACAATAATCCAAATAGAATCAAATCTATGCCTGGTACGGGGTAATCCTGTCACAAAGTCCATGTTGATTACTTCCCACTTCCATATAGGCACTGCTATGTCCTGAGTTAATCTCTCGGGTTTCTGATGTTTGGCTTTTACCTGCTGACAGTTAGGAAGTTGTGCTACAAGTTCTGCTATACCCTTTTTCATTCCAGGCGACTAATATATTCCCTTTATGTCATGATACATCTTTGTCAAACCTGAGTGAATAGAATAATGAGAGTAACGTACCTCTGCCATAATCTGCTGACGAAGTCCTGCCGCATCTGGAGCGTAGAGGCGACCTCTAAATCTCAAGACCCCGTCTTCTGTCAATTCGAATGTCGTTAACTCACCTTGTTGAACCTTATCTCTGATATGTACCAGGTTAGGATCCTCATACTGACTCTCTTTTACCTCCATAATTAGGGATGATACTGCGGTATTCTAAATCACGGCCCTATTATCCTCTAAGTCTACAATCCGGACAGCTAAGCTGGTTAATCAGTGCAATTCTCGAGCCATTTCCCATTGTTCTGGCCTCAAATATGCCAAGCTTCCCATAAATGTTTGGCTAAGTGCATTTTCTACAATATTGGCCATCCCTGGTGATATAAAATGTTTACGTCGTAGTCTTTAAGTAATTATAGCCAACGACACTGCCGCAGATTCAACTCTTTCTGTGTGAAGATATATTGGAGGCTCTTGTGATCACTAAAGATATCCACGTGTACCCCATACAGGTAATGCCTCCATATTTTCAAAGCATGAACTACTGCAGCTAACTCCAGGTCATGGGTGGGATAATTCTTTTCATGCTTCCTGAGCTACCTTGAAGCATA
The DNA here is from genome assembly GCA_035772735.1 of Datura wrightii. Lineage (NCBI taxonomy): Eukaryota > Viridiplantae > Streptophyta > Magnoliopsida > Solanales > Solanaceae > Datura > Datura wrightii. Next base: position 112,519,517 of record JASDFA010000019.1, read on the forward strand.
AGCAATCACCTTACCGTGCTGCATCAGGACGCATCCTAACCCAATGCCTGAAGCGTCACAATATACGGCATAACCCTCTTAACCTTCTGGCAAAGTTAAAACTGGTGCCAACGTTAATATGTTCTTCAACTCCTGAATGCTCCGCTTGCAGGCCTCAGTCCACTGAAATTTGGCTTCTTTTTGAGTCAATTTAATCAAGGGCGCTAACATAGTAGAAAATCCTTCCACAAACCTCCGATAATACCCGACTAATCTCAAGAAATTGTGAACTTCTATTGGTGTTGTAGGTCTAGGCCATGTCTTTACCACCTCAATTTTCTACAAATGAACCTGAATACTAGCCTCTGATACAATATGGCCCAGGAAGGCCACGGAATTCAGCCAGAACTCACATTTAGAAAATTTTGCATACAACTGGCGATCTCTGAGAGTCTAAAGTACAGTTCGCAAATGATTTTTATGTTCTACTCATGAACAGGAATACACTAGGATGTCATCGATAAATACTATCATAAACAGATCTAAATACGGCTTGAAGACATTGTTCATTAGATCCATGAACACCGTTGGGGCATTTGTCAACACGAAGGACATGACTAGGAATTCAAAATGACCATACTTGATCCCGAAAGCTGTCTTCGGGATATCTTTCTCCCGAACCCATACCCGGTGATATCCCAACCTTAAGGCAACCTTGGAGAAATACTTCACCCCTTGTAACTGATCAAAAAAATCATCTATCCTGGGAAGTGGGTATTTATTCTTAATGGTAACTTTATTTAACTACCGGTAGTCTATACACATGTAGAGAGAGCCATCTCTCTTTCTTAAAAAAAACTGGCGCACCCCACGGTGATGTACCCAGCCTAATTAAGCCCTTATCTAAAGATCTTTCAACTGTTCCTTTACTTCTCTCAATTCAGCCAGAGCCATTCGGTACGGCGAGATGGATATAGGTTGAGTACCTGGTAGTAAGTCGATGGAGAAATCAGTTTCCCGTTCTGGGGGAATACCAGGAAGTTCGCTTGGAAACACGTCTGAAAATTCATTAACCACTGGAATGGACTGTAGAGTCGGGGATTATGCTTGCATATCCTAAACCCTGACAATATGATATATACAACCCTTTTCTCTTAACTTTCTCGCCAGAAGATAGGATATGAACCTACCTTTTGGCATAGCTGCACTACCCTTCCACTCTCGCACTACCTCCCCTGGAAAGTGGAACTGAACTGTCTTGGTCCAACACTCTACATTGGCATAGCATGGCGCTAGCCAATCCATGCCCATAATTGTATCAAAATCGATCATTTCCAACTCCACTAAATCTGCTAAAGTCTGGCGACCAACAACTTCTACTGTGCATCCCTCATAGATCCTTTTAGCTATAATAAAATCACCGACAGGCGTAGACATTAAAAAAGGTCGCTGGAGCAATTCTAGCATTATACCAAACTTCCGGACTACTAATGGGGTAACATAGGACAAAGTGGAACCTGGGTCTATCAATGCATAAAATGAGTGAGAGAAAATATTCAACATACCTATCACAACATCTGGCGACGACTCTGACTCCTGTCGCCCCGGTAAAGCATAAGTGCGATCTGGACCGCTGCTTGAACTGGATGCCCCTAACCTGCCTCGGCCTTTACCAGCTGAAACTGAAGGCCTGCACCCTGGTGAAGGTGTTGGGGCATGTGACCCTGCTGAAGATCTGCCTTGTTGGTCCCGATCACCCTGACCTCTAATTGGACAATCCCTTATCATATGACCCTCTTGTCCACAAGTGTAACAAGCCCCTAACCTGTCATAGTCCTTCAGAAAGTCATCTCAGTAGATTTAGTAGTGTTATACATGAAAGATTTTGATGCTATCTTTGGCATGGATTGGTTGCATGCATGTTATGCCTTAGTGAATTGTAGAACCCATGCAGTAGCATTCTTGTTTCAAGGTGAGCCAATCCTACAGTGGAAGGGTAGTTCAGCTGTGCCTGTAGGTCACTTTATTTTCTACCTTAAGGAAAGAAAGATGATTTCTAAGGGTTTTGCTTACCATATAGTTTGGGTTAAAGATGTTACGTCCAAGACCCTAACTCTCCAGTCAGTTCCTGCAGTGTGTGAGTATCTGGAGGTATTCCCAAACGATTTACCCAGAGTTCCTCCCTAGCGAGAGATTGACTTTGGTATTGACCTTCTTTTCGATACGTAGCCTATATCCATTCCTCCTTATAGGATGGATGTAGCTGAGCTAAAGGAGTTGAAAGAGCAATTGAAGAATCTCCTTGACAAGGGTTTCATCAGACCTAGAAAATCCCCGTAGGTTGCACCAGTTCTCTTTATTCAAAAGAAGGATGGTTCTCTTCATATGTGCATTGACTATCGATCGTTGAACAAGGTTACCATCAAGAATAAGTATCCTCTTCCTAGAATTGATGATTTGTTTGACCAATTTTAAGGTGCTAAATTCTTCTCAAAGATAGATCTTAGGTCCGGTTATCACCAGCTCAGAGTAAGAGAGAGTGACATCTAACGACAGCCTTCAGGACTCGGTATGGTTACTATGAGTTTGTAGTTATGTCTTTTGGACTAACGAATACTCCTGTAGATTTTATGGATTTGATGAATAGGGTGTTCAAGTCATATTTAGATATGTTCGTGATTGTCTTCATAGATGACATTCTCATATACTCTAGGAGCAAGGAGGAGCATGTCGCTCACTTGAGGATTGTGCTACAGACTCTCAAGGATCGCCATCTGTTTGCTAAATTCGGCAAGTGTGAGTTTTTGTTAGACTCAGTAGCATTTTTGGTTCATGTGGTGTCAAGTGATGGTGTACAAGTGGACTCTCAAAAGATAGAAGTTGTGAAGAATTGGCCTAGATCAGTTCATCCTTCGGATATCAGGATTTTCTTGGGTTTGGCTGGTTACTAAAGAAGGTTTGTTGAGGGATTTTCGTCCATTGTAGCTCTGTTGACTAATTTGATCCAGAAGAAAGTCAAATTACAGTGGTCGAATACATGTGAGAAGAGTTTTCAAGAGTTAAAGACTCAACACACTTCAGCCCCAGTATTGACCCTACCCGAGGGCACAGATGGATTTTCGGCACATTGTGATTCCTCTAGGGTTGGACCTGGTTGTGTGTTGATCTATCATGAAAAATTCATTGCGTATGCCTCTAGATGACTCAAGACTCACGAGAAGAATTATCCAACGAATGACCTAGAATTGGCAGCAGTAGTGTTCGCATTGAAGATTCATAGACACTACTTGTATGGGGTGCATGTAAATGTGTTCACGGACCATAAGAGTCTTCAGTATGTGTTTTCCTAGAAGGATCTAAATTTGTGAAAAAAGAGGTGGCTAGAGCTTCTCAAGGATTATTACATGAGTGTCCTTTATCATCTGGGCAAGGCCAACGTAGTGGTGGATGCTCTAAGTAGGATATCCATGGAGAGTGATTCTCATATGGAAGATGGCAGGAAAGAGTAGGTGAAGTATGTGCACCAGCTTGCGCGATTAGGAGTTCATCTTGTTGACTTGATGGATGGTGTTGTTGTTGTTTAGAATGGTTTAGAATCCTCTTTGGTGACTGAAGTCAAGTCTCGACAAGATGAGGATCTGATCTTGGTAAAGTTGAAGGAAGTAGTTCAGAATTAGAAGGTAGAGGTCTTCTCCCAAGGGGGATATGGTGTGCTTCGATATTAGGGTCATTTGTATGTTTCAGATGTTGACGACTTGAGAGATAAGATGTTGAGTGAGGCTCATGGTTCCCGATACTCTATCCATCCTGGTGCCACCAAGATGTATCATGACCTATGGGAAGTCTATTGGGGGAATAACATGAAAAAGGACATTGGGCAATTTGTGGCTACGTGCCCAAATTGTCAACAAGTGAAAGTGGATCATCAAAGACTAGGAGGTGTGCTACAAGATATCAGTATACCCACTTGGAAGTGGGAATAGATCTATATGGACTTCATCATAGGGTTGCCTCGTACACATCGATAGTATGACTCGATTTGGGAGGTTGTGGATAGGTTGATGAAAGTAGCTCATTTTCTACTGGTCAAAACTACAACTCAGCAAAGGATTATGCTAAATGTACATTGTATATTATGGAGTTAGTTTGGTTGTAGGGTGTTCCCTTGTCCATTATATCAGATTGAGGTACCAGTTTACCTCAAATTTTGAAAGTCATTTCAGATGGGGCTTGGTACTTAGGTCATGCTTAGCACAACTTTTCACCCGCAGATGGATGGTCAGGCCAAGCTGACTATTCACACTCTTGAGGATATGTTGAGAGCATGTGTAATTGATTTCAAAGGTAGTTGGAATGACCATTTACCTCTTATTGAGTTTGCTTACAACAACAGTTATCACTCCAATATTTTGATGGCTCCATTTGAGGCTCTTTATGGGCAGAGATGTAGATCGCCTATTGATTGGTTTGAAGTAGGTGAAGCTTCACTGATAGAGCCAGATTCAGTTCATAAGGCTATGGAGAAAGTTCAGCTTATAAGAAAAGGCTGAAAACAGCTTAGAGTCATCAAATGCCCTACGCGAATGTGAGGAGGAGAGAACTTAAATTTGAAGTTAATGATTGAGTGTTTATAAAGGTGTCAAAGGGAGTAATGAGGTTTGGAAAGAAAGAGAAGCTTAATCCTCGATATGTTGGCATGTACAATATTGTGAAACGTGTTGGCAAGGTGGCCTATGAGTTGGAATTGCTCAGAGTTGTCTTCAATATATCCAATTTTCCATATTTCGCTCTTGAAGAAGTAGATTGCTGACCCAACTTTGGTTGTTCCGATGGAGAGCGTAGGTGTGAAGGATAGCCTTAGCTATGAGGAGGTACCAGTTGAAATTCTTGATCGCCAGGTTTGAAAGTTGGGAACAAAAAGGTAGCATCAGTAAAGGTTTTGTAGAGGAATCAACATGTTGAGGGAGCTACGTGGGAATCTGAAGCTGATATGATGGCTAAATACCCGCATTTTTCCCTCCCAGCTAAGTTCTAGCTTGAGGTATCAGTTTCCTCCTTAGTATTCTATTTAGTTTCAAGTTCATGTATTCCAGTTTCTTTCATGAAAATGCATGTATGTGTGATTCATGAATTTAGTTCAATCATGTATTTCTGTTCAAAGTCAGTCACTCTATCAGTTTTCAGCTTCAGATGTTCAGTATTTTGGATGACAGCTCCATTCCCCATCTTTTCAGTATGTTTATCCATATTCGAGGACGAATGTTCCCAAGGGAGAGATATTGTAATACCCTGAAAGTTCCTAAGATCAAATTCGAGTTTCAAGTGGAGAAAGCAAGAAAATATTTTCCAAGTCACAGGAGAGTCATCTAATGACCCGTGAGGAGACTTCACGAGTCGTGAAGTGACTCGTGAAGTGGAGGTTGATTGGAGGGAAGTCGTGTCCAGGGGGTGACCACAAGTAGCAGTCACAAGTCATGGAGTACCTCACGATTCTTGAAGTTGGTCATGACCAGGAGGCTGAGTTGGAGACTTGATTTTTCCATAAGACTTCACAGATTGGACTCACAAGTCGTTCAGTACCACACGAGTCGTGAGGTCACTAGTGAGGACTAGCTGTGTCAAAATTTCCTGCATTTTTGTAAGGGTGTTTTCATAATTTTTAAGCTCCTAGATCCTAAACTATGTCTTTTTAAACTCTGTTAGGAGGGTTTTAAGAGTGCTTAACCTTTCCTAAGCCATTCTATTCCATACATGCAAGATTAGAGTGCTCCATTAGAGATCAAGCTTGAGAATTCACTTAGTTCTTCCCCAAATATATTGGGCATTCAAGAAAGGGTGCGAAATCAGATTTACCCAGGTATTTAGGTTGTGAATGGGAGTTTCTCTTCACTCTCATGCCCAAATCCCTTCACAATTCATGAATTCAAGTGTATGGTCCCATGGGGTTCTAACCCAATCCATGAAATTCTCTATGTTTCAATCATGGGTCAATTCTCTTCATGTCTCTAATGATGTTTTAATATTCATGGGCATGTTTTATAATTATTTTTATTATAATTTATGATTTCAAAGTTTTAAAAATATGATGTGCAATTGTGCAAGTTGCATGAAAAGTTGAGATTATGATCTATATTTTCAAGTATGATGAGATGTCTAGTATGAAATTATGATTATGATTTACCTATGCATGTATTCATAATATTAACTATCAAGTCTATTTCAAACATGTTTATGTTTAGGCAAGGCCACATGATCTAAGTATGTTTCATGATTTAGTTAAATTTCATGATATTAGCTTACCATATGGTTTTGAAATCTAGACTCAAACTTTTCAGCTTGTGGTATATTTTGAGCCAAGGCTCCTTATATTCAAATTTCAGACTATGTATGTAATTTCATGATCAGCTTTGTAGAAACACGATGGTTCATCTTCGTTGAAAAATGATGAAGAGAATATACATATTTTGGGAGTAGTGTCTAGCACCAAGTAGGCTAGGGGTTCAGGTAAACCCCGAGCCTCAAAACTACGCACCAACATAGGTTTATTCAAATTCATTGGGACCTCCCTTGTGAGCTTTCCCTACCCCCAAGAGGCCTTCATCTTGATATCGATATCATGGTTGCGCCCTTAGTCCTGGCAAGGCTTTGGATGGCTCTACCCACTTGAGTGTAATAGTTGGGATTATGTAAGCTCTATCGTGATTATGTCGGTTACATGAGAGGCTTCCATTGTTCCTCATGATTTCAGTTATGCATGTTTATTAGTTATGATATGATGTTTTCTACAGGTATGACCCACTGTTAAGTTTATTAGTTTTACTTATGAATATCATTCTCAGCTATGAGTCATTCATTTCAGCTATGAAGTTCAGTTATGTTTACTCATGTTTTCAAGATATCAATATGCAGTCCTTACTCTCATAATTTTATAATGATATGATTTATGTTATGCACATTTCCTATTATATTTACATAACCTGTTTTACTTACCTTGTATACTCGGTACATTCCAAGTACTGACCACATACTCTATGTTATATCATTTAATGATACAGGCTCAGATGCTCATATTCAGCCCCGTCGCTAGCCAGTCTCCCAAGCTTGTTCAGTGCTTCAATTGGTGAGTCCTCATCCTTCGAGGACCTTTAGTTAGCTTTTTCATTACCATCTTTCAGTTTCAGACTTTTAGTGAGCTTGTTGGGGTGTTTCCCATCAGTTCGTCAGTATGTTAGAGGCTTTCCAGGCTTTGTGTTGTATTCAGCCTTGGATATAGAGTTTTGATATTCCATTGTTCAGATGATATAATGTTCAGAATTTCACTTTTTCAAAACTCAGTTATCCATTTTTAATTATGTTGAGACTTAATTATCATGTTCATACCATGAGTCGACTTGGAGCCATTCATGGTTCTAAATTCCATGTCTTGATCCGGGCCTATGTTCGGGTCATGAAAAATATATATATCAATTATTTTTTATAATATTAGCTATATATATATATATAACAATCAGTATATTTTTCAGAGATAATATGTATCTTAGATACCTCATTTAATATCATTTATAAAGACATATATTTGTCAAATATTAATTTTTATTAATCACCTTTTATTTTAAAAATTTAATTTAACTGTTTAATTACACTTGTGCAACCAAACAGTGCGCTTGTAATTATGTTGTAATTACATCATGGCAAATAAATGGGTCATTGTAATTATTATACTGAGTAACTACTAATTCAATTTCAATTACACAGTGGGCTTTCCAAACAAACTCTAAAGGTTTTTTCAAGAAATATCTTTTAAAACGATTTTCTAATTTCCATAATAATTAGGTGGTGACTCTATTTTTACAATAAAAATGTCAAGTTGTGGGATATTTTTTGACGCATGTTTGAAAACTAATCATAATAATATCCACATTTCATGCCTTTCATCAATAGTGTTTTAAATCTTTATACATCTTTGTGGATCCTGGATGCACAAAATATTTAGAACTACACACTTTCATCATTAATTCCATTGACATAAGAAACACATAAATGTCGTTGCATTCTCTAGATGTAGTCAATTGCATCTATAGAGGATGAAGTGTACTCACTATTTTACATTTCATCCCTTAGTTTCATTAAGATCTCATTTTTAAATTGCTTGGATTTTATCATCTCTATTTAATATCAGATCGTGCTTGAGTAATTCCAACTAACTCTCCATCATCGATTTTATCTAACCAGACTCCAAGGATAGTTAGTCTTCAGAGTTCTTTTCTTACTGCATTTTCTAGGGTCGGAGTTACGCTTAGCTACTCATAGACTTATGACTAAAGGTATTAGCTTCAATATTAGCCTTACCGGGATAACAAAGATATTTAAGTCATGATCTTTGAACAACCCTAACCATCTTCTCTATATGAGATCTAATGCCTGCTGCTTGAAAATATACTGCAAGATCTTGTGATCAGTGAAGACATCATAGTTCTTGACATATGTATAATGACACAAAATTTTTAGTGTAAAAACCGCAACAACAAACTCCAAATCATGAGTTAGATAATTCTTCTCATGATACTTCAACTGGAATGAAGCATAGGCAATTACCTTACTGTTTTTCATAAACGCACATCTCAATCCATCTTTTGAAGCATCACAAAAAATTACAAAATTGATAAATCATGAAGGGGGAATAAAAATAAGAGTCGAAGTACACTTCACTTTCAACTTTTGAAAACTCTTTTCACACACCTCAAACCACCGGAATGTAGAAATCTTTAAGTTAATTTCATGACTAGTGCCTCTATAGTTAAGAACCCTTCCACAAACTTTTTGATAGTAGCCGATCAATTCTAAGAAGATATGAGTTTTAGTAGCACTTGTGGTCCTTGTCCAACTCTCAACTATTTAAATCTTCTAAAGGTCAACTTTAATACCATCACGAGACACCACATGACCCAAGAATGCCACAGAGTTGAGCCAGATCTCACATTTAATTTTTTTTACATAAAGCCTATTTTCCCCAAGCATTTGTAAGGTTATCACCAAGTAATTTGCATGATCATCACAGCTCTTTGAGTAAATCAGAATATCATCAATAAAAACAATAATGAAACAATTGAGGAAAAAATTGAATGCGTGATTCATCAAGTTCATAAACGCAATTGGTGCATTACTTAGACCAATGGACATCACCAAAATTTCAAAATGATCATAATGGGTATAAAAAGTTAATTTTTGGTATCTCTTGCTATTTTATCTTCAGTTGATGATACCTTGACTGTAGTCAACTTTCGAGAAGTAACTAGCTCCCTAGAGTTGATTAAACATATCACTAATCCTAGGCGGATAATATTTATTCTTGGCGGTCACCTTATTGACTTGATGATAATAGATACACATTTTAAATGACCCATCCTTATTTTGGATAATTAGGACTGGATTACCCCAAGTTGAACTTCTAGGTCGAAAATAGTCCTTTATCCGATAATTTCTTTAATTTTCTTAATTCATCAGGAGCAATATGATAAGGCAATACATATTGGTTGAATATTAGGCTAAACATCAACTCTTAAATTAATGACTCTATGATATGGAATTTCCAAAAGTTCATCAGGGAACACTCTGGAAACTCATTCACCACAAGCATTGGTTCAAGTTTTAGCACTTTAGCCATAGCATCATCTACAAAAATTAAGCGGTATAAATACCTCTTTGGGATCCTCTTGTGAGCCTTAAGATATTATTTAAATCTACCTCGATTAATAGAAATGTCTCATTTTCATCATATAATAGGTTCACTGAGAAACTCAAATCTGACCATTTTAGATCAGCAATCCACAGTCCTATAGCACGAGGAAAGCCAGTCCAATCCATGATCCATTAAAGTCCATCATTTCAAGTTTGATTAGATCGATAGCGATTTTGCGCCCTTTGAACACCATAAGAAATTTCTATAAATATTAGAAGAAATAACAGGGACACCAATAGGGGTAGTCACAAAAAAAATTCTAACAATTATTTGGGCTCCACCCCAAAGTTCAGAGAAAAGTGTGGTGTCTCATATGAGAAATTTGATTCAACATTCATCAATGAATTGACAATGTAAATGCAAGCAGTAATAATACATCTGACCACAATATATGAGGCTTCAATAGCCTCCATACAAGCAGATTTATAGGGTTGATCTTGACCCCCATTATCGATATTTGCAACAACATTATTACCTCCTCCAGTACGACGGGCAGTATAAATAATGTTAGAATTACTAGTAGGTTAGTTCCTCACTGCAATGGGGGTTGTGGTAGTGTTTCTCTCATTGTAAGAATCAGCCATCTCTCTCTACAACTTCTGAATATCTCTCTTAATGTGCCCCTTGATGCCACAACAATGAAAGATGTACTATCATTATTAGACATAAATAGTGATGAATAAGATCTTTTAATATTTCGAGCATGTCTATTCTAGTTTTCATAACCCTGGCCTAGATTTCCAGAAGCAACATCAGTATTATATTTTAAGTAGGCATAAAAGATTCCTTTCGTTGCCCATCGCTAAAGGTTCTATTGAAATCTCCCCCGAACAGGGTTTTCTTATTTTGCTCCTTTGTTACTCTATCCTGATATTTGCAATTTCCTTATGGCTCGATAAAGCTAACCAATGAAGCAAATATGCAAGTTGGGTACATGAAAACAACAGTTGATATAGACTTAACATGTGACCAAAGTCATATATGAATCTCCTCAACTTCTGTATCTTTATAGGAATCATATAAGTAACACATCTGGCCAATCAAGTGAATTGCAGGCTATTTTTATAAACTAATATAGTGTTCTACCTAAGCTACTCAAACTAAGAGACCAAGTAAAATGATCCTCCTCTAATAGAAATATATCCATGAACTCTATTTCAAATTTCGCCTATGTAGGAGCAAGAGAATTAGTAGCTCTCACTCTCCTACACCTCGAACCAAGCCTGAGTTGTATCATTCAACTTATATGCAGCAAATTCCACAGCTTAAGAACCATGAGCTAACATAGCCCAAAGTGCCTTAAAGGTCTCACCCATAAAGGACTATGGATCATCTTCATCAATATATATAAATTGAAAATTTGACTCAAATCTACTATAGTACTTATGGGTACATAAAAATGTATTGAATCAATTTCTTAATGTGAATAATAGAACTTTAGCAGGTTTAAACTCAAGAAGTGCTTAAGCATTCATCCTCCACCTACCTCAGTGTTCCTAGGGTTGGCATGTTAATGTTGTTCTTCTATCAAGGTGGTAAGCATTTGAATAGTGCTCTGCATAGACCCAACGACACCAACACACCCAATAGGAACAACAGGAATAGCTGGAACTTATGGAAGCACTTGGTTCTCAGCATCTGTCATGATTCGAACATAGGCCCAGATCGAGATACGGGACAAAGAATACCGATAGGCCCCAAGTCGACCCATGGCATGAACATGAAAATTAGAATCAACATAAATAAATGCAAAAAGTCTAACATTTGAAATAGCGGAATTATGAATATCCAATAATATCTTAACAACAGAAAACATAATACTGATCCGAAGTTGAATACATGCTATGTCTAATAGGCCTCTATAACCTGACAAGCTGATGGAAAAAGACCCCAACTAACTCAGTACAAGACTAAAACTGAAAATACTGATACGAGCTTATAAAAAGGCCCTCGAATGATGAGGACTCACCAGGGCTGAATAATGCTAACTCTGAAGATCTGACTAACAGCAGGGCTAAAACTGAACGTCTGAGCCTGTATCACGAAATGATACAACATAGAGTATGCGGTCAGTGCTTTGAATATACTGAGTATGTAAGGTAAGTAAAATCTCTAAGTAAGTGAAAACTCAAATTATACATGTCATAAACATATTCAAGATAAGATTCTGAGAGTAAGGCTTGCATGCTATTATCTGAAAACATGATTTAAACATCACTGAGAATCATAACTGATTTGAATGACCCAAAGCTAAAACTGATAATCATAAGTAAAACTAACCATTGGATCAAACATGCTTAAAACATAATATCATATTTGATGCTCATGCATAACTAAAAATCATGAGGAACAATGGGAGACTCATCATATAACTGACATTACCACGATAGCGCTTACATGGTCCCGACTATTACATTCAAGTGGGAAGAGCTTTCCAAAGTCTTGCTAGGGATAAGGGCACTATCATGATATCGATATGAAGCTGAAGGCCCCCTTAGGGGCAGGGAAAGCTCACAAGGGAGGTCCCAAAAAATCTAAACATACCTACATTGGCACGTAGTTCTGAGGCACAGGTTTGACTGAACCCTTAGCCTACTCGGTGCTAGACACTACTCCCAAATACATGCATATCTCTCCAACATTTTTCTATGAAGTCGAACCATCGTCTTGTGACGAAGCTGAATCATAATAGTACATGCATAATCTGAAAACATATCATGAGGATCCTTGGCTCAAACCATACCACAAGTTGAAAAGTGGGAGTCTAGACTCCAAAATCATGTGGTAAGCTAATAACATGAAATTGAAGTAAATCATGAAGCATACTTGATCATATGGGCTTGCCCAAACTTATACATGCTTTGAGAAAGTCAAAATCATGGATATAAATATAATTCGAAATCATACTTTCATCATATACATCTCATAATACTTGAAAACATAGATCATAATCTCAACATTACATGAACTTTCATAATTGGGCATTATAATTGTAAGACTTTGAAATCATTAATTTGTAATTTTAAACATTATAAAACATGCCCATGAATCTTGAAACAACATTAGAAAAGTGAAGAGAATTTACCAATGATAGATACTAATAGAATTCATAAGCTGGGTTAAAACCCTATAGATTCATCAACTTAGAATCACATGAATTCAGGAGAGGATTTGGGCATGGGAGTGAAGGAATACTCCCATTAATAACCCCACATACCTGGGTACTTTGAATTTCACAACCCCTCTTGAGAATCCAAGTGAATTGAGGAAGAACCTAGAGAATCTTCTAGTTTGATCTTCAATAGGCTCCTTGATCATGCATGCATGGAATGGGGAGGTTTAGAATAGGATAAGTATCCTTAAACCCTTCTAACTGAGCTTAAAATGACGTAGTTTAGGACTTAGGAGCTTAGAAAATTATGAAAACACCCTTCCTAAAATGCAAGAAAAATCACACTACTAGTCTCAACGAGAGACTGGATGAGTCGTTACCCATGACGACGACCCGTTACCTGCTCCCATCGCCAACATTGGAAAACTTATACTGCCAGTCACCATGAGGGACACCACGACTCGCGGTGTGCCTAACGACTCATGGTGATCCAGTAGTTGGGAACACTGCCAAAAATTCACATCTATGCCAGCTCCTAACCATGACCAACTCAATGACTTGTTGCCCTATCCATGATTCGTTACTTCTCTCTTGGTCACCCCCTGAACACAAATATTATCCAACTCTCTCTCTACTTCACAAGTCACTGAACAACTCGAGAAGTCTCCTCACGGATCACTGGACGACTCGTCCTGTGACCTGGTGCAAAATTTTCTATTTTCTTTGTTTGAGCCTTCAGGCCTGATCTTAGGGCTTTGGGGGTATTACAATATCTCCCCCTCAGGAACATTCGTCCTTGAATGTGAATGAACATGCTGAAAGGATGGAGAATAGAATTGACATCTTAAATACTGAACATCTAAAACTGAAACCTGACACATTGACTGACTTCAAACTGAAAAACATGACTGAACTAAATTTTAAAAATAACACATACATACATTGACATGAAAGAAATTGGGACACATAAACTGAACATGAAACTGAGAGTAGTAAGGAGGAAACTGATACCTTAAGCTGAATAGATGCGGGTATTTAACCATCATATTTGCTTTGGCTTCCTACGTAGCTCCCTCAACATGTTGATTCCTCCACAAAACCGTTACCGAAGCTACTTCCTTATTTCTTAGCTCTCTAACCTGACAATCAAGTATTTCAACTAGAACCTCTTTGTAGCTAAGACTATCATTCACACCTACACTTTTCACTAGGATAGACAAAGCTAGGTCACCCATGCACTTCTTTAAAATCGACACATGAAGAACTAGATGCATTGAAGCCAATTCTGAGGGAAACTCCAACTCATAGGCCACCTTGCCGACACGTCTCATTATCTGTTACGGGTCAACATAACGGGGACTAAGTTTTCCCTTCTTACCCAACCTCATCACTCCATTCATGGGAGACACCTTCAAAGACACCCAATCGTTAACTTCGAACTCAAGTTCTCTCCTCCTCACATCTACATAGGACTTTTGACGACTCTGAGTTGTTTTCTACCTTTCCCCTATAAGCTGAACTTTCTCCATGGCCTCATGAACTGAATCTGGTCCTATCAATGTAGCTTCACCGACTTCAAACCAACCAATAGACGATCTACATCTGCGCCCATAAAGAACTTCAAACGGAGCCATTTGAATGCTGGAATGGTAACTGTTGATATATGAAAAGTCGATGAGAGGTAAATGATCATCCCAACTACCCTTGAAGTCAATCACACATGCTCTCAATATATCCATAAGATTCCAAATGATCCGTTCATCCTGACCATTTATTTAGGGGTGAAAAGTTGTACTAAAGCTCGACCTGAGTACCAAGCCCTTTTGAAATGGTCTCCAAAACTGGGAGGTAAATTGAGTACCTCTACCTGATATGATGTACAAGGGAACTCCATGAAACCAAACTAACTCCTAAATGTATAATTTGGCATAATCCTCCATTGAATCGGTAGTTTTGATCTGTAGGAAATGAGTTGCTTTAGTCAACCTGCATATAACAACCCAAATAGAATCATATTGTCGACGAGTACGAGGTAATCTTGTAATGAAGTCCATATTGATTTCCTCCTACTTCAAAGTAGGGATACTAATGTCTTAAAGCACACCTCTGGGTCTTTCATGCTCAACCTTCAGCTGTTGACAATTCGGACACCTTGCCACAAACTCTTCTATGTCCTTCTTCATGCCATTCCGCAAATAAACTTTCTGTAGGTCACGGAAAATCTTGGTGGCACCTGGATTTATAGAATATCTGGAACCATGAGCCTCATGCAATATACCGCTCCCTCAAGTCATCAACACTCGATACACACAAATGATCCTGATATCATAGTACACCATCTCCCTCTTGGGAGAAGACCTCAACCTTCTAATTCTAAACAGCTTCTTTCAAGTTTACCAAAATAGAATCCTCATCTTGCCTAGCCTTGTCTTCGGTCACCAAGGAAGATTCTAATCCATTCTGAACGATGACACAACTATTTGTCGAGTCAATAAGATGAAATCCTAATCGTACAAGCTGATGCACATCCTTCACTAATCTTCCCTCTCCTCTTCTATATGGGACACACTCTCCATAGAAAGCTTGCTAAGAGCGTCTGCCACCACATTAGTGTCATGATCTAAACATATGCCCGGATCACGACACGGGACAACGAACCTTGAGAAGCTCCAAGTCGACCTATGACATGATCATAGCATAACATTAGCAAGACAACAGCTAAAAGAATCATAATTCAGCAGAAGCTAACTGAAAGAGTCTAATAAAAATCCATAAGAAGACATTCTAATAAAACTCTGATACAAAAGTTGAATCTATTTATACAAGTCTGAAAGCCTCTAATACACTGATGAGTTGCTGGGACAAGCCCCCATCTAACTCCTAAAGTTTGAAAACTGAAATATAACTGAAATAGGAAAGCATAGATCTCATCCTCGAGAGATGAGGACTCACCACAATCAGCTGAGATGGAAATAGAGCGTGTCTAACCACGAGACTGAGTCTGAAAACCTGAATCTATATCATGAGCAATATAGCACATAAAGTATGTAGTCAGTACTTGCAATGTACCGAGTATGAGGGAGATATAAAGAAACTAAAACATGTAAGTATACTAGAAGGAAGTAAACTGAGTACATCATTGAACATATAACTGAACTAAAATATAATAACCTTATCTGAGATACATAAATATTGACAAGAAGCTTTTATTTGAAAGCATTTAATGAAGTATAATCTAGCCAATGCATAAGGGTCACACACTGTACATATACTGAGAATTGAAGATGTAACTGATATCATACATTGTACCGACTATCTGCTGATAACTGAGACCGAGTTCTGCTAAGACTGATTTAAACTATAGTATGAAACTATAAAGAGTCGAGCTGAACTGATATCGTAAACTAAGGGAGACATTCTCTACTATTGAGAGTCCAGAACTAAACTAAGGGATACATTCTCTTCTATTGAGAATCCCTGACTGAGCTAAGGGAAACATTCTTTACTATTGAGAGTCCCAGACTGACTGGGGGAAACATTTTCTGCTATTGAGAGTCCCTGACTGAGCTAAGGGAAACGTTCTCTGCTATTGAGAATCCCTAACTGACTAAGGGAAATATTCTCTTCTATTAAGAATCCCGACTATACTTTAACATGGAAGGTACTAATCTGATATCATTCATCTAGTCTAAGCTACTCAGCTAATCAGAGACCTGAGTGTTCAACTAACCACATCATACTGAATTCATTAGAGTCTGATCAAGGCTACTTTCTACTATCAAAAGGTTTGAAAGACTTAAAGATCACTATCATGCTTTATTCTCGAAATTCATAACATTGCTCAAAATTATAATATAAGTCATGTATTCTAGATTCATGAAAAATTCATAGGTCCAAGTCATACTTTAAATATATACACTGAAATCATAGTGAAAGCATGTACATATTTCATATCCACCAAAGCCCATAGGTTCCTATCATGCTTCAACACATATACTAAATCATATTCTAGATTTACAGAAAACCCCATGTAGTAGACTCATGCTTTAAACATATATAACGAGTTCATGGTAGGAGCATGCGAATATTTAATAAAACCCTATTTCAAAATTTATGCCAAACCATGGTGAAAATTCTATAATCATGCTATTCCCATATCATGTACATAATTCGGGAACTTGGAAGTAACTTCGTAAGCATACATGGCTAATCATCGTGATGGGTCTTAGAATCTATAGAAGACATATGAGAATTCATATATAAATTGAAACCCTAAAACATGCTTTTCTAGAAATCAAGGGATTAGGGTTTTAGTATAAAACTTGGGACACAAGGATGAAAGGAGATCCTTGTTGAAGTCCCACATACCTGATTAGAAGACTCCCTTACTAATCTTGGAATTTGTAGAGCCCTTGAAGAGAAAACCTAGTTGCTCATAAGCTTGAGAGAAGAAGAGGGAGAAAACTTACGGATGGTTTTGGAGAATGAGGGGCTTAGTCTAGTGAAAACCCCTTTAATTCAACCCTTAGAAATACCCAAAATGACGTCATTTAAGAACTCGGAGCATAGGACTTTACAAAAATATCCATTGGATTAAGATTTAAAATCTACCCACCCAGGGACCACGACCTACACCACAAGTCATTGGTCCCCACCACGGCTCGTGGTGACCATCCGTTGCCACTGGGGAAAATATCCTAGCTTCTTCTTCTTCGACCAATGACCAATAGGACGAGTCGTTAATTGAACCAATGACTCATCAGTACCTTCCATCGTCACCATTGGTCCAGCACTTGAAATCCTTCCAACAACTGACACGATGGGTCATTACTTCACCTAACGGTTTGTGGTATCATCTGTTGTTACTAAACTAAAAAGTAAACCTTTTTCTAAATTCCAACTAATGAATCTTCAGTATGACCCGTCACAGAAACCAACCGGGTCGTCTCTTGACCCGTTGTTCCTGAAAGGTCTGGACTACCGACTCACCACGGCTGCATCTTACGGGTCGTTGTTCCTCACAACGACTCATTTCTTGCTCCTGTGGTATGAAAACCCTCTTCAAATTTTTCTGAAACTCTTCCCATGACTCAATCTAATGGACCATTAGAGAAACCCATGAGTCGTTCTAAGAAAATTTCTTCTGGTTTTCCTACTGAACTTCATCTAACTCTAGGGTCTGATTTGAGAAACTCTTGAGGTGTTATAATTAGCCTTGCTTGCATGATAAAAGACACTCATATCAAAATCCTTAAGAAACTCCAACCACCTTCTTTGACATAGATTTAGATCCTTCTAGGTAAACACGTACTGTAGGCTTTTATGGTCCGTAAACACATTCACATAGACCCCTTACAGGTAGTGTCAACAAATCTTCAAAGCAAATACTACCGCTGCCAACTCGAGGTCATGAGTCGAATAGTTCTATTCATGGACTTTTAGCTGCCTGGAAGCATAGGCTATAACCTTACCATGCTGTATTAGTACACAACCAAGGCTGATCCTTGAGGCGTCACAATATACCACAAACCCATCGGTACCCTCAGGTAGTGTCAACACTAGCGCCGAGGTGAGTCGAGTCTTCAACTCTTGGAAGCTCTTCTCATAGGCCTCCGACCATTGAAACTTCACTTTCTTCTAGGTCAACTTAGTCAACGGTGCTACAATTGATGAAATCTTTCCACAAACCTCCTGTAGTAACCAACTAAGACCAAGAAACTCCTGATATCTGAAGGACTAAATGGTATAGGCCAATTATTCACAACTTCTATCTTTTAAGAGTCCACTGCACACCCTCACTTGACACCACATGACCTAAAAATGCTACCGAGTTTAACCAAAACTCACACTTGCTGAATTTAACGCACAACTGGCAATTCTTAAGAGTTTGTAGCACCACCCTCAAATCAGTGGCATGCTCCTCTTTGCTCCAAGAGTATATGATACTGTCATCTATGAACACAAATACAAACATGTCCAAATACGGCTTGAACACCCCGTCATCAAATCTATAAAAGATGCAGGAGCATTCGTTAGTTCAAAAGACAACTACAAACTCATAGTGATCATATCTAGTCCTGAAGGCTGTCTTCGAGATGTCACTCTCTCTAACCCTGATCTAATAATATATGGATATGAGGTCTATATTTAAAAAACATTTAGCACCCTAAAGTTGGTCAAACAAGTCATCAATTCTGGGGAGGGGATACCTGTTCTTGACGGTGACCTTGTTCCACTGCCGGTAGTTAATGCACATCCGAAGGGAACCATACTTCTTTTGGATAAAGAGAATTGGTGCACCCCATGGGGATTTGCTAGGTCTGATGAAACTCTTGTCTAAGAGGTCTTTCAACTGCTCCTTCAACTTTTTTAGCTCAGCTGGAGCCATTCTACAAGGAGGAATAGATATAGGATGCGTATCGAGAAGAAGGTCAATATAAAAATTGATCTCTCGCTCCGGAGGAATTCCGCATAAATCATCTGGAAACACTTCTAGATAACCAAACACTATGAGAATTGACTAGATCATTGTGGTTTCGGATGTAGCGTCCTTAACCCTAACTAGGTGGTATGCACAACCCCAAGAAATCATCTTTCTAGCCTTAAGGTAGGAAATGAAATGACCTACAGGTACAACTGAACTACCCTTCCACTCTAGGACTGGCTCACCCGAAAATCGAAACTCTACCCCACGGGTTCTAAAATTTACTGAGGCATAAAATGCATGTAGCCAATCCATACCAAAGATAACATCAAAATCTGTCATTGCTAACTCTACTAAATCTACTGAGGTGACTTTCTGAAGGACTATAATAGGAAAATTTTTGTATACCCGTCAAGCTATAACTGAATCACCGACTGGAGTAGAGACTGAGAAGGATTCTGATAGGATTTCAGGACTGACTCCAAAACTACTAGCAACATAGGGCATCACAAAAGATAAAGTAGTTCCTGGATCTAACAAAGCATATATATCAAGGTGGAATACTCATAACATACCAGTGACTATATCTGGAGAGGCCTCCTGTTCTTGACGAGATGCGAGGGCATAGAATCTATTCTGGCGCTGACCACCACTTGCACTAATGGAGGCACCCTATTGAGCTGAGCATGCTGGTGGGGCTGCTGAACTAGTTGCTGGGTCTCGACCTCTACCGTGACCCTATCTAGCTGCTGGACAATCTATAAGAATGTGTTCGAGCTTCCTACACCCGAAACAAGTACCTATACCTTCTAGAAGCTGACCAGTGTGCCTCTACCACACCTGTCACAACCCAGAATAGTGGGCTCTACAAATTTGTTCGCCTGACCTCGAGAGCCTGACCCTCGTCCACTTTGGTCGTGCCTAAATCTGGAGGGAACACTTGCTACGGACAGTGCTGGGGCTGATGATCTCTGGTGCGACCGCTGATGATGCCCACCACTAGGCCTCTATTGGGAGAACCCAAAACTGTCAGTCCTGGCCCTCTTGGCCTCTCTCTCCCGCTCACTCACCCGTATAGCCTCTATTTGCTGGGCGTAATATCCTGATGAAGTATAGCGGTCTTGTAATCCTTGACCAAATGGTTCGCTATACCATGTATGAATCTACTCACTTGAGCCCTCTGATCAGCCATCATCTATGGTGCATATTTAGACAGACGGGTGAACTCTAAGGCATACTCCTGAACCTTCATGTTGTTCTATCTCAGGTTCATAAATTCAGCTACTTTGATCTCCCTTATCTCTCGGGGAAAGAACCGATCGAAAAACATGGTATGAAGCTTATTCCAACCAATAAGACCCGCTCCAACTGCCCTACCATCCTTCCATTGTCTGAACCAAATGTGGGCAACCCCTTTTAACTGATAAGAGGCTAAATATGCGCACTCCTCCCCTATCACCCCTATGATCTGGGCAATCTTTTGAATCTTATCAATAAACTCGTGTGGATCCTTGTCCACCTTCAATCCAAGAAAATCCGTAGGGTTCATCCTAAGAAAGTCCCTGACTCTTGTCGCTGCCACATTTCCATTCTGGGGAACATACGCTACCGCTTTCTGGTTGACCTGGGTGGTCAATTCCTGTGCTAACATCTATATGTCTGCCCTAAACTCTACGCGGGCAACCTGCTCGAGCACGTGATCCTCGGGGGCTGGTGGGGCCTGTTGGTGCTCATCCCCATTGCCATTCTTATGGACATTTCCATTTTTGTTCCTTCTTCCATTAACTCAGTGAGGAGGCATGATTCTACAAGCACGTATAGAACAAGTTAGGAGAATAGAGAGACATTTCATCGCATGACATAGATCATGAAAGAAGGGAAGTTTCCTAAAAATATTTCGTAGCCTCTTCATCATAAGTGTGGCACACTTCACACCTATGAAAATGACTCTACTTAACATGACTTTCAGGCACCTTAGGACTCTTCAATACCTAATGCTCTAATACCAAGTTTGTCACAATAAACATAGGCCTGGATCGAGACACGGGATAAAAAACCTCGAGAGGCTCCAAGTTGACCCATGGAATGAACATGATAACTATAATCAACATAAATAAATGTGGAAAGTCTAACATTTGGAATAGCGAAAGTCTGAAAATTGAATAATATCTGAATAATGAAAAATGTAATACTAATCCAAAGTTGAATACATGCTATGTCTGATAAGCTTTTATAACCTGACGAATTTATGGGACAAGACCCTAACTAACTCACGACAAGACTGAAACTGAAAATACTAATACAAGCTGATAAAAAGGCCCTCGAAAGATGAGGACTCACCAATGGCTGAATAATGCTAACTTTGAAGATCTGACTAATAGTGGGACTGAACCTAAATATCCAAGCATGTATCATGAAATAATACACCATAGATTATGCGGTCAATACTTGGAATGTACCTAGTATGACATGTAAGTAAAATCGTAAGTAAGTGAAAACTGAAATCATGCCTATCATAAACATATTCAAGATAAGATTCTGAGAGTAAGGCTTGCATGCTATTATCTAAAAACATGATTTAAACATGATTGAGTATCATAACTGATTCGAATGACCCAAAGCTGAAAATGATAATCATAAGAAAAACTAAACATTGGATCAAACTTGCTGAAAACATAATTCATAACTGATGCTCATGCATAACTGAAAATCATGAGGAATAATAGGAGACTCTCCATATAACTGATATTACAACGATAGAGCTTACGTGGTCCTAACTATTACACTCAAGTGGGCAGAGTCGTCCAAAGCTTTTCCAGGACTAAGGGCACTACCATGATATTGATATCAAGCTGAAGATCCCTCGGGGGCAGGGAAAGCTCACAAGGGAGGTCCCTAATAATCTGAACATACCTACGTTTACACGTACTTCTAAGGCATAGGGTTGACTGAACCCTTACCCTACTCAGTGCTAGACACTACTCCCAATAACATGTGTATGATCTCTATCATTTTTCAACAAAGTTGAACCATCATCTTGTGACGAAGCTGAAACATAATAGTACATGTATAATCTAAAAACATATCATGAGGAGCCTTGGATCAAACCATACCACAAGATGAAAAGTGGGAGTCTAGACTCTAAAATCATGTGGTAAGCTAATAACATGAAATTGAAGTATATCATGAAGCATACTTGATCATATGGGCTTGCCCAAATTTTTACATGCTTTGAGATAGTCATAATCATGGATATAAACATGGGTAATTCGAAATCATACTTTCATCATATACATCTCATCATACTTGAAAACATGGATCATAATCTCAACATTTCATAAACTTTCATAATTGGACATTATAATTGTAAGACTTTGAAATCATAAATTTATAATTTGAAACATTATAAAACATGCCCATGAATTTTGAAACAACATTAGAAACATGAAGAGAATTTACCCATGATAGATACTTAGAGAATTCATAGGTTGGGTTAAAACCTCATAGAGTCATCAACTTAAAATCACATGAATTTAGGAGAGGATTTGGGCATTGGAGTGAAGAAATACTCCCATTCATAACCCCACATACCTGGGTACTTTGAATTTCACAACCCCTCTTGAGAATCCAAGTGAATTGAGGAAGAACCTAGAGAATCTTCTAGTTTGATCTTCAATAAGTTCCTTAATCTTGCATGCATGGAATGGGGAGGTTTAGAATAGGCTAATTATCCTTAAAATCCTTCTAACTAAACTTAAAACGACATAGTTCAGGACTAAAGAGGTTAGAAAATTATGAAAACACCCTTACTAAAACGCAGGAAAAATCATGCTGCCAGTCCCAATGAGGGTTGGTGTTAAATTTTTTATTTTCTCCGTTTGAACCCTCGGGTCTGATCTTAGGTCTTTTGGGGTATTACAACATCATTCTCCACATCAACCTTAGCCACAATAGTCGCACAATCGACGAGAAGAGTTAGATGTTTGCTTGACGTAGTGTCAGGGACACTAGTATTTGCTCATTTAGCAGCCCCCAAATGTGTCAAAGCTATATTTTTAAGGAATGAGTAAGGAATACATCCGAATGATTCTAGAGAGAAATTTAAAATCTACAACACAATTTAGAATCTAGATGAGATACAACCTATAATGCCCTAGTATTCACATAATTATTTAGGTGATTCGGTTGCATGAGGGAGACTCCAAAGAAATTGATAAATCCAAAGACACTTCAAATCTATAGCTTTGATACCAAGCTTGTCATGTCTCTAACTCAACATTGGTGCAACAGAAATCCAATGCTAACAAGACCACTTTGAAAGCATCTTAAAAGGATCATATATCATACCAATATCCATAATCATTAATTAAATCATTTATGCAAATTTTAGATTCAAGACAATATTCAACGGAAATACATAGATAATACAAATAATAATCTGAAATATCCACTATACATGGTGAAAATGTCTACTAAGTCAAGAAATGACTTTCACAAAGTACTACCCACATCCGGAGCTTCTGTTTATGGAGATTTTAATTAAAAAAAACTAAAATAATACCTAACTCAAGACATAGCCTAAAATTGCTATTAATGAATAATAGCTAGATTAAGTCCACGAATAAGTATATGGATTCACCGACAAATATGGATGGATAGCAAGTACTTCTAGTCAGTGTGATCATCATGTACTTGCTCTTCTTTGTTACCTAAAATACCATAAAAAATAACAAGGGAATGTCGGAGTATCGATACTCGGTGAGTTTCTAAAAGCAAGAGTTCATGTAATTAGAATAATCATAATAATAAATATAGTAAAATAATAATAATAATAATAATAATAATAATAATAATAATAATAATAATAATATAATTTAATTTTGAGCAAAAATACAGTAAACCATGAGGTTGAGTAAAATCAACAGTGAAAAAATTAAGATGTATCAATTCATTATATTCGAAAAATCATGTTGGGGCAATCAAGGAAAAAATTAAGTTAAATGAGTATTAATATTGCAGTAGAGGAAAAATTATATAATAGTCGAAAGTAATGAACTGCAGCTACCAACCCACGAGGCTATTTTTCCTCCTGAATAGCAAGCCTTCTCAAAAGCAACATTATGCACCAGAGAACCAATTCACAACAGTTATTCTTCTTCCCGAGTAGCAAGGCTGCCTAAAGGTGATGCATTAGAATCCATGATGGCTACTCTTCTTCCTGAATAACAAAGTTTCTCAAAAGCGGTACATAAGAGAATCAACTCATGATGACTACTCTTTCTCTCAAATAACAAGATAGAACAAATCAATCATTGCATATTAGTCAAATTATTTTTTATCTTTCAATTCATCTACCCGTAATAGGGGTATTTCAAAGTTATAAATCAATTTAAAAAATATGTCCAAAAATTATTAGCCAAGTGTCAAGTCAACATCCTGTTCATAAGGCAAAAATATATTCAAAGATCATCACTTTAAATTCATGTTCAATAACCTACACGTAAGACAAATCATGTATATATATACATATGTTATAGTATAAAATAAAAATATGAAGGCTCAATGCAAGCTTGTCCGCACGCGCATAAAGCATTATTCAAAGCACCTCTATGGTCAAAAAAAGATTTTCAAAAGAGACATATATCTCAAATCTTCTTAAAATAATCCTAAACGTGATTCTTAATGTTCAACAATCGGTCTAAAATTAATTATGATGATAAAAATTTAGAGCTTTGACTGAATTTTATGAATTTTCAAATGTCTTAAAAAACTAGGATTCTAAGAAAAAATTATGTTCTTGACAATTTATGCCAACACCCATGGCTATATTGCCTTTCAATAATCTGCATGAATCCTAAATTAAACCTCTAAATATTGTAAGTAATCAAAAGACTTACCTCTCGAATATTCTCTAAGAGTTTCTCTTCAATTTATGTTAAGTTGAATTTTCGACAATCTATATATTAGAGTGTTAATTAATTAAATAAATTGAGTAGGAACTCATCTTGTATGATTCAAAAAATGCTTAGACTGTCTTCTCTCTCAGAAAGTCAGCCAAAACAAAAATAAAATTGAAAAATCTTAAAAAGATCTCGTATTTATAATTTTTTGCCTAAAATGTGATAGACGACCACCATGTGCGGTCTGTATGTCGGCTCCCAAACCAACTCAAACAAAAAAAATCACTGATTTGTCATACGGGTGATACCCAACATGTGGTATGTATGTTGGGTCCAAATTTCAACACCTGAAGCCCTAAACTTTCAACTCTCAATACTTTCACATATGATCCATGTGTCCAATATATGGTCTGCATGTCCAACATACAATCTGTATATCAACATATGGTTCATATGTGTCTCTCATATCTCAATTGCAGAGACTCTCGATACTTTCACATGCGCTTGATATGCGCCCTTATTTTAAAGTCCAATATGTGGCTCACATGTCAAATTTCAGAGACTTGATTTTTCATATATTTTAGACTTCAACATACCACAAGACATTCAAACTATATGTCCAACATGTGGTTCATAGGTTATTTCACATCTCAATACTTGTAGCTTAAAAATTTCAACTTTTTAGGACGTGACATACAATTCAGCACGAGACCTGCATGTTGATTGTATCTTGACACAGTTATTTCAACCTTCATTTTTTTCTATTCTTTTCAACTTCAATCTTTTGATACACTTAGCAGATGCACATAAAAAATTATCATACTTCAAATCTAACCACATTTATTTAACGATTCAAATTAACTCAAATTTATAAAGTGTTACATTATTGCATTATTAGTTACCAGTAAAAATATTAGAACTCTGGTACTTTAGGTTTATCATATTTTTAATTTATCAAGATGATGTATAATAGTGGCTGAGTAACATCTGTGGATACTTAGTTAGCTTGTCAAAAATTTGATATTTCCAATTGTATATTTTACTTATATTGTTATGTTTGTTAAGTGCATCATTATATTTTCCACTTCCAAGTCAAACCACACAAATACAACCTTTATTGAGTAACTAGTGGTTGTTATTTTCTTCGGCGTAAACTTCAGTTAGATCAATTAACATATGATAAACTTTGATATTTGCATGGAGCTTAATGATTAGTTTGCGTTAGTGCATTAAAAAAATAAAGATAAGTGTGATAAGACAAAATAAAGAAACCATTTCCAACTCCCAACAAAGTAAAATTAAAATGGCAAGAAGCAATGTTAGAATTTTTTAAATGAATAAATGTGGGTCACTACGAATCAACAATAAGATGGAGCCAAACTAATAAATGACCCTTCAATAAACTAAAAAAAGATCTAAACACAATAATGCCTCTGAAGCAATTAAAATATATTATCTTGAGGTGGGGTTCAAAAGCTATCTAATACTTCTATAATAATTTTCTTTGATTCTATACTCAAAGATTTTAGTTGTTTTTTCAACACTTGCATAGACTTGCTCATGATTTCGTTCCTTTTTAAGTGAATTTAGCAATGGATTCCTGAAAGATAAACTTCACTACTAATAATCATAAAAAGTCCTTGTTGAAATGACTTATGCTTATAAAGACCGAATCTTTTAATTTCTTTCTGATCATACTTTCTCTTACATGCTACTAAGTTGGAAGTGCAGTCATGTGACACAAAATACTAGGTTTTTTAATTAGAATTATATGTATATACTTTGTGTTTGTTCTCATTGAGGAAATTTATATTAGATCTGTTTCTATATCAATGGTGCTATATTGACCATTTGTTGCTGTAGCTATAGCGGCGTTAGATAAGATAATAGATTACATATTATTGTTTACAATAAACTATAATAAAATAATCTTTTCATAATCTAGCTAGCTAATGTAAATTGTTTTAAACAAATACAATAATTCTTTTATAAACTTGATTGAGATAAATTTCCTCGCTATATATATATATATATGATTATTGAATTTTATACCTTATAACATTAAAGCCATAAAATTAATATTACATATTGAAGTAATAGACCTATGCCCACTTAAATATATTTCTCAAAAAACATAAATGACCAAAAAGTCAACTTTCTCATGCTGAATTATGATACATTAATGATTTGCCACTCTATAACTTTCATCAGAAAAAAAGTCATAATGTGAACATGTTAACTGCTCATATTTTAAGTTAACTGCTCATATTTTAAATAAAAGAATAATTAAAAGGACATTTATATAATGCAAAAAAGGAGAGATAAAAGAATAAAATTGTTATTATAAATTTATTATATTACGTGAATATTTATTGGATAAGCCTGCAACTGAATAAACTTATGATTGGATGAGCTTGCAATCAAATAAGGTCTTAATATGTATTTGTATTATAGTGAATGTCAAAGTTAGAGTTAATCTTCCCCTATAAATAGAGGGATTTTCTGTTCATTGTAATTCATTCCTTTAATCTCTTAATAGAAATAATTAAATTATTCTCTCTTCTCTCTTCCTCTACAATATTCTTCCTCTTAATTTATTATTTCATAACACGTTATCAGCGCGAATACTTTTCTTATTCGTCGAAGAACCTGTGGTAGGTGCTTGACTCTCTGTTAATGTTTCTTCACATATAACGGTAAGTATTTTGGGTTGATTTCACACACGTGTCAATTCCTTGAAAAACAGTTCAAGTTTTAAGTCTTCCCTGTCTACGTTAGTAGAAGTCTATTTACTTATCATTACTTTTGGATAAGTTTAAATCGATCCAATGTTATAAAATTAAAGTTTGATAAGTTATGTCGTGTTATAATTATAACTTAAAATATGTTGGAGAAACTTTTTATATTATATGCATACTTCAATTTGTTTTCGAAGTGGCAATATCTTTAAAAGAGATTTTAAGCTATCATAATTTAATTGCTTAAGGCATGTTCAGATGATTATGTTCCATTCTTGAAGAATGAGAACTTTAATAAATGTTACAATATAGATTTGATATATATCCAGTTCCTGAAGTGAATGTGACAATATTTAGTAAAATTTATAAACATGAATATACTCTTGGTTGCGAAGATATCATGACTCACCTCTAGACGAGGTAGAATAATTGAGAAGAAGTATTCTGAATATGCTATGTTTTATTCTTGAAGTGGTAAATTTGCAACTTACTCCTGAAGTACTAAAACTTGCAATCTACCAAAACTTTTGCTTTTGCTAGCATGATAGCAAACACAGACTGGTAGCAAGGAGTCAATTAAATGATCAAGCACTCCCAACATAATAAATACTTCGCAATTTACTCTTGAAGTAGTAAGACTCTGTAATAGTAAATATTGCAATTTACTCCTGAAGTGGTAAGACTCTGCAATAGTAAATCTTGCAATTTACTCCTGAAGTAGTAAAACTTGCAATTCACTCCCGAAGTAGTAAAAGCTTGAAATAGCAGCAATGTCTGAATTTGCTTTCATGATACTAAAAGTATCTAAACAAATATTTAGTAATATAAATTAGTGATCAAGGTTTAGAGAAGTGCGTAATTATTTATCTACAAGAATCATAACACCAGTAGTGTCCAAATAATATCTTATCGTGAAAAATAAATTGAAGCCTTTCGAAGAGTTTATGATAACACCATTCATGTTAGATTGTATTATATGAAGTTGTTATGATCGAAACACAAATTATAGTAAACCTAAAGTTTACCAGCAATAAAAATTGTTGTCATATTAAGACTATAAAGGATTGGAAGATTAAATATCTACAAATTACTATGGGGCAAAAATATGTATGTGAAAGTTTACTGATTTGTACTACAAATATAAGCATGAGGAAATTACATATTACCATAACTAGAAGTTTATTGATGATATTCATAATATAAGTAAACCTGAAGTTTATTAAAATAAATAACACATATCATGGTAAACCTAAAGTTTACTAGTACAGATAATTTTATCAGTTGATATGATTATTTTAGTCATCCTGATATAATGTGTTAATTGAATATCAAAATTTATTGAAGAACTAGAAGATTCTTCAATAAATTTTTTATGTTGCTTGTTCTCGTTATATGTTGATTGTACCAGCTAATGTTGGGACTGAATCCCTAAAATTCTGAAAAGTATAAAAGGTGAATGTGAGCTCATTTACCTGCCATGTGATATCTTTAGTAGATGCGTCCATAAGATGGTCATATATGCGTTTATTGTCAACCGGCAGTTTGACATTCACAAAGTTGCTTGCTAGATATTGATTACCTTAGAGCATAATTCTCATATTATGTAATCAAGACAATTTATTTTCAATAATACTGATTTATATTTAAGCTGGTTTAACATTGAATGCCTACGAAAAATAGTTGAACCGTTACTTATGAGAACAAAGCTTAGTGGGTTGGTCTATGATATGATATATTACATACAATGTCATTTATATCTTGACCAATAAATTATAATTAATCCCTCCTCCGATTAATTGGTTTAGGGTCAGGAACCAAATATTCTCATCTAATAACTTTTGATGTTTAGTATATAATTAATAAATCTATCATGATGCACATAGATCAATTCCCTAAAGAAGATCGGGGATGCATGTTAGTTCTTCAAACATGAGGGGGAGAGAATAAGAAGCTAAGAAAGATTTCGTGAATTATCATTAGTATGATTCTTATTGAAAATAATTCAAGTCAAATGTTTGAAGCATATGCTGACCTAAAATTATCAGCTGCAAAAGTTCTTACTAAATTTATGTCCCTGAAGGACAGAGTGTACAATATGCATGAAGCAATGTAGATCAATCGGTTTCAATTGCAATAATCTTTGAAAAAAAGAATGTAGCAAATGAACATAATAAGGAGGCAATATACTCTTGAAGAGTCTACGAAATAACACTTCATAAAACCTCATGAAAGGCTTAGGTACCTAAGAAAAATATTGAAAGTGATGAGATCTCAATGAGTTATGTCTAATTCCAAACCGATATAAATTATGTACCTTCGATGATATCTTTGATACAGTATAGCATGCAATATTGTAAAAAATTTTGAGGATCTGTATCCTACATCTATTAAAATATGTTGATGTAGAAATAATTATCAAGTGAAACGATCCATCTTGATAAGCATAAAGCTTATTGGAACATGTAGTCCATACACTAGAAGATGTCATGCATTTAAATACTAATGTATGTTGTCACTTGACAAAAAATTATATGAAAATCTTGAAGGATTCAAAATGCCTGAAACATTTATAAGTTTTTATAAACTTGTTCATAATTCTTATATCAAGAAAATCAAATAAGAAAACAACATCGAAGTTTGTTGTACTTGTTGTTTATGTTTATATTGATGATATATACCTTATATGAATTCTAGCAGGGATTCAAAAGAAAATTGATTATCTAAAGAAAGAATAAGAGATGAAAGATATGGGAAAAATAAAATTTTATCTTGGTCTGCAAATTAAATATTTAGTAGATATCTTTGTTCATAAATAAACCTATGTAGAAAAAATGTTGAAAAGATTTTATATGGATGAAACATATCCATTAAGTACTCGAATGGTTGTTTGATCACTTGATGTGAATAAGGATCCATTCCGACCTCAGGAAAAGAATGAGAAAATTCTTGGTCCCGAAGTACCATATCTTAGTGCAATTGATGCACTAATGTATCTTACTCACACTACAAGACCTAATATAGCCTTTTCAATTAATTTGTTAGCAAGGAATAATTCTGCTCCTACTAGGAGGCATTGGAATGGGATCAAATACATAATGCGGTATCTAGAAGGGACTACTAATATGAGTTTATTTTATTCCAACAATTGCAGTCCCGATCTTATGGGTTATACTGGTGCAAGGAATTTATCTAAAACACACAAAGCTCGATCTCAAACTGGCTATTTGTTCATATGTGGAAGTACTACCATATCTTGAAGGTCTACAAAACAGTCTCTCATAGCCACTTCATCAAATCATGCTGAGATAATAGTTATTCATGAAGCAAGCTGAGAATGTGTGTGGTTGAGGTATATGATACATCTCGTCAGAGAAAAATGTGGTTTGAAATGTGACAAATTATCTATAATTTTATATGAAGATAATGCAGCATGTATAGCACAACTAAAGGGAGGATTCATAAAAAGATAGAATGAAGCACATCTCGCCAATGTTTTTCTATACACAAGAGCTCCAAAAGAATGGCGATATCAACGTGTAACATATTCATTCAAGTGATAATGTGGCTGATTTATTTACCAAATCTCTACCAACTGCAACTTTCAAGAAGATGATGCGCATGATCAGGATGCAAAGATTCAAGAATGTTCTCATTAAGGGGAGTTAATACGCGTTGTACTCTTTTTCCCCTATGAGGTTTTGTCTCACTGGGTTTTCCTTGTAATGTTTTTAATGAGACAACCAAAATACGTATTATTAGATATGTGTACTCTTTTTCCTTCACTAGATTTTTTCCCATTAGATTTTTTCTGGTAAGGTAACGAGGCACAATGTCTTTTAATAAACATCCAAGGGGGAGTATTATAAACATATTATATTATATGGATATTCATTAGATAAGCCTAAAACTACATAAACTTACGATTGGATGAGCTTGCAATAGGATAAGCTCTTAATGTGTATTTGTACTATAGTGAATGTCTAAGTTAGGATTAATCTTTCCCTATAAATAGAGAAATTTTTCATTTATTGTAATTTATCCCTTTAATCCCTCAAGAGAAATAAAAATTATTCTCTCTTTTCTCTTTTTCTACAATATTCTTCCTCTTGCTTTATTATTTCATAACATTTATAATTAAAAAAGTCATCTACTTGTAGAAAGTTTTCAAAGCAAGCTCTTTCCATTTAGAAATTATTTCTCTTCTCTTTGTGTTTAATTTTAATTTTTTTAATTGAAATTCGATAGTAAGTTTTTTAACATGATGAGACTTTTCTTTTATTTTGTTATATGGAATTTATTTAGCTATAAAGCATTAATATGAAGAGTAACAGGTCATAACTTGGCGCGATAAATTTTACTTTCGGATATATATGTTTTTTAGCAACTCACACATATTAGTTTGATTATATATTTTTATGTCATAAAAAGTTATTAATTTTATTATTTTACTATTATAATAGATAAAGTTAACTATCTAAATCTGATAAAAAGAAAATTAATCTTGTTGTTATGATGAATAAAATTCAATTACCATAAATGAAGTTTGCCCTTAATGTCACGACCTAAATAGCAATCAAAAAATTAAAGTCTTACTCACCTTAAAGCTGATGAGATTATCCAACCTAGCAATACTAGTATGACCTCTACCAATGTATGTAACATATCGAAAATATTGAATAACACATCTAATTAATCTCGATATTCTTTTCATAATTTTAGAAAGGTGCAAATTCAACCTAAAAGTTAACTCTTGATGAATCCAATCAAATCACGAAATAAATTACGTGAACTGGTTATCCAAAAGATCTTACATTTAATTTTATGATCAAATTTTTATTAACTTAATCAGCTAGGTGAAATCATAAAATCTCTAATTTATGATTTTAAAAAAAATTATAATAGAGAATCCCATCACGGGCTCTTTTTTTCATAAAGGATAAAATTGGGATTTGAAATTCAATAGTGTCCAATCTTAATTTTAGGTAAGTTTGCATTTGTGATCCTGCATTTGCGGTCTTAGCCCCATATTTGTGGAGTTCTATGACCCCGAGCATCACATTTGCTAAATATTTCTCTGATACATCGCATTAGCAATCACTAGTCCGCATATGTGGAGCTCGATCAAATAACAGACTTCTGCATTTGCTATAAAAGTGTTATATTTGTACTACACTAGATATCAAATTTTTAGCAATAAATTTTTAACTTTCAACTTGTATGAAAATTACCCCATAATCTCAAGTATCTTTTTAAACTATCCCCACAAGCCATAAATAGTGTTATAAACTTATACGCATGAAAAATTTAATTCAAAACTCAAATACTAAAAATTGAGGGTTTGGTTATTACATTCTCCCCCATACAAATATGTTAAGGCATTATTATTATTATATTGAGTTCATTTCTTAAGCATCGACATAGAAAAACTGAATATATTTTCAAGTTTGGAGGCAAAATAAGCTGGTAAAAAACTGCACCAACCCCCTCTAGGATTTCATAAGGTCTGATATATCTCGAGCTCAGCTTTTCTTTCTTTCTAAACTTTGGAAGACCTCTCATAGGCGATACCTTGAGAAGTACATAGTCACCCTCCATGAATACGACGTCATGCCTTTGTATATTAGTATAAGACATCTTCCTACTCGATGATGTCTAGAGTCGATCCTGAATAACCTTGACCTTATCTAAGGTTTGTTGTACTAATTTTAGTCCCAATAACTTTACTTCACCCAATTCTAACCAATCAACTGGATAACAACATCGTAACCATATAATACCTTAATTTTTTCTATCTAGACATTGGACTAATAGTTGTAATTGTAAGCAAACTCAACTACGAAAAAATGGTCTAAGGGAAAATGGTCATCCCAATGACCTTTAAAGTAAATGAAAGGCACATGCAATATATCCTCTAGAATATAAATACTTCTTGATGTTAAGTGTATTTACACGTATAATAATTATATTTTACCGGCATTTGTATCTTGTTTTAAGAGAAAAGAAGTTGAATAAACCTAATTATACTTAATTCTTTCGTCCATTCAATTAATAAAAGTGCGTTGTCTCAATTGCGGGTAGAAACCCCAACAAAGTGTGAAGGAATATGGTCTTCCATGCAGAATACATCTCATGTAATGCCCCAGAAACTCAAAGATTAGAACAGGAACTAAAAAAAATAGAAAATTTACTGAAAATTGGAAACTCTGACACCAGTCACAAAACGGGTCATTAAGTGACCCGTTGGAGGTGCTCACGAGTCGTGAGGTGACTCGTGGGGAGTCCAGATGATGAAGTTTTAAGTTTTGGGAAAAGATACCCGATAGATGACCTAATAAGTTGTGGTCAGTCCCCACGATTCATTGGGTCATTCATGGGGAGGGAAAAACGAAAGTATAGAGAGGTGGAGGAAGTGTACTTGATGAGAAAACCCCACGATTCGTGGTCAGTCACCACGAGTCATAAGGTGAGTCGTGATTAGCTAGGGGAGAATTTTCTGAGAGTGAGGCAATGTACCTGAGAAATGGTGACCATGACTCGTGGTCACCAACAACGAGTCGTGAAGTCATTCATTACCTGCCCCAGATGAATGAAAGACAATGTACTTAACGGGTGATGCCACGAGTCGTGGCCTAGAGTAACGATTCGTTAGGTCCCTCATTAGGACCATCTGACAGTTTTTTCCTATGAGTTTTTAATAGTCTTCCAGTAATTTCCAACCTCCCTAAAATTGAAATTACATCATTTTAGACATAATTTCAGACCTATTAGTAGGAATGAACAGCCTTTTCCCTCATTCCCCACGTAAGTTCTCAGAAAGCGTAAGCTCCAGGATTCTTCATCCATTGCAAAAATTCAAGTTCCTACTCAAGGGAATTCTTATCCACGTATTTGGGAATTCAATAAGGGGATTGTTCTTCCCTTGTGTCCCCTAAAACTTTTCCTCAGTTCACTATCAGTTCTAGCCCTGAATTTTCGATTGTGAAGATATTGCTATATTAGACCTTGTTTATTTATTGAGGAATATTATTCTATTATAATTTTAGATTTTTTCCAGCAATTTGTAATTGGAATAATGATTGTTCTATTGAATGTGAATTTTAACCCTAACTCTTAAAAATAGAAACTAGAATCCTGCATAAGTATTGAATTCTCGAAATTTCATAAATCTTTCAGAGTTAGGGGTTTCTATAATAGTTGTATGTGTTAGAAACTCAGTTAAATATATGTTAGAAAATTCCAGTAAGAAAGTTTGTATACTCAAAAATGTCAGTCTAGTCTCAGTCAGATTTTTAGCAACCTCCGAGTTGACCAGAATAACGTCAGCTGATCAATTTAACTACATAAATCTCTAAGGTGTCAGTATCACCTCCCAGTTATCAGAATTAGATCCAGAACTCAGTGCATAGGTCCACAAGGCGGTCATGACACTTAGATAGATAGTTCTGACTAGCCCTAGGACCCTAGTCAAATTACAGTTTGTTCTTAGACGGTTACGACGCTTCTAGATAAGCGTCTCTGACCAGTCTAGAACCCAGTTTCAGAATCTGGTCCAATAAGATTCTCAGGGTACTTGTAGTTATTATATCCCTGGCTAGTATTGGGCCCTAGTTTCGAGCTATCAACTTAGCATTCAGTTTAGTTTATCAAGTGGGAGTAGGACTTAGCACCGAGCTAACTGGGGTTCCAGCGTACCCAGATTTCCAGAACTACGTTGCCAGCGTAGGTTTCAGTACTTATTAACCTGATTGGCCCTAGACTTTTGTGATCACCCAACTCATGTCTTTATACCCTGGCAAGGTATATTGAGTCCTTCCGGTGGGGTGTATACATCGAACTCCACGTTTAGCTCACGTGGTTACATGTCAGTTATTGACTCTCTCACTAGTCGGTTCAGTCCAGTTCAGATCAATTCAGTGTAGTATCTCATACTTAGTATTTTAGACTTAGGGAATGTCTTTGACCACCAGACAGGGTCATCTTGACCATCTCAGTTACTTAAGTTATTTCAGCTTAGTATATTAGTTGGTCATTGCATGCCATCTCAGTTCAGTCATTTATATCTAGCATTATGTTTTCTCTCACTTACTCATTACACTCAAAGTACCGACGCATACTTTTATGTTGTATCATTTCATGATACAGCCGCAAGTCCTCAGACTCAGCGTCGTTAGTTGCCACTGTTCAGACCCTCCTCAACAGCAAAAGTGTGAGTCCTCATCTTTCAAGGACATTATTCATTAGTTCAATTCTCTTTTATTGATTTCATTTAGACTTAGAGTTAGCTAGGTGCCTGTCCTAGCAACTCCTCGATTAGATGGCTTTCAGAAACATACGTGGTTTTCAGACTATCAGTATTTTCCAGATGATTTACACTTTATGATTTGTACTTACTTTCATAAATGTTTTATGTTATTATTTCAAAGCTTCCGCTATGTACGATTTACTTAGAATACCAGTGTATGATAGACCAGGGGTTGACTTGTGACTCCAAGTACCATGTTCCATCTAGGGTGTAGACTCGGGGCGTAACAAACTTGGTATCAGAGCCCTAGGTTTAGAGAATCCTTCGGAATGTCTGAAAGTTGCATCGAGTAGAGTCTTTTTCATGGGTGTGAAGCGCACCACACTTATGAAGAGGAGGCTACGAGATGTTATTAGGAAAACACTCTTTTGTTCGTACTCTTTATCGTGCGTTAAAGTTTAATCCCAGAAGCATCCATCTAACTCGTGCTCTATTTTGTTTCAGTGAATTATACCTCCTAGACATGGTAACAGAAGAAGGCCCAACAACGCCAACAGACCTACCCCACCAGCCCCAACAACCCCTCAAGATGACTCGATAACTACCGTTGAATTTAGAGAAGCCATCCAACTACTTGCCAAAACTGTGACCAACAGCAGGTGGTACCGATGAATACTAATGGGTCCGCAGCAGCTGCTAGGGTGTGGGACTTTACCCGAATGAATCCTCCATTTCAGGGATCCAGAGTGGGGGAGGACCCCCAAGAGTTCATAAATGAGATCAGGAAGATTACTCGTATAATGAGTGTCAGCTCCTCCTAGAGGGCTGACCTGGCTGCCTACCAGCTAAAAGGGGTAGCTCAAGTCTGGTATGAGCAGTAGAAGGAGGGGCGACCAACGAGAGCAGGACCGATTGAGTGCGAGGAGTTCAACACAGCCTTCCTAGACAAATTTTTCCTGAGGGAGCTTAGAGAAGCTATGGTAACGGAGTTTATGAACTTGAGGTAGGGGAATAGAACAATGGAGGAATATGCTCTGGGTTTTACCAGGTTGAAATACACTCCAGAGATGATGGCCGAGCCAAGGGCTCGCATGCTGAAGTTCGTGAATGGGGTGTCAAATCTGGTCCTTAAAGAGTGCAGGACCACCATGCTGATCAAGGATATCGATCTCTCTAGTCTGATTGTCTGTGCTTAGCAGATTGAGGCCGAAAAACTGAGGGACATGGAAAGAAAGAATAAGCGGTCAAGGACTGGTCAGTCAAATCATGGTCATCATAGGTCAGGCGGTAACAACTGCCCATAGCAGCAACAGCAGCAGAGAGCCCCAGCACCCAGCTCAACCAGCGCCCCAACCTACTGATCCCGCTAGGATCGGAGGGGTGGAGCATCTGGCTCTCAGTCTTAGAGCTACAGTGCTGGGAATAGATATCCAGCTTGCCCCAAATACGGTAAGAACCACCTGGGAGAGTGTCTTCAGGGTCGAGTGGGTTGTTTTGGTTGTGGGCAGCTTGATCATCGGCTTAAATATTTCCTGTCAGCATGATTGGAGAGCACAATCCACCACATCATCAGCTCCAGCAGGCCGACCAGCTCAACATGCCAACACGTTAGGTACGAATGGCGGTTAGCGCCAAAAACATTTTTATACATTATCTTCCTATCAGGATCAGGAGAGCTCACCTGACATAGTCACGGGTATGTTACGCCTCTTTTATCTAGACGTGTATGCCCTCCTAGATCTAGGAGCCATCCTTTCATTCATAACTCCCTATATAGCAATCCAATTCAATATCAGTATATAGGTCCTCTCAGAACCATTCTCAGTCTCCACCCCTATTGGAGAGTTAGTTAGAGTCAGGGGGTGTATAGAAACTGTCCAGTCTCAATCCTGAATATTGTCATTCCAACTAATCTCGTAGAGTTAGACATGGTCGATTTTGACCTTATCCTCGGCATGGATTGGTTACACTCCGGTTATGCCTCAGTCGCCTGCAGAACTAGAGTTGTCAAGTTTCAGTTTTCTAATGAGCTAATGTTAGAATGGACGGGCAGTAGTTCAGCGCCTAAGGGTCGGTTTATTTCCTACCTTAAGGCCTAAAATCTCATTTCCAAGAGATGTATTTATCATCTGGTTCAGGTCAAAGATTCCAACACCGAGACCCCAACCATCCAGTCAGTTCCAGTGGTCAGTGAGTTCCCAGGTGTATTTCCCGAGGATCTTCCCAGGGTTCCCTCTGAACGGGAAATAGACTTTAGAATAGACCTTCTCCCAGATACTCAGTCCATCTTCATCCCTCCTTACAGAATGGCTCCATCTGAGCTTAAGGAGTTGAAGGAGCAACTAAAAGATCTTCTTGACAAGGGTTTTATCAGACCCAACATCTCTCCTTGGGGTGCTCCAGTACTATTCATGCGTAAGAAAGATGGAACCCTTAAAATGTGCATAGATTACCTTCAACTGAACAAAGTCATAGTCAAGAACAGGTATCCCCTACCCATAATTGACGACCTTTTTGACCAACTTCAAGGAGCCAGTTGTTTCTCAAAAATCGATCTCAGGTCGGGGTATCATCAGTTAAGGGTCAAAGAGTGTGAGATACCGAAAACATCGTTCAGAACTCGATATGGTCACTATGAGTTTGTGGCTATGTCCTTCGGGCTAACAAATTCCCCCGCAGTCTTTATTGACTTGATGAATCGAGTCCTCAAGCAGTATATGGCAGTATCTGGATATGTTTGTCATTATATTTATCGACATTCTGGTATACTCCAAAAATGAGGAAGAGCATGCTAACCACCTGAGATTAGTATTATAGACCCTCAGACACCGCCAGTTGTTCGCCAAATTCAGCAAGTGTGAATTCTGGTTAAAGTCCGTGACTTTCTTGGCTCATCTGGTCTCAGGTGAGGGAATACCGATAGATCCTCACAAGATAGCAGCAGTGAAAGATTTGCTCAGACCTACCTCTCCAACCGAAATCAGAAGTTTCCTGGGTTTCGCACGTTACTACCGATGCTTTGTAGAGGGCTTTTCTTCTATGGCATCTCCACTGACCAAGCTGACTCATAAAAAGGTGAAGTTTCAGTGGTCAGATGCGTCTGAGAAAAGTTTCCAGGAGTTGAAAACTCGAATCACTACTGCTCCAGTATTGACTCTACCAGATGGATTTGTGGTTTATTGCGATGCTTTCAGAGTTGGACTCGGTTGCGTTCTGATGCAGCGGGGAAATGTGATAGCCTACTCCTCCAGACAGCTCAAGGTTCATGAGAAGAATTATCCAACACATGACTTGGAGTTGGCAACGGTAGTGTTTGCATTGAAAATATGAAGGCATTATCTATATGGGGCTCATGTTGATGTTTTTCACTGATCATAAGAGTCTCCAGTATGTATTCAGTCAAAAGGACCTAAATCTTCGCCATAGGAGGTGGTTGGGACTCCTGAAGGATTATGACATGAGCGTGTTATACCACCCAGGCCAAGCCAATGTGGTGGCTGATGCCCTAAGTAGAGTGTCCTTGGGTAGCGTGGCTCATATTGAGAAAGGCAAAAAGGAGTTGGCGAAGGATATTCACAGCTAGCTCGGTTAAGGGTGCGGTTGATCAACTCAGTTCAGGGTGGAGTGGTAATGCAAAGTGGGTCAAATTCTGCATTGATAGTTGTAGTGATGTCCAGACATGATGAAAATCCCATCTTACTCAAGCTTAAGGAAGCAGTTATCAGAAATATAATAGAATCTTTCTCCAAATGGGGAGATGGTGTGCTCCGTTACCAGGGTAGGTTATGTTTACCGGATGTCGGTGAGTTGAGACAGTAGATATTGGCCGAAGTGCACAGTTCTATATATTCCATTCACCCTGGTGCTACCAAGATGTACTGTGATCTACAAGATATTTACTGGTGGAACGACATGAAAAGAGATATTGCTGAATTTGTAGCCAAGTGCCCAAACTGCCGACAAGTTAAAGTAGAACACCAGAGACTAGGAGGCATGACTCAGGATATCAGCATACCCACATGAAAATGGGAAGAATTAAAGATGGACTTCATTACGAGTCTACCTCGGACTCGTCGGCAACATGATTCAATCTGGGTGATAGTAGATTGGATGACTAAGTCAGCACACTTCCTCTCAGTTAAAACCACAGATTAACTGGGGACTATGCTAGACTTTATATCCGGGAGTTAGTTAGACTTCATGGGGTGCCCTTATCCATCATTTCAGATAGAGGTACCCAATTCACCTCTTATTTCTGGAAGTCTTTTCAGAAGGGACTGAGCACCCAGGTCAAGCTCAGCACAACTTTTCACCCGCAGATAGATGGGCAAGCTGAGCAGACCATTCATACCCTAGAAGATATGTTGAGAGCGTGATCGATCGATTTTAAGGGTAATTGGGATGACCATTTGTCTCTTATCGAGTTTGCGTATAACAACAACTACCACTCTAGCATTCAGATGGCTCCGTTTGAGGCATTATATGGTAGGAGGTGTAGATCTCCTATAGGCTGGTTTGAGGTTAGTAAAGCTACCTTGATAGGGCCAGACTCAGTTCACGAGGCAATGCAAAAAGTTCAAATCATTTTATAAAGACTGAAAATAGCTCAGAGCCATCAGAAATCTTATACCGATGTGAGGAGAAGAGAGTTGGAGTTAGCAGTTGATGACTGGGTCTATCTGAAAATTTCGCCCATGAAAGGGGGTAATGAGGTGTGGGAAGAAGGGAACACTCAGCCCTAGATATATAGGACCTTACAAAATTTTGAGACGAATTGGCAAGGTAGCTTATGAGATGGAGTTACCTTCAGAGTTAGCATCAGTGCACCTTGTATTCCATGTGTCACTTTTGAAGAAATGCATCGGAGATCCAACTTCAGTGGTGCCATTGGATAGTATGGAAATAAAGGATAGTCTCTCATATGAGGAGGTCCCAGTCCAAATCCTAAATCGTCAAATTCATAAACTAAGGAATAAGGAAATAGCTTCAGTCAAGGTCTTATGGAGAAATCAGCAGGTGGAGGGAGCCATGTGGGAGGCCGAAGCAGATATGATGGCCAAATTCCCACACTTATTTTCTACCAGCTCTAGTACAACTTGATATATTGATTCTTTCCTAGAACTCAATTTAGTTTCATGCAGATCATGTATTCAAGTTTCTTTTACGTTTATGGATGTATGTATGAAAGGTAAATTCAGTTCAGCTATGTATTTTGAAATGGAGG
The DNA here is from genome assembly GCA_035772735.1 of Datura wrightii. Lineage (NCBI taxonomy): Eukaryota > Viridiplantae > Streptophyta > Magnoliopsida > Solanales > Solanaceae > Datura > Datura wrightii. Next base: position 112,560,875 of record JASDFA010000019.1, read on the forward strand.
TAGTCGTTCTGTCAGTTTTGGATTCAAATGAGCAGTATTTGAAAATTATGATTGTTATTCTCGGCTTTCCTGTGTGTTTTCCAACATTCAAGGATGGATGTTCCCAAGGGGGAGATATTGTAATGCCCTGGAAACTCAAAGATTAGACCCGAAACTTAAAAAGAATAGAAAATTTGCTGAAAACTGGAAAATCTGGCACTAGTCACAGAATAGGTCGTTAAGTGACCCGTTGGAGGTGCCTAGGAGTCATGAGGTGACTCGTGGGGAGGCCAGGTGAAGAATTTTTAAGTTTTGGAAAAAGGATACCCCACGGATGACCTAATGAGTCGCGGTCAGTCCCCACGATTCGTTAAGTTAAACGTGGGGAGGGGAAAACAAAAGTATAGAGTGGTGGAGAAAGTGTACTTCACTAAAGGACCCCACAATTCGTTGCCAGTCACCATGAGTCATGATCAGCTAGGGGAGAATTTTCTGAGAGTGAGGCGGTGTACCTGACGAATGGTGACCACGACTCGTGGTCACCAGCAACAAGTCGTGAAGTCACTCATTACCTGCCCCAAATGACTAAAATACAGTGTACTTAATGGGTGATGCCGTGAATCGTGGCCGAGAGTAATGAGTCGTTAGGTCCCTCATTAAGACCATCTGACAGTTTTTCCCTGTGAGTTTTCAAGGGTCTTCCAGTAATTTCCAAGCTCCCTAAACTTGAAACTACGTTGTTTTATAAGTAATTTAAGACCTGTTAGTGGGAATGAACGACATTTTCCCTCATTCCCCGCGTAGGTTCTCAGAAAGCATCGAAGAGTTTCTCTCAAGAACTTTCAGAGTAAGGTCCAGGGTTCTTCATCCATTGCAGAAATTCAAGTTCCTCCTCAAGGGAATTCTTAGCCAGGTATGTGGGAATTCAACAAGGGAATTATTCTTCCCTTGTGTCCCCTAAAACTCTTACTCAGTTCATTATCAGTTCTAGCCCTGAATATTCAATTGTGAATATATTGCTATTAGACCTTGTTTATTTCTTAAGGAATATTACTATATTATAATTTTAGATGTTTTCCATCAATTTGTAATTAGAATGATTTATGTTATGTTGAATGAGAATTTTAGCCCTAGCTCTTGAAAACAGAAACCAGAATCCTACATAAGTATTGAATTCTTAAAATTTCATAAATATTTCAGAGTTAGGGGTTTCTATAATAGTTGTATGTGTTAGAAACTCAGTCAAATATATGATAGACAATTCCAGTCAGAAATTTTATATACTCAGAAATGTCAGTCTAGTCTTAGTCAGATTTTTAGCAACCTTCGGGTTGACCAAAATAACGTCAACTGATCAGTTTGACTACAGAAATTTCAGAGGTGTCAGTATCACCTCCCAGTTATCAGAATCAGATCCAGAACTCAGCGTATAGGTACACAAGGTGGTCATGACACTTAGATAGATAGTTTTGACTAGCCCTAGGACCCCAGTCAGATTACAATTTGTTCTTATACAGTTACAACGCTTCTAGATAAGCCACTCTAACCAGTCTAGAACCCAGTTTCAGAATCTGGTCCAATAAGACTCTCAGAATACTTTTAGTTATATAACCCTGACTAGTATTGGGCCCCAGTTTTGAGCTATCAACTTAGCATTCAGTTTAGGTTATCCAGTGGGAGTAGGACTTAGCACCGAGCGGATCGGGGTTCCAGCGCATCCTGATTCCCAGAACTACGTTGCCAGCGTAGGTTTCAGTACTTATTGGCCTGATTGGCCCCAAACTTCTTTTATCACCCAGCTCATGCCTTTATACCCTGGTAAGGTATATTTGGTCCTGCTAGTGGGGTGTATACATCAAACTTCACATTTAGCTCACGTGGTTACATGTCGGTTATAGACTCTCCCACTAGTCAGTTTAGTCCAGTTCAGATCAATTCAGTGTAGTATCTCAAACTCAGTATTTCATACTTAGGGCATATCTTTGACCACTAGACAAGGTCATCTTGACCATCTGAGTTACTTCAGTTGTTTCAGCTCAGTATATTAGTTGGTCATTGCATGTCATCTCAGTTCAGTCATTTATATCCAACATTATGTTTTCTCTCACTTACTTAGTATATTCAAAGTATAGACGTATACTTTTATGCTGTATCGTTTCATGATACAATAGCAGGTCCTCAGAATCAGCGCTGTTATTTGTCGCCGTTCAGACCCTCCTCAGCAGCAGAAGTGTGAGTCCTCATATTTTGATGACGTTATTCATTAGTTCAGTTCTCTTTTATTTCTTTCAATTAGACTTAGAGTCAGCTGGGGGCCTGTCCCAGCAACTCCTCAGTTAGATGGCTTTCAGACACAAACGTGGTTATCAGACTATCAGTATTGTCCAGATGTTTTACACTTTATGATTTGGACTTACTTTCGTAATTGTTTTATGTTATTATTTCAAAGCTTCCGCTATGTATGTTTTACTAAGAATACCAGTGCATGATAGACCAGGGGTTGACTTGGGGTTACTTGTGACTCCAAGTACCATGTTCCGTCCAGGGTGTAGACTAAGGACATGACATGTCATTACCCGAGCATAGACCCTGGATGCAACACGGGATTCAGAACCACAAATGGCTCCAAGCTAATCCATGGTACATGCATGACATAAACATAAACATGCAAACTAAATGGAAGCAAATCATGTGATATATCATAATAGGAATAAGTTTGAGATATCATGAATGTAAAACTATAACAACATAAGCCAACTCGCTAAGAATCTAAATATAATAGTCTGAAAGCCTTTAAAACATCTCATGAGCTGAATGGATAGCTTCCCGACTAGCTCTACATAATCTTAAAACTAAAATGACAAAGAAAACATTATCCAACACTCTTTTCCTCGGATGATAACGACTTACCATGCAATGCTGAATTAGGGACAGGAACGTACCTAGTAGCAGGGTTGAGACTGAACACTTGAACCTATATCATGAGATGATATAGCATAAAATATGCAGTCAGTACTGAGTATGGAGAATAAGTAAAATATGGGAGTAAGGATATTATACTAAAAATCATGATCGTGATATAGTCATGAAATATGAGATTTTATCTTAAATCTGAGTACAATGAGCCAAGAGTTTAAAACATAAACATAAAGCTTAGCATGTCTAAACCGTAAGTAAATTCATAACCGATCATTAGATCAAAATACATAAGTCAATACATCATAAAATAAGAAAGTGGAGTAGGAGATTTTCATGACCAACATACTCCAATTGAGTATCATTGAGCCCCACCTGTAACCCTAGTTGGGAGGTTGTTCACACCATTCCAAGGATAAGAACCATTAAGGCGTGAATTCACTCATGAGCCCATTTGCGTAAAGGAGACACTCTCTAATGAGGACCCCTTCATACCTGCGGTGGCATGTTTTCACGACTGAACGTACACATGGATCGTAGACATGGGACAAGGGACTCCGAGAGACCCCAAGTCGACCCATGACACATGCATACATCTAATCTCATTTAATAAAGAGGAATACTTAACATAAAACATAGTTGAAACGTAAACATAGCGTAACAATCGGAAGTACTGGGCATATACATAAGTTGAGTTTTACATCCTGTCTGAAAGCCTCTACTACATAAGATGGGTTGATGGGACAACATCCCCAACTAATTCGACTAATACTGAAACATAAATAACATGAAAGTCTGTCAAATGACCCTCGTAACATGAGGACTCACCAATAGATGAGAGCGAGAATTCAGATGAACTAAGGGTGAGGATGAGCCTTGATCTTGGGCAAATTTATATGCCCAAGTGATACTCAAAAGCACCATTTTTGCCTTGTTTATCTATCAATGTGTATACATTCTCATGTAATTGGTAATAAAATGTGAATTTATACTAACCAACATGATTAGCATTGTTTTGTAGGTAAAATGTGATTTTGGGGAAGCGTAAATGCATGTTGGATGATATCGGGGTTGGACTTGGATGCGAGCAAGGAACAAGGCATTGGACAACATGAAATAAAGGGGCTCCGCGATGGAGCCGTGTCACGCTGCCATCGCGGAGGCCTTCTGCCTGGATAGGGAAATTTCGCCCAAAATTCCAGAGAGGGTCCGCGTCCGGTCCGTCGCACGGTGGCTTGGCTCCGCGTTGCACGTCGTGCCACGTTGAGCCTTAATTCCTAGACCCCCAATTCCAGTGAGGGTCCGCGTCCGTAGCGTGTCATGGAGGCAGTGCTCCGCGATGCACTCCGTGACACGTTGCTCGTTATTCCAGGAAAAATTCCCAACAGTATAAATAGAACACTTAGGTTCATTTTTCAATATTCTGACTGGGTGGAGCAAGAACGTGGGTTACATGCAGTTGAGGGACGAAAATATCAGGGTTTTTTCTCTCTTTCTTTCTTCTTTAATTCAATTGCTTGTATGATTAACACTCATTTAAAGATGTTTAATCCACAAATGAGTGGCTAATTCCTCTTCTTGCTGAGGTTATGAACAATTGTGATGAAATGTGATGATTGATTCTTTGGTTTTTCATCTTTTCTTCCATGTTGTTCTATTAATTCTTGTTCTTACTGCATTAATGTATGGCCTACGTTAATATATATCTAAAAAGTCCGGTTTCACTCGAGAGAGCAAGAAATTGGAAAGTTGTGAATTAATAGGATATGTTCTTTACTTGATTTGGGAAAATTGAGTCTTGATTTGCTTTCAGGATAGAAATATACCTGAAAGTCGTATTAGTCAATTTAGGAACCGGGTTTGTATGGATAGAACATGAATTGCATTTAATCACAGAAATGTAGGTGGATGGTTCATGATTCTTAAGTGAGGTTAAATACGAGAGTTTTAATCTCTTGGCAAATGTTCTTGGCTAGCAACTGGAGGAAAAGATTAACCAAATTATGATGATAATTAATTTAATTACATGTTCATTTAACCTCAGCATGCTCTCATTCATAGTTCAGACTCAAAGTAGATAATTGTTTTAACTTTAGTATAAAAATTATAAAACAAACAATCAAACTCTTGGTTACACTGTTGTCTGCATTTTTTGAAGTAAAATATAGTACACTTGAGCAGATTGCACTTCATCCAAGTCTCTGTGGGATCGATACTTGGCTTACTAAAGCCACTTACTACTTGTTCGACCACGTGCACTTGCGTGTAGTTATATACCCGTATAACAAACACTCGAACAAGCCTGAGATCCAGAACCTGTATCATGAAATGATACAACATAGAAAGTATGCGGTCAGTACGTGGAATGTACCGAGTATGCAAGGTAAGTAAAACGGATATTTAAAAGGAAATAAAAGTCATACATAATCATAGGAGAAGGACATCATGCTTATATCATAAAATTCGTAAGTAAACATAAGGCTTAAGACTTTCAAATCATTCATAAATCATTCACTATGATAATCATAAGCAAACTTTATCAAACATAACTTGATCCAATAACATAAATATAACAATGCATAAAACATGCGGAACAATGGGAGGACTCGTCATAACCGACACCATCATGGTAGAGCCTTTCATGATGCCCCAACTATCTCACTCAAGTAGGCAGAGCCGACCCCGGCTTGCCAGGCGAGGGTCGTGCATTAGGCATGATATCACATTTGAGGGGATCGGTATCAATACAATATATAACATTAGAACCCACGGTGGCACGTGTTTATGAGTTACTGGCGTAGTCCTTTGAACACCGGGCTGCTCGGTGCAAGACATGGCTCTTAAAAACGTGCATATAGGCTCATACGTAAATCAATAACATCATGCATTAAAATTCATTGGCCAAAATATAACATTTATTATCATTGATCCCCTTTAAAACATGCTTAGCCAAGAATAAAAGGTCATTTTCATCGGCCAACATCATAAATCGATAAATCATGTAATTCGTTCATAAATTGTAAATCATTCTTCAACATGTGGGCATTGACCAATACTTTGACATACTCAATTCTTTCAAGAAAATGCTCATAAACATGGGTAACTTAAAATCATGCTTTTACATCATCAATAAACTCAAAATATTGAATATTCATCACAAATCATAACTTTCATGAACTCTCATCAATGGGCACTTTAGATTTAAAAAGCTTGAAACATAATTTTTAAGAAAATAATATAAAACCTGCCCATGATTATAATTCAACAAATAAAACTCAATTAAATCAAACCCATAAAGAGAAATCACATTTTCATGCATTTGGATAAAAACCCATGGAATTAAATAGGAGGATTCATGATTAAATTTGAAATTTGGGCATGGGTATGGAAGAAATCACCCATTCTAAACCCTACGTACCTGAGGTAGACTGATTTTACTTTCCCACGAATACCCACAAAGAAATTGATGGAAACCTTGGAGAAGAAGACCTTGAATCTCCCTAAAACCTCTCTAAAAACTCTTACATGGGAATGGGTATACATTAGGGACTTAACCCATCTTATCATACTTAGAAAAATACACAAAATGTCGTAGTTTAGGGCCTCAAAGCATGGAAAAGTTGAAAATTCCCTTAATAAAACTTCTGTGAAAAACTGGTCTTGACGGACCAACGACCGATCCAACGGGTCATTGCACGATACCACGACTCGTGGTATCGAGTCGTTGGGTCCACTGCCTTACGACAAACCTAGGTTCTTCCCACGACTCTTCAAAATGAGTCATTACTTCAATCAATGGGTCATTGGATCAGCCGTCGTCAACTCCTTGACCAATCTGACTTCCCTTACCACGAGCCTCACCATGACTCGTGGTGGCTTCCAACGAGTTGTGGTCTCAATCTGTTGTATGCACTGGAATTCTCAACCCACAAGTAATGACTAGAAACAATGGGCTGTCACATCTCACCACGAATTATGGGTTGCCCTTCAGCCTAAGTTCAGCCCTTCCTACGACCAGTAACAATGACTCATTATTCCTGACAATGAGTTGTTACACCGTCCTTTGTCACCACTGCTTCCCTGAATCCACATACCACGACTGCTTTCGATGACTCGTGGCATCTAACCACGAGTCGTTGAGTCACACGTCCTGTGATGTTTTGCCAGTTTTCTGGACTTTTCAAATTCAACTCCCAGGTCTATTCTTAGGCCTTCCCGGGGTATTACACACGTAATTCTGAGACCTAGATGCGCTGAAACACCGACTTATTCAGTGTTAAATACTACTCCCACAACATACATAGGTTCTCATTATCATACTTGAAACATGATAGGTTTTGCATGGGCTTGTTAAAATTGTGTAGATTACTAAATTTTTTGAAGTACATGAACTAGCCATGAAAACTATGTTGATTTTCAGCCGCGATACTTAGCATTGAAATTCATGAGGTTCATACATAATTGAGTAAAACATGCTAAATTGAATACATAAAATTATAGGAGTTTTTGAAAGATTTCAACCCAATCATAATTATAGAATACATGTAGAATCATAAGAAAAACAATCCATAAAATAATTTAGAGTTTTTGCATAAAAAGGGTTCTAATTAATGTCGCTCAAATTACACCTCATAATGAGATATAACATGGTTGATGTCAAATATAGAACCCAACAAAAGTTGAGGTCGATCCCACAGAGAATACTGAAGGATATAGAAGAACGCTAGTGCTTAAGCTTTTAGTTAATTATTTTCTAAGAGGGGGGAAAATTTATAAAAGTAACAAACAATGTCATTGAGAGAAAGTGAAGGTTGATTCCAAATTAATGTAACTAACTAGGGAAGTGTTCCCCATGACTATATAACCACAAGGTGTTTTATACTAGTGATCTATTTTCCGGTGCTTAGCATGCTATATCGGTAAGTTAACTTCACCTAAATGGTTGGTCCCCTATTTAGATGATTATCACCATGCAACTTGGTCCATATATAGGTGTATACTTGACTAACCCTTACCCTTAATATCAAATTAGCTATTCCGGGAAAGTTCAAGCTATTAGATGAGGGTTGATAGCCTCAAATCTCCGTTGTTAATCCCTTTTCCCATTCACTACCCCCTTGATCCAGTAAGTAAGAATACGACAAGTTCCAACATTTGCAACCGTTAAGAAATAATTAAAACAAAGGGAAAAACAATACATGCATAAACTCTATTCAAGAATCACTAAGTATTTTACCTATGTGTGTTAATTTGTCATGATTCCCACAACCCTAGTTTTGGAAGCTTTAGCCTGTCGTGGTCATAAGTAAATTAATAGTATTCATAGATAAAATCACAAATTAATACTTACAACAATGATTGGAAGAAACTTCACTTGAATAATGCAAACATAAGGAAGAACAATTCAACAATTATCTCGAAATATGAAATAAATCCTTACAATCGTATCTCTAAACTTATGTCTTCATAACGTGTTGAGACTTAAGACTCAACACCTCTTCCAACTTAAAACTTCAAACTTCAAGACTTAAAACATGGCTATTACATGAAAACAAAAAGGGTATTTATAGTAGTAGATTTATGTTTTCCTTGTTCCTTGATGAATTTGACTTGGGACTTAAAGTTCCTTTTCCTAGTTGAAGTGGGAGATCCATTTTTGGTCCATTTGAAACACTTGCCGCGTCGCCTCCTGCCACTGTCGCGTCCAGTGCCATGTAGCACATGCCAACGCGCATGGAAGAAAGTTGCTGCGTGCTTGCCATCGCCCTAGGACAAGGCCTGTCGTGCACTTGCCATCACACGGGGAAGCTGGGGGCCTTGCGCCTGGCCTAGCGCCAGATGTGCTACGCATCGCACGTCCTGTAGCGCCATTTTTCTGTTGCTCGTGTGGCCTGTAGTGCCAATGGCCTAGCGCCTCGCACTGCTGGTCACGCGGGCATGGAATTGCACTTATTATTTTTTTTCTCTCTTTAATTCTTGCTTAGTGCATTCCTTCTTCTTCAACTTCAATCCAAACGTCTCAAACACATCCAAATCCATCACTTTTATCCCTGAAAACATCTAATCACATGCGTTAGCTAATTTTACTAATATATAACATAAACACATGCAAACACATATAATTCATGCTCAAAATATAGTAAAGTACGGGCAAAAATATGTCTATGAAGTGCTTAACTACGCCCTTCATCACTAACCCTAGAAAATCATGCAATTCAAAATTGAGACATGGAATAATTGAAATCATAAGTTTAATGTTAGGGATTCGGGACCAAGACTCGTGACATGGGTCATGGTGACTAGATCATGGAAACTTGTTGAATGCTCACCACGACTCAGACCACGACTCATGGTCTCACATAACGAGTCATCCTGTGACTCATTCTATGAGGGAAGAATTTTACTCTGCTGGTTTTCTGCTTCGTATCTAGGATCTCATCTTAGAAACTTTTTGGGTGTTGCAGTACAAATCAAGGCAAGTTTATACTTCACTTTGGAGGATATTAGATGAGAACAAAAGAAGAAAGAATTAGAAAATTGGCTAAGTATGAAGTTGTCAAGAGCCTCGCGGAGTGAAGCTCAAAGTGAACTCAAATCTTTCTATGGAGCTTGCACTATGAGACCTAGAGTGTGAAGGGCTATTTCTTCTAACTATGGAGACATTGTAATGGCCTTCCAGAGTGAGGCTAAAATTGTGTGACCCAAACCTGCATTGCAACCTGCGTTCCTCAGAGCATGATCTTTGGTTCGCAGTTGCTCAACAGTGCCTAAACTTCAATTTTCATGCTATTCCTTTAAATTTTTCAACAAGTATGAGCAAGATTATTATCTAAATGGTACTCAGACTTCCCTAAAAGATTTTCTAATACTATCAACAACCAATTTGACCATTATAACTACTTCACTACTTTTCTTAAGAAGGACGTTACCCCATCTATCATCGAAAATGTTAAGTGACCAGTTCTACCAACAAGCATCAATTCTATTTTAGAAATCTAACATACTCAATAACATTTTCCTATTGCATCAACATTATCAAGCGGATAAGAAAAAATAACAATTTTTCCTCAACAAAAACGTCATCCAATTCATCATCAGGAAAAATCATTCATTTCAAGCAAGTGGAATACTCAGACTTCACCCCGAACTAAAATTTCAAAGCAAAAAAGAGCACACCCAATAGATATAGCATCATGAAAAAGAGTTCCTACCTAAATAATTTTGAAATTTCGCGCTATCCCTATAAACACCCACAAGAATCATTTTGAAATTTCAAAGCAAAAAAGAGCACAACCAATAGATATAGCACATGAAAAAGAGTTCCTACCTAAATAATTCTGAAATTTCGCGCTTGTCACGCCCCGCCTTGGGGGGTATGACTGGCACCTGGTGCACTACTGGGACCTAAATTGACTAGGCTTGAAACAAGTGAGGATATCTGATTTTCATATCTTCCTCTTCCTCCTAAGTCATCTCCTCTCGGTTCTTGTTACGCCACAGTACCTTGACAGAAGCAACGTCTTTAGTCCTCAACCTGCGAATCTGCCTGTCTAGTATGGCTACTGGGTCCTCTTCATAGGCCAGCTCCTCCGTAACCTGGACATCCTGGACTGGGACTACTCTAGATGGGTCTCCTATGTACTTTCTTAGCGTAGATACGTGGAAAACTGGATGAACGGATTCTAATTCTGGAGGAAAGTTCAACTCATATGCCACTTGGCCTATTTTCCGCCAAATCTGATAAGGCCCAATGAACCTCGGACTGAGCTTACCCTTCTTGCCGAATCTCATCACCCCTTTCATTGGAGATACTTTCAAAAATACCCAGTCATTCACATCAAATTCGAGGTCTCTTCGCCGCACATCAGCATACGATTTCTGGCGGCTCTGTGCAGTCAGTAGGCGTTCTCTGATAAGCTTTACCTTCTTCTCTGACTGTTTAATAATATCTGGCCCAATCAGCGCTGACTCTCCCACTTCAAACCAGCCAACTGGCAACCTACATTTTCGCCCGTATAATGCCTCAAAGGGCGCCATCTGGATAGCTAAGTGATAATTATTATTATAAGCAAATTCAATTAGCGGCAAATGCTCGTCCCAGCTACCTCCAAAGTCTAGCACACACGCCCATAGCATATCCTCGAGCGTCTGAATAGTGTGTTCAGCCTGCCCATCTGTTTGAGGGTGGAATGTTGTGCTCAAATTAATCTGCGTTCCCAGACCTCTCTGAAATGACTGCCAAAATCTAGCTTTAAATTGTGATCCTCTGTCAGAGATAATAGATACTGGAACACCGTGTAATTTAACTATTTCTCTGATATATTGTTCGGCATAATCCTCGGTAGAGAAAGTGGCTTTTACTGGCAGGAAATGGGCTGATTTCGTGAGTGTGTCAACAATTACCTAAATTGAATCATATCTATGCCTGGTACGGGGTAGTCCTGCTACAAAGTCCAGGTTTACTGCTTTCCACTTCCAAAGAGGCACAACTATGTCCTGAGTCAACCCACCTGGTTTCTGGTGTTCCGCTTTTACTTGTTGACAGTTAGGACACTGGGCTACAAATTTTCTGCTATTTCCCTCTTCATACATGGCCACCAGTAAATTTCTTTGATATCATGGTACATTTTCGTCGCACCAGGGTAGAGAGAATAGCGGGCATAATGCGCCTCGCTCATGATCTACTGGCGAAGCCCTGAAATGTCTGAAACACAAAGGCGGCCCTTACATCTCAGCACTTCATCCTCAGTTACCTGAAAATCTGGCGCTTTCCCTTGCTGAATTCTGTCCTTAAGCTGAACCAAGTCAGGATCTTCATACTGCCGTTCTTTTACCTCCTCAACTAATGACGACACTGCGGTATTCTGAATTACCGCTCTGTTGTCCTCTGTCTCTGCTACACAAATGGTTAGGCTGGCTAATTAATGTATTTCTCTGACCAACTCCCACTGCTCGGGCTGCAAATACGCCAAACTCCCCATCGATTTACGGCTGAGAGCATCTGCTACTACATTGTCTTTTCCCAGATGATACAGAATGTCCACGTCGTAATCATTCAATAACTCCAACCAGCGATGCTGTCACAAATTCAACTCCCTCTGAGTGAAGATATACTGTAGGCTCTTATGATCTGTGAAAATATCCACATGGACGCCATACAAGTAATGTCTCCATATCTTTAAGGCGTGGATCACTGCGGCTAACTCCAGGTCATGGGTAGGATAATTCCTTTCGTGTTTCCTTAGTTGTCTGGAAGCATAAGCAATCACTTTACCATGTTGCATCAACACACATCCCAACCCAATACCTGATGCATCACAATACACTGAATAACCCTCTGTACCTTCTGGCAACGCTAATACTGGGGCATAGGTCAACCTGTCTTTCAATTCTTGGAAACTCTACTCACATGCCTCTGTCCACTGGAACTTTACTGCTTTCTGCGTTAGCTTAGTCAGAGGTGCTGCTATGGTGGAGAATCCCTCAACAAACCTTCTATAATATCCTGCTAATCCCAGAAAACTGCGAACTTCAGTCAGAGTGGTAGGTATGGGCCATGTTTTGACTGCTTCTATTTTCTACGTATCTACTTGTATACCAGCATCCGACACAATATGCCCCAAGAAAGCTACTGAGTTCAGCCAGAATTCACATTTGGAGAACTTGGCGTACAATTGACGGTCCCGGAGAATCTGGAGCACTGTCCGTAAATGATTCTGGTGGTCTGTCTCTAAGAGAGAATACATCAGAATGTCGTCGATAAACACTATCACGAACAGGTCCAGGTATGGTCTGAAGATACTATTCATCAGGTCCATAAATACTGCTAGGGCATTCGTCAGCCCAAAGGACATAACTAGAAATTCAAAGTGGTCGTATCTAGTCCTGAAGGCTGTCTTGGGAATGTCTCTTTCATGGACTCGAACCTGATGGTATCCGGACCGTAAATCAATCTTGGAGAAATATTTGGCCCCCTGTAACTGGTCAAACAAATCATCTATTCTGGGAAGCGGATACTTATTCTTAATTGTAACCTTATTCAACTGCCGGTAATCTATACACATGCGGAGCGAGCCATCCTTCTTTCTTAAGTATAGAACTGGCGCACCCCACAGTGAAGTACTAGGCCTGATAAAGCCCTTGTCTAATAGATCTTTCAGCTTCTCCTTTAACTCTCTGAGTTCAGCAGGAGCCATACGATACGGAGGAATTGATATGGGCTGAGTTCCTGGTAATAAATCAATTGCAAAATCTATTTCCCTTTATGGAGGAATACCAGGTAGCTCATCTGGAAATATGTCAGGGAATTCATTCACCACTAGGACTGACTGGAGAGTCGGAGGCTCTACCCAAACATCCTAAACTCTGACTAGATGGTAAATACATCCCTTGGCTATCAACTTCCTCGCCTGAAGGTAGGAAATAAACCTATCTTTTGGCGTAGCTGTGCTGCCCTTCCACTCTCGTACTGCCTCTCCTGGAAAGTGGAATCAGACTGTCTTGGTCCAGCATTTTGCATTTTCATAGCACGAAGCCAACCAATCCATACCCATAATGGCGTCAAAATCGACCATTTCTAATTCTACCAGATCTACAGTGGTCTGGCGCTCAGCAACCTCTACTATACACCCGCGATAGACCCTTCTAGCTACAATGGAGTCACCAACGGGGGTAGATACTAAAAAGGGTTGTTGAAGCAACTCTGCTGCAGCACTAAACTTTCGAGCCACAAATGGAGTAATGTAGGACAAAGTAGATCCTGGATCAATCAATACATAAGCAGGGTGTGAGCAGATAGTCATCATACCTGTCACAACATCAGGTGATGCTTCTGAATCCTGCCTCCCTTGTAAAGCATATGTGCGGCTTGGACCCGCACCTACACTGGAGGCCCCTGATCTGCCCCGACCCCTGCCTGCTGAAACTGAGGGCCTGCGCCCTGCCGAGGATGCTGTAGCTCGTAACCCTGCGGATGTCCTGTCCTGTCTATCCCGATCCTCCTGACCTCTGACTGGGCAATCTCTCATCAGATGGCCCTCTTGGCCACAAATATAACATCCGGTGGAGCCATACTTGCATGCTCCAGAATGGCGTCGGCTGCATATAGGGCAAAGTGGTAGGGTTTACCTACTCTGCTCCGCCCTCCTCTGTAATGGTGAATCTGCAATCTGCGAGCTTCTGCTGGTCTCTGACTGCCCCCTGCGGCTAAATCTTCCCCTCTACAGCTGTGGTGGAGGCGGGGGTCTGGGCGGCTTATCTAACAATCGTGGCCTAGGTCCTCCCCGAGCCTCCCTCTGTAACTCAATTGGCCTATCCCTGCGGCGCTATTCCTGATTGGTCCTCCTGATCTCCTGATGCCGCTGCCTGATGCCCTCAATATTCTGGGCAAATGCCTGAACTCGGGAAATATCCATGTCCTCTCATAGTGTGGCCGTAATACAAGTCTCAACATATTCTGGATTCAACCCCATGATAAAGCGGTGTACTCTGGATGCCATGGTATCAACAAAGGCCGGTGCGTACCGGGACAAAGAATCAAACCACAAGGCGTATTCCCGAACACTCATGGCCCCCTGCTCTAAATGTAAAAACTGGTCCACCCGGGCCTGTCGAATCTCCCATGGCAAATAGTGATCCAGAAAAGCTCCTGAGAATCTGGACCAGGTCGGAGGGGAAACATCTCTCCCTTGGGACCTTTCCCAGCTTTCATACCACAACACGGCGATGTCCCGTAACCGGAATGCTACCAACTCAATCGATTCTGTAGGCGTGGCATGCATAACCCTGAAAATTCTCTGCATCTGATCTAGAAAATCCTGAGGGTCCTCTGTCCAGTCCATACCTATAAACTGTGGGGGATTCATAGCCAAGAACTCTCGGACCCTCAAACTACGGGGCCCTCCTGACGAATCCGCAACTGTAGACGGCATCGGCTGACGCTGAGCAGCCATCATCTGTGCTAACATGACTACCGCACTCCTAACCTCCTAGTCGGAAGGTATCGGTATAGGGACTGCTGGAGGTGGTGTCGCCCCAAGTGGCTCATGATGTGGTGGAGACTGCTGAGAAAGTTGGGACGATGCCACTGTATTGCCCTCTGATCGGGCTGTTTCTAAGCGAGGGTGAGGCATCCTGCTGGTGCCTTCTCCTACTGTAATATCCAAGCTCCGGCCTGTGATAGGATGTCGCTGGTCTGACATTATCTGTAACCAAAGAATACAGTAAGCTCTAGGGACTCAACCCTATACTGTACCGCTCTACAGCACGACTGAATAAGAATAAAAGGCAACCATCCTATCATGCCTTGCAGCCTCCTACCCATAGTATGTGGTGCACAAAACATCCATAGGCAAGATTCTACTTAGCACGGCTTGCAGACTCCCTGGGATTTGACCTGCTCTGATACCAAGTTTGACACGCCCCGCCTTGGGAGGTATGACTGGCACCTGGTGCCCTACTGGGACCTGAACTGCTAGACTGCTGAGCCTAAGCACTTCTAGTGCCTGGCTGGCTCGAACTTTGGATTCAAGGAAACGACGGGCTATATAACGGCTGTAAATATAGCCTCCGGCCGAGTAGGCCTATAGCCACCTGTACTATAACATCAGCTAGCCAAAATCACATTCATATAGGGGAACCTATGCGGGCCGACAAGGCCACCATGCTGTCTAGTTAACTCTAAATCAATATAACAAATGTTGAACATCTACGAGACCGGCAAGGTCACCACTATTGACTGGATAAGGCCTCACACGGCCAACATAAACAACTAAACATACGCACGGCCCCACACAACCGGCACAACTAACCACAGAGAAATATATGCAGACTACAAGCCTCTAAGAATACTGATAAGATGGTCGGGACAGGGCCCCAGCCTACCCATACTGTACAACAAAAGAAAAGGGATAAACCTCTAGCTATCTAGCTCCGGATGACTGGAGCTGATGACCATGTGAGCTGGCTGGAATCACGAGGTATCGGCACCTCGTCTATGAGTACCTGCAGGCAAGTAATGCAGCGCCTCCAACGGGCGTCAGTACCGCTGGTACTGAGTATGTAAAACAACAACTAAAAAATATCTTAAAACAACAATACAACTGATGGAACTGAAATAGAAAGGAATAGACTAAACTGACTGAAAATGTAAAGCTAAGCCTACTCTCAACTATGTTAGAAGGAGTAGGAGTCATACCTGGAAATGTATCGCTCTATTGTAAATCTACTCGTATCTAGCGTAACATGGCATAACATAACATAACATAGCATAGCACACACAAACCTTACCCGGCCCCCATAAGCCAGGAGGTACAATCAACACGCAATCTATACCCCTACCCCGGTCGTCCCATCTTCTATAATAACTATAAGCATCTTGTCGATCCCCCGGGTATGCACTTAGGCTTGCTGAGCCCCTGACTATAACTGTACCTGAGTCTGGAGGACTCTTGAATCAACACCCCGGGCGTACCCCCTCGACGGGGGTATATAAAGGCCGACCAAGGAACAATATGGGAAAACCGACATCCCATCTTCGTCCCCTGTGGGACGGTATGCCACTCCATAGAGTGACGTATACTCGCCCTCTGGCGGACGAGTCGATACAGCTATTAACCCTGGGGCGGTCATGAATGCTAGGTAATCCACCCCAAGACAATACAGTGGTCTCAACTTGTAATACTAACTGCGTATACCACATGCTGAGGCTAGTGATGATAATGTATCTGTACATACTATATGCTGAACTAGTGATAGTGATATGTATGTATTTAATACATGCTGAGACTGATAATAGTATATGTATATAATCTTCTGTCATACTGTGCTGAGTCTAATGTTGAACAAGATATAGTTTATCTGTTGGGAATCATGTTGTATAACTGAGTTTCATAGTAACATGATTTACTATTTCTAACATGCTTTCTAAACTTCATTTTAATCTACCATTTTACTTCTGAGATACCTTACAGATACTTATATTGCTTTACTAAGTTTCAACTGAATACGATAATATCCCAACATACTTTACTAAATCACATACTGGGCATGTTGTACAATTCCTAACACTTTGTATTAGAATTTATATCGTGCTAGCAAGTTTCACGCTATACATAACATGATGCTTCCAATATCGCTCTAATATTCATACTAAATATAACACACGACTTCTGAAACATTCTACTGGCCTTTGAACTATATTACTATACTGAGACTACTAACTTGCTGAGGAAACTAGCTTTACATACCTTCGCTTCTGATTTCCCGACTAACTGGCATAGCTCGGTCAGTATTTGCGCTATTTCTCTCAACTGCATCCATATATATATCAATTAGGACTAAATACACTAATATTCTGGAAGAAGATAACATTTCTAATATATATAGCCAAAACTTTGGCTTATCAAAAAATGGTCGAAAACTCACTATTTCTCGGAAGTCCAGAAGGGAGAAATACTCACTTTTGGGCTAGGAGTATATTTACACTAATTTGGAGCAATTCCACTTACATTAGTTCGGTAGCACGATGATTCGCCGGCCAAATTTCACGAAACTAAATCCGTAGGAGTGCTCCTTGCTGCTTAATACCTCAGTATCAGGAGTAAATTTGAGTTTGGACCGCATTTGACGGCGTAATCGGATGAATATATATCGTAAACCTTCATTCCTCTCTGTTCTCTGTCGTGTTCTTTGGAAATTATAAGTTAAATGAAATAAAAACCGAAGTTTGGAGGCTTTTATACTTGGGGCTGCACCTCACCTCCATGACACGCTGTGTAACGCGGAGCCTAGCCTTTGTGACACACTGTGTATCGCGGAGGTGACCCTCCGTGACACTCTGGCCATCGCGGAGGGGGTCTGCCAGCCTTCTCTTGCGATGGTTCAATGTGTCGCTTATCCAATCTTTCCCCGGGCCTCTTCCTAGCATGTATGGCATTCAAAAACTCTTAACCAACAAGCGAATAGGACATCTACATGTCGAGAATTTACGGGGTGTAACAACGCTACCCCTATAAACACCCACAAGAATCATTTTCAACACAGACATGAAGAATCATACGTTCGAAAAATGGGGAAAACATGGGTCATGGAAAATGAAAATTATCAAGCTCTTTGTGCTACACATATCATCAAGCTCAAAGAAACAAAGATGAGAATTTAAATATATATCAATTGGAGTAAGTAGAAAATATGTTGAAACTTGAAGTGAAACTTGAAGCTTTTTCTCAAAAATGGCTGACCCAAGCCTTTTCTTCTTTTGTTTGGTGATTAAAATGGTGTGTGATGGTAGAAAAGTGAAAGGAATGATGGATTTTATTGGAGAGGGAGAAGGTGAAGGGTTTGGTGGAATTAATTGAGTGTTAATGGAGGAATGTGGAATGTTGAAATGGTGGTTGAGGGGTTAAGAAAATGGTGAGATGTAGAGAATTAGGGTTTTGGGAAGTGGGGGAAGAAGTGAAAGGGCCATGGGTTAGATTTGGGTCGGGTTGGTTAATGGGTGGTAAAAGATTTAAAATTTACCTCATACCTGTACTTGCGTTGGACCTGCAACTGCAAATTTGGATATGCAAGATGCAAGTCAAACATAGATAAACCTCATTTGTCCAGTGCACTGACTTGGAGGTGCGATATACCTGCGTCTCGCAGATTTGCACCTGTGTTTCACAAGTAAGACGCAAGCCTCTAAAGTTTTTCATAATTTTTCCCAGGTGCACTGGTTTAGATCTGCAGTACACCTGCGCTCTGCAGGCCTATGACTGCGTTTCACAGGTCTCAAGTAATGCCCCAAAAACTTAAAGACTAGGCCTGGGACTTAAATCAGAGAAAACTAGAAAATCTGCACCAGTCGTTCTTTGACCCGTAGGGAGTGACCACGAGTCGTTAAGTGACTTGTGGTGAGTCCTAGGAGGTTAATTTGAAATCTGGAGTTTTGGGTGACCATGGGTGTAACCACGAGTAGTGGTCAACCCCACGAGTTGTAATATGACCCGTGGTCAAGAATAATTTTAGGCCGGGAAAAGGTTAGGCAGTGAACCTAACGACAGGTGCCCACGAGTCGTGGTCCATGCCACCACTCATTAGGTTATCCGTGGTCAGGTGTCAAGTTTGAGTTAGAGGAGGCCAAGCAGTGAACCAAATGGGTCCTTTACCACGACTCGTTTGGGACACCACAAGTCGTGGTGTCACCCGTGAGGACCGACAGTCATTTTTTCCCTACGAGTTTTCAAGGGCCTTCCACTAAATATCTATCCTCCTAAACTTTAAACTACATCCTTTTAAGCATATTTTCAGACTTATTAGGGGGATTAAATGATTTCTTTCCTCATTCCCCACTCAAACCTTTAGAAAAGAGATTATAGAACTTCTCTCAGAGTTTTTCAGAGTAAGAGCTAGGTCAACCTTTTCTCCTAAGTTTCTCAAGGAATTTTTTGGGCTTTTTCACTAGGTATGTGGGAATTCAACAAGGGAATAGTTCTTCCCTTGTGTCCCCAAATTTCTCCCTATATCTCTCTATCTGATGTAGCCATGAGATTACTGAATGTCAAGAAATTGCTAGTCTTTTTCCATCTAAATCATGTGAAATATTATACCATGTCAATATTAGATATTTTCCATTAGTATGTGATTGAAATGATGTTAAATCTTGTGAAGTGAAATTTAGCCCTATTTCTTGAGCTAGAAAATCTTGAAATCTATATTAGTGCCTGAATAATGAATTTTAGTTTAATTTTATCAGTGATGGGAACTCCCATGTTGTCAGTAGCATTGAATCTCAATCGGAGTATTGTCAATTCAAGTTTAGTAAGCATGTTAGAATTCTCAATGTCAGTCAGAAAATGTCAGCTGATTAGTTTGACTACAGATTTTCCCGAGGTGTCAGTAGTACCTCCCAATTATTAGAATCAGATTCAGAATTTAGTTTTATTGGTCCACTAGGCGGTCATGACACTTTAGATATATAGCTCTGACTAGCCTTAGGACCCAGTTTTAGATTACAGATTATTCTTAGACGATTATGACGCTTCTAGATAAGCAGCTCTGACCAGTCTTAGAATCAAATTTCAGAATCTGGTCCGATAAGACTCTCAGGGTGCTTTCAGATATGTATCCCTGACTAGTCTTGGGCCCTAGTTTTGAGCTATAAGCTTAGTATTTAGTATGGGATTATCCAGTGGGAGTAGGACTTAGCACCAAGCGGACCGGGATTCTAGCGCACCCAAGTTACTAGAACTACGTTGCCACCTTAGGTTACAGTATTTATTGGCCTGATTAGACCTAGACTCTTTTGATCACCCAGTTCATTCCTTTATACCCTAGAAAGGTATATTGGGACCTACCGATGGGGTGTATACATCGGACTCCATGTCTAGCTCATATGGTTATATATTGGTTATAGACTCTCCCACTAGTCAGTTCGGTATTAATTAGTCCAGTTTAGCTCAGCCTTAGCTTAGCTCAAATCAGAATAGTTTTAGATTACTCAGTACAGTTATGAGTTCGGTAGAGTCATATAGACCAGTACCTCAGATTCAGAGCATGTCTTTGATCGTTAGACAGGGTCTTTGAGACCATCTTAGTTATTTCAGTTATTCAGTGCAGTAGCTCCAGTTAGTCAATGCATGTATTTTCAGTTCAGTACTTTTATTTCTTATGCATGGTCTCTCTCACTTACTAAGTACATTAAAAGTACTACACTACTTTTATGTTGTATCGTTTTATGATACAGCTGCAGGATCTCAGTCTCATCCCCATTAGCCTACCACTCACCGAAGATCTCAGCTATTCCAGTTGGTGAGTCCTCATCCTTCAAGGATAGATATTTATTGCTTAGGTTATACTTTTATTCCTCTTTATTTAGATTTGGAGTTAGCTAGGGGCTTTTCCCAGCAGCTCATCAGACATAGTGGCTTTCAGACGTAGATTTATTTTTCAGACTCAACTTGGTTTTTCAGACTTGTAGCTTTGTTCTAATATTTTTAAATATTATGAACTAGTTTATTTCCTACAAGTATTTAAATTTTTCCTTTAAACTTCAGCCTTATATATTTGTATGCTGCTCAGGATGCTAGTGTATGATAGATTAGGGGTTGACTTGGGGTCACTTGTGACTTCAAGTACCGTTTTCTATCCAGGGTGTAAACTCGGGGCGTGACAAATTTGGTATCAGATCCCTAGGTTTAGAGTATCCTCAGATGTCTAAAAGCCGCATCGAGTAGAGTCCTCTTTATGGGTGTGAAGCGCGCCACACTTATGACGGGAAGGCTACGAGATGTTATTAGGAAAATTCCCTTTATTTCACACTCCTTATCGTGCATTGAAATTTAGTTCTAGAATCATCCTCTTAACTCGTGCTCTATTTTGTTTTAGTGAATCATGCCTCCACGTTGTGGTAACGGAAGAAGGGCCGGTAATACTCACCGACCTACCCCACCAACCTGTCAGCACCTCAAGATGACTTGGTGTCTACCGCAGAATTCAAGATAGCCATTCAACTGCTCGCCCAAACTGTTACCAACCTGGTGAACCAGCAGGTGGTTCCAATCAACAACAATGGCTCCACAGCAGCTGCCCAAGTGCGGGACTTCACCCGAATGAACCCTTCGGACTTTCATCGATCTAAGGTGGGAGAGGACCCACAAAGGTTTGTGGACGAAATTAAAAAGATCACCTGAATTATGGGTATCAGTCCCTTAGAGAGCGCTGACTTGGCTTCCTACCAGCCGAAAGGGGTAGCTCAGGTCTAGTACGAACAATGGAAGGAGGGGAGGCCAGCATAAGCAAGATTGATGGAATGGGAGGAGTTCACTATAGCCTTCCTGGACAGATTCTTCTCTCGGGTGATCAGGGAGGCAAAGGTAGCAGAGTTCATGAATTTGAGATAGGGAAAATAAACAGTAGAAGAGTATGCTCTAGAGTTCACCAGGTTGTCCAAATACGCTCCAGAGATGGTGGATGAGCCAAGGGCTCGCATGCTGAAATTTGTAAATAGGGTGTCAAACCTGGTCCTCAAAGAGTGTAGGACAGCGATGCTGATTAAGGATATCGACCTCTCCAGCCTGATTATCTATGCCCAGCAGATTGAGACAGAAAAACTTAGGGACATAACAAGTGGGCAAGGACTGTCCAATCAGACTATGGCCACCAGAGGTCTGGCGGTAGCAGCAGCAGCAGCAAAGGGCTCCAACGCCCAACTCAGCCAGTTCCCCTACCCTTCGGTCCCGCCAGGATCGGAGGGGTGGAGGATCTAGCTCTCAGTCTCAGAGTTACAGTACTGGTAATAGGTATCCAGCTTTCCCCAAGTGCGACAAGAACCGCCCAGGAGAGTGTCTTCAGGGCCGAGAGGGTTGTTTTGGTTGTGGATAGCTTGGTCATCGACTTAAGGAATGCGGGTTAGCAGGACGAGAAAGGTCACAATCCACCATCTCAGTAGTACAACCATCTCAGCAGGCCAACACCTCAGGTATGGATGGCGGTCAGCGCCAAAACCATTTTTATGCATTGTCTTCTCGTCAGGATCGAGAGAGCTCACCTAATGTGGTTACAGATATGTTATGTCTTTTCCACCTAGATGTAGATGAACTGCTAGATCCAGGAGCCACATTATCCTTCATGACTCCCTATGTACTAGTCCAGTTCGATGTAAGTCCAGAGATCCTCTCAGAACTATTTTCAATCTCCAGCCCAGTTGGCGAGTCAGTTAGAGCCAGGCAGGTGTATAGAAATTTCCCAATCTCGGTCTTTAATAAGGTCATTCCAGTTGATCTTGTAGAATTAGACATGGTTGTTTTTGACCTCATCCTTGGAATGGATTGGATACACTCCAGCTATGCCTTAATTGACTACAGAACTAGGCTCGTCAGGTTTCAGTTCCCTAATGAGCCAACTCTAGAATGGACGGGTAGTAGTTCAGCGCCTAGGGGTAGGTTTATTTCCTACCGTAAGGCCAGGAATCTTATATCTAACGGATGTATTTACTATCTAGTTTGGGTCAAGGAATCCGACTCTGAGACCCCAACTATCCAGTCATTCCTTTTTGTCAGTGAATTTCCAGATGTGTTCCCCGAAGATCTTCTCGGAGATCCTCCTGAATGGGAAATCGACTTTGGTATAGACCTTATTCCAGATACTCGGCCCATCTCCATCCCTCCTTATATAATGGCACTGGCTGAACTTAAGGAGTTAAAGGAGCAGCTAAAAGATGTTCTTGATAAGGATTTTATCAGACCCAACATCTCTCCCTAGGATGCTCCAGTGCTATTCATGTGAAACAAAGACGGTACCCTCAGAATGTGAATCGATTACCGTCAGTTGAATAAGGTAATAGTCAAGAACAGGTATCCCCTACCTAGAATTTACGACTTGTTCGACCAACTTCAAGGAGCCAGTTGTTTCTCCAAAAAAGATCTCAGGTCGGGGTATCACCAGCTAAGAGTCGGAGAGTGTGACATACCAAACACAGCTTTCAAGACCCGGTATGGTCACTACAAGTTTATGGTTATGTCCTTCAAACTAACTAATGCCCCTGCAGCCTTTATGGACCTGATGAACAAAGTCCTCAAGCAGTATCTGTATATGTTCATCATTGTGTTTATCGACGACATTCTGGTATACTCCAAAAATGAGGAAGAGCATGCTAATCAGCTAAGGATAGTGCTTCAGACCCTCAAAGACCGCCAGTTGTTCGCCAAGTTCAGCAAGTGCGAATTCTGGTTGAAGTTCGTGACTTTTCAGGGTCGTATGGTCTTGGGTGAGGGTATTCAGGTTGATTCTCAAAAGATAGCAGCTGTGAAAGACTGACCCAGACAGACCAGCCCAATCGAATCAGAAGTTTCTTGGGTTTGGCCGGTTATTACCGATGCTTTGTAGAAGGATTTTCTTCTATAGCTTCTCCGCTGACTAGGCTGACTCATAAGAACATGAAATTCCAGTGGTTAGATGCGTGTGAGAAGAGTTTCCAGGAATTAAAAACTCGACTCACTACCGCTCTAGTGTTGACCCTACCGGAAGGATCAGACAGGTTTGTAGTATATTGCGACGCTTCTAGAGTTGGACTCAATTGTGTTCTAATACAGCGGGGCAAGGTGATAGCCTACGCCTCCAAACAGCTCAAAGTTCATAAGAATAATTATCCAACTCATGACCTAGAGTTGGTAGCGGTGGTGTTCGCATTGAAAATATGGAGATATTACCTATACGGGGCTCACATTGATGTTTTCACCGATCACAACAGCCTTCAGTATGTATTCAGTCAGAAGGACCTAAAACTCCATCAGAGAAGGTGCTACCAAGATGTACCGCGATTTACAGGATATTTACTAGTGGAACGGCATGAAGAGAGACATCGCCGAATTTGTAGCTAGGTACCCGAACTGCCAGCAAGTCAAAGTAAAGCACTAGAGACCGGGAGGTATGACTCAGGATAATAGCATACCCACCTGGAAGTGGGAAGAAGTGAATATGGATTTTATTACGGGTCTACCTCAAACTCGTCGACAACGTGATTCTATCTGGGTAGTAGTAGACCAGATGACTAAGTCAGCACATTTCCTCTCAGTTAAAAATATAGATTCAGTTGAGGACTATGTTAGGCTTTATATTCGAGAGTTGGTCAAACTTCATGGGGTGCCATTATCCATCATCTCATATAGAGGTACCTAGTTCACGTCATATTTCTGGAAGTCTTTTCAGAAGGGACTTGATACCCGGGTCAAGCTCAGCACGGCTTTTTACCCGCAGACTGATGGGCAAGCTGAGTGGACTATTCAGACCCCAGAAGATATGTTGAGAGCATGTGCGATCAATTTCAAGGGCAGTTGGGATTACCACTTGCCTCTTATCGAGTTTGCGTACAATAATAGTTATCACTCCAATATCCAGATGGCCCGTTTGAGGCATTGTATGGTAGGAGGTGCAGGTTTCCTATTGGGTGGTTTGAGGTTGGTGAAGCTACTATAATCAGGCCAAACTTGATTCATAAAGTTATGCAAAAGGTACAGCTCATCATAGAAAGATTGAAAACAACTCAGAGCCGACAGAAATCTTATGTTGATGTGAAGAGAAGAGAATTGGAGTTCACTGTGGATGACTGGGTCTACCTAAAAATTTCACCCATGAAAGGGGTTATGAGGTTTGGAAGAAGGGAAAGCTCAGCCCGAGATATGTGGGACCCTACAAAATTTTAAGGTGAATTGGCAAAGTAGCCTATGAGCTGGAATTACCTTCAGAGTTGGCTTCTGTGCACCCAGTATTCCCTGTGTCACTATTAAAGAAATGTGCTGGTGATCCCACTTCAATTGTGCCATTGGACAGTGTGGAAGTAAAAGATAGTCTCTCATACGAGGAGGTCCCAGTCCATATCCTTGACCGTCAGGTTCGTAAGCTGAGGAACAAGGAGGTAGCTTAAGTCAAGGTCTTATGGAGAAATTATCATGATGAGGGAGCTACTTGGGAGGCTTACGCGGATATGATGGCCAAATACCCCCATTTGTTCCCTTCAGACTCAGTTTCAGTTCAAGGTATCAACTCCCTTCCCAAAACTGCTTTTAGTTCGTATGTTTCAATTTCTTTCCATGTAAATGAACATCTGCAAAATTAGTGCATTTAGTTCAGACTTGTGATTCAGATCAGAAAAAGTCATTCCGCTAGCTTTCAGTTTTCATGATCAGTATTTGGTTATAAAGATTACCAGTCTCTGTTTTCCTGTGTGTTTTCCAACATTCGAGGATTAATGTTTCCAGGGGTAGATATTGTAATGCCCTGAAAACTCAAGACTAGACCCGAGACTTAAATTAGAGAAAATTGGAAAATCTACACCAGATCACAAAATGAGTCATTCTGTGACCTATAGGGAGTGACCACGAGTCATGAAGTGACTCACGGTGAGGCATGGGAGGTTAATTTGAAATTTGGAGCTTTGAGTGACCACGGGTGTGACCACAAGTCGTGGTCAACCCCACTAGTCGTGATATGACACGTGGTCAAGAATAATTTTAGGCCGGGAAAAGGTTAGGCAGTAAACCTAACGAAAGGTGACCATGAGTCGTGGTCCATGCCACGACTCGTTAGGTTATCCATGGTCAGGTGTCGAGTTTGAGTTAGAGGAGGCCAGGCAGTGTACCCAATGGGTCCTCACCCCGACTCATTTGGGATACCACAAGTCGTGGTGTCACCCGTAAGGACTGACAGTCAGTTTTTCCCTACGAGTTTTCAATGGCCTTCCAGTAAATTCCTACCCTCTTAAACTTTAAACTATGTCATTTTAAGAATATTTTCAAACTTATTAGGGGGATTAAACGGTTTCTTTCCTCATTTCCCCACTCAGACAATTAGAAAAGAGATCGTAGAACTTCTCTTAGAGTTTTTCAAAGCAAGAGCTAGGGCAGGCTTTTCTTCTCAGTTTCTCAAGGAATTTTTCAGGCTTTTTCACTAGGTATGTGGGAATTCAATAAGGTTATAGTTCTTCTCTTATGTCCGCAAATTCCTCCCTATATCTCTCTATCTGATATAGCCCTGAGATTACTGAATGTCAAGAAATTGCTAGTCTTATTTCATCTAAATCATGTGAAATACTATACCATGTCAATATTAGATATTTTCCATCAGTATGTGATTGAAATGATGTTAAATCTTGTGAAGTGAAATTTAGCCCTATTTCTTGAGCTAGAAAATCTTGAAATCAACATTAGTGCTTGAATATCAAATTTTAGTTTAATTTTATCAGTGATGGGAACTCCCATGTTGTCAGTAGCATTGAATCTCAATCACAATATTCTCAATTCAGTTTTAGTAAGAATTTTAGAATTCTCAGTGTCAGTTAGAAAATGCCAGCTGATCAATTTGACTATAGAATTTCCCGAGGTGTCAGTAGTACCTCCCAATTATTAGAATCCGATTCAGAATTCAATTTTATTGGTCCACTAGGAGGTCTTGACACTTTAGATATATAGCTCTGACTAGCCTAAGGACCCCAATTTCAGATTACAGATTGTTCTTATACGGTTATGACGCTTCTAGATAAGCAGCTCTGACCAGTCTTAGAATCCAGTTTCAGAATTTGGTCCGATAAGACTCTTAAGGTGCTTTCAGATGTGTATCCCTGTCTAGTCTTGGCTCCAGTTTTGAACTATCAGCTTAGTATTCGGTCTAGGATTATCCAGTAGGAGTAGTACTTAGCACCGAGTGGATCGGGGTTCCTGCGCACCCAGGTTCCCAAAACTACATTTCCACCGCAGGTTACAATATTTATTGGTCTGATTGGCCCCAGACTCTTTTGATCACCCAATTCATGCCTTTATACCCTGGAAAGGTATATTGAGTCCTAATGAAGGGGTGTATACATCGGAATCCATGTCTAGTTCACGTGGTTATATGTCAGTTATACTCTCACAATAGTCTGTTCAGTATCAGTTAGTCGAGTTCATCTCAGCCTCAGCTTAGCTCAATTCAAAATAGTTTCAGACTACTCAGTATAGTTATGAGTTCAGTAGAATCATATAGACCAGTACCTCAGATTCAGAACATGTCTTTGATCGTCAGACTGGGTCTTTCAGGCCATCTTAGTTATTTCAGTTATTTAGTGAAGTAGCTCCAGCTGGTCAATGCATGTCTTTTCAGTTCAGTACTTTTATTTCTTATGCATGGTCTCTCTCACTTAATCAGTACATTCAAAGTACTGATGAATACTTTTATGTTGTATCATTTTATGATAAATCTACAGGATCTCAATCTCAGCCTCGTCAGCCAACCACTCACCGAAGATCTCAGTTATTCCAGTTGGTGAATCCTCATCCTTCGAGGGTGGAGATTTATTACTTCAGTTATACTTTCGTTCCTCTTTATTTAGATTTTGAGTTAGTTGGGAGACTTCTCCCAACAGCTCATCAGTCTTAGTGGCTTTCAGACGTAGATTTGTTTTTCAGACTCAACTTCGTTTTTCAGACTTGTAGCTTTGTTCTAATATTTTCAAATATTCTGAACCAGTTTATTTCCTACAAGTATTTTAAATTTTTGCTCTAAACGTTCACTATATGTATTTGTATGTTACTTAGGATGCCAGTGTATAATAGACCAGGGGTTGACATGGGGTCATTTGTGACTCCAAGTACCGTATTCCGTCCAGTGTGTAAACTCGGGGCATGACATCTCATCTCTTTCTCCTAGGTATTTTGGGTATAAGTGCGCTTGACCTGTTCTTTGCATATTGGTACCTACGTTTCGCAGGTCCAATGCTGGTGTCCATCCTCTATTTTCTTCCACTTTGTCCACAATCCAATCATCCTACAAAACAAAGAGAACAAAAATATGAAGTAAAGAGAAAACTAAAAACACTTGGTTGCCTCTCAAGAAGCGCTTGATTTAACGTCGCCGGACAACAGTTTCACCCCACACTTACATCAACCTTCCGGAGGTTTGTCCTTCACATCAAGGTAATTCCTCTGCTCATCTCCATTATCCATTATAACTATCACCTTGTACTTGTTCGATGGTTTGGAATGCCTACACGCAAGTGCACGTGGTCGAACAAGTAGTAAAATGGCTAGAGTAGCCAAGTATCAATCCCACAGGGACTGGACCAAGGTAATAATCTAATTAAGTGTTAATAAACTCTAACTCTTATAATGCAGACAACAGTTTCAAGAAGATTTTGGGAGTTTGTTTCCTAATTTATACTAATCTAAAACAAATGTACAATTTTAGTCTGAACTATAGTAATGAGCATGTTGAGGCTAAAACAAACATGCAGGGAAGCAATTTATTGATACAAATTGGTTAATCTTTCCTTCGGTTGCTAGTCAAGAATTATTGCCTATGGATTAAAACTCTCATATTTAGCCCAACTTAAGAATCATGAACCTTCCACCTATATTTCTGTGATAAGAAGAAATTCATGTTCTAGCCATATGAAACTGATTCCTTAATTGACTAATACGACTTTCAGATATATTTCTATTCTGAAGGTAAATCAATTCTCAATTTTTCCAAACCAAGAAGAGATCATATCCTATTAATTCACAACTTTCCAATTTCTTTCTCTTTCGACCGCAAACCAGATTTTTTAGATATACATTAATATTGGCCACACATTAATGCAGTAAAAACAAGAATTAATAGAACAACCATGGAAGAAAAGATAAAAAACCAAGATGATCAATAATTACATTCCACTACAAATGTTCTTAACCTCAACAAGAAGTGAATTTAGCCACTCATTTGTGGATTAAACATCGTTAAATGAGTGTAAATCATACAAACAATTGGAATAAAGAAGAAAGAGATAGACAAGAACCCTAAGAATTTCGTCCCCTCAACTGCCTGTAACCCACGTTCTTGCTCAACCAAGTCAGAATAATTAAAAATAAATCAATGTGTGCTATTTATACTAGTGGGAATTTTTTCCGGAATAACAATCAACGTGTCACGGAGTGCATCGCGGAGCACTGCTTCCATGACATGCCACAAGCGTGGACCCTCACTGGAATCCGGTCCTCCAGGTAATTATGCCCAACGTGCCGCGGCGTGCAACGCGGGGCTTGGCCAACGTGCCATGGCCCCAACGCGGACCTTCACTAGAACTTGGCCTATTTTAATCATCCGGGGTAGAATGCATCCGCGATGGCAGCGTGACACTGCTCCATAGCGGAGCCCCTTAATTTGTTGCATGACCTTGGCCTTTTCCACTGCTCGCTTCCGAGTCTATTCCCGATTTCTCCCAACATGCATCATAGCTTCCTAAAATTACATTTTTCCTGCAAAACAACACTAATCATGTTGGTTAGTATAAATTCACATTTTAACTACAAATCACATAAGAATGTACAACTTATCAATGGATAAACAAGACGAAATGAAGCATTTGAGTATCACTTGGGCATATAATTCTGCCCAAGATCACTTACTCCATACTTAAAACTTTGTTCGTCCTCGAACAATAATCTCACATCTCATGCAATTGACACCCAATCATAGCTACTTTGGCTCGACAATTCAAGCTACGGTTATACTGATTATTTACATAGCAAATCATCAAGAAAACATGCATAGTCTCATCAATACAATGACATTCAACACATTAAGACCTCCTAGACTCAAGAGTCGACTCTCGATCTCGGCAAACTCATGCAAATCAGCTGATCAAGACATCCGACACTAAATTAAATCTCTTGTCAAGCATGTGCCCTCACAACACAAGAGAATTTCCCCCTTTTCAATCATATGATCTCAAAAACATCATATACAGGGCAATATGAACACGATTTCACTCTCTCTCCCAAAGAATTCACATGCATTATGTCATGACCCATAATCTTGCCTCTAGTGTATTACTCCACTAATATAAGGACGAGTGATGTAAGATCACGTAGGACTTAACGGGTTGTAATGTAAGCTAAAGAACTAGTACATACTGGGCTAACCAATAATAGCAACTAGCACCCTTAAGCGTTTTTCCATACATTCCACCACATTATGAGCATTGTTTCTTCCTTCATCCTCCCCATTCTTGAAGCCTTTCTTTATTTTTGTTCCCATTTCTTTAAGCACACTCGACTTAATAACAAAGATTAGTTATACATCTTCATTTTATTAAATTCGGCAAGTGCACCTTTGACCTTTTCTTTACTTTCACCACTTCCGCTTTTCCTTTCTTTTCACAATTACCACTCCTTGACACTGTGGGAAAATTTCTTTTCTTGAGCGCTTAAGAGTTTTGGATCAAATTCACGGATAATGAAAAGAAGGGGTTAAGCTCGGTTTGTACCTTTTCGACAAAAGAAAAAAATAGGCTAAAGGATCAATGGGCTAACTAGGATGTACATTCAAGGTAGGTACGATAATGAAAAAAACTTTCGGTTAAATCAAAGAAATGCCTACATCCTTTCCTACAATACACATCCTTCATTTCGTTTCGTACACATACCAGGCAAGTTCTAGACACTTCACAATAGCATGGAAGAATCAAAACCTCACCACACTCTCATTGCACGTGCTCAACTCAAGACATATTCACAGACTCTTCAATCAGCTAATTACAAGAATTCAAACATTAAGCCTCAATCACACCGAATCGAGACCTCTATGGTCTAGGTATCTCAACACGTTTACAAAGTTGCATGCTTTCATACGAATCACCTTTGCATTCTAAATATCATGTACAACACGCAACCAGAATTTCGAACCATAAAGTAACGACACGTTCGGGATATAAACAAACAAAAGAAAAAAAATTAAAAAGAACAAAGAATCTACTCCTATCGACTACATTTCCCTTAAGACTGTCATCATCCATCCATAATAGGGAACGGTCACTATTTACGACTTTGGTTCAATGGGACTATTCTCGGTAAAAGCACCGAAAACAAACGCCGAGAAACCCAATCATAAAAAAGATTTCACAAAAAATTTTAAAAATATCGATAATTTCGATAAAACAACAATATTTACACAACCAGCTAACAACAACTCCATACGGCACACAACAGCTTCACATTAATTACAACACCAAATTACAATACAAAACATAAACACCAAAATCACAGGGTCACAATTTTTCACAGGCACAACAATAAAACATAAACATAACAACAACAAAACAACCAGCACCTAACTACTCCCACCCCACACTTAAATCGAACACTGTCCCCAGTGTTCACAAAATTCAACATAGCACAAGAGTAGGTGGTGAAACTCCCTGATCAATCGAAGTATTCCACTTCTTCGTCAAGGGCGGTTTTCTCGTCCCCCATATTCGAATCACCCCCGCTATCCTCATCTTACTCAACATCTGATTCATCGCAGCGTGTCTCCTTATCTGTGGGGACATCATCATCAACGGGCTCCATAAAAGCTGGCCCCACTGGGCATAGAGCCCTGGCATTTTCGATGAAGGGGTAGTCCAACTCTAGCTGCCACAGCTCATCTTCTGTTGCTGGCCTCCTGCCTATGCACAACTGTAACATCTGCATCCCGAACATGCGGGCCATATACTGATCATCCCGAGCATGTCGCTAGGCTAATGTGAGAACTGGCCCGTGAGTGGTGTCAGGTGCCTTAGTTTTGGTGACGTCCAAGGCACGCCTCTCCATCTGCGGGATGTAGTCCAGGGCCTCTTCCTCAATATCCAGGCCCCTCAGGAACGTGGTCAGCAAGCCACCAAACTCGTACCTGTGCCCTTGATGCAAACGGGATCTCTTCATGGCGGAGATGATCACTGCCCCAACATTAATCTCCAGCCCTTTCATCAGGGCATAGACCAAGCACACACAATCCTGGGTGACATCTGTCATGTGCACCCCCGGGATTAGGCAGGAACACACGATATTAAGCCAAATTCTGGCTTCCCTGTTCATTTGAGAGTAGGGAAGCGTCTGATGGTAGCCCCTCTCCTTATGCCTACTCCACCGTGCTGTAGAACGAGCTCCACACAGAGTGTATCTGATATCCGCATATGGTTGAGTGATATTCAGCTGTCGGAGTACATGGGCTTCTGTGTCTCTCGCCTCCAAAATGGCATTAAGGTGATGGGGCTCAAAGGTGACTACCTTCCCCCTTATCTTGACGGTGTGACTTCGGAGTGTCAAGTTCTAGTTGGCGTAGAACTCCCGAATCAGGTGGAGATTACACTCCTTGGGCTCTTCAAAAATAAAGTTCAGCCCGGCAGCATCAATCCGTTGTACAATTCTGGGGAATTCCTGTGCCAACGGCTCCCTTGCAATATGCTCCTCGGGGAAGTATTTGTTCTCCTTATGCTTTGTGTACCATTTCTTCCCTTCGTCTGTCACCCATCGGGTTCCGTATTGACGGCGTTGGTCACGCGGAATCGCTGGTGCTGCTGGGACTGCTGTTCCCAGTCTAATTCTTTTCCTTCTGGCGCCCGATGTAGATACGCCCTTTCCTTTGTCTTGCCTACTTGACATTGTTCCTGTCAAATCAAACAGACAGTCCCAATGTTATTCAAATCAAAATTAGCTTCGACAAAGGTTGAGTTAAGCTAGGCCACCCAACACTTAGTCCTTGGCCACAATTACGACATTACGGCAAGACAATTCTCACTTTCCAATTTACAAAAAAAACAAACATGCCTCGTGCATTCAGAGAACTCGATGGGATAAATTCTACGTACTACTCAGACTTCATACAACTAATCAAAATATCACCATCGATATCATTTCATCACATAGCACTTAGTATAAACTTCTCTCAACACAACCTATGGAATTCACCAATTTCTACGCAATTCAACAATTTCATTCTCCCAAAAATTCATCATTTATTTAGCATATTCACATCAAGCCAACACAATTCACCTTACCCAACATGCCCAACCCATAATTTCCACATTTTCAATCGCATTTAGTTTCTTCACAATCAAATTCTAACCCTATCTACATATTTCACCAAAATTAGATCAAGCATGTATTTATCGAGTTCATACAATCAAAATGATACTACGAACATCAATTAACAATAACTTAAATGAATTCAAGCTCAATTTACAATTAGGGCAAGTTTTACTCACTTCACATGCTCAAAATCAAAAAATTTGACAAGAATTGAGATGAAGTTAAAGAACATACCTTTAATTCGATGAAATCAAAGAAAAGTCGAAGAAAACTTGTGCCTAGGTCCGTGTCACATTGGGGAAGGGGGAGTTTTGGGTGTTTGTCACGGAGGGGGTGAGAAATGAGGGAAAATTGAGGGAATTCGGGGTTAAAAAGGGGGATTTTCGCGCGGGTCACCCGGCGACCCGGTGTGACCCGTCGCGATTAAAGCCTCAACGTGTCACGGAGGGTAATGCGGAGCACCCCCTCCGTGACGCGGAGCACCCCCTCCGTGACACGGAGGCATTCTGGAATTTTAAAAATTCCAAAATTACACCTCAACGTGTCACGGAGGGTAACGCGGAGGCCCTCCTCCGTGACACGGAGCCATCGCGCAGGCTCACTGTTTTGCCACTTTTTATTATTTTTCTCACCTCGATTTTTCCTTTGCGATCCTTCGCATTTTTGCCCTCCGTTTAACCTGAAATTCATCTCACAACAAGAAATTGGTTAGAATTCATAGGTTTCACATAAAATACAATTTTTGTTTTTATTTTTTTTTTGTTTTTTTTTTCTTTCTTTTTTTTTCTTTCTACTAAATCTACTCAAGTATTACAACAATTTCACGGGTTGCCTCCCGTGCAGCGCCTGGTTTACCGTCGCGCCTCGACGTCATTGAAGCTTAGTCATCCTCTAGGGTGACGGATGTCTTCTCTCGACTACCGTCCTCACCCCAGTAATGCTTATAGCGCTGCCCATTGACTAAGAACGTGGCACTTCGATCTGGTTGCCACGATTCCAATTTTGGGGGGTCTTCCACCAGTGGTTTTCCCACTGGCTCTCGCGAATCAACACTCTGAGCAATATTCGCTCGATCAAGCACGTTGATCATTGAGAGTTCATCATACACGGCCGAAAGCTTCGTGGCCTTGTACACATCAAATATCTCCACCTTGTCGTGTGCACGCATGGTTAGCTGCCCTGCAGTTACATCAATCAGTGCTTTCCCAGTCGCCAAGAAAGGACATCCCAAAATAAATGAGACTTCCGCATCCGGCTCAAAATCCAGCACAACGAAGTCTACCCGGAAGATAAGGGAGCCTACTTGCACCAGCACGTCTTCCACAATGCCATCTGGTCTGGCCAAGGAACGATCCGCTAGTTGCAAGATC
Organism: Datura wrightii; assembly: GCA_035772735.1. Classification (NCBI taxonomy): domain Eukaryota; kingdom Viridiplantae; phylum Streptophyta; class Magnoliopsida; order Solanales; family Solanaceae; genus Datura; species Datura wrightii. The sequence continues at coordinate 112,595,475 of JASDFA010000019.1, forward strand.
AATGTTGTTGGTCTAGGACTGCCTAGCCCCAATTTCTTAAATACCAATGTCGGCATCAAGTTAATGCTCGCTCCCAAATCACATAATCCACGAGCTTGGATACTCTGCCCTATTGTAAGTTGAATTGTAAAGCTCCCAGGGTCTTTGAGCTTTGTGGGCAACCTATTTTGTATCTGGGAAGTGCACTCCTCCGTAAGCGCCACCGTAGCGTACTCCGTCAACCTGCTTTTGTTCGCCACGATATCCTTGATATATTTTGCGTACTTCGGCACTCCCTGCAAAACATCAACAAGAGATAAATTAATGTGTACCTGTTTAAGCACCTCCATGAAATTTTTGAAACACGCTTCCTCCTTGTGTTTCTTTAATCTTTGAGGGAACGGGGGTGGTGGTCTTTCTGATTCAGCTTCCTTCTCCTTCCCCCTATCATCATTGTGTTCCCTCTCATTCTCCACTGCTCCCGACTGCTGTGGTGGTCTTTCTGGTTCCACCTCCTTGAGTTGTAAACCACTCCTTGTGGTCACTGTATTCACTTGCTTGGGGTTGGCGTCAGTGTCACTCGAAAGTCCTCCTCTCGGCCTGGTGTTCTGAGCTCCAGCTAGTTGCCCAAACTGGTACTCCAATGCCTTTGTAGCTAACTGATTGTTCTTTACATCGGCTGCCAATTTCACATAGTCAACCTACAATTGAGCTTGGTTAGCTAGCATCGTTTTGAACATTTCCTCGATACTGGGTGGTGGTGGTGGAGGAGGTGCATTGTTGCTTCTGTATTGTGACTGATAGTTCTGCTTCCCTCCTTGATTTCTCTGTGCTCCCTAACTCGAACTCTGCCCTTGATGGTTGTTACTACCCCAAGAGAAATTTGGGTGACTCCTCCAATTAGAGTTGTAGTTGTTGCCATACTGTTGGTGATTATTTCTCTGTACATTACCAACAAAGTTTACTGAATCAGGATTCGCACCACAACACTCAGCTGAGTGTTCATTACTGCCGCACACTTCACACCAAATCTGCTGCACTACATTCACTGGGGCTTGAGAATGATTCATGCTTATATTGCTGAAGTGGGTATTGAGTTGATTCTGTAACGCAGCTATCTGTGCAGCGATAGCTGTAAAACCATCCACTTCCAAGACTCCTGCCGCTTTCCTTATTCCTCCTCTAGAAGAGTCCGCATTCCATTTTGGATTTCCCTGCGAAATACGGTTCAAAAAAGTATACAGCTCCTCATAAGTTTTTTCTAATGCTTGTCCCCCAGCTGCTGAGTCTAACAAGATTTTTGTGTAGGGTTCCAAACCCTCTATGAATGTATGCACCAGCACATCATTGGATTGGTGATGATGAGGACAATCCCGCAACATAGATTTGAATCGTTCCCAAGCTTGATATAGATTCTCCCCCTCTCTTTGTTTAAAACTTAGAATTTGACTTCTAAGTCTTGTTGTTTTACCGGATGGAAAGAACCGTATCAAGAATTTCTTTGCAGGATCATCCCAAGTAGTGATGGAATTAGATGGCTCAGCTTTCAGCCATCTCTTTGCTTCTCCCAAAAGTGAAAATGGGAACAATGTAAGCTTGACATAATCGGGTGACACTCCAGCGGGGATGTAAGTGTCACTTATCTCCAAAAAGTTTTAGAGATGTTGTTGTGGATCCTCGTGAGGGAGACCTATGAATTGCCCGCTGGTGTGCAGCAATTGCACCATATTCTGTTTAAGCTCGAACCTCCCTCCTGGCTCAAGTTTGCGAATGCTAGATGTAACATTGTTAGCATGTGGGATTGCCACTTCGCGAACCGGCCTAGCTGCCATTTCTTCAGGCACTAACACTGCCCTTACAATTGGCGGATTCTGTTGTTGCTCCAGGATTGTTTGTCTGAGCACCTGCAACTTTCTCTCTAGAGCTTCTCTCCTTTGACGATGAAATTGTCTTTCCGGCTCTAAGTGTGAATCCACCAGCTCCTTGTCTCTTGCCAGTGTTCAACAGAATTCAATATCTGCAAAAGACAGGCTAAGACCAAGTTGTCAGCACTAATAAGAAATTGTAAACTAACACTTAAGAAAACAATTTTACCAATTGCCAGTCCCCGGCAACGGCGCCAAAAACTTGTTCGATGGTTTGGAATGCCTACACGCAAGTGCACGTGGTCGAACAAGTAGTAAAATGGCTAGAGTAGCCAAGTATCAATCCCACAGGGACTGGACCAAGGTAATAATCTAATTAAGTGTTAATAAACTCTAACTCTAATAATGCAGACAATAGTTTCAAGAAGATTTTGGGAGTTTATTTCCTAATTTATACTAATCTAAAACAAATGTACAATTTGAGTCTGAACTATAGTAATGAGCATGCTGAGGCTAAAACAAACATGCAGGGAAGCAATTTATTGATACAAATTGGTTAATCTTTCCTTCAGTTGCTAGTCAAGAATTATTGCCTATGGATTAAAACTCTCGTATTTAACCCAACTGAAGAATCATGAACCTTCCACCTACATTTTTGTGATAAGAAGAAATTCATGTTCTAGCCATACGAAACTGATTCCTTAATTGACTAATACGACTTTCAGATATATTTCTATTTTGAAGGTAAATCAATTCTCAATTTTCCCAAACCAAGAAGAGATCATATCCAATTAATTCACAACTTTCCAATTTCTTTCTCTTTCGAGCGCAAATCGGATTTTTTAGATATACATTAATATTGGCCACACATTAATGCAGTAAAAACAAGAATTAATAGAACAACCATGGAAGAAAAGATGAAAAACCAAGATGATCAATAATTACATTCCACTACAAATGTTCTTAACCTCAGCAAGAAGTGAATTTAGCCACTCATTTGTGGATTAAATATCATTGAGTGTAAAGCATACAAACAATTGGAATAAAGAAGAAAGAGGTAGAAAAGAACCCTAAGAATTTCGTCCCCTCAACTGCCTGTAACCCACGTTCTTGCTCAACCAAGTCAGAATAATTAAAAATAAATCTAAGTGTGCTATTTATACTACTGGAAATTTTTCCTGGAATAACAAGCAACGTGTCACGCAGTGCATCGCGGAGCACTGCCTCCGTGACACGCCACAAATGCGGACCCTCACTGGAATCCGATCCTCCAGGTAATTATGCCCAACGTGCCACGGCGTGCAACGCGGGGCTTGGCCAACGTGCCATGGCCCCAACGCGGACCTTCACTGGAACTTGGCCTATTTTAATCATCCGAGGCAGAATGCATCCGCAATGGAAATGTGACACGGCTCCATCACGGAGCCCCTTAATTTGATGCATGACCTTGGCCTTTTCCACTGCTCGCTTCTGAGTCTATTCCCGATTTCTCCCAACATGCATCTTAGCTTCCTAAAATTACATTTTTCCTACAAAACAACACTAATCATGTTGGTTAGTATAAATTCACAGTTTAACTACAAATCACATGAGAATGTCCAACTATCAATGGATAAACAAGACGAAATGAAGCATTTGAGTATCACTTGGGCATATAATTCTTCCCAAGATCAGTACTCATTAGGTGGTTTCATTGGTTAACACACATTAAAGGTCACTTCATCACCACCAACCCAATTTTAGCTCACCAAGCTCAACATCTACTATAGCTCTCCCTGTGGAAAAGAATGGTCACCCTAAGATAATGGGCACCTCCATCTCAACATCGCAATCCAACATAATAAAATTAGTTGAAAGAATAAATTTGTCTACCTTGACTAACACATCCACAAGGATTCCCACAGAACACTTAATAGACCAATCAGCTATAAGCAACCTCATTGTGGTAGGCTTGGGATTTTCCAATCCTAACTTTTTAAGATCACTAAGGGCATCAAGTTAATAATTTCCCAAGATCGCACAAAGCTTTGTTGAACAAGTACACCTCGATAGTGCATAAAATAATGAGTGCTCCAGGATCATCTCTTTTATAACAAAGTTGTGTGTCATCACTACACTACAATGATGCGACACCTCCATCGTGCCCGCATCCACAACTCTTTTCTTCTTCAACAGCTCTTTCATAAATTTAGCATATCCCAATATTTAGAGCAATGCGTCTACCAGTGGTACGTTGATTGACAACTTACCAACCGTATCAATAAACTTCTTGAACTGGTTATCCTCTTTCTTCTTGGTTAACCACTGGGGATAAGGAGGTGGAACTCTAGGCGCCTAGCCTTTAGTACTTTGGGACTCATCGCCCTCTTCATCAATATTCACATATTTAGGAAGAGTCTCAACCTCTTCCTCCTCTATCATTTTTTAATTCTCAACACAAATAGGTTCTTTTGGCACCTCCTAATTCAATTTTTCTTCATTCGGTTTGGAGCCGACAATCACTTTGGGCTTATCTCCCGTATTTGTAACAACCTTCCCACTCCTTGTGACTATTAACATGTAATGACCATCTTTCTTGGAATTTGGTATAGTGTCACTAGGAAGGGTTCCTTTCATTCTTGGATTCATTTGGGCTTCTAAGTGCTTGATTAAAGCTGAATGGGAGCTCACCATTTGAGCAAGGTTGGATACTTCCCCTTTTAATTTTTTGACATAGATATCAGTTGACTCCACCTTTTTTAATACTCTGGCCAGAATCTCCTCAATGTTGGAATTTCTAACATCACTTACACTCGGTTGCATCAGGGCTACATCATCTTTAGGAGGAGGAATGTACGGGTTTGCACTTTAATAGTACCTGTCCCCATCTCGTTCAGGTTCACGGTTTCTCCACCGGTTATCTCTATCTCCTCATCCTTTGATTATCTTTATCTCTCCAACCTTGATTCCCGACATGAGAATGCTAAGGGTCTTGGTTGGCACATTGATATCCTTATCGAGAACCCATCCATCTGGCACACCATAAACTAACATTCCTCATCGTATCTTGGTTGTGGAACATCCTTTTCATATGAATTGTGACTTTTGGTCCCAACAACGTTAACATTTTTGGTTCCGAACCCCAACATGTGCTTGGCCATCAACTCAATTTGGGTCATCATCTTGGCCAATGTCTCATCCCGCTCTTCATTTGTCTATCTTAACTCGGATACTAGGTGTTTGGAAGATGCATTAATTGAGGTCACTTTAGTATCTCTAGTGTGCCAAGATCTATTAGTCTTTCTCATCCTATCAAGCAAGGCCTTGACAACTCCAAAAGTTTAGTCCATCATTAAACCACCAGCAAGATTGTTTGCCACTAATTTGTTGATCAAATCAAGAGACTGGTAGGAGGTTTAGAGAAGTACCCCATCGGGAAGTCCATGATTTGGGAAAATAGCAACCTTCTTCTTAAATCAGAGCCACACTATATGAATAGGCTCTCCCAAAAGCTGCCTAAAATTTGTGATCTCATCCTGTAATTGGAGCATCCGAGAAGATCGAAAGAATCTATCAAGGAATGCTTCAGTCAGCTTGTTCCAAGATGTGATGGACCCATGAGGCAACTCCTCCAACCATATCGTGGCCTCACCCCTCAAAGAGAATGGGAATAATATCAAATAGATTGATTCTTGGATGATGTTGGTTATGTTGAACAGTTGGCAAATTTCAATGATGTTCTGGAGGTGCCGATTAGCATCCTCACTAGCTTGCCCTCCGAAGAGCCCTTTCATTTGCAAGAGATGTAACATGGTGCTTTTTACATGGAATACAACATTCCCTACCATGGGTGGGAGGCGAATGGCACCAGCTACGTTTTAGCCCATAGGTTCATCCTCTACATCCATGAATTCTTCTATGCTACCAGCATCACTAGCGTGGCTCATCTTTATACTCCTATGCAATTAGCAAAAACCCAAAACAAAGTAAAATCAATACAAGATGAGAAAACAAATTTGAATCACTAAAAAGCTAATGGAAATCACAACTCAATTCCTCGGAAATGGCGTCATTTTATAACACTTAATACATCTCTCCCGTTTAAAGGAGGCGGTTGTGGTCTTTGTCAAAAAATAAAATATCTAATAGATGTCGGGGTCGAACCCCACAAGGAATTGAGAGAGATAATTCAAAAAGTCATAAGTTAATTCAAACTATTATGCATCATTATTTAACATGTGAAAAGTAAAAATTGGTAGAAAAAGTGAAACAATATTGAAAATTCAAATAGTAAAATGAAATTGCGCAAATGAAATTTATTGCAATTAATGAGAGGGAGCTAGGGATGTGCTATTGATGGGGTGTCAACTATGTTGGGGTTGATTGAAATGCCTTAAACTCAATTTTTATCATGGATAGAAATGGATAACATTACACACTCTTATTTCTCAACCATAAGGGTGTTTTTGCTTTGGGTTTTCTCAAATCTCAAAGTCACAACATAAATCAACCACAAAGCTTGAGGAAGAGTTGAGTTATATATAGCCTCAAACCTTTAATGGAAAGAAGATATGGGTCTTGACTATCTCTAGCTCAAGTCCACACGCCTACACTCCAATCCTCACTATTGATTCCTCACCCAAATTTCACTCCTCTTTCTCAAGCAAAAGCAGGATAAGAAAGCTAAATCAATGTTTGCAACCATTAATTTTTCAATTAAAACTCAAAGAAAATAATAGATCCACACTTATAAATTAAATTTAATAACTATTCATCATCACCTAACCAAGTTTAAATACCCATCAAGCACACACCCCTAGCTAGTAATTTAGCTACTCATAAATGGAGAAGAAGAAATTATACCTATGGATAAATCATCAACAACCATAATATTGAATAACTAATTAAGATTTTAAAATCTGCAACAATGGTGTGTTGCCTAATGAAATTGAAGAATAAGAAGGAGGAGGAGGAGGAGGAGAAGAAGAAAAGTGTACTCTCTCTATCTCTCTCTACTTCTCTCTAATTCAATTCTATGTTATGATGTGTCATGACTTGGGTTTGTACAATTAGGATAAAATCTGCACATTCTGCACAGCTTTCTAAATTTTCCTTTGAAAGCTTCTCATGTACTTATATATCAAAGCTATATGATTTTATCCTTGTCAGCATCCGGGTCACTTGCGCGGCACCTTTGTCTCGCAAGTGCCCATCCGCGAGCCGCAGGTTCTTCGCAGGTCCAAGCAGTGTTGCTGGAAAACCTTCTATGGTTGCACCTACATTTCGCAGGTACCAACCTACACTTCACAGGTTCTTTTCTGCTCATTTCCTAGTTCTAATTGCGTGGCACTTGCGTTTTGAAGGTGCCAATATATGGCACGCATATTCTTTACTTCCAGGAAGGTGCTTTTCTTTCAATTCTTTTATTTTCTTTGTCAAAATCAAACACCTACACAAACAAAGAGAAAAGGCATTAAACTTTCCTATTCTGTGTTAAAACAAAGCAATAGCTCTCGTTTAAAAGCCTAATGAGTTGGTAAATTATGAACTCATCACCTCTCCTCTCCTTGGAGCTCGCACCACGAGCACAGGATAGATTTTTGTTCCAAAAATGAAAGCCTACCCAATTGGGGTAGGTCTTTGAAAAGTTTTTCACTTACTATAAAAGGGCTCCTTAGCCACTTTTTTGGAGGTATCAAATATTTGAAAAGAGCGGAGTCTTAGTACTAGAGTTATTTCTCCTTCTCATTTTCATTACTAATTTTGAAATTGGCATGGATGTCTGTGGTTGTAATTTAAACATGAGTAACTAAATATCCTTATTCTGGGGCTATGATTGAAGCATGATTGTTCTACAAATGGCTTAAGTAATATCATTTTCTTTATCATCTGAGTTGTTTAATTAATTTAATATTTATTATTCTGCTGATTCAAAACCAGTAGGGCACATTCTTAGTCTTTGCAGAACTAGAGATACGAAATCCAAGACCGAAGTGGAATCAATTAGAATAGTATCCTTCAAAGAAAATAATTTGTGGCAGGATAGAGATATACCTAGTATTCTCTATTTAGTTCATTTACGTGAGTTCAAATCATTCTTTTTATGCACATAAAGATATAGTCATGTAAGTAATCTTAGCAGAGGGTTAGAGTCTCAAGAGAGTCGTATCCATAAAAAGTTATTCTAGTTGACCTAGTGGTATATATATGTATGTATGTATATATACATATAAAATGTGAGAATGAAAGAGGATAACCTGCTTTACCCTAAGATGAGTGACTCGTGCCTGAGGGGAGCATTCACTCACATATCAGTAACCCTATGAATTAACAATCCCGATAAAGTTAGCATATTAGGAAGTACATTATGAACATGAATGCAGAAGTATACCATAGTCCTGAAATTCTTCTATCGTTGCTAGTTTAATACAATATCCATTATATTTTATCATTTGAACAAAGGTTATACAATATTCAAAATTCAATCTCTTTGAAATCACTCGTCAAAAATTAATAATAGCATATCTTTAGTTCCTTATCAATAATGAGTCCCCGTGGGTTCGACAATCTGATCTTGTATTATTGTATATCTGGCATGACCACATATACTTGCATTTGTGTTTGAGCGCGATAGTCTTCTTGGACTATAAATCAATCTATGATAAAATATTGTGCTAAGCTCAACCATGTATCCAATTTTTCTGAAAGAATTTCCAAATTGAATTGTAAACTAGGAATCTATGTCTAAGATAATAGAAATAAGTAACCAATGCCAACATATAAAATATCTTATTCTCTCTTTGTTTTAATTAATTTGTCTTAGTTTTATTTGACACACAATTTAAAAAAGTAAAGAAGACTTTTGAATCGTGTGGTCTTATTGAAGATATGTATAATATATCAAAATGTCGCTTAATCTTGTAGTCTTAAATATGCCACGTGGGATATTAAAATTAAAGAGTTGTTAAATTATAAAAGAGACATTCTTTTTTAAAAAGACTAAAAAAAATTAAGACAACTAAATAAAAATAGATGGGGTAAATATTTGTGTCAACTGCTCTAGTAAATAGTTACTGATGATCAACAATTCAATCAACCACTATCCTAACTCAATTGTGTTTTTTCAAGGTATGTGGCAAGCCTAGAACGGTGTCCATAATAATAAAATATCACTTTCACACAAGAATAACCAAAGTTTGCTCCAAACCAGCAGGTCTCTGATGCTCGCATTTCATAACCTACTACCGTTCAAGCAACAAGATACATGCCTAACTATGTCATTTTTCATCCTTTTTCGCCAATACAACTGAGGAAGGTCCTAATACATCTTTATAGTGTCAGGATGAATGAGATATCATGTACTATTTAAATTAAACTCAAGTAGCTCTTGCCAATCATCTATTATGCGTTCATGAAATATCTGAGGTTTTCCTTCAACCCCTTCCAAGTTACCTTTCACCTTTCTAAAGCCTTGATCATCATAAGATTCACATAATAATTCAAATTTGCATGACAAGATGCTAACTAATTCATACCAATAATAATATCAACATTCACCATCTTTAAGACTATAAAATCAATTGTGGTGTCTATACTGTAAATAGTGACTATGCAATCACGGTAGACTTTATCAACTCTCACAATTTCCTTTACTAAAATCTAGACATCAATTAAAATATCAAGAATTAAAAAAATCTCAATTTCCTTATGTGTGTATTCTTTTTACATGTGTTGTAATATAAATATCACTTGATACGATATCAGAGAAAAAGAATATACAAATTTTTTGTCAAACTACGTAGGGGGCAAAATTTAGTGTGACGTGCAACCCACCGCGGTGGACTTTAATGCTATAGATCTTGCCTCACAGTGACCATAAGGTCGGCCAAACGTTGTGTTTTTCATATATAACTAAGTAATTCTAAATTTCTAAGTATTTTTAATACCCGTATAACAATCCATGACGTGATTCTACTCTATGATCATAAGATCTTTGGAGCAATTTTTCTCAATGGTTCAAGGGTAGAATTGTTGGACATTCTTCATCAAATTTTAGACCTTTGTCTGTAGTTTAGGAGAACTAAGGTATGTAAGGCTATCTCTATGTTCTAAAATCAAGTTATTCCTTCCTATATCATGTTCATGTCTATGTGTTTTTCTCTATGAATGAGTTATGATTTATGATGAAAAGATTAAATCTTATTCTTATTGATTCCTTAGTACTTTATGAATTCTCGATGATATTATTCATTTTTTTAAAATTAAAATTGAGGCTCCAGTCCTCTTTATTAAAAATAAAACAAAACAAAGTCAGGTCTGAAAATGACCCATCTACAATAAAAATAGTACCAACAAAAACAAAAAAGAAAATCAAATAAAGTTTTTTGCATTCTTCATCTTTTCCCTTAATCTCAATAGTCTAACCCAATTCTGCTAGGAAGAAGACCATTGTGACCTATCAATCTTTTTTCTGATAACTCTGCTACCATGCCAAGATTATGAAGCTCATCCTTTGCATCCTCACACTCCTCCGATTTGTTGTGAAACCCAGCCCTGATGGCGCTGATATGCTGCTAGCTCCGGATAAAAATTAGGTCAGAAGCTTCGGACCTACTTCTATTTGTATGGCTGATCTCCCATAGCCTTAAATCTTTACATTCAGCTGTAGATCTATAAGAGAACATTAGTTGCCTCACTAAGGATCTAGAAACTAGAAGCCTTTGAGATAAGTTTACTCGACTCTTTTGCTGCAAATGCTTTTCCTTTTCCAAGTAACGATGGGTTGAACCTCAAAAAAGATTAATACCACCATCAGTTATCCAGTCCAGGGTTCACATAACTCTAACTAACTTTTCGTCTATTCACAGATATCTCCGATGCTATGACACAGTCGATAATAGATGTCTTTCAGCCCACCTATGTCCTAATGTTGTATTCATGGACACCCCAAAGCTCTCACCAGGTGAAAATACTAACCCCAAATGAAATATCTTCGGACAATAGGCTTGAACAGAAATGGCACTATATCATCTTGTCGTATCTTTAGATTTCTGCTGTTTTAGAATCAAATGCTTGCTGGTCTTCTTCTGATATATGGTATTCTACTTTTATCCATATTTAATATTTTTCTTCCTTCTTTTGGAATGTCTTGAAATTGTTATATAAGAAAATCACTTGCAAAATTAAAAACTATATTAGCAAAAAAATCCACAAGAGTATTTCCTTCCCTGAGGGAATGTTGTACTCTTACAGATAACACCCTTCTTAACTCGTTAATCACATTGACCTCCAAAACTACCCTCCAAGGTATATCCCAACTTCCTTCCAAAATCTTCACCATGGTGTTGGAATCAGATTCCAGAATAATCTGTGTAATCCCATTCTCCTTACAATATACCAAAGCTTCTCTTATAGTCCTAGCTTCTGCAACTAAGTTTGTAGTGTCTTGAATTTTGACCCTTTTAGCAACAACTAACTCCCCAAGATGATCCCTTATACAAAAAGCTACTAAGCTAGGTCCCGGATTACCCCTAGATGCACCATCTGTATTGCACTTTACCCAGTTAACAGAAGGAGGCATCCATCTCACCACTTTGGTACAATAAGTAGGTATGTACCCTTCTATATCCCTAACAATATGAGCCCAATTATTACCTTCTATACACCTCCTAAACCTAGCCTTTATCAGCTTTGCAATTATGTCATTGATACTCCAAACAATCTTCCTCACTGAATATGCCCCACCATGAAAGATGGTGTTTCTTCTTTTCCACAAAAACCACAGAATCACCATTGGGACAGCTTGAAAAATCACCCTTGCTCTAGAGTTGCCATCTGCAGTCCACCAACTTCTTATAGCCTGCTTCAAGTTTAATAGTGAGTCTATAATACCTGTTGTTCTAGTGTAATGCTTCCACACTCCAATAGCTACCTCTCCCTTTAAAAAGAGATGCTCAATAGTCTCTTCCTCCAGGACTGAACAACATTTGCATAACTGTGAAACATTAGAATTCCAAGTGTGCATTGTGACTGCTACAGGGACCTTACATTTCCAAATTCTCCAGGCTAGGAAGGAGAACTTGAAAGGTAATCCTTTCACCCATAAAAGCTTCAGATCTTCTTTAATGTTATCCTTATTCCTCACTATCTCCCAAGCACTTTTCACACTAAATTTCCCAATACTAGTTTTTGTCCACCATGGCTTGTACCCTTGATGTCTTAGCTGCACAAAGTTCATATGCCGCCTGATGTGCTCCACTACATACTCAGGCACCGCATCCTATAATGCATCAAATTCCCATCCTTCCTCTGTAAACAATTCTACGATATCTCTCATAGGATGACAAGTAGGATGACTAGCCTGATGATCATGTAAAGGGCCAAGAGTGGTCCAATTGTCATACCAAATAGTAGATGTACCACCCCTTGGCTCCCCCCATAAACGGTTTTCAATCCTTCCCCTATTCTCTAGCATGTGTTTCCACACCTGTGAACCCCCTTTCCATACTACTAGTGCAGGGATCTGTTTCTTACAGTACTTGATCCATAGGAAATTTGACCACATGTTATTTTGCATTCTGAACCTCCAACACAACTTAGAATACAGAGCCTGTGAATATCAGCTAATTCTCTAAACCGTAGGCCTCCTTCCTACTTTGGAGGACAAACCTTATTCCATTCTGACCAGTGTTTGTTTCTCCCTGATTCCTTATAGCTCCAAAAGAACTTTGCAAAAGTTTTGTTCAATTCTTTAAACACACACTTGGGGGGAGTGATCACAGATAATACATATATGGGTATGTTTTGCAGCACACTATTTATAAGCACTTCTTTACCTCCAAAAGAGAGCATCTTTCCTTTCTATGCTTGTAGCTTACCTTTGACTCTGCCAATCAAATCTGCATAGTCAATCTTTCTTTTCCTAGTGTAAGTGATAGGACAGCCTAGATACTTCATAGGAAAAAGTTCCCCTCACCATCCCAGTGTTTTTCTCCATTTGTAAGAATGTATCTGCAGCAATATTTTGATGTAAATAATAAAAGATCTTTTCTTTATTTACTTTCTGCCCAGACTGCTCTTCATACTCCTGCACAACCTCCATAATCCTTCCCAAGGAGTAAGGATTTGTTGAAACAAAAATAATAGTATCATCCGCATATGCTAGATGATTAATATTTGCACTCCACTACAGCATACCATATCCTACATATTGAGGATCTTCAAATAATGAGTTGAGAGCTCTTAATAATACCTCTGCAGCTAAGATGAATAGTGCTGGAGAAAGGGGGTCTCCCTATTTAACCCCCCTTGTTGAATGAAAGAAACCGTAGGCTTGACCATTAATTAGCACTGGATAGTAGTTGTTAGCAATCAGTCTTTACACCATGTCTACAAAGTTTGATGCAAATCCCATCTTCCTTAATACTTTCATCAGAAAGAACCATGACACTCTGTCATATGCTTTTGTCATATCTAACTTTATGACCACATTAACCGGTTTTCCCCTTTTAGTAATGTCTGTCACCAACTCTTGAGTGAGTAGAATATTCTCAATAATTCTCCTTCCTTTGACAAATCCTGACAGATTGGCTGATATCAACTTAGGTAGAATGTTCTCTAGTCTATCATGAATGATTCTGGACAAAATCTTGTTCACAAAATTACTCAAACTAATTGGCCTCATATTCGAGAAGTTTTGGACATTCTCCTTATTAGGTATAAAAACCAAATTAGTATGAGGGATGGACTTTGGAAAAGTACTCCCAGTAAATAGCTCCTGCACCATCATAATAATGTTTGATCTAACAATGTCCCAACACTCTTGAAAGAATCTCCTTGTTAAGCCATCAGGTCCACTAGAACTGTCTCCTTTAAGTTTGAAAACAGCACACTTCACTTTTTCACTACCTAGTAGACATACTAAAGCTGCATTTTCCTCATCACTGATAGTTTCCTGAATATGGGATAAGAGTGAGAAATTAGTGGAATCTCTTTCCTAGTGGAACTGCTTCTGGAAAAATGATCAACTGCTTCATTTGCAATATCTAGGTCAGCACTTAACCACTCCCCTTGGGAGTTTTGGATTCTATTCACCTTCATCTTCTGTCTCCTTCCATTCACCAGATTATGGAAAAATCTGGTATTTCTATCTCCATTTTCAGACCAGTCATACCCTACTTTTTGCTTCCAGAAAACTTCCTCAAAATGTAAGTACTTATTATACTCTGCTTTGGCCCTTTGCGTGATAGTTCTATTCTCACTAGTGGGTCATTCTTCAAACAGCTTTTCCTTGAGTCTAGCAATTTCCTCCCTTATACTAAATTGCTGGAAATATCTCCAAATGTTGCCCTACTCCATAAAGTGAGGGTTCTTTTAATCTTCTTGATTTTCCTTTTAAAATATAAGAAAGTATTATCCAACATATTGGTGTCCTAATTCAGTCTGATCACCTCCTTGAAGCTCTCATGCTCAGTCTAAAAATTCAAGAACCTAAAAGGTCTACTATTGCTGGAACTCTTGTCTTCACAAAAAAGTAGCATAGGTGCATGATCAGACCCATTTCTAAGCAGATGTTCAACTTTTGAATGAGAAATAATTCTATAATTCTGAATTAACCAATATTCTATCCAACCTCTCAAAAATGCAATCATCTCCTGCCCTACCATTCAACCAAGTAAAAAGACTTCCTTTAAAGCTCACTTGCATTAGTTCACAAGATTCAGTACAGGTCCTGAAATCTTCATAATCTGTATCCACCAATGAGAGTCTACCTATTTTCTCTTTACCATTAAGAACTACATTAAAATCACCACCTATAATCCATCGTGAGTCCATCCCATTTTCCATGGAATACAGCTCGCCCCAAAGGTCCAACCTATGTCTGTTATCACACTTTGCATACACACTGGTGACATAGAATTTAGATCCCAAGGCCTGATTCTGCACTAAACTAGTAACCTGCTGATCTAAATTGCTTAATACTGACACATCATAGCCATGATTAGCAAATATCCAAATTTGTCCATTGTTGTTATAAGTAGAACTTGACATCCCCAATCTCCTTTTATATCTATTAATGTGGTTTGCTGTCTAAAATGGTTCTATCAAAGCCACAAAGGCAAAATTATGATATTTGTGCAATATTTTCACCCTTTGAAAAGAGTTTTGTGACCTTACCACCTGATATTCCATATTAGTGCTCTCATTCCCTTTTTGAGTGATGTGAGGAAACCAATCTCTTTGGTTGAACTCTAATAGGTTGTGCAACTTCTCCATTTCCTTGTTTCTTGCCTTTTCTAGCAGATTTGACTTCTTTCACTATCCTAGGGAGAGATCTGCATCCTTGAAAATCTGCTCCTCCACTAGATTTGATGTGGTTGTACTGTTATTGCCCTTCTCCATTGAAGACCCTTCACTCTTTTTCTCCTCCATCTTGTGTGTCAAAATGGCATGCAAAGTTGTGTTAGGGGGTTATGGCACCATCAACACCATTGATTCATCTGTTTGCACTGTCGTTGGGATTAATATAATAGCCTTATTACTGCAACTATCTTCATTATCCCTAGACTGATTATTTACCTTTTCTCTGTCATGTATTACAATATCCCATACTTCCTACACTTATTTACGTTTTGCAGGTATAGGTTCCTCTTCCAAACCTCTGAGGCTCAAACTATTGGTTGCAATCTCTAACCCAGCAGGTATTTCCTTGCTTTCTTCTTGCTTCACAGCTTTCTCCTCTCCCTTCTCACCTACTTCTGCCCCAGTCTGTTGGTCACTATAAGGGATTTGTCCTGCAGCTTTATTCATCTTGATTGGAATAATATATGATGTGGAGTCCCCTTCCTTTTCTTCCTCCTTGCACTTCCCATTGTCTATTTCCACACTGCCCTCATTATCGGCTGTAATGTTAATTTTATTAGTGCTACTATATCCTTCCTACTCATTCTCCTCAGTTTGTAGTTCTTGAAACTTGTTGGCTAGTATGGGCTAAGAAGGGAAATTACTGCTGCCTCTGCATCTATTATCCCTTACCATATTCCACTTCCCCAGATCATCCACTACTTTCCCACTCGATAGAATTTTAGCTCTACCTTTTTGAAAACTTTGTTTCTACTTCCCCTGTCTCTCTTGCACTTCATATTTTCCATCCGGAATATATTCCTTCTCCCTGCAATGCTGAAGCACTCTACAGTTGTCCCAATCATGCCCTTACATTTTACATTCAAAGCAATACTTAGGTACATAGTCATACCTAATCTCCACTACCTTTGTTTTTTCCTCTCTAGTGGCTTCATTTTTTTATTTTCATATGCACATATTTAGGAAAATATCCTTAAGATCCATCAACGCCTTTACTCTCGCACAACTAGGTCTAGTTTTATTGACTGTAGCTTGATCTAAGTGAATTGGTTTACCTACTGCCGATGCTAGGGAAAATAGGTATTCTTTAACAGAAAAAGTAGGCAGCAGGTTTGGGATGGAAATCCAAGCCATATCCGTCGACGTTTCTTCATGAACTTTAAAATTAGCATCATAGATCAAGGTGCACATCAAGTAGGAGTATCCCTCTCCGCAGGTAATATAATATGCTGCCTTTGATACCAGATTTACAAAATCTTCCTGCAGTGATAATCGAATAAGGACATGCTTACTATGAAAAACTCCTACATTAAATCCTCCTTTAATCCCATATTGTTGAGGAATAAGCTTCCTCAATTCCTCCTAGTTATGCCACTCTGTGGTAAATTTCCCCACAACTGCTAATTGCGGCCCTTCAATTTGATTCATTTTAGCAACTTCTTCCTTTGTCCATGTAATATGAGGAACTCCATCTTTTACTATAATCTCTTTTCACAAATATTCATTATTTGATTGTATGGTGGGTTGAGCAATGGTATTGGAAAAAGTCTCCTTTGACACACTAGGTTTGTTCATGTTGGGACCTTGTGTAATGGCTAAGGGTAGCGAGGGAAAGTCTGAGCAACCCTCCTCCGCCACAAGAGAACCGCCGCATTTATTCAGCATAGCATTACAATGTAAATTGTTATTCGATATTATTCATTTATTATGGTATTCCTACTCTATGAATTTTATGATTTTCATTATGAAATTACGACAATATGAAAAGTATGAGTTTTATTTGAAACCTAAACTTGATGATTCTTCCAAAAGAATTTACTTATGATGTGACTTCTACGAATATAAACGTGAATTACAATACGATTTACATGAAGGAACATGAGCTATGAAATTATTATTTGAGCTAGTCCTTATCATGTAAAAGATTTTAAGTACTTTGTTATGAATAATACTCCTAATTCATACATGTTCTTATCTATAAAACTCTAAGTACTCTCATCGGTCATGTGCTTCCAAGAATAAAATCTTCAGACAACCACTCTCACAATCAATATCTACTAAGCCACCTATGTAGCTAGTTTTAATGTTCAAAGTTTCAATAAGCCTTATGAAATCTCTCAGGATGATTTTCTAGCCATCTACTTAGATGAATTTTATGACTTTTCATCAAATATTTTCATGATATCTCTAAAGTTTTCATTACCTACTTCAAGATTTACAGAATGATGTTAAATATAAATTATAAGTTGTTGAGCCACATAATTTATGATTCATTATGAAACCTTTTGAAGCCTCTCATTACCTTAATACTTACGTAGTGATAAAAACCATGATTTTTTTTAAGTGTTCAAAAGATTAGTACGAGAGTATTACTCATTATTTATATTACAATCTATGAAATGATATCAAAGGTTCAAAATAGGCTAATAAGCTAAAATGATGATTTTATGAAAGGGACAAAGGTGTTAATGTTATGAAAGGCCAACAGGTGCCAAAGTTATGATTCTAAATATTTTTAGAATATTATAGAAATTTAGAAGATATGGATCGCAAGGGCCCGTTATCTGAAACTACACATTATCAGTGTAGGACTATGACTACCTCAAAAGAATGGAAGTTAGTTAGTCTTCTCACTTAGAAATTTTCTTGGTTGAGATTATATTTATCATTATATACAAATATAATCGACCCACATGAAAACCGTGGTTTGATGCTTAATTGATTGTTCTTTGATCGGAGGTCATGTAGTACATATGATGACTTATTATGCATGTATCCTCCAAAAATAAAAAATTTCTTTCAAAGATTTACATATTTATATTTATGCAGATATTTTCATTTAAACTTTGTTACTTAAAGATTGTTTGATGTCAAAAGTTTACTTTCTATTCCATAATGAATAATTTATAATGAAATATGAAAACATTAAAGCCAGTTTTATGATTTTAATCTTTTAATCCATCTCATGATTTATTTATGATTCTTTAATTGTCCTTTCTGTTCATGTACTTCTATTATGTTTCATTATGCCATACTACATATAGTTGTTACACCCCGTAAGTTTCTAGCACTTCGCATGTTGGTTGGGAGTTTAGAATGTCATACGTGCGAGAAAAGGGCCCAGGGAAAGGCCGAACGGGTGCCAAGTTGGATTTTTCGCAAGAGGAGGCCGAATCGTGCTGCCCAGAGGGGCAGCGTGGCACGGAGGCACCTCCTCCACGATGGCCAATGTGGCACGGAGCCAAATTGGCGCGATGGCCAGCGTGCCACATTTCTATGCAACTGGCTTCAAGTATATAAAGGTCTTACTCTTCAACTTTAAGTTATTTTCCATATTCACACGACTAGAAACAAGGAGAGAACGAGGATTCCTATATATTTCCATTTGATTACTCTATCAAACGTTGTCCAAAGTCAAATTAACTTTGGGTATCGAAGTATGAGGCTATAGGGAGCATTTCTACGGAGTTAGTTTCATGAAATTCGCCCGGCAAATCGTCGTCCCACCGAGCCAAAGTGGTTTGAATTGCTCCAAACTAGTATTAATACAATTCCAAGCTTAAAGTAAGTACTTCTCCCTTCTAGACTCCTGAGAAATTACGAGTTTGCGCTCGTTCTTTGATAAGTTGAAGAATAGTCAATAGATATATATATAAAGTATTGTTTCTTCCAGTATAGTAATGAAGTTAGCTCTATTCTTTTGTGAATATGACTACAGTTGGAAAGAACAGTTGAATATGCCGAACCTCGCCAGATAATTGATAAACCGGTAGTCAAGGTAAAGCCAGTCTCTTTCGGCAAGTTAGTTTCTCCAGTATAGTAAAACAGTATGAATCCCAGTAAGATATTTCAGAAACAGTATATCATGCTCAGCATGAAATTTAGTAAAGCACGTCAGACGTATTATATCATGTTCAGTATGAGACTCAGTACAGCATGTTAGAGATTATATTATTATCCTATTCAGTGTGTATTATATGTAGTAATTGCTATCAGTTGAGACTTGATTGTATTGTTTTGGGCTGAATTACCCGTATAGTTTCTGTGACCGCCCCAGGGTTAATGGCTGTATCGACTCGTCCGCCAAAGGGCGAGGATGCGTTTCTCTACGGAGTGGCATGCTGTCCGCCAAGTACGAAGATGGGATGCTAGTTTCCCATATTTTGCCGTGGTTGGCCTTTATACACCCCCGTCAAACGCTTGCGCCCTGGGTGTTGATTTCAGGAGTCTTTCGGACTCAGGTACAGCTATAGTCAGGGGCCCAGCGGGCCCAAGCAGCATACCCAGGGGACCGGCCGGATGCTTATAGCTACTAGGTGATGTGGTATGACCTGGGTAGGGGTAAATAGATTGAGATGTACTCACTAGGGCAAATGGAGGCCCAGGTGGGTTGTTCTGTGATGATTACACCTTCCGGCTTATGGGGGTCAGGTAAGGTTTATGTTTTTTTGTTTTAATTATTGATAGATAGACAGCAGAACGCCATGTTATCAGGTATGACTCCTACTCTTCCTAGTATAGCTATGTTAGCCCTGATTCGTCTATCTCAGTCAGTTTCAGTCTGTTCCCTATTACTTCAGTTACTGTCAGCTTTACTATTTACTTTCAGATGTTTACAGTTATTGTTTTACATACTCAGTACCAGTGGTACTGACGCCCATTTTGGGGCGCTACATTACTTACCTGCAGGTGTACATAGACGAGGAGCAGATCCCTCGTAGTTCCAGTCAGCGATACAGAGCCTTCAGCTTCTTTCATCCGGAGCTTGGAAGTCAGAGGTTTACTTTCTTCTTGTCTGTACAGTATGGGTAGGTCGGGGCCCTGTCCCGACCATCTTATTATTCTTAGAGGCTTGCAGATTGTATCATATTCCTTGTGGTTATATATATGTGATGGTAATGTGGGGCCTTGTTTAGCTGTTAGTTGATGACCTTGTCGGCCACAGATCAGTTTAGCGCCTGATTTCATTTTATTCAGCTATAACTAGATATCATGGTGGCCTTGTCGGCCCGCATAGGACTCCTTATATTTAGTTGTTTCTGGTTAGCTATTTGCTTTTAACAGGTGGCTATAGGCCTTGTCGGTCGGGGGCTGTATTTACAGCCGCTATATAGCCCGTCATTTTTCTGATTCCAGAGTTAGAGCCAGCCTTGCACCAGAAGTGCTTAGGCTCAGTTAGTTCAGCAGTCCAGGTCCTAATAGGGCACCAGGTGTCAGTCATGTCTCCCAAGGAGGGGCGTGACAATAGTATAATTTTATATGTACTTATGTTCCTTTTTCGGGGCAATTGTATTTTTAATAATGCAGACTCAGGTACTCAGGATAATCGAGCAACATATTGAATTTTACACATTCAGCTACTAGTGAGCCCTCACTTACTTTTAGGGCCTGGTCCTTGTTTCCGTTTTCTAGTTTGCTTATAAGTATGTCAGAGGTTTTGTCCTAGTAAGAAAGTTTATTCATCTTATGTTAGAGATTTCATAAATTAGTTGAGTCTAGCATGTTACATGATCTAAACAATGACAAATCTTTATATTTATTAGATACTACATGTTTATTTAATGAAATCTTATGAACAGAATCTCTTTCTTTCTTTTCAGAATTATTTATTATATGAATCTATTTCATTCTTCTGCATATATTATCATATATTATAAGTTATGTTATGTAGTTAGTCTGTTCGAACAAATTAAAATATTGAATGCCTATCTCACCTAGCTCTAGGTGGAGAATCGGAGCGTCAAAATTACCGAATGTGATTGATGAATCTTAATGAACTAGACGCTCTATCTTAGAAAAGGAAAAAAAATGAGGTTTCATGAAATAATAAAGGAAGAACAAGAATATTATAGAGAAAGAGAGAAGAGAGAATACTTCTTAATTCTCTTGAAGGATAAACGGATGAAATACAATGAACGAAAAATCCCTCTATTTATAGGGATAATTCCTCCTAACTTTTCTCTAAAAGATAGACCTTCACTATAATACAAATACACACATTCACTACAATACAAATACCTTTATAGACATTCACTATAATACAAATACATTTATAATACTCCCCTTGAATGTCTAATTGATAGATAATGTGCCTCATTAAATTCTTACTAGAAAAAATCTAGAGAAGTGAAAAGAGTACATATATCTAATAATACGCATTTTGGTTGCCTCATTAACAAACTTACAAGGAAAACTCAGTGGGACAAAACCTTGTAAGGGAAAAAGAGTAGAGCGCATAGTAACTCTCCTTAATGAGAACATCCTTGAATTTTTGTATCCTGATCTTATGTACCATCTTCTTGAAAGTTGCAGTTGATAGAGATTTGGTGAATAAATTAGCCATATTATCACTTGAATGAATCTGTTGCACGTTGATATCACCATTCTTTTGGAGCTCATGTGTGTAAAAAAACTTTGGTGAGATGCACTTTGTTCTATCTTTTTTTAATAATCCTCCCTTTAGTTGTGCTATGCATGCTACATTATCTTTATATAAGATTGTGGGTACTTTGTCATATTTCAAACCACATTTTTCTCTAATGAGATGTATCATGGACCTCAACCACACACATTTCTCGGCTTACTTCATGAATAGCTATTATCTCGGCATGATTTGATGAAGTAGCTATGAGAGACTGCTTTGTAGATCTCTTAGATATGGCAGTACCTCCACATATGAACACGTATCCAGTTTGAGATCGAGCTTTATGTGGGTCAGATAAATACCCTGCATCAGCATAACCAACAAGATCGCGACTGCAATTATTAGAATAAAATAAGCCCATATCGGTAGTCCCTTTTAGATACCGCATTATGTGTTTGATCCCATTCCAATGCCTCCTAGTAGGATCAGAACTATATTATGCTAACAAATTAACCGAAAAGGCAATATCAGGTCTTGTAGTATTAGCAAGATACATTAGTACACTAATTGCACCAAGATATGGTACTTCAGGACAAGAATTTCCTCATTCTTTTCTTGAGGTCAGAATGGATCCTTATTCACATCAAGTGATTGAACAACCATCAGAGTACTTAATGGATATGCTCCATCCATATAAAAAAATTTCAACACTTTTTCTGTATAGGCAGATTGATGAACAAAGATACCATTTGTCAAATGCTCAATTTGCAAACCAAGACATAATTTTTTCTTTTCAAGGTCTTTCATCTCAAATTCCTTCTTTAAATAATCAATTGATCTTTGAAGCTCTATTAGAGTTTTAATAAGGTTTATGTCATCAACATAAATAGCAAGTATGAAAAACTCCGATGTTGTTTTCTTTATAAAAACACATGGGCAAATTTCATCATTTATATAACCATCTTTAGATAAATACTCACTAAGACGGTTTTACGACATGCGTCCAGATTGCTTCAAATTGTACAATGATCTTCGCAATCTAATTGAATACATTTTTCGAGACTTTGAACGATATGCTTCAGGCATCTTAAATCTTTTAGTAATTTTCATGTATATCTCATTATCAAGTGATCCATATAGATAGGTTGTAACCACATTCATAAAATGCATTTCAAGCCTTTCATGGACAGTGAAACTAATAAGATAACGTAACACTATTCCATCCAGAACTGGTGAGTATGTCTCTTCATAGTCGACACCACACCTTTGTGAAAATCCTTGTGCAACGAGGCATGCTTTGTACCTTTCTACTTTATTTTCTTATTTTTTTCGCACAAAGACCCATTTATAGCCAACAAGTTTAATACCATTAGGTGTTTGAGCTGTAGGTCTAAAAACTTCACGCTTGGCAAGTTAATTCAATTCTGATTGAATTTCTTCTTGCCATTTTGGCCAATCAATTTTTTTGTCGACATTCTACGACAGATTAAGATTTAAGATCCTCATTATCTTGATATATTTGAATTCAAAATCCTCGTCAACATTTATAATATTGAGTATACATTATATCAAAGGTATCGTTGGCGATCATTTTGATATCGATATAATACGACATAACTTATCAAGATATGTTCATTTTTCATTATTTCAGGTACCTGGACCTTTGCCAAGGTTTTGTGAAGTATTATGTCCTGGTGCCCTTTTAAAGCACTTGCCTCATTATTTTGACTATCTTGATCATTTGCTTTTCTCCTTCTTCAAGGAGTTTTTATTTCTAGAATCGATTGATCTAACATGCTTCAAGCGTTTCATAGACTTGTCCTTCAAGTACTTTAATTTTCATTAGAGCATTTGCAACTGAATTATAAAATAGGGTCAGCAAATACATCGGGCAAATGATTTGCAATATTTTGTAAGTGAATTATCTCTTGAACTTCAAGTTCACATTTTTTTTTCAAGGATCTAGATAATTTATCCCACACTTAATTTTCAGCTGCTAATCACTTTTTCCCCTAATGTTAGGAAAACTAACATTTACCCCCCCCCCCCTCCCCCCAAGCTCATTTGGGAACCCATCTTTGTGCATTGTGGTGGAGCAATTGAATCATATACCGCACATTCAAATTTTTAGATTGAATTATTTGGTTCCAGACGTTGAATCAATTGTGATAAGGGAACCTTATTGATTTGATGCATTCAAGTGTTGCTACATGTTAAATAAACATATATCTCATACCAAATTTTATTTGGGAGTTTTATTCTCATAACCAATGATTTAGCTATAATTGGAGGCATATAATTCTTGTTAAACCAACTTAGATATGAACCAACTTTATCAAAATGATTTTATAATTTGGAATTGTGCTCTTAATTTAACAATTCGAGCAAATAACCTTGTAAAAACTAATTGCAAGTTGATATCAAAGCACATATAACCTACCATAGATGCATACATTAAAATTATATATGTCACGCCCCACCTTGAGAGGCATGACTGGCACCTGGTGCCCTACTCGGATCTGGACTGCTGGACTACTGAGCCTAAGCACTTCTGGTGCCAAGCTGGCTTTAATTCTGGATTTATGAAAACAACGGGAACCATTCAGATGGCGCCTTATGAGGCATTATATTGGCGAAAGTGCAGATCTCTAGTTGGTTGGTTTGAGGTAGGAGAATCAGCATTGATTGGGCCAGATATCATTCATCAGTCGGAGGAAAAAGTAAAGCTTATCAGATAATGTTTACTGACTGCTCAGAGCCGCTAGAAATCTTATACTGATGTGCGACGCAGAAACTTGGAATTTAATTTTGGTGATTGGGTGTTTCTGAAAGTCTCTCCAATGAAAAGAGGTGATGAGATTCAGCAAGAAAGGCAAGCTCAGCCCGAGATTTATTGGGCCTTATCAGATTCGCCGAAGAATAGGCCAAGTGGCATACGAGTTGAACTTACCTCCAGAGTCAGAATCTGTCCACCCAGTTTTCCATGTATCAATGCTGAGAAAGTGCATAGGAGATCCCTCCAGAATTGTCCCAGTCCAAGATGTTCAGGTTACAGAGGAGTTGGCCTATGAAGAAGTTCCAGTAGCCATACTAGACCGGCAGATCCGCAGATTAAGAACTAAAGATGTTGCTTCTGTCAAAAAATTATGGCGTCACAAGAACCGAGAGAAAATGACTTGGGAAGAAGAAGAAGATATGAAAAAGCCAGATACCCTCAGTTATTTTAGACTTAGTTAGTCAGAGGTATGTTGATATTGTTGTTTTATGAGTTGCTTTATATTCATGTGTATGAGTGAGATGTTGAATTCAGTTTATTATGTAATGGATGTTATGTATTATATGGAGTACCTATATTGGAATTTTCTGCGTTTCAGGATTTTTGAGATAGTCCATATTACAAGGGAAACTCTGCCGAAATTTTTCCAGAAAAGGTAGAGCAAGTTAAAATTTATGTAAACGGAAGTTAACATTCGAGGATGAATGTTCTTAAGGGGGGGAAGGATGTTACACCCCGTAAGTTCTTGACACTTAGTTGGCCTGTTCGCATGTTGGTTAAGAGCTTTAAAATGCCATACGTGCGAGAAAAGGGCCCGGGGAGAGACCGGACAAGTGCCAAGTTGGAGCGTCGCAAGGCAAATGCGACTTATAAATCGCATTCGGCAAATGCGACTTAAAGGCCCCAAGTATATAAGGCCTCCCACTTCGTTTTTAAGTCATTTCTTATATTATTTTCAGTGAAAACGACCAGAAAACAGAGAGGATGAAAGGTTAATATAGATTTCCATCCGATTACGCCGTCAAACGCAGTCCAAACTCAAATTAACTTTGGGTACCGAAGTATAAAGCTGCAGGGAGCATTCCTACAGAGTTAGTTTTGCGAGAATCGCCCGGCGAAGCGGCGACCCGCCGAGTCAAAGTGATTGGAATTTCTCCAAACTAGTGTTAGTACACTTTCGACATTAAAGTAAGTATTTCTCCCTTCTAGACTCCCAAGAAATTGCGAGTTTTCGGTCGTTCTTCGATAAGTCGAAGAATAGGCAGTAAATACATTCGTAAGTATGGTTTCTCTCCAAAATAATAGTATAATTAATTCTATTCCTTCGTGGATATGAATACAATTGGGGAAATAGCTGAATATTAGCCGAGCTACGTCAGTTAATCAGGAAGCCGACAGTTAAGGTATGTAAAGCCAGTTTCTTTCGGCAAGCTAGTAGTTCCAGTATAGTAAAATGGTATAAATTCCAGTAGAATGTTTCAGAAGCCGTATATTATGTTTAGTATGAATTTAGTAACGCCCGTTAGAAACATTAACTCGTATTTAGCATGGAACTTAGTTGAATAACATGATTCTCAGCAAAATATTCCAGCAATATTATATCTTGTTTCAGTACCATATTCAGTACAGCATGTCAGAGAATATATATTTATATATAATATTATTATCAGTTTCAGCATGTATTGTATGCAGTATTATTATCAATTGAGACTTGCTTGTATTGTTTTGGGCTGGATTACCTAGCATCAATGACCGCCCCAGGGTTGATAGCTGTATCGACTCGTCTGCCATAG
This sequence comes from Datura wrightii, assembly GCA_035772735.1. Classification (NCBI taxonomy): domain Eukaryota; kingdom Viridiplantae; phylum Streptophyta; class Magnoliopsida; order Solanales; family Solanaceae; genus Datura; species Datura wrightii. The sequence continues at coordinate 112,621,593 of JASDFA010000019.1, forward strand.
GGAAAGAATATGTCGCTCTACGGAGTGGCATGCCATCCGCTAGGGACGAAGATGGGATGCCAGATTTCCCATATTATGCCTTGGTCGGCTTTTATACATCCCCGTCGAGCGCTTGCGCCCGAGGTGTTGATTTCAGGAGTCCTCCGGAATCAGGTACAGTTATATTCAGGGGCTCAGCAGGCCCAAGTACATACCCAGGGAACCGGTAGGATGCTTATAGTTACTAGGGGACATGGGATGACCGGGGTAGGGGTATAGATTGTGTGATGATTGTACCTTCCGGCTTATGGGGGCCAGGTAAGGTTCGTGTGCTATGTTATGCTAGATATAGATGGATAGACAGTAGAATGCCATGTTACCAGGTACGACTCCTACTCCTTTCAGTGTAGTTAAGGACAGTCTTGAATTCACATTTCTAGTCAGCTACAGTATGTTTCCTTATTACTTCAGTTCTATCAGTTTTATTGTTTACATTCAGTACTTTCATTTGTTGTTTTGCATACTCAGTACCAGCGATACTGACGCCCGTTTGGGGCTCTACATTACTTACCTTCAGGTACTCATAGACGAGGAGCAAATCCCTCGTAGTTTTAGCCAGCGTATAGCGCCTTCAGCTCCTTTCATCCGGAGCTCGAAAGATAAAGGTTAACTTCCCTTTTATTTGTATAGTATGGGTAGGTCAGGGCCCTATCCCGACCATCTTGCTATTCTTAAAGGCTTGCAGATTGTATATATTCCCTGTGGTTAGTTGTGTAGGCCGTGTGGGGCCATTTGTGTGTTTCAGTTGTATGCAGCAGCCGTGTGGGGCCTTATTCAGTTGGTAGTAGTGACCTTGTCGGTCACATAGTAGCTTGGTACTTGTTTTCATTTCTCAGATGAACTAGTAAGCATGGAGGCCTAGTCGGCCGGAGGCTGTATTTACAACCGTTATACAGCCCGTCGTTTTCTTGAATCTAGAGTTAGAGCCGGTTTGGCACTAGAAGTGCTTAGGCTCAGCTAGTCCAGCAGTCCAGGTCCTAGTAGGGCACCAGGTGCCAGTCATGCCTCCCAAGGCGGGGCATGACAATATAATAGCAAGCGGTTCACATGGTAGGTGAATGGGCCCATATTCAGCTATTTATAAGTTTCAAAATTTCAGAAAATATAATCTCAATCTTAGCTGATATAATGATCATTCTATCATGAGAACAAGCAACACAAGAGAATTCTTGAAGGATCTTTTATTTCTTCAACATATAACCACGTGAATTTTCAATTATTTTTCCATCACATTTAAACTGGGATGGCCAACATGTTATGCCAACTTATCTTTATTTCAGTAAACTTCTAGTTTACTTTTGCATGTGATTTCATCATCATACCCATATTCATGTACTACAAATAAAAAGAAACATCGGGTAATCTTTTACGTAAATATTTATAACCCACTTTAATTATAATAATATGAAAATATTAGATCTTCCCATAATTTATAGTCTCAAATTTTTTCAATGTCTTTGAAACTTATAAGTTTTCTTTCGAGACTTACTACAATACCAATATTATGAATACTTTCATTCCTCCGGGTAGTAACACATTAGCTCTTCCAAAGCTCTCAACTAATTTTGAGTACTACCACATATTCCATCATATCAATATCATTAATAGTCTTTCCATATAGTTTTAACTAAGAAACAATTCTGAACATTGCAGAGTTGTACTCATGAATAGACTTATAGTCTTGAAACTTCATATGCATCCAATCATATCGTGCCTTTGGGTGAATGACCATCTTCAGGTGGTCATATCTTTCTTTCAGGCTATTCTATAAAATAAATGGATCCTTAACTGTGAGATATTCAATTTTCAGAATTTCGTCAGATGATGACGCAAGAATATCATAGGCTTAGCATGATCTTGGTTTGATGCTTTGATTTCACTTTTAATGGTGTCTACAAGACCCATCACATCCATATGGATTTCAGCATCCAATACCCAACTTTGAAGAGCAACGAAATCAAGTTTCGTAAGATTAGCCATATTAAAAGGAAGAGAAAAGTAATACCTTAGCCTTCAAATTTTTAGACGGTAGAGTCGTAGAGAAACAACATCACAAAAGGAATATCATTTTTGTGGTTAAGTAATACATCTTTTGAATTTTTTTTAAATTTTTCTTACCTCAGATCTTTTCAAAGTGAGTGCTCAAGGAAAAAACTCGTGTTGATAATGTGTTATGAAATGATAAAGGAAGAATAAAAATATTGTAGAGAAAGAGAGAAGAGAGAATACTTCTTATTTCTCTTAAGGGATAAAGAGATGAAATACAATGAATGAGAAACCCCTCTATTTACACGGATAATTCCTCATAACTTTTCTCTAAAAGATAGATCTTTACTATAATATAAATACACGTATTTACTACAATACAAATACCTTTCACTATAAAAAAATTGCTCAAAAAACGAGCGCCAAAACCGTCGGACAGAGTCGAGATTTTGAACAATACTAACGTCAAACCTATGCACTTACTACCGTTGAAATTTGGCTCGTCGGAATTGTGAAACCGACAAACAGTGTCGGTTAAAACCGACAAAAAATCGACCCAGTTCGTTGGTTTTGAAAAATTAAAAATTAATTTTAAAAAATTAAAAACCGAGGGACAGGGTCGGTTTGTCCATCGATTTTTTAAAAATTTATATAAAAAATGCAACTTCTTAGATTCAAACCCGGGTATTTACTATGACATTAGATAATTTTACCACTCGACTATACATGCTCTTTTTGATTAAGTTTTTCTTTCGTTTTTATTTATTCTCTTCAACTGCATTTTTGCACTTCAAAAACCGACGTTGTCCCTCGTTTTTTATTTAAAAAATAATAAAAAACTGAGGGACAGTGTCGGTTTTCTTTAAAAAAATATTTTTTAAAAAAAAAATAATTTTCGCAGATTTTTACGTGAAAAAATTGAGGAAAAACCGATCCTGTCCGTCGATTTTTTAAAAAAATAATTGAAAAATAAATATAAAAATAAAAACCGACAGACTGAATCGATTTTCTCTCGATTTCTTATACCGACTCTGTCCGTTGATTTTTGTTTCCTCAATTTTAACAATATTTTTAATAATATTTATAAGCATTCACTATAATACAAAAGCCTTTTTTTCCAACAAATATTATTAGTTCTCTCAGCACTTGAATATTCAATGCTGTGCGGAGATGATTCAAGGGCTAGCCCTAGCTGATTAGACATCATTAATATGGTGGAAGACATAAAGTTTTGGTATTTTGCACTTTCTGTTCAAGTGCTTCTTATTTTCTTTAGTTTTTTTTTATATTTTATTTTATGCTTCAACTAGTATCAGAGAAATTAATCATTTATTATATTACTTAACTTTTTATTTTGTGGTGAACGTACATAAACATCTTTTTCAGATTTTGCCAATTATCACCGAATTTATTTCTTTCTTTCGGGGTGACTTTGTTTTGATTTTGGCGCATTTTGTTCTTGTAATTTTTTTACTTCATTAAAAAAGTAATTTGCAAATGATCATGGGTCATTATCAGAAATAAACAAGGAAGAAATAAATAATTTGACAGCAACTTGGTACTTCAGTTCGGGATAGCATTGACATATCTTCTTCAAATGATTGCCATGATTAATTATAAGTCAAATTTTCTTCTCAGTGCAACAACCTTTTGGAAGTTTAGTGATATTATGCTAATCATTTTTTGTCTTAATTTGAATGATGTCAATAGGGTTTCAATTTTTTTTTCAAAAATTCTAATGTTTAAATTTTGTAATGCTAGACACATGTAGCCACTTAACTCTGTTTTATGGGAGTCAAATGAGAATAAATCATAGTAAGGCATTTTATAGCAACCTTTTTTAGCTTCAAAATAATAAATGGTGCGTGCGTCATTCAACATAAGCTTGGTGCACCATTTGTAGTGTTCCTTTTGTTTTCTTTTTCTTTTTCTTTTTCTTTTTTTTTTCGAAAGTTCAACTATCTGATACTTGATATTCACTAACCCGATTATTTAAATTATATTAAATATAGATCTACTAAAAAAATAAAACATTTTTTTCCAAAAATTTTTTATTATTAGGTTTGAGTCTGGGACCTCTGATTAAAATTATAAATCTCACACTAGTAAAAAGTTACTACTTTTCTATTGAAATTTCTCACTTAAAAATAGAAAAAATAATAGTGTTTTCACATAAAAATAGAGAAGTTTTTTACCATTTCAGTGAAAATCTGTTTTCCACCATTTGTTTTTTTAGCAAGCTGATTCGGTGAAAAATCATATTTTATAACACAAATATTTCATTGATTTATCGTGGGAAAAAAAGTTTATTTCCTGTAACGTCAATCATCTGATGACTACACTTGTTGATCGTCATCTGTCATGTATTTTAAAGCAAATAAAATGGAGAGTCAAAAAGATAAGAGACATTTTGTGTTAGATATCTTTATCAGTCTTTTACTTTATTATGTTAATCAGACATGTACTCCGCAAAACGGGAAGGCTGCTTATTAAGTATTAGACCCTTTATAGTATCATTAGTGTTTCTAGTACCCTGAGTACAATTAGCAACTACGTCTCTGCATCAAATAAAGTTGTTACCAAAAATGAGTTTAAGAAGCAAAATAATGTTTTCGAGACGAAGAAATTATGACTAAATGTGTCACCTCAAATTAAGGCCGTGGCCTTGGAATGTCTAGCACTATTAGGTAAGCATATATATATGTCGTATAATGTCACAGGTAAATTCAGAAGAAAAATAAGGTGCAACTTTTGACTAACAAGAGGAGAATGAGATGTCATGGCAAACACACATGATATACATTATATAGAGCTAGGAATCTATACCTGCAGACCACTTAGTTTCTTGAAGAATGGAGGGGAGAGGTACCTGCCTTTTTTGGGAAGCACTCTTCTTCTTTATGACCTTAATTGCACATCCTATCAAACTAAAGTGATCACAACCGAAAGCTACATCACAAAGGTAAAAAGAGAAAAAAAAAAAAGGGTACACTGTTGTGGGGGGAGGGGCCAAATGTAATTAAAGAACTTGTTGTCCGTACAACCAACAGGTAGCATATTCAATGGAGAATTCAATTTTAAGAAACTTCCCCTAATATTATTAGATAACTTAAGGCCCCTTGGATCAATTTCATTTCTTATGTATACGGACCTGCCTAAATTCGATATTCACATAAAATTGGAGAATAAAGCTACAGAATCCAAATCTTGTTCCCTTTTTTCAAATTTAGGAGTGAATATTGCATTTTTTTAAGTTTAAATTTGTACTAATGGAGACTTTGATTTAATTAATAAAGAATTAAATATTGGATATTTCGACTTTATACCCTATCAATGCATAATTTGTTTTTATTTCTCTTTTAAATGAGCCCATACATAACATGAATCGAAATTAATCAGAGCAGTAGGTTCGAAAATCAAATGATTAAATAAAAAAACATCTTCCAGAATTCAGATTCCAAACTCCATTCACTATTTTCTGAAATATTATGGCTGATGTTCCCATTCCTCTTATCAGGAAGGAAAAAAAAAAAAGGATTCTTCATCTTCCCATTTATCTAATGCCATGTTATATGACTATCCCATTCCTATCCTTAGCAATAGTAAAGGAAAGAACATGCAAATGTTCTATGGAACAATTTCATCTTTTTCTTTTCTTGTTTCTCCAATAAAAACTATTCAGCATCATCTATGTTCTTATAACAGGAAAATTTTGGTACCTAATTTTATTGTTTGCTTGTGTTATTCTGCAAAGAAAAGAGAAAAAAAAAATCATTTCCGGGAAGTCATCAAACATATTGTGCATTACAGAACACATTTAATGGAGCAAAAAAGGAAACAAGACCATTTAGAAGAAGCCAAAGCTAAAGAGGTAGTAATCAAGAAATTAAACTAAATGTGGAGCTAGGAATAATTTAGCATGTCCTTTCAGATCATATATTATCATAGAAGCATCAAAACCGCTGTATACCAATTTGTTTGGCCGTTACTTTAAGAAGAACAAGTTGCCTAAAAAGTTCTTCATGATAATGTGATCACAAGTGTTTAATTATCCCAAGATAATATGCAGCTTTAATCCTAATAGTAAACTAAAAAGAAGAGGTCAATACTACTCCTTCTGGCCACTTTTATTTATTTGTCCACTATATTAAAAATAAATATTCACTTTTACTTTGTTTTGTTGGAAAAATCAAGATATAGTTTATTAGTACTTCATTTCTAATTTATCCTTATAGTCAGTTCCCAATATATTTTCTAAAACATTGAATTTATCATATTCAAGAAATAATATAATAAAACTATCATTTTATTTATTGTTTCTTAATAAATATGTCAAATGAACAAATAAAGATCAACGGAAAGAATACTAAACAAATTAAACATCGATTAGGGAATTCAAAGTGATTCCTTTTATAGGAGCCACACTGACGCTCTAGTTTTACTAATCCTAACTTATTTAATAAATGGATTTTGTTTAAGTTATCTCTTCTCATATTAGTTTAATTTAATTTTGCATTCTGATCATCTGATGAGTGCTTTAATTAAGTTCAACTACGCAAAACTGTCTTATTTCTCTAATTAATAACTTTAAGTTCGTCCTTACCCCAATTAACAACTTTGGAACCAAGAATCATTCAGCGTGCCCGCCCCCCCCCCCCCCCCCCCCAAGAATATGTTCATTTAATTTCATGTTGCATCTTGTCCAGAAAACAAGAGAGACATACACCACTCCTTTCTTGCTAATTTTTTTAAAAGTTCAAATATGTAATGAGATTTTAGGGAAAGGCTCATTTATGTCATCAATTAATAGTTAGGCTTGTTTATGTCACTGTTGTTATTCAAAAGATTTATTCGTGTTATTATTTTTTAACGGCTTAAATAGCCTGTTTTAGGAAAATCATTTTTTACACGTGACCTCTAATTAAATGGACCACGTCATATAATTTAAATCTAACAAATTAAAAACTCAAACAAATTAGACTGACCCGCCTACATTCCTTTTAACCCAACCCCACTCTAAATCCCTTATTCATACTACTCCATCAAAACACAAAATTGCTGACTGGAGTAGTGTGAATGAGGGTTTTAGAGTGGGGTTGGGTTAAAAGGAAGGTGGGTCGGGCATAATGTTTGGGTTAAAAGGGATATGGGCGGGTCAATCTAATTTATTTGAGTTTTTAATTTGTTGAGTTTAAATTATATGATGTGGCCCATTTAATTGGAGGTCACGTGTAAAAAGTGATTTTTTTAAAACAGGCTATTTGAGCCGTTAAAAAATAATGGCACGAATAGATCTTTTGGATAATGACAGTGGCATAAACGAGCCTAACTATTAACGATGACATAGATGAGCCTTTTCCTCCGATGACATATTTGAGTTTTTTCCCTTTTTTTTTCCTATTCACTAGTTCCTCCGTCTCAAATTATTTATTATCATTTTCAAAATTAATTAATTTAAATTATTTATTATTTTAGACGTCCAAAATCAAATTAATTATCATTCTCTTGTTTTAACTCTTAATAGTAATTATTTTTTGACAAATTTAATTTGTTATTGTGTTAGGGAGCTCAAATCGTGGTCCGATTATTGTTTTTGTAAGATTTTGATGCTGAAAATCAAATTGAAAAGTTGATCCATTATTATTGAACAATTTTAAGAAGTGGGATTGAATATCGAATATAACTTTTATAAAAAAATTTAGAATGGTGTTATTTAGAATTGCCGGAAATAGTCTAAAGAGGTTATCTATAAAATTTGAAATCATTTGGTGTAAATTTAGAGTGGTTTTAAATAAGAATTGCAACTGAAAATACTAGAAGAAATTTATTTCTATAGCTGGCGATATGTTATACACTTTTATACATTATTATGTATTTTTATATAAGATAAATTTATTTAGATATTAATTATACACTCTTATATAAAATAGATATTTTTATTATATAGGTGTACAATACTTACAATAATGGATAAGGGTATATAAATACTATAGCAGAAATATATTTTCTATGCAGGTATAAATTTAAAAATAGATTTTATACATATATTTGATCGCTCAATCAAATATAATTATAAGCACTTACCAATATATAAAAAAAAAGTATACGTTAACTATGTGTATATAATTTGTATATTACTATTAATATATAAGAAAACATATTTACTCGCTATTATTTTATGAGCGGCTATATAGTTTAAAATTTCTTTAAATATATTACTACGTGGGGTGTAAAATATTGTGTTGAATTATATATTTTTGAAAATTTCCAGAAAAGTAGATGTTTCTTTCAACTCCTAAAAGTTGCTTTTTCAAAATTTTTATTTTTTTAAAGTTGTCGAAAAAGTAGCCTTTTTTTCTTCTTGCAAAAACTATCAAATAAACATAACTTATTTTCATGGAGTTTAAATTATATATATTGTTAATATAAAGAATATTTTACTTTTCAAGTTATTTAAAAAATACCAATAGGTTAAACTTCTTAAAATGTGAAGTTTGATAAGAAGTACTTTTGTTTTCTAAGATAAACTTTTCAATGAACTTTAAACTAATTGGATTTCAAAACTAATGCTGAACCTAGAGTAAAGAATCCAAAAAAAGAAAAAATTCCCATAATTTATCACGCTGTCAAATCATAATTAAAAGTAACTAATAACGTGAAAAAGAAGACAATACTTCATGCATGTCAAATTAAAATTTAATTTACTCTATAAGTAAATACATACTTTACTTTTATAATTTTATGGATTCAAAATTGGAGGTTATCGACCTCGATGATCAATAATTTGAAATTAAATATTTTATTTATATATATATTAAATAATTTAATTATTTTATTTATTTTAATTTATTTATTATATTTAAAATAAATATTAATTTTTACGTATTCATTTAAAAAAATTTATTAATTCGTTCATGACTAATTTTTATTATTAAGTATAATTACTTTTCAACATATTTTTTAAAGAATTGTATTTATTATATTCAATAATAATATAGTAAAAATATTCATTAGGCGTGTCAAATTAAAAATAAATTGAAAATATATATATATATATATATATATAATTTGAGTTAAAAGCTGAAGCCATGTACTACACTCTACACTCACTGACCGGGGAGTGAAAGAGGATAAAAGTTAAATCCAACCAAGACGTGGCACGTAATAAACACGTCATTGTAAAGATGCCAAACCTCAATAAATAGGCCTTCCACTTGAAAGGTTGTGCAGACGATTGAGAATTAACAACAATTGAGCAATATATCCATTTCTACCATTATACACAAAGAACATATATCAGTTACATTCCTATTAACTTTTGATCACACATAAAATTACTTCGAAGCTCTCTGCACACTGTTTTGCTAATTTCTTCTCACCGCTCGCCGCATATATACATAATTCCTCATCTTGTTAAAGAAAAAAAAATAAAGAAGGTACGTTTAGTGGTCCTCGACTTTAATTACGTGGTCTTTTTTTGTTAGTAACTTTTTCATTAACTTTAAATAGTCTTTCAACACCAAACTTTGCTGTTTATGGTGTTGGGAAAGTTGAAATGATGGACTTGACATACCTTAACTTAATTTAACAGGATGATGAATATCGCACCATTTGTTTCTTGTGAACAAGTTCTTCATCATCAGCCACTTATTAATTTCCGAGATGGTATAACTATGGATCCCTTTATTCCTCGTCGACGAAAGGACAAGGTGGTGGTAGTCATTGGTGTAACAGGCAGTGGAAAATCCAGACTTTCCATTGATCTAGCCAACCATTTTCAAGTAGAGATTGTGAATAGTGACAAAATGCAAGTGTACAAAGGTCTCGATATAATCACCAATAAGGTGACGGAGGAGGAGACTTGTGGAATCCCACATCATTTGTTAGCAACTGTTGATCCAAATGAAGTTTTCACTGCCGCAGACTTTTGTCAACATGCTTCAACGGCTGTGGAGTCCATCACAAGAAAGGGTCGCCTGCCCATAATTGCTGGAGGGTCGAATTCGTACATTAAGGCACTAGTGAATGATGACATTGAGTTTAAGTCCAGGTACGAATGTTGCTTTCTCTGGATAGATGTGAACTTGAAACTACTGCATCGTTTCGTTTCAGAAAGAGTTGATAAGATGGTGAAAGACGGTCTAGTGGAGGAAGCCAGGGAGTTTTTCAACCCTGAAGGTGATTACACAAGTGGAATTAGACGTGCAATTGGAGTACCGGAAATGGACCAATATTTCAGAAATGAGAATAATAAGTTGATCGATGAAGATGCCCATCGCAGGATGCTTCAACGTGCCATTGAAAAAATTAAGGTCAATACATGCAAATTGGCATGTCGCCAGCGCCAAAATATTCTTAGACTTGAGAGCCAACTTGGGTGGAATATAAATCGACTTGATGCCACTGAAGCATTTGAAAAGAAAAGTGGTGAATCACATCAAGCATGGCATAGGCTTGTATCTGAACCAAGTGCTCGATTTGTTCGCCATTTCCTTTGTGAACAACTCGTCGATATCCCTCCTCCTCCTCCTTCTTCCTTCTTGCCTGCAGTTGCTACTGCCACCCACTAGAAGAATATATATCTTCCACCTTTTGATCTATGTTTAATATATAGCTTCAGTAACTCTATCAGATCTTTGTTCGTACACCCAACAGGTCTTCCTAGACCAGACATCGCGTCTGCATGGAAGAATGGAAATACTCTCTTGGGAATTAAGTCTTTCGATCTCTTTCCTTTAGATGTGGACTTGGAATTCAGCGACTTAGCCCCCTAGGTAGCTACAGAACGTTAAGTGGCGGCTGCTATATTGCACGAGCCATTTTTTTTATACCCTTTGTGCATTGGGTATTTTTCTAGGTTCTTTAATTGTGGGGTGATCTTGTTTAACTTTTTGAACATCTATGTTGTATTCTATGCACCTAAAATAAACATTTGCCACCACCCCTTTGACACGAAAAAAGGAAAAAAAAAAAAGAAAAAAAGAAAAAAGACTGAGTGGCATTTTGGTTTTTATTTCCAGTACTTTGAATGAGCTGTATTATTCTTACTTCAGTGTAAAAGTACTTTGCATGTACTTATAAAAATGCCTCATGTTTGTTTATGATTCAATGGTCAGTGCGCGAGCAAGTGTTATATGAGTTCCTCCACTTTTTTGAAAATTCCATTGTGCTAAGTTTCGTATTTTTCTAATTAATACGGGCATTTAGGGATTGAGCTGGGAGATGAAAGATACCGATTCTATAAAATTTAATAAATGTGGTTAAAATTTTACATATGTATTAACAAATTCACTTAATATGTATTAATAATTTATTAAAAAATTAAGTAAACTATCTTTCTAAAATTTAGAATTCATTAAACTCATTAAAATTCTAAGTTTGCCTTTGTGTGGATCAAGCTTTTGTTTTTCCCACTGATGGTAGGACAAGGAGTTAGCTGTATATAGTTAGATGAGAAAAGAACTAAAAGTATCTTTGAATTATTTAAAATAGATTAAATTTATATTTTTTGATAAAAAATGTCGACGTCGTTATATTTTTAGCTCAAAAATATTCTCTAACTATCAAACGGATCAAAATACTCTTCCTTCTAACAGCGATTTCAAAATAAGAAAAAAGGGGTCAATTTTGCCTTGCATTATTCGAAATGGAATAATTTTTCCTTGTTCTTTTAATTATTTCTTCTTTTTTTTGAAGGGGGGAGAATGTGAATATGAGATATATAATAAGATAAAAGTAAGTAGTACAAACATCTTTCATTTTAAAAAATAAAAAAAAGATGGCATATAATTTCCTTTTTCTTCAAGTCCCGTTCACACTAGATATGAGTTATTATTTCAGAACATGATTTCATGTATCTTTTCTTACTAATTCTAGACATGATATGATAAAAGAAATCAATTCAATTATATCTTGATACGCTTTATTACTTATTTAAAAAAATTTCAACTTTTAGAAGAGGGGCAATATAATAATTTTGAAAATAAATAATAGAATAAATACTTAGTTGAAAAGTTATGTTGGTAATTAACCTTTATATTTTATAAAATTGGCATTGTAAAAGTTAGAATTTAAAATAATTAAATTAATCTCATAATCTCAATATAAAATATTACTTAAATCTTTAAAATTAAGAACATTTGTCCTGAACTTTAAACGGATGGCAAAATTATCTCATTTCAAATAGTTCAAGGTAAGAATTGATTCATTTTTCCTTGTTTTGGAACAACCTTTATAAAAAAAAAGGTATTTCTTTAAAAAAAATTGGATAGTTGAAAGATATTTTTGATCCAAAGATATAAAGGCAAGGCATTTTGATCAAAAAATATAACGGCGGATAAATTTGATCTATTTTAAATAGTTCGGGAGTATTTTTATTTTTTTTACACTTTTTCCTTGTAAGATTAATTAACATTTTTTCCTCCATCAGTTGTTAAGCTTATTATGAGCTGTGTTACTGGAGGTAATTTCTCTATCATTTGAAATGAAAATATCTGCCTTTAAAATTGATAGAAAACTTAGGTAGGATTCCCTTCATCACCTTAATTTTGTGTGTAATGTACAAAAAGTTGTCAAAACATGATCATCACGAGAAATTTAAATAAGAATTGAATCGATCTTAATGCTTATTGAGGGGAACCTAGTATTACTGACTTATTTCTTGCAAATGATCTTATTTTTTCTGTAAGACCTCTGAAAAAATTGTGTGATTACACCCTGTGAACTCATTGTTATGATTATCAATGAGCAGGAGAGAGACATTTATGAGACTAGATCCCTCGAAGTACAATAGGGATCCTTCTACAGATAATCAGAATTTTTTGGATCGTTATCATGAGTTGTTCCACAACTTAGTCTTAGAGAGTCTAACAAGATAGTTTTCACTGCTTTTTAGTTAGAGCACTCGGACAGACAGTGGTGGCCATCGCCCATCGGAGCATGTATGGGTTGGGATTTTAAGGTGTGAATGAAAAATGAGAAAAAATATCTTTTGAATTTCACCAAAAGGAACCTTTTTAGTTTGTCATCTCTCGATCTCACCCTTTCGTTTTTTATAAATTCAGAGGTCTTGCCTAAGATTTTACAGATTGAGATACAGAAAGTACTCTTCTTCTTCCCTTATTTTTGCATTTTTTCTAAAAACAAAGTAAGTGTCATGTGATCTGCTCCGTTTGTTGAGTTCAGTGGAGTTGTGTAGTTTGTATTGCCGCTATTACATAAATATTTTTTCGTTCTATCCCGGGAGGAAGTAACCCAAATTCTTGGCAAATGTGAGGGGTTATAATTCTTCAAGGACATACAAGCAACTTGAGGGCTTGAAATAATTTTCTACTTCTTCTACATTTCTGATTATTTTTTTCCTGTTTTTTTATTATAAATACGGAACACAGAAAATAACAATCTTGAGGAATGATAAATTTTAATTTTTGTGTTCATCTCCTTTTTATTTTTTGGAGATTAAAGCTTTTATGATTTTCTACTCAATGCTGGAGATTAAAATATACATAATTTTCTACTTTGATTTAATATTTGATTTGAAGATATAAAATCTTCACCGGTTTATTAAATTGTTTGTATAAGAGATTATTAATTTGATTAGAAGATATAAAAATTTTGTCCTTTATTAAATCTAATTAAGGAAACAGAGATAAAAATCTGTTATGATGGTGATGGAAAGAAAAGCAATGTTGAAGGCCATCAGATCTTCTACTGAGTTTAACCAGTCGTGTCTTCTACTTTTGGTTACATTGTCAAGCTTGTGTATCACAAATGAATTTCTAAGGTAAACTTCTAAGAAAAAAAAAATTATCGTGGCCTTGAAATAGATATTATAATGATGGCAACTGTCAATGTTTGATAAGTGAATCCAATGAGTTTAGTATTCTTGATTATATATTTATTATTTATATAAGGAAATTGCAACCAACAGATAGGAGAATGGAAATGGAGAATATGCCAATTTTATAACGAGGCCGCTAATATTTTCGAACTGCCCTTATGTGTTGCAAAATATTTCGTGGCTTTTCAATAGATTGTTTTGAATCATATCTGTCAATTTAAAAATTAAAAAAAAGAAGTTATTTATGCCTCTAAGAAAGCAGAGGCACCAATGAATCTCTCAAATGTAAAATTCAAAGCAAGGGGTGAAGAAGAATGTGGTAGGTTCTATCTTCTTCACTCTACTCATTTCATTTATGAAATAAATATATTTTATATATATTAGGGTAGATACTTACTTGAATATCTTAAAGTATATTTTATTTACTTGCTATAAAATTAGTCACAATTTGTCAGCATGCATGAAATCTGTGGAGTATCATTTTCAAGGTAGTAAGGCATGAACTAGCCTTACATTAATACTTAAAAATTATTTTTGAAACCATAAAAATTATATGTATATATCTTTTTGGGTCAACAAAGATATACATATGATAGTTCGGTAAGAACAAGAGATTAAACTATTTAAATGTCTTGTCGATAAGTTTTGGTTTACTCAAGAACTTGTGGGGAAAGTGATTCCTATGCTAACTGGATACTCAATCGAATTTTTCATAGCAAAATATAATTCAATTCATATGAAAAATGAAAAAGAAGAAAAATCCAAATTGAAATACTTCAAGTGTGGGAGTGTTTGGCTAAAGTACAAGTTTCTAAATCTAAAAGGGTAAAAATATGATTGAAAACTATGGGTTGTATTTTCATGCCTACTCCACCAATAATAAATTACATCAATTTCTGGTTCAAAAATTATTAAATTTTGGCATTCAAATTAGTACATTGATAGAATCAGACAATGTTAATCTATTGACATTATTGTCAACCTTATGATATGTGTGTGTGTGTGTGTGTGTCCTTTGTGGAAATCGATATTGTAGTTTGTGAAATTTTCACATAATTCTTTCTATCTAGGTAAGGACTAGTTAATCGAATTATTCATTTGATGGTTGATCATATGACTTTTTATTAAAGATCGTGTTTTTCAATTTCGTGAAGGGATATCACTTAAAATATATGTTATGTTCTTTCATGAGTGGACGTCATTTGAAAGGTTGTGACTTTTTATCATAAGATGTGTTTGTTGAAAGACGACCCTTTGTAAAGACAAGATGGTTCACTGAACATATAAGTTCATTGATCTATGAAGCAAAAGATCAACTAATAAAAATTCTAACAAGTTGGATTTTCACATTGGTGAATGTGCTATTAGTTGGGTATTAAAAAAGTAGACTTACAAGAGGTGAAATGGTTGAGAAATATATTATTAAAAGGTTGTGGCCTCAACTGATACCATCGATCTACAGGTATTGGTATAATGACATCACTTTAAGTGTAGTCACCAGTCTACAATGTATCCTAATTTTTATATTGTGATTTGCACTATGATAAATGTTCCGTAATTAATTGAGGGATATAATAATGCAAATTGAATTATTGGATCAATTAACAACTTTAAACAAGACTGGTGAAAAAGTTGAATAACTCCAGAATGGCCCAAAACGTGGACACCAATAACATATATTGCGATAGTCAAATGACAATAGAAAAGGCTGGGAGTAGGGTAGCCATATTATGGTATATATCGAATACCATACCGAAATCAAAGTTTTTGATACTGTAATTTTGACATTATGATATCTAGTATTTATAAAAATATACTAAAATACCGAATACCATTCCGAAGTATATAGATACATATATAATTCATACATATTATTATTATTATAATACTACAAACTATATAAAATAGGATTAGTACAAAACTAGTTATTTTGACATCGAAAATCTGACTACTCTATCTTGATTGAAATATTTTTCGTGTGCATGTAATAGATTCAAGAAGAAAATTTTTTGTACTTTCTTTTTAATATATTTACAATGTAAGATGTTAGTATGATGTAATTGTGACATTTCTTGAAAAGCCGAAATCACAATTCTCTATTGTACGAGTATATGTAAGTCGAAGTCGAATAAACTATGGTTATCGATTTACCGTACTATAAAATACCGAAATTGAATTTTAAAATAACGAACCATACTAAATTAGTTTGGTATGGTAATGGTATATTATTTTTAAAAATCGAATATCAAAATTATCATACCGAAGTTTTAAATACCGTACCGTAACATACCATGCGTACTTCTAGCTGGCAGTATTATGTATAATGGTAAATATTGTCATATACGATAAATACGCAATACTGTTAGACAACTACTCTCTCGTGAAATTATCACGATTGACTATATAAAGTCAAAGAATAATGTATCAGATCCACTTAAAAAAGGCCTAACTAGTGAGGTAGTTGAGAAATCATCGAAGGGAATGAGACTATGATCGAGGACAAGTCAACATGACAGTAATTCTACCTAGAAGACTGAAGATCCCAATATCTAGGTTCAAGGAGAAAAACAAAGTTACGATTGACAGTTTAACATTGTCAAAATAAAATATTGATCCTTTCTCATGATGAAGACAATGTTGTTGTCCTCCTGTGTTAATAATAAATAAATATTCGAGACCACAAAATTCACTGTGTGTTCTTAAGAAATTTAATCCCCTCACTGTACTTGAGATTTTGAATTACTTCCTCCCAGGATAAAATGGATATACTTGTTATGGTGTAGCAGTACTTCAAACACCAAAAAACTTCGTCGAACTCTAAGAACAATAACAAATCACAAAAGAAACTCGATTTTATTTGTTCGAAAATATGCAGAATATTTAAAAATATACTATCATAATTGAAGGCAAAAGGACTTTATTTATAGTAAAACTAAAGTGGTGTGAAAACATCTGTTCAGATGGTGTTTGTTCGGAATGACAACCGTTGGAAAAAAAAATATTTCGGCTTGACTTGCACTGCACTTGCATTTCTCCGGTGAGGACGTGGGGCACGCAGATGCAACACAAGTCCAAGAAGACTCCTACTAAGAATTTCTGCGTGGCACCTATATTTCGCAGGTGAGGACTTGCGGCACGCAGATGCAACGTAGGTCCTTTGCCAGATTGCGCAAAAAGTCAACTTGAATTTTAAATAAATTTGATCTAAAAATATATCAATCAATTAGATCATTTGATGAAATTCAAATTCAAATCCAAATCTAAATCCAAAGCCGAGCATCAACTTTTTCCTTTTTCCTACCAATATGGGACAAAGTTTCTTTTACAAAAGGAACTTAAAGGAATTTTTTCAACTTTCTCTTCTCTCTAATTTATTTTTCTTCATTTCCTAATTCACACCCAACACTTAACTCCAACAATCTCCCACATGAATGGGGAATGGCTATATGAAAATTTTAATGCGAACAAACTGTGTCATTTGTAAATAAGAATTAATTGCATCTGGAAAAGCAGGTTTCCCTTTGAACTTTTCGTAGTGAACATATATCGGATATACTCGATCAATAGGTAAATTAGATATATTTGAACCATTGAGCTTTAATGTATACCTAGACAACATAAGACACACAATAAATCCTTTAACCATCTTAGGTTCTCATTATTTTATTTATTTTAGCCATGAACACTACCTGATTTCATAAGTGTGTAGAGAATTAGCCTTACAGAATTTTCCTTGAAGCAGCTTACATTTCACACTTATATAGGTGATTTCTAAATGTGTTATCACGTAGATACACCATTTGACATATCCTATGCTAAACTTAGAAATCATTAAAAAGCCTTTAATTCTTTATCCTTATTAGTGAACATTGTCTCATCACGAGAATAGACCAAAAGTTATTTTTACAATGTTGAACCGTCATCAATGACTTTGTTTGATCTCCTTGAACCTAGATATTGGGATCTCCAATCTTATAGGTAAGGTTATCGCCATGATGACTTGTCCTCGTCCATAGTCTCATTCCCTTTGATGATTTTTAAACCGCCTCTCTAAATAGGCCTTTTGTAAATGGATCCGATACATTATCTCTGGACTTTACATAGTCAATTGTGATAATCTCACTAGAGAGTAGTTGTTTAATGGTGTTATGTCTTCATCGTATGTGATGAGATTTTTCGTTATAAATTCCACTCCTAGCCCTTCCGATTGTTTCTTGGCTATCACAATGTATACATATTGGAGTCAATGGTTTGTGCCAGAATGGAATGTCTTCTAGAAAATTCATGAGCCATTCAGCTTCTTCACCAGCCTTGTCTAAAGTTATAAATTCAGACTCCATTATAGAGCGAGCAATACATGTTTGTTTGGATGACTTTCAAGACACTGCTCCTCCACCGATGGTAAAAATATATCCATTTGTGGATTTGGTGTCAGTTGACCTAGTGATCCAATTTGTATCACAATATCCTTCAACAACTACTGGATACTTGTTGTAGTGTAAAGAAAAGTTTTGAGTATGTTTTAAATACTCCAAAGCTCACTTCATATCCATCCAATGATTCTGATTGGGATTATTTGTGCATTGACTAAGTTTAGTTATAGCACAAGCTATATCTGGCCGTGTACAGTTCATGATGTACACATCAGACTTCCCAATATTCCTGTATAATCCAATTGAGATTTACTTTCACCTTTGTTCTTAGCAAGAGCAAGACTCACATCAATTGGTGTCTTTCCAATTTTGAAATTCAAATACTTTAATTTTTCAAGTATTGTTTGGATATAATGAGACTAAGACAATGCTAGACCTTGAGGAATTTTGTGGATCTTAATACCCAATATCAAATCAGCAACTCCTAAATCTTTCATCTCAAATTTACTAGCAAGCATACGCTTGTTAGCATTTATATTAGCAATGTCGTTATTCATTGTCAATATGTCATCCACATATAGACAAATAATGATAACTTGTTTTTGAGTGTTCTTAATGTAAATGCATTTGTCGCACTTATTAATCTTGAAATCATTTGATAACATTATCTGGTCAAATTTTGCATGAAATTGCTTTGGGCTTGTTTTAGTTTGTATAAAGACTTTGCAAGTTGGCGCACCTTCTTTTCATTTTCAGGAACTACAAACCCTTCAGGTTGTTCCATGTAAATTTCTTCCTCTAAATCTCCATTTAAAAAGGATGTTTTCACATCCATTTGATGGATTTCAAGATCATATACGGAGGCTAACGCTATTAACACCCGAATGAATATAATTTTGATTACCATCGAGTATGTATCAAAGTAATCAAGCCCTTTTTTTTGTCTAAATCTTTTGACTACAAGTCTTGCTTTGTATTTATTAATAGTTTCATCATCTTTAACTTTTCTTTTGAAAATTCATTTGCAATCTAAAAGTTTGTTTCCTGGAGGAAGGTTAACCAATTCTCATGTATGGTTATTCATTATGGATTCAAGTCACTATTGACTGCCTCTTTCCAATATTGAGCTTCTGACGAAGTTATAGCTTCTTGAAAAGTTTGAGGCTCATTTTTCAATAAAAATATTAGAAAATTTGGTGCATAAAAAGTAGAAGTCCTTTGATGTTTGTTACGTCATGAATTATCCTTATTAGGAATATTTTTCTTTATCTCTTCCCGAGGTCATTTAGATAATTTGCTAGATGACTCACATTTCTATTTATACGGATGTGTATATTATATAAATATATATTCAAAAAATTCAGCATTGTCTGATTTCATTACCATATTAACATTAATATCAGGATTTTCTGATTTATGAACCAGAAATCGATATGCTTTACTATTTGTAGCATATACTATGAAAACATAATCAACAGTTTTAGGTCCTATCTTATTCTTTTAGGAACTTGTACCTTAGCCAAACATCCCCACACTTTTAAGTATTCAAGGTTAGACTTTCTTCCTTTTCATTTTTCATATGGAATGGATTGTGTTTTTCTATAGGACACTCGATTGAATATTTTGCTAGCCGTAAGGATAGCATCCCTCCACAAGTTCTGGGGTAAACCAGAACTTATCAATAAGGCATTCATCATCTCCTTTAATGTTCTATTTCTTTCCTCAATCCAGTTAGATTGTAGCGAGTGAGGGGCAGTTGTTTGATGAATAATGTCATATTTCAAATATATTTCTTCAAAAGGAGATTCATATTCGCCGCCCCTATCACTCCTTATCATTTTGATCTTCTTGTTAAGTTGTGTTTCAACTTCACTTTTATATTGTTTGAATGCTTCAATTGCTTTATCTTTACTTTTGAATAAGTAAACATAGCAGTGTCGTGTACTATCATCAATAAAAGTTATGAAATACTTATTTCACGAGGAGATGATATTGACTTCATGTCACAAATATGTGTGTGAATTAAGTCTAAGAGACTCGAATTCCTTTCAATTGACTTATAAGGATGTTTAACATATTTAGATTCAACACATATTTGACATTTTGATTGACTGCATTCAAACTTTGGCAATAATTTCAAATTGATCATTTTATGCAAGATTTATAATTGACATGTCCCAAACGTGAACGCCATAAATTATTTGACTCAAGAAAGTAAGAAGAAGCTGAAATTTTATTGCTCTTAACAAAAAATACATTTAGTTTGAAAAGGCCCTCGGTTAGGTAACCTTTTTTCTACATATACATCATTCTTACTTTTTACAATTTTATTTTAAACAAGCACGCGCTTAAACCCGTTCTTGATGTGAAGTCCAGCAGAAATTAAGTTCTTCCTTATTTATGGAACATGATATACACTATTCAGAGTCATATGACCTTGCCGGATGTCATTTTCAGAAATTATTTTTCATAGCTTTCAACCTTGGCTGTCGAAGAGTTTTCCATAATGTTGGTCTCGTTGGTTCCAGCAGGGGCACAAGAAGAAAATGCTTCTCTAACAGCACAGAGATGTCGGGTGACTCTAGAGTCAAGCCACCACTCTGTGGGGTTCCCCACTAGGTTGCATTCAGTTACCATAGCACACAACTCATCAATCTCCATGGTTCCTTCAACCATGTTAGCTTGACCCTTTTTCTTCTCTTACTTTGGAGCATGACACTCACCAGCCTTGTGTCCAATATTTTCACAGTTGTGGCAATTACCTTTGAATTTCTTCTTGATAGGATAACTCTTTGGTCTAAAAGGATTTTTCCTCTTTTTTAGATTAGTTGGAGCAGTCTCAATAATATTTATCCCCATAATTGTTGAGTTTCCCCATACCTTCCTTTAAGCAATTTTATTATCTTTTTCGATTTTCAATCGAGTGATTAGATCTTCCAGCTTCATCTCCTAGTACTTGTGCTTCAAATAATTTTTAAAGTCCTATCATGAAGCAGGTAGCTTTTCAATCATGGCTACAACTTGAAAAATTTCATTAATGACCAAACCTTCAATGAAAAACTCAAAATTAGCACCATAGCTAATTGTTACACCCCGTAAGTTTCTAACATTTAGTTGGCCTATTCGTATATTAGTCAAGAGTTTTAGAATTCGGCGCGTACAAGAAAGGGGCTCAGGAAAAGGTCGAACGAGCGCGAAATCGGAGAAGCGAGGGAGAAGGCCAGAGAAGGCTGCAACAGGGTCAGCGTGCCACAGACCCCCTCCCTCCGCGTTGGGCGCCGTGGAATGCCCGTGAATTGGCGCAACACTGCCAAGTATATATATATATATATATATATATATATATATATATATATATATATATATGTATGTATGTATATATATGTATGTATGTATATATGTATGTGTGTGTGTGTGTATATATATATAAGGTCCCTTTTTGTCACGCCCCACCTTGGGGGGTATGACTGGCATCTGGTGCCCTAGTAGGACCTAGACTGCTATCTGGTGAGCCTAAGCGCATCTGGTGCCTGGCTGGCTCTAACTCAGATTTCTGGAAACAAGGGCTATAAAACGGCTGTAAACTCAGCCTCCGGCCAACTGGCCTATAGCCACCTGTACCTGTAATAACAGCTAACCAGAAACATACTTACAAGGGCAAAAACTTATGCGGGCCGACAAGGCCACCATGCTGTCTAGTTATCTATAACCCAACAATAAAATGCTGAATAACTATGTGACCGGCAAGGTCACCACTACTATAGAACTAAGGCCTCACATGGCCAACATAAACTGAAATGCTAAACAGCCATAACAAACTGCACGGCCTCACACGACCGGCTCAACTGACCACAGGGAAATATATACAGACTGCAAGCCTCTAAGAGTAATAATAGAACTGATCGGGACAGGGCCCCGACCTACCCAAACTGTACGTCAAAAGGAAAAGAGCTACACCTCTGGATATCAGACTCCGGATGACAGGAGCCGACGACTTAATAGCTGACTGGAATCACGAAGGATCACCTCCTCGTCTATGAGTACCTGCAGGCAAGTAATGCAGTGCCCCACTGGGCGTTAGTACCACTGGTACCGAGTATGCAAAGAACCTGAAATAATACAACTGAATATAGATAACATAACTAACAAGTCTGTGAGCAGAAGATAACTGAATCTGAAGAGCTGATAGGAACTAGATCAAACCTTTCTGCACTGATAGGCAGGAGCGTGTCTGTAATCACGGCGGCCTGCTGTCTATTAACTAATATATATAAAGCACATAATACATATACATTTAGCAAGAAAGAGCCAACCCCCATAAGTCGGATGGCGCCAAGCAAGCAAACAATCTATATACCCCTACCCGGGTCAAAACCAACCAAAAATAAGTCACTTCACTCATCTGCTTACTTCGGAGCTCCTCTACCGGCCCCCTGGGTTTCTGGCTCGGGCCATAGCCTCCGATATAAGCAACCGTGTTTGGGTCCGGAGGACTCCTGTGTAGGCAATAACAGATAGGGTCTGGATCCCCGGACACAAACTCAATGGGGCTATCTGAAACCGGAGCTACACCTATAACAACTGAATGTACAGATAGTAACAGATAGGGTCTGGTTCCCTGGACACAAAACTCAATAGGGCTATCTGAAATCGGAGCTGCACCTGTAATGCTGATCAGACTGCTATGGGGAAAGCTTCATCCTATCTTCGTCCAAGCTGGGGACGGCATGCCACCCCTCGAACTGACGTAAAACCCACCCGCTCTGTAGGCGACACGATTACCAACCCAGGGGCGGCGAGGACGCTCAATAAGGTGCCCTCATGCCACATCAAGTCTCAACAAACAAATAGCACATATAAATAGGAAGCACGTATAACTGAAAAAGGCTATCTGAAATCTGATTTCCTTATTCTGATCTCTTTCTGTATTATACTGATTCTGAAATCTTTATTTAACTGTTGGGCTAATCTGTAGTCGGGATACTATCTGTCTGAATGGCTAATCTGTAGCCATAAAACTGTCTGTCTATCTAATTTTACTTTACTAGCTTATATTCTGAAAAATCTGTTTCTTTTTTTTCTATAACATGCTTGCTAATCATACAATAAGCTATACTGAATCTGGAATGCTAACTCGCCCTTTGGCGCATGCTTTTCTATCTTTCGGACTAAAATACGATACGGCAATGCAAACCAGAATTTACTAAACTTATTCAATTCCCAACATTCAACTCCGAGAATTTCAAATACGGAGTTTACTATGATTCACAAAGCTAAGACTTACTAACTTGCCGAAGAACAACTTCACATACCTTAACCTCGAGTTATCCGACTGTCGGACGAGGCTCAGTCAGTCTTTCAGCTATTTCTCCCAACTACATTCATATATACATCAATTAGTACTAAATACAACTTTATTCTGAAGGACGACGTCACTTTCGATATAATTATAGCCTAAACTTAGGCTTATCGAAAGACGGTCGAAAACTTGCTATTTTCTAGAAGTCCAAAAGGGAGAAGTATTCACTTTACAGCTAGGAGCACATAGACACTAGTTTGGAGCAATTCCACTTACCTTAGCCCGGTAGCACGACGATTTGTCGGCCGAATTTCGTGAAACAAAATCCGTAGGAATGCTCCCTGCTGCTAAATACCTCGGTATCTGGAGTTAATTTAAGTTTGGACTACGTTTGGCAGCATAATAGGACGATAATATCTTCACCTTCTTCGTCTCTCTCTGTTTGCTGCGAATTTTCTGGAAATTATATTGAATGAATTGATTTAAAACCGAAGTGGGGCTTTATATACTTGGGCCTGGACAGGCCCAATGTGTCACGGAGCCAACGCGGAGGCTCCACCTCTGTGACACGTTGCCATCGTGGAGGGGCTCTGCCCCGGCTCCTTCCGCGGTGGTTCGACAGGTTTCTTGTCCGGTCTTCTCCCGGGCCTTTCTCTAGCACGTATGGCTTTCAAATATGCTTAACCAACGCGCAAATAGGCCATCAAGGTGCCGTAAATCTTACGGGGTATAACATTCTCCCCCCCCCCCTTAAGAACATTCGTCCTCGAATGAAACTGCTATTTGGAGGACTATTCAACTTACTCAACTTGTTTCTAGAAAAATTTCGGCAGAGTTTCCCCTGTAATATGGACTATCCCAAAAACCTAAAATGCAGAAAAGTCCAATACAGGTACTGCACACAATACTTAAGATTCACTGGATAGCTAAACATCAATCTTTCTCATTTATACATACACAACTATAAGGTACTGCATAAATAATAATACGGACATACCTGTCGCCTGACTAGGCCTGGAATAAGTGAGGATATCTAGCTTTCATATCTTCCTCCGCCTCCCACGTCATCTCCTCTCGGTCCTTGTTACGCCACAATACCTTGACAGACGCAATATCCTTAGTTCTCAACCTACGAATTTGTCTGTCTAAGATGGCTACTGGAACCTCTTCATAGGCCAGTTGTTCTGTAACCTGGATATCTTGGACTGGAACTGCTCTTGACGGGTCTCCTAAGAATTTCCTTAGCATGGATACATGAAAGACTGGATGAACAGATTCTAATTCTGGCGGCAAGTTCAACTCATACGCCACTTGGCCTATTCTTCTACGAATCTGGTATGGCCCGACAAATCTTGGGCTGAGCTTACCTTTCTTGCCGAATCTCATCACCCTTTTCATCGGAGACACTTTTAGGAATACCCAGTCATTCACATCAAACTCCAGGTTCCTGCGCCGTACATCTGCATATGATTTCTGGCGACTCTGTGCAGTCAATAGGCGTTCTCGGATAAGCTTTACCTTTTCCTCTGACTGCTGAACAATGTCTGGCCCAACCAACGCTGATTCTCCTATTTCAAACCAGCCAATCGGCGATCTGCATTTTCACCCATATAATGCCTCGAAAGGCGTCATCTGGATGGTTGAGTGATAGCTATTATTATAAGCAAATTCAATTAACGGCAAATGCTCGTCCTAGCTACCTCCAAAATCTAGCACACATGCTCGTAGCAAGTCCTCGAGCGTCTGAATAGTACGCTCAGCCTGTTCATCTGTCTGAGGGTGGAATGCTGTGCTAAAATTAATCTGCGTTCCCAGACCCCTCTGAAACGATTGCCAAAATCTAGCTGTAAACTGTGCTCCTCTATCTGAAATAATGGATATAGGTACTCCATGCAACCTGACTATTTCTCGGATATACAACTCCGCATAATCTTCGGCCGAGAAGGTAGTTCTCACTGGCAGGAAATGAGCTGATTTTATCAGTCTATCAACTATCACCCATATAGAATCATGTCTATGTTTAGTAAGGGGTAATCCTACCACAAAATCCATATTTACTGCTTCCCATTTCCAGAGAGGCACAGCTATGTCCTGAGTCAAACCGCCGGGTTTCTAGTGTTCTGCTTTTACCTGTTGGCAGTTAGGATACTGGGCTACAACTTCGGCAATTTCCCTTTTCATACCTGGCCACCAGTAGTTTTCCTTGATATCATAGTACATTTTCGTCGCACCGGGGTGAAGAGAATAACGGGTGCAATGTACCTCGTTCATAATCTGCTGGCGGAGGCTTGAAACATCTGGAACACACAGACGGTCCTTACAGCGTAGCACCTCATCCTTAGTTATCTGAAAATCTGGCGCTTTACCCTGCAGGATTCTGTCTTTGAGCTGGATCAGGTCAGGATCCTCATATTGCCGTTCTTTCGCTTCCACAACTAATGATGACACGGCGGTGTTCTGAATCACCGCTCTACCGTCCTCTGTTTCTGCTACACAAACGGCTAGGCTAGCTAACTGATGTATCTCCCTGACCAACTCCCACTGCTCGGGCTGCAAATATGCCAAACTCCCCATGGACTTTCGACTGAGAGCATCTGCTACAACATTGGCTTTTCCCGGGTGGTACAGAATATTCACGTCATAATCCTTTAACAGCTCCAACCAGCGACGTTGTCGCAGATTCAACTCCCTCTGAGTGAAGATATACTGTAGGCTCTTGTGATCTGTAAAAATATCAACATGCACGCCATACAGGTAATGTCTCCACATTTTCAAGGTGTGGATCACTGCGGCTAACTCCAGGTCGTGGGTAGGGTAATTCCTTTCGTGTTTCCTCAGCTGTCTAGAAGTATATGCAATCACTTTACCATGCTGCATCAACACAAAACCTAACCCAACGCCTGATGCGTCGCAATACACTGAATAACCTTCTATACCTTTCGGTAATGCTAACACTGGGGCGGAGGTTAATCTGTCTTTTAACTCCTGGAAGCTCTGCTTGCATGCCTCTGTCCACTGAAACTTCGCTGCTTTCTGTGTCAGTTTGGTCAGAGGTGCCGCTATAGTAGAGAATCCCTCGACAAATCTCCTGTAATATCCCGCTAATCCCAGAAAGCTACAGACTTCAGTCGGAGTGGTAGGCCTAGGCCATGATTTGACTGCTTCTATTTTCTGCTTGTCAACTTGTATACCAGTATCCGACACAATATGCCCTAGGAAGGCTACTGAGTTAAGCCAGAATTCACACTTGGAAAACTTAGCATATAATTGGCGGTCCCTGAGGATCTGGAGCATTGTCCGTAAATGAGTCCGGTGATCTGTTTCAGAGCGAGAATACATCAGAATATCATCAATAAACACGATCACGAACAGGTCCAGGTATGGTCTGAAGATACTATTCATCAGGTCCATGAATACTGCTGGGGCATTCGTCAACCCGAAGGACATAACTAGAAATTCAAAGTGTCCATATCGGGTCCTGAACGCCGTTTTGGGAATATCTCTTTCACGTACTCGAACCTGGTGATATCCGGACTGCAAGTCAATCTTGGAAAAGTATCTGGCCCCTTGTAGCTGATCAAACAAATCATCTATTCTGGGAAGCGGATGCTTGTTCTTCACTGTAACTTTGTTCAACTGCCGATAATCTATACACATATGGAGCGAGCCATCTTTCTTCCTCACAAATAGAACTGGCGCACCCCATGGTGAGGTACTCGGCCTGATGAAACCTTTATCTATCAAATCTTTTAGCTGCTCCTTTAACTCTCTGAGTTCTGCAGGAGTCATATGATAGGGAGGAATTGATATAGGCTGAGTGCCTGGTAACAAATCAATAGCAAAATCTATTTCCCTTTCTGGGGGAAGACCAGGTAACTCATCTGGAAACAAATCAGGGAACTCGTTCACCACCGAAACAGACTGGAGTGTCGGGGATTCTGCCCGAACATCCTGAACTCTGACTAGGTGGTAAATACATCCCTTAGTTATCAATTTCCTAGCCTGAAGGTAGGAAATAAACCTACCTTTCGGAGTAGCTATGCTGCCTTTCCACTCTCGCACTGCCTCCCCTGGAAAGTGGAATCGGACCGTCTTGGTCCAACATTCTACATTGGCGTAGCACGACACTAGCCAATCCATACCCATTATGGCATCAAACACTATCATTTCTAGCTCTACCAGATCTACTGTAGTCTGGCAGTCAGCAACCTCTACTGTACACCCTCGGTAAATTCTACTAGCTATAATAGAGTCACCGATAGGCGTGGGTACCAAAAAGGGCTGCTGCAATAATTCTGGCGCAATATTGAACTTTCGTGCCACAAATGGGGTAACATACGACAGAGTGGATCTTGGGTCAATCAATACATAAGCAGGGCAGGAACAAATAGTCATCGTACCTGTTACTACATCTGGAGACGCCTCTGAATCATGTCTCCCTGGTAGTGCATAAGTATGGTTTGAGCCCGTACCTGAACTGGAGGCTCCTGATCTACCTCGGCCTCTGCTTACTAAGCCTGAAGGCCCACGCCCTACTGGGGCTGCTGGAGTCTGTGGCCCTGCGGATCCCCTGTCCTGACTATCTCTACTCCCCTGACCTCTGGTCAGACAATCTCTCATTCGATGCCCCTCCTGACCGCAACTATAATACCCAGTGAAGCCATATCTACAAGCTCCGGAGTGTGGTCGATTACAATAAGAGCAGGGTGAAGGTGCAAGTCTACTCTGCTCTCCCCTTCTCTGCTGCGGAGATTCTACTGTTCTGGAACTGCCACTGGGCTCTGACTGCCCTCTACGAACATATCTACCTCGCTGCTGCTGCGGTGGTGGAGGTGGGGGTCTAGGGGGTCTATCTGATAGTCGAGGCCTGGGTCCTCTCTGAGCTTCCCTTTGTATGTCATTTGGTCTGTCTCTGCGGTGCTGTTCCTGACTGGTCTGTCTACTATTCTGTTGCCACTGTCTAAGACCCTTAATGGTCTGAGCAAAGGCCTGTACTCGGGCGATATCCATATCCTCTCATAACGTAGCCGTCATACATGCCTTCGTATATTCCGGGTTCAGACCCATAATAAATCTATGAACTCTAGCTGGCATAGTATCAACAAATGCTGGAGCATAACGGGCTAAGGAGTCAAACTGTAAAGCATACTCGCGTACGCTCCTCGCCCCCTGCTCCAGATGCAAAAACTGATCCATCCGGGCCTGCCGGATCTCTCATGGCAAGTAACGGTCCAAGAAGGCCTTCGAGAAGCTAGTCCATATCGGAGGGGTAACATCTCTCCCTCAGGACCTTTCCCAACTCTCGTACCATAGTACTGCTATGTCCCGCAACCGAAACACTGCCAACTCAACAGACTCTGAAGGGGTCACATGCATAACCCGGAAAATCCTCTGCATCTAATCTAGAAAGTCCTGAGGGTCCTCTGCCTGATCTGACCCAGTGAACTGTGGAGGACCTAGTGCTAAAAATTCCCTGACCCTGGAACTACCTGACCCACCTGAAGGCTCTACTGCTACAGGTGGCACCGACTGGCGCTGTGTGGCCATCATTTGTGCCAACATAACTACAGCGCTACGAACCTCCTGATCTGATGGTGAAGGCACAGGAGCTATCGGGGGCGGTGTAGTGCCCAACGGCTCCTGATGTGAGGGGGACTGCTGAGAGGGTTGTGATGAAGCCTCTATATCGCCCTCAGATCGGGTTGACTCTGACTGAAGCTGAGGCATCCTGCTGGTGCCTTCTCCTACTGCTGTGTATAATCTCCTGCCTGTGGCAGGGTGTCGCTGATCTGCCATTCTTATCTGTAGACAAAGGATATGATAAGTTTTAGGAACTCGACCCTATACTGTACTGTGTTATGGCACGACTGAGTATGAAAGAAGAGTAACCATCCTATCATGCCTCGCAGCCTCCTGCCTATAGTATGTGGTGCACAACACATCCATAGACAAGACTCTACTTAGCACGGCTTGCAGACTCCCTGGAACACGACCTGCTCCGATACCAAGTTTGTCACGCCCCGCCTTGGGGGTATGACTGGCACCTGGTGCCCTAGTAGGACCTAGACTGCTATCTGGTGAGCCTAAGCGCATCTGGTGCCTGGCTGGCTCTAATTCAGATTTCTGGAAACAAGGGCTATAAAACGGCTGTAAACACAGCCTCCGGCCAACTGGCCTATAGCCACCTGTACCTGTAATTACAACTAACCAGAAACATACTTACAAGGGAAAAACCTATGCTGGCCGGCAAGGCCACCATGCTGTCTAGTTATTTGTGACCCAACAATAAAATGCTGAATAACTATG
Source organism: Datura wrightii (assembly GCA_035772735.1). Classification (NCBI taxonomy): domain Eukaryota; kingdom Viridiplantae; phylum Streptophyta; class Magnoliopsida; order Solanales; family Solanaceae; genus Datura; species Datura wrightii. Next base: position 112,651,435 of record JASDFA010000019.1, read on the forward strand.
TGACCGGCAAGGTCACCACTACTATCGAACTAAGGCCTCACACGACCAACATAAACTGAAATGCTAAACAGCCATAACAAACTACACGGCCTCACACGACCGGCTCAACTGACCACAGGAAAATATATACAGACTGCAAGCCTCTAAGAGTGATAATAGAACTGATCGGGACAAGGCCTCGACCTACCCAAACTGTACGTCAAAAGGAAAAGAGCTACACCTCTGGATATCAGACTCCGGATGACAGGAGCCGACGACTTAATAGCTGACTGGAATCACGAGGGATCACCTCCTCGTCTATGAGTACCTGCAGGCAAGTAATGCAGCACCCAACTGGGCGTCAGTACCACTAGTACCAAGTATGCAAAGCAACTAAAATAATACAACTGAATACAGATAACATAACTAACAAGTCTGTGAGCAGAAGATAACTGAATCTGAAGAGCTGATAGGAACTAGATCAAACTTTTCTGCACTGATAGGCAGGAGCGTGTCTGTAGTCACGGCGGCCTGCTGTCTATTAACTAATATATATAAAGCACATAATATATATACATTTAGCAAGCAAGAGCCAATACCAACCCCCATAAGCCGGATGGCGCCAAGCAATCAAACAATCTATATACCCCTACCCGGGTCAAAACCAACCAAAAATAAGTCACTCCACTCATCTGCTCACTTCGGAGCTCCTCTACCGGCCCCCTGGGTTTCTGGCTCGGGCCATAGCCTCCGATATAAGCAACCGTGTCTGGGTCCGGAGGACTCCTGTGTAGACAGTAACAGATAGGGTCTGGATCCCCGGACACAAACTCAATGGGGCTATCTGAAACCGGAGCTACACCTATAACAACTGAATGTACAGACAGTAACAATAGGGTCTGGTTCCCTGGACACAAAACTCAACAGGGCTATCTGAAACCGGAGCTACACCTGTAATGCTGATCAGACTGCTATGGGGAAAGCTTCATCCCATCTTCGTTCAAGCTGGGGACGGCATGCCACCCCTCGAACTGACGTAAAACCCACCCGCTCAGTGGGCGACACGATTACCAATCCAGGGGCGGCGAGGACGCTCAATAAGGTGCCCTCATGCCACATCAAGTCTCAACAAACAAATAGCACATATAAATAGCAAGCACGTATAACTGAAAAAGGCTATCTAAAATCTGATTTCCTTATTCTGATCTCTTTCTGTATTATACTGATTCTGAAATCTTTATTTAACTGTTGGGCTAATCTGTAGCCGGGATACTATATGTCTGAATGGCTAATCTGTAGCCATAAAACTGTCTGTCTATCTGATTTTATTTTACTAGCTTATATTCTAAAAATCTATTTCTTTTTATTCTATAACATGCTTGCTAATCATACAATAAGCTATACTGAATCTGGAATGCTAACTCGCCCTTTGGCGCATGCTTTTCTATCTTTCGGACTAAAATACGATACGGCAACGCAAACCAGAATTTACTAAACTTATTCAATTCCCAACATTCAACTCCGAGAATTTTAAATACGGAGTTTACTATGATTCACAAAGCTAAGACTTACTAACTTATCGAAGAACAACTTCACATACCTTAACCTCGAGTTATTCGACTGTCGGACGAGGCTCGATCAGTATTTCAGCTATTTCTCCCAACTACATTCATATATACGTCAATTAGTACTAAATACAACTTTATTCTGAAGGACGACATCACTTACGATATAATTATAACCTAAACTTAGACTTATCGAAAGACGGTCGAAAACTTGCTATTTTCCAGAAGTCCAAAAGGGAGAAGTATTCACTTTACAGCTAGGAGCACATAGACACTAGTTTGGAGCAATTCCACTTACCTTAGCCCGGTAGCACGATGATTTGTCGACCGAATTTCGCGAAACAAAATCCGTAGGAATGCTCCCTGCTGCTAAATACCTCGGTATTTGGAGTTAATTTAAGTTTGGACTACGTTTGGCAGCGTAATCAGATGATAATATCTTCGCCTTCTTCGTCTCTCTCTGTTTGCTGCGAATTTTCCGGAAATTATATTGAATGAATTGATTTAAAACCGAAGTGGGGCTTTATATACTTGGGCCTGGACAGGCCCAACGTGTCACGGAGCCAACGCGGAGGCTCCACCTCCATGACACGTTGCCATCGCGGAGGGGCTCAGCCCCGGCTCCTTCCGCGGTGGTTCGACAGGTTTCTTGTTCGGTCTTCTCCCGGGCCTTTCTATAGCACGTATGGCTTTCAAATATGCTTAACCAACGCGTAAATAGGCCATCTAGGTGCCGGAAATCTTACGGGGTATAACATTCTCCCCCCCATTAAGAACATTTGTCCTCGAATGAAACTTCTATTTGGAGGACTATTCAACTTACTCAACTTGTTTCTAGAAAAATTTCGACAGAGTTTCCCCTGTATGGACTATCCCGATAACCTGAAACGCAGAAAAGTACAATACAGGTACTGCACACAATACTTAAGATTCACTGGATAGCTAAACATCAATCTTTCTCATTTATACATACACAACTATAAGGTACTGCATAAATAATAATACGGACATACCTGTCGCCTGACTAGGCCTGGAATAAGTGAGGATATCTAGCTTTCATATCTTCCTCCGCCTCACACGTCATCTCCTCTCGGTCTTTGTTATGCCACAATACCTTGATAGACGCAATATCCTTAGTTCTCAACCTACGAATTTGGTTGTCTAAGATGGCTACTAGAACCTCTTCATAGGCCAGCTCTTCACGAGGACAGATCGGGATGAGGACCCTCAGGACTTTTTGGACCAGCTGTTACGGATCTTTAGGAGGGTCTTTTTGGACCAGATGTTGCGGATCTTTAGGGTAATGCATTCCACACCAACAGAGTCAGTTGAGTTAGCAGTATTTCGCTTGCGGGACATAGCAATATTATGGTACGAGAGTTGGAAAAGGTCCCGAGGTAGAGATGTTCCCTCTCCGACTTGGTCTAGCTTTTCAGAGGCCTTCTTGGACCATTATTTGTCATGGGAGATTCGACAGGCCCTGGTAGATCAGTTATTGCATCTAGAGTAGGGTTCGATGAGCGTTCAGGAGTATGCTATGAGATTCGACTCCCTGGCTCGATATGCACCAGATTTTATAGATACCATGCTGGCCAGGATGCACCAGTTCATCATGGGGTTGAATCCAAAATATGTGGAGACTTGTATCACAGCTACTCTACGAGAGGATATGGATATTTCCCGTGTTCAGACATTTACTCAAAATATCGAGGGGATCAGGCAGCGACAGCGAGAGATAGACAGGGCAGATCATGAGCAGCGCTGGAGGGTTACACCTAGTGACATTCCGACAGAGTTCCAAGGCGGACCTAGGCCATGACTATCGAGCAGACCACCCAAACCTCCACCCCTGCAGCAGCAGCAAGGTAGTAGACCAGGCCATCTGGGGCAGACAAGACCCAGCGAGAGTTCATGGCCATCAGGTTCGCAGCAGCATAGGGGGTCAGAGTAGAGTAGATTCACCATGCCACCTTGCCCTATTTGCAGTCAACGCCATCCTGGGGCATGTAGGTATGGTCTTCTGCGTGTTACATCTGTGGGAATGAGGGTCACCTGATGAGAGATTATCCAGTCAGGGTCAGGGTGATCGAGACCGTCAGGACACATCTTCAGTAGGGTCACGTGCCCCGGCATCTCCATAAGGGCGTAAGCCTTCAGCTCCTGCCAGCAGAGGCCGAGGCAGATTAGGGGCATCTAGTTCAGCCATCGGTCTAGATCGCACATATGCTTTACTGGGGCGACAGGAGTCAGAGTCATCGCCGGATGTAGTGACAGGTATGCTGGACATTTTCTCTCATTTTGTTCATGTCTTGATAGACCCAGGTTCCAATTTGTCTTATGTTCCGCCACTAGTAGCTCGAAAATTCGGTATCATGCCCGAATTGCTTCAGTGACCTTTTTCAGTGTCTACACCCATTGGTGACTCTATTATAGCCAAGAGGGTCTACGGGGGGTGCATGGTAGAGGTTGCTGGTTGCCAGACTTTAGCAGATTTGGTAGAATTACAAATGATTGACTTTGATGCAATTATGGGTATTGATTGGCTAGCATCATGTTATGCCAATATAGAATGTTGGACCAAGACTGTGTGATTCCACTTTCCAGGGGAGGCAGTACAGGAGTGCAAAGGTAATGCAGCCACGCCAAAAGATAGGTTTATTTCCGATCTTCGGGCGAGAAAGTTTATAGCAAAGCGGTGCATTTATCATATTGTTAGGGTTTGGGATGTTCAAGCAGAATCTCCAACTCTTCAGTCCATTCCAGTAGTCAATGAATTTCCAGATGTATTCCTAGATGAAATTCTTGGTATTCCCCCAGAAAGGGAGATCGATTTTGCGATTGATTTATTACCAGGTACTTAGCCTATATCCATCCCTTTGTACTGAATGGCTCCTGTTGAGCTCAGAGAATTGAAGGAACAGCTAAAATATCTATTAGATAAGGTCCTTATCAGGCCGATTACTTCATTGTGGGGTGCACCATTTCTATTTGTGAGAAAGAAGGATGGCTCCCTCCACATGTGTATAGACTACCGGCAGCTAAATAAAATCACCATCAAGAATAAATACCCACTTCCTAGAATAGATAATTTGTTTGACCAATTACAGGGGGTGAAGTATTTCTCAAAAAATGACTTAAGATATGGGTATCATTAGGTATAGGTCCAAGAGTGAGACATTCCAAAAATCTCTTTCAGGACCAAGTATGGCCATTTTGAATTCCTAGTCATGTCCTTCAAACTGACAAATGCTCCAGCAGTGTTCATGCATTTGATGAACAGCATCTTCAGGCCGTATCTGGACTTGTTTGTGATAATGTTTATTGATGATATTCTGGTATATTCTCTCTTGGAAGCAAGACATCAGGATCATCTGCGACAGTGCTCCAGATTCTCAAGGATCATCAGTTGTAGGGTAATTTTCTAAATGCGAGTTTTGGCTAAATTCAGTGGCCTTTTTCGGTCACATTCTGTCAGAAGCTAGTATTCAGATAGATTCCCAGAAGATTGAGGCATTAAAGACATGGCCTAGACCCACAACTCCAACTGAGGTACGCAGTTTCCTAGGGTTAGCCGGGTATTACAGAAGATTTGTAGAGGGGTTTTCTACTTTATCAGTGCTTTGACCAAGTTAACTCAGAAAGCAGCTAAATTCCATTAGACTGAAGCGTGTGAACAGAGCTTTCAGGAGTTGAAAAACATATTAACGTCAGCGCCAGTACTAGCTTTGCCGGAAGGGTTAGAGGGTTATGTAATGTACTGTGATGCTTTAGGCGTTCAGTTAGGATGTGTTTTAATGCAGCATGGTAGGTGATTGCTTATGCTTCGAGGCAGTTAAGGAAGCATGAAAAGAACTATCCCCCTCAGGACCTAGAGTTAGTAGTAGTAGTCCACGCCTTAAAGATCTGGAGACATTACCTGTATGGGGTGCACGTGAACACTTTTACTAATCATAAGAGCCTTCAATACATCTTTACACAGAAAGAGTTGAACCTGCGGCAGCGTCGCTGGTTAGAACTGTTAAAGGACTACGACGTGAATATTTTATATCATCAAGGGAAGGCTAACATTGTGGCAGATGCCCTCAGTTGTAGATCCACGGGGAGTTTAGCATATTTGAAACCAAAACAGTGAGAGTTGGCCCGAGAATTGCATCAGTTAGCTGGCCTAGTCGTCCGAATAGTAGATTTGGGAGACAAGGGGGCAGTGATTTAGAATACTGCAGTATCATCCCTAGTTGTAGAAGTAAAAGAGCGGCAGTATGAAGATACTCATTTAGCACAACTCAGAGATAATGTACAACAGGGAGAAGTACCGGCCTTCGAGGTAGCTGAGGATGGGGTTTTGAGATGTAGGGGTCACTCTGCGTTCCAGATGTGGCAGGACTTCTCCAGCAGATTATGGCAGAGTTACATTATTCAAGTTATTCTCTTCATCCAGGTTGAACAAAGATGTATCATGACATAAAAGAGATTTACTGGTGGCCGGAAATTAAAAAGTGTAATACCCGGGAAGTGCGTAAGAATAGACCCGGGAGGTTGAAAGTTGAAAACTGCAGAAATTGGGAAAAATTTGCACAGGACTGGCCATGGAATGACTCGTGGTATCAACCCATGAGTCCTTGTATGCAGTCGTTGGTTAGGGGAGTGTTGGTGGCAGTGGAGATAACGGGTCGTTCTTTGCAGTCGTGGTGAAGCATGGATTTCAGTAGGTGGGATACAACGGGTCTACCAACGACTCGTTGCAAGTTGTAACAACCCGTTGTGAGTTGTAACGACCCGTTGTCACTGGTCATCATTGGGTTGCAAGGAATCCCAGTGTAGATGATGGATCAAGACCACGATTCGTTGGAAGGAACCACGAGTCATGATGAGTCCCGTTGTAAGCAGGTTTAGATTTTGTGATAAGCAAACAACGGACGGTGTAATAGATCATGGTTTCAGAGGATGAATCGTCCTATCCATCCATTGGTTAGTTTCATAAGTAATCCATAGCAGTGCAAAACCACGAGCGACAGAATGGGTCATCATTAGCTCTAATGACCCGTTGGTTCCGTCCGTTAGTTCAACCCGACTAATTTTCAGGACAGATTCATTAAGGACATTTTCAACTTTTTCACGCTAAGAGACCCTAAACTACGTCGTTTTAAAGGTGTGTTTTTAGGGGGATAATTTATTCTAAGTGCCCATTCATGCATGCAAGAACTTTGAGAGGTGATCTAAAGGGATTTTAAGCTTTTCCCTTCAATTCTTCCAATTTCATTTTTGGGCTTCTAAGGAGAGTAGAATTTGATAATCCCAGGTATGTAAGGTCATCAATGGGTGAATTCTTCCACACCCATGCTCCTACTTTATGATTTTTACTTAAAATTTATCAACAACTCATGGGGTTTTGTATCTGATTTAAATCAAATCTAATGATTTAATTATGGGTTTTATGATTTTGAAATATTATCATAAACAATGGATTTTGATCATCTTTTAAAATTTAAATTGATTATAATATTTTTGATTTTGATTTTCAAGCAACTAAGCTTAATTATGCATGCCCCATGATGAATCGATTTATGATCTACTATTTTCATTGTTGATATTTACAAGCCCAGCATGATTTATGATTCAAAATATGAATTTATTCAAATACCCATTATGATTTGATGATTTTCAAGTTATATGTATGATCTACAAGTATGCATGAAACCTATGATTTTTGAATTATGGTTTGGCCGACTCACGGGCCTTATGTCATGGCTAGCTCACGTATATACAATTATGTTCACGATTATCATGATTTAAATAGCCCATGAATTCATGCATATTATACTATAAGCACTATATATGTTTTGGGAGTAGTATCGAACACCGAGTAGGTTCAGGTTTTCAGCCTCGTGGTTAGATACGCTTCATTCCCTCTCAACTGCTAGTGGTGAGTCCTCATCTCCCGAGGACATGATTTATGTTTACATTTTCGTTATGTTTCAGTTTCAGATTTTAGGAGTTAGCTGGGGCTTGTCCCAGCAACTCATCAGTTTAGTAAAAGGCTTTCAGACTTGTCTAGATAGATTCGGCATTGTATCAAAATGTTGTTATAATTGTTCTTATGACTCCTTATTAGGCTTTTGCAGTTAGCTTCCGCTCATTTATGTTGATAGTTGTTTCTAGTGTTAAGTGACATGCTATAATTATGTCATGGGTCGACTTGGAGCCTTTTGGGATTCCTTGTCTCGTGTTATGGCTAAGGTGTAAACTCGGATCATGACAGTAGCTCCCGCATAGCCACCATTTTGGCCTCGATCTGCTCAAATGGCCCGACAGGTCTAGAGGTGTTGGCCCCACCATCTCCCTCAATCAATGCAGTCTTCCTCTTCTTTTAGCCTCTCCCTGGAGCCCCCTTCACCCTCAAGAGATTGAAGGGCCTGTCGCAGGCCATAATGACATCCCAAGACTCTTGATGGATGTCGGCCCGCTTGCAAAGCCTAGTGATAAGAGAAAGAAATGGAAGATCGGTGATGGGGTTTTCAGAGAAATTCCTCCACTCCTCAATAATCTAAGCCCCCACGTTCACCCTCACCCCACTCAAAACACAGGCCACCACTAGAGTGTCACACCCCGAGCCTACACCCTGGACGTAACAACGTACTTGAAGCCACAAGTGACCCCAATTCAACCCCTGGTCTTTCATACACTAGTAACAGGTTTATCAGTTTAAGAAAATGTAAAGACTAAAAGTAGAGAAAGAAATAATATATCCGAAATACAATTTTGAAAGACAAGTCTGGTCTGAAAGCCAACTACTGAGGATTTGCTGGCATAGGCCCCCAACTAACTCTAAGTTTATACAAAACCATACCCAACTGAAGTAAATAAATAAGGCCCTCGAATGATGAGGACTCACATTTTGATTTGCTGAAATGGAATGCTCTGAAACTAAAGTAACTATCTGTGTTGAATCTGAGAACCTGCAAATGTATCGTGAAACGATACAGCATGTAAAGCATGCATCAGTACTTTGAATGTACTGAGTAAGTGGGAGAAACATATTGAATATAAAGTCTGAACTGCAATGACACGCCATGAACAACAGGTAAACTGAACTGAACTACTGATATAATCTGAAATGGTCAAGACGATCCTGTCTGATGGTCAAGGACATGCCCTAAGTCTAAAACACTGAATCTGAGATACTGTACTAAACTGAGCTGCTTATTCTAATACTGGACTAGACTAACTAGTTGGAGAGTCTATAACCGACATATAACCACGTGAGCTAGATGTGGAGTCCGATGTATACACCTCATCGGTAGGACCCAATATACCTTGCTAGGTATAAAGGCATGAATTGGGTGATCACAAAAATATCTGGGGCCAATCAGGCCAAGTAATACTGTAACCTACACTGGCAACGTAGTTCTGGGAACCTGGGTGCGCTGGAACCCCGGCCTGCTCGGTGCTAAGTTCTACTCCTACTGGAAAACCTAAACTGAACTACTAAGCTGATAGCTCGAAACTAAGGCCCAAGACTAGTCAGGGATGAATAACTGCATGTACCTAGAGAGCCTTATCGAACCAGATTCTGAAACTGGGTTCGAAGACTGGTCAGAGCTGCTTATCTGGAAGCGTCGTAACCGTCTACAAAACAACTAATAACTGAACTGGGGTCCTGGGGCTGGTCAGAGCTATAATTGAGTGTCATGACTGCCTAATGGACCAAATAACTGAAATTTGAATCTGAGTCTAAAAATTGGGAGGCACCACTGACACCTCGAAAATAAACTGGAGTCAAACTGATCAATTGACATTTTCTGGACAACACTGAGGTTGTAAAAATCTAACTTAAACTAGACTGGTAGGATTTTGACTAAGACTAGACTAATGGAGTTCTGAGTTCTAACTGACTAAGTTACTAAGCAGCTAATAGAGAGCTCATTTATGACGACAACACGGACAATTTCATAACATAAGGCAATTTCAAGAATTGTGGGAATTTCATTCAACAGAGCAAAAGTCATTCTCGTTAATGCAATATTTACATATTATATATATATATATATATATATATATATATATATATATATATATATATATATCCGTGTGTGTGTGTGTGTGCAGGAAATTCTTAAAATTTCAGCCCATACCATTCTTCATTTACTAGAGGAAATTTAATAAGCAAAATTCATAACTCGAAAGTTACGGCTTAGATTCACTTATGTATAAACATTGACAATTTGACAAGAATTTTATGGGGATCATGTCAACCATATATATATACATCGTTCTAAGAGAAATCAACGAAAATAAACATGAATCCTCTTCTAATTTTAAAGCTCAGGGCTTAAAATTGATAGAAGAAATTGAGGAGAACTTTGGGGACACAAGGAAGGAAAATCTCCTTGCTAAAACCCCACATACCTGGCGAAGAAACCTGGAGAATCTGCCTGAAAATCAAAGAGAAAGTTTCAGCCCTAGCCCTTGCTCTGAAATACTCTGAGAAGGAATTCTACGATGTTCTTTTGAGGATTAGCGTGATAATGAGGGGAGGAACCGTCCCCCCCCCCAAAACGTCTGAAATTAGTGTTTAAACGATGTGGTTTAATGCTTGGGAGAATAGGAAATTACTAAATAGCCCTTAGAAATTTGCTGGAAAAAATTGTCAGGTGTGCCTAACGGGTGACCTAAAGACTCGTTTCCAGGTCCAATGAGTCGTTGGGTCCTCCCGTCAAGCTCACTGGAAAATTTCTATCGACTCCTGACGGGCACATAATGAGTCGTGATGACTAGGAATGACTCATCGTGTCGTCCGTCAAGTACACTGGTAAGAAAGCTAAAAAGGTATGGAAATGAAGGACCTGACGAGTCGTTACTGCTGATGACGACCCGTGGTAACCTTCCGTCAAGTACATTGTAAATTTCTTAAATTTTTGAACTCTGGCTTGGAAACGGTTGACTTAACAAGTCGTAGAGCTTGCTAACAACTCGTGGTGTCTACCTTTAGGAACACTGGTGTAAATCCTTGGCATCCTTTACATGGTTGACTTGACGAGTCGTTGGGTCCCTTAACGACTAGTCGGATTGGTCGTTCTGCAACTTTTCTATAGTTTTTCAAATTTTCTGATTTAAGTCCCAGATATTGATTTTGAGCTTCCGGGGCATTACACAGAACCTGAAGATAGGTAACGTCTGTGACATTGGAGAACAGACGAATCCTCCGAGCCACAGGTTGAGCCACCTCCTGACCTCCACTGAGAAATGAGAGCTTTGGATGCTCGTCCTCATGACACCCCAGTTAGTCGAGGCCCTCTGCTCCTCCACCACCAGAGTATCCACCAGCCATTGCCCATTTCTTTCTACATCCCGGTCCTTTAGCTCGTCCTCGGGAGGGTTTGGCAAACCCAAAGCTTCATTGGTGGTAGCGAGGGTTAAGGTGATCTGCATACCCCTAATGTAAGCCACCAGCTCATCCCGGCTCCAAGCCACCTTGGGAAGTTAGCATAAAACTCCCTCACCTAGGCCTCATTAGCCTTACCCGGGTCCTCCATCAACGGGCCCCAGCCGATCTCCCGAAGGAGGGTATAAAACTCTGGCGCCATAAAACTCCCTCACCCCAGGCCTCATTAGCCTTACCCGGGCCCTCCACCAATAGGCCCTAACCGATCTCCTGAAGGTGGGCATAAAACTCTGGTGCCTTTTTCTCTACCTCTTACATGACAAACCCTTTCTCATGCAACAAGTCCTTCGCAGCCTGTTTGTTGTGTTGGAACTGACACTGGTCATTTACGAAGCGAATATAGTCCTTGGTGTGGATGTTGCTGCTAAAGGTGGTCATGTTGATACACCAGCATTGATAAAAAGTATTAGAAGAAGGATCGAATGACAAGGAGAATAGAGTATGAGAGAAAATAAAAATTAGGGTTCAAGGGGGAGCCACTGCCCAAGTGGACAAATGTAGCGGACGTATGTCCGCGGCAGCGAGTTTGCCATAGCGGAGGTAGGTCCACTGTCACGATACTGCTGTAGCGGACATCGTTTTCCCTAGACCTTCGAACCCCATCAATGGAGGTTGAAATTCCAACCTCTGAATTTCTTCAATTAAACTACAGATCAGGAGATGGGAGAACTTTCCCAAGCCCTAATGGCCATTACCCAACCCAAATAGAGTATGGATTCAGGCTCGAAAAAGGATGTTAAACCACCACCCTACCCAAACCCCCTCATTTCCGACCCCACAACCCCATGAAACCAATCAGAAACACGTAGAAAATATTAGAGATCACTTAAGAACATAAATACTAGTAGCATGCTACAACAATCTAGCCATTAATTGAAAAGAAAAGAACCTACCAATATCGCCCCAAAACTCATTAGCAGGTAATACACAACAATCATTCACTAGCAAATAAAGTAATGAAGCCATGAGCACAAGTATTACTTAAGAAATAGAGGGAAATCTCTAGGAGAGTTGAGAGAATTTGCACGAAATAAGAGTGAAAAAGTTGAGAATGAAAACTCCAATTGTCTATTCTGCCTTTTACTGCCTCGCTATCTGCTGCAGCGGAACTGTTGTAGCGGAAAACCCACTCGCTGCAGTGGATGATTAAAACAATGATGGTTCGAATTTCACTGCAGGTCCCTACCATTTCAAATCAATCACTTCGAGAAGTCCGATAAAATTGGGAATACCTAGGACACCCGAGCCAAGAATAAGAATCTGAAACACCCAAAGGAGGGGTAATTATGTAATTTGATGCCTGCGCCTTGGTCAACCCAAAACGAAGATTTATAGCTACGCAAAAAATTATTATACCTACGTGGAAAAATTTTATAGCAAGGTGTAATAAAGGGTCCTACAACAATCAGTTCGGGGATTAAGTCCCAGAAATGATAAGCCCCGATGCCAGCTAGAAGTGGGGAAATCTATGACCGATGTTAGAATCAACCTGGGGTGACTAAAAACTCCCACCTCTATATCGTACTATTGTTCAGGAACGAACAAATTTTTAATTAGTATCTGATGTAAACGATCTGCCCAGACGTAATAGCACCCTGACCACTTAAGAGGAGGTGAATCTAAATTTTAAAAATTTAAAATGAAATTCCCAAAAAGTAAATGCCGTAAGACGAACAAGTTTGAATGGTCCAATTTAAAATAAGTGGACCCAGGCGCGCGTCTACCACAGTGGGTTAACCTTCAGCATAGCGAAATTTCGTTACAGCGGTAAATGGTCTCGCTGCAGCGAGTGGCGCAGACCAATATTCTCAATCCCGTTCCATTTGAAAATTTATCGATTCTCTAAAATAAGGCTTAATAAAAATGCCCAAAATATAAAATAGATTTTTGGAAAAAATAAGAAGGGCTAGGAGGTAAAGATTCATCCTCTGTAGCTAGGACTTTCTGCAAGAACTCTGGAATCGGTGCAAGCATGCAATTGAGAATGTCTTGACTATAGCTTGCCCCTAGGTAGGCTATGGTTTACTCACTTCTGTGTTATACTTTGATTCGCTAAACATATATATGTGTATGGTTGATATGCTTTTGATGGGTAGGATCGGAACTTAAACAATTTGTTGTTGATTAATTGAAATTGGGAGATTCTGAGGATGGACAGATTTTTTAAAAAAAAGGGGTGGGGGGTGGGGTAGTGATATCCCCGTAATGTGAAAACCCTTAAGGGAGGGACTGCATTAGTAATTAGTCTATGCTACAATGGCATATGTGGGATGGGATTAATTGTATGTAGATTGAACTTTGGGCATTGTTGTTAAATATATTTCTCCGTGTATAGAATTATATAGTCATTCTCTTCTAATTGAAATCTTGGATGGCTAGTCATATAAATAATTCTTAGAGGATGCAATAATTGAACGGTTAATAGATTATGATTATTATGGAACGTGAGTTGGAGCCCATAAATTAGGGTAGTTAAACTTTACATAGTGACCTGTATGTGTTGCAGTTAATATTGTACTGTTTGGGTTGGGAAATTTTTGTGTGTTGATGGTTGCACTATTAAAAAGTTAATTATTGAAATAAGTCTGATATGATGTTGCCTCCATGGTGGTAGACATTATAGAGATGATATACTAGATGGGGAAGAAACAATTCGTGGGAGGAACTGGGAAGGAAACTGGTCAAAGTACCGTTGAACAGAACCGCTATAGCGGGTATTATACCGTTGCAGTGAGATCATTGTGGCGGCAGTAATGCCACTGCAACGGAGCCCAAATCAGCGAATGGGCGAAGTTGTAATTTTCTTGTGATGTATTAATGTAACTTATATTATTACTATTTGGGTACGAGATTGGGTTCAGAACTATGTGTTGGATTATACTTGTTGATATGTATACATAACTCTTGTCATGTGTGAATTATTATTTGTTATACTATGATGTGCGTCCCGAGATTTAGGGGCAAGTTGGTACCGATTGAACATGTACATGAGATAATGTATGATATGGAAAGGTAACTCATTGATATGATGGTGAATGTGAGGCCTGGGGTCAAAGAGAAAGAACTTAAATGAGTAGGATGGCACGATCAGTCTCTGCATGAGCATTGGAGACATGAGTGGCTCATGTCTGAGGTGAGCATTAGCGCGAGCGGTATGAGAGAGTACATGTCATGACTAGAAGGGCAAGCATATGACCCTCTGATGTGAATGTACAGTGATGTGACGGAGGCGTGTGCCCAGCATATCACTGATGGATGATTGTGAGACAAAGACTTTGCAAGTATGAATTAATTATACATACGGCTGTAGAGACAAAAAGGTACAATTATACAAGTACGATACAAACTATACTGATAGGATTAGGGTTGAGGTGAGAAACATGTGTGGAATATCGTGTATGGCTACACGGTTCAGGTATGATATCTTATGGAATTTTTGTGGTATGGAGATAGATATGTGCATATACTTTAATATTTGGAACAATTAACTCCTTCGATATGTTCTGATGATTTCTTATGTGTACTTAAATTGGTTCAATTACATTCGCGAATGAATGCTTGTTTTGATTAGTTTGGTGGGTTACGGAAGGTAGCATGGCGGGTTTAGAAAAAGATAGTGAATTATCGTGAGAGAGCGAGCAGACTTTACTATTTAATGTACCTCATTAAGAAGGGCTAGAAAATCTGTAGATAAATGAAAAGGTTAATAAATGATAGAAAAGTACTTGGTCAATCATAGTGAAATGGTAAGAGAGGTAGTTGCGCTACAAAATTTTATAGCCAAAATAAACAGAACTAGATTAGGGAAAAATCAGTTACTAATTTGTTGGGGATGTCGCTGCAACGGACAAGTAGCCGCAGTAATGGGACCGCTGTGACGGTCTAAGTACTCGCTGCAGCGGAGTAGTAAAGAGACAGAGTGGAGATAAATTGATGACTAGAATGGCAGGGTAATTTCACGAAACTTGATGAGATTTAAGAAAAGACAATGTGGTATTAAAAATTAATGAGTGGTTGTATAAGTGGAATAATTATTGAATTTATTAACATTGATTGTATGTTAATTATTACGTTGTTGTTTTAACTAACCTTAGTCAGTCGATGATTCCTACCGGTACGTGTAGTGTACTAATACTATCTTGCTACACCTTTTGGTGTAGATTGTGGCAGGTTTGAAGTTCCTTGCTTGGAGTGCAGTATTAAGTATCAGTTTCCGTGTTCTTCTTCTCGAATGAAGTTGTGTCATTTTGTCTTGTCATGTATTCTATTAGAGTTGTTGTATCTGTGAAGACTATATCTTAGGAGATTCATGGTTGTTTAGGGAGCTTGTATTATTATTTTGACTTATTGTTGGTTAGTGTAAATAAATGAAATTTTTTGAGAAATTGATGTAATGTTCCGCAAGGATTCTCCTATTGAGTAGAGTCGATGTAGGTGCCCGCACGACTCGCTTATTTGGGGTTATGACAATTAAGAGGCATTAGAATAAGGTAAGTTAAGGCTTTAACTTCAGTGAGGAAATTTATCCCTAGAAAATGCTAATTGTAATAGGCTATATATATGAGGGTAACATATAGACGAGTTGAGGAGCGCTTATGCGAGTACTGAATTACATGTAAGATCAGTTATTTGAGTGTTATGCTTCTTTTGTCATTGTTCTTGATTATTACTTGTATACTTGAAAATATATTCATGCTAGTGAAAATGTTATAGGCATTACTCCATACTAGATTTATATTAATGAATTATGATGTTAGACTACATATTTAGCTGACAATTATGTCTTGTTTGTAAGCTATTGGCTGCATATTTGTCAAGACCCGAGCATAGGCTCGGATCTAGACACAGAACCTAGAACCGTACATGACTCCAAGTCGACCCATGGCATGTACATGATAACTAAAGCTCAACAAAAATAATGCGGAAAACAAATTTCTAAAATAGCGGAAGTCTGAACATTTAATACATCTGAACAACGGAGTATCAAACACTCAATCCAAAGTTGAATACATAACTATGTCTAATAAGACTCTACATAATGACGAGCTGATGGGACAAAATTCCAACTAACTCACCAAAAGACTAAAATTGAAAGACAATAATAACAAAGCTAATTGAAGGTCCTCGATATATGAGGACTCACCACCAAGACTAAATATGCTAAACTCTGAGAACTGGCTAGCGGCGGGACTGAGCCTGTATCATGAAATGATACAGCATAGAGTATATGGTCAGTACTTGAAATGTACGGAGTATGAAAGATAAGTAAAACAGCTGAATAAGTAAAACTGAAAACCTGTATATCATAAATTACTACATCATAAGATTTTGAGAGTATGGCTTACATGCTATTAACTGAAAACATGATTAAACATAACTAAGTCTCATAACTGAATCGAATGACCCAAAGCTGAAATTGACAATCATAAGTAAAAAAAACATTTTGGGTCAAACCTACTGAAAATATAATATCATAACTGATGAACATGCATAACTGAAATCACGAGGAACAATAGGAGACTCTTCATGTAACCAACATTACCATGATAGAGCTTACGTGGTCCCGAGTATTACACTCAAGTGGGCAGAGCCATCGAAAGCCTTGTCAGAGCTAAGGGCGCTACCATGTTATCGATATCAATTTGAGGGCCCCTCGGGGGTAGGGGAAGATTACAAGGGAGGTCCCAATGAATTTGATCAAATCTACATTGGCACGTAGTTCTGAGGCACGGGGTTAGTTGAACCCCTAGCCTACTCGGTGCTAGACACTACTCCCATAAACATGTATATGCTCTCCATCGTTTGTTAATAAAGTTAAACCATCATCTTCAAACAAAGCTGATCATAAAATTACATACATAATCTGAAAACATAAACATGAGGAGCCTTGGCTCAAACCATAACACAAGGTGAAAAGTGTGAGTCTAGACTCCAAAAATCATGTGGTAAGCTAATATCAAAAGATTTAGTCATATCATGAAGTCATATTTAAATCATATGGGCTTGCCAAACTTTATCATGCTTGAAATAGACTTGATATTCAACATCATGGACGTATACATGGGTAAATCATAGTCACTCTTAAACACTAGAAGTCTCATCATATTTGGAAGCATAATTCGTAAATTTAATTTTTCATGAAACTAGAATAATTGGGCATCAAACTCTTAAAACTTGAAATCATGAATTTTAATCAAAATAGGTTTAAAACTTTTCCATAATCTCAAAACATCATTAAAAACATAAAGGGAATTGACCCATAAGCAAATCAAGGAGAATTTCATAAATTTTTGGGTTGAATCCCATAAGATCATATAATTGACTCTAATACTTGAATTCATGAACATGGAGGGAAATTGGGGCATGAGAGTGAAAAGAGACTCTCATCCATAACCCCACATACCTGGTTAATCTGGTTTTACACTCTTCCTTGAAAGCCCAAAGGAATTGGAGTAGAATTTGAAAAGTTCTAGGCTTGATCTCCTTAGAAATTTTCTAGTCTTCCGTGCATGGGGAGGGAATAGGTTAGAATAGATTAAACCCTCTTAAAACCCTCCTAATTAAGCTTAAAACGACATAGTTTAGGGATTAAGAGCTTAGAAATTATGAAAAGAGACTCTCATCCATAACCCCACATACCTGGTTAATCTGGTTTTACACTCTTCCTTGAAAGCCCAAAGGAATTGGAGTAGAATTTGAAAAGTTCTAGGCTTGATCTCCTTAGAAATTTTCTAGTCTTCCGTGCATGGGGAGGGAATAGGTTAGAATAGATTAAACCCTCTTAAAACCCTCCTAATTAAGCTTAAAACGACATAGTTTAGGGATTAAGAGCTTAGAAATTATGAAATTTCTCTTACTAATTTCGCAGGAAATTACACACTGTCAGGAGTAACGACTCATCCAGCGGGTCGTACCTCAATCCTATGGATCGTGATTTCCATCCGTTGTAGCCACTGCTCATCTCAAAGTTTTAAAGTTTCCACGAGTCACACCATGACTCATACCATCGTCCAACGAGTTGTGGAATCCATTCGTTGCCATTCTTGGGAGAAATTCTCTGCTCCTTCCTACGGGTGGAAGTAACGACACGTTGTTCCTTATAATGGGCCTTACCTTGACCTGAATAATCCATCTCTGCTACCCTAGACCCCAACCAACGAATCCTTACCACGATCCGTGGTTCCTTACAATGGGTCATACTACAGGTAGTACCTTCCACCTCGACAGTCCAGAACCAAATGATGACTATGACCCATGACTCGTACCAACATTCCATGAGGCATTATTGGACTCGTTGTTACAAACTTATCCACAGCGACTGCTGACCAAGAGTGATCCTACGGTTCGTTGGTCCTTCATACGACTCGCTACGAGTCGTCCCTGAGGAAATTTTCCAACTTTTCTGCAGAACACCCCTTCAATTTCTGAGTCTAGTCTTAGGCACTTCCAGGGTAGTACAATATCTCCCCCTTGGGAACATTTGTCCTCGAATGTGGGATAAACATACTAATAACTGGGGGCAGATCCGCCATCCCAAATACTGAATATCTGAAGTTGAGAACTAAAGGAGCAACTGACTCCGAACTGAAATACATGACTAAACTGAATTCATAAATCATAAATACATGCACTGACATGACTGAAACTAGAAGACATGAACTTGATAGGAGACTTAACAGAGTACTAAGGAGGAAACGGATACTTCAAGTTGGGACTGGCCGGAAGGGAAAAGACACGGGTATTTTCATTATATCTTCTTTGGCCTCCCATGCAACTCCCTTAACATGTTGATTCCTCCACAAGACCTTTACTGAAGCTACCTCTTTTCTCCTCAACTTTCGAATCTGACGATCAAGTATTTCAACCGGAATCTCCTCATAACTAAGGCTATCCTTTACATCTACGCTCTCTACCGGAACAACCAAAGTCGCGTCACCCATGCACTTCTTCAAGAGCGATACATTGAAAACTAGAAGTACTAAAGCCAATTCTAAGGGAAATTCTAACTCACAGTCCACCTTGCCAACACGTCTCACAATTCTATACGGGCGAACATATCGGGGACTAAGCTTCCCCTTCTTTCCGAATCTCATCACTCTTTTCATGGGAGCCACTTTCAGAAACACCCAATCATTAACTTCAAATTCAAGTTCTCTCCTCCTCACATCCGCATAGGACTTTTGACAACTTTGAGCTGCTTCAAACCAACCAATAGGCAATCTACATCTCTGCCCATAAAGAGCCTCGAACGGAGCCATCTGAATGCTGGAATGATAGATGTTGTTATATGCAAACTCGATGAGAGGTAAATGATCATTCCAACTACCCTTAAAGTCAATCACACATGCTCTCAGCATATTATCAAGAGTCTGAATGGTCCACTCTGCCTGACCATTTGTCTGTGGGTGAAAAGATGTGCTAAGCTTGACTTGAGTACCGAGTCCCTTCTGAAATGACCTCCAAGTGAGGTAAACTAAGTACCTCTATTTGATATGATGGAAAAGGGCACTCCATGAAACCGAACTAACTCCCGAGTATACAATCTGGCATAATCCTCTACCGAGTCGGTAGTTTTGATCGGTAGAAAATGAGCTGTTTTAGTCAACCTATCTACAACCACCCAAATAGAGTAATACTATCGACGAGTATGAGGCAACCCTATAATGAAGTCCATGTTGATTTCCTCCCACTTTCAAGTGGGGATGCTAATGTCTTGTAGCATACCTCAAGGTCTTTGATGCACAACTTTCACTTGTTGACAATTCGGACACTTAGCCACAATCTCCGCTATATCCCTCTTCATGCCACTCCACTAATAGACTTCTCATAGGTCATGGTAAATCTTGGTGGCACCTGGATGTATAGAGTATCAATAACCATGAGCCTCATGCAACATCCGATCTCTCATGTCATCAACACCTGGAACACACAAATGACCCTAATATCGAAGTACACCATCTCTCCCTTGGGAGAGGACCTCCACCTTCTAATTTTGAATCGCTTCCTTCAACTTTACCAAGATCGGATCCTCATCTTGTTTAGACTTGACTTTCGTCACCAAAGATGATTCTGAACTATTCTGCATGATGACACCACCATCTGTTGAATCAACAAGAAGAACTCCTAATCGTGCAAGCCGGTGCACATCCTTCACCAATTCTTTCCTTTACTCTTCCACATGAGACACACTCTCCATAGGAAATCTGCTAAGAGCGTCTACCACTATATTGGCCTTACCCAGATGATAAAGGACACTCATGTCATAATCTTTAAGAAGCTCTAGCCACCTTCTTTGTCATAGATTCAGGTCCTTCTAAGTAAACACATATTGTAGGCTCTTATGGTCCATGAACACATCTACATGCACCCCATACAAGTAGTGCCTCCAAATCTTCAATGCGAACACCACTACTGTCGATTCTAGGTCATGCGTTGAATAATTTTTCTCATGAGTCTTTAGCTGTCAAAGGCATACGCAATGAATTTGTCATGATGCATAAATAAACAACCAAGGCTGATCCTAAAGGCATCACTATATACCACAAATCCATCGGTACTCTCAGGTAGGGTCAATACTGGTGTTGAGGGAAGTCGAGTCTTCAACTCCTGAAAACTCTTCTCACTGGCATCCGACCACTGAAATTTTACTTTCTTCTGGGTAAACTTAGTCAACGGTGATGCAATGGATGAAAATCCTTCAACAAACCTCCTATAGTAGATAGCTAAATCGAAGAAGCTCCTGATATCTGAAGGACTGACTGGTCTAGGCCAATTCTTCACAGCTTCTATCTTTTGAGAGTCCACTTGCACACCCTTGTTTGGCACCACATGATCCAACCAAAACTCACACTTGCTGAATTTAGCAAACAGCTGGCGATCCTTAAGAGTCTGTAGCAGCACCCTCAAATAAGCGGCATGTTTCTCCTCGCTCCGAGAGTATATGAGAATGTCATCTATAAACACAATCACGAACATGTCCAAATATGACTTGAACACCCTATTCATTAAATCCATAAAAATTGCAGTTATTCAAAAAGACAAAACTACAAACTCATAGTAACCATACCGAGTCCTGAAGGCTGTCTTCAGGATGCCATTTTTCCTAACTCTGAGCTGGTGATATCCGGATATGAGGTCTATCTTTGAAAAACAGTTGACACCTAAAGTTGGTCAAGCAAATCATTAATTCTGGGGAGAGGATATTTGTTCTTGATTGTAACCTTATTCAACTACCAATAATCAATGTACAAACGAAGAGAACCATCCTCATTTCAGGCAAAGAAAACTGGTGCACCCCAGGGGATTCACAAGGCTTGATGAAACCCTTGTCCAAGAGGTCCTTCAACTCCTTTAGCTTAGCTGGAGCCATTCTGTAAGGAGGGATAGATATAGGTTGCGTATCGAGAAGAAGGGCAATACCAAAGTCGATCTCCCGCTCAAGAGGGATTCCCGGTAGATCATCTAAATACACCTCGGGATCTCACACACTATAGGAACTGACTAGATAGTTGGGGTCTCGAACATAGTATCCTTAACCCCAACTAGATGATACATGAATCCCTTAGAGATCATCTTTCCGGCCTTAAGGTAGGAAACCAAGCGACCTACAGGCACTATTAAACTGCCCTTCCACTCTAGGACTGGCTCCCCCAGAAATCGAAACTCTACTGTATGGGTTCTACAATTCACTAAGGCATAACATGCATGTAGCCAATCCATGCCAAAGATAACATCAAAATCTTTCATGGCTAACTCTACTAAATCTGTTGAGGTGACTTTCTAAAGGACCGTGACAGGGCAATTTCTATATACCCGTCGATCTATAACTGAATCACCAACTGGAGTAGAGATTGAGAAGGGTTCTGATAAGATTTCGAGACTAACTCCGAAACTAATTGCAACATAGGGTGTTACAAAAGATAAAGTATCCCCTGGATCTAATAGTGCATACACATCAAGATGGAATACTCATAACATACCGGTTACCACATCTGGGAAGGCTTCCTGCTCTTGACGAGACGAGAGGGCATAAAACCTATTTTGACGCTATCCACCACCTGCACTAGTGGATGCACCCTGCTGAGATGAGTATGCTAGTGGAGCTGCTGAACCAGTGGCTGGGTCTTAGCCTCTACCATGGCCCTGTCTGATTGCTGGACAATCTCTAAGCATATGTCTAGGCTTCCTACACCTGAAATATGCACCTGTACCCACTAAGCACTAACCAGTGTGCCTCCTACCACACCTGTCACAACCTAGAATGCTGGATTCCACAGACCTACTCCCCTGACATCGAGAGCCTGATGTTTATCTCCTCTGATTGCGCCTAGATATGGATGGAACACTCGCTGCTGACGGCGTTGGAGCTGATGATCTCTGGTGGTTCTATTGACGATACCCACCACCAAGCCTCTGCTGGGAGAACCTGAAACTATCGATCCTGACCCTCTTAGCCTCTCTCTCTCTCTCTCTCACTCACCTACACCACCTCTATTTTCTAGGCGTACAGGACCAATCATGAGAAGTCAATATCCTAATGAAGCATAGCAGTCCTACAATCCTTGACCAAATAGTCTATTATCCCATACAGAAACCTGCTCACCCGAGCCCTCTGATCGGCCACTATATCCGACGTATATTTGGACTAGCGGGTAAACTCCAAGGCATACTCTTGAACAGTCATGTTGTTCTGCCTCAGGTTCACAAACTTTGCGACCTTTATCTCTCTCATCTCTCGGGGAAAGAATCGATCCAAGAACGCGGTGAGAAACTCATCCCAACCAATGGAGCCCGCTCCGACTACCATGCTATCCTTCCATTGTCTGAACCAGATATGAGCAACCCCTTTCAACTGATAAGAGGCTCGATCTGCACACTCCTCCCCCGTCACTCTCATAATTTGGGTGATCTTCTGGATCTCATCAATAAACTCGCGTGGGTCCTCGTCCACCCTCTACCTAAGAAACTCAAGGGGGTTCATCTTGAGGAAGTCCCTAACTCTAGCCGTTGTTGTGTTCCTGTTCTGGGGAGCATGAGCCGCCTACTGGTTGACCTGAGTGGTCAACATTTGTGCCAACATCTAGATGACTACCGTAAACTCAGCATGAATAACCTGCTCGGGCACATGATCCTCGATGGATGAGGAGACTCACCACTAAAACTGGATATGCTAAACTCTGAGAACTGGCTACCAGCTGGACTAAGCCTAAACGTCTGAGCTTGTATCATGAAATGATACAACATAGAGTATATGGTCAGTAATTGAAATATACTGAGTATGTAAGGTAAGTAAAACAGCTGAGTAAGTAAAACTGAAAACATATATATCATAAATCATTACATCATAAGATTCTGAGAGTAAGGCTTACATGCTATTAACTGAAAACATAATTAAACATAACTGAGTCTCATAGCTGAATCGAGTGACCCAAAGCTGAAACTGATAATCATAAGTAAAATTGAACATTTGTGTCAAACCTACTGAAAACATAATATCATAACTGATGAACATGCATAACTAAAATTATGAGGAATAATGGGAGACTCTTCATGTAACCGACATTACCATGATAGAGTTTACATAGTCCCGACTATTACATTCAAGTGGGCAGAGCTGTCCAAAGCCTCGCCAGGGCTAAGGGTGCTACCATGATATCGATATCAAGTTGAAGGCCCCTTGGGGGCAGGGGAAGTTCACAAGGGAGGTACCAATGAATCTGATCAAACCTATATTGGCACGGGGTTAGTTGAACCCCTAGCCTACTCGGTGCTAGACTCTACTCTAAAAAATATGCATATGCTCTCCATCATTTTTCAATAAAGCTAAACCATCGTCTTTCGACGAAGCTAATTATAACATTACGTACATAATCTAAAAACTTAAACATGAGGATCCTTGGCTCAAACCATAACACAAGATTAAAAATGGGAGTCTAGACTCCAAAAATCATGTGGTAAGTAATATCAAAATATTTAATCATGTCATGAGTCATACTTAAATAATATGGGCTTACCCAAAATTTATCCTGCTTGAAATAGACTTGATAGTCAAGATCATGGGCATATACATGGATAATTTATAATCACTCTTAAACATTAGAAGTTTAATCATACTTGAAAGCATAATTCGTAAATTCAACTTTTCATAAAACTAGCATAATTGGGCATCATACTCTTAAAATTTAAAATCATGAATTTTAATCAAAATAGATTTAAAACTTTTCTAATCTCAAAACATCATTAAAAACATAAAGGGAATTGACCCATAAGCAAATCAAGGAGAATTTCATAAATTTTTGGATTGAACCCCATAAGATCATATAATTGACTCTAATACTTGAATTCATGAATATGGAGGAAAATTTGGGTATGAGAGTGAAGAGAGACTCTCATTCATAATCCTACATACCTGGTTAATCTAGTTTTACACTCTTCCTTGAAAGCCCAAAGGAATTGGAGAAGAATTTGAAGAGTTCTAGGTTTGATCTCTAATACTTGAATTCATGAATATGGAGGAAAATTGGTGTGAGAGTGAAGAGAGACTCTCATTCATAATCCTAAATACCTGGTTAATCTAGTTTTACACTCTTCCTTAAAAGCCCAAAGGAATTGGAGAAGAATTTGAAGAGTTCTAGGTTTGATCTCCTTAGGAATTTTCTAGTCTTCCGTGCATGGGGAGGGAATAGGTTAGAAT
The DNA here is from genome assembly GCA_035772735.1 of Datura wrightii. NCBI lineage: Eukaryota > Viridiplantae > Streptophyta > Magnoliopsida > Solanales > Solanaceae > Datura > Datura wrightii. Next base: position 112,676,114 of record JASDFA010000019.1, read on the forward strand.
AGATTAAACCCTTTTAATACCCTCCTAATTGAGCTTAAAATGACATAGTTTAGGGGTTAAGAGCTTAGAAATTATGAAATTTCCCTTACTAATTTCGCAGGAAATTACACACTGTCCGGAGTAATGACTCATCCAGCGGGTCGTACCTCAATCCTACGGATCATGATTTCCTTCCGTTGTAGCCACTGCTCATCTCAGAGTTCTAAAGTTTCCATGAGTCACACCATGACTCATACCATCGTCCAACGAGTCATGGAATCCATCCGTTGCCACCCTTGGGAGAAATTCTCTGTTCCTTCCTACGGGTGGAAGTAATGACACGTTGTTCCTTATAACGAGCCTTACCTTGACCTGAACCATCCATCTCTGCTACTCTAGAACCCAACCAACGAGTCCTTACCACGATCCGTGGTTCCTCACAATGGGTCGTACTACAGTTCGTACCTTCCATCCTGACAGTCCAGACCAAACGACGAGTATGACCTACGACTCGTACCAACATTCCATGAGCCATTACTGGACTCATTGTTACCAACTTATCCACATCAACTGTTGACCACGAGTGATCCTACGGTCCATTGGTCCTTCATACAACTCGTACCATGAGTCATCCTGAGGAAATTTTCCAATTTTTCTACTGAACACCCCTTCAAGAGTCTAGTCTTAGACACTTCTGAAATATTACGATATTTTATTTTAAACTTTGTTGTATCTTCACATATGAGTTATTCGTGTTGATTATTTGTTCGAATGAGTGTTTTCTGTGTTAGTTATTTTGTTAGCACATGCGAAATATGGATGTGGGATCGTCCCCCTAGGGGTCACATTTCTGGGCACTCCAGGCAGTATGCGCGTAATCGTGTTGGGAGCATTGGTATGAGACATTTCAGAGAGTCATTATCTTATGCATTTGATTCATTGACTCTTATTTCTACATATTATTTCATATGTTGTATATGTGCATAACTTATTATGTTGTTCAGGCTAAATTACTTTACACTTTATTTCTTATCATTTGTTGAGATTGTATTATCTACATAAGTTTTGGTAAGTATTTTGAAAGCAACCTCGACACTACTTTATTGGGGTCGTCATTACTTACTAGGTATGTGTTATTTATGGTTGCTACATTTTTTGTACAGATATACCGATCCTTATGTTAGTGGTGTATGTGATCAAGTGTAGAACTTGGTCAGAGGACATTCGGGTGAGTTGTATGATAGTTCGCAGCACCGTGAACTCCTTTCTATCTTTATTTTACTATTGTTTTATCTTATTCAATTAGTGTATTTTGATTTCAGAACTTATGTGTTATTACACAGTTAGATGCTCTTGATTCATATCACCAGTTCATGAGGATTTATGTATTTTCCATCAAGTGTGTTTAAAGGTGTGGACGTGAGGTGGGGAGTTTTACACAGCAAGCGTCGAGGCGTAAGCCTCGAGTTACGGGGCATAAATCATATAGATCTATGGAGCATATATCTCATATACCTTCAACTTTATAATTTTATTATTAAAAAAAAAAAAGCAAAACTAATATATTCAATAATTGTGCAAATAAATTCAAATAAATCATCAATAATATAGAAAAAAATATTATAAGTATTATTTAAAAAAAGTAACAATATAAAAAATGATACTAGATGAGATAATCTTTAAAAATAAAACATCATCGATCCTACATCTACTAGTCCTTTCAGCTCTCAACTAATATTTTCACTGATTATTGTTTATATATTTCAAAGAAGGAGAAGGATAAAAAAGTATAAAAGCAATGAGAAAATATAGATTGCCTCAAGGACATAGTGCTATGAAATCTCTATCCTATCAATTTCAGGCATGATTATCTAAAAAAATATTTATGATAATGTCACTTTCAATGAGAGTTGCTTTCTTTATTTATATATTTGTAAAAAATCACTTATACGAAAACATGATATCAAGTATAAATATCATTGCGCTAACTAAAAATTTAATTTAGAGGAAAAAACTTTTAAAACAATAAAAATCAAATTTAATGACCGAGGGTTACGCTCGAAACTTACGTTTTTACACCTAAGACTTATGCTTTTATGCCTCAAATTCTAGGGCATACAATCAATGGATCTACGCTTTTCATTTACGCTCTGAAGCACTTTTGGTACGCCCTGACTCTGGGAATCGCCCCGAAAACGCCTTTGAAGACACTGTTTTTCTCATGCTTTTGACATTGTGAATTCTATTTTATAACTTATGGTTATTTTGAATGTTCAATCTCAGTCTTGATCATGGAATTGATGTTATGTTGAATTGGTTCGCAATCGGGTTTGGATGTAGGTGTTGTCGCAGCTTAAGTAAATTGAGTCATGACATCAATAAAAATTACTTATCTCTACGTGGTCTGTTTAAAGTTGAAACTATATCATTCTCATAATCAAGATAAATTATATTTAATCTAGTGCTACAATCAGTTTGTTGACTTGTTTAATTTTTATCTTAGATTATGAACATAAACTTTATAACTTCTGTATAAAAAGTGATGATTTAATCTTTCATATATAAGCTAAAACTGTATGCATTACTCATCTGCTATATAATAAAAGGGTACATATGATTACATTATCTATACAAAATAAATTTTTATCAAATTCATAAATGAATAAATAATTTTTACATAATAAAATACTATAACTAAATGCATGATTTATAGCATATTCTAACATCTCCCTCTTAGTGTTTTTGATTTGAAGCATGGATGTGTGTGTGTGTGTAAAAACACACTAAAATTTCAATAAATACTATTCCTTTTATCGAAATTTATGTGATGTATTTTTTTTTTATTATGTTCCAAAATATAATGATATCGTTTTACATTAATTTTAACTTTAAATTTTTCAATTTACCTTTGACATATATAATTTATATCCAAACAAATATCTATAATTTGTTTTAGGCTACAAATTTTAAAAATCTTTCTCTATTTTTTAAACTTTGTATTCAGTTAAAGTGAATTACATAAAATGGGATGAAAGGAGTAGATATGAATCCATTGGGGTGTGAATGTTTCTCCATCTTGTGTAAACGCAAAATACTTTATATGTCGGGCTGCCTCCTTCTCCTCCTCCTTCTTTTTCTTTTTTTTTTTAAAAAAAAAGAAAAATGAACCACAGCTTTAAAGTACAAGAAGTTCATTACTTAAAACCTTAATAGTCAAATTCACCATACTTCAAACACCATCCTAAAGTGCTGACAAATATATACATGACTTTCATCGCCGTTGAGGATTAATGATGAACTATATAAGATTGAACAGTTGGATCTAAATAATTAGAGGAAGTTTTCTTTCTATTCGTTATGCTTTTCGCTAAGTGGGTGCATTCAACACCTAATTAATAAGTTCAAAGGAACCATTTCTATCGAAAGCTAACCATATTTGAAAAACTAAATAACAGAAGTTGAATTAATGTTCAATCACATGAACAAGGCCAGCAGCGAATCGAAAAGTTAAAGGCATTGGAAAAATTATTCTTGCAGCACTAAGCTATATGAAATAGGGAATATAATAGACAATCATCACATCATGTGGAGAGAAAAATTAATGGATCCTCTCATCACCAATTCCATCAAAGGACTTGCAGTACTTGTACGGAAAGAATTGTTGCAGTTAGCACATGCGACTGTATCATTATAGCTTCTTCGAAGGGACATTGATTTGACACAATTTACATAAAACTTTGTGTATCGTGTCTCTCACTAGCATTTCTTTTTTCTTTCATGGATCGTTCGACAAGGTACAGAACTAAGAGCCCTTTGAATTAGCTTAATAAATTTTGGCGATCAATACTTTTGCTATTTTGTAAAACGCTTAAACAAGTTAAGAATTTACTTAAAAAGCTAATTAATGAATTTATAAGCTTAGTCAAAATTCTCCTTAAATCAATTCTTTTATCTATCAATTAAAAGTGTGAAGGTCTTCAGAAATATTGATTGAACTTTTTGTCTTTCGTTAAAAGATATCGCAATAGATAAATTTATCATTTACTATTTTAACATAATTATTATTTAAAATTATTTTCGCCACCTTATTTTATCATTTAAAATTTTCTATTTGTGTCATAACTCTATTTATGGTGTAAACTTTACAAAAAAAAAAAAAAAATTCACCAGAGTTTTTTTTTCCATTTTTGATAATCGTAACTTTTTTTTACTTTATTTTATTATATTAAATTTTTCTACTTGTGGCATAATTTTATTTATGGAGTAATTCTTTAAAAAAAAAATTAAAAAAAAAATTTAAAAAAGAAATTTCAACCGAAAATTTTTTTCCTTCTATTTGGGAAACTTTCTTTTACCCCTTTGTTATGGAAAAGGTTTTTTTTTTTTTCTTTTTCATAGTAACGAAAAAGTCCCCTTTTTTTTCTTTTTGATAATTTCTTTTTCCTTTTTGATAGTAATGTCCTGATATTTTTATAATTTTAAATTATTTTTTTTTATAAATTCTTTTAATTTTATAAAAAAAAATTATAATTGCATAATTTAATTTATTAACACTTTTGATTTAAAATATTCTTTGTAAATATACTTGACATCTTTGTGAGTTCTAAAATCTTCATGGGAGGAAAAGTAAGTTGAACTTTGTCTTTAATACTTTTTTTCATGAATAATCAAATATGTATCAAACTTTCGAGTTTTCACAATAATAAAAAAATGATTTATACTGTCTTTTTCTTTTTCTTTTGTTTCAGAGAATATGAGTTTATGATACTTTTAAATTTTATACGTTTAATTGTAAAATTCGGGCGTGATTGAAAAATTATATTTTATGGTTGAATCATCAGAGATAGAGGATGAATTGCTATAAAAATTAATTACAAAAAAACTTATTATAGAATTCTATGATGTTAGGTGTACAATATACCAAGTTACTTATATTAAATGTTGTGTTTATGATAAATTTTATATCTTTTAATTACATAAACGTTTTTATTTTTGTAAAGAAAATTTTGCAATATCTTTTACGTCTATAATAGAATGTGAATAAATCCCACTTTTGAAAAAGCAATAGCTATCTGAAAATAGTAAATATGTTCTACTATTCAAATTAAGAAATTACAATAAAATATAGTTACTATGATTTAATAATTAAATAATATGTAGATATGATAGCAAGAAGATACCAGCGGCATAGTCACGTATAATAAAGGGCGACCAATCAAATACCCTTCATTAAAAAATTATGTGAAGTATATGGATCAAAAATTATTTTTCACACATATATATTAAATTTTGAATACCCTTACTAAAATATCTAATTTCGCCACTGGAAGACACAAAACAAAGATATAACTCTAATGTAAAGTTTAGCTATAAGAAACGCTAGAGAAGGGAAAATTGGAGATATCATACATGGTACATTTGATGATAAAAAGATATACATTTTTCAACTACTTCAAAAAAAAATTATATCTTTTAAAAATGTATCAATCCTAATCTATTCTTTATCTTTATTTATAGGATCAATATTGTAAATGTAATGCAATAATCAAAGATATATTAAATAAATAACACACATGATATTCATCTTGCAAAAACTGCAATAAAAGAGTAGAATTTATAAATAATATTGCAATATGTTATCGTTGTCATACGAAAAAAAACTGATTATGAGGAAAGGTAATACATATGAAAAGTTATTTAAAAAATTCACTAATTTCAGGTGTCATAAAATTATTTAGTTGCAAAAGTGTCAAGATCCTTAAAAATGTTAATTGAACTTTTTGTTCTTTGATTAAAAAATTTATAATAGACAAAATTGTCATTTACTATGTTCTTCCTTCAATACTTGACATACAATTATTATCTTAATATTTAGAACTTTAAGATTAATTAAAGTTATAACTGTTAATCTTTAATTATCTGTAAAAGGTAACAACTCCTACTATTTAGTGTCTTAAAATTGCTTCAAATTTTGCTTCTTAAATTTTTCCTAATTTGAACTGTATTAGAGTTCCTAACATTTAATACTTTATAATCAAGTACAATTCTATTAAATTTTATTATGCATTAATACATTGAATTCCTCCTCATCCTCCTCCTTCTTCTTCTTCTTCCTCATCCTTCTCCTCCTTCTTCTTCTCCTCCTCCACCTCCTTATTTTTTAAAATAATTATATAATTAAAAAAATACAACATACTTTAAGTTATTTCGTTTAATCAAGTGCTCTTATTACTCTCTCTTTAGCTAAATCTATAATATATCTTCTGTTTTAATTTATGTGAAGATATTTGACTAAATGCACATATTAAGTGAGAGAGAGGGGGGAGGGGAGGGGGGGGGGGATTAAGCTAAAATCATCTCATAAAGGAAAAAATAAAAAGTTTAAAATTAAATTATTACTAAATATTTAAAGTACAAATCCTTGTAGCAAAATATCATTCACCGTTTTACCCTTTTAAAAATAGTATTCACACTTGACAAAATAGTTATTTAATTATTTTTTTTAATATTTAAGATTTTAAATTAACTAAATTTTATGTATTACATCCTTCCTTATTTAAAATATATTTAAAAAAATTAGTATTTAGAATTTTAAAAGTGATTAAGATTTTATCTTGTAAGAAATAATTACACATTGAATAAAATTATACTTATATGTAAGTCGATCTTATGTTTAGAATTTTTGAAAATACAATTTGGGAAAGGGGCATTCCGGTGCACAAATAGCATACCACGTTAACAAGGTCGGGAGAAGTATCACACCTTACGGAGTATGATATAAACAGTCTACCCTAATAAATGTATTAGTGACTGGTTCCACTAATATTGAGGAGTCTTTCTTAGTTTGGACAATCAATTACAGATAAATAAATGAGTTTGTGCTATGATATCAATTTATTTGTGTCAAAATTAAACAAACCAGTAATAACTCACAATATGTTTTCGTAAGTGTTAATTGCTTAAACAAATAACTTATATTATATGTCTATTTCTGCTATACAATTTTGTATTACAATGTGTCTTTAGGATGCTAATATTTATATTAAATATTAATCTGTCAATAGTGTAGTAATAGAATTTTATAATAATCAACATGAAATATACATATAATCCATTTATTTAATAACTCATGTAAAAGCAAATAATTCTTTTCATCTTTCAATCAAACGTTATTTTTACGATGTTTTTATTCGCTAAAACAAATACTGTAACAAACTGAAGAAAAAACTACTAGATTGGATCAGAATCTTAGACATAATCATTTAAATTTGAAGTTCATAATTTTCTTTCTAAATTTTTATATTATTACAAAATCACATTTTTTTGAATATTAATTAATGTTATTTTTAAAATTTTGTTCTTACTAATATGAGGTACATGTGCGAGACACGTACGTCAAAACTAGTTAAATGAATAGTGTAGAGAACTAACTGTATTTGTTTGACATATGCATTTACGACCTATTTATTTCCACTCAATGAAGGTCTTAATTATCTTAGCTATTTAAATTTCAATTATTGAGCCTATTTGTTTTTTAGATCTGAATTTTGAATATTCAAATCTTAAATTATTAAGTATTCTTTTAAATTTTTTTTTTTTACAATCGCTTAATAAATTTAAATGAATCTGAATCATTAAAATTTGTAATAAAATATTAATATCATTAAGATGTCTATTCAAAGGTTTCTACAAAAAATAGCATACATTTAATCATTACTCAAACATTTTCACCGTTAACTGGCACCACCCATCATTATCAACTATATATCACCACCTACAACTACCATCATCAATCACGCCCATCACCATCATCAATCACGTAAGTCGGTTATCACCATCATTAGCCACCATTTACGATCATCACCACCAATCATCATTAATTACAACCATCAATCACTAATGACAATCACCACAACCAGTCACTACTATATATCGCTAATCACCGCCATCATTCACTACCATCATTTGCTATCACTATCGTCCTCCATAATTATTAGTTGCCACTACATACTACTACTACGATCAACAATCATTGTTAATCATTATTGTTAGTCACCTTCACCACTAGCTATAACCTATAACTACCACCATTACCCACCGCAATCCCTAATCGACTCCCATAATCATCATCACTAGTCATCATCACTTCCAACAATCATATTAATTTTAAAAAATATTTTATTAATATAATATTAAAATAATTTAATATTTTATTTAAATTTAATATTTATTAATTTTTAAATAAGGTAAATTCTACATGTTTATACGTTCAAAAAATAAATTGTGTTAATTATTTAGTATTCAGATCTCAATATAGTATTATAATATTCAAATATACATATTTAAATTCAGACATCTAAATCTTAATGCACATCTTAATATCCAGATGTATATTTAGATTTAGACGTTTTAATTTTTAATGAGAGTAATGAAGTCTTAGTGTATGATCAAGATTCTCATATATCTTGAAAACATATTTTCCCCAATATGAAATATTTTAAGAAATTACTTTACCCATTTAAGAAAATTCGCTCAGGAATTAATTTCATTTACTTAATATTGCTTTTTCTTCTTTAAAGTTGAGGTACCTAATTATTCCATTCATAAATGAGGAGTAAAAATGAAAAATGGTACATAATAGGGGGGAATCTAAGAAAAAATTGACAAAAGGGAAAGAAAGTTGTACTATTTGGTAGGTCCAAATCAAGCATCATTCATTTTCTTTCCCCCTTCACTAATCCCTTTTTACGTTGTTTGGATAGCAGCCCTTATACTCCCACTCCCCAAAAGACCTTTTGTGGACCTAATTAAATGTGATAAAAAGACATCCTTTGTTCCTTGTGCAAAAGTTGACAACAATTAAGCAGTCAAATCAAACTTTTGAGAAAGTGGATTTAAAATTCTAATCCCTACCTTTGCATTACTAATCGAAAAGGAAGAAAAGAAAAAAAAAAAGCCTTAATGACTTCTTTTTAGACCTTTCATGGTAACGTTGGATTCTTTCCCAATCCTAAAAAGTACTCGTTTTGTCCCATTAAATGTCTTATCTTGACTAGCCCCATAAACATTGATTTTGAGATTTAATTTATGCTTAGGGTCTGTTTGGTACAAAGCAAAATATATTTCAGAAAATATTTTTAAATTTTTTTTATGTTTGATTGGTTTTAGTATTTTTCAAATAGACTTATTTTTCTTCAATTTGATTAAAATATCTTCTCTACATAAAATTAAAAAAATATTTTTCAAAACTCTTGTTTAACCTCAACACCACCAGCTAATCCACCCAGACACAATAAGTTCGACCCCTGAACCCCTGACTCTTGACCTACCACCCTATCACGTGACCCACGTACCCCTACCCCCACCTTTTGCTTGGGTTCACACCCTATTCTCCTAACCCACCACTAACTTCTCCCCTCTACCACCTCAATCTCTCCTTTCACCTCATCCTTGCCCACCATCACCCTTCTGATAATTAAGGCCAATCCTTCTGATACTCTCCATCGAGGCTTGAGTCTTCAATCTCGAATCGACTCCTGATCCTGATCTCGATCCCAATTTGAAACTCTGACTCAACCTCGATCTAATCCTAATTCGAGACTTAATTCTAACCCGAACTCAACCTCATCTTGACCTAAGATTCGTACTCAATCCTGACCAGGGACCCCATTCTAGACTTCGATCTCGACTCAAGGTCCAACCCCAATTGGGGATCCAACTCTTGATCACCTTTACTCTACACGGAACCGAACTCTCAACCCTGACTTGACTCATGACCCCGACCTCTAAACTAGGACCTGATTCTTAATCCAGACCCGAAACTCGAAACACAAACTCGGCCCAAACCCGATCTCGACTGGGACCCGACTACAACCCCGATTTGAGATCCGACCCCGACCTCAACTCCGATCTAACTCTTAACTCAGCCCTAATTTGAGATCCAACTCCAACCTAGATCGGGGACCCAAAACATAGACCTGACCCAACTCCATTACTGATTGCAACTCGACACTCGATCTTGATAGGAGATTCGACTCTCGACCTTGACCCTGATGCGAGACTTGACCCCGACCCTGACCTGGAACCCGACTTTTGACCCTGAACTCAATCCTCGACCCCACTCCTAGCCTCAACCTCAAACCCCAACTTTGGACCCAACCCGACCCTAATCTAATTCTCAACCCCAACCACAACTTGGGATCTGACTCTTGGTCTCAACCCCTACCCCCGACTCGAAATCCAACTTTAGGGTAGTGTCAGTTCCTGGGTTGGATTTTGGGTCCATATTAAAGGGTGGGGATCCGGTGTTATAGTATTTATCTAAATTACATTTAAATATTTTTGAAATAATATTTTTTCTTTACTGACCAAATATCGAAAAAATAAATAAATAAATTATTTATTTTTTGACACATTTTTTTCATACCAAACACACCCTTAATGTTGTATAAATTTTTCTATTAGCACCATCATATCAAGCTGATCTGCGAGCATAAGTAACTATGTGTGGGAGGAAATCAATTCCTATGATCGATTAAAATTTAACAGAAGAAAATTATTTCATATATGAGAATATATTCCTTACGTTTTATTTATTGATATTTTATATAACTTTTATCAATCTCATGTGAAAAGTGTCACGTGACTACATATGTAATCATTTGTTATAATACCGTTTATTCTTGTTTATAGGTGAAATTTATTTATGTTTCTCAATTTTACATTAAAAATTAAATTCTCGCTTTTATGATGGATATTTAATATTCTCCCCCTTCTATCCTACACAATATCTATTTTGCCTTTTTTATTTTCAGTTCACCCGTATGTAACATACTTTTCTATTATATATATATTTTTTTATCTAAGTTTTAATTTAAACTATGTTATGCCTTATTATAAATTGTAATTTATGTTTATTAAAAATTTATATAAAATAGTATGTTTATGAATTTATTACAAATATTTCGTTATTAATATTTTAATATAATGCACATTAACTATATATTTATGTCACACTTTTTATGTTGGACCCAAAATTTCATATAAGGGGATTTAGGTATATATTAAATTTTCATACTTAAAGATTGCAATGTGTAATCTAATATACCTTTTAAACCTTTTTTACCACTATACTAGCATCTTTCCTTATGCCAACTAAATTTAAAAATTTATATAAAATTAAAATATTCATTTTACTCTATTTCTAATTCAATTTTATTTCTTGTGAGAGGATACAATTGGAATCCCTTTGAGTTCTACCCTGCATTTCTCTCTTATTTTCTACCGTGAGATATAAATTTTTGAAGTTTAAATTTTTAATAATAAAATATATATTAAAATTTTATAATTTAAAAATTATTTAAATTATAAATAAATAATTTAAGAATTTATTTATAAAATAAACCTCTATTTTTAATAATTATATTTTGTATTACATGTATTGAGTATATATTTATGAAGATATCTGATCTCCTTCTGTTATTCTTAATTATATAAATAGATTTTTGAGTTGATTAATATTAATAAATTACTAATTCGAGCAAATTGTTTTATTCTATTTTATCATTATTCAATATCATTCACTTATATATGTAATTTTTTTTATTTTGAAAATAATTTTTGTTTATTATATAAGTAAGTCCATGACATAGACTTTTGAAACAGGAAATACATCATGATATTAAAAGATTCAAAAGAAAAGATAGATAAATGCTGATAATATAGAGGGTTAAAAAGACATAAAAAATTTAATTAAGACGTGCGGAGAAAATATTTATATTTCAAAGTTGGATGAGAATTTGAGTTTTAAAAAATTGAAAAATATAAATAATTTTCACCCCATATTTATACCATTACCAAGTTTAATTTGATAATTTATAAAATAAGATTTATAACATATTAAATAGTATTGAGAATATAATTTTTTTATATTGTTAGTATATATAAATTGAATTATTTATTTCCTGACTTATTGCTTTGTCTGATTATTTGGTTGATAGTGGTAAGTATCTGCTCTTCGTAGCTAGCTGGCAAAAGTTGTTTGTGCATGATTTTGTCCCTTTATGCATACGACAATTCAATTCTCGCCCACATACAACCAGATACAATATTACACTTAAAAAGTTGATTCTATTTTCCCAGTACTCCTCTATTATTACTCCCCCGTCTCATTTTAATTTTAACTATCATTTTAGTGTTTTTCACATCTATTAAGCTTATGTTTGAAAATATAATTTAAAATTATGATTTTAAATTGTTACTTGGATATATAATTTGAAATTATGATTTATATTTCAAATTCTTTGAAAAACATGATTTTAATTTTTTAAAAATATAAAACTTGACCCAAAAATTTACATTTTGTAAAAAAAAAAAAGAAAAAGTTTCATCATTTTAAATTTTGTAAAAAGAAAACTCATGCTTGATGTGAAGAGATTATTCATACCTTGTGAAATGATTATATTAAAGAATAACTAGTTAATACTATTATTGATTAAATGGATCTTTGTAAAATCATGTGTACTTGAAAAATTTGCAATAACAAATATTTATTTATAAAAGGAACATGAAAATATGTGGTTTTTCGATGTGTTACCTTAGGATATTTTGATATCTTGTTTTATGAACTATTATTTGTTTATTTGATAATATTATATAAGAATTTTGACAAATTTTAATAGTTTCTATAACCTGCGAGATTTCATATTTATGAAAAAAAAACATACAACTTAACAAACCCAATTACTGACTTTAATAATATTGAATTCCTAAAGAGACTATTATTTTGAGCTAACTAACTGTTAATTTAGGACAGAAGGATTAGCAGAAAGTGATGTCATAACTTATTAGGCATAACGTAAAATAACGACCTATGTACATTACAGTCGATACGTAGGAACGATATAGTAGATGAATGTTAGAAATGAAGACAAAATTTAGAGTCAATAGCTTTTACCAGTCCAATATTATACATGGTTCAATCCGTATTCATTCTGGAATTACTGGATCCCTGCACAATAAGGATAGCTTCTATGAGGACATGCACACGAGGGCCGTTTGTTAATTTCTTGTGATTTTGTTTCCTGTGAAATATAATTAATTATGTTGGGACATGCAAATATTTAAGGATAGCTTCTGTGAAGACAGCCACACGAGGCCATTTCATTTACATATCTTAGGCTTGGTTGCTCTGTTTCTTATCCTTTTGTACTATTCTAACTTTTCACTTTTCCAGTCAAAGGAAGCAACTATATAAAGACCAAACTATCTCTTTCCCAGTCTCGATCTTTGAAACAATAATGCCATACATGTGCAATAAGTTTTACAAACTTTTGTTTTATTATTTTATTTTATTTGGTGTTATTGCTTGTTTCATTGATAATATTTTTTCGGATTGGCAGTTGTGTCGTTGATCGTCAGATGGGTGAAGGGCTAGCTGATAATATCGACTTATAATTAAGTCATTAACTTGAATAAATTTTCAAGCAATACAATTTAAACCCTCAATTTCGAAAAAAGATTGAAGAACAATTAACAATTTCCAATAGAATTAATTTATCCTTCACAAACCCATCAAAAGTACGTGCATCATTAGTCTTCTTTGTGGGTACAGACAAACATAATGGTTGATTGTTCATCCTTTGAATGGAAGAGGCCCCTGTAATTTTGTCTATTTATATATGATAGTGTGGTCTGTATAAAAAATAATGGCAGATTCTAAAATAGTTGTCCTCTTCAACATTGATTCAACATTGTTTCACTATGTGGCAGTTCTCAATTATCTGTAAATTTGTACTTTATTGTTTGACGGAAGCTAGTTATTTGTTCTCTTGTTCAACATTATTTCAAGACTGGTACTTTCTTGGAGATGCTGAGACTTTTGGTATTTCCGGCTTGATTTTCCCCTTTTTTTTCTCGGGTGCGTGGTCCATGGATTTTTTTGTCAAGCTACAAGATTTTGGACTTGAAAATGAACATGATTAGATTTCAGGTCAACAAGAATCACACATTTTAAAAGATGATTGTGCTTGAAAAATAAAATACAATCTCAATAAATAACATCATCAACTCAATCTCAATTTTGAAAGAAAAATTACTTGTCATGATCCAAAAATCGAGAAGCCGCGAGGACACGTGCATCTAAGCTCACTGTATGAGAAGTAAGACAATAGATACAAATAGATAAAAGAAAACTAATGCTAAGGATCAACCAAGCAACTCATCACTAAGTCTCCGTGGGAACAACCTTGGACTCAACAGTTCATCTAGAACTCCGCTAGTACTCGAATCTACACCTACATCCAAAAGGGAGAGACAAGAATAATATGAGTGTAACAATATGTCCCGATAATTATCATAGATTGATTCATTATCAAAGCAAAGACAAGACTTATTTATTGAAATCACAAATGTTGGAAGTTCATAGGTAAATATATAATAATAATAAACATATCCAATCTCAAGGTTGAATAGTTCATCTCCATAAATAAGGATAATTATTTACAACCACAAAGACAGGTAAAACAATTTCGAAATCATCAAGTAATCGTGAATGTAAGATGATGAAATGCAATGCAATCTACACACACACGTACTCCACCGAGGAGTCCGTGAGGTGTTAACCGTAAGAGACTTTCGAGTCCTATATTTTCGCGCGGCGAGGCTCTTCTTTTCGCCCAATACTTAGCCAAATTTTGAGCATTTTCACCAACAAAATACATTACAAATTGCATTAGTTCCAAAATACTAAATTGAGTAATTATTAATAGTATTTAGCGTATTTCCTCTCAAAACGAGGTATAAACATGAGAAAGTCATAGCACAAAGACGTGTAAATAAGCCCAACATCACTACCCCATATTTTAACCTTTATTCGTCATCAAACAACTACTAAACACACAAAACATGCTACCTACCTAGCTATGCCAATCAAATAGTTACCAAGTGCTTTTAACAATACATTACAAAGATAATTCTCTCAAGACGACGTAGCCTCTGTCGCGCCCCATTTTCCTGTCAGAAACGAAACTCGACATGTGACAACTCTTAATGGTTGGAAAAGGTGAAGAGTCGCCACCTAACGATTTAAGGTACGTTAGGGCACCGTACTAACCTAAGGGTCTGTTATACTAGCCTAGGTCACCAGAGTCGGGTAGGGGTTCAAGTTACCTCGAAAGGAAGGTGTTAGGCACCTTTCGAGGTCCACAAATGTGGGTCCCTTTCGGATTCATTATTATGTGGGGGTTAACTAAGTGATAAGAAAGGATTAATTAATTGACTAAATGATTAGAAAAATAAGTTCATATAATATTAAAATGAGTAAAGAAGTTAAACAAAATTTATACACTTTTCAAATTAATGCGAAAACTAAATGATAAAATAAAGCTGAAATTTTATCGAACAAATTTATTTCAACAAAATAAATACTCAAGCAAAATTAAATTAATTCATGATTAATATGCAGTTTAAAAAAAAATAATGCAAACTTATCAAAATAAAAATACTACAAAATATTCAATACACAAGACAATTAAATCACAACATAAATAAATTAAATAGAAAATTAAGTCATTTATTAAATTAATGCGGAAACTATGTGTCAAAAATAATTAAACTATTTCCTAATTAGACTTATAAAATTTGTTTTAAAACAAATGAGTATCTCAACATAAATTAATACACTGATTTAATATAAAATTTAAATAACAAACAATTTCAACAAAACGTATTTACTAAACATAAAATACTTCTGTTCAAAGGAAGAAGTTATGTATTTTAAACTTATTTCTTAAAGGTGATACTAGGTGCTTAAGACAAATAGATTTATTTATTAAATACGCGATCAATAATGAAGACAAAGACATTATTGATTAAAGAATCTAAATTATTAAGACAAGCAAAGAGGAAAAATTTGAAAAAAACACTGTAAACAATATTTTATTTGCTAACTCACATCATATAAAACTAAATTACCCCAAATAAAAATAAAAGAAGGACTATAATTCATTAATACTTTTATGATAATTTAAAACACATTTCTTTTATCATATTTGATAAGCTTAAAAGAGTTGAAAGCCTAAAAGAATGTTTGTTGCTTTATAGGGATGACCATACGATATTATAAATCGTGACCTTCAACCTTAGCAATAAGTTAATTGGAGGTCCGTATCAAATAAAATAATATATTTTAAAAATTTAATAATGATTCGAATCTTTGAAATATAAGCAAATAAATATTTACACATAAATACACATAATCACTTTTGAAAACTTGGGTTGATGTTGCTTCTGGGGGACAAGGGTCGGCTTAATTTAAAAGTCCATAATTAGACCTTGTAATTCCTTTTTAATTTCCCATTAACTATATGTTAAGGGATGATATTCGTTAATAATTTAAAGATTATCCAATTTCGATTGTAACAGAGGAAACTAAGTAGTGAGTTTAAAACTGAAAAGAATTCTAGTAGAAAAATATAAGTTTCGAAAGTGAAAATAAAAGAAAACGAGCATATAATACCCAGCCCCCCTTTAGGCGTCCCTTTTATTATTATAACATTGTTTGTACATGGTTTTCTATCTTCTAAAGCCTAGGCAACTCTTCGACATGTCTTGAGTACATAAATTGAGGTCCTGCTCATAAAGACATACATCCAAATACAAATATATAGAAAATACACCGAATTAGAAGTAAGGCAGGCAGACATAAGAAACTAATTGAAACCATCAATTAGAATTAGAATTAGAATTAGAATACACCAAAAACACAGGGGCATGTTATTTGATAGATAAAACAAATAACTGAAAATTAAGTCATATCAAAATTATTCAAGTATAACCAAATCAGATTATAGCCAAAAAGTATAATTGCATATTACCAATCCAATATGAAATTAGTTACTTATCATATGAATAAAGCATGTCATGACAATTAAAACACAAGAATCAATATGTAGGTATAGTTTTAAAATAAACAAGACATGGAATAATATTCAAACAAAACATCCAGGAAAATACAATTCCAAACAGAATTACTATGTTATGTTTGACATGTATCAATAAAGTACTAACCCGTTAGAGAAGACAAACAATATCGCAAAATCTAGAGAATAGGATAGTGCTATAATGCTAAAAGAAAAGCCAAGATGTGTTTTTCCAGAACAGGTGAAATTTTTTAAGGGATAGCTGTATTCGAACACTTAAAAAAAAAAAGCAAAGTATATTATTCTATTTTTTTTTCTTTAAAACATGTCCAGTTCCCCCTCTTTTAAAAGAAAAGAAGATGCCCCTTTATCCCCGTAAGAGATATCCAAAAAATCAATTTAAAGGAATTCTTTTCCTTAATAAACAAAGCAAATTAAAATGAATTTTACCGTAATAATTAATTTTTTTTGAAAAAATAAATCAGTCAGCATAATTTGATATAAATATATACTCCCATCAAGGAAAGAGTAGGAAGGGAATATTCAATAAAACAATCAAAGTAATTCTTTCCTTAAACAATGGATGAAATAAATGAGGTACCCAAAAAGTCAAAATTACCTAAATAAACAAGTAATAAAACTATTTAAAATGGCACCGAGAAAAAGAGATAAATTGGCGTAAGACTGATCAAACCTAACATAAATAAACAGGTAATCACATTTAGAGATATCAATCAAGGGAATTAATAAAGAAAGACTATCAATTAAGGGGATTTTTACATAACAGAATATATCCTAAACTTAAAAGGATACTAAAGTAGTCACATGTTTAGGCCAATTACATAAATATAAGATCTCAAATTGCCATATTTAACAAAAGAGAATCATAATTAGACGAACAAACGTTATATCGCTACCATAATTACTAGTGATAATTATCACAAATTAGAACTAGAAAAGGAATAAAAGATCGGTCTAATGTACTGTAATTGAGCACTGAAATTCATCATGGATTTAAATCATAGAAGAGAAAGGAACACATTATTCAAAGTTACCATAACAGATCAAGTTTTACGAGCTGTTAAAGCGAGGTAATGAAAGTGATATCAACCAACGGAGCAGATTAAGTAGATGAGCATTATTACTAACAAAAACATCTTTGTACGCTACAATCATTTTTTTCTTTTTTAAAGATGCTGTCATGAATTGAACACAAAAGGAAAGAAGATAACCTACGAGGCTGTCAAGAATCAGATTCAAAATAGGACAGGGAGCAAATCATACAAGATTTTCAAATGCACCAAACACCAAAATCATATCATGTTTGTGATTAAAAATGGAAGTATGTAGATAGGTAAATTCAGGCCTTAAAGAATACAAACATGAACTTAATTCTTTAGAGGCCAACAAGACTAGTTTATCAACACATTAGGGTAAGCAGAAGCTTTTCATACATGATAATTTGCATAATTAATAGAAATAAATATTTAACTAAATCTATAATCAAACTAATACAAATCTTAGCTCCAACCGAACTCCCATGGCGATTAGTAATTTTCTTATGGAAGTAGATGACGCAGCAGAGCTGAGGTAGATGGTAGATCTGTCGTTTATGGAGAGATGGAGAGGAAAGGAGGGTGAGCAGATGGTTGGGGTAGACAGTGGCAGAGTGCGGCTGTCCAAGTTTCATCGGAGAAGATGAACGGAGAAGGAGAGGAGGCGGTTTGTCGCTTGCGGTGTTGTTGTTGCAGTGAGGGAGAAACGGAGGGAGGTAGCATCCACGGTTTCGCCGGTGGTGGGTATTAATGGAGTATGGTGGTGCAGCGCAGCTTTGGTGAGGGGGAAGAGAAGAGGGAGAGAAAGAAGAGGGAGAGATTTCCGGCAACTACGGAATTAATGGTGGTGCGGCGCCATTGAAGATCTATTTGGTTGTTGGTCTCGGGCGAGAGGAAAGAGAAAGAAGAGAATAGCAGAGGGAGGGTCGGCGGCGTTCCGGCGCGGTGACGATGGTCTGGCTAGTGGAGAGGAGAAGAAGGTAAGGGAAAGAAGAGAGGGACTGGTGGTGCTGTTCGCCGATCGTGGTGGCGGCAAGAAGAGGAAGACGAGGGGCCGTAGGGGTGTGTTTCGATGGAGAAGATGAAGAAGAGAAAAAGAGGAGAGGCGGCGACCGGATTAATGAAGGCTAGCAGCTAGTGTTAATGGAGGTTAGCGGTCGGTCAGTGAAGGGGAAGAAAGAGGTAAGGGCGGCGGCTGAGGTTGATAAAGGGAGGAAAATGAAAAGTGGGATTAGGTTTTGGGAGTTGGGTAGGTTAAAAGGTAAGAACTAGGTTTTAATTTTAGACCGTTGGATTAAATAAAATGGAGAGCTCAGATTACAACTCACAAAAATGGGTCGGATCTCGGGTGTCTTGGCGGGTCATAGGCAATTAACTTGGATTGGCTGATTTAATGGCTGCATTGATATTTACATTATGGCCAAAATTTGATCAAAGTGGCTAGAATTAAATAGAAAGTGGCCAAAATTGGTATGAATTGATAGAAAATGGCTAGAATTTAAATGAATTGGAGGAAAGTTGAATTAGTTGCTATTAAATTAATAAAAATACTATACTTGTAAAATAAATTAATAAATATAATAATTTAATTTATGAAAAATGATATAAATATTATTATGACGAAATTAAATATAAATAATTTATAAAACTAAGTAAATTATATATATATATATATATATATATATATTTAAAATAAACCTTGTTTAATTAAAAATATGTATGTATGTATATTATTCATATTATATATATGACGTAATTTATATATTATATTTTAAATTAATGTAAATAAAATATTTTAGAAATATAATGTAAATAATTATGCAAATAATTCAAATATATATGTTAATTAATGCTAGAATATTACAAATGAGAATTAAATAATTTCGTTTGAAAGGTAATTTTAAAATACACATATATATTGATACGCAGCTTAGACGGGGCATAGGGAGGTCAAAATTGGGTGTCAACAACTGTCCCTTCTTTGCTCGGAAATGAAGGATGAATTGTCGAGCAAAGAATGTTAACTTAGTAGCCAATTTTGTCCGATCGAAGGAAAAATTTTCGGTGGGACCAGATGAAAGAAAATGGAGTTATGAAGATATCGTGGCCAAGACTTCAGTTTCAAGTCACCTACATATCTCAGGTTTCACGAGAATCAGGCCACGTGAAGTTCTAGATTTAGGGACGAACGAAATCCCTAAAGGAAATCGATAATACAAGATTCGAGTAATAAGATCAAAGAGATAGATGACATTGTCAGCTTTGTGTCAAAATTTGGAAATACCGGAATGAGGGCTAATTTGAAAGGTGAAAGATTGAAATGAAACGAAAATGATAAATGTTTCTGAGTGCGGTGAAAAGTAGTAGAGCTTGAAAATAATTAGATAGATAAATAAATGAAGAATGAGAAGAGACCATTAAGAACAAATTTTGTGAAGATAAAAGCGTAGCTCGGAGAACTTTTAAGAGGGTAGTGCTTAACCCGAACAACGTCAAAATAGTAGGACCATGCTTAGCCCTTAAAATTTGGAGGGTGGCGCTTAACCCATCCAAAAATCAAAAGAACGTAATACAATAATAGTAGCTCAGAAGTGAAACAGCGGCTTAAAAATGCGATAGGAGCTTGAAAGTAGCTTGAGAACTTGAAAGCAGCATAGTAATAGCTTGATTTAATTTTGCAAGAATAATGCAATAGTAGCCTGCAAACTTTAAAATATTGGATAAAAGATTGGTCGATAAGCATAAGATGCCATTTTACGAAAGTAACGACCAGCTCGAATAAATTTAAGAGGGTAGTGCTTGACCAATCAAAATTAGAAGGCAGTGTTTCATTTTAAACATTGAGGGTAGTGCTTAACGCATAGGACAACGCTTAGCCCTTGCAAAATTGGAGGGTGGTGCTTAACCCATCCCGAAATCAAAGAACGAAAATAGTACAATAATAGTAGCTTAAAAGTAGTAAAATAGTAGTTTGAAGAAAAATAACTCTAGAGTAGCTTGAAATTTGAGATTAACATAAGAGTGGCAGAACAACATAAAAGCTTGAAAGTAGCATAAAAGCTTGGAAGTAGCATGATAGTAGCTTGATTAGATATCATGGGAGTAACTCGAGTAACCTACAACTTAAGAATACTGGATAAAAGTGATTAGCCAATAAGCATGAAATAATATTTTACAAAATTAATGATTAGCTCAAATAAATTTAAAAAGAAAGTGCTTAACCCGATCAAAATTTTGGAGGCAAATCTTAGCTTTTAAAATCAGAGGGTAGTGCTTAACCTATAGGACAATGCTTAGTCCTTAAAGAAGCAGTTAGTGTAGTGCTTAACCCATAGGATAATGCTTAGTCCTTAAAAGAAATATTTAGGATAGTGCTTAACCCATAGGACAATGCTTAGCCCTTAAAAAAATAGTTAGGGTAGTGCTTAACCAATAGAACAATGCTTAGCCCTTAAAAGAAATATTTAGGGTTGTGCTTAACCCGTAGGACAATGCTTAGTCCTTAAAGAAGCAGTTAGGGTAGTTCTTAACCCATAGGACAATGCTTAGTCCTTAAAAAAAATATTTAGGGTAGTGCTTAACCCGTAGGACAATGCTTAGCCCTTAAAGAAATATTTAGGATAGTGCTTAACCCATAGGACAATGCTTAGCCCTTAAAGAAACAGTTAGGGTAGTGCTTAACCCACAGGACAATGCTTAGCCCTTAAAGAAACAGTTAGGGTAGTGCTTAACCAATAGGACAATGCTTAGCCCTTAAAAGAAATATTTAGGGTAGTGCTTAACCCGTAGGACAATGCTTAGCCCTTAAAAGAAATATTTAGGGTAGTGCTTAACCCGTAGGACAATGCTTAGCCCTTAAAAGAATTATTTAGGCTAGTGCTTAACCCCTAGGACAATGCTTAGCCCTCAAAGAAATATTTAGGGTAGTGTTTAACCCGTAGGAAAATGCTTAGCCCTTAAAGAAATATTTAGGGTAGTGCCTAACCCATTCAGGAATCAAAGTATTAATACTTAGCTTCAAATAAACAGCGTTCAACTTTGAGTAACTTACTAAAAGGGTAGCGCTTAACCTTGTTCATGGACAAACTTCAAGTAGTTTAGCTTTGCAGTTGATAATGAATACCTTCGTAAATCCAGATGATATATAAAATGATTGCAAATTTGGTACCTGTTGCTCTTGTGTTCAAAGAAAAAAATCGTAATATTAAAAGGGGGAAAGGCTGATTTGTTCCTTTATTTGTCCGTTGCTATCCCGATCTCATGAGCTTGATGATCATACTGGATGTCACGTCTTTCCATAGACGTCCTTTTTGGGGATCAATTCCTTGGCTTGACTGAGTCTTGATAAATTTTGAGATCCTTCTCAAAATTTCTTCCCCAGTGTAGAACATAACATAGACTCCTTTTGCAAATGACGCAAAGTTGTGAACTTTTTGAGGTCCCCTCAAAAATTCTGCCCCAGTTACATAGAAACGCTCGATCAATTAAATTTTTGAGGTCCTCTAAAAAACTATCCCCAGTTGGTAAAGGAAAAGAGAAAGGAAATTTTATTAAGATATAGACCGAGCCCCATAAGGGCGCCTACGTATCCCTCTTAAATAAAAATCAGGTCCAACGTAGTTCAGATTGCAAGAAATGAAAGGTTTTCGAATAAAGGGATAAATCAAAGTGAGGGTAGATTCCGACTTCAACAGGCTTCATTTCGGGTGGATCACCTTGGCATCAATCAGTTCTTGAATCTTATCTTTCAAAGCTCGACACTCTTCTGCTGTGTGTCCACTCGTCCCTGAATGATAATCACAGACCTTAGCATGATCAAGCCATTTTTGCATGTGTATCCATCATTATTGTAGAAATCGGAGCGATATAGCCGGTAACCTTTAATCACTCATACAATTGGATTATAGGCTCACCCAAAGGAGTATACTGCTTAGATAAACTTGCTCGGGGTCTCGCGGGCTTGCGAGATTGTTGAATCGGTGGATTTTGACAAACTGGTGGCCTTTGGAGTGCAGGTGGAGGAGGCTGAAAATGTGTAGGTTCCGCATGATAGGTATCAGGGTTGTAGAATGACATTGAGTGATGGTATGGAGGCAATTGGTATTGGAGTGGAGGTGCTTGGTATCGGTCCTTCTATAGGTGATATGACGTTCACCTGTTTCACGTTCTTGTTCTCAGTGGTCCTACCAGATTGCAAAGTTTTGCTGGCTGCTTGTAATGCTCCCCAATCGATAATGGTACCATTCTTGATACTGTCCTCAATCTTTTCTCCTAACTTAATGAGCTCGACGAAGTTCTTCTCACTAACTAGCATCAATCTATCATGCACTTGAGGGTCTAGACTCCGCATAAAGATATCTTTCATTTGTACCTCCTCCATTGGAGGTCACACTTTGGCGGCCTCGAACCTCCAACGGGTTGCATATTCCCTGAATGTCTCTGTAGGCTTTCTTTTCAAGTTCTGAATGTAGTGCAAGTCCGGTGCATTCTCTGTATTGAAACTGAACCGCTCTATGAAAGATGCAGCCATATCAGTCCAATTAATCCACTTCCTCGGATTTTGCTCTACGTACCAATAGAGGGAATCTCTAGACAAATTTATCATGAACAACTTCATTCGAATTTTTTCATCTCTTCCTACTCCAATCAACTTGTCGCAATACATCCTTAAGTGGGCTTTCGGATCACCAATGCCATTGAACATTTCAAACTTCGGAGGTTTGTATCCCGCCGGTAGCTCGACGTCAAGATGTATGCATAGGTATTCATAACTTAGGCCTTCTATCCTGTTGGCCCCTTCAATATTTTGTAGTCGGTTGTTCATCTTTTTGAGTTCCTCAGGCATAGACTGTATCAAGCTGTCTTTCTCAGAGAATCCAGATTCTCCTAGGTAATAAGTGACCGGAGCAGTCTCAATATAAATGGGGTTTAGGATATGATCTCTCAGAGCATGGGCGCAAGACGTGTTGGATGCAACTGTAGGAGGATAGTAATGAAACATGGTGGGCAGTCTTTGTGGGACAGCTTGGTTTTGATATACATTTGATGAAGTTGGGTATGCGTTATGCAGATATTATATATGATTTTGAGGAAGCGAATAGGCATGACTAAGATTGTTTTGAGGATGTGAGGCTTGAAGAAGGATAGTAATGAAACATGGTGGGCAGTCTTTGTAGGACAGCTTGGTTTTGATATACATTTGATGAAGTTGGGTATGCGTTATGCGGATATTATATATGATTTTGAGGAAGCGAATAGGCATGACTAAGATTTTTTTGAGGATGTGAGACTTGATGGGATGCTAGAGGAAGACTTGTGAAAGGGACGTGAGGCTTGGTAGAGGCGTGGACCTCGGTTGATCGTTCCACCGAAGTTTTCTGCGGGACCGATAGGTTGGTTGCATTACGAACTTGGGATAATTCTCCTTTTGGAGTTCCAAAATCCTTTGCTCCATCCTTATAATCAGGTCATTACATTCGGGTGGATACCTCCTTTCCGAACTCTCTGCGGAATCTTTTGCAGTGGTTTGTCAATTCTAACTGCTGAACTGTTACTGTCGTTCATTCCCTTCTTGTTTCGGTGAATCGACAATGAGAAAGGTATGGCAGACGGTTATGCACAAATCAACCTTAGGAAGGGGAATAATAAAGATAAACAATAAACCAAAAAAATAAAATTAGTAAAGAAATTCAAGCATGACATGTTGTATATAAAAGATTAAAGAAAGAAACACATTAATACTCTTCACATTGAAAAAAAAAAGTTAAACACATTAATACGTCTTCCTAATTTGGGGGCCTCTTTTGTGCCAGAGGTAGGCCTAGCGCATTTTGAAAGTCAAATATGTCATAATGTGTCATTCCATTTGCTGCATTAAAATCCCGAATACATAAAATAATAAATAAATTATTGCTTTGTTTATATAATAAGATAAGAAAACAAAGATTAAAAAAAATAAAATAAAGCTATAGCCTAAATGGAAATGCTCTTCCATCTTCGGCCTCTTCTTTGCTTATACGACGCAAATTGGTGCTTAACAACCTGCATAATGAAATGTTAGTTTTACCCCTCCCATCTAAGGAGCAAATAGTCTACATTTTGAACATATTGATTTCTCAAATAAAAATGCAAATAGATATGATAATGTCCTTTTCGAGATTGTAAATCTCTTTGGACTTTGGGAAAAGTTAAACTAATGGTCTCAATATACCAAGGGTATCGAGACTTCCTAGGGGATAATGCAATGCATGACTTATCAATTTCTAAGAGATGGTAGGCAGACTGAAAAATTCTTATGTGAAAAGGCGCGTGGTCACATAGTAGTAAAACCATCCACTCATCCCACGTGTGCCAATTCTCTAAATGAGGATGTTTGAAAGGATTTTGGAGCAGTGCAAGGCACGACTCACATGTATAGTGTGTGATGATCAGAAGCTCCCAAGTGGGGGAAGTATGATCGGAATGAAAAACTATAATAATTATCACGTACACACGATAAGTAATTACAAAAATACAAAAATTATTTAATGAAACAGAAAATAAAAAACCTATGGATAATCAGTTGTCACATAGTTCAGTAAAGGGATAATTGCAATCAAATTAATAAGATAATAAGAAAAGAAAATAAATCAAACACAAAAAGGTAAAAATGGAAGAAAATATTTTAAGCAAGGAAAGAAGATAGAGAAAAAGGGGAAAAAAAATAAAATGCACATAGATTATGAAAATGTCCTTTTCGAGATAGGAAATCCCTTAGGACTTAAGGCAAAGTTTCACTAAATCTTTGATGTGCCTTGGACGTTGCAATTTTCTAGGCTTGAGATGATGCGTATTCCTTAGTAAAGGTTTACACGGTCAAGATCTAGGAATAAGAGTGGGCATGACACGGTTCCCCCAAGCGGACAACTTGAGAGTGAGAAAACTCATGACTATCGACGCACCACTGATCGACCAAATCATGAGACATTTCTCGAATGGGTTTTAAAAGTGAACGGCCGTGAAACCACGCAACCGTTATCAAGTGTGTGTGCATGTGAATATTCAAGGGAAGATTTAAAGGTAGGGGATTAAAATATCTTGACAGTTCATAAAAATAAATAAAAGGAAAAGGAAAAAGGAAAGACATTAATCATGTGAAATAAAATAATTCAAATAAAGCAAAAATGACAAATAGAACATACTATAACATATTGGGAAATAAATTATGCCACACAAAAATAGACATGCAAGTAAAGAAAAATTTAACCTTAAATAAAAGTGAAACAAATAAATTTTGCAATTAAAACAAATATGTATGCAAACAAAACATGAAATTCCCACATAAAAACGTGGTTAGAACCTAAATAAATCCCTAGCGGAGTCGCCATACTGTTGCGCCCCATTTTTCTCGCGGAAAGCGGAACTCGGCATGTGACAACTCTTAATGGTTGGAAAAGGTGAAGAGTCACCACCTAACGATTTGAGGTACGTTAGGGCACCGTACTAACCTAAGGGTCTGTTATACTATCCTAGGTCACCAAAGTCGGGCAGGGTTCAAGTCACCTCGAAAGGAAGGTGTTAGGCACCTTTCGAGATCCACAAATGTGGGTCTTTTATGGATTCATTATTATGTGGGGGTTAACTAAGTGATAAGAAAGGACTAATTAATTGACTAAGTGATTAGAAAAATAAATTTATATAATATTAAAATGAGTAAATAAGTTAAACAAAATTTATACACTTTTCAAATTAATGCGAAAATTAAATGATAAAATAAAGCTGAAATTTTATCGAGCAAATTTATTTCAACAAAATAAATACTCAAGCAAAATTAAATTAATTCATGATTAATATGCAGTTTAAAAAAAATAATGCAAACTTATCAAAATAAAAATACTACAAAATATTCACTACACAAGACAATTAAATTACAACATAAATAAATTAAATAGAAAATTAAGTCATTTATTAAATTAATGCGGAAACTATGTGTCAAAAATAATAATTAAACTATTTCCTAATTAAACTTATAAAATTTGTTTTAAAACAAATGAGTATCACAACATAAATTAATACACTGATTTAATATAAAATTTAAATAACAAACAATTTCAACAAAACGTATTTACTAAACATAAAATACCTTTGTTCAAAGGAAGAAATTATGTATTTTAAACTTATTTCTTAAAGGTGATACTAGGTGCTTAACACAAATAGATTTATTTATTAAATACGCGATTAATAAGGAAGACAAAGACATTATTGATTAAAGAATCTAAATTATTAAGACAAGCAAAGAGGAAAAATTTGAAAAAAAAAAAACTGTAAACAATATTTTATTTGCTAACTCACAACATAGAAAACTAAATTACCCCAAAGAAAAATAAAAGAAGGACTATAATTCATTAATACTTTTATGATAGTTTAAAACACATTTCTTTTTTCATATTTGATAAGCTTAAAAGAGTTGAAAGCCTAAAAGAATGTTTGTTGCTTTATAGGGATGGCCACACGATATTATAAATCGTGACCTTCAACCTTAGCAACAAGTTAATTGGGGGTAGGTATTAAATAAAATAATATATTTTAAAATTTTAATAATGATTCGAATCTTTGAAATATAAGCAAATAAATATTTACACTTAAATACACATATTCACTTTTGAAAACTTGGGTTGATGTTGCTTCTGGGGGACAAGGGTCAGCTTAATTTAAAAGTCCAGAATTAGACCTCGTAATTCCTTTTTACTTGCCCATTAACTATATGTTAAGGGATAATATTCGTTAATAATTTAAAGATTATCCAATTTCGATTGTAACAGAGGAAACTAAGTAGTGAGTTTAAAACTGAAAGGAATTCTAGTAGAAAAATATAAGTTTCGAAAGTGAAAATAAAAGAAAACGAGCACATAATACCCAACCCCCCTTTAGGTGTCCCTTTTACTATTATAACATTGTTTGTACATGGTTGTTGCAGATAAAATAATAAAATATGCATAAAAATTGAAATCTAAACTACAAAAGTTCCCACAGTTTCCTATCTTCTAAAGCCTAGGCAACTCTTCGACATGTCTTGAGTATGTAAATTGAGGTCCTGCTCACAAAGACACATCCAAATACAAATATATAGAAAATACACCGAATTTAGAAGTAAAGCAGGCAGACATAGCAAACTAATTGAAACCATCAATTAGAATTAGAATTAGAATTAGAATACACCAAAAACACAGAGACATGTTATTTGATAGATAAAATAAATAACTGAAAATTAAGTCATATCAAAATTATTCAAGTATAACCAAATCAGATTATAGCCAATAAGTATAATTGCATATTACCAATCCAATATGAAATTAGTTACTTATCATATGAATAAAGAATGTCATGACAATTAAAACACAAGAACCAATATGTAGGTATAGTTTTAAAATAAACAGGACATGGAATAATATTCAAACAAAACATCCAGGAAAATACAATTCCAAAAAGAATTACTATGTTATGTTTGACATGTATCGATAAAGTACTAACCCGTTAGAGAAGACAAACAATATCGCAAAATCTAGAGAATAGGATAGTGCTATAATGCTAAAAGAAAAGCCATGATGTGTTTTTCCGGAGCAAGTGAAATTTTTTAAGGGATTGCTGTATTCGAACACTAAAAAAAAGCAAAGCATATTATTCTATTTTTTTTTCTTTAAAACATGTCCAGTTCCCCCTCTTTTAAAAGAAAAAGAGATGCACCTTTATCCCTATAAGAGATATCCGAAAAATCAATTTAAAGGAATTCTTTTCCTTAATAAACAAAGCAAATTAAAATGAATTTTACCATAATAATCAATTTTTTTTTTGGAAAAAGAAATCAGTCAGCATATTCCCATCAAGGAAAGAGTAGGAAGGGAATATTCAATAAAACAATCAAAGTAATTCTTTCCTTAAACAAGGGATGAAATAAATGAGGTGTCCAAAAAGTCAAAATTACCCAAATAAACAAGTAATAAAACTATTTAAAATGGCACCGAGAAAAAGAGATAAATTGGTGTAAGACTGATGAAACCTAACATAAATAAACAGGTAATCACATTTAAAGATATCAATCAAGGGAATTAATAAAGAAAGACTATCAATTAAGGGGATTTTTACATAACAGAATATATCCTAAACTTAAAAGGATACTAAAGTAGTCACATATTTAGGACAAATACATAAATATAAGATCTCAAATTGCCATATTTAACAAAAGAGGATCATAAATTAGACAAATAAATGTTATATCGCTACCATAATTACTAGTGATAATTATCACAAATTAAAACTAGAAAAGGAATAAAAGATTGGTCTAAGCTACTGTAGTAGAGCACTGAAATTCATCATAGATTTAAATCATAGAAGAGAAAGGAACACATTATTCAAATTTACCATAACAGATCAAGTTTTATGAGCTGTTAAAGCTAGGTAATGAAAGAGATATCAACCAACAGAGCAGATTAAGTAGATGAACATTATTACTAACAAAAACATCTTTGTACGCTACAATCATTTTTTTCTTTTTTACAGATGCTGTCATGAATTGAACACAAAAGGCAAGAAGATAACCTACGAGGCTGTCAAGAATCAGATTCGAAATAGGACAGGGAGCAAATCATACAATATTTTCAAATGCACCAAATACCAAAATCATATCATGTTTGTGTTTAAAAATGGAAGTATGTAGATAGGTAAATTCAGGCCTTAAAGAATACAAACATGAACTTAATTCTTTAGAGGCCAACAAGACTAGTTTATCAACACATTAGTGTAAGCAGAAGCTTTTCATATATGATAATTTAAACACAATACATAATTAATAGACATAAATATTTAACTAAATCTATAATCAAACTAATACAAGTCTTAGCTCCAACCGAACTCCCATGGCGATTAGTAACTTTCTTGTGGAAGTAGATGACGCAACAGAGCTGAGGTAGATGGTAGATCTGTCGTTTATAGAGAGATGGAGAGGAAAGGAGGGTGAGCAGATGGTTGGGGTGGGCAGCAGCAAAGTGTGGCTGTCCAAGTTTCATTGGAGAAGATGAACGGAGAAGGAGAGGAGGCGGTTTGTTGCTTGCGGCGTTGTTGTTGCAGTGAGGGAGAAACGGAGGGAGGTGGCGGCCATGGTTTCGCCGGTGGTGGGTATTAATGGAGTATGGTGGTGCAGCGCAGCTTTGGTGAGGGGGAAGAGAAGAGGGAGAGAAAGAAGAGGGAGAGATTTCCGGCAACTGTGGAATTAATGGTGGTGCGACGCCATTGAAGATCTATTTGGTTGTTGGTCTCGGGTGAGAGGAAAGAGAAAGAAGAGAAGAGCAGAGGGAGGTCGGCGTCGTTCCGGCGCGGTAATGATGGTCTGGCCAGTGGAGAGGAGAAGAAGGTGAGGGGAAAGAAGAGAGGGACTTGTGGTGCTGTTCGCCGATCGTGGTGGCGGCGAGAAGAGGAAGATGAGGGGCCGCAGGGGTGTGTTTCGATGGAGAAGATGAAGAAGAGAAAAAGAGGAGAGGCGGCGACCGGAATTAATGGAGGCTAGCAGCCGGTGTTAATGGAGGTTAGCGGTCGGTCAGTGAAGGGGAAGAAAGAGGTAGGGGCGGCGGCTGAGGTTTATAAAGGGAGGAAAATGAAAAGTGGGATTAGGTTTTGGGAGTTGGGTAGGTTAAAAGGTAAGAACTAGGTTTTAATTATAGACCGTTGGATTAAATAAAATGGAGAGCTCAGATTACAACTCACGAAAATGGGTAGGATCTCGGGTGTCTTGGCGGGTCATAGACAATTAAATTGGATTGACTGATTTAATGGCTGAATTGATATTTAAATTATGGCCAGAATTTGATCAAAGTGGCTAGAATTAAATAGAAAGGGGACAAAATGGGTACGAATTGATAGAAAATGGCTAGAATTTAAATGAATTGGAGGAAAGTTGAATTAGCTGCTATTAAATTAATAAAAATATTATACTTGTAAAATAAATTAATAAATATAATAATTTAATTTATGAAAAATGATATAAATATTATTATGACGAAATTAAATATAAATAATTTATAAAACTAAGTAAATTATATATATATATATTTAAAATAAATCTTGTTTAATTAAAAATATGTATGTATGTATATTATTCATATTATATATAATATTTTAAATTAATGTAAATAAAATATTTTATAAATATAATGTAAAATAATTATGCAAAAATTTAAATATATATGTTAATTAATGCTAGAATATTACAAATGCGAATTAAATAATTTCGTTTGAAAGGTAATTTTAAAATACACATATATATTGATACGCCGCTTAGACGGGGCATAGGGAGGTAAAAATTGGGTGTCAACAGTCTCTAGAACCAACTTACTAACACTATATACAGGGTAAAGACAATCACATTGTTAAACAGAGGAATCAAGTAGTTCACCAAGTTGTCACCATTCATGTGCCTACGTTTCTCACAAGAGATGCCCCCTCATTCATTCACAATATACTACACCTTTCGGGGCATATAAGAAAAGATAATATCGGTAACTCTTACAAAGAAGATTCTCATGCATATCAGACATACCATAAGCTTTCCCATAGTGTTGTACTATGTTTCTAAAAGCATATGAAACATAGGATCAATAGGACTTTAAGGATTGTAATGTTGACTAAGGGACAGATAGGAAATATTTGATAAAAAATAGTGACTACTTTTTCTAAGAACTTTAAGGTATTCGACCTTCTTCACTTTATGCTCTTTTCCTTATATCTCCCAAGTTTTCCATTTTTCTCACGCTTTCCCTTATATCTCCTTTTTTATTTAAGCACTCGCCCTATTCTTTGCTTATTCCTAGTAAATAACAATTTTCTATTCCTCTTTATTTTTTTATAAATATGTTTTAAAATAATTTTAGGCTTTCTTTTTATTTTTCCACTCTTTATTACCAACACACTTTAACTTTCCAGCATGGACACTATTTAACTTTACTCCTACTTTCATCCCAATTCCTATTGTTTCACCTTCCTCTTTCTCTTTCTTTTGAAGTATTCAACTTTTAAAGTGCATTAGAGACTTCGGGATCAAATTTTTTCAAGGTTATTCAATAAAAAGGAATGAATAATTAAGCGACTATCAAAGAAATAGCCTAAAAGGCTCAAAGAGGATAGCTATGGATAATGGCAGGGTAGGCAAATACTGAGTCAAAAACTTGGCTTAACAAAGAAACACTATTATGTCTTATCAATCAACACTTTGTTTCACTTTACAGACAAACCGACAAGTTCTGTATATTTAAATAAATATGAAATATAACTAAATCTCAACACACATGGAACAAAAATGATAAATCGGATCCCTATCAATTGATCTCTACCTAATCAATACAACTGAATTCAATGAACTATCATTTTAAAGCCCTTTTTATTCGTCTAGAGACAATTTCAGAGTCCACGTGTCTTGAATGAAATTATCCTACCTTTTATGCATAAAGTTTATAAGAGTTACACCCAATATGGTCTTAGCATATCTAGATTGAGCACCTATCATTTAAAATGCATTTAGGGTTGTTTTCTACCTACCTAAGGACTAATTTTTTCTCAAGACAGTCGTCGTTCATCCATTATCGAGAAAAGCTTCTAATCTATTGATTAAATTTTTTTATGGTTCAAAGGACTCCCTTGGTAAAAGAACAAATAACAATACCCAAGAGTGCACTAACAAAGTTAATTGCTGGCATGACGCATTATACTAAATTACTAATATATTACATCCTACTTTAATATTGCAAACTATAAATTCAAGTTACGTCCTAAAAGCAAGAAACAAATCAAAATAATGTCAACTGACAAAATCAAAAGTATAGAATCAAGAAAATTAAACAGACCAATAAATAAAAGTTTCCTTCCCCCACCCCATACTTAAAAATTGGCACTACCCACAACACCCAAATTAAAAAAAAAAGAGAAAGATGGAGAGAAAAGAACTCCCTGATTAGTCATCGACCATATATGCCTCCTCATCCTAGGAGCGTAATTAGTGTCGCCCTCATCACTGTCCCTATCTAGGACCACATCATCATCATCCTCATGGACTCATGCCGTTGGAGAGGGCACACATCAACTATTGGCTCGAAAAAGCTGGACCAATATTACACATCAACTGTGCATGTGGGTTGAGTGGATAACACTTATCACGATGTGCTCACTCTCCAACTGTAGTGACTCTACTATTTAACCATAGCTGCAAGTCTAGCATGCTATAGAAATGTCCAGAAAGACAATCATCCTGTGTGTGGCGCTCAACAATGCTCATAGTTAGATCCTATATATCCTCTGGCTCCTTCATTGCAATCACATCCACACGTGTCTCAACTTACAAAAATCTGTCGGCTTCTCAATAGCCTTTATTTATGAAGGAATTATAAGTGTTCTACCAAAAAAGAAGCTCCTGCCAAGCCCCACTCTAGAATGCCACATAATCAACTGCATAATAGACCCCACATTTATGGAATGTCTAGTCATCAACACGTAAACCATGCATACAAGATCTCTAAACACTATAGTGATATGCTTACACGACATTAGTTTGTTGTAAATAATCTTCATCATACTCAGGCCGCTTTGGTGAAATGGGCCATGGACGAGGTCTTATGAGTCCCGGTATCCTTTCTTCTCACTAGCAAGCCGTATACCTCACTTCACATAAGGTGTGACAAATAGTCTGGTAAGGTGTGGTCACACATCTTAGTCAATGGGCCACTAGGGACTATTGGGGTTTTTAGATGTCGATACAACTTCTCAGCAGTAGATGGTGCCCATGCCCCATAGAACAACCTCATTTGTCTCCTCCACTCAGGAGTAGTTTGCATAAAACTTTTGGAAGGGGCTAAGATTGCACTCTGCAGGATTACCAAAGATAAACAGGAGCCTTAACCTATGAACACTTGCCCAAATATCAAGAAACTCGGCCTAATTAATTAGTACCTCGAGGAGGTACTTTTCTTTCATGAACTTCTTATACCATGATTTTTCATTACACCTAGGGATGGCAATAGGGCGGGTGCGGTGCAGCCGTGGGGAAAACCCGCAAAAATTTCAACCAGCACCGCCCTGTACCATATAGTATAATTTGATGTTTTCAACCCGCCCCACCCCGCATAAATCCGCCCCGCATAATTTGCTAACTTTTATTTTTTTTTAAAAAACTTTTTTGATTTTTAAAAAAAGAACCCAAACTGAGTTGGCACTTGGCAGAAAAATTGGCGGCTGTCTTTACAAAAGTGACTTTATTACTGTCACTGTTCATTTTTATTTGTTATTTTTGTATAATAATTGAATTAATATGTGTTACAATTCTTTCAACTTGTAGACAATTTAATTTTTAAAGAATAGAAAACATGTTCAGATTTTTTCTTTAAAAAGTGAGGGGGGCAAGAGAGGGGGCTCTTGACATGGAATTTTGATGGTGCGGATAGATGGGTGTAGTTAAGGAAGTTAGAATGAACTATTTAAATTTATTAGAAAAAAATTATTATTTTGCAAAAAATTACTATTAAACCCGCATAAACCTGCAATGCGCCCCGCCCCACGCCGCCCCACATTGATGTAAAATTTTTTAATTTTAACCCGCCCTGCATTCACAAAGCCTGAAACCCTCTCTGCTCCGCATAACATGAAATCTGCTCCGCCATGCTCCAGTTCCGTCCTTAATTACACCCATTTCACCCTATATTGCTTTTTGATTGTAGCTGGGGCAGTAGTTTGGTTGGGGCTCTGAGCTAAGATGGGCATTGGCTGCTTGAGCCTTGCCCAGTACTATCTCATTTACTCTTCTAGCCATTAGTGGCCTTTCATTTTCCTTTGGATGCTGATGTTGATCCTTCTGGATATTTCATTGTATCTGCAGCAATTTGGAATTAGTGACCATACAATATGACTAGCATATCAAGCACAAAAGGATGTCAGAATGACTATACCCTTAATTACTAACAAGGGTACTCAGACTTTCCCTCATCCTATTTCACTAAGAATATTGCATAACTGTACAATTTTACATTCTTTTTTCTCAATTTTAAGCATCTCACCCCACACTTATGCTCTTGTAGGTTCTAAGACTCATCAAATGACTAATGTATTCTTAAGATGGTCTTCATCCATATAATTAGATGGTCTTCATCCATATATCATAGAAATTATAACGCCCATGACTATACTTTGGGACGTTTCATCAAACGTATGTTATGCAGAAAGGTCCTAGCTATAGACAAGCATTCATGCTACTTGAGTCCACCAAACTTTTGCTCTATTTTTCACCAAGTTGATGTTGGGTGTATTTCCATACTTATTAATCATATTTTGTCCATACTTAGCTATGTTTTGAGAATAAATTATGTGTGATTGCTTTAATATTATATGACATTTGTGAAAAAAGAGCTAACATAAAAGTAGCGGATTTGGACTTATTTGAGGCTTAAAAAAGCAAGTGTTACCAAACCAAACTCAAACAGAGCAAGTGCCAAAACAAAGTGGAGGTTGGCATCGCATAGCTACGCTTGAGCACCAGTTTGCGCGACGCGCAGGGCACTATGATGCATGGAGCTTCGAGACGCGAGGCCCAGTATGATGCATGGAAGGGCATGACGGGGACCAAGGTGTCCGAACCAAAATATGTAAAGTTCAATCCTAGTCCAAGTAGGAATAGGTGCAGATTTATTCTACAACTATATATACCCCTCTTAGGACATTTCTTAGACACACACACTTAGAAACCACTTAGTTCTTAACTATTATTCACGAGTTAAATCATTGTAAGTGTGGAAAACATTATTCCATACAATTGTTAGAGGAAAATTATCAAGTTGTTGAGATTTTATTTATCTTTCAAGATTTGCCAAACGATTTCATATTATTGTAAGTATTTCATTATGACTTCTTAAAAATCTTATGTTATTGTTTCTTCACACAAGAGTGGCTAATTTCTTTAGCTAGGGTTATGGGAACCATGATGGATTAACAGAAATAGGCAAAATAAAATAGTGATTCTTGAATGGTGAATTGAGTGGATTGTTATTCTCTTCGCTTAAAATTAGTTTTAGTGGTTGCAAATGTTAAAACGTGCATGTATCATCAACTTGCTCGAACAAAGAAGTTGATGTTAGGAAAAGATAATAATAATGGAGATTTGAGGCTACTAACCCTCATCTAATTAACTTGAGTGATAACATAGGATAGTTAATTTAAGACATATGACGAGAGCAAAATATGAACACCTAAAAGTCCGAAAGAATTTAGAGTGAAATTCATCTATGTAGGTCAAGAGACGTCAGATGAACTTAATTGTCAGTCTTACACAAAATTCACTAGGATAGATCACTAATAAAATATGCCTACTACATTATAAAATCACGGGGAACACAATCCTAGTTTCTTATCATAAATTTGATAACAACAAAATCTCTGCTTAAAAATACCTTTTCTTTTATTGCAGCCTCCCTTCCAAAATGTTGACTACTTGTTGGTTTAATCACTATAACATATTATTTTTTAACCTATTCCCCTTCCAAAATGTTGACTAGTGGTTGGTTTAATCACTATTAACATATTATTTTTTAACCTATTCCCTGTGGGATTGACCCCAACCTAGTTGGATTACTTTTTTTGTCAGTGACCATTTTATACTTTATTGTAAGGTATAATTTGAGTGTGATAAAATTTTGGCGCCCTTGTTGGGAAATACGATTTTGAAATAGTTAATTGGCATTTAAATCCTTCTTATAGTCTTTATTTCGTGATTTATGTTTTTTTGTTTGTTTTTATGCTTGATTCCTCACAAGACATGGCGGACCACGCCAGACTGTTAAACCTTCCCTTTTGGGAAGGACTAATGGAAGAACAACGAGTTGAAGCCTTACAAAGGGCTGAACAGGCTCAACAAAGTTGGCAAGCCAGGAGAAATGATCTATATGAAGAATAAATTGATCTAGATGAGGTTGGTTTCACTGGGGAGATAGTGCCACCCCATCTGCCAGCAAACACTATGTTTGACATTACCAGCACCGTGATATAGTTGTTGAGCATGAAGGGGTTGTTCAAAGGACTGACTGGAGAAAATTCCAACCAGCACTTAATCAATTTCACTGGAATATACAGTGCTTATAGACTATCAAGGGTGACACAGGAGGCTATCAGGCTTAGGTTGTTTCCATTCTCATAGATAGGGGAAACTACATTATGGTTAAATGAGCTTCCGGAAGGGTTTATTACCACCTGGATAGAGCTTACTGTAGCTTTTTTGGAGAGGCTTTTTCCACCCACACGGATAATTCAGTTGAGGGATGAGATAAACAACTCCAGATAGAAGGCGGGGGAATCTCTACATGAGGCTTGGCTCATGTTCAAGAAAAAGTTAAAGCAGTGTCCAAATTATAAGCTTCCAAATGAAGTTCTTCTGGAAATATTCTACAGGTCACTCAGCTCCACAAACAAGTTGATTGCTGAAAACATGGCAAAAGGCTCTATTATGTCTAACACATTCAAAAAGGACAGTGAGATACTATACTAAGTTGCAAAGACCAACAAGCCCTGGCACACCACTAAGTATGAAATTACTGTTGTAAACTACTTAAGGTGAATAACTGAATAATTACAAAGGAGAGAGACAGAGTGTGATCAAGACAAGGCCCATGTAAAAGCTCAAATAGAACTGATCGCCTAGAACTTGACCACTATGAATGTACAGAAGGTGTAAGTAGTTAAAACACAGGGAAAGACACCCAGGTATGATGGCTATTAACCCCAATTATGAAGAGGAGGCTGATTTTTCTAACTGTCAAACCGGGGATTTCCAAGCTCGACCCAAGTGTCTAACCAAGGCACCTAGTTGCATAGACACAAAAATCAAGGTCAGAACTATGATGCATATAATAACTATGACAGGATAGGTTACAGTGGCGGAGAATAGGATGATTGGAGAAATAGGGGACCATTGACACGTTACTCTAGAGATGCCAAGATAGAATCCATACCTAACTAAGTCCTAACAAAGCTTGAGTCCACAAAATCAGGTGTAAACAAAATGCATGGAGAGCTTTCTAGTATAGGCAAGCTAGTAGAATCACACTCATCATCTATTAAATAACTGGAGCAGCAAATGAGGCAAATGTTCGCAGTGTTAAAGAAAAAGAATGATGATGATCAGTGCATGGAAGTAGCAACAAGAAATGGGAAGACTGTAATTGAAAGGCCAATACCAAGAACGGATCCCAACGAAGAAGAAACCATTCCAGACCTGAGAGAGGTAGTTGACTGCATAAGAGAGAGGCATGACTAAGGGTGGCAGTAGATCGGAATCAGAACCACCAGTCCGATTTTTTCATAAACGGATCGGGTCGGGGACCCAGTTGACCGGAACTGGGTCTATCGGGATTTCCCTTTTCTGTTCCGGTACGTGTATTACCGGTATGGAACTGGGTCAGACCCGGTCCGAAACTGGATCTAGTTATTTTTTTAAATTCATTTCTTTATATATTTTTTTAAATATATTTTTATAATTTATTAATAATTAGTCCATTAGTATAATTATTAGTCTGTTAAGAATTTAAGTTAACCATTTTTTTGGGATATTTTTTGATAATATTTTTAAAGTTATAACTTATGAACTTTTAAATATTTTAAATAACTTATTAAATATTTTAAAGTTAATACTTATGAACTTTTTGTTGTGGTCGTCTGTTGTCTATAGACTATGAATATATATATATATATATGTTGTGGTTAGCTGCTAGAAAGCCTATCGAGAGTATATTGCAGTACCCTTCATCAGAAAAGAGTATGTTAAGTGTGGCTCACGCGAGGAGCATCATAGAGACTCCCCTGTCCGTATGTCCACTGTATTAATAGAATTTTGATGTTTTTCTATCATGCCAAGGCCTCAGAAGTTTAGGTTTAGTTATTGGGCCTGATTTCATAAGTTAGAAAGTATCGGGCGCAACCAGGCGATATAACTTGTAGTTGGACGTCTGTATTGTCAGTAAAGAATGCTACAGGCCATTGGCATACCTTCACGCCCCATGACCAGAAATTTAGATAGGATGGACATACTTTAGAGTCAGCGGCACTAGGGTTGTCTAGTGAACTAAGTGACAATCTGCTATCTAGTTAGCTACTATCAGTGACTGTTAGTCCAGTTGACTTAGTATCCATCATCAGGTCGCTCAGGAAACCATCCCAGTCGTTTAGGTCAGATATATCCGTGGGTACCCTAAGGAGGGGACCTTATTATCAGTTGGATGCGATACCAACGCCGCAGCCTGCTCCTATAAGATACAGGTTTCCGTGAGTGGCTAAGTCCATATAAACTTACCTACAAGGTTAGGAATCGCCCAGAAAAGTCATATAAGATCTGAATAGACCAAGTTAAGGTCTAAAGGACTAGAGCCATGTTAGTACAATATTACCCTTAGGCTAAGAATTTCAGTAAGCTGCCTGTGGAGGATTACGGGCAGATTGCTCAGAAGCATGTTCGGTCAGTAGCAGCCCTACAGTCGTTCTAAAGAAAGGACTAAGTAATTGGTCATCTACGACACTACAGTTGCTTATGAGTTATAGTTTCCCAAGTAGGACATTCAGAATATTGTTAGGACACTCCAGATCTATCCCTATCCGGTCTAGACCATTAGAGATTATGATCACTATTAGGATCCCATGATCAGATACAAGTACACGGGGTGTGCCTTCTAGCATCTATACAGACTATTCTAGGGGCGAGCAGTGGTCGCGTTTGGCCCAGAAAAATAGATACACATTTTAAGTGGCTAGATTGAGGCTTCAGTATAGTACATCGGTTGGGATTGCCCTCAACTAGGACAACTTTAGGATTGCTAACTGTGTCATCGCCTACGGGGCTATATGATGTTGCCCAGAGGGAATATATGATGTTTCTCCAAGGAGCTACGTGATGTCCCAAGGGACTACATTCAGGCCAAGGCCTTATTACAGTCCATTCTACGGCTGGACTATTATTTTATGCCGTATTGACATCACTGACCCTCATCGAGCCTAGTGCCCGGGGTGCAGTTACAGGAGCCCACCGGGCTCAGATACAGTTACAGGAGTTCAGCAGGCTCAGATGTGGATCCAAAGGCCAGGTAGGTTGGGTATAGCACCAGTAGAATCATAGAACCTGGATAGGGGTATATAGATTGCATTGTATTTACCAGGGCTTATGGGGGCTCCGGTAGGTTATTTCTGTGTCTCCTGTACCTTCCAGGCTTATAGGGGCCGGGTTAGGTTCTTGTTTGTATGCTTGCTTATTAGCTGTAGCTTATGGATATGTAATTATGCGGTCTTAGCTCATATACATGTAGTGTTTTACTAGATGCAAGTTATGAATAAGCAAACATCCAGGTTAGTTTCTGCCCCTTCCTTCTACTTATTTTCAGTCTTTAACAACTTTTATTCAGTTTATTTGCTGCTTACGTATTTGGTACATATTATACTGACGTCCAATTATGAGGCGCTGCATTACTTGGTAAAATAGTAAATAGTACTTCCTCCATTTCAAAATAAGTGGTGTTTTGGCATTTTGATTTTGTTTCAAAATAAGTGGTGTTTTACATAATCAAGAAAACATTAATGATGTTTTTTCAAATTTACCCTTATTTATGTGGAGAGAGTTTTACATAATCAAGAAAATATTAAAGGGTTACATCTTTTTCAAGATATTTATTAGGGGTAAGTGGGAAAAATTATATTTTTTTGTCTAGGAATGAGTAGTTTTCTTAAGGGGTGTGCTCAAGCTAAAAGCACCACTTAGTTTGAAAAGGAGGGAGTAATAAATTTATGAAGTAAGTAACTAAGTTAGCAAATCAAATATAAATTAAATTTTAAGTAAGTAATACTAAGTATCTATATAGTGAGTTGCATTAAATAAAAGATAATTACTAAAAAAATTAAGGCGAATAGCTTATAAATTTATTCAAATAAATAAAATCATACATGTATTACAAAATATTTAGATGACTAAAAGAGTATCTAATCTACGTAGCCACCTTCTAGGAAGGTTCTGTTTCAATTAGGTCTCTATTATTATAATAATATCTAAAATCTATAGAATGTTGTTTTCGTAACTTATTATCATGTCCTTTGAAATATCTTCTGGAATTGGTATTCTTCCTTGTTCCTCCATTGCGTCCATGTCGTCATCGCTATTTTCACCGAACACTTCATCTATTTCATCTTCAATTTGGGCCGATAACTTTGGCAGTCCAAAGTTTTTCCGTTCAGCAGTTATCCAATCTCTGAATAACACTGATATTTCTAAACTATCTTTTGCCAAAGAATGTCGTTGGTCTCCAATAATTAATCTTCCCACGATGAAAGCTTGCTATGAAGCTACTAAAGATGCTTGAATGACTAAGACATCTCGAACCACCTTTGAAAGCCTTGGATATTGTTCCTTATGGTTCTTCCACCACGCCAAAAGTTGCGGCTCTCCATTTGCATCTCTGATACTATCTCGTGCCTTTGAAATATATGAATCAAAGTCCTTACTGTTAGATGATTCGAGACCAATATAATCACCCATTAAGTCATCAACATCTTCTACCCTAGGCCTAGAACTAACATGTCACGTCGGTGGAATATTTTGTTCGATTGTTCTATATATATTATATAAGTTTTTAGCTTTAGGTATTATACTACTCTTACACATATTAAGGGTTGGCAATTTATCCGGTTGAATTTTTGAATTTGTATAAATAGATTTAATCATTTTTTCAATAACTTAAGCTTTACAAAAAGGGTTAATAAAATAGCAGTCAAACAAATTTGGGGAATAGGGAAAAAATATGTTTTGAATTTTTCAATCATTATTGAATAGGCTCTTTAAACATTTTAATTTTTTTAAATATTGCAAATTCCCTTGAAATAGCAATAATATTTACTAACAATGAAGAAATGGTCGGATAATATTGACCAGATATTGCATTTATAGTTGTACAAAAAGTTTTCAAGAATTTAATAATTTCATAAACTTGAATCCAATCATCATCATAAACTCTTGAATAAGTATCCATATTATAAGCATTATAAACTAGTTGTATAGGCATGTGATAGACATAAACTACTTCAAGCATTTCATAAAAGAGTTTCATCTAGTAGACACTTCTTTTGGAACTTTCTATATTCAAGTTGACATTCTACACAAAGATTTTTATATTCAACAAGTCTAGCCTTTATTTTCGCTTTAAAAATCCAAGCACAAACAAGTCTAACTTTTTGACAACTAACTCCAAAAGTATCAAGACCATCTTTTATAATTAAATTAAAAATATGTGCAACACATTTAACATGAAAGGTGGCATTATCAATTGGAAAAAGTCTAGGTTTTAGAAAATCAACTGCTTTCAAATTATTAGAAGCATTGTCTAAAGTGACACCCATTATTTTATCACAAAGATTAAAATACTGTAAAATACCTGCTATTATAAAAGCTCAGTAAGAACCGATTTTACTCTCTTCTACGTATTTATATCCTATTTTTTATTGCATATTCCATTCATGATCAATTCAATGAGCGGTAACAGTAAAATAATCATTACCATTAGTATTACGACTCATATCAGAAGTAATAGATATTCTACCATCAAAATATACAAAGAGACAACAAAGATAATGACAATGTTCAGCTTGATATTTAAAAATATCATTTTAGTTGTGTTTCTATAAAAACCTTGAAAAGATGGATTATACACCTCCCAAATACAATGAATAAAATCGGATGTGAAGAAAAACTGAAAGGCAAACCACAAACAGCTACCATTTTAGCTAATTCTGAACGATCTTTTTCCTGACTATATATGACATGTGTGCTTGGGCTAGCTGGGTTAGTCCTATTTAAAACAATTTGAATCATGTTAGACCCTCCTACTCTTATAGATCCTTCAGGCAAAGGTGTACCCTCTTTTTTAGCCTTAGCAACAGCTTCTAGATGAGCAAATCTTTATTACACGATCTCAAATATTTAGTTAGCAACCCCATCCCACCTTTCAATCCCCAAGTCAAATGTTTTAAT
Organism: Datura wrightii; assembly: GCA_035772735.1. Taxonomy (NCBI): domain Eukaryota; kingdom Viridiplantae; phylum Streptophyta; class Magnoliopsida; order Solanales; family Solanaceae; genus Datura; species Datura wrightii. The sequence goes on from JASDFA010000019.1 coordinate 112,719,121, forward strand.
ACTTTCTTACATTTTAAACAAGTAGCAGTAGTTTTTTCACTATTTTGCTCCATAAATTGCCAAACTAATGACCTTTTAGGATGTTTAGCCCTAGTATCCCTAGTAAATATAGGTAATTTCGTAACCGGACTAGTAGGGGTAGGGATCTCCTCTAACTCTTCCTCTTGTACCTCTTGAGAATCCTCTAAGTCTTCTTCAAAATTAGTATAAAATTCTATCTATGGTATCATGGTCTAATTGAGTAGCAGAATTAACATCATAAGGTTGTTGACGTGGTAAATAAGTTTAATCAATATAAGTTTTATTTACATTACTAAATCTAGGCGGTGGAGGTGGTGGTAATGATCTATAACTATTTCCACGTCTCCTATTAGTAGCACCCATAATTCTTTTACCTCTACTTTGTGTACCGAAATCCATATTTAACATATAAAATAAGAAAATAGAGATATTAAATAAATAAAAAATGAATAACAAATTAACAATCAATATAAATATAACAATAAAAAAAGTTACAAATAAATAGGTAAAGAGATTAAAGTTGGAAAGAATGTACCAAACGTTTGTGTTTTACGCAAACTAAAAGCTGAAATTGAGAGATGACAATTGAAGCTTACAAATGGCTTCAAAAAATCTCCTAACTCCAATGAGCTAATACCATAAAATATAAAATTAAAAAAATTAGAGAGTAGAAACCAGAGAGAATTTGTGAGTTTGAGTCTTCGCGAGAATCATAGAGAGAATTGAAGATTTTGTGAGAAAAATAGGATGAATATGGGATATATTTATAGTGTAGAAGTGTAAGGGCATAGGGGGTGTTTGGAGGGGAAAAATAGCTGTTAGGAGCCATTAGTGGGCCCCACTATCAGTTGCCAAATGACTCTTAATGGTACCTACACAAAAAAAAATTTAAAGTTTCTAACCGTAAATCGGTACCGGAATTGGATCGGAACTGGGTCTACCGATATTGGTTCAATCGGTAAATTAGCTTATTCCGCACCGATTACCCTACCCAGTACCTCGCATATTGGGTCCTACCAGACCTACCGAAATCAGGTCTTATCGGTACCAGGTCTATTATCGAAATCGGACCGGACCAGTCGAACTCGGTTCCCTTGCCACCTTAGGCGTGACGCGCGGCCTGGTTCCCACATTGAGGGTCACGATGCGTCGCTAGAACAAAGCAAGGATGTAACACCCCAGAAGTCCCTAAGACTGGAACCGAGGGTTGAATTAGAAAAAATAGGAAAATCTACACAGGTCACAGAACGATTCGTCAGATGACTCGTTAAGTCACTTGATGGATCGTTAAGTGACCCATTTATTGGTGATAATTTGGAGAAGAAGTTATTTTTTGGAAGACAGGATGGATAGGACGACGAGTCGTCATGTCACATTAAGTGACCCATTAACTGGTGATAATTTGGAGAAGAAGTTATTTTTCGAAAGACAGGATGGATAGGACGACGAGTCGTCATGTCACACCATGAGTTATGGTGTAACCCATTAAGTGTGTGGTGGTGAAGAAAGGGTTGATTTTCCAGTGTTCAGAGCGAATTGAGGGAACAATTCGTTATATCCCTAACGACTCGTTAAGTTACTCATTGGGTGGGAAGGATCAGAGAATGAGAAGAAGCTGTCAATGGAAACGGGTCAGGGGACTACCCATCATTTCCCTAACAACTAGTTAGGTCACTCGTATTGACTGGCAGTGTCTTATTTTCTATAGAATTATTAAGGGTGTTTTCATAATTTTCTAAGTTTCTAACTCCTAAACTATGTCGTTTTGAGATTAAGAAGGATTTTAGAGGGTTTTACTTATCCTAAGCCCTCATTAAAATCCTAACACTTTCCTTAGAAGATGAAAGCCTAAAGTGAAGCAAGGATTCTCCATCTTTATCCTCTTCAATTTCTCTTGGGCATCAAACCTTAGCAAGAATTCTTCAAGACCAGGTATATAGGGCCATGAAAAGGGGATTCCTTCTACCCTCATACCCGAATTTCTCCCCTAATTCATTAATTCAAGTCTCTAAATAAGTGTATTGATTTCCTTGGGTTTTAACCCAATTCTATGAAATTATCTATGCTACGTTTATGGGTCCAATACCCTTATACTCTAATGAATGATTTAAGTCTAATGGGCACACTCAATTTTATTATAAATTCATGATTTCAAGTTATTATAAGTTATGCCCTATTATGCATGTTTTATGAAATTCAAGCTTATGACTCTATGATTTCAAGTATAATGAAGTAAGTTATGTTTTATGATTATTATACATGATTTCCATAAGAATTTCCCCATGAGATTATGAATTCTAAAGTATGATGTTTTCCTCAAGTATGCATGACTTTCATGAATATCAAGTTTACGACAATGGCTGTCACACCCCGCCTTGGGGGGTATGACTGGCACCTGGTGCCCTACTAGGACCTGAACTGCTAGATTACTGAGCCTGAGCACATCTGGTGCGTGGCTGGCTCTAACTCAGATTCAGGGAAACAACGGGCTATATTACGGCTGTAAATACAGCCTCCGACCGACTAGGCCTATAGCCACCTGTACCTGTACTAGCAGCTAACCAGAAATATATCAATATAAGGGAACCTATGCGGGCCGACAAGGCCACCATGCTGTCTAGTTATCTGTAACTCAACAATGAGATATTGGAAAGCTACGTGACTGACAAGGTCACTACTACTGTCAAGCTATGGCCCCACACGACCAACATAAAAGAAACAGAAGTACTAACAGCTATACAACTGCACGGCCTCACACGACTGACTCATCTGACCACAGGGAAAATATATACAGACTGCAAGCCTCTAAGAAGACTGATAAGATGGTCGGGACAGGGCCCCGACCTACCCATGCTGTACAACAAAAGAAAAGGGATAGACCTCTAGCTACCTAGCTCCGGATGACTGGAGCTGATGACCCTGTGAGCTGGCTGGAATCACGAGGTATCGGCCCCTCGTCTATGAGTACCTGCAGGCAAGTAATGCAGCACCCCAAACGGGCTTTAGTACCACTGGTACTGAGTATGTAAAGCAATAACTGAAAGAAATATCTGAAAGCAACAACGCAACTGATGGAACTGAAATAGGAAGGAATAGACTAACTGACTGGAAATGTAAAACTATGCCTACTCTTAACTGTACTGGAGGGAGTAGGAGTCATACCTGGAGATGTATCGTTCTACTGTCGATCTACTCGTATCTAGTGCAACATGGCATAACATAACATAACATAACATAGCAAACACAAACCTTACCCGGCCCCCATAAGCCGGGAGGTACAAACAACACGCAATCTATACCCCTACCCGGCTCGTCCCATCTCCTATAATAACTATAAGCATCCTGCCGGTCCCCTGGGTATGCACTTGGGCTTGCTGAGCCCCTGACTATAACTGTACCTGAGTCCGGAGGACTCCTGAATCAACACCCGGGCGTATCCGCTCGATTGGGGTGTATAAGGGCCGACCAAGGCACAATATGAGGAAAACTGGCATCCCATCTTTATCCCCTGTGGGACGGCATGCCACTCCGTAGAGCGACGTATCCTCATCCTCTGGCAGACGAGTCGATACAGCTATTAACCCTGGGGCGGTCAGGGATGCTAGGTAATCCAAACCCAAGACAATACAGTGGTCTCAACTAGTAATACTATCTGCATATCCCACATACTGAAGCTAATGATAATAAAGTATTTGTACATACTGTATGCTGAACTAGTGATGGTGATATGTACGTATTTAATATTTGCTGGGACTGATAATAGTATATATATACATAAATATAATCTTCCGCCATACTGTACTGAGTCTAGTGTAGAACAAGATATAGTTCTTCTGCTGGAAATCATGCTGTATAACTGAGTTTCTATAGTAACATGATTTACTATTTCTAACATGCTTTCTAAACTTCATTTTAACCTATCATTCTACTTCTGAGATACCTTACAGGTGTTTACATTGCTTTACTAGGTTTCAACTGAATACAATAATAACCCAACATTCTTTGCTAAATCACATGCTGGACATGCTATACCGTTTCTAACACTTGTATCAGAATTTATATCGTGCTAGCAAGTTTCACGCTATACATAACATGATGCTTCTAATATCGTACCAACATTCGTAATAAACATAACACACGACTTCTGAACATTCTACTGGCCTTTGAACTACTTTACTATACCAAGATTACTAACTTGCCGAGGAAACTAGCTTTACATACCTTCGCTTCTGATTTCCCGACTAACTGGCGTAGCTTGGTCAGTATTTCAGCTATTCCTCCCAACTGCATTCATATATATATATATCAATCAGTACTAAATACAACTTTATTCTGAAGGACGACATCACTTTCGATATAATTATAGCCTAAACTTAGGCTTATCGAAAGACGGTCAAAAACTCGTCATTTGTCAGAAGTCCAGAAGGGAGAAATACTCACTTCACAGCTAGAAACACATAGACACTAGTTTGGAGAAATTCCACTTACCTTAGTCCGATAGCTCGATGATTCGTCGGCCGTATTTCGCGAAACTAAATCCGTAGGAATGCTCTCTACTGCTAAATACCTCGGTATCTGAGGTTAATTTGAGTTTGGACAACGTTTAGCAGCGTAGTCGAACGATTATATGTTAACCTCCTTCATCCCTCTCTGTTTTCCTACATTCTCTGGAATTTTTTATAAGTTTTAATGGATTAAAACCGAAGTGGGGCTTTATATACTTGGGCCTGGACAAGGCCAACGTGTTACGGAGCCAACGCGGAGGCTCCACCTCCGTGACACGTTGCCATCACGGAGGGGCTCTGCCTTGGCTCCTTCCGCGATGGTTCGACAGGTTTCTCGTCCGATCTTTTTCCCAGGCCTTTCTTTAGCATGTATGGCCTTTAAATATGCTTAACCAACGCACGAATAGGCCATCTAGGTGCCGGAAATCTTACGGGGTATAACATTCTCCCCCCCTTAAGAACATTCGTCCTCGAATGTAAACTTTTATCTAGAGGACCTCTCAATTTACTTATTTAGAAATTTTTTTTGCTGAGTCTCCCCTGTAATGTGGACTATACCAAAAACCTGAAACGCAGAAAAGTCCAACACAGGTACTGCACGCAATACTTTAAGATTCATTGGATAGCTAGACATCAATCTTTCTCATTTATACATATACAACAATAAGGTACTACATAAGTAATAATACGGACATACCTGTCGCCTGACTAGGCCTGGAATAAGTGAGGATATCTGGTCTTCATATCTTCCTCCTCTTCCCATGTCATTTCCTCTCGGTTCCTGTTATGCCACAATACCTTGACAGACGCAATATCTTTTGTCCTCAATCTGCGAATCTGTCTATCTAGGATAGCATTGGAACCTCTTCATAGGCCAGCTTTTCTGTAACCTGAATATCCTGGACTGGAACTGCTCTGGATGGGTCTCCTATGCATTTCCTCAGCATAGATACATGGAAGACCGGATGAACGGATTCTAGTTCTGGAGGCAAGTTCAACTCATATGCTACTCGACCTATTCTTCGACGAATCTGATAAGGCCCAACAAATCTTGGACTGAGCTTACCTTTCTTGCCGAATCTCATTACCCCTTTCATTAGTGATGCTTTTAAAAATACCCAGTCGTCCACCTCGAATTCCAGGTTTCTGCGCCGCACATCTACATATGACTCCTGGCGACTCTTGTGCAGTCAGTAGGCGTTCTCTAATAAGCTTTACCTTCTCTTTTGACTGCTGAACAATGTCTGGCCCAATCAACGCCGGTTCTCCTATTTCAAACCAGCCAACCGGCGATCGGCACTTCCGCCCGTATAAAGCCTCGAAAGGCGCCATCTGGATAGCTGAGTGATAGCTATTATTATAAGCAACTCGATTAGGGCAAATGCTCAACCCATCTACTACTGAAATCTAACACACACGCTCGCAACATATCTTCGAGTGTTTGAATTGTGCGTTCCGCCTGTCCATCTGTCTGAGGGTGGAATGCTGTGCTCAAATTAAACTGCGTTCCCAGACCTTTCTGAAACGACTGCCAGAATCTAGCCGTAAATTGTGCTCCTTTGTCTGAAATAATAGATACTGGCACTCCGTGCAATCTGACTATCTCTTGGATATACAACTCCGCGTACTCTTCGGCCGAGAAAGTAGTTCTTACTGGCAGGAAATGAGCTGATTTAGTCAATCTGTCGATTGTTACCCATATAGAGTTATGTCTGTATCTAGCACGGGGTAATCCTGCCACAAAATCCATATTTACTGCTTCCTATTTCTAGAAAGGCACAACTATGTCCTGAATCAACCGCCTGGTTTCTGATGTTCTGCTTTCACCTGCTGGCAGTTAGGACACCAGGCTACAAATTCAGCAATTTCTTTTCTTTTCTTTTCTTTTCTTTTTTTTTTCTTATCTAGCCACCAGTAGTTTTCTTTGATATCATGGTACATTTTTTTGTCGCGCCAGGGTGGAGAAAATAGTTGCTGGCGCAGTGCACCTCGTTCATGATCTGATGGCGGAGGCCTAAAACATCTGAAACACATAGACGACCTTTACAACGTAGCACTCCACCCTCTGTTATTTCCGAATCTGGCGCTTCCCTTGCAGGATTCTGTCCTTAAGCTAGACCAGGTCAGGATCTGCATATTGCCGTTCTTTTACCCCCACAACTAAGGACGACCGGCGGTGTTCTGGATTACTGCTCTGTTGTCCTTCATTTCTATCACACGAACGGCTAAATTGACCAATTGATGTATCTCCCTGACCAACTCCCGTTGCTCGGGTTGCACATACGCCACATTCCTACTAGATCTATAGCTAAGAGCGTTTGTTGCTTCATTACCTTTTCTTGACTGATATAACATTTTCATATTTAGAGTGCTCGGCATATAATTGACGGTCATACTGGCTTGTCTTGCCGAAGAGATCAACAGGTAGTTTACCAGCGTAACTAGAGCTTATCTGGCCTTCTGGCCACATGCTAAGGCTACTTGTTGCTGTGATAACCTGAACGACCGTCTGCGCACCTTGTGCCTTTATCTAATCAGAGGATCTTGATATTGATCATGACCTCTAATGATCTGGCTGCCTAACCTTAAATAACTGAATAGTCGGGTTGAATGACCCGAATGTGGTAGTAGTCTAACAATGCTCTAACTGTTTTACTTGAGTACTTATAGTTCATGCATGCTGCAGACTTGTGAGCATCAAATTGCTTTGTTATTTTACTTGAACCACTATAAGGCTGGGCTTAATCAAACTTACTCCCAGGCGATCAATCTTTAGATCTTCACGGGGAGTCTACTGATCCCGTGGTCTTAATAAACACTGTACTAGCAGGGTACTATCACTTTCTTACACCTTGTGTGTATCCACTTGGATTTATACTGCTATTCTGGGGAATTCTTGGTCTTATAAGATATTCTGTAAATACTGGCCTTCTACTAGGGCTTTGTATCTGAATACCTTACAAGAACCAGCTAAAGTACTAGTCTGTTACTAACTACTGATGTGGACCCTTTCTTGGGGTGCCCACGGGCTTGTCTGACTCAGACGACTGGCTAACTTGCGGGGTGTTCCACGTAATAATTACTAGGTTGACTAAGTTCGACTCTCACCTACAAGGCTGGGAACATGATGTACGACCACTTAACATACTGGAAAAATTCTGGTTCTGGCATATGCGATAATGCTAATAAATTTTAGGGATGCTTCCCTACCAGTACAAGCGCCAGCTAGTCGTTAGACCGTCTAACTGTGCCCTTATCATCTAGCCATCTGATTCAGGCCATTAACTTTGGTAAGCTTCTAGAGCCTATATCTGGCAACAACAAATAAGTCTATTAACTTAATAACTGAGAACTGAGATAGTTTCTATGACTTTATACGTAATTCACACTTAACCTGCCCTTTCTATTCTCCTTTCCCTTTCTCTTCTCTTTTCTTCTTTTCTTCTCTTTTTATTTTTGACAAGGGGTCCTGCAATGCAATTCATATATACTTCCCAGCACTAATATGCATCTGTGTGATTGTAACCCCTATTAGCAGCTGCTCACAGCATATTTATTACCTACACAGATATATATTAATAAATACGTACAATACATACTGAATTCTGTGGTGATACGTAATCTCTGACACACTTTGCTAAATCTCATATTGTACATGATATACTGCTTCTATGGTCTAATAATACCTCCTGCCTTCTCTTAACATTTCATTGTATTGTCACCCCATTCAGAAAGTAACAACCATAAACACTTTGGTTATTCTCTGCTGTTTGAAAGTACGCCACTCTTGCGATGTGGGGTCACATTCGAATCTTGTGGCCTTACTTGGCATATATTGAGAGCCCATGACTGTCTGCTGGGCCTTATCTCTAGGCCACACTAGATTAAATTCACTGTATCGGTAACTTCTTAACTTCTCCATAGCGGACATACTGCGGTATTCTGAACCGCAATCTTACTGTCAGCCCGAGGTCTAATCCCTAATATGATATTTTATCAATCCAGGGGTAATTCTAATTTCCCCACAAGATCTGACATTCCTGCTTCTTCCCCTCATCTTACTTAAGCTGAACTCTGGGGTTCAAGGTACCTGCTCTTCATTGTTAACAAAATTACTGGTCAAGTACCAGTTCATACTTCCCCTGACTTGCAGCCAGACCTATCTGATTCACATGACCTCTCCCCCTTTCGATATCACAACTGAATCATATCTATAATCTTGCAGGTATATCTTGCTGTCTATTAGCGTATATGGCGGACTTGGCCTTTTTCTGGCTCAAATTTGACTATTACTAGGCATTCATTACTGACAGGTCTTGTACCCCTTCTTCGGGTAAGCTAACAGTCTTACTTTCTCTTTACGCTCACTAACACTTACTGGAATTAATCAATCTACCTTCACTTACTGCTTGACTTGGCAACCCCATCTCAAGTCTTATGCCCCTTTACTATACTGGAATCCAATTCAAGAGGTAGGAATAGCCCTTTTCTTATTGCAACAAATAAAGACATTTAACTATACCATATCCGAAAAGATGTATTTGGGATTCCTGCATTTCCCTCTCTTTTTTATACTTACCTGGTGGTCTGACCTTGTCTGTAATCTTAATCAGATCTTATATAGCTAATAAGTAAATCAACTCGTATGTACATTATACTTCTGACTTCCTATTCTGACGTTATCAACGTATACTAGGAATAGTACCGATAAAGGTATCACGTTGGGAGGTCTCTTGTACCTCCTACTGCTTCTATAGTTATCATGTAACCGGCTGATGCCCTCTTCTGTTGCTATATCTGATCTTCTGCCTGTAATAGGGTAATGCTGATCTGTCTTTGTATCTGTAATCAAAGAATACAGTAAGTTTTTAGGGACTCAACCCTATACTGTACCGCTCTAAAGCACGACTGACTGAGAAGGAAGGGTAACCATCCTATCATGCCTCGCAGCCTCCTGCCTATAGTATGTGGTGCAAAACACATCCATAGACAAGACTCTACTTAGCACGACTTGCAGACTCCCTGGGACACGACCTGCTCTGATACCAAGTTTGGTACACCCCGCCTTGGGGGGTATGACTGGCACCTGGTGCCCTACTAGGACCTGAACTGCTAGACTACTGAACCTGAGCACATCTGGTGCCTGGCTGGCTCTAACTCAGATTCAGGGAAACAACGGGCTATATAACGGCTGTAAATACAGCCTCCGGCCGACTAGGCCTATAGCCACCTGTACCTGTACTAGCAGCTAACCATAAATATATCAATACAAGGGAACCTATGCGGGCCGACAAGGCCACCATGCTGTCTAGTTATCTGTAACTCAACAATGAGATATTGGAAAGCTACGTGACCGACAAGGTCACCACTACTGTCAAGCTATGGCCCCACACGGCCAACATAAAAGAAACAGAAGTACTAACAGCTATACAACTGCACGACCTCACAAGACCGAATCATCTGACCACAGGGAAAATATATACAGACTGCAAGCCTCTAAGAATAGTAATAAGATGGTCGGGACAGGGCCCCGGCCTACCCATGCTGTACAACAAAAGAAAAGGGATAGACCTCTAGCTACCTAGCTCCGGATGACTAGAGCTGATGACCCTGTGAGCTGGCTGGAATCACGAGGTATCGGCCCCTCGTCTATGAGTACCTGCAGGCAAGTAATACAGCGCCCCAAACGGGCGTCAGTACCACTGGTACTGAGTATGTAAAGCAATAACTGAAAGAAATATCTGAAAGCAACAACGCAACTGATGGAACTGAAATAGGAAGGAATAGACTAACTGACTGGAAATGTAAAACTATGCCTACTCTTAACTGTACTGGAGGGAGTAGGAGTCATACCTGGAGATGTATCGTTCTACTGTCGATCTACTCGTATCTAGTGCAACATGGCATAACATAACATAACATAACATAGCAAACACAAACCTTACCCGGCCCCAATAAGTCGGGAGGTACAAACAACACGCAATCTATACCCCTACCCGGCTCGTCCCATCTCCTATAATAACTATAAGCATCCTGCCGGTCCCCTGGGTATGCACTTGGGCTTGCTGAGCCCCTGACTATAACTGTACCTGAGTCCGGAGGACTCCTGAATCAACACCCGGGCGTATTCGCTCGACTGGGGTGTATAAGGGCCGACCAAGGCACAATATGGGGAAAACTGGCATCCCATCTTCGTCCCCTATGGAACGGCATGCCACTCCATAGAGCGACGTATCCTCGTCCTCTGGCAGACGAGTCGATATAGGTATTAACCCTGGGGCGGTCAGGGATGCTAGGTAATCCAACCCCAAGACAATACAGTGGTCTCAACTAGTAATACTATCTGTATATCCCACATACTGAAGCTAATGATAATAAAGTATTTGTACATACTGTATGCTGAATTAGTGATAGTGATATGTACGTATTTAATACGTGCTGGGACTGATAATAGTATATATATACATAAATATAATCTTCCGCCATACTGTACTATGTCTAGTTTAGAACAAGATATAGTTCTTCTGCTGGAAATCATGCTGTATAGCTGAGTTTCTATAGTAACATGATTTACTATTTCTAACATGCTTTCTAAACTTCATTTTAACCTATCATTCTACTTCTGAGATACCTTACAGGTATTTACATTGCTTTACTAGGTTTCAACTGAATACGATAATAACCCAACATTCTTTGCTAAATCACATGCTGGACATGTTGTACCGTTTCTAACACTTGTATCAGAATTTATATCATGCTAGAAAGTTTCACGCTATACATAACATGATGCTTCTAATATCGTACCAACATTCGTAATAAACATAACACACGACTTCTGAACATTCTACTGGCCTTTGAACTACTTTACTATACCAATATTACTAACTTGCCGAGGAAACTAGCTTTACATACCTTCGCTTCTGATTTCCCAACTAACTGGCGTAGCTTGGTTAGTATTTCAGCTATTTCTCCCAACTGCATTCATATATATATCAATCAGTACTAAATACAACTTTATTCTGAAGGATGACATCACTTTCGATATAATTATAGCCTAAACTTAGGCTTATCGAAAGACGGTCAAAACTCGTCATTTTTCAGAAGTCCAGAAGGGAGAAATACTCACTTCACAGCTAGAAACACATAGACACTAGTTTAGAGAAATTCCACTTACCTTAGTCTGGTAGCTCGACGATTCGTCTGCCGTATTTCGCGAAACTAAATCCGTAGGAATGCTCTCTGCTGCTAAATACCTCGGTATCTGAGGTTAATTTGAGTTTGGACAACGTTTGGCAGCGTAATCGAATGATTATATGTTAACCTCCTTCGTCCCTCTCTGTTTTCCTACGTTCTCTGGAAATTTTTATAAGTTTTAATGGATTAAACCAAAGTGGGGCTTTATATACTTGGGCCTGGACAAGGCCAACGTGTCACGGAGCCAACGCGGAGGCTCCACCTCCGTGACAAGTTGCCATCGCGGAGGGGCTCTGCCTTGGCTCCTTCCGCGATGGTTCGATAGGTTTCTCGTCCGATCTTTTTCCCGGGCCTTTCTTTAGCACGTATGGCCTTCAAATATGCTTAACCAACGCATGAATAGGCCATCTAGGTGCCGGAAATCTTACGGGGTAAAAAATGGCCGACTCACAGGCCTAATTTTTGTGGCTAGTTCATGTATCTCAAGCATGTTTCTTTCAACTAGCCCATCTACTTCAAGTATGATTCATGATTATGATATAAGCACTGTATATGTTTTGGGAGTAGTATTTAACACCGAGTAGGTTGGGGTTCCAGCGCACTCAGGTCTCAGAACTACGTACCAACATAGCCATAATGGAGTCCTCCACGAGAGTGTCTCCCATGCCCGAATGGGCCACCCATGAATGATATCACGCCTTTTTCATGGTTCTACCCTTGGGAAGGTTTGAACACCCTCCTAACTAGGGATTTATAGGTCGGTCCCATGTATGCTCACGTAGGGTATGTTGGTTATAAAAAGCTCCCACTGTTCCTCATGTTTTCAGTTACTTATGTTCATGATTTATGATATTACGTTTCTATAATATATTTGACCCATTGATCAATTTATGAGTTTTCACTTACAATTTCAAGCCCGAAAAGTTATATGATATCTAATTCTAAACCTTGGGTCATTATGTTTAGGTCATGATGAATAGCTTATGCTTATGTATACTCTGGATTTATGGTTTTAAGCATGCCTTCCTTACTCTCCCAATTCTTTTGATTTATATGTGTGATTTTATACTATCATTTACTAACATGTTCTTACTTTCTCTACATACTCAGTACATTCACTGCATACTCTATGCTATATCATTTCATGATTATCATGCCCCACCTTGGGAGGCATGACTGACACCTAATGCCACACTGGAACCTAGATTGACTTGGCTGGGCATATGCACCTCTGGTGCCTGCTAGCAACTCAAAAACAAGAAACCAAACTGCTATATCTTGGCTATAAACACAGTCTCAGACCGACAAGGCCACATAGCAACCTGTAAAAGAAAACAACTAACCCAACAATAAAGGGATTCTATGCGGGCTGACAAGACCACCATGCTGTCTAGTAATAATTGAAGGAAAGCAGGCAGTCATGCTCATACTATAGCCGACAAGGATGCCACAAACAAGCTACACTAGGCCACACACAGCCAACAAGCAAAATATAACATACATAGGTCCCACACGGCCAACAACAACCAACTAACTGAAGACTATAGTTTGCAAGCCTCTAAGAGTTAAAATATTGGTCGGGATAGGGCCCCGGCCTACCCAAAATCTATATAATAAAAGACAAGCAAATCTCCACTATCTGGCAAGTCCAAATAAAAGGAGCTGACCAATCTGCTGACTCTGAATAGCTGCTAAAGGAGATCTTGAAACCTGTCTGTCTAAACCTACAAGCAAGTATGCAGCGCCCCATATAGGGGCGTCAATACAATATGTACTGAATATGTAAGGTAGTAATAATAACTAAATAAAAGCTGATAAATAACTGAAAGTAATAAGCAAAAAGGAGCAGAAGTTAGCCTGTACGCTTTTATAACCATAGCTTGAATCTAGTAGTCAACTTATACAAATAAGAGCGTAAGCTGTACGGTTATACATTCATAAGCTATATCCAGCAAGCAAGTATGCAAACAAGAACCTAACCTAACACTCATAAGCCTGAAAGGTACAACCATCACAGAAATAACCTACCTGCCCTCCCATAAGCCCCGGTAGGCGCCACTTAGTCTATATACCCCTATTGGTACCCCTAAGGCCCTTCACGTAACTGTAACTAAACATACCTGGTCTCTTGAGACTATATCGGAGCCTTCTGGACTTCTGCAACTGAGTTCGGGACTTCCGGGCCCCTGTGACTACACACTGAGCACACAAGTCTCTACAAAGGGTTTGTAATGCCACTGCGGCGTAGAAGAAGTCCATAGGTGAATAGACTTCAATATGGCCCTGTAGGTTTCACTTTAGTCCTTACAGACAATATATGGCTCCGTAAGCGATTCAGTAGCTCCATAAGTGATACAACATCATAGCTCCGTAAGCAAATCTATAGCTCCATAAGCATTAGCAGCATCACAACTCCGTAAGTTGTGTATAGCTCCGTAAGTAGTTTTTACAACTAGAAGCCTCTTAGTTATTCATGGTGAGAGGTAGTACAAAATACGATCTACCCCAACTAGGGATACTACGCTACAATATGCATATCTAGTCACTCAAAAAGGCATATCTAGCATGCAAGCCCTATTCTCAGATTCTTATCTCGATTATGTTTTACATTATGCATATTTTAATTATTTTACTTACTTGAGAGGTTTCACTTATGCTGCATACTCGGTACATTCCACGTACTGACCGCATACTCTATGCTGTATCATTTTATGATACAGGCTCTGATTTTCAAACTTAGCCCCGTCACAAGCCAGTTCCCGGAGTTAGCATCCAGTTTCAGTGGTGAGTCCTCATCTCCCGAGGATCATTTCTTATCAGTTATATTTGTAATTTAAGTTTCAGACTTAGAGAGTTAGTAGGGTTCTTGTCCCATCAACTCATCAAAATTAGAGGATTTTCAGACATAGTGTATAATCAACTTCATATTCGTGTATGTATTCTAATGCTATGTTCTGTTTAGACTTCTTCTATGATTATCATGTTGATCTTCCATTTTCATTGATTGAGTTAGAAGTTATGTTCATCCATGGGTTGAATTGGAGCCTCTCGGCGTTTCTTGTCCCTTGTCTTGACCCGAGCCTATATTCGGGTCATGACAAACTTGGTATCAGAGCCATAGGTTTTGAAGTATCCGACGGTGTCTGAAAGCCGCATTAAGTAGAGTCTTTTTCATGGGTGTGAAGCGCGCCACACTTATGATGAAGAGGCTACGAGATGTTTAGGAAATGTTCCCTTCTTTCATGATCTTGTCGTGCGGTGAAAGGTCTCTCTATCCTTCTAACTCATGCTATACGCATTTGCAGAATAATGTCTCCTCGCGGAGTTAATGATAGAAGAAATGGAAACAAAAATGGCCACAAGGATGGCAATGGAGATGGGCACCAACAGGCCCCACCAGCCTATGAGCACCATGCACCGAAGCTGGTTGCCCACATTGAATTCAGGGCAGCCATTCAGATGCTAGCATAGGCCTTGACCATCCAGGTCAATTAGTAGGCGGTAGCGCATAACCCTCATAACAGGAATGCGGTGGCAGCGCGAGTTAGAGATTTCTTCAGGATGAACACTCTAGATTTCCTTGGGTCAAAGGTGGACGAGGATCCACATGAGTTTATCGACGAGATTCTAAAGATCACCCAGGTCATGGGGATGGATGGATAGGAGTGCGCCGACTTAGCCACTTATCACCTGAAAGGGGTTGCGCAACTCTGGTTCAAGTAGTGGAAGGATTGTAGGGTAGTTGGAGCAGGCCCTATCAGTTGGGATGAGTTTCATGTCACTTTTCTAGATCAGCTCTTCCCCCGTGAGATGAGGGAGATGAAGGCGGCTGAGTTCGTGAATCTAAAACAAGGAAAGATGAAAGTGCAGGAATATGCCCTTGAGTTCACTCGTCTGTCCAAGTGAACCAGAGCTCGTGGTTGATCAGAGAGCTTGAGTGAGCATATTTGTTTCATGGAGTGGCAGACTATCTGGACAAGGATTGTAGGACCGCCATGCTCCATCTAGATATGTATTTCCTCAGATAGTTTTGTACGCCCAGAAGATGGAGGTGGTGCATCTGAGGGAGAGAGAGACCAAGAGGGCCAGGATAGACAGTTATAGGTTCTCTCAACCAAGACCAGGTGGTGGGCACCGACAATAGTGTCATCATAGATCTTCAGCCCTAACATCTTCAGTTGTGAGTGTGCCATCGGACCTAGGCACGACTAGAGGGGACGAGCATCAGGCTCTAGAGGTCAGAGAAGCAGGACCACAAATTCTAGTGTTCCAGTTTGGGACCAGTGTGGCTGGAGACACACTGGTCAGTGTTTGGTAGGTACAGGTGCTTATTTTCCGTGTGGAAAGCCCAAATATATGCTTAGAGATTTCCCAAAAGCTAGACAGGTCCATGATAGGGGTCGAGCACCAGCTTCCAGTTCAGCAGCTCCACCAGCACGCCCATCTCAATAGGGTGCATCTACTAGTGCGGGTGGCGGACAACGCCAAAACAAATTCTATGCCTTAGCATCCCGCCAGGAGCAGGAGGTCTCCCCAAATGTAGTCACTAGTATGTTATGAGTTTTCCACCTTGATGTTTATGCTTTGTTAGACCTAGGGGATACTTAGTATTTTGTGATGCCTTATGTTGCTAGTAGTTTTAAAGTCAGTCTCGAAATCCTATCAGAACCCTTCTTAGTCTCTACTCTAGTCGGTGATTCAGTTATAGCTAGACGAGTGTATAGAGATTGCCCGATCACAGTCCTTTAGAAAATCACCTCAGTGTATCTAGTAGAGTTATCCATGATAAATTTTGATGTTAGCCTAGGCATGGATTAGATATTTTCATTTTATTCTTCAATGAATTGTAGAACTCGGGCAGTAGAGTTCAAATTTTCGGGTGAGCCAGTCTTTGAGTAGAAGGGTAGTTCAGCTGTACCTGTAGGTCATTTCATTTATTACCTTAAGACCAGAAAAATGATCTCTAAGGGTTGCGTGTACCATCTAGTTTGGGTTAAGGATGCTACATTCGAGACCCCGACTATCTAATCAGTTCCAATAGTATGTGAATATCCAGAAGTCTTCCTAGATGATCTATCAGGAATCCCTCCCGAGCGGGAGATTAATTTTGGTTTTGACCTTCTTCCCGATATGTAGCCTATATCCATTCCTCCTTAAGAATGGCTCTTTCAGAGCTTTAAAAATTGAAGGAGCAATTAAAGGATCTCCTAGACAAGGGTTTCATTAGACCGAGCAAATCCCCATGGGGTGCACCAGTTCTATTTGTCCGTAAGAAAGATTGTTCTCTTCGTATGTGTATTTATTATCGACAATTGAACAAGGTCACCATTAAGAACAGGTACCCACTCCCCAGAATTGATGATATATTTGACCAGTTTCAGGGTGCTAAGTGCTTTTTGAAGATAGATCTTAGATTCGGATACCATCAGCTCAGGGTTCGGGAGAGTGACATCCCCAAGACAGCCTTCAGGATGCGGTATGGTAATTATGAGTTTGTAGTTATGTCTTTTGGACTAACAAATGTTCCTGCTGCTTTTATAGATTTGATGAACAGGTTGTGTAAGCCATACTTGGATATGTTCATGATCGTGTTTATTGATCACATCCTCATTTGAGGGTGGTGCTACAGATTCTTAAGGATCGCCAATTATATGCAAAATTCAGCAAGTGCGAGTTTTGATTGAACTCAATGGCATTTTTAGGTCATGCGGTGTGAAGAGAGGGTATAAGGGTGGACTCTCAGAAGATAGAAGCGGTGAAAAATTGGCCAAGACCAGTGAATCCTTCAGACATCTGGAGTTTCTTGTGTTTAGATGGGTACTATCGGAGATTTATTGAAGGATTTTCATCTATTGTAGCGCCATTGACCAAATTGACCCAAAAGAAATTGAAGTTCCAACGGTCGGATGCTTGCAAGAAGAGTTTCCAAGAGTTGAAGACCCGACTCACCTCAGCACCTATGTTGGCCCTACCTGAGCGTACTGATGGGTTTGTGGTGTATTACGATGCTTCTAGAATTGGCCTTGATTTTTTATTGATGCAGCATGGTAAGGTTATAGAATACACTTCCAGACAACTGAAGGTTCTTGAAAAAAAATTACCCGGCCCATGATCTCGAATTGGCGGCGGTAGTATTCGCCTTGAAGATTTGGGGCCACTACTTGTACGAGGTCCATGTGGATGTGTTTATGGACCAAAAGAGCCTACGATGTGTGTTTACCTAGAAGGACCTAAATTTGTGGCATAGGAGGTGGTTGGAGTTACTTAAGAATTATGATATGATTGTCCTTTACCATTCGGGTAAGGCTAATGTAGTAGCAGACGCACTTAGCATACTCTCTATGGAGAGTGTGTCCCATGTAGATGAGGGAAGGAAGGAGCTGGTGAAAGATGTGCATCGACTTGCATGGTTAGGAGTTCATTTGGTTGACTCGCCCAATGGCGAGGTTATTGTTCAGAACAGATCAAAATGGTCCTTGGTAACTGATGTAAAAGCTAGACAAGACGAGGACCTTATTTTGGTAAAGTAAAAGGAATCCGTTCAGAATAAGAAGGTAGATGTCTTCTCCTATGGGGGAGATGGTGTGCTTCGATAACAGGGTCTCTTGTATGTCCCAGACGTTGATAATTTGAGAAATTAAATGTTGCACGAGGCTCATGGTTCTAGGTATTCCATACATCTAGGTTCCACCAAGATGTACCGTGACCTATGGGAAGTCTATTGGTTGAATGGCATGAAGAAGGACATTGTAGAATTTGTGGCTAAGTGTCCAAACTTTCAACAGGTGAAAGTGGAGCATCAAAGACCAGGAGGTGTGCTTCAAGACATTAGTATCCCTACTTTGAAGTGGGAGGAGATTAATATGGACTTCATCATAGGGTTGCCTCACACTCATCAACAGTATGACTCCATTTGGGTGGTCATGGATAGGTTGACCAAAGCCGCTTATTTTCTAGCTATTAAAACTACTAATTAAGTGGAGGATTATTCCAAACTATACGTTCGAGAGCTAGTTCGGTTGCATGGAGTGCCATTATCCATCATATCAGATAGAGGTACTCAGTTTACCACTCAGTTTTGGAGATCGTTTCAAAAGGGACATGGTACTCGGTTTAAGCTTAGTACAACATTTTATCCGCAAATCGATGGTCAGGTAGAGTGAACAATTCAGACTCTCGAGGACATGTTGAGAGCGTGTGTGATTGACTTCAAGGGTAGTTGGGATGATCATTTGCCTTTTATCGAGTTTTCTTATAACAACAGCTATCATTCCAGCATTCAGATGGCTCCCTTTGAGACTCTCTATGGACAGAGATGTAGATCACCTATTGGTTGGTTTGAAGTCGGTGAAGCTGCAATGATAGGACAAATTCAGTCCATGAGGCCATGGAAAATGTTTAGCTCATAGGGGACAGGTTGAAAACAGCTCAGAGTCACCAAAAGTCTTATGCGGATGTGAGAAGGACAGAGCTCGATTTTGAAGTTGATGATTGGGCATTTCTGAAGGTGTCTCCCATGAAGGGAGTGATGAGATTCGAAAAGAAAGGGAAACTCAGTCCCCATTATGTTGGCCCATACCGAATTATGAAAGGGGTTGGCAAGGTAGCATATGAATTGGAATTGCCCTCAAAATTAGCTTCAATCCGTCCAGTTTTCTATGTATCGCTCCTAAAGAAGTGTTTGGATGATCCAACTCTAGTTGTTCCGGTGGACAGTTTCAGTGTGAAAGATAGCTAGTTATGAGGAGGTTCCAGTGGAAATTCTAGATCGTCAGGTTTAAAAGCTAAGGAATAAGGAAGTATCCTTAGTTAAGATTTGGTAGAGGAATCAGCATGTTGAGGGAATTACATGAGAAGCGAAGCAGATATGATGGCTAAATACCCATATTTATTCCCAACCGGCTCAGTTCCAGCTTGAGGTATCGGTTTTTGCCCTAAAACTCTATTCAGTTTCATGTTCCTCAGTTTCTTTCATGTCTATGAATGAATGAATGATTCATGAATTCAGTTCAATCATGTAGTTCTAATCGGAGTCGGTCATTCTGTTTGTTTTCAATTTATACAATCAATAATTGAGTATGATGATTGAATTTCTCTGCTTTTCTGTATGATTTTCAACATTTGAGGATGAATGTTCCCAAGGGGGAGATATTTTTATACCCCAAAAGCTCAAAGATCAGACCCGGAGGTTGAAACGGAGAAAATAGGATTTTCTGCACCAGGTTACAGAACGAGTCATCATGTGACCCGTCAGGATGACCACGAGTCGTTAAGTGACTCGTGGTGAGGAGTATGACTTGAGTTGGAATTTCTAGTTTTGGGTCACCACGAACATGACCATGAGTCGTGGTTAGCCTCACGACTCGTTGAGTCAGTCATGGTCAGGGATGAAGTGAAGGTAGGAGGATTTGGGTAGTGCACCTAACGGGTGGGTTACCACGACTCGTTGGGTGCACCACTAGTCGTGGTGTGCCCCATGGTGAGCCCAGGTGAGATTTGGCAGTGAGGGGAATGGAAGGTGACCACGATTCGTGGTCACCAGTGATGAACCATTAAGTCCCTCGTAGGGACCCTTTGAGGATATATGGCCAGTGTACTTAACGGCAGGAGATCACGACTCGTGCCCAGTGGTAACGATTCGTCCAGTCCCTCGTTGGGACTGGAAATTAGTTTTTCTCTACGAGTTTATTAAGGGATTTTTTGTAATTCTTTTGATTAAGGCCTAAACTACGTCATTTTAAGCTATGAATAATGAGTTTTAAGAGGGGTAAGTTCATCCTAAGCTATTTCTATTCATGCATGCAAGCTTAGAGGACTAGAGAGGTGATCAAGCTTAATTCCTTCCAAATTCTTCGCAAATTTTCCTTGGGCAATCAGAGAAATTGTAGAATCAAATTATCTTAGGTATGTATGGTTATGAATGGGTGGATTTATTCTCACCCATGCCTCATCCCTCTCTAATTCATGAAAATCTATATATTGATCCTATGGGATTTTAATCCAATGCATGAATTACCTAAGTTTCTACATGGGTATGATCTAAGTATGTTTCTATTATTCAATTATGATTCATGGGCAAGTTTTACAATGTTTTCAATTATAAATCATGTTTTTCAAGTTTTATAAATTATGATGCCTATCCATCAGAAGTTCATGAAAGTTGAGATCTATGATGTATATCAAGTATGATGATATATTTATGATGAAAAGCATGTTTTCAAGTTACCCATGTTTATGATCATATCTTCAAGCGAATTTAGTAATTTCTAGAATGCTTAAGTATTGGTCAAGCCCATATGTTCAAGTATGAATTATGATTTCACGAATTAGCATACCACATGGTTTTGGAGTCAAGACTCCTAATTATGTTCAACTTGTGGTATGGTTTGAGCCAAAGCTCCTCATGTATGATTTCAAATTTTATATGTACATGATTATTCATCTTCGTCACTAGACAATGGTTAACTTTGCTGAAAAACAATGGAGAGGATATGCATGTTTTTGGGAGTAGTGTCTAGCACCGAGTAGGCTAAGGGTCAGTCAACCCTATGCCTCAAAACTACGAGCCAATGTAGGTATGATCAGATTATTTGGGTCCTCCTTTGGAGCTTTCCCCTTCCCCAAGGGGCCTTCAACCTGATATCGATATCATGGTAGCGTCCTTAGCCTTGGAAAAGCTTTCGAAGGCTCTGCCCACTTGAGTGTGATAGTCGGGACAACGTAAGGTCTATCTTGGTAATGTCGGTCATATGACGAGTCTTCCATTATTCCTCATGATTTCAGTTATGCATGTTTATCATTCATGATATATATATGTGTGTGTGTGTGTTTTAAAGAAGGTTTCACCCAATATTTTATTTTACTTATGATTATCAGATTTTAGCTTTGGGTCATTCCATTCAGTTATGATATTCAGTTCATGATTTCAAAAAATAGCATGCAAGCCCTATTCTTAGATTCTTATCTTGATTATGTTTTACATTATGCATGTTTTAATGATTTTACTTACTTAAGAGGTTTTACTTATCCTGCATACTCGGTACATTCCACGTACTGACCGCATAATCTATGCTGTATCATTTTATGATACGGGCTCTGATTTTCAGACTCAGCCCCGTCACTAGCCAGTTCCCAGAGTTAGCATCCAGCTTCAGTGGTGAGTCCTCATCTCCCGAGGACTATTTCTTATCAGTTATCTTTGTAATTTCAGTTTCAGACTTAGAGAGTTAGTTGGGTTCTTATCCCATCCACTCATTAGAATTAGAGGCTTTTCAAACATAGTGTATAATCAACTTCATATTCATGTATGTATTCTAACGCTATGTTGTGTTCAGACTTCCGCTACGATTATCATGTTGATCTTCCATTTTCATTGATTGAGTTAGTAGTTATGTTCACGCCATGGGTTGACTTGGAGCCTCTCGACGTTTCTTATCCCGTGTCTTGATCTGGGCTATACTCGGGTCATGACAAACTTGGTATCAGATCCGTAGGTTTTGAAGTGTCCTAGGGTATCTGAAAGCCGCGTTAAGTAGAGTCTTTTTCATGGGTGTGAAGCGTGCAACACTTATGATGAAGAGGCTACGAGACGTTTAGGAAATGTTCCCTTCTTTCATGATCTATGCCGTACGGTGAAAGGTCTCTCTGTCCTTCTAACTAGTGCTATACACATTTGCAGAATCATGCCTCCCCGAGGAGTTAAGGTAGAAGAAATGGAAACGAAAATGGCACTAGGATGGCGATGGAGATGGGCACCAACAAGCCCCACCAGCCCATGAGCACCATGCACCGAAGCCAGTTTTCCATGCTAAATTCAGAGCAGCCATTCAGATGCTAGCATAGGCCTTGACCGTCCAGGTCAATTAGTAGGCGGTAGCACATATCCCTCATAACAGTAATGCGGTGGCAGCGCAAGTCAGAGATTTCTTGAAGATGAACCCTCCAGAGTTCCTTGGGTCAAAGGTGGACGAGGATCCACATGAGTTTATCGACGAGATTCTAAAGATCACCCAGGTCATGGGGGTGAATGGAGAGGAGTGCGCCGACTTAGACTCTTATCACCTGAAAGGGGTTACGCAACTCTGGTTCAAGCAGTGGAGGGATAGTAGGGAAGTTGGAGCAGGCCCTATCAGTTGGGATGAGTTTCATATCGCTTTTTTAGATCAGCTCTTCCCCCGTGAGATGAGAGAGATGAAGGCAGCCGAGTTCGTGAATCTAAAACAAGGAAAGATGACAGTGCAGGAATATGCCCTAGAGTTCACTCGTCTATCCAAGTATGAACCAGAGCTCATGGTTGATCAGAGAGCTCGAGTGAGCAGATTTGTTCATGGAGTGGCGGACTATCTAGACAATTATTGCAGGACCGCCATGCTCCATCTAGATATGGATTTTCCTCAGATAGTTTTTGTTACACCCCGTAGAATTCCCGGCACTTAGATGACCTATTCGCACGTTGGTTAAGTATATTTGAAGGCCATACATGCTAGTGAAAGGTCCGGGAAAAGATCAGACGAGAAACCCGTCGAAACCATCGCGGGAGGAGCCGAGGCAGAGCCCCTCCGCGATGGCAGCGTGTCGCGGAGGTGAGGCCTCTGCGATGGCTCCGTGACACGTTGCCCAGGTTCAGCCCCAAGTATATAAGCCCCCACTTCGGTTTAAAATCATATTACACTTATAAATTTCCAGAGAAACTCAGTGAAGCCGAGGAAGACGAAGAAAATTAAATATTTTCGTCCGATTACGCTGCCAAACGCTGCCCAAACTCAAGTTAATCCCAGATACCCGAGTATTTAGCAGCAGAGAGCATTTCTACGGAATTAGTTTCGCGAAATACGGCCGACGAATCGGCGAGCCACCGAACTAAAGTAAGTAGAATTGCTCTAAATTAATGTCTATGTGTTCCTAGCTGAGAAGTGAATACTTCTCCCTTCTGGGCCGCTGAAAAATAGCGAGTTTTTGACCGTCTTTCGATAAGCCTAAGTTTAGGCTATAAACTATATTGAAAGTAACGTTGCTCTTTACAATAAAGCTGTATTTAGTATTGATTGACGTATTTATGAATGCAGTTGGGAGAAAATAGTTGAAGTACCAGCCGAGCCTCGTCCGACGGATGAATAGTAGAAGATAAGGTATGTAAAGTTAGTTTCCTTCGGCAAGTTAAGTAATATCAGTGTAGTGTAACAAATTACGGACCAGTAGAATGTTCAGAAGTCAAATGTTGCGTTATTATGAATGTTGGTACGATGTGAGAAACATTGGGTTGTAATGTGTATGAAACCTATCAGTATGATATAGATTCTAACGCAAGCGTTAGAGATTGCCCAGTATATTCAGTGTGTGATGTAATATGCCATGTTAAGATCTTGTTGTGTTCAGCTGAAACCCCGCGGAGTAGTACAGTATCCGTAAAGCACTTCAGAAATAGAATAGCAGGCTAAAATGAAGTTCAGAAAGCATGTCAGGAATAGTAAATCAGGTTACTATAGAAAATCAGTATACAACATAGTTCAGCAGAAAGACTATATTCGTACATATATATATAGTACTTCCAGCCTCAGCATGTATCAAGTGTGTACATATTTCTATCACTAGTCCAGCATATAGTGTATACAGAAACTTAGCAAACAGCAGAGTTTTCAGCAGAAACATTATCTTATATAGCATTTGCCCAGTACAGCCCGGCAGGAGACTATATTCATATTTATACATCTTTACTTGCCTCAGCACGTATTAAATACGTACAGATTACTATCAGTAGCCCAGCATGTAATATATATGATACTTTACCCCTATTAGCCTCAGCATGTGAGATACCTAGACAGTATTACCAATTGAGACCGTTGTATTGTTTGGGGTTGGATTACCTAGCATCCATGACCGCCCAGGGTTAATAGCTGTATCGACTCGTCCGCCAGAGGACGAGGATACGTCACTCTACGGAGTGGCATGCCATCCCGCCAGGGGGCGAAGATGGGATGCCAGGTTTTCCCTATACTTGTGCCTTGATCGGCCCTTACACACCCCAGTCGAGCGGATACGCCCGGGTGCAGATTCAGGAGTCCTCCGGACTCAGATGCAGTTATAGTCAGGGGCTCAGCGAGCCCAAGTGCATACCCAGGGGACCGGCAGGATGCTTACAGCTAGTATAGGAGATGGGATGACTGGGGTAGGGGTATAGATTCTGTGTTGATTGTACCTCCCGGCTTATGGGGGCCGGGTATGGTTGTGTATGCCATGTTACGTTATGTATGTTATGTTATATTACAGTAGATACAAGCAGATTAGTAGTAGAATGATACGTCTCCAGGTATGATTCCTACTCCCTTCAGTATGATTAAGAACAGGTACGATCTACACCATCAGACAGTTAATCTACTCCTTCTTATTTCAGTTTTGACAGTTATGTTATTGATTTCAGATATCCCTTCAGTTCTTACAGATTCAGTTATCTCCTGCTATTTAGAATTTTTAGTTATATTACTTGTATTCAGCTGTATTCAGTTTGCTTTACATACTCAGTACCAGCGGTACTGACGCCCAGTGGGGCGCTGCATTACTTGCCTGCAGGTACCCATAGACGCGCAGGCGATACCACGTGATCCCCATCAGCGATCGAATATTCAGCTCCTGTCATCCAGAGACTGAATTTCTAGAGGTGTAGTTCAGTTCCTTTTGTTGTACAGTATGGGTAGGTCGGGGCCCTGTCCCGATCATTTCTATTATTCTTCTTAGAGGCTTGCAGTCTGTATGTATTCCCTGTGGTCAGATGAGCCGGTCGTGTGAGGCCGTGCAGTTGTATAGTTGCCTTTACTCCTTTCTTTCTTTGGTAATGGCCGTGTGGGGCCATAGTTTGCCAGTAGTGGTGACCTTGCCGGTCACGTAGCTTTTCAGTATGTTATGTTTGAGTTACAGATAACTAGACAGCATGGTGGTCTTGTCGGCCCGCATAGGTTCCCCTGAACTACTATGTTTCTGGTCAGCTGTTAGTACAGGTACAGAAGGCTATAGGCCAATGGGCCGGGGGCTGTATTTACAACCGTTATATAGCCCTTTGTTTCCAGAAATGTGAGTTAGAGCCAGCCAGGCGCCAGATGCGCCTAGGCTTAGCAGTCCAGCAGGTCAGGTCCTAGTAGGGCACCAGGTGCCAGTCATACCCCCAGGGCGGGACGTGACAGTTTTGTATTCCCAGAAGATGGAGGCGGTGCATCTGAGGGAGAGAGAGGCCAAGAGGGCCAGGACAGAAAGTTATAGGTTCTCTCAACCAAGACCAGATGGTGGGCACCGACAGCAGTCTCACCAGAGATCTTCAGCCCTAGTATCTTCAGCTATGAGTGTGCCATCTGGACCTAGGCACTACTAGAAGGGACTAGCATCAGGCTCTAAGGGTCAGAGCAGCAGGCCACAGATTCCAGTATTCCAGTTTTGGACCAGTGTGGCCGGAGACACGCGGGTCAGTATTTGGCAGGTACAGGTGCTTGTTTCGGGTGTGGAATCAGACATAGTGTATAATCAACTTTAGATTAGTGCATGTATTCTAATGCTATGTTATGTTTAGACTTCCACTATGATTATCATGTTGATCTTACATTTTTATTGACAAATCTAGAAGTTATGTTCATGCCATGGGTCGAGTTCGAGCCTCTCGGGGTTCCTTGTCCCATGTCTCGATCCGGACCTATGTTCGGGTTATGACAAACTTGGTTATACTCCCCTAGACATTAACTTGGTCTGTCTAGGCAACATATGGCTCCTCATGTGATTCATAGCCTCATGGGCAGGTATATCTTAATTTAGCCCTTAGAGGCAACATGTACATGGGCATCTGTAAAAGTAGTCTGGGGCGTTGTCCCTTCGTCTAACTACTGACAATGTTCCTCCCCTTGGAGTATCTGTTAGTCTATTAGACTTCTAACAACAGGGGTGGTTTCTTAAGCGACCTATATGACAAGCAGTAAGCCAGCTTAAGCTAACGGTCACTGACAGTAGCCAATTATATGGCAGGCTATCGCTCAGTTCATTAGGCAACCCTTGTGCTATCAACTCAAAGGTAAGACTATCCTATCAAGATTCTGGCCCTGGAGGCGTCAAGGTACGCCAACGGCCTACGGGCAAACTTTACTGTCTATATAGGCGTCAAACAAAAAATTATATCGTGCAGTTGCGCCCTATGCTGTCCAACTTTACCATGTTAGGCCCAAAAACCACCCACAAGATTCTAAGGCCTAGGTATGACAGCGATATATCAGACTCCCACTAATATTGTGAACAATTGAATAGGGAAGTTTCTATGATGCTCCTAGCGTTTGTTCCACTGTGTATATTCTTTCCCGATGGGGAATACTATGATATAATCTCAATTCATCTCGTAGTAGCTAACCACAACATATATAATCATTACCTATTTGCAACAGCTAATCACAACATACATACATTTAATTTACTTACAAAAGCATAGGTCGTATCAACTATACGACGGAAATAACTTGCCGAAGAGGTTAGCCTTAACATACCTTGAATGCCGATAGTCCTACCAAACTGCAGCCCTACATTGAGAGAATAAGGCTATTTTCAATACTAAGACTCGACTAAAGCGATATTTTTCAATAATATTAACTAAAACTCAACTTCATTCAATTCGGCCAAAAACTCACAAATTCCCTAGCGTTTAGAAGGTAGAAATGCTTACCTATCACTTGTAGCCGCTTAGGACTTCATTAGGAGCTATTTATGAAAATTTTACTCGGTGGAGGTCCAGTACTCCAAGATAAATTTCAAGAAATAACTCCATAGGGACGTCACTCGTAGGCCTGTAACCTGTTATACATGACAAATTTGCATTTGGACGAAGTTTAGCAGCGTAATCTGACGAAAAATAGATGAAATTTTTATTCGTCCTCTATTATCTGCCAAGGGGAAATGTTTAAAATGATTTGCTTATATAATGAAGGGTTTATATAGGTGTTGAGGCAGTGGCAGGGTGGCGCAGCGTGCCGGCCACAGTGCCAGGCCACTAGCGCGATGCGTTGGCCAGTGCGCTGGGCTGGCATGCACGGCGCAGCGCGGTGCCCAGTGCGCCTGGCCTCTAGCCCCGTCCTCCTGTCTGCTCAATGCTGTGCTCGTATACTCATCCTCCAAGCCCTTTTTCACATGCATCATACTTTAAAACTCACATCATATGTACGCAGGAGTCGGTTAAACGATAGGAACTTACGGGGTGTAACATCCTCCCCCCTAAGGAAAATTCATCCTCGAATGTAATCTTAAGCTTAAGGGACTCAATTCCTTTACCTGTTTCTAGAAAAATTTTGGTAGAGTCTCCTCTGTAATATGGATTATCCGGAAGCCTAAAACGCAGAAAATTCCAACATAGGCACCTCACAGGACGCTACACGCAATTGACTAGCATAATTCTATGACATATTTGTAAGAAAATGATAAAAATAGCAGCAAAGGCAACTATATAACATCTGAAACTATCTTGCCTTAATTGAAATCGGCTAAGTTTGTATACTACTATCGTAGAGCCTGGAATAACTGAAGATATATAGACTTTGCATCATCCTTAGCTTTTAAATTCATCTTTTCTATATTTCTGTTCCCCCATAATACTCTAATAAGCTACATCTTTGGTTCTCAAGATAGCTCCTATGAACCTGATGATCTAACATAACTATTGGAGTCTCCTCGTGGGACGAGTCTTGTGTAATCTGAGCATCCTTGACTGGGTCAACCTGAGAAAAGGTCTCCTATGTTCTTGTGTAACATTGATGAACAAACCCTAGCTCCGAAGACAACTCTAACTCATATGCCACTTGGCCGATCTTCCGAAGGATTCGGTATAGCTCAATGAATCTAAGGTTGGGCTTTCCTTTCTTTGACAAATCTCATAACGCTCTTCTTTGGTGAAATATTTAGGAATACCCAGTCATTGCCTCTCCAACTCCCTACTCTGTACATTGGAATTGGACTGCTGGCGACCCTGGGCTGTCAGTAAAACTTTTTCTTCTGACTGATGTGTTATGTCGGGTTTAAGTAAACCTGACTTATCTAATTCAGGCAATCATATAAGGGACCTATATTTCCACCCGTAATATATCTTCGAGCATTTGAATGGGGTGTCCTTCTTGGCCATTTGCCTGGGGATGAGAAGTTGTACTCAAATTAACTTGCGTCCCAGTCCTTTCTTAAACCCTTTCCATAACCTAGCTATGATTTGTGCCCCTCATGTAGCCGAACTATCTCTTTGGTATTTAACTTCACGTATTCCTTAGCTGGAACATAATTCTGATCAGTAAGAAATGAGTTGATCTCATTAGTCTTCCGATAATGACCCGAGTAGGGTCAAATTTACGCTTGATACGAGGTAAACCTGTAGCTAAATTCGTATTTACTACTTCCTACTTTTATGCAGGCATGACTATTTCTTGAATTAGCCTGGCCGGTTTCTAATGTCCAGCCTCTCCCTACTGGCCATTAGAGCTCTGTGCTACCACTCAACAATATCTTTCTTCTTCCCATGCCATCAGTAGATCTCTTTTATAAACTGATGCGTTTTAATCAAACCTGGATGGAGGGAATAATGGACATGGTGTACTTTTGCTACAGTCAACTAGCGAAGCCCTGCCACATTTGGAACGCAGAGTCAACCTCTGGGTCTCAAGACTTCGTCCCCTGCTATCTCAAAGGCTAATGATTCCTTTTACTGGGCCTTGTCTTTGGGATGTACTAGGATAGGGTCTCCATACCATCATTCCTTCTCTTCCACAACTAGAGGTGATATTGCGGTGTTCTAGGTTATAATCTCACTATCCTTTAAATGTTAGCCTGATGCTTATTTCTTGACACTCAATGGAGGTTTCAAGCTTTATCAACCTGCTATAGCCTAGATGTGGTTCTGTTCTCCTCCAGAGCTAGATGTTCACGTCGAACCCTTACTTCTATAGGCTGAGATCTAGGGTTCGTACCCCATGCATCATACTGGCAAGGATTTTACTTGCCAAATCTACCAACCTATATTATCCTTTTCTACACTCGGGCCGGTTACTATCATATAATCTATCTGTCCTTCAACATGACAAACTGGGGGCCATAGCCATTATTCTCCAAGTATCCCCTACTGCCCTCTACACACTACAGTGGGGTTAATCTATTTCTGACCTAAGCTTTACTATTGCTGGGAGTCTATTGCTTATGGACTCTCACACATATGTGGCTACTCCTAGCAATCTTACCTGCTCTCCTGATTTTTTTTACTGTAGTGAAGTTTTAGGTGGCTTATTTAAGTACTAGGGGTCTTGACCACTTTTTTAACTCCCTCCAGGAATCAACGGCTCTAGCCCTCCTTTACCATTTACTCTTGGAAACCTAGAATCAATACTTGCACTGTGTTGTACTGAAAAAAGGCTGGGAGGCGGGAAATAATCATATCATACTGCGGTAGGGCTATGGCGCGAAACTTAACAAACTCTAAAGGATGCAGGTAAAACTCCTATAATTTCACAACCCCTCGCACCTTTCAGGTAATCCAACAGTAATTTTTGTCCCTGTCTAATACTGAGTATCTACTAAATAAGCCAACATATATATACTACACCCTTGACCTCCTATTCCAAGGGTGTAGAAAGAACTAGGAACGGCGCTGGCATATCTGTTACCTTATGACGTTCCTGGTGCCTCGGGAGGATGCTGGGGAGATTAAAGATGTCCCCTTTCACCTTTAGGTTGGGCTTTCCCCCAACTGTGGCACCTCGCTGGTACCCTCTCCTGCTACTGTATCTAACTTGCGGCTGGCTGTAGTCTATCTATATCCGACGTCATTGCAGGCATACATAATAATATAAGCTTGGGGACTCAACCCTACACAACTCGGCTCTATAGAACAATCTGAGAAGGAGGGGTAACCATACTATCATGCCTCGTAGCCTCCTGCTTATAAAATGTGGTGCATAACACATTTATAAACAAGACTCTACTAGACATGGCTTGCAGATTCCCTAGGATGCAACGTTTCTCTGATACCAAGTTTTTTACGCCCCACCTTGGGAGGCATGACTAGCACCTAATGCCACACTGGGACCTGGGCTAACTTAGCTGCGCATATGCACCTCTGGTGCTTGCCAACAACTCAAAACCAAGAAAACAAGCTGCTATATCTCGGTTGTAACCACAGCCTCGGGCTGACAAGGCCACATAACAACCTGTAAAAGGAAACAACAAACGCAACAAACACAACAATAAAGGGATCTTATGCGGGCCGACAAGACCACCATGCTATCTAGTCATAATTGAAGGAAAACAGGCAGTCATGTTCATATTATAGCCGATAGGCTATTATCAACAAGCTACACTAAGCCCCACAAAGACAACATGCAAAATATAACATACATAGACCCCACACAGCCAATAACAACCAACTAACTGAAGACTGTAGTCTGCAAGTCTCTAAGATTGAAAATATTTGTCGGGATAGGGCCCTGGCCTACCCAAAATCTATATAATAAAGGACAAGCAAACCTATAATATCTGGCAACTCCAAACTAAAGGAGTTGACCAATCTACTGACTCTGAATAGCTGCTAAAGGAGGTCCTGGAACTTGTCTGTCTAAACCTCCAGGCAAGTATGCAGTTCCCATACGGGGGCGTCAGTATAATAAATACCGAATATGTAAGACAGTAATAATAACTGAATAGAAGCTGATAAAGAACTGAATGTAATCAGTGAAAAGGAGTAGAAGTTAACCTGTACGCTTTTATAACCATAGCCTGCATCTAGTAGAAAACTTATACAAATAAGAGCGTAAGCTGTACGGTTATACATTCATAAGCTATATCTAGAAAGAAAGTTTGCAAACAAGAACCTAAACTAGCCCCCATAAGCCTGGAAGGTACAATTTGGAGTTGCCAGGTGATCTTGGGCATAATCGCGTGCCCAAGCACTATTTTATAACTTAGTTTCGTCATGTTTGTTTATTTATGAACTTATATTGTTATGTGATTTTATGTAAATTTGGATATGTACTAACCAACATGATTAGTCCTTGTTTTTGTAGGTAAAAAATGCATTTGAGGAACTAATTTATGATGGGTGAAGTGGAGGAATGGAATTGGAAGCAAAACACAAAAGTCGGCAAGAAAACATGCAAAACAGGCCACCTGCGTGACAACACTGTGCCACGCCAGGCACAGCTGCGCGACAGGGGCCGTGTCACGCCAGCCATCGCGCTGCACAAGCAGCGTGCTACGCTGCCATCGAGGCAAGCTTCTACCGAGGCTCAATTTTTAGGTGATTTCCAGTGTGTTGTCGTGATATCTCCGTGTCACGGAGGTAAATTGGCATGACCACCTCCATTCCACGGAGCCATTCCACGACAGGCAAAAATTGGCACATTCCCTATTTACTATAAATTAAACCCTTAGCTTCCAAAATCAAATGTCATGAAATATTTTCTGAAAACCGTAAAGAAGCGAAGGGAGAAGTGAAGAACTCACCTAGGGTTCACCAAATTTACCTTCTCTTTTATCTATTCTTGTAAGTACATTACCGTAACGATTTTTTTGAGTATTTGTACAACCATGAGTGGCTAAAACCCTTACTCTAGGGTTGAGGCTACATGATATGATTGTAATTGCATGAATTCATTTTGGTTTGAGTTGTTAATTGTTGTTTTTCTTATATTCTACATTATGGTAGTTTTTATGCTTGATCACCATGAAAACAAATGCGTTAAGCTTAGGTAAAAGCTTGAAAGAGCAACCCTAGGCAAGAACAAGAGAATGTAGGGAGCAAGTTCTTATCTCTCGATATGGTTCGCGGTTAGGATAGAAATTATACCTAATCTGCCTTGCTTGGTTGATAAAATGGGATGATAGCAAGACACCGGCTTAGAATTGTCACTCCACCACTCATAGAAGTAGTTGTGAATCTAAGTTGAGTTAAATGATTAGAGGTAAGAAAGTCCATAATCAAGAGCATAAACCCCATAAACCACATCCATGTAGTTGAATTGCCCACGAACTAGGATATCACATCCCCGTTCAATGATGTAGTTGTGAGGCTAGTTATTCGTGTTTAGAGGCTCGAGAGACCATGAACATCGCATTTTCAACTATGTGAGACAACAATTGATAATTTCATACTTGAACCATTACAAAGGGTAGCATTGCATGATTAATCGGCCTTAACTCTAGTTGCTTCTTATATTATTTTCAGAATATTTTGTGACCACCCCAAAATTTTATTATAAATTACTTAAAACTTCTCTAATAAACACTTATAAGGTTATCTCACACTCGAACGTGATAATTTGCTGAAATAGTTCAGTCCCTGTGGGTTCGATATCCGACTCTTAAAAAGGGCCACTGTATTACTTGTATAACCGCGTACGCTTGCAAGTGCGCTGGAGCGCAACACCAGGTTGTAGAAGATTACCTATATTTTGTTGTGCAGTATTTGGGTAGGGCGGGAACCTGTCCCGACCACTATTTGTATTCTTAGAGGTTTGCAGACTACAGTATTCAGTTAGTTAGTTATTGTTGTCAGTGTGGGGCCTATGTATGTCCTATTTTATGTGTTAGCCCTGTGGGGGCTAGTATAGCTGCTTATTTCCCTTTGCGTTATAACTAGACAGCATGGTGGTCTTGTCGGCCCGCATAGGATCCCTATTGATGTATGTTGGTTGGGTTAGCTGTTTTGTTTTACAGATGCTACATGGCCTTGTTGGCCCGAGGCTCTGTTTACATCCGAGATATAACAGTTTGTTTTCTTGAATTTCAATCACTGGTAGGCACCAGAGGTGCCTGTGCCCCGCCAGATCAGCCCAGATTCTAGTATGGCATTAGGTGCCAGTCACGCCTCCTAAGGTGGGGCGTGACACTGAGTGACCTAAGTGATACTATGAAGGTCATGTTAGAACAAGGATAGCTCATAAGCGAACCGTAAGGTTGCAGGTAGGCCAACTATTTAGTTCCTTCGCTTAGAACGACTGTAGGGCTGCTACAAATCTGACATGCTCCTATGTAGTTAGCCCTAACTTCCTACAGGCAGCTTACTATAATTCTTAGCTTGAAGGTAATGCTATGATACTATGGTTCTAGTCCCCTAGACATTAACTTGGTCTATCCAGACAACATATGGCTCCTATGGGCAATTCATAGCCTATAGGCAGGTATATATGGATTTAGCCCTTAGCAGCAACATGTACATAGGCATCTGTAAAAGTAGTCTAGGGCGTTGGCCCCACGTCTAACTATTGACAAGGTTCCTCCCATTGGAGTACCAGCCAGTCTATCAGGATTCTAACAAATGGGGGTGGTTTCCTGAGTGACTTATACGACAAGTAGTAAGTTGGCTGAAGCTAATGGTCACTGACAGTAACCAATCATATGGCAGGCTATCGCTCAGTTCATTAGGAAACCCTGGTGCCATCAACTTGAAGGTAGGACCATCCTATCAAGATTCTAGCCCTAGAGGTGTCAAGTATGCCAACGGCCTATGGAAGAGCTTTACTGTCTATATAGGCATCAAACAAAAAGTTATATCACCCAACTGTTCCTGATGAAGGGCATATTTACGCACTTCTTAGCCATATTTTGCCCGTACTTTACTATGTTTTAAGAACAAATTATGTGTGTTTGCATGTGTTTATGTTATATATTTTTGAAAATAGATAACACACATAATTAGATGCTTTCAGGGCTAAAAGTGATGGATTTGGGTGTATTTGAGTCTTTTGGAATGAATGTTGAAAAGGTTGGAATGAACAAGGCAAAATCAATGCATGAAGCACTACACTGCCACACCTCCGCAACCAACAGCACAGCGTGGAGGCACTCCATCATGATGAGGGGGGCGAGGCATCGATATTCTAGCGTGAAGAGAGGCACGACGTGGGGCCTTTGTTGCGCGATGCCCTGTGGTGCGCCAAGCATGTACAACCTCCAAAAAGGAAATTCTACTTCAACTAGGAAAATGAACTACAAGTCCCAAATAAATCTGTGAAGGAACAAGAAAAGCACAAATCTACTACTATAAATACCCTTTTTTAATTTAATAGGGAGAACTGTGATGTCTACACAATCTTAGAGTGAACCTTGCGAGAGACAATAGAGAATTCGAAGTTTTACATTGAGATACGTATTATTTAATTATTCTTCCTTGTTTTTGCATTAATCAAGTGAGTTTCTTTCTATTATCGTTGTAAGTATTAATATATGCTTTCTTTTATGAATGCTATTAGTTTACTTATAAACATAAGACTTCCACAACTACGTTGTGGGAACCATGGTGAATTAATGAACTAGGGTTTGCACGAAGTGATTTTAAACCAATACTAAACGCTTGTATTATATTCTCTTCATCTTTAATGTTTCTTAACGGTGCTCAACGTTAGGACATGCCTGAATTCTTTACTTGCTTGAGCCTAGAGAGGTAGGAAAAGAGAATTACAACAAAGCCTTGATTTTTATGATTATTGTATTAACTTGAGTTGTGGCCGCAGGATAGTTAAATTTGGGACAAAGTGATAATGACTAAATTGAAATTGCTCATGAGACCTAACTCGGTGATTGAGTATAGTCATCCAATAGGGACGAACCAGTTGTTTGGATGAACCTTGGTTATCAGTTCTACAAGTAAAGTATTGGGATAGATCACTAGTGTAAAACTTAAAGTAGTTATGAATCCATGGGGAACTCTTACCTAGTTAATTGCATTAATTTGGAATCAACACTCAATTTCTCCACATTATTATTTATTACTCTTACAAATTCCCCCCTTTAGGATATAATTGACTCAAAATCTTAGACACTAGGCTTCTTCTATATCTTTCCATATTTCTTGTGGGATTGACCCCAACCTCTAGTTGGGTTCTTACTGACAACATCCACTTCATACTTCAGCAGGAGGTGTGAGTTTGAATGTTATCAAAAAGTGGCACCATTGTCGGGGAATACGATTTAGGATTAGATTAACTGCTTGTATTTAACTATTAGTCTTTATTTCCTATTGTTCATTTTTTTTGTTTTCTGACGTGTCATAGGGCAGCATGGTGAAACAAGCGGCCAAGATGTGACCAGGGTCTCAACAGGTATCTTGATGAAGTCTGAGTAATCAAGATACCTGTGTCGTGCCGCAATGTTAAATTAGGCGCTACTTGGGAGACAACCCAAGATAATTTTTTATTTTTATGTGTTTGTTCAAGTGTGCAGGTGATAGATCATGATTTTCAACAAAAATTGATCTTAAACATTGAAAATGAGGGAAGATGCTCTTGCCCCCACAGACGAAGAGGAATAGAGGCCCAGGGAGTTCTTCTTTCACTCTTTTACTTAATGCTTACTTGTTTTAGCACTAGGGACAGTGTAACTAATTAAGTGTGAGGTGGAAGAAGTAAAATTCATATTACCCTGCATGCCTTAATTGCTAAATTTGCACATGGTAGGCCTAGTTTTTTTTGGATTTATGACTTATTTTGTATGCTTGCTTGTTTGTAGTAGTTTTAGTTTTAGTTTTATTTTATTGGGTTCCTCCGATTTTTGTTTTTGGTGCTTTTCTGGTGGATGGTCCCTTAGAACTAACTAGAGAGTCTAGATTTTTATTTTTGTTTTATTTTTTTTATTTTTAGTCATTGAGTCATGACTTTTCCTGATGATGGATGGATGACGACTGTCTTAAGGGTAAATTTGTCATTAGGAAGAACAAGACTTGGACCCTACGAATGCTAGGTGCTTCACTTTAGGTATCATTGGGACTTTATAAAAATCCACTCAAAAATGCATGAAAAAGGTAGAAACACTTAGTCTTTTGGAACTTGACTCTTGTACTTGAAAAAAAGGCTTAATTATATTATGCATGCAATATGAATATATGTGTTTATGTGATCTTGATTGCCATTGTTAAACCAAATTATTGCCAATGTGTGAGATATTTTTGACATATTCCATGCTTGTAAATTAATGTGTAGAACTTGCCCGGTGTGTGTGCAAAGCGAAAAAAGAATGATGGATTTAGGAAGTGATATAGGCATTTCTTTGGTAGCCTTATTTTTATCCTATTTTACCTACCTTGATTGTAATTATCCTAGTTAGCAATCTTGAGCCTTAGCCTATTCTTTTTGTTCTATTGATTTGTATTTGATCCAAATGACTCCTAGAGCACTTTAATTGATAAATCTTGCATGAAAAGAGCATAAGTGTAGAAGTGAAGGGAAAAGCTAAAAAGTGTGGAGATTAGAAGAAAAGAAAAGGGTGAAATTTTCTAAACAAGGAGGATGATGTTAGTGAGAAAACAACAAGAAGAAAGAGCTTCAAAAAAATGATGTGTGAATGAGCTCAATGTTTAAAAAAAATCTCCATTAGTCACCTAGGTTGAAAAAAATCAAAAAATAGAAGGAGGTATAAGAATAAAATTGGGAAATTGAGGAAAGTGCTAAAAAATCAAAGTATTGTGAAGTATTAAAGTGCTTAGGGAAATTAGTCACTATCTTGGCCAAATAGTTCCTACCCGTCCCTTACGCTACATTACAACCAAATTCAAATCCTAATTGATCCTTGATTCATAATTCTATATTAGTGGAGTATTACACTAAGGGCAAGCCTATGGGTCGTCTTTTGCATGTATGTTGAGTTTTTTAGGAGAGTGAGCGAATTTTGTTATATTTATGCCCAAGTTAAAATTGTTTTATATCTTGTATGTGAAAGGGAATCTCTCCAAATTGTGAGGGACACAATGGTAAGACTTTGGTAAATCTTGATTGCTAAATTATTGTTATACCTTGGGAACCCAAGGATTAGACCCGGGAGCCAAAACGGAGAAAAACTGGAAATTCGCACTAGGTCACAAGACGATTCGTGAGGTGGCTCGTAAGGTGTGAACACGAGTCGTGATGTGACTCGTGGTCAGGCTGGGCTTGGCAGAGTATTGGGAGGCCATGGGGGTGACCACGAGTCGTGGTCAGACCTCACGACTCGTGAAGTCACCCGTGGCGAGGATGGAATGCATGGCTAGGGATTTGAGGTAGTAGGGACCACGGGTGGTGACCACAAGTTGTGGTTAGCCACCACGATTCGTGGGGTTCCCTAAGCTTGTTTGGGAAATAGACATCACGGATTCCAGCCACGAGTCGTGCCCCATGGCAATGACTCGTGAGGTCCCTCGTGGGGACTAACAACCAGGAATTTCTGTGTTTTTTAGCAAGAGTGTTTTTGTAATTCGTAAATTACTAAGGCCTAAACTATGTTGTTTTAATGTCTGAATAGGGTCTTTTAAGGGGGATTAGTCCATGTTAAGCCTCATTCATGCATGCAGGAGTATAGAGAGTAGATTAGAAGGGATTCATGGTGTTCTTTCTCAATTCCTCTAAATTTCATCTTGGGCTACCAAGGGAAGTTAAGAACCAGATAATCCCAGGTATGTAAGGTCATCAATGGGTGAATTCTTCCACACCCATACTCCTACTCTATGATTTTATTTAAAATTTATCAAAAACTCATGGGGTTTTGTGTTTTATTATATAAAATCTAATGATTTAATTATGGGTATTGTGATTTCGAAATCTTATCATAATCTATTCATTTTGATCATCTTTTAGGATTTAAATTGATTATAATATTTTGATTTGATTTCTAAGCAATAAATCTTAATTCTACATGCCCCATGATGAATCAAATTATGATCTATTTTCCCATTGACGTTCTTTACAAGCCCAACCTGAATTATGTTTTGGTTATACCCCGTAGAATTCCCGGCACCTAGACGACCTATTCGCACGTTGGTTAAGCATATTTGAAGGCCATACATGCTAGAGAAGGGCTCGGGAAAAGATCGGACGAGAAACCTGTCGAACCATCGCGGAAGGAGCCGAGGCAGAACCCATCCGCGATGGCAGCGTGTCACGGAGGAGGAGCCTCTGCGTTGGCTCCGTGACACGTTGGCCTTGTCCAGGCCCAAGTATATAAAGCCCACTTCGATTTTAAATCAGTTATATACTTAGAAATTTCCAGGAAAACAGAGAGAGAAATCAGAGAAAGAGGAAGAACGAAGGAAATTATATAATTTTCGTCCGATTACGCTGCTAAACGCTGCCCAAATTCAAATTAACTCTAGATACTGAGGTATTTAGCAGCAGAGAGCATTCCTACGGATTCAGTTTAGTAAAATATGGCCGACGAATCGTTGAGCCACTGAGCTAAGGTAAGTGGAATTGCTCTAAACTAGTGTCTATGTGTTCCTAGTTGTGAAGTGAATATTTCTCCCTTCTGGACCTCTGAAAAATAGCGAGTTTCTGGCCGTCTTTCGATAAGCCTATGTTTAGGCTATAAACTATATCGAAAGTGACGTTGCCTTTTGAAATAAAGTTGTATTTAGTATTGATTGACATATTTATGAATGCAGTTGGGAGAAAATAGTTGAAGTACCGGCCGAGCCTTGTCCGACAGACGAATAGTTCAAGGATAAGGTATGTAAAGTTAAGTTCCCTCGGCAAGTTAAGTAATATCGGTACAGTGTAGTAATTTACAGACCAGTAGAATGTTCAAAAGTCGAGTGTTACGTTTATTGTGAATGTTGATACGATATGAGAAGCATCGAGTCGTAACTTGCGTGAAACTTACTAGTAAGATCTAGATTCTAACACGAGTGTTAGAAACTGCCCAGTATGCTCAGTATGTGATGTAATATGACATGTTAAGATATTATTGTATTTAGTTGAAACCCTATAAAGTGATGCAGTATTCGTAAAGCACTTCAGAAATAGAATAGCAGGCCAAAATGAAGTTTAGAAAGTACGTTAGGAATAGTAAATAATGTTAATACAGAAATTCAGTAAACAACATAGTTTTCAGCAGAAACACTATCTTATATAGCATTTGCCCCAGTACAGCCCGACAGGAGACTATATTCATATTTATATATATTTACCAGCCTCAGCACGTATTAAATACGTACAGATTACTATCATTAGTTCAGTATATAATATATACGATACCTTACCCCTATTAGCCTCAGTAGGTGAGATATGCAGACAGTATTACTAGTTGAGACCGTTGTATTGTTTGGGGTTGGATTACCTAGCATCCATGACCGCCCCAGGGTTAATAGCTGTATCGATTCGTCTGCCAGAGGATGAGGATACGTCGCTCTTCGGAGTGGCATGCCGTCCCCCAGGGGATGAAGATGGGATGCCAGTTTCCCCATATTTTGCCTTGGACGGCTTTTATACACCCCCGTCGAGCGGATACGCCCGGGTGTTGATTCAGGAGTCCTTCAGACTCAGGTACAGTTATAGGTAGGGGCTCAGCGAGCCCAAGTGCATACCCAGGGGACCGGCGAGATGCTTACAGCCATTATAGGAGATGGGATGACCGGGGTAGGGGTGTAGATTCTGTGCTGGTTGTACCTCCCGGCTTATGGGGGCCGGGTAAGGTTTGTGTGTGCTATGTTATGTTATGCCATGTTATGTTAGATACGAGTAGATCAGCACTAGCACGATACGTCTCCAGGTATGACTCCTATCCCTTCCAGTAAAGATTGAGAGAAGGTATGATTTACATTACCAGACAGTTAATCTATTCTCTTTACTTCAGTTTTATCAGTTATATTATTGTTTTCAGATATTATTTTCAGTTATTGCTTTGCATACTCAGTACCAGCGGTACTGACGCCCGGTGGGGCGCTGCATTACTTGCCTGCAGGTACTTGTAGACGAGCAAGCGATACCACGTGATTCCTGTCAGCGATCGAGTATTCAGCTCCTGTCATCCGGAGACTGAATTTCAGAGGTGTATTTCAGTTCCTTTTTGTTGTATAGCACGGGTAGGTCGGGGCCCTGTCCCGATCATTTCTATTGCTATTCCTAGAGTCTTGCAGTATGTATGTTTCCCTGTGGTCAGATGAGCCGGTCGTGTGAGGCCGTGCAGTTGTTAGCTGTTAGTACTCCTGTTTCTTTTATGTTGGCCGTGTGGGGCCATAAGTTTGACAGTAGTGGTGACCTTGCCGGTTACGTAGCCTTCTAGTATTTTATTGCTGAGTTGCAGATAACTAGACAGCATGGTGGCCTTGTCGGCCCGCATAGGTTTCCCTGTGGTTGCATGTTCTGGCCAGCTGTTATTACAGGTACAGGAGGCTATAGGCCAATGGGCCGGGGGCTGTGTTTACAGCCGTTATATAGCCCTTTGCTTCCAGAAATACGAGTCAGAGCCAGCTAGGCACAAGATATGCCTAGGCTTAGCAGTCCAGTAGTTCAGGTCCTAGTAGGGCACCAGGTGCCAGTCATACCCCCCAAGGCAGGGTGTGACAAACTTGGTATCAGAGCAGGTCGTGTCCCAGGGAGTCTGCAAGCCGTGCTAAGTAGAGTCTTGTCTATGGATGTGTTGTGCACCACATACTATAGGCAGGAGGCTGTGAGGCAAGATAGAATGGTTACCCTTCCTTCTCAGTCAGTCGTGCTTTAGAGCGGTACAACATAGGGTTGAGTCCCTATAAACTTACCGTATTCTTTGACTACAGATACAAAGGCGGATCAGTATTACCCTATTACAGGCAGAAGATCAGATATAGCAACTGAAGAAGGCATCAGCCAGTTACATGATAACTATAGCAGCAGGAGGAAGGTATCCGAGACCTCCCAGCATGATACCTTTATCGGTACTATTCCCAGTATACGTTGATAACGTCAGAATAGGAAGTCAGAAGTATAATGTATATATGAGTTGATTTATTTATTAGCTATATGAGATCTAATTATGATTACAGATAAGGTCAGACCACCAGGTAAGTATAAGAAAGAGAGGGAAATGCAGGAATCCCAAATACATCTTTTTGGATACGATACAGTTAAATGCTCTTATTTGTTGCAATAAGAAAAGGGCTATTCCTACCTCTTGATTTTGATACCAGTATAGTAAAGGAGCATAAGACTTGAGAGGGGGGTTGCCAAATCATGCAGTAAGTAAAGATGGGCTGATTGATCCTAGTAAGTATTAGAAAGTATAAAGAGCTCCTATGATTACGTAAGCTGTGCAGACCCTTATGATAACAAGCCAGTAAAGAAAGTAAGACTGTTAGCTTACCCGGAGTAGGGGTAACAGACCTGCTAGTGATGAATGCCTAATAATAGTCAAGATTGAGTCAGAAAAAGGCCAAGTCCGCCATATATGCCAACAGATAGCAAGACATACCTGTAAGATTATAGTCATGATCTAGTTGTGACATCGAAAGATATAGAGGTCATGTGAATCAGATGGGCTTGAATATACGCCAGAAGAAGTATAGGCCAAGGCTTGATCAGTAATCTCATTAGCAATGAAAGGCAGGTACCTTGAACCCCATAGTTCAGTTTAAGTAAGATGAAGGAAAGAAGCAGGAATGTCAGATCTTGTGGGGAAATTAGAACTACCCCGGATTGATAAAATATCGTATTAAGGATTAAGCCTCGAGCTGATAGTAGGATTGCGGTTCAGAATACCACAGTACGTCCGCTATGGAAAAGTTAAGAAGTTATTGATACAACAATTCTAATCTAGCGTGGCCTAGAGATAAGGCCCAACAGACAGTCATGGGCCCTCAATATATGCCTAGTAAGGCTACAAGATTTGAACGTCAACCCCACATCGCAAGAGTGGCGAATTTCAAACAGCAGACGATAACTAAAGTGTTTATGTTGTTACTTTCAGAATGGGGTGACAATGCAATAAAATGATAAGTTAGGGCAGGAGATATTATTAGGCCGTAGAAGCGATGTATC
Source organism: Datura wrightii (assembly GCA_035772735.1). Lineage (NCBI taxonomy): Eukaryota > Viridiplantae > Streptophyta > Magnoliopsida > Solanales > Solanaceae > Datura > Datura wrightii. The sequence continues at coordinate 112,761,578 of JASDFA010000019.1, forward strand.
ATGTACAATATGAGACTCAGCAGAGTATGTCAGAGATTATGTATTACCGCAGAACTCAGTACATATTGTACATAGCTATCGATATATATATATATATATATATATATATATATATATATATATATATATATACAGATAATAGATATGCTGTGAGTGGCTGCCTATAAGGGTTACAATCACAGATGCTGATTAGTAATAGAAAGCATATACAAATTGTATTGCAGGACACCCCCCCCCCTTGCCAAAAAAAAAAAGGAAGAAGAAGAAGAGAAGAAAGAGGGAGAAGAAAGAAAGAAAAGAAGAAGAGAAAGGGCGGATTAAGTGTGAGTTATGTATGAAGTCATAGAAACTATCTCAGTTCTCAGTTATTAAGTTAATGGACTTATATGTGGTTGCCAGATCTAGGCTCTGGAAGCTTACTAGAGTTAATGGCCAGAATCAGATGGCTAAATGATAAGGGCGCAGTTAGACGGTCTACCGACCAGCTGGCGCCTGCATTAGCAGGGAGGCATCCCTGAAGATCGGTAACAGTAGTGCATGTGCTAGAACCAGGATTAGAGGCAGAATAGGCAAATTTCAGAGATTAGCAATACCAAATTGTTCTAGTATGTTAAGTGGTCGTACGTCATTTTCCCCAGCCTTGTAGGTGAGAGTCGGCCTTAACCAACCTAGCAGTTATTATGTGGAACACCCCATAAGTCAGCTGGCCGTCCCAGTCAGAATACCCGTGGGTACCCCAAGGAAGGGTCCACATCAGTAGTCAGCGACAGACTAGTACTTCAGCTGATTTTCGTAAGATATTCAGATACAGAACCCTAGCAGAAGGCCAGTATTTACAGAATAGCTCATAGGACTGAGAATTCCTCAGAATAGCAGTATAAATCCAAGTGGATACACACAAGGCGTAAGAAATTGATAGTACTCTGCTAGCACAGTATTTATTAAGACTAGGGGATCAGTAGACTCCCCGTGAAGATCCAGAGATTGATCGCCTGGGAGTAAGTTTGATTAAGTCCAGCCTTACAGTGGTTTAAGCAAAATAACAGAGCAATTAGATGCCCACGAGTTTGCGGTTATGCACGAACTATAAGCACTCAAGTAGCACAGTTAGAGCATTATTAGACTACTGCCACATTCGGGTCATTCAACCCGACTATTCCGTTATTTAAGGTTATGCAGCCAGATCATTAGAGGTCATGATCAATATCAGGACCCCCTGATCAGATACGGGCACATGGTGTGCAGATAGTCGTTCAAGGTTACCTTAGCAACAAGTGGCCTTAGCATGCGGTCAGAAGGCCAGATAAAGCTCTAGCTATATCGGTAGATTACTTGTCAGGTTCTACGGTATAATAAACCAGTAAGACCGTCAGTTATATGTCAAATTTTGTAAATGTGAATTTTGGTTGAGTTTAGTAGCCTTTTGGTCACATTGTGTCGGAGGCTGGTGTACAGATAGATATACAGAAAATCGAAGTAATGAAAATCTAGCCTGGACCTACCACTCCGATCGAAGTACGCAGTCCCTGCGGTTAGCCGGGTACTGCAGAGGGTTTGTGGAAGGATTTTCCACCTTAGCAGCACCTCTGACTAAATTGACACAGGAGGCAGTAAAGTTCCAGTAGGCTGAGGCGTGTGAGTAGAACTCCCAAGAGTTAAAAGCCAGGTTAACATCAGCTCCAGTGGTAGTATCGCCAGGAGGTACAGAGGGTTGATGCAACATGATAAAGTAATAGCTTAAAGAAACGTGAAGAGAATTATCTTACCCATGACCTGGAGTTAGCTACGGTAGCTTATGCCTTAAAGAGTGAATTTTGTATCACCCAGGAACAGACGCCCTTAGCCGTAAATCTATGGGGAGTTGGCATATTGCCGCCTGAACAGCGAGAATAGACCCGAGAATTACACTAGTTAGTCGGTTTAGCCGTTCGCGTAGCGGAAATAAAGGATAACAAAGAGATAATACAGAATGTCGCAGTGTTGTCGTTAGTGGTGGGAGTAAAGGAACGACAGTATGGAAACCCTAGCCGGGTTTAATTTGAACACAAGGTTCAGTAAGGAGAGGTGACATACTTTCAGATAACCGGGGATGAAGTGTTGCGATATAAAGGCCGCATTTGTGTTCTAGATATTTTGGGGCATCGCCAGCAGCTTATGAACGAGGCGCGTTACGCCCGCTATTCTCTTCACCAAGGCGCGACGAAAATGTGCCATGATATCAAAGAAAACTACTGGTGGCCAGGTATGAAAAGAGAAATTGCTGAATTGGTAGCCCAGTGTCCTAACCGCCAACAGGTGAAAGCAGAACATCAGAAACCAGGCAGGTTAACTTAGGACATAGCTGTGCCTCTCTGGAAATGGGAAGCAGTGGATATGGATTTTGTAACAGGATTACCCCGTACTAAACACAAACATGACTCTATATGGGTAATAGTTGATAGATTGACAAAATCAGCTCATTTCTTGCCAGTAAGAACTACTTTCTCGGCCGAAGATTATGCTGAGTTGTATATCAGAAAGATAGTCAGATTACATGGAATACCACCATTATTTCAAACAGAGGAGCACAGTTTACAGCCAGATTCTAGCAGTCGTTCCAGAAAGGTTTGGGAACGCAGATTAATTTAAGCACAACATTTCATCCTCAGACAGATAGGCAGGTCAAGCGCACAATTCAAGCGCTCGAAGACATGTTGCGAGCATATGTGCTAGATTTCGGTGGTAGCCGAAATGAGCATTTGCCGTTAATTAAATCTACCTATAGGAGAGTCAACGTTGGTTAGCCCAAACATTGTTCAACAGTCAAAGGAAAGGGTAAAGCTTATCTGAGAACGCTTACTGACTGCACAAAGTCGCCAGAAATCATATGCAGATGTCCGGCGCAGAAATTTAGAGTTTGATGTAAATAACTGGGTATTTCGGAAGTATCCCCGATGAGAGAGGTAATGAGAATCGGCGAGAAAGGTAAGCTCAGCCCGAGATTTGTTGGGCCATATCAGATTCGGCGAAGGATAGGCCGAGTTGCATACGAATTAAATTTGCTTCCAGAGGTAGCATCTGTTCACCCAGTATTCCATATATCCATGTTGAGGAAGTTCGTAGGAGACTTTTCTACGGTTGTCCCAGTCTAGGATGTCCAGGTCATAGAAGAGTTAGCATATGAAGAGGTTCCAGTAACTGTCCTAGACAGACAAATTCGCAGATTGAGGACTAAAGATATTACGTCTATCAAGATATTGAGGCGTAACAAGAACCGAGAGGAGATAACCTGGGAAGCGGAGGAAGATATGAGGACCAGATATCCTCACCTATTTCAGGCCTAGTCAGGCGACGGGTATGTCCGTATTATCGCTTATGCAGTACCTTATAGTTGGATATGTGTGAATGAGAAAGATTGATACTTAGTTATCCAGTGGATCCTAGAATATTATGTGTAGTACCTGTGTTGGACTTTTCTGCATTCCAGGTTTTGGCTATAGTCCATATACAGGGGAGAATCTGCCGAAATTTTTCTAGAAAGTAAGTAAGTAGTCCTCTAGATAACAGTGTACATTCGAGGACGAATGTTCTTAAGGGGGGGAGAATGTTATACCCCGTAGAATTCCCGGCACCTAGATGACCTATTCGCACGTTGGTTAAGCATATTTGAAGGCCATACGTGCTAGAGAAGGGCCCGGGAAAAGATCGGACGAGAAACCTGTCGAACCATCGCGGAAGGAGCTGAGGCAGAACCCCTCCGCGATGGCAGTGTGTCACGGAGGAGGAGCCTCCACGTTGGCTCCGTGACACGTTGGCCTTGTCCAGGCCCAAGTATATAAAGCCCACTTCGATTTTAAATCAGTTATATACTTAGAAATTTCCAGGAAAACAGAGAGAGAAATCAGAGAAAGAGGAAGAACGAAGGAAATTATATAATTTTCGTCCGATTACGCTGCTAAACGCTGCCCAAATTCAAATTAACTCCAGATACTGAGGTATTTAGTAGCAGAGAGCATTCCTACGGATTCAGATTCATAAAATACGGCCGACGAATCATCGAGCCACCGAGCTAAGGTAAGTGGAATTGCTCTAAACTAGTGTCTATGTGTTCCTAGTTGTGAAGTGAATATTTCTCCCTTCTGGACCTCTGAAAAATAGCGAGTTTCTGGCCGTCTTTCGATAAGCCTAAGTTTAGGCAATAAACTATATCGAAAGTGACGTTGCCTTTTGAAATAAAGTTGTATTTAGTATTGATTGACATATTTATGAATGCAGTTGGGAGAAAACAGTTGAAGTACTGGCCGAGCCTCGTCCGACAGACGAATAGTTCAAGGATAAGGTATGTAAAGTTAAGTTCCCTCAGCAAGTTAAGTAATATCGGTACAGTGTAGTAATTTACAGAACAGTAGAATGTTCAGAAGTCGAGTGTTACGTTTATTGTGAATGTTGATACGATATGAGAAGCATCGAGTCGTAACTTGCGTGAAACTTACTAGTACGATCTAGATTCTAACACGAGTGTTAGAAACTGCCCAGTATGCTCAGTATGTGATGTAATATGACATGTTAAGATATTATTGTATTTAGTTGAAACCCCGTAAAGTGATGCAGTATCCGTAAAGCACTTCAGAAATAGAATAGCAGGCCAAAATGAAGTTTAGAAAGTATGTTTGGAATAGTAAATCATGTTAATACAGAAATTCAGTAAACAACATAGTTTTCAGCAGAAACACTATCTTATATAGCATTTGCACCAGTACAGCCCGGCAGGAGACTATATTCATATTTATATATATTTACCAGCCTCAGCACGTATTAAATACGTACAGATTACTATCATTAGTTCAGTATGTAATTTATACGATACCTTACCCCTATTAGCCTCAGCAGGTGAGATATGCAGACAGTATTATTAGTTGAGACCGTTGTATTGTTTGGGGTCGGATTACCTAGCATCCATGACCGCCCCAGGGTTAATAGCTGTATCGACTCGTCCGCCAGAGGATGAGGATACGTCGCTCTTCGGAGTGGCATGCCGTCCCCCAGGGGACGAAGATGGGATGCCAGTTTCCCCATATTTTTCCTTGGTCGGCTTTTATACACCCCCGTCGAGCGGTTACGCCCGGGTGTTGATTCAGGAGTCCTTCGAACTCAGGTACAGTTATAGTAAGGGGCTCAGCGAGCCCAAGTGCATACCCAGGGGACCGGCGGGATGCTTACAACCATTATAGGAGATGGGATGACCGGGGTAGGGGTGTAGATTCTGTGCTGGTTGTACCTCCCGGCTTATGGGGGCCGGGTAAGGTTTGTGTGTGCTATGTTATGTTATGCCATGTTATGTTAGATACGAGTAGATCAGCAGTAGCACGATACGTCTCCAGGTATGACTCCTATCCCTTCCAATAAAGATTGAGAGAAGGTATGATTTACATTACCAGACAGTTAATCTATTCCCTTTACTTCAGTTTTATCAGTTATATTATTGTTTTCAGATATTCTTTTTAGTTATTACTTTGCATACTCAGTACCAGCGGTACTGACGCCCGGTGGGGCGCTGCATTACTTGCCTGCAGGTACTCGTAGACGAGCAGGCGATACCACATGATTCCTGTCAGCGATCGAGTATTCAGCTCCTGTCATCCGGAGACTGAATTTCAGAGGTGTATTTCCGTTCCTTTTTGTTGTATAGCACGGGTAGGTCAGGGCCCTGTCCCGATCATTTCTATTGCTATTCCTAGAGGCTTGCAGTCTGTATATTTCCCTATGGTCAGATGAGCCGGTCGTGTGAGGCCGTGCAGTTGTTAGCTGTTAGTACTCCTGTTTCTTTTATGTTGGCCGTGTGGGGCCATAAGTTTGACAGTAGTGGTGACCTTGCCGGTCACGTAGCCTTCTAGTATTTTATTGTTGAGTTGCAGATAACTAGACAGCATGGTGGCCTTGTCGGCCTGCATAGGTTTCCCTGTGCTTGCATGTTCTGGCCAGCTGTTATTACAGGTACAGGAGGCTATAGGCCAATGGGCCGGGGGCTGTGTTTACAGCCGTTATATAGCCCTTTGCTTCCAGAAATGCGAGTCAGAGCCTGCCAGGCACCAGATGTGCCTAGGCTTAGCAGTCTAGTAGTTCAGGTCCTAGTAGGGCACCAGGTGCCAGTCATACCCCCCAAAGCGGGGTGTGACAGTTTTAAATTAGGAATTTATTATGTTACCCATTATGATTTTAATAAATTCAAGCTATATACATGATCTATAAGTATGTATGAATCTTATTATTCATGAATTATATTTTTGGCTGACTCACGGGCCTCATGTCATGGCTAGATTGCATATGTTCAAGCATGTTTATGATTATCATGATTTAACTAGCCCATGAACTCGTGTATGTATTATTATGAGCAGTATATATGTTTTAGGAGTAGTATCGAACACCGAGTAGGTTCGGGGCTTAAGTTAAGCCCCGAATCTCATGAACTACGTGCCACCGTAGGTATGTCTGGACCCTAACATGTTAGTCATGGTACAGGTCCTAGTTCTCAGGATCATTCTCACTCGTAGATAGCTTCAAATCTGATCTCATCGTACTTGGTAAGTCCTCATGTTTCAAAGGCCAGATGCTTAGACTCTATGCTTTTCCTTCAGTTTCTGCTCTGCTGGGTTAGTTGGGGAGTTGTCCCATCAACCTATCTGTGATGATTAGAGGATTTCTAGACTATAAGTTGTATTCAGACGTCATGTATGGATTATGTATTGTCTCTTCTCCATAATTATGTTATGTTTACGTTTTCTTAAGTTAAGTCTTCCGCTCATGTGATTGGACTAGATGTATGCTCATGCCATAGGTTGACTTGGGGTCTCTCGAGGCTCCTTGTCCCGTGTCTATGATCCGGGTGTACGTTTCGGTCGTGACAATTATATATGATTCATGTTGGCCCAAAATATGTCTTGATGAGTTAGTTTTCAAAAAGCTAAGTGATTTCAAACTTTGACATTTTAATGTTGATCCTATATGCAAGCGAGTGAATTGTTTTAGCTTCATTGATTTGTCTCATGATCCTAAGTGTAAGTAGCCCTATTCACAGGAGGAACTTTGTGCCTAAATTTGAAAAGGGAAGTAGCAGATAGTTCAAGGATGAACAATATTTTTAGTGTGTGGTGTCGATGAAGGGCGTACTTATGCACTTCTTAGACATATTTTTCCCATACTTTACTATGTTTTGAGAATAAATTATGTGTGTTTTCATGTGTTTATGTAATATATTTGTGAAAAGAGTTAACGCATGTGATTAGATGCTTTCAGGACTAAAAGTAATGTATTTGGGGTGTGTTTGAGACGTTTGGAATGAAGTTGAAGAAGAAGGAATGAACTAAGAAAGACTAAGGGAAAAAATAGTGCACTGCCACGCCCGTGCGACCAGCAGCGCGAGGTGCCAGCACCTCAGCGCATTGCCATGCACGATGCAGCAAAAGATCCGACGCTATAACAGGCGCGAGGCGCCCTTCTCCCTATGTGTTGGCATGGGCAACGCGACACAGATTCAGTGCAATGGGGCGTGCTACATGGCAAGAGGTTCAAACGACTAACAAAATTGTTATCCTACTTCAACTAGGAAAAAGAGTTTCCAGTCCCAAATCAAATCCGCAAAGGAATAACAAAAGCATCAACCTACTACTATAAATACCTTTAATTTTATGTAATAGGTGTCTTAAGTCTTAATACGTTTTAAATTGAAGTTTTAGAGAAGTTTTGAAGGAAGTCATATAGTGCTAGATACAACAAGTCTTTGAATTATAAGTTTGAGTTCACGACATACTTTGAGACGATTGTTGAATTGTTCTTCCTTATTTTTGCAATAATCAAGTGAGTTTCTTCCAATCATCATTGTAAGTATTAATTTACGCATTTGTCTATGAATGTTACAATTTTACTTATAATTATGAGAGGCTAAAACTTTCACAACTAGGGTTGTGGGAACCATGGTGAATTAACGAACTAGGGTTTGCACAAAGTGATTATAAACCAATACTAAATGCTTGTATTGTATTTTTTTCATCTTAAATGTTTCTTAATGGTGTGCAACGTTAGGACATGCCTGAATTCTGTACTTGCTTGAGCCTAGAGAGGTAGAGATTAGGAAAAGTGAATTACAACAAAGCGTTGATTTTTATGATCATTGTGTTAACTTGAGCTATGGTCGCAGGATAGTTAAATTTTGGACAAAGTGATAATGATTAAATTGAAATTGCTCATGAGACCTAACTGGGTAATTGAGTATAGTCATCTAATAGGGATGAACCAGTCGTTTGGATGAACCTTAGTTATCAGTTCTACAAGTAAAGTATTGGGATAGATCACTAGTGTAAAACCTGAAGCAGTTATGAATCCATGGGGAACTCTTACCCTAGTTAATTGCATTAATTTGGAATCAACACTCAATTTCTCCACATTATTATTTATTACCCTTACAAATTCCCCCCTTTAGGTTATAATTGACTCAAATCTTAGACACTAGCATTCTTCTATATCCTTTCATATTCCCCATGGGATCGACCCCAACCTCTAGTTTGGTTCTTTATTGACAACATCCACTTCATACTTCAGTAGTAGGTGTGAGGTTGAGCGTTATCAGCGCCCTATGCTGTCACCCTTTACCAAGTTAGGCCCAAAAGATACCCACAAGCTTCTAAGGCCTTTGTATGACAGTGAGACATCAAACTCCCACTAATACTGTGAACAATTGAACAGGGAAGTTTCTATGACGCTCCTAGCATTTGTCCCACTGTGTATATTCTTTTCCGACGAAAAATACTATGATATAATCTCAATTCGTCTCATAGAAGCTCACTACAACATATATAATCATTACCTATTTGCAACAGCTAATCACAACATGCATACATTCAATTTACTTACAAAAGAATAGGTGGTATCAACTATACGACGGGAATAACTTACCGAAGACGTTAGCCTTAACATACCTTGAATGCTGATTCTTGTTCACCCAAATAGTTCCAACCTATAGCCAATAATCCTACCAAACTACAACCCTACACTGAGAGAATAAGGCGATTTTTAATACTAAGACTCGAAGAATAGCGATTTATTTCAATAGTATTAACTATAACTCAACTTCATTCAATTTGGCTAAAAACTCACAAATTCCCAAGAGTTTAGAAGTTAGAAATGCTTAGCTATTACTTGTAGCTTCTTAGGACTCCATTGGGAGTGATTTATACAACTTTTACTCAGCGGGGTTCTGGTACTCCGAGTGAATTTTCATGAAATAACACTGTAGGAACGTTCCTCATAGGCCTTTAACCCGTTATCTAGGATGTATTTGCGTTTGAATGGAATTTAGCAGCATAATTTGACAAAAAATAGATGAAATTGTTGTTCATACTCTGTTCTATGCCGAGGGGAAATGTTTAAAATGATTTTCTCACATCATTAAGGGTTTATATAGGTTTGAGGTGGTGGAAGGGTGGCACAACACACCATCCACAACACCAGGCCACAGGCGTGATGCGCCGGCCAGTGCGCTGGGCTAGCAACGCGGTGTCCACTGCACCCGGCCTCCCGCTCGCTCAATGTTGTGCTCGTATACTCATCCCCTGAGCCTTTTTTGGCATGCATCATATTTTATAACTCTCAATATACGTATGCACATGTTGGTTAAATGATATGAACTTATGCGGTGTAACAATGATATAGGTTCGGGAAATCAGACTCAGCCGTGCCGTTATCCCTGCTCCATATTAGTCTAGTTCAATCCCCATGTTAGTGATTCCTCATCTTCCGAGGACATTCATTTAGTTATATTTTTATATCAGTTTAGTTTCATACTTAGAGTTAGCTGGGGGGATTGTTCCAGCATCTCATAAGATAGTAAAGGCTTTTCAGACAGAGACTTAGCATGTTTAGGGTGTTCTTGCAGTATCTTATCAAGCAATAGAGGCGTTTAGACTAACGAATGCTTATGCAACTTTTATGTATTTGATAATAGGGTGTTCAAGCAGTATTTGGATATGTTCTTGATTGTCTTCATAGATGATATTCTCATATACTCTTGGACAAGGAGGAGCATGCCGCTCATTTGAGAATTGTGTTGCAGATTCTCAACGATTGCCAGCTATTTGCTAAATTCAGCAATTGTGAGTTTTGGATGAACTTAGTAGAATTTTTGTGCCATGTAGTTTCTAATGAAGGTGTGCAGGTAGGCTCTCAGTAGATAGAAGCAGTGAACAATTAGCCTAGACCTGTCAGCCCTACAGATATTAGAGCTTCTTGGGTTTAACTTGCTATTATTAGAGGTTCGTAGGGGAATTTTCATCCATTGCAGCGCCGTTGATTATGTTGACCCAGAAGAAGGTCAAATTTTAGTGGTCGAATGCTTATGAGAGAGTTTCCAAGAGTTAAAGACTCGACTCACCTGAGCCCAGTATTGACCCTACAAGAGGGCACAAATGGTTTTGTTGTGTATTGTGATGCTTTTAAGGTTGGTCTTGGATGTGTGTTGATGAAACATGGTAAGGTCATTGCGTATGCCTATAGACACCTTAAGACTCATGAGAAGAATTACCCGATGCATGACTTAGAGTTGGCAGCTGTGGTGTTTTCTTTGAAAATTTGGAAACACTATTTATATGAGGTGCATGTGGATGTATTCATGGACCACAAGAGCCTTCTGTACGTGTTCACTTAGAAAGACCTGAATTTGTGACAAAGGAGATAACTAGAGCTTCTCAAGGACTATGACATGAGTGTCCTATATCATCCAGAAAAGGCTAATGTAGTGGCAGATGCTCTTAGTAGGCTGTCCATGGAGAGTGTATCTTATGTTGAGAGTTGGAGAAGGGAGTTAGTGAAGGAATTCCATAGGCTTGCTTGTTTGAGGATTCGCCTTATACATTCTACTAATTATGGTGTCATCATTCAGATTGGGTCGGAATCTTCATTGGTGACGGAAGTTAAAGCTAGGCAAGGTGAAGATCCTATCCTAGTGAATCTGAAGGAATCTGTTCGGAATCAAAAAGTGGAGGTTTTCTCCTAAAAGGGAGATGGTGTACTCCGATATCAGTGCCGATTGTATGTGCCGACTGTAGATAACTTGAGAGAACGGATGTTGAGTGAGGCTCATGGCTCTCCGTACTCTATCCATCCAGGTGACACCAAGATGTACCGTGAACTTCAGGAAGTTTATTGGTGGAATGTCATGAAGAAGGACATAGTGGAGTTTGTGGCTAAGTGTCCGAATTGCCAATAGATGAAGGTTGAGCATCAGAGACATTGGGGTATGCTTTAGAAAATTATCTTTCTACTTGGAAGTGGGAAGATAACAACATGGACTTCATTACAAGTTTGCCTCATACTGGCCGACAGTATGACTCTATATGGGTGATTGCGGATATGTTGACCAAATCAGCCAATTTCTTACCGATCAAGACTACCGATTCAGTAGAGGATTATGCTAGATTGTACATTTGGGAGTTAGTTTAGTTGCATGGATTTCCTTTTTACATCATCTCAGATAGGGATACTCAGTTTACCTCTCAATTTTGGAGGTCGTTTCAGAGAGGTTTTGGTACTTAGGTGAAGCTCAGCACAACTTTTCACCCACAGATAGATGGTCTGGTGGAGTGGACCATTCAGACTCTTGAGGACATGTTGAGAGCGTGTGTGATTGATTTCAAGGGAAATTGGGTTGATCACTTGCCTCTCATCGAGTTTGCCTATAAATACAATTACCACTCTAGCATTCAGATGGCTTTATTTGAGGCTCTCTATGGGCGGAGGTGTAGATCACCTATTGGATGGTTTGAGGTAGGTGAGGCTACATTGATAGGGCCAGATTCAATTCATGAGGTGATCGAGAAAGTTCAAATTATTAGAGAGAGGCTGAAAACAACTCAAAGTCGTCAAAAATCATATGCGAATGTTAGGTGAAGAGAGCTTGAGTTTGAAGTTGATGATTGGGTATTTCTAAAGGTGTCTCCCATGAAGGAAGTGGTGATATTCGGCAATAAAGGGAAGCTCAGTCCCCGATATGTTGTTCCTTATAAGATTTTAAGAGGAGTTGGCAAGGTGGCATATGAGTTGGAGCTACCAGCAGAGTTAGCTTCATGCATCCAGTTTTCCATATATCTCTATTGAAGAACTACATTGGTGACCCAACCTTAGTTGTTCTGGTGGAGAACATAGGTGTGAAGGATAGCCTTACCTATGAAGAGGTTCCGAATCCTTGATCATCAAGTTCGAAAGTTGAGAAACAAGAAAGTAGCTTCAGTGAAGGTGTTGTGGAGGAATCAGCTTGTTGAGGGAGCTACATGAAAAGCAGAAACAGATATGATGGCTAAATACCTGTATCTTTCCCCTTCCAGCTTAGTTCCTACATGAGGTATTAATTTCCTCCTAAGTACTCTATTCAATTTCATGTCAAGTTCATGTTTCTAAGTTTCTTCCATGTCATTGCATGCATGTATATTTCATGAATTCAGTTCAGTCATGTATATCAGTTCGGAGTCAGTCACTTCATCAGTTTTCAGCTTTGGTTGTACAGTTTTGGGATTGCAGTCCCTTCCCCAACCTTCCAATATGCTTATTTAATATTCAAGGATGAATGTTCTCAATGAGGAGATAATGTAACAACCCAGAAGTCCCTAAGACTGGACTTGAGGGTTGAATTAGAGAAAATAAGAAAATCTGCACCAAGTCACAGAATGACTCGTTAAATCACTTGATAGATCATTAAGTGACCTGTTAACTGATGATAATTTGGAGAAGAAGTTATTTTTACGGAAGATAGGATGGATGGGACAATGAATTGTCATGTCACACCATGAGTCGTGGTGTGACCCGTTAAGTGTGTGGTGGTGAAGAAAGGGTTGATCTTCCAGTGTTCAGAATGGATTGAGGGAATGAGTCTTCATGTACCTAGAGACTCGTTAAGTTACTCGTTGGATGGGAAGGATCAGAGGGTGAGAAGAAGCTGTCAGTGGCAACGGGTCAGGGGACGACCCCTTATGTCCCTAATGACTCGTTAGGTCACTCGTGGTGATTGGCAATGTCCTATTTCCTGTCAAATCATTAAGGGTGTTTTCATTATTTTATAACTCCTAAACTATCTCATTTTGATCTTAGGAAGAAGGGTTTTAGTGGGTTTTACTCATCCCATGCCCTCGTTAATCCTAACACTTTCATTATAAGATCAAAGCTTCAAGTGAAGCAAGGATTCTCCATCTTCATCCTCTTCAATTTCTCTTGGGCATTAACCCCTAGTAGGAATTCTTCAAGCCCAGATATGTAGGGCTATGAATGGGGGATTCCTTCCACCCTTATGCCCAAATTTCTCTCCTAATTCATGAATTTAAGTCTCTAATTAAGTTTATTGATTTCCTAGGGTTTTAATCCAATTCTATAAAATTATCTATGTTATGTTTATGGGTCTAATCCCCTTATGCTCTAATGAATGATTTAAGTCTAATAGGCAGATTTTGCACTCAATTTAATTATAAATCCATGATTTTAAGTTATTAGAAATTATTCCCTATTATGCATATTTCATAAAATTCTAGCTTATGAGTCTATAATTTCAAGTATGATGAAGTAAATTATGTTTTATGACTATTTTACATGATTTCCAGAAGAATGCATGGCTTTCATGAATATCAAGTTTATGACTATGGCCGATTCATGGGCCCAATTTTTATGGCTAGTTCACATATCTCAAGCATGTTATAAATCATGATTTTAACTAGCCCATGTACTTCAAGTATGATTCATGATTATGATATGAACACTATATATATTTTGGGAGTAGTATTTAACATCTAGTAGGACGGGATTCCAGCACACTCAAGTCTCAGAACTACTTGCCAACGTAGCCATGATGGGGTGCTTCATGAGAGTGTCTCCCATGCCTGAATGGGCCACCCATGAGTGATATCACTCCTTTTTCGTGGTCCTACCCTTGGCAAAGTACGAACACCCTCCCCACTAGGAATTTACAAGTCGATCCCCATGTATGCTCATATGGAATATGTCGGTTATAAGAATCTCCCACCGTTTGTCACATTTTCAGTTACTCATGTTCATGACTTATGATATTACGTTTATATAATTTACTTGACCCATTGATCAGTTTATGAGTTTTCACTTAAGAGCTCAAGCATGACAAGTTATATGATATCTAATTCTAAACCTTGGGTCATTATGTTCAAGTTACGATGAATAGCTTATGTATGTATACTTTAGATTTATGGTTTTAAGCATGCTATCCTTACTCTCCCAATTCTTTTGATTTATATGCATAATTTTATACTATCGCTTACTAGCATGTTCTTAATTTCTTTACATACTCAGTATATTCAAAGTACTGATCACATACTCTATGCTATATCTTTTCATGATATACGTTCGGGCGATCAGACTCAGCCGCACTATTAGCCCTGCTCCCATATCCGTCCAGTTCAGTCCCTTTTTTGGTGAGTCCTCATCTTCTGAGGACATTCATTTGTTTATGTTTTATGTCAGTTTAGCTTCAAACATGGAGTTAGCTGGATGGCTTGTCCCAGCATCTCATCAGACAGTAGAGGCTTTTCCGACATAGACTTAGTATGCTCAACTTTGTGATACAACGTTGTGATATTATCGTTTGATATGCACTTTATAATATTTAGTCTCCTACTTATTCATGCTTATGTTACTTTCTGCTTGATTACGCTTTTAAGTCATGCTATGAATGTATCATGGGTTATCTTGGAGCCATTCGTGGTTCTAGGTCCCGTGTCTCGATTCGGAGTCCCAGCTCGGGTCGTGAAAATAGAGGTTCGCGACGCACCACTAGATCCATGCAAGGAGGGCCGCGATGCGATGCCACTAGTCCGCTCTGGGTCCCATGACGCGGAGGAAGCTACTGCAGAGACTAGTGAATCACCTGACAGTCGAAGATCGAGTATAAAGAATAAAGGGTCATAGACGAAGGAAAAAAAGGTGGAGAAAGAAAAAAAAGCCAAAGAAAGCCAGAAATTATACACGTAGATACCAAGTCCTCCTCCTTCTTTTCCCTAACATCTTAAGAAGAAGGCTAAAGATGAAAAGTTTCACAAGTTTATTTCTATGTTGAAACAATTGTCTGTCAAACATCCCATTGGTGGAAGCACTGAAACAAATGTCGGGGTACGTAAAATTCATTAAGAAGTTGGTGACCAAAAAGAGAACAATTAGCTTTGATCCTGAGGATAACGTTCACCATTGCAGCACAATTGCATCACAATCCTTAGTGCAGAAAAAGGAGGACCCTGGAGCTTTTACAATCCCTTGTACTATCGGGGCCTTAAATTTCACCAAGGCATTATGTGATTTGGGAGCAAGCATTAATTTGATGCCTTTGGCAGTGTATGAGCAGTTGGGCTTGGGAGCCCTCAAACCAACTATAACGTGGCTACAAATGGAAAATTGAATAGTAAAAAGGCCAGTGGCTATACTGACTGATATGTTAGTCAGAGTGGAGAGATTCATCTTTTTGGTAGAGTTCATCATATTAGACTGTGATGTTGACTTTGAAGTACCCGTTATTCTGGGTCGCCTATTTCTAGCCACAAGAAGAGCACTGGTGGACATGGAGAGTGGAGAACTGAAATTCACCCTAAACAATGAGGAGGTAATATTTAACGTCTGTAGGACCATGAGAAGACAAATGATCTGAGTGTCATATCTGTGATCGATGTTGTTGATAAAGCGGTTATGGATTTGTTTGAAGAGAGTTGTACAATTGAAGCCTTGACATCAGCATTGATGAAATTTACTGAATGGAAAAAGATGGGTTTGATGAGATAGTGAACGCTATAGTAGGAAGGGGTGCCTACTCATAAGCACCTAAAAAGTTGGATTTCGACTTGACAAATAGAGCAATTACCCTGTAAAGCCATTAATAAAAGAGCCACCACTTTGGAACTTAAGCCACTTTCTACTCATCTTCGATATGTACTTCTTGGTCCTCAAAATACATCACCTTTAATCACCTCGACAAAATTGTTAGATTGGCAGGTAGAAACATTATCTCCGTTCTCAGAACCTACAAAAGGGCCATAGGGTGGTCCATTGCAGATATCATTGGTATCCCACTAGGAATTTGTACTCACAAGATTAAGCTGAAAGAAGACTGCATGCCTAGTATTGAACATCAGAGAAGGCTAAATCCAATAATGCAAGATAGAGTGAAGAAAGATATTATCAAGTGGTTAGATACAGGTGTAGTATATCCAATCTCTGATAGCCAATGGGTTAGTTCGACGTAGTGTGTGCCAAAGAAATGAGGTATGGTAGTAGTTTAAAATGAAAAGAATGAGCTAATACCAAGTAGAATGATGACAAGATGGAGAGTGTGCATGGACTACCGAAAGCTGAACAATTGTACAAAAAAAGATCACTTCCCGATGCCCTTTATGGACCAGAATGGATATTCAGGATACAACCAGATCTCTATTTCACCAGAGGATTAGGAAAAGATGACATTCACCTATTCTTACAGTACATTCACTTTCAAACAAATTTCTTTTGGGTTATGCAATGCACCAGCCACATTTTAGAGATGCATGATGTCCATGTTTCAGACATGGTGGAAGACACTATAGAGGTATTGATAGATGACTTTTCAGTGGTGGGTGACTCATTTGAAGATCGCTTGGCTCACTTGGCAGGAGTACTAAAATGGTGCGAAGAGACAAATTTGGTGCTAAATTGGGAAAAGTGTCAATTCATGGTCACAGAAGGGATAGTGTTGAAACACAAAATTTCTAAAAAGGGAATTGAGGTGGATAAAGCAAAAGTGAAAGTTATTTCAAAAGTTCCACCTCCCATCTCTGTGAAAGGAATCCGCAGCTTTCCAGGACATTCTGGTTTCTATCAGCGATTTATAAAAGATTTTTCAAAAATTGCTAACTCTTGCAGGTAGTTGGAGAAAGATACAAAATTTGTATTTAATAAATCCTGTCTCAAAGAATTCGAGTGCTTAAAGGAGAAACTCGTCACTGCACCCAAATTGGAGCAAGCCATTTGAAATTATGTGACATGCTAGTGGGTAGCTTTAGGAGCTGTTCTTGGACAAAGACATGATAAGATCTTTCATGCCATCTACTACACCGGAAAAGCTTTATATGCAGCTCAAAAGAATTATACAATCACAGAACATGAGCTGTTAGCGGTAGTGTATGCCTTTGAGAAGTTTTGTGCCTATTACCTGGGCACAAATGTGGTGGTTTACACTGATCATGCAACTATTTAGTATCTTATGGCTAAAAAGAATGCTAAACCTCGACTTACTCATTGGTACTGCTACTACAGGAATTTGACATCGAAGTAAAAGATAGAAAAGGCACCAAAAACCAAGCTGAAGACCATCTATCTAGGTTGAATGAAGAAGGAAAAGTGAGAAACGAGTTGGATATAAATGACTCCTTCCCAGAAGAACAGGTATTGATTGCCTCACATGATTTGATTTCATGGTTTGCAGACTTCGCAAATTACCTTGTGAGTGATGTAATGCCTGAAAATATGAACTTCCACCAAATAAGGAAATTTCTTCTTATGTTAGAAAATTTTATCGGGATGAGCCATATCTATTCAGAGTCTGTGTAAATAATATATTAAGGAGCTGCGTTCCCAAGGCTGAGATGATTTACATTTTAGAGGCAGGCCACTCATCTCCACTGGAGGTCTTCATAGTGGCATTCGCACAACACAGAAGATATTATAGTGTTGGTATTACTGTCCTACCATTCATCGAGATGCTCACAATTTCGCAAAGGTTTGTGATAAATTCCAATGAGAAGGAGGAGTGTCTCGAAGACATGAACAACCACTGATGCCCATTCTTGAGGTAGAGTTGTTTGATATTTGGGGCATTGATTTCTTGGGTCCATGTAAATTCTTTTGGGATGAATTAGATATTAGTAGTAGTCGACTATATCTCCAAATAGGTGAAAACTCTAGCAATTTCAAATAATGAGAGCAAGTTAGTCACTGCATTCTTGAGAAGGAACATCTTCTTTAGATTCGGTACCCCACGAGCAATTATCAGCGATGGTGGATCACACTTATGCAATAGATTATTTCGTGGTCTAATTGAAAAATATGGACTCAACATAAGGTGGCAACACCTTACCACCTGCAAATAAGTGGACATGTAGAAGTCTCCAAAAGAGAAACCAAAATAATTCTGGAAAAAACAGTAAATACCAACATAATAGGCTAGTCAAGGAGACTAGATAATGCTTTATGGGCATACCGCACAACATTCAAAATGCCCATCAGTACATCACAATATTAGCTCGCCTATAAAAAGGTGTGTTACTTGATGTGCTATGAGTTTACAATACTTTCGACGCTTAAAACTGAAAAAATAACATGGACTTAAGTATGTTTATATGGAAAATTCCCTATTAACTTAGGAAAAGGTTTCTAATGTATGTATAAATATCTTTTATATTTTATTTTAGTAAGAGAACATAGAATGAAGTAGTAGATGTGTGAAAAATATTATTTGTGAATTTTTATCAAGTTTTGGAGAGCAATTCTTGGGATAAAATTCTTGATTTCATACATTATTCTTGAGATTGTTCTTTGATATTTAGATCTAGTTTTCTTCCAATTATTGTTGTAAGTATTTAATTATGTATTTTTCTATGAATGCAAATTGTAATCTTACAACCATGAGAGGATAAAATCTCCACAACTAAGGGTTGTGGGAGCCATGGTGGATTAACGAAATAGGGTTACACAAAAGTTATTCAAAACCAATGCTAAAAGCTTGTATTGTATTCTCTTCATCTTTAAACTTAATGGTGTACAATGTTAAGACTTGCCAGAATTCTTTACTTGCTTGAACCTAGTGAAGTATAGATTAGGAAAAGAGAATTACAACTAAGCCTTGGTCTTTGTGATTATTGTATTAACTTGAGTTGTGGTCACATGATAGTTAAATTTGGAACATATTGATAACGGTTAGTTTGATATCGCTTATGAGACCTGAACCGGTGATTGAGTATAGTCATCCAATAGGGACGAACCAGTCATTTGGATGAACCCTAGTTATCAGTTGTACAAGTAAGCATTGGGATTGATCATGTGTGTATACCCGAAGTAGTTATGAACCCATAGGGAACACTTACCTTAGTTGTTTGCAAATCATGATTTAAATCACAATTATAATCTTTGCTTTAATATTTTTTTCATTAAAACCCCCCAATTTAGAGATAACTCACCAACAAGTTCAATTACCGGCATTAGTCTAGATCTTACCCTATTCCCTGTGGGTTCGACCCCAACCTATTTATTGGGTTCTTTTTTGACAACATTCACTTCATACTTTGTCAGAAAGTGTGAGTTTGAGTGTTATCAAAAGGTGGCACCTTTTCCGGGGAATACGGCTAAGATTAGATTAATTGCTTGTATTTGACTTTTGGTTGTTATTTCCTGAATTAAATTTTCTTTTTGTTTTTGGATATCCACAGGTTTTCTCTTGGTGAATGCCAAGTACTAGTTGGAATGGAAACTCCCTGATTTCGTTGGATCTCAAACTCGAAAGAACACTGCGAAAGATGGAGAACCAGGAGTAGAGAGATGCCCATATGCTAAAGATGCTAGGCAACCTAAGCTAGCTCAGCAAGATGTACTTCAGGATGAAGGGGATACTCGAAATGAGGTTATTAACGCTGGTCTACATGGAAAGGGCAACAGAGATCAAAGATATGCCCCTCAATTATTCGATGAGGATGATCCGCACATTGATGAAGTTGGGTCAACCAGAGCTATCGTACCACCACTATTGCCTGCTGGGGCAAAATTTAACATCACTAGCACCATGATCTAGTTATTGAACATGAAAGGGGTGTTTAGAGATCATGCAGCTGAGGATGCCAACCTGCACCTGATGAACTTCGTTGGAATATGCAAGGTGTACAGGTTGCCCAGAGTTAGCCAGGATACTATAAGACTAAGACTCTTCCCCTTCTCTTTGTCTTGGGAGGCTACTTTATGGTTACCGGAGTTGCCCAACGACTCCATTACCCACTGGAGGGAGCTCAAGTAATCTTTTCTAGGGAGATTCTTTCTTCCCTCTAGGATGCTGCAGCTTAAGGATGAAATCTATAATTTCTGAAAACTGAAGACTGGGGCAGTTCATGAAACTTGGTGAGGTTCAAGAAGAAGTTGACTAAGTGCCCGAACCACAAAATTCTTGATGACAGTTTGCTGGAGATTTTCTATAGATCATTGAACAATAGTACAAAAGCAGTAGCATACATAGTGGCGGGAGGAGCACTAATGAGCCGCACCTGGGAGCAAGCTTCCACTATTGTAGACAGAGTAACCAAGACAAACAGAGCATGGCACACCTGGGAAGCAAAAGCAGTGACTGGTACATATGTTGTTGGTTTGACTATAGACTAATAAAGGAAGGAAGAAGAACACAACCAGGAATTGGCTCATATGCGCACATCATTGGACTTGCTTACTAAGCATATCATGGGAGCTAGAGCCAGAAAGGTTAATATAGTGGGGATACAGGGATAGGAGCTAGGGCCTGACCACTCAAATTCCGAGGAGGAGGCAAACTTCTTAGACAACCAGGTGACGGCTTTCTGAGTCAATGTCCAAGGGTTTGGAAAAGATACCTGGTGCAAAGGTTCTAGAAACAAAGGTCGGAACTAATAGAGAGACAATTATAATCGAAATAGGTATAGAGATAGAAGCTGAGGTTATGAGCGCGTGGGAGATTAGAGAAGGAATGACGGTTACTGCAACGACCGAGTAGGATTGTATGTGCCTCCTGATGCACGTGAGGGGGAGGCTGGACAGTGAAAGTTAAAGAGCATGATAGCTGAGATGCTAAAGAAGATGAGATCCATAGATGATCAGCTGAAAGACATCCGTAGTGATATATCGAGCATGGGTTGGAGAGTGGATTCACATGATACGGC
The DNA here is from genome assembly GCA_035772735.1 of Datura wrightii. Classification (NCBI taxonomy): domain Eukaryota; kingdom Viridiplantae; phylum Streptophyta; class Magnoliopsida; order Solanales; family Solanaceae; genus Datura; species Datura wrightii. The sequence continues at coordinate 112,782,526 of JASDFA010000019.1, forward strand.
TATCAAGCAGATCGAACAACAGCTAGGGCAACTGTTAGCATCCATGAACCCTAGCCAAAAGGGTACACTACCTAGCAACACGATCCAGAACCCAAAGAATGATGGCCACTGCATGGCTGTGATGACTTGGAGTGGAAAGACCACTGTTGATTCCCCTCTGTCGGTTGTAGTTGAAAGGAAGAAAGAGAGCATAATCGAACATGAGGAAGATGTTGCTGAGAAGGAGCATAATGAGGATGCTGAGTTGACTGAGACTCCAAGTGTTGAAAAGGGGCCTGAAGCTGAACAAGAGAGAAGCAAGGAGCTACAAAAATATACAAGTCGATTCCATGACTACAACCACCATTCCCTTAAAGAATGAAGAAGAAGGCGGAGAATGGTAAGTTTTAGAAATTCTTGTCAATGCTCAAACAGTTATCTATAAACATAGCATTTGTCGAGGAATTGGAACAGATGTTGGGATATGCCAAGTTTATGAAGGACCTTGTTACAAAGAAAAGTTCCGTGAGCTATGAGCCTGTGGATAATGTGCATCATTATAGTGATATAGCCTCATGGGTCCTATCCCAGAAGAAGGAAGATCCAGGTGCCTTCACTATTCCATGCACGATTGGTGATGTTGAGTTCGCGAAGGAACTCTGCGATTTGGGAGCAAGAATCAATCTGATGCTGTTGGCTATGTTTAAGCAGTTGGGCTTGGGAGCCCCCACACCGACTACTATGCGGCTACTGATGGCCGACAAAACTATGAAGAAACCTATGGGGATCCTATTTGATGTGCTTTTTAAAGTTGATAGATTCATATTCCTAGTGGACTTCATGATCATTTATTGCGAGGTCCCCATCATTTTGGGGTGACCATTCCTTGCCACTGGGAGAGCTTTAGTAGATGTGGAGGCTGGCCAGTTGAACTCCAAACTCAATAAAGAAGAGGTCACCTTCAATGTCTGGGGTCAATGAAGCAACCGAAGGAGTACAGAGTTGTCTCAGCAATAGAGGATGAATCCGAGTTCCTTGACGAAGTATGAGTAGTCAAGAGACTTGCGTCGTACCGCGACATTGAATTAGGCGCTTCTTGGGAGGTAACGTAAGTAGTGGTTTGGTGAATTTTGAGTAACTGAACTATCCGTGTCATGCCGCGACGTTAAGACCAACACTTCTTGGGAGGCAACCCAAGTTGATTCACTTATGTGTGTTCAGTGTGTAGGGGAAAAAATAGATGGTAGAAAATTTTCTGAACAGGCAGGTGCTACGGGTCTCAATACGACTCGTAAGGGTTGTACGGGCCATAACACGAGTCGTAGTGAGAAGCAGAGATGTATTTCAGTGCATAAGGTTAGGTTATGGTTGGTCCTACAACTTGTAACCTCTATGCGGGTCGTAGTACTCACTGTGGTTATGAACTATGAAAGGCATGGACCTCAATGTAAGAAAGACCTACGAGTCATAATATAGATTGTACTCCTATAGTATGAGTCGTAAGATGTGCTTGTAGGTCCATAGGTAAGTTTGTCAATCTCTCTATTATGGGTCCAAGGGAAGAGTCTTAGGACCTCCCTACGACTCATCGTACAAGTTGTGATGGGTCAAAAATTTTAAAAACACCCGAGTCGGCCCAGATTTTTCAAATCTGCCCTATAACATATTTTAACTCAAACAAATCGTACCCTTCTCCCATGCACTCAAACCCAAAGTCACGATCATAACCCACAACTCCCTCGCACCCATAACTTAAAATCAAAGATCTATTCAGCAAGTTCTGCTCAGTTAACACCGAGAATCCCAACTTCCAACCTTAAGTTTCTGATTGCCAGTTGAAGTAAGCAGTTATCAAGTAAGTGTATTTGTTGAATTTGATAATTATGACCTATGTGCTTGATGCAAACCTTCTTAATCCCTGAGAGTCATCTCAACGCTTGAGAAAATAAAAAAGGACAATGACCAGGGTGTGAACAAGTTGTGTGGGACTGGATAGGGGCTTGAACTTGGAAAAGTTGCACAATGAACTGTTAAACTTGAGTTACGGGTTATCATTAAAAAAGGGAGGAACGTATAACTATAAAACTTGTTAAATGCATGCCTGGACTTGGGGAATTTTGAGTACCCAACACTAAATTGAAATCTACTGCAAACTAAACCAAAAATAAGGCAGGAACAGGCTTCATAGTGTCACGCCCCGCCTTGGGGGGTATGACTGGCACTTGGTGCCCTAGTAGTACCTAGACTGCTAATTGGTGAGCCTAAGCACATCTGGTGCCTGGCTAGCTCTAACTCAGATTTCTGGAAACAACGGGCTATATAACGGCTGCAAACACAGCCTCCGGCCGACTAGGCCTATAGGCACCTGTATAAAACTTCAGCTAACCAGAAACATATTTACAAAAGGGAAAACCTATGCGGGCCGACAAGGCCACCATGTTGTCTAGTTATCTGTAACTCAATAATAGAATACTGAATAACTACGTGACCGGCAAGGTCACCACTACTATCAGACTATGGCCCCACACGACCGACATAATCAATAATGCTAACAGCTAAACAAAATGCACGGGCTCACACGACTGGCACAACTAACCACAGGGAAATAAATACAGACTGCAAGCCTCTAGGAATACTGATAGGATGGTCGGGGCAGGGCCCCGACCTACCCGTACTATACAACAAAAGAAAATGAAATACATCTCTGAATATCAAGCTCCGGATGACAGGAGCTGATGACTCTGCGCTGGCTAGGATCACGAGGGATCGCCTCCTCGTCTATGAGTACCTGCAGGCAAGTAATGCAGCGCCCCAAACGGGCGTCAGTACCACTGGTACCGAGTATGCAAAGCAAACTAAACATAACTGAATACAAATAACATAACTAGCAATTCTGAGTAGCAGGAGATAACTGAATCTGTAAGAACTGATATGAACTGAATCAGACTTTCTGTGCTATGATAGGGCAGGAGCGTACCTGTAGACGCGGCGGCCTGTTGTCTATTAACTAATATATAGCACATAAATACATACATATATATATAGCAAACAAGAGCCAATACCAACCCCCATAAGCCGGATGGCGCCAAACAAGCAAACAATCTGTATACCCCTACCCGGTTCAAAACCAGCCAAAAATAAGTCACTCCACTCATCTGCTAACTACGAGCACCTCTGCCGGCCCCCTGGGTCTCCGTCTCGGGCCATAGCCTTCGATCTAAATAACCGTGTTTGAGTTCGGAGGACTCCTATACTGTATCTGTATCTGTAACTGTAACTATATCTGAATCTGTTCCCTGGGCGCTTGCACACAACAGGGCTATCTGTACTGTAATGCTGATCAGCCTGATATGGGGAAAGCTTCATCCCATCTTCGTCCAAACTGGGGATGGCATGCCACTCCTTGGAGTGACGTAAACCCACCCGCTCAGTGGGCGACACAGTTACCAACCCAGGGGCGGCGAGGACGCTCAAAAGGGTGCCCTCACGACACAACCAAGTCTCAACAAACAATAAGCACATATATAGCAAGCATGTTTAAACTGAAAAATACTATCTGAATTCTGATTTCTTATTCTGATATCTTTCTGTATTATACTGATTCTCATACTACTTATACTGAATCTGTGATCTTTATCTAACTGCATGGCTAATATGTAGCCAAGATACTATTTGACTGTCTGATTTTACTTTACTAACTCTTATTCTGAATATCTGTCATATTATTCTAGAAACATGCTTGCTAATCACATACTGGGCTATACTGAGTCTGGAATGCTAACTTGCCATTTTAGCGCATGCTTTACTAACTTTCGGTCTGAGTTCGATATAACAATGCAAACCAGATTTACTTAACTTGCACAATACTCAATATTCAACTCCTAGGATTCTATTACGGAGTTTACTGTGCTATACAAGGCTAAAACTACTAACTTGCCGAAGAAACTGGCTTTACATACCTTAACCTCGGTTTATCCGACTAACGGACGAAGCTCGGTTAGTACTCCAGCTATTTCTCCCAACTGCATTTACATATATGTCAATTAGAACTAAATACACCAATATTCTGAAAGAAAACGTCACTTTCGATATATTTATAGCCTAAACTTTGGCTTATCAAAAGACGGTCAAAAACTTGTTATTTCTCGAAAGTCCAGAAGGGAGAAATACCCACTTTAGGGATATGAGTATATTGACACTAGTTTGGAGCAATTCCACTTACCTTAGCTCGGTAGCACGACGATTCGCCGGCCAAATTTCACGAAACTAAATCCGTAGGAATGCTCCTTACTGCTTAATACCTCGGTATCTGGAGTTAATTTGAGTTTGGACCGCATTTGACGGCGTAATTGGACGAATATTATAAGAGATTCTCGTTCCTCCCTGCTTTCCCTCGGTTTCTCTAGAAATTATATGAGTTATATCATTAAAAATCGAAGTGAGGGGTTTATATAGTTGGGGCTGGACAGGGCCAACGTGTCACAGAGCCAACGCGGAGACTTCACCTCCGTGACCTGTTGCCATCGCGGAGGGGCTCTGCCCCGGCTCCTTCCGCAATGGTTCGACAGGTTTCTCGTCCGGTCTTTTCCCGGGCTTTTTTCTAGCATGTATGGCTTTCAAATACTCTTAACCAACACGCGAATAGGCCATCTGTGTGTTGGGAATTTTGGGTGTAACACATAGGCCTTTCTACGACTCGTGGTTTCAAACTATGACTCATAGGATGGCTTGTTGGGACTGTCCCAAGTTAAATTTTGTAATAATTATGAGGTATGAATCCTAGTACGTGTCACGCCCCACCTTAGGAGGCATGACTGGCACCTGGTGCCCTACTAGGACCTAAACTACTGATCTGACTGAGCCTAAGCACCTGTGGTCCAGAGTTGACTCTAACTCTAGAATCCAGAAAACAACGGGCTATATAGCGGTTGTAAATACAACCCCCAACCGACAAGGCCTATAGCCACCTGTGAAATAAACAGCTAACCAGAGACAAACGATCATAGGGAGTCCTATGAGGGCCGACAAGGCCACCATGATATCTAGTTATAATTGGAAAGTAAGGTCAGATGCTAAACTGAACTATGGCCGACAAGGCTGCAAATCAACAGCTAAACAGGGCCCCACACAGCCAACACACATAATCTAAAACAAATATGGGCCCCACACGACCGATATTATCTAACCACAGGGAAGTAACACAATCTACAAGCCTCTAGAAGTAATAAGATGGTCGGGACAGGGCCCCGACCTACCCAACCCATACTATACAAATAAAAGAAGTAAACCTCTATCACACAAGCTCCAGAAGAAGGGAGCTGACGGTTCTGTACGGCTGAATGGAACTACGAGGGACCTGTTCCTCGTCTATCTGTACCTGCAGGCAAGTAATGTAGCGCCCCAAAAGAGGGTGTCAGTACCGTAGGTACTGAATATGTAAGGCAGTCACTTTAAATAACTAAAAAATAAGGAAATAGAATTGACAATGACTGAAGTAAAGGAATCGGAATGAAGATGACTGAAGTAGTAAAATTAGGGCTAAATATAACTGTAATAAAGAGGGTAGGGGTCATACCTGACAAACGAGGCGTCTTACTGTCTAACTATGAGTAACTAAAGCAAATATAAACCTTACCTGGCCCCCATAAACCGGAAGGTACAATCAGCATAGAATAACCCACTTGGGCCCCCATTAGCCCTAGTGAGTACACCTCAATCTATATACCCCTATCCAGGTCATACTGAATCGACTACCAACTTTAAGCGTCCTGCCGATCCCCTGGGTCTGCAACTGGGCCCGCTCAGCCCCTGACTGTAGCTGTGTCTTAGTCCGGAGGACTCCTGATATCTACACCCTGGGCGTAAATGCTCGGCGGGGGTGTGTATAAGGCCAACCATGACATATGAGGATCTAGATCCCCATCTTTGTCCCTTGCGGACGGCATGCCGCCCGTAGAGCGACGTATCCTCGCCCCTAGAGGGCGGCGACGCACCTATTAACCCTGGGGTGGTCACAGAAGCTATACAGGTGTAATCCAGCCCAAACAATACAAATTATGAGCCTCAACTGACAATAACAACTAGACATGATAACATACTCCTAACATGCTTTACTGGGATCATACTAGACTATAATGCTGAAGAAACTAACTTTTTGAAAGAAAATGCCTTAACATACCTCGTTCGCTGTTTACCGATTAACTGGAGAGTTTCAACTCGTATTCAGCTGTTCTTCTCAAATGTAATCATGTTAATAGGAGAATAAGGCTACTTTATTACTATATTCGAAGAAACCGATAACTTATATATATATACTGACTATAGTTCAACTTATCGAAAGACGATCAAAAACTCGTAATTTTTCGGGAATCTAGAAGGGAGAAATACTGACTTTAGGCATGTGATCTTATTGACACTAGTTTGAAATAATTCCACCAACTTGGTCTTGACGGGACGACGATTCACCGAGCGTATTTTATGAAAATAACTCTACAATGATGCTCTCCGCAGCCTTATACTTCACTACCTGGAGTTAATTTAGATTTGGACAGCATTTAGCTATGTAATCGGATGATTTCCAAATGTTTTCCTTGGTTTCCCTCTATTCTGGACGAGAATATATGAATAATGATCAAACTTCTAAGTGTGAGGCCTTTATATACTTGAGGCAGCAGACAAGGCAACGTGGCACTCTGCCCATCGCGTTGATTCTGCTCCGTGCCACTTTGGGTAATGCGGAGGGGGATGCTTTGTGCCACTTTGCCCCTCTGGGCAACTTGGTTCGGCCTCCTCCCGTGAAATCCCGACTTGGCACTCGTTTGACCTTTCCCCAGGCCCTTTCTTCGTACGTATGGCACTCTAAAACTCATAACTAACGTACGAATAGGCCGACTAAACGTTAGAAACTTACGGGGTGTAACAGTACGGCTCATGATTTACTACGACGATTCATACCTGGAAATCGTACCAAGAATCTGAAAAGGGTCAAGTCCACAAGTGACAGTACGATCCTTTCTACGACTCATGGAATCGACTTATGAGTAGTACCATGAGTCGTGGCAAAATACAGAATTTTTTTTTTAAAGGGGCATCCTCATATGACATGTGGTGCGGATCGTACCTTCGTGGTATGAGTCATACCTCAGAGGCATAACATTGACTTGAGATATTATGAGTCTCAGTATGAATCGTACCTCCAAGGTACGATCCGTACTGTTGAACCGTGATAAATTATAGAGTAATTTTTCTTGCTTTCTTTTTCCTAGATTTGGAATTCTAACCTTTTTTCTCCATAGGTACAATGACGCAGAAACGTAAAGCATCCAAGGCAACTGCTCGGAAGAAATTGCTTGATGAGACCTTCAAATCAAAACAAGAGGGTAACTCCCCTAGTTGTTCATTAGAGGAATATAGGATCGATATTGACGGGACCTGAACCACTAGGGCGAAGGCTAAAGCCCAGGACGTGGCAACCACTGCCACATCTACTGGTGCTCCCCAGTCTGAGGAGGGAGCAGAGGAAAAATCCTAAGAGTCCGGGAGCGGCTCTAATGAAGAAGAGGGGTCCAAGGAGGCCCAATCCGGAGATGCAAGCAGTGAGTCCAGATCAGAGGAGGAGGCACCCAATGTTGAACAGGAGCAGCCTCCACCTAGGGAGAACCGCACCATCTGGTGGAGAGTACCAAGAGCCCAGGAAATATACGAATAGGGCATTGCTCTCACTGCCAAGAACAAACCTAGGCAGAGCATTCAAGAAGAGCCGCAGATCCTCATGAATTCATTGAATGAGGTGGAGGAGATGAAGTGTATATTTAGCTTCTATGGATTTGATTGGATGGCTAGGGCCCTGGACTGATACACTTCAGAAATCGTCCAGGAGTTCTACGCCAATTATTTAGCAACCATGGAGCAGAAAGTGAAAGAGGGGCAGAAGTTGAAAGATCAGCTCAAGTTGGAGAGTGTCTTGGTTAGCGACCGAGAGGTTGATATATCCGAGCGCACTATTGCTCAAGTATTATATGGGCCCCAGTTCATACCACCACATGCTACGCCAAAATATGACCATTCGGTGGAGGCTTTGAAATAGATCAAACAGCTTGGTTTTGATGAGAGACAAAGCAGATTCAATGGTTATCCAGCGTGATCGCTGAGGACATAGAAGAGATAGAATGGGTCACTAGCGGAAAGTAGGTCACAAAGAACTCTTTAAACTTCATAGCAATGGCCTTTTGGACATTAGTGCGCCACCAGTTGGCATCGACTGTTAATGATAATACCCTCAGCACAAAAAAGCAGCTTTGGTGGCTTGTATCATGACCAGATACCCCATCAACATCCCAAGGGTCATTGCAGAGGAGATGCGGGATCGAGCTATGGGATTGAGCACTACCATCTCATTCTCGAGCCTAGTTTTTAGATTGTGCACAGAGGCGGGTGTCAAGGTGTGTCATGCTGAGGAGCACCTGATCGAAGGACATCGAATCGCTGATATTGGCCTAATCTAGCATGAGATGAACCTCATAAGTCGGGCCCAACTTTCCATGCAATCCCACTATCAGGAATAGTTGAGGGCACACAGGTGAATGCCCCTACTTCACAGGAGCAAGGCGAGATTCCGGCTACAAATGTCAGTCATTCAGATGCAGCTCCTAGCACCTCTTCCACACCACCTACATCCTAGTGCCTCAGGAATTTCTCTAAGAGCTGGCCATGAGACTGACCGTAGCTGAGAAGAAGGTTCAATGAATGATGGAGAATGTCAAGCCTTGGGTAAAGGCTGAGATAGAGACAGCTGCGCAGGCCCTACATGCCAGATTAGATTGGTTTGAGACAAAGTTCAACATGCGTATGGCTAAGCAGCCTAACACAGGCAGCCTCTGTGAGGAGTTGGAGCTCTTTGGAGTCAAGTGGATGAGCTATCATCACGACAGTCGGCAATCATAGCAGCCCCCACTCTTCCTGACCTCGATGCCGGTATTGATGAGGAGCTTGATCTGACGGCTTATTGGGAGCCCACAGGAGCAGACAAAGAGAAAAGGAAAAAGAGGGTCTTTCAGGATGTGGGAGATGAGACCCCAAAGAAGAAGAGGAAAAGAGAGAAAAGAGAGCGCAAGTAGGAAAGATTGGAGAGTCAACAGACTCACAACGTGCATCGGTTGGAGCTGCTTGATAGAGATAGAGGAGCGGGTAGCTCCACCATGGACTAGGCAGAGCTTGCGAGTGGAAGGGACCCTTCGGGCCAGCAACATTTAGCCCCGACAATTACAGAGTGTTAGAGATGATAACGTCCAAAATATATTCCTTAATTAAAAGAATATAAATGGCTGAAGTATCAAAATAAGTAACCCAACGAGTGCCGAGGTCAAATCCCATGAGGACTAGGGAATGATAATTTCAAGTGTCGATTGAGAAATTGATGTTAGTTTGCACCACGTATATTTAATATGAAAACAAATAAAATTGGGGGAGTTGAAACTTTCAGAGAATTGTATTAATTGATTTAGTGAAGTAAAATAGCAAGATTAGCTAAGTTGTCAACAAGGTGTGAAATACTACAGGTGCGGTGTAGATGAAATACTAACTAGAACGGGACATGCCAGGTCATCTTGTACATTCAATAAGTATATATAATCTCGGTAAGTGGGTAATCTCTGCTTCTCAGCCTATTGATTACCTCTTGCTAGAGCTTTTCTAAGATTCTAACCACAACTTGGCTCAACCTGATTAGATTTGGTTTAGCAAATGTACTATTCCTAGCTATTAGTTGCCAATATGGAATGAGAAAGCAATTTCAGCTATTTCTAGCTTAATTTCATAATCTCTTATCCATGCCCACTACTAGATTCTCTTCCAATTCTTAATTACTCTCTATCAAGAAATAATCAAGTAAGAAGAAATAAACCTATATCATAATCAATGGATCTTCATTAATAGATTGAAGAGAATCCAAGAGATTTACACTTAATTGAACAACATGAAGATGACTCTAGCAATACCTAATCCAATTAAGTATTCATCATCACACACCTCTAGTTAATGATTTTAGCTACTCATAGTTAATGATTTTAGCTACTTAGAGTTAAAAAATTCAAAAACACATTCAATCAGTAGCATCAGTGAATTTAATAGCAAGAGTAGATAAATCAACTTCACAAAGTAATCTTCAACAATAGCTGAACTTACTAGTACAAGAGGAAATAGAACATAATACTTCCCACAATTTTCACTCAAAATCCCCCTCTTTCAGCTAAGAGAATGTTCTTTTGTTGAAAAGAGAAAAGATGATGTGATGTAAGCTTTTGTTCTCTCTTTAAAATTCTCTATTTTTATCTTCCTCTCTACATCCCTGAGTACAAAGAACTTTACCCCTATTTATACCCTAAAAAGTAGGGCACTTTTCATCTCCTTTTCAGTGTTGGACGATTATACCCTTATGAGCACCATTTTGGAGACGGCAGCAGTACCGGCGGTTCGCCTGTTTCAATCCATGAATCGTCGGGTTCCTTTTTTGCATCTCTACTAAATTCCAGCGAGCACCGACAGTTCACCCAGCGTTTGGCCCATCCGAATTCGTGAACTACCGAGTCTTCAGGCCATTTTCCAAAAATTTTGAGTATCATTCGATGACTAGACCGGTGACTTGCCGCCGGCAAGTCGCGAACTGCCAGTGGCATTACTCCTTTAAGGCAGTGAGATTCGGCCCTTGGCCGGCGTTTTGCTGATTTACGTCTGCGACTCACCAATTCACCCTCACTTCCCTCTTTTTGCTCTATTTTTACTCTTTTCTTCACTTTTAGCCATCTGCACATAAGGAAAATAGAGAGGGCATAAAATCCAAATAATCAACTCAAGAACGAAACAAAAACTCAAGTTTTAGAGCCAAATGAGTTTGTAAATTTCCAACTCATCAAGAGACAGCTGTTACTATTGAGAGGGTAGCCACTTCCCCTATTGATACACCAGTGAGTGCACTGGCCACCACCAGCACCACGATTGCAGCAGAGGTACCTTCTTCGCAAGATGGTAGGAGCACTTAGTCCGATGCAGGTATGTTCCTTTCCCTTTATTTTTTTGTCATGACCCGAACATAGGCCCTGATTGAGACATGGACAAGAAACCCCGAGAGGCTGCAAGTTGACCCATGGCATGAACATACATCTAACTCATTCATAGATAAGCGGAAGATCATCATAAATAACATAGCGGAGGTATAAACAATCTTAACATCTGATTACATACATGAATCCAACGTTGAATACACACTATGTTCGAAAAGCCTCTAAACTGATGAGCAGATAGGACAAAACCCCCAATTAAATCTCTATAGTCTGAAAACTAAAAATACGAAATACAACTGATAATAAGGGCCCTCGCAAGATGAGGACTCACCAACTGAGGTTGAGGAAAGCTGACTCCAAGAATATGACTAGCGACGGGAAGGAGTCTGGATATCGGAGCTTGTATCATGATAAGATACAACATAGAGTATGCGGTTAGTACGTGAAATGTACCGAGTGTGCAAGGTAAGTAAAAATAGACAGTTAAAATACATAGGAGTAGGACGACATGCTCATAATGTAAATATCATAATATAAACATCAGACTCAAGGTTTTTAAAATATTTGTAAGTCATTCATAATCATACTCATAAGAAGAAACTTTATTAAACGTGACTTGAGCCAAAGTGCATAAACATAACTATGCATAAATCATGAGGATCAATGGGAGGACTCATCATAACCGACACCATCATGGTAGAGCCTTACATGATGCCCCAACTATCTCACTCAAGTGGGCAGAGTCGTCCCGGGCTTCCTAGGCACGGGACATGCAGTATGTGATATCACGAAGAGGGGATCCATTAAAAACCCCATAGATTCAACAATTAGAATTTTCATGAATTGAGAGGGAATTGGGCATGGGTGTGGACTATTGCACCCATTCATAATATTACATACCTGAGAGGATCTGATTCTACAACTTCCTTGATCGCCCAATGAAGATTTGGAGAAGAACCTTGACGAACTAGGCTTGATCACCTCTTTAGACCTCTAAACTTGCATGCATGAATGTGAATGAGCCTAGAATGAACTTATCCCTCTTAAAACTCACTATTCAGAGCTTAAAATGACATAGTTTAGGCCTTAGGTATATAGGAATTATAGAAAAACCCTTAATAAACTCGCATGGAAAAATAAACTGCTAGTTCCAACGAGCGACTGGACGAGTCGTCCCCTTGGCAACGACTTGTGGTCTTCCCTCCAACAAGTACACTGCCAAAACTCACCTAGGAGTCATCACGGAGGACACCACGACTCGTGGTGAATCCAACGAGTCATGGTGATGACTCGTCTCTAATGCTGCCATCTTCTCTTCTTCCTTCGACCATCCTTGACCACGGGTGACCTAACGGATCATGGGGTTGACCACGACTCGTGGTCACACCAGTGGTCATCCCGAATGTTGAAAACCATACAGAAAAGCAGAGAAATGCAATCATTATACATAAATACTGAACATACATGCTGAAAACTGACGGAATGACTGACTCCGATTTGAACTACATGGTTGAACTGAATTCCCGAACCACACATATATCTATTTACATGAAAGAAACTGGGATACAAGAGCTGGACATGAAACTGAATAGAGTAGTAAAGAGGAAACTGATACCTCAAGTCGAAACTGAGTCGGAAAGAAATAAATACGAGTATTTAGACATCATATCTGCTTTGGCTTCTCACACAGCTCCCTCAACATGCTAATTCCTCCGTAAAACCTTAATTGAAGCTACTTCTTTGTTCCTTATCTTACGAACCTGCCAATCCAATATCTCTACTGGAACCTCTTCATAACTAAGGTTGTCTTTCACACCAACACTGTCCACTGGAACAACTAAAGTTGGATTGCCCAAACACTTCTTTAAGAGCGATACATGGAAAACTGGGTAGACTGAGGCTAGTTTTGAGGTAAACTCCAATTCATATGCTAACTTTCCAACTCGTTTTACAATCCGATATGGGCCAACATAACGGGGACTGGGTGTCCCTTTCTTTCCCAACCTCATCACTCCCTTCGTGGGAGACACCTTTAAAAACACCTAGTCGTTGCCTTCAAACTCAAGTTCTCTCCTTCTCACATTCGCCTAGGACATTTGGTGACTCTGAGTTGTTTTTAACCTATCCCTTATAAGATGAACTTTCTCCATGGCCTCATGGACTGAATCCATCCCTATCATCATAACTTCACTGACTTCACACCAACCAATAGCTGATCTACACCTCTGCCCATAGAGAGCCTCAATCGCAGCCATTTGAATAATGGAATGATAGTTGTTGTTATATGCAAACTCAATGAGAGGATAATGATCATCCCAACTACCCTTGAAGTCAATCACACACTCTCTCAACATGTCCTCAAGAGTCTAAATAGTCCACTCCGCCTGACCATTGATTTGCGGATGAAATGTTGTGCTATGCTTGACCTGAGTATCAAGTCCCTTTTGAAATGATCTCCAAAACTGGGAGGTAAACTGAGTACCTCTATTAGATATGATGGACAATGGCACTCCATGAAACCGAACTAACTCTTGAATATATAATTTAGCACAATCCTATGCTGAATCAGTAGTTTTGACTGGTAGGAAGTGAGCTGCTTTGGACAACCTGTCCACAATCACCCAAATGGAGTCATACTGTCGATGAGTGCAAGGCAACCCTGTGATGAAGTCCATATTGATCTCCTCCCACTTCCAAGTAGAAATACTAATGTCTTGAAGTACACCTCTTGGTCTCTGGTGCACAAACTTCACTTGCTAACAATTCAGGCACTTCGCCACAAACTCTACTATGTCCTTCTTCATGCCATTCCACCAATAGACTTCCCGTAGGTCACAGTACATCTTGGTGGCGCCTGGAGGTATGGAGTACCTGGAACCATGAGCCTCGTGCAACATCTGGTTTCTCAAATTATCAACACCTTGAATACACAAATGACCCTAGTATTAAAGCACACCATCTCCCCCTTTGGAGAAGACCTCTACCTTCTGATTCTAAATGGCTTCCTTCAACTTTACCAAAATTGGATCCTCGTCTTGTCTTGCTTTCACATCAGTCACCAAGAATGATTCTGATCCGTTCTGAACAATAACTCCACCATCGGTCGAGTCAACCAAATGATCTCCCAACCGTGCAAGTCGATGCACATCCCTTACTCTACATGGGGCACACTCTCCATAGAAATCCTACTAAGGGCGTCTGCTACCACATTAGCCTTTCCCCAATAGTAAAGGACACTCATATCATAATCCTAGAGTAGTTCCAACCACTGTCTTTGACGCAGATTTAGATCCTTTTGGGTAAACATGTATTGCAAAATTTTGTGGCTGTAAACACATCTACATGGACCCTGTACAAATAGTGCCTCAAATCTTCAAGGCAAATACTACCGCTGCCAATACAAGATCATGGGTCGGATAGTTCTTTTCATGAACCTTCAGCTACCTGTAAGCATATGCTATAACCTTACCATGATGCATCAATACACAACCAAGGTCGATCCTCAAAGCATCACAATATAACATAAACCCATCAGTACCCTCGGGTAGGGTTAACACCGGTGTTGGGGTGAGTCGAGTCTTCAATTCTTGGAAGCTGTTCTCGCAAGCCTCCGACCATTAGAACGTCACTTTCTTTTGGGTCAATATGGTCAATAATGCTTCAATAGATGAAAACCCCTCAACAAATCTCCGATAATAACCAGCTAAACCCAAGACACTCCAGATATCCGAAGGGTTCACCGGTCTAGGCCAAATTTTCACTGCTTCTATCTTTTGAGAGTGCACCTGTATATCCTTACTCGACACCAGATGACCCAAAAATGCCACTGAGTTCAACCAAAACTCGCATTTACTGAATTTAGCATGTAATTGGTGATCCTTGAGAGTATGTAGTACCATCCTCAGATGAGCGACATGCTCCTCCTTGCTCTGAGAGTATATAAGGATATCATCTATGAACACAATTACGAACATATCCAAGTATGGCTTGAACACCCTGTTCATCAAATCCATAAAAGCTGCAGGAGCATTCGTTAGTCCAAAAGACATAACTACAAACTCGTAATGACCATACCGAGTCCTAAAGGTTGTGTTTGGGTTGTCAGTCTCCCGAACCCTGCGCTAATGGTATCTGGATCTAAGATCTATCTTCGAGAGCACTTAGCACCCTGAAGTTAGTCAAACAAATTATCAATCCTAGGGAGAGGATACCTGTCCTTGATGGTGACCTTGTTCAATTGCCGATAATCAATGCACATATGAAGAGAACCATCTTTCTTTCGGAAGAAGAGAACTAGTGCACCCCATGGGGATTTGCTCGGTCTGATGAAACCCCTGTCTAAATAGTCCTTCAACTGCTCCTGCAAATCCTTTAACTCGGATGGGGCCATTCCGTAAGGAGGAATAAATATTGGCTACGTATCAGAACGAAGGTCAACACAAAAATCGATCTCCCGCTCGGGAGGAATTCCCGATAGATTATTTGGGAACACTTCTGGATACTCACATACTACTAGAACTGATTGGGTAATTGGGGTCTCGGACGTAGTATCCTTAACCCTAATTAGATGGTACACACAACCCTTTGAAATCATCTTGTTGGCCTTATGATACAGGCACAACTGAACTACCCTTAGACTCTAGGACAGGCTTACACGGAAATTTGAACTCTATTTGCACAGGTTCTATAATTCACTGAGGCATAGCATGAAAATAGCCAATTCATGCCGAGGATAACATCAAAATTAGTCATGGCTAACTCTACTAAATTTACTAAGGTGATTTTCTAAAGGACTGTGATAGGGCAATTTCTATACACCCATCTAGCCATAACTAAATCACCAACTGGAGTAGAGACTGAGAAGGGTTCTGATAAGATTTCGGGACTGACTCTGAAACTACTAGCAACATAGGGCATCACAAAAGATAAAGTAGCCCCTGGATCTAATAATGCATATACATCAAGGTGGAATACTCGTAACATACCGGTAACCACATTTGGTGAAGTCTCCTGCTCCTGACGAGTGGCAAAGGCATAAAATCTGTTTTGCCACTATCCTCCACTTGTACTAGTAGATGCCCCCTGATGAGCTGGGCGTGCTAGTGCTAGTGCTGATCTGGTAGCTTGAGCACGACCTCTACCATCACCTTGTCTAGTCAAGGGACACTTTTGGCGCATGTGGTCGGATCTACCATACCTATAATAGATATCCGATCCCAACAAACACTCTTCTGTATAACTATTTCCACATTTCCCACTGGCCGAAAAGGTGCACTCTGTCTACTTTCTCCTCTAGTCCCTCGATCCTGAGGCTCTGCTCCTCTGGGTCGGGATAGGATGCTAGCTGATGATGGCGCTGGAGCTAATGACCTATGATGAGACTACTAGCAATATCCGCCTCCTGTTCTTTACTGAGAGAACCCATAACTGTCTGTCCTGGACCTCTTGGCCTCTCTCTCTCTCAGATGCACTGCCTCCACCTACTGGGCGTGCAAAACTATATGGGGAAAATCACTATCTCGATGAAGGATGGCGATCCTACAATCCTTTTCCAGGTAGTCCATCACCCCATGCACAAACCTACTCACCCGAGCCCTCTGATCAGCCACTAGCTCTGATGCATATCTGGACAAACGCGTGAACTCTAAGGCATACTCCTGGACTATCATCTTCCCTTACTTTAGGTTCATGAATTCTGCTGCTTTAGTCTCCTTCATCTCATGAGGGAAGAACCAATCCAGAAATGTGATATGGAACTCCTCCCAACCAACGGGACCTGCTCCCACTATCTGGCTATCTTTCCACTGCTTGAACCATATATATGCAACCCTTTTTAGCTGATAAGAGGCTAAGTTGACACACTCCTCTCTGGTCACCCCCATGTTCTGGGTGATCTTCAGAATCTCATTGATAAACTCACGTGGATCTTCGTCCACCTTCGATCCAAGGAACTCGGAGGTTTCATCCTCAGAAAGTCTCTAACTCTCGCCGCCACTGCATTCCCATTTTGAGGGACATGCGCTACTGCCTGCTGACTGACCTAGGCGGTCTGGGCCTGGGCTAACATTTGAATGGCTGCCCTGAACTCCGCATGGGAAACTAGCTTGGGTATATGCTCCTCGTGGGCTGGTGGGGCCTGCTGATGCCCATCTCCATTGCCACCCTCGTGGCCATTTCCATTACCATTTCTCCTTTCATTAACTCTACGGGGAGGCATGGTTCTGCAAGTGTGAATAGCACGAGTTACAAGGATAGAGAGACATTTCACCGCACGACATAGATCATGAAAGAAGGGAACATTTCCTCAACATCTCGTAGCCTCTTTGTCATAAGTGTGGCACATTTCACACCCATGAAAAAGACTCTACTTAACGCGACTTTTGGATACCCTAGGACACTTCAAAACCTAATGCTTTGATATCAAGTTTGTCACGACTTGAACATACCCAGATCGAGATACGAGACAAGAAACCCCGAGAGGCTCTAAGTCGACCCATGGCATGAACATACATCTAACTCATTCATAGATAAGGGGAAGATCATTATAAATAACATAGGAGAAGTCTAACCAATCTTTACATCTAATTACATACATGAATCCTACATTGAATACACATTATGTCCGAAAAGCCTCTAAACTAATAAGTTGATGGGACAAAACCCCTAACTCTCTATAGTTTGAAAACTAAAAATATGACATACAACTGATAATAATGGCCCTCGCAAGATGAGGAGTCACCAACTAAGGCTGAGGAAAGCTAACTCCGGGAATATGACTAGCGGTGGGACGGAGTCTGAATATCGAAGCCTGTATCATAAAACTATAAAACATAGAGTATGCGGTCAGTACATGGAATGTACTGAGTATGCAAGGTAAGTAAAAACAGATAGTTAAAATACATAAGAGTTCATAAGAGTAGGACGACATGCTCATAACGTAAATATCATAATATAAACATAAGGCTCAAGGTTTTCAAAACATTATTGAACATGACTTGAGCCAAAGTGCATAAACATAACCATGCATAAATCATGAGGAACAATGGGAGGACTCATCATAACCGACACCATCGTGGTAGAGTCTTACATGATGCCCTAACTATCTCACTCAAGTGGGCGGAGTTGTCCCAAGCTTGCCAGGAAAGGGACGTGCAGTATGTGATACCACAAAGAGGGGATCCATTAAATATTGGAATATATGTATATAAACCTATAGTGGTACGTAGTTCTTAGACACGGGCATAGTTCTTTGAACGCCGGGCTACTCGGTGCTAGACACTGCTCCCAAAAATATGCACATTAGGCTCGTATAGTAATGTAACATCATTCATGAAGTTCACAGCCAAATAAATAACAACATTGATTCCCATTTAAAATACATGTTTAGCCATGAGCAGGGACCCATGAATTGGCCAAGAGTCATAAATCCATAAATCATGAAATTCATACATACTTGTAAACATGTATAAACTTGATATTTCATTAATCCATTATATGTACTTGAGAGAAATCGAATCATAAAGCATAATAATTGGGCTAGTTAAGATCAAGATCATAATGAAATCATAACTTGAATTTTCAAAAACATTCATAATTGGGCATAATTGGAATTTAAAATCAAATCTATAAACTTATATTTAAAATATACAAAAAGTTTTCCCATAGATCATAAAACAACTTTAGAAACATGCTTGGATCGTACCCATGATCAATACTTCGAGAATTCACACATATGGTAAAAACCCCATAGATTCAACAATTAGAATTTTCATGAATTGAGAGGGAATTGGGCATGGGTGTGGACTATTGCACCCATTCATAATATTACATACCTGAGAGGATCTGATTCTACAACTTCCTTGATTGCCCAATGAAGATTTGGGGAAGAACCTTGATGACCTAGGCTTGATTACCTCTTTAGACCTCTAAAATTGAATGCATGAATGTGAATGAGCCTAGAATGAACTTACCCCTCTAAAAACTCACTATTCGGAGCTTAAAACGACGTAGTTTAGGACTTAAAAACATAGAAATTACAGAAAAGCCCTTAATAAACTTGCAGGGAAAATCAGATTGCCAGTCCCAATGAGGGACTGGACGAGTCATCCCCTTGGCCACGACTCGTGGTCTTCCATCTGGCAAGTACACTACCAAAACTCACCTGAGAGTCATCAAGGGGGACACCACGATTCGTGGTGCACCCAACGAGTCGTGGTGATGACCCGTTGGCAGCGCTGCCAGCTACTCTTCTTCCTTCAACCATCCTTGACCATGGGTGACCTAATGGATCGTGGGGTTGACCACGACTCGTGGTCACACCCGTGGTCACCCTGAACTTAAGAATTTTTAACTAAGTCAAATTCCTCTCCACGAATCACTTAATGACTCGTGGTCATCTTGACGGGTCACTGGACGACTTGTCCTGTGACCTGGTGCAGAAAATCCTATTTTCTCCACTTCAACTCCCGGGTCAGATCTTTGGGCTTCCAGGTTATAACATATTTACATTCTATGCTTCAGGGACGAAGCATGCTTTTTAAAAAAGAGGAAGGAGTGTACTTGTATTTTTGGGTTTTTGATTCATTTGAGGGTGTTTGTCGCTGTGTGTTTTTCCCTCAGGCATGCTATCTAGTAGAACTGACATGTTTAAGATTTTATTTTTATGATTTCTATTTAATTAGAAAGTAGCTTAGGAGTACGCAGCCAATAAATTGCACTAGTTTGGATTTGTAAAAAAGTTAACCCTGTTCTAAAACTTTTTGATGATTAGTTGTGTACTTGTGATAACAAGCATGATTTCTGTGGATCTTTTTATGTCATTTAGTGTATTAGCATGAAAGTTTTTGTTAAACCATATATAAATCGAACAGGTAGAGTGAATGCAAGACATGTACCATGAGTTAGTGAAGTCTGCTACCTAGTTCAATATCGTGTAGAGGATTTAGAACTTGCCTGGTTGGTCTTTTCATAGGTTTTAGGATGGTTGGTTAGGAAAGGATCATAGGCCGCATTTGTTTAGCCTATTTTTATCTTAAATGAACGTATCAAAATAATATGATTCCTTTGATCCCGAGTTTGAGCCTTAAATAAACCATTTTTCTTTGATTAACCAATTAATTATACCCATTTTTTTTTATCATGAACCTATTTTGGCCCTGGTCCCTCCTTGGACAGTGTGAACCTCAACATAGGCAAAATGCCTAAGTTGAGGATGGCTAGAATAAGGGTGCATAAATAGTGAGAAGGTGAAAAAGGAAGAGAAAAGAAAAAGGTAAAAGATGAGGTGTGGTGTGATAAAAGAAAAAGAAAAAGAAAGAAAATTTGAAAAAAAAAATACAAAAAGAGAATGATGCATGAAAAGTTTGAAGAAACACACCACACTCATACAAGTGCATAAAAAGGGTGAAAAGAAAGGAAAAAGTGAAAAAAAGCAAAAAGGGTGAAAAAGTTAAAAAAAATAAAATAGAGCCACATGTATGTAGTGCCAAGGAGGGGTTTAGTCACTCAAAAAATTTCATATCTATCATACCTAGCCCAAAATCCTACATTACAAGCCAAAGCAAGTCCTATAGTGATCCTAGCCTAGCCATCTGACAAATTGAAGTAGAGAAAATAAGGGCAAGTCTATAGCACACGATATGCAGTATATCAAACTTCTTTTTGAGAGTGAGAGTCTTACTTTCTTAGTCCCATGTTTCATATTTTACTGTATCTGTGAGTAAGGGACTTCATTTGCTGTGAGGGTACATGATTTGTGTTTTTTTCTGCTAACTGACTATGTAGAAAACATTGGTGATGACTTGACTCTCTGTTAATAGCTAGATGATATATCTTGATCCCTATTTATCATGTTTTGTGGTTTCTTGAAGTGCATGAGCTGATTTGGTTCACGGGAAAAAGGGTCAAAAGTTGTTTAAGTTTATAGTGCAAGTTTTGGTTAATTGATGGCTGTAGTTTTCTTGGTTTATTTTCTAGCTAAGCATCGTGTTTAGTTTATATTTTCTTTGCCTGAGGACATATAAAAGTCTTAAGTTGAGGGTTTTGATGTGCTGTGAGTTTACAACACTTTCGATACTTAAAACTGAAAAAATAACATGAACTTAGGTATTTTTATATGGATATGAGACACTTTTACTTTAATTTCAGGAAAAATAAGTGTTGGAGCAAAAATATATAAAAGAAGCCTAAAAATGCAGAAATACTGTGAAGTACAAGTCTCAGTATGAGTCGTACCTTGATTGTACGAGCCGTACTGAGAATCATGGTGAAAGTCAAAAGGATGGATTAAGAGAAAGAGAACATACGACTCTCAGTATTAGCCATACCAAGACGTTACGAGCCGTAACTGGAGTCGTGGAATTGTTCAGAGAAATTTGCACAAAGGCAGTCTCTTGGTATGGATAGACTCATAGATCGTAGCACCAACATACAACCCATACCATGAGATGTGGTGAGATTCAGGAGATTATCAAGAACTTGTTTGAACTTCAGACACTACAAATAGTACGAGTCGTACCATAACACTCGTGGAAAACTTCAGAAGATGTCGGAGTTCTTAGGGCTAAATCACGAATGCATTTTATGACTCGTAGGATTGTGGTACGAGTCGTACCAGCCTACTAACACTTAGACAAATCTGCAGCATCCAAGGATGTATGAGAAGCAGGTACGACCCGTACAATCCTGCAACAGATAGTAGGTCTAGTCGTAACATAGTCGGCGCCAGATATGAAAAATTTTCCTGTTAGCTTAGAGAAAAGGTTTCTAATCTCTGTATAAATAACTTTTATGTTTTATTTTAGTAAGAGAACATAAACCGAAGTAGTAGACATCTGAAGAATATTATTTGTGACTTTTTATCAAGTTTTAGAGAGCAATTCTTGGGATAAAATTCTTGATTTCCTACATTATTCTTGAGATTGTTCTTTGATATTAAGATCTGATTTTCTTTCAATTGTTGTTGTAAGTATTTAATTATATTTTTGTCTATGAATGTAAATTGTAATCTTACAACCATGAGAGTCTAAAACCTCCACAACTAGGGGTTGTGGGAACTATGGTGGATTAACGAAATAGGGTTACACAAAAGTGATTCAAAACCAATGCTAAAATCTTGTATCATATTCTCTTCATCTTTAAATATTTCTTAACGGCGTACAATGTTAGGACTTGCCTGAACTCTTTACTTGCTTTAACCTAGAGAAGTAAGAAAAAAGAATGACAAAAAAGTCTTGGTATTTATGATCATTGTATTAACTTGAATTGTGGTCATAGGATAGTTAAATTTGGAGTAGATTAGTAACGATTAGTTCGATATTGCTCATGAGACCTGACTTGGTGATTGAGTATAGTCATCCAATAGGAACAAATCAGTCGTTTGGATGAACTTAGTTATCAGGTCTAGAAGTAAGCATTGGGATTGATCACGTGTGTATACCCGAAATAGTTATGAACGCATGTGGAACATTTACCCTAGTTGTTTTCAAATCTTGATTTTAATCACAATTACAATCTTTGCTTTTATATTGTTTTCTTTAAAACCCCCAATTTGGAGATAACTCACCAACAAGTTCAATTACTGGCATTAATCTAGATCTTACCCTATTCCCTATGGGTTTGACCCTAACATCTTTGTTGGGTTGTTTATTGGAAACATCCGCTTCATACTTTGTCAGAAAGTGTAATTTTGAGCGTTATCATTGCTTACCTGTAGAGCTCGAACACAACGCTTTATGGGCACTGAAGTAGCTAAATTTAAATTGGAAGGAAGCCACAAACCTTAGACTCACCCAACTTAATAAGATAGATGATTTTAGGTTGGCGTCTTATGAGAGTGCAACAATATACAAATAAAGAATGAAGCTTACCATGACCCAAAGATTGAAAACACGGAGTTCACTTCAGGGGATCTACTATTGCAATTACTCTATTTTCTACTTGTTTCCAAGTAAATTGAGGTCCTAATGATTTGGACCATTTTAGGTGGTTCAAGTATTCTCACACGGGGCAATAGAGCTTGAAACTAAGGAGGGCACTATATTTAAGGTAAATGGACAACGGGTGAAGCATTACTTTGGAAATCCTGAGAAATTAAAGGTGCTAGAGGAGATATACCTTGATGAAGTCTAACTAATTAAGAGATCCACGTCGTGCTGCGACGTTAAATCAAGCGTTGCTCGGGAGGAAATCTAGGGTAACTTTGATTTTTATTTTAAAAGTTAATATGTTTGCTCAAGTGTGTAAGAAATAAGTCACAAGTACATAACGGGTCTTTAGGCACCAGGACAAACTCCGTGCAGAGTCACGTGACACGCAGGCCAAGCTCCACAAGGAATGGCGCTGTCACGCCCCGCCTTGGGAGGCATGAATGGCACCTGGTGCCCTACTAGGACCTGGATTGCTGGACTAGCTGAGCCTCGGCACTTCTGATGCCAGGCTGGCTCTAACTCTGGATTCGAGAAAACGACGGGCTATATAACGATTGTAAATACAGCCTCCAGTCGACTAGGCCTATAGCCACCTGTGAGGAACAACAGCTACCCAGAACAATAGTAGTATGAAGGAACCTATGCGGGCCGACAAGGCCACCATGTTGTCTAGTTATTTCTGAATCGAGAAAACAAGTGCTAAAATGCTACGTGATTGAAAAGGTCACCACTACCAACTGAATAAGGCCCCACACGACCATTATAAACAAGCTAAAACATACATGCGGCCTCACACGACCGGTACAGCTAACCACAGGGAATATACAATCTGCAAGCCTCTAAGAATACTAATAAGATGGTCGGGACAGGGCCCCGGCCTACCCATACTGTACAGCAAAGAAAAGAAATAAACCTCTAGCTGTCTAGCTCCGGATGACAGGAGCTGATGACTCTGTGTGCTGGCTAGAATTACGAGGGATCGGCTCCTAGTCTATGAGTACCTGCAGGCAAGTAATGCAGCATCCCCAAATGGGCGTCAGTACCACTGGTACCGAGTATGCAAAGCAAAATGAACATAACTGAAGATAAATAGTAAATTGGTAGTTACTGAAATGACATAGAATAGCTAAGACTGTCTGGAATAGCAGAATCTATACCGAGCTTAACTGTACTTGAAAGAGATAAGAACCATACTTGTCGATGCGGCGTCTTGCTATTTATCAACTTAATAAGAACATATATATATATATATATATATATATATATATATATATATATATATATATAGCGTACAAGAACCTATACCAGCTCCCATAAGCCTAAAGGTTCCAATCAACATGCAATCTATATACCCCTACACGGGTCAAACCATCCAAAAGTAAATTCACTCCACTCACCTAATAACTACGAGCATCCCACCGGCCCCCTGGGTATGCAGCTTGGGCTCTCTAGGCCCCTGACTATAACTGTATCTAAGTCCGGAGGACTCCTGTAACTGTAATCTGAGATCTGTATCTGTAATTTGTAATCTGTACCCTGGGTGCAAGCGCTCGACATGGTATGCTATAATGCTGATCAGCCTGCTATGGAGAATGCTGCATCCCATCTTCGTCCTACTGCGGAGGGCATGACACTCCTTGGAGTGGCGTATCCTCACCCTCTGGCAGGCGAGTCCACACAGCTATTAACCCTGGGGTGGCAAGGAAGCTCTAAGGGTGCCCACATATCACAAACAAGTCTCAACAACAACAGTAATCACATATAACATGTATATTAAATCTGAAAATACTATCCATGTTCTGATATTCTATTCTTAATCTCTTGCTGAATTAAACTGAATCTAATACTGAGTTAAACAGAATCTGGGATAAGATCTTGCTGTCTGATACTGATTTACTGACTCTTATTCTAAATATGACATAATAATACAAAATACTTAATATTAGGCTTCTGGAACTTCCTTCTGGATTTTATTCTATTTTTACTATGCTAGAATAACTAACTTGCCGAAGAAACTAGCTTTACATACCTCAGTTGTCGGCTTCCCAGCTAACTAGAGTAACTCAGCCAATATTCAGCTATTTCTTCCAACTGTATTCACATTCATAGAAATTAGAACTAAATTCATCAATATTCTGGAAGAAAATACCACTTTGAATATATATACTGCCCACTTTGACTTATCAAAAAATAGCCGAAAACTCGCTATTTCTCGGAAGTCCAGAAGGGAGAAATACTCACTTTAGGGCTAGGAGTATATTAACACTAATTTGGAGAAATTCTACTTACCTTGACTCGGCGGGTCGCGCTTTGCCGGACGAATTTCACGAAACTAACTCCGCAGGAATGTTCTCTGCAGCTTTATACTTCAGTATCCAGGGTTAATTTGAGTTTGGACTGCGTTTGACGGTGTAATTGGATGGAATTTTTGAGGAAACCCTCGTCTCTCCCTGCTTTTGGTCGCTCACTGGAAATGAAATGGAAATAAATGATTAAGAACCGAAGTTGGAGGCCTTTTATACTTGGGGCCTGAATAGGGCCTCCGTGACACGCCAGTCATCGCGGAGGCCCCCCCTCCGTGACACGCTGCCATCACGGAGGGGTTCTGCCTGGCTCCCTCTTGCAACCCTCCGACTTGGCGCTTGTTCAGTTCTCCCCGGGCCCTTCTCTCACACGCATGACATTCTAAAACTCTTAACCAACATGCGAATAAGCCATCTACATGTCAAGAATTTACGGGGTGTAACAGGCGCGATGCAGGATGCTTGTAACATAATAAGGTGCGCAATGCGCTTCCCTTGTGAAACAATGAATACACCCCACAGACAATAAGGACTAGGCCCAGTAAGTTCTTCTTTCACCTTTTTTACTTGTGCTTTATTATTTTTGCACTGAGGACAGTGTATTGATTAAGTGTGTGGTGGGAGAAGTAAATTTTCTTATTCTATGTATGCCTTAATTGCTAAATTTATTCATGGTGGTCCTAGATTTTTTCTTAGATGTATGACTTGAGACCTGCTAGCTTATAGTAGTTTGTCAATATTTTTTTATTATTTTTATTTGAGTTCCCCCGATTTTATTTTTAAGATTTTTTAGTGGATAGTCCCTTAGAACCAACTAGAGGGTCTAGATTTTTTTTTGAGTCATAGTCATGATTGTCCCGACGGTGGTTGGATGACAACTATCTTAAGGGTAAATTAGTTATTGGTGGGAGAGAAAGAACTTGAAACCTTATGAATACTAGGTGTTTCACTCAGGATATCATTGAGACTTTTACAATTCATTCAAAAATGCATAAAAAGGTAAAAATACTTAGACTTTTGGAACTTGCCTCCTATTCTTGATTTTATGCTTAATAATGTGAGACATTCAATATGAATATATGTGTTTATGTAATCTTGATTGCTATTATCAAATCATTTGTGCCATTGTGTGAGTGAAATTCTTTTTGCATACTCCATGCTTGCAATTTGATATGTAGAACTTGCCCAGTGTGTATGCTAAGCAAAATAAAAATGTTGAATTTAGGAAGTGATATAGGTATTTCTTTGGTAACCTATTTGTATCCAATTGTACCTACCTTGATGTAGTTGTCCTAGTTAGCCATTTTTAACCTTAGCCTATTTTTTTAATAGCCATATTATAAGCTTAATCCCTTTTGTTCTATTGACTTTTGTTTAATTCAAATGACTCCTAGAGTACTTTAATTGAAAATTTTGCATAAAAGGAGCACGAGTGAAGAAAAAGGAAAAAGCTAAAGTGTGAAAATTAGAAGAAAAAAAAAGGGTGGAAAATTGAAAAACAATAAGGTGATGCTAGTGGGAAAGAAAAAGGGAAAAAGTTTGAAAAATAAATGAATGAATGAAAAGAAAGAAAAGAAAAAGTAAATGAGCTTAATGTTGAAAATTCTCTGCTAGTCACGTAAGTGCAAATTGAAAAACAAAATGGAGGTATAAGGAGAAAAATAAGGAGATTAAAGAATGTGCTAACAAGTCAAAGAATTGTGAAGTATTAAATTGCTTAGGAAGATTAGTCACTATATTGGCCAAATAGTTCCTATCCGTCCCTTAGCTTACATTACAACCATCTTAAGTCCTAATTGATCCTATATTCGATGTTCGATATTAGTGGAGTATTTACACTAAGGGCAAGCCTATGAGTCATTTTTGGCATGCATGTTGAGTTCTTTGGGAATGAGTGATATTGTTCTATCTCTCCAAATAGTGAGGGGCACATAATGGTAAGATTTTAGTATATCTTTGATTGCTAAAATGCATATGATTCATGTTGGCCCAAATATATCTTGTTGAGTTAGTTCTAGAAGCTAAGTGATTTCGATTTGTCAACCTTTGAATGTTGATCTTATATGCATATTGAGTGGATTATTGGAGCTTGATTGAATTGTCTAATGAATCTGAGTGTAAGTAGACCTATTCGTTGGCTGAATTTTGTGGTTGAACTTGAATGTAGTAGATCATTCGACGACGCACAATAATTTAAGTGTGGGATGATGATGTGGAGCGTATTTACGCAGTTATTAACCATATATTGCCCATACTTAGCTATATTTTGAGAATAAATTATGTGTGATTGCTTGGGTTTTATATGATATTTGTGAAAAAAGATCTAAAACACATGAGTATATGTTTTCATGGATAAAAGTAGTAGATTTAGACTTATTTGAGGCTTAAAAGATCAAGTGTTCCCAAGCCAAACTCAAAGGGAGAAAGTGTCACAACAAAATGGTGGTTGGCATCGCACAGCCATGCTTGAGCACCATCCTGCCCGATGCGTAGGGCACTATGGCGCATGGAGCTATGCAACATGAGGCCCTGTATTGCGCATGGAAAGGAACGATGCATACCAAGTTGTCCAACCCAAAACCTGCAAAGTCCAATCCCAGTCCAAGTAGGAACAAATGCAGATTTATTCTACTACTATATATACCCCTCTTAGGATATTTTTCAGACATACCCACTTAGAAGCCACTTAATTCTTGACTATTATTCACTAGTTAAATTATTGCAAATGTGGAAAACATTATTCCATACAATGGTTGGAGGAAAAACATCAAGTTATTGTGATTATATTTACCTTTCAAGATTTGCCAAACGATTTCATATTATTGTAAGTATTTCATCATGACTTCTTATAAATCTTATGTTATTGTTTCTTCAAACATGAGCTGCTAATTTCTTTAGATAGGGTTGTGGGAATCATGATGGATTAACAGAAGTAGACAAAATAAAATAGTGAATCTTGAATGGTGAATTGAGTGGATTGTTATCTCTTCGCTTTAAATTAGTTTTAGCGGTTGCAAACATTGAAACGTGCCTGTTTCATCAACTTGATCGACCAAAGAAGTTGAAGTTAAGAAAAGAGAATAATATGGAGATCTAAGGCTACTAACCCTTATCTAATTAACTTGAGTGATACGAGGATAGTTAATTCAAGACACACGACGAGGGCAAAATATGAACACCTAGAAGTCCAAGAGGATTTAAAGTGAAATTCATCTATCTAGGTCAAGAGACGTTAGATGAACTTAATCGTTAGTCTTACACAAAATTTACTAGGATAGATCACTAATAAAATATGACTACTATGTTATGAAATCATAGGGAACACAGTCTTAGTTTCTTCTTATAAATTTGATAACAATAAATTTCTGCTTAAAAAATACTTTTTTTATTGCAACCCCCTTATGAAATATTGACTACCGGTTGGTTTAATCACTATTAATATATTATTTTTAAACTATTTCCTGTGGGATCGACCCCAACCTAGTTGGGTTACTATATTTGTTAGCGACTATATACTTTATTGCGAGGTGTAATTTGGGTGTGATCACAAGTCTTACACAATACAACTACTGCTAACAACAAATTCCACAAGGATGTAGTTCCACACATAATCACAATATAATCACATCACAAAGACAATGATAAATAAAGTATACCAAATGTAGAAATTTTATTCATGAACTTTATCAGCCCAATGAAAAATAAAAACAGGGCATAGCTATGACAACTCAAAATTCACACATAGTAAGTTCTCAAAATCTCCCTATGACCATATAAAACCACCCATTCATCCAAACAACCTACATTATTGAAAAATTAAAAATCACCCAAGACTTTAAAACTTCAAAGTTGTGATAAAATCTCAAGAAAATTTTGAAATTACTCTAATGGGAAAGATGGAGATTGGGAGTTTCATCGAATATAAGTGAAAAATTGAGAAAACTAACCACTTTTTGATGAACTAAAGAGCTTGATGGAAGATTTGGAGAGAGGAGGAGGAGGGTTTTTCAGGTGTAGAGAGTGTGAAACGAGGGAGAAAAAAGTGGAGTTATGGAATTTGAAAGTGAGAGGTGGTGAGACCATGTGGGCCGAAACCCACAACCTTACCAACCCTGGCCCTCACACGACAAGGTTGAGCGTGAGGCTAGTTGAGGTAGTCTTGGACCTTACGTGATAAGGACCCAAAGATAAGCTTAGCTGATTTTTTTAATTTTTTGCCAACTCTGAATTTTCGCTATGTTTTCGCCCCTATAGTTGTATGTAACAAAAAACAACACTGTAAAAGGGTGGGTTGCCTCCTACCTAGTGCCTTAGTTAAGGTTGTGGCATGATATTTTTTGTATTTTTTATATTTTTTTAAATAAAAACTTTTATGAAACACGGGTTACCTCCAGCATAATGCTTGATTTATTGTCGTGACACGATGGTACACCATAATGATTACTCATCATCCAACCTCACTGAGGTTTTCTCTCTATCTATATTCTCGGCATAATAATGTTTTACTCTCTGGTCGGTCAGAGTAAAATTCATTCCTTCATCTGACCTCCTCAATACCACAACTCCACGTACAGTGTTCCTTATAACGTCAAATGGGCCTGGCCACTTAAACCTTAGCTTTCTTGAAAACATCTTTAGTCTAGAGTTAAAAACTAGTACCATCTGACTGTTACCTTTGATTTTAAATATAATTCCGAAAATCGTTCATAATTTGGCACTATTTGTTTTTGAAACATAGTCGCCACTTAATTTTTTTTAAAAAAAATTAAGAAAATCATTTTCAAAAGGTATTTAAAAATTAAAAAAAATTATTTTAAAATAAAATTTTAGATAAGAGTTCAAGTTAAATTCTTAAGAAGGTGTTAGAAAATAATTTTCACACAATGTGGGTCCCGATAAACTTTATAATATTTTCGCTAACTTTAGAAATCTTTAAGTTATTTTGAATGTTTTTATAAAGAAGTAGAATTTATTTTTATTTTGTCCATTCAATTGAGTGTCCAAATTTTGAATAATTTTAACTTCTAAATATAATCGAGTTTAAGCTTTTGAGTTAAACAATTAACCCAATCACTTAAATATGAATTAAAGCTAATTACTAACTATAAAAGAATATAGAAAAATTCTCAAGTTAGTCTCAAAGCTTAAATTATGTAAAATAAACCGAGTTTAATTATAAAACTATATAGGCAAGTGGTTGAAATGGTTTGCAATACCAGCAAAGTAAAACACTTAATCTGTAAATTCAAATTGTCATGCGGAAACCATCAAAATAATTATTAAAAAAATTAGTATTCAGACAAATACAATAGACTAGCAACAACAATAGCAGCTTAGTGTAACCCCACCAAGTAGGGTCCAGGAAGGGTAGAATGTACGGAGACCTTACCACCACCTCAAAGGTAGAGAGGCTATTTTCGGTAGACTTTCGGCTTTAAGAAAGACATACCTAACAATTAAATAGCAACACATGGGACACATATAATAACAAAACAACAACTAGTACCCATACCAAAACCCACAACAACAATACACTTAATGTTAAACAAGTAACAACAGGTAAGAACAAACAATGAAGGACAAGGAACTATAAGAGCAATACTAGACCTACCTCTGAGAACAAGAAAACAGTGTCACACAGCTCCCTACTACCCTGCTACCCTAATTTGTGTATTCCACACCTTCCTATCTAAGGTCAAGTCCTCAGTAAGATGCAAATGAGCCATATCCTTTCTAATCACTCTCCCTATTGCTTCTTCGGTCTACCCCTGCCTCTTCTAAAATTATTCAAAGACAACCACTCACATGTCTGCATTGGGGTACTTGGGTACCTCATCTCACATGCCTGAACCACCTAAGTCTTGCCTCATGCATCTTGTCCTCCATCCCAACCACTTCTATCTTGGCCCCGATATCGGCATTACTAATCCTATCACTCCTGGTATGCCCGCACATCCACCATAACATTCTCATTTTTGTAAGTGTTATCTTCTACACATTGGAATTCTTGACTAGCCAACACTCTGCCTCGTACAGCATAATCAGTCTAACCACCACTCTGTAAAACTTACATTTAACTTTTTTCGGCACCTTCTTATCATACAAACCCTCAGAGTGTGGTTCAGCAACTTGATGCCCCTATGGTTATTACAATTCTGAATGTCACCCTTGTTTTTGTACAATGAAATCATCGTACTGCATCTCCATTCATGGGGAATCTTCACCGTCTTGAAAATGACATTAAACAAATTGGTCAATGTCACGCCCCGAGTTTACACCCTAGACGGGACACGACACTTAAAGCCACAAGTGACCTCAAGTCAACCACTGGTCTATCATACAATGGCATTCTGAGTAACATAGAAATTCATACAGCAGAGTTTAAAAAACAAAAGTATACATATCTAAATTAAAATGAACAAACTACATATTTAGATAAATAAATATGAGTCTGAAAAAAATTAAATCTAAGTCTGAAAGCCACTAAGTCTGATGAGTTTCTAGGACAAACCCCCAACTAACTCCAACTCAAA
This sequence comes from Datura wrightii, assembly GCA_035772735.1. NCBI lineage: Eukaryota > Viridiplantae > Streptophyta > Magnoliopsida > Solanales > Solanaceae > Datura > Datura wrightii. Next base: position 112,814,325 of record JASDFA010000019.1, read on the forward strand.
ATAAAACAAATGAAATAATAACTCAAGAAAGTAATCTTCGTCCTCAAAGGATGAAGACTCACCAACTGGATAGTTGAGTTCTTCGATAAATGATCGATTACCAGAGTTGAGACTGTAATCCTGCAGTTGTATCATAAAATGATACAACATAAAAGAATGTATCAGTACTTTGAATGTACTGAGTAAGTGAGGAGAACATAATACAATAAAATAAATGATAAAAGAAACATTGCACTGAAAGACATGAAATGACCAACTAAAGCTACTAAGCTAAAAACTAAAATACTAAGGTGGTCTAAATGACCCTGTCTGATGGTCAAACATGTTCTAAGTCTGGAGTATTGATATGAACTAAACTAGACTGAACTGACTAGTAGGAGAGTCTATAACTGACATGTAACCACGTAAGATAGACGTGGATCCGATGTATACACCCTACCGGTAGGACCCAATATACCTTGCCAGGGTAAAAAAGCATGAACTGGGTGATTAAAAAAGTCTAGGGCCAATCAGGACAATAAATATTGAAACCTATACTGGCAATGTGGTTTTGGGAACCTGGGTGCGTTGGAACCCCGGTCCACTCGGTGCTAAGTCCTACTCCCACCGGATAATCTTAGAATGATTACTAGGATGATAGCTCGAAACTGAGGCCCAAGACTAGTCAGGGATATTTAACTGAAAGTACCCTACGAGTCTTATCAGACCAGATTTTGAAACTGAGTTTCTAGACTGGTCAAAGTTGCTTATCTAGAAGCGTCGTAACCTTTTATGAGCAAACTAAAATCTGAATTTGTGTCTTAAGGCTTGTCATAGCTATTATTCTAAAGTGTCATGACAGCCTAATGGACCATCAAACTGAATTCTGAATTGATTCTGATAACTAGGAGGTAATATTAACACCTTAGGAACTTCTGAAGTCAAACTGATCAGCTGACATTTCTAATTGACACTGAGTAATTCCATACTTTGACTAAAGCTAGACAATCATGTATCTGACTGAAAACTTAGCATGTAAAATAGTAAGGGAATTCACTACACTTCTGAAATCAAGAGAATTCCAAGGTTTATTACTTCAACCTAAATTTCTAGTCTGTTCTACCCTCAAGAACTAGGGTTGAAGTTAATGCATAGGGATAAGCATCATTACTACCATTAGCTAGTAGGAAAATACCCATAATTAATATACATGATGATTTCACGTGGATTAAACAAGACATATCAGGGATTTCTCAACATTCAAAAAGCTGCAGGACTAGAATTCACTCTTATAGGAATAACATCAATAAATTCATGAACTGATGGAAATCATGTCTAAAAATCATGAATATCAAGCTATGTGAATTCCAAGAAAATTAGCATGTATCCCCTTCACATTCGAAACTCAGGACTAGGATTCACAAAGAAATTAGAGAAGGATTTTGAGGGACACAAGGGAAGAATTATCCCCTTGTTGTATTCCCACATACCTGGTGAAGAAACCCAAGGAATTTCCTTGTGGATCGAGGAGAAAAGGTCTGGCCTAGTTCTTGCTTTGAAATGCTCTGAGAGAAACTTTCTATGATCTTCTTTCTGAATATTTGAGTGAGGAATGAGGAAAGAAACCGTTTACCCCCGCTAATAAGTCTGAAATTATGACTACCTCTGAATTGAATTCACTAACCATACATATGATCAATTACATGAAAGAACTGGAACACACGAACTGAATAGGGTCCTAGGGAGAAAATTGGTACCTTAAACTGAAATTGAGCTAGAAGAGAATAAATGTGGGTATCTGACCATCATATCTACTTCAGCCTCCCACGTAGCTCCCTCAACCTACTGATTTCTCCATAAGACCTTGATTGAAGCTACCTCCTTGTTTCTTAGCTTACAAACCTGACGGTCAAGGATCTGGACCGGTACCTCCTCTTATGAGAGACTATCCTTTATTTCTGCACTGTCTAATGGCACAATCGAATTTGGATCACAAATGCATTTCTTCAATAGTGACATATAATACTGGGTGCACAGAAGCCAACTCTGAAAGTAATTCCATCTCATAGACTACCTTGCCAATTTGCCTCAGAACTCTGTAGGGTCCCACATATCTCGAACCAAGGTTTCCCTTCTTCCAAAACCTCATCACCCCTTTCATGGGTGAAATTTTAGATAGACCCAGTCATTCACCGCAAACTCCAATTCTCTTCTCCTTACATTAGCATAAGATTTCTGATGGCTTTGAGCTGTTTTCAATCTTTCTCTAATGAGCTGTACCTTATGCATAGCTTCATAGATAGAGTCTGGCCTAATTATTGTAGCTTCACCAACCTCAAATTATCTAATAGGAGACCTGCACCTTCTACCATACAATGCCTCAAACAGGGCCATCCGGATGCTGGAGTGATAACTATTGTTGTACACAAACTCGATAAGAGGCAAATGGTCATCCCGACTTCCCTTGAAATCGATTGCGCACGCTCTTAACATATCTTCTAGGGTTTGAATAGTCCGCTCAGCTAGCCCATATGTCTGCGGGTGAAAAGATGTGCTGACCTTGACCTGGGTGTCTAGTCCCTTCTGAAAGGACTTCCAGAAATACGAGGTGAACTGGGTACCTCTGTCTGAGATGATGGATAATGGCACCCCATGAAGCCTGACCAACTCCTGGATATAAAGTCTAGCATAGTCCTCAGCTGAGTCCGTCATTTTCACTGGGAGGAAATGTGCTGACATAGTCATTCGGTCCATTACTACCCAGATGGAATCATGTTGTTGGCGAGTTTGGGGTAGACCTGTAATAAAGTCAATATTTATTTCTTCCAACTTCCATGTGGGCATGCTGATATCTTAGATCATACCTCCTGGTCTTTGATGCTCTACCTTGACTTGCTGGAAGTTCGGACACTTGGCTATGAATTCGACGATGTTTCTCTTCATGCCATTCCACCAATAAATATCCCCCAATCGTCGTACATTTTAGTATCACCAGGGTGGATGGAGTATCTCGAGCTATGTGCTTCAGCCAATATTTATTGTCTCAGGTCACCGATGTCCGGTACGCACAATCTTCCCTAATAACGGAGCACACCATCTCCCCCTTTGGAGAAAGCCTCAACCTCCTTTCTGAGAACTACTTCCTTGAGTTTAAGAAGGATGGGATCTTTATCTTTTCTGGACTTAACTTCAACAACCAAAGAGGAGTCTGACCCTCTTTGCATCACCACTCCACCCTCAACTGAGTCAACCAACTGCACCCCTAACTAAGCTAGCCTATGAATATCCTTCGCTAACTCCTTTTTGCCTTCCTCAATATGAGCCACGTTACCCATAGACACTCTGCTTAGGGCATCATCCACCACATTGGCTTAGCCTGGGTGATATAGCACGCTCATTTCATAAGCCTTCAGGAGTTCCAACCACCTTTTCTAGCGAAGATTCAGGTCCTTCTGACTGAATACGTACTGAAGGCTCTTGTGATCAGTGAAAACATCGACATGAGCCCCATATATATAATGCCTCCATATTTTCAATGCAAATACTACCTTTTCCAACTCCAAGTCATGAGTTGGATAATTCTTTTCATGAACCTTGAGTTGTCTGGAGGTGTAGGCTATCACTTTGCCCCACTGCATCAGAACGCAACCGAGTCCAACTCTGGAAGCATCGCATTAAACTACAAATACATCCGATCCTTCTAGTAGAGTCAATACTGGAGTAGTAGTGAGTCGAGTTTTTAACTCCTGGAAATTCTTCTCACATGCATCTGACCACAGGAACTTCACCCTCTTCTAAGTTAGCCTAGTCGGTGGAGATGCTATAGAAGAAAAGCCCTCTACAAAGTGTCAGTAGTAACCGGCCAAACCTAAGAAGCTTCTGATTTCGGTTGGGTAGGTGGGTCTGGGCCAGTCTTTTACTACTGCTATCTTTTGAGGATCAACCTGAATACCTTCACCAGAGACCACATGACCCAGGAAAGTCACGGACTTCAATCAGCATTTACACTTACTGAACTTGGCGAATAGCTGGCGGTCTCTGAGTGTCTGAAGCTCTATCCTCAAGTGATTATCATGCTCTTCCTCATTTCTGGAGTATACCAGAATGTCATCGATAAATAGAATGACAAGCATATCTAGATACTGCTTGAAGACTCTGTTCATCAGGTCCATAAAGGCTGCAGGGGGATTTGTTACTCCGAAGGACATAACCACAAACTCAAAGTGTCCATATCGAGTCCTGAAAGCTGTCTTCGGTATGTCACACTCTCTGACTCTTAGCTGATGATACTCCGACCTGAGATCTATTTTGGAGAAATAACTGGCTCCCTGAAGTTGGTCGAACAGGTCATCAATTCTGGGTAGGGGATATTTATTCTTAATTGTAACCTTGTTCAACTAACGATAGTCGATGCAAATTCTAAGGGTACCGTCTTTCTTTCACATGAATAACACTGGAGCACCCTAGGGAGAGATGCTGGGTCTGACAAAACCCTTATCAAAAAGATCTTTTTGCCTGCACCTTCAACCCCTTAGTTTTAGTCGGAGCCATTCTAAAAGGAGGGATGGAGATGGGCTGAGTATCTAGAATAAGATATATGTCGAAGTTAATTTCCCGTTCAGGAGGGACTCCGATAAGATCTTCGGGGAATACATCTGAAAACACTATGACATCAGGGACTGAATGGATAGTTGGGGTGTCAGAATCGGAATCCTTGACTCAAACTACATGATAAATACATCCCATAGAAATAAGCTTCTTGGCCTTAAGGTAGGAAATAAACCTATCCTTCAATGCTGAATTACTGCCCGACCATTCTAGAGCTGGTTCATTAGGGAACTGAAACCTGACAACCCTAGTTCTGCAGTCGACTGAGGCATAACCGTAGTGTAACCAATCCATGCCAAGAATGAGGTCGAATCGTCCATTTCTAACTCTACAAGGTCAACCGAAATGACTTTATTGCAGATTGAGATTGGACAGTTTCTATACACCCGACTGGCTCTAGCTGACTCGCCAACTAGGGTGGAGATTGAAAAGGGTTTTGATAGTACTTTTGGACTGATATCAAATTGAACTACTATGTAGGGAGTCACGAATGATATTGTGGCCCCCGGATCAGGCAGGGCATACACATCTAAGTGGTAAAGACGTAACATACCTGTGACTATATCTGGTGAGTTCTCTTGATCCTACTCGATCCTAACGAGATGATAATGCATAAAAATGGCTTTGGTGCTGACTACCCTCCATACCTGATCTGTTAGCCTGTTGATCTTGTCGGCCTACTAGAGCTGCTGAGGTGGTGGATTGTGATCTCCCTCATCCTGCTGACGGGCATTCCTTAAGCCGATGCCCGAGCTGTCCACAACCAAAAAAACATTTTCGACCCCTGAAGACACTCTCCTGGGTGATTCTTGCCGTACTTGGGCCAAGCTGGATATCTGTTCCCAGCACTATAGCTCTGAGACTGAGAGCTAAATGCTCTACCCCTCCGGTCCTGGAGGGATCGAAAGGTAAGGGCTCTGGCTGAGCTGGGCGTTGGAGTCCTCTGTTGCTGGTGCTATGGGTGGTTGCTACTGCCAGACCTCTGATGGCCATGATCTGACTGGCCAGTCCTTGCCCGTTTATTCTTTCTTTCCATGTCCCTCAATTGTTTAGTCTCGATCTGTTGTGCATAGACAATCAGACTAGAGAGGTTGATATCCTTGATCAGCATCCCGGTTCTACACTCTTTGAGGACCAGGTTTGACACCCCATTCACGAATTTCAGCATGTGAGCCATTGGCTCTGCCACCATCTCTTAAGCGTAATTGGACAACCTGGTAAACTCCATAGCATACTCTTCACAGTTCTATTTCCCAGTCTCAGGTTCATGAACTCCGTTACCTTGGCCTCCCTGAGCTCTCTAGGGAAAAACTTATCCAGAAAGGCGGTGTTGAACTCCTCCCACTCCACCGATCCTGCTCCTGCTGGTCTCCCCTTCTTCCAGTTTTCATACTAGATCTAGGCTACTCCTTTTAGCTGATAGGTATCCAGGTCAGCACTTTCGGAGGAACTGACACCCATTACAAGTAATCTTTCTAATCTCATCTACGAACTCTTGGGGGTCCTCCCCCACCTTGGATCCCTAAAATGATGGAGGGTTTATTCGAGTGAAGTCCTGCACCCTAGAAGCTGCTAAAGACCCATTGTTATTAACTGGAACCACCTGCTAGTTCACCTGGTTGGTCACATTTTGGGTGAGCAGCTAAATGGCCGCCCTGAATTCTGCGGTAGATACCGAATCATCCTGAGGGGCTGTCAGGGATGGTGGGGCAGTCCACTGGGCATTTTCAGCCCTCCTTCCATTGTTGCTTCATGAAGGCATAGTTCACTTAAATGAAACTGAGCACGAGTTAGGAGAATGATTTTAGGAACTAAATTTCAACGCACGATAAGGAGTATGAAATAAAAGGGGAGTTTCCTAATGAAATCTCATAGTCTTCCCATCATAAGTGTGGTGCGCTTCACACCCATAAAGAGGACTCTACTCGATGCGGCTTCTAGTATCTGAGGATACTCTAAAACTAGTGCTCTGATACCAAGTTTTTCACGTCCCAAGTTTACACTCTGGATAGGACACGACACTTGAAGCCACAAGTGACCTCAAGTCAACCCCTGGTCTATCATACACTGGTATTATAAGTAACATAGAAATGCATACAATGGAGTTTAAAAACCAAAATTAGACATATTTAAATTAAAATGAACAAACTACATATTTAGATAAACAAATCTGAGTCTGAAAAAATATTAAATCTAAGTTTGAAAGCCACTAAGTCTGATGAGCTACTTGGACCAACCCCCAGCTAACTCCAAAAAAAAAAATAAAAGAAATGAAATCATAACTCAAGCAAGTAATCTTCGTCCTCAAAGGATGAGGACTCACCAACTGGATAGCTGAGTTTTTCGATAAATGATCGGTTACCGGGGCTGAGACTGTGATCCTAGAGTTGTATCATAAAATGATACAACATAAAAGTATGCATAAGTACTTTGAATGTACTGAGTAAGTGAGGATAACATACTAGAATAAAATAAATGATAAAAAAAATGTTGCACTAAAAGACATGCAATGACCAACTAAAGCTACTAAGCTGAAAACTGAAATACTGAGGTGGTCTAAACAACCCTGTCTGATGGTCGAACTTGTTCTAATTCTGGAGTACTGATCTGAATTGAACTGGACTAGGACTAAGCTGAACTGACTAGTGGGAGAGTCTATAATCGACATGTAACCACGTGAGCTAGACATGGAGTCTAATGTATACACCCCACCGGTAGGACCCAATATACCTTACTAGGGTATAAAGGCATGAGCTGGGTGATCACAAAAGTCTGGAGCCAATCAGGACAATAAATATCGAAACCTACGCTGGCAACATATTTCTGGAATCCTGGGTGCGCTGGAACCCCGGTCCGCTCGGTGCTAAGTCCTACTCCCACCGAATAATCCTAAACTGATTACTAGGATGATAGCTCAAAACTGGGGCCCAAGACTAGTCAGGGATATTTAACTGAAAGTACCCTACGAGTCTTATCGGATCAGATTTTGAAAATGAGTTTCTAGACTGATCAAAGTTGCTTATCTAGAAGCGTCGTAACTATCTATGAGCAAATTAAAATCTGAATTGGTGTCCTAAGGCTTGTCATAGCTATTATTCTGAAGTGTCATGACAGCCCAGTGGACCATCAAACTGAATTTTGAATTTGATTCTGATAACTGGGAGGTAATATTAACACCTCAGGACCTTCTGAAGTCAAATAATCAACTGACATTTTTGACTGACACTAAGTAATTCCATATTTTGACTAAAGATAGACAATCATGTATCTGACTGAAAACTTAGCATGTAAAATAGTAAGGGAATTCGCTACACTTCTGAAATCAAGAGAATTCCAAGGTTTATTACTTCAACCTAAATTTCTAGTCTGTTCTACCCTCAAGAACTAGGGCTGAAGTTAATGCGTAGGGATAAGCATCATTACTACCACTAGCTAGTAGGAAAATACCCATAATTAATATACATGATGATTTCACATGGATTAAATAAGACATATCAGGGATTTGTCAACATTCAAAAATCTGCAGGGCTAAAATTCACTCTTATGGGAATAACATCAATAAATCATAAACCGATGGAAATGATGTCTAAAATAATCATGAATATCATGCTATGTGAATTCAAAGAAAATTAGCATGTATCCCCTTCACATTCGAAACTCGGGACTAGGATTCATAGAGAAATTAGAGAAGGATTTTGGGGGACACATGGGAAGAATTATTCCCTTGTTGTATTTCCTCATACCTGGTGAAGAAACCCAAAGAATTTCCTTGAGGATCGAGGAGAAAAGGTCTGCCCTAGTTCTTGTCTGAAATGCTCTGAGAGAAACTTTCTATGATCTACTTTCTGAAGATTTGAGTGGGAAATGTGGAACGAAATCGTTTACATCCACTAATAATTCTGAGATTATGACTAAAATGATGTAGTTTCAAGTTTAGGAAGGTAGGAAATTACTAAAAGACCCTTGAAAATTCGCAGGAAAATTGACTGCTAGTCCCCATGGAGGACCCTATGACTCGTGCCCAATGATCATGACTCGTGGTCATGGTCATTGGGTCCACTGCTTAGAATCCCCTATTGATCACCACGAGGGACACCACGACTCGTGGTGTACCCTATGACTCATGGTGACCCACTCGTCAACTACACTATCAACATCAATACTCTCCCATCTATTTTGAACCACGGGTCACCTGATGAATTGTGAAGTTCACTGCCAATATTCTCTTGGTCTTCACTCTATCCTTGACCACGGGTCATCTCACGACTTATGGGGTGGACCATGACTCGTGGTCACACCCGTGGTCACTCCAAACACCCAAAATTTCAAAATAAACTCCCAGGTCTTACCACGAGTCACTTAGCGACTCGTGGTCACCCCCCACGGGTAACAAAATGACTCATTCTCTAACCTGAAGAAGATTTTCTACTTTTCTCTAATTTAAGTCTCGGGTCTAGTCCTTGAGTTTCTGGGGCATTACAGTCAACCGCACCAACCTACCATGTCCGTGCTCTTTCAAAATTTCACTGGGATCGCATTAGGTCCGGTCGCTCTACCCCTACGCATCCTATGTATGGCCCCTTAACTTCCTCAACCCTTACCCGTCTACAATACCCACAGTCGCATCGCCCCTCTAAGTGTTCCAACTCCCTCAGCACAATGTCTTTGTCCCCTCCTTCATTTAAAAATTTATGGAAGTACGTCTGCCATCTACGCCTAATAAGTGGCTCTTCCACGAGCACCTTGTTGTCCTCATTCTTGATATACTTTACTTGGTCCAGATCGCGTGCCCTTATCTCTCTCGCCTTGTCTTGCTTGTACAGCTTCTTATCCCCCCCCCCATTGCACTCTAATTCGACATACAAGCATTCAGAAACTGCCGCTTTCACTGTTGTAAGGAAAAATAAAAATAAAAAACTAAAGAACAAAGGAATGAATTCAAATTTTGAACTCATATTCTGTTGCAAAATTAGGCCCTTTTCTCAGTTTTTTATTGGGGGGTTGACACAAAAGTGCAAGTTTAAGATAAAATTGACATTTTTATAATTCAAAAAATATTAGCAAAGCCCTAGTCTCTAATTATTGGCAATTATAGCCAAAAATCACTAAGCAGCACCTCAATATTAAAAAATAATACTGCGGCTTATTCATGTGTAAAAATTTAGGGCTTTAATAATTTTATACATTAGATTTTTAAATGTAATCTTTTTTAAAAAAAAAGAATAGTTGCATACAAAACTGCATAAGTAGTTTCTTTGTTCTGCCGCATTAATTTATGTTGCAAACACATAGCAACATTAATGTTTCATTCAAGAAAAATTCTACATATAAAGATGATAATTTTGTTTGTTCTAATCCAGCATAGCTGAGAATGGAACGAAAATAATAGGTTTGAGAATTATATCATCGATGGGATAGTCACTAATATAGATATTGATTTTAATAGATTCATTCTACTAATTGCTACTTAGTTGGGCATTGATATTTCCATCACTTCTTTGAAAATTCAGTATAAAATTGATGTTAATTCCTTGCCAATGTTGATTTGTAACAATATGAGATTGCGAGTATACTTCGCTTGAAGAAAGAAAGTGGCAATTTTAAAGATTATCCATTATGTGTAACTTGGAGGGCTATTGATATACATCGTGATTTTCCCATTAACGAAGTTGAAACCCATTATAATATTAACTGTGAAAATGGTAGTATTAACACGACCCCGCTGCTTGGATACATTGAACAGCCTAATTGTGAAGCTTCAAATAGTTAAGAAAGTGTTATAATTGATTGTGTCATTGATAAGATCTTTGTTGAAGATCAATTTTTCAAGGAGAAAAAAATATTGATTTCGTTCATTAAAACCTGTGCCATTCAGAAAAAGTTCCAGTTTAAAGTAAAAAAGTCAAGTGTTTCAAGGTATGATATCTTATCTTTAAACTTAGTTTGTAATTATGAATAAAATTTTATATATATACATACAAAAATTTCAAATATATATTTTCATTAGAAAATGCTTATTGAATCTGTTTAAAATTATAATATAATGTATAGATACGGGGTTTTATATGTTTATATATTTTATACAAATGAAAAATATTGAGTAACTAATATATTAAAATTTTTACGTTTAAATTTGTTTGAATGTACACATTCATAAATTGTACATTCTAACAATTATTGAATGTATGCGTTAATATTTATTGAATATATATATTTTGAATTTATTTCAAAAAATTAATCAGATTTGTATTCATGAACTCTTTTTTGAATTTATCTTGACTATTGCATACTTAATTATTTATTTCCATGCACTTTTACATATAATAATTAATGTATATATGTATTATTATAGTATACATCGACTATAATCAGATTTGTATCCTAGAATTTATTCATATTTGTACTCATGGAACCTTTTTCTAATTATTTTGAATATTGCATGTTTATTTCTTTCTCATCTTGTACTTTTACGTATAATAATTAATGTATATATGTATACGTTATTATATTATACATCGACTCTAATCATATTTGTATCCAAAATTTTAGTCAGATTTGTATTCATGAAACTTTTTTTATTAATTATCTTGAATATTGAATGTTTATTTATTTCGCATGATGTACTTTTGCATATAATCATTGACGTATACATATATACATTATTATAGTCTACATCGATACTTATACAATATCTTAACTATAGTTCGTGTAATTAATTGATCATGCATTTAATATATCCAATAAATATATTTTAACAAATAACTATACGTCTTTTAAATGATTATAATGTACTGAAAATGTAATAATTGATTCTCCTCATATTAGGTACTTTATCAAGTATGTAAATGACAATTGCAAGTGGCTATTTAGATGCTCATCCTTGAACTATACAAAAATTTTCTTAGTGAGACGATCCATTGATGAACACACATGTTCTGTAAAAGATAGACTGATAAACCAGCGGATAGCTATATCAAGCGTAATTGGGAGGAAGATAATGGACAAATACACTGACCCAAAAGTTGTATACACTGCGAGGAATATAATGCCTCACATGAGAAGGCAATATGGCCTTGACTTGAGTTACTGGAAAGCATATAGATCAAAGTTAAAGGCGCTAAAAATGGTGCAAGGGATACCAAAAGATTTATATGTTGAATTATCTATTTACCTATTTATGCTAAAACATTCAAATCCAGGATCATTTGTTAGCTTAAAAAACAGATGAAGGAAATTTTTTATATGCCTTTGTAGCTCTAAATTCATCTCATAAAAGGATAGATGTATTGCAGATTAGTTATAGTTGTTGAGGGAAGCTTTATTAAAGCGTCATAGAAAGGGACATTTTAAACTGCTAGTTGTCAAGACATCAGAGATATGCTTTTTATTAATTATGTACTTGTTATAAATATACATTAATTAAAATTTTTATATGGAGCAGGCATAATTTTAATTTAAAACAATTAATGACACTCATATATGTTTTTGTATATTTTCAGGACAGATACTGTCATTGGCCTATGCAATTGTTGATTCAAAAAATAAATACGTCTTGAAAATGGCTTTTTGAAAGGTTCAAAGAAGCTTTTGATGTGAGAGAAAAAATGTGGTTTGTATATGATAGATATCAAAGAATAATAAGAGCAATATATGTAGTCTATCCTAATATTTCATATTGTGCTTGTATGTGGCATCTATGAAATAACATCAAGAATAATTTAAAAGGAATTAACTGCAAATAAGGAAGATTTTTTATGCAATGACTAGAGCTTATACGATGCAAGATTTCAATCACTTATGGAAGATATTGAACGTACTGATAATAGAGTGAGGATTACTTATTTGATATCGGATATCAAAAATAGTCAAGAGAACATTCTACAATAACTAGAACAATGATTATGACTTTCAACATTGCAGAGTCAATTTATTTTGCAACAAAAGATGCCAAAAATCTTCTGGTAATGAAATTGCTAGAAGAGATGCAGAAATTGGTGGAGAAATAAAATTTTAAAACTTCAAGAGAAGCATGATATATAAATACTGTCCTTTCAACAAAATATGGATAACTTTTTGCTGAAAATCTTCTTGTTGCACAACACATGATGGTACAAGAATATTGTATATTTTACAGATATTTTATCACTTAATTATCTATTTTTTAAAAAATAACATGATCTTTGTTTTTTAAGTGAGACCTTCAAGTACATTCCGTCATAAGTATGGAAAAAATGTTTATTGTCTGTATTAGAGAGAGAAAATGCACATGTAGACATTCTGATTTTGATGAAGTATTATGCCCACACATTTTGGCAATATTATCATCAAAAAGTTTAAAAGGAGAAAACCTTAGCTGTTTATTCTATACTAAAACATACATGATGAAGACATATGAAAATTCAGTTAATCTAATGTCGGATAAAAGTACGTGGGAAATACTATTATCGGTAAAGAACATGATTTTGTTGCCATAAGAGGAAAATAAAATGTCAGACCAACCAAAAAAAAAGAGATATTAGACAGTGTGTGAGATAGCCGCAAAGATGTACAAGACATCTTGCGGACAATATGGGCAAGAAGGTCACAACAAGCATACATGGAGGAACATACCTAATAAAAGTAGTTTCATGTTTTGCTTTTATTTAATATATATTTCTATGTTTAAACATTCAGTTTCAACTATTTTAAAAACTTCTTTGTTGTTAAGTTTGTAATTATCTTATGTATTTAGTTCAACATCATTCGTATAAAAAAGTGAGTATTTTTATATCATATTTAAGTAAATAATCTTTGTATAGTGGATGACATCACAAAATATAAATATAAAATTAATTTTATATAATATTATGGCTCAACAATCAAAATTCAGATTATTCACTACTTATTCAACAAAAAAAAATTAAAATGGATAAAGTTTTCATTAACAGTCATATAAAAAAACAAAATATTTCTTTTTTGGATGATATTTCAGATGGCAATGCTTTATCCTAGAACTTTTAGCAATCTAGAATTGCTTTTTTATTCTACCGTCCACCCACTGTCAAAATTATATACTAATTATAATTGGTATGTTGCACACTTTTCTGTTTTTATAAAACTGTTGCTATCCCAAATTCTAGTTGGCCATAAATGATTTGAAAATGTAAAATATAGCCTCTCTTTTTTTACTGTTATTCATTATGTGTTACTTTTTTGTTAATAAAGAAACCCCTTCATTTCTTGATATTGGTCATTGAGGTTCTATAATGCACTACTAGTCAATAGCGGGTTTGCCAATTAACAAGAAAAATAAAAATAGAATGAGAGCATGACTTATTTTAAAATTTATCATAGAGCAGGAATTGAAAAAAAAAAAACTTAAGTGGTCAACTCAATGATGGAACTATGTCTCCATTGTGGTAAGAGCCTTGACTGTCTTACTCCTGGACACTCCTGCTTGTATCAAGACCTTATCAATGTCCCGATGTTCAATACCAGTCTAGATTCAAAATTATAAATATACGCTATTCACAAATCAAATTTGTGCATATTATAACACCTACAATGCTTTTTTCAAGGTAAAAATTAACATCTAATAATGAATTAGCCAAATATTTTTTAAAAAAATTATCTGCTATTAAAAATGCAAACTGTTCAAAAACATAAAGGAAAATCGTAAAAATAAAAGTAATTACTGATGAAGAAAACCAACAAAACTATGTTTTACGCTAGTAGATCTTGTTTTGGAAAACTCTGATTCAATTTCAACCTGTTGGCTTTGCTTGGTCAAACCATAATCCCACAGAAGACATGCAATTCTATTTCAATATTGATCAACACTGAAATTGGGAGAGATCCGATAGTTGCCGATAAAATACTCTGCAAACACAACTATATATATACCACAATTCCTGTATAAAAGAATGAATAAAGAAATTTAAGACTGGTGAATATAATACAATATAGTATATAAACTTAAAATAATAAAGATAAACTACTTACAATTCATACTGTAATGGAAAACCTTCAACGAAATGCATGTCAATGATTGAAGGATAGGTGTGTTGGAATACGAAGGTTTGTTGAAATTCATATATTATTTTTTTCATGTAAAAATCAGTAGTAGACAAGAACTGGGGAATCAAGATTGCATATGATTCAACAACACCTCCAACTTTAATATCATGTGCAGCCCTACGCATAGAATTATATACATGAATTGCCCTATATTCAAATGATAAAATTTCTAATATCCAATGACTTATCTCATCCACTAAAATTGAAAATAGAACATGATAAACTATATGCCAAAAAAATTACAAAGCATGTAAGATCCAAGAATAAAGTCGAAAACTTCACGACACTTACTAATCACATCATAATTCATGTCACTTTCAAGAAATAACTTGTACAATGACTTGATCTTACTGTGAAATAGAAAATTAGCAGTTGTGAACTTGATTGTTATGTTGACGTCATACTTGTATATCTTCTCAAATAATGGAAAATGACGTCAACAAGCTGAAAAAAATATAAAATTTTAATAAGAAAAAGTTCATAAATATGTATTATTATATATTCCGTTAGATATTCAATAGTTACATTGAAAAATAACGAAACATAAATTGTAAAATTTTGAATTAACTAATTAAATCAAGTTAAATCAATTTAATATTGCCAACGTTGAGTATTTACGGTCCAGCTGGTCCAATGAATTTTCCTTAGGTTATTGGTGTTGTCCTGATTATTTATCCACATTTATGGCAGTCATTTATGGACTGGATCGACCAAATAAATCAGGGAAGACAAAGGTCTAAAGTCTTCACCTAAGAAAATAAAAATATTTTTCTAGAGATAATTCAACTTACGTTTGCAATATTCAACTAGAGTTGTAATATTGTAAGACATTTCTTATATGTTTATCTAATTAATTACTAACTTTTTTCCATGACAGATTTCTGAAGAGGAGAAAAACCTAGGTCCTCATGATTGTTTGGTTCATGTTTATCATTTTAGGAAGGATACAACTCAAAATCAAGTAGTAAGTAAATCTGTGGAAATTAAGAAGTTCTTAATATATAGCTATAGTTACAATCAGTGTATACTGTGTCTATTCGCTTTCATGTATTTGCGCTTCCCCCCCTCCCCCCCCCCTCCCCCCCTCTCTCCCCCCAAATGAAACTATTTGTGAAATAAATAAATACTACTGTGATATATACGTTAAGTGCCTATTGTTGATTAAAGCACATTTATTTTATTGATTGGATGAAGTTTATAAAAAGGAAAGGGGAACATACTATGTCATATAACATTTTACCTCTATAGTTTAACCTTTGGAATTAATTCCTTTTGTCAATATACTAATCACCATATGCAAAAGGATTCTTTAGCTCATATTTTCTCATTTGGTATACAACATCAGTATTTTTTCTACAATAAATAATGTTTCAATAAAATAAGATATCTACTGTAAAAACACAAATATATAATAAATATGGTAAATAAATTTAAGGACATATAAAAGCAAAATATTATACTTGAATTTTTCTCTTAATGCACATTTATCAACAAATACTGCAAATTAACATCACAATGTGAAGTCAACATCATCCTCAATCTCAACTGTAGTTGGATGTTTGAAAGAAAATTTTCTTTCGTTACGACCTTCAATTTTACTTCTCTCAGCACTCTCAAATTCATTGATGAAGGATGACTTCTGAAATTTTCCAACATTCTTTGACTCTATGAGGGAGCTTTCAAGTCAAATCTACTATTGATTCTGGATCTCTGATAACAATTGGTTGTGGAATCATTATCTCATTCTGACTCTTATGTTGATTAACAATATTATCAAACAATACCATCACTTGTCAGTCAGTTGGAAGACTATAATCACCAATGTAAAATATAGCAACTCCTGTTATAATTATATTTAAATTAAAAAAATTAAAATATATATTTTTTACAATGAGATATAATAAATAAAATACATAATTTTTACATATATACTTTTTTCTAACAAAGTATTAGCATAATTCAAATTGCACTGATCATCATCTTTTTTTATCTTCATGGAGATCATAATCAGATAGAATATCATTATGAGAATGCTCAATATTATGGTCAGATGCACGAATGAATTCGCCATCATTCTCACAAACAACATTCTTATCTCTACCCAACCTAAACCATAATACAAGATACAAATAGTTAAATAATAATTATTAGAATTTGAATCTAATACAAAATAAATAGAAAAAATAAATTATTTATCTAAATATACCTCATGAATTTGTTTACCCCTTGACTAGATGGACCAACTTTACAAATATGAATTTGTTCAAATAGAATATTATAATTAAAAAAAAAAACTAAAACTAGCAATACTATTTTTTTTACTAGCCAATAATTCTTTTCTAGATAAGTAGATACTAGTCAATATGTAGCAAACATAAAACTATTAATGCACCATCATAATTATCGAGCCAATTGCAAGAAAACTTATGGCATTCCTATTGACAATGCAAAAAGAAACTTTTTTTTTGATTTCTTAAACTATCAACTAGAACCAAATGAAAACTCATTAAACATTAACTAGAAAAAATAATAAACTATCATAAAACCCTCAGAGCCCAATTATATGTATACCAACATCTCCCACTACATCAACACAGTTATAATCTTAACTATATATAGAAAAGATTAACAAATCAGATTTGCACATTACATAATTTTCACGCTCCGAGTTTACACCCTAAACGGAAAACGGTACTTAGATCCATAAGTAACCCCCAAGTCAATCCCAAGTCTATCATACACTGGCATACTGAGTACTATATAAATATATACAGCGGAAGTTTAAAGCAAAACAATATAAAAATTTGAGAGAATAAAGCTGGTTCATAATATTTAAAAATATTTGAACAAAGCTACAAGTCTAAAAAAACCAAATTTGTGTCTGAAAGCCACTACATTTGATGAATTATTGGAAGAAGCCCCTAGCTAGCCCCCAGCTAACTCTAAATATAAATAAAAGGAAAGAAAATATAACTAAATTAAATAATCTCCGTCCTTGAAGAATGAGGACTCACCAACTAGAATAGTTGAAGTCTTCCGAGGGAGAACGACTAGTGAGGCTGAGACTGAGATCCTGTAGCTGTATCATAAAAAGATATAGCATAAAAGTATGCATCAGTACTTTGAATGTACTGAGTAAATGGGAGAAAACATCACATAATGAAATAAAAGTGTTGAGCTGAAAAGACATGCAATGACCAACTAAAGCTTCTGAACTGAATAATAGAAATAACTGGGATGGTCTAAAAGACCCTGTCTGATGGTCAAGGACATGCCCCATTTCTGAGATACTAAACTGAGTTGATCTGAAACTAAACTGAGTTGACTAGTGGGAGAGTCTATAACCAACATATAACCATGTGAACTAGACGTGGAGTCCGATGTATACACCCTATCGGTAGGACCCAATATACCTTTCTAGGGTATAAAGGAATGAACTGGGCGATCTCAAAGAGTCTGGGGCCATCAGGAGAACAAAACTGAAACCTGCGGTGGCAACGTAGTTCTGGAAACCTGGGTGCGCTGGAACCCTAGTCTGCTCGGTGCTAAGTCCTACTCCCACTGGATAGTCCTAGACTAATTACTAAGATGATAGCTTGAAACTGGAGCCCAAGACTAGTCAGGAATACATGTATGAGAACACCCTGAGAGTCTTATAGGAGCGGATTCTGGAATTGGGTTATAAGACTAGTCAGAGCTGCATATCTAGAAGCGTCATAGCCGTCTAAAGAACAAACTGTAATATGAAGCTGGGGTCTTAAGGCTAGTCATAGTTGTTCATCTAAAGTGTCATGTCTGCCTAGTGGACTACTAAAACTGAGTTCTGATTCTGATTCTGATAACTGGGAGGTACTACTGAGACCTCGGGATTTTCTATAGTCAAACTGATCAGTCGATACTTCTGACTAACATAGAGAATTATGATATTCTTACTAAAACTGAACTGACAATAATTTTATTGAGATTCAATGCTACTAACAACATAGGAGTCTCCAACACTGATAAAATCAAGCAAAATTTTGATATTCAAACACTATTGCAAGATTCAAGATTTTCTAAGTTCAAGAACTAGGGCTAAATTTTACTTCACAAGAATAAACATCATTTAATTCACAAACTGGTGGAAAATATCCATAACTAACATGAAATGACATTCCATATGAATTAGACGAAGTATGACTAAAATTTCTTAACATTCGACAATTTCAGGGCTAGAACTAATAGAGAAAAGAAAGGAGGAAATTGGGGACACAAGGGAAGAATTATTCCCCTGTATTCCCACTTACCTAGTGAAGAAGCCCGATAAATTCCCTTGAGAAACCGAGGAGAGATAATCTTCCCTAGTTATTGCTTTGAAATGCTATGAGAGATCACCTACGCTATTTTCTGAGAGTCTGAATGGGGAGAATGAGGAAAGGAACCATTTAACCCCTTAAATAATCTGGAAATATTCTTAAAATGACGTAGTTTAGAGTCTAGGAGGTAAGAAATTACTGAAAGACCCTTGAAAAACTCACAGGGAAAAACAGATCGACAGTCCCCATGAGGGACCTAATGGGTCGTCGCCACTGACCATGACTTATGGTCCCAGTCGTGAGGTACATAGCCTTAAAACTCCTACTGGTAACCACGGGGGACCCAACAGGTCGTGGTTGGTGACCACGACTCGTGATCACTTCCCGTGGTTTCCCCTGCGAAAAAGTCCTTGGAGTCCCCACGGTTACACCACGACTCGTGGTGTCCCAAATGTGTCGTGGTAAGGACCCATTGGGTACACTGCCTAACTTTTCAACTCTTAAGCAATTCCTAACCACGGGTCATATCACGACTCGTAGGCTTGATCATGATTCATGGTCACCCCCGTGGTCACCTTATTTTCCAAATTTTCAACTAAGTACCTAGTTCTTACCACGATTCACTTAACGACTTGTGGTCACATCTCACGAGTCACAAAATGACTCGTTCTGTGACCTAGTGCAGATTTTTCAATTTTCTTTGATTTAAGTTCCAGGTCTAGTCTTTGAGTTTCTGGGGCATTACAATATCTCCCCCTTGGGAACATTCGTCCTCAAATGTAGGAAAATACACAGGAAAGAAGAGAATGACAATCATTATACACAAATACTGATCATGAAAGCTGGAAACTAGCGGATTGACTGCCTCTGAACTGAATTGCAAGTCTGAACTGAATGTACTAATCGTACACATAATCATTTACATTAAATCACTGGAACACAAGAACTAAAGGCAGTTTTTGGGTGAGCAAATTGTTACCTTAAACTGAAACTGAGCTGGAAGGGAACAAATGGGGGTATCTAGCCATCATATCTGCTTCGGCCTCCCACATAGCTTTCTCAACTTGTTGATTCCTCCACAAGAATTTAACCGAAGCTACCTTCTTGTTCCTCAGCTTGCGAACCTGAAGGTCGAGGATCTGGACTGGTACTTCCTCTATGAGAGGCATCTTTCACTCCCACACTGTCCAATGGCACAATTGAAGTTGGACTCTTGATGCACTTCTTCAATAGTGACACATGGAATACTGGATGCACATATTCCAATTCTGAAGGTAATTCTAGTCTCAGAATTCTGTAGGGTCCCACATATCTCACACTGAGCTTTCCCTTCTTCTCAAATCTCATCACCCCTTTCATGGGTGAAATTTTCAGATAGACCTAGTCATCTACAAAAAACTCCAATTCTCTTCTCCTCACATCAGCATAAGACTTTTGACGGCTCTGAGCTATTTTCAATCTTTCTCTGATGAGTGATACCTTCTGCATATCTATGTGAACCGAGTCTGGCCCGATTATAGTAGCTTCACCAATCTCAAACCACCCAATAAGAGACCTGCACCTCCTACCATACAATGCTCAAACGGGGCCATCTGGATACTGGAGTGGTAGTTGTTATTGTACGCAAACTCGATAAGAGACAAGTGGTCATCCCAACTGCCCTTGAGATTGATCGCACATGCTCTCAACATATCTTCTAGGGTCTGAATAGTCCGATGAGCTTGCCTATTTGTCTGCAGGTGAAAAGCTGTGTTGAGTTTGACTTGGGTACCAAGTCCCTTTTGAAAAGACTTTCAGAAATGCAAGGTGAACTGGGTACCTCTGTCTGAAATAATGGATAATGGCACCCCATAAAGTCTAACCAACTCCCGAATATAAAGCCTAGCATAGTTCTCAGCTGAATTTGTACTTTTAATTGGGAGGAAATGTGCTGAATTAGTCATCCGGTCTACTACTGCCTAGATAGAATCATGTTGTCGACGAGTTCGAGGTAAACCCGTAATAAAGTCCATATTCACTTCTTTCCATTTCCATGTGGGTATGCTGATATCCTGGTTCATACCTCTTGGTCTATGATGTTCTACCTTGACTTGCTGACAGTTCGGGTACTTAGCTACGAATTCAGCGATGTCTCTCTTCATGCCTTTCCACTAGTAAATATCCTGCAAATCGAGGTACATTTTGATCTTGGGCAGATTTATATGCCCAAGTGATACTAAAACGTATCATTTTTACCTTGTTTGTTGTGCAATGTGTATATAATATCATGTAATTAGTAATAAAATGCGAATTTATACTAACCAACATGATTAGCATTTGTTTTGCAGGTAAATGTGATTTTTAGGAGCTAAAATGCATGTTGGAACTATGTCGGAGTTGGACTTGGATGCGAGAGTGGAAAAGACCTTGGAATGCACATTTTATAAGGGCTCCGCGATGGAGCCGTGCCACGCTACCATCACGGTAGCACACTGCCTGAACATGAATTAAAATGGCAAATTCCAGTGTGCCTTCGCGTCAGCTCCGTGGCACGGAGATAGGCCTCCGCGATGGCCTTCGTGCCACGTTGAGGTTAATTTACCGGACTTTGAAATTCCAGTGAAGGTCCGCGTCCACGCCGTGTCACGGAGGCAGTGCTCCGCGTTGGGCTCCGTGACACGTTGCTTGTTATTCCGGGAAAAATTTCCCACTAGTATAAATAGCACACTTAGGTTTATTTTAATTAGTTTTTAGTTTTTAGACTGAGTTCAGAAGTGGAGAGCAAGGACGTGGGTTAGTAGCAGTTGAAGAACGAAAAAGCTAAGGGATTTCTTCTCTTCCTTTCTTCTTTCTATCAATTGTACGTATGATTTACACTCATTTTAGGATGATCAATCCAAGAATGAGTGGCTAATTCTCTTCCTTGCTGAGGTTTTGAACATGTGTAATGGATTTTGATTGTAATTGATGTGGTTTTCTTCTTCTTCTTTAATGTTGTTCTATTAATTCTTGTTCTTACTGCATTAGTGATTGGCCAACATTAATGTATATCTAAAAAGTCCAATTTCACTCGAAAGAGCAAGAAATTGGAAAGTTGTGAATTAATAGGGTATTGTTCTTAACTTGATTTGGGAAAATTGGGTTTTGATGTGGTTTCCTGATAGAAATATACTTGAAAGCCGTATTAGTCAATTTAGGAACCGGAATTGTAGTGCTAGGTCATAAATTGCATTTGATCATAGAAATGTAGACGGATGGTTTATGATTCTGAAGTGAAATTAAATACGAGAGTTTTAATTTCTAGGCTAATGTTCTTGGCTAGCAACATGAAGAAGAGATTAACCAAATTATCATGATTATCAAGTTCATTACTTGTTCTTAACCTTGGCATGTTCATATCCATTGTCTAAATTCACAAGTAAATAGTTGTTATTAATTGTAGTATATATAGTTTAGAAACAAAAACTCAAGTAACTCTTGGTTACATTGTTGTTAGCATAATTAGAAGTGAACTAGGAATATAGTAAACTAGGCAATTTTACGTATCTTGAGCCTCCTTGGATCGATACTTGGCTACTTAGCCACTTTATTACTTGTTTGACCACGTGCACTTGCGTGTCGGTTTATAATATATAATACCAACCTGAGCAGAACACCGAGCAAGTTTTTGGCGCCGTTGCCGGGGAGGCTAGGCGATTTGTAAAATTGTGTTTAGTGTAAATTTACTGTATTTGTATTTTTATTTTCTTAAGTGTTAACAACTTGGTCTTAGCCTGTATTTTGCAGATTTTGTTTCTGTGAACACTGGCAAGGGACAAAGAGCTGGTGGAATCTTACTTAGAGCCTGAACGTGAATTTCATAGTCAACGTAGAGAAGCTCTACGAAAGAAGCTGCAGTTGCTTAAACAGTCTATGATGGAGCAACAAAATCCACCAGTTGTGCGGGCAGTGTTAGTGCCCGATGAAGCAGTAGCAAGGCCGGTTCGCGAGGTGGCAATCCCACACGCCAATAATGTCCATTCTAGCATCCGCAAACCAGAGCCTGGAGGGAGGTTTGAATTAAAGCAGAATATGGTGCAACTTTTGCACACAAGCGGGCAATTTACCGGACTCCCTCATGAAGATCCACAACAACATCTCCAGAACTTTTTGGAGATAAGTGACACTTATATACCCGCTGGAGTGTCACCTGATTATGTTCGGCTCACCTTATTTCCATTTTCCTTACTTGGTGAAGCCAAGAGGTGGTTAAAAGCTGAACCACCCAATTCTATATCAACGTGGGATGATCTTGCGCGGAAGTTTTTGATCAGATTTTTCCCTTCTGGTAAAACAGCCAGACTTAGAAGTCAAATTCTAAGTTTTAAACAGAGGGAAGGGGAAAATCTATATCAAGCCTGGGAAAGATTTAAATCCATGTTGCGGGACTGTCCTTATCATCATAAGTCCAATGAGGTGTTGGTACACACATTCATTGAGGGTTTGGAACCCCACACTAAAATTCTGTTAGATTCAGCAGTTGGAGGGCAAGCGCTGGAAAAGACCTATGAGGAGCTGTACACTTTGCTCAATCGAATTTCACAAGGCAATCCAGAATGGAATGCAGATTCTTCAAGAGGTGGAGCAAGGAAAGCAGCGGGAGTGCTTGAAGTGGATGGATTCACAGCTATCGCTGCACAGATAGCTGCTTTGCAAAATCAGTTAAACACTCACTTCAACAATATCAATTTGAACCAGCCGTCAGCTTCAGTCAATGCAGTTCAACAGATGTGGTGTGAAGTGTGTGGTAGTAGTGAGCATTCAGCTGAATGCTGTGGTGCAAATCCTGATTCTGTTAACTTTGTGGGCAATGCACAGAGAAATCAACAGCAGTTTGGTAGTGGCTACAACCCAAATTGGAGGAACCATCCGAATTTTTCGTGGGGTAGCAACAATCAGCAAGGCCAAAGTTCAGGGCAGGGAATGCACAGAAACCAAGGAGGGCAACAAAATTATCAAGCTCAATTCAGAAATCACAATGCCCCTCCTCCACCACCATCACCGACTATTGAGGAGATGTTCAAAACCATGATCGCTAATCAGGCACAATTGCAGGCTGACTATGTTAAATTGGCAGCCGAAGTGAAGAACAATTAGTTGGTGACCAAGGCTCTTGAATATCAGTTTGGGAAGTTTGCTAGTGCCCAAAATACTAGACCCAGAGGAGGACTACCTAGCGACACGGATCCTAATCCAAAGCAGGTAAATGCAGTGACCACGAGGAGTGGTTTATAGTTGAAGGAGGTGGAACCGGAAAGACCGCCTCAAAAGTCAGGAGCAGCAGATGTTGAGGGAGAGCAAATCTCAAATAAGGGGAAGACTAAAGAAGTTGAACCAGAAAGGCCTCCACCCCCGTTCCCTCAACGACTTAAGAAACACAAGGAGGGGGCGTGTTTCCAGAAATTCATGGAGGTACTTAAACAGGTACATGTTAACTTACCTCTTGTTGATGTCTTGCAGGGAGTGCCAAAATATGCGAAATATATTAAAGACATCGTGGCTAACAAAAGTCGTTTGACTGAGTATGCCACGGTAGCTTTAACGGAGGAATGCACTTCCCGTATTCAGAATAGGTTGCCCACAAAACTGAAAGACCCTGGAAGTTTTACTATCCAGCTTACTATTGGGCAAAGTATCCGAGCGCGTGGATTATGCGACTTGGGGGCAAGCATAAATCTGATGCCATCTTCGGTATTCAGAAAGTTAGGTCTAGGGAGTCCTAGACCTACAACGGTAATCTTGCAGCTAGCAGACAGGTCGTTAGCTAAGCCAGATGGCATTGTTGAGGATGTGTTAGTGCAAGTAGGCTCCCTCATTTTTCCGGTCGATTTCATTGTTCTGGACTTTGAACCAGATGCTGAAGTCCCATTTATTTTGGGACGACCCTTTTTGGCAACCGTAAAAGCATTAATTGATGTAGCTGCGGGCAAACTTACAATGCAAGCACATGAAAAGGTAGAGGTATTTGATGTGTTAAAAGGCATGAAGCTGCCGGCTATACATGAGGAGCTTTCGGAAATCAGTGTGGTTGAACATGGAGAAAGTAGGCAGGTTGTTGAATCTCAAGACCCATTGGAAAGAGCGTTAACGCATTCTGATCATTTTGGGATAGAGAAGCTTGTGGAATGGTTCAATTGTTGGATGGAGCACCTATTCATCCGAGGAGACAAGAATTTCAGTCATTGATGAGATCACTAGAGCCGTTGCCGAAACCGTCTGTTGAGGAGGCACCGAAATTGGAGCTGAAAGAATTGCCTCCCCATTTAAAATATATCTTTTTGGGGGAGGGAGAGACGTTACCAGTTATTATTTCTGCAGACTTGACAGAGGAACAGGAAAAGGCAGCTTTGGGGGTCTTAAGGAAGAGGAAGAAAGCAATGGGTTGGCAAATGTCTGACATTCAGGGTATAAATCCAGCTTTCTGCACACACAGGATATTCATGGAGACAGGAGCCAAGCCAACTGTTCAGCCGCAGAGGAGACTTAATCCAGCAATGAAAGATGTGGTAAGGAAGGAAATAATCAAGTGGCTTGATGCAGGTGTAGTCTACCCAATTTCAGACAGTGAGTGGGTCAGTCCCGTTCAATGTGTTCCTAAGAAAGGGGGGATGACTGTAATCACTAATGAGAAAAATGAGTTAATCCCTACACGAACCGTCACAGGCTGGCGAATTTGTATGGACTACAGAAAACTAAATGAAGCCACGAGGAAAGACCATTACCCCATTCCTTTTATTGACCAAATACTTGACAGATTGGTAGGGCAGGAGTATTATTGCTTCCTTGATGGGTACTCTGGCTATAACCAAATAGCCATCGCTCCTGAGGATCAAGAGAAGACGACTTTCACCTGTCCTTATGGGACATATGCTTTCAGGCGGATGCCGTTTGGGTTATGCAACGCACCCGCCACATTCCAGAGATGCATGATGGCTATTTTCCATGACATGGTTGAAGATTTTGTAGAGGTATTTATGGATGATTTCTCTATTTTCGGTAATTCGTTTGCTACTTGTTTGCAGAATCTTGACAGGGTGCTGGCTCGATGTGAAGAATCCAACCTTGTGTTAAACTGGGAGAAATGCCACTTCTTGGTGAAGGAGGGGATTGTCCTGGGCCACAAAGTGTCTAAAAAGGGGTTGGAAGTCGATCGTGCTAAAATTGAGGTTATTGAGAAATTGCCACCACCAGTATCAGTGAAAGGTGTACGCAGTTTTCTGGGACATGCAGGATTCTACAGACGGTTTATTAAAAACTTTTCCAACATTTCTAGACCGCTATGCAGGCTGCTAGAAAAGGAGGTCAAGTTTGAATTGAACGATGAGTGTGTTGTAGCATTTGAAAAGTTGAAGCAGAAATTGATAGAAGCACCCATACTTACCTCTCCTGATTGGGAACAACCATTTGAGCTGATGTGTGATGCCAGTGATGTGGCTGTGGGAGCTGTATTGGGACAAAGGAAGAATAGGATTTTTCATTCTATTTATTATGCAAGCAAGACACTAAATACGGCTCAGTGCAATTACACAGTCACAGAAAAGGAAATGCTAGCTCTGGTGTTTGCATTTGACAAGTTCCGGTCTTATTTGGTGGGTTCGAAAGTGGTGGTGTACACTGATCATGCAGCTATTCGATACCTATTAAACAAGAAAGATGCTAAGCCCAGATTGATCAGATGGATCTTATTGCTACAGGAGTTTGACCTTGAGATTAGAGACAGAAAGGGGAGTGAAAATCAGGTAGCAGATCACCTATCACGACTGGAAAGTCGGTCGCATGTGATGGAAAGTGATGACATTAATGAGGACTTCCCAGATGAGCAACTCTTGGCAGTGGGAGAAGCTGAAGTTCCCTGGTATGCTGACATAGTCAACTTGCTAGTGAGCGGAGTTTATCCACCTGAAGCAACAGACCAGCAAAGAAGGAAATTGAGGCATGACAACCGATATTATTTATGGGACGAGCCATATTTGTTCAAGCAGGGACCAGACCAGGTGATGAGAAGATGCATCCCAGAGAGTCAGATAGCAGAGGTGTTAAGGGGCTGCCATTCTTCGTTGTATGGAGGGCATCACGGAGGTGAGAGAACAGCACACAAGGTTCTTCAGTCAGGTTTCTTTTGGCCGACCCTGTTCAGAGATTCTATGGAGTATGTCAAAATGTGTGATAGATGTCAGCGGACAGGATCAATTGGCAGAAGACAAGAGATGCCTTTGCAGAACATACTGGAAGTTGAGCCCTTTGATGTATGGGGCATTGATTTCATGGGTCCATTCCCACCGTCATTTGGAAATCGTTACATCTTGGTGGCTGTAGATTATGTATCAAAATGGGTGGAAGCAATAGCTTTCCCCAGGAATGATAACAAGGTAGTAACGAAGTTTGTGAAGAAACACATTCTCACAAGGTTTGGGACACCCCGAGCAATTATCAGTGACGGAGGGGCTCATTTTGTCAATGCAAGTTTTAAGAAATTACTGGCTAAGTATGGGGTGCGCCATAAAGTGGCCACAGCATACCACCCACAAACTAGTGGGCAAGTAGAGGTGTCAAATAGGGAGGTAAAACAGATTCTTCAGAAAACGGTGAACACACAACGGAATGATTGGTCTGGTAAACTTGATGATGCGTTGTGGGCCTACCGAACTGCTTATAAGACACCGATTGGAACATCACCATATCGATTGGTCTATGGCAAAGCATGTCATCTCCCGGTTGAACTTGAGCATCGAGCTTTCTGGGCTGTCAGAAAGCTAAATATGGACTTAGAGCTAGCGGGTAAAAAGAGACTGATGCAGCTCAGCGAACTTGATGAATTTCGCTGGCATGCCTATGAGAGTGCGAAGTACTACAAGGAAAGAACCAAAAGATGGCACGACAAGCATGTGGTGCATCGCATTTTCGAACCAGGACAGAAAGTTTTGCTTTTTAATTCAAGATTGAAATTGTTTCCTGGTAAGCTGAGGTCTAAATGGTCTGGACCGTTTGAAGTGGTGAGAATGACCCCTCACGGGGCAGTAGAACTGTGGCAAGAAGATAGGAGTGCCACGTTCTTGGTAAATGGGCAGAGATGCAAGCACTACTGGGGGGATGACCATGATCGGGACAAAGCGTCCATCTCCCTAGTAGACAAGTGAGCGTAAAGGACGTAGAGCCGCGACGGTAAACCAGGCGCTGCACGGGAGGCAACCCGTGAGAAAAATATTTTATTTTATTTTTTTTTCTTTTTGCACAATGTAGTTAATTTTTATCTTTATTTTTATTTTTATTTGTCTATTTCCAAGTTTTATTTTTTCTTTTTCTTTTCTTGATTAGGTTTAGATTTTCATTTTAGTTAGTATTTTTTATTTTAGTTAGGGAAATCTATTAATTTAACCAATTTTTGTTTAGTGAGGTGATTTTCAGGTGTAACGGAGGAAATATACATGGAATCGAGAAAATGAGGCAAGGTATGAAAAATCAAATTAATTGAAGAAACAGTGCACTGGCGCGTTGGCGCCGTGTCACGGAGGCAGTGCTCCGCGTTGGCCTCCGTGACACGTTGAAGGCAAAATCTGGATTTTTCAAAAATCCAGTAAGCCAACGCGTTGGCTCCGTGTCACGGAGGAGGGGCTCCGCGTTACCCTCCGTGACACGTTGCCCCTTATTCAGTGCCAGGTCACACCGGGTTGCCGGGTGACCCGCGTGTTTTCTATAAATTAACCCCCGATTTTCGCCCATTTTTCCCTATTTCCCTCTTCCCTCCGCGACCAAACACCCATTTCCCCCTCCCCAAGCACTGTGCCACGTTCCAAGGCAAGGAAAAACATCAATTTTCTTCGGTTTCTCAATTCAAAGGTATGTTTTCATCGTCTATCTCAATTGTTTTGGCGATTTTTGTCAAATTTGGGCATGTGAGGTGAGATATATCACCCTAGGTAGAAATTTAACATGAATGTCGGATTATTTGTGATTGATACATGTTTGGATTGTTGTAATTAGTGTTTGAACTTATCGATTGCGTAAATAATTCGAAATTGATTGTAGAATTGTATTCTAGGGCTTGGATTGTTGAATTTGACTTGGGCACTTGATAATTTGATGAATTCGATGCCGGGGTGTGTTTATTATTTGAGAGAAGTCGTGGTAAATATTGTGTAAATGTTAAGAGACGACTAATTCTCGAACTTTTGTGGGAAAATGCATAAAATGTGTAAATTGGTTAGATTGTTTAGATTAGATTGTATATAACATGTTTTTATTGTTGTTTTTATTTTGTTGTTGTTTTTGTTGCTTGTGCGATGTGTGAATTGTTAGCGATAGTAGGATTGGGATTAGCTGTATGAAGTCTGAGTAGTACGCTAACCGTTATGCTGTCGAAATTTTGTTGTGAACGCACTAAGCATGAAGTTATGATGTTGTCTGTGGTGTACTTAGAGTTATCTTTGCCGTAATTTTGTAGAAGTAGCTAAGGCCTAAGTGTGGGGTAAATGTTGTGTAACCCGACCTTAGCCGAGGTTAACAAGTGTTTAGCTTAACTTTGTGCTTGTTTGTGTAAATTGACAGGTACAATGGCTAGCAGACAAGATAAAGGCAAGGGTGCTTCTACCTCAGGCATAGGTAGGAAAAGGATGAGACTGGGCACCGCAGTCCCAGCTGCACCCGCTGTTCCGCGCGGCCAACGCCGCCAATACGGAATAAGATGGGTCACCGATGAAGGGAAGAAGTGGTACGCGAAACATAAAGCAAACAAGTACTTCCCGGAGGAACATATTGCAAGGGAACCACTCGCACAGGAGTTCCCTCGCATTGTACAGAGAATCGAAGCAGCTGGGCTCAGCTTTATTTTTCAGGAGCCCAAGGAGTGCAACCTTCACTTGGTCCGGGAATTTTATGCAAACTGGAACCCGGCCATCAGAAGCCACACTATAAAAATCAGAGGGCAGATTGTCACTCTGGAACCCCAGCAGCTAAATGCCATCGTTGGAGCGCGGGACACAAACGCCCACGTTCTCCGCCAGCTAAACATCACCCCACCGTATGCCGACATCAGACGTACGTTGTGTGGGGCTCGATCCACAGCCCGATGGAGTAGACACAAGGAGAGGGGTTACCACCAGACTCTGCCCTATTCGCAGATGAACAGGGAGGCCAGAATCTGGCTGAAGATTGTATGTTCGTGCTTGATCCCGGGAGTTCATATGACAGACGTGACCCGGGACCGTGTCTGCTTGGTGTATGCCCTTATGAAAGGGCTTGAGATTAATGTGGGGGCAGTAATAATATCCACCATGAAGAGAGCCAGACTGCACCAGGGCCACAGATAAGGGTTTGGCGGACTCATCACCACCTTCCTCTGAGGCCTCGACATTGAGGAAGAAGCCTTGGATTATATTTCATAGTTGGAGCGTAGGGCCCTCGACGTGACAAATACTAAGGCCCCCGACACTACACACGGACCGGTGCTGACTTTGGGCGAGCGACATGCTCGTGACGATCAGTACATGGCCCGTATGTTTGGCATGCAGATGCTACAGCTACGGATAGGTGGGAGACCAGCCACCGAGGAGGAATTATGGCAGCTGGAGCTAGACTACCCCTTTGGCGAGAACGCCAGAGCCTTATGTCGGGTAGGGCCAGCCTTCGTGGAGCCGACAGATGACGATGTCCCTACTGATGAGGAGACACGTCGTGAGGACTCCGATGTGGAGTCCGATGATGACGATGGAGCTGATTCAGATATGGGCGACGAGGCCGCAACACCGGATGAGGAAGTCGAATATTTCGACTGAGCAGGGAGTTCCACCACCCAAATTTTTGTGCTTTGTATTGTTGTGAACACTGGGGACAGTGTTCGATTTAAGTGTGGGGTGGGGAGTAGTTAGGTGCTGGGACATAGGCTCTAAATTGCTGTATATTTTTCCTTGATATTTATGTATGTTTGTGCTTTTCCTGTGGCGAACTGATTTTTGATGTATCTGCATATATTTGTTTGTGTGGTTAATGATGTGTGTTTTTGAAAGTTATGGTTGCTAGTGTAAATATTTTGTAAATTTTGTAAATAATTTTTTTCTCTATCGACATGATCGATATTTTTCAAAATTTTTGCGAACATATTTTGCAATTATCAAAATCTTTTGTAAATATGTTTCTATCGAAATGATCGATGTGTTGCAAAAATTTTTCAATTTTTTTTATTTTTTTGGGTTTCTCGGAGTTTGTTTTCGGTTCTTTTACCGAGAATAGTCCCATTGAACCGATGTCATAGTTAGTGACCGTTCCCTATGATGGATGGATGACGACCGTCTTAAGGAAAATGTAGTCGGTAGGAGTAGGATTTTTATTTGTTTTTTTTAGTTTTTCTTTGGTGGATTGCATCAATGAACTGTAGTTGCTTATGGTTGCTAAAATTTTGTTGCGTGTTATAACTGATGTTCAAAATGTGAAAGTGATTCGTTTGAAAGCATACAATTCTGTAAATACGTTGAGTTACCTAGGCTATAGAATTTGGTTCAGTATGATTGAGGCTTAATCTTGAATTCATGTAATTGACTAATTAAAGAGTCTGTGAACGCATCTTGATTCGAGCATGTGCATGAAGTGTGAAGTGAGGTTTTGCTATTCCATGTCATTGTGAATTGTCTAGAACTTGCCTAGTGTGTATACAAAACGAAATGAAGGAGGTCTAGTGTTGGAAAGGATGTAGGCATTTCTTTGTTTTAACCGATAGTTTCCATTTTTTTTTCTTGTCAAATTCTACCTTTTTATATGTTGTATACCCTAGTCAGCCCGTTGAGCCTTTAGCCGATTTCTTTCTTTTGTCCAAAATTGTATAAACTAAGCTTTATTCCTTCTTTTCATTAGCCTTAAAGTCTATAAGAAGCTCTTAAGCGCTCACAAAGCAAAGAAAATGTTTTCCAGAGTGTTAAAGAGTGAAAAGAGTGAAAAGAAAAAGAAAAGCAAAGTGAGGAAAGAAAAGATGATGTTGAAGAGGCACTTGTTGTAATTAATTGATAGTGAGGGTACTTGAAAACCCTTTGTTTTGTGTCAAGTGTGTCTGATGAAATGGGTTGTATGAAAGTAAACCAGCATGAATGGGAGAAAAAGAGAAAAGAGAGGAACAATGTCCATGAGTCGATGGGAATGAGTTGAAAAGGCGCTTAAGGATGCTAGCGACTATTATTGGCTAATCCAATATATATATACTAGATCCATAGCCCCGTTACAACCCATTAAAGTCCTACGTGATCTTATATTGCATTTCTTTATATTAGTGGAGTAATACATTAAGGGCAAGCTTATGGGTCATGACATGATGCATGTGAATTCTTTTGGGAGAGAGAGTGAAATAAATATTTATATGCCCCTACTTGCATGTTTATGTGCTGCATGAACAAAAAGGGGAAGTTTCTCTCGAGTTGTGAGGGCACATGCTTGATGAAAGATTGATTTTCGTGTCGGATTTCTTGATTAGCTGATTTGCATGAGTTTGCCGATATCAACAATCAATTCTTAAAGTCTAGGAAGCCTTGATGTATTAAAGGTCATTGTATTGTACGACCAAGCATGTTTTCTTGATGATTTGCAAAAATTGAATAATCGGTATGACCGTAGCGTAAATTGTTGCACCATAGTGACGAAGGTTGGGATGTAATTTGCATGATTTGTGTATGTGTTGTTCGAGGACGAACAAGGATTTAAGTGTGGGGTAAGTGATCTTGGGCAGATTTATATGCCCAAGTGATACTAAAACGTATCATTTTTACCTTGTTTGTTGTGCAATGTGTATATAATATCATGTAATTAGTAATAAAATGCGAATTTATACTAACCAACATGATTAGCATTTGTTTTGCAGGTAAATATGATTTTTAGGAGCTAAAATGCATGTTGGAACTATGTCGGAGTTGGACTTGGATGCGAGCGTGGAAAAGACCTTGGAATGCACATTTTATAAGGGCTCCGCGATGGAGCCGTGCCACGCTACCATCGCGGTAGCACACTACCTGAACATGAATTAAAATGGCAAATTCCAGTGTGCCTTCGCATTAGCTCCGTGGCACGGAGATAGGCCTCCGCGATGGCCTCCGTGCCACGTTGAGGTTAATTTACCGGACCCTGAAATTCCAGTGAAGGTCCGCTTCCACGCCGTGTCACGGAGGCAGTGCTCCGTGTTGGCCTCCGTGATACGTTGCTTGTTATTCCGGGAAAAATTTCCCACTAGTATAAATAGCACACTTAGGTTTATTTTAATTAGTTTTTAGTTTTTAGAGTGAGTTCAGAAGTGGAGAGCAAGGACGTGGGTTAGTAGCAGTTGAAGAACGAAAAAGCTAAGGGATTTCTTCTCTTCCTTTCTTCTTTCTATCAATTGTACGTATGATTTACACTCATTTTAGGATGATCAATCCAAGAATGAGTGGCTAATTCTCTTCCTTGCTGAGGTTTTGAACATGTGTAATGAATTTTGATTGTAATTGATGTGGTTTTCTTCTTCTTCTTTAATGTTGTTCTATTAATTCTTGTTCTTACTGCATTAGTGATTGGCCAACATTAATGTATATCTAAAAAGTCCAATTTCACTCGAAAGAGCAAGAAATTGGAAAGTTGTGAATTAATAGGGTATTGTTCTTAACTTGATTTGGGAAAATTGGGTTTTGATGTGCTTTCCTGATAGAAATATACTTGAAAGCCGTATTAGTCAATTTAAGAACCGGAATTGTAGTGCTAGGTCATAAATTGCATTTGATCATAGAAATGTAGACGGATGGTTTATGATTCTAAAGTGAAATTAAATACGAGAGTTTTAATTTCTAGGCTAATGTTCTTGGCTAGCAACATGAAGAAGAGATTAACCAAATTATCATGATTATCAAGTTCATTACTTGTTCTTAACCTTGGCATGTTCATATCCATTGTCTAAATTCACAAGTAAATAGTTGTTATTAATTGTAGTATATATAGTTTAGAAACAAAAACTCAAGTAACTCTTGGTTACATTGTTGTTAGCATAATTAGAAGTGAACTAGAAATATAGTAAACTAGGCAATTTTACGTATCTTGAGCCTCCTTGGATCGATACTTGGCTACTTAGCCACTTTATTACTTGTTTGACCACGTGCACTTGCGTGTCGGTTTATAATATATAATACCAACCTGAGCAGAACACCGAACACATTTTAGTAGCACCAAGGTGGATGGAGTATCTCGAGCTGTGTGCTTCAGCCAATATCTGCTGTCTCAAGTCACCGACGTTCGGTACGCACAATCTTCCCCGGTAACTGAGCACAGCATCTCCCTCTTTGGAGAAAGCCACAAACTCTTTCTTGAGCACCGCTTTCTTAAGTGTTGGTAAAATGGGATCTTCATCCTGTTTGGAATTTACTTCAACAACACAAGAGGAATCTGACCCGCTTTGCATCACCACTCCACCCTCAGCTGAGTCAACCAACTGCACCCCTAACCGAGGTAGTTTGTGAATATCCTTCGCTAATTCCTTTTTGCCTTCCTAAACATGAGCCACGCTTCCCATACACACTCTGCTTAGGGCGTCAACCTCCACATTAGCTTTGCCCGGGTGATATAGCACACTCATATCATAATCCTTCAGGAGCTCTAACCACCTTCTCTGACGAAGATTTAGGTCCTTCTAATTGAATACATACTGAAGGCTCTTATGATCAGTGAAAACATCCACGTGAGCCCCGTATAGATAGTGTCTCCATATTTTCAATACAAACACCACCGGTGCCAACTCTAGGTCATGAGTTGGATAATTCTTCTCATGAACTTTGAGTTGTCTGGAGGCGTAGGCTATCACCTTGCCCTGCTGCATCAGAATGCAACCGAGTCCAACTCTAGAAGCGTCGCAATATACTACAAATCTATTTGATCCTTTCGATAGGGTTAACACTGGAGCAGTAGTGAGTCGAGCCTTTAGCTCCTGGAAACTCTTCTCACATGCATCTGACCACTGAAATTTCACTTCTTCTAAGTCAGCCTAGTTAGAGGAGATGCTATAAAAGAAAAAACTTCCATAGAACGTCGGTAATACCGGGCTTGACCCAAGAAACTTCTGATTTTGATTGGGGAGGTAGGTATAGACCAGTGTTTCACTGCTGCTATCTTTTGAGGATCGACCTGAATACCCTCACCCGAGACTGCTTGACCCAAAAAAGTCACAGACTTCAACTAGAATTCACACTTGCTAAACTTGGCGAATAGCTGGCGGTCTCTGAGTGTCTGAAACACTATCCTCAGGTGATTAGCATGCTCTTCCTCATTTTTGGAGTATACCAAAATGTCGTCGATAAATACAATGATGAATATATTCAAATACTGCTTGAAGACTCTGTTCATCAGGACTATAAAGGTTGCAGGGGCATTTGTTAGTCTGAAGGACATAACCACAAACTCAAAGTGACCATACTGAGTCCTGAAAACTATTTTCGGCATGTCACACTCTCTGACTCTTAGCTGATGATACCCCGACCTGAGATCTATTTTGGAGAAACAGCTGGCTCCCAGAAGTTCGTCGAACAGGTCATCAATTCTGGGTAGGGGATACCTATTCTTTATTGTGACCTTGTCCAACTGACGGTCACATTCTGAGGGTACCATCCTTCTTTCGCACGAATAGCACTGGAGCACCCTAGGGAGAGATGCTGGGTCTGATAAAACCCTTATCAAGAAGATCTTTTAGCTGCTCCTTCAACTCCTTAAGTTCAGTCGGAGCCATTCTATAAGGAGGGATAGAGATTGGCTGAGTATTTGGGAGACGGTCTATACCGAAGTCGATTTCCCATTCAGTAGGAACTCCGAAAAGATCTTCGGGGAACACATCAAGAAAATCACTGACAACAGAAACTGACTGGATAGCTGGGGTCTCAGAGTCGGAATCTTTGACCCGAACTAGATAGTATACACATCCCTTAGAAATAAGATTCCTGGCCTTAAGGTAGGAAATAAATCTACCATAGGCGTTGAACTACTGCCCGTCCATTCTAGAGCTGGCTCATTAGGGAACTGAAACCTGACAACCCTAGTTCTATAGTCGACTGAGGCATAACCGGAGTGTAACCAATCCATGACAAGAATAAGGTCAAAGCTGACCATGTCTAACTCTACAAGGTCAGCTGGAATGACTTTATTGAAGACTGAGACTGGGCAGTTCTATACAGCCCACTGGCTCTAACTGGCTCGCCAACTACGGTGGAGACTGAAAATGATTCTGAGAGGACCTCTGGACTAATATCAAATTGGACTGCTACATAGGGAGTCACGATTGATAGTGTGGCCTCCGGATCAAGTAGGGCATATACATCTAGGTGGAAAAGACATAACATACCCGTAACCGTATTAGGTGATCTCTCCTGATCCTGATAAGAAGACAATGCATAAAAATGGTTTTGGTGTTTACTGCCCTCCGTAAATGATGTGTTGGCATGCTGAGCTGGTCGGCCTGATAGAGCCGCTGAGGTAGTGGATTGTGACCTTCCCTGTCCTGCTAACGAGAATTCCTTAAGCCGATGACCAAGTTGTCCACAACCAAAATAGCCCTCTTGACCCTGAAGGCACTCTCCAGGGTGGTTCTTGCCACACTTGGGGCAAGCTGGATATCTGTTGCAGCACTATAGCTCTGGGACTGAGAGCTAGATGCTCCACCCCTCCGATCCTAGCGGGATTGAAAGGTAGGGGCTTTGGCTGAGCTGGGTGTTGGAGCTCTCTGCTGCTATTGCTGTGGGCGGCTGCTTCCACCAGACCTCTGGTGGCCATAATTTGATTTTCCATTCTTTGCCACCTTGTTCTTTCACTCCATGTCCCTCAATTTTTCTGCCTCAATCTGTTGGGCATAGACAATAAGGATGGAGAGGTTGATATCCTTAATCAACATCTCTGTCCTGCACTCTTTGAGGACCAGGTTTGACACCCCATTAACAAATTTCAGCATGCGATTCCTTGGCTCGGCCACCATCTCTGGAGCGTATTTGGACAACTTGGTGAACTCCAGAGCATATTCCTCTACTGTTCGATTTTCCTGTCTCAAATTCATGAACTCTGCTACTTTCGCCTCTCTGAGATTCTGAGGGAAGAATCTATCTAGGAAGGATGTAATGAACTCCTCTCATTCCACCGGTCCTGCCTCCGCTGGCCTCCCCTCCTTCCACTGCTCGTATCATACCTGAGCTACTCCTTTTAGCTGGTAGGCAGCCAAGTCTGCATTCTTTGAGGGACTGACACTCATAATTCAGGTGATCTTTTTAATCTCATCCACAAATCCTTGTGGGTCCTCTCCCGCCTTAGATCCATGAAAATTCAGAGAATTCATCTAGGTAAAGTCCCGCACTTGGGAATCTGCTGCGGAACCGTTGTTGTTGATTGAAACCACCTGCTAGTTCACCTGGTTGGTAATAGTTTGAGCGGCCCTTAATTTTGCGGTGGACACTGAGTCGTCTTGAGGGGCTGCCGGGCTAATGGGGCAGATCGGTGAGCATTACCGACCCTTCTTCCGTTACCACGTCGCGGAGGTATGATTCACTAAAATGAAACAGGGCACGAGTTAGGAGGATAATTCTGGAACTGGATTTCAACGCACGATAAGGAGTATGAAATAAAGGAAATTTTCCTAATAACAACTCGTAGCCTCCCCGTAATAAGTGTGGCGCGCTTCACACCCATGAAAAAGACTCTACTCGATGCGGCTTTCAGACATCCGAGGATACTCTGAACCTAGTGCTCTGATATCAAGTTTGTCCTGCCCCGAGTTTACACCCTGGACGGAACACGGTACTTGAAGCCACAAGTAACCCCTAAGTCACCCCCTGGTCTATCATACACTGGCATACTCAGTACCATATAAATATATACAACAGAAGTTTAAAGCAAAAAAATATAAACATTTGAGAGAATAAAGTTGATTCATAATATTTGAAAATATTTGAACAAAGCTACAAGTCTAAAACAACCAAATTTGTGTCTGAAAGCCACTACATTTTTTTGATGACTAGCAGGGACAAGACCCCATCTAACTTCAAATCTAAGTAAAAAAAAAAAAGAAAATATAACTGAATCAAATAATCTCCATCCTCGAAGAATAAGCACTCACCAACTAGAACAATCTTCGGAGAGAGAGCGGCTAGCGAGGCTGAGACTGAGATCTTGCAGTTGTATCATAAAATGATACAACATAAAAAAAGTATGCATCAGTACTTTGAATGTATTGAGTAAATGGGAGAAAACATCACACAATGGAATAAAAGTGCTGAGCTTAAAAGACATACAATGACCAACTAAAGCTTCTGAACTAAATAATAGAAATAACTGGGATGGTCTAAAAGACCCTATCTGATGTTCAAGGACATGCCCCATTTATGAGATACTAAACTGAACTAAGCTGACTAGTGGGAGAGTCTAAAACTAATATATAACCACGTAAGCTAGATGTGGAGTCCGATGTATACACCCCATCGATAGGACCCAATATATCTTGCAAAGGTATAAAGGCATGAACTGGGTGATCACAAGAGTCTGGGGCCATCAGGCTAATAAAACTAAAACCTACGATGGCAATGTAGTTCTGGAAACCTGGGTGCTCTAGAACCCTGGTCCGCTCGGTGTTAAGTCCTACTCCCACTGGATAGTCCTCGACTGATTACTAAGATGATAGCTCGAAACTAGGGTCCAAGACTAGTCAGGGATACATGTATGAGAACATCCTGAGATTCTTATCGGATTGGATTCTGAAACTGGGTTCTAAGACTGGTCAGAGATGCTTATCTAGAAGCGTTGTAACCGTCTAAAGAACAAACTATAATCTGAAGCTGGGGTCCTAAGGCTAGTCAGAGCTATTCATATAAAGTGTCATGACTGCCTATGGAGCACTACAACTGAGTTCTGAATCTGATTCTGATAACTGGAAGGTACTACTGACACCTCGGGATTTTCTGTAGTCAAACTGATCAGCTAACATTTCTAACTGACAGATAGAATTCAGACATTCTTACTAAAACTGAACTGACAATAATCTGATTGAGATTCAATGCTACTAACAACATGGGAGTCTCCAATGCTGATAAAATCAAGAAAAATTTCGATATTCAAACACTATTGCAAGATTCAAGATTTTCTACGTTCAAGAACTAGGGCTAAATTTCACTTCAACAAGAATAAACATCATTTCAGTCACAAACTGGTGGAAAATATCTATAACTAACATGAAATAATATTCCACATGAATTAGACGAAGTATGACTAAAATTTCTTAACATTTGACAATTTCAAGGATAGAATTGATAGAGAAAAGAAAGCAGGAAATTGGGGACACAAGGGAAGAATTATTCCCTTATTAAATTCCCACATACCTGGTGAAGAAGCTGAAGAATTCCCTTGAGAAACCTAGGAGAGATAGACTGCCCTAGTTCTTGCTTTGAAATGTTATGAGAGAACTCCTACGCTGTGTTATGAGAGTCTGAATGGGGAGAATGAGGAAAGGAACCGTTTAACCCCTCAAATAACATGGAAGTATGCTTAAAACAATGTAGTTTATACTCTAGGAGGTAGGAAATTACTGAAAGACCCTTAAAAAACTTGCAGGAAAAAACTGATCGACAGTCCCACGGGGGACCTAATAGGTCATGGCCAGTGACCACGAGTCGTGGTCCCAGTCGTGAGGTACACTGCCTTAATATTGGTCACCACCGGGGACCCAATGGCCATGGTTGGTAACCACGACTCGTGATCACTTCCCGTAGTTTTCCCTTCCAAAAAGTCCGTGGAGTCCCCACGAGTGACACCCGACTCGTGGTGTCCCAAACGAGTTGTGATGAGGATCTGTTGGGTACGCTGCCCAACTTTCCAACTCTTAAGCAATTTCTGACCACGGGTCTTATCACGACTCGTGGGCTTGACCACGATTCGTGGTCACCCCTGTGGTCACCTCATTTTCGAAATTTTCAACTAAGTCCCCAGTTCTCACCACGAGTCACTTAATGACTCGTGGTCACTTCTCATGGGTCACAGAATGACTCGTTCTGTGACCTGGTGCAGACTTTTCGATTTTCTCTGATTTAAGTCCCGGGTCTAGTCTTTGAGTTTTTGGGGAATTACAATAATATACTAGCCATTAGTTTTTTTCTGGATAAGTAGTTACAACCCAATATGTAGCAAAAATAAAAAGGGTAATGTACCACCATAATTACATAACCATCAAGAAAAATTTTTCTATCAAGTTCTTCAACTATCAACTGGAATTAAATTTTCATCAGATCATACTAAAAAAATGTATATAATTAAAGATTTTAATTTACAAGAATTGCAATAATTAATGTGTACATTCAAAATTATTTTACCTCATTCACTATTTTATTGGCTTTTGTAGAGTCTCCTTGACATATTCCTTGAACAACAAAAAGAAATCGTGCAAGTACTTAACAAAATAGTAAGAACACAAGTATACATGTTCTATAAAAATAAAAATACAAATATGTATGAGTCAATCATTATTATCTTATCAAAATCACTATTCAAAATAAAATTCGATGAACCATGAAAGTCTGGTTCAAAATGAACTCTTGAGCTCTCATGTTGATGTTTGACGTATTTTAAAGAGGGTGAGGTAGACTCATTCTTATCCAACTTCGCAAATGATTTTTTCAGAAATTCCTTCAGTGAAGCTAATTCTTTTCCAAGCTATATCAAGAAGATACATTTATTACATACACTACAATTTGTTGATTAACAAGTCATATTATTATATAAGTGGGAAGCCAAAAAGTGAAAAACTAGATTACTATTTTGCCCCTCCACTAAATTAATATTTAATTAAATATTAATATATCATATCATATCATATGTACATATTTATTACTATATAAGTGGAAAGCCAAAACGTGAAAAGTTAAAATAAATAAATAACTAACTATGAATAATAAATAATAAATATAAACAATAAATATATATAAATAAATAATAATAATAATAATAAATAATTATAAGTAAATAAATAATAATAAAAATTATAATAATATATAAGTGGAAAGGCAAAAAGCGAAAAGTTAAAATGCTAAAATAACCTCCAAATATTGAAAGACTAATATATCCTTCAAATAATAAATAGGTATACTCATTCATCATCATCTAAATAATTCATTGTGAAATATTTAGAAGTCTAATAGTATTTATTGCGATAATAATATTTATTTCTCCGCAATTTTATTTTGTAGTATATATAATATTATAGGAATAGTTTGAGGTTGAAGAGTAAAATAGTCGTTCAATATTTCATAGACACTTACTTATATATATACATAACATATATATACACACTATTCTAAAAGTGGAAAGAGAAAAAGTTATAAGTTGAATTACTAAAATGTCCATCAAATATTGAACAACTCTTTTACCCTTCACATAGAAAGAATATTCTATTGAATGAATTATTTTCACCTGTATATTCTTAATATTATTTATAACATCAAACTTTTCACATTTCATCTTCCATATAACATGTAATTTATTTCTTTTTTAACCACTAACTCACCCAATTTCATCTTCCAATTACTGACTTTCATATATTTCTAATTAAATATTAAATAATAATATTTAATTTACTTAAATGTTGAATTTAAAGAAAAAATTCTCAATAAAATCTGGACACATAATCTATATTTATATTTATAATATAATATATAACATATTATATAATAATAATAATAATCTATATCTATTTATAATCTATGTCTATATTTATAATATTCTAAAAGTGAAAAACCTTCTAGTTGAAAATTGATTTACAAAAAATACCCTTCAAAAATTGTGTTATTTCTTTATAAACCAATACATGAAAGCATGTTCTCTTCAATAAAATTTAAAAAGTTACATCTAATAGTTACACAAAGCAAATTCATTGATAATAATTACAAATTAAATATGAAATCACAAATATAAATTTAATTACCAGCAACATAAAGTTTAATATGAAGCAATATGTATGAAACAAATTCATTCTTTACTCGCCATTTTAGTTTACCAGCCATTTTAATTTTTATATTTACTTAATACTCCATTTTTAAAAAATGAATGAATATCAAAGTGGTTGCCTTTTTCAAAATATCATCATACTGAGTGCTAATAATAGGTATAATAAATAATAGGAAAGAATAACTTATCTCATTTTATATGCTTTCTAATCGTGCAAAAGTCTATATATTTTTTGAGTAATTATAGGTAATTTAAAGATTAATAATTACTTTACGATTTAATGAAATCCTATTAAATATTAAATAATTACTACAAAAAATAATTACTATGAAAACTTAAAGGAACTTACGGCTAAGTAGACGTTGTCAAACTCTTTGTTTTTCTTCATTATTAAATAACACTAATGATGAATTTATATTGAATTTTGCTCATTCAGCATCTTATACAAATGAACATCAAAAATATGTCTAATCTTTACCATTGGATGAATCAAACTCAACAAGTATGTAACAATTTACCTAAGGTTTCTACTTTTTATTTTGTTTGCTCATGTTTTTCGCAAATCAGTAAATAATACAGTGAATCTTTTTCATATTTTGTATTAAATTTATGATATCACATTTTTCTGTTTGTTATGCCAAAGAGAAAACTATTTTGCAATTTTAAGTTGTAGGAGTGACATCAATTTGGCACGAGATTATGCTTGAAGCTTTTAGTTGAATGTACAAGTACAGTAAAAATTTTACTGTACTTGATGACAAAAACTCTAGCCATAAAAATATATTTATGGTGGAGCAAAATACGAACAACTTTACGAATTTCTTCTCAGTTATTCATTTAGATATGTTTCTCTTGAATTACAATTTTTTTCAATATAATCAATCAAATTTGTTTTTGCAGAGATCACATCGGAATCTTAAAGAATAAAAAAAATTAAAAAAACACACTAAAAATTTGTGTACACATTAATTGTACAAGCTAATATGTATCTGTTGTGGAAAATAGACATATTTTATATTATTTTTGAAATATGATTGTTATCTTACTCTACGATTCTGTTTTCTGGATAATTCTAGGCCTAGCCATGGTAGAAAAATGTGAATTCGGGAGGAAATAAATATTTTATAAAATCATGTTACTATAGATAAAAATAGGTCTGAAACATTTTAAATTTTTATGTTATATTAACTTTCATGTTATTGCATTATTTCATGCAGACATGATTCATATCATATATACTATTTGTTTGGGACTCACGTGCAACGCACATATCAAAAACTAAGTAAATAATTTAAAAGGACACCTGAAAAAAATAAAGCTTACTTACCTCTTCAATTTTACTTCTCATTTTAATATTTTCGGGACTTTTCTTCGCTAATTTCTTCCCCTGTCTAATCTTTTCTCAAAATAAACTTTGACATTTTCTTCTACAACGTGAGAGTTACTTGTTTCACATTCAGGAAGCTTATAGACTATCAATTCATCACTTGTAGGAACAATATTTATAAACACCTTATAAATCAATTTAAGAAAAAAAAAATAGATTTAGTGGTAAGCTAATAATGTCACATTTATAAAATATTGAAAAATATAAAAAAGTATATTTTTCTTATTTGTTACCTTGTCAATAAAACTGTTGAATATTGTCTAGCATAAAAAAACAGTGGAAGATCTTGCATTGACCACTTTCCAGTTTAATATTCACGGATTATGATTATAAATAAGAAATACAATGTTCGGTTCAATAATTGAACAACACTCATATAACCAGATCTACAAAGCTAAGGATAACCCACCAAATCTAATTGATCAAGGCTTCAAAGATAACTTTTTCCCGTGAAAAAAACCTGTATTTACTACTCATAACCGATAAGAAAAAGTTTCTGGAATTAAATCAAGAAAAAAAGTACTAATAGGACAAAATACTATATTTCGTTTTGAAATTTGGAACATTTTCCATGTTTAACTTGTTAAAAAAAATCAAAAGCGTCCAATTTCAGATTACCTTTTTTTTATTTTTTCATTTGGTAAACAGAGAGAATATTGTCATGTTTCTAGTTTATTGGCTTTCACGCCGTATAGGTAGAAGTGATGATCACTTATAAAGACCCTATTGTTGATAGAAGATAATAAGAAAGTGTAAATAAAATAACATAACGACAATCTTTACCACGTCTTCATCAGAATTCCACCTCTTTTCAGCAAAACTTGCAAAACATTCATCCTTATGTACTTTCTTTTTATAAGGAAAATATGTCAACTTAAGTCAGTTTGACACATCATAATATTCTTCACCTTCACCCTCACCCTCACAATCCAGTATTTATTGCAAACTATTTCAATCCTTATGCCATGTCAGTGATGAACCAATTCATTTTTCATGAGATAATATATTAATTGATTTTGAACATGAGC
Source organism: Datura wrightii (assembly GCA_035772735.1). Lineage (NCBI taxonomy): Eukaryota > Viridiplantae > Streptophyta > Magnoliopsida > Solanales > Solanaceae > Datura > Datura wrightii. The sequence goes on from JASDFA010000019.1 coordinate 112,858,649, forward strand.
CTCCGGCATTTTAAGGAAGTACCCAAAAATAGTTTCACTAAATATTTTAAGTTGAAAACTGTTAAGTGTTGCTTTTAATGCATCCACAACACATATATTAACATGACAACTAAATAAAAAATTTAAGAAATTTTTATCCTTTGGTACATAATAACCCCACTCCTGTATAATAAAATCTAACTTAATATTTAATAAAGTATGACATGAAAATAGATATCTACATTCAAGAGTCATATATAATTTCTAAGAGGAACACAAATACAATCAAACTCAAAATAAACAAGACTTATAACCAAAACACCATGTATGCATAGTACATGTTACAACAATTGTTCTATACATAGTACATGTATATAATAATTGTTGTATGCATAATATATGTATGCGACACATTCAACAAATAATCTTATCTATATACATTAAATATTATATAAATTGATGTTTGAAAATATAACACAAGGCAGATTAAAAAAATACAAAACAATGTCATGTATTAAACTATGTATACAAATAAGAATATGTCACGATTCAAATGGCCGTTATTGGAATCCACACTAACCCCGGTGGGCGAACCAATATTTTTCACTTATACTCCGACGTCAATCATTCAGAAGAGAAATAACACTTTAATAATAGAATGGAATGAAACATTTCGAAACAATAACAACCAACTAAAACAAAATAACATTCCCAAGATCCGAATGTCATTGCACTTCAGACGTCTTAGTACGACGCTAGGAGTGATAAATCTAGAAAATAAAAGAAACTAAAATGTTCGGAGAAGAGACATCTTCAATAGAGGAGTGGGACTGCCCGTCTTGCGATCGCTTACCTTTAAAAATGAAACTACTTCTGCTTTACAGGTGAGGGCGCGAAGAGCTTCCTGTATCGGAATTTGCACTCAGAAAAGAAGTGCAGGAGTAGCGTCAGTACGAAACACAGTACTGGTAGGCATTATCGGCCAACCTTACATAAGAACATATAAGAATGCGAACAACAACATGCAACCAGTCTAAAACATTATTTAAATACACATTACACGTTCCAGGAAATTCAACTCTACTCAGGTGAAACCGGCTTGCTCACTGGATTAGGCTCCTCGCTGCAGTGGTCATTTGACCGCTATAGCAATCTCGCGGTAGCAAAACATGTCCCGCTGCAGCAGTATTGCCCTGGGCAGTAGCTCGACTTAGCTGCACTTAGTTATTTCACCATCTATTCACAATATCATATATCATCTTATTCTTCTAGAAACATTACAGTTACTACAATACGACACATGAAATGCTGCATAATCATATACAATATAGATTAACCTATAAAACCAATAGCATAACACAATTTTTCACTTTCATTCACCTCTATAAAACATCAACACCTTGCAACTTTTCCATGCTCAAATTACACACATAATTTCAAACATCAGTTCAGCCAATTAGCATTATTCTATTTCACTTCTACATATTAATATAACACACTATGAAATAAAATAAATAGTGAATGCTGGGCACACACCTCCGCCATATCACTATGAATACTCCAACGCTAAACCTCAGTATATACACATGCTAGAGGATCTTATTTCTGCCCTTCCAGTCATGACCTGCAGGGGAATCTAGAAATTCATGTACTGTACCGGCGTGGTATCCGCTCCTACTCATATGCTCATCCGGATGCTCCCCTTAGACACGAGCCACTCAATCAACATTGCTCTCCTAGATTCTCCCCTCGAGCATGAGCCTCTTATCTTGGGATATTCTTTCTATCCTTAACCATCCTCACTGTAGTGATATCATAGCCAAGTTCGTCATTTTGACATTCAGGAGATCACAACTATCTCTCCCACTCATAAATTCAACAGTTCATCATACATTCCATTACAATACAATGACAAATTAATTATTCAACACAATTCCACGTCAGTTCGGTAGCCACAACATATCATGTTTATTTCAACAGACGATTTTTAACAAGGCAATCATCCTCATAGATAATGTTCATAGATCAAGAAACATTTTCATTCACAAACATAAAAATCATTATTTAAATCCTAACTTCTATAAACCATAACCTATCTCAAACTGGGAGGATTCGAGTGACAGTCACACTGATGGAGCCTTATCCTTCCCCAATGCTTCCTAAAGGGCAAAGTCTAACGCAAGAATAAGACACAGTTTAGTATTCTAACACCCACACAAGAGTCTTAGAAGTCAAACCCTTCCCTTCAGGGCAATTTTAAGATTAAAACTCCAATTCCACCTTGTTCTAGGTTTGAATTCCCACATAAACCACATTCTTTAACAACTAAACCCTGGGGGATGATCATTACCCCCTTTAAACTCATAATCAAACCACCCCATTAGTTCCATATGATTCAACCCTAGTCTATCAACCTAGGGTTTTCTTGCTAGAATATCACCATTAGCGGTTCTCCTTGAATCTTAGGTGTCACATAATCAATCTTAGGGGTAGGAATTCAAGAAACTTATATTGAGCAAGAAATTCAACTGCTCTGGGAGGAGAGAATTGCCTTCAGCTTCATGTTTTAGAAATTATAGGGTATAACCCCAGAAATCCCACTTAAATCCACTTTCTGATTCCTTTCATCCGCTGCAGCGGACCCGCTATGGCGGTCAAGAAGCCACTACAGCGGATCCAACGGTCACTTCCCCGATTCGTTACAGCAGAACTTGGACCGTCACCATAGTCTCGCTGCAAAGGGAATTCTACCACTACAGTAGTCCCTCAAAACCAGTAGCTCCCTAAAATCAACTAAATTTCACTATCTCACTCCACAACACTTATTATATCCACAGTCTAGCCCCGTTAGAGTGTTCTAGGTTCATTTCCCCTCATAATGACATGCAGGTCATTACATGAGATACCAATTAAAACACCGTTCATACCTGAATGGTCTACAAGGCAAGGAAGAGAAAGTACCAGATTCCATGAATAATTAAGGATATTTGACTTGCATATCGGCCTCAGTTTTTCAAGTGGCTTCCTCTATGGGACGATTCTTCTACTGAACCTTTACCGTTGCAAATCTCTTTTGATCTCAGCTTGTGGACCTCCCTAGCCAATATCGCCACTAGCTCCTCCTCATAGGTCAAGTTCTCATCTAGAAACACAGAGTCCCATTTGATGATGTACGATCTATCCCCTTAGTATTTCTTCAATATAGAAACATGGAAGGTTGGATGCACCCCTGATAGCCCTTGCGGTAAGGCCAACTCATAAGTTGCTTCACCCACACATCAGAGGATTTCAAACGGCCCAATGTACCTCGGGCTAAGCTTACCCCGCTTACCGAACCTCATTACCCACTTCATGAGGGATACCTTGAGCAAGACATGCTCTCACTCCATAAATTCCATATATCTCACTTTCTTGTCTGCATACTATTTTTGTCTACTTTGAGCAGCCACCAGACATTCTTGGATTACCTAAACATTTTTCAAGGATTTCTTTAGCAAATCGGTTCCCAGGGTCTCACCTCAAATCCATCAAACCACCCAACTGGAGACCTATATTTTCTCCCATATAGAGCTTCAACTAGCTCCATGCCAATGCTCGAATGATAACTATTGTTGTAAGTAAACTCTGTCAAGGGTAATAATTTATCCCAATGGCCCCCAAAATCTATAACAAGGGCTCGGAGCATGTCTTCTAATACCTGGATGGTCCTTTCTAACTGTCTGTCAGTTTGAGGATGGAAGGTTGTGCTCAAATCCAACCTAGTGCCTAACTCTGCTTGCAAGGTTCTCTAGAAATGAGAAGTGAATTGAGTACCCATTTCAAACACAATTGACACTGGTACCCCATGCAATTGAATCACTTCCTTCACATACAACATGGCCAACCTCTCCGCATTGTAAGTCACTTGAATGGGGAAGAAGTAAGAAGACTTGGTCAATCTGTTCATAGTGACCAAATAGAGTCAAACTTCCCCAATGTCTTTGGAAGACCGACTACGAAGTCAATCACTATCCTCTCCCATTTCCACTCGGGGATAGGCATCCTCTGAAGTACTTTCCCAAGATTTTGGTGCTCATACTTCACCTGCTGACAGTTCAAACACTGGGCAATATAGTCAACAATGTCTCTTTTCATTCTGCCCTACAAAAAGTGTCGCTTCAAGTTGTGGTACATTTTGGTAGCTCCAGGATGGGAGTATCTCGAGTTGTGAGATTCTACAAAGAGAGTCTTAATTATCTCACCAACTCGGGGAACACACACGCTTCCCTTTATTCTCAAGACCCCTTCACCATCTAGCACTGCTTTCTTAGCTTCTCCCCTCAGAACTTTATCTCAGATCTTGTCCAACTTCTCATCCTCAAAATGTTTGGCCTTTATTTCCTCTAATAGTGATGACTTAGCCTCCATGCAAGCTAGTATCCCACTTGTTTCTATCAAATAGAGCCTCATCAAACTATTTTCCAATGTATGAACTTCTCTGGCCATCAATCATCGAGTAGCTTCCAGGAAAGCTAGACTGCCCATACTTACTACTTTCCAACTCAATGCAACTTCCACCATATTAGCCTTCCCTGGGTGATAGAAGATGGTGACGTCATAATCCTCGAGTAGTTCCATCTACTTCCTTTTCCTTAAATTGAGATCCTTCTGAGAAAACATATATTGTAGGCTGTGATGGTCTGTGAATACCCTGCAACGAGCCCCATACATGTAATGCCTCTAGATTTTATGGCAAATACCGTTGATGGTAGCTCCAGGTCATGCATGGGGTAATTCTTCTCATGCACCTTCAATTGTCTCAGGGCATAAGCAATGACCTTCCCTTCCTGCATCAACACAACACCCAACCCAGATCGTAAGGCATCACAATAAACAATAAAATCTTTACCTTCTACCGGTAATGCTAGGATAGATGCCATGGTTAGTAGGGTCTTGAGCTTATGAAAACTCTTTTCACATTCCTTCGACCATTAGAAAGGTACATCCTTATAAGTCAACTTGGTCAATACTGAGGCAATGGATGCAAACCCCTTCAGAAACCGGCGGTAATAGTTGGTCAACCCCACAAAACTCCGAATCTCTGTCACGGTAGTTGGCCTAGCCCAATTTCTAAACGCCTCCACCTTCTGTTTATCAACTTTGATTCCCTCTTTGGAGACCATATGGCACATAAAAGACACTTAGTCCAACCAAAGCTCACACTTAGTGAATTTGGCATATAGCTGCTTCTCCTTCATCAATCCCAACACGAATTTCAAATGATTCTCATGCTCCTTCTTGGTGTTAGAGTACACCAAGATATCATTAGTAGAAATAATCACGAAAGAATCTAAATAGGGTTTGAAGATACTATTCATCATGCACATGAACGCAACTGGGGCATTAATGAGTCCGAACAACATGACTTGTAACTTATAATGCCAATACCTAGTTCGAAAGGTTGTTTTAGGAATATCCTCATCCCAAATCTTTAGCTGGTGATAACTCGACCTCATGTCAATCTTTGAGAACACTATTGCCCCCTGTAACTGATCAAACAAATCATCTATTCGAGGAAGAGGGTACTTGTTTCGGATAGTTACCTTGTTCAACTGGCAGTAATCAATGCACATCCACATGCTACTGTCTTTTTTTCACAAGCAAGACTGGGGCATCCCAGAAGAGACACTCGGCCTGATAACCCCTTACTAAGCAGTTCTTGCAACTGCTCTGTGAGTTCTCTCAACTCAACTATTGCCATTCGGTACGGAATAATAGAAATGGGTCGGGTCCGTAGATCTAAATTTGTAACGCCCCGACAACTCAAAGACTAGATCTGGGACTTAAATCAAAGAAATCTGGAAATTTGCTGCAATTATCATAGAACGGCTTACCTAACGGGTCATTGAGAGACCTAACGAGTCGTGGGAAGGAGGTCTGAGAAATGATAAGGGAGAGGCAGTGTACCCAACGGAAGATCTCATGAGTCGTTGTCAGTCTCTCGACTTGTGAGGTCGCTCATGGTCAGGCCAGGGTCAAGACTTTTAGGAGTTGGGCAGTGTACTTGACGGATGGTGACCACGAGTTGTGGTCACCAAAAATGACTCGTTGGGTCCCCCGTTACCAGTCCTAGTTAGTTGTTAGGTAGTGCACCTAACGAGTGTCACCACGAGTCGTCATCACTGGTAATGATTCGTTGTGTGACTCGTGGTCAAGCCTAGTATAGAAACTTCAGAAGTGAGACGGTGTGGTCCACGACTTGTGACCACGAGTTGTGTTCAGTGACCACAACTCGTTAGGTCCCTCGTGGTGACCTACAGAGCATTCTGGGAAGTGTACTCAACAAGTATGACCACGAGTTGTGGTCAGCCACCACGACCCATTAGGTCATCTGTTAGGGCCACCTATCAGTTTTTCCCAGCGATTTTGTAATGTCTATTTAGTAACTTCCTACTCTCCTAAGCTTTATACTACATCATTTTGGATGCAATTTCAAACTTATTAGAGGGTTTGAACGGTTACTTCCCTCGTTCCCACGTTTAATCTCAGAAAGTTCATCGAAGAGTCCCTCAAGAAAACTCTCAAGCAAGCTTAGGGTTGTGCTCCATTGAAGTAGTTTGAGTCTTCTTCCCTAGAAGATTTTTAGTTAGGTATGTGGGAATTTAACAAAGAGATTGTCCTTCCCTTGTGTCCCCCAAAACCCTCTCATCATTTCTTTAGCAGTTTTAGTCCTGAGTTTTCGAATATAGAGAAATTACATGTTGTTTTTCGTTAATTTCACATATAATGATATCCATGCCTATTATTGATATGATCTCCATCAATTCTTACCTGAATTGTTGATTTTCTTCCCAAAGTTAATTTAAACCCTAAATTTTTGAGTAAAGACTATTTTTGTATTAATTCCGTCTGGTTTGTGAAGTGTGATTTGGGCTGAATTTTTTAGTATTTCTTATTGTTTATATGTTGAGTAAATACTCCCTTGATAAGGATGATTTTAGCCTCGTCCGATAAGATTTTGTTCATTCTTGAAATTTTGCCATATTATGGAATTCATGTGTTGTTGGAATAAGTTGAGTTCTCTATTAGCTGCTTAGTAGTTCTGTTCAGTTAGAACATAGAACCTCTTTAGAACTATTCAAAACTTTTCAACTGATCAATTTTACTTCAGTCTTTTCCTGAGGTGTTAGGGTGCCTCCCAGTTATCAGAATCAGATTCAAAATCCTTTTATTGGTCCATTAGGTGGTCATGACATTTTAGATATATAACTCTGACTAGCCTCAGGACCCCAATTCATATTACAGTTTGTTCTTAGACGGTTACGACGCTTCTAGATAAGCAGCTTTGACCAGTCTAGAACCCAGTTTTAGAATCTGGTCCGAAAGACTCTCAAGGTACTTTCAGTTATATATCCCTGACTAGTCTTGGACCCCAGTTTCGAGCTATCAGCCTAGTAGTTCAATTTAGGTTTTCCAGTGAGAGTAGGACTTAGCACCGAGCGGGCCGGGGTTCCAGCGCACCCAGGTTCCTAGACCTACCTCTCCTACTAAAATCAGGAGTTTCCTGGGATTAGTTGGATTACCGACAGTTTGTGGAAGGTTTCTCCTCTAACTAAGCTAACTTAGAAGAAAGTGAAATTTCAGTGGTCGAACGAGTGTGAGAAGAGTTTCCAGGAGCTGAAAACTCAAATCACTACTGCTCTAGTTCTGACCATACAATGAGGAACAGATGGATTGGTTGTTTATTGTGATGCTTCTGGAGTCAGACTCGGATGCGTTCTGATGTAGCGGGGCAAAGTGATATCCTATGCCTTCATACAACTCAAAGTTCATGAGAAGAACTATCCAACTCATGACTTAGAGTTGGCAGCGGTGGTGTTTGCGCTAAAAATAAGGAGGCATTACTTATATGAGCTCACGTAGATGTGCTTATAGATCATAAGAGTCTTCAGTACGTGCTGAGTCGGAAGGATCTAAATCTGTGTTAGAGAAGGTGGTTGGAGTTGCTAAAGGACTATGACATTAGCGTGTTGTATCATCCGGGTAAAGCCAATGTGATGGATAACGCCCTAAGCAGACGGTCTATGGGGAGTGTGTCTCACATTGAGGGAGGCAGAAGGAGCTAGCGAAGGATGTTCACAGACTAGCCTGGTTAAGGGTTTAGCTGGTGGATTCAGCCGAAGGTAGTGTGGTAATGCAAAGCTGGTCGGATTCATCCTTAGTAGTTGAAGTCAAGTCCAAACAAGATGAGGATCCCATCTTACTTAAACTTAAGGGAGCAATTATGAGAAAAGAAATAGAAGCTTTCTCCCAAGGGGTAAGTGGGGTGCTCTGTTACCAGGGCAGGCTGTGTGTACCAGATGTCGGTGAGTTAAGACAGCAGATATTGGCTAAAGCGCACAGTTCTAGATATTCCATTCACCCTAGTGCTACTAAGATGTACCGTGATTTACGAGATGTTTACTGGTGGAACTGCATGAAAAGAGATATCGCTGAATTTGTAGCTAAGTGCCGAAATTGCCAGCAAGTCAAGGTAGAACACCAGAGACTAGGAGGTATGACCCAGGATATCAGCATACCCACATGGAAGTAGGAATAAGTAAACATGGACTTCATTATGGGTCTACCTCGGACTCGTCGGCAGTATGACTCAATCTGGATATTAGTAGACTGGATGACTAAGTCAGCACATTTTCACCCAGTCAAAACCACAGATTCAGTCGAGGACTATGCTAAACTTTATATCCGGGAGCTGGTTAGACTTCATGGGGTGCCATTTTCCATTATTTCAAATAGGGGTACCCAGTTCACCTCCCATTTCTGGAAGTATTTTCAGAAGGGACTTGGCACTCAAGTCAAGCTCAGCACAACTTTTCACTCGCAGATAGATGGGCAAGCTGAGCGGACTATTCAGACCCTAGAAGACATGTTGAGAGCATGCGTGATTGATTTTAATGGTAATTGGGATGATCATTTGCCTCTTATCGAGTTTGCGTACAACAACAACTACCACTCTAGCATCCAGATGGCCCCATTTGAAGCATTATATGGGAGAGGGTGTAGATCTCCTATAGGGTGGTTTGAGGTTGGTGAAGCTACCTTGATAGGACCAAACTCAGTTCATGAGGCAATACAGAAGGTTCAACCCATCCGAGAAAGATTGAAAACAGCCCAGAGCCGCCAGAAGTCTTATGCTGATGTCCGAAGGAGAGAATTGGACTTTGCAGTTGATGAATGGGTATACCTAAAAATTTCGCCCATGAAAGGGGTGATGAGGTTCGGAAAGAAGGGGAAACTCAGTTCGAGATATGTGGGACCCTATAGAATCTTGAGGCGTATCGGCAATGTAGCCTATGAGCTAGAATTACCTTCAAAACTAGAAGTTATACACCTAGTTTTCCATGTGTCACTTTTGAACAAGTGCATCGGAGATCCAACCTCAATTGTGCCATAAGGCAGTGTAAAAATAAAAGATAGTCTCTCATATGAGGAAGTACCAGTCCAGGTCCTTGACCGTCAGGTTCGTAAGCTGAGGAGCAAGGAAATAGCTTCAGTCAGAGTCTTATGGAGAAATCAGCAGGTTGAGGGAGCTATGTGGAAGGCCGAAACAGATATGATGATCAAATACCCGCATTTGTTCTCTACCAGATCTATCACAGCTTCAGATATTAGTTTTGGCCCTAGAAATCAATTTAGCTTTCATGATTCAGTTCAGGTGTTCAAGTCTCTTCTATGTTTTGGAATGTATGTATGAAAGGTAAATTCAGTTCCGTCATGTATTTTGAAATGGAAGTAGTCATTCCAACAGTTTTGGAGTTAAATGAATAATATTTGGAATTTTTGATTGTTATTCTCTGCTTTCCTATGTGTTTTCTACCATTCGAGGACCAATGTTTCCAAGGGGGAGATATTGTAATGCCTTGGAAACACAAAAACTAGATCTTTGACTTAAATCAGAAAAATTTGGAAACTTGCTGCAATTGTCACAAAATGACTCACCTAACGAGTCGTTGAGAGACCTAACAACTTGTTAGGTCAGTCGTGGGAAGGAGATCTGAGAAATGATAAGGGAGAGGCAGTGTACCCAACGGAAGACCTCATGAGTCATTGTCAGTCTCACGACTCATGAGGTCACTCATGGCCTGGCCAGGGTCAAGATCTTTAAGAGTTGGGCAGTGTACTTGACGGATGGTGACCACGAGTCGTGGTCACCAGTAACGACTCGTTGGGTCCCCTGTTACCAGCCTTAATTAGTTGTTAGGAAGTGCACCTAATGAGTGTCACCATGAGTCGTCATCACTAGTAACGACTCTTTGTGTGACTCATGGTCAAGCCTAGTATAGAAACTTTAGAAGTGAGACAGTGTGTCCACGACTGGTGACCACGAGTCGTGGTTAGTGACCATGACCCGTTAGGTCCCTCTTGGTGACCTACATAGGATTCTGGGCAGTTTACTTAATGGGTATGACCACGAGTAATGGTCAGCCAGCACCACCCGTTAGGTCATTCGTTAGGGTCACCTGTCAGTTTTTCCCAGCGATTTTCTAAGGGATATTTAGTAACTTCCTACTCTCCTAAGCTGTATGCTACGTCGTTTTGGACGAAATTTCAGACTTATTAGAGGGTTTGAGCTGTTCCTTCCCTCATTCCCACGTTTAATCTCAAAAAGTTCATCGAAGAGTCCCTCAAGAAAACTCTCAAGCAAGCTTAGGGTTGTGCTCCATTGTAGAAGTTCAAGTCTTCTTCTCCGGGAGATTTTTAGTCAGGTATATAGGAATTTAACAAGGGAATTGTCCATCCCTTATGTCCCCCAAAACCCTCTAATTGTTTCTCTAGCATTTTTAGTCCTAAGTTTCCCAATACGAAGAAATTACATGTTGTCTTTCGTTAATTTCACATAGAATGATATCCATGCTTATTATTGATATGATCTCCATCAGTTCTTACCTGAATTGTTGATGTTCTTTCCATAGTTAATTTAAGCCCTAAGTTTTCGAGTAAAGACTATTTGTGTATTAAATTCCGTCTAGATTGTGAAATGTGATTTAGGCTGAATTTTCTAGTATTTCTTATTGTTTATATGTTGAGTAAATACTCCCTTGATAAGGATGATTTTAGCCTCGTCATATAAGATTTTGTTAATTCTTGAAATTTTGCCATATTATTGAATTCCCGTGTTATTAGAATGAGTTGAGTTCTCTATTAGCTTCTTAGTAGTTCAGTTCAGTTAGAACGTAGAACCTCTTCAGTACTATTCAGAACTTGTCAACTGATCAGTTTGACTTCAGTCTTTTCCTGAGGTATTAGTGGTGCCTCCCAGTTATCAGAATCAGATTCAGAATTTAGTTATTGGTCCATTAGGCGGTCATGACATTTTAGATATATAGCTCTGACTAGCCTCGGGACCCCAGTTCAGATTACAGTTTGTTCTTAGACGGTTACGACGCTTCTAGATAAGCATCTCTGAACAGTCTAGAACCCAGATTCAGAATCTAGTCTAACAAGACTCTCAGGGTACTTTCAGTTATATGTCCTTGACTAGTCTTAGACCCCAGTTTCGATCTATCAGCTTAGTAGTTTAGTTTAGGTTTTTCAGTGGGAGTAGGATTTAGCACCGAATGAGCCGGGGTTCCAGTACACCCAGATTCCCAAAACTACGTTGCTAGCGTAGGTTACAGTATTACTTGGCCTGATTGACCTCAGACTCTTGTGATCACCCAGTTCATGCCTTTATACCCTGGCAAGGTATATTGGGTCCTACCGATGGGGTGTATACATCGGACTCCACGTCTAGCTCACATGGTAATATGTCGGTTATAGACTCTCCCACTAGTCAGTCCAGTCCAGTTTCAGATTAAGCAGCTCAGTTTAGTTCTAGTTCTATCAGTTTAGCTCAGTTCAGTTCAATAACTCAGACACAGTACTTTCAGACTTAGGATATGCCTGGACCATCAGACAGGGTCAATTTGACCACCTCAGTTTACTTCAGTAGTTCAGTTCAGTTTACTTACTGGTCTTTGCATGTCATATCATTTCGGACATTATATTCAGTTATGTTTTCTCTCACTTACTCATTACATTCAAAGTATTGACGCATACTTTTATGTTGTATCATTTCATGATACAGTTGCAGGTTCTCAAACTCAGCACCGTTAGTTGCTGCGGTTCAAATCCTCCTCCTCAGCAATTGTAGTGTGAGTCCTCATCATTCGAGGGACTTATTTTACTTCTTTCAGTTAGTTCATTATTTTTAGCTAGACTTAGAGTTAGCTGGGATCTTATCCTAGCAACTCATCAGTTAGAGGGCTTTCAGACACAGAGTTAATTTCAGATTTCAGATGTTCTTAAACTCTATGATTTCAGCTTTATTTTCATAAATGATTTTATGCTATTATTTCAAAGTTTCCGCTATATTTATTTAACTTAGAATACCAGTGTATGATAGACCAGGGGTTGACTTGGGGTCACTTGTAACTTCAAGTACTGTGTCTCTTCTAGGGTGTAGACTCAGGGCGTGACAAAATCTACGCAAATAATCAATATCATGATCCGGTGTCATACCAGGCAGACCTTCAAGGAACCTCTAAGAACTCACAAACTACCGGGACCGACTCTACGGAAGGACCCTCGGAACTAGAATCTTGAATATGACCTAGATATGTTGAAAACCCCTACTCCATCAATTTATGGGCACGAATATAAGAAGTGGTATTCTTAGGAGCAGGCTTACAATTCCCTTTCCACTCCAACCTGGACGACCCTGGGCCCGATATAGTGATGGTCTTAGCATGACAATTTAGAATGGCATGGTAAGGATATAACCAGATCATTCCTATAACCACATCAAAATCAACCATGTCCAAGATCACTAAGTCTACCATAGTTTCAAACCCCATAAAGTCAACAAATATAATCCCGACAAACCCTATCCACCACTACAGAATTCGCAACAGGAGTAGACACATGGATAGAAATATCAAGTATATCACAAGCAAGATCCAATCCCGATGCAAAATAAGCAGACACATAGGAAAAAGTAGAACCTAGATTAAACAAAGCCTTAGCCATTTTGTCAGATCCAAAAATCATAACTATAATGACAACGTCTGAAGCCTCTGCCTCGGGCCTATCGAAAAAAGCATAAAAGTGAGCTTGATTACCTAGCTGTAAACCACCCCGGTTGGGTTGTGCCATCCCTCTATTGGACTGGGTGCAATCCCTACTTATCTGAGCATCTCCTCTACTCAACTGAGTACCACCTCTGATGGCTGGCTGACTACCTCACCCAAGATGTGGACGATCCCAGCTGAACGCACTACCTCCTCTTCTGGCAGGGGCCGGAGCTTGGGGAGTTGGGTGCAGGATAATTTGTTTGCCCTGGCCAAACTTGGGGACACCATTTGCAAATTTGGATATACTCCCCACACTCGTGGCATACCTTCTCAACTAGAACAAAAGAAATAGGGAAAGCCCCGAAGCCTGAGCGAGCAAGCTGAGTACCCCTGACTGCACCTACTGGTCGGGGAGTGTTTCTTGACGGACTACCTTCTGATACCTGCATAACCGACTAAATTGGACCGCCAAAGAAACCCTGTGGTACCGGTGTCCTAGCAAAAGAGCCACTGTAGGAACCAACCCTTCGAGCCTTCTTCTCAGCTTTCTTTACGTACCCTTCCTATTTCACCCTTCTATGTTCTTCACATATTTCACTATCTCCTGAAAGATCTTACCTAACACCATCTGAACAACTGATAACTGGATACCCATATTCAGGCCTTTAACAAACCGCCTGATCCTCTCTTCCTATGTGGGCAATAAGGGTAGAGCATACCTAGATAGAGAATAGAATCGAACCTCATAGGTTGCAATAGAAGAGCTTCCCTGCTCAATGGTGGTGAACTCACCTCGCCTTCTATCTCTCAAGGTGCGGGGTACATACTTCTCTAGGAACGCAAAGTAAAATTGGGTCCAGGTCAACCGTGGTGACCCTGCTAGTCTGCACTCCATGAAAGCCCTCTACTAGAGCTTAACATCACCCATCAACTGGAAGGTGACAAACTCCATGTCGTACTTGTCCATCACCCCTATCTTGTGGAGCCTCTCATGACCGTCTACAATAAACTCATAGGCATCCTCTATCTCAGTACCATAAAAAGTGAGAGGCTTCATCTTGGTCAACCTTCAGAACAAGTCATGCTCTTCCCCTGTCATCACAGGCCCAACCACCAGCCTCGGAAACATAACCGCCTCAAATATGTCATCAATGCGAGGAGCCACTACAGCCGCATGTTGTATCCCTAATTGCTGTTTTGCAGGAGTCACTAGCGTTGCCCTATTATCCACGAGGCCACTTAGGAGGTTAAGCACTTGAGCCAGAACCTCGGAGGATGCTGGAGCTGTAGGAGCCTCTCACTGCATTGGAACTTCTATCTTTACAGCAAACCTTTCCTAAGTTGCGAGAGGTACAGGAGATGTTGACCTCTCCCACACTGGAGCAGGAGCGTGGGCCCCTCCTATGGTAGCGGCAGACCTTCGCCCGCGACTGTTGGCTGGGGTGTTGCTTCTCTATTCCTATCTACACGTGTCCTCACCATATGTGATAGAAATAAAAAAAGAGTTGTCAGATATCAATTTGGATCACCAGATATCAATTGGAAACAACTACGCACGAAAGGAAAGAAGAAGGGTGTTTTACTAAAGGCCTGCAGCCTCTCGAAGATAAGTTACAGACGTCTCCGTACAGATCTGCAAGACTCTACTAGACCCATCTTAGTGCAATGAGATTGACGAACCTAGAACTCTAATAGTAACTTTTTCATGATTGAAATGGCTGTGATTGGCACCCACACTAACCCCGGTGGGTGAATCAATGTTTCCCACTAATAACCCGACATCAATCATTCAGAAGAGAAATAACACTTTAATAATGGAGTGGAATGAAACATTTTGAGATGATAACAACCAAATAAAACAAAACAACATTCCTAAGATCCGAATGTCATTGCACTTCAGAAGTTTAAGTACAATGCTAGGAGTGATAAATCTAGAAAATAAAAGAAACTAAAATATCTGGAGAGAGACATCTTCAACGGGGGAGTGGAACTGTCCATCTTGCTATCACTTACCTTTCAACATGAAACTACTGGTGCTTTATAGGTGAGGGCGAGAAGAGCTTCCTGGACCGGATTCTGCACTTAGACAAGAAATGCAGGAGTAGCTTCAGTACGAAACATAGTACTGGTAGGCACCATCGGCCGACCTTACATAATAACATATAAGAATGCGAAAAACAACATGCCACTAGTCTAAAACACTATTTAAATATAATATTACACGTTCCAGGAAATTCAACTCTACTCAGGTGCAACTTGCCTGCTCACTAGATTAGGCTCGTTGCCACAGCGGTCACTTAACTACTGTATCAGTCTCGCTGTAGCAAAATATGTCCTGTTGCAGCAATACTTCCCTGGGCAGTAGCTTGACTTAGCTGCACTTAGTCATTTCACCAACAATTCACAACATCGCATATCATTTTATTCTTCCCGAAACATAACAGTTATTTTAATACGACACATGAAACGCTGCATAATCACATACAATATAGATTAACCCATAACAACGATAACACAACGCAATTTCTCGTCTTCATTCATCTATATAAACATCAAGACCTTACAATTTTTCCATGCTCAAATTACACATATATTTTCAAACATAAGTTCATCCAATTAGCATTATTCTATTCCACTTCTACACATTAATATAACACACCATGAAATAGCATAAATAATGAATGTCGAGCACATGCCTCCATCATATCATTATGATCGAACACTCCAGCGCTAAACCTTAGTGTACATACATGCTAGAGAGTTTATTTCTGCCTTTCCAGTTATGACCTGCAGGGAACTCTAGAAATCCATGTACTGTACCAACGTGGTACCCGCTCCCACTCATATGCTCATTCGGATACTCCCCTCGGACACTAACCACTTAATCAATATTACTCACCCGGATGCTCCCCTCGGGCACGAGCCTCTAATCTCGGGATATTCTTTCTATCCTTAACCATCCTCATGGTAGTGATATCATAGCCAAGTTCATCATTATGACATTTAGAATATCAACACTATCTCTTCCACTCATACATTCAACAGTTCATCATACATTCCATGACAATACAAGGACACATTAATAGTTCAACACAATTTCACGTCAGTTCGGTAGCCACAACACATCAAGTTTATTTCAACAGACGATTTTAACAAGGCAATCACCATCACAATAATGTTTATAGATAAAGCAACACATTATCATTCACAAACATTCAGATCATTATGTAAAGTCTAACTCTTATAAACCATAACCTACCTCAAATTAGGAGGATTCGGATGACAGTTACACTGCTGGAGCCTTACCCTTCCTCAATGCTTCCGAAAGTGCAAAGTCTAATACAAGAATAAGACATAATTTAGTATCATACCACCCAAACAAGGGTATTAGAACTCAAACCCTTCCTTTTAGGGAAATTTTAAGAGTAGAACCCCAATCCACCTAGTTCTAGGTTTTAATTCCCGCATAAACCACATTTTTTAACAGTTAAACCTTGGGGGATGATCATTACCCCCTTTAAACTCATAATCAAACCGCCCCATTAGTTCCCCATGATCCAACCCTAGTCTATCAACCTAGGGTTTCTTTGCTAGAAAATCACCATTAGAAGTTCTCCTTAAATCCTAAGTGTTATATAATCAATCTTAGGGGTAGGAATTCAAGAACCTTACCTTGAGCAAGAAATTCAACTACTCTGAGGGAGAGAATCGTCTTCAGGCCTTGAACCTTTGTATTTTGAAAATTATGGGATATAACCCCAAATATTTTACTTAAACCCACTTTCTGATTTTCGTCGTCCGCTGCGGTAAACCCGCTATGGCAGTCAGAAAGCCACTACAGCGGATCCGGCAATTTTAGTCCGTTACGGCAGAAGTCTGGCAGTCTCCATGGTCTCACTGCAGCGGTCTCCCAAAGCCAGTAGCTCCCCAAAATAAACCAACTTTCACTATCTCACTCCATAACATTTCTTCTATCCACAGTCTAGCCCCATTAGAGTGTTTTAGGTTCATTTCCCCTCGTAATGATATGCAGGTCGTTATAGAACAAATATATATATACCAACTCAGTTAATATCAAACTCAAGTTAATAAAAACTCATCATTCTTGCACAAAAATACGTATACATGAACAACTGTATACATGCATTCATAAATACAAATCGTACAAACTCAAATTAATTAAAAAAACGTCATAAAAATCACCATTCTTGCACACTAATATGCATACATGAACGATTGTATACATGTATTCATAAATACAAATCGTACAAAATATAATATACATAAAAAAATAAAATTACTATCATGAATAGTACCACTATATATAAAATTAATAAAATATAAAAATATTTAAATAACAACAAACAAACTAACATCAAACTTAAAATATACAAATTATTTAATAAAATGTGATATGTATACATCATGTATATATAGACAAATATCATAATATATATTTAAAAAGAATTAATTCAGGCCTAAATTTAAACAAAAAATAGATTGAAAAAAAACTTCGTGATACTGATTTTCAACTGCACGTCTTCTCTTTTTATTTTTTCATCTTTTGATTTGATTTTACATCCTCTTTGTCATCCTCATCACAATCTACATCTTTTTGCTTGTTAGAACTTTCACTAACATTGAGATGAGCATCTGAGTCATAAATATTTTTTCCCTTTCCTTGAATTGCTCAACAACTAAAGATTTTTTCTTCTACTTGGATATGGAGATGATCTTGTAGGAGGAGAACCTTCAAAATCAGAATCATTATAATGATTCTTGATAACTTTCTTTGATGAACTCATCTTTTCGATAAGCAAAAAACATTGGGTGTGCCCAAGTTAAAAGCACTACTTATTTTGAAATGGAGTAGTTTTTAGTTATAGGCACAACTTTAATTTTCGGTGCATGTACATGACTCTTAAATCAATTTTACTTGTGCTTTCAGCATTTTCAGACTACTAAACCATATCAATATTTATGCATTCTCAGGCAGGGCCATTATGCAGAAAAATTGGATAACGTATAAATTGATGATTTGTTTTTAATTTCTACTTCTAAAGTAGTAAGTAGCAATTCTATGAAAGAAGAGATGATGTATAAACCTAAGAGAGAGACAAAACTTTCAAATAATAACGTGTACTAGTAAAAAAAAAAAGAAAAATTAAAAAGTATTAAAAAAATTGATAACCGTGTGAATCGTGTATTTTAAAAAAAACAATTGGAAAAGAAAATAAAAAGGAATCTGTCAAGTTTCCATAAAGAATGGAAACCTTTCAATTTTTTTAAAGTAGAATGTGAATTTCCTGTAATATTATAATTTTTTTTAAATAAAGAAGAAAAAAAACTATCAATTTCTCAAGAAAAGGTGAAAAATTGTGTCAATTTTTTAGATAACCGTATCTTATTTAACACAGATCTTTTATGCAATTTTTTTTTTTAAAAATACAATTGTTATTCCCAATGAAAAGTAAAAAAAAAAACTATCAAATTACCATAAAAAATAAAACGTGTATTTTTTTTAAAAAATAATTGGCCATGCAATATTAAAAAAAAAACTGTCACTTTTCCATTAAAAGTCTAAAGCTTTCATTGTTCTCTTTTGTAGAACGTGAAATACCTGCAATTGTATAAAAAAAAACTATCAAGTTCCTAATATAAAAGTAAAAACTGTGCCAATTTTTTAGATAACTGTATCTTATTTAAAACAGATTTGCTATGCAATTTAAGTAGGCGTTTGAATATGCAATTTCATCTCGTAAGTTAAAATCATGAGATAAAATTAGTGTTTGGACATATCATTTTATTTCGTGATTTCAAATCATAAGATGAAATCCCAAATTCTCAAAAAACCTTTGTTGTACCCTTATTTTGAACTAGTCTAAATATGTTTGCAACGTCTGGCTCTTCTAACTGATTCTAAAAAAGGTTTAGAGTCGCCACCTACGTTTTAGAAAAAAATTAGAAAAATCATTTGTAAAAAAAAAAAAATAGTAAATTCTATTTTAGTCTGCGAAAAATTGTTGAAAATCTGGGTAAGAGTTTTATTAACTCTAAGAGGAAGGTGTTAGGTACCCCTTAGAGCCTATCAAAGATAATCCTTACATTTAGCATAAGATAATGCCAGGAAAAATATTTATTTCATTATTACCTGCGAAAAAGGTGTTAGAAAGAGGTGATAAAAAATGAGCTAAAGTGATTTGAAAACAATTTGAAATTAATAAATGTATGAGGTATGTGAAATATACATATACTATACATATGATATACATAAGTGATATGTGTGTGTGGGGGGGGGGGGGAGGGGGAGGGGGAGGGGGGTTGTGTGTGTGAGTGTGTGTGTGTGTGTGTATATATTGATAAGTAGTAGTTTGAATAAAGTGAGGAAATATAGTAAAATAATTTAAAAAATACTTTGTAGTTAAAGGATGTATGAGGTATATAGAAAGTATAAATATATATGTATACAAAAATGATATAGTTATAACATACAAGATCTATGTAGTCTAAAAGTATATATGAAGTAATTGTAAAATAGTGTACATATAATTATATAGAGTGTATAAAATAATATACATGGGGTGAGTATATATATATATATATATATATATATATCTGTGTGTGTGTGTGTAATTATATACGAATCTTAAATATCTTATGAATATTTATATGCATGTGTAAAAATAAAATAATATATGCAGTATGTAATATATATATATATATATATATATATATATATATATACGCGCGCGCGGAAAATTATAATATAATATGATAATATGTAAAGTACATTTATAAAATAATAATATATACCTCATACTTGGACTTTGGAGAGAAGTAACCTGAATTGGGCCCAACAGTTGGCCTAAAAATCTACAAACAGATTGGTATTTTTTGAAGAAAAAATTTGTGCTAGTAGCCTACTTTCAATATTGATAGATTTTAATTATCTTAGGCCTAGTGTTTGAACTTAATTCATTTGAATTTTGAAATATCATTTGTGGCCCTTTTATTACTAATTAATTAACTAAAATGAGACGCTTATTTAGAACAATATGTGTAGAAATGTGTTAGATTATAACATGACTAAAAGAGTATCATATTTTATGTCTCTGGTTTTGAAAAGCCTTTAAGAAAAAAAGAAGTAGAAAAATCTAAGCCATTTCCAAAAAAAAAAAAAAAATTGCCTTAAAGGTAGGAAGATCGATCACTAAGTTGTAAGTTGTACAAAATCACATAAATATATAATAATTAGTAAACAATGACAAAATAATACATGCATCAAAAGGAAATGCAAATAAGAAGCTAGGACATGTTGGGATCTTAAAAGAGTGCAACTTCTACGACTTGACTCTGAGTGTTGCGGGGATCCTATAGCGGATGTTGTGCAGTGATTGAAGCTTGTGAGTTGTTGAGTCTTAAGTTAGTTTCTCTGACTCCGAATGCGAGCAAACACAAGGGATGAAAAGACAGGGTGAGTGGATCGAAAAACAAAAACAGAGAACAAGATGAAAAGAGAAAAATATTAGCAGCGTTGTGTTTCCCAGTGAGCATATGTTTCTAGTGCTCTTCACTGTCTCTCTTTTTTTGGGGATGTTTTTAGTATGTATTTGTCTGTTGGGTTTTCTTTTTTAGGATAGATCTCCCCCTTCACTATCTTCTCCTTTTTATTGGAGAAGATTAGATTGGATTTCAATAGATTTTGAGGATTAAAATCTTAAAATTTTAATGAGATAAAGGCGTAAGAAAGAAGAGAAAACGGAGAAAAAGTTTGAAAAAGGGGGAAAGGGAGTACCTACTCCACTGTTGGTAGTCTTCTCCAAAGAAACAGCAGAGTGAAAGGATGAGTATGCAGCACGATATCCGGGTCTTCAGGTAGGAGAGATGATTAATTGAGTAGGGGAGGGGGTTGCGAGGTCTGGGCAAAAAGGGGGGTCGCCGAGGGTGGAGCAGCGAGGGGCGCGGGGTCTGGCCGGGTGAAGGTGGAGCAGAAGGGGCTAGTCTAATGGTGCGACAGAGGGAGGAGGGCTGATCGGGCGGTGGTGATCACCGGGCGGAGGTGGTCACTGGTTTGTGGTGGGTCTGCGGTGGAGAGAGGGAGAGAGTGTTATGATCTTGGGCAGATTTATATGCCCAAGTGATACTCAAACGTATTATTTTCGCCTTGTTTGTGTGCAATATGTATATATTCTCATGTAATTGGTAATAAAATGTGAATTTATACTAACCAACATGATGAGCATTTGTTTTGCAAGAAAATATGATTTTTAGGAGCTAAAATGCATGTTGGAAGTATATCGGAGTTGGACTTGGATGCGAGCATGGAAAAGACATTGGAATGCGCAAAGTATAGGGGCTCCGCGATTGAGCCGTGCCACGCTACCATCGCGGAGGCACACTGCCTGGAGGGAAAATTAACTGGCAAATTCCAGTGAGGCCTCGCGACAGCTCCGTGGCACGGAGATAGGCCTCCGCGTTGGCCTCCGTGCCACGTTGAGGCTATAATCCCGGACCCTGGAATTCCAGAGAGGGTCCGCGTCCACGCCGTGTCACGGAGGCAGTGCTCCGCGTTGACCTCCGTGACACGTTGCTTGTTATTCCGGGAAAAATTCCCACTAGTATAAATAGAACACTTAGGTTTATTTTAATGAATTGAGACTTGGTGGAGCAAGGACGTGGGTTAGAAGCAGTTGAGGGACGAAAAAGCTAAGGGATTTCTTCTCTTCCTTTCTTCTTTCAATCAATTGTATGTATGATTTACACTCGTTTTAGGATGATTAATCCACAAATGAGTGGCTAATTCTCTTCCTTGCTGAGGTTTTGAATAATGGTGATGAATTTTGATTGTTAATTATATGGTTTTCTTCTTCTTCTTCTTCCATGTTGTTCTATTAATTCTTGTTCTTACTGCATTAGTGTGTGGTCGACATTAATGTACATCTAAAAAGTCCAATTTCACTCGAGAGAGCATGAAATTGGAAAGTTGTGAATTAATAGGGTATTGTTCTTAACTTGATTTGGGAAAATTGGGTTTTGATGTGCTTTCCTGATAGAAATATACTTGAAAGTCGTATTAGTCAATTTAGGAACCGGAATTGTAGTGCTAGGTCATAAATTGCATTTGATCACAGAAATGTAGACGAATGGTTTATGATTCTAAAATGAAATTAAATACGAGAGTTTTAATTTCTAGGCTAATGTTCTTGGCTAGCAACATGAAGAGAAGAATAACCGAATTGTGATTATTGTCAAATTCATTACTTGTTCTTAACCTTGGCATGCTCATATCCATAGTTTCAATTCACAGTAAATAATTGTTAATAGTTTTAGTATATATAATTTATAAACAAAAACTTATTTAACTGTTGGTTACGTTGTTGTTAGCATAATTACAAGTAAGATAAGAATATAGTGTACTTAGGCAATTTTACTTATCCAGAGTCTCCTTGGATCGATACTTGGCTTACTTAGCCACTTTATTACTTGTTTGACCACGTGCACTTGCGTGTCGGTTTTAACCATATACCCTAAGCACCCGAACATGTTACAGGGTGGGGGGTTTGTTGGATGAAGGTGTGAGAGGTAAGGGGAATTAGGTGTGTTTAGGATGGGGCAGGTCGGGTCTTAAACTGGTTGGGTCAGGTCACTCATTTTGGACCGTCTGATCATTCGATTAGACGATTGGGGATAAAAGAAGATAAAAATAAATAACTAATAATTATATAAAATTTGATTATATATATATATATTAAAGGGAGGAAAATAAAATAAATAAATAAAAGTCATAGGATCAAATTAGATGAATGAGATCAAAAAGAAGAAGCACAATCCATGTAGCACCTATGTGGGACGCATGGATTGACTAAAATTAGATGGCATGGATTGCGGAAAAAGCTGACTTTTTGTTGGCTTAAATTATGGATAGAATTGTAATTCGAAACAAAACCAAATACATTTCAATTGCAGTCACTTTTTTTTAAATAAAATAGCATTAATTGGTGAGTTTGAAATCAATTAAATTGTAAATCATCTTATCCTTGAAAAATAAATAAAAATTAAAATGTATTATTAATCGATTAATTTAATTAAGCTTTCAAACTTAAACAAATAAAATATTTATTTGCAAAAGTTGTCATTTTAGTATTTAAGTTATAATTGACCAATAATTTAAAATACATACTTAAATAAAATACTTATTTTAACGTGAAAAATTATGATAACCTAAAGAGAGAGAGAGTGTGTGTATTGGTATATGCATAAACATTATTTTTCTGTGAATGTTTTAATATTCAAAAATCGCAAGAAATAACCTAATGTGTATATTTAGGATTTTTCAACTGAAAATGACAAAATATTATCTAAGAATAGTTTTTAAAAATATTTTCAACAATTTAAATATTTAATTTATTTTAATTAAATTTTAGAAGCTTAAAATAATTAATAAAAAATATGGAGAGCCAAAATTGAGTGTCAATTGTTACCCCTTTCTTTTTCCATAGATGAGGAAAGAAAGCGTGGTCAAAGAAAAAATTGAGACGCCCCAATTTTGGCCGACTGATAAGGCCAAAAACACACCTCAAAAGAAGTATAAAACGGTCGTTTATCAAGTAAAGAACCCAACTAGGGTTGAGGTCAATCCTACGAGGAATATGGTCAGAATCCCGATTAATGTTATTATTTTCTCTTCTAGTACAATTATTTCCTAAGGGGGGGATTTAAACAAAACAAGTAAAAATGTTTTTAAAATGTATTGTTTATCAAAGGTGTGCAATTGACTAAGAAAGTGTGTAACACCCCAAAATTTTCCTAGACCAAACTTAGACCTTGCAAAAAAAAAATTCAGAAGAAAATCATAAAAGTTGCTTCAGAACGACTGAGACAACGAGTCGTGGTTAGCTCCAACGACTCGTTGTGTTAGTCGTGGTCAGCCCTGCTTGGTCCTTCAGAAACCCACGGGACATGAAACGACCCATTGTGAGAAACAATGAGTCGTCCTTGCTATTTATGATGTTATGTATAGAGATCATGATTTCAGAAAAATAGCATGAAAGCCCTACTCTCAGATTCTTATTTTGTTTATGTTTTAATATTATGCATGTTTTAAATGATTATACTAATTTAAGCGGTTTTGCTTACTTTGCATACTCGGTACATTCCACGTACTGACCGCATACTCTATACTGTATCGTTTCATGATACATGCTTTGATCTTTAGACTTAATCCCACCACTAGCCAGCTTCGAAGTTAGCATCAGTCCCTATTGGTGAGTCCTCATCTGTCAAGAGCCCCTCTTTATTTCAGTTATGATTGAGTACTTTCAGTTTTTAGCTTTAGCAAGTTAGTTGGGGTCTTGTCCCCATCAACTCATCAGACTTAGAGGCTTTTCAGATAAAAGAATGTAATCAACTTCAGATTCATGTGTATTTATGATGTTATGCTTATTTCATACTTTCGCTAAGTTCATCATGTTGATTTATCGTTTTCATGATTTAGTTAGATGTATGTTCATTCCATGGGTCGACTTGGAGTCCCTCGGGGTTCCTTGTCCCGTGTCTCGATCCGGGCCTATGTTCAGGTCATGACAGTTAGACTTTGTGTAATGGCTTGTATGCATATGTGATATTGATGTGATTGGTCTTCGGACATTATGTGATATGATATTGTCTATTTGAATTAAATAGTGGAAATCATCTTAATATGAGTTTGACATGAACTGTTGGGAAAATCTTATGGAACTGTGAAGTGAAATTTCTTTAAGATGTTTCAATGTGAATCTATGATTCTATAAATATGGGGGTGATGATGTGGAATATAGACTCCTAAATGTTGAATTATTTATGTATATGTGTGGGTTGTATCTTGTTACATTCCGTGATGAGAGATGATTTCATAAGTAAAAAAATCTTGAGATGAGTGGCTCGTGCCCGAGGGACCATCCGGCGAGCATTATTGTTGAGTGGTCGTGTTCGAGGGGAGCATCCAGACAAGCGTATGTGTGAGAGCAGGTGCCACATCGGCACAATATATGAATTTCTAAAGTCCCCTGCAGATCATGACTAGAAGGGAAAATTTAGACCCTCTGGTATGTATGTACACTATTTTATGGATTGAGTGTTTACGGTGATATGTGTTGAGACTCCCCGGCAACGGCGTCAAAAGTTTGTTGACGACTATGCCCAAGAGCAAACGCAAGTGTACGTGGTCTTACAAGTAATACAGTGACCCTTTTTAAGAGCTGGATGTCGAACCCATAGGGACTGGACCGATTCAGCTAATTATCAAGTTCAAATGTGATATTAACTTTCACAAGTGTTAATTCAGACTTTTTCGATAAAGTTTAATTAAGTCTGCGGGTGGTCACAGAAATACTCTGAAAACATTCAAGAAGAAACTAGGGCTAACGCCAGATAATCATGCGATACTCCGCTTTGTAATGGTTTAAGTATGGAATTATCAATTATCGTCTCACATAATTACAATTGCATGTTCATGGTCTTTCGAGCCTTTAAACACGACAAACTAGCCTCACAACTACATCGTTGAGCGGGAATGTGACATTCTAGTTCGTGGGAAATTCAATTATGGGAATGTGGTTTACGGGGTTTATGCTCTTGATTAGGGACTTTCGTAACTCTAATCATTTAACCGAACTTAGCTTCACAACTACTTCTACGAGTGGTGATGTGATAATTCTAAATTGGTGTCTAGCGCATCCCGTTTTAGCAATCAAGCAAGGAAAATTAGGTATAATTTCTTATCCTAACCGCGAATTATATCGTAAGATACAAACTTGCTCCCTACATTCTTTGTTCTTTCCTAGGTTTACTTTCTCAAGCTTTAATCTAGGTGTAACGTGTGTGTTTTCATGGTGATAAATCATAAAAACAACCATAATTAAGAACGTAAGACAAAACAACAATTAATAACTTAAAACCAAAACAAATTCACATAGTCGCAATCATACCTTGTGGCTTCAACCCTAGAGGAAGGGTTCTAGCCACTCAAGTTCGTATAGTTACAAGAAAACATAATTAAAGTAACATACTTACAAGAATTGGTAGAAGAGAAGATGAAATTTAAGAACCCTATGTGAGTTCTCCCATTTCTCCCTTCACTCCTTGGTAGTTTTTCAGAAATATTACGTGACAAAATATTTTTAGGAGCTAAGGGACCTATTTATAGTAAATGAGAAATATAAAAAATTATGCCCGGCATGAAATAGCTCCGTGTCACAGAGGTGGTCGCGCCCATTTACCTCTGTGACACGGAGGGATCGCGCATGTACACTGGAAACACAAAACAGTCACCAAGCAGCCCCCTGCCGCGTCGGCAACGTGTCACGCTGCTTGTGCAGCGCGCTAGGGGCCGTGGCACGCCACTGGTCGGGCAGCCTACCTGCCGTGGCATGTTGCCAATGCGCAGGTAGGCTATTTCGCGTGTCCCCCTTGCCGACGTTCGCGTTTTACTTCTGATTCCATGCCTCCACTTCACCAACTCATGAATTAGTTCCTCAAATTCATTTTAAACCTACAAAAATAAGAACTAATCATGTTGGTTAGTATATATATTCACATTTACATAAAATTACATAAGAATGTATATAAATAAGTAGCTAAACAAGACAAAACTAAGTTGTAAAGTATCCCTTGGGCATGCCATTTTGCCCAAGATCAACCACCCCACACTTAAAGCCTTGTTCATCCTCGAACAACCCTTTTACATCTCATGTAAATGAAGACTCACACATAACTAATTTAGCAAGACAATTCAAGCTACGGCTACAATGATTGTTTAAGATAGCAAGTTAACAATAGAGCATGCACGATGTAGTCATTAAAATGAAATACAACTATGTTAAGACTTCCTAACCTCAAGAATCGACTCTCAATCTTAGCAAACTCATGCAAATCAACCGATCAAGAAATCCGACATGAATGTTATCTTTCATTAGACTTGTGCCCTCACAACAAGAGAGTTACCCATTCTTACTCGCAAGTTTTTAAAACACAACATGTATGGGTATATGAATAGAATTACGCTCACTCTCTCAAAGAATTCACATGCATCATGTAGTGAACCATAAGCTTGCCCTTAGTGTTTTACTCCACTAATTTAAGGATTTATGAACATAAGATCAAATAGGACTTAATGGGTTGTAATGTAAGCCAAGGGACGGGTAGGTAATATTATGGACAATAACAGTGGCTATCTTCCCCAAGCGCTTTTAATAACTTCAACCTTCATTAAGGACATCTCTTTTCTTACTTCCTCCTCATTCTTTACACTCTTGAATTTCCTATTCTTGTTTTCCTTTCTTTAAGCACACTTAGCTTATTAGTAAGAAGTACTTATGCAACTTTTTCATTCATTTATTTTCTTACTCCCTACCACTAATTCAAGCATTTTCAAACAAGTGCACCCTTGACCTTTCTCAACTTTTATAACTGCTACTTTTCCTTCTTTTTCATGCTTCTCACTCCTTCACTCTTTCGGATTTTTCTCTTAAGCGCTTAGGAGTTTTGGATCAAATTCAAGGCTAATGAAATAAAAAGGATTAAGCTTATGTTGTAGCTATCAACGAATAGGCTTAAGGCTCAATGGGGCTCACTAGGATTCAACATTCAAGGTAGGTAAAATGAGCGATAAAAATTAGGTTCATTCAAAAAAATGCCTAAATCATCTCCTACAGTCCACATCTTTCATTTCGTTTATATACACACTAGACAAGTTCTATACATTCCGCAATAGCATGGAATATTTGAGAAACTTACACTCACAGCACATGCTCAACTCAAGACACATTCAGCAGACTCTTAATCAGCTAATCACAAGAATTCAAAATTAAGCTTCAATCACCTCGAGTCAAATTCAAGAGCCTAAGTGTCTCAAACAAAGTTATAAACTTCTTACATGCTTCAACACTAACCACACTTGTATCCTACAATCATGTGTAGCACATAATAAGAACATCAAGCCATCAATTAGCTACGGGTTCAAAAATCAAAACCTATTGATTAATTTTTCCTCAAGACGGTCTTCATCCATCCATCATCGGAAATAGTCTATAACTATGACTAAAAACATTATATACATACAAAGAAATTTTTTTTTATTATTCTTCGGTTCAAAGACCCCCCGTCAGAAAAGAACCGAAAAGAAAAACCAACGGGTCGTGAAGTCATGCTCAACTCAAAAATTTTTCCAATATGTATAGTGTATCAAGCACTATATTCACCAAAATCGTTAAGCACAAATTTTTTTTTTGAAATTTCCCTCACCCCACACTTGAATCATGCTATGTCCCCAAAGCCTCAAATTAAAATTCAAAAGAGTGAGAAATACTCCCTGGGCCTCTATGCCTAGCTAACAACATGTTTTTCTTCATTTTTGCACAAGCGGGTATTCGACCCCACACTTTTCCTCTTCCATGCTTCTTAGCTTCATCCTCCACGGGTACTCAGACTTCCCCTTCATCTGTGCCTAACTTTCAACCAAAAACAACACAAGTTGAAAATAACCAAAATCACATAAACAAAAATCACAAATTGTACCTGTGGTACCCTTGGGTTGCCTCCCAAGCAGCGCCTTATTTTACGTCGCGGCACGATGTGGACTATCCTTTTGCAGGACATCCTCATACTTGGGTTCCCTTTAGAGAACCATCTCCTTTTCTTTTGATTTTAGAGGAAACAACCTCCACTCTATTCCTCTCTTCCTCCAAATTCTTCACACTCTGAAGTCCTTTATCAGACTCGGGCTGAACACTTATCATTACCTATGGCTGTGGACCTGTGGAATCTACCACCCCACACTTATCCTCTGACAACACACTAACCTTACAAAGGTTTCTGTAGTGTGTGGGTGGGTTAATCTCTTTGTATACTCGGAAGAGTTCTTCTTCATCCTCGACCCTCATTTTTTGGGTCCCTGCTCTTAAGTCAATTACCGCTCCACCGGTGGCCAAGAATGGCCGTCCCAAGATTAAGGGTACCTAGTCATCAACATGAAAATCTAAGATAATAAAATCAGTGGGTATAATAAACTTACCCACTTTGATGAGAAGGTCCTCTGTGATTCCATCCAGTGCCACTCGCGACTTATCCACCAGCTGCAGTATCAATCTTGTTGGCCTCAGTTTTCCCAACCCGAGGGTGTTAAATAAAGATAGGGGCATTAGATTAATTGCTTCCCCTAAATCACATAGGTATCATAGCACTTCAGCTTTACCAATTTGTATGGGGAGGGTAAAACTCCCTAGGTCTTTGAGCTTCTTAGGAATCTTGCTCAATACCCTGTGACTGCACTCCTCCGTCAGTGCTACTGTCTGGACATCCACCAATCTGACTTTATTGGCCATCACATCCTTCAAGTATTTAACATACTTGGGCATTCCCTGCAAAACATCAATAAGAGGCAAATTTATGTGAAGTTTTTTGAAAATCTCAAAGAACTTTTTGAAGCATTCCTCCTCCTTGCTTTTTCTGAATCTCTGAGGAAATGGTGGTGGTGGTCTTTGTGCTGGCTGCAATGAAGATTGTGCATTTTGTTGCACAACACTTTGATTCTCTCCCTTGTTAGTGGATGGTCCTTGTCTAACCAACTTTGACTGTACCTCATTTCTTTTCTCTTTTGGCACTGCATCAGCTACTTGTTTGCCGCTCCTCAGACTGATGCATTGACCTGACGGGGGTTAGGATCTATGTCACTTGGTAGTCCTCCCTGCGGTCTCATGTTTTGAGAAGCTGCTATCTCACCCATCTGCTTTTCTAGATTGCGGGTGGCCAATTGACGATTCTTCAAGTCTAATTCCATCCTCTCCTGGTTTTCTGCTAATTGAGTCTTGGTCTCCATGATTTTTTGCAATGTTTCCTCAATGTTGCTGCTCAACTGGCCATCATTTTGCCTATTCTGCTGATACTGCTGTTGTTGAGGTTGCTGATAACTTTGCTTTTGATTTCCACCCCAAGAAAAATTCGGGTGGCTCTACCAATTTTTGTTATAGTTGTTTCCGAAATTCTGAGTGTTCCTCTGCACATTCCCAACAAAATTGATTGATTCCGTATTGGCTCCACAAGATTCTGCATTATGCCCATTATTCCCACAAATTTCACACCAACTCGGAGCTTGCTGAACTGCATTAACCTGGCCCTGCTATTGGTTCATACTCAATTTATTGAACTGAGCCATAATCTAATACTGGAATGAAGCTAACTGTGCCACCATGGCATTCATACTATCTACTTCTATTAGCCCTGCTCTTTTTCCTGCCCCTCTCGATGACTCGCTGTGTCACTCTTGATTTCCCTGTGCAATTCTATTCAACAGCGTGTACAACTCATCATAAGTCTTCTCTAAGGCTTGCCCACCCGATGCAGAGTCTAGCAAAATTTTTTTGTGTGAGTCTAGACTTTCTAAAAAGGTATGAGCCAACACATCATTGGATTGCTGGTGATGGGGACAGTCTCTCAGTAATGACTTGAATCTCTCCCAACAATGAAAATGGGAAGAGGGTAAGTCGTACATAGTCTGTGGACACTCCGGTGGGGACGAAAGTGTCACTAATCTCTAAAAAATTCTACAAGTGCTGCTATGGGTCCTCATGTGCTATCCCAGTGAATTGAACACTAGAATGTAACAGCTGCACCATGTTCTGTTTCAATTCAAAGTTCCCTCCAGGTTCCGGTTTACGGATACTAGAGTTCACATTAGTCGCTTGTGGGATTGCCACTTCGCGAACTGGTCTGGCTGCCATTGCTTTCGGTGACAATTGTGCTTGTCCTGTGGGTGGTTGTTGTTGTACCTTTTCTTGAAGTCTTTTCAGCTTTTGCTCAAGAGATACTCTCCTTCGCAAATGAATTTGACGTTCTGGTTCAAGCAACGGTTCCACAAGCTCTCTATTCCTAGCCAGCTCGGTAAGACAACCTGTCACCTACAATAAGTCAGACTAAGACCAAGTTTCTCAACACTTAAGGAAATTAAAAATCACACAAAAACAGAAAATTGACTAAACTTCGCCAAGTCCCCAACAACGACGCCAAAAACTTGTTGAGACTCCCCGGCAGCAGCGCCAAAAACTTGTTGAGACTCCCCGACAACGGCGCCAAAAACTTGTCGACGACTGCGCCCAAGCACACATGTAAGTATATGTGGTCTTAAAAGTAATACAATGGCCCTTTTTAAGAGCCGGATGTCGAACCCCCAGGGACTGGACCAATTCAGCTAATTATCAAGTTCAAGTGTGATATTAACTTTCACAAGTGTTAATTCAGACTTTTTCGATAAAGTTTAATTGAGTCTAGGGGTGGTCACAGAAATACTCTGAAAACATTCAAGAAGCAACTAGGGCTAACGCCGGATAATCATGCGATACTACGCTTTGTAATGGTTTAAGTATGGAATTATCAATTGTCGTCTCACATAATTACAATTGCATGTTCATGGTCTTTTGAGCCTCTAAATATGACAAACTAGCCTCACAACTACATCGTTGAGCGGGGATGTGACATTCTAGTTCGTGGGCAATTCAATTATGGGAATGTGGTTTACAGGGTTTATGATCTTCATTAGGGACTTTCGTACCTCTAATCATTTAACCAAACTTAGCTTCACAACTACTTCTATGAGTGGTGATGTGATAATTCTAAGTTGGTATCTAGCTCATCCCGTTTTAGCAACCAAGCAAGGCAAATTAGGTATAATTTTCTTATCCTAACCGCGAATTATATCGTAAGATACAAATTTGCTCCTACATTCTTTGTTCTTGCCTAGGTTTACTTTCTCAAGCTTTAATCTAGGTGTAACGTTTGTGTTTCCATGCTGATCAATCATAAAAACTACCATAATTAAGAACATAAATAAAACAACAATTAATAACTTAAAACCAAAACAAATTCACATAGTCGCAATCATACCTTGTGGCTTAAACCCTAGAGGAAGGGATCTAGCCACTCAAGTTCGTATAATTACAAGACAACATAATTAAAGTAACATACTTACAAGAATTGGTAGAAGAGAAGATGAAATTTAAGAACCCTATGTGAATTCTCCCACTTCTCCCTTCACTCCTTGGTAGTTTTTCAGAAATATTACGTGACAAAATATTTTTAGGAGCTAAGGGACCTATTTATAGTAAATGAGAAATATACAAAATTATGCCCGACATGAAATAGCTCCGTGTCACTGAGGTGGTCGCACCAATTTACCTCCGTGACATGGAGAGTCGCGCATGCACACTGGAAACACAAAACAGTCACCAAGCAGCCCCCTGCCGCGTTGGCAGCGTGTCATGCTGCTTGTGCAGCGCGTTAGGGGCTGTGGCACGCCACTGGTCGTGCAGCCTGCCTACCGTGGCACGTTGCCAATGTGCAGGTAGGCTGTTTTGCTTGTCCCCCTTGCCGATGTTCGTGTTTTACTTCCGATTCCATGCCTCCACTTCACCAACTCATGGATTAGTTCCTTAAATTCATTTTAAACCTACAAAAACAAGAACTAATCATGTCGGTTAGTATATATATTCACATTTACATAAAATTACATGAGAATGTATATAACTAAGTAGCTAAACAAAACAAAACTAAGTTGTAAAGTATCCCTTAGGCATGCCATTTTGCCCAAGATCAATATGGCAGAGGCGTGTGCTCATCATGTCACCATTTGTTTATTTTGTTTAAGTTATGCTTGTACTCGTATGTAAGAATGAATTAAGAATATGCTAAGTGATGTTGGAAATTACAGGTTTGGTTTATTGGACTTGAATAGAAGAACATAAACTTGATTCTAAGTGTGACATGGTTTCGATGTTGTTAAGTGTTTAGTGTATTTTGTCCATAATTCCTATTGAGTTTACAAGTTCTAAAGATCGTACTTATTATTGTTCATACTTGTGTTACCCTGAATTGAGATGAAAGGTATATGCATTGTTGACCCTGATGAAATGATGACTGAAGAACTGCTGAAGGTGCAACTAAGTCGAGCTGCTACCTAAGGCAGTAGCGCTGCAGCTGGACTTCTTCCGTTGCGGCGATACTGATGTAGCGGTCAAGTGACCGCTGCAGCGAAAGGCCTAATCCAGTGAGCAGGCTGGCTATACTTAAGTAGAGCTGGTGTAAATAATAATGGTTTTTATACTTCTGTAAGATGTTGGAGACTTATCTTATGTTATTGTTACTCTGTTTACACGTTATTATGTGAGGTCGGTCGATGATGCCTACTAGTACCATGATATGTACTGACCCTACTCCTGCACTTCTTTTCTAAGTGCAGAATTGGATCCAGAAAGCTCCTCTTATCCCCATCTTTAGTTGCAGCAGTTTATTTAGAAGGGGAGTGGAGCAAGATGGGCTAATTTACTTCCCTCCAGAAGATGCCCTTCATCCAGATATTGCAGCTTTCTTTCATGTTGTCTTTGGTTAAACATTCTAGAATTGTAGTTTAGACGTTGAGGTGCAATGACAATCAGATCTTGGGAGTATTATTGTATTTGTTTGTTTTCTTATAAGTTCATTTCCTTATGAGTATTCTATGTCGGGTTAAGAATTTGGGAATCATTGGTTCGTCCACCGAGGAAGTTAGTGTGAGTGCCAATCACGGTCATTTGGGTCGTGACAGAACTTTTACATGTCCTCAGGCAATCAAAACAACACAACACATACGATGCTTAATTAAATAAAACCTAGAAGAATTATAGTCAACATATTAAACATTTGCACACATGATCCTTACAAATTATCAACCCCCCTCCTAAACAATCAAAGCCGAGAATGATGTGCACACATGTAGCTACTCACTATGACACAAAGGAATCTAAAGATGGCATCAGATTATCAGCCGACAATCGAGCAAGCACTAATGCCATTTACACAGATAACTAGTAGCTAATAATGCAACCTATGTACCCTCGCAATGAATGAAGTCCCGTACACTCACAATCATATGCATATCAGACACCGAGACTAACAACAATGCACTCACTCTCTCGAAGAAGTTCAAGCAATGCATGTGAGGTACCATAGGCTTGCCTTTATTTTCTTCACTTCTGTTCTTCAAACAGTTAGATTAGGATCACTATAGGACTTTTATCAGCTTGTAATATAGGCTTTGGGATGGTATGGTAAATATGAATATGGTGACTTAACCCTTCCTGGCACTACACAGGTTTTGGCTCCACTTCCAACCTTTCTCTCCTTTTCTCCTTTTTTCTCTTTTATTCTTGTTTCAACTCATGGGTGTGGTTTATTCTTCACTTCACTTTTTGCTTTCTTTTTTTATTTTTCTTATTTCAACTTGCTCTTTTTCTTAATTTTATTTCTTTCTTTTTCTCAACTACACCACACCTATTTCCTTTTCACCAACCAGCGTTTTCTTTTCTTACCCCACTAGTTTACGCACCTCTACAGTAGCCACCCTCAACTTATGCATTTTTCTTGTATTGAGGTACACATGTCCAAGGAGGGACCAGGACCAAAACAGGTTCATTACAAACAAGTGGGAAGGTGAATAGGCTAATCAAAGAAAAAGGTCAATTTAGGCATAAACATTGGGATTAAGGGATATTTATTTCATTTCGTAGGACAATTTAGGCTAAAAGTGGGGTTATTCAAAAATGGTCTATGATCCTTTCCTAACCAACTATCCTCCGACCTAAGCAAGATTAACCGGGCAAGTTCTAGATCACTCACACAGAGGAGAATTAAGTAAGTATCTCACTCACTCTTTACACAGAGTTACATCACCAACTACTACCCATCAGGTTCATGCATATTTAATCTACAACTATCAAGTTCATATTTCTAGTGCCATCAAAAGATCCATCTTGGTCATACTTTGCAGCAAACATACACACAACTTATCAAAAAATTCAAAGGGGTAATTTTTTCTTCAAAATTTAAAAACTTTCACATGTGCGCCCTTTTTTGATTGCGAAGTAATCCTAGATTACTTCTAAATAAACAACACATAAAAAAAACAAAAATTTTAAACATGTCCGTTTTACTAGATAGCATGCCCGAGGAAAAAAAATACGAAAATAGAAATCCTTGGGCGTAACAAAAATAGGTACTCCCCCCCATACAAACACATGCATTTGTCCCTTAAGTATCAAAATAAAGTAAGGAGTGGGAGAATATCTGTGGCACCCTAGGCGCTCCTGTCAGCCTTAGCAAGCGGATGTGGTGGCATTCTCTCCGCCTAAGAAATTATGGCACCGACGGTGGCTAGCGCACTCACTGGATGGTACTGGTGGGGGTTACCTCCAACCCCTGAACAGTCTCAGTTGTCTCCACCACCTCAGAAGTCTTCTGGTTTGAATGTGGCTTACCCGAAGGATCCTCGCCACTCACGATCTGATCGGGTGCAGCAGCGGAGCTTCCCCCTCCTTTCACTCTCTCCTGCATCTCTGCTATATGTAGGTCATGGGCCTGCATATGGCAGAGATGCAGGAGTGCGTGAGAAGAGGGGGCCTGCTGACGAGCCACTACGACCCATCTGTCGTCCTTTAGGGACCTCTTTCGCTTCTTCTTAAGGGCCTCATCCTCTTCTGGCCAACTTATCTTTTTGTTTCCCTTCTCTCCAGTAACCAGCTCATGAGTCCTTCTTCTTCCCCTTTCTAGACATATTCCCCTTTCATTACTAGGAGTTGTTTTTTCAGCTGAATTATCAACCATAACCTGATTATCAGAATTCGCTATTATCATCATTAATCGACTCGGGCTCAACTAACTCATCAACCACAATCGTCATAGGAGGGTCAACTATCGCCTTTCCACTTCTAGTAGTAACAGCCATATAGTGACTATCATTCTTCTGGTTCTGGACAATGTTACTAGGAAGTGTGCCTTTCTGTCTCTGATTCATTGTAACTGACATCTGGCCAATATGCTGCTCAATTTACTTTATAGCAATGGCATGTGACTCTACCTTTTGGTTCATCCCCGAAATATCTACACGAAGCTCCTTAAAATGGTCGTCATTAGCCTCCAGCTGCTTCAGCACTTTGACTAACTTGTAACCATCCTCGAACTACTAGATTCTGCTTCATGGTTACCTGGAGGAACATATAAACTACTTCTATCATTTTTATAGCCATCACGCTTCTTTCCATTCTCCATCTCTTTCTCTTCCTCTAATCATATCTTTGTATTGGCCCCGATTGTAATTGTTGTCCCTATAATAGTTTCGACCACGTTTCCCTTGACCTTGACACCAAGTGTCTTAATTAGAACCTTGCACGTTGGTTTGAAAACCCGCCCCTTGATCATTTAAATAATATGCTTCCTCATCAGATTCTAACTCTCCACCATCATTCCTTTGAGCTTTGCCTTGAGAACCAACTGCATTTACTTTTTCCGTCCCTGCTCCCATAATATGCTTGGCAAGGAGTCCCATCATGGTTTTGATCTCATCTATATCATGATATCTCTCTTCACCTTTCTCCTCTGCTCCACAAACATACCTATCGTATCTGTGGGAAGGAACTTTCAATTCCCTTGTGTGCCATGCTCAATTGGTCTTAGTGATCCTGTCAAGTACCTCAGCAACCTAGCATAAGGGTGACTCATAAATGTCCCATTTTAACAGTATCGGGCACTGCTTTTGTGTTAGAATTCAAGTACCTATAGAAAATCTCCAACAATGTATCATCTGGAACCCTATGGTTAGGAACTTGTTTTATCTTCTTTTTGAATCTCAGCCACGTCTCATGTAATGCTTTAGATCCTAATTGCCTAAAGTTATAAACCTCATCTTTCAGAGATCATACCCTAGAAGGTGGAAAGAAATGCTCCAAAAATCCCTCTTGAGTTCCCTCCATGTTGTGATTGAATCATTTGGCAGCTTAGTCATCTGGAATGTTGCTTCACTTCCCAGAGAAAATGGAACTAACCTCAGCCGAATTGCGTACTAATTCACGCCAAGTTGTTTATATGCCTTGCAAATTCCCATAAAATTAGTCAAGTGGGTGTGAGCATCACCAGTGGCATGACCAACAAATATGACCTTCATTTTGAGCAGTTGGATCATGGCACTGGTAATATCAAACTTTGCCCCAGTAGGCAACGAGGGAGGAACTATAGCACCAGTTGCACCGGCCTCGTCAATATTAGCATCATCATCATCATCAAAATACCAGTGCCTCTACTAGTTTAGACCTCTAATCCTGCGGGCTCGCTCATTATATGTTGCTTGGCGTTGCTCTTCAGCAAGCCTAGCTAATTCATGTTCTTGTGCACGAGCCTGCTCCTCAGCCAACATCCGAGTCGTTGCTTCTTTCGCAGTCTCCTAACCACGGGCGTTGGCCATTTTCTTTCTACTTTTTAGAGTTTGCTCGTGTTCATGATAAATTGGAACTAGGGGTTTACCTCAGCTCCGGGGGCATAAACAAACCTGAAATGTAGAAAGAAAACAAAAACAACAAAGAAAATAAATTTAAAATAAGGACCAGCAGTAAAGCAAACATAATTAACTAAATCCCAAACCGTATTCCCGGGCAATTATGCCAAAATTTAATGTCGCACAAATTATACCTCTTAATGAGATATAAAGTTGTCGATATTCAAATATAGAACATAACCAGGGTTGGGGTCGAACCCTACGAGGAATATGGTGAGGACCTCGGTTAACATGCTTACTATTACTTTTAGTCTACTTATTCTCTAAGTTAGGAGTGTGTAATAGCGTAAAACAATAAGTGAATGAGAGTAGAATATTTTTTAAGGTTGGTTGTAATCAATGAATAAGTTGACTAGGACTATGTCCCTCATAATTTCATATTAATGAAACCATCTTGTACTAGTGATCTATCCTGGGGTTTAGCATGCAAAATCTATAAGTTAAGCTCACCTAAATGGTTGGTCCCCTAAATAGATGATTATCACTATGCAACTTGGTCCATTTACAGGTGTGTACTTTCCCAACCCTTAACTTTGATCTCGGATTAGCTATTCTCGAACAAGGTTAGGCTATTAGATGAGGGTTGACAACCTCAAATATCTATTGTTAATCTTCTTTTTCCATTCATTACCCCCTCGGTCTGATGAGTAAGAATAAGGAACATTCTAACGTTTGCGACCGTTAAGAAGCAATTAAAATGAAGAGAAGAACAATACATGCATAAACCATATTCAAGAATCACTAAGTAATTTGCCTACGTTTGTTAGTTTATCATGGTTCCCACAACCCTAGCTATGGGATTTAGCTACTCATGCTTGAAGAATTATAATTAGCAATCATGGATAAAATCATAATTATAAACTTAGAAGAATTTGTAGAGGAAATCACACTTCTTGAATTAGTCACCAACAATCAAAATAATATACAACAATCAAGACTTGTTTGATCCTTTAAACCCCAAGAACAATATTTTTAAAAAATATTTCTTGAACTTCAATATGTGTTAAAAGGTTCAACAAAGGAACTTGTAAAAGAAACCTATAGGTCTATTTATAGACAAAAAATAAAATCCTTTGCTACACTAAATTGAATTCTGGCGTCGGCAGGTACAACAACTCGTTGCAAGATCATATGGCCAGTTGGATCATCCGTTGGATGATTCGTTGTTTCAGAACAACTTTGGCCTTTTTTAGATTCTGTCACACACAACGGCTCATTGTAAGAACATGGTTCCCTCTGTTTTTTTCAGGCCTTCAGGTGACTTATTTCTGAACTAGCTGCTACGGGCACTTGGGATGATGTCATGACTCGAACATAGGCCCGGATCTAGACATAGAACCTAGAACCATGAATGGCTCCAAGTTTATCCATGGTATAAACATGATAACTAAAGACCAACATTAAGCAAAACTGATAACTAAATTCTAAAATAGCGGAAGTCTGAATACGCATCAACCATATAGATTCAATACTGATAAGCTAAGTTTCTACACATTGTCTGAAAAACCTCAAACATAACTGAAGAGATGATAGGATAACATCCCCAACTAGCTCACTAAAAGTCTGAAAAATTGAAATAACATAATCAAATACTAAGCTGAAGTTCCTTGAATAATGAGGACTCACCAACAGCAGGAACTGAGTTGGACTGAGGGGAAACTGAACCAATGATGGAGCTAAATCTGAGCATCTGAACCTATATCATGAAATGATACATCTTAGAGTATGTAGTCAATACTTGGAATGTACTAAGTATTTAAGGTAAGTAAAACAGGTTGAGTAAGTATAACTGAAATCATACAAATAACATAGATCATAAGACCATGAGAGTAAAGGAATACATGTTGATATCTAAAAACATATATAGTCATAAATTGAATTTCATATCTGAATAGAATGACCCAAAGCTAAAAATAGAATCATATGACTTACCATAGCTGAAACAATAAGTAAAAGCTTATAAACTAAACATTGGGTCAAACCTGCTGAAAACATAATATCATAAATCATAATCATGTATAACTGAAATCATAAGGGACAATGGAAGACTCGTTATATAACTGACACCATCACGATAGAGCTTACATGATGCCCCAACTATCACCCTCAAGTGGGCAGAGCCATCTAAAACCTTGCCAGGGCTAAGGACGCTACCATGATATTGATATCAAGCTGAAGGCCCCTTGCGGGTGGGGAAAACTCTCTTGAGAGACCCCAAATATATATATAAACCTACATTGGCGCGGAATTTTGAGACCGAGGAACCTTGGAACCCCAAGCCTACTCGGTGCTAGACACTACTCCCCAAAAAAATGCATAGTGCTCCAATTGCTTTTCAACGAGCTGAAATAATAACTACATACTTAGTCTGAAATCTGAATATGGGGAGTATTTACTCCAACACATACCATAAGCTGTAGTGGGAGTCTTGGCTCCAAAACATATGATAAGCTGATCTTATTAGCCTTGGCTAAATCATGAAAACATACTTAACTTGAGTGGGCTTGCCCAAATCTTAAAATCATGCATACTAGAAATAGACTTCATAAGTCAAAATCATAAATTCATACATGGGTAATTTGTAGACATTCAATCATGCTAGATATCTCTTCATACTTAAAATCATAAGTCATAAACTTGACTTTTCATGAACTTGCATAATTGGGCATAATTTTTCTAAGATTTGAAATTATGAATTTATAATCAATTAGTATATAAAATCTTCCCATGAATCTTAAAACATACTTGGAAATATGAAGAGAATTGACCCATAAGTAAATCATAGAAAATTTCATAAAATTAGGATAAAATCTCATAAGATCATAAACTTGCTCTAGAACTTGAATTCATAAAATTGAGGAAAATTATGAGCATGAGAGTGAAAGGAACCCTCATTCATGGCCTCACATATCTGGGAGAACTGAATCTACACTTTTCCTAGAAAGTCCAAAGGATTTGAAGAAGAACTTGAAGGGTTCTGGGCTTGATCTTCAATGGAGAGCTCTAAACTTGCATGCATGGGAGGGGAATGGTTAGAATAGGCTTAACCCCTATTAGTTCACCTTTTTCAAAGCTTAAAATGACGTTGTTTAGGGCTTAGGAGCTTAGGATTTACGAAAGCACCTTTACTAATTTCGCAGAAAAACTAATATCGCCAGTCATCATGCGAGACCTAACGAGTCATTGGTGTTACACCCCATAAAAGTTAACTATTAGTAATCATACGTGTGGATTCGTGATGAAAAGAGAGAGTACGATGCATTTTGAAAAGACTCAGAAGTAGGATTGAGCGAGGCTAGGCCACGAAGGGCCACCGCGACGCGCCAGCCGATAGGGCACCGGCCAGCGCGGCGCGCTAGCCCACTGGCGCGATGAGGGGCGCAACGTAGGGCTGCTACTGGCGTGTTGGGAGGCATGGGGCGTCCCCCTTCCATTGCCCTATTATATATAAATAGTCCCTTAGTTCAATTTTAATTCATTCCCAATAGTTTTCCTCAACCAGAGAAAGTAGTAACGAAGATTTCAATTAATTTTCATCTAATTACGCTATGAAACACAGTCCAAACTCAAATTAACTTTAGGTATCGAATTCTAAGCCTGTAGGGAGCATTACTATGGAGTTATTTTCTCAAAATTTGATCGGCAAATCGTAACCCGCCAAGCAAAAGTTGTTAGAATTTCTCCAAACTGATTTCTATACGATCACACGCATCAAGTAAGCATTTCTCCCTTCTGAACCCCCAGGAAATTATGGGTTTTTAGCCGTATTTTATGCAGTTAAATTATAAACGCTATTAATATCAAAAGTTATCATGTTAAGCCGAATTTGGTATTGAAATTAGTCTCTTTCTCCCAATATTACGATTATAGTTGAAAAGAGCTAACGAATACAAGTTGAAACTCGCCAGATGATGGGGAAATTACAATCGAGGTATGTTAAGGTGAATTCCTTCAGCAAGTTAGTTTCTATAACATTATAATACAGTTTGAATCCTAATAAGAAAGACAGAAGTCTTGTTGTTAGCTGAGATCCGTAATTATATTTAGTTTGGGATTGACTTTGCCCTGTATAGCCTTCCACGACCAACCCAGGATTACTAGTTGTGTCGTTGCCCGCCAGGGGCTAGATGACGTCACTCCAAGGAGAGGTATGTTGTCCGTGAGGGAGAAGATGAGGTCCGAGGACCTTATACAGTCCATTCCATTGCTGGACTATTTATATGCCGTATCGGCACTACCCTCCGTCGAGCCTGGTGCCTGGGGTATAGATAGCAGGAGTCCACCGGACTCAGACACAACTATAGTTCAGGGGACGAGTGGGCTCAGTTGCAGATCCAGGGGACTGGCAGGTTGGCTATAGTTATTAGTTGACTTGTTTTGACCTTGTTAGGTGTATATAGATTGAAGTGTGCTCTCCAGCACTTATGGGGGACCCGAATGGGTTATTCTGTGCTGGTTGTACTTTCCATCTTATAGGGGCAAGGTAAGGTTCTTTTTG
Organism: Datura wrightii; assembly: GCA_035772735.1. NCBI lineage: Eukaryota > Viridiplantae > Streptophyta > Magnoliopsida > Solanales > Solanaceae > Datura > Datura wrightii. The sequence goes on from JASDFA010000019.1 coordinate 112,900,602, forward strand.
GCACTATTTATTGTTAGATTAGATAGTAGGAAGTTAAGTTATACAGGTTATTACTCTATCTCTTTCACTCAGTTACTTTTCGTTTCATCTTAAGTTTTATTCAGTTATTTTAGTTATTGCCATACATTTTCGGTACATATTGTACTGATGCCCATCTTGGGGCACTGCATTACTTGCCTGCAGGTGCTAATAGACATGGATCAGGACCTTCTTAGCTTCCAGCCTGAGTCAGCAGTATAGTTAGCTCCCCTCCTCCGGAGCTGATTAGTTAGAAGGTTTGTTCTTTTGATTGAACAATATGGGTAGTTCGAGGCCCTTTCTCGATTAATATTCTAATCTTAGAGGCTTGCAGATTTACAATTCCCTGTGGTTAGTTGTTGTGGTCGTGTGGGGCCTATATATTTTTTATTTCATGTGATGGCCATGTGGGGCCTTGTTTAGCTATTAGATAGTGGCCTTGTCGGCTATAGTATAGTTATAGTTGCCTAATTTTCATTTTAGTTAAAAGTAGACAGCATGGTGGTCTTTTCAGCCCGCATAGGACTCCCTTCTATTGCTTTTTTTTGAGTAGCTATTTTCATTTTACAGGTGGATAAATGGCCTTGTCGGCCGGAGGCTGTATTTACAACCGAGATATAGCTCATTGTTTTCTTGAAATTAAGTTGCAAGCATGCACTAGACATGCATACGCCTAGCCAGGTAAGTTAGATTCCAGTGTGGCACTAGGTGCCAGTTATGCCTCCCAAGGTGAGGTGTGACAAACTTGGTATCAAAGTAGGTCGTATTCCAGTGAGTCTGCAATCCGCGCCAAGCAGAGTCTTGCCTATGGATGTGTTATGCACCAACATTCTACAGGCAGGGGGCTGCGAGGCATGTTAGGATGGTCACTCTTTTTTCTCTTCTAGTCATGTTATACAGTTGTGTTGTGTAGGGTTGAGTCCCTAAGCTTACTATAATCTGCTTGTCTGCAGAGAAATGTCATACATGCAATAGACCACGACTGGCAGGAATTTAGACATTACAGCAGGAGAAGGCACTAGTAGGGTGCCTCAGTCAGAGTCAGCTCGATATGAGGGCAATAAGGAGACTTCATCTCGGTCTCCCCAGAAATCTCCACCACGTCAGGAACCGTCTAGAGTGGAAGATGTGTCAGCACCACCTCCAGCAGCTCCTATACCAATACCATCACACCAAGAGGTCAGGAGTGCTATTTTTATGTTAGCTTAGATGATGGTCGCGTAGCGTCAGCTAGTGGCACCCGTGGTTGCTGAATCTTCTGGAGGACCTGGTAGTTTGATGGTCCAAGAGTTCCTCGCTCTAAGTCCCCCACATTTCACAGGAACAGATCAAGATGAGGACCCTCAGGATTTTTTGGACCAATTGCAGCAGATCTTCAGGGTAATGCATGCTACACCTACAGAGTCGGTTGAGTTAGTGGTATTTCGATTGTGGGTCATAACAGTGTTATAGTACGAGAGTTGGGAGAGGTCTCGAGGTAGAGATGTTCCCCTTCCGACTTGGTCCAGCTTTTTAGAGGCCTTCTTAGACCACTATTTGCTGCAAGAAATCCGACAAGCCTGGGTAGATCAATTTCTGCATCTGGAGCAGGGTTCGATGAGTGTTCGGGAGTATGCTATGAGATTTGACTCCTTGGCCCGATATGCACTAGCTTTAATAGACACTATGCCATCTAGGGTGCACTGGTTCATTATGGGGCTGCTTCTAAAATACGTAGAGACTTATGTTACAGCCACTCTGTGGGAGGATATGGATATTGCCCGTATTCAGGCATTTGATCAAAATATTGAGGGGATTAGGCAGCAACATCGAGGGATAGAAAGGGTAAGTCAGGAGCAGCGCCACAGGGCTAGGCCTAGTGACACTCAGGCAGAGTCTCAGGGCGGACCCAGGCACTAGATGAGTCACTTGATGAGGGACTGTCTAGCCAGGGGTCAGAGTGATCGGGACTGATAGGATAGATCTTCAGTAGGTTCATGTGCCCCAGCATCTCCAGCAGGGTGTAGGCCCTTAGCTCCAGTCGGTAGAGGCTGAGGCAGATCAGGGGCATCGAGTTCAGGTACTGGTCTGCATCGCATTTATGCTTTGCCGGGGCGACAGGAGTCAGAGTCATCGACAGATGTTGTGATAGGTATGATGGACATCTTCTCTCATTCGGTTTATGTTTTGATAGACCCAGGTTCCACTTTGTCTTATGTTACACCATTAATGTCCCGGAAGTTCGGTATAATGCCAGAATTGCTTCAGCAATCCTTTTTAGTGTTGATGCCCGTCGGTGATTCTATTATAGCTAAAAGGATCTACTGAGGCTGCACAGTAGAGGTTTTTGGTCGCCAAACTTCGGCAAATTTAGTGGAACTAGAAATGATTGATTTTGATGCAATTATGGGTATGGATTGGCTAGCACCATGTTATGCCAATGTAGAATGTTGGACCAAGACTATCTGATTCCACTTTCCAGGGAAGGTAATACGGGAGTGGAAAGACAATGCATCCACGCCAAAAGATAGCTTTATATCCTATCTTCAGGCGAGAAAGTTGATAGAAAAGGATTGCATCTATCATATTGTTAGGGTTCAGGATGTCCAAGAAGAATCCCTGACTTTTTAGTCCATTCCAGTAGTCAATGAATTTCCAGATGTGTTCCCAGATGAACTTCCTAGTATTCTTCCATAATGCGAAATCGATTTTGCTATCGACCTATTACCAGGTACTCAACCTATATCCAGCCCTCCGTACCGAATGACTCCTGCTGAGCTCAGAGAATTGAAGGAACAGCTGAAAAATCTGCTGGATAAGGGTTTCATCAGGAAGAGTACTTCACCGTAGGATGCACTAGTTATATTTGTAAGAAAGAAAGATGGCTCCCTCCGCATGTGTATAGATTACCAGCAGCTAAATAAAGTCACTATCAAGAACAAATACCCTCTTCCCAAGATAGATGACTTGTTTAATCAGTTACAAGGGGCAAAATATTTCTCTAAGATCGACTTAAGGTCTGGGTATCACCAGGTTCGGGTTCAGGAGAGAGATATACCAAAAATAGCCTTCAGAACCAGGTATGCCCATTTTGAATTCCTAGTCACGTCCTTTTGGTTGACGAATGCCCCTGCAGTGTTCATGGATCTAATGACCATCTTCAGGTCGTATCTTGATTTGTTTGTTGTAGTATTCATTGATGAAATTTTGGTGTATTCCCACTCACAAGAAGAACATCGAGATCATTTGCGAATAGTCCTCTAGGTTCTCAAGGATTGCTAGCTGTATGAAAAATTTTCTAAATGCGAGCTCTGGATGAATTCGGTAGCCTTTTTGGGTCATGTTGTGTTGGATGCTGGTATTCAGGTAGATTCACAAAAGACTAAGGTAGTAAATACATGGCCTAGACCTACAACTCCAACTAAGGTACGCAGTTTCCTGGGGTTAGCTGGGTATTACAAAAGATTTGTAGAGGGGTTTTCTACTCTATCAGCGCCTTTCACCATGTTAACCCAGAAAGTAGTTAAATTTCACTGGACTGAAGCATGTGAACAGAGTTTTAGGAGTTGAAAAATAAATTGACATCAACGCCAATGTTAACTTTGCTAGAAGGTTCAGAGGGCTATGCAGTGTATTGTGATGCTTCGGGCATTGGGTTAGGGTGTGTTCTGATGCAACATGGTAAGGTAATTGCTTATGCTTCAAGACAGTTGTGGAAGCATGAAAAGAACTATCCCACTCATGACTTGGAGTTAGTGGAAGTAGTTCACGCCGTAAAATTTTGGAGACATTACCTATATGGGGTGCACGTGGACATTTTTACCGATCATAAAAACCTCCATTACATTTTTACACAAAAAGAGTTGAATCTGTAGCAGCGTCGCTGGTTAGAATTGTTGAAAGACTACAACGTGAATATTTTATACCATCTAGGGAGCGCTAATATTGTAGAAGATTCCCTTAGTCGTAGATCAATGGGGAGCTTAGCTCACTTGAGGCCCGAATAGTGGGTGCTGGCTCAAGAATTGCATTGGTTAGCCAGTTTACCGACTGAATAGTAAACTCGGGAGATAGTGGGGCAGTGATTCAGAATACTGTAGTATCATCCTTGATTGTAGAGTTAAAAGAGCAGTAGTATGAAGATGTAGGGGTCGCCTCTGCATTCCAGATGTGGTAGGACTTCGCCAGCAGATCATGGCAGAGGTACATTATTCTCTTTATTCTCTTCACCCAGGTTCAACAAAGATGTATTATGACATAAAAGAGATGTACTAGTGGCTGGGAATTAAAAAAGGTGTAGTAGAATTTGTAGCACAATGCCCTAACTAACAGCAGGTAAAGGCGGAACATAAACAACCTGGGGGATTGACACAGGAGATAGCAGTGCTTGTGTGGAAACGGGAAGCAATCAACATGGATTTTGTGACAGGGTTACCCCGCACCAGGCGCATATTTGATTCTATCTGGGTGATTATAGACAGATTGACAAAGTCAACTTATTTCCTGCCCGTCAGGACCACTTTTTCAGTCGAGGACTATGCTGAATTGTATATTAGAGAAATAGTTTAATTACACGGTGTCCCAAAATCTATCATTTCTGATGGGGGAACAATTCACATCTAGGTTCTGGCAGTTATTTCAGAAGGGCTTGGGAACACAAGTTAATCTGAGTACAACATTCCATCCTCAAACAGATGGGCAGGCAGAACGTACAATTAAGATGCTCGAAGATATGTTGCGGGCGTGTGTGTGAGACTTCATGGGCAGTTGAGATAAGCATTTACCCCTTATTGAATTTGCCTACAATAACAATTATAATTCAGTAATCCATATGGCGCTTTATGAGGCCTTATATGGGCGAAAATGTAGGCCACTAGTTGGTTGGTTCAAGGTTGGAAAATCAGAGTTAATTGGACGAGACATAATCCACCAGTCAAAGGAGAAAGTAAATCTTATTAGGGAACACTTGCTAACAGCTCAAATCCACCAGTCAAGGGAGAAAGTAAATCTTATTAGGGAACCTAACAGCTCAGAGCCGCAAGAAATCCTACTCTGATGTGCGGCATAGGGACCTGGAATTCAGTGTTGGTGATTGGGTTTTTTTGATAGTTTTGCCAATGTAGGGCGTAATGAGGTTTGGTAGGAAGGTCAAGCTTAGCCCTAGATTTATTGGCCCATATCGGATCCTCCGGAGAATAGGCCAAGTGGCATATGAGTTAGACTTACCTCCAAAGTTGGAATCCATTCACCTGGTCTATCATGTATCAATACTGCGGAAGTGTATAGGGGACCCGTCTCGAGTCATGCCAATCGAGGATGTTCAGGTTACCGAGGAGTTAGCCTATAAAGCGGTTCCCGTAGATATATTAGATCGGCAGGTTCATAGGTTGAGAACAAAAGATGTTGCCTCTGTTAAAGTGTTATGGAGACACAGGAATAAAGAAGAGATGACCTGGGAAGTAAGGATGATATGAAAACTAGATATCCTCACCTGTTCCAGGGTTAATCCGGATTATGCAGTTAAGGTGAGGTTGTTATTGTTCAGTTGTTATTTTACTACTTATGCTATCAATACTTTGCTTAGCTATTCCTTATTATTGTGTAATGGTTGTTATAGCATATTGCGAGGCACCTGTGTAGGACTTTTTTGTGTTTCAGTTTTTCGGATAGTACATATTACAGAGGAGACTCTGCCAAAATTTTTCTAAATCTTGGGTAAGAGAGTTAACTCCTTTAAGCCTGAGAATGATATTCGAGGATGAATGTTCCTAAAGGGGGGGAGGATATTACACCGTGTAAAAATTAATGATTAGTAAGCACACACATGGATTCGTGATGAATAAAGAGAGTACAACGCATGGAGAAAAGCCTCGAAATCAGGATCGGGCGAGGCTAGGCCGCGAAGGGCCAGCGCGGCGCGCCAGCCCACTGACGCGATGAGGGGCGTGATGCGGGGCTGCTACTGGCGCCTTGGACGGTGCAGGGCACCCCATGCCACCACCCTAATATATATAAAAATAGTCCCTTAGTTCAATTTTAATTCATTCCCAATAATTTTCCTCGGCTAGAGAGAGTAGTGAACGAAGATTTCAATTAATTTTCGTCCGATTACACTGTCAAACATGATCCATTCTCAAATTAACTTTAGGTATCGAAGTATAAGCCCGTAGGGAGCATTACTACGAAGTTATTTTCTCGAAATTCACCAGGTAAATCGTAACCCTGCCGAGCAAAAGTTGTTAGAATTCCTCCAAACTGATTCCTATATGATCACACGCATCAAGTAAGCATTTATCCCTTCTGAACCCTTGGGAAATTATAGGTTTTTGGCCGTATTTTACGTAGTTGAATTATAGTCGCTATTAATATCAAAAGTTATCATGTTAAGCCAAATTTGGTATTGAAATTAGTCTCTCTCCCAATATTACGGTTATAGTTAAAAAGAACTGACAAATACAACTTGAAACTCGCCATATGATCGGGAAATGACAATCGAGGTATGTTAAGGTGAATTCCTTCGGCAAGTTAGTTTCTATAACATTATAATAAAGTTTGAATCCCAATAAGAAAGCCAGAAGTCTTGTTGTTGTGAATAACTGTTGTTGTTAGCTGAGATCAGTACTTATGTTTAGTTTGGGATTGACTTTGCCCTGTATAGCTGTAACACCCCAAAAATCTCTATGACTAGACCCTAGATTTGAAGTTTGACCATGCAGAGAAAACTAGAAAATGTCCTCAGAACGAGCCTCAGTACAACTCATAGGAGGATTGCACGATTCATACCAAGGACTCGTATTGTGGTCCATAGAGCTTAGTAAAAGTTGATTGAGAAGTCATGGAAGGATCTCACAACTCTTCACAAGTCAATACGAGTCGTACCAAGGTCTCGTGGTATAATTCAAAGAGTTTAGCAGGAAATGGCAAGGAAACCATGATTAGATCCTACTATCCGTATCAGGGTGGTAAGAGTCATAGTGAAGGATCCTAGATAGGAGGTTTAGAGAATTTTCAAGGAAGAATCAGTAGCTACAAAGACTAAGTACGAGTCGTAAGATGATGGTACAAATCGTCATTTCAGTCATGAGTTGAGATGTTGTACACTTTGGACTTTCAGCTAAGTTTGGAACTGTTCTAGGTAGGTGGGTAGACCCGAACCTGATAAGTTTAAGGAAATAAGGTGTTAACATCAATTCATGGGTGTAATAAGTGCATTGGATGCAAGTTAAGGTTATAGAGGAACCTCTAGCATGAAGTTGAGTTGACAGTCTTCCTACCGATTGGGTTTTACATGAAAGTTCTTACAAGATACAACTTTAAACGACCATAACACCTATTATACTAATTGTTTTTGGGTTATCTAGATATCAAATTAAAGCTCTTTGATTCTTATTTCCAATGCATCCAACCTTACATCAATTAGAGTTTGGAGTAAAAAGTTATAGCCAGTTTAGTAAAGAACTGTCAGGTTTGGCGAACAGGACCAGCCTTGTTACCACGAGTCTTGATATGCCTCGTGGTATGAAGGTACGAGTCATACCAGGAACTCATACTAGGGGCTTTAACAATATTTTTAAGCTTCCCAGAAGACACTAATAGAATACCACGACCCGTAGGAAGTCATCACGAGTCATGGTATGACCCATAGCACTAGATAAATAGATTTTTGAGAACTTTTTTCCAGGGGTATTTTTGCAATTTTTTATGCTTCTAACTCTTAAACTGGGTCATTTTAGGCTTCTTTTAGGATAAATTAAAGGGGTTTTCCTAGAGTAACCCCTCACTCTTCTCACAACCACCGTAAAGTTCTTTTTCTCCCTTCTTCCCTCAAGGATCAAGAACTAGGGTTTCTCTCCAAGGTGCAACAACTTCAAGATATTTAGAGAGATCCTTCAACCAAGTATGTGGGACTTTTAACAAGGGTATCCTTCCACCCTTGTGTCCCAAAGTTTCCAGCAAACCCTAACTTTATAGTACTTCTAGAGATCATGATTTAGGGATTTTCTTTGACTGTGAAATTTCTCCACTTCCTTAATAGTGTTAAACTACCAATGACTAGAATTCTTACATGCATATGATAGTATTTTCAGCTATTAAAGAATTCCTTAAATTCTATTATTTTCTTTAGTTTACATGAGTATTTTCTAACTGAAATTCATGCTCTGATTCTATTGATTCAGTTTGCTTTCTTTAGTCTTGATCTTTATCATAAATTCCGGTAAAACTTGCATGATTTAGACTCAAACGGAAAGGTTATGTTGATATGGTAGATGTTACTCAATTTATGAATGATTAGCATAGATACTTGAATAGAAGTTAATATCTTGGTATATTCAGTTTCAGAGTCTTAGTCAACACCCAGAACATTTAGAGTTTCACAGAAATATTAGCTGATCAGTTTGATTGTAGTCATTTCTTGAGGTGTCAGTGGTGCCTCCCAGTTATTAGTTATTAGACTCAAATATCAGTTATAAGATTTTAGTGGTTCTTTTAGACACTTATGACACTTCTAGATAAATAGCTCTAACCAGACTTAGAACAACCAGCTTCAGCCTCAGTTTGTTCCTTAGACGGTTACGATGCTTCCAGATAAGCAGCACTGACCAGTCTTAAAACACCAGTTTCTGAATCTGTTCTGATAAGACTCTCAGGGTACTTCCAGATAAGTATCCCTGACTTAGTCTTGGGCCCCAGCTTCGAGCTATCAGATAGGTAGTAGTAGTTATGTTAGAACTATTCAGTGGGAGTAGGACTTAACACCGAGAGGGCCGGGGTTCCAGTGCACCCAGGTTCCCAAAACTACGTTGCCACCATAGGTTATTTTTATTGGCCTTATGGGCCCAGGCAGTGATCTCACAATCCATGCCTTTATACCCTGGCAAGGTATATTGGGTCCTACCAATTTGGTGTGTATATCGGAACCCACGTGTAGCTCACGTGGTTATATGTCGGTTATAGACTCTCCCACTAGTCAGTCCAGCCCAGTCTCAAAATAAGCAGCTCAGTTCAATTCCAACTCTATCAGTCTAGCTCAGTTTAGTACAGTATCTCAGACTCAGAACTTTCAAACTTAGGGCATGTCTTTGACCATTAGGCAGGGATACTTTGACCATCTCAACTTATTTTAGTAGTTCAGTTTAGTATACTTATTGGTCATTGCATGTCATTTCAGTTCAGGCTTTATCTTCAGTTATGTTTTCTCCCACTTACTCAGTACATTCAAAGTACTGACGCATACTTTTATGCTGTATCATTTCGTGATATAGCTACAGGTTCTCATACTCAGCACCGTTAGTCGCCGTGGTTCAGATCCTCCTCCTCAGCAGTTGAAGTGTGAGTCCTTATTACTCGAGGGCATTATTTCATTTTCTCTTAGTCAGTTTATTATGTTTAGTTAGACTTAGAGTTAGCTGGGGGCTTGTCCCAGCAACTCATCAGCTAGATGGCTTTTAGAGATATAATTAATTTCAGACTTCAGATGTTCTAAACTTTATGTTTTAGTTTTATTTTCTCATAGATGATTTTATATATTATTTCAAAGCTTCCGCCATGCATGTTCTACTCAAAATACTAATGTATGATAGACCAAGGGTTGACTTGTGACTCCAAGTACCGTGTTTCATCCAGGGTGTAGACTCGGGGCATGACAAACTTGGTATTAGAGCACTAGGTTTAGAGTATCCTAGGATGTCTAAAAGCCGCGTCAAGTAGATTCCTTTTCATGGGTGTGAAGCGCGCCAAACTTATGACGAGGAGGCTACAAGACGTTTTAGGAAAATGCCCTTATTTCACTATTCTTATCATGCATAGAGTGTAAACTCTAAGGTGTCTCTTCTAATTCGTGTGTTACAAATTCGCAGACAATGCCTTCCAGAAGAGATTGCGGAAGAGGAAACAGTAACGGGAATCCACCAGCCCCACCAGCTTTAGTAGGTCCCCTTAGTGGGCATGTGAAAGATGAGGAGCTCGAGGCTACCCTCAGAGAGTTAATACGGGCCGCGACCACTCAGGTTAACAAACAGGCAATCATACCTACAAATCCTACTGAAGAGATAATAGCTACCAGGGTTCGAAACTTCATAAAAAGGAATCCATTTGAGTTTTATGGTCTAAAAGCGGATGGAAGGATCAAGGGAGAAGAAATGGGGAGCAAGAGAGAAAGGAAAAGGGACATAGGGTATTCCAAATAAAGGATGAGTAGTAGACCTCATTTCCTGTCTCGTCGGAGATCACCATCCCCAGCATCATCGATAGCTAGTGCTCCTAACAAACCTAGAGTATGGGAGATTACATACCCAACTTGCAAGAATTGTGGAAAGAACCATTTGGGAGAATGCATGGCTAGCTCAGGAGGTTTCTTTTGGTTCTACAAGCCAGGCCATAAACTCAAACATTGCCCAGTAGCCAAATGGGGCGAAGGTAGAGCCCCGACTATCTCATCTGCAGCCCTGTCAGGTCGCCCGACTTGTGAGAACTATAGAAGGAGCCACCCTGATAACTATTTTCTTGGTAGGGAATGATATCTTGTATATGGTCAATTGGGACATAGAGTAAAGAATTTCCCTCTAGCGGGATGTGGAAAGACTCAGTCCACCATTCCGGCAGCTCGCCCATCTCAACAGGGCACAACATCTAGTACAGGTGGCAGACAGCTCCAAATATAGTTACAGGTATATTATGAGCTTCTCATTTTGACCCTTGCATGTTGTAGGCCCAGGAGCCACAATATAAGGTATGAGATGCCTTTTAGCATGCTAGTATGAGAATTATCCCATGACTGGTATGAAATGGTTATAAGTATGAAACCTTTAGTGATAGCTTTCGAGGCGAATGAGAAGTCAAGAGTTAGTGATGTTATCCTAGCCTTAAGAAAGAATCTAAGAGCCTGAGAATGGTAACTTAAAGCTAAGGGGGAGTGATAAGTTAAAAAGGCCAAGTCAAGTCCTAAGTGTTCTAGTAGAAGGGCTCCAAACATAGCAGCTTTGGGATGTCAAACCTTCCTATCCAAATGTTTGCTATTGTATTTCAGTTGACACTAAATTCTACTCATGCTTATGTTCAGACTCCTAGAATTACAGATAACCACTTCAGATAGTGATCCCAGTCTAACTCCTTGATTTCATAAATCTCAGCTTCATATCATGAAACTCATCATGTACGTGGACTCATGTGTCACAGTATGCTCAACTCCATGAACTTAGTCCTTTAGATTCTCCTTAACAGCTCATAAGATCATGATACACCTTGCATATGCTCAGTTCAAATTTCGTAGATGATTCGTGCTTATGATTTCCTTATTCTAAGCCCTGTTACGTTCTCTCATAATAGAAATGATGGTTGCAATAGGTAGTCATACTAGGGAGATGGAGAAATCCTGGGATGGTATGTGCTATAGAGGAGTCATAAGATGATAATGGTGTGGTGGTATTCAGGGAAGTGGGTGCAGCTAGCAAGGTGTCTCTAAAAGTTTCACCCATGAAGGGGGTGATGAGGTGTTGGTGAGGATGACAGTCTCTTTTTAAACGAGGTTCCAGTTGAGATTCTTGATCATCAAGATCGTAAGTTGGGGGGAAACAAAGAAGTGGTTTCAGTGAATGTTTTAAGGAACAATCAGCTAGTTGGAGGAACTACTTGGGAAATAGTTTCTCCTTTAGTACCCTACTTAGTTTCATGTTAGCTTCATGTCCTTCAGTTTTTCTCATATCTTAGCATGCATGTACGATGCAAAAACTATATATAGTCAAATACTCCATTGGCATTCAGCTTTAGTATTAAGTTCTCGGGATTGCAGCTCTTTCCCTATCCTTTCAGCTCAGTCACCCCATCAATTCTCAGTTTCGGATGTTCAGTATTTGGGATTTCAGTTTCGTCACTATCCTTTAAGTATTTTTAGCCTATATTCGAGGATGAATGTTTCCAAGGGGGAGATATTGTGACACCCCAAAAAATTCTATGACTAGACCCTAGATTTGAAGTTTGACCATGCAGAGAAAACTAGAAAATTTCCTCAGAACGAGCCTCAGTAAGACATGTAGGAGGATTGTACGAGTCGTACCAAGGAATCGTAGTGTGGTATAGAGAGCTCAGAAAAAGTTGATTGAGAATTCATGGAAGGCTCTCATGACTCGTACCAAGTCAATATGAGTTGTACCAAGGTTACGTGTTATGATTCAGAGAGTTTAGCAGGAAGTGGCAAGGAAACCACGATTAGATCCTACGATCCATATTAGTGTGGTAGGAGTCGTAGTGAAGGATCATAGATAGGAGGTTTAGAGAATTTGCAAGGAAGGATGAGTAGCTACAAAGACTCAGTACAATTCGTAAGATGATGGTACGAATTGTCAGTTTAGTCGTGAGTTGAGATGTTGTACACCTTGGACTTTTGGATAAGTTTGGAACTGTTCTAGGTAGGTGGATAGACCCGAACCTAATGAATTTAAGGAAACAAGGTATTAACATCAATTCTTGGGTGTAATAAGTGCATTGGATGCAAGTTAAGGTTATAAGGAACCTCTAGCATGAAGTTAAGTTGAGAGTCTTCCTACCGATTGGGTTTTTCATAAAAGTTCTTACAAGGGCCAACTTTAAACTACCATAACTTATACTATACAAATTGTTTTTGGGTGATCTAGAAAATTAACTTAAATCCCTTTGATCCTTCTTTCCAATGCATCCAATCTTAAATCAATCAGAGTTTGGAGTAAAATTTTATGTCCAGTTTAGTAAAGCACTGTCAGGTTTGGCTAACAGGACCAACCCTGTTACTGCGAGTCTTGGTACGACTCATGGTATGAAGGTATGAGTCATACCAGGCACTCGTACCAGGGGTTTCAGCAATCTTTTTAAGCCTCCCATAAGCCACTAATAGCATACCACGACCTATAGGAAGTCACCACGAGTCATGGTACGAGCCGTAGCAGTAGACAGATAGATTTTTGAGAACTTTTTCCCATGGGTATTTTTGTAATTTTTTATGCTTCTAACTCTTAAACTAGGTCATTTTAGGCTTCTTTTGGGATGAATTAAAGAGGTTTTCCTAGTATAACCCCTCACTCTTCTCACAACCACCGTAAAGTTCTTCTTCTCCCTTCTTCTCTCAAGGCTCAAGAACTAGGGTTCCTCTGCAAGGTGCAACAACTTCAAAATCTTTAGAGAGATCCTTCAACCAGGTATATGGGACTTTTAATAAGAGTATTCTTTCACCCTTCTGTCCCAAAGTTTCCAGCAAACCCTAGCTTTATAGTACTTCTACAGATCATGATTTAGGGATTTTCTTTGACTGTGAAATTTCTCCACTTCCTCAATAGTGTTAAACTACCATGACTAGAATTCTTACAGGCGTATGATAGTATTTTCTTCTATTAAAGAATTAATTAAATTCTATTATTTTCTTTAGTTTACATAAGTACTTTCTAACGAAAATTCATTCTCTAATTCTATTGATTCAGCTTGCTTTCCTTAGTCTTGATCTTGATCATAAATTCGGGTAAAACTTGCATGATTTAGACTCAAACAGAAAGGTCATATTGATATGGTAGATGTTACTCGATTTATGTATGATTAGAATAGATACTTGAATAGAAGTTAATATCTTGGTATATTCAGTTTTAGAGTCTCAGTCAACACTCCGAACACTCAGAGTTTTTACAGAAATGTCAGTTGATCAGTTTGACTATAGTCGTTTCTTGAGGTGTCAGTGGTGCTTTCAATTATCGGTTATTAGACTCAGATATTAGTTATCATATTTTAGTGGTTATTTAGATGGTTATGACACTTCCATATAAACAGACCTAACCAGTCTTAGAACCACCAGCTTCAGCCTCAGTTTTCCATAGACGGTTACAACGCTTTCAATTAAGCAGCTCTGACCAGTCTTAGAACACCAGTTTCCAGATCTGGTCCAATAAGACTCTCAAGGTACTTCCAGATAAGTATCCCTAACTTTGTCTTGGGCCTTAGCTTCAAGCTATCGGCTTGGTAATAGTAGTTATGTTAGAACTATCCAGTGGGAGTAGGACTTAACACTGAAAGGGTTGGGGTTCCAGCGCATCCAGGTTCCCGAAACTACATTGCCACTGTAGGTTGTTTTTATTGGCCTTATGGCCCCAGACAGTGATCTCACAATCCATGCCTTTATACCCTGCAAAGGTATATTGGGTCCTACCAATGGGGTGTGTACATTGGACTCCACGTGTATCTCACGTGGTTATATGTCAGTTGTAGACTCTCCCACTAGTCAGTCCACTCCAGTCTCAGAATAAGTAGCTTAGTTCAATTCCAACTCTATCAGTCTAGCTCAGTTCAGTACAGTATCTCAGATTTAGAACTTTAAAACTTAGGGCATGTCTTTGACCATCAGACAGGGTCACTTTGACCATCTCAGCTTATTTCAGTAGTTTAGTTCAGTATACTTTTTGGTCATTGCATGTAATTTCAGTTCAGGAATTATCTTTAGTTATGTTTTCTCCCACTTACTCAGTACATTCAAAGTACTGACACATACTTTTATGATATATATTTCATGATACAGCTGTAGGTTCTCAGACTCAGCACCGTTAGTCGCCGTGGTTCAGATCCTTCTCCTCAGCAGTTGAAGTGTGAGTCCTCATTATTCGAGGGAATTATTTCATTTTCTCTAAGTCATTTTATTATGTTTAGTTAGACTTAGAGTTCTTTGGGGGCTTTTCCCAACAACTCATCAGCTAGATGGCTTTCAGACACAGAATTAATTTCAGACTCCAAATGTTCTAAACTTTATGTTTCAGTTTTATTTTCTCATAGATGATTTTATATATTATTTCAAATCTTCCGCTATACATGTTCTACTCAAAATACCATTATATGATCGACCAAGGGTTGACTTGGAGTTACTTGTGACTCCAAGTACCTTATTTCATCCAGGATGTAGACTCGGGGCGTGACAATAGCCTTCCATGACCTTGGGTTACTAGCTGTGTCATTTCCCGCCAGGGGCTAGATGACGTCACTCCAAGGAGCAGTATGCCATCCACGAGGGACGAAGATTAGGTCTGAGGACATTATACACTCCATTCCATGGATGGACTATTTAGATGCCGTATCGGCACTACACGACCATCGAGTAGGGTGCCCAGGGTACAGATAGCAGGAGTCCACCAGACTCAGACACAACTATAGTTCAGGGGCTGAGCGGGCTCAGTTAAGGACCAAGGGGACTGGCAGGTTGACTATAGTTATTAGTAGACTCGTTTTGACCTTGTTAGGGGTATATAGAGTGAAGTGTGCTCGCCAGGGCTTATGGGGGCCCCGAGTGGGTTATTTTATGCTGGTTGTACCTTCCAGCTTATGGGGGCCAGGTAAGGTTCTTGTTTGTACTATTTACTATTAGATTAGACAGCAGGAAGTTAAGTTATACAGGTTATACCTCTATCTCTTTCACTCACTTACTTTCAGTTTCATCTTAAGTTTTATTCAATTATTTTCAGTTATTGCCTTACTTATTCGATACATATTGTACTGACGCCCATCTTGGGCCCTGCATTACTTGCCTGCAGGTGTGGATAGACACGGATCAGGACCTTCTTAGCTTCCATCCCGAGTCAGCAGTATTGTTAGCTCCCCTCCTTGAAAGCTGATTAGTTAGACGGTTCATTCTTTTGATTGTACAATATGGGTAGGTCGGGGCCCTATCTCGACTAATATTCTACTCTTAGAGGCTTTCAGATATACAGTTCCATATGGTTAGTTGTTGTTGGCCGTGTGGGGCCTATATATATATATATATATATTTTATTTCATGTAATGGCTGTGTGGGGCCTTGTTTAGCTGTTAGATTGTGTCCTTGTTTGCAATAGTTTAGTTATAGTTGCCTGATTTTCATTTCAGTTAAAACTAGACAACATGGTGGTCTTGTCGGCCCACATAGGACTCCCTTCTATTGCTTGTAGTTGAGTAGCTGTTTTCATATACAGGTGGGCTATATGTCTTTGTCGGCTGAAGGCTGTATTTAAGCCAAGATATAGCTCGTTGTTTTCTTGAAATTGAATTACAGGCATGCGCCAGACGTGCATAAGCCTATCCAAGTCAGTCAGATTCCAGTGTGGCACTAGGTGCCAGTCATGCCTCCCAAGGTGGGGTGTGACAGTAGGTCCACTGATGACTCGTGGTCCACACTCATTACCTTCACTGGAAAAATCTTCATTCCCTAAACTCCCTCAACTGATGACTAACTTGACAAGTCGTTAATAGGGTTGATGCTCGTTACCTCCTATCGTTTTCACCACTAGAAGTCCCATCCTTCAATCTCTGCCATACCCAACAACGACCAACTTGATGAGTCATGAGGTGACACCATGACTCGTTCTGTATCTCGTTAGGTCTCCTAGTTTGCGACTTCCTCAGCACATAATGGGCACCCTAATGACTTGTTGTGTCAGCACAACTAGTCGTTACACCATCCGTGGTGACCTCCTAACAACAACTCCTTACCAGCCTAGCACCCCTTAACGCACCACTCAATGATTCATCAGGTGACCAGACGAGTCATTCTGTGGCTTGTGCAGATTTCCCTATTTTCTCTGTTTCAACCCTCGGGTCTGATCTTAGGGATTTTTGAGGTATTACAGTATCTCCCCCTTGGGAACATTCGTCCTTGAATATGGGTAAACATATGGAATAGCTGGGGAAAGGAATTGCAATCCCATATACTGAATATCTAGGCTGAAAAATGATGGAGTAACTGACTCCAAAATGATATACATGACTCAACTGAATTCATGAATCACACTTACATGCACTGATATGAAAGGAACTGAGAGACATGAACTAGACATGAAACTGAATAGAGTACTAAGAAGGAAACTAATACCTCATGCTGGAATTGAGTCGGAAGGGAATAAATGTGGATATCTAGCCATCATATTTGCTTCAGCCTCCCACGTGGCTCCTTCAACAAGCTGATTCCTCTATAAGACTTTAATTGAAGCTACTTCTTTGTTTCTCAACTTCTGAACCTGATGATCAAGTGTCTTAACTGGAACCTCTTCATAGCTAAGGTTATCCTTCAAACCTATGCTCTCCACCGGGACAACCAAAGTAGGATCACTAATGCACTTCTTTAACAATGATACATGGAAAAATGGATATACCGAAGCCAACCATACCGATAGCTCTAACTCATAGGCCACCTTGCCAATACACCTCAAAATCCTATGTGGGTCTACATATCGAGGACTAAGCTGTCATGCCCCACCTCTGAAGGTGTAACTTGAACCTAATGCAACACTGGGACTTGGGCCGACCTAGTTGGCATATGCACCTCTGGTGCCTGCTAGTGACATAGAATCAAGAAAACAAACAATTATATCTCGATTGCAAACACAGCCTTGGGATGACAAGGCCACGTAGTAAACCTGTAAAAGAAAACAGCTAACCCAGCAAACACAGTAATAAAGGTATCCTATGAGGACCAACAAGACCACCATATTGTCTAAGTCATAATAGAAGGAAAAAAGGATGACATATATGAATTATAGCCGACAAGGCTGCTAACTAGAAGCTAAACTAGGCCTCACACGGCCAACACACAAAACATAACATATATAGGCCCCACACGGCAAACAACGGACAACTAGCTAAGAATTGAAAACTGTGCTCTGCAAGCCTCTAAGAGTGAAATATATTGGTCTGGACAGGGCCCCGCCCTACCTAAAATCTATATAATAAAGGACAAGTAAACCTCTACTACCTTGAAACTTTGAATGAAAGGAGATGACCAATCTACTGACTCTGAATAGCTGCTAAAAGAGGTCCTGAAACCTGTCTGTCTAAACCTGCAGGCAAGTATGCAGCGCCCCATGTGTGGGCGTTAGTACAATATGTACCGAGCATGTAAGGAATAATAATAACTGAATAAAAGCTAATAAAGAATTAAAAGTAATCAACAAAAGGAGCAGAAGTTAACCTGTATGCTTTTATAATCATAGCCTGCATCTAATAGACAATTATACAAATAAGAGCATAAGCTATACGATTATATATCCATAAGCTATATCTAGGAAACATGTATAAAAACAAGAACATAACCTGGCCAACATAATCCTGGAAGGTACAATCAACACAGAGCCAACCTACCTAGGCCCCCATAAGCCTCGATAAGTACAATACAATCTATATACCTCTAACTAGGTCACTATGGTGTCACACGTAGCTATAACCAGACCTATCCGGCATCTAGGACTGTAACTGAGTCCATGGGCTCCTGTAACTGTATCTAATCCCTCTCGGCTTCTGTAACTACACCCTGGGCGCACAAGGCTCCACTGAGGGTCAGTAATGCCATTATGGCATAAAGGAAATGCATACACGAATGGACTTTGATATGACCTTGTAGGCCTGAATATAGTCCTTTCAGACATCACATAGCTCCTCTGAGCACTCTGTAGCCCCGTAAGCAATGATATAGTTAGCAATCCTAATGTTGTTTGACGGGAAACCAACTAAGGTAGGTCAATCCCTATAGGAGTACGATGTTATAGCCTCAATATAGTCACTCACTAGGCGTAGCTAGCTCTTTAGGCTTAACACAACCACTACTTGCACCTCAATAGTCTAAATAGCTACCAACAGGTGCACCCCATGTGCCTACACCTGACTAGTGGTTCCTGGCAACGATTATAGCCTCTGTTAGTTTAGACAGACTAGGGTGAGGTCCGGGGTGACCTAAGTGATACTTTGAAGATCATCCTAGGATGAGGATAGCTCATAAGAGAATAGTAAGGTCGCAATTGACCAACTATTTAGTTCCTTCTCTTAGAACAACTGTAGGGATGCTACTAATCGGGCACGCTCCTAAGTAGTCAGCCATAACTTCCAACAGACAGCTTACTATAGATCTTAGCTTGAAGGTAATACTGTACTACTATGGTTCTAGTCCGTCTGATGTTAACTTGGTCTGTACAAACAACATATAGCTCTCTCGAGCAATTCATAACACCCTAGGCAAGTATATCTGGATCTAACCCTTCGCGACAAGAGTAGTCCGGGGCGTTGGCTCCACATCTAGTCCCTGACAAGTTTTCCCCCTTAGGACGTTACTTAGTTTATCAGATTCCTAACAACTGGGGTTGTTGCCTGAGTGACCTATACAACCAGCAGTAGGTCGATTGAAGCTAATGGTCACTGACAGTAGCCAATCATATGGAATGCTATCGCTCAATTCATTAAGCAACCACCCTGGTGCCATTGACTTGAAGGTAAGACTATCCTATCAAGATTCTAGCCTTAGAGGCGTCAAGGTATGCCAACGGCCTACGAGTGAGCTTTATTTTCTATATAGGCGTCAAACAAAAAGTTATATACCCCAGTAGTGCCCTATTTGTCGAACTTTACCAAGTTAGGCCCAATAGCTATCCACAAACTTCTATGTCCTTGGTATGATAGTGAGACATCAGAATCCCATTAATACTATGAACAATTGAACATGGAAGTTTCTATAATGCTCCTAGCATTTGTCATGCTGTGCATCCTCTGTCCTGACAGGAAATACTATGATCTAACCTCCATTTGTCTCGTAGTAGCTTACCACTACATATATAATCATTATCTATTCGCAACAGCTAATCACAACATACATACATTCAATTTACTTACAAAGGTATGGGTCATATAAATTGTACGAAGAGAATAACTTGCCGAAGAGGTTAGCCTTAACATACCTCTATTGTCTATTTTTGTTCACCCCGACAGTTCCAACCTAAAGCTGGTGAATCCTCCAACTTGCAGCCCTTACGTTGAGAGAATAAATCTATTTTAAATAATAGGAATGGCTAATAACAATATCTTTCAAGAACATTGACTATAACTCAAACTTCATTCAATTCGGCCAAAAACTCACAAATTCCCAAGAGTTTAGAAGGTAGAAATGCTTACCTATCATGTGTAGCCACTTAGGAATCAATTAGAAGTGATTTCTATAACTTTTACTCGGCGGGGTTCCGGTACTCTGAGAAACTTTTCAAGAAATAACTCAGCGTGGACATTCCTCGTAGGCCTAGAACTTGTTATCCAAGATGAATTTATGTTTGAATATAGTTTAATAGCATAATTCAACAAAAATCACTTACTTGAAATGTTGCGAGGAAATGTCGTAGGGTCGGGGTTTTGATTTTGGGATATGTTGAAATGAGAAGGGACTTAATTCTTAAAACATATATATGGATAAGGCGGTGGGCTAGGGGTATAGCGCGCCGGCCATAGCACCACGCCACTGGCACGACGCACCGACTAGTGCGCTAGCATGGCCTGCACGGCGCGGCGCCCAGCCTCCAGCCCCGACCTCCTTCCCGCTCGATACTGTGTTTGTATACTCATCCCCCAAACCCTTTTCCACTTGTGTCACACTCTAACATTCTCAACATACATACACGCGCATCAGTTAAATGATAGAAACTTACGGGATATAACATCATCCCCCCCTTAGGAACATTCATCCTCTAATGTAATCTTAAACTCAAGAAACTCTCCGGTAACCATTGCCAGAAAAATTTCGATAGAGTCTCCTCTATAACATAGACTATCCGAAAACTTGAAACGCAAAAAAGTCCAACACAGGCACCTTACAGGACACTATATGCAGCTAAATAACATAGTGGTACCATATGTATGCAAGCAAATGATAACAATAGCATCTAATACTATCTTACCTTAACTGAAATCGTCTGAGTCTATATACTACCGCCGTAGAGCCTGGAACAACTGAATATATCTAGAATTCACATCATCCTTAGCTTTTCAATTCACCTCTTCTATATTTATATTCCTCCATACGACTCTAATAGGCTAAATCCTTGGTTCTCAAGATGGCCCTTGTGTACCTAATGATCTAGCATACCTGTCGGAGTCTCCACGTGGTACGGCTCTTCTGTAACCTAAGCATCCTCGACTCGGACAACCCGAAAAATGTCTCTTATGCACTTGCTTAGCATTGATGAACAAATCCTAGCCCTGAAGGAAACTCTAACCCATACTCTACTTGGCCGATCTTTCGGAGGGTTCGGTAGGGCCCAATAAAGTTAAGGCTAGGTCGGCCCTTCTTTTCGAATATCATAATGCCCTTCATTGGCAAAATTTTTAAGAATACCTAGTCATTTCCTCGATCTCTAACTCCCTACAACATACATTGGAATAGAACTTCTAACGACCCTGGGCAGCCAGTACATATCTTCTAATGAGTTTATTTTTTTATCTCTGACTAATGTATTATGCCAGGTTCAATTAACTCTGACTTACCTACTTCAGGCCATCATATAAGGGGCCTACATTTCCACCCGTAACATATCTTCGAGCGTCTGAATCGCATGCTTTGCTTGGCCATTGATCTAGGGACGAGAAGTTTTACTCAAATTAACTTGTGTCCGAATACGTTCTGACACCCTTTCCAAAACCTAACTGTGAGTGGTGCCCCTCTATCAGAATTTGATAGACACTGGGACATCATGCAGGCGGACTATCTCTTTATTATTTAACTCAGCATATACTTTAGCTGAAGCGTAATTCTAACCAGCAAGAAATGAGTTGATCCCATTAGCCTTCCAATAAGACTCAAGTAGGGTCAAATTTATGCCTAGTACGGGGTAAATCTATAATTAAATTCATATTGGCTACTTTCCGCTTTCACGCAGGCACAACTATCTCCTAAGTTATCCCATCACGGTCCTGATGTCCAGCCTTTACTTGATGGCAATTGGAGTACCGTGCTAGAGCACAACAATGCCTCTTCTTCTTCTCATGCCCCCACTAGAACTTTTTGTTTTTTCTATAACCTGATGCGTTTCCGTTGAATCTGCGTGAAGAGAATAACGGACATAGTGTATCCTTGCTACAATCTACCAACAAGTCCTGCCACATTTGGAACGCAGAGTCGACCTCTGGGTCTCAAGACTTCGCCACCTACTATTTTGAAGGCCGATGACTCCTTCTACTGGGTCTTGTCTCTGGGCTGTAGTAGGTTAGGGCCCCCATACCATCACTCCTTTGCCTCCACAACTAGAGGTGATTTTTAGTATCCCAGGTCACAATCTAATTATCCTTTAAATGTCAGCTTAATGCTTATTTCTCGACATTCAGCAGCGATTTCAAACTCTATCAGCCGACTACAACCTAGAGGTGGTTCTGTTCTCCTCCAGAGCTAAATGCTCATGTCATGCCCTTACTTTTATAGGTTGAAATTTGGGGTTCATGCCTCATGCACCATACTGACAAGAATACTACTGGCCAAGTCTACTAAACTATATCATCCTGACTTGCACTAGGGACGGTTTCCATCATATAATCTCTCTGCCCTTCAATATAATAGGCTGGGGGTCGTAGGATTTATTCTCTAGGTAATTCCCTATCATCATTAACACACTGTGGTGGGATTAGCCTATTCCTGACCTGAGCTTTACCATTTCTAGGAGTCTATTGCTTATGGACTCTCACATATACATGGCTTCTCCTAGCAATCTTACTTGCTATCCTGATTTTTACTGTAGTGAAGGTCTAGGTGGCTTATTTAAGTACCAGGGGTCTTGGCCACTTTCCCAACACCCCCAAGAATCCACGATTCTATCCCTCTTTTATATTTTACTCTTGGCAACATAGCATCAATACGTACACTCTCTTCTATACTGAGGAAAAGGCTGGGAGGAGGGAGATAACCATATCGTACTAAGATGGGGCTAAGGTATGAAACTCAACAAACTCTGAAGTGCTAGACCTAAGAATCTCATAATTTCACAATCTCTCGTACCTTTCAGGTAATCTAATACCCACTACTACCCTTGTCAAATACTGAATAGCTACTGGGTAAGCCAACATGTATGCTATACTCCTAACATCCTAATCTGAGCATGTAGGAAAAACTGGGAGCAGTACTGGTCTATTAGATTCCTACCAACTGGGGTTGTTGCCTGAGTGACTTATACAACCAGCAATAAGTCGACTAAAGCTAACGGTCACTGACAGTAGCCAATCATATCACAGGCTATCGCTCAATTCATTAGGCAACCCTATTGCCATAGACTCAAAGGTAAGACCATCCTATCAAGATTCTGGCCCTGGAGGAGTCAAGGTACGCCAATGGCCTACGGGCGAACTTTACTATCCATATAGGCGTCAAACAAAAAGTTATATCGCCCAGCTGCACCCTATGCTATCCAACTTTACCAAGTTAGGCCCAATGGCTATCCACAATCTTCTAAGGCCTTGGTATGATAGTGAGACATCAAAATCCCATTAATACTGTGAACAATTAAATAGGAAAGTTTCTATAATGCTCCTAGCATTTGTCATATTATGCACCCTCTGTCCTAACGGGAAATACTATGATCTAACCTTCATTTGTCTCGTAGCAGCTAACCACAACATATATAATAATTATCTATTTTCAACAACTAATCAAAACATAAATACGTTCAATTTACTTACAAAGGCACGAGTCGTATCAACTATGCGACGAGAATAACTTGCCAAAGAGGTTAGCCTTAACATACCTCAATTATCGATTTTTGTTCACCCAAATAGTTCAAACCTAAGGTAGGTGATTCCTACAACTAGAAGCCCTTATATTGAGTGAATAAAGCTATTTTCAATAATAAGAATTGCTAATAACAATATCTTTCAAGAACATTGACTACAACTCAAACTTTATTCAATTCAGCCGAAAACTCACAAATTTCCGAGAGTTTAGAAGGTAGAAATGCTTACCTATCGCTTGTAGCCTCTTAGGACTGAATTTGAAGTGATATCTACAACTTTTATTCGGCGGGGTTTCGGTACTCTGAGCGAATTTTCAAGAAATAGCTCCTCAGGAACGTTCCTCATAGGCCTGAACTCGTTATCCAAGATGAATTTGCATTTGAACGGAGTTTAACAACGTAATTCATCAAAAATCACTGGAAAAGTTGTGAGGAAATATCGTAGGGTCGGGGTTCTAATTTTGGGAAATATTGAAATGAGAAGGGACTTAATTCTTAAAACATATATATATATATATATATGAGGTGGTGGGCTGGGGGTGTGGTACGCTGACCATAGCGCCCGGACACGAGCGCGACATGCTGGCCAGTGCACTGGCATGGCCTATGTGGCATGGCACCTAGTGCCGCCAGCCTTTGACCCTGGCCTCCTGCTCGCTTGATACAGTGCTCATATACTCATCCCCGAACCCTTTTCTGCATGCGTCGTACACTAACATTCTCAATATACGTATGCATATATCATCTAAATGATAGAAACTTACGGGGTGTAACATCGACTAAGCTTCCCTTTCTTTCCAAGCCTCATCACTCCCTTCATGGGAGAAAACTTCAAAAACACCCAATTATCAATTTGAAACTTAAGTTCTCTCCTCTTCACATCAACATATGAGTTTTGACGACTCTGAGTTGTCTTAGGCCTTTCCCTTATAAGCTAAACTTTCTCCATAACCTCATGAACTGAATCTGGCCCTATCAACATAGCTTCACCTACCTCAAGCCAACCAATAGGCGATCTACACCACTGCTTATAAAGAGCCTCAAACAGAGCCATATGGATACTAGAGTGGTAACTATTATTGTAAGCAAACTCGATAAGAGGTAAATGATCATCCGAACTACCTTTGAAGTCAATCACACAAGCTCTTAACATATCCTCAAAAGTCTAAATGGTTCGTTCGGTATGACCATCTTTCTGCAGGTGAAAAGTGCTAAGCTTGAATAGTACCTAGTATCTTCTGGAACAATCTCCAAAACTATAAGGTAAATTGAGTACCTCTATCTGAAATGATGGATAAAGGATCCCCATGCCATTGAACAAACTCCTTAATGTACAATTTTGCATGGTCCTCCGCCGAGTCGGTAGTCTTGACTGGTAGAAAATGGGCTGCATTGGTCAACTTCTCTACAACCACCCAAATAGAGTCATACTGTCGACATGTACGAGGTAACCCTATGATGAAGTCCATATTGATTTCCTCCCACTTCCAAGTAGGGATATTGATGTCTTGTAGCACACCTCCAAGTCTTTGATGCTCCACTTTCACCTGTTTACAATTCAGACACTTAGCCACAAACTCCGCTATGTCCTTCTTCATGCCATTCCACCAGCAGACTTCCTATAGATCACGATACATCTTAATGGAACCTGGATTTAGAGAATATCGAAAAACATAAGCCTTATGCAATATCTATTATCTCAAATCATCGACCTCCGGAACATATAACGGCCCTGGTATCAAAGCACACCATCTCCCCTTGGGAGAAGACCTCCACCTTCTGATGTTGAATCGCTTCTTTAACATCACCAAAAGAGGATCTACATCTTGCCTAACCTTGATCTCAGTCACCAAAGAGGATTCTGAACCATTCTGAACAATGAAACCACCATCTGCCGAATCCACAAGGTGAACCCCTAATCTTGCAAGTCGATGCACATCTATCACCAACTCTTTCCTTCCATCTTCCACATGAAAAACAATCTCCATGGATAGCCTACTAAGGGCATCCGCCACTATATTGGCCTTGCTCGAATGATAAAGGAGACCCATGTTATAGTCCTTGAGCATCTCTAACCATCTCCTTTGTCACAAATTCAAATCCTTCTAGGTGAACACATACTGTAGGCTCTTGTGGTCCGTAAATACATCCACATGGACCCCATACAAATAGTATCTCCAAATCTTCAATGCGAACACCACTACTGCCAATTCCAGGTCATGTGTCGAGTAATTTTTCTCATGAGTCTTAAGCTGTCTAGAGGTATACGCAATGACCTTACCATGCTGAATCAACACACACCCAAGACCAACCTAGAGGCATCACAATACACCATGAATGCATCCGTACCTGTAACACCCCAAAAGTTTCTAAGATCAGACCCTAGAGTTAGATGAAGTTTAGCAAAAAAACAACATAAACTTTTCTCAAAATGACTCATCACAACAAGTCGTGGATTGCTCTAATGATTCATTAGGTGAGTCTTTGGAAGAGTTCAAGAAAAAGGTGCTAATTATGTTGATACCATGAGCGGGAAGAATGAGTCATTGTGGGAAACAACGACCCATTAGATGTTGTCGGGGTGAGCTGGCAGACCAGGCTTCCTAGAAATGACGAGCCAAGTGATGACCTGTTGGTTGCTGTGACGGGTCGTCCTAAGGAGTCGTTAATTGGAGCTCAGAAAAGGAGTTGGCTTCTGGTAAGTTTGACGATGGACGGAGACCACGAACCATTAGGTGAAACAATGACCTGTCCCGTCGGTCATTGGAAGGAATTCAAGGATTGGATCAGTGGTGACGACTGAAGGAACCGACGAGTCATTGGATCAAGTAACGAATCATCCTGCTGTTCATTGGATGAAGAAGCAGAACCTAGAGAAAAGGACCCAGAAGCAATGGACAGTCACCACAAGCCGTGGTAAGGACCAACGCCTCATGGTGAGGGTCGTGGTCACTGATGGGCAGATTTCTAATCTTATTCCCAAGGGTATTTTGGTAAAGTCCTATTCTCCCATTCCCTAAATGACATCATTTTGGGTATTGTAAGGATTGAATTAAAGGGGTTTTCACTATCCTAAGTCCCTCATTCTAAAAACCATCCGTAGAAATCCTCTTCTTCTTCTTCCCTCAAGGCTCAAGGATCACCTAGGGTTTCTTCAAGGGATTCAAGATTCAAGTTCTTTTGGGGGATCTCTTTAAGCCAGGTATGTGGGACTTCAACAAGGATCTCCTTTCATCCTTGTGTCCCAATTTTTATACTCAAACCCTAATCCTTAGATGTCTAGAAAAGCATGTTCTAGGGTTTCAATTTATGAATGATTTCTTCTATGCCTTTTATGAATTCTAAGACCCATCATGACTAATAGCCGTGTATACTTACGAAATTACTTTCTAGTTCTTGATTTATGGTTATGATATGTGGATAGAATGATTGTAGAATTCTCACCATGATTTAGCATAAATTTAGAAATGGGGTTCATTAAATATTCACATGCTTTTACCATGAACTCATTATTCATGTTTAAAGCATCAGTCGATCATATGGGTTTCTGTAAGTCTAAAATATATGATTTAATAGATGTGTTGAGGTATGATTAGAATTCATGGGCATGGTTGGATTTGAAACATCTATATGCCTTCACTATGATTCAGGTATATGTTAAAGTATAACTTGGACCTATGTACCTTATATGAATCTAACATATACGCCATATGCTATGAAGTCAGGATTTGAATGTTGTGGATGCATGGAAAGTATGATCTGATTGTTACACCCCGTAAGATGTTAGCGGTTAGTAGGCGTGCGCGTAGACTTGTGATGAATAATGAGAGTTTGACGCATGCATGAGGAGCCTCGAAAGAAGGGTTGGGCGAGGCCAGGCCGCGACAGGCCAGCGCGATGCGCTAGCCAGCCTGTGCACTGGGCAGCGTGGCGTGCCGGGCATACTGGCGCCTTGAGAGGTGCAGCGCGGCATGCCTGTGGCGTATTGGCCAATGCAAGGTGCCCCTAGGACACTTCCCTATGCCTATATAAGCCCTCTTTGTTTAATTTTAATTCATTATCAAATAAACCCACGGAAAAAATCAGGGAAAGCACGATATGTTCATCAAATTTCCGTGTAATTACGCTATCAAATGTCGTTCAAATGTAAATTAACTTTGGGTAACAAGTTTTAGGCCTACGAAAAGCATTTCTATGGAGTTACTTCTTGAAAATTCACTCGGTATATTGGAACCCCACCGAGTAAAGATTGTTATAATTACTCCCAATTGAATCTGAAACAACCAAAGACATTAGGTAAGCATTTCTCCCTTCTGAACTCTTGAAAAATTGGGGGTTTTCGGCCAAGTTATTTAGAGTTGAACTACAATTAATATTATTATCGAAAAATATCGTTATTTGCCAAATTTAGTATTGAAATTAGTCTTATTCTTTAAGCATAAGGGCTGCAGTTGAGTGGAACTGTTGATTAAAGGTTGAAACCTATCGGTTAAGCGAAAAATCGACATTCGAAGTATGTTAAGGAGAATTCCTTAAGCAAGTTATTCCTGTCGTATTGTAATACGACCTAAATCCATGTAAGAAACGCAAAATCATGTATATTGTGGTTAGCTGCTACCATTAGTTTGAGATTAGCATTTTCTATTTATATTAGGATGGACCCTACCCTATATAGACTTTCGTTAACCAACCTCAGGGTTACTAGTTGTGTCATCGCCTTCGAGGCTGTATGGATCACTCCAAGGAGCTATATGTTGTCCCAAGGGACTATACTCAGGCCCAAGGGCCATACTACAGTCCATCCATGACTGGACTATTATTTTTATACCGTATCGGCATCACCGACCCTCGTCGAGCCTTTTGTGCCCAGAGTGCAGTTACAGGAGTCCACCGGACTCAGCATAGCTACAGGAGCTGAGCAGGCTCAGTTGCAGACCCAGGGGATAGGCAGGTTGGCTATAGTTATATGTTGACTCATTTTGACCTTGTTAGGGGCATATAGATTGAAGTGTGCTCACCAGGGCTTATAGGGACCCCAGTCGGGTTATTCTATGTTGGTTGTACCTTTCGAGCTTATGGGGGCCAGGTAAGGTTCTTGCTTGCATTACTTACTATTAATTATGTAGCAGGTTGTAGGGAAATGCAGGTTGTATCTCTTATCCTTTCTATTGAATCATTTCCATTTTTATTATCAGTGCTTTTTAGTCATTTTCATTACTGCCTTACATATTCGGTAAACATTGTACTGACCCACATATTAGGGGAACTGCATTACTTGCCTACAGGTGTGGATAGACGCGGTTCAGGACTTCCCTAATCATCAACCAAATCAGACATTGAATTAGCTCCTTTTCTACGGAGTTGATAGTTAGAAGGTTTGTTCTTTTGCTGTACAATTTATGGGTAGGTTGGGGCCTTGTCCCAACCATTATTCCTCTCTTAGAGTCTTGTAGGTTATAGATTCTCAGTTGTTGGTTTTGGTTATTGGCCGCGTGTGGCCTAGTTTAGCTCTTAGTTAGCAGCCTTGTCAGCTATAGCATAGTTATCATTACTTATTTTTTTATTCTGCTATAACTAGACAGCATGGTGGTCTCGTCAGCCCGCACAGGATCCCTTTATTGCGTGTTGTTGGTTAGCTATTTTCTATTTACAGGTGGCTATGTGGCCTTGTCGACCGGAAGATGTGTTTATAGCCGAGATATAGCTCGCGTTTTCTTTATTCAAAAAGCAGGTAGGCACCAGGAGTGCATAAGCCCAGTCAGGTCAGTTCAGATCACAGTATGGCATCAGGTGCCAGTCATGCCTCCCAAGGTGGGTCATGACACTGTCCTATAGATGTTTCATGAATGTAAAATGGTTGATTTAAACTCTAATTTCTGGGCTATGATGATATGAATTGTGATGATAAAGCATGATGATGATCTTTCAGACCTATAGGCTTGTTGATAGTAGAAAGTAGCCTTGATCAGACTCTAAATGAATTTAGTATGATGTAATTAGTTAAACACTCATGTTTATGATTAGCTGAAGTAACTTAGACTAGATGAATGATGTCAGACTAGTGTCCTCCATGTTCTAGTATAATCGACACTCTCATTAGCAGAGAGTGTTTTCCTTAGTCAGTCAGGGACTCTCCATAGTCGAGAATGTTTCCCTTAGTCAGTGAGGATTCTCTATAGTAGAGAATGTTTTCCTTAGTCTGTTAGGGACTCTCCATAGCAGTGAATGTCTCCCTTAATCTACTATATCAGTTCAGCTTAACTCTGTATGGTTTGAGACATCAGTTAAGATCAGATTTAGCATAATTTAGTCTCAATTATCAACAGATAGTTAGTATAGTATATGATATCAGTTACAGCTTCAGTTCTCGGTATATGTACAATACATGACCCTTATGCATCAGTTTGATTATGCTTCCGTAAATGTTTTCAAATAAAAGTATTATATATTTATATATGTGTATCTTAGAAAGGGTTGTTGTATTCTAGTTAAGTTATATGTCGATGTAGTTAGCTTACTTCCTTCTTGTATACTTGCATGTTTGGTTTACTTACGCTTCCCGCATACTCAGTATATTTCAAGTACTGACCGCTTACTCTATGTGCTATATTGTTTCATGATATAGATTCAAGTTTCCAGACTCAGCCACGTGGTTAGATACGCTCCGTTCCCATTTCAGCTGTTTGTGGTAAGTCCTCATCTCTCGAGGACGCGATCTATGTTTTCTATTTCATTTATGTTTCAGTTTTTAGACTTTAGGAGTTATCTGGGGGCTTGTCCCAACTCATCAGTGTAGTAGAGGCTTTTAGACTTGTATAGACAAATTCAGCTTTTGTTCTTATGGATTTTAAAATTTGACACCTTTCAGTTAGCTTCTGCTTAGTTATGATTTCTATTAGTTGTTATTCTGATAGTGTTATGCTATGATTATGCCATGGGTCGACTTGGAGCCTCTCGGGGTTCCTTGTCCCGTGTCTTGATCTGGGCCTGTGTTAGGGTCATGACAAACTTGGTATCAAATAAAAAGCTTTAGAGTGTCCTAGGGTGTCTGAAAGTCGTGTTAAGTAGAATCTTTTTCATGGGTTTGAAGCGCGCTACACTTATGATAAAGAGGCTATAAGGCATTTAAGGAATGTTCCCTTCTCTCCATGATTCTTATCATGCATAGAGTATGAAAATCTAACAGTTCCTCTTCTGACTCGTGCTTTATGCGCTCATAGATAACGCCTCCTAGACGAGCGAATGGAAGAAGAAATGGTAATGGGCGCCAGCAAGCCCCACCAGACCCAACGAACCCGATGGACGAACATGTTACTCATTCCAAGTTCAAGGCATCCTTTCACATATTGGCTCAGGCCATGACCACCCAGATTAATCAGCAGGTGATGGCTCATGTTCCCCAGAATGGGAACGTAGTGGTGGCTAGGGTAAGAGACTTCCTCAGAATGAATCCACCTGAATTTTTGGGGTCAAAGGTGGATAAGGACCCGTATGAGTTCTTAGAGGAGATCAAAAAGATCACTCGAATTATGGGGTGATGGGAATGGAGAGCGCAGACTTATCCTCCTACCAGCTAAAAGGAGTCGCTCACATATGGTTTTGTCAGTGGAGAGATAGTTGGGGAATTGGAGCAGCCCCCATTAGTTGGAATGAGTTTATGACTGCGTTCCTGGATAGGTTTTCTCTAGAGAGTTGAGGGAGGCAAAGGCAGTAGAGTTCATCAACTTGAGGCAGAACAACATGACTTTCTAGGAGTACGCATTGGAGTTTACCCGATTGTCCAAGTATGCATCGGAGATGGTAGCCTGCCAGAGGGCTCGTGTGAGCAGGTTCGTGAATGGAGTGTCAGACTCCTTCATCAAAGAGTGCAGGACCACCATGTTGCACAAGGACATAGACTTTCCACGTTTAGTGTTATTCTCCCAACAAAATGAAGCGGAGCAGGCGAAGGAAAAAAGAGAGAGAGGCCAAGAAGGCTAGGACTGGAGATTCAGAGTTTTCCCCTCAGAGGTCGAGTGGTGGACACCGCTCATGCTCCAAACAGAGGTCATCATTCCCAGCACCTTCAAGAGCCAGTGTTCCATACAGACCCAGGGTAAGGGAGATTACCTATCCAGCTTGTAAGAGTTGTGGGAAGAACCATTTGGGAGAATGCATGGCTAGCTCATATGTTTGTTTTTGGTGGGGCAAGTTAGGTCATAAGAACGGAGATTGCGCAACAGCTAAGCGGGGCGAGAGTAGAGCCTCATCCACCTCTTAAGTAGATCCTATGAACTGCCCATCTCAGTAGGGTGCATCATCTAGCGCAAGTGGCGGACAACGTCAAAACCGTTCCTACGCCTTGGCAGCACATCTGGATAAGGGCAAGTCGCCAGAAGTAGTATGTTATGAATTTCTCATGTTACTTTTTGCATATTGCTAGCCCCAGAACCCAGTACTGAATAAGAAGCTCCTGTGATGTTTGTTGAGAAGAAGTTTTCGATGTATGGTGTAAAGTAGCTATGAGTATGAGGTTTACAGTAAATGTTGGGGGTAGAGGAGACGTCAAGAGTCAGTGGTTTAGTCCCAACCTTAAGAAAGATTCAGGAGCCTTAAAATGATGGCTTTAAGCTAAAGGGGAAATGATAAGTCTGTGAGACAAGTCGAATCTTGAGTATGCTAGTAGGGGAGTTCCAGTCCTAACAGTTACGGTATGTCAATCCCTTTAGGTTTAGATAATTCCTCTTGTATTTCAGTTGAAGTTATGCCCCATTCATTCCCATGTGCAGACTTCCATAATTTCTATATAACCACTTCAAACAGCGATGCTAGTCTTACCCTATGAATCCTTAAGGCTCATCTTCATGTTATAAACCAGCTGTGTGTGTTAACTCATGCCTTCAAATATGTTCAACTCAAACTCAGTCTTTAGAAGTTGATTTCGTAGCTTAGTAGATGAGGGTACCTTATGTATGTTCTTAGTTGTATATATCATGAATGATTCGAGCTCATGAGTCCCTTACTTTAAGTGAGATAAGATATTATGAATTCTAGTTCAGTACTAGGAAGCGATTTGAAAATGATGGCTCAGTCCGTATCAACTCAATGCTAGTTAGAGGAAAAGAATCCTCCTTAGTGTTCTATCTAGTTCCATGTCAATTTCATGTTTTTTAGTCCCTCTCATGCCTTAGCATGCTTGTACGATTTAGATATTCAGTTTAGATATGTAAGATCAGCCCGGAGTCAGATACTCCATCAATTTCAGTTGAAAAAGCTCAGTATTTGGGATATCAATTCTTTCCCCATTTTGTCAATGTGTTTAGCCTACATTCGAGGACGAATGTTCCCAAGGGGAGATATTGTAACACCTCAAAATTTTCTAAGATGAGACCCTAGAGTTAGATGGAGTTTAGCAAAAAACTAGCAGAAACTTTTCTCAGATTGACTCGTCATAATGATTTGTGGGTTGCTCTAATGGTCCGTTAGGTGAGTCGTTGGAAGGGTTCAAGAAAAAGGTTCTAAGTATGTTGATACCATGAGAGGGAAAAATGAGTCATTTTGGGAAACAACTACCCGTTAGATGTAGTTGTGGTGAGCCGGCAGACCAGGCTTCCCAGAAATGACGAGCCAAGTGACAACCCGTTAGTTGCTGTGACGGGTCATCCTGACGAGTCGTTAGTTGGAACTCAGGAAAGGAGTTGGGTTCTGGTTCAGTGATGACGGACGGAGAACATGAACTGTTAGGTCAAACAACGTCCTGTCCTATCGGTCGTTGGAAGGAATTCAAGGATTGGACCAGTGGTGACGACGGAAGGAACCGACAAGTCATTGGATCAAGTAATGACTCTTCCTGCTGGTAATTGAATGAATAAGCAGAACCTGGAGAAAAGGACCCCAGAAGCAACAGACGGTCACCACGAGCCGTGGTAAGGACCAACGACTCGTGATGAGGGTCGTGGTCACCGATGGGCAGATTTTTAATCTTAATCCCAGGGGTATTTTGGTAAAGTCCTATGCTCCCAGTCCCTAAATGACATTGTTTTGGGTATTGTAAGGGTTGAATTAAAGGGGTTTCACTAGCCTAAGCCCCTCGTTCTAAAAATCATCCGTAGAAATCCTCTTCTTTTTCTTCCCTCAAGCTCGAGGATCACCTAGGGTTTCTTCAAGGGCTTCAAGATTCAAGTTCTTGTGGGGGATCTCTTCAAGCCAGGTATGTGGGGCTTCAACAAGGATCTCCTTTCATCCATGTGTCCCAATTTTTATACTCAAACCCTAATCCCTAAATTTCTAGAAAAACATGTTCTAGAGTTTCAATTTATGGATGATTTTATCTATGCCTTCTATGAATTCTAAGACACGTCATGATTAATAACCATGTATACTTACAAAATTACTTTTTAGTTCTTGATTTGTGGTTATGATATATGGATAGCATGATTGTAGAATTATCACCATGATTTAGCATAAATTTAGAAATAGGGTTCATTAAATATTCACATGCTTTTACCATGACCTCATTATATATGTTTAAAGCACGAGCCGATCATATCGGTTTCCCTAAGTCTAAAATATATGATTTAATAGATGTGTTGAGGTATAATTAGAACTCATGGACTTTGGTGGATTTGAAACATGTATATGCCTTCACTATGATTCGGGTATATTCTAAAGTATGACTTGGACCTATGGACCTTACATGAATCTAAGATATACGTCATATGCTATGAACTCGGGATTTGAATGTGATGGATGTGTGTAAAGTATAATATGATCCTATAGATGTTTCATGAATGTAGAATGTATGATATAAATTCTAATTTCGGGGCTATGATGATATAAATTGTGATGATAAAACATGATGGTGATCTTTTAGACCTATAGTCTTGTTAATAGTAGAAAGTAGCCTTGATCAGACTCTGAATGAATTCAGTATGATGTAATTAGTTGAATGCTCATGTTTCTGATTAGCAGAAATAAATTAGACTAGACGAATGACGTTAGACTAGTGTTCACCATGTTCTAGTATAATCGGGACTCTCATTAGCAGAGAATGTTTCCCTTAGTCAATTAGGAACTCTTTGTCACGCCCCTCCTTCGGAGGCATGACTCGCACCTAATGCCACACTAGGATTTAGACTATCCAGACTGACCTGACGCACTTCTGGTGCACACCTGTAAATTATTTCAAGGAAACGACGTGCTATATGTCGGCTATAAATGCATCCTCTGGCTGATAAGGAAACCTGTAAAGGAAGACAACTAACCGACAATGCAATAACAGAAATCCTATGTGGGCCGACAAGACCACCATGTTGTCTAGTTATAATAGAAAGGAAAATAAGCAGCTATACTAGGCCCCACACGGCCAACACCTAAATAAGAAATACATGGGCTCCACACGGCCAACAATAGCTAACTAACTGGATAACTGTAGTCTGCAAGCCTCTAAGAATACAAATAGTGGTCGGGACAGGGCCTCGACTACCCAAATGCTATATATATAAAAAGAACTGTACTTTCTACAACCTAGAAGCTCCAAATGAAAGGAACTGGCCAACTTGCTGACTCTGAACAATTGCTAATGGAGATTCTGAACTCTGTTTGTCTAACCTGTAGGCAAGTATGCAACGACCCATAGTTTGGTCATCAGTACAATATGTACTGAATATGGAAGGCAATAACAGAAGTTGAGTAAGACTGATAAAAACTGAAAGTGAACAATAATAAGGGACAAAAGTTAACATGTAAGCTTTCCTTTCCATAACCTGCATCTAGTAAGTCACTACGTGTGTATGAGCTAAAATTGTACGACTACTCATTCATAAGTTATAACTGGCAAACAAATTTACAAACAAGGACCTAACCTGGCCCCCATAAGCCGGGAAGGTACAAGCAACACAGAATAACCTACCTGGGACCCCATAAGCCTCGGCAGGTGCCAATCAGTCTATATACCCCTATAGGTACCCCATGGACTCTGCAAGTAACTGTAACTGTATCTAAGCTGTTTGGGCTCCTGTAACTATATCTTAGCCATCTGGGCTCCTGTAACTGTATTTGTGTTTGAGCTTTCTGGGTTGCATAACTGAACCCCGAGTCTTGGCTCGACTATGGTTCATAACGTAATTTCTGCTAGTCGGATCTAGGCCTTCCCTGACTCTAGGTCATAATGTGATTGCTGTGACTGGATCCCGGGCCTTGGCTCGACTATGGGTCATACTATAGTTGCTGTAACTGGGCCCCGAGCCTTGGCTCAACTATGGGCCATAATATAACTACTGTAGCTGCTGTAACTAGGCCCCATGCCTTGGCTCGACTATGGTTCATAATATAACTGTTGTAGCTAGACCCCGATCCTTGGCTCGACTATGGGTCATAATGTATCTGTTGTAGCTGGACCCCGAGCCTTGGCTCGACTATGGGTCATAATGTATCTATTGTAACTGGATATGACCCTCACAGTTTCTATCTGGTGTAACTCAATACGGGCCTCATGGCCTCAATTTAGTGGAGTTTAATACAGCCCTCACAGCCTCAATCTGGTCCTTTCGGACACCATACCTCCCTTACAAGCATGGCCCTATAGGAAATAACATCTAACAATCCAACGTCGTAAGGAAGACCAAGTCTAGCTAGGGTTAACTCTAGCGAGGGTTACTATGTCATCACTGTCGTCTCAACTCTATTCGTAACAGATGACCATAATAGGCTTACTTTAGAATACTTTTCCTCTACGTAGAATAACTGTGGGGCTACTACTAATCGGATATGCTCCTGAGCAGTCAGCCCTAACCTCCCATAGGCAGCTTATTATAACTCTTGGCTTGGGGGTAATACTGTAATACTGTGCTTCTAGTCCCTAAGACACTAACTAAGTTTGTTTCGATTTCATATGCCTTCTTTTGGCGATTCCTAACCTTGTAGGTGTGTTTATCTGGGCTTAGCCATTCCCAGCAACCTGTACTTCAATATCTGATAAGAGTAGGCTGGGGTGTTGGCCTCGTATCTAGCTACTAATAACTCCCCCCCCCCTTAGGGTATCTACTACTCTATTAGGCTGGTACAACTGAGGTGGTTCCCTGAGTGACCTATGCAATAAGCACCACGTCGACTGAAACTAACTGTCACTGGCGATAGCCACTATGTGGCGGACT
Source organism: Datura wrightii (assembly GCA_035772735.1). Taxonomy (NCBI): domain Eukaryota; kingdom Viridiplantae; phylum Streptophyta; class Magnoliopsida; order Solanales; family Solanaceae; genus Datura; species Datura wrightii. The sequence goes on from JASDFA010000019.1 coordinate 112,937,224, forward strand.
GACCCTCAACTCCCTAGGCAACTTTGGTGCCACTGACTCTGGGGTAAGGCCATATTAGAATAATTTTGGCCCTGCAGGCGTCAAGGTACGCCAATAGTCTCTGGACGAGCTTTACTGACAATACAGGCACCGAACTGATAGTTATATCGCCCCGCTGCACCTATGTTGTTAGACTTACTAACTCAGGCCCAACTATTTCCCACAAACATCTGAAGCCTAGGCATGGCAGCAAAACATCGTTTCTACTAACTCAACGAACAAAAGGGCGGAGGAATTTCTATGAAGCTTCTAGCGTGAGTCACCCTTAACCACTTCTTTCTCGACGAGGGATACTGCAATATACTCTTAATATGCTATCTAATAGCTACCCACAACATATGTAATCATAATCTACTGATAGCAGCTAACAACAATATACATGGGTCTTATATACTAGCAACAACTAATTACAACAAGTAGGATCGTTGTCTATGCAAAGAAACATAAGTTGTATCATTGTACGATGAGAATAACTTGCCGAAGGAATAAGCCTTAACATAGATTGAATGTCGATTCTCATTTAACTAATTAGTTCCAACCTGAAGCCAGAAATTCCACTCAACTGTAGTCCTTTTACTGAGAGAATAGCGCTAGTTTCAATACTAAATTTGGCCAATAATGATATCTTTCAATAATAATATCAACTATAATATAACTCTGAATAACTTAGCAAAAATCCACAATTTCTCTAGAGTTCAGAAGGGAGAAATGCTTTCCTGATGCCTGTGGCCATTTAGGATTCAATTTGAAGCAATTCCGACAACCTTTAATCGGTGGGGTTTTGGGACGCCGAGCGAATTTTTGAGATATAACTCCGTAGTAATGCTTCTCGTAGGCCTAGTGATGTGTCGTGATTTTACGGTACTTTCGACTTTTAAAACCATGAAACTATGCACATATCGGGTATGTCTATATAGGTATGATGTGTTTTATGTTTAATGTTGCAGGAAAATAGGTTCTGAAGTGAATTGGGAAAATTTATGCTTAAAATAACTAAAAAAGTACTTGCCAGGCACTTCACGAGTCATTAGCAAGACGAAGACTCATTGCTGAAGTCGTGGGCAAAGGATGAACTTTGAAGATACAAAAACAGTGTATCTGACGAGTTGAGGGAACGACTCGTTACATCTAGTAATGAGTCATGAAGATTGGAGAAGAATTAGTGCAGAAGTAGTCAATGGAGTTGACGAACGACTTAACGAGTCGTTAGTTGACTAAACGACTCATTGGTAGAACATTGGAACCAACCGTAAGATGCACTGGAATTTTGAAGGAGTTAGACCACGTGGGGCCTACTCGTTCCCAGGCACAATGTGTCATTAGGTGACCTGTTGCCACAACTGGGATCAATGCTAAAGATGACTAATTTGTAGCAACGCACGGCTTATCAGAAATCTCAATGATTCGTCACCAAGCCCGTGGTCACTAACGACCTGGTTTCCAGTTTTAGTTAGGAAAATGTTTTATTAGAACTATAAGTACACTATTTAGGTTTTTTTTCGAGAGGGAAGTTGATGATTATTATTTTTCACGTGAGGCTTATTATTACTATTTTTCACGTAGGATTTTGGTGTTGTGCGATTATTCTTGAGTCAAGAAACAAGGTTTACGAGTTTGTTCTTGAATTTGAGGATCAAAAGCAACATTGGAATTTATTCATCAATTTTGGAGTTTTATTCTATTACTTGGTTTTCTTCTACGATAATTTGTAAGTTGCAATTATGATTTATTTTATATTTTTTGATTATGATCATACAAAAATGAGTAGCTAAATCCATAACTAGGGTTGTGGGAACCAAGATGAATTAACACATAGGTTAAATACTTAGTGATTCCTGAATGGGGTTTAATGCATGTATTGTTTTTCCCTTTGTTTTTATTGATTCTTGACGGTTGCAGACGTTAGGACATGCCTTATTCTTACTTACCGGACCAAGGAGGTAGTGAATGGAAAAAGGGATTAACAACGGAGATTTAAGGCTATAAACCCTTATCTAATAGCTTGAACTTATATCGGGGATAGCTAATCTAATATCTAGGGTAAGGGTTAATTAGACATACACCCGTATACGGACCAAGTTACATGGTGATAATCATCTAGATAGGGGACCAACCATTTAGGTGAACCTAACTTACCGATATTGCATGTTGAACTTCGGAATAGATCACTAGTGTATAAGCCTTGTGGTTATGAAGTCTTAGGGAATACAATCCTAGTCAAGTCATTAATTGAATACAAACCGAATTTGATCTAAGCATTCAGTAGTTTTACTTTGGTTTATTATTCTATTTCATTCCCCCTTATGAAATAAGTAACTCGATACTAACAGCTATTCATATTAACTTAAGTTCTTTCCATATTCCCTGTGGGATCGACCTCAGCCTCTAGTTGGATTCTATATTTGAAATCGACCGCTTTATATCTCAATGGTGTAATTTGGGCGACATCAAATTTTGGCGCCGTTGCCGGGGAATACGGCTAAGGCTTTTGTTAATTGTATTTGCTTTACTATTGTTTTATATTTCTTTTTAATTTTTCTTTTGTTGTTTTGGTTGCTTAACAGGTCTTAGCTTTATGCATTCCCAATATTAGGAGCCAAGGAAATAACCTGGTTCCAATTGATCACGAACTTGAGTAGACGTTAAGAAACTTGAGAAGAATGGCCAACATCCAAGTGCAGGAAACCATGGACCAAGGCACAACGAGAATGTTGGCTGAATTGCAAGCTCGGGCTAGAGATCGTGAGTTAGCTAGAGTTGCTGAAGAGCAATGTCTAGCTGCAGAAGCAGAGCGAGCTAGATGACACAGAGGTCCATAACATCAAAGACATCGATACTTTGATAAGGAGGATGATGCCAATATAGACGAAGCCTATTCCACTGGAGCTATAGTCCCTCCTCCTTTGCCTGCTGGGGCAAAGTTTGACATTACTAGCGCAATGATCCAACTGCTCAATATGAAGCGAATATTTGCGAGTATGCATATGATGATGCCCACGTTCACTTGACAAATTTCATGGGTATATGTAAGGCATAAAAACAACCGGGGGTGAGCCAGGATGCAATCAGACTGAGGTTATTTCCATTCTCAATAGGGTGTGAGGCAATGATGTGGTTGGCTAAGCTGCCAAATGATTCAATTACTACTTGGGGGGAACTTAAGAGAGCTTTTCTTCAAAGGTTCTTCCCACCCTCCAAAGCGTTGTAGTTGAAAGATGAAATATATAACTTCAGACAACTAAATTCGGAAGCACTTGACGAGACTTGGCTGCTTTTCAACAAAAAGCTCAAAAGGGTGCCAAATCACAGGATTCAAGATGATACATTGTTGGAGATCTTTTATAGGTATCTAAATGCCAACACCAAGGCGGTGGTTGATACCGTCTCTGGAGGAACCTTTATGAGCCACACTTATGCAGAGGCTGCGGAGCTACTAGACAGGGTCACCAAAACCAACCAAGCTTGGCACACTAGAGAGTCAGAGATTCCTGCTGGTTCTTATGCGGTTGGTATGTCTGTAGAACAGAGGAGAAAAGATGAGGAGTGTGATCAATATATTGCAGAGATAAAGACCACTATGGGGTTGCTTCCCAAGCACTTGATGGGAGTCAGAGCGGAGAAAGTAAATGCTGTGGGTTCTCAAGGCAAGGCCCCGAGAAATTAGGGATGTGAATCTGAGTCTGAGGAGGAAGATAACTATTTAAATGATCAGAGGGAGGGTTTCTGGACCAACACCCAAGGGTCTAACCAAGACTCTTGGCATCAAGGTCAAGGGAACCAAGGTCAGAACTTTTACAAGGATAATAATTACAACCGAGGCCAATACCGGGATAATGGAGACTGGAAGAAGCGCGAGGAGTTCAAAAATGATAGAAACGGTTTATATGTTCCTCCAAGAAACCGTGAGCTAGAGTGTAGTGGTTCAAGAGTGGAATACATGCTGTCCAAAGTACTCAAGCAGATGGAGACAACAAATGGCCACTTTAAGGAGCTCCAAGCTGATATTCTGGTTTAATCAAAAGGTGGAGTCACATGTTGTGGCAATTAGAAAGATTGAGCTGCAGATGAGTCAGATGTCTGTTGCAATGAATCAGAGGCAGAAAGGAACACTTCCCAGAAACAGTGCAAAATCCAAAAAATGACAGTCATTGCATGGAAGTCACTACTAGGAGTGGGAAGGCAACAGTTGATCCTCCGAGGCCGGTTGTAATTAAGGAGTCAGAAAATCCCATCTCGATGAATGATGACAGTGTAGCAGATTTTGAAAACTCAATCTTGGTTGGAGATTCAAATGTGAAAACTGCTCCAAGTAATGCAAAGGAGCAAGGAGCTGCCCATGGGAAGGAGAAGGAGGCACAACAAAAACTTTCATCGATCCCTAGACCTCCTCCTACTTATCCACAGCATTTGAAGATGAAAGCCGAATATGAGAAGTATCACAAATTTATCTCTATGCTTAAGCAGTTGTCGGTGAACATCCCATTAGTTGAGGCACTTGAGAAGATGCTCAGATATGCCAAATTTATGAAGGACCTCGTCACCAGAAAAAGGAATGTAAGTTTTAAACCTGCTGATAATTTGCATCACTGTGGTGCCATAACTGCACAGGTCCTATCTCAAAAGAAGGAAGACCCAGGTACTTTTACTATACCTTGCACCATTGGGGATGTTGAGTTTGCTAGGGCTCTTTGCAACCTGGGAACAAGCATAAGTTTAATGCCGCTAGCAGTGTTTAAAAAATTGGGCTTGGGAGCCCCCACATCAACCACTATGCGGCTACTGATGGCCGAAAGAACAGTTAGAAAGCGGGTGGGGATCCTTTTTTATGTGCTTCGCAAAGTGGACAAATTTATATTCCAGGCAGACTTTGTGATTCTAGACTGTGAAGTCTATTTTGAGGTCCCTATCATTTTGGGGCGACCATTCCTTGCAACCGGTCGGGCCCTAGTAGATGTGAAGGTAGGCCAGCTAAAATTCAGGTTAAACAAAGAAGAGGTCACCTTCAACATTTGTCGGACCATGAAACAACCAAGGGAATTTAGCATAGTCTCAGCACTTGAGGACGGAGACGAATTACTTGACGAATTCTGAGTAGTCAAGAGACTTGCGTCGTGCCGTGACGTTAAATTAGGCGCTGCATGTGAGGCAACCCATGGAGGTGTTTTGGTGAAGTCTGAGTAGCCAAAACATCCATGTCGTGCCGCGACGTTAAATCAAGCGCTTCTTGCGAGGCAACCCAAGTTGTAAATGTAAGAAATATATAGTGTTGATGTTTATTGATGGGTACAAGTGATTAAGATGGAAAATTTAAAGTTGGAACCAAAATATGGAACCTCAATTCTAGTGCAAAATGTCATAGAACGAGTCGTAGTTTGACTTGATGACTGTTCAATCAAATCGTGAAGAGAATTGTAGAAAACAGGGAGCAACGGGTGACTCAACGATTCGTCTCTTCAAGAAATGAATCGTGATGTCTTCCGTCATGTACACTGGACAGAAGTCTGAATTTAAAGGAAAAAGGTGATAACGGCTCACTCAACTAATCGTTGGGAGACCAAAGGATTCGTTAAGTGACCCGTCTTGAACCTACAATAGTCCAAGGACCACGACTCAAGCCACGACTCGTTGGGTGACACCATGAGTCGTTGCTTGACTCGTTAGGTCCCAGGTAAGTTTTTTGAACTCCAATCACAAAACAAAGGGTCAAAATGAGTTGTTTCATCACGTAATAACTCGTTTGTGGGGTCTTCATGCATTTTTTTAAAAATAGTTTCATCCGACTCGACCCAAGCTGGAATTAGGGTATAATTTAACTTAATCATATAAACCCGATTCTTTTACTTTTCAAAATTCTCACCACTAAACTTAAACTCAACACCCCAGCAACTTCAAACTTCCCTCGTCTTCTTATTCTCTCAAACCCATCAAAAACTCTTAGACCTTGCACTCCCAACATTCGCGCACACACACGATTGCACTCCCATCTCTGATCAAGCATCTTGTAAGTAATTTTTCCCAATAAATTGTGAATATCTTTGCATTTAAACAAGAATTTTGCTGACCCATGTTTTGAATGAAATTGAATTTATTTCAAGTAATGTTGTACCTGTGTCAATCTTTGCCTCATGATGATAATGAACCCTAGGAAGGATAAAGAAATGAATTTCAACTGAATTTACATCTCGGTTGGTTTGAGAAATTAAGTTCTGTGTTTGTGGAGTTTAACAATAGGAAGAAGATGAAGATGAACGTATGAGTGAACTGAAACTCTTGAGCACAAACTACATCACGAGTCGTTAGATCACCAAACGACTCGTTGTGTAGCTCGTCCTAAGTGGAAATTACCTAAATAAGGCAGTGACCTAACGACTCGTTGCCTTTGGTAACGACTCATTGGGACCAGTCGTCAAGTACACTGGCCCAACATGAAGAAAGAATAGTTTGTGGCAATGACTCGTTTAGTTACTCGTCAGGTTCACTGAGCAACAGTTTAAAATGTTTTTGCTTCATCTCATCTCATATACTAACAATGTTTCCACATGTACAATGGCTCCGAGAGGTACACAAGGAAAATTTCAGGCAAAGAAACAAGCACCCGAGCACAGTCAACCTTAATACCGTAGACTATGTGATGAGCCATCCTCCTCCGAAGAATCAAGTGGCTTTGAGGACGAATATGACATATAAGAGGAGCAGTTAGTTAGGAGAACAACCAGGTCTAGGGCTTAACAAGCTTCAAATCCGACAGCCCTTGTCGATGCTCTCACTCCACTAGCGAGGGATCCGCCCAGCCACATGATAATAATGTCAGGGCTGCAACTGCACTTTCTCCCAAGGCCCCCACAGCTGGGCAAAACATAGAGATAGCTGACGAGTCACATGCTCAGCGAGGGGACTCTGATGATGAACTGACTGAGACTTTGAACACATCAAACGAGCAACCAAGGAATGTGTGGAGATGGTGTGTTCATGGTACGAGGGCCATATATGACAGAGATATTGCTACAAATGAGAAAGGAAATCTGAAGAGGAGCATATACGAGGAACCAAGGCTGGTCACTACAGGGATGAAAGATCTTCCATAGCTATAAGAGTTTCTCGACAAGTACAGGTTCGGGTGGTTGATCGAGCCATCAGGAAGCTACAGCCCATGCTTTGTCAGAGAGTTCTATGCAGCCTATGTGGCCATATTGCAACGTTTGGCATTAGGGGTCCAGGACTGGAAAAAGAGGCCTGCCTTGATGCAGGTGTTGGTTTGAGAGACTCCCATAGACATATCTGAGAGGACAATTTCAAGGATGCTGTATGGGCAGAGTATCATGCTCCGATGAACACGACCGAATTCGACCACAGGCTATATGACTTCAAGAAACTCAAGACCAAAATGCTGAATACCTAGGAGCACATCAGAAAATATACTTGGTTGTCTCAGATCATTGCTACAAGAAGTCCACTAGTTGAATGGATGCAGGGCACAGAGTCTCAGATAAAGAAGGCCACACTGAAATTTCTGGCTAAATTTTGGTGGTCACTGGTACGACACAGGCTAGTACCAACCAGCAATGATAACATACTCTCACCTAACAGAGCAGAATTGGTAGCAAGTATAATGGAGGGATATGCCATCAATTTCCGTGGTACATTGCTGAGGAGATTAGAGAGAGGGCAATCAATGACGGTACTACAATTCTCTTCCCCTGTCTGATCGATAAAATCTATCAGGAGTCAAAGGTAGCAGAGTTTCCATCAGTTGACCATAGAAGAGTGGTCCAGAAGATAACAGATATCGGGTTATTCGAGATGACACAAACCCGGTATCGAGAGCAAGGACTTAGGCAACTGCATCTGCTGGAGTGACTATATTAGCAGAGGCATTTGGCAGTGGTATGCAAACTAATGCCGCACAGTTCACTAAGTTGGTGGCTGAGCGTATTGAGGGAAGATAGACAGGTAGCTAACCTGAGGCTACAGATGTAGCGGACACCTCCGCACCTGCTGATATTCCAAGTCATCTTCCACCGCAACAGCACCTAGACCACCAGTTGCCCCTCCACGAGCCACTATAGCTGGCCTGGTTATGATTTCTTAGGAGTTTTTAGTTGATATGGCTAGGCGGCTAGGGAAGGTTGAAAAGCAGCAGGCACACACGACTCTATAGGTTAAAGTTCTGATGCAACAGGTAAAGTCGTGGGTGTCAAAAGAGTTGGAGGCATTGTCCAGTTCTGTGCATGGTCGATTGGATGCTTTTGAAAAGAGAATGGATGAGCGTCTTGCCCAATTACAGGTGCTTGAGTTGTCAAAATGGTACTCAGAGCTAGGAGCACTCAGAGCCGAAGTGCGGGACTTGGCTGCACGACAGGTAGCTGTAGTACCTCCACCAGTACTTCCTGTGATAGATGATGAGTTTGAAGAAGAGTAACCACCGATTTTTAATTTTATCACTGAGGAGCCGGTGGCACATAATAAGGGAAAGAGGGCTCGTGAGGAGGAAAGCTTCGAAGATGATGCTTCTCCGCTCCGTCAGCAAAAATCAGAGCGGAGCGAGATGGAGGGAGCGCTGCATGTATCGAGAGAGGAGACTCGACAGAGAGCCGAGACTGAGGCAGCGAGAGCTCGTGAAGAAGGGACGAGCTTTATTGGATCTGAAAATGCACCGGGTCAAGCCGGTAATGTTGGAGATAACATTGGAGGTGTATCTACACCCTCCACTGACCAGGTAGCTAACACCTAGGTCGCACAAGTATGTTCCCTATTTCCCTAGTTTTGGTTTGATACATATATGCGTCGAGGACGATGCATGCTTTTCTTGATGGGGGTGGGGAGGGATACATATATGCGTCGAGGACGATGCATGCTTTTCTTGATGGGGGTGGGGAGGGATACTTGTGCATGCTTTTGCTTAACATAACCTGAGGGTTTTTCTTGCCGGATATCTTTTCCCTCGGGTGTTCCATATCTAGTAGAACCGACACGTTTAAGGTTTTATGTTTTTGTGTTTGTTTTTGTCACTCGGAAGAAAGTTAGGTGAACTAAAGGCAGTCAAGAGCTTAAATTGTTGATTTTGTTGATTTATAAGTTGATACCCCTCCGAAATTTTTATATGTGTATGTTAAAATTGACAAGCATGACCTTTGTGAATCTTTGCATGGCATTGAAACTGTGAACATGTTTACCATTGTATGGATGTACCTGAACTAGCAGTTAGTAGAAGTGATGGTGTTGACCTGTTTTATGTGTGAGTGAGGTTTAATACCTAAATTCGATTGTGTGTGCCAATCTAGAACTTTCCTGGTCAGTCGTACCGAGATAGAGGATAGGAAACTAGGAAAGGATCATAGGACGTTTTTTATTTGTAAGCCCACTTTAGCCTTAAAAGACCCACCAAAAGAGAATAAAAATCCCTTGATCCAAATGTTTGAGCTTAAATCGACCTTTCTTTTTGTTTACACCAATTCACCTTCCTACTTTTATTAAGAATGAACCTGTTTTGGCCCTGGACCCTCCTTGGACATTGTGAACCTCAACTCAGGCAAATCGCCTAGTTGAGGGTGGCTATCATAGGGGTGATTAAGAAGAGTCGGGTGGAATGAAAATTAGGTAATGAAAAAGGAAAGAGTGGATGCAGTATGCATAATGAAAAGAAAGAAAGAAAAATTATTGTCAAAGATAAATAAAAGAAAAGAAAAGAAAAATGTGACATCAATGAATGTTTGAATAAAGAGAAATCGCATCCATAGTTACAAATGCAAATAAAAGAAGAAGCAAGTAAAAGAAAAAGGGGAGAAAATAGGGAAAAGAGGTGAAAAGTGGAGTCAAGATGTGTGTAGTGCCAAGGAGGGTTAAGCTACTAATTCCATATGCACCATACCCGAGCCTAAGCCTGCATTACAAGCATAGAAAGTCCTATAGTGATCCTGGTTACTTGTCTGAAAATCGAGGTATTGAAAGTAAAGGAAATTCTATGGTATTGCATGCACATAGTTAGAATTTATTTGTGAGAGCGAGTGAATCTCACCTAGTCCCAAGAGAAATATATTGAATTAATCATATACACATGTGTGAGTATTAGACTTCTTTGAGGTCAGAGCATTTAGTCAACAAAATCGTCTGCAAATTGTATGGGTCAGTGTCATAGAATTATGTGCGTGATTGCAAGTGACAGTGTTTTTCCATGTTTTGATTCCTCTTTGTCATGGTTGGAAATTTTGCATATGCATAGTGATTTGAGTTTATGTGATGAGAGAGAGGTTAGAAAATGCAATTTGATGAATAAATGTGACAGCCATAAGTTTCCTAGAGTTCTTTCGATTGAAGCGTCGAAGTAATTTAGTTTATTTTATTTTATTTTTTTTTTGCCTGAGGACATGCAAAAGTTCTAAGTTGAGGGTGTTGATGTGATGTGATTTTATGGCACTTTCGACGCTTAAAACTATGAAACTATGCACATTCTGGATATGTTTATATAGGTATGATGTGTTTTGTGTTTAATGTTGCAGGAAAATAGGTTTGGAAGTGAACTGGGAAAATTTATGCTTAAAACAACTGAAAAGGTGACTGTCAGGCACTTCACGAGTCATTGGCAAGACGAACAACTCGTTGCTGAAGTCATGGGAAAAGGATGAACTTTGAAGATATAGAAATAGTGTACCTAATGAGTTGAGGGAACAACTCGTTACATCTGGTAACGAGTCGTGAAGACTGGAGAAGAATTTGTGCAGAAGTAGTCAGTGGAGTTGACGGATGACTTAACGAGTCGTTAGTTGACTAAACGACTCGTTGGTAGAACAATGGAACCAACAGTAAGGTGCACTGGAATTTTGAAGGAGTTAGACCACGAGGGGCCTAACGACTCGTGCCCAGTCATAACGAGTCATTAGGTGACCCGTTTCCACAACTAGGATCAATGCTAAAGATGACTGATTTGTAGTAAGGCACGACTCATCAAAGGTCCCAACGATTCATCACCAAGCCCTTGGTCACTAACAACCTGGTTTCCAGTTTTAGTTAGGAAAAGGTTTTCTTGGAACTATAAATACACTGTTTAGGTTTATTTTCGATAGGTAAGTTTATGATTATTATTTTTCACGTGAGGAGCTTATTATTACTATTTTTCACGTAGGATTTTGGTGTTGTGTGATTATTCTTGAGTCAAGAAACAAGGTTTATGATTTTGTTCTTGAATTTGAGGATCAAAAGCAACATTGGAATTTATTCATGAATTTTGGAGTTTTAATCAATTACTTGGTTTTCTTCTACGATAATTTTTAAGTTGCTATTATGATTTATTTTAAATATGGTGATTATGATCATACAAAAATGAGTAGCTAAACCCATAACTAGGGTTGTGGGAACCAAGATGAATTAACACATAGGTTAAATACTTAGTGATTCTTGAATGGGGTTTAATGCATGTATTGTTTTTCCCTTTGTTTTTATTGATTCTTGACGGTTGCAAATGTATTGGGGTATGTTAAACTTCATATTGCATGTTAAATCACCAGTGTATAAGCGTAGTGTTTATGAAGTCTTGGGGAACACAATCCTAGTTAATTCATCAATTGAATACAAACCGAATTTGATCTAAGCATTCAGTAGTTTTACTTTGGTTTATTATTCTATTTCTTTCTCCCTTGGGAAATAAGTAACTCTATAGTAACAACTATTCGCATTAACTTGTGTTCTTTCCATATTCCCTGTGGGATCGACCTCAACCTCTAGTTGGGTTTTATATTTGACATCGACCGCTCTATTTCTCAATTGTGAGGTGTAATTTGGGCGAAATCGCCTAGAACTCATTACCCGAAGTTAATTTACATTTGGACGGCATTTGGTAATCCCTTCTATGTCCGAAGACCCTTTTGTAAATGATTTAAAATAAAATGAGGGGTGTGTGTGTGTGTGTGTGTATTTATATATATATATATATATATATATATATATATATATATATATATATATATATATATATATATATATATATATATATATATATAGGGAGGTGGTGGGGATGTGCCTCGTGCTGCCCAACGCGCCACAAGTCCCCCGGCACCGTGCCTCCCATAGCGACAGTGGCCTGGAGCGCCACACTGGCCAAGGCACTGCAGGCTGGAGGGTCGCGCTGGCCCCTCGCGGCCTAGCCTCGCCCAACCCCGAATCTGAGGCTTTGCCCCCCACGCATCAAGCTCTCTTTACTCGTCACAAATCCACGCATACGCTTTCTAACCATTAACATTTTACTGGGTGTAACATCCTTCCCCCTTTAGGAGCATTCATCCTCAAATGTCATTCTCAGGCTTAAAGAGGTTAACTCTTCTGACTAATGTTTAGAAAAATTTTCAATAGAGGCTCCTCTGTATAATGGACTATTCGAATCCCTAAAACACAGAAAACCCAACATAGGCATCTCACAGGACACTATAAATAGCAATTTTACCATATAAAGACAACCAAACAAGCAGTATTAATAATATAAGAAGTAAAATGACAACGAACAACAACCTCACCTTAATTGCATATCCTGGGTCAATCTTGGAGCCAGTGGGGATATCTGGACCTCATGTCATCCCAGATCCCCAGGTCATCTCTTCTCTATTTCTGTTCCTTCACAAAATATTAACGGAGACCACTTCTTTAGTCCTTAACCTATGAACTTGCCGATCTAGTATGGCAACAGGGATATCTTCATAGGCTAACTCCTCAGTAACTTAGATGTCCTCAACTGTCACAACTTGGGACGGGTCTCCTATGCATTTCCGTAACATTAACATGTGAAAGATTGAATTGATAGATTCTAGCTCTGGAGGCAATTCCAACTCATATGCCACCTTGCTTGTTCTCCGCAGGATATGATACGGGCCAATAAATCTAAGGCTAAACTTAATTATTTCCCTCCTACTGAGCAGTATGCTCGGTTCAATTATCTCTAACTTACCCACTTTAGTCCGTTATATAGGAAATCTACATTCCTACCTTTAATATAACTCCGGGTGTCTGAGTCGTGTGCTCTGCTTGGCTATTTATTTAGGGACGAGGGGAAGTACTTAAATGAACATGCGTCCCAATCTTTCCTGATAACTCTTTCCAAACTTAGTTGTGGGTTGTGCTTGCCAAAAGTTAATTGACACTGAGATACCATATCGCTAGAATGTTTCTTTCATATTCAATTCGACGTAGCCTTTAGCTGAAACGTCATTCTACCTGGCAAGAAATAAGTTAACCTCATTAGCTTCTCAATAACGACACACTAGGATCACATTTACGCTTGGTATGAGGTAACCTTATAGCTATATTCATATTGTCTACTTCTCACTTTCACGCAGGCACGACTATTCTCTAAGTTAGCCCGCCCGATTTCTGCTACCCAGCCTACTCTTTTTGGTCATTAGGGATCTATGCCACAACTCAACAATATCCTTCTTCTTCCTATGCTAGCAGTAAATCTATTTTATAACCTAGCACGCTTTTGTCAAACCCTAGTGGGGGAAATGATGGGCATGGTATGCCTTGCTATATCTAATGACGAAACATTGTTATATTTAGAACATAGAGTCGACCTCTGGGTCTAAAAAGTTTGTCCCTTACTATCTCGAGGGTCGGTGGCTCCTTCCGTTGGGCCTTATCTCTGACTACACTAGGATAGGTTCTCCATACCGTCACTCATCTGCCTCCACAACTAGGGGTACAAAGTTAGACACTCATGTCTTCCCTTACTTCTAGGGGCTGAGATCTGGGGTTCACGCCTCCTGCATCTTACTGCCCAGGATACTACTAGCCAAGTCTACTAACCTATATCATTCTGAGCCGCATTCGGGCCAATTTCATTCATATAATTTCTCTGTCCTTCGACATAACAAACTAGGGCCATAACCATTATTCTGCAGGTACGTCTTACCGTCATCCATACACCATGATGGGGTTAGTCTATTTCTGGGTTAAACTTTACTATTGCTAGGGGTTTGCTAGTTATAGACTCTTACCCGCGCTTGGGTGTTACTAACAATTTTACCTACCCACCTGATTTGCTGCTGTGAGGGTCTAGGTGACTTACTTGAACACTAGGAGTCTTAATCACTTTCTAGTGTTTTTCTAGAATCAACAATTCTAGCCCCTTTTAACTATTCATACTGGGCAGCATCGCATCTACGCTTTTTGTCATACTGAGAAAAGGCTAGAAGGCAGGAAGTAACCAAATCTTACTACGCTAGGGTTGAAGTGTAGAACTTTACTACCTTTGAAGAGTTGGGGGATAAGGACCCCACAATTTCCCCCTTCTTTTATACTAAAAGGTAACCCAACATTAACTATCGCTCTTGTGTAATTCTAAATATCTATTAAGTAAACCAACTTATACATATACCATATTACTGACCTCTTACTCTGAGGCTGTAAAAAGAACTGGGGACGGTGCTGGCATATCCACTACCTTATGAGGTTCCTGGTGCCCCTGAAGGATGCTGTGATGATTAAGGGACGTCTGCCTTTGCCCTTAGGCTAACTGTCCCCCCCCCCCCCCCCCCCAATTATGGCACTTCACTGGTACCCTCTCCTTCTGCTGTAGATGGCTTGTGGCTGATTGAAGTCTGTCCCATATCAAACATAATTCTAGACAGATATAACAAAGAAAACTTAGGACTCATCCCTATACAACTTGGCTCTATAGCACAATATGAGAAGAAGGAGGGGTAACCATACTATCATGTCTTGTAGCCTCCTGCTTATAAAATGTGTTGCACAACACATTTATAAACAAGACTCTACTAGACACGACTTGCAGATTCCCTGGGATACGACCTGCATTGATACCAAGTATGTCACGCCTCGCCTTGGGAGGCATGACTGGCACCTAATGCCACATTGGGATATGAACTGTCCTAACTGACCTGGCGCACTTTTGGTGCACGCTTGTAACTTAGTTTAAGAAAATGATGGGCTCTATCTTGGCTGTAAATGCAGCCTCTGGTCGACAAGGCCACCTATAAAGGAAGACAGCTAACCAACAACAATGCAATAAAAGGAATCCTATGCGGGCCGAGAAGACCACCATGTTGTCTAGTTATAACATAAAGGAAAATAAGCAGCTATACAAGGACTCACACGGCCAACACCTAAATAAGACATACATGGGCCCCACACGGCTAAAATAGCTAACTAACTGGATACTGTAGTCTACAAGCCTCTAAGAAAACAAATAATGATTTGGACAGGGCCTCGGCCTACCCAAATGCTATAGAAATAAATAGAACTTTACTTTCTACAACCTAGCAACTCCGAATGAAAGGAACTGGCCAACTCGCTGACTCTGAACAGTTGCTACTGGAGATCCTGAACTCTGTCTCTCTAACCTGTAGGAAAGTATGAAGTGCCCCATAGTTTGGGCGTCAGTACAATATGTACTAAATATGGAAGGCAATAACAGAAGCTGAGTAAGACTGATAAAAATGGAAAGTGAATAGTAATAAGGGCCAGAAGTTAATCTGTAAGATTTCCTTTCCATAACCTGCATATAGTAAGTCACTACGTGTGTATGAGCTGAAATTGTACGACTACCCATTTATAAGCTATAACTGGCAGACAAATTTACAAACAAGAACCTAACCTAGTCCCTATAAGCCAGGAAGGTACAAGAAACACAGAATAACCTACCTGGGCCCCTATAAGCCTCGGCAAGTTCCAATCAGTCTATATACCCCTATTGGTACCCCGTAGACTCTACAAGTAACTGTAACTGTATCTGAGCCTTCTTGGCTCCTGTAACTATATCTAAGCCATCTGGACTCCTATAATTGTATTTGTGTCGGGAGTTGTCTAGGTTGCATAACTGAACCCCCTGCTTTGGCTCGACTATAGTTCATAACGTAATATCTGATAACTGGACCCCGGGCCTTGGCCCGACTATGGGTCATAATGTGACTGTTGTAACTGGATCTCTAGCCTTGGCTCGAGTATGGATCATACTGTAGCTGCTGTAACTGGGTCCCAAGCCTTGTCTTGACTATGGGAAAAAATATAACTGCTATAGCTGGACCCCAAGCCTTGGCTCGATTATGGGTCATAATGTATCTGCTAAAACTAGATACGGTCCTCACGGCCTCTATCTAGTGTACTGAATATGGCCCTCATGACCTCAATTTGGTGGAGCTTGATATGGCCCTCACGGCCTTAATATGGTCCCTTCGGACACCATACTGACCTTACAAGCATGGCCCTATATACAGTAACATCTAACAATCCAACATCGTAAGGAAGACCCAGTCTAGCTAGGGTTAACTCTAGTGAGGGTTACTATGTCATCACTATCGTCTCAACTCTATTTGTAATAGCTGACAATAATAGGCCTACTGTGAAATACTTATCCTCTACATAGAACAATATGGGGATACTACTAATCGAATATGCTCTTGAGCAGTCCGCCCTAACCTCCCATAGGCAACTTATTATAACTCTTAGCCTGGGGGTAATACTGTAATACTGTGGTTCTAGTCCCTGAGACACTGAGTCTGTTCAGATTTCGTATGCCTTCTCTGGGCAATTCCTAACCTCGTAGGTGTTTTCATCTGGCTTAGCAATTCTCGACAACCTATACCTGAATATCTGATAAGAGTATGCTGGGGCATTGGCCCCGTATCTAGATACTAACAAAACTCCCCCCCTCCCCAGGATATTTACTACTCTATCAGGCTAGTACAATTGAGTTGGTGCCCTGAGTGGCCTATGCAATAAGCACCACGTTGCCTGAAACTAACTGTCACTGGCGATAGCCACAATGTGGCGAATGACCCTCAACTCTCCAGGCAGCTCTGGTGCCACTGACTCTGGGGTAAGGCCTGTTACACCCCGTAAATTGTAAATGAATAAATAGCCTAATGGCATGTTGGTTAAGGGATTTAGAAAAAAAACTAGGAAAGTTGGTTTTTTTCCATCTTCATCAATAAAAACTAGGAAAAACAGAGGGTAGCCATGTTAAGGCAAACCCACGAATTATATATATATATATATATATATATATATATATATATATATAATTCCTTCCGATTACACTTCGAAACGCGGTCTAAACTCCGTTTCGGCTTAGATACCGAGGTATAAAGCTGCAGAGAGCAATCCTACGGAGTTGGTTTCATGAAATTTTGCCGGCAAAACGTCGTGCTACCGAGGTAAAGTAAATAGAATTGCTTTAAATTAGTACAAATGTGTTCTTAGCTTTGCAGTGAGCATTTATCCCTTCTGGACTATCGAGAAATAACGCGTTTTCGACCGTTTTCCGAAAGGTCGAAGTTTGGGATAACTATTTATCAAAAGTGATAATTTCTCCCGGATATTAATGTATTTAGTTCTAATTGACATGTATATGAATGTAGTTGGGAGAAACAGCAGAAGTACCGATAGAAATCACATCGGTCAGTCGGGTACTCAAAAATCAGGTATGTAAAGTTATTCTTTCGGCAAACCAAGAAGTACAGTCTAAATAATAAATAGAATAAAGGCTATTAACAGATACCCAGCGTACAGGAACGATTTTATTACAAATTCCAGCAAGCATGTTAGTATATCATTATGTATCATGCGATAATCAGAATAACGGATAGTCAGATGATTTCAGATAGTAATGTGGTATCCGCTAGTAGCTCAGCATGTTCTTACGTAATACCCAGAATGGAAGTTGCAAAAGTAGTATAATGAATTAGCAGGATTACAGACAGTATGTATTACATTTGTTGAGACTGTATCCGGTAACAGATGGCACATCTTATGTTATTGAGCTGTATCCAGTTATAGATGGCATGTTCTATGTTATTGAGTTATATCCACATGTAATCAGATCAGTAATCAGATATAAATAGCTCCAGATATAGATATAGCTCTAGAAACAGATATGGCTCTAGAAACTGATATAGCTATAGATCACAGATATAAATAATTAGATAAACAAATAAAGGCCAGGTAGTAGTTAGCCCAGCTATCAGAAATAGTGCAAAACAGAATATAGCATCAGTGGTTTAATACGGACTAGCGTTGAAATAAAAGAAGAGAATATGATTAGTATTTTTCATTTGAGCATGCTTGCTGTGTATGTGGTTTGCATGTTGAGACTTGTTATGGCATGTGGGCACCCTTTAGCATCGTCTCTGCCCCCGGGTTATAGCTGTATCGATACTAGATTTAGATACCGTCACCAGCTGGGCGATGTCGTACGCCTAAAGGACGATGATGGCTGACCACCATAATAATACGGTCTAGAGTACCCTGCTTGCAGGGGCAATTTAGTTTACTCTATGCAGAGCCAGATTATCCTGTTTACAGGGGCAGATTACTTTGTGTGCCCTTGTGGACGGGGGCAGTTTCAGATACAGATTTTTATAAAATTACCCTGTTGCGTGCTTGCACCCAGGGGAAGTTTCAGTCACAGATACAGCAGCAGATTACCCCATGAGCGCTTGCGCCCAGAGGCAGGAGTCTTCGGACTCAGACACAGTTTATTGTCAGAGGCCAAGGCCTGAGCTACGTACCCAAGGGGGCCAGAAGGAGGAGCGCACAGTTATCAGATGAGTGGAGTGACTTATTTTTGGTTGGTTTAGACCCGGGTAGGGGTAAATAGATTGTTTTGTTGGTTGGCACCTTCCGACTTATGGGGGTCGGTCAGGTATTGTGTGTATTTATATGTATATCTATATGTGCTATTAGATACTGATAGATAGTAGGACGACACGTCGTCAGGTGCGCGCATTTTGATTACAGAATAGGTAAATTCTCCCCATTTATCCTCAGCCAGATAGACTCAGCTACTTCCTGCTTATATGTCATATTATTGTTGCTATCCATTTCAGTTGTATATTTAAGTTTGCTTTACATGATCAGTACCTGTGGTACTGACGCCCGTGGGGGCGCTGCATTGCTTGCCTGCAGGTACACATAGATGAGGAGTCGATCCCTCGTGATCCAGTCAGCAGAGTTATCAGCTCCTATCCTACGGAGCTAGACAGTTGGAGATTGTTCCTATTTCCTTTTTGATTACAGTTTGGGTAGGTCGGGGTCCTGTCCCGACCATTCTATTATTACTTCCTAGATGCTTGTAGTCTGATGTTTCCTGTGGTGGTGGAGCCGGTTGTGTGGGGCTGTGCATGTATATATGTGTTTAGTTGTTGATGTTGGCTGTGTGGGGCCTCCTTCTGGTTATAGTTAGTGACCTTGTCGGTCACAAATGTGAATAGTAGTTACTTCAGATTATAGTGTCATTGTTCTGGTTAGCTGTTGTGCTTTGCAGGTGGCTATAGGCCTAATCGGTCAGGGGTTGTATTTACAGCCGCTATATAGCCGGTTCATTTCTTGAAATAGAACCAGAGTCTAGCAGGCACCAGGTGCCCATCATACCCCCCAAGGTGGGGTGAGACAAACTTGGTATCAGAGCAGTTCGTGTCCCAGGGATTCTGCAAGCAGTGCTAAGTAGAGTCTTGTCTATGGATGTGTTGTGCACCATATACTATAGGCAGGAGGCTACGAGGCATAATAGGATGGTTACCCTTCTTTCATACTCAGTCGTGCCATAGCACAGTACAGTATAGGGTTAGTTCTTTTGAAACTTACCACCCTCTTTGTCTACAGATACTATGGCAGATCAGTGGCACCCTGCTATAGGCAGGAGATTAGATACGGCGGCAGGCGAAGGCACCAGCAGGATGCCTCACTTACAGCCAGATTCAGCCCGGTCTGAGGGCGATGCAGAGGTGTCATCTCGACCCTCCCAGCAGTCTCCGCCTCGCAAGACACCATTTGAGGCAGCACCGCCTCCCACAACTCCTGCACCCACTTCATCTGATTAGGAGCTACGTAGTGCAGTGGTTATGTTAACCCAAATGCTAGCTACTCAGCGTCAGCCAGTACCACCTGCAGCAGTAGAATCTCTAGGTGGGCCAGGTAGTTCCAGGGTTAGAGAATTCTTGGCATTGGGACCCCCGCAGTTCACTGGTCAGATCAAGAAGAGGACCCCCAGGATTTCCTAAATCAGATGCAGAGGATTTTCCGGGTTATGCATGTGACCCCTATAGAATCAGTTGAGCTGGCAGTGTTTCGGTTACGGGACATAGCTGTATTATGGTACGAAAGTTGGGAGAGATCTCGGGGAAGAGATGCAGCCCCTCCTACTTGGTCCAGCTTCTCAGAGGCCTTCCTAGACCACTACTTACCCCGGGAGGTCAGACATGCCCGGATGGACCAGTTCTTACACTTAGAGCAGGGGACCAAGAGCGTCCATGAGTATTCTTTATAGTTTGACTTCTTAGCCCGCTATGCTCCAGCATTTGTGGACACTATGTCGTCCAGAGTCCATCGTTTTATTGTGGGCCTAAATTCAGATTACATAGAGACGTGCATGACGACTACTTTGAGAGAGGACATGGACATAGCCAGGGTACAGGCCTTCGCACAGACAATTGAGGGTCTGAGACAACGGCAGCGGGGCGACAGGCAGGCGACTTCAGAGCAGCGTTGTAGAAACAGACCCATTGAGATTCAGGGGGAAATCCCTAGGGGGTCGAGACCACGGTTTTCAGATAGGCCACCCAGATCTTTACCTCCGGTACAGCAGTAGAGAGGCAAATTTGTTCACCGAAGTTAGTCAGAGTCCGGTAGCAGTTTACAGAAAGTAGCATCACCTTAGCAGCGGAGGGCAGAACAGAGTAGATTTGCACCTACCCCTTGTCCTATATGCCACTGACCCCATTCTGGAGCCTGTAGGCAAGGTTCCTCAGGGCGCTATTACTGCGGACAGGAAGGGCATTTAATGAGAGATTTTCCGGCCCGAGGACAAGGTAGCCGGGATTGTCTGGATAGAGCATCAGCGGGGCCACGAGCTCTAGCAGCCTCGGCAGGGCGCAGACCCTCAGGTCCAGCAAATAGGGGCCGAGGTAGATCAGGAGCCTCTGGCTCAGGTGCAGGCCCCAGTCGTACCTATGCATTACCAGGGAGGCAGGATTCAGAGGCATCTCAAAACGTGGTCACAGGTATATTTATTATCTGCTCATACCCTGTTTATGTATTGATTGATCCATGGTCTACCTTGTCATATATTACACCATTTGTGGCCCGGAAGTTGGGTATCGAACCAGAATTACTTCAGCAGCCCTTTTCAGTGCTTACACCGGTCGGTGACTCGATTACAACTAAAAGAGTTTACCGAGGGTGTACGGTAGAGGTTGCTGATCGCCAGACCATAGTAGACTTGATAGAACTTGAGATGGTCGACTTCGATGCTATTATGGGTATAGACTGGTTAGTGCCATGCTATGCCAACTTAGAATGTTGGACCAAGACGGTCCGATTTCACTTTCTGGGGGAAGCAGTGCGAGAGTGGAAAGGGAGCACAGCTACGCCAAAAGGTAGGTTTATTTCCTACCTTCAGGCGAGAAAATTAATAGCAAAGGGATGTATTTACCACCTAGTTAGAGTCCAGGACATTCGGGTGGAACCTCCGACTCTTCAGTCTGTTCCAGTGGTCAATGAATTCCCTGACGTATGTCCAGATGAGTTGCCTGGTATCCCTCCCGAAAGGGAGATAGATTTTGCACTTGACTTGTTGCCAGGAACTCAACCTATATCCATTCCCCCATATCGCATGGCACCAGCTGAGCTTAGAGAGTTGAAAGAGCAGTTAAAAGATTTGCTCGACAAAGGCTTTATCAGGCCTAGTACTTCCCCGTGGGGTTCGCCAGTTCTGTTTGTAAGAAAAAAAGATGGCTCACTCCGTATGTGTATAGACTACCGGCAGCTGAATAAGGTAACGGTTAAAAATAAATACCCGCTCCCTAGAATAGATGATTTGCTTGACCAGTTGCAGGGGGCCAGATGTTTCTCTAAGATAGATCTGAGGTCCGGATACCACCAGGTCTGGGTTCGTGAGAGGGACATTCCAAAGACTGCTTTCTGGACCAGGTATGGTCACTTTGAATTTCTAGTCATGTCTTTTAAGCTGAGGAATGCTCCCACAGTGTTTATGGACCTGATGAACAGCATATTCAGACCGTATTTGGATCTGTTCATGATAATATTTATCGATGATATTCTGGTATATTCTCGTTCAGAGACAGATCACCAGAACCATTTACGAACAGTACTCCAGATCTTTAGAGACCGTCAGCTGTACGCCAAGTTTTCCAAGTGTGAGTTCTGGCTGAACTCAGTTGCCTTTTTGGGGCATATCGTGTCGGATGTTGGTATACAGGTGGACACACAGAAAATAGAGGCCGTCAAGACATGGCCCAGACCTACCATTCCGATCGAGGTCCGCAGTTTCCTGGGTTTAGCAGGGTATTACCGGAGATTTGTTGAAGGATTCTCCACTATAGCAGCACCTCTGACAAAGCTGACACAGAAAGCGGCAAAATTTCAGTGGACGGAGGCATGTGAGCAGAGTTTTCAAGAATTGGAAGACAGATTGATCTCCTCCCCAGTACTAGCATTGCCAGAGGGAACAGATGGGTATGCGGTGTATTGCGATGCTTCAGGCTTTGGACTAGGTTGTGTGCTGATGCAGCATGGAAAGGTAATTGCTTATGCTTCCAGACAGCTGAGGAAGCACGAAAAGAACTATCCGACCCATGACCTGGAACTAGCCGCAGTAATCCACGCTCTGAAAATTTGGAGGCATTATCTGTATGGCGTTCATGTAGACATTTTTACAGATCATAAAAGCCTGCAGTACATTTTCACATAGAGGGAGTTAAATCTGCGGCAGCGTCGTTGGTTAGAATTGCTGAAAGATTATGACGTAAATATTCTCTACCACCCAGGGAGAGCTAATGTAGTAGCAGATACCCTCAGCCGTAAGTCAATGGGGAGTCTAGCGTACTTGCGACCCGAGAAGCGGGAGTTAGCTAAGGAAATTCACCAGCTAGCTGGTTTAGCCGTTCGAGTAGTAGAAATAGAAAATAACAGAGCGGTGATTCAGAACTCCGCTATGTCATCGTTAGTTACAGAGGTAAAAGAACGGCAGTACGAGGACCCTGACTTAGTCCAGCTCAAACATAGAGTTCAGAAAGGTAAGGAGCCAGATTTCCAGGTGACTGAGAATGGAGTGCTACGTTGTAAGGGCCGCCTATGTGTCTTGAATGTTTTAGGGCTTCGCCAGCAGATCATGCATGAGGTACATTACGCTCGCTATTCCCTCCATCCAGGAGCAACGAAAATGTACCATGACATAAGAGACATCTACTGGTGGCTAGGTATGAAAGCTGAAATAGCTGAATTTGTATCTAGATGTCCTAACTGCCAGCAGGTGAAAGCAGAACACCAGAAACCGGGCGGTCTGACGCAGGATATAGCCGTGCCTTTGTGGAAATGGGAAGTGATAAATATGGATTTTGTAACAGGGTTACCCCGTACCAGACGCAGAAACGATTCTGTTTGGGTAATCATTGACAGATTAACAAAATCAGCCCATTTCCTGCCAGTACGAACTACATTCTCTGCTGAGGATTATGCCGAATTATATATCAGAGAAATAGTTAGATTACATGGAGTGCCGGTATCTATTATTTCAGACAGGGGAGCAAAGTTTACAGCTAGATTTTGGCAGTCATTCCAGAGAGGCCTGGGGACACAGATTAACTTATGTACAACCTTTCATCCTCAGACAGACGGGCAAACAGAACGAACTATCTAGACGCTCGAAGATATGCTACGAGCGTGTGTACTAGATTTTGGGGGTAGCTGGGATGAGCATCTGCCGTTGATTGAATTTGCCTATAATAACAGTTATCATTCAGCTATCCAGATGGCGCCCTTTGCAGCATTATACGGGCGGAAATGTAGATCACCCGTTGGCTGGTTTGAAGCGGGGTAGATAGCGCTGATTGGGCCGGATATTATTTGTCAGTCAGAATAAGCGGTGAAGCTTATCAGAGAATGCCTACTGACTGCTCAGAGCCGCCAGAATTCTTATGCAGATATGCGGCGCAGAAATTTAGAATTTGTAGTGGATGACTCGGTATATTTGAAAGTGTCTCCAATGAAAGGGGTGATGAGATTTGGCAAGAAAGGCAAGCTTAGCCCGAGGTTCATTGGGCCATATCAGATTTGGCGAAGAATAGGTCGAGTAGCATACGAATTAAACTTGCCCCCAGAAGTAGAGTTTGTTCACCCAGTATTCCATGTATCTATGTTGAGGAAGTTCGTAGGAGACCCTTCCACAGTTGTTCCAGTTCAGGATGTCCAGGTCACAGAAGAGTTAGCATATGAAGGGGTTCCAGTAGCTATACTAGATAGACAGATCCGTACACTGAGAACTAAAGATGTTGCGTCTGTCAAGGTATTGTGGCATAACAGGAACTGAGAAGAAATGACCTGGGAAGCCGAGGAGGACATGAAAGCCAGATATCCCCACTTATTCCAGGCATAGGCAAACAGGAGGTATGTTAGAACTGTTTTTCCTTATGAACGCTTATATTTCATATATGAAAGCGGGCGATTGACTATAGACAGTTATATATGAATGTTATTATATCATGTGGAGTACCTGTATTGGGCTTTTCTGCTTTTCAGTAATTTTGAGATAGTCCATAATAGAGGGAAAACTCTGCCGAAATTTTTATAGAAACAAGTTGAGTAAGTTGAGAAGTCCTCTAGACAGAATGTCATTCGAGGACGAATGTTCTTAAGGGGGGGAGGATGTTACACCCCGTAAATCTTAAATGAATAAATAGCCTAATGGCATATTGGTTAAGGGATTTAGAAAAAAAAACTAGGAAAGTGGGTTTTTTCCATCTTCATCAATAAAAACTAGGAAAAACAGAGGGTAGCCATGTTAAGGCAAACCCACGACTTATATATATATATATATAATTCCTTCCGATTACACTTCGAAACGCGGTCTAAACTCCGTTCCGACTTAGATACTGAGGTATAAAGCTGCAGAGAGCAATCCTACGGAGTTGGTTTCATGAAATTTGGCCGGCGAAACATCGTGCTACCGAGGTAAAGTAAATAGAATTGCTTTAAATTAGTACCAATTTGTTCCTAGGTTTGCAGTGAGCATTTATCCCTTCTGGACTATCGAGAAATAATGAGTTTTCGACCGTTTTCCGAAAGGTCGAAGTTTGGGATAAATATACATCAAAAGTGATAATTTCTCCCGGATATTAATGTATTTAGTTCTAATTGACATGTATATGAATGTAGTTGGGAGAAACAGCTGAAGTACCGACGGAAATCACATCGGTCAGTCGGGTACTCAGAAACCAGGTATGTAAAGTTATTCTTTCGGCAAGCCAGGAAGTACAGTCTAGAAAATAAATAGAATAAAGGCTATTAACAGATACCCAGCGAACAGGAATGATTTAATTACAAATTCCAGCAAGCATGTTAGTATATCATTACGTATCATGCGATAATCAGAATAACGGATAGTCAGATGATTTCAGATAGTAATGTGGTATCCGCTAGTAGCTCAACATGTTCTTACGTAATACCCAGAATGGAAGTTGCAAAAGTAGTATAATGAATTAGCAGGATTACAGACAGTATGTATTACATTTGTTGAGACTGTATCCGGTAACAGATGGCACATCTTATGTTATTGAGCTGTATCCAGTTATACATGGCATGTTCTATGTTATTGAGTTATATCCACATATAATCAGATCAGTAATCAGATATAGAAATAGCTCCAGATACAGATATAGCTCCAGAAACAGATATGGCTCTAGAAACTGATATAGCTATAGATCACGGATATCAACAATCAGATAAACAGATAAAGGCCAGGTAGCCGTTAGCCCAGCAATCAGAAATAGTGCAAAATAGAATATAGCATCAGTTGTTTAATATGGACTGACAATGAAATAAAAGAAGAGAATATGATTAGTATTTTTCATTTGAGCATGCTTGCTGTGTATGTGTTTTGCATGTTGAGACTTGTTGTGGCATGTGGGCACCCTTTAGCATCCCCTCTGCCCCTGGGTTATAGCTGTGTCGATACCAGATTCAAATACCGCCACTGTTCACTCATTTATTATATGGGTATATAACTCAACGCAAGTGCACGTGGTCGAACAAGTAGTAAAGTGTCTCAAGTAAGCCAAGTATCGATCCCACAGGGACTGGGATAAGGTAACAATTAATCAAGTGTTACTATATTTTCAGTTTAACAATGAAGACAACAGTGTAACCAAGAGTTTGATATTTTTGGATTCTAATTTTTATGCTAAGTCTAAAACAAGTATCTAATGTGAGTCTGAACTATGAATGTGAGCATACTGAGGTTAATTGAACATGTAAAGAAATTAATTATCGATATAATTTGGTTAACCTTTCCTCTGGTTTCTAGTCAAGAACTAATGCCAATGGATTAAAACTCTCGTATTTTACCCAACTTAAGAATCATGAACCGTCCACCTACATTTCTGTGATTAAACGAAAATTCATGTTCTAGCCATACAAACCCGGTTCCTAAATTGACTAATACGACTTTCAGGTATATTTCTATCCTGAAGGTAAATCAATTCTCAATTTTCCCAAACTAAGAAAGGATCATATCCTATTAATTCACAACTTTCCAATTTCTTGCTCTCTCGAGTGAAACCGGACTTTTTAGATATACATTAACGTAGGCCACACATTAATGCAGTAAGAACAAGAATCAATAGAACAACCATGGAAGAAAAGATGAAAAACCAGAGAATCAATAATCACATTTCATTACAATTGTTTTTAACCTCAGGAAGAAGAGGAATTAGCCACTCATTTGTGGATTAAACATCGTTAAATGAGTGTTAAACATACAAGCAATTGAATTCAAGGAGAAGGAAAGAGAGTAAAACCCTGATAATTTCGTCCCCTCAACTGCCTGTAACCCACGTTCTTGCTCCACCAAGTCAGAATATTGAAAAATGAACCTAAGTGTTCTATTTATACTAGTGGGAATTTTTCCCGGAATAACAAGCAACGTGTCACGGAGTGCATCGCGGAGCACTGCCTCCGTGACACGCCACCGACGTGGACCCTCACTGGAAGTTGGGGGTCCAGGTAATCAGGCCCAACGTGGCACGACGTGCAACGCGGAGCCTGGCCATCGTGCCATGGACCCAACCCGAACCTTCACTGGAAATAGGCCGAAAATTCCCTATCCAGGCAGAAGGCCTCCGCGATGGCAGCGTGACACGACTCCATCGCGGAGCCTCTTTATTTTGTGCCTTCCAATGCCTTGTCCTTTTCTCACATCCGAGTCCAACCCCGATCTCTTCCAACACACATTTTAGCTTCCCAAAATTACATTTTACCTGCAAAACAATGCTAATCATGTTGGTTAGTATAAATTCACATTTTATTACCAATCACATGAGAATGTATCAACATTGATAGATAAACAAGGCTAAAAAGACACATTTGAGTATCACTTGGGCATATAAATTTTCTCAAGATCACTTACCCCACACTTAAATCCTTGTTCGTCCTTGAACAACAATCTTACACCTCATGCAATTTACACCCAAACCTCGCTACTTTGGTTCGACAATTTAGGTTACGGTCATACCGATTATTCAATACTGCAAATCATCAAGAAAACATGCATGGTCCTATCAATGCAATGACCTTCAATACATGAAGACCTCCTAGACTTAAGAATCGACTCTCGATATTGGCAAACTCATGCAAATCAGCTGATCAAGACATCCGACACGAAAATTAATCTTTCGTCAAGCATGTTCCCTCACAACACAAGAGAATTTTCCCCTTTTTGATCATATGAACTCACAAAATTTCACGCAGGGGCATAAAAACACAATTTCGCTCTCTCTCCCAAAAGAATTCACATGCATCATGTCATGACCCATAAGCTTGCCTTTAGTGTATTACTCCACTAATATAAAGAAGTGTGATGTAGGATCACGTAGGACTTTAACGGGTAGTAATGTAAGCTACGGAACTAGTAAATATTGGGCTAGCCAATAATAGCCACTAGTATCCTTAAGCGCCATTTCAATACATCCCATCAAACTCATGGGCATTGTTTCTTTCTTCATCCTCCCATTCTTGAAGTATTTCTTTAGTTTGTCCCATCTTATTGAGCACACTTGACACAACAACAAAGATTATTCATACATCTTCATTATAGTTTGTTTATAACAAGTGCACCTTCAACCTTTTCTTTTCTTCCATCACTCTGCTTTTCTTTTCTTTTCACCATTCTCACTCTTTGACACTTCGGGAAAATGATTTTCTCTTCTTAAGCGCTTAAGAGTTTTGGATCAAATTTGCAGCTAATGAAAAGAAGGGATTAAGCTCGGTTTACACTTTTTGATAAAAGAAAAAATTAATAGGCTAAAGGCTCAACGGGCTGACTAGGGTACACAATCAAGGTGGGTACAATAATGAAAAATAGAAACTTTCGGTTAAAAACAAAGAAATGCCTACATCCTTTCCTACAATAAACCTCCTTCATTTCATTTTTACACACACCAGGCAAGTTTTAGACACTTCACAATGGCATGGAATAACAAAACCTCACTTCACACTTATTGCACATGCTCAATTCAAGACGTATTCACAGACTCTTCAATCAGCTAATTGCACGAATTCAAACATTAAGCCTTAATCACACTAAATCGAATCTATGGCCTAGGTACCTCAACATATTTACAAAGTTGCATGCTTTCATACGAATCACCTTTGCATTTTAAATATCATGTACAACACGCAACCAGAATTCCGCAACCATAAAGTAATTACCAGTTTTGGGATGCAACCCACAAAAGAAAAACAACTGAAAAATAAATGAAAAATCTACTCCTAATGACTACATTTCCCTTAAGACGGTCGTCATCCATCCATCATAAGGAACGGTCACTAACTAGGATTTCGGTTCAATGGGACCATTCTCGGTAAAAGAACCAAAAACAAACGCCGAGAAACCCAAGAATTGAAAAAAAAACAAAAAATTTTAAAAATATCGATCATTTCGATAAACAAAAATATGTACAATATCAGCTTAGCAACATTCAACATTCAGCAACACACAACAGTTTCACATATGATTACAATACAGGATAACAACTTAACACTCACAAATCACAGGGTCAGAAAATTTTGTTCACAACACAACAACAGATTAGAACATACATAACAGCACAACCAGCACCTAACTACTCCCACCCCACACTTATCTCGAACACTGTCCCCAGTGTTCACAAAAATTAAAATAGCACAAAAATTGGGTGGTGGAACTCCCTGATCAATCAAAATACTCCACTTCTTCATCAGGTGTTGCTGCTTCATCTCCCATGTCTGAATCACCCCCATCGTCATCATCGGACTCCACATCGGAGTCCTCCCGACGTGTCTCCTTGTCTGTGGGGACATCATCATCCTTGGCCTCCACAAAAGCTGGCCCCACTCGGCATAGCGCCCTGGCATTTTCACCAAAAGGGTAGTCTAGCTCGAGCTGCCATAGCTCCTCCTCTGTTGCCGGCCTCCCGCCTATCCTCAGCTGGAGCATCTGCATCCCATACATGCGAGCCATATACTGATCATCACGAGCATGTCGCTCGCCTAGTGTAAGCACTGGCCCATGGGTGGTGTCGGGAGCTTTAGTTTTGGTGACATCTAAGGCCCGCCGCTCCATCTGCGGAATGTAGTCAAGGGCCTCTTCCTCAACATCTAGGCCCCTCAGGAATGTGGTGAGTAGTCCACCAAATCTGTATCTGTGCCCCTGATGCAACCGGGCTCTCTTCATGATGGAAATAATCACCGCCCCCACGTAGATCTCCAGCCCTTTCATCAGGGCGTAGACCAGGCATACACGATCTTGGGTTACATCCGTCATATTACCCCCGGGATTAGGCAGGAACAAATGATCTTAAGCCATATCCTGGCTTCCCTATTCATCTGTGAATAAGGCAAAGTCTGATGGTAGCCCCTCTCCTTGTGTCTGCTCCATCTAGCTATCGATCAGGTTCCACACAAGGTGCATCTGATGTCCGCATATGGTGGAGTGATGTTCAACTGTCGAAGCACGCGGGCGTCTGTGTCCCGCGCCCCTATGATAGCATTGAGGTGGTGGGGCTCAAAGGTGACTATTTGCCCTCTGATTTTGATGGTGTGACTTCTGAGAGTCGGGTTCCAATTGGCATAGAATTCCCGAATCAGGTGCAAGTTGCATTCCTTGCGCTCTTCAAAGATGAAATTGAGCCCAGCTGCCTCGATCCTATGGACAATCCTAAGGAACTCCTGTGCCAACAGTTCCCGAGCTATGTGTTCCTCGGGGAAGTACTTGCTCTCCTTGTGCTTGGCATACCACTTCTTCCCCTCTTCTGTCACCCACATGGTTCCGTATTGGCGGCGTTGGCCACGTGGAACCACTGGTGCTGCTGGGACTGCTGTGCCCAGTCTGATTCTCTTTCTTCCGGCGCCAGATGTCGAAGCGCCTTTCCCCTTTTCTTGCCTGCTTGCCATTTTTCCTGTCAACCCAAATAGACAAGATTAATGTTTAGCCAATGAGTATTAGCTTCGACTAAGGTTGGGTTAAGCTAGGCCACCCCACACTTAGTCCTTAGCTAAAATTACAGCGTTACAGCAAGATCATACCTATTTACACAAACAAACAACCAAATATACAACCATGCTTAGTGCATTCGAAGAATTCGACGGTACGTATTCTATGTACTACTCAGACTTCGTACAGCTAACCACAATCATTACCATCGATAACATTTTATCTTATCGCACTTAGCAAGGAGAAACAAAGAAACGAAAACAACAAGAATTTATCTACATGAACCTATACAACTCACCCAATTCTTGCAAATTTCAATGTTCCCCTAACCCGAGAATCCGTCGGTCTTTTAGCATAATAACAACTAGCACATCGACTCATCTCACTCAACATGTACAACCCAGCCTGAATTTCACGAGTTCACTACATTTTTCCACTTCAAATTCAAAAGCAAGCCCTAACTACGATTGTATCAAAAATTCGATTAAATTATGCCATTAACGAGTTCAAGCGATCTCAATGATACTCCGAACATCCATCAACAACAATTCAATTGAATTTACGCTTAATTTCCACTTAGGGCAAGTTTAGCTCACATCACATGCTCAATATCGAAGAAAATCGACAAGAAATGAGATGGAATTGAGGAACATACCTTAAATTTGAAGAATTGAAGAAAACTCAATGAAATCCTTGGCCTATTCCGTGTCACGTTGAAGGGGGAGGGGTTTTAGGGAGATTGGTCGCGGAGTGTGTGAGAAATAAGGAAAATTGAGGGGGATTCAGGGTTTAAAAGTGGAAAAATCGCGCGGGTCACCCGGCGACCCGGTGTGACCCATCGCGATATACACAGCAACGTGTCACGGAGTGCATTGCGGAGCACTGCCTCCGTGACACGGAGCTGTCGCGAGGGTGTTTTGGAATTCTTTTAAAATTCTGGATTTATACCTCAACGTGTCACGGAGGGTAACGCGGAGGCCCTCCTCCGTGACACGGAGCTATCACCCTAGCTCACTGTTTTGCCACTTTTTCTTGATTTTCATACCTCGAATTTTCCTTTGCGATTCCTTGTATATTTTCCCTCCGTTCGACCTGAAATTCATTCTACTACAAGAAATTGGTTAGAATTATAGGTTTCACTCAAAATAAAAATAAAAATAAAAATAAAAACTAAAATAAAAACTAAAAATTTTGTTGTTAATCAAGAAAATAAAAGAAAATGAATAAAAATAAATAAAAAAATCTATTCACAATTTACAAAGAAAAATTTCACGGGTTGCCTCCCGTGCAGCGCCTGGTTTACCGTCGCGGCTCGACGTCATTCAGCTCAGTTGTCCTCTAGGGTGATGGACGTTTTCTCTCAACCACCATCCTCCCCCCAGTAGTGTTTAGATCGTTCAGGTGGTTTTCCCAATAACTCTCATGAATCCTTTATCCGCGCATTATCAACTCGATCAATCACATTGATCACCGAGAGTTCCTCGTACACAGCCGGGATCTTGGAGGCCTTGTACACATCGAACACTTCCACCTTGTCGTGTGCTCGCATGGTTAGCTGCCCCGCAGCTACATCAATCAGCGCTTTCCCGATCGCCAAGAAAGGACGTCCCAAAATAAATGGGACTTCCGTGTCTGGTTCAAAATCCAGCACGATGAAATCTACCGGGAAGATCAGGGAGCCAACTTGCACCAGAACGTCCTCCACAATGCCATCAGGTCTGGCTAAGGACCGATCCGCCAATTGCAAGATAACTGTTGTGGGTCTAGGACTCCCTAGACCCAGCTTTTTGAATACCGATGGCGGCATCAAATTAATGCTTGCTCCCAAATCACATAACCCGCGAGCTCGGATACTCTGCCCAATAGTGATTTGTATAGTAAAGCTCCCAGGATCTTTAAGATTTGTGGGCAGTCGGTTTTGTATCCGGGAAGTGCACTTCTCCGTAAGAGCCACCGTAGCATACTCAGTCAACCGACTTTTACTTGCCACGATGTCCTTTATATACTTGGCATACTTCGGCACTCCCCGCAAAACATCAACAAGAGGTAAGTTAATATGTACCTGTTTCAGCACCTCCATGAATTTCTTGAAACACGTCTCCTCCTTGTGTTTCTTTAATCGTTGAGGGAACGGGGGTGGTGGTCTTTCTGATTCAGCTTCCTTAGTCTTCCCCCTCTCATCACTTTGCTCCCTCTTGACTTCTGCTGCTCCCGATTGTTGAGTTGGTCTTTCTAGTTCCACCTCTTTCAGCTGCAAACCACTCCTTGTAGTCACCGCATTCACCTGCTTGGGGTTGGGATATGTGTCACTCGGAAGTCCTCCTCTAGGCCTGGTATTTTGGGCTCCAGCAAATTGCCAAAATTGATATTCAAGTGCCTTAGTAGCTAACTAGTTGTTTTTCACCTCGGCTGCCAATTTCACATAGTCAGCCTGCAATTGAGCTTGGTTAGCTATCATCGTCTTGAACATCTCCTCAATGCTGGGTGATGCTGGTGGAGGAGGTGCATTGTTGTTTCTAAATTGTGCTTGATAATTTTGCTGCCCTCCTTGGTTCCTTTGCACACCCTGACTCGAACTTTGCCCCTGATGGTTGTTGCTACCCCAGGAGAAATTCGGGTGATTCCTCCAATTGGAATTGTAGTTGTTGCCATACTGTTGGTGGTTGTTCCTTTGTATATTTCCCACAAAGTTCACGGAGTCCGAATTTGCTCCACAACAATCAGCTGAGTGCTCACTGCTCCCGCACACTTCACACCAAATATGCTGCACTGCATTCACTGGGGCTTGAGGCTGGTTCATTGTCATGCTACTGAAGTGAGTGTTGAGTTGATTCTGTAAGGCAGCTATCTGTGCAACAATAGCTGTAAAACCATCAACTTCTAGAACTCCTGTTGTTTTCCTTGTCCCTGCTCTTGATGAATCAGCATTCCACTTCGGATTGTCCTGCGAAATACGGTTCAACAAGGTATACAGCTCCTTATAAGTTTTCTCCAGCGCTTGTCCCCCAGCTACTGAGTCTAGCAATATTTTTGTATGGGGTTCCAAACCCTCTATAAAAGTGTGCACCAGCACATCATTTGATTGATGATGATGAGGACAATCCCGCAAAATGGACTTGAATCTCTCCCAAGCCTGATATAGATTCTCTCCCTCTCTCTGTTTAAAACTTAGAATTTGACTTCTAAGTCGTGCTATTTTACCGGAGGGAAAAAATCGTATCAAGAATTTCCTTGCAAGATCATCCCACGTCGAAATAGAATTAGGTGGCTCAGCTTTCAACCACCTCTTGGCTTCTCCCAATAGTGAAAATGGGAACAATGTAAGTCGGACATAATCTGATGACACTCCAGTGGGGATGTAAGTGTCACTTATCTCCAAGAAATTTTGGAGATGCTGTTGTGGATCTTCATCAGGGAGACCTGTAAACTGCCCGCTAGTGTGCAGCAATTGCACCATGTTTTTTTTAAGCTCGAACCTCCCTCCTGGCTCAGGTTTGCGGATGCTAGATGTGACATTATTAGCATGTGGGATTGCCACCTCGCGAACCGGCCGAGCTGTTACTTCTTCGGGCACTAACATTGCCCGTACTACTGGTGGATTCTGTTGTTGCTCCATGAATGTTTGTCTGAGCAACTGCAACTTTCTTTCTAGAGCTTCTCTCCGTTGACGATGAAATAATCTTTCTAGCTCTAAATACGAGTCCACCAGCTCCTTGTCTCTTGCCAGTGTTCAACAGAGATTAAATCTGCAAAATACAGGTTAAGACCAAGTTGTCAACACTAAGAAAATAAAAATATAGTAAATTAACACTTAAGAAAATTTCACCAATTGCCAGTCCCCGGAAATGGCGCCAAAAACTTGTTCGCTCATTTGTTATATGGGTATATAACTACACGCAAGTGCACGTGGTCGAACAAGTAGTAAAGTGGCTCAAGTAAGACAAGTATCGATCCCACAGGGACTGGGATAAGGTAACAATTAATGAAGTGTTACTATATTTTCAGTTTAACAATGAAGACAACAGTGTAACCAAGAGTTTGATATTTTTGGATTCTAATTTTTATGCTAAGTCTAAAACAAGTATCTAATGTGAGTCTGAACTATGAATGTGAGCATACTAAGGTTAATTGAACATGTAAAGAAATTAATTATTAATATAATTTGGTTAACCTTTCCTCCGGTCGCTAGTCAAGAACTAATGCCAATGGATTAAAACTCTCGTATTTAACCCAACTTAAGAGTCATGAACCGTCCACCTACATTTCTGTGATTAAACGAAAATTCATGTTCTAGCCATACAAACCCCGTTCCTAAATTAACTAATACGACTTTCAAGTATATTTCTATCCTGAAGGTAAATCAATTCTCAATTTTCCCAAACTAAGAAAGGATCATATCCTATTAATTCACAACTTTCCAATTTCTTGCTCTCTCGAGTGAAACCAGACTTTTTAGATATACATTAACGTAGGCCACACATTAATGCAGTAAGAACAAGAATCAATAGAACAACCATGGAAGAAAAGATGAAAAACCAAAGAATCAATAATCACATTTCATTACAATTGCTCTTAACCTCAGGAAGAAGAGGAATTAGCCACTCATTTGTGGATTAAACATCGTTAAATGAGTGTTAAACATACAAGAAATTGAATTCAAGGAGAAGGAAAGAGAGAGAAACCCTGATAATTTCGTCCCCTCAACTGCATGTAACCCACGTTCTTGCTCCACCAAGTCAGAATATTGAAAAATGAACCTAAGTGTTCTATTTATACTAGTGGGAATTTTTCCCGGAATAACAAGCAACGTGTCACGGAGTGCATCGCGGAGCACTGCCTCCGTGACACGCCACCGACGCGGACCCTCACCGGAATTTGGGAGTCCAGGTAATTAGGCCCAACGTGGCACGGTGTGTAACACGGAGCCAGGCCACCGTGCCATGGACCCAATGCGAACCTTCACTGGAAATAGGCCGCAAATTCCCTATCCAGGCAGAAGGCCTCCGCGATGGCAGCGTGACCCGCCTCCATCACGGAGCCTCTTTATTTTGTGCCTTCCAATGCCTTGTCCTCTGCTCACATCCGAGTCCAACCCCGATCTCTTCCAACACGCATTTTAGCTTCCCAAAATTACATTTTACCTGCAAAACAATGCTAATCATGTTGGTTAGTATAAATTCACATTTTATTACCAATCACATGAGAATGTATCAACATTGATAGATAAACAAGGCTAAAATGACACATTTGAGTATCACTTGGGCATATAAATTTGCCCAAGATCAGCCACCAGCTGGGCAATGTCGTCCGCCTAAAGGACGATGATGGCTGACCACCATAATAATATTGTCCAGATTACCCTGCTTGCAGGGGCAGTTCAGTTTACTCTGCGCAGAGCCAAATTACCCTGTTTACAGGGGCAGATTACTCTGTGTACGCTTGTGGCCGGGGGCAGTTTCAGATACAGATTTTTATAAAATTACCCTGTTGCATGCTTGCACCCAGGGGCAGTTTCAGTCACAGATACAGCAGCAGATGACCCCGTGAGCGCTTGCGCCCACAGGCAGGAGTCTTCGGACTCAGACATAGTTTATTGTCAGAGGCCAAGGCCTGAGCTACATACCCAAGGGGGCCAGTAGGAGGAGCTCACAGTTATCAGATGAGTGGAGTGACTTATGTTTGGTTGGTTTAGACCCGGGTAGGGGTAAATAGATTGTTTTGTTGGTTGGCACCTTCCGGCTTATGGGGGTCGGTCAGGTATTGTGTGTATTTATATGTATATCTATATATGCTATTAGATACTGATAGACAGTAGGACGACACGTCGTCAGGTATGCCTAGTTTGATTACAGAATAGGTAAATTCTCCTATCCTCAGCCAGATAGACTCAGCTACTTCCTGCTTATATGTCATGTTATTGTTGCTATCCATTTCAGTTGTATATTTCAGTTTGCTTTACATGCTAAGTACTTGTGGTACTGACGCCCGTAGGGGCGCTGCATTGCTTGCCTGCAGGTACACATAGATGAGGAGTCGATCCCTCGTGATCTAGTCAGCAGAGTTATCAGCTCCTATCCTCCGGAGCTAGACAGTTGGAGGTTGTTCCTATTTCCTTTTTTATTACAGTTTGGGTAGGGCGGGGCCCTGTCCCGACCATTCTATTATTACTTCCTAGAGGCTTGCATTCTGATGTTTCCTATGGTGGTGGAGCCGGTCGTGTGGGGCCGTGCATGTATATATGTGTTTAGTTGTTGATGTTGGCCGTGTGGGGCCTTCTTCTGGTTATAGTTAGTGACCTAGTCAGTCACAAATGTGAATAGTAGTTTTTTCAGATTATAGTGTCATTGTTCTGGTTAGCTGTTGTGCTTTGCAGGTGGCTATAGGCCTAATCGGCTGGGGGCTGTATTTACAGCCGCTATATAGCCGGTTCGTTTCTTGAAATAGAGCTAGAGTCTAGCAGGCACTAGGTGCCCGTCATACCCCCCAAGGTGGGGTGAGACAAACTTGGTATCAGAGCAGTTCGTGTCCCAGGGAGTCTGCAAGCAGTGCTAAGTAGAGTCTTGTCTATGGATGTGTTGTGCACCACATACTATAGGCAGGAGGCTACGAGGCATAATAGGATGGTTACCCTTCTTTCATACTCAGTCGTGCCATAGCACAGTACAGTATAGGGTTAGTTCTTTTGAAACTTACCACCCTCTTTGTCTACAGATACTATGGCAGATCAGTGGCACCCTGCTACAGGCAGGAGATTAGATACAGCGGCAGTCGAAGGCACCAGCAGGATGCCTCACTTACAACCAGATTCAGCCCGGTCTGAGGGCGATGCGGAGGTGTCATCTCGACCCTCCCAGCAGACTCCGCCTCGCAAGACACCATTTGAGGCAGCACCGCCTCCCACAACTCCTGCACCCACTTCATCTGATTAGGAGCTACATAGTGTGGTGGTTCTGTTAACCCAGATGCTAGCTACTCAGCGTCAGCCAGTACCACCTGCAGCAGTAGAATCTCTAGGTGGGCCAGGTAGTTCCAGGGTTAGAGAATTCTTGGCATTGGGACCCCCGCAGTTCACTGGTCAGATCAAGCAGAGGACCCCAGGATTTCCTAAATCAGATGCAGAGGATTTTCCGGGTTATGCATGTGACCCCTACAAAATTAGTTGAGTTGGCAGTGTTTCAGTTACGGGACATAGCTATATTATGGTACGAAAGTTGGGAGAGATCTCGGGGAAGAGATGCAGCCCCTCCTACTTGGTCCAGCTTCTCAGAGGCCTTCCTGGACCACTACTTACCTCGGGAGGTCGGAAAGGCCCGGATGGACCAGTTCTTACACTTAGAGCAGGGGGCCAGGAGCGTCCGTGAGTATTCTTTACAGTTCGACTCCTTAGCCCGCTATGCTCCAGCATTTGTGGACACCATGTCGTCCAGAGTCCATCGTTTTATTGTGGGCCTGAATTCAGATTACATAGAGACGTGCATGACGGCTACTTTGAGAGAGGACATGGACATAGCCAGGGTACAGGCCTTCGCACAGACAATTGAGGGCCTGAGACAGGCAGCGGGGCGACAGGCAGGTGACTTCAGAGCACGTCGTAGAAACAGACCCGCTGAAATTCAGGGGGAAATTCCTAGGGGGCCGAGACCATGGTTTTCAGATAGGCCATCCAGATCTTTACCTCTGGTACAGCAGCAGAGAGGCAAATTTGTTCACCGAAGTCAGTCAGAGTCCGGTAGCAGTTTACGAATAGTAGCATCACCTCAGCAGCAGAGGGCAGAACAGAGTAGATTTGCACCTACCCCTTGTCCTATATGCCACCGACCCCATTCTGGAGCCTGCAGGCAAGGCTCCTCAGGGTTCTATTATTGCGGAAAGGAAGGGTATTTAATGAGAGATTTTCCGGCCAAAGGACAAGGTAGCCGGGATAGTTTAGATAGAGCATCAGCGGGGCCACGAGCTCTAGTAGCCTCGGCAGGGCGCAGACCTTCAGGTCCAGCAAATAGGGGCCGAGGTAAATCAGGAGCCTTTGGCTCAGGTGCAGGCCCTAGCCGTACCTATGTATTACTAGGGAGGCAGGATTCAGAGGCATCTCCCGATGTGGTCACAGGTATATTGATTATCTGCTCATACCCTGTTTATGTATTGACTGATCTTGGGTCTACCTTGTCATATATTACACCATTTTTGGCCCGAAAATTGGGTATCGAACCAGAATTACTTTAGCAGTCCTTTTCAGTGCTTACACCGGTCGGTGACTCGATTACATCTAAAAGAGTTTACCGAGGGTGTACGGTAGAGGTTGCTGATCGCCAGACCACAGTAGACTTGATAGAACTTGAGATGGTCTACTTCGATGCCATTATGGGTATAGACTGGTTAGTGTCATGCTATGCCAACTTAAAATGCTGGACTAAGACGGTCCGATTTCACTTTCCGGGGGAAGCAGTGCGAGAGTGGAAAGGGAAGGTAGGTTTATTTCCTACCTTCTGGAGAGAAAATTAATAGCAAAGGGATGTATTTACCACCTAGTTAGAGTCTAGGACGTTCGGGTGGAACCTCCGACTCTTCAGTCTGTTCCAGTGGTCAATGAATTCCCTGACGTATTTCTGGATGAGTTGCCTGGTATCCCTCTCGAAAGGGAGATAGATTTTGCAATTGACTTGTTGCCAGGGACTCAACCTATATCCATTCCCCCGTATCGCATGGCACCAGCTGAGCTTAGAGAGTTGAAAGAGCAGTTAAAAGTTTTGCTCGACAAAGGCTTTATTAGCCTAGTACTTCCCCGTGGGGTGCGCCAGTTCTATTTGTAAGAAAGAAAGATGGCTCACTCCATATGTGTATAGACTACCGGCAGCTGAATAAGGTAATGGTTAAAAATAAATACCCGCTCCCTAGAATAGATGATTTGTTTGACCAGTTGCAGGGGGCCAGATGTTTCTCTAAGATAGATCTGAGGTCCGGATACCACCAGGTCCGGGTTCGTGAGAGGGACATTCCAAAGACTGCTTTCAGGACTAGGTATGGTCACTTTGAATTTCTAGTCATGTCTTTTGGGCTGACGGATGCTCCCACAGTGTTTATGGACCTGATGAACAACATATTTAGACCGTATTTGGATCTGTTCATGATAGTATTTATCGATGATATTCTGGTATATTCTCGTTCCGAGACAGATCACCAGAACCATTTACGAACAGTACTCCAGATCCTTAGATACCGTCAGCTGTACGCCAAGTTTTCCATGTGTGAGTTCTGGCTGAACTCAGTTGCCTTTTTGGGGCATATCGTGTCGGATGTTGGTATACAGGTGGACACACAGAAAATAGAGGCGGTCAAGACATGGACCAGACCTACCACTCTGATCGAGGTCTGCAGTTTCCTGGGTTTAGCAGGGTATTACCGGAGATTTGTTGAAATATTCTCCACTATAGCAGCACCTCTGACAAAGCTGACACAAAAAGCAGTGAAATTACAATGGACGGAGGCATGTGAGCAGAGTTTTCAAGAATTGAAAGACAGATTGACCTCCGCCCCAGTACTAGCATTGCCAGAGGGAACAGATGGGTATGCGGTGTATTGCGACGCTTCAGGATTTGGACTAGGTTGTGTGCTGATGCAGCATGGAAAGGTAATTGCTTATGCTTCCAGACAGCTGAGGAAGCACAAAAAGAACTTGATCACGGGCAAAAATAGCTTGCCCGAGATACCCTTTATGACTTAAATTAGTCTTGTTTATCTAAGTTATTGTATACATTTTCATGTAATTTTATATGAAGTGAAGATATGTGCTAACCAACATGACTAGACTTTGTTTTGTAGGTTTTGGTGACTTTTGAGTAACTAATCCATGAGTTGGTGAAGTAGAGGCTTGGAAACGGAATTAACACTCAAACGTTGGTAAAGAGGAGGCACAAAACAGCCCACCTGCGCGTTGGCAACGTGCCACGGCAGGCAGGCTGATCACAACAGCCCACCTGCGCATTGGCAACGTGCCACGATAGGTTGGCTGCGCGACCAAGAGATGCCAACGCGCTGCCCAAGCAGCGTGACACGCTGCCAACACGGCAGGGTGCTACCGGGGCCAAGTTCTAGTGATTTCCAGAGAGCCTCCGCGTTCGCAGCGTGTCACGGAGGCAGTGCTCTGTGATGCACTCTGTGACACATTGCTTGTTATTCCGGGAAAGAGTCCTACTACTATAAATAGCACACTTAGGTTTATTTTTCATGATTCAGACTTGGTGGAGCAAGGACGTGGGTTACAGGCAGTTGAGGGACGAAAAGTTCAGGGTTTTTTCTCTCTTTCTTTCTTCTTTAATTCAATTGCTTGTATGATTAACACTCATTTTATGATGATTAATCCACAAATGAGTGGCTAATTCCTCTCCTTGCCGAGGCTATGAACAATTGTGATGAAATTTGATTATTGATTATCTGGTTTTTCATCTTTTCTTCCATGTTGTTCTATTAATTCTTGTTCTTACTGCATTGGTGTGTGGCCTACATTAATGTACATCTAAAAAGTCCGGTTTCACTCGAGAGAGCACGAAGTTGGAAAGTTGTGAATTAATAGGATATGTTCTTTACTTGATATGGAAAAATTGGGTCTTGATTTGCTTTCAGGATAGAAATATACCTGAAAGTCGTATTAGTCAATTTAGGAACCGGAATCTTATGGCTAGGACATGAATTGCATTTGATCACAGAAATGTAGACGGATGGTTCATGATTCTTAAGTGAGATTAAATACGAGAGTTTTAATCTCTTGGCAATTGTTCTTGGCTAGCAACAGGAAGAAAAGATTAACCAATTTATGATGATAATCAGCTTCATTACATGTTCGATTAACCTCAGCATGCTTTCATCCATAGTTCAGATTCAAAGTAGATAATTGTTCTTAGTTTTAGTATAAAAATTTATAAAACAAACTATTAACTTTTTGGTTACGTTGTTATCGGCATATTTAGAAGTAAAATATAGTATACTTGAGCAAATTGCACTTAATCCAAGTCCCTGTGGGATCGATACTTGGCTTACTAAAGGCACTTACTACTTGTTCAACCACGTGCACTTGCGTGTTGGTTTTATTTTCCAAAAACCAACCGAACAAGTTTTTGGCGCCGCTGCTGGGGACTTGGCAATTGGTGAATTCTTCTTAACTGTAAATTTACTATATTGTTTTTCTTTCTTAGTGCTGACAACTTGGTCTTAATGTTTATTTTAATTCTTTTTCATTTTATTTTTTTTCTTTTTCAGATACCCTTATTGACATGACATCGTGGAATACAAATGGTGGATACTCATATTTTAGCGAATCTTGTCTGAATTGCAGAGGACACCACTCGTGGCAACACTGTAACACGTGAAATAGATGTGGTGGTCAAGATGGCCATTGGGATGGCTGTCCGAATGCATATTCCCCTCCCCCAAGCCCCTACTATGATCCTTCTGTTGTTTTTCCTGAATATAGGCATGCTGAAAATGAGGATTTGGGACGCCAAGCTCGAATAGAAGACATGCTGAAACAACTCCTGGAGCAATCAGAAGCAATGAAGGAGGCGATGGCAGTATTAAGAATTTAGCAAGAAGAGAATGCAGAGGCTCTAGAAAGGATGAGCGTCAAATTCACGGAGATGATTGCTGAGGCTGAAGCTTGTGATAAATTGCAGGTGACAGTTTTAGCCGATATTCAAGAGGAACTACAAGAGGAAGACAAGGGTGAATTTTTGGATGAAGCCCAACAATTAGAATCTCTTGAGTGTCCCAGTGATGGGCTCACCCTTATGGAATATCCATTCAGGGAAGAAGAGATAGAGTATCCCCCATTTGACATTAATGGAGAGATAGATGTCGATGCTGGGAAGGTGTTTACAAGTAAGGAGGTCAAGCACAAGGCAGTTTCAGAGTTGAGATTTATTGGACCACACTCGAAGCATTTTTCGACATTAAGTTTGGTTGAAAACATAGAAATAGAGGCTTCCAAGCTTATAGAGAAATGTCTAGAAGAGGACCAAGCCCCATATATTTTGAAATATGCTGACTCGGAGAGACAAAATGACTTCGCTTACTTAAGGACCAATAAGTGCAAAAGGCAACATCTACTGCTTGGTCCTTACAATTTTTCACCGCCACCCCTGGAGCATAAGAGGAAATTAGAGAAGAAATTAGGGGTGAGATTCATATCCTCGAGGTGGGGGAAAAATTGGTGAAACATATTACGTCGTGCCGCGACGTAAAATCAGGCGCTGCTTGGGAGGCAACCCAAGGGTACATGGGTACCATTTTAATTTCTTGCATTTAAGTTGATTTTATTTATTTTTCATCTTGTGTTGTTTTGGTGGAAATTTAAGCACAGATGGAGGGGAAGTCTGAGTACCCGTGGTGGAGGAAGCTAACAAGCATGGAAGAGAAAAAGTGTGGGGTCGAACACCCACTTGTGCAAAGTTGAAGAAAGGCATGTTGTTAGCTAGGCCTAAAGGCTTCAGGGAGTATTTCTCACCCTTTTTAAATTTTAATTTGATGCTATGAGGACATAGCATGATTTAAGTGTGGAGTGAGGGCAATTTTAAGGGAAATTTCAAATTTTTGTGCTTAACGATTTTTGGTGAATGTAATGCTTGTGAGAAAATTGAAAAATTTGAATATATTTTGTGAGTTAAGCATGAATTCATCACCTGTTGTTTTTTCTTTTCGATTCTTTTCCGACGGGGGGTCTTTGAACCAAAGAATAAAAAATTTTCTTTTTCTTTCTTTCCTTTGTCTGTATATAGTGTTTTTAGTCATAGTTAGGGACTGTTTCCGACGATGGATGGATGATGACCGTCTTGAGGAAAAATTAGTCGGTAGGTGTTGGGTTTTTGAAACCATAACTAATTGGTGCTTGATATTCTTTTTATGTGTTATACGTGATTGTAAGATGCAAGTATGTTCAGTGTGAAGCATGCAAGTGTATAACTTTGTTTGAGACACTTAGGCTCTTGAATTTGACTCAATATGATGGAAGCTTAATTCTGAATTCTTGTGATTAGCTGAGTAAGAGTCTACTGATTGTGTCTTGATTTGAGCATGTGCCATGAGTATAAGGTTTTTGAGTATTCTATGCTATTGTGGAATGTCTAGAACTTTCCTGGTGTGTATATAAAACGAAATGAAGGATGTGAATTGTAGGAGATGATTTAGGCATTTCTTTGAATGAACCAAACTTTTATCCCTCATTATACCTACCTTGAAAAATTAATCCTAGTTAACCCCATTGAGCCTTGAGCCTATTCTTTGACAGCTGCAACATAAGCTTAATCCTTTTTCTTTCATTAGCCTTGAAATTGAACCAAAACTCCTAAGCACTTAAAGGAAAAATCCGAAAGGGTAAAGGAGTGAGAAGAATGA
Source organism: Datura wrightii (assembly GCA_035772735.1). Classification (NCBI taxonomy): domain Eukaryota; kingdom Viridiplantae; phylum Streptophyta; class Magnoliopsida; order Solanales; family Solanaceae; genus Datura; species Datura wrightii. Next base: position 112,981,121 of record JASDFA010000019.1, read on the forward strand.
AAAAGAAGGGAAAGTAGCAATATTAAAAGTTGAGAAAGGGCAAGGGTGCACTTGTTTGAATATGGGTGAGTATTAGTAGGGAGTAAGAAAATAAATAAATGAAAAGTTACTTATAGAATTCCTTACTAATAAGCTAAAAGTGCCTAAAGAAAGGGGGGAACAAAAGAGGAAAAAGAAAGATGAAAAGAGAAAAAGGTGAAGTGAGGGAAGGGAAGTTTGTAATGAAGGCGTGATGTATTAAAAGAGATTAGGAAAGATAGTCACTATTACTGGAAATAATAGTACTTACCCGCACCTGAGTTACATTACAACCTAAAAAGTCCTTCTTGATCTTACATTCATACATCCTTAAATTAGTGGAATAAAATACTAAGGGCAAGCTTATGGGTCATTACATGATGCATGTGAATTCTTTGTGAGAGTGAGTGTAATTCTATGCATGTACCCACACATGTTGTGATATAAAAATTGTTTTTGCGAGTGAAATTGGGTAACTCTCTTTCCGTGAGGGGCACATGTTGAATGAAGGATATAATTCATGTGGGATTTCTTAATCAGTTGATTTTCATGAGTTTTCTAAGATTGAGAGTGGGATTTCTTAATCAGTTGATTTTCATGAGTTTTCTAAGATTGAGAGTCGATTCTTGAGGTTAAGAAGTCTTAACATAGTTGTACTTCATTTTAATGATCAAATCAGGCATGCTCTATTTTTAGATTGTATCTTACGTAATCATTATAGCCGTAACTTGAATTATCTTGCTAAATTAGTTTTGTGGGAGTCTTAATATGCATGATATGTACAAGGTTGTTCGAGGACGAACAAGGCTTTAAGTGTGGGGTTGTGATCACTGGCAAAAATAGCTTGCCCGAGATACGCTTTATGACTTAAATTAGTCTTGTTTATCTAAGTTATTGTATACATTTTCATGTAATTTTATATGAAGTGTAGATATGTGCTAACCAACATGATTAGCCTCTGTTTTTTAGGTTTTGGTGACTTTTGAGTAACTAATCCATGAGTTGGTGAAGTAGAGGCTTGGAAACGGAATTAAACGCGAACGTCGGCAAAGAGGAGGCACAAAACAGCCCACCTGCGCGTTGGCAACGTGCCACGGCAGGCAGGCCGATCACAACAGCCCACCTGCGCGTTGGCAACGTGCCACGGTAGGTTGGCTGCGCTACCAAGAGATGGCAACGCGCTGCCCAAGCAGCGTGACACGCTGCCAACGCGGCAGGGTGCTGCCGGGGCCAAGTTCTAGTGATTTCCAGAGAGCCTCCGCGTTCGTAGCGTGTCACGGAAGTAGTGCTCCGTGATGCACTCCGTGACACATTGCTTGTTATTCCGGAAAAGAGTCCTACTACTATAAATAGCACACTTAGGTTTATTTTTCATGATTCAGACTTGGTGGAGCAAGGACGTGGGTTACAGGCAGTTGAGGGACGAAAAGTTCAGGGTTTTTTCTCTCTTTATTTCTTCTTTAATTCAATTGCTTGTATGATTAACACTCGTTTTGTGATGATTAATCCACAAATGAGTGGCTAATTCCTCTCCTTGGTGAGGCTATGAACAATTGTGACGAAATTTGATTATTGATTATCTGGTTTTTCATCTTTTCTTCCATGTTGTTCTATTAATTCTTGTTCTTACTGCATTGGTGTGTGGCCTACATTAATGTACATCTAAAAAGTCTGGTTTCACTCGAGAGAGCACGAAATTGGAAAGTTGTGAATTAATAGGATATGTTCTTTACTTGATTTGGGAAAATTGGGTCTTGATTTGCTTTCAGGATAGAAATATACCTGAAAGTTGTATTAGTCAATTTAGGAACCGGAATCTTATGGCTAGGACATGAATTGCATTTGATCACAGAAATGTAGACGGATGGTTCATGATTCTTAAGTGAGATTAAATACGAGAGTTTTAATCTCTTGGCAATTGTTCTTGGCTAGCAACAGGAAGAAAAGATTAACCAATTTATGATGATAATCAGCTTCATTACATGTTCGATTAACCTCAGCATGCTTTCATCCATAGTTCAGATTCAAAGTAGATAATTGCTCTTAGTTTTAGTATAAAAATTTATAAAACAAACTATTAACTTTTTGGTTACGTTGTTGTCGGCATATTTAGAAGTAAAATATAGTGTACTTGAGCAAATTGCACTTAATCCAAGTCCCTGTGGGATCGATACTTGGCTTACTAAAGCCACTTACTACTTGTTCGACCACGTGCACTTGCGTGTCGGTTTTATAACCCAAAAACCAACCGAACAGAACTATCCGACCCATGACCTGGAACTGTCCGCAGTAATCCACGCTCTGAAAATCTGGAGGCATTATCTGTATGGCATTCATGTAGACATTTTTACAGATCATAAAATTCTATAGTACATTTTCACACAGAGGGAGTTAAATCTGCGGCAGCGTCGTTGGTTAGAATTGTTGAAAGATTATGACGTAAATATTCTCTACCACCCAGGGAGAGCTAATGTAGTAGCAGATTCCCTCAGCCGTAAGTCAATGGGAGTCTGGCGTATTTGCGACCCGAGAAGCGGGAGCTAGCTAAGGAAATTCACCAGCTAGCTGGTTTAGCTGTTCGAGTAGTAGAAACAGAAAATAATAGAGCGGTGATTCAGAACTCCGCTGTGTCATCGTTAGTTACAGAGGTAAAAGAACGGCAGTACGAGGACCTTGACTTAGTCCAGCTCAGACATAGAGTTCAGAAATGTAAGGAGCCAGATTTCCATGTGATTGAGAATGGAGTGCTACGTTGTAAGGGCCGCCTATGTGTCCCGAATGTTTCAGGACTTCGCTAGCAGATCATGCATGAGGTACATTGCGCTCGCTATTCCCTCCATCCAGGAGCAACAAAAATGTACCACGACATCAGAGACATCTACTGGTGGCCAGGTATGAAAGCTGAAATAGCTGAATTTGTATCTAGATGTCCTAACTGCCAACAGGTGAAAGCAGAACACCAGAAACCGGGCGGTCTGACGCAGGATATAGCCCTGACTTTTTGGAAATAGGAAGCGATAAATATGGATTTTATAACAGGGTTACCCCGTACCAGACGCAGAAACGATTCTATTTGGGTAATCATTGACAGATTAACAAAATCAGCCCATTTCCTGCCAATACGAACTACATTCTCTGCTGAGGATTATGCCGAATTATATATCAGAGAAAAAGTTAGATTACATGGAGTGTCGGTATCTATTATTTCAGACAGGGGAGCACAATTTACAGCTAGATTTTGGCATTCATTCTAGAGAGGCCTGGAGACACAGATTAACTTAAGTACAGCCTTTCATCCTCAGACAGATGGGCAAGCAGAACGAACTATCCAGACACTCGAAGATATGCTACGAGCGTGTGTACTAGATTTTTGGGGTAGCTGGGATGAGCATCTGTCGTTGATTGAATTTGCCTATAATAACAGTTATCATTCAGCTATCCAGATGGTGCCCTTTGCAGCATTATACGGGCAGAAATGTAGATCACCCGTTGGCTGGTTTGAAGTGGGGGAGACAGCGCTGATTGGGCCGGATATTATTTGTCATTCAGAAGAGGCAGTGAAGCTTATCAGAGAATGCCTACTGACTGCTCAGAGACGCCAGAAGTCTTATGCAGATATGCGGCGCAGAAATTTAGAATTTGCAGTGGATGACTGGGTATATTTGAAAGTGTCTCCGATGAAAGGGGTGATGAGATTTGGAAAGAAAGGCAAGCTTAGCCCGAGGTTCATTGGGCCATATCAGATTCGGCAAAGAATAGGCCGAGTAGCATACGAATTGAACTTGCCCCCAGAATTAGAGTTTGTTCACCTAGTATTCCATGTATCTATGTTGAGGAAGTTCGTAGGAGACCCTTCCACAGTTGTTCCAGTTCAGGATGTCCAGGTCACGGAAGAGTTAGCATATGAAGAGGTTCCAGTAGCTATACTAGACAAACAGATCTGTAAACTGAGAACTAAAGATGTTGCATCTGTCAAGGTATTGTGGCGTAACAGGAACCGAGAAGAAATGACCTGGGAAGCTGAGGAGGACATGAAAGCCAGATATCCCCACTTATTCCAGGCATAGGCAAACAGGAGGTATGTTAGAACTGTTTTTCCTTCTGAATGCTTATATTTCATATATGAAAGTAGGTGATTGACTGTAGACAATTATATATGAATGTTATTATATCGTGTGGAGTACCTGTATTGGGCTTTTCTGCTTTTCAGGAATTTTGAGATAGTCCATAATACAGGGAAAACTCTGCCGAAATTTTTCTAGAAACAAGTTGAGTAAGTTGAGAAGTCCTCTAGACAGAATGTCATTCGAGGACGAATGTTCTTAAGGGGGGGAGGATGTTACACCCCTTAAATTTTAAATGAATAAATAGCCTAATGGCATGTTGGTTAAGGGATTTAGAGAAAAAACTAGGAAAGTCGGTTTTTTTCCATCTTCACCAATAAAAACTAGGAAAAACAGAGGGTAGCCATGTTAAGGCAAACCCACGAATTATATATATATAATTCCTTCTGATTACGCTTCGAAACGCGGTCTAAACTCAGTTCCGGCTTAGATACCGAGGTATAAAGCTGCAGAGAGCAATCCTACGGAGTTGGTTTCGTGAAATTTGGCTGGCGAAACATCGTGCTACAGAGGTAAAGTAAATAGAATTGCTTTAAATTAGTACCAATGTGTTCCTAGCTTTGCAGTGAACATTTATCCCTTCTGGACTATCGAGAAATAATGAGTTCTCGACCGTTTTCTGAAAGGTCGAAGTTTGGGATAAATATATATCAAAAGTGATAATTTCTCCCGGATATTAATATATTTAGTTCTAATTGACATGTATATGAATGTAGTTGGGAGAAATAGCAGAAGTACCAACGGAAATCACATCAGTCAGTCGGGTACTCAGAAACCAGGTATGTAAAGTTATTCTTTCGGCAAGCCAGGAAGTACAGTCTAGAAAATAAATAGAATAAAGGCTATTAACAGATACCCAGCGTACAAGAACGATTTTATTACAAATTCCAGCAAGCATGTTAGTATATCATTACGTATCATGCGATAATCAGAATAACGGATAGTCAGATGATTTCAGATAGTAATGTGGTATCCGCTAGTAGCTCAGCATGTTCTTACGTAATACCCAGAATGGAAGTTGCAAAAGTAGTATAATGAATTAGCAGGATTACAGACAGTATGTATTACATTTGTTGAGACTGTATCCGGTAACAGATGGCACATCTTATGTTATTGAGCTGTATCCAGTTATAGATGGCGTGTTCTATGTTATTGAGTTATATCCATATGTAATCAAATCAGTAATCAGATATAGAAATAGCTCCAGATACAGATATAGCTCCAGAAACATATATGGCTCTAGAAACTGATATAGTTATAGATCACAGATATCAATAATCAGATAAATAGATAAAGGCTAGGTAACCGTTAGCCCAGTAATCAGAAACAGTGCAAAACAAAATATAGCATCAATTGTTTAATACAGACTGGCGTTGAAATAAAAGAAGAGAATATTATTAGTATTTTGCATTTGAGCATGCTTGTTGTGTATGTGTTTTGCATGTTGAGACTTGTTGTGGCATGTGGGCACCCTTTAGCATCCCCTTCGCCCCTGGGTTATAGCTGTGTCGAAACCAGATTCAGATACCGCCACCAGCTGGGCGATGCCGTCCGCCTAAAGGACGATGATGCCTGACCACCATAATAATTCAGTCCAGATTACCCTACTTGCAGGGGCAGTTCAGTTTACTCTGCGCAGAGCCAGATTACTCTGTGTGCGCTTGTGGCCGGGGGCAGTTTCAGATACAGATTTTTATAAAATTACCCTATTGCGTGCTTGCACCCAGGGGCAGTTTCAGTCACAGATACAGCAGAAGATTACCCCGTGAGCGCTTGCGCCCAGAGGCAGGAGTCTTCGGACTTAGACACAGTTTATTGTCAGAGGCCAAGGCCTGAGCTACGTACCCAAAGGGGCCGGTAGGAGCAGCTCACAGTTATCAGATGAGTTGAGTGACCTATTTTTGGTTGGTTTAGACCCGGGGAAGGGTAAATAGATTGTTTTGTTGGTTGGCACCTTCCGGCTTATGGGGGTCGGTCAGGTATTGTGTGTATTTATATGTATATCTATATATGCTATTAGATATTGATAGACAGTAGGACGACACGTCGTCAGGTACGCCCAATTTGATTACAGAATAGGTAAATTCTCCCCAGTTATCCTCAGCCAGATAGACTCAGCTACTTCCTGCTTATATGTCATGTTATTATTGTTATCCATTTCAATTGTATATTTTAGTTTGCTTTACATGCTAAGCACATGTGGTACTGACGCCCGTGGGGGCGCTGTATTTCTTGCCTGCAGGTACATATAGACAAGGAGTCGATCCCTCGTGATCCAGTCAGTAGAGTTATCAGCTCCTATCCTCTGGAGCTAGACAGTTGGAGATTGTTCCTATTTCCTTTTTGATTACAGTTTGGGTAGGTCGGGACCCTGTCTCGACCATTCTATTATTACTTCCTAGATGCTTGCAGTCTAATGTTTCCTGTGGTGGTGGAGCCGGTCGTGTGGGGTCGTGCATGTATATATGTGTTTAGTTGTTGATGTTGGCCGTGTGGGGCCTTCTTCTGGTTATAGTTAGTGACCTTGTAGGTCACAAATGTGAATAGTAGTTTCTTCAGATTATAGTGTCATTGTTCTGGTTAGCTGTTGTGCTTTGCAGGTGGCTATAGGCCTAATCGGCCGGGGGCTATATTTACAGCCGCTATATAGCCGGTTCATTTCTTGAAATAGAGCCAGAGTCTAGCAGGCACCAGGTGCCCGTCATACCCCCCAAGGTGGGGTGTGACAAGGCCATACTAACATAATTATGGCCCTGGAGGCGTAAAGGTATGACAACAGTCTCTGGATGAGCTTTACTGATAATACAGGCGCCGAACTGATAGTTATATCTCCCCGGTTGTGCCTATGTTGTTCACCTTACTAACTCAGGCCCAACTATTGCCCACAAACATCTAAAGCCTATCCATGGCCGAAAAACATCGTTTCTACTAACTCAGTGAATAGAAGGGTAGAGGAATTTCTATGAAGCTTCTAGCGTGAGTCACCCTTAACCACTTCTTTCCCGATGAGGGATACTGCAATATACTCTTAATATGCTTGCTAGCAGCTAGCCACAACATATGTAATCATAATCTACTAATAGTAGCTAACCACGACATACATGGGTCTTATATACTAGCAACAGCTAATTACAACAAGTAGGATCATTGTCTATGCTAAGAAACATAAGTTGTATCATTGTACGGTGAGAATAACTTGCCGAATGAATAAGCCTTAACATACCTCAAATGCCGATTCTCGTTCAATTGATTAGTTCCAACTTGAAGCCAGCAGTTCCACTTTACTGTAGTCCTTATACTGAGAGAATAGGGCTAGTTTCAATACCAAATTCGGCCAATAAAGATATCTTTCAATAATAATATCAACTATAATTTAACTCTGAATAACTCAGCGAAAACCCGCAATTTCTCGAGAGTTCAGAAGGGAGAAATGTTTACCTGATGCCTGTGGCCATTTAGGATTCAATTTGAAGCAAATCCGACAACCTTTACTCGGCAGGGTTCCGGAACGCCAAGTGAAGTTTCGAGAAATAACTCCGTAGTAATTCTTCTTGTAGGCCTAGAACTCATTACCAAAAGTTAATTTGCATTTGGACGGCATTTGGTAGCGTAATCAACGAAAATTCGACAAAATGTTATGGTTTCTCCCTTCTCTAGCCAAAGACCCTTTTGCAAATGATTTAAAATGAAATGAGAGAAGAATATATACATATATTGGGCGGCGTCCAGGGTGTGCCTCTTGCTGCCCAAAGTGCCACAAGGCCCCCCGTGCCGCTACTCCCATAGCGGCAGTGGCCTGGTGCGCCGCGTGTCGCGCTAGCCCCTCGCGACCTTGCCTCGCCCGACCCCACTTCCGAGGCTTTTTTCCACACGAGTGGCAGAGAGGCTTTTTTCCACACTAACATTCTCTGCTATAGAGAGCCCCTGACTAACTAAGGGAAACATTCTCTGCCATAGTTATGATTTCTATTAGTTGTTATTCTGATAGTGTCATGATATGATTATGCCATGGGTCGCCTTGGGGCCTCTCGAGGTTCCTTGTCCCCTATTCGATCTGGGCCAATGTTCGGGTCGTGAAAGTACCCTCAGGTAGGGTCAATACTGGGGCTGAAGTAAGTCAAGTCTTTAACTCCTGAAAACTCTTCTCACAGTCATTCGACCACTGAAATTTAACTTTCTTTGGGTCAATTTAGTAAATGGTGTTGCAATGGTTGAAAATCCTTCAACATACCTCCTATAATAGCCCGCTAAACCCAAGAAACTTCAGATATCCGAAGGATTAACCGGTCTAGGCCAATTCGTCACAGCTTCTATCTTTTGAAATTCCACCTGCACAGCCTCACTTGACACCACATGACCCAAAATTGCTACTGAATCCAACCAAAACTCACACTTGCTGAATTTAGCAAACAGCTGGCGATCCTTGAGAATTTGTAGCACAATCCTCAAATAAGCAACATGCTCCTCCTCGCTCCAAGAGTATATGAGAATATCATCAATGAAGATGATCACGAACATGTCTAAATATTGTTCAAAAAACCTTCTCATCAAGTCCATAAAAGTTGCAGGAGTATTCGTTAGTCCAAAATAAATAACTACAAACTCATAGTGACCATATCGAGTCCTAAAAGCTGTCTTAGAAATGTCACTCTCTCTGACTCTGAACTGATGGTAACCAGATCTGAGATCAATCTTAGAGAAGCATTTGGCACCCTGAAGCTGGTCAAACAAGTCATTAATCCTAGGGAGGGGATACTTGTTCTTGATTGTAACCTTGTTCAACTGCCGATAGTCAATGCACATTTGAAAAGACCCATCCTTCTTTCGAACAAAGAGAACTGGTGCACCCCATGGGGACTTTCTAGGCCTGATGAAGCCCATATCTAGAAGATCTTTCAACTGATCTTTCAATTCCTTTAGCTCAGTTGGATCCATTTTGTATGGAGGAATAGATATAGGATGCATATCGGGAAGAAGGTCAATACCAAAGTCAATCTCCCGCTCGGGAGGTACTCCTAGTGAATCATCAAGGAACACCTCTGGATACTCACCTACTACAAGGACAGACTGAAGAGTTAGGGTCTCGAACTTAGCATACTTAATCCAAACTAGATGGTATATGCAACCCTTGGAAATCATCTTTCTAGCCTTAAAGGTAGGAAACAAAGTGACCTACACACACAACTGAACTACCATTCTATTCTACGACTGGCTCACCCGAAAATCGAAACTCTATCATATGGGTTCTGGTATTCACTGAGGCATAATATGCATTCAACCAATCCATACCAAAGATACATCAAAATCAGTCATGTCTAACTCTTCTAGGTCAGCCGAGGTGACTTTCTAAAAGACTGTGACAGTGCAATTTCTATATACCCATCGAGCTATAATTGAGCCACCGACTGGAGTAAAGACTAAGAAGGGTTCTAATCGGACTTTGGGACTAACTCCGAAACAAATAGAAATATAGGGTGTCCCAAAAGATAAGGTAGCCTCTAAATCTATCAATGCATATACATCAAGATAGAATACTCACAACCTACTAGTGGCCACATCTGGAGACACCTTCTGCTCCTGACTAGATGAGAGGGCATAAAATTTGTTCTGACACTGACCACCACCTGCACTAGTGGATGCACCCTGCTGAGTTGAGCGTGTTGGTGGAGCTATTGAACTAGTGGCTAGCTCACGGCCTATACCATGGCCCTATCTGTCTAAAGGGCAATCTTTGAGCATGTTGTCGGGCTTCCAGCACCCAAAACATGCACCTGAATTGGCTAAGCACTCTCCGGTGTGCCTCCTACCACACATGCTACAAATTGGAATATTAGGCTCTGTTGACATGCTCCCTTGGCCTCGAGATCCTAATGCCTGTACCCTCTGCTCACACCTAGATCTGGATGGCACACTGCTGATAACAGTGTTGGGGCTGATGATCTCTAGTGGGACTGCTAACAATGTCCACTATTGGACCTCTACTAGGAAAACCCAAAGCTACATGTCCTGGCCCTCTTGGCCTCTCTCTCCCTTTCCTTCATCTGATCCTCCTCTATTTGTTGGTTCATATATAACCAATGCATGCATCAACAAAAATGGCACACAACATATTCTCATCACTGAGGCCATACAAATTGAACATTCCAGAAGCCAATCGAGAGAAGTCTAGATCACTGTTCAGCATTTCAATCCTACATTCCTTGACCAACAAATCTGACACTCTATACACAAATCTGTTCATATGAGCTCACTAATCCAAAACCATCCCTGGCGCATACTTGGACAGTTGGGTGAACTCCAAGGTGTACTCTTACACAGTCATATTGTTCTTCCTCAACTTGATGAACTCCTCCGCCCTCACCTCCCTCAACTCCCTAGGGAAGAAATTATCTAAGTAGGCAACCATGAACTCATTCCAGCTCACGGAAACTATGCCCACTGCTCTACCGTCCCTCCACTGATGGTACCAAATATAAGAGACCCCCCTTCAGCTGATAGGAGGCTAAGTCTGCACTCTCTTCTCCCATCACCCTCATAATCTGGGTGATCTTCTGTACCTCCTCCAAAAACTCATGCTGGTGCTCATCCACTCTTGACCCAAGGAATTCAGGTGGATTCATCTTCAGGGATATTCCAAACTCGAGCTGCCACTGTGCTCCAATTCTAAGGGACATGGGCTACCGCTTGCTGGTTGACCTGAGTGGTCATAGCCTTGGCCAACATCTGAAATGCCGCTCTAAACTCGGCATGGGAGACCTATTTGGGAAAAAGACCTGCTAGTGTTGGCGGAGCTTGCTTGTGCCCATCTCTATTGCCATCTTCATGGCTATTTCAATTTCGTTCCTTCTACCATTTACTCGGTGTGTAGGCATGATTTTGAAAACATGTATAGCACGAGTTAGAAGCATAGAGATATACTTCATCGCACGACATTGATCATGAAATAAGGGAAATTTCCTAAAACGTCTTGTAGTGTTTCCCCCATAAGTGTGGCACGTTTCACACCTATGCAAAAAACACTACTTAACGTGGCCTTTAGATACCCTAGGACACTTCAAAATCTAATGATCTGATACCAAGTTTTTTATGACCCAAACATAGGCCCGGATTTAGACACGGAACCTAGAAATATGAATGGCTCCAAGTCGACTCATGGAATGAAAATGATAACTAAAGATCAACATTAAGCAAAACTAATAATTGAATTCTAAAATAGCGGAAGCCTAAATACACATCAACCATAGAGAGTTAATACTGACAAGCTAAGATTCTACACATTGTCTGAAAAGCCTCTAACATAGTTGAAGAGCTGATGGGACAAAATCCCCAACTAGCTCACTAAAAGTTTGAAAAACTAAAATAACATAATCAAACACTAAGCTGAAGGTTCTCGGATGATGTGGACTCACCAACAGCAGAAACTAAGCTGGACTGAGGGGAAACTGAACTAACAGTGGGGAGTCTTGACTCCAAAACATATCATAAGTTATAGTGGGAGTCTTGACTCAAAAACATATGATAAGATGATCTTATTAGCCTTGGATAAATCATGAAAACATACTTAACTTGAGTGGGCTTGCCCAAATCTTAAAATCATGCATACTTGAAATAGACTTCATAAGTCAAAATCATAAATTCATACATGGGTAATTTGTAGACATTCAATCATGCTAGATATCCTTTCATACTTAAAATCATAAGTCATAAACTTTCATAATTGGGAATATTTTTCTAAGATTTGAAATCATGAATTTATAATCAATTAGTATGTAAAATCTGCCCATGAATCTTAAAACATGCTTTGAAACATGAAGGTAATTGACCCATAAATAAATCATAGAGAATTTCATAAAACTAGGATAAAATCTCATAGGATCATGAACTTGATCTAGAGCTTGAATTCACAGAATTGAGGAGAATTATGAGAATGAGAGTGAAAGGAACCCTCATTCATGGCCTCACAGCCTGAGAAAACTGAATCTACACATTCCCTAGAAAGTCCAAAGGATTTGGAGAAGAACTTGAAGGTTTATAGGCTTGATCTTCAATGGAGAGGTCTAGAATTGCATGCATGGAGGGGAATTGTTAGAATAGGCTTAACCCCTCTTAATACACCTCTTTTAGAGCTTAAAATGACGTAGTTTAGGGCTTAGAAGTTTACAATTTATGAAAATATCCTTACTAATTTCTTAGGAAAACTGATATCACCAGTCCTTATGAGGGACCTAATAAGTCGCTGGGTCCACTGACAATTTGTGGTTCACACTTGTTACCTTTACTGGAAAAATCTTCATTCACTAAACCCCCTCAACCGACGACTGACATAACGAGTCGTTAATAGGGATGACAACTTGTTACCTTCTATCGTTGTCACCACTAGAAGTCCCATCCTTCAATCTCAGCCATCCCGACAATGACCAACTTGACGAGTCGTGAGGTGACACCATGACTCATTTCGTATCTCGTTAGGTCTCCTGGTCTGCAACTTCCTTGGGACACAATGAGCACCCTAATGACTCATTATGTCAAACGACGAGTCGTTACACCATCTGTGGTGACCTCCTGACAATGACTCCTTACCAACCTGGCACCCCTTAACGAGCTACTCAATGATTCGTCGGGTGACCTTATGAGTCACCTAAAGAGTCATTTTGTTGCTTGTGCAGATTTTCCTTCTTTATCCGTTTTAACCCTCGGTGTTAATCTTAGGAACTTTCGGGGTATTATAGATGACTCGCCCTTTATTTGACGGCTCGTTCTTCACGACCATTGTATGGGTTGTCTTTTTGCATAATTTCTTAATCCATCCTATGACCAAATAATATGACTCGTTGTATGAATAAATAGGTCGTAGGTGTAAATTTTGCCAATTTTCTGATTCTCATCCTTCAGCTTCCTCGTACGGCTTGTGAAAAGAACCAACGATCCGTCCCATGGCTCGTCTATATGCTCTTGAGCCCTTGTTTAGCTCATTTCTCATATCCAACTCCCATAGCCTATTTTACTTACAAAACTACCAAAATGCATCATATCCAGATAAAATGTATCTAAGTGCATTCATATTTTATTGGTGTTAAGCGTTGAAAGTGCCGTAAAACCATGACACATCAAGTTCTAACACTAGAGTTTCCTCAACTAACGATTTTGCTGGAGGAGTTGTACGATTCTTCAAATTGAGGTCCAACTTCTTTGGCCTAAAACTGTAGGACCCCATTCCAGTAAGTGCATTGACCACTTACTCATACCCTGGATATCATCCTCCTCGAAGTTCATAAGTACAGTTGCCAGTCCCTCAGCAGCAAGCCTCTCCTCAAGGGGCACTAGTGGTCTCTCCTCATCAATAGAGCTGATCATTGAGACGACTCTCATATCATTGGGCTGCTTAGTTGATTGGGTCACATAAAATACGACCTCTTCATTATTTAATCAGAACTTTAGTTTTTTGGTCTCCATGTCAACAAGTGCATGTCCGATTGCAAGGGAAATTATCGCCCTAGAATGATGGGAACATTGAAATCCACCTCATAGTCTAGGATCACAAAATATGTGGGGAATATAAAAGCTTCAATCCTCACCAAAGCATCATATAATTCATCCACAGGATTCTTTATAGTTTAATCTACCATCAGTAGCCGCATTGACATTGATATGGGGGCTACCAAGTCCAACTGCTTAAACACGGCTAGCGGCATTAAATTTATGCTCGCTCCCAAATCATATAGAGCCTTTGCGAAATTGTAGGCTCTGATAGTACAAGGAATGGTGAAGGCACCTGGATCCTCTCTCTTCTACACAAGGGTATGTGAGGCTATGGCACTACAATGATGCAGGTTGTCAACTGGCTCAAAGCTCATAGACTTTTTTCTCATCATCAGGTCCTTCATAAACTTAGCATAGCCTGAAATCTACTATAATGCCTCGACTAAAGAAATATTCATTGATAGATGCTTCAGCATGGTTATGAATTTGTGAAATTTCCCATCATCTACCTTCTTCTTCATTCTCTGAGGGAAAGGTGGAGGAGGTCGTGGAATAGGCTTTAAAATCTGAGGGGCCTCCTTCTCCTTCCCTTTCTTTAAAATAGTCTGCTTTTCAGCATCTGGAAACTTTTTCAACTCTGTACCATCTTCAATCATCTGCTTTTCAGATTCAGTAGTGTCATCTACTTCAATTGCTTTTGATTCAACAACCTCATCTACAACAAGCATGGGTGGATCATTTGTTGCTTTCCCACTCCTAGTAGTTATAGCCATGCAATGGATGTCATTCTTTGGGTTCTGGATTGTGTTACTACGTAGTGTCCCCTTTTGCCTCTAGCTTAGGAATGCAAACATCTAGCCTAACTGCTGCTTAATTTGTTTAATCGTCATGGCATGCGACTCAACTTTCTGATTCATCCCAAATATATCTCTGTGAATGTCCTTCAGGTGATCATCAGTAGACTCTTTAATACCTCCGCCATCATGTCCTCCAATTTTGAGGTCCCAATCTTAGCCTCCGAGCCTTTGATTCCTCCAATCACCTTTCCGGTCTCAACCTCTGGTTCTATCCCTATATAGCACATTGTAGATATACCTATATTGATTCCAACCTTGATTCTCATGAAGTCTTGATTATACCCTTGGGTGTTGGCTCGGAAACCCGCCACCTGACTATCTAGGCAGTTAGCTTCCTCCTCACAATCGGAGTTCTCATACCATATCTCCTTATCTTGAGCTCCAATTGCATTAAATTTCTGATTTCTAGTTCCTATGATATTCTTTGTGAGAATGTGAATAGATGTTTTCATATGTGCTATATCCTGATAACTCCCCTATTCTTTTTTTTTCTGCTCCGCAGTCATCCCAATTACATATGTGCCCGCAAATACCTTAGCTTCTCTGGTATGCCATGCCCTGTTGGTTTTGGTCACTTGATCAATTATCTCTATTTATCCTCCCATGAGTGACTCATCAATGCTATAGTTGCTACTATAGTTGATACTAGCTTCTTGTTGTTATTCAAGGATCTATAGAATATCTCCAATAGGCTCTCATTTGGAATTCTATGATTTGGGCACTTGCTTAACTTCTTATTGAACCGCAACCATGTCTCATGAAGTGCCTCCGTCTTGAGCTGTCAGAAGTTATATATCTCATCTTTTAGATGCATCATCTTTGATAGTAGGAAGAACCTTTCCAAGAAGGAATGTTTCAATTCTCTCCAATTGGTAATGGAGTCATTTGGCAACTCCAACTACCATAGAGTGACTTCACTAGCTAGAAAGAATGGAAAGAGCCGTTGTCTGATGGCATCCTTTCTAACTCCTAGCAACCTGTACGCCTTGCAAATTCTAATGAAATTCATCAAGTGGAGATTTTCATCATGATCAGCATTACCACTAAACACTCCCTTCATATTTATCAACTGGATCACAGTGCTAGCGATATCAAACTTGGCCCAGCAGGTAGAGGTGGGGGAACAATGGCATCTGTTGACCCAGCTTCATCCATATTTGGATCATCATTGTCATCAAACTGAGGTGTATATTTATGAAACTGAGGCTGCTCCCGACCTTAGTTTCTCCTATTTTGCCCAGCATTATCAGCTTCATCCTAGGTATCATCAGTAACATTAAGAGCAGCTTGACAAGCTAACTCCACCTGATAAGCCTCATTAGATCGCCGAGCCTCATTAGCCACTCTAGCTTCAATCTATTCAGGAGTCTCTATACCGGCCATTCTCCTCGGTCTTTGCTCAAATTCTTGATCAATTAGAATCAGAAGCTCTCCACTACTCCAAGTACTGGCATTCACCAAGTAGTAACCTATGTAAATCAAAAACAAAAGAAAATGTAAATGAGGAAATAAAGATTAAAAGTAATAAAAACAATTAATCTAATCCTAAGTCATATTCCCTGACAACGGCTCGATCTTTTATAATGCTAAAAATAAACCTCAAAAGAAGTATAAAGCAATCATTTATCAAGTAAAGAACCCAACCAGGGTTAGGGTCGATCCCACAAAGAATATGGTCAGAATCCCGATTGGTGCTATTATTTTCACTTTTAGTACACTTATTTCCTAAGGGGGGATTTAAACAAAACAAGTAATAATGTTGTAAAAATGTGTTGTTATCAATGGTATGCAATTGACTAGGGAAGTGTTCCATATATACTTCATAACTACACAGGGTTATTATACTAGTGATCTATTCCAATACTTAGCCTGCAGAATCGATAAGTTACATTCATATAAACAGTTGATTCTCCCTTATTAGATAACGATCCTTATTCATCGAGTTAGGTCTCATGAGTGTCCCCAATTAACACTTATCAATGATTCCAAATTAACTTTTCCGCAACCACGACTCAAGTTATTAATTGAAAGTTGATAGTTTCAAGTCTTTATTGTGATTCCCTTTTTTTAATCTCTACTTCTCTATATTCAAGTAAGTAGAGAATACGGGCGAGTACTAACATTGTGCACCGTTAAAAGCAATTACAATGAAGGGAACAGTAATATAGGCATTCATATCGGTTTAGAATCACATTATGTTAACCCTACTTTGTTATTCCACCTTGTGGGAGTTTAGCTATTCATAATTGCAAGAATGAAAGAAGAAATCATAGAGAAAATCAGAATTAAGAACTTACAATATTGAATAAATTAAACCCCAAGTACCAATTGCAAATTGTATCTTTGAATTCAAGAACACAAGAATCAAAATATATTTTCATATATCACGTAGCAATAAGGTCTCCAAGGAAAGTTAGGAAACTTCATAGTACACCATAATACCGTAATAATGAAATAAAACTAAAGAAATTATTCATAGAAAACATAAAATTCTTTACTAATAAAACAGGGATTTGTAGCGCTGGGATGACCTACGAGTCATAGTAGGATACCATGACTCGTCAGTTGCAGTCGTAACATGGCAATCCAGCTTCTGATCTCTTTAGGTACGAGTGAGTACTATGACTCATGATAAGAGACCACGAGTCGTGACTTCTAGTCGTGGTCTGACTTATGCAATTTATCATCTCTAAGTGTCTTTCAGTATAGATGTTCAATACGACCCGTAATATGACACTATAAGTCATAGCTAGCAGACATGATGTGAACCTCTAAAAGCTGACCTATCTAATTATCAGTCAGTACGACGTGTGATTGTTATTGTCATTCATGGTTTGAACTCCTGAACCTCAGCATGTCTGATCATCATACTACGGGCCATCACTATGAGTCGTACTATGGTGGCACGATTCGTGGCATCCATTCATACTCTAAAGTTCTAAATCTTGAAAAGTCTCTAATCCTTTGTTACGCCCCTTAGGAAAACTTGTAGCAGTGTGGTACGATTCATACTACAACTCGTATGAAGCCTTTTTCTGCTTTTTTCCATTATATTCATCAATTTAGCTCCCAGAACTTGTTTTCCCTGAAATATCAACAAAAGAATCTCATATCCACATAAATGTACCTCAGCACTAGGATCTTTTCTTCGTTTAAAGCGTAGAAAGTTCCATAAAATCATGACACATCACCGACCACTAACACATCTTCTTTGAGTAAAAAAATACATAGATTTTAAGGAATTATGCCGAGCTCTGGCCTTTGAGCTACTTAGATATCTCGGGTTCCACGAGAAATCAGGCCATATGTAGTTCAAGAAGTGAAGTCATCACAATTTTGGATCGGCTTCTAAAAGTTACCTAGTGTGGAATTATGATGAAACTAGATTCTTTTGTGATGGAAGATAAGAAGGTTTTGGCATGAATAGAGTGAGTATGGTCATGCTCAAACTTGGACTACCTACATATCCCTGAAGAAGGAAGGAACCAGTTGCAAATGTAGTTAAAGAATGGAGGATTATGGTGAATTTTGAAAAGGTCCTCAAAATTTTGCCCCATTGTCGGATTTATGATTGTCACTAGTATCATGAAAAGTTTGGAAAGAACTATATAGAATTACAGTAGATGAATTTTTGAATAATGGAAACTCTCGGAATGAGACACACTTTTTCGTCCTCCTGATTATAAATATGGGGTGCAACACAATCTTAAATGGGACTCTACTAGGTACATCTCATGCCTTTCAAGATCACATCAAATTAGATGCAGTTAGAACCTCGAAACCATTATAGTGTCGCATAATGTGAACTCGGAAAGTGTGGGAGAAAAGAGAGAATTGAGAATCTTATAATATATGCATGCTAAATTAGAAGTATGGATCACCGATTGTGAGAATTGGAGTTGAGCACTAGCCATTGACTCTGGCTTGTGAGTTTAATTTTCCTTGTCAAGAAATGCTTCAATCACTACTTAGAGGTAGTTGCACTTTGTAATGTGTTGATCTGCAAAGGGTAAGAAGTGCCAAAATACCTTCAATATATAGAGTAGCTATAATATAAGCTTCGAATAGTGAAGCAACTTATAGTGTAGCCTCCAACTGGCAGGGCGAACTTTTAGCAGAAGGCCTCTATCTAACGGGGTGAAATTGTAGCAGAACGCCTCCATCTGGTGGGGTAACTATAATGTAGAAAGGGCCTCCAACTGGCAAGGCAATAGTAATGTAAAGGGCCTCTGACTATAGAGGAAATTGCAACGTAAAGGGCCTCCGACTAGTGAGGCAACAGTAAAGTAAAAGCTCCAATGGGTGAAACAATTTGTAATATAGAGGCATCTTGTTGGTGGGACAACTGTAATGTAAGAACTTCGATCGGCAAAGAAACTTTTATTCTCTAACTGGTGAGGCAACTTACAAAATCTCCGACTAGAGAAGCAACTTATAATGGAAAAACTTCAATTGGAGAAGCAACTTGTAATGTAAAAGCTTCAATCAATGGAACAATTTGCATAGTATGAGAGCACTGGCAGGAACAAAACTTCTGATTGGCGAAGCCTTGATATTACGGAAATAAAACCTTCGATTGGCAGAGTATGAGGGTGTTGCTAAAACAAAACTTTTGATTGGTGGAGCTTTGACAATACTGAAATAAAATCTCCGATTACCGGAGTATGAAAGTGTTGCTGAAATAAAAACTTTTGATCAGCGAAGCTTTAACGGTACTGAAATAAAATCTTTAATTGGGGGAGTATGTTTCTAGAATAAAACTTCTGATTGCCTGAGTTGATAATGAAGTTAGACGGCGGCCTCTAATTGGCGGAGTTATTTGATGCAGTTAAATGGCAGCCTCTGATTGACGGAGTTATTCATCGCAGTTACAAAGCAATCTTCGATCAGCGGAGTTATTCAATGTAGTTAAATGAAAATATACAATCGAATGAGTTATTCAATGGATTTAGCTAGTAATCTCCAATTGGTGGAGTCATTGTTAGATTTAGGTGGTAGCCAGTTGGCAGAGTTATTCGCGAGAACCAAACTATCCTATTTGTCCTATGAGAGCCCTTGACTTTGATATTTTAATCTGGAACCATAGAGGTACCCGCAAAGTTTAGGTGAAACATTTGGAGATATGAGAATTGGTATAAAATATATAAAAGTAAAATAAAGGAAAAGATTTTGGCTTATGATGTTGCCGCAAGCCGAGTGATGTCTTTGATCATGCTCAGGAGCTCGTCCTAATGTTGCTTTTCCTGATTTATATTGTCCTACATTCAAAGAAAAAGGCTTATTTGGGAGGGAAGGTGATCTCTGTTTAGAGACTTAGTAGGTGAAAAAGTAGATGAGTATGTTGAAAAATATATCACATTTTGAAAATTCATTTTTTCCTTTGTTGATTTTTTTCATAAAGAAAAATGAGTATATCACGAATATAATACGTATATATAAGTAATCCTCTATCTTTTTAGATTATGACATGTTTTGAACCCCGTTGAGCTTTTTCGTGTCGTCAACCATGTACCAAATTTTTCTTCAATGTCACTCTGTGTTTTCATTGACACTACTTTAGCTATTTCTCTAATGATACAACGACCTTAGCTGCGAGATCATTCATACTCTGATGTTTCATTACAAATAGAGGAATTTTCCTATGGGTATGATCGAACCTTTTTTAGGTTGCCTACATTTCCACAATAAGAATTAGGTATTTACATTGTTCAAGGTTATAAAAACATGGAAATATGTAATAAATAGACTGAGCCTGACTTAGGCTGCCTACATGTCCAAGCGGAATCAGGTCATAACATAGTTCAAGTATAATTGAAAAGTATAATAATGCAATGACCGAGCCTGCCTCAGGTTGCCTATGTATTCAAATGGAATTAGGTCATAACGTAGTTCAATATATTTGAGAAAAATAAAATATAAAGGGATCGAATCCGATGAGGATTGCCTATGTATCCCACCAAAGGAAGTCAAGTCAAGCGTAGTTTTGAGTACATAAAAATGTGTTTTTGGTTTTTCTAAGGGAGACCGCTCAATGTGGGCTGCCTACGTACCCCAGCGTTGGGAAGTAAGGTCAGGAAGTAGTTCTGTTACAACAGAAATATGCAAAAATACAAGGAAAGAAGAGTCATCTTGATTGTATACAGATGTAGTACTTCTTGATGGTGTCTAAACTGATCGGATTTGTGCTCACTTTGCCATCCATTTTTTCTAGGATTAGCGCTCCTTCTGAGAGTAATCGGTGCACAATATAAGGCCTTTCCAAATTGGTGCAAACTGTCCTTTAGCTTCATCCTGATGGAAAAATATCTTCTTTAATACTAATTGCCCTAGTGTAAATTGTCGAAGCTTAACTTTCTTATTGAATGCCTTGGTCATTCTCTTCTAATAGAGCTGGCCATGACAAACTGCGTTCATTCTTTCCTCGTCAACTAACATCAATTGCTCATGTCTGGTGCGTATCTATTCTTCATCGTCCAAACTAACTTCTTGGATGATTTTTAGGAAAGGTATTTCCACCCTCAGCAGGTATCACTTCTTCTGAACCATAGACCAACATGTAGGGAGTTGCCCCTATAGATGTTCCGATTATGGTGCGATAATCGAGCAAAGCGTATGGTAGCTTCTTGTGCAATTGTCTGCTACTGTCAAGATTTTCCTCAAGATCCTTTTGATGTTCTTGTTTGGAACCTTAACTACTCCATTCATCTGTGGTCGATAAGCTATGGAATTTCAATGAGCAATCTTAAACATTTCACAAATTTCCCTCGTGAGATTGCTGTTAAGATTGGTTGCATTGTTTGTATTAATTCTAAAATCCCGAATCGATAAATTATGTTGTTGCGAAAAAACTCATCTACCAGCTTCTTTATCACTGCCTTGTATGTTGAAGCTTTGACCTTCTTCGTGGAGTAATCAATAGCTACCAAGATGAAATGGTACCCATTTAATGTTGGAGGTTCTATAGGTCCGATTACATCCATGGCCCAAGTAGCGAAAGGCCAAGGAGAACCCATCATATTAAGCTCATTTGGCGGAACCTGTATAAAATCTTCGTGGATTTGACACTGATGACATTTCTGTACATATTAAATGTTGTCTCTCTCCATGGTCATTCCAAAGTATCCAGCCCTCTGAATCTTCTTCACCAAAGTGAATCATTCATATGTAGCCCACATGTCCCAGCATGTATTTCTTCCAACAACCTTGTTGCTTCTGCGGCATCAACACATTTTAGCAATCCCAAATTCGGAGTTCTCTTATCTAACATTTATTCGTTAAAGAAGAAATGATTTGACATCCTCTTTAAAGTCTATTTTTGGTTGTTGGTTACGTTTTCTGGATATTCTTCTAATTCAAGAAACCTTTTGATGTCATCATACCATGGTTTTCCATCCAACTCCTCATCTATTTGAAAATAGTATGTAGGTTGGTGATGTATCTCCACTTTGATAGGATCAATGTAATTCTTTTTTGGATGTTGGATCATTGAGGATAAAGTCACGAGGACATCAGCAAACTCATTTTGAATCCGAGGGACATGTTTGAACTAAATCTTTATGAATTTTTTTTCTTAACTATTTCACACAATGCAAATAACGAAGAATATTGGAATTCTTGGTGATCTATTCTCCTTGTACTTGATGAACCAACAAATCAGAATATCCTATCACCAAGAACTCTTTGATGTTTATGTCCACTGTCATTCTAAGTCCGAGAATACAAATTTCATATTCTGCCATGTTGTTTGTGCAAGAAAACCTAATTTCACTGAAATTTGGTAACATTTTCCTGATTCTAAAATCAATACTGTACCAATTCCAACTCCTTTGAAATTTGATTCTTCATAAAAGAACATCCTCAACCTATCCTTTGTCTTAGAAATGTCTTCTCTTGCAAACAACACATCTTCATCATGGAAGTAAGTTCTAAGTGACTTGTAATCTTGGTCCACTGAGTTTTCTTCAAGGTGATCAACTAAGGCTTGTCCGTTGATTACCTTCTCAGTCATGTATACAATATCAAATTCACGTAGAAAAATTTTTCATTTTTCTAGCTTTCTTGTAGGTATCAGTTTCTGAAAGATATATTTGAGCATATCCAACCTTGAGATCAAGCATGTGGTGTATGCAGACAAGTAGTGTCTAAACCTTTGCACCATCCAAGTCAAGGTGCAGCATGTCCTCTCCAATAAGGTGTACCTTGCTTCATATCGTGTGAACTTCTTGCTCAAGTAATATATGGCTTGCTCCCTTTTTTCGTATCATCGTGTTGTCCCAACATGCATCCAAATGCACCATCCATCATAGATAAATATAGTAGCAAAGGATTTCCTGGCTCTGGTAGGACCAATACTGGTGGACTTGACAAGTATTCTATCGAAAGCCTTCTAACATTCCTCTGTCCATTTTGTAGCAACATCTTTCTTCAATAATTTGAATATGGGTTTGCAAATCATCATAGATTGTGCTATGAACTTACTGATGTAGTTGAGTCTCTCAAGAAAGCTCATCACCTCCTTCTTGGTCTTTGGGTGAGGCAAATACTAAATTGCCTTGATTTTTTATGGATCCAACTCAATGTCTTTCCTGCTGATAGTAAACCCCAATAGTTTTCTAGTTGGAACTCCAAGTGCACACTTTGTAGGATTTAAGTTTAGGTTGTACTTTTGCAATATTTCAAAGAGCTTCTTCAGGTCAGCCAGGTGATCCAAATTCTTCTTATATTTAATAATGACATCGTCCACATTGAGTTCAATTTCTTTATGAATCATGTCATGAAAAAGGGTAGTCATGGCCCTCATGTAGGTTGCACCTGCATTTTTGAGACTAAAGGTCATTACCCTGTAACAATACACTCTCCACGGAGTGGTAAATATCATATTTTCTACATCACCTTCATCCATCAAGATCTTGTGGTATCCTGCAAAGAAATTAACAAATGACTGCAACTCAGTTTTTGCACAATTAATAATGAGTATATGAATATTTAGAAGAGGAAAATCATCTTTGAGATTGTCTTCGCTGAGGTCCCAGTAATCCACACATATCTTGATCTTTTCATCTTTTTTTGGCAGTGGCATGATGTTGGCTAACTAGGTAGGGTAGTTTGTAATCCTCACTATATTTTCTTCAATCTGCTTAGTCACTTCCTCCTTGATTCTCAAACATAGATCAGGATGACTGGTAGGCAGGTAAGATTAGGATGACTAGTAGGACTGGTAGGATCAGTGGGTAGCTTGTGTGAGACGATGTCGGTGCTTAATCCTAGCATGTCATTGCAGGACCAAGAAAATATATTGACATACTTCTTAAGAAACTCTATCAATTATTGCTTTTCTTTATTCTCCAAGTGTGTGTTGATCTGTGTTTCTTTTGCTATTTCTTCATCCCCTAAATTGATCAACTCAGTTTCCTCTAAGTTGGGTTTCTTTTGGCTCTCAAGCTGATCTCATGTGGCAGATTTTCAGGCATCATGCTTTCATCATATTCTTTATAATCTTGTTCGTCATTTGGACTTTTACCAATGGATTCATTACATGTCATAATCATTGAATGAAGATTTTTACTAACACGAGAGCTAAAAAGTAAAAGATGTGATTAACATAAATAGAGTTTTTTTTAAAAAAAATTAACAAGACAATTTTAAGGAAAATAAAGACTTTTATTTAAAAGCATTTTAGCTTTAAAAGAGGCGAGTGACAAAAGAAGATATGAAATGATCAAGCCTCAATTGATTATGCTATATTTTAAAAACAAACTACATTTCCATACTACTAGGACTCATGTAGAAACAAGGACGAGGGGGGGTCCAGTTCTACAAGACTTCTCTAGGTTCAGCATTAGGAATAGTCAACATCCTGAGGTCCACCTCCTTATTTCCATATTCATCTTTATTCATTGCTATGAATAGATTATCCATCCCTTCTATGAAGCATTTATTAGGTTCTGGCACCATTTCGGGTCCTGAGGCTGGAATTTGCTCTTGCACGAACACTTTTTTTTATGACTGCATGTTGTGGAGTTTTTCCAAGGTAGGTTCATATCCAAGCCCAAAGGTATTGTTCTGATGGTTCACTAAATTGGTTCAATTATGCCATCAGACTTGACTCAAAGCCTGGTCTTAGGCTGATACTCGTATATTAACATTTTTGAGGCTACCATTTTTGTTGTTTTTGACATCTTCAATTCATTGGATTCTATTTTCTCTCCTACCTTCACAACTTGCATGATTTCTATGGCATGAAATGTAGCTCCATCCAGTTCTTCAATGATTGGTGAGGTAGTTGAGGAATAAATTGGGTGACTAAGCTCTCCATGAACCATGACCTCCGTGTGGTCCCATTCAAACTTAAAATACTAATTAAGGGTAGACAGAACTGCTCTTTCCATGTGGACCTAAGATCTCCCCAGCAATAGGTTGTAAATAGATGAGATATCCATTACTTAAAACAAGACGAGGAACTCAACAGGTCTGGCCTGTATTGTCAGATCTATTTCTCCAATGATGTTCCTTTACACTCCACCAGAAGACCTAACCTTCACACGACTCTTTTTTATATCTCCCATGCTTATCCCCATGTCTTTCAGAGTATTAAAGGACATATGTTGCAACCAAAGCTGTCATCAATCAATACTCAGGACACAAACTTATTGCCGCATCTTACTGTGATATGAAGTGCTTTGTTGTGTCCTTACCCTTTTGGAAGGACTTCATCATCATGTAAAGAGATATTATTGGCTTCCACCATTCTCCCAATGGTTGCAACTAAATTTTCACCTATGGTTCCTTCTGGTAAGCTCACTCCATTCAACACTCTTGCTAGAGCATTCCTATGAGCTTCCAAACTCATCAGCAAGGACATAATGGATATATAGGCTGGTTTCTTTTTCAACTGTTCCTCAACTGAGTAATCCTTGATATGTATCTTCTCCCAAAACTCTGCAATTTCAGCATCAGTAACATTCCTCTATTGGTTCTGTTCTCTCCCTGGTGCTCGTTTGTTGAGGTTATCTGGGAAGTAACATCTTTCTGAACTGGTAATTTTGTGAGCTATTCCAGTATTTATCATTTTAGTCTTTTCTTCTATTTAGTAATCCTATGGCACCATCTTGGAGTTATAGTCCAATTTCTTGGCGATTATGATGGTCACTACGGATCTGGGATGGTATGTCTGAATGGTTAGAGTTGCCCTCAACTGAACCATGATGAAAGGTGTGACCAAAAATGTTATAGCAACCACCTTTGTATTTCCAACAGGCACAATTGTTCCCCTCATGTTGTATTCTTCATCCAATGTTATCATGTTGACTCCTTGGTCCCATGGTTCGGCAGTGGATTGTTATTTATATTTAGAGGCGCTGAAGTGCATTTTAATTGTTCCATTCTTTATCAAAAACTCAATTTGGTTTCTCAAGTTGTAGCATTCTTTTGTGTCATGTCCCTAAATACCCGAGCGATAAGCACATCACTTATTTCCTTAAAATTTTTAATGGATTGAGTTAAGAAGTCTTCCTTCAACTAGCTACAACAATCCTGCTATCCTCAGCCTCTCAAATAACTAAGCCAAAGGTTTGGCGATAGTTGTGTAGGTGCGGGTGGTTCTGGATTTTGGATTTTGATATTGCCTTAGTGCATATGCTAGTCTATTCTAGTGGATAGGTGCTTGGACAAAGGGATAGGCTTTTGATGGATTTTGACGTGTTGGTGCTCCGAGTGGATTATAGTGTGGTTGAGCGTTATACACTGCATAGGGAATATATGGGGCATGTGCAATAATTTAGGGGTTGTTAGGGTATCGTTGGGATGACTCTCCATGTTGGTAATGAGGCATGACGACCGAGACATCTTCCTTCTTCATCTTGGTATAGCTGAGGGAACCTGACTGTATGGCCCTACTCGCAGCCTACAATACGACCATGGATCTTCCCAGATTTGATGCCTTCTTCCAAAAAGTCTCCCATTTTGGCCAGTTCTACAAATTTCTGACCCATCATTCCCATCATCTTCTCAAGGTAATACCTTCTTGGGCTCTAATGAAGTACTTGGTGAGCTCACTTTCATCTAGCGAGGGTTGGACCCTAGCAGCCTCAATTCTCCAGCGTCGTGCGTACTCCTAAAATGATTCAGATGGTTTTTTCGGGATGTTGACTAACAAAAACCTATCTGGAGTAATCTCGGTGTTGAACTTGAAATAAGTCATGAAATCCTCCGCCATTTCTTGCCAATCATGCCATTTACAAGGGTCCTGGCGAGTGTACCAAGTCAAAGCTTCTCCTGAAAGACTTCGGATAAATAATTTTATCCTCAACTTCTTATTTCTCCTGACCCCCCCTAGCTTATCACAATAAGCTCTCAAATGTGCATGGGGATCACCCGTTCCGTTAAATATGTCAAACTTGGGTGGTTTGTATTCCACCAACATGTCAATATCTGGATGGATATACAGATCATTGTAATCTAGACTTTCACTTCCTCAGGTGACTTGCAAGCTTTTTATTGCCCTTCTCAGACTGTGGACTTGACTAGTTATCGAATCTTCTTCCTTCATTTGGACATCTTTCTCCATTTCCGCATACTAATCCACCTCCTAAGGGACTTTCATTGTAAATGCTATTGTGAAAGTAGGAGCATCGTCCGCATATATGGGTGGCACATGTGGCTCATAAGAAGTTGCGATGTCCTAGGCATGTGCTGCATCACAAGATAAGCAGGCACTGTACCAGCTTGAGTTGGTAGTGAAAGGTTATGTGCAGTCTTGACTGCAGGTGGAGAATTTAGTGTGACATTAGGAACATTGGGAGTTTGTTTGACTGGGTTATGAAGATTAGTGCGAGTGACTAAGGTAGGGCAGAACTGGTAAGGGGTATCTGGGTGGATGTGTAGATTTGGGAAATGTTCTAGACTACGCGTTTCCAAAGATCACTACAAAAAAACTAGTGTCTAGCGATGGCTGAAATCTATCGCTATGTAATACTAATCCGTTGCTAAATCAGAATGACGACAGAATCGTGAAGAAATAGCGTCTCTCGGTAAAATGCTCATAGCTAACTGTATAGAGATAAAAAAATAATTCGTTGTAGACTTAGCGATAGAATGGCTACGGATATTATTTGTTGCCAAGACTAGCGACAAATATAAATCATCGTTATGTTAGTCATTTTCATCGCTATTTCAATAAGTTATTTCTTCGTGTGAATCTAGCTGATGACCAATATTTCTGTTGCTAATTCCGTCGCCAGCTTAGCAACAGAATAGCTATAAATCTTATTTGTTGCGAAGACTAGCAACAAATAAAAATCGTCATTATGTTAGTCATTTTTATTGCTATTTCAATAAGTTATTTCATCATTTGAATCTAGTTGATGATTAATATTTATGTTTCTACTTTTGTCTCCGACTTAGCGACAGAATAGCTACGGATCTTATCCGTTGCCAAGACTAACGACAACCAATATTTTTGTCGCTAATTCCATTGCCAAAACACTCGCAATTTTTTCCCTTTTTTATATTAAATATTGTAAATACACCTATCCAAACATATTTTAACATAATAAACATAATTCATAGAAATTAATATTCAAAAGTCCAAAATATATAGCAAAAAGCAAATTGTCTAATCAAGTTTAAAGCATCCATATCGATATGTCCAAACAAAAAATCTGAAATTATTTGCAACAACAGTAATGTCTAGATAGCAAAACTATTTAATGAGTGTTTGGAGAGCCACGATCATTATCAGAAACCGATGCATAAACCTCATCAATGTTTGCAGCAGCAGGAGAAGGAACTACTGGTGCGATAGTTGATAGATGATTGATAGAAGTGTTTGACTAAGATAAGGATGAAGAAATCAATCGACGTACATGCTCAACAATTACAGGAACTATGTGTTTAGTTAGTGAAGACATCAATAGCCTCACTAACTCATCTAAATTTTTCGACAATCCTGGTTGAGCATTTTGTTGTGGTATCATGGATGAAGCATCCAATTCAGATGAGGCACAAAGATTCGGCCCGTAAAATAATTTTGCTTGAGATCTAAGATCATATATTCTTCTTTTCGTCTCCCCTCCTGCGGATTGGTAATATGCTCGAAATTGATCAACACCAAATTGAATCTCTATTTGATTCTGTAATATCTCTTCATATGTTTCCTATACAAGAGAGCAATAATTAGTGAAATTCATCACATATGCAAAAGTGAAGAAATTTATAGACAAGGAAAATCAACTATAAAGATACAAGTCCCTCAACCTTAAATTCTAGACAAGGAAAATCAACTATAGACAAGGAAAATCAGTTATAACCCCTGGGGCCGGACACTGCCAACAAACTCATACCAAAGATTCTACTAAAGAGAGAAGTAGAGAGGATACAGAAACAATATTGATGACCTCACAGTGATCAAACCAATATGATTATATAGAATCAACAAATAAGCAGCCTGAGGCATATGACCCTGTGATCATGAAAATTTACTGAAACTTGAATAACAAAAATGCAGGAAGCTTTGGTTTACTCATGCTTACTGGATTTTGGAAAACACTTGATTCTTTTCCTTTTCTGCATAGCAAAATCCTATATGGTAGAGGGGCTAGAGTAAAAATAGCATAAAGCAACCTAAATGGAGTGGCATAGATAACAAATAGTGGAATCCAAGTAATTTAGAGTTGTGGTGTAGGAGATATACCTCAAAAAATCAAATATGTAATATACATATCTATAGAGGCTAAATATTATTCAAAGTAACAAAGTTCCCATTATTGTTACACCTTGTAAGTTTCTATCATTCAACCAACACATGTGTATGTATGTTGAGAGTTTTGTTGTACGACACATGCAAGTAAGGGCTTGGAGAATGAACATACGAGCACGGAGTTGAATGAGCAGGAGGCCAAAGCAGAGGCAGGGTGCAAGGAGCTCCGCGTTGCGTCCCTGCCCTGGCGCCTTGAGCGGCATGTCGCACTCGTGTATTGGCATTGTGGGTGGCACACCACACCCATTGGCCACCGCCTTCCTATATATATGTCTTAAGTGTGGGACTTGTTTCATTTAACATTTCAAAATGTAGAGGGTTCGGGGGAGGCGATAAAGACATGAGCTTTTCATCAAATTTAAGTCAAATTATGCCATCAAATCACCTCCAAACGTCAGTTCTTCTCAGGTAATGATTCCTAGGCTTACGAAGAACATCTCCACGGAGTTATTCTTTAAAATCTCGCACAAATTGTCGGAGCCCCACCGAGAAGTGACGGGTAAGCACTTCTACCTTCTAGACTCTCGAGAATTTGTGAGTTTTCGGCTGAATTAAACAAAGTTGAATTGTAGTCAATGTTCTTTGAAATATATCATTATCAGCCATTCCTATTATTGAAAATAGCCTTGTTCTTCCAGCATAAGGACTGCAATTTGGTGGAATTACCGACTACGAGTTGGAATTGTTTTGGGTGAACGAAAATCGGCATTCGAGATACGTTAAGGCTTATCTCTTCGGTAAGTTATTCTTGTTATATGGTGATATGACCTATGCCCTCAAAACTAGATAATGATCTTATATGTTGTGATTAGCTACTACTAGTAGATAATGATTATGTATGTTATAGTTAACTGCTATAAGACGTATTGAGATTATACCATAGGATCCCCCATCGGGAAAGGCTATGTTAAGTATGACTAACGTTGGGTGCACCATAAAGAGTTCCTCGTTAACCTGTTTACCATTTAGAGGTATTCTGATGTTTTGCTGTCATGCCAAAGCGTTAGAAGTTTATGGTTAGCTGTTGGGTCTGGCTTGGTAAGTTGGATAGCATAGGGCATAGCCGGGAGATATAACTTTCAGTTTGACACCTATATTGTCAGTGAAGCTTGCCCAGAAGCCGTTGCCATACCTTGACGCCTCATGGGCCAGAATTTGGATAGGGTGGTCTTACCTTCGAGTTAGTGGCACCAGGTTTGCCTAGTGAACGGAGCGACAGCTTGCCATATGATTGGCTACTATTTTAGTGACCATTAGTTTCAGCCGATTCAATGCTTGTTCTACAGGTCGCTTAGAAAACCACTCTAGTTGTTACAAGTCTGACGGACTAGTTGATACCCTAAGGAGGGAACCTTATTAGTAGTCAATTATGGGGCCAACGCCCCAGGTAACTCTTATAGATGCTCATGTACATGTTGCCGCGTAGGGCTAGGTCCAGATATACCTATCTTTGAGGCTATGAACTGTCCAGAGGAACCATCCAAAATCTGGACTAATCAAGTTAGTGTCTAAGGGACTAGATCTTAGTATCACAGCTTTACTTAGAGGCTAAGAGTTATAGTAACTATCTGTGGAGAGTTATGGCTGACTGCTTAGGAGCACGTCCGATCAGTAGCAGCCCCACAGTTGTTCTAAGAAGAGAAAATAAATAGTTGGTTGTCCCCGACCTTACTATTCGCTTATGAGCTATCATTGCCCTACCATGACCTTCAAAGTATCGCTTAGGCCACTCCAGACCTTTCCCTATTCTGTCTAGGCCATTAGAGATTATAATCACTATCAGGGCCCTTTGGTCAGGTGTAAGCATACAGGGTGTGCCTGTTGGCAGCTATACAGACTATTCTAGGGGTGAGTAGTGGTCGCGCTAGGCCTAAAGGGCCAGATACGCCTATTGAGTGGCTAGATTGAGACTAAAATGTAGTTCTTCGATCGGGATTGACCTCATTTAGTATAGCCTTTCATTGACCAACTTTAAGGTTGCTAATTGTGTCGTCGCCTACGGGGCTATGGATCACTTAGAGGAGCTATATGACTCCTAAAGGGACTATATGCAGGCCTATAAATCCATATTTAAGTCCATCCACTCATGGACCTCTTCTTATGTCATACCGGCATTACTGACCCTCCGTCGAGTCTTGTGTGCCCAGGGTGCAGTTATAGGAGCCCAGCAGGCTCAGACATAGTTAAAGGAGCCCAACGGGCTCAATTGAAGACCCAGAAGACAGGTAGGTTGGCTATAGCTACCAGTAGAATCATAAGGACCTTGTTAGAGGTATATAGATTGAATTGTACTTGCTAGGGCTTATGGGGGCCCTGTTAGGTTATTTCTGTGTTGCTTGCACCTTTCAGGCATATGGGAGCCAGGTTAGATTCTTGTTTGTATACTTGCTTGTTAGATATAGTTTATGGATGTGTAGTCGTGCAGCTTTAGTTCTTATTTGTGTAGTGGTTTACTAGATGCATGTTATGGATAAGAAAGCTTACAGGTTAACTTCTGCTCTTTGTCACTTGTTACTTTTAGTTTTTTATCAGCTTCTGTTCAGCATTTATTACTGCCTTACATATTCGGTACATATTATACTAACGCCTAACTATGGGGCGCTGCATACTTGTCTGCAGGTTCAGACAGATAGGTTTCAGGACCTTCTGTAGCAGCTATTCAGAGTCAACAAATTGGTCATCTTCTTTCATTCGGAGTTTCCAGATAGTAGAGGTTTTCTTTTCCTTTATTATATAGATTTTGGGTAGGTCGGTCCTGTCCCGACCACTATTCCATTCTTAGAGGCTTGCAGACTACAGATTTTTAGTTGTTTGTTCTTGTTGTCCGTGTGGGGACTTGTATGTTGTATTTAGCGTGTTGGCCATGTGGGGCCTAGTTTAGCTAGTTAGTTAGCAGCCTTGTCAGCTATAGTATGAAAAATATCCATTTTTTCCTTCTGTTATGACTAGACAGCATGGTGGTCTTGTCGGCTCGCATAAGATTCCTTTATTGTTATGTTTGTTGGGTTAGCTGTTTTCTTTTACAGGTTGTTATGTGGCCTTAACGGCCCGAGGTTGTGTTTACAGCCAAGATATAGCAGTTTGTTCTCTTGATTTTGAGTTGCTATCAGGCACTAGAGGTGTATATGCCCAGCTAGGTCAGCGCAGGTCTCAGTGTGCCATTAGGTGCCAGTCATGCCAACCAAGGTGGGGCATGACAAACTTGGTATCAGAGCAACGTCATATCCTAGGGATTCTATAAGCCATGTCTAGTAGATGCTTGTTTATAAATGTGTTGTGCACCACATTCTATAAATAGGAGGCTACAAGGCATGATAGTATGGTTACCCCTCTTTCATCTCAGATCGTGCCATAAAGTCGAGTTGTATAGGGTTGGGTCCCTAAGCTTTGATAGTTATGTCTATCTAGAATAATATTGATATGAGATGGACTACAACCATCTGCAATTCAGATACAGCAGCAGGAGAGGGTACCAGTGAGATGCCATAGTTGGGGGACACCCCAGCCTGAGGGCAAAGTTGAGACCTTCTTTATAATCTCCCTAGCATCCCCCGGGGCACCAAAACTTTACAGGGTAATAGACACGCCAATACTTCTCCTAGTTCTTCCTACACCCTCGGATTAGGATGTTAGGAGTATAGCATATATGATGGCTTATTTAGTAGATATTCAGTATTAGATGGGGGCAACAGCTATTATGAATCACCTCAAAGGTGTAAGAGGTTGTGAAATTGTGGGATTCTTACCTCCAGCCTTTAGAGTTTGTTGAGTTTCATACCTTAGCCCCACCATAGTATGATATGGTAATTTTCCACCTCCCAGCCCTTCTCTTAGTATAGAAGAGAGCGTGAGTATTGACGCCATGCTGCCAAAAGTAAATAGTAAAAGAGGGCTAAACCTGTAGATTCCTGGGGTGGTGTCAGAAAAAGTGGGTAAGACCTCTAGTACTTAAATAAGTCACCTATACCTTCACTACAGTAAAGATTAGGATGACAAGTGAGATTGCTAGGAGCAGCCGAGTACATGTGAGAGTCCATAAGCAGTAGGATCCCAGTAATAGTAAAGCTTAGGTCAGAATTAAGCTAATCCCACCACAGTGTGTTGATAGCGAATAAAGCCTACAACACCCAGCCTAGTATTTTTAGGGGCATAGAGATTATATAATGGAAACCGGACAAAGTGTGGGCCAGGATGATAAAGGTTAAGAGATATCCTTTCCAGTGTAGTGCATGGGGCACGAACCCTAGATTTAGCTTATAGAAGTAAGGGGCGAGACATGAACATCTAGCCCTGGAGAAGAAAAGAACCACCTTTAGGCGACAGCGGGCTGATAGAGTTTGGAATTGTCGCTAAATGTCAAAAGAATAAGAATCAGGCTGACAATTAGAGGGAAGTGAAATTATAACATAGAGTACCGCAAAATCACTTCTAGTTGTGGAGGCGAAGGAATGACGGTAAGGAGACCCTAGCCTAGTACAGCCCAGAGACAAGGCCCAGTAGAAGGAATCATCGGTCTTTGAGATAGTAAGGAATGGAGTCTTGAGACCCAGAGATCGACTCTGCATTCCAAATGTGGCAGGGATTCATTAGTAGACTGTAGAAAAGGTACACCATGTCCATTATTCCCTCCACTTGGGTTTGATGAAAACACATCAATTTATATAAGAGATCTATTGATGGCAGGAGAAGAAGAAAGATATGGTTGAGTTATAGCATAGAGCTCCAATTTCCAGCAAGTGTGGGCTGGACATCAGGACCATGACGGGCTAACTCAGGAGAAAGTTGTGCCTATGTGAGAGCTAGAAGTAGCCAATACGAATTTAATTACAAATTTACCTTGTACCAAGCATAAATTTGACCCTACTTGAGTCAGTGTTGGAGGGCTAGTAGGATGAACTCATTTCTTGCCAGTTAGAATTATGTTTCAGCTGAAGATTATGCTAAGTTGTATAACAAAGTGATAGTCCGGCAGCATAGTGTCCCAGTGTCTGTTATCTCTGACAAAAAGGCACAGTTTACAGCCGGACTTTTGAATTCATTCTAGAGAGATGCTCGAAGATAGGTACGAGCATGTATACTAGACTTCAAGGAAGTTGAGATAACCATCTACCTCTTATGGAGTTGTATACAATAGCAGTCACCATTTCAGTATTAAGATGATGCCTTATGAGGCTATATACAGATAGAAGTGCATATCCCACACAGGATGGTGTGAGATGCTCCGAAGTAAGGGAATCAGGGTTAATGGGACTTGGAAAGATGCACCAATTAGAAGAGAAGATTGAGCTCATGAGAGAGCAATTACTGACAGCCCAGGGTCGTCAGCAGTCCCATTCCTATGTACAGTGTAGGGAGTTGGAGATTGAGGCAATGGTAGGGTGTTCTTGAAAATTCCGCCAAAGAAGGGCATTGTGAGATTTGGCAAGAAGGGCAAGCTCAACCCTAGGTTCACTAAGCTATACCGGATCCTCAAGTGTCCTATGAGTTAGAGTTGTGTTCGGAGGCTAGGATCAGTTCATCAATGCTATGACAGCATGTAAGGGACCTTGCACGGGTTATCCCAGTCGAGGATGCCCAGGTTACAGAAGAGCCATCCTACGCGAAGAC
Organism: Datura wrightii; assembly: GCA_035772735.1. Classification (NCBI taxonomy): domain Eukaryota; kingdom Viridiplantae; phylum Streptophyta; class Magnoliopsida; order Solanales; family Solanaceae; genus Datura; species Datura wrightii. Next base: position 113,015,962 of record JASDFA010000019.1, read on the forward strand.
ATCAACAGGTATACTAGGTTGTCAGGTCCACAAGGACTATCTCTAGAACCAAGGATGTAGTCTGTTAAAGTTGTATGGAGGGATATGAGTATAAAATGGATGAATTGAAAAACTATGAATGATGCAAATTCTAGATATCTTCCATTGTTCCACGCCCTACGATGATAGTATACATCTCAGACAATTTCAGTTAAGGCAAGATAGTTTCAAATGTCATACAATTGAATTTGTTGCTACTGTTATCAGTTGTTTACATATATATGGTATTACTATGTTATTCGGCTATAGATAGCATCTGTGAGGCTCCTGTGTTGGGTTTTTCTATGTTTCAGGTTTTCGAATAGTCCATGTTACAGAGGACACTGCCGAAAATTTCTGGGAAATGGTTACACGAGCTGAGTCTCTTGAGTTTACGATTACATTCAAGGACGAATGTTCCCAAGGGGGGATGATGGTTACACCCCACAAGTTTCTATCATTCAACCTACGCATGTGTACGTATATTGAGAGTTTTAGAGTACGAGGCATACGAGGAAAGGATCGGGGAATAAACATACGAGCACGGAATCAAGAAAGCCGGAGGCTGAAGCAGAGGTAGGGTGCAAGGAGCACCCCTTTCCCGGAGCCTTGAGTGGCGCATCGCGCCCCTGCCCTGACACTTTGAGCGGCATATCGCGCCCATGTATTGGCACTGTGGACAGCGCGCCATGCCCCTTAGCCACCGCCTCCCTATATATATATATATATATCTTAAGTGTGGGACTTGTTTCATTTTACATTTCAAAACATAGAAGGTTTGGGGGAGGCGATAAAGACATGAGATTTTCATCAAATTTAAGTCAAATTACGTCGTCAAATCACCTCCAAACGTCAATTCTACTTAGGTAATGATTCCTAGGCTTACAAAGAATGTCTCTACGAAGTTTTTTCTTGAAATCTTGCCTGGATTTTCGGAGCTCCACCGAGTAAAAGTTGTAGAAATCACTTCTAATTGAGTCTGAAGCAACTGCAACTGACGAGTAAGAAGTTCTACCTTCTAGACTCTTGAGAATTTATGAGTTTTTGGTCGAATTAAATGAAGTTGAATTGTAGTCAATGTTTTTTGAAAGATATCATTATTAGTCATTCCTATTATTGAAAATAGCTTTGTTCTTCCAGCGTAAGGACTGCAATTTGGTGGAATTACCGACTATGGCTTGGAATTGTTTTGGGTGAACGAAAATTGGCATTCGAGGTACGTTAAGGCTTATCTCTTCGGCAAATTATTCTTGTGGTATAGTGATACAACCTATGCCCTCGAAAGTAGATAATGATCTTATATGTTGTGCTTAGCTGCATCTAGTAGATAATGATTATGTATGTTATGGTTAGCTGCTATAAGACGTATTGAGATTATACCATAGTATCCCACGATGGGAAAGGGTATGTTAAGTGTGAGTAATGTTGGGTACGTCATAGAGAGTTCCCTATTCACCTATTTACTATTTCGAGGTATTCTGTTGTTTTGTAGTTATGCCAAGGTGTTAGAAGTTTATGGTTATCTGTTGGGCTTGACTTGGTAAGTCGGACAGCATAGGGCGTAGCCGGGTGATATAACTTTCAGTTTGACACCTATTTTGTCAGTGAAGCTCGCCCAAAGGCTGTTGGCGTACCTTGACGCCTCCAGGGCTAGAATTTTGATAGGGTGGTCTTACCTTCGAGTCAGTGGAACCAAGGTTGCCTATTGAACTGAGCGACAGCTTGCCAAATGATTGGCTACTATGAGTGACCGTTAATTTCAGTCGACTCAATGCTTGTCCTATAGGTCGCTCAAAAAACCACTCCAGTTGTTACAAGTTTGACGGACTAATTGATACCCTAAGGAGGGAACCTTATTAATAGTCAGATATGGGGCCAATGCCCCAGGCGACTCTTATAAATGCTCATGTACATGTTACCGCATAGGGCTAGGTCCAGATATACATGTTTATGAGGCTATGAACTGTCCAAAGGAGCCATTCAAAATCTGGTTAGATCAAGCTAGTGTCTAAGGGACTAGAATCTTAGTATCACATCATTATTTCCAAGCTAAGAGTTATAGTAAGCTGCCTGTGGAGAGTTAGGGCTGACTGCTTAGGAGCACGTCCAATCAGTAGCAGCCCCACAGTTGTTCTAAGCGGAGGAAATAAATAGTTGGTTATCCCCGACCTTACTATTCACTTATGAGCTATCATTGCCCTAGCATGACCTTCAAAGTATCGCTTAGGCCAATTCGGACCTCACCTCATATTTTCTAGGCCGTTAGAGATTATAATCACTGGTAGGGCACTCTGGTCAGGTGTAGGCATACGGGGTGTGCCTGTTGGCAGCTATACAGACTATTCTAGGGACGCGTAGTGGTCGCGCTAGGCCTAAGGGGCCAGATATGCCTTTTGAGTGGCTAGATTGAGACTAAAATGTAGTAATTTGGTCGGGATTAACCCCATCTAGTATATCCTTCCATTAATCAACTTCAGGATTTCTAATTGTGTCATCGCCTACTGGGCTATAGATCGCTTAGAGGAGCTATGTGATGTCCGAAGGGACTAAATTCAGGCATATAAGGCCATATTTAAGTCCATCAACGTATGGACCTCTTCTTATGTCGTACTGACATTATTGACCCCCCGTCGAGCCTTGTATGCCCAGGGTGCAGTTACAGAAGCCCAGCGGGTTCAAACACCGTTACAAGAGCCCAACGGGCTCAGTTGCAAGCAAAGTTATCTCAACTCTAATAAATACTTGTATAAAATGAATTGAAAAAAAAAGAAATAAAAAAGGAAATGGTAATGGGAGCATTTGTCCTATATGTACAAATCCAAATCGGGCGGATCTTTACCCGGAGTAGAGCATAAACCTAAAAAGATGAAACAGACCCATTCAGGAACAAGAAAATACCATCGCGGTTTGGATTAAATCTCGATGAAAGAATACTCTAGAAGTCAGGTAGGTTGGCTATTGTTACCAGTAGAATCATAAGGACCTTTTTAGAGGTATATAGACTGAATTATACTTGCCAGGGCTTATGGGGGCCCCGATACATTATTTTTGTGTTGCTTGTACCTTCCAGGCTTATGGGAGCCGGGTTAGGTTCTTGTTTGTATACTTGCTTGTTAGATATAGTTTATGGATGTATAGTTGTGCAGCTTCAGCTCTTATTTGTGTAGTGGTTTACTAGATGCAGGTAGTAGATTGTTGCTGGTTACTTTTAGTTCTTTATCAGCTTCTATCCAGCTTGTATTACTGCCTTACATATTTGGTACATATTGTACTAATGCCCAACTATGGGGCATTTTATACTTGCCTGCATGTTCAGACATACAGGTTTCAAGACCTCCTTTAGCAGCTATTCAGAGTTAGCAGATTGGTCAGCTCCTTTTATTCGGAGTTTCTAGATAGTAGAGGTTTGCTTGTCCTTTATTATATAGATTTGCGGTAGGCCGGGGCCCTGTTCGACCACTATTTCATTCTTAGAGGCTTGCATACTAGAGGTTTTTAGTTGTTGGTTGTTATTGGTCGTGTGGGGCCTATGTATATTGTATTTTGTGTGTTGGTTGTGTGGGGCTTAGTTTAGCTAGTTAGTTACCAGCCTTGCCGGCTATAGTATGAATATAACCACCTTTTTTCCTTCTGTTATGACTAGACTACATGGTGATCTTGTCGGCCCACATAGGATCCCTTTATTATTATATTTGTTGCGTTAGCTGTTTTCTTTAACCAGTTGCTATGTGGCCTTGTCACCTCGAGGCTGTGTTTACAGCCGAGATATAGCAGTTTATTTTCTTGATTTTGACTTGCTGGCAGGCATCAAAGGTGCATATGCCCACCCAGGTCCGCCCAGGTCCCAGTGTGGCATTAGGTGTCAGTCATGCCTTCCAAGGTGGGGCATTACAATTATATCCTAATATGCAAGTGAGAAGTTCTTTAAATTCTTGGCCAAGAAAATCCCAAGGCAGAAAGCATTTCAAGGCTAAAAATTGTAAGAATCCTAATATTATCTTCTTCCTTGGAATAAAATTGGTTTTAATTCGCTTAATAATTTGTTTTTAGCTTTATATATAATATATTTATCGATGAACAACTATTTTAGTTTATTTTTTAAGATGGATAAAGTATATTAGAGAAACCGAATTAGCTCTATGGATCGAGCACATGAGATGCAAACATGTTATAGTTTCACTTACATTCTTCTATGTAGGGAAACATTAATACATATATACATAGAGATGCAAACATGTTATAATTGCATTTACATGCACGATTCGGGCTCGCTCACTAACAAAATATTTTCCATCATGATGGTGTATATGGACATGCAAATGTAGCCCACTTGGTGTTGGATCTCGACCCTTTTCAATAGCCTGTAAAAGAAATGAAATTAATCTAGAAAAATATGTTGGAAATACTAGTAGTAGTGATTAATTAAACTTGCGTATTTTACTTAGCACACTATATTTAAATTAGTTTTAAGGTGTAATTCCAGTAGCCACAGTTACTATTGTTAGAAGATTGACTCATTTAAAGTCATGCTAATTTTAACTTTCTTTCTGTTTTTCCTAGCTGTTTGCATACATAGCTTCTGATGCACTACTAAAACTAATCAGACACTTTACTTGCTAGCAAGTATCTTCCCAATGTTGTTGTTGTTTTTCAGCTGGCCAATCCACAAAATATATTTTACACAATGTAGTAATCTGTTTCATCACCTTTCTTGCGAAAACATTTTTCAAAAGAAACTGTCTCGCAATCATCTCTAAAATTTAGAAATCATTTCAAATAGATTAATCAGGGAAAATCATAAACTAAGAAAGTATATATTTTGGTGTTTGGTTGCCAGAAAAATGGCGTTCTCCAGAAAATATTTTCCTCCGTACTAAATACTCACTAAATGTAAATTGTCATAGACACTCTAAAGATATGCCTAACTAAATCCTCTCTCCTTATATGAGCAGCCATTAATCAGCTCCTAAAACAACCGAAGGATGCATTTCACATGCCATGTATCATAATTATAATGGAAATAGTGACACTAACTATAAAAAATATTCAAGCATTCATTCACTATATCCCCAATTCCTTAGTGCTTTCACCTCTTCAATAGCTTATTACAAATATGTATACATAGAAAGAAAAAGGAAGACAATGTATTTCCCCGAACCAAAAAATGTATGGTTAAGGTTTCCTAAGAACATCATTTTCATCAAGCATTGCACTAAGTTATTGAAATAAGAATAATAAATAGAATATATTGTAAGAATTTTCTCAATGTACCTTTCAGGAATATAATTGTAGTAAAATCTCAATGTAAGTTAAGGTTTCATCACCTTTCTTGGCATAACAATCTATTGGTTCACCATATAAAATCCACTCAGGCCATGGGCTCAGGTGATAGGAAAGAGCATATGTACAAAGTAAAAAATATCAAAGCAAGCAAAGGACAACATCTAGTACTTGGAATTTTATATGGAACCATTGATACAAAGCATGAAAAATGCTTATCCATCGATGGAAAGTGAAGCAAGGTACTTACACTGAGCTTGGTCAGATCCCACACTTGGCCCAACTCCTCCCTCAATATCTCAAGTTCTTTCTCCAAATGAGCCATTTGTTCGTCGTTTTGTATGTCTGCCCTTCATTGCGAGCCTTCGGGATTTTCTATAGATGCGAGGATGTTTGCAGCGGTGTTGGATTCGTTGGATTTAGTCATCTTGCTTTTGGACCTCAGATTGTAGTGCGATTCAGCCAGTTTGAGAATCAACACAAATCAACTTTTGGGGAATAATCAAAATAAAGAGAACTTTCAAAGAGAAAAAAATGTCAGTAGTTGGCAGGTAATGATGCTTTAATAGTAAAAATAATATTGGTAGTTAAAGTAATGTTGAAAGTCGCATAAGCCACATAGCAAAAAACTACAATGTAAGAAGAAAATTTGAACATTCATAGCGCGTCCTAGCATGCACGAGATCTTTTCATGCCAAAGGTAGGCCTTAACGCCACATATTTGAGATTATGATAAATTGATCCAATCTTTAATTATTGACAATATTTGAGTTTGGAGTTAGATAATGAAACAAAAAGAACTTCATTGAAATATTGCGTCTAATCTATTACATTAAGTCTAAATTGAAAATAACAATTAACATAAGGGGAATAAGAGATACCAAAAGGGTAATTATAGTCGCTAGATCCAATCTTCATGCTCCTCCGTTATTATGCTCCAAATACCCAGGGATGACTTGTGTCTGCATCTCAGGTGTGACAACGAGGTTGTTAAACAGATGACTACATGCCCATTTGGCTTCACTCAAACCTTATCATTTTTTTGTGATGAGTTTCAATCTTGTTAGGCCTCCCTAAGAGTATGTCAACTGTCGCAGGACATTTGTAGAAGTGTTCCACAGCCCAAAGTTGGAGAAGAAGATCGCAACGTTCAAAGAACCTTCTTCCTCTAGCACATTTGGATAATGCCCTCAATATTTCTTCTATGATTATTGGAACTAATATGATCTTAGCACTGCCCATCGAGAAAGTTCTCAGAAAACAGAGCTAATGCAAGTATCTACTTTTCATATTCCTTTGGGGAAACTAGAGCACCTAGCAAAGTAATGGCAAAAGAGATAAGGTGTTTCTCTGTCCAACTTTCAACAGAGAAAGAGAATTCCTTGTGAAAAACTTCAGAACCATCTTTACAACCAAATTGTTCATACAAGTACTCCAGATAGACCCATTCATGATCAAAGTATGCAAGCTTAAGGTTGTTTTTAAGCCCAAGATGATGCAAACATTTCTTTTCGGATTGCCTGTGAGGTAGAATCATACCCTTTCCTTGATACTTCAAATCGGTAAATTCACCAATTTCTTCAATCATAGGGATCAAATAAATATCTTTAAACCTAAACACAACTCTGTTAGGATCTCACAACTTGATCAATGCTTTAACCACATCTCTATCCGGAGAGACATAAATCAGTGAAGTCAAAAAATCCAAACATCTCCTAATTTCTCCCCCGTGCTCCATCTTGATATTCTCCCACCATTTTCTTAATTTGTTTGGCACACCCACAATCATTTGAGTATTGGTGAAACTTTACAAATTCTCTATTCTAGCAACCTAAAATAAAGGACAACAAAAAATAAGTAAATGTCAAACTCAATTTGGTTAAATTTTAGCTTGGACCAATTTATCATCATCACATTGCATATAACATGAGTGATTGTTTTTGGGTCACCAAACCCGTTTGACATAAGGATGGTTGCTATATTTGTGAAATGACACCAAGGCTCAAACCACCTAGGGCTTATACATGCATGACCTAAATGAAAGGTGGTCATCGCTCTATCTTAAGTTTTCTAAGATTTGGATAGACTCAGACTTGAGGTTTTTCTATATGGAAATGAACATGGTTATATGACAGTAAAACTATCCGCTCACCCCATATATGCGCCGACCCTCTAAAATAAGATATTTGAAAGAATTTCGAAGAAGTATAAAACAGAACTCGTGTGTACAAGTATGTGAAAGTGACAGTTTTCCAGAATCGGAGGAAGTATGAACGGAATGACAATTAAGAAAAACAGTAACACGTAGTGTTTTCAAATAAATAAGGAATGTAAGTTTGAATTTGGCTTGCGTCCTTTTAAAAAAAGCAATGTAAATATCATAAAGTAATAGAAAAATAAATAACGAATAGAAAAGAATATAAAACAAGTAACGGGAAAGAATGAACAAACATCCCCAAATTTTAATCTCAAGTTAAATCTCCTAAGGTCAAAACCTTAATGTTTAATCCCCAGCGGAGTTGTCATTCTGTCGCGCCCTTAATTTGAACTAGTCAAAATATGTTTGCAATGTCTAGCTCTTCTACCGATTTTGAAAAAAGTTTATAGTCGTCATCTAATTTTGAGGAAAAAAAAAGTAAATTATGTTTTACTCTGCGAAAAACTATTGAAAATCTAGGAAAGGGTTTTAGTTATTCCAAGGAAAAGGTGTTAGGCACCCCTCTAAGCCTATTCGAAGATAGTCCTTACATTTAGCTTAATATGATTCTAGGAAAAATATTTATCTTATTATTACCTACTAAAAAGTTGTTAAAAAGAGGCGATAAGAAAGAGCTAAAGTGATTTGAAAATAATTTGGAATTAGAAAAATGTATGAGCTATGTAAAATATACATATAGTATATATGATATACAGGAGTGATATATCGGGTGTCTGTGTATATAAATTGATAAGTAGTAGTTTGAATAAAGTTAGAAAATATAGTAAAATAATTTAAAATTAAATTTTGTAGTTAAAGGATATAAGATGTATGTAAAAAGTATAAATTCATATGTATATGAAAATGATATACTTATAATATACGAGATCTATGTAGTGTAAAAATATATGAGAAATAATTGTAAAATAGTGTACATGTAATTATATAGAATATATAAAATAATATATAAGGGGTGACATATATATATGTGTAATTATATATAAATCATAAATATCTTATAAATACTTATGCATGTCTATAAAAAATAATATATATGTAGTGTGTAATATATATGTAGAGATAAATATATGTGAATGGTAATGTATATATACAAGTGGAAAAATATAATATAATATAATAATATGTAAAGTATATTAATAAAATAATAGTATATACCTCATACTTGGACTTTGGGGAAAAGTAATTTGAATTGGGCTTAATAGTAGGCCTAAAAATCTGCAAACAGATTAGTATTTTTAAAATAAAAATAAAATTGGGCCAACAACCTACTTTCAATATTAACAGATTTTAATTATTTTAGGCCAAGTGTTTGAACTTAATTCATTTGGAATTTGAAAAATCATTTGTTGCCTATTTTGTTACCAATTAATAATCTAAAATAAGACTCTTATTTAGAACAATACGTGTAGGAATACGTTGGACTATTACATGACTAAAAGAGTACCATATTTTATGCCTCTGGTTTTGAAAAGCCTTTAAGGAAAAAAGAAGTAGAAAAATCTAAGTCATGCCCCACCCAAAAAAAGGAAAATTGCCTTAAACGGAGGAAAATCAATTGCTAACTAAAGCCTCATTTGTTTGCACTTAAGGGAGGTCTGAATCTTAATGGTTCAGACCTTAGGTCATTAAGTGTGTTTGTTTTCATTAAGATTTAAGCACTTATTTGATCTGAATAGGTCATAACCATTAAGATCTGGAATAAAATCTTAATATCATTAAGAGGTATGTAGTCATCACTCTGTCCACAACCACCAGCTAGCATCATTAATCACCTCTATCATCACAACCACCACCACCAACAACAACAACCACCTCTGCTACCATTGTCAACTAGCACTATCATCGTCAACCACCGCTGACATCACAACAACCACTGGCAACCACCACGGCGACTAACCACTATTGTTAGTCGTTAGAATATATACCACTTCCATCATTATAATTATATGCACTACCACCACTACCATTACCACCATCGTTGTCACTGCAACCGCCACTTCTATCACCACTATAACGCACTACCACTATTCCGACTAATTCCTGCTATCAACTATCTTCACCATCACAAATAGCACTGCCACCAATTACTACCAACATATCGTTAACCATAATACATTCTTCAGCCACCACCGTTAACACCGTCAATTACTTACATCAATCAACTTCACCATCACAACCACCACTATTAATCTTCACCATCACGTCAGTCACTACAACACCTATCACCTCCATCATTATAACTATCACCATCACCAATACTTAACTATCGCCGCCCTAATTACTAGTCACTAACACTAATCATTATCACAACCACCACTACAAACCATCTCTATCATAACTAGCAAACATAAATATTTTATTTTTTATCAGATAATAAAATTATATTATTAAATTAATATTTTTGAATATTTAATTACTTTTTTATTTGAATTATATATTTAATATATTTATAAGCAAATAAAGTATGCACATTCAGATGTTGAAAAACAAACAGTCTTAATCATTCAATGTTCAGATCTAGACACAACATCTTAATCATTCAGACATGCATTCAGATTCAGACGTCTTAATCTTAATGAAATCAAATGAGGCATAAGTTGTAAGTTGTAAGTTGTATAAAATCATACAAACACATAATAATTACTAAATAATGGAAAAATTTTATATGCATCAAAAGAAAATGCAAAGAAGAAGTTAGGACAAGTTGGGCTCTTAAAAGAGTGCAACTTCTATGACTTTACTCCGAGTACTGCAAGGATCCTATAACGGATGTTGTGTAGTGATTGAAGTTTGTGAGTCATCGAGTCATAAGCTAGTTTCTCCGACTCTGAGTGCGAGCAAGCACAAGAGATGGGAAGACGGGGTGAGTGAATCTAAAAACAAGGACAAAACACATGATGAAAAGAGAAAAATATTAGCAGTGTTTGTCTTTTCCAATGAGCATATGTTCTTTTTTTTATCTACTACCCTTCACTGTCTCTTTTTCTTTCGTGTGTTTCCAATGAGTGTGTGTCTATTGGCTTTTTTTCAAATGGATCTCTCCCTTCACTGTCTTCTCCTTTTTATAGGAGAAGATTAGGATGGAGTTCAATATATTTTGAGTATTAAAATTTTAAAATTTTGATGGGACAGAGGCGTAACAAAAAAGAGAAAATGGAGAAAAAGTTTGAAAATAGGGGAAGGGAGTACCTGATCCACTATTAGCAGTCTGCGCCAAGCCAGCAGTGGAGTGAAAAGGCTAGTATGCATCATGAAATTTGGGTCTTCAGGGTAGGGGAGATGATCGATTGAGGAGGGGAGGGGGTTGCGAGGTATGGGAGAAAAGGGTGGTCGCAGGAGGGTGGAGGAGAGAGGGGCACGGGGTCTGGTCGGGTAAAGGTGGGACAGAAAGGGCTGGTCTGGTGGTGCAACGGAAGGGAGAGGGATAGTAGAGCAGTGGTGGTTCAGCAGTGGAGAGTGGGAGAGAGTGTTACGGGGTGGGGGTCTGTTGGACGAAGGGGGAGAGGTTAGGGGAATTAGGTGTGTTTAGGATAGGTCAAGTCGGGTCTTAAATAGGTCTAGATCGGGTCACTCGTTTTGCACCGTCTGATATATATATAAGGGAGGAAAAGAAAATAAATAAATAAATAAGGGTCATAGGATCAAAATAGATAGATGATCAAAGAGAAGAAGCACAATCTATGTAGCGCCTACATGGCATACATAGATTGGCTAAAATTAGATGGCATGGATTAAGGAACAAGCTTATTTTTTATTGGCTTAAATGTGGCTGGAATTACAATTCAAAACAAAACTAAAGTCATTTCAATTGTAGCAACTTTTTAATAAAATAGTATTAATTGGTAAATTCAAAATCAATTAAATCATAAACTCATCTCATTCTTAAAAAATAAATAAAAATTAAAATAAATTATTAATTGATTAATTTAATAAATCTTTGGAACTTAAACAAATAAAATATTTATATATATAAGTAGGTCATTTTAGTATTTAAATTATAATCGATCAAAAATTAATAATATTTTTTTAATTAAAATATGGGCTCGAAGCCCTTTTATTGCAATAATTAATTCAGTCTACAACGACATACAGAAAAGAAAAAAAAACAAAACCTATATATCATAAAGGCCCAAAAAAGGCCCATTATGCCTTGCCCAAAACTCATCTCTTCTTATATCTAACCAAAGGCCAAAAAATTAGGAGGGTTTCCTAATTGTTCATCGGCGGCTTGTCCTCCTACATAGCTCCTCACCTGAACTTTCAGACCATACGCTTGATGTTGTGGGTGTATCATTGTCCCCCTCTTGTACTCCTTCATCTCACAACTCAAAGAGGTGAGAATTTCAACTATTTTCCTAAAAGACACCATTACCTTGGGTGACAATTCTGTTTCAAGTAAACTCGGTGAAAGCTAATGGCAGAGGTTCCCGTCTGGTCCCAGTTGCCTCAACACGAAGGGCAAGTATGGGGGAAAATCAATTGCTCTCAGTCTCCTTCTTCGATGTGCTAGCTGGTGATTTTGATGGTGATTCCTCATTTTTGTCGGTATCTGGTAGTCTGCTTTTTGTTGTTGTCTTAGCCCTAGGCTAGATAGGATTTTGATCTTGTTACAGCTTTAATTTATCAAACTTGGTATCCTGTAAATTTCCAACTTGGCTGCAACCCAAGTTGTAATGTTCTTTACTGAACTTCTTTATTTTCCTTGCTCTAATTCGCATGTATGGGGCCTGCATCTTATCCTTAATTAGAATGTTTCTGCTTATTGATGGTAGATCTTGAAACCTGTTATACCTGCAAACTCCACTCATATTAAAGGCACTGTTAGCAATAGCATCTGCTAGTTGATTAGCCTCTCTGTATGTATGATGTATGCCAACCTGTAGCTGATTAGACATATCTTTTATTTCCTCCATAATTTTCACTATCTCCCATGGTATTCTCTGTTCCCCTAATGACATCTTCTGTAAGCTTAAGAAATCTATTTCCAAAACAATGTGGGTGCTTTGGTCATTGATACAAAAATTCATGGCATGCCACACTATCATAATTTGTGCCTTCATATTAGTAGTCACTCCTATCTCCTGCGCTTCTGCATGTATCAAATCGTCTCTCCCATATCTAATAATAAAATGATAGATACTCATTCCTAGATTGCCCCTACAAGCCCCATCCATATTGTATTTGATCCAGTTGAGATATGGGGTCTTTCATCTAACTGCTTTATAGTGCAGTTTAAGTTTGGGAAAAATAATCTACTATGTTTCCCCATGTGTCTAGGACATCTATCCAGGGGTAACTGAGCTTAAGAAACTACCTCATATTCTGTTGAGTGATTTCATTAAGCCTATAATAATTTACCTCTTTCCTATGCCTCATGGTATTCCTCATTTTCCATAACTCCCACATGATAGTAGCAGGGATAGCTTTATAAGCTAACTTCAACTTGATAGTGACTGACTGATTCCACCATTTAATGATTATTTGATGTAAAGTCAATCCTTCCATCTGGATACCTACACATGAAGCAAACTGCCGCTATAGCTTTTGGGCTATATTGGCTATTAGAAATAAATGTGTCATTGTCTCCTGGTGATATTGCCTGCAATAACAGCATCTAGATGCAACTTGAATATGCATTCTTTTCAAGTTGTCATTTGTAGCTATTCTTCCTTTCCAAACCCTCCACGGGAAGAAGCTGATCTTAAAAGACAGTCCCTTCAGCCACATGTTAGAACTCCAACCCACTTTCTCCCTTCTCCTCCTTAACAAATCATAGGCTGACTTAACTGAGAAGTATCCATGAGAGTTTCCCACCTACCAAGCTTTATCTATCTCAACATGGTTTCTAACATGATAATTCTCCTTGATGTGGTCCACCATATCCTCAAACATGGTATCTCTAAGTTTCTATAAGTTCCATCATGTTTCTTCATTAAAGTCTTTAACTTCTATCTCAACCTCCTCTATTATATCCTCCTCAATAAAATAAAGTTCCCCTTGTTGAGTCCAGTTATCAAACTAAAAGCTTGAGTTACCTCATTTAAGTTGCCACCATTCTGTTCTACCTCCTCCCTGATCTGAATCATTTTTCTCCAAGTCTGAGAATCTCCAATTTCTTTTGTTAGAAGGGGATGTACTCTTTTGCAGTAGTTGTTCCATATAAAAGTACTCCATAAGGAATTTATAGATGTTTTGAACCTCCACGAAAGCTTTGCACTAAAAGCCTTGGAGACATCATGTGGTGACTTGAAACCCAATCCCCCTTCATCCCTAGGGTAAGCCATCTCTTCTCAGGCAACCCAGTGTTTTTCTTTTATAGCTCCAGTTTTACTTTAGATACTAAATATCTTATGTATCTAATCCAATACTCCTTTTTTTGGAGGGGCGGGGGGGGGGGGGTCATGGTAGATAAAGATAAATAGGGATAGATTGCAGCACATGGGAAATCAACACATACCTTCCTCCATATGATAAGAATTTATTCTTCCATGTCAAAAGCCTCCTAGTTATCTTCCTTATCAATTCTTCATAATAAACTTTTTTTTTGTATTCCATAAAAGACAGGGAATCCTAAATAAGTGAAAGAAAAAGTTCCTAGAGTTATCCCAGTACATCTCTTCAGCTTATGTCCTACCATTATTGGGGTCTTTTCATGTAGGTAAAAGAAGATCTTGCTTTTGTTAATCATTTGCCCTGACACCCTCTCGAAACTACTAAGTACTCCCATCATCTTTAAAACAGACTTCTTGTCCCCTGAACAAAATAAAATAGTGTCATCGGCATAGGATAAATGATTAATTTATGGGCTCCATTTTGGCATCCCGAACCCCTTAAAATCTATATCTTCATGAAGTTATTCAGACCCCTTTATAAAACTTCAGCTGCTATGATGAATAAAGTGGGTGATATGGGATCACCTTGCTTTAGTTCTCTAGATGACCTAAAATACCATGGGACTACCTATTGATTAGGACTGAGTATCAATTATTGGATATCAATCTCCATACCATATTAATAATCACCTCTAAGAAGCCAAATCTTCTAAGTACCTTTGTAAGGTATATCCATGAAACTCTATCATAAGCCTTTGTCATATCTAGTTTCGCTGCCACATTGTGCTATTACTTTCTCAGATTGATGTCTTTGATAATCTCCTGAGCAAGCAAAACATTTTCAGTGATGATTCTACCTTTAACAAAACCAAACTAATTTTTGGAGATGATAACTAGCAGGGTCTGACTCATTCTTTCATGAAGCCTTCTTGATAGTACCTTGTTGATAAAGGTACTAAGACTAATAGGCCTAAGATCTGTAAAAGTAACCATATTCTCCCATTTTGGGATTAGCACTAGATTAGTTTGGTAATAAATTTTGGGATATCAAATCCATAAAAGAAAGCCCTCACCATTCTTACAATATCTTCTCCCAGCACACTTGAAAGAATTTGCCAGTAAAACCATCTGGTCTACAAGCACTATCCCCTCTAAGATCAAATACTACCTTCTTACCTCATCCACCTCTGGCAATTTGGTCATCTCCTTATTTTGTTGACTTGAGATAGAAACAAGGAATATTATTCAAGAACTCCTCATCAGTGCTTGTACCTTCTTCTCTGTGATCACCAAAAAATGCCACAGCTGCATCACCAATATTTTCATTAATGTTCCATATTTCCCCCCTCTGATAAATATATCTCCTTTAGCAAAATCTTTCTTCTTCTTCCCTTAACATAACAGTGAAAGAACTTAGTAATCTTATCCCCCTCCTTAAACCACTTCAATCCTGCCTTCTGCATCCAATCCTCCTCCTCCAAGAATAGATATCTTTTCGATTCTGCCTCTGCTTTGTTCAACTCCATTCTGTTATCTAGAGTGGAATGAATCTCCAGCAAAGCTTCTTTGACCCTAATCACATCTTCCAATGTTTCCACCTTCTGAAAAAAATTTCAAATGTATTTTTGCTCTATACTGACAGAACTCTTTTCACATTCTTTATTTTAGCCTAGAATTCTAAGAATGGGTTCCCCAGAAAATCAGCTTTCCAGCTTCCTTTTACCACTTCCTTAAATTGGTGATGCTTAGACCAGAAATTAAGGAATCTGAATGGCTCCACAACTTGCTCCTCATGTGTATTACATTTAACATATAATGGTGCATGGTCAGATTCTTGTCTCACCAGATGGAATACTTAAATTGAGGGCAAAATGTCTAGTAGTTCCTGATTACCCAATACTTTAATCAATCTTTTGAAAATGTAGCCTTCTTCAATCCTTCCATTCCACCAAGTATATCTACTACCCTGAGTTCTCCTTTCAATTAAAGCATAATTACTAATGCAATGTGAGAAATCATTTGCTTTCCCTTGTGAATAAAGGTAGGCCTCCTAGTGTCACACCCCACCTTGGGAGGCACGACTGGCACCTAATCCATACTAGAATCTGGGCTGACCTGGCTGGGCACAAGAACCTCTGGTGCCTGTCAATGACTTAAACTCAAGAAAACAAACTGCTATATCTCAGCTATAAACACAGCCTCGGGCCAACAAGGCCAGGCAGCACCTTTGAAAGAAAATAGCTAACACAGCCAACATACATCAACAGGGATCCTATGCAGGCTGACAAGACCAACATACTGTCTAGTTATAACAGGAAGGAAAATAAGCATCAATACTAGGTCCCACACGGCCAACACCTAAAATAAGACATACATGGGCCCCACACGACCAACAACAGCTAACTAACTGGATACTATAGTCTGCAAGCCTGTAAGAATACAAATAATGGTCGGGAAAGGGTCCCGGCCTACCCAGATGCTATATAAATGAAAGACTGTAACCCCTACAACCTAGAAAATCCAAATGAAAGAAGCTGGCCAAACTACCGACGCTGAACAACTACTAATTGAGATCTTGAACTCTGTCTGTCTAAACCTGCAGGTAAGTATGTAGCACCCCATAGTTGGGTGTCAGTACAATATGTACTGATATGTAACGCAATAATAAAAGCTAAGTAGAAGTTGTTAAAGACTGAAAGTAAGTAGAAAGAAAGGGCAGAAGTTAACCTGGAAGTCTGCTTATTCATAACCTGTATCTAGTAAAACACTACACGTATATGAGCTATGATTGTACAATCATATATTCAAAAGCTATAGCTAGAAAACAAGAACACAAACAAGAACCCAACCTGGCCCCACAAGCCTAGAAGGTACAATCAACACAGAATAACCCATCGGGACCCCCATAAGCCCTAGCAAGTACACTTCAATCTATATACCCCTATCCAGGTCCCTATGACTCTATTGGTGCTACAACCAACCTTCCTGTCCCTGGGTCTGCAACTGAACCAGCTTGGCTCCTGATCTATAGCTGTGTTTGAGTCCGATGAACTCCTGATAACTGCACCCTAGGCACCAGGCTTGACGAGGGTCAGTATGCCGATACGGCATAACAATAATAGTCCAGCCATGAAATGGACTGTAATATGGTCCTTGGGCCTCTGCATCATCCCTTGGGATGGCATATCACTCCTTGGAGCAACATCATATAGCCTCTGTAGGCGACGACACAGCTAGCAACCCTGGGGTGGTTATAGCGGTCTAGGTAAGGGCAATCCCAATCAATGTGCTATACTGAAGTCTCAATCTAGCCACTCGAAGGGCATATCCGGCCTTCTGGGCCTAACGCGAGTACTACTTGCCCCTAGAATAATTTGTATAGTTGCTAGTAGGCACACCCCATGTACCTGTATCTGATTAGAGGATCCTAATAATGATCATAATCTCTAATGGTCCAAACAAAATAGGGAGAGGTCTTGAGTGGCCCAATAATACTCTAGATGTCTTGCTAGGACAATTATAACTCATAAGCAACTGTAGGGTCGCAAACGACAACTTACTTAATTCCTTTGCTTAGAACGATTGTAGGACTACTAGTGACTGAACATGTTTTTGAGCGGTCGGTCCTTGCTCCTCCACAGGCAGCCTACTGTAATTTTTGGCCTGCGGTTAATACTGTGCTAACATGGTTCTAGTCCTTTAGACCTTAACCTGGTCTGTTCGGATCTTATATGACTCTCTGGACGACTCCTAACCTTGTAGGTAAGTTTACATAAACTTAGACACTCACGACAACCTATACCTGAGCATCTTATAGGAGCAGGCTGGGGCATTGGCCCCGTCTCTAACTGTTAATAAGGTCCCCTTCCTTAGGGTACCCACGGGTCTATCTGACCTAAATGACTGGGATGCCTTCCTGAGCAACCTGTATTATGAATACTAAGGCAACTGGAACTGATAGTCACTGGTAGTAGCTAACTAGATGGCAGGATGTCACTCAGTTCACTAGACAACCCTAGTTCCGCTGACTCTAAAGTATGGCCATCCTATCTAAATTTCTAGCCCTGGGGTGTTAAGGTACGCCAATGGCCTCTAGGCGTGCTTCACTGATAATACAGGTGCCAAACTTGTAGTTATATCGCCTAGCTGCGCCTATGTTGTTCAACTTACTAACTCAGGCCCAATAACTATCCACGAGCTTCTAAGGTCTAGGCCTGACAATGAAACATCCAATTTTACTAACAGAATGAATTGAAGAACGGAGGAGTTCCTACGATGCTTCTAGCGTGTGTCATACTTAACATTTCTTTCCCCGACAAGGAACACTACGATGTATTCTTTATATGTTTTCTAGCAGCTAACCACAACATATGTAATCGTAATCTACTAATAGCAACTAATCACGACACATCTGATTCGTATATACTAGCAACATTTAATTACAACATATAGCATTATTATCTATGTTCAAGACATAGGTGGTATCACTATACGATGAAAATAACTTGCTGAAGGAATAAGCCTTAACATACCTCAAATATCGATTCTCATTTAACTGGTGAATTTCAACTTGCAAACGGCGGTTCCTCCAAACTGCAACCTCTATGCTGAGAGAATAGAACTAATTTCAATACTAAACTTAGAAAATATCGGTAACTTTTGATAATAGAATTAACTATAATCCAACTTTGAAAAACTCAGCCAAAAATCTATAATTTCCTGAGAGTTCAGATGGGAGAAGTTCTTACCTAATGCCTATGACTGGGTAGGAATCAATTTGCAGCAATTTTGACAACTTTTACTCGGCAGAGTTCTAGTTTTCCAACAAATTTTTGAGAAATTACTCTGTAGTAATGCTTTCCGTAGGCCTAGAACTCATTTCTCGAAGTTAATTTGCGATTGGACGGTGTTTGGCGACGTACTTTGATGAAAATTAGATGAAAACTCACATTACCCTCTCTTTTGGTAGAGAAAAACTTGGAAAAAATGATTTAAATCAATAAGAGGGGCTTTATATAGTACTAGGGTTGTGGCAAGGGGGTGTGCGGCGCTCCCCCCATCACGCAGCACTAGGGGCGCGACGCGCCGCTCCATGCGCCCTTTCTTAAGCTTTAGCCTCCTGCTCGTCCGTTCATTCCCCGAGTCTTTTTTCATAAGCATCATACTCTAAAATTCTCAACATGCATATGCACGCGTTCGTCACATAATAAAAACATACGGGGTGTAATATCATCCCCCCTTAGGAACATTCATCCTCAAATGTAATCTACAATCTCGAGAGACTCAATTGTTGAACTACTATTAGAAAATTTTTGGTAGAGTCTCCTCTGTAGCATGGACTATCTGGAAATCTAAAATGCAGAAAAGTCCAACACAGGCGTCTTACAGGACACTACTTGAAAATGAAGCATATCTCTATCACATATAGTATAATCAACAGATAATAATAGCAACAAGGTCAACTGCATAACATCTAGAACTATTTTTCCATAAGTTAAATAATCTCGGTCTATATACTATTGTCGTAGATCATTCATATCTTTTCAATCAATTTCTTCTATATTCTTGTTCCCCTATGGTACTGCAATGAGCTACAACTCTTGTTCTCAAGATGGCTCCTGTAACTATTAAAGTCCCTCTGTGGAATGGTGCTTCTGTACCTGGAACATCCCTGATTGAATTATCTGAAACAAGTCTTTCTACGTGCTCGCATAGTGTTGATAAACAGATCCTAGCCCCGAAGGCAACTTTATCTCATAGGCCTCTTGGTCGTTCTTTCGTAGGGTCCGGTATAGCTTAACAAATCTAGGGATGGACTTGCCCTGCTTGTCATATCTCATAACTCCCTTTATTGGCAAAGTTTGTTTTTTGAACATCCAACCATTGCTTCAATTTCTAACTTCTCCATCTGGTAGAGTAAGACTTCTGGCGACCCTGGGCTGTCGGTACATATCTCCGAATTAGTTTAACTTTTTCCCTCCTACTGATGCAGTATGTTCGTTTCAATTATCCCTAACTCATCTGCTTCAGGTTATTATATAAGGGATCTGCATTTCCACCCATAACAAATCTACAGGCATTTGAACTGTGTGCTCTTCTTGGCTATTTGTTTGGTGATGTGAAGTCGTACTTAAATTAACATGCGCCCCAATTTGTTCTAACAGCTTCCCAGATCCTAGTGGTGCGTTGTGCCCCTCTATCAGAATTTATTAGATGCTTGGGCTCCGCACAACCAAACTACTTCTTAAACATTTAACTCATCATAGCCTTTAGCTGAAATATAATTCCATCCAGCGAGACATGAGTTGATCTTGTTAGCCTTTCTATACTGACTCAAATGAGGTCAATTTACACCTGGTACAAGGTAATCCTATAACTATATTCATGTCGATTACTTTCCACTTACTTGCAGGCAGGATCGTTTCCTGAATTGGCCTACTTTGTTCTTGTTGTCTAGCCTCCCCTGGCTGGTCATTAGAGTGTTGTGCTATGACTCAACGATGTCTTCCCTCTTCCCATGCCATCAATAGGTCTCTCTTTATGACCTGATGTATTTTCATTAACCTCTGGGTGGAGGTAGTAACAAGCATAGTGCATCTTGGCCATAGTCTGCTAACGAAGTCCTGTCACCTTGGAATGAAAAGCCGACCTCTGAGTCTCATGACTTGTCTCTTATTATCTTAAGGACAATAATTCCCTACTGTGCCTTATCTCTAGGCTATACTAGGTTAGAGACTCTTTGTTGCCACTCCCTTACCTTCACACGGTTGGTGATATTGCAGCATTCTAGATTACAATCTCTCTATTTGTTAACTGTCAGCCCGATGCTTATTTTTCGACATTCGGTAGTGGTCACATTCTCTATCGATCTACTTCAACCTGGAGGGGATTCTGTTTCCCTCTAGAGTTAGATACTCATTCCTTTTCCCTTGCTTCCTTAGACTGAGATCTGAGGTTCGTGCCCTCTTCCTCATACTGTCAAAGATATTACTAACCAAGTCTACCGACCTGTATCCTTCTGATCCGCACTCGGGCCCATTTTGTTCATATGATCTCTCCTTCCTTCGACATAACAGACTAGGGCCATAACCATTATCTTGCAGGTATGCCTATCTCATTCGCAAACTACGGCAGAATCGGCCTATTTCTAACCTGAACTTTACTATTGCTGGGGGTTTTTCGCTGATGGACTCTCTCACACGCACCTGAGTGCTACTGGCAATCTTATCCGGCCTCCTAATTTATTATTGTGAAGGTTCTAAGTAGCTTTGTAAACACTAGGGGTCTCAACCATTTTTTAACCCTTTCCGGAAGCAACAATTCTAACCCTCCTTTATTAATCATTTTGGATAATATAGCATCGATACTTGCACTTTCTGTTGTCCTTGCACGATCCTTCGTGTATTTCAGGTAATCCAAAGTTAACTGTTGGCCTTGCCTAATTCTAAATGTCTACTAAGGGAGCCAACTCATATATATATTATACTTCCTGACCTCCCACTCTGAGGCTGCAGAAAGAACTGGGGACAATACAAACATATCTATCACCTTATGAAGTTCCTAGTGCCTTGGGAGGGTGATGGGAGGAATTTAAAAGACGTATGTTGCCCTTAGGCTGACTGTTCCCCAATCGTGGCACATCACTGGTAGTTCCTCCTGCTGTTGTAGTTATGTTGCGGCTGGCTGGAGTCTATCTTACATCACATATTATTCTAGACAGACATAGCAATGAAAGCTTAGGGACTCAACCCTATACAACTCGGCTCTATAGCACGATCTGAGAAGAAGAAACGGTAACCATACTATCATGCCTCGTAGCCTCCTTCCTATGGAATGTAGTGCACAACACACCCATAGATAAGACTCTACTAGACACGGCTTGCAGACTCCCTAGGATACAACCTGCTCTGATACCAAGTTTGTCACGCCCCACCTTGGGAGGAACGATTGGCACCTAATGCTATACTAGAATCTGGGCTGACCTGGCTAGGCACAGGCACCTCTGGTGCCTATCAATGACTTAAACTCAATAAAACAAACTGCTATATCTCATCTATAAACAACCTCGGGCTGATAAGGCCACGCGGGACAGCTAACCCAACCAACATATATCGATAGGGATCCTATGCGGGCCGATAAGACCACCATGTTGTCTAGTTATAACAGGAAGGAAAATAAGCAGCTATACTAGGCCCCACATGGACAACACCTAAAATAAGACATACATGGGCCCCACACGGCCAACAACAACTAACTAACTGGATATTGTAGTCTGCAAGCCTCTAAGAATACACATAATGGTCGGGACAAGGCCCCAGCTGTTACACCCCATAAATTCTCGACATGTAGATGACCTATTTGCATGTTGGTTAAGTGTTTTTGAATGCCATACATGCTAGAAAAAGGCCCGGGGAAAGACCGGATAAGAAATCCGTCGAACCATCATGGGAGGAGCCGGGGAAGAACCCTCCGCGATGGCAACGTGCCACGGAGAGAGGGCCTCCGGGTTGGCTCCGTGTCACGGAGGCCCTGTCCAGGCCCAAGTATATAAACCCCTCACTTCGGTTTTTAATGATATAACTCATATAATTTCCAGAGAAATCGAGGGAAAATAGGGAGGAATGAGAATCTCTTATAATATTCGTCCGATTACGCCGTCAAACACGATCCAAATTCAAATTAACTCCAGATACCGAGGTATTAAGCGGTAAGGAGCATTCCTATGAATTTAGTTTCGTAAAATTCAGCCGGCGAATCATCGTGCTACCGAGCTAAGGTAAGTGGAATTGCTCCAAATTAGTGTCAATATACTCCTAGCCCTAAAGTGAGTATTTCTCCCTTCTGGACTTTCGAGAAATAGCGAGTTTTCGACTGTTTTTTGATAAGCCAAAGTTTGGGCTATATATATATTGAAAGTGATGTTTTCTTCCAGAATATTAGCGTATTTAGCTCTAATTGATATGTATATGAATGCAGCCAAGAGAAATAGCAGAAATACTGACCGAACTACGCCAATTAGTCGGGAACTCCGAAGCGAAGGTATGTAAAGCTAATTCCTTCGGCAAGTTAGTAATCCAGTACAGTAAATAACATGATGTATAGAAGAAAGAACTTAGAAGTCGAGAATTGAGTCCAGTTTGAATTTAGCAAGCATGTTTTATGATAATATGATATATATTCAGAATAAAAGTTAGTAAAGCAATATCAGACAGTCAGATAATATTCCAGATACAGTATAGCCAGATAGTCAGATGATACCTCAGTTACAGTATAGTCAGACAGTCAGATAATATCTCAGATACAATATATTTAAGTATGAGAATCAGTATAACACAGAAAAGAGTTCAGAATGAGAAATCAGAGTACAGATAGTATTTTCAGTTTAAACATGCTTGCTATATGTGATTATTGTTTGTTGAGACCTGTTTGTGTTATGAGGGCACCCTTTGAGCGTCCTCGCCGCTCCTGGGTTGGTAACTGTGTCGACCCACCGTGAGGGTGGGGATACGCCACTCCAAGGAGTGGTATGTCGTCTGCAGTAGGACGAAGATGGGATGGAGCATTCCCCATATCAGGCTGATCAGCATAGCAGTATAGCTTACCCTGTTGTGCGCTTGCACCCAGGGGGTAGATTATAGATACAGATTACAGTTTACAGTACAGGAGTCCTTCGGGCTCAGACACAGTTATTTATATCAGAGGCCATAGCCCGAGCTGGAGACCCAGGGGGCCGGTAGAGGTTTTCGTAGTTAGTAGACGAGTGGAGTGATTTATTTTTGGATGGTTTTGACCCAGGTAGGGGTATATAGATTGTGTGTTGGTTGGAACATTCCAGCTTATGGGGGCTGGTATAGGTTCTTGTGTGTTATATATGTATATACATGATATCTATTAGTTGATGGATAGCAAGTCGCTGATCGTGGGCTAAAATAGCATGCCCGAGTGATACTTTATACCTTAATGTAGTCTTGTTTATCTAATTTATTTTATACATTTTCATGTAATTTTATATAAATGTGAATATATGTGCTAACCAACATGATTAGTCCTTGTTTTGTAGGTTTCAATGATTTGGAGGAACTAATTTATAAGTTGGTGAAGGAAAGGAATGGAGTTACAAGCAAATGGCGAAAGTCGGCAAGGAGTAGGCCATGGCAAGGCTGGCCGCGCCAGGCAGCGTGTCACGCTATGCGTGTGCCGCGCCCAGCGCCGTGCCACGCCTAGGCATGGCAAGCGAGCAGATGCGGCAGCAGGCAGTGCTCCAGCATACCAGCAACGTGCCACGCCCTGCCATCCCCGCGCCATAGGAGTGTCAACGTGTTGCCCAAGCAGCGTGACACACTGCCAACGCGGCAAGAAGGCTGACTAGGGTCAATTTTGGGTGATTTCCAGAAAGCCTTTGCGTTACCTCGGTGTCACGGAGGTAGAACTCTGCGATACACTCCGTGACACGGAGCCGTTCCATGACAAGCTAAATTGGGCACGTTTCTCATTTATTATAAATAGGTCCCTTAGCTCCTAAAACCACTGGGTCACAATTTTATTCTGGAAAACTACCTATGAGTGAAGGGAGAAGTGGGAGAACTCATCTAGGGTTTGGCAAATTCCCTTCTCATCTACCAAATTCATGTACGTATGTTAGTTTAGTAGTAGTTAGTTGTACTTTTACGAACATGAATGGCAAGAACCCTTCCTCTAGGGTTGAAGCCATGAATTATGATTGTGATTTTATGAAATTGTTTTGGAATTAAGTTATTAATTGTTGTTTTCGTCTTGCATTCTGGATTGTTGGTTGTTTTTATGATTGATCACCATGAAAACATATACGTTAGCTTGGGCAATTGCTTGAGAAAGAATTACCTAGGTCAGGACAGAAGAATGTGAGGAGCATGTTTGTATCTCACGATATAATTTCGTGTTAGGATAGAAATATACCTAACACCTTGCTTGGTTGATAAACGGGGGTTATTAAAGACCAACGTAGGATTATCACATCACCACTCGAAGAAGTAGTTGTGAGGCTAAGTTGAGTTAAATGGTTAGATACATGAAAGTCCCTAATCGTTTCCCTGTAAACCACAACATAATTAATTGCCCACGAACTAGAAATTAACATCCTCGCTCACAATGATGCAGTGAGGCTAGTTTGCCGTGTTTAGGGGCTCAAAAGACCATGAACATGCAATTCTAATTATATGAAACAACAATTGATAGTGTCATGCTTAGCCCATTGCAATTCGTAGTATCGCATGATTATCTGGTTTTAACTCTATGTTGCTCCTAGAGTAAATTTAGGATATTTCATTGACCAAAACTAGACTTAATTAAATCTCCCTCGAAAACTTCTACAACCAACACTTGAGAAAGTTAAGATCACACTTGAAATGGATAGTTAGAGGAATGGGTCCAGTCCCTGTGGGTTCGACATTCCGATTCTTAAAAAGAGCCACTATATTACTTGCATGACCCGTACACTTGCGGACGCGCGAATCGGGCACGCCAAGTTTTTGGCGCTGTTGCCGGGGACTAGGCAAAGTTTTGATAGTTTATCTGTTTTTGTGTGATTTTTGAAATTTCCTTAAGTGTTGAGAAACTTGGTCTTAGTCTGTTTATTTGCAGGTGACAGGTTGTCCTGCCGAGCTGGCTAGAAATAGAGAGCTTGTGGAACCGTTGCTGGAACCTGAACGTCAAATCCATTTGCAAAGAAGAGTAGCTCTAGAGCAAAAGCTGAAGAGACTTCAAGAAAAGGTACAACAACAACCACCCGCCGGACAAGCACAATTGTCGTCAGAAGCAATGGCAGCAAGACCAGTTCGTGAAGTGGCAATCCCACTAGCGACGAATGTGACCTCTAGCATCCGTAAATCGGAGCTTGGAGGGAACTTTGAGCTTAAACAGAACATGGTGCAGCTGTTACATTTGAGTGGTCAATTCACTGGGATGGCACATGAGGACTCGCAGTAGCACCTACAGAGCTTTTTAGAGATTAGTGACACGTTTGTCCCCACCGGCGTGTCCACAGATTATGTCTGACTGACCCTCTTCCCATTTTCACTGTTGGGAGAGGCGAAAAAGTGGCTGAAGGCTGAGCCACCGAACTCCATAACTTCATGGAATGACTTGGCTAAGAAGTTCCTTATCAGATTCTTCCCTTCAGGCAAAACTGCAAAGTTGAGAAGTGAAATACTCAGTTTCAAGCAGAGGCCTGATGAGAACTTGTATATGGCTTGGGAAAGATTCAAGTCATTGTTGAGAGACTGCCCCCATCACCAGCAATCAAATGAAGTGCTGGCTCATACCTTTGTAGAAAGTCTAGACCCACACAAAAAAATATTACTAGACTCTGCATCGGGTGGGCAAGCCTTGGAGAAGACATATGATGAGTTGTACACTTTATTGAATAGAATTGCACAAGGAAATCCAGAGTGGTACAGCGAGTCATCAAGGGGGGCAGGAAAGAGATCGGGGTTGATAGAAGTAGATGTTTTGAATGCCTTGGCAGCACAGTTAGCTTCGTTCCAACAACAAATGATACTCAGTTCAATAAACTGAGTATGAACCAACACCAGGGCCAAGTTAATGCAGTTCAGCAAGCTCCAAGTTGGTGTGAAATTTGTGGTAATAATGGGCACAATGCAGAATCTTGTGGAGACAATCCGGAATCAGTCAATTTTGTTGGTAATGTGCATAGGAATCAGAATTTTGAGAATAACTCCAACAGAAATTGGCAGGGGCACCTGAATTCTTCTTGGGATGGAAACCAGAAGCAGAATTATATGCAACCTCAACAACAGCAGTATCAGCAGAATAGACAGAATGATGGGTAATTGAGTAGCAGCATTGAGGAAACACCGCACAAAATTATCGAGACCCAGAATCAGTTAGCAGAAAATCAGCGAGGATGGCAACAGACTTAATGAATCAGCAAGTAGCCACCCGCGTTCTTGAAAAACAAGTGGGTCAGATAGCAGCTGCTCAGAACATGAGGTCGCAGGGGGGATTACCAAGCGATGCAGATCCTAACCCCCGGCAAATCAATGCCATCAGTCTTAGAAGCGGAAAGCAATTAGCTGATGTAGTGCCTAAAGAGTTGAGAAAGGAGGTGCAGCCGGAGTTTGTTAGACCAGGACCATCCACCGACACGGGAGCGAATCAGAGTGCTGGGCAACAAAATGCACAACCTTCATTGTAGCCAGCACAAAGAACACCACCACCATTCCCTCAAAAATTCAGAAAGAGCAAGGAGGAGGAATGCTTCAAAAAGTTCTTTGAGAGTTTCAAAGAACTTCACATAAATTTTCATCTTATTGATGTCTTGCAGGGAATACCCAAGTATGATAAATACTTGAAGGAATTGATGGCAAAAAAAGTTAGATTGGTGGATTTCCATACTGTAGCACTAACTGAGGAGTGCAGTCACAGGGTATTGAGCAAAATGCCAAAGAAGCTCAAAGACCCAGGGAGTTTTACCCTCCCCATACAAATTGGTAAAGCTGAGGTGCTACGAGCTTTGTGTGACTTAGGGGCAGCAGTTAATCTAATGCCCCTATCCTTATTCAACACCCTGGGGTTGGGAAAACTGAGGCCGACAAGGTTGATGTTGCAGCTGGATGACAAGTCGCGAGTGACACCTGATGGAATAATAGAGGACCTTCTCATCAAAGTAGGTAACTTCATTATACCTACTGATTTTATTGTCTTAGATTTTCAGGTTGATGACCAGGTACCCCTGATCTTGGGACGGCCATTCTTGGCCACCGGAGGAGCAGTGATTGACTTGAAAGCAGGGACCCTGAAAATGAGGGTTGAGGATGAAGAAGAAATCTTCCGCATTTACCAAGAAATGAACCCTTGCACACTATAGAAACCTTTGTCAGGTTAGTGTGTTGGCAGAGGATGAGTGTGGGGTGGAGGATTCCACAGGTGCACGGCCAAAGGCAAGGTCAAGTGTTCAGCCCGAGTCTGATAAAGGGCTTCAAATTGAGAAAAAGTTGGAGAAAGAGAAGAACAGAGTGGAGGCTATTTCCTCTAAACAGCAAAAGAAAAGGAGATGGTTCTCGAAAGAGAACCCAGGTATGAGGATGTCCTGAAAAGGACAGTCCACGTCGTGCCACGACGTAAAATAAGGCGCTGCTTGGGAGGAAACCCAAGGGTACCTCAGGAACAATTTGTGATTTTTATTTTGTGTTGATTTTGTTATTTTCATTTTGTTTGTGTCTCTGGTGGAAAGTTAAGCACAGATGGAGGGAAGTCTGAGTACCGAGACGGTGGAAGCTAAAGAGCATGGAATAGAAGAAGTGTGGGGTTAAACACCACCCTTTGAAAACTTGAAAGGAAAGCATGCTTTTAGCTTGGCATAGAGGCTCAGGGAGTATTCCTCATCCTTTAAATGTTAATTTGATGCTATGAGGACACAGCATAATTTAAGTGTGGGGTGAGAAAAATTTCAAAATTTTTGTGCTTAACAAGTTTGTGGTGAATGTAATGCTTGTGAGGAATTTGTGAGAAATTTGAAAAATTTGAAAATTTTTTGTGAATTAAGCATGACTTCATCACCCGTTGGTTTTTCATTTCGGTTCTCTTCCGATGAGGGGTCTTTGAACCGAAGAATAAAAATTTTCTTTTTCGTTCCTTTGTCTGTATATAGTGTTTTTAGTCATATTTAGGGACTGTTTCCGACGATGGATGGATGACGACCGTCTTGATGAAAAATTGGTTGATAGGTTTTGGGTTTTTGAAACCATAACTAATTGGTGCTTGATGTTCTTGTTATGTGCTATACGTGATTGTAAGATGCAAGTATGTTTAGTGTGAAGCCTGCAGGTGTATAACTTTGTGTGAGACGCTTAGGCTCTTGAATTTGACTCAATATGATTGAAGCTTAATTCTAAATTCTTGTGATCAACTGAGTAAGAGTCTACTGAATGTGTCTTGATTTGAGCATGTGCCATGAGTGTAAGGTTTTTGAGTATTCTGTGTTATTGTGGATTGTCTAGAACTTGTCTGGTGTGTTTATAAAATGAAATGAAGGGTGTG
Organism: Datura wrightii; assembly: GCA_035772735.1. Taxonomy (NCBI): domain Eukaryota; kingdom Viridiplantae; phylum Streptophyta; class Magnoliopsida; order Solanales; family Solanaceae; genus Datura; species Datura wrightii. The sequence continues at coordinate 113,044,846 of JASDFA010000019.1, forward strand.
AATTGTAGGAGATGATATAGGCATTTCTTTGAATGAACCAAATTTTTATCCCTCATTTTACCTACCTTGAAAAATTAATCCTAGTTAGCCCCATTGAGCCTTGAGCCTATTCTTTGACAGCTGCAACATAAGCTTAGTCCTTTTTCTTTCATTAGCCTTGAACTTGATCCAAAAACTCCTAAGCGCTTAAGAGAAATATATGAAAGAGTAAAGGAGTGAGAAGAAGGAAAAGAAAGGAAAAGGAGCAAGTTGTAGAAGTGGAGAAAAGGACAAAGGTGCACTGGTGTGAAAATGGTTGATTATTATTAAGGAGTAAGAAAACAAATTAATGAAAAAATTATTTTATAGAGCTCCTTAATAAGCTAAAAGTGCCTAAAGAAAGGGGGAACAAAAGAGGAAAAAGAAAAGATGAAAGGAGAAAAAGGTGAAGTAAGGGAAGGGAAGTTCGTAATGAAGGCGTAATGTATTAAAAGCGCTTAGGAAAGATAGTCACTATTACTGGCCATAATAGTACCTACCCGTCCCTTAGCTACATTACAACCTAAAAAGTCCTACTTGATCTTACATTCATACATCCTTAAATTAGTGGAATAAAACACTAAGGATAAGCTTATGGGTCATTACATGATGCATGTGAATTCTTTGTGAGAGTGAGCGTAATTCTATTCATGTACCCACACATGTTGTGATTTAAAAATTGTTTTTGCATGTGAAATTGGGTAACTCTCTTTCCGTGAGGGCACATGTTGAATGAATGATATAGTTCATGTGGGATTTCTTAATCAGTTGATTTACAGGAGTTTGCTAAGATTGAGAGTCGATTCTTGAGGTTAAGAAGTCTTAACATAGTTGTACTTCATTTCGATGATCAAATCATGCATGCTCTATTTTTAGCTTGTTATCTTACGTAATCATTGTAGCCGTAGCTTGAATATTCTTGCTAAATGAGTTAAGGGTGAGTCTCCATATGCATGAGATGTAATAGGTTGTTCGATGATGAACAAGACTTTAAGTGTGGGGTAGGTGATCGTGGGCTAAAATAGCATGCCCGAGTGATGTTTTATACCTTAATGTAGTCTTGTTTATCTAATTTATTTTATACATTTTCATGTAATTTTATATAAATGTGAATATATGTGCTAACCAACATGATTAGTCCTTGTTTTTTAGGTTTCAATGATTTCAAGGAACTAATTTATAAGTTGGTGAAGGAAAGGAATGGAGTCGGAAGCAGATGGCGAAAGTCGGCAAGGAGTAGGCCATGGCAAGGCTGGCCACACCAGGCAGCGTGTCACGCTATGCGTGTGCCGCGCCCAGCGCCGTGCCACGCCTAGGCATGGCAAGCGAGCAGATGCGGCAGCAGGCAATGCTCCAGCGTGCCAGCAACATGCCACGGCCTGCCATCCCCGCGCCAGAGGAGTGTCAACGCGCTGCCCAAGCAGCGTGACACACTGCCAACGCGGCCAGAAGGCTGACTAGGGTCGATTTTGGGTGATTTCCAGAAAGCCTTCGCATTACCTCCGTGTCACAGAGGCAGAGCTCTGCGATACACTCCGTGACACGGAGCCGTTCCATGACAAGCTAAATTGGGCACGTTTCTCATTTATTATAAATAGGTCCCTTAGCTCCTAAAACCACTGGGTCACAATTTTATTCTGGAAAACTACCTAGGAGTGAAGGGAGAAGTGGGAGAACTCATCTAGGGTTTGGCAAATTCCCTTCTCATCTACCAAATTCATGTACGTATGTTAGTTTAGTAGTAGTTAGTTGTACTTTTACGAACATGAATGGCAAGAACCCTTCCTCTAGGGTTGAAGCCAGGAATTATGATTGTGATTTTATGAAATTGTTTTGGAATTAAGTTATTGATTGTTGTTTTCGTCTTGCATTCTGGATTGTTGGTTGTTTTTATGATTGATCACCATGAAAACATATACATTAGCTTGGGCAATTGCTTGAGAAAGAATTACCTAGGTCAGGACATAAGAATGTGAGGAGCATGTTTGTATCTCACGATATAATTTCGTGTTAGAATAGAATAATACCTAACACCTTGCTTGGTTGATAAACGGGGGTTATTAAAGACCAACTTAGGATTATCACATCACCACTCGAAGAAGTAGTTGTGAGGCTAAGTTGAGTTAAATGTTTAGATGCACGAAAGTCCCTAATCGTTTCCCTGTAAACCACAACATAATTAATTGCCCGTGAACTAGAAATTAGCATCCTCGCTCACAATGATGCAGTGAGGCTAGTTTGCCGTGTTTAGAGGCTCGAAAGACCATAAACATGCAATTCTAATTATGTGAAACAACAATCGATAGTGTGATGCTTAACCTATTGCAATTCGTAGTATCGCATGATTATCTGGTTTTAACTCTATGTTGCTCCTAGAGTAAATTTAGGATATTTCGTTGACCAAAACTAGACGTAATTAAATCTCCCTCGATAACTTCTATAACCAACACTTGAGAAAGTTAAGATCACACTTGAAATGGATAGTTAGAGGAATGGGTCCAGTCCTTGTGGGTTTGACATTCCGGTTCTTAAAAAGAGCCACTATATTACTTGCACGACCCGTACACTTGCGGACGCATGAATCGGGCACATCAGTCGCCATGACGACAGGTATGATTCTACCTTACCTTCAGTACAGATAAGCCTATTCCAAATCCTGCTAGTTCAGATAGTTTTAGATATTTCCTACTATTTAGAATCTACTAGCATTGTAGTTTATATTTAGTTATGTTCAGTTTGCTTTGCATACTCGGTACCAGTGGTACTGACGCCCATTTGGGGCGCTGCATTACTTTCCTGCAGGTACTCATAGACGAGGAGTCGATCCCTCGTGATCCTAGCCAGCGCAGAGTCATCAGCTCCTGTCATCCGGAGCTTGATATTCAGAGGTGTATTTCATTTTCTTTTGTTGTATAGTACGGGTAGGCCGGGGCCCTGTCCCGACCATCTTATCAGTATTCTTAGAGGCTTGCAGATGGTGTATATATCTCCCTGTGGTTAGTTGTGCCGGTCGTGTGGGGCCGTGCGTATGCTTAGCTGTTTAGTATGGTTGTTTATGTTGGTCGTGTGGGGTCGTATCTAGTTAGTAGTGGTGACCTTGCCGGTCACGTAGATGTTCAACATTTTTTGTATTGAGTAAGAGATAACTAGAAAGCATGGTGGCCTTGTCAGCCCGCATAGGTTTCCCTATATGAGTATGATTCTAGTTAGCTGATATTAGAGTACAGGTGGCTATAGGCCCAGTCGGCCGGAGGTTGTATTTACAACCGTTATATAGCCCGTTGATTCCATAAATCTGAGTTAGAGCTATCCAGGCACCAGATATGCTTAGACGCAGTAGTCTAGCAGTTCCGGTCCTAATAGGGCACCAGGTGCCAGTCATACCCCCAAGGCGAGGCATGACAAACTTGGTATCAGAGCAGGTCGTGTTCCAGGGAGTCTGCAAGCCGTGCTAAGTAGAGTCTTGTCTATGGATGTGTTGTGCACCACATACTATAGGCAGGAGGCTGCAAGGCATAATAGGATGGTTACTCTTTCTTCATATTCCGTTGTGCCATAGAAAAGTACAGTATAGGGTCGAGTTCTTAAAACTTATCATATTCTTTATCTACAGATAAAAATGGCAGACCAGCGACACCCTGCCACAGGTAGAAGGTTGGATACCGCAGCAGGAGAAGGCACCAGCAGGATGCCACAGCTTCATATAGAATCAGCCCAATCTGAGGGCGATATAGAGGCATCATCACAGCCTTCTCAGCATTCCCCATCTCGCCAGGAGCCATTCGGAACGACACCGCCTCCAATAGCTCCTGTACCTACACCATCTGATAAGGAGGTTCGCAGTGCAGTTGTTATGTTGGCCCAAATGATGGCCACTCAGCGCCAGTCAATGCCACCTGTAACAGCAGAGCCATCAGGTGGATCTGGCAGTTTGAGGGTCAGAGAATTTTTGGCATTAGGTCCCCCACAGTTCGCAGGGTCAGATCAGGCAGAGGACCCCCAGGATTTCCTAGATCAAATGCAGAGAATCTTCCGGGTCATGCATGTGACACCTACAGAATTAGTGGATTTAGTAGTATTCCGGTTGCGAGACGTAGTTGTATTATGGTACGAGAGCTGGGAAAGATCTCGAGGGACAGATGTTGCCCCTCCGACCTGGTCCAGCTTCTCGAAAGCCTTCCTGGACCGTTATTTTCCATGGGAGATCCGGCAGGCCCGAATGGATCAGTTCTTGCACTTGGAGCAGGGGGCGAGGAGTGTATGAGAATATGCCCTACAGTTTGACTCCTTAGCCTGCTATGCTCCAGCTTTTGTGGACACCATGCCATCTAGAGTCCACCGGTTCATTATGGGTCTGAACCCAGAGTACATTGAGGCATGCATGACAGCTACATTATGGGAAGATATGGACATTGCCCAGGTGCAGGCCTTTGCCCAGACTATTGAGGGTCTTAGACAGTGGCAACAGGACAGTAGGCAGACAAATCAAGAGTAGCGCCGCAGGGATAGATCAGACGATATATAGAGGGAGATTCAGAGACGACCCAGGCCCCGGTTTTCAGACAGGCCCCCTAGACCCCCACCTCCACCACAACAGCAGAGGGGTAGATTTATTCGTTGAGGGTAGTCAGAGTCTGGTGGCAGTTCTCGAACGGTGGATTCACCTCAACAGAGGAGGGTAGAGTAGAGCAGATACACACCCCCACCCTGCCCTATTTGCAGCCGACCTCACATCAGAGATTGTAAAATGGCTCCTCAAGATGTTATATATGCGGGAAGGAGGGGCATTTGATGAGGGATTGTTCGGTCAGGGGGCAAGGTAGCTGAGATAGCCAGGACAGGGGATCCGCAGGGGCCAGATATTTCTTCAAGATTGACTTACGGTCCGGATATCATCAGGTTCGAGTTCGTGAAAGAGGCATTCCTAAAACGGCCTTCAGGACCCGATATGGCCACTATGAATTCTTAGTTATGTCCTTTGGGTTCACGAATGCCCCAGCAGTATTTATGAACCTGATGAACAGCACCTTCAGACCATACCTAGACCTGTTCGTGATAGTATTTATCGATGATATTTTGGTGTATTCTCGCTCAGAGGCAGACCACCAGGCCCATTTACGGACAGTGCTCCAGATCCTCAGGGACCGTTAGTTGTATGCTAAATTCTCCAAATGTGAATTCTGGCTGAACTCAGTAGCTTTCTTGGGGCATATTGTGTCGGATGCTGGTATACAGGTTGACACGCAGAAAACAGAAGCAGTCAAAACATGGCCTAGACCTACCACTCCGACCGAAGTCCGTAGTTTTCTGGGATTAGCGGGATATTACAGAAAATTTGTTGAGGGATTCTCCACTATAGCAGCACCACTGACTAAGCTGACGCAGAAAGCAGTAAAGTTTCAGTGGACGGAGGCATGTGAGCAGAGTTTCCAAGAATTAAAGGACAAATTAACCTCCGCTCCAGTGTTAGCATTACCGGAAGGTACAGGGGGTTATTTAGTGTATTGTGACGCATCAGGTATTGGGTTGGGTTGTGTGTTGATGCAGCACGGTAAAGTGATTGCGTATGCTTCCAGACAGCTGAGGAAACACGAAAAGAATTACCCTACCCACGACCTGGAGTTAGCCGCAGTGATCCACGCCTTAAGATACGGAGACATTACTTGTATGGCGTCCATGTGGATATTTTCACAGATCATAAGAGCCTACAGTATATCTTCACTCAGAGGGAGTTGAATTTGCGACAGCGTCGCTGGTTGGAGTTATTGAAAGATTATGATGTGAACATTCTGTATCATTCGGGAAAAGCCAATGTAGTAGCAGATGCTCTCAGCCGTAAATCAATAGGAAGTTTGGCGTATTTACAGCCCGAGAAGCGGGAGTTGGTCAGAGAAATACATCAATTAGGCAGCCTATCCATTCGTGTAGCAGAAACAGAGGACAACAGAGCGGTAATTTAGAACACCGTTGTGTCGTCATTAGTTGTGGAGGTAAAAGAACGGCAATATGAAGATCCTGACCTGGTCCAGCTTAAGGACAGAATTCAGCAAGGGAAAGCGCCATATTTTCAGATAACTAAGGATATAGTGCTACGATGTAAGGGTCGTCTCTGTGTTCCATACATTTTAGGGCTTCGTCAGCAGATTATGAATGAGGTACATTATGCCCGTTATTCTCTCCACCCAGACGCGACAAAAATGTACCACGATATCAAGGAAATCTACTGGTGGCCAGGTATGAAAAGGGAAATAGCAGAATTTGTAGCCCAATATCCTAACTGCGAACAGGTAAAAGTAGAACACCAGAAACCAGGCGGATTGACTCAGGACATAGTTGTGCCTCTATGGAAATGGGAAGCAGTGAACATGGATTTTGTAGCAGGATTACCCCGTACCAGACATAGACATGACTCCATTTGGGTAATAGTTGACAGACTGACAAAATCAGCTCACTTCCCGCCAGTAAAAGCTACTTTCTCTACCGAAGATTATGTTGAATTGTATATCAGAGAAATAGTTAGATTACACGGTGTTCCAGTATCTATTATCTCTGACACAGGAGCACAATTTAAAGCTAGATTTTGGCAGTCATTTCAGAAAGGTCTGGGAACGCAGATTAATTTGAGCATAGCATTCCACCCTCAGACAAATGGGCAGGCTGAATGCACTATTCAAATGCTCGAGGATATGCTACGGGCGTGTGTGCTAGACTTTGGGGGTAGCTGGGATGAGCATTTTCCACTGATTGAGTTTGCTTATAATAATAGTTATCACTCGGCTATCCAGGTGGCGCCCTTTGAGGCACTGTATGGGTGAAAATGTAGGTCGCCAGTTGGCTGGTTTGAAGTGGGAGAGTCAGCACTGGTTGGGCTAGATATTATTCAACAGTCGGAGGAGAAGGTAAAGCTTATCAGAGAACGCCTACTGACTGCACAGAGCTGCTAGAAATCGTATGCTGATGTGCGGCGCAGAGACCTGGAATTTGATGTGAATGACTGGGTATTTCTGAAAGTATCTCCAATGAAAGGGGTGATGAGATTCGGCAAGAAAGGTAAGCTCAGTTCGAGATTCATTGGGCCTTCTCAGATTCGGCGGAGAGTAGGTCGAGTGGCATACGAATTGAACTTGCCTCCAGAATTAGAATCTGTTCATCCAGTTTTCCACGTATCTATGCTAAGGAAGTGCATGGGAGACCCTCGTAGAGTTTTCCTAGTCCAGGATGTCCAGGTTACTGAAGAGTTGGCCTATGAAGAGGTTCCAGTAGCCATCTTAGACAGACAGATTCGTAGATTGAGGACGAAAGATATTGCTTCTGTCAAGGTGTTGTGGCGTAATAAGAACCGAGAAGAGATGACCTGGGAAGCAGAGGAAGATATGAAAACTAGATATCCTCATTTTTTCCAAGCCTAGTCAGATAACAGGTATGTTAGTATTGTTATTTTATATAGTGCCTTGTAGTATATGTATAAATGAGATAGAAGACTCTAGTCTTTTATGAGATGGATACTATAGTATTGCGTGGAGTACCTGTACTGGACTTTTCTGCATTTTAGGTTATTGAGATAGTCCACATTACAGGGGAGACTCTGCCAAAATTTTTCTAGGAATAAGTTGAGTAAGCCGAGAATTCCTATAAATAGAGGTTTACATTCGAGGACGAATGCTCTTAAGGGGGGGAGAATGTTACAACCTGTAAATTCTCGGCATATAGATGGCCAATTCGCATGTTGGTTTAGAGTTTTTGAATGCCATACATGCTAGGAAAAGGCCCGGGGAAAGACCGGATAAGAAATCCATCGAACCATCGCGGGAGGAGCCGGGGCAGAACCCCTCCGCGATGGCAACGTGCCACGGAGGCAGGGCCTCCACGTTGGCTCCGTGTAACGGAGGCCCTATCCAGGCCCAAGTATATAAACCCCTCACTTCGGTTTTTAATGATATAACTCATATAATTTCCAGAGAAATCGAGGGAAAACAGGGAGGAACGAGAATCTCTTATAATATTCGTCCGATTACGCCGTCAAACACGATCCAAACTCAAATTAACTCCAGATACCGAGGTATTAAGCAGTAAGGAGCATTCCTATGAATTTAGTTTCGTGAAATTCGGCTGGCGAATCATCGTGCTACCGAGCTAAGGTAAGTGGAATTGCTCCAAATTAGTGTCAATATACTCCTAGCCCTAAAGTGAGTATTTCTACCTTCTGGACTTTCGAGAAATAGCGAGTTTTCGACCGTTTTTTGATAAGCCAAAGTTTTGGGCTATATATATATTGAAAGTGATGTTTTCTTCTAGAATATTAGCGTATTTATCTATAATTGATATGTATATGAATGCAGTCGAGAGAAATAGCAGAAATGCTGACCGAACTACGCCAATTAGTCGGGAACTCCGAAGCGAAGGTATGTAAAGCTAATTCCTTTGGCAAGTTAGTAATCCAGTATAGTAAATAGCGTGATGTATAGAAGAAAGAACTTAGAAGTCGAGAATTGAGTCCACTTTGAATTTAGCAAGCATGTTTTATGATAATATGATATATATTCAGAATAAAAGTTAGTAAAGCAATTTCAGACAGTCAGATAATATCCCAGATACAGTATAGCCAGACAATCAGATGATTCCTCAGTTATAGTATAGTCAGACAGTCAGATAATATCTCAGATACAGTATAGTTCAGTATGAGAATCAGTATAACACAGAAAAGAGTTCAGAATAAGAAATCAGAGTACCGATAGAATTTTAGTTTAAACATGCTTGCTATATGTGATTATTGTTTGTTGAGACCTGTTTGTGTTATGAGGGCACCCTTTGAGCGTCCTCGCCGCCCCTGTGTTGGTAACTGTGTCGACCCACCGTGAGGGTGGGGATACGCCACTCCAAGGAGTGGTATGCCGTCCGCAGTAGAACGAAGATGGGATGGAGCATTCCCCATATCAGGCTGATCAGCATAGCAGTATAGCTTACCCTGTTGTGCGCTTGCGCCCAGGGGGCAGATTACAGATACAGATTACAGTTTACAGTACAGGAGTCCTTCAGGCTCAGACACAGTTATTTATATCAGAGGCCATAGCCCGAGCTGGAGACCCAGGGGGCCAGTAGAGGTGCTCGTAGTTAGTAGACGAGTGGAGTGATTTATTTTTGGATGGTTTTGACCCGGGTAGGGGTATATAGATTGTGTGTTGGTTGGCACCTTCCGGCTTATGGGGGTTGGTATAGGTTCTTGTGTGTTATATATGTATATACATGATATCTATTAGTTGATGGACGGCAGGTCACCATGACGACAGGTATGATTCTACCTTACCTTCAGTATAGATAAGCCTATTCCAGATCCTGCTAGTTCAGACAGTTTTAGATATTTCCTACTATTCAGAATCTACTAGCATTGTTGTTTATATTCAGTTAAGTTCAGTTTGCTTCGGATACTCGATACCAGTGGTACTGACGCCCGTTTGGGGCACTGCATTACTTGCCTGCAGGTACTCATAGACAAGGAGCCGATCCCCCGTGATCCTAGCCAGCGCAGAATCATCAGCTCATGTCATCCGGAGCTTGATATTCAGAGGTGTATTTTATTTTCTTTTGTTGTATAGTACGGGTAGGCCGGGGCCCTGTCCCAACCATCTTATCAGTATTCTTAGAGGCTTGCAGATGGTGTATATATCTCCCTGTGGTTAGTTGCGCCGGTCGTGTGGGGTCGTACGTATGCTTAGTTGTTTAGTATGGTTGTTTATGTTGGCCGTGTGGGGTCGTATCTAATTAGTAGTGGTGACCTTGCCGGTCACGTAGATGTTTAGCATTTGTTATATTGAGTTAGAGATAACTAGACAGCATGATGGCCTTGTCGGCCCGCATAGGTTTCCTTATATGAGTATGATTCTGGTTAGCTGATATTACAGTACAGGTGGCTATAGGCCCAGCCGGCCAGAGGCTGTATTTACAGCCGTTATATAACCCGTTGATTCCATGAATCTGAGTTAGAGCCAGCCAGGCACCAGATGTGCTTAGGCCCAGTAGTCTAGCAGTTCAGGTCCTAATAGAGCACCAGGTGCCAGTCATACCCCCAAGGCGGGGCATGACACCAGCCTACCCAAATGCTATAGAAATGAAAGACTATAATCCCCACAACATAACAACTCCGAATGAAAGGAGCTGGACAGACTGCTGACGCTGAACAGCTACTAATGGAGATCCTGAACTTTGTCTGTCTAAACCTGTAGGCAAGTATGCAGCGCCCCATAGTTGGGCGTCAGTGCAATATGTACTGAATATGCAAGGCAATAATAAAAGTTGAGTAGAAGTTGTTAAAGACTGAAAGTAAGTAGAAAGAAAGGGCAGAAGTTAACTTGGAAGTCTGCTTATTCATAACCTGCATCTAGTAAAACACTACACGTATATGAGCTACGACTGTACAATCATATCTTCATAAGTTATAGCTAGCAGACAAGAACACAAAAAAGAACCTAACCTGGGCCCCATAAGCCTAGAAGGTACAATCAACACAAAATAACTCGTCGGGACCCCCATAAGCCCTGGAAAGTACACTTTAATATGTATACCCCTATCCAGGTTCCTATGACTCTACTAGTGCTACAGCCAACCTACCTGTTGTCACAACCCAACCGTACATCCAGATCGTAGACACGGGACAAGGAGCCCCGAGAGACCCCAAGTTGACCCATGGCATGAGCATACATCTAATTCAATCACATGAGCGGAAGACTTATTGTAAAGAAAATGTAAGCGTGTCATAATAACAGAGAAAAGACAATCCATGATTCCATACACGACAGATGAATACGACTTATAGTCTGAAAAGCCTCTAATCATAAAGGACGGGTTGATGGGACAACTTTGCCAACTAACCCACAACACAGAAACTGAAAGAAAAGCATAGATTCTGAACATATGGCCCTCGAAACATGAGGACTCACCAATAAGTTGATAACGACCTCGGAAGCACTATAGAGGAGGATAAGCCTGAGAACGGGACTTGTATCATAACACGATATAGCATAGAAAGTATGCGGTCAGTATGTAAAATGTACTGAGTATACAAGGTAAGTAAAACGGGCATTTAAAACATATATAAAATTCATAAATCATCATAAGAGTGGGACGTCATGCTCGTATCATAAATCATAATAACATATTATATGGCTCAAGGTTTTCAAAAAGTTTGTAACATAACATAATTGTAATTATAATAGAAGAGGTTTACTTAACATGACTTGAGCCAACATACATAATCGCAACATGCATAAATCATGAGGAATAGTGGGAGATTCTCTTAACCAACATACCCCATATGAGCACAGATGAAGCCTACTTGTAACCCTAGTCGGGAGGGTGTGTTACACCCTGTAGAATTCCCGGCACTTAGATGACCTATTCCCACGTTGGTTAAGCATATTTGAAGGCCATACGTGTTGGAGAAGGGCCCGGGAAAAGATCGGACGAGAAGCCTGTCGAAACATCGCGGAAGGAGCCGAGGCAGAGCCCCTCCGCGATGGCAGCGTGTCACGGAGGAGGAGCCTCCGCGTTGGCTCCGTGACACGTTGGCCTTGTCCACGCCCAAGTATATAAAGCCCCACTTCGGTTTTAAATGATAGAAACTTATAAAAAATTCCAGAAAACGTAGAGAGCAGAGAGGGACGAAGGAAATTAATTAATTTCCATCCGATTACGCTGCCAAACGCTGCCCAAACTCAAATTAATCCTAGATACCAAGGTATTTAGCAGCAGAGAGCATTTCTACGGAGTTAGTTTCGCGAAATACGGCCGACGAATCGGCGAGCCACCGAACTAAAGTAAGTAGAATTGCTCTAAATTAATGTCTATGTGTTCCTAGCTAAGAAGTGAATATTTCTCCCTTCTGGGCCGCTGAAAAATAGCGCGTTTCTGGCCGTCTTTCGATAAGCCTAAGTTTAGGCTATAAACTATATCGAAAGTGACGTTGCCTTTTGAAATAAAGTTGTATTTAGTGTTAATTGATATGTTTATGAATGCAGTTGGGAGAAAACAGTTGAAGTACCGGCCGAGCCTCGTCCGACAGACGAATAATTCAAGGATAAGGTATGTAAAGCTAATTCCCTCGGCAAGTTAGTAATCCAGTACGATAGATAGCGTGCTGTACAGAAAAAAGGAACTTATAAGTCAAGCACTAAGTCCAGTTTGAATTTAGTAAGCATGTTTTTATGATATTATGAGATACATATACTCAGAATCAAGTTAGTAAAGCAACATCAGATAGTCAGATGATATCTCAGTTACAGTATAGGCAGACAGTCAGATAATATCTCAGATACAGTATAGTTCAGTATTGCATTATTATGAACATTGGTACAACATGAGAAGCATTGGGTTGTAACGTGTACGAGACCTATCAGTATGTGATGTAATATGCTACGTTAAGATATTGTTGTGTTCAGCTGAAACCCCGCGGAATAGTATAGTATCCGTAAAGCATTTCAGACATAGAATAGTAGACTAAAACAAAGTTTAGAAAGTATGTCAGGAATAGTAACTCATGTTACTATAGAAAATCAGTATACAGCATAGTTTCAGCAGGAAGTCTATATCATGTTCAGCATTAGCCTCAGTATAGTCAGGCAGAAGACTATATTCGTACATACATATATATTACTTCCAGCCTCAGCATGTATTAAGTATGTACACATTTCTATTACTAGTCCAGCATATAGTGTATACAGAAACTTAGTAAACAGCAGAGTTTTCAGCAGAAACATTGTCTTATATAGCATTTGCTCCAGTACAGCCCGGCAGGAGACTATACTCATATTTATACGTCTTTACCTGCCTCAGCACGTATTAAATACGTACAGATTACTATCATTAGCTCAGCATATAATATATATGATACTTCACCCCTATTAGCCTCAGCATGTGAGATACCCAGACAGTATTACTAGTTGAGACCGTTGTGTTGTTTGGGGTTGGATTACCTAGCATCCATGACCGCCCAGGGTTAATAGCTGTGTCGACTCGTCCACCAGAGGAAGAGGATATGTCACTCCACAGAGTGGCATGCCGTCCCGCCAGGGGACGAAGATGGGATGCCAGTTTTTCCCCATATTTGTGCCTTGATCGGCCCTTACACACCCCAGTCGAGCGGATACGCCAGGGTGCAGATTCAGGAGTCCTCCGGACTCAGATGCAGTTATAGTCAGGGGCTCAGCGAGCCCAAGTGCATACCCTGGGACCGGCAGGATGCTTACATCCACTATAGGAGATGGGATGACCGGGGTAGGGGCATAGATTCTGTGTTGATTGTACCTCCCGGCTTATGGGGGCCGGGTAAGGTTTGTGTGTGCTATGTTATGTTATTTCATGTTATGCCATGTTATGTTAGATACAAGTAGATCAGCAGTAGCACGATACGTTTCCAGGTATGACTCTTATCCTTTCCAGTAAAGATTGAGAGAAGGTATGATTTACATTATCAGACAGTTAGTCTATTCTCTCTACTTCAGTTTCTTCAGTTATATTATTTATTCAGATTTTGCTTCAGTTATTGCTTTACATACTCAGTACCAGTGGTACTGACGCCCGGTGGGGCGCTGCATTACTTGCCTGCAGGTACTTATAGACGAGCAGGTGACACTACGTGATTCCTGTCAGCGATCGAGTATTCAGCTCCTGTCATCCGGAGACTGAATTCCAGAGGTGTATTTCAGTTCTTCTGTTATATAGTACGGGTAGATCGGGGCCCTGTCCCGATCAGTTCTATTACCATTCCTAGAGGCTTGCAGTCTGTATATATTCCCTGTGGTCAGATGAGCCGGTCGTGTGAGGCCGTGCAGTTGTTTAGTTGCCAGTATTCTTGCTTTCTTTTACCTTGGCCGTGTGGGGCTATAGCTTGCCAGTAGTGGTGACCTTGCCGGTCACGTAGTTATTTTGTGCTTTATGATTGAGTTGCAGATAACTAGACAGCATGGTGGCCTTGTCGGCCCGCATAGGTTCCCCTGAATTACCTTGTTTCTGGTCAGCTGATGATACAGGTACAGAAGGCTATAGGTCAATAGGCCGGGGGCTGTGTTTACAGCCGTTATATAGCCCTTTGTTTCCAGATATGTGAGTTAGAGCCAGCCAGGCACCAGATGTGCCCAGGCTTAACAGTCCAGTGAGTCAGGTCCTAGTAGGGCACCAGATGCCAGTCATGCCCCCCAAGGCGGGGCGTGACAAACTTGGTATCCGAGCAGGTCGTATCCCAGGGAGTCTGCAAGCCGTGCTAAGTAGAGTCTTGTCTATGGATGTGTTTTGCACCACATACTATAGGCAGGAGGCTGTGAGGCATGATATGATAGTTACCCTTCTTTCTCAGTCAGTCGTGCTTTAGAGCGGTACAGTATAGGGTTGAGTCCCTGAGAACTCACCGTATTCTTTGGTTACAGATACAAAGACAGATCAGTATTACCCTATCACAGGAAGAATATCAGAAATAGCAACGGAAGAGAGCATCAGTCAGTTACATGATAATTACAACAGTAGGAGGAGGTATCAGAGACCTCCCAGCGTGATACTGTTATTGGCATTATTCCCAGTATATGTTGATAATGTCAGAATAGGAAGTCAGAAATATAATGTATATATGAGTTGATTCATTTATAGCTATATGAGATCTGATTATGATTACAGATAAGGTCAGACCACCGGGTAGGTATAAAAAAAAGGAGAGGGAAAATGCAGGAATCCCAAATATATCCTTTTTGAATTTGGTACAGTTGAATGTTTTTATTTGCTGCACTAAGAAAAGGGTTATCCCTACCTCCTGATTTTGATGCCAGTATAGTAAAGGGGCATAAGACTTGAGATGGGGTTGCCAGATCAAGCAGTAAGTAAAGATGGGCTGATTGATCCTAGTAAGTATTAGAAAGTATAAAGAGCCCTCATGATTACGTAAGTGGTGCGGACCCTTATGATAACACGCCAGTAAAGAAAGTAAGACTACTAGTCTACCCGAAGTAGGGGTAACAGACCGGCTAGTGATGAATGCCTAATAATAGTCAAGTTTGAGTCAGAAAAAGGCCAAGTCCGCCATATACGCTAACAGATAGCAAGACATACCTGTAAGATTATAGTATGATCTAGTTGTGACCTCGAAAGATATAGAGATCATGTGAATCAGATGGGCTTGAACATACGCCGGAAGAAGTATGGGCCGAGGCTTGATCAGTGATCTCATTAGCAATGAAGGGCAGGTACCATGAACCCCAGAGTTCAGTCTAAGCAAGATGAGAGGAAGAAGCAGGAATGTCAGATCTTGTGGGGAATTAGAACTACCCCGGATTGATAAAGTATCGTATTAAGGATTAAGCTTCATGCTGACAGTAAGATTGTGGTTCAGAATACCGCAGTATGTCCGCTATGGAAAAGTTAAGAAGTTACCGATGCAGTAATTCTAATTTAGTGTAGCCTGGAGATAAGGCCCAGCAGACAGTCATGGGCTCTCAATATATGCCTAGTAAGGCTACAGGATTCGAACGTTGACCCCCCCACATCGCAAGAGTGGTGGAATTTCAAACAACAGACAATAACTAGAATGTTTATGTTGTTATTTTAAGAATGGGGTGACGATGCAATAAAATGATAAGTCAGGGCAGGAGATATTATTAGGCCGTAGAAGAAATGTATCATGTACGATGTGAGACTCAGCAGAACCTGTCAGAGATTATGAACTACCGCAGAAATCAGTACATATTGTACGTAGCTAGTGAGATATATGTATACAGATCATAGATATGTTGTGAGTGGCTGCCTATAAGGGCCACAATCACAGATGCTGATTAATAATAGAAAGCCTATACAGATTGCCTTACAGGACGCCCCCCCCCCCCCCCCGCCAAAAAAAAAAAAAAAAAAGAGAGAAGAAAGAAAAGAAGAAGAGGAAGGGCGGATTAAGTGTGAGTTATGAATGAAGTCATAGAAACTATCTCAGTTCTCAGTTATTAAGTTGATAGATTCATGTGTTGTTGTCGGATCTAGGCTCTAGGAGCTTACCAGAATTATTGACCTAAGACAGATGGCTAGATGATGAGGGCGCAGTTAGACAGTCTACCGACCAGCTGTCGCCTGCATCAGCAGGGAGGCATCCCTGAAGATCGGTAACAGTAGTGCAATTGCCGGAACCAGGATTAGAGACCGAATAGGCAAATTTCAGAGATTAGCAATACCAGAATTGTTCTAGCATGCTAAGTGGTCATACGTCGTTTTCCCAGCCTCGTGGGCGACAGTCGGCCTTAGCCAACCTAGCAGTTGTTATGTAGAACACCTCATAAGTCAGCCGGCCGTCCCAGTCAGAATACCCGTGGGTACCCCAAGGAAGGGTCCACATCAGCAGTCAGCGATAGACTAGTATTTCAGCTGGTTTTCGTAAGGTATTTAGATACAGAGCCCTAGCAGAGGGCCAGTACTTACAGAATAGCTCATAAGACCGAGAATTCCCCAGAATAGCAGTATAAATCCAAGTGGATACACACGAGGCGTAAGAAATTAACGGTACCCTGCTAGCATAGTGTTTATTAAGACCAGGGGATCAGTAGACTCCCCGTGGAGATCCAGAGACTGATCGCCTGGGAGTAAGTTGATTAAGTCCAGCCTTACAGTGGTTTAAGCAAAATAACAGAGCAATTAGATGCCCACGAGTTGGCGCTGATGCACGAACTATAAGTACTCAAGTAGTACAGTTAGAGCATTACTAGACTACTGTCACATTCGGGTCATTCAACCCGACTATTCAGTCATTTAAGGTTATGTAGCCAGATCATTAGAGATCATGGTCAGTATTAGGACCCTCTGATCACATAAAGGCACAAGGTGCGCAGGCAGTCGTTCAGGTTATCCCAGCAACAAGTAGCCTTAGCATGCGGCCAGAAGGCCAGATAAGCTCTAACTATACCAGTAGATTACTTGTCAGATTCTCCGGTATAATAAACCAGTATGACCGTCAGTTATATGTCAAATTTTGTAAATGTAAATTTTGATTGAGTTTAGTAGCTTTTGTTGGCCATATTGTGTCGAAGGTTGGTGTACAGACAGATACACAGAAAATCGAAATAGCGAAGATATAGCCAGACCTACCACTCCGACCGAAGTACGCAGTCCATGCGGTTAGCCGAATACCGCAGAGGGTCTATGGAAGGATTTTCCACCTTAAACAGCACCTCTCACTAAGTTGACACAGAAGGCCGTGAAGTTCCAGTAGACTGAGGTGTGTGAGCAGAACTTCCAAGAGTTAAAAGCCAGGTTAACATCAGCTCCAGTGTTGGTATCGCCAGAAGGTACAGAGGATTGGTGCAGCATGGTAAAGTAACAGTTTATACTTTCAGGCAATTGAAGAAACGTGAAAAGAATTATCTCACCCACGACTTGGGTATTACCCAGTTAGCTGCAGTAGCTTATGCCTTACAAGAGAGAAAATTTTGTATCATCCTGGAAGGGCTAACATGGTAGCAGACGCCCTTAGCCATAGATCTATGGGGAGTTGGCATACTTACCGCCTGAACAGCGGGAGTAGACCCGAGAATTTTACTAGTTAGCCGGTCTAGCCGTTCGCATAGCAGAAATAAAGGATAACAGAATGATAGTACAGAATATCGCAGTATTGCGGTTAGAGGTGGAAGTAAAGGAACGGCAGTATAGAAACCCTAGCCAGGTTTAACTTGAACACAAGATTCAGTAAGGAGAGATGACACATTTTCAGATACCCGGGGATGAAGTGTGGCGATATAAAGGCCGCATTTGTACTCCAGATATTTTGGGGCCTCACCAGCAGTTTATGAGCGAGGTACATTACGCCCTCTATTCCCTTCATCCCGATACGACAAAGAGGTACCATGACATTAAAAAGAACTACTGGTAGCCCAGTGTCCTAACTGCCAACAGTTGAAGGCAGAATATCAGAAATCAGGCAGGTTAGTTTAGAACATAGTTGTGCCTCTTTGGAAATGAGAAGCGATGAATATAAATTTTGTAGCAAGATTACCCCGTACTAAACACAGGCATGACTCTATATGAGTGATAGGTGACAGATTGACAAAAATCAGCTCAGTTCTCGCCAGTAAGAGCTACTTTCTCGGCCAAAGATTATGCTAAGTTGTATTTCAGAAAGGTTTGGGCACGCGTATTAATTTAAGCGCAGCGTTCTATCCTCAGACAGATGAGCAGGCTGAGCGTACAACGCAGACGCTCGAAGTCATGTTGCGAGCGTGTGTGCTAGATTTCAGTAATAGCCAAAAATGAGCATCTACCATTAATCGAATTTGTCTCCAGAATTAGAATCCATTCATCCGGTCTTCTATGTAGCTATGCTGAGGAAATGCATAGGAGGCCCGTCCGGTGTAGTCCCAGTTCAGAATATCCAGGTTACGACTAGACAGACAGATTCGCAGATATAAGGACCAGATATCCTCACCCTATTTCAGGTCTAGTCAGGCGACAGGTATGTCCGTATTATTATTTATGCAGTATCTTATGGTTGTATGTCTGTAAATGATAAAGGAAAAATTGATATATGGTCATCCAGTGGATCTTAGAATATTGTGAGCAGTGCCCGTGTTGGACTTTTCTGCATTTCAGGTTTTTGCGATAGTCCATATTACAGGGGAAACTCTGCCGAAATTCTTCCAGAAAGTAAAGTAATCAGTCCTCTAGATAACAGTATACATTCGAGGACGAATGTTCTTAAGGGGGGGAGAATGTTACACCCCGTAGAATTCCCGGCACTTAGATGACCTATTCCCACGTTGGTTAAGCATATTTGAAGGCCATACGTGTTGGAGAAGGGCTCGGGAAAAGATCGGACGAGAAGCCTGTCGAACTATCGCGGAAGGAGCCGAGGCAGAGCCCCTCCGCGATGGCAGCGTGTCACGGAGGAGGAGCCTCCGCGTTGGCTCCGTGACACGTTGGCCTTGTCCAGGCCCAAGTATATAAAGCCCCACTTCGGTTTTAAATGATAGAAACTTATAAAAATTTCCAGAAAACGTAGAGAGCAGAGAGGGACGAAGGAAATTAATTAATTTCCGTCCGATTACGCTGCCAAACGCTGCCCAAACTCAAATTAATCCTAGATACCAAGGTATTTAGCAGCAGAGAGCATTTCTACGGAGTTAGTTTCGTGAAATACGGCCGACGAATCGGCGAGCCACCAAACTAAAGTAAGTAGAATTGCTCTAAATTAATGTCTATGTGTTCCTAGCTGAGAAGTGAATATTTCTCCCTTCTGGGCCGCTGAAAAATAGCGATTTTCTGGCCGTCTTTCGATAAGCCTAAGTTTAGGCTATAAACTATATCGAAAGTGACGTTGCCTTTTGAAATAAAGTTGTATTTAGTGTTAATTGATATGTTTATGAATGCAGTTGGGAGAAAACAGTTGAAGTACCGGCCGAGCCTCGTCCGACAGACGAATAATTCAAGGATAAGGTATGTAAAGCTAATTCCCTCGGCAAGTTAGTAATCCAGTACGATAAATAGCGTGATGTACAGAAAAAAGGAACTTATAAGTCAAGCACTAAGTCCAGTTTGAATTTAGTAAGCATGTTTTTATGATATTATGAGATACATATACTCAGAATCAAGTTAGTAAAGCAACATCAGATAGTCAGATGATATCTCAGATACAGTATAGGCAGACAGTCAGATAATATCTCAGATACAGTATAGTTCAGTATTGCGTTATTATGAACATTGGTACAACATGAGAAGCATTGGGCTGTAACGTGTACGAGACCTATCAGTATGTGATGTAATATACTACGTAAAGATATTGTTGTGTTCAGCTGAAACCCCGCGGAATAGTATAGTATCCGTAAAGCATTTCAGACAAAGAATAGTAGACTAAAACAAAGTTTAGAAAGTATGTCAGGAATAGTAACTCATGTTACTATAGAAAATTAGTATACAGCATAGTTTCAGCAGGAAGTCTATATCATGTTCAGCATTAGCCTCAGTATAGTCGGGCAGAAGACTATATTCGTACATACATATATATTACTTCCAGCCTCAGCATGTATTAAGTATGTACACATTTCTATTACTAGTCCAGCATATAGTGTATACAGAAACTTAGTAAACAGCAGAGTTTTCAGCAGAAACATTGTCTTATATAGCATTTACTCCAGTACAGCCCGGCAGGAGACTATACTCATATTTATATGTCTTTACCTGCCTCAGCACGTATTAAATACGTACAGATTACTATCATTAGCTCAGCATGTAATATATATGATACTTCACCCCTATTAGCCTCAGCATGTGAGATACCCAGACAGTATTACTAGTTGAGACCGTTGTGTTGTTTGGGGTTGGATTACCTAGCATCCATGACCGCCCAGGGTTAATAGCTGTGTCGACTCGTCCGCCAGAGGATGAGGATACGTCACTCCACGGAGTGGCATGCCGTCCCGCCAGGGGACGAAGATGGGATGCCAGTTTTTCCCCATATTTGTGCCTTGATCGGCCCTTACACACCCCAGTCGAGCGGATACGCCCGGGTGCAGATTCAGGAGTCCTCCGGACTCAGATGCAGTTATAGTCAGGGGCTCAGCGAGCCCAAGTGCATACCCTGGGACCGGCAGGATGCTTACAGCCACTATAGTAGATGGGATGACCAGGGTAGGGGCATAGATTCTGTGTTGATTGTACCTCCCGGCTTATGGGGGCCGGGTAAGGTTTGTGTGTGCTATGTTATGTTATTTCATGTTATGCCATGTTATGTTAGATACAAGTAGATCAGCAGTAGCACGATACGTTTCCAGGTATGACTCTTATCCTTTCCAGTAAAGATTGAGAGAAGGTATGATTTACATTATCAGACAGTTAGTCTATTCTCTCTACTTCAGTTTCTTCAGTTATATTATTGTATTCAGATTTTGCTTCAGTTATTGCTTTACATACTCAGTGCCAGTGGTACTGACGCCCAGTGGGGCACTGCATTACTTGCCTGCAGGTACTTATAGACGAGCAGGTGACACTACGTGTTTCCTATCAGCGATCGAGTATTCAGCTCCTGTCATCCGGAGACTGAATTCCAGAGGTGTATTTCAGTTCTTCTGTTATATAGTACGGGTAGATCGGGGCCCTGTCCCGATCAGTTCTATTACCATTCCTAGAGGCTTGCAGTCTGTATATATTCCCTGTGGTCAGATGAGCCGGTCGTGTGAGGCCGTGCAGTTGTTTAGTTGCCAGTATTCTTGCTTTCTTTTACCTTGGCCGTGTGGGGCCATAGCTTGCCAGTAGTGGTGACCTTGCCGGTCACGTAGTTCTTTTGTGCTTTATGATTGAGTTGCAGATAACTAGACAGCATGGTGGCCTTGTCGGCCCGCATAGGTTCCCCTGAATTACCTTGTTTCTGGTCAGCTGATGATACAGGTACAGAAGGCTATAGGCCAATAGGCCGGGGAATGTGTTTACAGCCGTTATATAGCCCTTTGTTTCCAGATATGTGAGTTAGAGCCAGCCAGGCACCAGATGTGCCCAGGCTTAACAGTCCAGCGAGTCAGGTCCTAGTAGGGCACCAGGTGCCAGTCTTGCCCCCCAAGGCGGGGCGTGACAGGGTGTTCATACCTTTCCAAGGTAAGGAACCATGAAGGGCGTGATCACACATGAAAAGGGCCATTTGGGCCAAGGACAAACATGAAAGGGTCCTAACATACCTATGGTGGAACGTAGTTCATGAGATCTGGGGCTTACCCTGAGCCCCAAACCTACTCAGTGTTCGATACTACTCCCGAAACATATATAGTGCTCATAATAATACATACATGAGTTCATGGGCTAGTTAAATCATGATAATCATAAAAATGCTTGAACATATAAGAACTAGCCATGACTTGAGGCCCGTGGGTCGGCCAAAAATCTAATTCATGATTGATAAAATTCATACATACTTGGAGATCATGCATATAGCTTGAAATTCATAAGTTCATAATAGATAACATAATAATAAAAATCAGTAGATTGTGATAAGATTTCAAAATCACAAGACCCATAATTAAATCATTTAATTTTATACAAATCAATCACAAAAACCAATGAGTTTATTGATAATTTAAAAGTAAAAGCATAGAGTAGGAGCATGGGTGTGGAAGGAAACACCCATTAAAGAACTTACGTACCTGGAAACACTCATTCTTAATCTCCCTCGAAAGCCCAAGGTGGAATTGTGAGGAATTGGGGAAGAACACTTTAAATCACCCTCTATTCTCCTCCCTAAACTCTTGCATGCATGAATGAGGCTTAACAATGACTAATCCCAGTTAAAAGACCCTATTCAGACCTTATAACGACGTAGTCTGGGCCTTAGGAGTTACAAAAACACCCTTACTAAAATGCAGGAATTTTCTGGTTGCCAATCCCCACGAGGGACCTCACGAGTCATTGCCAGGGGCATGACTCGTGGCCTGAATCCGTCATGCTCACTGCCCATACTCCCCAGGCGACCCCACGAATCGTGGTGGCTGACCACGACTCGTGGTCACCATCTGTGGTCTTCACTGCTCTTTCCCATTTTGCCAACTGGTCCACCTAGGCCACGGGAGACCTAACGAGTCGTGTGGCCTGACCACGACTCGTGGTCATGCCCGTGGTCTTACCCTAAAACTTAGTTGTGCGCTGCTTAACCACAAATCACTCCACAACTTGTGGTCACCCCTCACGACCCACCTCATGGGTCGTTCTGTGACCTGGTGCTAATTTTCAGCTTTTCTCCGTTTTGACTCCCAAGTCTGATCCTTGGGTTCTCAGGGTATAACAATATCTCTCCCTTGGGAACATTCGTCCTCGAATGTTAGAAACATGTAGAAAACTCAGAAACAAGAAATCACCATATATAAATACTAATCTTTTAAGCTTAAAGTTGACGGATTGACTACCTCCGAAAAGAACTACATAAATGAACTGAATTCAGACACCACATACATATGCCATATCATAAAACAAACTTGTATGCATGAACTGAACATGAAAACTGATTAGAGGTTTAGGGAAAAAACTTATACCTCAAACTGAAACTAAGCAGGTCGAGAACAGGTGTGGGTAGTTAGCCATCATATCCGTTTTGGTTTCCCACGTAGTTCCTTCAACATGTTGATTTCTCCACAATACTTTAACTTAAGCTACTTCTTTGTTCCTTAGCTTACGGACTTGATGATTTAAGATCTTCGCCGTAATTTATTCATAGCTGTGGCTATCTCTTACACCAACGCTGTCCACCGGGACGACTAAAGTTGGATCACCCAAACACTTTTTCAAAAGTGACACATGAAACACAGGATGAACTGGAGATAACTCCGAGGGAAAGTCCAACTCATACGCCACCTTACCAACTCTTCTTACAACTCGGTAGGGGCCAACACAGCGGGGACTGAGTTTTCCCTCCTTCTCAAACCTCATGACTCCCTTCATGGGAGATACCTTTAGAAATACCCAGTTGTCCACATCAAACTCCAAGTCTCTTCTCCTCACATCGGCATATGATTTTTGACGACTCTGAGTGGTTTTCAACTGGTCCCTTATCAACTAAACCTTCACCATCGCCTCATGAACCGAATATGACCCTATCATAGGTGCCTCACCAACCTCAAACCATCCGATGGGAGATCTACACCTCTGCCCATAGAGGGCCTCGAACGGTGCCATCTGGATACTAGAGTGATAGCTATCATTATAGGCAAACTCGATCAAGGGCAGATGATCATCCCAACTACCTCTAAAATCCATAACACATGCCCTCAATATGTCCTCAAGAATCTGGATTGTTCGTTCGGCTTGGCCATCTGTTTGCAGATGAAAGGCGGTGCTGAGCTTAATTTGAGTCCCAAGCCCTTTTTGGAAAGACCGCCAAAACTGAGAGGTAAACTGAGTACCTCGGTCTGAAATAATAGACAAGAGCACTCCATGCTGTCGAACCAACTCCTGAATATACAACTAGGCATAATCATCTGCTGAATCCATGGTCTTGACCAGTAGAAACTGTGCAGCCTTGGTTAACATGTCTACTACCACCCAAATGGAATCACAGTATCGTCGAGTACGAGGTAGGCCTATAATGAAATCCATATTAATCTCTTCCCACTTCCAAGTGGGGATGCTAATATCCTGAAGTACGCCTCCCGGTCTTTGATGCTCGACCTTCATTTGCTGACAATTAGGACATTTGGCTATGAACTCTGCGATATCCTTCTTCATACCATCCTACCAATAGATTTCCCGCAAGTCCTGGTACATCTTCGTGGATCCCAGATAGATAGAATATCTGGTGCCATATGCTTCATGCAATATCTGAACCCTCAAATTATCAATGTCCGAGACACATAGTCGACCCTAGTATCATAGAACACCATCTCCCCCTTGGGAGAAAACCTCCACCTTTTGACTCCATACTACTTCCTTCAGTTTCGTCAAGGTCGGATCCTCATCTTGCTTAGATTTAACATCAACTACCAAGGACGATTCTGATCTATTTGCACAACGACGCCGCCATCAGTCAAGTCGATCAATCTAACTCCTAATCTTGTGATTCGGTGGACATCCTTCACCAACTCTTTCTTTTCCTCATCCACGTGGGATACGTTCTCTATAGAGAGACTACTAAGTGTATCCACCACCACATTAGCCTTGCCGGGTGGTAAAGAACCCTAATATCGTAGTCCTTCAATAACTCCAACCACCTCCTTTGCCGAAGATTGAGATCCTTCTGTGTGAACACATATTACAAGCTCTTGTGATCTGTGAACACATCCACGTGGACCCCATACAAATAATGCCGCCATATCTTCAATGCAAACACCACCGTGGCCAACTCGAGATCATTGGTCGGGTAATTCTTTTCGCGAACCTTTAACTGTCGAGAGGCATATGCTATCACTTTCCCACACTACATCAGCACACATCCTTGTCTGACTCTCGAAGCATCACAATATAATAAAGCCATCTGTACCCTCAGGTAAAGTCAACACTGGTGTTGAAGTGAGTCGGGTCTTCAATTCCTAGAAGCTTTCCTCATAAGCCTCTGACCATTGGAACTTTACCTTCTTCTGAGTCAACTTGGTAAAAGGTGCCGCTATAGATAAGAAACCCTTAACAAACCTCCGGTAGTAACTCGCTAGGCCCTAGAAACTCCAAATTTCTGAAGGATTCACCGGTCCAGGCCAATTCTTCACCGCTTCGATTTTCTGGGAATCTACCTTAATTCCCTCACCTGAAACCACATGTCCTAGAAATGCCATCGAGTCCAACCAAAACTCACATTTGCTGAACTTTGCACATAACTGACGATCCTTGAGGACCTAAAGCACTATATGCAAGTGAGTAGCATGCTCCTCCTCGCTCCGGGAGTATATAAGGATATCATCGATAAACACGATCACGAACATGTCTAGATACAGCTTGAACACCATGTTCATCATATCCATAAAGGCTGCAGGAGCATTGGTTAGTCCAAATGACATAATTACAAACTCATAATGGCCATATGGGGTTTTGAAAGATGTCTTTGGAATATCACACTCCCGAACTCTGAGTTGGTGATATCCGGACCTGAGATCTATCTTTGAGAAGCACTGGGCACCCTAGAGCTGGTCAAACAAATCATCAATCCTGGGCAAGGGGTACTTGTTCTTGACGCTGATCTTATTAAGCTGCCGATAATCAATACACATTCAAAGGGAACCATCCTTCTTCCGAACAAATAGAACCGGTGCACCCCATAGAGACTTGCTCGGCCTAATGAAACCCTTATCCAACAAGTCCTTCAACCGTTCCTTTAACTCTTTTAACTAAGTTGGAGCCAGCCTGTAAGGAGGAATAGAGATAGGCTGCGTATCGGCCAATAGATCAATTCTGAAATCAATTTCCCTTTTCAGAGAAACACCTGGCAAATCATCGGGGAAAACCTCCGGATACTCGCACACCACTGGAACTGACTGAATAGTCGGGGTCTCGGACTCTACATACTTAACCCTAACTAGGTGCTACATGAAAACCTTAGAGATCATTTTCCTAGCCTTAAGATATGAAATAAACCGACTGCTGGTACAGCTGAATTACCCTTTCATTCCAAAACTGGCTCACCCAAAAACCAGAATTCCACCGCACGGGTCTTGTAATTAATCAAAGCATAACATGCAAACAACCAATCCATACCCAAAATGATGTCAAAGTCAGTCATGGACAATTCTACTAAGTCCACGAAAGTAACCTTATACAACACCGTAATGGGGAAACCTCTATATACCCACCTAGCTACCATTGATTCACCGACTGGAGTAGATACGGAGAACGGTTCTGATAGAATTTCAGGAATTACTCCAAAACTACTAGCAATATAAGGGGTCACAAAAGACAAATTAGCCCCTAGATCTAACAAGGCATAAGTATCAATATGGAAGACTAGCAACATACTCGTGACCACATCTGGCGAAGCCTCCTGCTCCTGGCGAGGCACTAGTGCATAAAACCTATTTTGGCGCTGACCGCCTGCTAAACTAGTGGAAGCACCTTGTTGTGGGGGTCGTGCTGCTGGAGTGGTAGAACTGGCTGCAGGGCAATCTCTGATCCTGTGTCCGGGTTTTCCATACCCAAAACAAGCATCTGCACTGACCAGGCACCTCCCGAGATGATTCTTACCGCATCTCGCACAAGCTGGGAAAGTGTGCTCCATACGCTTGCTACCATGATCCCTCGAGCCTATGGCCCTGCTCCTCTAGTCTCCCCTGAATTGGGATGGCGTGCTTGCTGATGATGGAGCTAGAACAATGGACCTGTGTTGGGACTACTGGCGTGGTCCACCCCCCGACCTGGCCTGAGAAACCCCGTAGCTGTCAGTCCTGGCCCTCTTGGCCTCTCTCTACCTCTTATAGATAGACTGCTGCGCGCGCTATACAATATGGGGAAAGTCAATGTCCCGGTGAAGCATGGCGATCCGGCAATCTTTGTCCAACTAATCTGCTACTCCATGCACAAAGTGGCTCACCCGAGCCCGCTGATCCGCCACTAACTCCGGAGCATATTTAGATAATCGGGTGAACTCCAATGCATACTCTTGGACAGACATGCTACCTTACTTTAGATTAACAAACTCGGCCGCCTTGAGCTCCCTCATCTCTCGAGGGAAGAACCGATCCATGAGCGCAGTGTGAAACTCATCCTAACCTATCGGGCCTGCACCCGCTGCCCTGGCATCTCTCCATTGCTTAAACAATATATATGCTACCCCTTTTAGCTGATAGGAGGTCAATTCAACGCATTCCCCATTGTTTATCCCCATGACCTGAGTGATTTTCAGAATCTCCTCTATAAAATCTTGTGGATCGTTGTCCACCTTTGACCCTGTGAACCCCGGAGGGCTCATCCTTAAGAAATCCCTCACCCTAGCTGCCGCTGCATTCCCATTCCGAGGGAAATGCGCCACCGTCTGATTCTAGACCTGGGCAGTCATGGCCTGTGCCAACATTTGAATTACCGCCCTAAACTCAACATAGGCAGCTGGCTTTGGTACATGCTCTTCATGAAAAGGTGGAGCTGGCTGATGCTCACCATCATGGGCACCCTCATAATTGTTACCATTTTCGTTTCTCCTGGCTTTTACTAGACGTGGAGGCATGATTTTGCAAATGTGAATAGCATGAATTAGAGGAGTAAAGGACATTCATCGCACACATTGATCATATTAAACAAGGGAACATTTCCTAAAGTTTAGTAGCCTCTCCGTCATAAGTGTGGCGCGCTTCACACCCATGAAAAAGACTCTACCTAATGTGGCTTTCAGACTCCCTAAGACACTTCAAAACCTACGGTTCTGATACAAAGTTTGTAAAACCCAAAACATACACCCAGACCATAGACACGGGACAAGGAGCCCCGAGAGATCCCAAGTCGACCCATGGCATGAGCATACATCTAATTCAATCACATGAGCGGAATACTTATCGTAAAGAAAATGTATGCGTTTCATAATGATAGAGAAAATACAATACATGATTCCATACATGACAGTTGAATACGACTTATAGTCTGAACAGCCTCTAATCATAAAGGACGGGTTGATGGGACAACTTCCCCAATGAAACAACAATACAAAAACTGAAAGAAAAGCATAGAGTCTAAACATATGGCCCTCGGAACATGAGGACTCACCAATAAGCTGATAACGACCTCGAAAGCACTACAGAGGAGGATGAGCCTGAGAACCGGGACCTGTATCACAAGACGATACAGCATAGAAAGTATGTGGTCAGTACATGGAATGTACTGAGTATGAAAGGTAAGTAAAACAAACATTTAAAACATATATAAATTTCATAAATTATCATAAGAGTGAGACGTCATGCTCGTATCATAAATCATAATAACATATCATATGGCTAAAGGTTTTCAAAACGTTCGTAACATAACATAATCGTAATCATAATAGAAGAGGTTTACTTAACATGACTTGAGCCAACATACATAATCACAACATGTATTAATTATAAGGAACAGTAGGAGATTCTGTTAACCGACATACCCCGTATGAGAACAAATGAAGCCCGACTTGTAACCTAGTCGGGAGGGTGTTCGTACCTTGCCAAGGGTAGGAACCATGAAGGGCATGATCACACATGAAAAGGGCCATTTGGGCTAGGGACAAACATGCAAGGGTCCCAACAATTCTATGGTGGCATGTAGTTCATGAGATTCGGGGCTTAACCTGTCCGGAACCTACTCGGTGTTTGATACTACTCCCAAAACATATATAGTGCTCATAATAATACATACATGAGTTCATTGGCTAGTTAAATTATGATAACTGTAAACATGCTTGAACATATAAGAACTAGCCATGACTTGAGGTCTGTGGATCGGCCAAAAACATAATTCATGATTGATAAAATTCATACATACTTGGAAATCATGCATATAGCTTGAAAGTCATAAGTTCATAGTAGGTAACATAATTCATAAATAAATTCATAATTCATGCTGGGCTTATCAAAACACCAATGGATCAATGGATCATAAATCGATTCATCATGGGGCATGCATAAACAAGCTTAATTGTTTAGAAATTCAAAATTAATACTATTATAATCAATTTAAATCTCAAAAGATGATCAAAATCAGTATATTATGATAAGATTTCAAAATCACAAGACCCATAATTAAATTATTTAATTTTATACAAATCAATTACAAAACCCCATGAGTTTTTTGATAATTTCTAAGTAAAAGCATAGAGTAAAAGCATGGGTGTGGAAGAAACCACACATTGAAGACCTTACCTACCTGGAAACACTCATTCTTAATCTCCCTTGTAAGCCCAAGGCGGAATTGTGAGGAATTGGGGAAGAACACCTTGAATCACCCTTCATTCTCCTCCCTAAACTCTTGCATGCATGAATGAGGCTTAACAATGACTAATCCCCCTTAAAAGACCCTATTCAGACCTTAAAACGACATAGTCTAGGCCTTAGGAGTTTAGGAGTTATGAAAACACCCTTACTAAAATGTAGGAATTTTCTAGTTGCCAGTCCCCACGAGGGACCTCACGAGTCATTGCCAGGGGGCATGACTCGTGGCCTAAATCCGTCATGCTCGCTCCCCATACTCCCCAAGGGACCCACGAGGGACCAAACGAGTCATGGTGATGACCACAACTCGTGGTCACTATCTGTGGTCTTCACTGCCCTTTCCCATTTTGCCACTAGTCCACCTAGACTACGGGAGACCGAACGAGTTGTGTGGCCTGACCAGGACTCATGGTCATGCCCATGGTCTTACCCTAAAACTTGGTCATTCCCTACTTGACCACAAGTCACTCCAAGACTCGTGGTCACCCTTCACGACCCACCTCATGGGTCATTTTGTGACTTGGTGCAAATTTCCAGCTTTTCTCCGTTTGTCTCCCAGGTCTGATCCTTGGGTTCTCGAGGTATAACACTTGTCCCCTAGTTCTGCAACTAAACCCACTTGTCTCCTGATTTGCAGTTGTGTAAGAGTTCGATGGACTCCTGATAACTGCTCCCTATGCACCAGGCTCGACAAGGGTCAGTGATGTCGATACGGCATAAAAATAATAGTCCAGCCATGGAATTGACTATAATATCGCCCTTGGGCCTCTGCATCATCTCTTGGGATGGTATATCGCTCCTTGGAGCAACGTGATATAGCCTCTGTAGGCGACGACACAACTAGCAACCCTGTGGTGGTCACAGAAGGCTCCTAGGTGAGGGAAATCCCAATCGATTTGCTATACTAAAGTCCCAATCTAGCCACTCAAAGGGCGTATCTAGCCTTCCGGGCCTAATGTGACTGTTGCTCGCCCCTAGAATAATTTGTATAGCTGCTAGCAGGCATACCCCCTGTACCTATATCTGATCAAAGGATCTAGATAGTGATCATAATCTCTAATGGTCTAAATCGAATAGGGCGAGGTCTGGAGTGACCTAAAAATACTCTGGATGTCCTGCTAGGACGATTATAACTCATAAGCAACTGTAGGGTCGAAGACAAAAAATTACTTAATTATTTTCTTAGAACGACCGTAGGACTGCTACTAACTGAACATGCTTTTGAGCGGTCGGTCCCTACTCCTCCATAGGCAGACTACTAAAATTATTGGCCTGAGGGTGATATTGTGCTAACATGGTTCTAGTCCTTTAGACCTCAACTTGGTTTGTTCGGATCTTATATGACTCTTCTGGATTATTCCTAACCTTGTAGGTAAGTTTACATGGAGTTAGCCACTCACGGCAACCTGTACCTGAGCATCTTATAGGAGCAGGCTGGGGCGTTCTCCCTACCTCTAACTACTAATAAGGTCCCCTTCCTTAGGTTACCCCCGGGTCTATCTGACCTCAACGACTGGCATGGCTTCCTGAGCGACCTGTATGATGAATAATAAGGCAACTGGAACTGACAGTCACTGGTAGTAGCTAAGTCACTGGTAGTAGCTAACTAGATGGCAGGCTATCACTCAGTTCACTAGACAACCCTAGTGCTGCTGAATCTAAAGTATGGCTATCCTATCTAAATTTCTGACCCTGGGGCGTGAAGGTACGCCAATGGCCTCTAGGCGTGCTTCACTAACAATACAGGTCCCAAATTGGTAGTTATATCGCCTAGCTGCCTAGGTTGTTCAACTTACTAACTCAGGCCCAATAACTATCCACGAGCTTCTAAGGTCTAGGCCTAACAATGAAACATCCAATTCTACTAACATAATAAACTGAATAATAGAGGAGTTCCTTTGATGCTTCTAGCATGTGTCACACTTAACATGTTCTTTCCTCGACAAGGGGTATTACGATATATCCTTTATATGTTTTCTAGCAGCTAACCACAACATATGTTACCGTAATCTACTGATAGCAGTTAATCACGACACAGCTGATCTGTATATACTAGCAACAACTAATTAAAATATATAGGATTATTATCTATGTTCAAGACATAGGTCGTACCACTGTACGACAAAGATAACTTTTCAAAGGAATAAGCCTTAACATACCTAGAATATCAAATCTCGTTTAACTGGTGAGTTTCAAGGTACAAGATTTGCGTTAACCAAAGCTTCTGCCAAATCACCAATTCCTTTCAAATCAGAGAACGTAGGATCACCATGTTGTGGAAGATGTGTATCAGAGGATGTAGGATCATGTTGCCAATTCACCAATTCCTTTCAATTCTCATTCTACAAGATTGCATTAACAAGGGCTTTGGAAGATGTGTATCATGTTGATGGACTGAAGCATAATCTATTTAGTGTATCTCAGTTGTGTGACAAACGCAACAAAGTAACCTTTACTTCTGCAGGTTGCAAAGTCAAAAGGTTGGATACAAAGGAAATTGTGCTAAGTGCAAGCAGACACAAAAATGTATACAAGGCAGATATCATTGGTATGTCTAATACAAATCTAACTTGCCTTAGTGCAATGGAATGTGATCCCCTTCTCTGGCACAAAAGACTAGGGCATGCAAATTTGAAACAGTTGAACAAACTTGCTACAAAGGACTAAATTCAAAAATGACAAATTCTATAGTGCTTGTGTGAAGGGGAAGCAGGTGAGGTCTTCTTTTACATCAAAGAATCACAACCAGATGTTTGGAACTATTGCATATGGATTTATGTGGACCTATGAGAGTAAGAAGCAGAGGTGGAAAAAGGTACATCTTTGTTCTTATTGATGATTATTCCAGGTACACTTGGACTCTTTTCTTAGCCTCTAAAGATGATGTTTTTGATGTCTTTTATGTCTTTGTGAAAAAGACGAAAAAGAAATTAGGCTTCTCCTTAATTTCCATAAGATTTGACCATGAAACAGAATTTGAAAATTCTAAATTTTTAAAATTCTATTCATTAAATGGAATAGATCATAATTTTTCTGCTCCAAGAACACCTCAGCAAAATAGAGTAGTTGAAAGGAAAAATAGGACTTTAGAGGATATGGTTCGCACTATGATGATTACAAGTAATCTTGCAAAAAACTTATGGACTGAAGCCATAATCACTGCTTGTTATATTTTGAATAGATGTATGAATAGGCCTTTATTAGAGAAGACTCCCTATGAATTACTTAAAGGCAGAAGACACAAATATGCTCATCTTAGAATCTTTGGGTGTAAATGCTTTATTCATAATAATGGAAAAGATAATTTGGGAATGTTTAATGCTTGAAATGATGAGGGAAGCTTCTTAGGCTATTCTCAACATAGTAAAGCTTATAGGGTGTTGAATAAAAGAACCAACTGTGTTGAGGAAAGTGTGCATGTTGTCGTTAATGAATCTTGTGTTATGTTTGAGACTAACATGCAGGATGAAATCAAAACTGATGAACATCCTCAAGAATAGGTTGTTTTACCTGTTTCCACTGTAGAACAAGATATGGGCTCACTGGCAGGGGGAACAACATGTAATAAAGTTGAGCCATCATCAATGCAGCAAGCAAACTCAAATGCAGGAACCTCACAAGGATTGAAGCTAAAAAGCTACAAGTATCAGGATTCTCATCCCATCGAAAATGTTCTTAAAGATCTTAACTCTGGGATTACTACTAGATCAGGATTAAAGAACCTGTGTGCCTTCGATGCCTTTTTTCCTAAATTGGAACCATAAAAGGTGAAAGAAGCTCTTCTTGATGAAGATTGGGTTTCAACTATGCAGGAGGAACTAAATCAGTTTGAGAAAACGAAGTTTGGCACTTGGTACCTCCACCTGAGGAAGGACTGTGATTGGCACTAAATGGGTATTTCGGAATAAGTTAGATGAGCATGGAATAGTTACAAGGAATAAATCTAGGCTTGTGGTCCAAGGATATATTCAAGAAGAGGGAATTGACTATGATGAGACATTTGCTTCTATTGCAAGACTTGAAGCTATCAGATTACTCATTGCCATTGCAGCTTATAAAGAAATCACTCTTTACCAAATGGATGTTAAGAGTGCTTTCTTGAATGGTTATCTGAAAGAGGAAGTCTATGTGAAACAACCCCCAGGTTTTGAAGGTTCTGAATTTCCTAATTATGTCTACAAATTAGACAAAGCTTTGTATGGGTTGAAGCAAGCTCCAAGAGCCTGGTATGAAAGACTTTCAAAATTTCTTTTAGAGCATGGTCACACTAGAGGAAAGATTGACAACACACTCTTTTTAAAAACAAAAGTCAAGGATCTGCTGGTTGTCCAGGTGTATGTAGATGACATCATATTTGGCTCTACAAGTCTCTCATGACACAAGAGTTTTCCATGCTTATGAATGGAGAATTTGAAATGAGCATGATGGGAGAATTAAATTTTTTTCCTTGGGTTACAAATTAAGCAAACTCCCACTAGAATCTTGATCCATCAGCAGAAGTATGTGAAGGAGTTACTCAAAAGATTTAATATGGAATTTGCCAAGGAGATTGATACTCCTACTGCTACTGCCACAAAATTAGACCTTGATGAAAAATGTATATCCATAGAGAAGAAGTTGTATAGAGCTATGATTGGCTCTCTCCTTTATCTCACTTCTAGTAGACCTTACATTGTTTTTAGTGTTGGCTTGTGTGCTAGATTTCAAGCAAATCCCAAAGAGTCACATCTCAAAGCTATTAAGAGAATTTTGAGATACCTAAAAGGAACAACTGATTTGTGGTTATGGTATCCAAAAGGAAGCAACTTTTCACTAGTGGGATATGCAGATGCTGATTATGCTGGATATCTGGTGGATAGGAAAAGGGCTACCGGCATGGCGCACTTCATTGGACCGTGTTTGATCTCCTGGTCCACAAAGAAGCAAAGTTATGTAGCCTTGTCTACTACTGAAGCTGAATATGTAGCAGATGATTCATGTTGTGCACAGCTATTATGGATCAAACAACAACTAATGGATTGTGGTGTTGACTTTGGATGTGTGCCAATCTTTTGTGATAATACTAGTTCTATAAATATTGCTAAAAATCCAGTTCAACATAAGAGAACCAAACATAATAACATAAGGCATCATTTTCTTAGAGACGATGTTGAGAAAGGTCATATTTCAATTATGTTTTGTTGCACTGAAGAACAAATTGCTGATACTTTTACCAAAGCCTTAAGCAGGGATCATTTTGAAAAGAACAAGTTACAATTGGGGATGATTAATATTGCATAATCCACCTCCAATGATTGTCTAGATTAAGCAGCTTCTTTGACTTATTGCTAACTATGTTATTTATCCTACAATTTGCACATTAAATTGTGTAATCAAAGCCCAGGATAAAATTTTAACATTTGACAAGAATGGTTTTTGACTTGTGTAGTGATATCAAGATTTTGAGGGCAATCATTCTTGGCACTCAGGTATGTTCTTTTCACCCAATACCTTACTGTTAATGAGAAACAGCTATGCCTACGTGTTCCACACCTTTACAAATTATTGTAACCATCATTATTCCATCCCTTCCCCATAAAGCTAAAACTGCCACCCACTAATCGTCACATCTCCTACTGACACCATTGATTAGTAGTCACATCCCATGTTTCATCTTCTTTCTCTCCTTCTATAAAGCAGCAACTTGGATGATTTCACAGGCAGTCAAAATCAATTCCTATCTTGACTTCTCCAAAACTTTTTCTTACTACAATGGCCTCATCTTCCTCCTCTAGCAGTTCTTCAGCCACTAGTTTAGAAAATTTGCCCATATCTCAAGACCTGGTGGTTCACACATCTGCCACTACCTCTCCAAACATTCCCCCTCCCGTGCAGTTCAAAATGTCTGATTTTGTAGCTTGGAATGCCTTCAAAGCACAGTTCTCTTCTTCCTCAACCATCCCACCATTCCCAACTGGTTCATCTATAAAAATTTGTGATGTAGCTCAATTCCAATCAGCTCCAAATGAAGGAACTCCCATTGCAGACCTGATTCCTCAAAGGGTTCGTACCCGTTTACGAAGAAATTTGACTCCCCTGTTCTCATCCCTGATGATGAACCGGATCATGAACCATCTTCTCCCACCAGTTCCGCTCGGGTTCCTCTTACTCGAACTCAAAAAAGACAAGAAGAGACAAATCTTGCACAAGATCTTCATAAAAGTAAGAAAAAGAAATCTTCTACTCCCTCCTCTGTTGAAAAACCATTCTCCTCTTCTAAGGAAGTACTGCTCACATCGTTTTAAAATCCAAAGTGTTCAAAAATACTATTTCCAAACCCACATCTATTGGGTCATCCACATCTCCTATCCAAACCCTCCCAACCACCTTCCAAAACCCCTTCCAAACCTACTTCAAAACCCTCCTCCAAAATGACTCCAAAATCATCTTTAAAACCCCCTCCCAAACATACTCCAAAACCCTCGTCCATAACGACTCCCAAATCCACCTCTAAACCCTCTTCAAAACCTTCCTCTAAACTCTCTCCCACTACACCTTCTAAACCATCTCCCACTCCTCAGACTAGAACTTCAGAACGGGTTTCTCGACCTGCTCCATCTCATGGTTCAGACTCTAATGAGGATATCTCTGCTGGGTTTGACACTTCTGGTCTCACTGATAACCAATTAGACCATTTGGTTCACTTTCAAAAGCACACGATTCTACCGGGAAGGGTGATAACTGGTTTTGGTGGCAAAGATATGAAAGTTTTTTTAGCAAAATTGGAAGTTCAAGGATGGACATCCCTGTTCCTTCAGGGTGATTTTCAGTGAAAATTTGGCAAACCTTAAGGGGTTGAGTTCTATGCTCATGGGTCTGTAAATGGTTCTCTCTTTTCCTCTATTGTCAGGGGAATCTCTATCCATTTAGTGGCTGAATATTTGGCTTGTATCTTGGGGATTCCTAGTGGTGGATGGGCTTACCATGTCAAGTTTGAATGGCCACCATTGGACAATTTGCCTTCTGCTAGGGATATATGCAGAAAATTTTCAAGCCAACTAAATCTTGTCCAACATAGGTGCATTCAAAAGAAGGAAATGTCTCCACTCCATCAGTTGTATTTCGATGTTGTTCATAAGGTACTCTTCCCTATGCTTTTTGGTTGTCTTATGTCTTTGAGGAATATTCAGTCCCTGTTCAAGTGTGGACCTTTCAGACAACTAAGGATGTTATTGGGGAAGTGAAACATGTTGATCTACCTGTTTCAATGCGGAGAGCAGACACTCCTTTTCAAAAGATGTACAATCCCTTAGCATAAAAGTCTACTGAATTAGAAGCTGCTCATCTTGCACATGCTCAAGAAAAGGCTGCTCTTCAGGAAAAGATCACTGAGTTGGAGGCTACCCTAAAAACTGAAAGAGCTGCAAATGTCGATACCATTAGACGTCTGACCTAATTGCTTCCCTCAGCCCCTCCTTCTTAAAACTCCTTGTGTTTGTTCCTAGCTTTTTGTTACCCAACCCATTCAGGCTTAGCTGTTTTTTATGTTTCAGTAATGTTTGGTTGTGATTAAGGACTTCTTGTTGTTTTGAATGAATTGCTATTTCCAGTGGTTATATTTCATTGCATTTTTCTCTATTATCTTTTCTTAAAATGTTATCTTGCTTAACTTGGGATTACCTTATTGGCATTAGGATATTTAACTGCTTTGTTGGCAATTTTTCATTGATTCAGCTTTTCAATGATGCCAAAAGGGGGAAGAAAACATATGATTTGGCAATGCAATATTTATAACCCAGATAGACTAACCTATTTCATTCAAAGTTTTTGCTTACAAGTAATATCAGTGTACAAATGGCATTGTGTTTTTCATCATCAAAAATGGGGAATTTTTTGGGAGCTTTATAGTTTTGATGATTGACAATCGGCTGATGAAACAGGTGAATAAAGCTGGTCTGATGAATGTACCTTCGAAGCAGTAATTATTCACAAGTTAAGGCACGAGATTTGTGGAGATGATAAGCATGCTCAACAAACTCAGTAATTCAACATGTGTATAATTCAGGAGAGTCGCACTTTGATTAAAATAAAATAAAGTGCAAAAGATTAACTTGAATCAAGACTTCCACACGAGAAGGAACTCTAAGAAGGGAAAAGATGTTACCGTAAAGAGTTTGGATGGAAGAAGAACTCCTTGAAGAAGTGTGTATATAAAGGAGTGTGATATCTCAGAGTTAGACATACACTCACAAAGAGAGAAAAGAGTTTATTGCATTTGGTGAGGTTCTTGTTGACATATTTGTCTAGTAAAGTATTAAGCTTGGCTTTTCTTGTACTAGAAGCTGTCACTAAGTGGTAGTGGTTGTAATCTCAATTCAGTAAGCTATAAACTGAATTGAGAAGAGTTGAACATTTAGGAATTAGAGTTTATAATTTCTTAGATTGCAAGAGTTGTAATCAACTATTTTGAAGAGGCTCTTGGAGTTATTAAAGTTTGGGAAAAAATCCTGTGGAGTATAGGTCGTGGTTTTTTTCACCTTTAGCACCAGGTGTTTTCCACGTTAAATCTGTGTCTCATTTACTTACTGTTTATTCACTCCAATGGAACACGTCTAATGACTTGTTTCATCTATAGGCAAACACTTAAGTCAAACTCTTAGGTCGTGCACCTTATTAGACTGGCAGCGAAATTACTTGCTATATAAAAGGCCGTCAACCCATTTTTCTGTGTTAATCTAAGACCATATATTTGGGTCTTTGGCCTAAAAATTCTTTCAATTACTGGTGCTTATAAAAAATCAAACTTGAACTTTTGTAGCTCGAATATCTTCCTTTGTTCGACTGGATATAAGACTGCTAACGCATGATAGGTTAATATATTGGATACTTAACCCCAACATTGGATCATGCAAGAGGAAATGCAAGGGTCTGAAGACTCGTGGGAATCACATGTAAAAAAATAGTGAAGAACATATTAGTATATGTGAATATGTGAGAAAAATATATGTATTAACCATGCAACTCAATTATAAGCAACAGGTAACCAAATTCGACAAGAAACAATTTATTTGACAAGAAATAGAAAGAACTAGTAACAGATTCAAAATGTATCACTAATTAAGACAATAATCAACATTCTGCTTCATGTAATATAAAGAAAAGCATCAAGTAAACCAAAATTTTAAACTTATATATATATATGAAGAAAATGCAATCACTAAAGAGGTATAGGAATTAAGACAAAGATGTCATGGACTAAATAAAACTCAAATTAATGTTATAACATAAGAAAAACCACATATTTACCTAAATAATGATAAATTTGCAGAATTAAGCTCATTATTATTTTCAACAAAACATAAGAGAGAGTAAACTTAAATTCCATGTTTTTAAAGAGAGCTATCGTGAAGATGACTAAGATAACTTGAAGCTTGACTTAACTTCTGATATAATGAGTCAAGTCTAAAAGAATGATACACTCAAGACTTGAACAAATTTGAAGACTTGCATCTTCAGATTTCGAATATGGT
This sequence comes from Datura wrightii, assembly GCA_035772735.1. Taxonomy (NCBI): domain Eukaryota; kingdom Viridiplantae; phylum Streptophyta; class Magnoliopsida; order Solanales; family Solanaceae; genus Datura; species Datura wrightii. The sequence goes on from JASDFA010000019.1 coordinate 113,083,718, forward strand.
TAAATTAAAGTTAAACACTACATGTTTTTAAGTCTACTTTCATTCAGAAAATATTCAATACAGCTATTAAAAAACTACACCTTTAAATCAATTGAATCAAGGATTTAATGGAGACTTTATTCGAAATAGAGCAAAAAAAATTATTCAAACAATTAAAACAGAACTTTTCTATTTTTTATTCAATTTTTTATCCAAGTCTCTTCATTCTCATATTTTTATTCCTACTTATCAAAATACAATATTAAACATGAAGTAATATAATTATACTCAAAAATGATAAAAGGGTTCGTATGTGAGACAATTAATGACCAAAATATGCGTATTTTGATCCAACATTAATATTCTTAGTGGTTATGGCACCAAAAAGATGTGAATAATTTCAGGGTGCGATGTTCATTTTGGAGGCTGATATGAGGATTGTTAATATTAGTTGTAACCAAGAGAAGTGAATTCGCTACAGACATCTTCAGATATTTCGTATAGATAAGACAGATTTTTGATGTGTCACTTAGGTTGACCGAAGTATCGAGAGCTTAGGTAAATCTCAAGAATAGAGAGTTAGAAACTTTATGTTGATCCTTACATGATTTTGCATATGGCTGAGTACCTAATAAACTCCCCATAATAGAAAAGATTATGTACGATAATTGAGGATTTCTATACAGATTCTGATGTAGAATGTTAACGTGTTAGCCTTTTGATTTGTAAAGTAATTTCTTACAACTACTAGAGCGGTAATATGATTTTAATCTTAGAAAGAGCCGTGGTTAGATTTCCACGAATCACTCACTATTGGAAAGACTAATGTTTGCTTTATAGTGATACTTCTTTTGCTTAAGCATTTAGAGGTGCCTTTTACACTGTGTGAATGAGTGATTGATAATTTCATTTTTTAGTTGTCACATTTTGCTGGTGTTATAGGTAAATGCAATGAAATTTTAGTGGAGTTTTATTCTCTAATTAGAAATATGGCATCAACAATATTATTAAAATTTAAGAAATATTGGGATGATATGCATATATATTAATGGGTGTAGCTGTTATCTTCGATTCGAGATATAAAACGAAGCTACTAGAGTTCTATCTTTCACTAACTTATTCCAAAGAAATTTTACAGAGTTTTACAACCAAAAATTATTTTCTTATTCTTTTAAACCAATTAGGTAGCTACTCCACTCCTTTCAAAATGAATTATCGCAATTGCAAATAATTCGACTCAAGCCACCTCTCAAATATCACAATTGCGAACTCAAGATATCACAATTATGAACCTGCCCTGTCATCATCCAGAAATCAAAACTCATTACATCTCACCTAATTTTCAAAAACTGGGCCAAGTACTTTGGAAATAAGAAGGATATTTATGTTCATTGTGATATTTAAAGGATGGTATATACTTAAGGGATGTTTTTGACCAAAAACTTATGCAGAAATTCAATAGTTTATTTTTCATATTATACTCAATTTAATATTGTTCAGCCTCATATTTAAAGCATTCAGAATCATCCTCATAAAATAAAAAACAAAAGAAAAAAAACATGATAAAAGTAACAATAAATATACAAAATAGAAAGGATTTTCAAATATATAAAAGATAGAATAAAGCTCAACCAAAAAAGTGTGCTCAGCATTCATGTGAAAGAACTCTTGATAAAATATTAGATTATTAAAATCTTTTTTTTTGTGGTACTACAAATACAATTATCATTAAATTACATAATTGAAATCTTATTTTTTGTGGTGCAATTAGACAAGTAAAGGAGAGCTACAAAGAAAAAACCCTAGTTGCAACCGTTCAAACCCTACTACGATCACCGTCACTATTTTCCGATGGCAATGGCCACCACGTCATCGAATCAACCTTCTATGAGGACTGATCAACCTACAGTGCAATATTATGCATCAATACTGAAGCCTACGCCTATTACCACAAAGCCAATTTCAATGAAGCAGATATTATATCTGCATGGCGAACCTAGAGTAATATGGGAAGAATATGAAGTCACACAGATGATTTACAAGGAGAACCTGCAGTATGCTGTGATTGGAGAATTCTCTTATGGATGCCCAAATATACAAGACCTGAGGAGAATAATCTCCATATAATGCGAGCTTAAAGAGGAATGCAATATTGGCTTACTTAATCATAGACATATGTTGATCAGAGAATCTAATTTGGAGGATTATGTGAATTTGCTATCTAAACCAACCTTTTATCTAAGTCATAGACAATGGACTTATTCAATGCGAACCCTCAAATGGGACCCGTTGTTTGATCCAGACGAGGAGACTACCATGGCTATAGCATAGATCTCATTCCCAATATTACCTCCGAACTTCTTTGTGAAGGAGGCAATTTTCCCACTGGCCACTGCAGTTGGAAAGCCTTTACATGTGGATATGGATAGGAGGAATCAAACAAGGCTTAGTTGTACTCGAGTAAAGGTGGAGGTAGATTTATTAGGAGAGTTCCGTAAAAGAATAAATATTGGAGTACGAAAAAGGAATGGAGAAGTGATGGAGAAATGAATTCCAATCAGATATGATCATGTCCCAAAATATTGTAAGACTTGCATAATTTAGGGACACAATGAACGAAAATGCTTTGTTATTCATCCTAAACTGTATCCGAAGAACAAGGAGGAGAAAGAGGTAGAAAGTAGGGAGGAGGGGAAAACAGCAAAAGGGCATCACCAACAAGAAGGGATAACGGGGAATAAAGAAAAAATGGAGGAGGAACGAAAAAATACCACTGAAGATTTTCAAATACAAAGAAACAAAAGAAATCAAGGGAGGAGAGCTAATGGGAAGTGGATCAAGGCCCAGGAGAAGGTGGAATCAAAGTCAACACAACAGGTTGGGGAGAACAAAGAAGATAATGAAGTAAATAAGGGGGAGAGGGATAATTCATCTTCAACAAAAAAAGGGAGAAATGAAGAAGTTAACAATAGGAGAGAAGAGATAGAGGGGATGCAAAAGGCAGAAAATGCCATTGTAGTATGAAAGTCAAATAATAGATAAGGAGAAAAGAATGAAGTAGAGGAATCCAAACAAAAGGAAGAGATGAAACACAACAAGGAACAACAGCAGAGCAATGAAATGGAAAAAGTAGAGGATAACATGACACATAGGCAGCAGATGCAGAGTCAAGAGGAGGAGGATGAAATGGAACTAAACATTGCCAATGCAGCACAAATAGGAGATTTATCTCCAAGACAGATAGAGGGGCTGAGAAGTGGAATAGAAAAGGTAAACATGGACAGCCTAATGTTCCTTTATAGGTCAAGACAAGGAGTAGCAAGAAGAGATCTACCAATAGTGATTAATGATTGGTAAAATTAATTTCTGCAATATTAGATCTGTTAATACTCAATGCTCATTTGAGAGGTTAATAGACTTAAACAGAAGATACCATTACTCATATATAGCTCCAATGGAACTTTTTCAAGGCCCAGATGAGCTACAACAGTACAAAAGAAGGTTAGGTTTTCAAAATGGTATAGCTAATTGTTCATTCAAGATTTGGGTTTTCAGGGATGATCAATGACAAGCACAAGTAGAAGTAGATAATTATCAGCAAATTACCATGACCTTTAATGTTCATAATAAAGTTATGATGATTACTGCAATATATGCTAGATGTAATGCAATAGAGAGGTTGGAACTATGGGAGAGTTTAGAAGAAGTAGCAGATAACAATAGTAGGTCATGGTTAGTAGGAGAGATTTTAATGTTATTCGTAATGAGGAAGGAAAATTGGGGGGTTTACCTTTCAGGAAGCAAGATGCTCAAGATTTTGCACAATGTATCAACACCTGTGCATTGATGGAAGTCAGAACAACAGGCAGCAAATATATTTGGTGGAATGGAAGAATTGGGGAAGAATGTATTTTCAAAAGGCTGGATAGGGTTCTGGGTAATCAAAAAAATTTTGAGATCCTACCAACCACTAAGGTTCAGCATTTAATAAGGTAGGGTTCAAATCATGCTCCTTCACATATCACCGGAAGTACAGAGGAAACACCTATTATAAGGCCATTCATATTCCTAAATTTCTGGGCTAAGCATTCTCAATTCAAGAAAATAGTGAAATACAATTGGATGGTGGATTTTAGGGGCAACCCTTTCATGGAGTTTAAGGAAAAGATTAGAAAGGTGAAGAAAGCTTTGACAGAGTGGAGTAGACAAGCTTTTGTATTTTCCAACAAATAGCCATGTTGGAAGACATAGTCAAAGTTAAAGAAGTGCAGCTTAAAATAGACCCTAGAAGCTAAAAAAGGCTATCCTAAGCAATTGCAATAATCGAGTTCATTGATATTCTTGGTATAGTAGATGCTATCACACATACAATCATACTCAATTCGATGGAATTGTTTGATCTTAAAGGGGATCTTCTATAATTTCGCACGTGAGGGGTTATTTCTTGGTTTCGTCCAGTCATTAATAACTTGATTATTTTTAGATAATAGTAGATAGAAACAACGCTTGTAAGGAGTCCTATTAAAACCAAGAAATATAGGCCTGCGTTGGATCACTTAGCCACGCTTCATAATTAGAAAAACGAGCACCGTGGAAATACGTGCCGCTCAGCCAAAGAAAGATGATGGAGAGTTGACCGAAATGTGCACTAAATACTTTTCGAGAGATCTCCTCCAAATCACTAGTATATTCTTCGTGCTGATCAACGATGATTACAATATCAGGTACCCCTGTCATATATTTAATCCCGCCCAGATAATGGATCTTAATAAAGCAGACGCAGAGCTTAAAAGATATCTGAATGTCGAGGAAGAGTTTTGGAAATAGAAAGTAGGGATGAAATGGTTCAAAGATACAGATAGGAACACAAGATTATTTCACTCTTATGTCAAGGAAGGAGGAAAAAATTACACATTGATGAAATAAATAATTCCCAGGGAGAACCAGTGAATGACACGTAAAATATTATAGTAGCAGCAGCAGAATACTTCAAGGATCAGTTTAAAGTAGAGGAGATGCACTTTGAGTCTAGTTTATTGGATAATATTCCCAAATAAATTGCAGAGGATCAGAATAAGGAGATGATTAGATTACCGTGTATGGAGGATGTGAAAAAGGTTATTTATGATCTTAATAGGGAGAGTGCCTGTGGATATGATGGTTTTTCAAGAATTTGTTTCCAATCATGTCGGGAGATATTAGCTAAAGACATGACCAATATGGTGAGAGTTTTCTTTTGTGGTTTTGATATTCCCAGATTTTTTACTCGTACCAATCTGATACTATTTCCTAAAAAGGAGAATATAAAATAATCTACTTATTTAAGACCCATTAGCTTGAGCACATTTGTGGATAAGGTCATTTCTAAAATGTTGCATGAGAGAATAGTGGTTATATTGCCAAATATTATCTCTAGAAATCATACTGGATTTGTGAGGGGAAGGAGCATTACTGAAAATGTGTTATTGGACTAAGAAATTATCAGAGACATCGATAGGAGGAATAAATGACACAATGTGGTGGTGAAGTTAGACATGGCAAAAGCATATGACAAGGTATCTTGGGTTTTCTTGACAAGGGTGCTGAGAAGTTTTGGATTTTCAGAAGTGATCATTGATATGGTGTGGAGATTGGTGTCTAATAACTGGTACTCAGTTTTAATCAATGGTCAATCACAGGGTTTCTTCCAATCATCTAGAGGGATGAAACAAGGGGACCCAATTTCACCTACTCTATTCATAATTATTGCAGAAGTATTAGCCAAAGGACTAAACAGGTTACATGAAGACCCAGAATTCCAGGAATTTGGTTTGCCTAAATGGAGTCCAGAGATAAATTATTTATCATATGCTGATGATACCATTCTTTTTCGCTCAGGAGATAAAAGATCAGTCAAGAAAATGATGCATGTGCTGATACAATATGAGCAGATTTCGGTCCAAATGATAAACAAGCATAAGAGCTTTTATTATTTACATGAAAAGTCCTCTATGGTCTTGGGACATAAGTTGAGAAGATGGACATACATAAATCAAGGGTCTTTCCCCTTCATATACCTTAAATGCCTAGTGTTCTATGGGGGGAGGAAAAAGGTATATTTTGAAGATTTGGTAAGAAAGATTTCAAGAAGGATTCTAGGGTGGCAGAACAAACTTTAATGTTTTGGGGGGAAATACATTTTGATATCACATATTCTACAAACTATGCCTGTATACTTACTATCAGCAATGCATCCTCCCAAGGGAGTCCTTGATCAGGTATATCAGCTTTTTGCAAAGTTTTTCTGGAGTAAATTAGGGGGTGTGAAAGGTAAGCATTGGGTAGCATGGGATGAGATGTGTTATCCCAAAATGGAGGGAGGATTGGGTTTTAAATCCTTGCATGATATCTCTAAGGATTTTTTTCCAAGTTATGGTGTACATTTAGAACTTTCACAACATCATTATGGAGTATCTACATGTGGAATAAATATTGCAAGAAGGCTCATCCCGTCATAGCTAAAGGCACATGCTCATCTCATATTTGGAGAAGAATGTTACAAATAAGAGAGGAGGTGGAATATGAAATCTGGTGGCAAATAAAGCAGGGACATCTAGTTTTTGGTATGATAATTGGATGCAACAAGGAGCTTTTAGATACATAGAAGACAACTCAATAAATGGAGAGGAGGTGGAGGTAAAGGGGTTCATCTCAAATGGGAGTTGGGATAGGCATATGTTGAGTGGAAGAATCTCAGAGGAAATGGCCAATCACATTACAGAAACTGTGAGCCCCACTATTTATGAGGAGGTGGATAATTCTTGGTGGATAGGAAGTACTACAGGGAAGTTCACACTGAAATCTGCCTATGATATCCTGAGGAGGAGAAGGGAAGAAGGAGAATGGTGGGCATACATCTGGAACAGAGAATTACCATTCAAGTTAAGCTTTTTCATGTGGAGAGTATAAGAAAAAGAATTGCCATAGATGACAATTTGTAGAGGATGAAAATAAATATAGCTTCCAAATGTTACAGTTGTGAGAGTTATGCTCAGCAGACCATGACTCATTTATTTCTAACAGCTCCCATAGCCTTTAGGCTGTGGAAGCAGTTTGCTTCTTATGCAGGTATTAATATGGAGAACATGCATTTACAACAACTCATTAACCATTGGTGGAAGACAAGGGTTCCAACAAAATTATAGAGCCAGCAGTACAAACCATCATAATGTGGGAGTTATGGAAGAGAAGAAACACGTGGAGAAATGGAAAGGAAGTTAATTTTATCCAAATGTTTAACTCATGCCAGCAAACCATTTATCAGTTTTGTGAAGCTTAAATATCTATGGATTAATATCCCGTACCATTGGGAAGGAATTGTTAATTACTTACATGGGTACAAATCTCGCTTCACTTTAAAATAGTGAAATGGGAACTACCAAGAGAATGCTAGATAAAGTGTAACACATATGGTGCGTCAAGAGGTAATCCACGAAGCAATGCATATGGTTTCTGTGTCAGGGATGAAAATGGTGATCTAATCTATGAAAAAACAAAGGAAATAGGAGGGATGACAAATATGTAGGTAGAGGTTACAACAATATTGTCACGACCCAAGCTGGGACCCCGGATCTAGACACGGGACAAGAAACACTGAGAGGCTCCAAGTCAACCCATGGCATGAACATAATAATTAAGAGCATACAACATGCGGAAACTAAAATAATAAAAACATGTTTAAGCGGAAGTCGAAAAATCCAACACATCTGAACAACGTAAAACATAATACTGATCCGAGCTGAATACATGTTATACCTATGTCTGATAAGCATCTATATCCTGACGACTAACTCACTACCAAACGGAAACTGAAAATACTGATACGAGATGATAAAAAGACCCTCGAAAGATGAGGACTCACCCATGACAGAATAACGTTAACTCTGAACATCTGACTAATGCCGAAACCAAACCTGAGCGTCCAAGCCTGTATCATGAAATGACACAGGATAGAGTATGCAGTCAGTACTTGGAATGTACTGAGTATGCAAGATAAGTAAAAATGGACAGTTAAAACATAAGAGTTCATAAGAGTAGGACAGCATGATCATGTAGTAAATATCATAATGTAAACATAAAAGCTCAAGGTTTTCAAACCATTCATAATTCAATCATAATCAAAGTCATAAGAGAAACTTTATAAAGCATAACTTGAGCCAAAGTAACATAAACATAACAATGCATAAATCATGAGGAACGGTGGGAGATTCTTAAAACGGCATACTCCATATGAGCACACATGGAGCCCGACCTGTAAACCCTTAGTCGGGAGGGTGTTCATACATTTCCAAGGGTAGAACCATGAAAAGAGGTGTGATATCACAAATAAAGGCCCATTCGGGCAAAGGGGGACAGTCTCAAGGGAGGTCCCATCATGGCTACGTTGGCACGTAGTTTTGAGACTCAGGTTATGCTTGGACCCCGGGTCTACTCGATGTTAAATACTATTCCCAAAATATATATAGTACTCATATCATAGTAGGGAAAATGTACATGAGATTCATGGGCTAGTTTAAATCATGATAATTATAAACATTCTTGAAATACGTGAACTAGCCATGAAATAGGGTCTGTAAGTCGGCCATAATCATGAATTCACAAATCATGAAGGACATGCATATTTGTGAAAATCCATATGCTTGATATTCATAAATTCATGAAGAGTACTTGAAGAGAAATCATAACATGAATCATAAATCATAATTTAGACTTAGTAAGATCAAAATCATAATAGGATCGTAACTTGACTTTTCATGAAGCTTGCATAATTGAGCATAATTTAATTAGAATTTGAAATTATAAATTAATAATCAAAATAGGTATAAAATCTACTCATAGTTCTTAAAACATGATTTGGTAGGTGAAGGGAATTGACCCATAGAGAGATCATTGAGAATTTCCCAAAATTAGTAATAAACCCCTTGAGATCATGAACTTGAATCTAGAATTTGAATTCATAGAATTGATAAAAATTTTGAGCGTGAGAGTGAAAGGAACTCTCATTCATATCCCTACATACCTGGGTAAATTTTGATTTACACTCTCTTTTGAAAGCCCAAAGGAAATTGGAAAAAATTGGGGAATTCCTCAAGTTTGATCTCCAATGAAGAACTCTAAACTTATATGCATGGAATGGTAAGGCTTAAGATAGTTTAATCACTCTTAAAACTCTTCTAACTAAGCTTAAAATGATGGAGTTTAGGACCTTAGATCTTAGAAATTACGAAAATATCCTTAATAAAAAATCTAGATATTTAACACTGCCAGTAACCACGACTCATACCACAAGTCGTACCTGAAGTAATGACTCGTGGTCACCACTGTTTCTTCCTACATCATCTTTGAATCTTACCAAGGTTTGCATATCATGACTTGTGTTGTCCTACCATGAGTCGTACTGTTAGTCGTGGCATCATCCCCCTTCACCTGCCAAATCTTGATCACAACTCCCATCACGACTCATTATTCCCAACCACGAGTCATAACATCACCTATGACTTCATCCCTCCATGAAACTAACCATGTGTCGTACCCACATACCACGACTCGTGGTGTGACTCATGGTGTGAACCCTGGACTCCAAGTCTTCATCACGACTCCTCCTACAACTTGTTACTCCTTCCCACTAGTCGTTTTGAGTCAAAATCCCTGATTTTTCTGTTGTTCTCATTTCAAATCTCGATTCTAGTCTTAGGCCCTTCTGGGGTATTACAATATCTCCCTCTTAGGAACATTCATCCTTGAATGTGAATGAACATACTGAAAAGCTGGGGAATAGAACTGACATCTCCAATACTGAACATCTAAAGCTGAAAACTGATGGAGTGACTGACTCCGAACTGAAATACATGACTGAATTGAATTCATGAACCACACATACATACATTAACAGGAAAGAAACTAGGACACATGAATTGAACATGAAACTAAATAGAGTTCTAAGATGGAAACTGATACCTCAAGATGGAACTGAACTGCGGGTATTTAGCCATCATATCTGCTTCGACTTCCCATGTAGCTCCTTCAACAAGTTAATTCCTCCATAAAACCTTTACTGAAGCTACTTTCTTATTTCTTAGCATCCGAACCTGACGATCAAGTATTTCAATCAGAACCTCTTTGTATCTAAGACTATCCTCCATACCTATGCTCTCCACCGATACAACCAAAGCTGGGTCACCCATGCACTTCTTTAAAAGCGACACATGGAAAACAAGATGTACGGAAACCAATTCTGAGGGAAACTCCAACTCGTGAGCCACCTTGCCTACACACCTCATATTTCGATACGCAACAACATATCGGGGACTAAGTTTCCCCTTCTTTTCGAACCTCATCACTCCCTTCATGGGAGACACCTTCAAAAACACTCAATCATCAACTTCGAACTCAAACTCTCTCCTCCTCACATCTGTATAGGACTTTTGGCGACTCTGAGCTGTTTTCAACCTTTCCCTTATAAGCTAAACCTTCTCCATAGCCTTATGAACTGAATTCGATCCTATCAACGTAGCTTCACCGACTTCGAACCAACCAATAGGCGATCTACATCTCCACCCATAAAGAGCCTCAAATGGCGCCATCTGAATGCTGGAATGGTAGCTGTTGTTATATGCAAATTCAATGAGAGGTAAATGATCATCCCAACTACCCTTGAAATCAATCACACACGCTCTCAACATGTCCTCCAGGGTTTGAATGGTCTATTCAGCCTGACCATCTGTTTGCGAGTGAAAAGTTGTGCTAAGCTTGACCTGAGTACCAAGTCCCTTATGAAACAACCTCAAAAACTAGGAGTTAAAATGAGTACCTCTATCTGATATGATGGACAAGGGCACTCCATGCAAAAGAACTAACTCCAGAATGTGCAATTTGGCATAATCCTCCGCTGAATCGGTAGTTTTGACTAGAAGGAAATGATCTGCTTTAGTCAACCTGTCTACCACCACCCAAATTGAGTCATATTGTCGACAAGTATGAGGCAACCCTGTAATGAATTCCATATTTATTTCCTCCCACTTCCAAGTAGGATACTAATGTCTTGAAGCACACCTCCAGGTCTTTGATGCTCAACTTTCACATGTTGACAATTCGGATACTTACCCACAAACTCTGTTATGTCCTTCTTCATGCAATTTGATGTCACCCAAATTACACCTCGTAAATGAGATATAAAGTGGTCGATGTCAAATATACAAACCCAACTAGGATTGGGGTCAATCGCACAAGGAATATGATGAGAATTTGAGTTAATACATTTGGATAATACTATTGGCTTACTTATTTCCTAGGGGGGGAAAATTTAAAACAAAAAATAATAAACAAGAGTAAAGACTAGTAAATATTTAAATCAATTTCGGTTGTACTCAATCAATAAAGTGACTAGAATTGTGTTCCTCGTGACTTCATGACCACAAGGCTTTTATACTAGTGATCTATTCTGGTGTTTAGCATGCAACATTGGTAAGTTAAACTCACCTACATGGTTGGTCCCCTATCTAGATGATTATAACCTCACAATTTGGTCCTTATACGGGTGTATGCTTAATTAACCCTTACCCTTAATATCGGATTAGCTATTTTCGGACAAGATCAAGCTATTAAATGAGGGTTGATAGCCTCAAATCTTCATTGTTAATCCCTTTTTCCATTCATCACCCCGTTGATCCGGTAAGTAAGAATAAGGCAAATTCCAATATTTGCAACCGTTAAGAAATAATTAAAACGAAGGAAAAAATAATACATACATAAATCCCATTCAAGAATTACTAAGTATTTTTACCTATGTATGTTAATTCATCATGGTTCCCACAACCCTAGTTATGGGTTTAGCTACTCATATTTGAATGATCACAATCACAAAATAAAGAATAAATCATCATTGTAACTTGCAAATATTCATAGAAGAAAATTGCGTGAATTGAATAAAACACCAAAATCGATTGAGAAAACTTTAATTTTGTTTGATTCTCAAAATCAAGAACAAAATTACAAAATTTGTTTCTTAAACCAAGAATGATCGTTAACAACACTAAAATTTACGTGAGAAGTGGTAAAATAAACTATATTCGAAAAATAAACCTAAATAATGTATTATAGTTACAAAAAAAAATTTCCTAACTAAAAATGAACTCCAGGTCTGCAGTGATAACGGGACAAGTAACGACTCGTTGGGTCTCCCAACAAGTCGTGGCTAGTGAAGTTAAGTCATCCTCGACAACTTATCCTGTCCTGGTGATGGGTCACCTAATGACTCGTTAGGCCTGGGCACGAGTCGTTAGATCCCTCGTGGCCATGGATCACCAAATCCTCCAGTGCACTTGACCGATGTTCACAGTATCTCATGATGAGTCATCAAGTTCCCCACGACTCATTACGTCATTCGTTGTCTTCCCTGGGCATTCTTCAGAAATTTTCCTCCCAGTCTCCACGACTGTCATAATGACTCATTACCAGATGTAATAAGTCATGCCCTCAACTTTTTAGGTGCACTGGTTCTTCTTCATAAAAGACCTGACGTTCTCCACGACTCCAGGAATGAGCCGTTCAATGGGACGACGACTCGTGACCTAGGTAGCAGTCTGCATTTTGGTCCATATTTTCCTTACTTTGCCCATTTCATGTTCCGATCCTATTTTCCTGCAACACTTAACACAAACACATCATATCTACATAAACATACCCGGAATTTGCATATTTTCTTGGTTTTAAGCATCGAAAGTGCCTTAAAGTCACGACACAACAACATCCTCAACTTAGAACTTTTGCATGTCATCAAGAAAAAACAAATAAAATAAAACTAACATGATGCTTCAATTAAAAGAACTTTAGGAAACTTACGGCAGTCACAACTCTTAGTCTAATCAAATTTTCTAACCCCTCCTTTATCATACAAAATCAAATCATAATTCACATGTAAAATTTTTAACCATGACACAGAGGAATCGAAACATGGCAATACACTGTCACTTGCAACCACGCACATAATTCTATAACACTGACCCGGACAGTTTGCAGATGATTTTGTTGACCAAATGCTCTCACCACAAAAAAGTCCCTCACTCACACATGTGTATGTGATCATATCAATATATTTCTCTTGGGACTAGGTAGAAGCGCACTCGCTCTCACAAAGAAATTCTAATTGTGCGTATGCAATACCATAAGCTTGCCTTTACTTTCAATACCTTGATTTTCAGACGGGTTAACCAGGATCACTATAGGACTTTTTAAGCTTGTAATGTAGGCTCGGGTTTGGGTATGGTACATATGGGACTAGTAGCTTAACTCTCCTTGACACTACACACACTTTAGCTCCACTCTTAACCTTCTTTTCACATTTTCTCCCTTTTCCTTTGCTTTCTTCTTCTTTTACTTTCTTTTGGAAAAACGAGTGTGGTGTTCTTTCTTTCAAGTATTCATTACTTTCATTTTTTCTTTTTTCTCTTTTTCTCTTTGATAATTTTTTTTTTCTTTCATTATGCACACCGCACCCAATCTTTCATTTTTATTACTCAATTTCATTCCACCCTACTCTTCTTAATCACCCCTATGATAGCCACCCTCAACTTAGGCAATTTGCCTCAATTGAAGTTCACAGTGTCCAAGGAAGGACCAGGGCTAAAACAGGTTCATTTTAATCAAAGCAGTAAGGTGAATTGGTGTTAACAAAAAGAAGGGTCAATTTAAGCTCAAAATTTGGATCAAGGGATATTTATTTCCATTTGGTAGGTCTTTTAAGGCTAAAGTGGACTATTCATCAAAAATTACCTATGATCCTTTCCTAGTTTCCCATCCTCTACCTCAGTACGACTGACCAGGCAAGTTCTAGATTGACACACACAGCAGAATTTAACTATTAAACCTTACTCACACATTGCACAGGCCAACATCATCACTTCTACTAACTGCTAGTTTAGGTACAGTCATACAATGGTAAACATGTTCACAGTATTAATGCCATACAAAGATTCACAAAGGTTATGCTTGTCTATTTTAACACACACACATAACTAAAAAAATTAGGAGGGGTATGACATTATCAGTTCAAACAATTTCAAAAATCCATGATATTGACTGCCTTAAGTTCACCTAATTTTCTTTCAACTGACACAAACAAGCACAAAAACATAAAAACCTAAATGTGCTGGTTCTACTAGATAAGGAACACCCAAGGGAAAAGATATCCGGCAAGAAAAATCCTCGGTTATGTTCAGCAAAAGTACATAGGTATCCCTTCCCACCCCCTTCAAGAAAAACATGTGTCATCCTCGATGCATTTATAAAAATAAAACATGGAAATAGGGAACATACCTGTGCAACCTAGGCGTCTGCGGCCTAGTCAGTGGAGGGTGAAGATACACCTCCAGTGTCATCTCCTGTACCACCAGCCTGAATCGGTGCATTTTAAGAACCTACTGAGCTTGTACCTTCTCCATGAGCTCTCGCTACCTCAACTGCGGCCCTTTGTCGATCCTCATCTCTAGATAACTGCAGTGCTGCCTCCATCTCTCTCCGCTCTCATTTCTGCTCATGGAACAGAGAATCATACTCATCAAGACTTGCCTCCTCACGAGGCCACTTTCCCTTATCCTGCACCACTGGCTCCTCAGTGATGAAGTCAACTATTGGTGGTAGCTCTTCCTCGCTCTCATCATCAATCACTGGAAGCACGGGTGGAGGGATTGCAGCTTCCTATCGTGCGGACAACTCCTGTACCTCAGCTCGGAGTGCTGCTACCTACGCATACCATCTATCCATCTGGGGCGTTGTTCACTCCCAATCGCACGCAAGTGCACGTGGTCGTACAAGTAATAAAGTGGCTTTATTTCAAACAAGGTATCGAACCCACAAGGACTGTGATGAAGGAGTAATTTTTCTCTAAGTGTTTAGTATACACACTTTTTTTTACAAGTAGACAAGCAAAACAAATGGTAATTTCTCAAGAATATTAGTTAATGTAACCTTAAGTGAAAATTATGAATTATAATCTAAACAATAGCACGAACAAGCTGAGGTTAAGGCAAAACATGCAGATATGTAATTTATTGATTAAATTTCAGTCAACACTTCTCTTCGGTTTTTAGTCAGGAATTATTAACAATGGATTGGGTCTTTCGAACTCCTCACCAATTAAAGAATTATGAGATTTACATTACACATTTCTGTGATGCAACAACTCATATTCTCATAAACCAAACTAAATTCCATAGATGACCAAATATGACATTACAGATATATTTTTATTCTGAACGTTGATCTTCTCTTAATTTCTCAACCAAGACAAGAACATATTCTACCAATTCACATCCATCCAAATAATCTTCCTTTCGTAAATAAAATTGGAATTTTAATATATACATTAACAATGGCCAATCATTAATGTAGTAAAAAAAAAGAATCAGTAGAACAACCGTTTTAGAGAAGATAAAGACTAAAATAACATCAATTACATACTACTGCAATTATTCTCAACCTCAGCCAAAGGTGAATTAGCCACTCATTTGAGGATTAAACATCTTCAAACATGTACAAAACACACAAGCAATTGAAATTTAAGAGAAAAAGGAAGAGAATTAACCCTAGGACTTCTTCAGCTCAACTGCTTGATACCCACGTTCTAGTATGAAATGTCAGATCCTTAAAATAAAACCTAAGTGTGTTATTTATACAAGTGAGATATTTCCCGGAATAAACTGGCAACATGGCACAGAGGCTATCGCAGAGCATCAGCTCCATGCCACGGCCTTGTCGCGGAGCCTCACTGGAACTTGGATGCACAGATTCTTAGCCTCAGCGTGGCACGGAGGCTATCGCGGAGCCTCAGCTCCGTGCTACACACTTGTCGCGCACCTTCACTGGAATCCGGGTGTGCAGCAAAGTCTTCCCAACGTGTCATGAAAGTGAACGCGGAGCATAGGCTCCGTGACACGGTGCCATCGCGCACCTTCACTGGAATTCGCCTAAAATTTTACTCTAGGCAGAATGCTACCGCGATGGTAGCGTGACACGGCCTCTATCGCGGAGCATAAAGTTTTTAGTATTTTCTTGCCGACTTCCGCGTTTTGCTTCTGAGTCCATTACTTCACTTCACCAACTTGTAGATTAGTTTCCAAAATTCATTTTAAACTGCAAAAATAATAGCTAATCGTGTTGGTTAGTATAAATCCACATTTACATAAAAATCACATGAGAATGTACACATAGAAGTGGATAAACAAGTCAAAATTAAGTAATAAAGTATCACTTGGGCATGCAATTATGCCCAATATCACCTACCCCACACTTAAAGCCTTGTTCGTCCTCGAACAACCCTTTCACATCTCATGTAATTGAAGGCTCACGCATAGCTAATTTAGCAAGACAATTCAAGCTATGGATATAATGATTATTTAAGATAGCAAGTTAAAAATAGGGCATGCATGATTTAATCATTGAAATGAAACACAACTATGTTAAGTCTTCCTAACCTCAAGAATCAACTCTCAATCTTAACAATGCAAATCAATCGATCAAGAAATCCAACATGAATGTTATCTCTCATTAAACATGTGCCCTCACAAACCCAAGAGAGTTACCCATGTTTGCTCACAAATTTTCAAATCACAACATGTATGGGTATATGAATAGAATTACGCTCGCTCTCTCATGGAATTCACATGCATCATGTAGTGAACCATAAGCTTTCCCTTAGTGTTTTACTCCACTAATTTAAGTATGTATGAACGTAAGATCAAGTAGGACTTAATGGGTTGTAATGTAAGCTAAGGGACGGGTAGGTACTATTCTGGCCAGTAATTGTGACTATCTTCCCCCAAACACTTTTAATACATCCACATTCATTAAAGACATCTCCTCTATACTTCCTCCTCACTCTTCTCACTCTTGAATATTCTCTTCTTGTTCCCCTTTCTTTAAGCACACTAAGCTTATTAGTCCAGAGTACTTAAACAAAATTTTTTTCTTTCATTCATTTATTTTCTTACTCCCTGCTAATAATCAATCATTTTCAACAAGTGCACCTTTGTCCTTTTCTCAACTTTCACAACTTCCACTCTTCCTTATGTTTCACTCTTCTCACTCCTTCACTCTTTGGAATTTTTCACTTAAGCGCTTAGGAGTTTTGGATCAAATTCAAGGCTAATGAAAGAAAAGGATTAAACTTATGTTATAGCTATGAAAGAATAGGCTTAAGGCTCAATGGGGCTAACTAGGATTCAATATTCAAGGTAGGTAAAATGAGGGATAAAATTTAGGTTCATTCAAAGAAACACCTACATCCTTTCCTACAATCCACATCCTTCATTTTGTTTTGTATACACACCGGGCAAGTTCTAGACACTTCACAGTAGCATGAAATATTAGAAAAACTCACACTCACTGCACATGCTCAATTTAAGACATATTCACAGACTCTTAACTCAGTTAATTACAAGAATTTAAAATTAAGCTTTAAACACATCGAGTCGAATTCTAGAGCCTAGGTGTCTCAACATGTTTAAAACACTTGCATGTTTCCATCCTAATCACACTTGCATCTTACAATATAGCACATAACAAGAATGTCGAACCATTAATTAGCTATGTGTTCATAAAAATCTAAACCTACTAACAAAATTTGCCTTAAGACGGTCGTCATCCATCCATCATAGGGAAAAGATTATATCTACGACTTCGGTTCAAAAGGACTATTCTCGAAAAAAGCACTGTAAACAAAAATCGAGAAACCCAAACAAAAAATTTAAAAATAGAAACAACTTGCACAAATAATTACACAAATAAATCCTTAACAAGCACCACACACACAATCATCAACACAGCATGAAACACAATGTCACACATTCATCCACTTAAGCAAAAGCATAAGCACAACACAATCTTACTACACCAGCACCTAACTACTCCCACCCCACACTTAGTCGGAACACTGTCCTCAGTTTTCACATATCTGCAATTAAAAACACAGTTTGGGAGGTTTAACTCCCTGATCAATCAAAATGCTCAATCTCTTCATCAAGTGCCAATGCCTCATCTCCCAGATCAGAATCTTCTCTGCTGTCTTCCTCTGACTCAATGCCTGAGTCGTCCCGACGAGTTTCCTCATCAGTGGGTACGTCGTCATCAACTGGTTCTACAAATGCAGGCCCAACTCCGCATAATGCTCGGGCATGCTCATTAAATGGATAATCCATCTCGAGCTACCATAATTCATCCTCCGCAGCAGGCCTTCCACCAATCCGTAGTTGCGGCATCTGCATTTCATACATTCGGGTCATGTATTGGTCGTCCCACGCATGTCGCTCGGCGAGTGTAAGCACAGGCCCGAATGTGGTATCAGGTGCTTTGGTCTTAGCGACATTCAAAGCACGCCGGTCAAATTGAGGAATGTAATCCAGGGCCTCTTCTTTGATGCCATGGCCCCTAAGGAAAGCTGTTAGAAGACCACCGAACCCATACCGATGCCCTTGATGAAGTTTGGCTTTCTTCATTGCTGAAATAATTACTGCTCCAACATTTATCTCGAGCCCTTTCATTAATGCATATACCAAACAAACTCTATCCCGGGTGACATCCGTCATAAGCACCCCCTGGATCAGGCAAGTACACACTATCTTCAACCAAATCCTTTCTTCTCTGTTCATTTGGGAGTATGATAATGTCTGGTGATATCCTTTTTCCTTTTGACGACTCCACCTGGCTGTTGATCGTGCTCCACATAATATGCGTCTGGTATCTGCATACGGTGGAGTGATGTTCAGCTGGCGGAGGACATGCGCGTCTGTGTCCTGCATCCCCAAGATGGAATTAAGATGTTGTGGTTCAAAAGTAACCACCTGTCCTCTGATCTTGACTGTGTGGCTGTGCACGGTGGGGTTCCAATTAGCGTAGAATTCCCTTATGAGATGAAGATTACACTATTTGGGTTCTTCAAAGATGAAGTTTAACCCCACAGTGCTTATCCTGTGTAAGATTCTCGGGAATTCTTGAGCTAGTGGATCCCTTGCTATTTGCTCCTCAGGAAAATACTGGGTTTCCTTGTGCTTGCAGTACCATTTCTTCCCCTCATCCAATACCCATCGTGTTCCATACTGCCTTCATTGCCCCCTTGGAACTAGTGGTGCTGTTGGCACTGCTGCCCCAACTCTAAGTCTTTTTCGGCTGGCGCCAGATGTGGATGCACCTTTTCCCTTATCTTGCTGTCCAGACATTTTTCCTATTCATCAAAAGCATATATTTCAAATGTCATTCATGGTATAGTTGGCTACTACTAAGGCTGGGCTTAAATTAGTCACCCCACACTTAGTTGTTAGCCTTATTTTACGAGTCATGGTCAGTCGGGTACTCAATCTTCCCCTTCTTCATATTTCCATGCTCGCTACTCTTCAAACATAATTGAATTTCAATTCGACAAGATAAACAAACATACTACCAGTTATCATCAACCACAAGTTGCAATGCATCAGTAAAAATCGATGGAATAGCTTCTTTGTACTACTCAGACTTTGTACAATTCATTTTTAAAGTTCATCAATCTATCAACTTCACAAAATAACTGATGCTTAACTTAGGCTCACAATCAAGAGGTAATCTAAAATTATGTACAACAGCCTATTGGATTATTCCTACCTTAATCTACAAAGATGAACATTCTATCCGCAGCATAATCAAAATTTAATCGCCAATTTTTCAGCACAAACAGAATGCACAGCCCAATATTTGAATTTTTCTAACTTTTTCTTCTTCTTTCAATCTCAATTTCTAGCCCTAGTTGTAGACAATTTAAGATTTTTAACAAAGATCATGTAATCAATGAGTTCAACCAATCAAGACTATCATACAAGCAACATTCAACCATAACCCAATTGATTACAACACTTTATATTAACTTAGGGCAAAAATTAAACATATAATATGTTCATGATACAAAATTTGCAGAAAAATGAATAGAAGTGCAAGAACATACCTGGTATTTATGTTTTTGAAGAAGGAATTGAAACTTTTTGATGTTAGGGGTGTGTCACGTTGAGGGAGAAAGGGGAAATGGGAGTTTTATCGCAGAGGTGTGCAAAAGAATGGGAGAAAAATGTATTTTTGGGGGTTAAAAAGAAGGATTTCGCGTGGGTCGACCCGATTGCCCGAACTGACCCGACGCGAAAATAGCCTCAACGTGTCACGGAGGCTATCATGCAGCTCAAGCTCCATAACACGGAGCCAAAGCGGAGCCATTCTGCCTCCTACCCCACTGGAACTTGGATGCACAGATTCTTAGCCTCAGCGTGGCACGGCGGCTATCGTGGAGCCTCAGCTCCATGCCACGGACTTGTCACGCACCTTCACTGGAATCCGGGTGTGCAGCAAAGTCTTCCCAACGTGTCACAGAAGTGAACGTGGAGCATAGGCTCCGTGACATGGTGCCATCGTGCACCTTCACTGGAATTCCCCTAAAATTTTACTCTAGGCAGAATGCTACTGCGATAGTAGCGTGACACGACCTCTATCACGGAGCATCAAGTTTTTAGTATTTTCTTGCCGACTTCTGCGTTTTGCTTCCGAGTCCATTCCTTCACTTCACCAACTTGTAGATTAGTTCTCAAAATTCATTTTAAACTGCAAAAATAATAGCTAATCATGTTGGTTAGTATAAATCCACATTTACATAAAAATCACATGAGAATGTACACATAGAAGTGGATAAACAAGTCAAAATTAAGTAATAAAGTATCACTTGGGCATGCAATTATGCCCAATATCAGGCGCCTATAACTGTGCAAGGCACTCATCTATATGCCTCTCAAATGCATCCAACCGTCCATGCACTAAACTAGAGAGTGCCTCCAACTCTTTTGTAACCCACGGCTTTACTTGCTCCATTAATACCTTAACTTGAAGAACCGTGTGTACTTGCTATTTTTTGGCTTTTGTCAGCTGCCTTGCCATTTCAGTTAGAAATTATTGAGAAATTATAACTAGGCCGACTAGAGAAGCACATGTGGATGCAACAGATGGTCGGGGTGCTACTGTTGTGGATGAGGACTCTGGAACCTCAGCAGGTGCGTGAATGTCGGTTGCAACTGTAGCCTTAGGATGGCTACCAATCTCCCTAGCCTCTGTGGGCTATGCCACAAACTCGATAAACAATGCAGCCTCAGTCTGCATACCGCTGCTCAATGCTTCTTCCAATACAGTTGCTCCAGCGGATGCGGCAGACTGACTCCTCGCTCTCGATACCGGGTTTGTCTCATCTCTTATCAACCTGATATCGGTGATCTTACGGACCAGCACTCGTTGATCAACTGACGACAATTATGGCACCTTTGACTCCTAACAGAGTTGTTCAATGAGGCATGGAAAGGGAATGGTAGTGTTGTCTACTATCACCTGCTATCGAATCTCTTCAGCAATATATCGCGGGAAGTTTATGGCATACCCTCCATGATTCTCTCTACCAGTGCAGCTATGTGAGGTGAAAGCACATTGTCGTTGTTGGTCGGTACCAGCCTGTCTCGAACTAATGACCACCACAATTTATCTTGGAAGTTCAGTGTGGCCTTTTTTATCTATGACTTGGTGCCATGCAACCACTCAACTAGCGGACCTCGTGTGGCAATGACGCGTGACAGCCAAGTGTACTTCCTCATACGTTCTTCACTGTTTAATTTCTTGATGTTGACTTTCTTGAGTTCGAATAGTTTGTGGTGAAACTTGGTTGTGTTCATTGGGGCCTGATAGTCTGGACCATAGAGCGGCCTAGAGATGGTCCTCTCAGAGAAGTCTACAGGTGTCTCCCGAACCAACACCTGCGTCAATGTGGGCCTCTTCTTCTAGTCTTGGCCTCCCAAATCCAGACATTGTAATGTGGCTACGTAGGCGGCATAAAACTCTTTGACCAGGCAAGGGTTGTAGCTCCCCAATGGATCAGTTAACCACCCGAACCTGTATCTATCAAACAATGCCTACAGCTGAGGGAGGTCCTTGAGCCCTGTGGTGACCAGTCTGGGCTCCTCATAAATGCTTCTCTTCGGGTGGCCCTTGTCATTCGAAGCAATCCCCTGTTCTAAATGTACCGCATACCGCGAACACACCATCGCCTCACCCTCCGTGGTTGATCATTGGATGTATTTGAAGTCTCTATCAACTCATTATCTGTGCTCTCCTATTGGGCATGTGATTCATCAGCACCCTCTGCATTTTCCGCAGCTTTGGTGCCCTCGGGAGTAATCGGGACTATGGCCCCAACATTTTCTTCTGCTCGGCTAGGTGGGTCTCTTGAAAGGAATAGGAGAATCAACCAGGGATGTTGGATTTGTAGGGCATTGTGTCCTTGCCCTGGTGGATCTCCTCTCAAGTTGCTCTTCTAAAACTACATATTCTTCCATTGAGCCACTCGACTCTTCGGAGGATGAGGGCTCATCCCTAAGTCTGTGATATGAGGGATGACTTTTCTCCGGCACCTGTTTCTTGGTCGCACCCTTCTTTGGTGTACCTTTCGGTGCCATTGTACCTGTAGAATAACGATTAGTATGCAAGATGAGATGAAACAAAAATAAAATTTTAACTGTGTTCCTACAGACTGGATGAGGGACTCATGGAGTCGTTGCCACTGGCCACGACTCGTGAGGTCACTCGTCGTCTGCAGGTTAGTTTTTATTTTGGTGAACCAGTGGACTTAACGACTGGTCATGATGAGTCGTTACTTGAGGCAACGACTCGTTACACCAGTCGTGAGATAAGTTGGTTGCATCTCTCATTTCCCACTCAGGACGAGCTACACAACGAGTCGTGAGGTGATACCACGACTCGTTATATGACTCGTGCTTAAGAGTTTACTGACAGTGGTGGTGATGGGTCATGTAACAACTCGTTGGGATTGCCACGAGTCATTACATAAGGCGTCATCACTAGGTTTCAAGCAACAACAACACCATGTACAATCTCACCTAATTATTCAATCCCACAAACACAAATTCTATTTTTCCTAAAATGACAGTTATTTAATTCAACTGGAAATTAATGGAAACTAGGGTTCATCTAAAAATCATGGCAGTGTTCGAATTCATAATTTTCACACAAAGATGAGTAGGTTAGAGCTCTAAGAAACTGAATACTCATATGTGGAAGAACGGAGATGGGATGTTAGCAGTGGGTGATTTCAACTTGAGGTTTCGATTGAAAGTGGCAACTGAGTAGATTTGAGTGCGCTCGTGCGTGTGTAAGTTCTTTGCGAGTGGATGTGTGGTTGTGAATTATGTGTAAATGTGAGATGCTTTGGGAGAGGAAAAAGTAGGACAATTTTTTTTTTCTTAAAATATTTGGGAGTTCGAACTTGTGAAGAAATTCAGTGGGAGAAATTCGAGTGATTTAATTTTTTTAAACTTGATTGCCTTATTTAAACGAGGGTTGGGTTGGATGAATATTTTAATTAAAGTAAACCATGACCCATGTAACGGGTCATTAGATGAAGCCACGACTTGTCTGGTTCTTTCGTTTAATGAAAATCTTACCTGGGACCTAACGACTCATTAAACGACTTGTGGTGGAACCCAACGATTCGTGTCCTAAGTCGTAGTCCCTAAACTCTGTTAGCACTATAGTGGCTTCATTATGGGTCACTTGACGAATCGTTGGAAGTCCCCACGATTCGTTAAGTCACTCGTTGCATCTTTTTACAACTCAAATCCCTCTTTAATCCAGTAGACTTAACGGAAGACCCCACGATTCGTTGTCACGGGCAACGACTCATTTGGTCAACTGTTGTCTACATTGTTATCTGCATTAGTGACCACGAGTGGATTAATGAGTCGTTATGTCCAACCATGACTTGCTCTATGATTTTTGGCACCAGCAACTAGAGGCAGACCCACATGGAGCATTAGGGGGCACGTGCACCCTTTAACTTTTAATGTGTGTATATATATATATATATATATATATATATATATATATATATATGTATGTATGTATACCTTAATAAAGGGTTATATATTTAATTGTGTACTCTCAAACACAAAACTTGTTGGGGTGCACTGGTCAGCCGAGCGGTTTTAACTTGCTTGGTTGCGCGACTCCGTGCATTCCAACCTAGAAAAGAACATTTTTTTACTTCTTTAGTTTTACTACCTTATAAGTCAACCCACCTTTTTTTCACAAAAACAATTATTTACTTTAAAATGTTATTTTATCCACCTCATTGGCTCATCCGGCCTCAATTTTTTATTTTATTTAATTACAAAATAAAAAATAATAATTAAAAACCCTATTAGGCTATTACATCCTAACAGAGAATAAAAATTTTCCACTTTTTTGTTTTACTTAATTATAAAATAAAAATAAAATAATAATTAAAAGCCCTACTACAGTACTAATTCCTAACAGAGAACAAAAATATTTTCCCAAATTCAATTCAAACAAACAGACGTCTTACCTTCACAGTATCACTGACCGATAATTGGCCTCCCGACTCCCACTTCCAGTGAGACCCACGCCTACCACTACCGGCCACCCAACAATCACAGGTTTCTACAATTCTACTCTACATCTCAAGTCCAATTCTCACCTCTTCCTATTTTTATTAACTAACATAGTAACATAAACTTTTTTTTTTGTATTTCATGATTTCTATTCCATCTATATTTGTTGCTCTACTTTTAACTTATTTTATGAAATTTACTATGTATTTCACAAATCACAATGTGTCAATATCAATATATTTTTATTGTTATTAAATAAATAAAAGTTGAAAAAGTATAACTTTATAAGTTTGTTTTAATAAATAATTTATTATTATAATGTCAATATTGCAATTACACATTAAATAATGGGGATTGATGAAGTAGTACTATTGAGTATTGATGTCTATTTAATAATTACTTTTAATAATTTTAATTTAGGATTTCAATATATTGTGATTTGTGAGTGAAGAACATGGTTTTAACTTTTTCTTTCATTTTTTTAAATGAATTTGCAGGATTTGCATATTACAAGACAAGATCATACTATTTTCAATTTCGTTGAGCTAAACAACTCTTTATTTCAAGATTATCTTTTGACTCATAAATTGGTAAGTGTTTCTTCTATTTTAGGTTGTGATTCCAATATTGTGTTTTATTTTTTTTCTCTTTTTTTGTGCTATGAAAGAAGGGGTGTGATTCCCCTAATGAAAATTTCATGTTTACTTTTTTTTTTATGAGGGGTGTGAATCTTCCATTACATGTTGTATTTGTTGTAATATGAAAGGAGGGGTGTGATTCTCCTATGGAAATAGTCATGTTTTCTTACTTTTTTTATGTGGGGTGTGATTCCTCTATTATATATTATTTCTGTTGTGCTATGAAGGAAGGGTGTGAATCCCGTATTAAGAATGTTATGTTTATTTATATTCTTGATGGAATTTTTATTTTGTAGGAATTTGTTGTTGATTCTTGTGAACTTGAAATGGATAAATTTTTGAAAAAATCTAATTCTTCTCAACCAAATTCTAGTTTTAGAGACAATTCTCTTCGGCATATAGATGAGCTTGACTTGGAGTCACTTAAATATGACCCCGGAAAAAGAATACCTATTGATAACTATAGCCCTAAAATACAGGATGAAGTGAGAAAACACTATATTCAACAAGGGCCATGTCAACCAGTTGTTCTTGAATTTCCTCAAACTAAATTCGAGAATAAAATGCGTCGATTTAATTCGGCATGGTTTAAGGGTTCATATTCTAGGTGGAGTGTGAAGAAAGATTTTGTATTTTGCTTATGCTGCTATTTATTTAAAAATGACTATGTAAAGGGAGGCACATGTGATTTTTTCACAAAAATCGGGTTTAAGGCTTGGAACAGAAGTTTGGAACGATTTACTTTTACATGTTGGTGAAGTAAATAGCGTCAACAATAGGTGTTTCAAAAAGATGCTAGATTTGACAAATCAATCTCAATCAGTTCAAGTTGTTTTTGATAAGCAATCTAAGAAAATAAGAAGCGAGCACCGAATTCGTTTAGATGCTTCAACTAATGTGGCAAGGTTCCTCTTGGAATTCGGATTGTCTTTTCAAGGTCATGATGAAAGTGAATCTTCGAAAAATAAAGGTCTTTTTCTAGGGCTTTTGGAATGGCTTGGAAAAATTCTTCCAGATGTGGATAGTGTTATATTAAAGCATGCTCCAAAAAATTCTATGATGACTTCTCCAAAAATTCAAAAGGAGATTGTGAGTGCTTGTGCACAAGAAACCGTGAAAGCTATAATTAATGACTTGGATGGAGATTATTTTGGGGTATTAGTTGATGAATCCAATGACATATCACACCATGAATAAATGGCACTTGCTTTATGGTATGTTAACAAAAAAGGCAAAGTAAATGAGCGAGTTATTGCTATTGTTCGTGTTGGTGATACATCGATAAAATCATTGAAGGAAACAATATGATCTTTGCTTTTGAGACACTCTTTAAGTACATCAAAAATACGTGGATGGGTATATGATGGAGCTAGTAACATTCAAGGAGAGATGAATGGACTTAAAGCTTTGATTTTGCAGGAAACTCCATGGGCATATTGCATTCACTGTTATTCTCACCAATTACAATTGACTCTTGTAACTGTTGCCAAAAAACATTTTCTTATGGAAAATTTCTTTGCTATTATTTCTAATGTTTTGAATGTGGTAGGATCATCATTTAAGCGTAGAGATCAACTTCAGGACCATCAAGCAGAAATATTACAGCAAGTACTAGAGAGCGGTGAAGTTCAAAGTGGAAAAGGTTTAAATCATGAACGAGGGATTCAAAGGCCAGGAGACACTCGTTGGGGATCTCATTTTAGAACATTGGATAACTTTTTTGTTTTATTTTAATCTATAACTCATGTGCTTGATGCGATTAAATGTGGAGGTTCTAACCCTAATGATATAGTGCAAGCAAGAGCTTTTTTGAGTATGATCAATGAATTTGAATTCGTGTTCTTGCTTCACTTGATGTTGAAAATATTGACCATGTCAAATGAGTTGAGTGCATCGTTACAAAGGAAAGAGAAAGATATTGTCAATGCCATGGTATTTCTTGACATTACTAAGGAAAGATTGCAATTGTTGAGGGATGATTGATGGGAATCTTTGATGAATGAAGTTTCTTCATTTTGTGATAAACATGATATTTCGGTACCTAAGATGGATGAATTTTATATTCCTGGAAAGTCCAAACATAAATCTTGTAGTGTTACTTATTCACATCACTTGCAAGTTGAGATCTTTTATGCTATAATTGACTTGCAATTTCAAGAGTTTAACAATCATTTTGATGTTGTGAGTGGTAACTTACTTCTTGGTATGGCAAGCTTGAATCCGGCTAATGCTTTTGCTAATTTTGATAAGGAAAGAGTAACGAAATTGGCCAAGCATTATCCAGATGAGTTTGGTGAATTAGAGCTTCGAGATCTCAATTACCAACTTGATACTTTCATAATACACATACGGCGTGGTGATCCTACATTCTCTGATTTGAAAGGAATTGATGATTTGGCAGAATCGTTGGTTAATGCAAATCTTGTGGAGACTTATTCTCTTGTGTACTTACTTGTGAAGTTGACATTGATTTTACCTGTCGCTACTGCAACGCTAGAAAGAGCATTCTCATCCATGAAGCATATCAAGAATGAACTGCATAGTAGTATTGGTGATGAATTTTTGAATGATTGTTTAGTTTGTTACATCAAGAAGGACATATTTGTAAATATAAGCAACGATGCTATCATTGACCGTTTTTAGAATATGAAAGCGCGTCGATGTCTAGTATGAATAGATGATTTATGTTATATTAGTACTAACTTAATGATATTTGATCGTTTTGAAGTTTATACTTTGCTCATACTTTTCTCATACTTCAGCAATTTTTAAGTTTTAAGAGAATTGTACGCCGAACTTTGTACCTAGTAATTGACATGACTATGTTAAAGATAGTAGTGCACCCCCCATCTTCAAATCCTGAGTTTGCCTATATCGGCGACTGAAGTTCAGATTGTTGGTTTCAGCTTCAAATTTCCCATCTTAATCACCCGCACATATCAACACACGTAAACATTATATTTATCTTACAATTTCAACTTGGGTTGCCTCCCAAGAAGCGCCTAATTTAACATTGCGGCAAGATGCGGGTGTGTTGACTACTCAGACTTCCCCAAAACACCTCCATGGGTTGCCTCCATGCAGAGCTTGATTTAACATCACAGCACGATGTAAGTCCCCAGGTTACTCAGATTTCACCCAAAGCCCAGAGATCTACCAACTTTATTTCTTTGCTCTTCCCTAAATATTTTTTCACCCATTGACCATTGACTTTAAATCGCTTTCCTTCATGGTTTTATAGTTCAGTTTCCCCATGGGAGAATACTTGAACCACTCGAAAAGGTCCCAACCATTTGGACTTCAACTTTCCAGGAAACAAGCGAAGCCTAGAATTGAATAGTAACACCATATCACCTGGGCTGAACTCTCTCTTCTTAATTTTCTGGTCATGTTGAATTTTCATCCTTAGTTTATAAGTTTTCAGAACTCTCATAGGCTTTCAAACGAAATTCATCTAGCTCATTCAATTGATCAAGCCTCGAGTTTGCAGTTTCACTCCAGTTCAAATTCAACTTCTTGAGCGCCCACATAGCTTTGTGCTTAAGTTCAACCGGAAGATGACATGCTTTCTCATATACAAGCTGATAACGAAGACATACCTATAAGAGTCTTGAATGCGGTTCGATAAGCCCATAAAGTATCATCTAGCTTCCTAGACCAATCTGTCCGGTTAGCATTCACAGTCTTAGCTAAGATGGTCTTTATTCCCCGGTTGGAGACTTACACTTGCCCACTAGATTGCGGATGATAGGGTGTTGTCACTCTGTGTTTCACCCCATATTTTTCCAATAAAGTCCGAAACAACTGGTTATAGAAGTGCGAACCCCCATCACTAATGATAGCTCTGGGAGTCCCAAATCTGGCAAAAATATTTCGCTTCAAGAATGCTATGACACTCTTCCCTTCATTATCTGGAAGAGCAATTACCTCCGCTCATTTCGAAACATAGTCCATAGCAACTAGTATGACTTCATCCCATTTGAGCTCACAAATGGGCCCATGAAATCAATGCCCCACACATCAAACAACTCAATGACAAGGATGGGAGTAAGAGGAAGCTCATGCCTCCATGATATGCCTCCTTGCCTTTGGCATGCATCACATTCCTTTGCAAAATTATGCGCATCCAGGTGAATGATTGGCCAATAGTACCCACATTACAGAATCTTGTGGGCTGTGCAAATCCCGCTATGGTGACCCCCAATAGGGAATGAGTGGCAGGCCTCCAATATGCTAAACATCTCCACCTCGGGCATGCATCTCTGAATCACCCCATCAGCACATATACGGAATAAGTAAGGTTCATCCCAGAAAAACTTTCACATATTAGACATGAAATTCTTTCGCTGGTGAAAAGATAAGTTCTCCGGTACAACATCACTTACCAAATAATTAGCGAAGTTTGCAAACCATGGGATGAGATCCTGTGAGGCAGCTAAAACCTGCTCGTCGGGGAATGTATCATCTATGTCAAGCTCATCACGAAGTGCTGCATCAGCTTTACATCTTGATAAATGATCCGCCACCTGGTTTTCAGTCCCTTTCCGGTCCTTTACCTCGAACTCGAACTATTGCAGCAGCAGAACCCGTAGAATCAACCATGTCTTGGCATCTTTCTTAGCCATCAGATATCTCAAAGTTGCATGGTCTGTATGGACTATCACCTTAGTTCAAAGCAAATAAGCCCGAAACTTCTCGAATGCAAATACGACAGCCAACAACTCCTATTCTGTCACGGTGTAATTTTTATGAGCTTCATTAAGAGCCTTGCTAGCATAATAAATAGGATGAAAAATCTTTTCACGCCTCTGACCCAACACAACTCCTAGGGCCAATCCGCTAGCATCACACATAACCTCGAATGGTAAAGACCAGTCAGGTGCCACTAAAATTGGGGAAGTGGTTAATCTCTCTTTTAGGCATTCAAACGCCTTCAAACATGCCTCATCAAAAAAAACTTCACTTCTTTCTCAAGAAGTTTACATAAAGGATGTGCAATCCTTGAGAAGTCCTTAATGAATCTCATATAAAACCCTGCATGACCCAGAAAGCTTCGAACACCTTTCACAGAAGTTGGAGGTGGTAGACTAGCAATTACTTTGATCTTGGCCCTATCCACCTCAATACCCTTACCAAAAATCTTGTGCCCTAGCACTATACCTTCTTTGACCATGAAATGGCATTTTTCCCAGTTAAGCACCAAGTTGGTCTCCTCACATCTCTACAGCACCTTGCTCAAATGAGCCAAACTATCCTCGAATGAATCATCCACCACCAAAAAGTCATCCATAAAGACTTCAATGGCGTCCTCCACCATGTCAGAAAATATGGACATCATGCAACACTAAAAAATGGCGGGCGCATTACATAACCCGAACGACATCCTCTCGAAAGCAAATGTACCATATGGACAGGTGAAAGTGGTTTTCTCTAGGTCTTCGAGGGCTATAGATATCTGATTGTACCCCGAATAACCATCAAAAAAATAGTACCATCCTCTGCCTGCAAGTCTGTCTAGCATCTGATCCATGAATGGCATAGGAAAATGATCTTTCTGAGTCCAATGGTTCAACTTCGTATAGTCCATGTATACTCTCCAACCGGTTACTGGTCTTAGTGGAATGAGCTCATTGTTAGCATTTGGGACCACCGTGATTCCTCCCTTCTTCGATACACACTGAATTGGGATCACCCATTTGTTGTCAGCAATAGGGTAAACCACACTCGAATCCAACCACTTGATGATTTCCTTCTTGACCACCTCTTGCATAGATGGATTTAAACTACACTGATGCTCAATGCTCGAAATACAATCTGGCTCTAGCTGGATCTTATGAGTGAAAATACCGGCTGGGATTCCAATAATGTCTGCAATGTTCCACCCGATGGCATTTTCATAACTCTTCAGAATGGAGACCAAAGCCTCCACTTGCCATTCCTCCAAGCCAGTTGCAACAATGACCGGTAAAGTGTTATCGATTCCCAGAAATACATACCCCAAGTGAGACGGGAGTGCTTTGAGCTCCAATACCGGAAGCTCCTCAATAGATGGCTTGGCCAGTGGGGTCAACCGATTTTTTAGGTTAAGATCAATCTTCTTTGGAGCATAGGTGTATCACCCCATACCACCAAGTCTATTCACAATCTCCTCACCCCCATGAATCTCCTCAGCACCAACATTCATCCACACTGCTGCTAAGTCCTCAAGAGTCACTAACTCTTCGATGGGCATAATTGGAAACTCAGGTTCCACAACATCAATTACTGAGACCACCCTCATGTCATTTGGATTCTTCATGGACCAGCATACATTGAATGTCACCTCCTCATTGTTCAACCGAAATGTTAGCTGTCTGGTTTCCATATTATAAAAGCGCATTTGGTGGCACAAAATGTTCGCCCCAAGATAATGGGGACCTCAAAATCAACCTCGCAGTCCAAAATGACAAAATCAGCTGGAAATATAAAGGACTCTACCTTCACTAGAACATCATAGAGAATTCTACGGATTTTTCACTATACGATCTGCCATCAAAAGTCGCATTATAGTCGGTTTGAGGGCTCCCAAGCCCAACTATCTAAACACTGCTAACGGCATCAAGTTAATACTAGCACCCAGATCACATAGTGCCTAGCGAAATTAAAGGCTCCAATAGTGCACGGTATGGTGAAAGCTCCAGGGTCTTCCTTTTTCTGAACAAGAGAACGAGATGCTATTGCACTACAATAGTGCAAATTATCCGCAGGTTCGAAGCTCACAGTCGACAGGTCCTTCATGAATTTAGCATAGCCGGGCATCTGCTCAAGTGCCTCGACTAATGGGATGTTCACAGATAATTGTTTCAACATGGAAATGAATTTGTGATACTTCCCATGTTCGACCTTTTTCTTCAACCTCTGTGGAAAAGGGGGAGGAGGTCTAGGAATAGGTGTGATCTTTTACAGTACCTCCTTCTCCTTCTCTTTGCCAGATCCATGCTCCTTCGCATTACTAGGAGTGGTCTTCTCCACTGAATCATCAACCAAAGTCTGATCCTCAGAATCTGCCATCCTATCATCATCAATCACTAAGGGCTCTACTGTCTCATCACTCACAACCGGCCTTGGAGGATCAACTGTCACCTTCTCACTCCTAGTAGTGACCATTATGCAATGAATGTCATTTTTTGGATTTTGAACTGTATTGTTGTAAAGTGTGCCCTTCTGCCTTTGGTTCATAGCAACAGACATCTGGCTAAGCTGCTGCTCGATCTGCTTAATGGCCACAACATGTGATTCCACCTTTTGGTTCATACTAGAAATATTAGTACGGAGCTCCTTGAAAGGGCCATCTTTCGCCTCCATATGCTTAAGTACCTTACACAACATGTATTCCACCCTTGAACCACTAGAATTTGGCTCACGGTTCCTTGGAGGAACATATAGACCGCTTCGGTCATTCTTATACTCCTCACGCTTTTTCTAGTCTCCATTGTCTCTGTATTGGCCTTGGTTGTAATTTTTATCCCTGTAGTAGTTCTGACCTTGGTTCTCCTGACCTTGACGCCAAGAGTCTTGGTTAGACCCTTGGGTGTTGGTCTGAAAACCCGCCCCTTGATCATTCAGATAATTTGCTTCCTCCTCAGATTCTGATTCGCCTTCATCATTTCTCGGGGCCTTGCTGTTCGGTGTGTTATATGGGTATATAAAACAACATGCAAGTGCACGTGGTTGAACAAGTAGTAAGTGGCTTTAGTAAGCCAAGTATCGATCCCATAGAGACTTGGGTTAAGTGCAATTTGCTCAAGTATACTATATTTTACCTCTAAATATGCTGACAACAACGTAACCAAAAAGTTGATAGTTTGTTTGATAAATTTTATACTAAAACTAAGAACAATTATCTACTTTGAATCTGAACTATGGATAAGAGCATGCTAAGGTTAACCGAACATGTAATGAAACTGATTATCATCATAAATTGGTTAATCTTTTCTTCCTGTTGCTAGCCAAGAACATTTGCCAAGAGATTAAAACTCTCGTATTTAATCTCACTTAAGAATCATGAACCATCCGTCTACATTTCTGTGATCAAATGCAATTCATGTTCTAGCCATACAATTCCGGTTCCTAAATTGACTAATACGACTTTCAGGTATATTTCTATCCTGAAAGCACATCAAAACTCAATTTTCCCAAACCAAGTAAAGAATAATATCCTATTAATTCACAACTTTCCAATTTCGTGCTCTCTTGAGTGAAATCGGACTTTTTAGATGTACATTAATGGCGGCCACACACCAATGCAGTAAGAACAAGAATTAATAGAACAACATGGAAGAAAAGATGAAAAACCAGATAATTAATAATCAAATTTCATCACAATTGTTCATAACCTCAGCAAGGAAAGGAATTAGCCACTCATTTGTGGATTAATCTTCATAAAACGAGTGTTAATCATACAAGCAATTGAGTTAAAGAAGAAAGAAAGAGAGAAAAAACCCTGAACTTTTTGTCCCTCAACTGCCTGTAACCCACGTCCTTGCTCCACTAAGTCTCCCCCTTTCTGAAAAATGAACTTAAGTGTTCTATTTATACTGCTGGGAATTTTTCCCGGAATAATGAGCAACGTGTCACGGAGTGCATCGCGGAGCACTGCCTCCGTGACACGCCATGAATGCGGACCCTCACTGGAACTGGGGGTCCGAGAATTCAAGCTCAACGAGGCACGGTGTGCATCGCGGAGCACTGGCTCCGTGCCACGGAGCAAACGCGGACCTTCACTGGAAATTGGGTGAATTTTCCCCAACCAAGCAGAATGCCTCCGCGATGGCAGCGTGACACGGCTCCATCGCGGAGCCCCTTTAATTCATGTTGTCCAATGCCTTTTCCCTTGCTCGCATCCAAGTCCAACTCCAATATCATCCAACATGCATTTTAGCTTCCCGAAATCACATTTTAACTGCAAAACAATGCTAATCATGTTGGTTAATATAAATTCACATTTTATTGCCTATTACATGAAAATGTATACACATTGATAGATAAACAAGGCGAAAATGGTACTTTTGAGTATCACTTGGGCATATAAATCTGCCCAAGATCACTTACCCCACACTTAAATTCTTGTTTGTCCTAGAACAACAAACATACAATTCATGCAATTTACATCCCAACCTCGCTACTATGGTTCGACAATTTAAGCTATGGTCATACCGATTATTCAATATTGCAAATCATCAAAAAAACATGCATGGTCTTAACTATGCAATGACCTTCAATACCTTAAGACCTCCTAGACTTTAAGAATCGACTCTCGATATCGGCAAACTCATGCAAATCAGCTGATCAAGATATCCGACACAAAAATTAATCTTTCATCAAGCATGTGCCCTCACAACACAAGAGAATCTTCCCCTTTTTGCTCATGTGAGTCATAAACATTCAAACAGGGGCATGTACACACAATTTCACTCTCTCTCCCAAAAGAATTCACATGCATCATGTCGTGACCCATAAGCTTGCCCTTAGTGTACTACTCCACTAATATAAAGAAATGCAATGCAAGATCACGTAGGACTTTAATGGGTTGTAATGGAAGCTATGGAACTAGTAAATATTGGATTAGCCAACAATAGCCACTAGCATCCTTAAGCGCCTTTTCAACACATCCCATCACTCATGGACATTATTTCTCTCTCTTTTTTTTCATCATCCCATTCTTGATGATTTTCTTTAGTATGGCCCATTTCACTAAGCACACTTGACACAACAACAAAGATTATTCATGCACCTTCATTATCGTTTATTTATAACAAGTGCACCTTCAACCTTTTCTTTTCTTCCCTCACTCCGCTTTTCTTTTTCTTTTCACCTTTCTCACTCTTTGACACTTTGGGAAAATGATTTTCTCTTCTTAAGCGCTTAAGAGTTTTGTATAGAATTTACGGCTAATGAAAAGAAGGAATTAAGCTCGGTTTACACTTTTTGGGCAAAAGAAAGAAAACAATCGGCTAAAGGCTCAAAGGGCTGACTAGGATATAGAATCACAGAAAAAAGGGGGGTATGACAAGGAAAAAAATAGAAACTCTCGGTTAAAACAAAGAAATGCCCACATCCTTTCCTACAGTACACCTCCTTCATTTCATTTTGGACACACACCAGGCAAGTTCTAGACACTTCACAATAGCATGGAATATCAACACCTCACTTCACACTTTATGCACATGCTCGATTCAAGATGTATTCACGGACTCTTCAATCAGCTAATTACAGGAATTCAAACATTAAGCCTCAATCACACTGAATTGAACTCTACAGCCTAGGTATCTCAACATATTTACAAAATTGCATGCTTTCATACGAATCACCTTTGCATTTTGAATATCATGTACAACACGCAACTAAAATTTCAAAACCATATAGTAACTACAGGTTCCGGGATGAAATCCACCAAAGAGAAAAAAAACTGAAAATTACTCGAAAAAAAACTACTCCTAACGACTACATTTCCCTTAAGACGGTCGTCATCCATCCATCATAGGGAATAGTCACTAACTATGACTTCGGTTCAATGGGACTAATCTCAGTAAAAGAACCGAAAACAAACACCGAGAAACCCAAAATTTAAAAGTTGAAAAATTTGCAAAATATCGATCATTTCGATAGAAAAAGAAAAAAATAATTTATGTACACAATATTTTAAAGAAATTGTTTTAAAAAATATCGATCATTTCGATAAACAGAAAATATTTATAGAATCAGCTGGCAACAGTCAACAACACACAGCAATTTCACAAATATTTACAAATACAGAACAATTCTTAAACACTTCACAAATCACAGGGACAAACAACATACACAATAACAGAGGAGAACATACAAACAAAACAACCCAGCCCAGCACCTAACTACTCCCACCCCACACTTAGTCCGAACACTATCCCCAGTGTTCACAAAAATTAAATAGCACAAAATTGGGTGGTGGAACTCCCTGATCAATCAAAGTATTCCACTTCTTTGTCGGGTGCTGCTGCCTCATCTCCCATGTCCGAGTCGCCTCCGTCGTCATCATCAGACTCCACATCGAAGTCCTCCCGACGCGTCTCCTCGTCTGTCACCCATCTTGTTCCATATTGGCGGCGCTGGCAGCGTGGAACTGCTGGTGCAGCTGGGACTACTGTGCCCAGTCTGAGTCTCTTCCTTCCGGTGCCTGAAGTTGATGCACCTTTCCCTTTATCTTGCCGGCTTGCCATTTTACCTGTCAACCCAAGTAAACAAGCTCAATGTTAAGCTAAATAAATATTAACTTTGGCTAAGGTCGGGTTACGCTAGGTTACCCCACACTTAGTCCTTAGCTACAGTTACAACAATACGGCAAGAATATCTTTATTTACACAAAACAACCAACTATACAATCATGCTTAGTGCGTTCAAAAAAAAATTCGACGGTATAACTTTTGCGTACTACTCAGACTTCGTACAGCTAATCACAATCACTACCATCGCTAACATTTTATATATCGCACTTAGCCAAGAAAAACAAAGAAACAAAAATAACAACAAAAATTTATATACATGAACCTATCCAACCAACCAAATTCGAACAAATTTCAACATTTCCTCCAAACTCGAGAATCCGTCGACTATTAACATCCTAACAATTTGTCAATCGACTCATCTCATTCAACACGTACACCCCGGCATAAAATTCACGATTTCAACACATCTCCAACTTCAAATTCAACAACAAGACTTTGAATTGATTCTATCAATCAAATTCGAATAATTTATGCAATCGACAAGTTCAAACAATCATAACGAAATTTCGAACATTTATCAATCAACAAATAACTTGAATTCATGCTTAATTTTGACTTAGGGCAATTTAGCACACCTCCCATGCTTAATTTCGAAGAAAATCAACAAAAACTTGAGAGGGAATCGGAAAACATACCTTGAAGTTTAAGAATCGAAGAAAACTCGGTAATTTGTTGCCTTAAGCCGTGGCACGTTGGTGGGGGAGGGGTTTTGGGATGTTTGGTCGCGGAGGAATTAGAAAATGAGGGGAAAAGGGGAGGTTTCAGGGTTAAAAGGGTAGAAAAATACGCGGGTCACCCGGCAACTCGGTGTGACCCGTCGTGATATACACGGCAACGTGTCACGGAGTGCATCGCGGTGCACTGCCTCCGTGATACGGAGCCATAGCGATAGCATTCTGGAAATATTAAAATTTTCGGGTTATACCTCAGGGTAACGCGGAGGTCCTCCTCCGTGACACGGAGCTTCGCCCCAGCTCACTGTTTTCTACTTTTTATTAATTTTTCTTACCTCGACTTTTCCTTCACGATTCCGTGCACATTTTCCTCTGTTTGACCTGAAAATCATCTCACTAAACAAAATTGGTTAGAATTATAGGTTTCACCTAACTAAAATTAAAAACAATAACTAAAACGAAAAATTTTGTAGTAAATTAAGAAAAAGAAAAAAATCTATTTACACTTTACAAAAAGAAAGAAAAAAAAATTTCATGGGTTGCCTCCCGTGCAGCGCCTGGTTTACCGTCGCGGCTCGATGTCGTTTAAGCTCAATTGTCCGCTAGGGTGATGGACGCTTTCTCTCGATCACCGTCCTCCCCCCAGTAGTGCTTACACCTATCCGGTGGTCTTCCCATTAACTCTCGGGAATCCTTCATCTGCTTGTCATTACCATGATCAATCACATTGATCACCGAGAGTTCTTCATGCACCATCGGGAGCTTGGGTGCTTTGTACACATCGAACACCTCTACCTTGTCATGTGCTCGCATTGTGAGTTGCCCCGCAGCTACGTCGATTAATGCTTTCCCGGTTGCCAAGAAGGGACGTCCCAAAATAAATGGGACTTCCGCGTCTGGTTCAAAATCCAGAACTACAAAATCTACCGGGAAAATTAGGGAGCCAACTTGCACTAGAACGTCCTCAACAATGCCATCCGGCCTAGCTAAGGATCGATCCGCCAACTGCAAGATTACCGTTGTGGGTCTAGGACTCCCTAGACCCAACTTTCTGAATACCGAAGATGGCATCAAATTTATGCTCGCCCCCAGGTCACACAATCCACGATCTCGGATGCTCTGCCCAATAGTAAGCTGGATAGTAAAACTTCCAGGGTCTTTTAGCTTTGTGGGCAGTCTATTTTGGATCCGGGAAGTGCACTCCTCCATTAAAACCACCGTAGCATACACAGTCAACCGACTTTTGTTGGCCACGATGTCCTTTATGTACTTGGCATATTTAGGCACTCCCTGCAAGACATCAACAAGAGGTAAATTAACATGTACCTATTTAAGCACCTCCATGAATTTCTTGAAACACGCCTCCTCCTTGTGTTTCTTGAGTCATTGAGGGAACGGGGGTGGAGGTCTTTCTGATTCAGCTTCTTTGGTCTTCCCCCTTTCCGAACTTTGCTCCCCCTCAACTTCCGCTACTCCCAAGTGTTGAGGTGGTCTTTCTGGTTCCACCTCCTTCAGCTGCAAACCACTCCTTGTGGTCACTGCATTTACCTGCTTGGGATTCGGATCCGTGTCGCTTGGCAGTCCTCCTCTAGGCCTTGTATTTTGGGCACTAGCAAATTGCCCAAATTGATACTCAAGAGCCTTGGTAGCTAACTGATTGTTTTTCACTTCGGCTGCCAATTTCACATAGTCAGCCTGTAATTAAGCTTGGTTAGCTATCATGGTCTTGAACATCTCCTCAATGCTGGGTGATGGTGGTGGAGGAGGTGCATTGTTGTTTCTGAATTGAGCTTGGTAGTTCTGTTAACCTCCTTGATTCCTTTGCACACCCTGACCCGAACTTTGGCCTTGATGGTTGTTGCTACCCCATGAGAAATTAGGATGATTCCTCCAATTTGAATTGTAGCTACTACCATACTGTTGGTCGTTCCTTTGTGCATTACCCACAAAATTTACCAAGTCAGGATTGGCTCCACAGCACTCAGCTGAGTGCTCGCTGCTTCCACACACTTCACACCACAATTGCTGAACTGCATTAAGTGGAGCTTGAGGCTGGTTCAAAGTCATGTTGCTGAAATGGTTGTTCAATTGATTTTGCAATGCAGCTATCTGTGCAGCGATAGCTGTAAACCCATCCACTTCAAGCACTCCTGCTGCTTTCCTTGTCCCACCTCGTGATGAATCAGCATTCCATTCTGGATTGCCCTGTGAAATCCGGTTCAACAAGGTATACAGCTCCTCATAAGTCTTTTCCAGCGCTTGCCCTCCAGCTGCTGAATCTAGCAATATTTTGGTGTGGGGTTCCAAACCCTCAATAAATGTGTGCACCAACACCTCATTGGACTGATGATGATGAGGACAGTCCCGCAACATGGCTTTGAATCTCTCCCAGGCTTGATATAAATTTTCTCCCTCCCACTGTTTGAAACTTAGAATTTGACTTCTAAGTCTTGCTGTTTTACCAGAGGGAAAAAACCTTATCAAGAACTTCCGTGCAAGATCATCCCACGTTGAAATAGAATTTGGTGGCTCAGCTTTCAACCACCTCTTGGCTTCTCCTAGTAATGAGAACGGAAATAATGTAAGCCGAACATAGTCTCGTGACACTCCAGCGGGTATGTAAGTGTCACTTATCTCCAAAAAATTTTGGAGATGCTGTTTTGGGTCTTCATGAGGGAGACCAGTAAATTGCCTGCTTGTATGCAACAACTGCACCATATTTTGTTTCAGTTCAAATCTCCCTCCAGGCTCTGGTTTGCGACTTGATGTAACATTATTGGCATGTGGGATTGCCACCTCGCGAACCGGCTGTGCTGCTGCTTCTTCGGGCACTAACACTGCCCTTACAACCGGTGGATTCTGTTGTTGCTCCATGATCGTCTGTCTGAGCAACTGCAGCTTTCTTTGTAGAGCTTCTCTTCTCTTACTGTGAAATATTCTTTCAGGCTCTATATAAGATTCCACCAGCTCTTTGTCTCTTGCCAGTGTTCACAGCAATTAAGTCTGCAAAATACAGGCTAAGACCAAGTTGTCAACACTTAAGAAAAAAAATAAAAATACAGTAAATTAACATTTAAAACAAATTCACCAATTGCCAAGTCCCCGGCAACGGTGCCAAAAACTTGTTCGGTATGTTATATGGGTATATAAAACAACACGCAAGTGCACGTGGTCGAACAAGTAGTAAATGGCTTTAGTAAGCCAAGTATCGATCCCACAGAGACTTGGGTTAAGTGCAATTTGCTCAAGTATACTATATTTTACCTCTAAATATGCTGGCAACAATGTAACCAAAACGTTGATAGTTTGTTTGATAAATTTTATACTAAAACTAAGAACAATTATCTACTTTGAATCTGAACTATGGATAAGAGCATGCTAAGGTTAACCGAACATGTAATGAAACTGATTATCATCATAAATTGGTTAATCTTTTCTTCCTGTTGCTAGCCAAGAACATTTGCCAAGAGATTAAAACTCTCGTATTTAATCTCACTTAAGAATCATGAACCATCCGTCTACATTTCTGTGATCAAATGCAATTCATGTTCTAGCCATACAATTCCGGTTCCTAAATTGACTAATACGACTTTCAGGTATATTTCTATCCTGAAAGCACATCAAAACTCAATTTTCCCAAACCAAGTAAAGAACAATATCCTATTAATTCACAATTTTCCAATTTCGTGCTCTCTCGAGTGAAATCGGACTTTTTAGATGTACATTAATGGCGGCCACACACCAATGTAGTAAGAACAAGAATTAATAGAACAACATGGAAGAAAAGATGAAAAACCAGATAATTAATAATCAAATTTCATCACAATTGTTCATAACCTCAGCAAGGAAAGGAATTAGCCACTCATTTGTGGATTAATCATCATAAAACGAGTGTTAATCATACAAGCAATTGAGTTAAAGAAGAAAGAAAGAGAGAAAAAACCCTGAACTTTTCGTCCCTCAACTGCCTGTAACCCACGTCCTTGCTCCACCAAGTCTCCCCCTTTCTGAAAAATGAACTTAAGTGTTCTATTTATACTGCTGGGAATTTTTCCCGGAATAATGAGCAACGTGTCACGGAGTGCATCGCGGAGCACTGCCTCCATGACACGCCATGAACGCGGACCCTCACTGGAACTGGGGGTCCGGGAATTCAAGCTCAACGTGGCACGACGTGCATCGCGGAGCACTGGCTCCGTGCCACGGAGCAAACGCGGACCTTCACTGGAAATTGGGTGAATTTTCCCCATCCAGGCAGAATGCCTCCACAATGGTAGCGTGACACGGCTCCATCGCGGAGCCCCTTTAATTCATGTTGTCCAATGCCTTTTCCCTTGCTCGCATCCAAGTCCAACTCCGATATCATCCAACATGCATTTTAGCTTCCCGAAATCACATTTTAACTGCAAAACAATGCTAATCATGTTGGTTAGTATAAATTCACATTTTATTGCCTATTACATGAAAATGTATACACATTGATAGATAAACAAGGCGAAAATGGTACTTTTGAGTATCACTTGGGCATATAAATCTGCCCAAGATCACTTGCCTTGAGAACCCCACCTTTTCATCCCCGGCTCCCATCAAATGCTTAGCAAGTAGCCCCATTGTGGTCTTTATCTCAGCAATATACTGATCTCACTCTTCATCCTTCCTTCTCAGTTCTGCAAACATACCTACCACATAAGTACCAGCCGGATCTCCGACTCTCTTGTGTGCCATGCACAGTTGGTTTTAGTGATTCTGTCAAGTACCTCAGCAGCTTCAGCATAAGTGTGACTCATGAATGTTCTGCCAGACACGGTATCAGCCAGTGCCTTGGTGTTAGCATTTGGAGACCTATAGAAGATCTCTAACAATGTATCATCTAGGATCCTGTGGTTGGGCACCTTTTTGAGCTTCTTGTTGAACCGCAACCATGTCTCGTGACGTGCCTTAGAATTCAATTTCCTGAAGTTGTATATTCATCTTTCAATTGAAAAGCTCTGGATGATGGGAAGAACCTTTCAAGAAAAGCTCTTTTCAAATCCCTCCATGTAGTGATAGAATCATTGGGCAGTTCAGCCAACCAGAGCGTTGCCTCACTCTCTAATGAAAAGGGAATAACCTCAGTCATATCGCATCCTGACTCCCTCCTGGTTGTTTGTATGCTTTGCAGATACCCAAGAAATTAGTCAAGAGAGTATTGTCACGATCTGAGAGTACACCCTGATCGTAGACACAGGATAAGGAGCCCCGAAGACTCCAAGTCAACCCATGGCGCGA
The DNA here is from genome assembly GCA_035772735.1 of Datura wrightii. Lineage (NCBI taxonomy): Eukaryota > Viridiplantae > Streptophyta > Magnoliopsida > Solanales > Solanaceae > Datura > Datura wrightii. The sequence continues at coordinate 113,126,083 of JASDFA010000019.1, forward strand.
GAATATATCTAATCTATTCACATAAGGCGAAAATCTTAACTTAGTAATCATGTACTAGCTAAAAATCATAACAAGAGGTGTAATAAACAACAATACAAGATCCAAATATAAACGGTTGAATACTACATATAGCTCTGAAAGCCTCTAATCATAATAGATAGGTTGAAGGGACAAGACCTCAACTAACCCCAACATTCTGGAAACAAAAGATAAATAAAGTCCGAACAAGAAGCTCTCGAATCATGAGGACTCACCACTGGAAGCTAAAAGCAGAACTGAGAGCAAGCTAGGTACGATGCTGAATCTGTGAACTAGATCCTGAAAATATCTGGGTCAGTACTTAGAAGGTATTGATTATACGAGGTATGTAAACCAATACTTGAAAACATAAAAGTTAGAGGAGTGGCGACATCATAATCATAAATACTAAAATCATAAGTATATTGTAAGGCTCAAGATTTTCCAAAATATTCATAAACCTGTCATAGTCATAATGTCACGCCCCATAACTGGGAGGGGGCGCTACTGGCTCCCCATACCTGACTGACTGGGAAGCTGACTATATGACGTTTGTAACTGTAACACTTAGGCCGTCCAGGCCACCTGTCAGAATCAATTGGAGCACAAACTGGACCCATAATGTCTCAACAATATAGGGTAAACAACTGAAATGCAAACAAGGCTATGAGATGCTAAACTAAACAACAAAAAGATGACAAGGCCACAAACTGAATACCATTGTACACACTAGGTCCACAAAGCCTCCAAAGAGTAAACTGACTGATGGTCGGAACAGGGTCCGACCTACCCATAACTGCATCTCAAAACTCTAACTGAAACAAAACCAGTCTTAGCTCCAGAAAGAAAGGAGCATACCAACACATCCACTAATCTCACGAACTGCTTCTGCAACTGGCAATCCCGACCTCTACCTGCACCTGCAGCACGAACACAGGTCCCCAGGCGAAGGGACGTCAGTACGAATGAAATGTACTGGTATGTAAGGCAGAAAACTATAAACATGTAAGATAGCAATGATAACTGATCACCAGAAATAAGGAATAACAACAACCTGGAATCCTGGAAACTGAAACCTGGCAATAAGTCAATACTAAAGTGCAAATGCAACCAAGTAATGCACAAGAAAAACTATAATTGTAATGCCAACAACCAACCAACCATAAATCCATATATAAAATTTGTCCAGCCAGTGTACCATACCAAGGAAAAATAAAAGTATCTTCAGCTGATGTATCACACCGGGGTAAAGTAAAAATATCTCCAGCCGATGTACCACACCAAGGTAAAATAAAAATATCTCTAGCCGATGTACCACACTGTGGTAAAATAAAAATAACTCCTGCCGATGTACCACACTGGGGTAAAATAAAAATATCTCCAGCCGATGTACCACGCCGGGGTAACATAAAAATATCTCCAGCTGATGTACCACACCGGGGTAACATAAAAAATCTCCAACCGATGTAACATATCAGGGTAAAATAAAAATATCTCCAGCCGATGTACCATACCGGGGTAAAATAAAAATATTTCTCAATCATAATCATAAATAGGGTCGATATGGCTTATATTGAGTCAATTTAACATGTATGGCATATAAATGACAAATGTTAAATCTGTGGCTAGAATAGGCCTCTCTCGTAACCCATAAATGCAAGTGAGCACCCATATCATGTAAAGCTAGAAAATATGTATATATATCATGTAAAGTTGTCAAATTATACATGAACATGTCGACTCAGTTACTTGAAGGACCTTCAAGAGGTTTAGACAACATAAGAACTTTTGTAGGCTTACAAACAATGTCCTACAAATAATCCTACCAATTGAACATATTACTTGGATAGAAACACATAGAGCTCATTTCTACGCAATTTTTTAACATTTGGGAACTACAATATATACTGACTACCAGGTGGTTCCTTTAACCTGTATCGGCAACTATACATTGAAATTTCATTGCCAAATTTATCATGTAGATAAGCATATATAGTTCTTAATTCATTTGACTTATTTGCGGGAAAACATGGAAATTATAACTAGGAACTTGGAGTTATTTGTCATATACATAGAGCTAAGAACTGAACTACAAACATACAACGTATAAGACTTCTATATAATGTATAACTCGTATTTAGTTAACTAGGTGACCTCAGGAGACTTCCTGGTATTCAAAGTTCTGAGCTTAACTGATCATTATCATAGCCTGCACTTATACTTACTTAGACATTAGGAACATTGGTACTTGGGAGAATCTCTCCTCTGAATTTAGGAAATTCAAGTGATAACTCAACAAGAGCTAAACATAAAGATGCATGACTTGAATATAACTGAAAGAATTCAACTGTATGTTATAACATGAAAATCGTACACATTAAGACTTCTTACTGGGAAGACATATAAAGACTTGAGTTCTTAGACTTGTATACAACATTAGATATTTGACCGAGACATTGGCGTAATTCTCGAAATATGATCTCTCAAAAACTTCTTAGATCAGCTAGCACATTTCAACATAAATTAGGGACGTAAAGACATAACTTAAGGATCTGAGACTTGGAGCTCTATAACTTGGGAACTCGTAAGTAACTCTCTAAGTGATGCCTTATAGGTAAATAAAGATATATAGCCGTAATTCGGGTGATGCTGGATTGACTTACATAACTTTGCAATTATCTGCGGAGCTTAAGAAAGCTTACATAATCATAAGTGACTTAGAAGATCCTAGGATTACCCTTTTTAGACATGGTAGAAAATTTCAACACTTAGAATAGATAACTTAACATAATCCTTTAGGGGTATAGCAGAGCTTCTCAACTTAAGTTACTATTTGGCGGATGTTCAACTCTAGTTATTTCGTAGAAGGTTAACACTTTAGTGGTTATTCATCAATGTAACACATACTGAACATAAACAACTTAATTTATAACTCTTTTGCTAAACGTCTTTAGAACAGGGTTAATCTTTCTAGTTGTTGCCTACCTCGTTCACAATTGTAACCCGTATCGTCTAATTTAACAATATTTAGCTCTACTTTCCTTGTTCATCTTAACTTCTTTGCCAAAAATTATTCACTCTACACTCAAGTCTTTACCCTCATGTTCATTATTCCATCAATTCTTATACACACTTACCTCTTTGCCTAATTGACAACTTAGCCACGCTTTCCCCGTTAACATGTATCGATTTAGCTTATTCGCTACGTGCCCTTGCTTAGATTTAAAGAGGAAAAACATAAAATCTACTTTTTATATTAAGAACTTTAAAACATAAACATATAGGAGGGATTAACAATATTATTAAAACGTCATTTCAATTAGCTCGTTTACCCTCAATCAGCTTAGCGTCATCTTCTTAGCTTAAGTTCAATTACATGTCGTCATCTTAGCATTTCCTACCAATTTCACTAAGTGACAAGATCTTAACATATATTAAAAATCACATATACAATATACTGCAAAGGACCAGCTCACGGTGGCCACGTTAAGAGGACTTCAGACTCGATTTGGAACTACGGCAACAATCGTATAAAAATTACACCTTTCGCTTCACATTTGTTCGCTTCAACCATTCTTAACGATTCAAGCTTTATGCCAAGTATTTCCAACCCTTTGGAAAGGATCATACATGCCTCAATATGATTTTAAAAAAATAGGAATATTCATCCTTTCAATAACTTAGTTTCGTGCTTGAAAAACAAGGAAAGGGACGCCTTTACATACCTTGGAACGTCGACTCTAATTTTGCCGACAATCTTCCTTTCAAGCTTACTCCTTAAGGATCCTTCCAAGTCTAATTTACAAACCCAACAAGAAGCAACTTCACTTCACCAAAGTTTTGGAAAAATTGGGCAGCAACATGCCACAAAAACTAACAAAGAAACAACAACACAATACTACAATATTCTCCAAGTTATAACCTCATAAACTTAAAGAAATCAAAAAGGGAATTACTTAACCTTTCTTGGAGATGTTATCAGCTAGAGTAGGAGTAAACTCCTACTGTTTCCTCTGCCTAGAATCATCTAAAAATGCACCAATACCACAATCAACCACAAGACAACAATAAGTCATGACTTCCTTCCAAGGTTCTCTTTTCAAAGCCCAAAAGAGAACAGAGTGAAGTTTCTTACCTGGTCTATCTTTTCACCATGTGATAGGGCTTTGAATTCCCTGAATTCTGGAAAAAAATCAACTAAAATGGAGTAAAAATGAGCTTTCTAGCTCAATTTAACTTCATATAGGCGGGCTGGCAAGGGTTTGGGCGGCGCCTGTGCGACCTGCCCTCGCGCGCGCGCGCACGCGCCTGCTGCCTGCCTGTCTCAGTGCCTGGGCGCTTTCCCAACCGATAGTGCTGTCTTCAAATGAGCATAACTTTTTACTCCGAACTCTAATTGACGAGCGGTTTTTTCACTGTAAACTAGACTCAAATACCTTTCATTTGATATGTTAAGGGACTTCTGGATCATTATATGTTTGGAGATATGACCACTTAAAGTTGACCCTTATTTATAAACTTCACATACTATTCGCTTTTTCCTTTGCACATGTTTCCCTCCTCACCTACGGATAACATACGACCCATAATTCCATTAATATGATATATAACCATCAAATAATCATCAAAAGAAAATTCAGGGGTGTAACACATAACATGAGGGAAAACAGTTCATAAAACATAACTTGAGCTAAAAGAACATAATCATACATGCATTACAATAATGAGGAACAGTGGGAGATTTCTATAACCGACATACCCCATACGAGCACACATGGAGCCCGACCTGTAAGCCTAGTTAGGAGGCCGTCCATACCTTGCCAAGGGTATGAACCATGAAAGGCGTGATATCACTCATGAGACCTCGTAGAGCATAAGGGACAGACACTGAGGCGGTCCCAAACATAACCTATGGTGGCACATAGTTCTGAGATTCGGGGCATAACCTAGGCCCCAAACCTACTCGGTGTTAAGTGCTACTCCCAAAACATGCAATGTGCTCATAAAATTCATATATGGCATGCATGGCTAGTTAAATCGTGATAATCATAACATGCTTGAGAATTCGTGATACCAGCCATAGAAATGGGGGCCCTTGGTTCGGCCAAAAATCATAGTTCATGAATCATAAGCGACATGTGGTCATTGCCCATAATTTCAATCATACTTGAAAGGCTTAATTTTATGGAAAACATAATCATAATAACTTGAGTAATTGAAAACATGCTTAAAATCCAAAAGTTCGTATCATGCTTTAGAATTCACCATAATCATGATTTTCACTAAAACCCCATGATTTGGGCGCATGTGCTTTTAGGGATTAAATCATCAAGTATTGAAGGAAATAAGTGAAAACAGCCCAATAATTCAAACCCATGATTTTAGACATACTACAACATGCTCATTTCAATTTTTTTAAGGAAACATACATTTGGGTTATGACCCATCAAGAATTGGTAGCTTTTAACATAGAATTAGGGAGAATTTGGGCATGGGTAGGGACTAAACTACCCATTCAAAACCCCACATACCTGGAACTTCTTGATTCTTAACTCCCTTGAAAAGCCCTAGATGGAAACTTGAAGAACTTGAAGGAGAATACTGGAATCCCTTTCCTATTTCCTCTCTACTCTTACAAGTATCAAATGAGGTTTATCATGGATGATTTCCCCTTAAAAGACCCTGTCCCGACCTCAAAACGATGTAGTTTAGGTCTTAGGAGCATACGAAATTATGAGAAGGCCCTCACTAATTCGCAGGAAATAACTTTCAGGTGACCCTAACGGGTGACCTGAAGACTCGTCAGGACGGGCAACGACTCGTCGCGTCACCCTTCAAGTACACTGGATACCAGATTTACTGGGCTCGCAACGGGGGACCTAACGATTCGTCCCCAGTGACCATGACTCGTTACACCCTCTCGTCAAGTACACTGCCTCATCTCCACTAAAATTCCATGGGCTTGCTCACGACTCACATCAAGAGTCGTTGGGACTGGCCACGACTCGTGGGGTCCCATCCGTTAGGTACACTGGTCAAACCTCCCAGGTAACCCTTAACCTCACCCCACGGGAAACCTGACGACTCGTAGTGGATCACCACGAGTCATTCCCATGCCCGTGGGGACCTCAACTCCTCAGCTCAATCCGACCTTCCCATAAGCTACCTGACTGCTCATGAGTTGTCTAACGACTCGTTATGCATTGCTGCAACATTTTTCAGATTTTTCCCCGTTTGACTTTCAAGTCTGATGCTTGGGTTCCCTGAGTATAACATGTATGTGCGTCATCAGTTGCATGACCCGCAAATATCTCTTTCATGTTGAGCAATTGGATCATAGCATTGGTAATATCAAAATTTGCCCCAGCAGGCAAAGGGGGAGGGACAATAGCTCCAGTTGCACCAGCTTCGTCAATATCAGCATCATCGTCATCATCGAAGTACCGTTGCCTCTACTGGTCTGGACCTCTATTCCTTCTAGCTAGCTCAGCTTTGGAAGCCAGGCGTTGCTCTTCAGCAACCATTTCTAACTCTCAATCTCTTGCCTGAGCTTGTTCCTTAGCCAACATTCTGGTTGTAGCCTGGTCCACTATCTCTTGCTCTTGTACACTGGCCCTTCTCCTTAGATTTCGCAGTGTTTGTTCAAGTTCATGATCAATTTGAACCAGAGAGTCCTTTTTCTCCTGGTACTGGGCATGCACAAACCTAAGACCTGTTAAGAACGAAAACAACAAAAGAAAAATAAAAAGGAAATAAGGACCAACAGTAAAGCAAACACAATTAACAAAAGCCTTAGCCGTATTCCCCAACAATGGCGCCAAAATATGATGTCGTGCAAATTACACCTCGTAAATGAGATATAAAGTGGTCTATGTCAATATAGAACCCAACCAAGGTTGGGGTCGAATCCCACGAGGAATATGATGAGAACTTGAGTTAATGCATTTGGCTAATACTATTGGCTTACTTATTTCCTAGAGGGGAAAGATTCGAAACACAAAATAATAAACAAGAGTAAAGACTAGTAAATGTTTATATCAATTTCGGTTGTATTCAATCAATAAAGTGACTAGGATGGTGTTCCCCATGACTTCATAACACAAGGCATTTGCACTAGTGATCTATTCCGGTGTTTAGGATGCAATATTGGTAAGTTAAACTCACCTACATGGTTGGTCCCCTATCTAGATGATTATCACCATGCAACTTAGTCCGTATACGGGTGTATGCTTAATTAACCCTTACCCTTAATATCGGATTAGCTATTTCCAGACAAGGTCAAGCTATTAGATGAGGGTTGATAACCTCAAATCTCTGTTGTTAATTCCTTTTCCCATTTATCACCCCCTTGATCCGGTAAGTAAGAATAAGGCAAATTCCAACGTTTGTAATCCTTAAGAAACAATTAAAACGAAGAGGAAAACAATACATGCATAAACCCCGTTCAAGAATCACTAAGTATTTTTACCTATGTGTGTTAATTCATCATAGTTCCCACAATCCTAGTTATGGGTTTAGCTACTCATATTTGAATGATCACAATCACAAAATAAATAAGAAATCATAATTGTAACTTACAATGATTCGTAGAAGAAAATCATGTGAATTGAATAAAACACCAAAACCGATGAACAAAACTTCAATGTTGTTTGATTCTCAAAATCAAGAACAAAATCACAAACTTTGTTTCTTGAACAAAGAATGATCGTTAAGAACACTAAACTTTACGTTAAAAGTGGTAAAATAAACTATATTCGAAAAATAAACCTAAACAATGTATTTATAGTTCCAAAAGAAACTTTTCCTAACTAAAAACGGACTCCAGGTGGACAGTGGTAATGGGCCAAGTAACGACTCGTTGGGTTTCCCAATGAGTCGTGGCCTATGAAGTTAAGTCGTCCTCGACAACTTGTCCAGTCCCGGTGATGGGTCACATAATGACTCATTAGGCCTGGGCACGAGTCATTAGGTCCCTCATGGCCATGGATCACCAAATCCTCCAGTGCACTTGACGGATGCTCATAGTATCTCATGATGAGTCGTCAAGTTGCCCCACGACTTGTTACGTCATTTGTTGTCTTCCCTAGGCATTCTTCAAAAATTTTCCTCCCAGTCTCCACAACTGTCATAACGGCTCATTACCATATGTAATGAGTTGTGCCTTCAACTTTTAGGTGCACTGGTTCTTCTTCATAAAAGATCTGCCTTCTCCACGACTCCAGGAACGAGTCGTTCATTGGGATGTTGACTCGTGACCTGGGTAGTAGTCTGCATTTTGGTCCACTTTTTCCTTACTTTGCCTATTTCACGTTCCAAACCTATTTTCCTATGACACTTAACACAAACACATCATATCTACATAAACATACCTGGAATTTGTAAATTTTCTTGGTTTTAAGCGTCGAAAGTGTCGTAAAGTCATGACACATCACCATTCCACCAACAAACTTCCCGTTGGTCACCGTACATTTTGGTGGCACTTGGATGTATAGAATATCTGGAATCATGAGCCTCATGAAACATCCGATCCCTCAAGTTATCAACACCCGGTACACATAAATGACCCTAATATCGTAGTACACCATCTCCCTTTTGGGAGAAGACCTCCACCTTCTGTTTCTGAAAAGCTTCCTTCAACTTTACCAAAATAGGATCCTCGTCTTACCTAGACTTGACTTCGATAACAAAGAAAGATTTTGATCCATTCTGAGCAATGACACCACAATCCATCGAGTCAACAAGACGAACTCCTAGCCATGCAAGCCGATGCACCTCCTTTAATAACTCTGTCCTCTCCTCATCTACATGGGTCACACTCTCCATAGAAAGCCTTCTAAGAGCGTCTGCTACCATATTACCCTTTCCCGGATGATAAAAGGACACTCATATCATGATCCTTAAGAAGCTCCAAGCACCTTCTTTGACGTAGATTTAGATCCTTCTGAGTAAACACGTATTGTAGGCTTTTGTGGTCTGTAAACACATCCACATGGACCCAGTACAGATAGTGTCTCCAAATATTCAAGGAAAATACGATCGCTGCCAACTCAAGGTCGTGAGTCGAATAGTTCTTCTCATGGACTTTTAGCTGCCTAGAAGCATAGACTATAACCTTAACGTGCTGCATTAATACACAAGCAAGGCGAATCCTTGAGGCGTCATAATATACCACAAACCCATCAGTACCTTTGGGTAGAGTCAGTACTGGTGTGGAGGTGAGTCAAGTCTAAACTATTGGAAGCTCTTCTCACAAGCCTCCGACCATTGAAACTTCACTTTCTTCTAATTCAACTTAGTCAATGGTGTTGCAATGGATGAAAATCCTTTCACAAACCTCCTGTAGTAATCAGCTAAGCCCAAGAAACTCCTGATATCTGAAGGACTCACTGTTCTAGGTCAATTCTTTACCGCTTCTATCTTTTGAGAGTCCACCTGTACACCCTCACTTGACACCACATGACTCAAGAATGCTACTAAATTTAACCAAAACTCACACTTACTGAATTTAGCATTCAACCGACGATCCTTAAGAGTCTGTAGCACCACCCTCAAATGAGCGGCATGCTCCTCCTTGCTCCGAGAGTATAGGAGAATGTCATCTATGAACGCGATCATGAACATGTTCAAATACTGCTTGAACACCCTGTTCAGCAAATCCATGAAAGCTGCAGGAGCATTCGTTAGTCGAAAAGACATAATAACAAACTCATAGTGACCATACCGAGTCTTGAAGGCTGTCTTTGGAATGTCACTCTCCTTAAACTAGAGCTGATGATACTCACATTTGAGGACTATCTTTGAGAAACACTTGGCACCTTGAAGCTGGTCAAACAAGTTATCAATTTTGGGGAGAGGATACCCGTTCTTGACTGTGACCTTGTTCAATTATCAATAATCAATGCAATCCTTCTCTAATTCATGAAAATCAATAAGTTGATATTCTCTAAGTCAATATCATGGGTATGATCTACGTATGTTTTAATTGATAAATTATGATTCATGGGCAAGTTTTATCATGTTTTCAATTACTAATCATGTTTACTAGTTTTCCAAATTATGATGCCCATTCATGAAAGCTTATGAGAAAATGAGATTTATGAAGTATGTTCAAGTATGATAGATTTTGATGAGAAAAATATGTTTTCAATCTACCCATGTTATGTTCATGTTTTCAAAGTGAATTAAGTTAATTTCAAGCATGTTAAAGTATTGGGCAAGCTCATATGTTCAACTATGATTTATGATTCATGTTAAAATAGCTTACTACATGGTTTTGGAGTCAAGACTCCCAATTATGTTCAGCTTGTGGTATGGTTTGAGCCAAGGCTCCCCGTTCATGATTCAAATTTATATGTATTCATGATTATTCAGCTTCATCAATAGACAATGGCCAGCTTCGTTGAAAAATGATGGAGAGCATATGCATGTTTTTGGGAGTAGTGTTTAACACCGAGTAGGCTAAGGGTCAGTCAACCCTATGCCTCAGAACTTCGCGCCAACGTAGGTCTAATCAGATTATATTGGGACTCCCTTGTGAGCTATCCCCTGCCGCGATTAGGCCTCAAGCTTGATATTGATATCATGGTATCTTCTTTAGCCCTTCCAGGCTTTGGACGGCTCTACCCACTTAAGTGTGATAGTTGAGACCACGTAAGCTCTATCGTGGTATGTCAGTTATAAGATGAGTCTCCCATTATTCCTTATGATTTCAGTTATGCATGTTTATCACTCATAATATATATATATGTGTGTGTGTGTGTGTGTGTGGTGTGTGTGTGTTCTAAAGTAGGTTTGACCCAATGTTCAGTCTTACTTATGACTATCAGATTTCAGCTTTGGGTTAATCGACTCAGTTATGATGTTATGTTATGTTCATATCATGATTTCAGAAAATAGCATGCAAGCCCTATTCTTAGATTCTTATCCTATTTATGCTTTTTATATCATGCATGGTTTAAATGATTGTTACTTATTTAAGCGATTTTACTTACCTTGCATACTCGGTACATTCGATATGCTGACCGCATGCTCTATATTGTATCATTTTATGATACAGGCTCCAATTTTTAGACTCAGCCCCGCCACTAGCCAGCTTTCGGAGTTCGCATCAGTCCTTGTTAGTGAGTCCTCATCTGTTGAGGGCCCCTCTTTTATTTTGGTTATGATTGAGTATTTTCATTTTTCAGCTCTACAGAGTTAGTTGGGGTCTTAATCCATCAACTTATAAGATTTAGAGGCTCTTCAGACAAAAGAATGTAATCAGCTTCAGATTCGTGTGTATTTTTGATGTTATGCTTATTTCTGACTTCCGCTAAGTTTATCATGTTGATCTATCGTTGTTATGACATAGTTAGATATATGTTCATGCCATGGGTCCACTTGGAGTCCCTCGAGTTTCCTTGTCACGTGTCTCGATCCAGGCCTATGTTCGAGTCGTGACACCAATCCATGCTAAAGATAACATTAAAATCTATCATGGATAGCTCTACTAAATCTGCTGAAGTGACTTTCTGAAGGACTGAGACAGGGCGATTTCTATATACTCACCGAGCTATAACTGAATCACCGACTGGAGTAGAGACTGAGAAGGGTTATGATAAGATTTCATGACTGACTCCAACACTACTAGCAAGATAGGGCATCACAAAATATAAAGTATCCCCTGAATCTAACAAAGAATATATATCAAGATGGAATACTCGTAACATACCAGTCACCACGTTGGGTGAAGTATCCAGCTTCTGTCGCGACGAGAGTGCATAGAACCTGTTCTGGCGCTGATCGCCAGCTGAACTAGTGGAAGCATCCTGCTGGAAGGGATGTGTTGCCATAGCTGCTGAACTAGTGGCTGGGGTACGGACCCACCATCGCCCAACCTAGCTGAAGGGCAATCCCTGAGTCTGTGTCCGGGTTTGCCACACCCGAAGCAAGCATCTGAGCCAACTAAACACCACCCTGGGTGATTTTTACCACACTTCGCACAGGCTGGAAAGGTGTGATCTCGTGTAGTGCTCCCTTAGACCCTCGAGCCTGACGCCCTACCTCTCTGATCACGTCTGGGTCTGGACGGAACACTAGCTAATGATGGTGTTGGAGCTAATGACCTGTGATGGGACTGTTGATGATGTCCACCTCTCGATCTCTACTGGGAGAGCCCATAACTATCTGTCCTAGCCCTCTTGGCCTCTCTCTCTCTCTTAGATGCATCACCTCCATCTGTTGGGCATGCAAAACCAATCGAGTAAAATCGATGTACTGATGTAGCATAGCGGTCCTACAATCCTTGACCAAGTAGTCCGCTATTCCATGCACAAACCTGCTCACCCGAGCTCTCTGATCAGCCACCAGCTCTGGTGCATATTAGACAAACGGGTGAATTCCAAAGCATACTCCTAGACTGTCTTATTATTCTACCTCAGGTTCACAAACTCAGCTGCCTTGATTTCCCTCATCTCACAGAGAAAGAACCAATCCAAGAATGCAGTAAGAAACTCATCCCAACCAACGAGACCGGCTCCAACTGCTCTGCTATCCTTCCACTGTCTAAACCAAATATGTGCAACCCCTTTCAATTGATACGAGGCTTGGTCTGCACACTCCTCCCCCGTCACCCCCATGATCTGGGTGATCTTCTGGATCTTATCAATAAACTCATGCGGGTCTTCGTCCACCTTTGATCCATGGAACTCTAGAGGGTTCATCCTGAGAAAGTCTTTGACTCTTGCCGCTGCTGCATTCCCATTCTAGGGAACATGCGCTACCGCCTGCTGGTTGACCTAGGCGGTCAATGCCTGTGCCAACATCTGGATGGCTGCCCTAAACTCTGCATGGGCAACCTGCTCAGGCACATGGTCCTTGGGGGCTAGTGGGGCTTGCTGGTGCCCATCTCCATTGCCATTCTCATGGCCATTCCCATTTCCATTCCTTCTCCCATTAACTCGGCGAGGAGGCATGATTCTGCAAATGCGTATAGCACGAGTTAGAAGGATAGAGAGTCATCTCATCGCACGACATAGATCATGAATGAAGGGAAATTTCTAAACATTTCATAGCCTTTTCATCATAAGTGTGGCGCGCTTCACACCCATGAAAAAGACTCTACTTAACACGGCTTTCAGACACCTTAGGACACTTCAAAACCTAATGCTCTGATACCAAATTTGTCACGACCCGAGCTAGGATCCCAGATCTAGACATGGTACAAGGAACTCCGAGAGGCTCCAAGTCAACCCATGGCATGAACATAATAACTAATAGCATAACAAGCGAAAACTGAAATAATAAAAACATGCTTAAGTGGAAGTCTGAAAATCCAACACATCTGAACAACGGAAAACATAATATTGATCTGAGCTGAATACATGCTATACCTATGTCTGATAAGCCTCTATATCCTGATGAGTTAATAGGACAAGACTCCAACTAACTCACCACCAAACTGAAACTGAAAATACTGATACGAGTTGATAAAAAGGCCCTCGAAAGACAAGGACTCACCCACGGCTGGATAATGCTTACTCTGAAGATCTGACTAACGGCGGAACCGAACCTAAATGTCCAAGCCTATATCATGAAACGATACAACATAGAGTATGCGGTCAGTACTTGGAATTTACTGAGTATGCAAGGTAAGTAAAAATGGACAGTTAAAATACATAAGAGTTCATAAGAGTAGGACAGCATGATCATGTAGTAAATATCATAATGTAAACATAAAGGCTCAAGGTTTTCAAACCATTCATAATCCAATCATAATCAAAGTCATAAATGAAACTTTAGAAAGCATAACTTGAGCCAAAGTAACATAAACATAACAATGCATAAATCATGAGGAATAGTGAGAGATTCTTATAATCGACATATCCCATATGAGCACACATGGAGCCCGACCTGTAATCCCTAGTTGGGAGGGTGTTCGTACCTTTCCAAGGGTAGAACCATGAAAAGAGGTGTGAAATCACAAAGAAAGGCCCATTTGGACAAAGGGGGACAGTCTCAAGGGAGGTCCCATCATGACTATGTTGGTACGTAGTTTTAAGATTCGGGGTATGCTTGAATCCCATCTACTCGATGTTAAATACTACTCCCAAAACATATATAGTGCTCATATCATAGTAGGGAAATTGTGCATGAGATTCATGGGCTAGTTTAAATCATGATAATCATAAACATACTTGAAATACGTGAACTAGCCATGAAATAGGGCCCATGAGTCGGTCATAATCATGAATTCACAAATCATGAAGAACATGCATATTTGTGAAAATCCATATGCTTGATATTCATAAATCCATGAAGAGTATGATCTTGGGAATATTTATATGCCCAAGTGATACTCAAATGTATCATTTTCGCCTTGTTTATTGTGCAATGTGTATACATTTTCATGTAATTGGTAATAAAATATGAATTTATACTAACCAACATGATTAGCATTGTTTTTTAGGAAAAATGTGATTTTGAGGAGCTAAAAAGCATGTTGGAACAATATCGGAGTTGGACTTGGATTCGAGCACGAAAAAGGCATTGGACTGCACAATATAAAGGGGCTCCGCGATGGAGCCGTGTCACGCTACCATCGCGGAGGCATTCTGCCTGGAGGATGAATAATTTGTCAATATCCAGTGGAGCCTCGCGATAGCTCCGTGGCACGGAGGCAAGCCTCCGTGTTGCACGCCGTGCCGCGTTGAAGCTTTATTCCTGGACCCTAAATTTCCAGAAAGGGTCCGCATCCACGCCGCGTCACGGAGGCAGTGCTCCGCGATGCACTCCGTGACACGTTGCTTGTTATTCCGGGAAAAATTCCCATTAGTATAAATAGAACACTTAGGCTTATTTTTAATTAATTCAGACTTGGTTGAGCAAGAACGTGGGTTACAGGCAGTTGAGGGACGAAAAAGCTCAGAGTTTTTCTCTCTTTCTTTCTTCTTTCAATCAATTGTTTGTATGATTAACACTTGTTTTAGGATGATTAATCCACAAATGAGTGGTTAATTCTCTTCCTTGCTGAGGTTATGAACAATGGTGATGAATTTTGATTATTGAATTATATGATTTTTCATCTTCTCCTTCCATGTTGTTCTATTAATTCTTGTTTCTACTGCATTGGTGTGTGGCCGACATTAATGTACATCTAAAAAGTCCGATTTCACTCGAGAGAGCACGAAATTGTAAAGTGGTGAATTAATAGGGTATTGTTCTTAACTTGATTTGGGAAAATTGAGTTTTGATGTGCTTTCCTGATAGAAATATACTTGAAAGCCGTATTAGTCAATTTAGGAACCGAAATTGTATTGCTAGGTCATAAATTGCATTTGATCACAGAAATGTAGACGGATGGTTTATGATTCTTAAGTGAGATTAAATACGAGAGTTTTAATCTCTTGGCTAATGTTCTTGGCTAGCAACTGGAAGAGAAGATTAACCAAATTATGATTATAATCAAGTTCATTACATGTTCTTAACCTTGGCATGCTCATATCCATAGTTTCAATTCAAAGTATATATTTGTTAATAGTTTTAGTATATAATTTATAAACAAATTATTTAACTTTTGGGTACTTTGTTGTCAGCATATATAGAAGTAAGATAGAATATAGTATACTTGAGCAATTTTTACTTATCCAGAGTCTCCTTGGTTCGATACTTGGCTTACTTAAGCCACTTACTACTTGTTTGACCACGTGCACTTGCGTGTCGGTTTTTAACCCCTAACAAATGCACCGAACAAGTTTTTGGCGCCGTTGCCGGGGAGACTAGGCAATTGGTGAAATTGTATTAAGTGTAAATTTACTATATTTTTATTTTATTTTCTTAAGTGTTGACAACTTGGTCTTAGCCTGTATTTTGCAGACTTGATTTCTGTGAACACTAGCAAAGGACAAGGAGCTGGTGGAATCTTATATAGAGCCTGAACGTGAATTTCATAGTAAACGCAGAGAAGCTCTACAAAAGAAGCTGCAGTTGCTCAGACAGACTATTATGGAGCAACAAAATCCACCGGTTGTGAGGGCAGTGTTAGTGCCCGAAGAAGCAGCAGCAAGGCCGGTTCGCGAGGTGGCAATCCCACATGCCAACAATGTACATTCAAGTATCCGCAAACCAGAGCCTGGAGGGAGATTTGAACTCAAGCAGAATATGGTGCAACTGTTGCACACAAGCGGGCAATTTACCGGTCTCCCTCATGAAGACCCACAACAACATCTCCAAAACTTTTTGGAGATAAGTGACACTTATATACCCGCTGGAGTGTCACCTGATTATGTTCGGCTCACACTATTTCCGTTCTCATTACTTGGTGAAGCCAAGAGGTGGTTAAAAGATGAGCCACCAAATTCTATCTCAACGTGGGATGATCTAGCATGGAAGTTCTTGATAAGATTTTTTCCCTCTGGTAAAACAGCCAGACTTAGAAGTCAAATTCTAAGTTTCAAACAGAGGGAGGGAGAAAATTTATATCAAGCTTGGGAAAGATTTAAATCCATGTTGCGGGACTGTCCTCATCATCATCAGTCCAATGAGGTGTTGGTACACACATTTATTGAGGGTTTGGAACCCCATACTAAAATTTTGTTAGACTCAGCAGCTGGAGGGCAAGCGTTGGAAAAGACTTATGAGGAGCTATACACTTTGCTAAACCGGATTTCACAGGGCAATCCAGAATGGAATGCTGATTCATCACGAGGTGGAGCAAGGAAAGCAGCAGGAGTGCTTGAAGTGGATGGATTTACAGCTATCGCTACACAGATAGCTGCCTTGCAGAATCAATTGAACAACCACTTCAGCAACATGAATTTGAACCAACCTTCAGCTTCAGTCAATGCAGTCCAGCAAATGTGGTATGAAGTGTGTGGTAGCAGTGAGCACTCAGCTGAGTACTGTGGAGCAAACCCAGATTTGGTTAACTTTGTGGGCAATGCACAAAGAAATCAGCAGCAATTTGGTAGCGGCTACAACTCAAATTAGAGGAACCATCCAAATTTTTCATGGGGTAGCAACAACCAACAAGGCCAAAGTTCGGGTCAGGGTATGCAAAGGAATCAAGGAGGGCAACAGAACTACCAATCTCAATTCAGAAATCACAATGCCCCTCCTCCACCACCATCACCTAGCATTGAGGAGATGTTCAAGACCATGATCGCTAATCAGGCGCAATTGCAGGATGACTATGTTAAATTGGCAGCCGAAGTGAAAAATGATCAATTAGCGACCAAGGCTCTTGAGTATCAATTTGGGCAGTTTGCTAGTGCCCAAAACACAAGGCCCAGAGGAGGACTGCCTAGCGACACGGATCCTAATCCGAAGCAGGTAAATGCAGTGACCACAAGGAGTGGTTTGCAGCTGAAGGAGGTGGAACCAGAAAGACCACCTCAAAAGTCAGGAGCAGCAGAAGTTGAGGGGGAACAAAGTTCAAAGAGGGGGAAGACCAAAGAAGCAGAATCAGAAAGACCTCCACCCCCGTTCCCTCAACGACTCAAGAAACACAAAGAGGAGGCGTGTTTCAAGAAATTTATGGAGGTGCTTAAACAGGTACATGTTAATTTACCTCTTGTTGATGTCTTGCAGGGAGTGCCAAAATATGCCAAATATATTAAAGACATCATGGCCAACAAAAGTCGTCTGACTGAGTATGCCACGGTAGCTTTGACGGAGGAATGCACTTCCCGAATCCAAAATAGACTGCCTACGAAGCTAAAAGACCCTGGAAGTTTTACTATCCAGCTTACTATTGGGCAGAGCATCCGAGCTCGTGGATTGTGTGACTTGGGGGCGAGCATAAATCTGATGCCATCTTCGGTATTCAGAAAGTTAGGTCTAGGGAGTCCTAGACCTACAACCGTAATCTTGCAGTTGGCAGATAGATCCTTAGCTAGGCCGGATGGCATTGTTGAGGATGTGCTTGGGCAAGTGGGATCCCTCATTTTCCCGGTAGATTTCATTGTTCTAGATTTTAAACCAGACGCGAAAGTCCCATTTATTTTGGGACGACCCTTCTTGGCAACCGGGAAAGCATTAATCGACGTGGCTGCGGGTCAACTTACAATGCGAGCACATGACAAGGTAGAGGTGTTTGATGTGTACAAAGCACCCAAGCTCCCGATGGTGAATGAAGAACTCTCAGTGATCAATGTAATTGATCATGGGAATGCTAAACAAATGAATGATTCCCGAGAGTTGATGGGAAGACCACCAGATAAGGGTGAGCACTACTGGGGGGAGGACAATGATCGTGAGAAATCATCCATCACCCTAGCGGACAATTGAGCATAAATGACGTCGAGCCGCGACCGTAAACCAGGCGCTGCACGGGAGGCAACCCGTGAAAAATATTTTTTCTTTTATTTTGTAAAGTGTAAATAGATTTTGTTTTATTTTTCTTTTTCTTGATTTAGTACAAAATTTTTGTTTTAGTTAGTATTATTGTATTTTAGTTTTTGAAATCTATTAATCTAACCAAGTTTGTTTAGTGAAATGATTTTCAGGTGAAACGGAGAAAAATGTGCACGGAATCGTGAAGGAAAAGGCGAGGTATGAAAAAAATAAATAAAATGCAGAGAGAGTGAGCTGGGGCGATAGCTCCGTGTCACGGAGGAGGACCTCCGCGTTACCCTCCGTGACACGTTGAGGTTTAATCTGGAATTTTAAAAAAATTCCAGAGGGCTATCGCGATGGCTCCGTGTCACGGAGGCAGTGCACCGCGATGCACTCCGTGACACATTGCCCTATAATTTGTGATGCGTCACACCGGGTTGCCGGGTGACCCGCGTGTTTTCTTCATTTTAAACCCCGATTTTACCCCTTTTTCCCTCATTTTCTCACTTCTCCGCGACCAAACACCCAAAAATCCCTCCCCCATCAACGTGCCACGGTATAAAGCTAAGAAATTATCGAGTTTTCTTCGGTTATTCAACTACGAGGTATGTTTTCCTACTCTCTCTCAAGTTTTTGTCGAATTTATTCGAAATTAAGCATGGGAGGTGAGATAAATCACCCTAAGTCGAAATTTAGCATGAAATTGAGTTATTCCTTGATTGATAAATGTGCGGAATGTTGTAATGAGCGTTTGAACTTGTCGATTGTGTGAATGATTCGAATTTGATTGCGAAATTAAAAATTCTAGGGCTTGGTTGTTGAATTCGAATTGGGTAACTTGGTAAATTTGTGAATTATATGCCGGGTGGTATGTATTGAATTGAGATAAGTCGTTGTAGAATATTGTTTGAATGTAATAGACGATGAATTCTCGAGGATTTTGGGAAAATGTTGAAAATTGTTCAAATTGGGTTGATTATATAGGTTCATGTATATATAGAATTTTTGTTGTTGTTTTTGTTTTGTTGTTTTTCGTTGCTAAATGCGATGGTTGAATTTCTAGCGATGGTAGTGATTAGGATTAGCTGTATGAAGTCTGAGTAGTACGCTAAAGTTATACCATCGAATTTTTCTTTGCGAACGCACTAAGTATAAATTGTATAGTTGTTTGTTTTTGGTGTAAATAAAGTTATTCTTGCCGTAGTATCGTAACCGTAGCTAAGGACTAAGTGTGGGGTAAACTTAACTTAACCCGACCTTAGCCGAAGTTAATATTCATTTAACTTGACATTTTGCTTGTTTATTTGTGTTGACAGGTACAATGGCAAGTAGGCAGGATAAGGGTAAAGGTGCATCTACTTCAGGCACCGGGAGAAAACGACTTAGACTGGGCACAACAATCCCAGCTGCACCAGCAGTTCCGCGCGGCCAACGCCGCCAATACGGAACGAGGTGGGTAACCGATGAAGGGAAGAAATGGTACACCAAACACAAGGAGAATAAATACTTCCCCGAGGAGCATATTACACGGGAACCACTAGCACAGGAGTTCCCCCGCATAGAGCAAAGGATCGAGGCAGCTGGGCTCAGCTTCATATTTCAGGAGCCCAAGGAATGCAACCTACATCTAGTCCGGGAGTTCTATGCAAATTGGAACCCGGCGATCAGAAGCCACACAATCAAGATCATAGGGCAGATTGTCACTCTGGAACCCCAGCAGCTAAATGCCATCATCGGAGCGCGGGACACAGACGCCCACGTTCTCCGCCAGCTAAACATCACCCCACCATATGCCGATATCAGACGCACACTGTGTGGGGCTCGATCCACAGCCAGATGGAGCAGACATAAGGAGAGGGGTTACCACCAGACTCTGCCGTATTCTCAAATGAACAGGGAGGCCAGAATCTAGCTGAAGATAGTCTGTTCGTGCCTAATCCCGGGGGTGCACATGACTGATGTGACCCGGGACCGTGTCTGCCTGGTGTATGCCCTGATGAAAGGGCTGGAGATTAATGTTGGGGCGGTCATCATATCCGCCATGAAGAGAGCCCGACTACACCAAGGCCACAGGTATGGGTTCGGAGGACTTATCACCACCTTTCTCCGGGGCCTCGACGTCGAGGAAGAGGCTTTGGATTACATCCCGCAGTTGGAGCGGAGGGCCCTTGACGTGACCAAAACTAAGTCCCCCGACACCACACACGGGCCAGTGCTGACGCTTAGCGAGCGACATGCTCGTGACGACCAGTACATGGCACGAATGTTCGGAATGCAAATGCTCCAACTTCGGATTGGTGGGAGACCAGCCACGGAGGAGGAATTATGGCAGCTCGAGCTGGATTACCCATTTGGCGAAAACGCCAGGGCTCTATGCCGAGTGGGGCCAGCCTTTGTAGATCCCACTGACGATGATGTCCCCACGGACGAGGAGACACGTCGGGAGGACTCCGATGACGACGATGGAGGTGACTCAGACATGGGCGATGAGGCAGCAGCACCTGATGAAGAAGTCGAATATTTTGACTGATCAGGGAGTTCCACCACCCAATTTTGTGATTTTTTAATTTTTGTGAACACTGGGGGCAGTGTTCGATTTAAGTGTGGGGTGGGGAGTAGTTAGGTGCTGGGGCTGGGCTGGTTTGCTTGTATGTTTTTCCTCTGTTTGTTTTGTATGTTTATGTTGCCCTGTGTTTGTGAAGTGCAAAGTGCAAATTGCTCTGTATTTGTACATAATTGTGGTAATTGATGTGTGTTGTGTGAAATGTTGTGGTTGCCAAATGTTGTGGTTGCCAGCTAAGTCTGTAAAAAATTTTTGTAAATATTTTCTTCATTTAAATTTTTTTCTCTATCGAAATGATCGATATTTTTAAAATTTTGCGAAAATATTTTGTACATATTAAAATACTTTGTAAATATTTTTCCATCGAAATGATCGATGTTTTGCAAAATTTTTCAATTTTTATTTTTGGGTTTCTCGGAGTTTGTTTTCGATTCTTTTACCGAGAATAGTCCCATTGAACCGAAGTCATAGTTAGTGATCGTTCCCTATGATGGATGGATGACGACCATCTTAAGGGAAATGTAGTCGGTAGGAGTAGTGATTTCAATTTGTTTTCAGTTTTTTTCTTGGGTGGATTGCATCACGGAACCTGTAGTTACTATATGGTTGTGAAATTTTGGTTGCGTGTTGTAACTGATATTCAAAATGTAAAAGTGATTCGTATGAAAGCATGCAATTGTGTAAATATGTTGAGATACCTAGGCTGTAGAATTCGATTCGGTGTGATTGAGGCTTAATTTTTGAATTCATGTAATTGGCTAATTAAAGAGTCTGTGAATGCATCTTGAATCGAGCATGTGCACAAAGTGTGAAGTGAGGTATTGTTGTTCCATGCTATTGTGAAGTGTCTAGAACTTGCCTGGTGTGTGTACAAAACGAAATGAGGGAGGTGTAGTGTTGGAAAGGATGTAGGCATTTCTTTGTCTTAACCGAGAGTTTCTATTTTTTTCTTGTCATACTCTACCTTTTTATGTGATTGTATACCCTAGTTAGCCCGTTGAGCCTTTAGCCGGTTATTTCTTTCTTTTGTCCAAAAATGTATAAACTAAGCTTAATTCTTTCTTTTCATTAGCCGTAAAGTCTATATAAAACTCTTAAGTGCTTAAGAAGAACAAAAATTTTTCCCAAAGTGTCAAAGAGTGAGAATGGCAAAAAGAAAAAGAAAAGCAGAGTGAGGAAAGAAAAGAGAAGGGTGAAGGTGCACTTGCTATAATTAAATGATAATGAAGGTGCATGAAAAACCTTTGTTGTTGTGTCAAGTGTGTTTGATAAAATGGGCCATACGAAAGTAAATCAGCATGAATGGGATGATGAAGAAAAAAAAAGAGAGAAACAATGTCCATGAGTTGATGGGAATGTGTTGAAAAGGCGCTTAATGATGCTAGTGGCTATTATTGGCTAATCCAATATGTACTAGTTCCATAGCTTCCATTACAACCCATTAAAGTCCTACGTGATCTTACATTGCATTTCTTTATATTAGTGGAGTAATACACTAAGGGCAAGCTTATGGGTCATGACATGATGCATGTGAATTCTTTTGGGAGAGAGAGTGAAATTAATTTCTACATGCCCCTACTTGAATGTTTGTGTGACACATGAGCATAAAGGGAAAGATTCTCTTGAGTTGTGAGGGCACATGCTTGATGAAAGATTGATTTTCGTGTCGGATATCTTGATTAGCTGATTTGCATGAGTTCGCCGATATCGAGGGTCGATTCTTAAAGTCTAGGAAGTCTTAATGTATTAAAGGTCATTGCATTGTTAAGACCATGCATGTTTTCTTGATGATTTACAATATTGAATGATCGGTATGACCGTAGCGTAAGTTGTCGCACCATAGTGGCGAAGGTTGGGATGTAATTTGCATGAATTGTGTATTTGTTGTTCGAGGACGAACAAGGATCTAAGTGTGGGGTAAGTGATCTTGGGCAGATTTATATGCCCAAGTGATACTCAAACGTATCATTTTCGCCTTGTTTATTGTGCAATGTGTATACATTTTCATGTAATTGGTAATAAAATGTGAATTTATACTAACCAACATGATTAGCATTGTTTTGTAGGAAAAATGTGATTTTGAGGAGCTAAAAATCATGTTGGAACAATATCGGAGTTGGACTTGGATTCGAGCACGAAAAAGGCATTGGACTGCACAATATAAAGGGGCTCCGCGATGGAGCCGTGTCACGCTACCATCGCGGAGGCATTCTGCCTGGAGGATGAATAATTTGTCAATATCCAGTGGAGCCTCGCGACAGCTCCGTGGCACGGAGGCAAGCCTCCGCGTTGCACGCCGTGCCACGTTGAAGCTTTATTCCTGGACCTTAAATTTCCAGAAAGGGTCCGCGTCCACGCCATGTCACGGAGGCAGTGCTCCGCGATGCACTCCGTGACACGTTGCTTGTTATTCCGGGAAAAATTCCCATTAGTATAAATAGAACACTTAGGCTTATTTTTAATTAATTCAGACTTGGTGGAGCAAGGACGTGGGTTACAGGCAGTTGAGGGACGAAAAAGCTCAGAGTTTTTCTCTCTTTCTTTCTTCTTTCAATCAATTGTTTGTATGATTAACACTTGTTTTAGGATGATTAATCCACAAATGAGTGGCTAATTCTCTTCCTTGCTGAGGTTATGAACAATGGTGATGAATTTTGATTATTGAATTATATGGTTTTTCATCTTCTCCTTCCATGTTGTTCTATTAATTCTTGTTTCTACTGCATTGGTGTGTGGCCGACATTAATGTACATCTAAAAAGTCCGATTTCACTCGAGAGAGCACGAAATTGGAAAGTGGTGAATTAATAGGGTATTGTTCTTAACTTGATTTGGGAAAATTGAGTTTTGATGTGCTTTCCTGATAGAAATATACTTGAAAGCCGTATTAGTCAATTTAGGAACCGGAATTGTATTGCTAGGTCATAAATTGCATTTGATCACAGAAATGAAGACGGATGGTTTATGATTCTTAAGTGAGATTAAATACGAGAGTTTTAATCTCTTGGCTAATGTTCTTGGCTAGCAACTGGAAGAGAAGATTAACCAAATTATGATTATAATCAAGTTCATTACATGTTCTTAACCTTGGCATGCTCATATCCATAGTTTCA
The DNA here is from genome assembly GCA_035772735.1 of Datura wrightii. Taxonomy (NCBI): domain Eukaryota; kingdom Viridiplantae; phylum Streptophyta; class Magnoliopsida; order Solanales; family Solanaceae; genus Datura; species Datura wrightii. The sequence goes on from JASDFA010000019.1 coordinate 113,150,088, forward strand.
ATTCAAAGTATATATTTGTTAATAGTTTTAGTATATAATTTATAAACAAATTATTTAACTTTTGGGTACTTTGTTGTCAGCATATATAGAAGTAAGATAGAATATAGTATACTTGAGCAATTTTTACTTATCCAGAGTCTCCTTGGTTCGATACTTGGCTTACTTAAGCCACTTACTACTTGTTTGACCACGTGCACTTGCGTGTCGGTTTTTAACCCCTAACAAACGCACCGAACAGAGTACTTGAAGAGAAATTATAACATGAATCATAAATCATAATTTAGACTTAGTAAGATTAAAATTATAATAGGATCATAACTTGACTTTTCATGAAGCTTGCATAATTGGGCATAATTTAATTAGAATTTGAAACTATAAATTAATAATCAAAATAGGTATACAATCTATCCATAGTTCTTAAAACATGATTTGATACATGAAGGGAATTGACCCATAGATAGATCATAGAGAATTTCACAAAATTAGTAATAAACCCCATGAGATCATGAACTTGAATCTAGAATCCAGAATTTGAATTCACAGAATTGAGAAAAATTTTGAGCATGAGAGTGAAAGAAACTCTCATTCATTACCCTACATACCTGGGCAAATCTGATTTGCACTCCCTTTTGAAAGCCCAAAGGAAATAGGGAAAAATTGGGGAATTCCTCAAGCTTAATCTCCAATGAAGAACTCTAAACTTGCATGCATGGAATGGTAAGGCTTAGGATAGGTTAAGCACCATTTAAACCCTTCTAACTGAGCTTAAAACAATATAGTTTAGGACCTTAGAGCTTTGGAATTACGAAAATACCCTTAATGAAAAATCTAGAAATTTAACACTGCCAGTGACCACGACTTATATCACGAGTCGTACCACGAAGTAACGACTCGTGGTCATCACTGTTTCTTCCTACATCATCTATGAATCTTACCATAGTTTGCATATCACGACTCGTGGTGTCCTGCCACGAGTCGTACTGTCAATCGTGGCATCATCCCCCTTCACCTACCAAATCTTGACCATGACTCCCATTACGACTCGTTGTTCCCTACCATGAGTCATAACATCACCCGTGACTTCATCCCCCCCATGACACTGACCACGAGTCGTACCCACATACCACGACTTGTGGTCTGAACCCTGGACTCCAAGTCTTCATCATGATTCCTCCTACGACTCGTTACTCCTTCCCACGACTCGTATCACGAGTCGTTCTGAGTCAAATTCCCTGATTTTTCTGCTGTTCCCATTTCAAATCCCAAGTCTAGCCTTAGGCCCTTCGGGGGTATTACAAGTATAAAAGGTACTAAGGTACTGCACTACAACTCAAATGAATAATATCATTCTGGAGACTGATTCACTCAGTCTACAGAAGATGTTAATCAAGGAATGGAGGGTACCATGGGAAATAACATGCATGGTAGAGGACATTGAACATATGATGCATTGTAAAACAATGGAAATAATATATGTATGCAGAGAAGCGAATCAACTGGCAGATAGCTTAGCAAACAGTGCGTTCAATCAAGAGCTGGAGAGGGGACATATACACAGTTTCAACAATTACCAACACAGTGCAGAAATGTGGTTAACATAGATAAAGCACAAATACCAAGTATAATGATCAAAACAAGGGCAATTACAAGAGCACCGATTACATCAGATAGGTCTCACAGTTAAACTAAATACATAGCAGTATTCACATGACCAAGCTAGGAAGCTGTGAGACTACACCTAAGTTAGGCTATTACAACAACAAAAAGGAGCCAACAAAAATCAGGGGACCTGAGTCAGATCTATCAAGAGGATTCATCCACATGAGAGGATACATCGAAGAGAGAGACTCGTAGCGACCTGGTTTTCTCCATTTCTGTCAAATCGAGGAAGACCACTCAGTAGAACAAGACCTACCCCATCTTGAGTTGTTAATCTTCACCGGTTCTAGAACCTGTAGCAGAGAAGAAGATGGTAATAGACAAAGCAAAATAGTAAAGGGCAGTGGAGGTAGAAGACGCACCTTTCTGAGCTAAAAGAGAAGCTTGCACCAATGGGACATAGAGGACGACGATAGAGCAGAAAAAGCTTGTTTTTCAGTGTGAAGAAGAATGCCATTATTGGAAGCTGCAAGGAAAAACCTGATGACCAGGAGACCGAGAGAGAGAGAGAGTAAAGTGGAGGGTAGGTTTTTGGAAAGTGGCGATAAAGTTAATACAAGGGTAGTTTTGTCTTTCTTTTGAATTTTTATAGACCTATTTAGGTCAATGATGTAGACTAGTTTTGCTTCATTATCAATAAAAGAGTCTTGAGCTCATAATGAAAAAAAAAAAAAGAAGAAATCTTATTTTTGGTGGTAAAAGAATAATTATTGGAGTTCGGATTTAGGATTTCTTACTGATTACTTTCTTGGTAGATCAGGCATGTACTAATAATTGAATAATCAAAAATAAAATTGTAAAAAGTTATTGAATTTTTAATTGAAATTTTCAAAACTATCTCAGTACTCACCTGTCCCTGGAACAGTAGTGTCAGTTCTTACATCTTCCTAAACCTCCGATCAATGGAGACTTTTCCACCGTTGCCAAATCCAAACCTCTAAAATGAAAAACGCTGTGTTCAAATCCGACCCTTTTGCTTAATTAATGGATCTGTCAACTTCTGCTTCTTTCTCATCATCCTCATCGTCTTCTTGGTTTTCCGGCATAGTTCGTGGCCGTTCCAGCAGTGTCAAGATGTCTAATAAAAATCCAGCCGCCGCATCCGCCGGTGATGCTGACAGTGTTTCCGGTGTTGGTCCTATTTCTGGGAAAAATCAGTTCCGTGGTGTAATGTTTAAATATGGTCCTAAGCCAATTCAGGTCTGTTGTTGAGTTCCAAGTTCTCTCTTTTCTTGTAAAATTGGACTTTGTATTGTTTTGTGGGTTTGTTAAGCATTTTGACATACGGGAAAGGTTTCGCTTTAGGTTACTGTTCATTATAGAAAATTAACTCATAAGAGTATGGTCTAAGCCAATTTTGGTCTACTTAGTTTCCTAAGTGCTCCCTTATCTTGTGAAATTTCAACTGTGCAAATCAGTTTGATGTTTGATTTGAAAAAATCTGAGCTTATTTTGTGTGTTAAGGATTGAAATGTGTGGGAAATTGTGCTTTAGTTACTGTTCATTGCCACATCTATGCCTCAATTTCGGACTAGTTGGGGTCTGCTGTATGAATCATCTATCTATCTTGTTTCATTTGGACTCCTTGTGTACAGATGCCTAAGAATTTGTGATTCTCTGATACTAGGGGTTGGCTACATTTTGATTAGATTGCAAATTTTTCATACTTTTCTCTGAACTGCATTTGATCTGGGAGTTTCTGGTTCAATGAAAAGGATTCAAGTTTTGAGCTTTTGGGAGGAATAGGGAGGTTTATGGAGAAATAGTTAGACTATTGGAAGTCCTAATGCGGTACCTCATAGCTTACCTTTCGGGTTCAATGAAACATTAGTGTTCTTGGCAAGTGGAAGAGGATTTTGACCTATTTTCTGATAACAACTGAGAAATAACCAGCCTGGTAAAAACTTGTTATCTAGTAAGTGCTATGAGCCTATGATGTCAGTAGAACCCACAAACTTTGATGCTTTCTCTGCAGATTCATCTATCATTTGTTGGTAAATGTTAGTGTGTTGACCCCTAGTGTAAGTCCCAATTGGGGTAGAGACTGAGTGTATCATATATTAGATTTTTAAGTTAATTTGGGCCCTTTTCTTCAATCTATTTAGAGTTCAATCTGTAATGCCTTTCACTGTGAAGGATATTTTGACAAGCTGGGGGATTGAAGGTTTAAAGAAATCAGTAAGAAAAGTATGGAAGACTGCCAAGCTGTGTGTTGGGTTATATGGAAGGAAAGACATGCTAGATGCTGACTGTTCCGAAGATTAAATTCAAGTGCTTATGGATTTTTGACTTTTTGGTGCAACCTACAAGATGTTACAGATGAACATAGTATGTTAGAGTTCATAGATTCACTATATGAGTAGGTGCTATTCTTGTGGAAACCTTCTTTATGTTTTTGTCCAGAAGGGTTTCGAACTTCGTGATTTTCCTGGCACTAGCTTAGTGCCAGGTTTCTAATGTTATTCTATAATACACCACTTTGCCTATTCAAAAAAATAAATACTAGATGACATAATAACTATGCTTTAGGTCCCAAAGTAGTTTGTCCTGACTATATAAAATTCTCGATATTGTTGCCTTTTAGACTTGCTTCGATCCACTACTCAATAAAGGCTTAGGTTTTCATAGCCTAGCGTTTGAGCTAATGGTCAATGAAGCTAGAATGGATAATGAGATATTGGGGTTCATATCCTAATAAAGGTATATTATAGGTTTTTTTTACTCATATATTGAATGTTAAGCATTGGTGGACAGACTTATATGGTAACTATCTGGTGGGAAGTAGCAGATCCTGTATGTCAGTCGAGGTGAGGGCAAGATGGTGCCAACGAATTAGGTCGCTAGGGATTCTCTGCTTTTAATATTGGCATGTAAATCTCTAAGCACATACCGATAAAAAGAATCTCTAAACAAACTAAATATAACACCAAATTTAATGGAAGTGTACCTACCGGGGTAAGCTTTAATCCCAACTAGTTGGTACTGCATGCAAATTTGGCGGTTGCTTTCACTGTATTTGTCTGTCAGTAACCTAGTTAAACTTGAAAGTAAATGAATACGGTTAAACTTGATCTTGTTGTTCCTTACTTGTATCTTCTATCAGGTGTGATTATCTAATCTTGCATTTTGTATGATATCACATCCTTTTTACCATTTGTACTTCTACAACACTCATCTTGTGGATATGCCAATGCTAGACACGATTTTAGAAAATAATATAGCCAATAAGTGGTAACAGAGTTGCAATAATATATAACAAGACAAAAATTGCAATATCTTACCAAAAAGTAGAGAGATCCTTGTTAAGGGGAGTTTGACGATCTCTAAGTAAGGAAGAGTGTTCAATGAAGTGGACTAGAACCATGAGGTCTTATGTTTAAATCCTAGTGAAGACAAACACTAGGTGGTTTTTCATCGGTCCGAAGCTTGGTGGGTAGAGTTACTTGGTATTGTGCTTGTGAGAAATAGCAGGTATTTTCATCGGAACTCCGAGGTTAAGCGTGTTTGGGTGAGAGTAGTAGAATGAGTGACCCCCTGGGTAGTCCCCATGTTGCATCCCTCCTTTGCACACAAGGGTGTAGCCTAGTGTCAATGAAGTGCGTTGAGAACCATGAGAATTCAGATTCAAATCCCAGCAGAGACTAAAACACTAGGTGATTTCTTCTCATCTGTGGTGGGAAGTGAAAGGTATCCCGTTGAATTTTAGTCGAGGTGCATGCAAGCTGGTCCGGACACCACGGTTTATTATAAAAAAAGAAATAGCAGGTATCTAATGAAATTTGTCTAGGTACGTGCAAACTAGCCCGGACACCATCGTTATCAAAACAAAACCAAAAACATGTGAAAAGTGTTGTTATGAGAAAAGTATAACTCCAATTAAGGAAGAGTATATGGACTACAATTGTCCTGGAGGATGGGGACAGGATGCGTTCTATATCAAATGTGAACAAGGAGATGATAATTTTTATCTTGTGAAGCGCTTCGTAGTAGACAAACTAGTGACACACTGGCACCAATACTATCAGAAAAGTATTTTTTTATTTTCGATGATTCAATTTAACGAGTAATATCATTGTCACTAACTCTGGTTTTTTTAACCATAAGTTAACTAGCATCTCCACCATCATCCCTTTCTATTGCTTTCATGTTTGTTGAGGTTCATACCCACGAGCATAAAGGACCATAACCATTGCATGTTAACTGTGGGCCCATAAAGCGAAGTGAACCAACAGCGCATTAAGCTGAAAAATTAAGAATATAAATTGTCTAATTGAACATTCTGCAATTGAGCTAATTAGTGTATAAATCTGATGGTTAATGTTTTAGACAGATAGGTTATGTGCGCATGTGTGTCTCTTCATGAGTATTCCTTTTGTGAAAACATCAGGAGTTAATTCTACACAATTTTACTATGAGTTTCTTGCTATTTACCTTTTTGCTTGCACATTTTTAACCTGCACATTCATGCACATTATAGTGAAAGGTTCTCACAATCAGGTTATCAATTCTCTCTTTCTATAGTTAACATTGACTGTTGAACTGGTTTTACTGCTGAGAATCCTGGTGCTTTTTTGATTTTGTTCAACACCCGCGCCACATTTTGGTTAAAATTTAGGGTCATTCCTTTGGCTAATTATCCTTCTAGAATCACAAAATTTTCATGTTGTGACAGTAGTGCTTCTTATGCTACTTATTCAGTGATGACAAGGAATATACATAACCTCCACGTTCCTTCAAAAGTTTTTTAGTGTGTATATACCAGCAATGGGATTATGTTTTTACTAAAACGACTCTTTGATGTTGCTTTATATCTGTTCTACTGTCAGGTACTTTTTTCTTTAGTTCCCTCTGGAATTGACTCAAGTTTTTGAAAGAGAGAACATTTATCTCTAAAGAAGTCAGGATTTGATATTTACTTTTTTGCTCAAAAAAAGAAAAAAGAAGTCAGGATTTGCTGATTTTAATACTTCGATATTTATTTGCGCTCATATATTTTCCTTCTAGCTAGTGGGGTTTATTTCCATGAAACATGAAGATCTTGACTGGACATGCATTTTATATGGGGTCGTAGATAGTAACTCAAGGGAAGAAAATGGTCATTCAAGAATTAAACAAACCTAGATCAACCACACAACCACAAAAGTATAGAACCAGTCTGCTCCCATTGCTTTTTGGCTTCTCCAATACATTAGAGGTTTCTTTCCTTCTATTGCCTATAAAATAGAAAATTGCACAATGGAAAGACGTTCTGCTCTATTTCGTCCTCCCCTACAGCTTGCTAAAAGACAATGCAAGTGATCAAAAGGGAGAAATTTTCAATTTAAGGACTAGATATAGAACAAAGCTTCAAGGACTTCCCTTGCCATTTACTCTTATGCACTCAATTCTCTGACTTTTACCAGCCTTCAATTCTTGCAGGTTGCTTTTAAAACAGGTGAATATAAACAACAGGTCATTTTCATAGGTGGATTAACAGATGGATTTTTAGCTACTGAGTATGTATCTTATTATATCCCCTACTTCCATCTGCTCTCTTTTCCTCTTTTTCATTCCCTTCTCCATGTTTATGTTTTTTCTTCACTTTTTGCCGTTCATCATCTGGATTAAGGGTGTGTTCGGTACAAAGGAAAATGTTTTCTTGGAAAATGTGGGTCTCTTTCTTATTTTCTTGTGTTCGGTACATAAGCAAAAAATATCATCCTAAAAGCATTTGTATATAATTTAGACAAATATTACGGGAGGTGGGGTACAAGTGGGAGTGGGGGTAGGGGTGTGGGGTGGTGGGGATGGAGGGCTATGGGGGTGGGAGTGAAGATGAGGTATGGTGTGGAGGACATAATTAATGTGGAATGCCACTTGTGGAGCTTGTTTTTCCTTCTTCCACTAAGGAAGTCATTTTAACTTGTTTCCTAGAGAAAATATTTTCCAAAAGTTTTGACCAACTGAACATGGGAAAATTGGAAAAACTTCATACCGAACACTCTGTAAGTGTCACTGTCAAGTCTTCAAAATATATTGAAGATAAATGATCTTTCTTTTCGAACTGACTTATCGGAAAAAAGCTGATTTTCTTTTGAACTGTTCCTTATTTGACTATGCTCACTTCAGATCAGAAAGATTATGCATTTTCCATCATGAAAATGTTGGAGTAGGGCCCTCAGTAATTACATTTAAAACTTGTGATTTCTTTTGAACTGTTCCCTTGAAATTCTATTTCCGCAACTATTTCTTTTTGAGAAGGTTTCTCCAAAGCCTATTCCCGGATAATGTATTTGAATCTTGTGCTGCTTGGTGTCTTGGTCTTTATGCCTTTCCTTTTCTAATGTGGTTTTCCTTTTTTGTGTGTTGAGGGAAGCAAAGGCTGCATTATCATTAATAGCAACTGTTCTTTTGCAATGTAAATAATGAATAGTTTTCTGTATGCTTATGTTGATTAAAAAAAATTGGAGTCCTTTCTACAAGGTACACCCACACAAAAGGAAGAAATAAACCCAAAAAGAAAAAGAAAATAAAGGAAAACAATTAACGACGTGAAATCCAGAAAGCTCTCCTGTGTCAAGGAGACAAACCATCAAATTTGCTCTTGATAGACCGTCCTGCCTCTGATATTTTACAGTCTCTAAACTTGATGATCTCCGTTTTTGCAGTTACTTAGAACCTCTCGCTATTGCTCTGGATAAAGAGAAATGGTCGTTGGTCCAGTTTCTACTTTCATCATCTTATAGTGGATATGGAACTTCAAGCTTGAGAAAAGTAATAATCTCTGCCTCCTATTTCCACATATATTCAAACTGTTGTCATGACTATAGATTTTGCACTATGTCTGAGGTACACATGAGATGGTGTAACACTGAATATTTCCATTTCATCTTATTCCATTCCAGTTCTTGACAACTTATTAGGTTATTCCGTCATTGATCTACCGTGAAAGCTAAAAGTAACAATCTCCCTCAACTTCTATAGTTCATAGAAAAATGTCCTTGTATTTTTTTTGAAATCTGGTAATTTTGTATTCCTCAGCTTTAAGAGTAAGCTGGCAACCTCGAAAAAGCCATCCACAGTACATTATGCAGCTTGACTAATTACAGTGAACCTAAAAAATCTACCAGTTGGATTTCATTTTCTACATTTGCTAGTTTACACCAAAAATGAAAATTTACAATGCAGTTTCACTTGATCTTCTGCATAGTACTGCATTTGTCCTCAAAACACCTCCCATTTTCCTTCCATATTGTCCACCATATGCATGATGGGATTGCTCTCCACCATCTCTTCTGGGACTTGCTTCCCCCTCTTCTGATCCAACAGCTCAGAAGATCTGCTGTGTGTTCTGGCATAATCCAGTTGTTATCTGTGAAAATGAGAAACATTGACCACAACTGTGCTGTCACTTTGCAGTGTATGAACAGATGGTTGTTTGTATCTGCAGTCTCATTGCAAAGTAAACATCTGGAAACTGGTTGTATTCCCCTTTTCTGTAACACTTCATGTGTAAGGCATGCTCTTCTGACCACTAACCAAGTGAAGCATCTAATTTTGGTTGCGACCAAGCAATTCCACACCTTTGACTAGGGGCCTGCTCTGCCACCTGGTTGTCCTATAGCTTCCCATCTGTATATTCTCTTGACTGAAAATCTACCATCACTGTTATGTTTCTTGCAGATTGCATCTGGGGTTGTTCAGGTGCCTTTAAAATTTTCAACTGCCTTTAGAAGACCAACCACCCTATCAATCTCCCAATCATTCAAGTTTCTTTTATAGTAAATATTCCACCCTTGAGGGGTCCAGGAATCTGCCACTATGGCTTCAAGGTTGGTGCATATAGAGAACAACTCAGGGAAAGTAGACATCAAAGTTTCTTGTCCATTCCATGGCTCCTTCCAGAAAAGTGTCTTTGTACCATCCCCCACCTTGTGAGTAATATTTTTGTTGAGGCTAAACCAAAAGTTTCTGATGGTCCTCCAAACTGAAACACAGTGCTGGTCTCTTCATTGATTCACCAGTGACTTGCTTGTGCATATTTGCTCAAGATCACTTCCTTCTACAGTGCTTGATCTTCATTAGCCTAACTCCTTTAGAGACTATTATTATGAATTTTCAGATTTCTGATACCAAGTCCCCCTGCTTTCTTCTCAAGTTGAACTGCATCCCACTTTACCTAGTGGAATCCCTTTTCTTCCTTGTTTTCATTCCATAGAAAATCCCTGAGCTTGTCTAATTTATCCACCCCAGAAGCTGGGATTGGGAACATAGACATCACATAAGTTGGCAGAGAATCTAGCACTGCATTAATCAATATCAGTCTGCCTCACAGTGAAAGATACTGAGACTTCCACTTTGAGAGCTTCATATCTGTCTTCTCTGTGGTCCCATCCCAGATAGCCACATCCTTGTGCTTGTAACCCAAAGGCATGCCTAGGTTGGTTGTAGGAAGTTGATCACCCCTGCATTCCAAGATCCCAGCCAGCCTTTCCATTTGAGCCATTTCTTTGATAGGAAAGATACTGCTCTTCCTCGAGTTGACATTTAATCCCAGATATAGCCTTAAAGACTACTAGGATCATTCTAATAAAGTTGATTTTCCTTAAATCACATGTTCTTGTTTTGCATTCTCCTGAAAATCGTATTGACTTCTAAAGAAGGAAAAGTTTAAATGTGCAATTTCAAGCATGTCTTCGACAGCTGGGAAAACATCATAAATCAGTGCAAATCTGCTCATGCTTTGTTTTTCAGAAGTTTGAATGCCAAACACCTGTTAGATTAGAAATACCTGAGTCATAAAGGATTTATGACGGTTAAGGGCTTGACACAGTTTTAAGATCAAAAGGAGATAAAAAGAGATGGACTAGGGACAACTCGACTGTGTTCGAGGTTGGAAATCAATGAGGAATTATGGTGAAAATAACTGGATAAATTACGTAATAACTCCAGATCTTTCAGACATGGAATTTTAGCTAAGGGTTGCTTTGGAATCTTTACTTCTTGAACTTTTTAATGAATTGAAAATGTTAGTACGGTTATAGAAATCAAGGTTTGAAGAACTTGAGCTAAGATTCACTTCACATGATTTTATGGCAGTTGCTTTGAGATCTTTACTCACTAAACCATTTTTTTGGATAACAGTGGTGCCCGGGTCAGTCAACACAACCTCAACTATTCCACCGGGTACCTGCTATCTCCAACTAGCACAGGTACCGGGCAAATCTACCGACAAGGCTTAGATAGATGAGAAGAAATCACCTATTATTTTTTGCCTCTGTTGGGATTTGAATCCTAATCACCAAAGACATCTGCTTCACTGACCACTTGGCCACAACTTTGATCTCAACGCTGAACCTTTTAGGGCCTGTTTGGAAAGCCACCTGGAAAGTGTAATTACATAGTTTGACCTAAGTAATTACTTGGTTAGCAGGGAATTGGGTTTAACTGGGAGGGAGTAATTACACTTTTCAATTCTTAGGGGGAGGTGATCATTGCAGGTGATTACATGGTGTAATTACAAGGTTATTTTTTACTTTCTTCCTTCTTGTTTTTGTTTTAATTTATTTTCTTATTTCTATTATTTTAACTTTTTTTTTAAATTTATATTATTTATCTTTCATTTCCCAATCTCTACTTCTTGTTAGTCCATGTAATTGCTCTTATTTTATATTTTTTATTTTCTTCGTTTAACATAAATGCATTATTATTTTTAGTTTTTTAATTAAAATAGAATTTTTTGTTGTATGATGTTATAAAATTATGTTTTCCTTTTGTTTTGAATTGTGTTTACTCAAGTATATTGGAATTTGCCAAAGAGTCTTATGTTAGTTTTTTTTCTTAGTTTTGAATTTATATCATATTTTTGGTTCTAATTTATTTGCTTTAGTAGTATTGACTTATTATTTCACATAGCATGTCATTCCTTTTTCAGTTAGAATTGATAGATTATTTTGTCAAATATTTGAACAATTTCATGGCGTTATATTTATAATATTAATATTTTTGTCAAACATGCATTCCATGATGTTCTTAAAAAATGTTATTTTTTAGTTTTTATAATTAATTAAATTAAATTAAATTAAAAATATATATCAATTGTTTGTTATAATATTAGTTTATATATATATATATATATATATATATATTAATATAATTTCATGAGACAATATGTATCTTAAATACTTAATTTAATATCATTTATAAAGGCATATATTTCTTAAATGGTTCTAAATTTTGTATAATTAATTTTTATTTTAAAATTTTAATCTTACTGTTTAATTACACTTGTGCAACCAAACAGTACGCTTGTAATTATACTGTAATTACATTATTTTTACAAACAAACAGGTCATCGTAATTACTATACTGTGTAATTACTAGGCTGTGTAATTGCTACCCTAGTAATTACACTAATTCCAATCTCCAGGTGGTTTCCAAACATACCCTTAATGAATTAAAAATGTTAGTATATTGCTTTTAAGCATTAAGGTTTGAGGAATATAGAGTGGAATTTCTGTTGGATTGTTTAAACACACAATAGCTCCATCCTCATCCAAAATAAGTGCTTGAACATGGCTATCTGACTCACTTTCCTACACTTGTATAACTGGAAAGGTTGCTGCCAGTTTTTCTATATATTCTCTTTCAGAAGTGCATGAAACTTGGCCGAAAGATGTCTTTTTTATGAAGTAAGAGAGTTTCATTAAAATGTGTTGAGAAGATGTGGACAAAAGTTACAGGGAATAAAAGGAGTTACTCTGTTACTCTATAACTAAAGAGGAAACTCCATCCGGGAACTTTTCACAACTAGAAACATGAGCTTGATTTAGCCAACTAAATAAATTAATTAAGCATTTGGCTTTTAATATCTGAACAGGAGTTGAGATCCCATCAAAACACCTACAGTTCCTTTCATTCCAGAAACACCAAAAAGTTGAGGTGGGAACCATTGACCAAATCCTTTTGATGGATTTTCCAACTCTGCATTAGCACCATCTGCCATATGCATCTTTGATAGTGTTAGGCATGACCCAGGTGAGTCCAAAAGTAGCAAAAAACATGCTCCAAACATCTGCTGCCACTGTGCAATGTAAGAACAGATGCTCTACACTTTCAAAAGTTTTTAGACACATATAACATCCGTTTACAGTTGGTATCTTCCTCTTACTGAGATTATCATGAGTAATGCATGTTTCATATAAAGCCACCCAGCAAAAACAGCTCACTTTAGGGGGCAAATTTGTCTTCCAGATGAGTTTCCATGGCCAGTTGTCAATCAACTCTTTGTTGGAACGCGAGTGTGCATATCCCTCCACTGTGAAAGCTCCATCAATAGAATCACCCCACTGCAGCCTGTCCTTGGTCTGAGGATTGACAGTAGTCCTTGCTAGCTTAGCAAGTATGGTCAGTAGCTCATTCATCTCCCAGTCTTGGATGTTCCTTCTGAGTTGCAGGTCCAATGAGTTATGTTGCCAATTTTGCGCTACATAAGAGTCTTGATTATTTGCCAGCCCATAAATAATTGGGAATTCATCTCTTAGAGCCCTTGACCCCAACCATAAATTCTTCCAGAATAGAAGATGAGAGTCATTTCCCAGCTTGAACTTAGGGTTTATCTAGAAGTCCCCCCAGAGCTTTGAGATGTGTTTCCATAAGCCTGTGCCATAGGGGAATCTGCGGGGTCTTGTGCACCAGTTATTTTGTTCTCCAAATTTTGCTGATCACTGTTCTCCTTAACCCAGTCACCTCCATATTGCATCTCCAATTCCATTTCATGAGCATGCTTTTTTTGTGTAGTGACGAATCTTTGATGCCCAGACCCAATGCTTCTTTGGTAGAATGACTCTTAGCCACTTGAACAGGTGAAATTTGTGGTTTTGACTGTTGGCTTCTCATATGTCACGACCCAAGTGGCCGTGATTGACACCCACACTAATCCCGGTGAGCGAACTAACGTGTCCCAACTAATTCATTCAAGTGTAACATAAAATAAATACTCTTGATGAAATTGCGGAAGTAACGTAATAATTGAGGAAGAAAATATTAACCAGATCTTTCTATCTCATCCCTAGAAATTGAAAGTCACTATATGGTGGACATCTATCTAACCATAGTCTATGAGGAATAAAACAAGAAAATAAAATAAGTCCATGTTTGAACAAAAGGCATCTTCTTTAGGAGGAATTGCAACAGCGCGACAGAAATCAGCTCACCCCTGGGTATCTCGCAGCTGCTCTACAGATGAGGTCGAGAGGAACTTCCTGGATCACAGTATGCACTCAGAAAAGAAGTGCAGGAGTAATATCAGTACGACACAATGTACTGGTAGTTTCATCGTCCGACCTTAGATAATAATGGGTATACATATGAAACAACAATATACATTCGCTGAAACAGATAATCACCACATAAACCTATTTCTAGAATCATTTAGAGTAAGGTTGAAAGCTGGCCTGCTCACGGGATTAGGCCTCGCTGCAGTGGTGGTATGACCGCGACAGCGGTCTCGCTGTAGCGGTAAGGTTGCCGCTGCAGTGGTACTGCGTATGCAGTAACTCGACCAAGCTTGTCAACCTGAGATTCCTCACTTAGCAGCTTATCACAATCAGTTCATCAACTTATCACATTGGATATACGAATGAATCCTCAACAATCAATGCATAACTTATCACATTGGATATACAAATGAATTCTCAACAATCAATTCATCAACTTACCACGGTTTAACAACTAATGCTAGTAATGATGAAATAGGTTATGACCCACATATCAACTTTAATCACAAGCTACTACACATTCAACCATCTCTGTTCATACGGTTCTCATAACTCTAACCAAACCTCACTCTTTAGCTTTCCACTAGTATCATACCATCGGTGATGTGCCGGGCATACGCCTCCGTCACATCACCGTACACTCACACGAAATATTGTTGTACACACGTCCGAGGGTCTTATTTCTGCCCTTCCAGTCATGACCTGCAAGAGACTCTAGAAATCCATGCACTATTACCGGTGTGGTACTCGCTCCCACTCATCTGCTCGTTCGGATGCTCTCCTTGAACACGAGCCACTCAATCATAACTGCTCGCCCGAATGCTTCCCTCGGGCATGAGCCACTCATCTCATGATAAAGCATATTATCCACTTTCTTTCTCATATTCGGTATGTTATCACTCGGTCAATTAGTATGACTTTTCGGAGGCATCATGTTATCCTCATCAACTTGGTTATATTTACTAATATTCAACCACTTACATGGCAATTTGAAAGAACACATGTAACATCTCAATGCACCCAAATTTCACAACAACATTATTAACAACCATCATCTCAAGTTCACTTCACAAACATAATTAACATATCATCTATTAGCGACGATTTGTGTCTGAAGACCAACTAAGCATGTTGTCACTCCACACACATACACATCATTATGAGAAGTCCAACTCCTTATAAAATCATAACCTACCTCGATTGCCGGAAGAGAGAATTCAGCTATTCCGCAGGAGTTTTGCCTTTCCGTAAAGCCTTCGAATGTTCAAATCTTACACAAGTAAAGGAAATCACATTCGATCATCTAACACTTCATTCAGGCCTAGAATTTCAATACTACCCCCATTCTACCCGATATCATGGTCAAATTTGACATTCCAAGGGTTAATTTATCACGTTCCATCCCCACATAGGTTATTCCCACCTATTTTCGGAAGTTTTTACTCCAGAATTCCTTTCTAATCAGTTCTAATGCAAAAAGGTTCAATTTTTATCAAATTCTCAGTCTCAAACCATGGTGAGATAGGCGTTTTATAGTCACATTCCTCCTAGAAAGTGTTAATTACTCACTTTTAAGCCTAGGATCAACACCCAACCCTTCTCCTTTCAATCTCCTTGGTATACCTAACCTAGGGTTTCTATCTTAAAGAACACCGTCTAAGACCACCTATTGGTTCTAGGGTGTTAGAAAATCAAAGGGGGGAAAACTAGTTAAGAATCTTACCTTGGGATGAATAATCGCCTCAACCTCTAGAAAATCGCCCTCGCCGTTCTCGAAAGTCGTGCCTTAGAGTTATGGGTGAAAAACTCCAAAATTCTAACTTAAACTGTCACACTGCCTCCCGTCATCCGCCGCAGCGGTCGTATTTCCGCTGCAGCGGACTCACTATGGCGGCCAGGACCCCACCACAGTGGACCGAACTGCTAGTCCTTCTTTCCCGCTACGGCGGACCTCTAACCGTCATGATGGTCTCGCTGCAGCGGCATTCCCACCGCTGCAGCGGTTCCCGTTAACCAAAAGCTCGAAATTTTCCTGCACCTTTTCCTTTCCTCAAACCCAAGTCTAAATACAACTCCTCCAACACTTCCCTCCGTGCACCTAGGCAAAAATAGGGTGTTCTGGACTTATTTTTCCTGTAACGACAGACGGGTCGTTACACCATAGAAATGTTCTTTTAATTTGATCTAGCCTCTCTTGTACTTTGACTGGAATTGGGAAGAGTGACATGAAGTATCTTGGGATGTTATCCAACACTACTAATGAGTGTCAATCTTTCCCAAAAGAAAGGCATCTTCCAGGAATCTAATCTTTTCTCAAACTTCTCAATCACTCCATTCCAATTTCCAAATTTCAAGAGACTTATACTTTGCTCCCGGGGGGAGGCCCACCAAGGTCAGGAGGAAGGGTATGAGTATAAACCTCCTATCCCCACCCCCCACAAACAAAACCAAAAGAAAATGGAGAATGATCTAGAACAGAACAAGCTTACATGTGATTCTATACCAAATTATGGTATCATATATATTCCTATTAATGCATGGACCATAATGTTTTGCTCAAATGTCAAGCTTCGTCGTCTCCTGAAATCCTCATGTCCCTGATCTTCTTTGATATTAATGATTATTTACCTATTTTAGTCTTCATTTTGGTTCTCAAAAAGCCTGTTGTCATTGCTATACGTGACGTCTTAACATCTGTGCATTCAAAATACTGCATTTATGTATGCACCACACTCAACAATGAGTCCTGTTTGAATAGCAATAATTTGGGAGCAGTAAACCTTTAAATCTGCCTGATGTGAATTAACAGTAGAAGATGTTTAAGTTATTTGCTCTTTCTCTTGCGTTTGTGAGCTAACCTCTTTCTACCTCTAATATGTTCTAAAGGACGCAAGGGAGCTTGATCAGTTGATAAGTTACTTGATAAACAAGGAAGACTCTGAAGGTGTAGTACTGCTTGGGCACAGTACTGGCTGTCAGGTAGGTATTTACATCTTCGAATGGATGAGTCTAACTTTTTATGCTACTCTTGTTAATTTCATTATTGCATGAAAAACGAGGAGAGAAGAAGCTGACTTTCTCTATCTGCATACAGGATATTGTGTATTACATGCGCACAAATGCTGCATGCTCCAGAGCAGTCCGTGCAGCCATATTGCAGGTAATACCTGCTTAAAAAGTAGTACTTTAAGTCTGTTTCTTTGAAGTAAATTATCTTAGCTATGAATCTGCTAAATTACTGTATCAATGCTGATGATAGCACACGTTTATTCGAGTTTATGTTTTATCCAAGTGTTATCTTTCTGTTTTTAGTGAGGAAAAGGGAAATTGGTAAAATGGGCAATCTCTGCCTCTTGATTTCTACATCATTTCGAACATGCACTGCTACTCTTGCAGTTACTGATAAATGACCTGAACTAACATTTAGTTTGAATGGAGCTAAGGTGGCCTTAAATGCCAAAAGGCTGCTATTTGAATTTTGCAGTTAATTGGTCCCCCCTTTTTTTTTTTTTTTTTTTGTGTGTGTGTGTGAATGTAGTTGCTGGTGTTTACGGACATTCAAATTACGAGATGTCAGATGCTTTTCTCCTGAAAGAGAATACAGCTGGCAGTGTAATATTATCTTGAGAAATCAGTCTTAAGCATGGTGGTGAATATGGAGACAACATTTGGACATAGGATACGTTATCTCAAAGCCACTTTATGCAAATGATTTTATGTAAGATGGATATTGTGTTTGTTTCAGCATCAACCATGATGTTCTTTTGGCTTTCCAGGCTCCAGTTAGTGATCGAGAATATAAAGCCACTCTTCCTGGTACTGCTTCGATGATTGATTTGGCCTCAAGCATGATAAGTGAAGGTCGTCAATCAGAGTTAATGCCAAGGGAGGCAAATCCAGATGCCCCCATTACTGCCTTTAGGTAAGGGTGATTATTAAGTCTAGTTTCTTTCCCGTACTGCATTTTACCACTTTCTGGTCATGGTTTCTTCTGAATTTTAATTCAAAGGATGCCAACGATATGTTGTAAAAAGCATGCCTCAAGTTTGTGTTCACAATTACAAAGTTGTGATAATGAGGATTGATCGAAGGGATCCGGCTAAAAACAAAAAAAAGAGATCAAGGAGAGGGAGCTAGACGAGCACTTGCAAGAGAGCGAGCGGCAGATCTAAAACTTCTATAGTAAAACAATTTATCAAATAAAAACCATGAACAAATTGCAATAACACACCCTTTCCTGCACCGCATTGAACTGTAATTTTTGTAACAAGGGAAGCTATTGAGGATGGTAAAAATTCTCACTCTTAAGAGGTCCTTCAGCTTTTCGGTAAGTTCTTTCACGAGGCATAAGTAAATTCTCTGACACATATCATTCGATGCAGCTATCTGTATAAATCTATCTATTGAAAAGAAAGAATTTGAACTTCAGGGAGAACTTGTTTTTTATGGAAATCCTGAAGAGACAATCGAATAGTTTGTCACACATGATCATAGACGGCTCTAGGGCCGGGGGGTTTAGTGGGTTCTACTAAATATTGCCTGTGGCCCTAATTATGTATATATATCTAAAATATGCTCAAAATGTATACATATAAAAAGATCATACCCATTCTGAACCCATTGGCTCTAGATCCTGGCTTCGCTTTTGCATCTAGTTAACTGAACAACAAGTTGGTTTACATGTTTGGACTCAAGTGTTTGTGTACTCTTTTCTACAATGGCGACCTTCCTAATAACTATGTGTTTGACAGATATTACTCACTTTGTGCATACAATGGTGAGGATGACTTGTTTAGTTCTGACTTTAGTGATGACCAGCTGAGGCAGAGACTTGGGCACATGTCCAACACTCCTTGTCAGGTAGGAAACCAAGTCCATTCAAGTTGTGAAAGCTATTTTTTCCTTTTAGTTTCTATGTAGAAAGGTGTCCGAGCCATGTAATTTTTTTTCCTTTTGAATTCCATGGCAAAAGAAGGAAACTGGACATTGTTAATTTGCTGGCACTAGCTTTCGTAGTGCATTAACACCCCCGGAATCTTTATTGATTTACAAGGATAAAATGGCAGTTTCTGATTGGCACCTGCTTTCTGCAGGTTATATTTTCCATGAGTGACGAGTACGTTCCAGATTATGTTGACAAGAAAGCATTGGTTGATAGGCAAGCACAAAAACTTTGCTAAACTTAATCCTTTTACAGTTTGTGATGATGGTGATGTCAGGGATGCTCTTACACCGACACCTTTGATGCGGTGTTGTTCTTATTCATTCGTCCTCATGGTTACTTGACCATAGTTCTTGTCTATGCATTTTCAAACTTGTGCAGATTGTGCAGAGCAATGGGTGGTGCTGAAAAAGTTGAAATTGAATACGGGAACCATTCTTTATCTAATAGAGTCGGAGAAGCTGTCGAAGCTATAATGAGCTTTGTCAAGCGAGAAGGTCCGAGCGGATGGGATGATCCATGGAACTAAACGGTTGATCCTTCAACTTGAATGAATTACTTTGCCTTTTACATTCTTTATTTCCATGTATCCTATCATTTATATGTACACTGCAGGTTGACGAAAGTACAATTATTTTTTTTACCTAGTGAAATGGTAGTCTAGAACAACATATCGTTTCTCTCCGTTCTTTGTTTTGTAATTTATTCTATGCAAGATTGTAAATTAACGTCACTATTTTATTCTAATCATTAATCTTTTATCTTTAAGAAGGGAATATGCGTCCATTATTAAAGACTTATTACCTTTGTTTGAGCAGAACTTGTATCTGAAGAAAACACGGAGCTACCGCTTCTACATGTAGCTTTTTAGCTAAGAGTTCATTTGAACTCATAATTTTCAACATGAAGTATTAGATATATATGTATAAACTTGTTAAAATTCCAACAAATATTAGAGCATGTTTTGAGGGAGGAGTTCATGAAATTGGTTGTCTCATGTGAGGTAGAAATAATGTTTGTGGATTTATGCATTTGAATATTTCATAGTAAAAGCATGTTCTAGTTTGTATATTTATTATGGCAAGATAACCCAATCCTGCTTTTTTCTTTTTTTGAAATTATTTTTAGTGACGTGTAAATATGATTGGTTGGCTTACTATTTCTTCTTTGTATCTAGTATCTAGCTCGGATATCTACTCGGTATTTAAATTTTAAGGGGTTGTTGGGTTGCATAACAAGTTATACAAGGATAAATAATAACCAAATTATTCAATGGATATCCTTTTATCAATCAAGTGAATTTAAATGAGATCAATTTAGGGGAAGAAAAAAAAATTGAGTCGGTGTTGAAATAAGCCATGCATTTTCTTTTAGATTTCTAAGTAAATTCATTTTATTATTCAATAATGATCCACTAGTCACTGTATATTTACTGCACGTACTTATACATATATATTTTTGTTAGATGATTGGTTTATTGCATTAAATGAGATTTGTGGATGTGTATGTTAGATTAATTTTTTTTAATTGATTTTAACTTTAGTATTCTTAAATGACTTGAGAGGAGAAATTTGGAGAACTACATCTTTAAAATTTGGAGAACGCTATCTTGATATAAAGCGCGAGAGAATTATGCTGCATTAAATATAATAGAAATATAATTACCAAAATTGTAATATAAAAAGTTAATTGTACGTGAATAAAAGTTTTAGATCAAACATAAAATAAAATAAATTTGATATTTTATCTCCAAATTATTATTTTTTATAGGATACAAACGACTCTAAAAGGGATAATATGGCTTATAGACAATGATACTACTGTATTATAATGGAAGCATTCTTAGTGGGAAGATTGTGGACAATAACTTACTATATTCTGTTGGATGAGGAGATTGTAATTAAAATAAATTGTGCTCAGGTCCCATAAATTAGATGTGAAAATTGTGGGAAAGGTTCACTTTTGACAACTATATAAATTGAATTGAAAAAAAAAAGTGAAGTAAAAAAGTAAAATATTTCAAGGATTTGGTGTAGACTAAAAGAGGATCATGGACAAGAGTATTGATTGGGTTGGGGGGGGGGGGGGGGGAGCAAGAGTGATATGGACGGCTTTGTCCTTTCCCTCATTACCAAAACAAAATAATGTTGTCAAAATTATATAATACGACAGAATTTTAAAAATAGATAATAAGAATAAGATTAAAATATTGTATCTATTTATTGCCAACTGGAATGAAGATCAGGAGGGATAAGAATTTAAATTTTAATGAAAAATGAAATAGTACTAAAGTGAGTGATTTCTTCTCGTTTTTCAAAATTATGTCGTACAAGAAACTAGATACCTCTCTATTGATGAAGAAATAGCAAGTACTGATATAATAATTGACTTGTTGGAAAAATGGATTTGATATTTTGATTCGGATGTCATCGCTAATAAGATATTGAGGTATTATATATTAAAAAATTTAAGAAAATGATGAGATATGTTGGTCTTTTACTATTTGAATTGAGGAAAATAATTTTTTCAAATTTTTTATGTACGAAAATGAGAATTTCTTATTAAAAAAATTTTAAAAAGTTATTTCTCCCGCACTACTCTACTTTTTTTGATTCGCAACAAGATTACTTTCTTATGTTTCAACTTTAACCTTGTATTTTAATGTTCCACTTTATAAGGCATTTTGGTCATTCCAGGGCATTATGGAGTTGATAAATTTTGTACTACTCTGCTGTTGATTTTTGCTCATTCAGTTTAGATTTTACATGTCTTTTATGAGTATTTTAATATAATATTCATATTAATCGATATTTAGTTTTCGGTCTAAATTAAAAAATAAATAATTAATGCAAGCTATGAAATTTTTTATATTTTTCTCTTAATATATTAAAAGTAAAAATAATAATAATAAATTTTTAACATAGTGAACAAGTAAAGTAAACGGATGAAATATTAAGTATTATTATTTTTTTGATATTGAATAATAGTTTATTCGATCACTTTTACTTATCTATTATGCTAAAAATATATATTTTTTCATTTTTACTTATCACTTTTAATGTATCAAGAAAATAAATATTTTTTTATATTTTATTCTTAACACTAATTACTTATTTCATAAATTATTTTTTTAAAATTTATAACTATATATCAAATAATATAAATATTATAATAAAATATTTTTAATATATCTAACAATTAAAAAGAAACCAAAAATAGTTCATTACCAATCATTGAATTAAATATTACCCTCTATTCTAAAATTTAAGTGTCCATTTTACAGACTCCCAATAACTAGAATAAATTTTATGGGTGGTCATCCAACTTTGTGTTTATTACTCAAAAGTCATTATTCTTTATTTTATTACACAAAAATCATTTAACTTTGCCTCATATTTCACAAAAGTAACTTTTCCAAAATTTAGTTAATATTTTACCAAAAATATGAGAAAAAATAAGAAAAATATCCCTTATGTTTAAGGTAGGTATAAAATGGTCTCTCAAATATACTTTTTGAGCATTTTTAGTCCACTATTTTACTTTAAAATGAGCCATTTTTATTTCATATATTTATCAAACTCTACCTAATAAATTTAACGAAAATTGAACAAAAAGTAAAAATAAATAAACAAATAAACTCTCCTTATTCATTCTATAGGGCGGGGCTGCGGACCAACAATCCAGCAAAAGGGCTTTCAGCTCCTCTTCTGTGACAGCTATAAAATCTTTAAATCTATTTATCATTAATGTAAAATATTTATATTTTCACTTACTTACCTTTTACCAATATACTATTTTTTTTAAAATTATTTTTTAGACGTTTTTCCTTTTCTTTTTAACATAATTTTATTTTGTTCATACTATCTATACATTTATCAAGTAAATAAATATAATTTTTAAATTATTTATATAATAGTTTATGTAGATATTAGTATCAACACATTGAATATGCGACCTAAACAATATTATTTTTAGTAAATAAAAGTTATAAATTTTTTAAAAATAAATAAAGTTATTTATTATTAAATTAAACAAATCTAAAAAGTTTTGGATGAGAGATTTTTTGGAGGGGCCGAGGATAGAATGATAGCATGCTAAAAATTTTAAAAAAATGTATACACAGTATTTCACTTTTGATATTTCAATTATTTCATAAATAAATTGATTCTAACTAAACCTCATTTTTACTAGGATTTATACAATCAGTGTATTTAAATTTGTGTCCAACGACAATAAAGAGAGGAAACACACTACTCTTTATTTTTATTGAGCAGTATAGTGAATAGAATTAACAAAAGAGCGAAAACAAATAAAATATGTTTATAAAATTAATTAAACAAAATAGTATTAGTATGGAAAAATAAATTTAAGTATATACTTTTGCATTAGTGATAAATACGTTAAAGGAATTGTTACAAAGATAAGAATATTCAAAGTGTGGTATTATGTATCATATGGAAGGTCAACGTTATTAAGCGAAACTTGGGGAGATGTCTATTAAATTATTTTGAAAGTAGCATAAATTACACCTAAAAATTACACAAAATCCCGCAATAAACTAAAAAAGTTAAAAGTGCAAAGAAAACGCATCTAAATGTGAGTCTATATTAACTATGTTTTTCATAGTTCTATAAAATTAACTCAAGTATTTGATGGAGACCAAATGCGCTCACATCTAGTAAGTTTAAAGTTTCAAAACTGCTCAAAAGTATATTTAAGGGACCATTCTGAATCTACTTTCAAACATAAGGACTCATTTTAGGTAAAATTTTAATTAAATTTTGTCAAAGTTTATTTTAAAAAAGATAAAACAAAATTAAATATTTTTGTGTAACAAATTAAAAATAAAATTTTTTGAATAATAAATATAAAATTGAATTACCATCACTAAAATTTACTCCAATAACTAAAAGAGGATGAATTATGTTTGAGGAAGTGATATCTCACCTACTACTACTAATACTCCATTTGGTGATGACATTAAATGCAAATGTCAAAAATAGTTTGCAGCTGTCAACATATCATAGAATTCATATAACATTATTTGCATTCCCAAAAATTCACAGCCACTGCCCATCGCTATTGCTTTATCTTTCGGTCTCATCTTATCCTTTATCACTGCCTCTAACGTCTACTTCCAACTACCTATTTATTTTGTATTATATGAACTTATTATCATTAAATGATTTAATAAAATATATTTCCTCAATTTTAAAATAAGTGATATATTTAATTTCAGCTTATTCTTTAAGAAACTATTCATTTTTAGAAAATAAAATGTAATTTTACTAATTTACTTTTAATAAATATCTTGAAAAAGATATATATTTTTAGTAGTTTATAAAACTCTCTTCGTTTAAATAAGAGTAAAATTGAAAAAACATCATTGATGTCTTTTTGATAATGTAAAACACCACTTATTTTGAAATAAAATAAAATAATTAAAACACCACTTATTTTAAAATAGAAGAAGTAAGTAAAAACAGTCTATGTATAAACATACATTATATAATTTTTAATTTGATGTAAACATTAAATATGAATAGTCTTTTTAAACTAGATGTCCTCATTTTGACGTTTGAGTTTTTCGATCTGGATTCAAGTATTGAGTGATTAATTCTTTAAAATCAAATTTTATATTAAAAATAATATGAAATTGCTAAAAATCACGATATTTTTGGTCAAATGTATTTAAGAGATTGTCATAAAAAAGTAATCAAAGAAATTTTTTTTTTCTCAAATAGTAACAGTGCTATATAAGATGGGACGAGAAGTACCACTTGTGGCAATCACAATTTTGGGGAATCACAAGACTATTTGAAGTATTTGGTACTTAGGTGAATTAAATGGTAAAGTATTATTTTTGTACCAACATTTATGAGTTTTTCACAATTCAGACCATATACGTGTGCTCGTTGAAACAGATACTATGAAATTAAGAATTCAGATAGTTATAGATAAAATGATTTTCACTCATAAATAAATTATTTGTCTTATGAAAAAAAGTATGAGAAGAATTTACAATATTTTTTTCACCATTCACATATTCATTTTGAGTGCCTCTTTTATTATCAATTAAAAATTTTCAAAATGAATAAATATAAACAAGGAGAGTAAGGTCTTGCCTTACAAATCCTAACGCGAGGTCAAAACCTCTACTACTAGAACTACTACTAGCAAGTATGTAAAAGATAAAAATTTAAGGGAACTAAATATTTTATGACTATATCATAATATTTATAACACTATGATGATATTAAAAAAGAGGATGCTAATAAAATGATAATACAAAATAAGAGAGAAAGTAGTGAGGACCCTTCGTCTTTGTACTTGTGATAAATTCTAAAATCTGTAGCCTTGTATCAATTTGGTTCTTCTCCTTATCTCTTTCCTCCATCATGTTTAAGAGTTCTTGAAAATATACTAATTCTTCTTAGATTTTTTGGACTTTGTTGATATAGTTAAACCTTGTTACCTCATATTTTGCCACTCTCACTGGTAGTTTTCTTAAAATAACCTCCTCATATACTTTATCATCCCAACTATATTTTCTTACATGAGTCTTTTTTATCTTGAATCCTCTCCTTTTATCTCCTACGTGAAAAATCTCAATCCCTAGCCATCTCAGCAAAGCATTAATCCAATACTTCATTCACATCTTCTTTATCAAATATGGCAATGCCCAAAACACCAGCAAAAGCTTCCAATGAATTTTCCATTAAAGCTCCTTGATCATGCCTCTTAGTCACTGATCACGCCCAAATTACATCTTGTAATGAAGTATAAAGTTGTCACTGTCAAATATAGTAACCCAACTAGCTCGGAATCGATCACACAGGGAATAGGTCAAAAATAATATGTTAATAGTGAGTAAGTCAATCAGTAGTCAATATTTCGGAAAAGAGGTTGCAATAAAAAAAGGTATTTTTAAGCTAAGAAGTTGTTGTTATCAAATTTATGATAAGAAACTCGAACTGTGTTTCCCCATGATTTCATAACCTAGTAGGCTTATTTTATTAGTAATCTATCCTGGTGAATTTTGTGTAATACTGACGATTAAGTTCATCTAACATCTCTCGACCTACATAGATGAATTTCACTTTAAATCCTCTCCGGCTTTAGGTGTTTATATTTTTCCCTCTTTGTATGTATTTGATTAACTATCCTCAGTTAGAGCTTAAGTTAATTAGATGAGGGTTGGTAGCTTAAAATTTCTATTATTATCCTCTTTTCCTATCTTAAACCTCTTTGGTTGAGCAAGTTGATGATACAGGCACGTTTCAACGTTTGCAACCGCTAAAACTAATTTAAACTGAAGAAAATAACAATCTACTCAATTCATCATTCAAGAATCACTATTTTATTTTGTCTATTTTCGTTAATCCATCATGGTTCACACAACCCTAGCTAAAGAGATTAGCCACTCATGTTTGGAGAAACAATCACATAATATTTATAAGATGTTATGATGAAATACTTACAATAATATAAAAACCGTTTGACAAATCTTGAAAGCTAATATAGAATCACAAGAAAGTTGATGTTTCTCTCAACAATTATGTGGAATAATGTCTTCCATGCTTACAACGAATCACTAATTGACTATGAATTAATGAATAAGTGGTGAATTGAACTTTCACAACTTGTGGACTAATTTTTGACACCAAAAACATCCTAAGAGAGGGTATTTATAGTAGTAGACTAAATCTGCACCTGTTCCTACTTGGACTGGAATTGAAATTGACAGCTTTGAGTCGGTAGACCTTGGTCCGCATCGTGCAGCCTGATGTGCCAATGTGCCCTACGTGTCACGTAGGCTAGCGCGCCAAATATGGCTGTGCGATGTCAACCTCCATTTTGCTGTGCCACTTGCTCCCTTTGAGTTTGACTTGGCAACACTTGCTCTTTTAAGCCTCAAAAAGTCAAAATCTATCACTTTTATCCCCACAAATATCTAATCATGTGTGTTAGCTCTTTTTCACAAATATCATCTAAAACCAAAACAATTACACATAGTTTATTATCAAAACATAGCTAAATATGGCAAAATATGACAAATAAGTTGCAAATACTCCCTACATCACCACCCCACGCTTAAACTATTGTTCATCCTCGAACAATCTACTACTTTTTCACTTAAGTTTCAACAAAATTCACCCTATGAACAGGCCTACTTATACTCAGGTTCATTAGACAATTCAACCAAGCTCCAACAATCCACTTAATATGCATATAAAATCAACATTCAAAGATCACAATCGAAATCATTTAGCTTCTAGAACTAACTCAACAAGATATATTTGGACCAACATGAGCTTATGTAATTTAGCAATCAAAGATACACCAAAATTTACCATTATATTCCCCTTACTATTTGGAGAGATGTCCTCTAACTCACATGATATATAATAATTTTGACTTGGGCATAGATAAAACAAAATTTGCTCACTCTCCCAAAAAACTCAACGTGCATGCAAAAGACGATCCACAAGCTTGCGCTTAGTGTAAATACTCCACTAATATAGAACATCGAATCTAAGATCAATTAGGACTTAAGTCGGTTGTAATATAGGCTAGGGGATGGGTAGGAACTATTTAGCCAAGATAGTAACTAATCATCCTAAGCACTTTTAATACTTCACAACTTTTTTACTTTTTTAGCACATTCTTCGATTCTTCTATTTTTCTCCTTATACCTCCCATTTTATTTTTAATTTTCAATTTAGGTGACTAGTAAAGAATTTTTGACATTAAGCTCACTAATTCACTTACTCTTTTTTTTTCCTTTCGTCATTAATTCATTCATTTATTTTTCAATTTTTTCTCTTTTTCTTATCTCACTATATCACCCTCCTTGTTTTACATTTTCACCCTTTTTTCTTCTAATTTCTGCACTTAAACTTTTTCCCCTTTTATTCTCTTCACTTGTACTCCTTCCATGCAAAATTTTCAATGAAATCTCTCTAGGAGTCATTTGGATTAAAAAAAGGCCAATAGAACAAAAGGGATTACGCTTGTAATATGACTATAAAAAAAATAGGTTAAGACTCAAAATGGTTAACTAGGATAATTACATCAAGGTAGGTAAAATCGGGATATAGATAGGCTGCCAAAGAAATGCCTATATCACTTCCTAGTTCAACATTCTCATTTCGTTTAGCATACACACGGGATAAGTTTTAGACATCAAACTGCAAGCATGACGTATATGCAAAAATATCTCACACACACAACTGCACAAATGATTCAATAATGACATTCAAGATTACATAAAATACAAATATCCATATTGAATGTCTCACATTATTAAACCCAATTTTTCAAGTACAGTAGTCAAGTTGTAAAATTCTAAGTATTTCTACCTTTTCACGTATTTTGAGTGAATTATACAAAGTCTCAATGATACTCTAAGTTAAGCACCTAGCATTCATAAGATTACAAGTCTTGCTCTCCTACCAATGACTAATTTACCTTTAAAATGGTCTTCATTCATATATCATTGAAAAATGTCATGACTATGACTAAAAAAAATTTAGACATTCTAAATCGGTTCTAAGGGACTATCTACCGGAAAAATAGCGAACATAAAAATTGAGGGAACCCAAACAAAAACAAAACCATAAATATACAAAAACTACTGCCAACTAGCAGGAATCAAGTCATACATCTCAAAAAAAAAAATATAGGACCACCATGAATAAATTTAGCAATTAAGGCATATATTGAACAAGAAGGTTACTTCTCCCACCCACACTTAATCACTAGCACTGTCCTCAGTGCTAAAATAATAAAACACAAGTAAAAAGGATGAAAAAAGAATTTCCTAGGCCTAGTCCTCATCGTCTGTGGGGGCATTTCCCT
Source organism: Datura wrightii (assembly GCA_035772735.1). Taxonomy (NCBI): domain Eukaryota; kingdom Viridiplantae; phylum Streptophyta; class Magnoliopsida; order Solanales; family Solanaceae; genus Datura; species Datura wrightii. Next base: position 113,178,807 of record JASDFA010000019.1, read on the forward strand.
ATCTCTGAATCCTTTCCATCATCACCATCAGACTCTAAATCAGCTCGAGCCTGCTCAATGTCAGTAAGATCATCATCATCAAAGGGCTCCTCAAAACTTGGCCCAACTCTGTAGAGAGCTCTAGAATATTCACTCAATGATAGTCAATGTTCAGCTAACTACAACTGCTCCTCCGTCACCCCCTCATCCTCAACTGAAGCATTTGCATGCCATACAAATGACTTAGAACATTATCAATGTGCGTATTGTGCTCACTGATAGATAGCACAGGACCATGCAAACCTTCAGTCTCCTTTGTCTTTGTCGCATCTAGCCCCTTTGGGTCATACCTAGGCCTATAATCAACCTCTTCCTCTTCAACCTATTCCACTCTCAACAATCGGGTCAGGAGACCCCTAAAACTAAATATCTGCCCCTTTTTTACCCTCACTCGCCTCAAGACATCCCTAATAATCACTCGAACATTTATCTGTCTCTCAATCATCAAAGCAAACACCATACACACCCTCTACCGAGTCATATGTGTCACATGCTTTCTAGGCACCAAGAAGGCACAAATAATTTTTAACCACATTTTGCCTCCCTGCGCATGTGGGCATATGAAAAAGTCATGTGATATCCAAGCTGCTAATGTCGGGTCCATCTTTCCACCAATCCAGGGACACTAAGAGTATGTCGGATTTCTCTATATCGAGGCCTCAAGAGAAGGTCTTTCATTGGCAAGGGGTCAATATTCAGAGTACCAAGTAGTCTATTAAAAGTAGTGGGTGTGAAATTCACAATTTGCCCTCGTATTTTTATTTGGTTACTCTGCTCTTCCGATTTCCAATTGACCAAAAACTCCCTCATCAAATTTAAATTACACTCTCCGAGGTCATTGAACTCAAGATCCAATCCAAGAGTATATATCCTTTCAATCATATGTGGGAATTCAGAAGCTAGACTATCTCTATCAATGCACAACTGATGAGAACATTTATATTCTTTATGCTTTTTAAACCACTTTTTACCTTCTTGCTCCGTAATCCAACGAAGTCCAAATTGTTGTGGTGGTTGTTGTGGCATGCTAGCATCCTCCATTGGTTCCTTTTGATCCACCCTTGATCTCTTAGTACCGTGGCTTGAAGAAACCACTTCCTTCCCCTTGTTAGATTTTGGAGCCATTTTTGGTGATTTTGAAGAAAAATAAAGTCTTTTGAGGTTTGAGTGAAGAAATTTTGAAAGATTTGGGAGGGAGATGAAGTTTTGGATAGAAGTTTGAGAGAAGAGAGGGGTGTGTGTGCATCTCGACTTAGAGGGCATGAGGGAGTAATTTTTATGTTTTGCTTTATGAAAACCCCCTTTGGGTCGAATTGAACTGCCTTTTTAAAAATCTCTCTACCTGGACCCCCTCTCCGCATCACAGGCCTCCCTGCAAGGGTCTTGCTGCGAATCATGGACTCCAGTGTGGAGTGCCTGCTATGCGTCACGGACCTCCTTACGGGGTGAGGTCCCCGCATTGTGGTGCTCAATGCACTGCTTGCCCTTCGTGGTCCATTTTCAATCTGTCATGCTCCAATTTTCTCCAACATTTATAAATTAATTTCTACACACTTGAACAAATAAATCAACTCTAAAAGAAAATGAAAAATCAAAAATTTAAATTACCTTGGATTGCCTTCCAAGCAACGCCTAATTTAACATCGTGGCATGATGCGAGTATCTTGATTACTCAAACTTCATCAAGATACCCGATCTTACTCGGGTGGCACTCTCGTCCGTAGAATTTTTCACAGATACGACCCTCAAGTCTTTTGGCATTTTTGAATTTTGGCTAACCTTGAACATGACTTCCTGACCATTTAGCTGAAACTCGAGGTCACCCCGTTCTGCATCAACCAATTCCCTTGTAGTGGCCAAGAATGGATGACCTAGTATGATAGAGACGTCAAAATCCACTTCACAATCTATAATGACAAAGTCTGTCGGAAAGATGGAATCATTCACTTTTACAGGGACATCAATTAACATGCCCACGAGTATCTTTATTTTGTGGTTGACCATGAGTAGCCGCATTGATGTTCATTTGGGTACTCCCAGGCCCATCTTCTTGAATATTGCAAACTGCATCAAATTTATGCTCACACCTAAGTCAGACAAAGCCTATTTAAGATTAAAGGACCCCACTATACATGAAATAGTAAAAGCCTCGGGATCCTCCTTTTTCAGAGCTAAGGAGTGTGTGGCTAAGGCGCTGCAATGGTGCTCTATTGGTTCAAAGCTTCTGCCTTTTTTCTAGTCACCAGATCTTTCATCTACTTTGCATAGCCAGGTATTTTCTCAAGAGCCTCAATCAAGGGGCTGTTTACTAATAGCTGCTTTAGAAGGACCATAAATTTTTTGCAACTTACTACTTTCTTTGACCTTTTTCTTACTCTACTGAGGGACTTATCTTTTTAGGTCTACAGATCTTTCTCTGCTGCAGCACCCTTAGGATCCATATGAATAACACAATCTCTATGCTAGTAGTGATGGTCATGCAATGGCCCTCGTTCCTAGGGTTTGGGAATGTATTGCTTGGCAGGGTCCCTTTTTGTCTCTAATTAAGTGTTGTAGAGACTTGTCCTATCGGGTGCTCCAACTGCTTAATGGATGTGGAATATGAATTCACTAGATGACTCAAACTCGATAATTCTCTGTGCTTCTCTTTATTTCCAACTTCAGTAGAGTCAAGCTTTTTTATCATCTTGCTCATCATATCTTCCATCCTCACACTGCTGGAGTCATTCGCAACTGGCTCTCTAGCCCTTGGTGGCACATATACTCCATTCATGTCATTTTTCTAGACATATCGATTCTCAAATTTCCTTGATCTTTATCTCTAAACCCATAACTATCATAATTGTTATTGCCATAGTAGTTCCGACCTTGATTTTGTTGGCCTTGATGCCAAGAGTCTTGGTTAGACCCTAGGGTGTTGGCCCAAAAATCTCGCTAATTGTTGACAAAATAGCCTCCTCTTCCATATTAGGGTAATAATTGTCATACCTGGGCACTTTTTATGAGCATTCACTGCATGCACCTTTTGTGTGTTCATTGTTGTCAGTTCTTGGTGATTAGTTCTAATTGGATTTTGAGATGGGTCATATTTTGATCCCATTCTTCTTCATTCTTCCACTTCTCTGCTGTCATGACCATAGAATAATTTATTGTAGTGGCCTCAGATTTCCGAGTATGCCATGCCCTATTGGTGTTCATCATCTTACCCAATATTTCATTGGCCTCTGCAAAAGTATGAGCCATCATAGACCCCTATGCTATCCCATCTGCTGCAGCTTGTTGGTGGCACTTAGTGACCTATAAAATATCTCCAGAAGAACTTCCTCCGAAAGCTTGTGATTAGGATACTGCTTCATCTTTTTTTTAAAATCTCAGCCACACCTCATGTAAGGCTTCCCTTGATAACTATCTGAAATTGTTGAGCTCATCCCTCAACTGAATCATCCGTGAGGGTAAAAGAAACCTCTCCAAGAAAGCTATAGTTAGTTCTGCCAAGTGGTGATAAACTCATCTAGAAGCTTGTTCAACCGCAGAGTAGCTTCCCCTGTCAGTGAGAAATGAAATAACCTATCTAATAGCCTCCTGCGTCACCTCCCGCAGTCTGTAAGCATTGCAGATTTCAGTGAAATTGATCAAGTGTTGATTTGGATCTTGACCAGACAAACAATTGAATAACCCCTTCATGCTCAGCAATTACATCATTGTACTTACAATATCGAACTTAGAAATAGCCTGCAATGGGGGTGGAACAATGGTTCCAATGTAACCGACATCTTCCTGCTCGTACTCCCCATCGAAGAGCACATTCCGTACAATGTTACATCCACGAAGATGAAGAGGTTTTATCTGTTCTATTTTTCCAAGGGGCAGCTAATTGCGTGGAATCAATTCTCCTAGTTGCATCAGCTATTTGGGTTTCTTCCGCCAGTCAAGCAGCTTCAGCCCTCTACGCCTCTGTCATCTCTTTCTCCAAAGGGAGGTTAAGTTGTGCCACTGGGTTTTCCATGCCAACCTGTGATAAATCAAAATAAAAAATAAATAAAAATGTAAATCACGAAATAAAGACTACAAGAAGGATTTAAATACCAGTTAATTATTTATGAACCGTATTCCCCGACAATGACATCAAAATTTAATCACGCTCAAATTACACCTTGCAATGAAGTTTAAAGTTGTCGCTGTCAAATTTAGTAACCCAAATAGGTTAGGGTCGATCTCGTAGGAAATAATTCAAAAATAATATGTTTAATAGTGAGTAAATCAACCAATAGTCAATATTTTGGAAGGGGGGTTGCAATATAAAAAGTATTTTTTAAGCTAAGAAGTTGTTGTTATCAAATTTTTAAGAAGAAACTAGGACTGCGTTCCCCGTGATTCATAACATAGTAGGCTTACTTTATTAGTGATCTATCCTAGTGAATTTTTTGAAATACTAACAATTAAGTTCATCTAACGTCTCTCATCCTATATAGATAAATTTCACTTTAAATCCTCCCGAATTTTAGGTGTTCATATTTTCCCCTCATCATATGTCTTGGATTAACTATCCTCGGTTAGAACTTAAGTTAATTAGATGAGAGTTAGTAGCCTTAAATTTTCATTATTATTCTATTTTTCTAACTTCAACCTCTTTGATCTAGCAAGTTGATGATACATACACATTTCATCATTCAAAACCGCTAAATTAATTTAAAACAAAGAGAATAACAATCCAGTCAATTAACCATTCAAGAATCACTATTTTATTTTGCCTACTTCCGTTAATCCATCATGTTCTCACAACCCTAGATAAAGAGATTAGCCGCTCATGTTTGGAGAAACAAACACATAATATTTAAAAAAAATCATGATGAAATACTTACAATAATATGAAATCATGTAGCACAGCTTGGTGCGCCAATATACCCCTGCGCATCGCGCAAGCTGGTGTCCAGATGTGGCTGTGCGATGCCAACCTCCATTTTGCTGTGGCACTTGCTCCCTTTGAGTTTGGCTTGGCAACACTTGCTCTTTTAAGACTCAAATAAGTAAAAATCTGTAACTTTTATCCTCACAAATATCTAATCATGTGTATTAGCTCTTTTTAACAAATATCATATAAAATCAAAGCAATCACACATAATTTATTCTCAAAAGATAGATAAGTATGGGAAAAATATGGCAAATAAGTATGTAAATACGCAAGTGCATAAATACGCCCAACATCAGCTACTATTTGTCATGACCCGAACATAGGTCCGGACTGAGACACAGACCTAGAACCACGAATGACTCCAAGTTGATCCATGACATGAACATGATAGTTAAAGCACATACTTCAAGTGAAATATGATAACTAAAAACATGAATAAGCAGAAGTCTAAATACATATCAACCATATAGACAACACTAACAAAGCTAAAATTTTACATATTGTTTGATAAGCCTCTAAACTGTCTGATGAGCTGATGGAACGACACCCCCAACTAACTCACTAAAGTATGAAACTGAAAATAAAATAACTCAACCAACTAAAGGTTTTCGAAGGATGAGGACTTACCAACAAGAGAAACTGAACTAAGCGGCGGGGACTGACTAACGGCGGAACTGAGCTGATCGTCTACACTTGTACAATGAAATGATACAACATAGAGTATGCGATCCGTACTAGGAATGTAATGAGTATGCAAGGTAAGTAAAATATGCTGGGTAAGTATAAGCTGAGATTATGCATATAAACATAAATCATAAGATTATGAGAGTAAGGACTACATGCTGAAATCTTAAAATATGTATAGTCATAAACTGAGTCTCATATCTGAAACAAATGGGACAAAGATGAAAATAGAATCATATGGCTTGCCATAACTAAAATCATCAATAAAAGTTTACCAATTGATCATTGGGCCAAATTTGCTGAAAACATAATATCATGAGTCATGAACATGCATAACTGAAATGTCACGACCCAAATGGTCGTGATTGACACCCATACTAACCCTCCGGTGGGCGAACCAACAAATTTTGATACTAACCCCATAATCAAAACATTCATGAAAAAGAAATCAACTATTATGAAAAGAATAATTTCAGTTCAATACACTGCGCGTACTAAAACTAAATAAGCAATTTCCCAGAACATGATTGTCATTGCACCAGACGTATATTTTATTACAAGATAAAGAACTAAAACCAAAAACGAAATAAAATGTCCGAATTTCTAAAAGAAGGACATCTTCAAGAGAGGAGTGATCTGCGTCCTCATCTGCTTACCTTCTTGATTCACAAAAGCTGCTGGCTCACAGGTGAGGGCGCGAAGAACTGCCAGGCTCGAACTCTGCACTTAAAAAGAATGCAGGGGTAGGGTCAGTACATGACACAGTATTGGTAGGCATCATCGACCAACCTTACATAATAACATATAAGTACAACAATAGAGATATAAAAAGGGTCCTCAACTTTAAGCAGAATTACAAGCCATTTTATGAACACTAGTTCTACTTAGGAACTAGTCGGCCTGTTCACTGGATTAGGCCTCTCGCTGTAGCGGTCACTTATCCGTCTTAGTCGTCTCACCGTAGAGGAAATGGTCCTACTTTAGCGGCACTGCTTAGGTAGTAGCTCAATAGACTGCTCCCTTCTCAGCTCATCCATCACACTGTTCAATAAAATCAATAGTTACATTTCACATACTCCATAAATCCTTTAACGACCATACTGAACAACAAGCACAATAGTTATTAAGAATTATAAGTCCTTAGTTATTCTGGGGGACAAGTACTCAAGTGACAAAGTCATACTTAGCATTAACGCCACGTTCATTGTTATCAGTTTTCATCATATCCACAATAAGTTAGCACATTCTCGTAAGACATTTCACATCCACCTCATGAACATAAATGAAATCACAAATAATAAGTGAATAACACAATTAAGGGTAACATGACGGGCATACGCCTCCGCCATCTCTCCTTAATACTCAACCACACGAATCGTGTACTCACATACTAGTGGGTCTTATTTATGCCCAACCACTCATGACTTGCAGGGGACTCTAGGAATCTATGTACTGTGTCAGCGTGGCACCAACTCCCACTCATATGCTTATTCGGATGCTCCCCTCGAACACAAGCCACTCAAATATTTTTATTTTGTCGTCCGAATACTCCCCTAGGGCATGAGCCACTCAACATTAAGATTTTAAAATCTTTTCATCCACCTTCCTCATAAAACATGCCAAGTGCATCATTGCATCATACAGAAAGTTACAATCTACTTCTCAAATAATGCATCATCAATTAACCATTCTCTCGTTAATTGAGTATGATCACTTTACTAACCATTCTTCAAAGGTAGTTACATTAACATATATACACAATTATTTAACAAGTCGTCACAATTCAATATCATATCTTAGTCACATTATTAAGATAGATTAACAATAATTGGCTCACAATTCACATAAATGTCCGAAGATCAATCATATATCAATATTGCACACTGTATATGCCATTATATAGTCTATCCTTATAAACCATAACCTACCTCGATATGGAGATAATAATTCAATTACTCTACGGGGGCCTTTCCTTTCCTCAACGCTTCAGAATGCACGAAATCTACAACACAAGACTAATTCATTTATTACCCTTCAATTTAGGGCCTGATAGATCAAAACCTCCCATTCGGGGTGATTTCGAGTGTAAAACCCCAATTCTTCTAGGTCTAGGCCCATAATTTTCGTGTAACCCTCATTCCTGACATGCAATTCTAAGGGAATGATCAATAAAATACAACATCACCCAAATCACCCCACCATTCTAGCCCTAGTTTAACAACCTAGGGTTCTTCCTCTATAAACTTCCACCATTAAAGGCCTATAAGGATTCTAGAATCAAAATCACTTACTTTAGAGATAGAGAATCGAAAATCTTACCTTGGGTGAAGGGATTACTGCTCTTGAAGGTTTTCCCATCCTGTAGACCTCCTGACCGCGCTTTGGAAAATAATAGGGTGAAAACCCCGTAATTCCCGCTTAAACCCACTTTCTGATTTTCGTCATCCACTGCAATGATTAGCTTTTCGCTATAGAAGTCATAGGGCCGCTGCAACAGTCCAGATGGTTAGTCCTCAATTTCCACTATGGCAAGACTTCAACCGCTACCACGGTCTCGGTGCAGCGTGGAATCCCGCCGCTGTAGTGGTTCCCCGGACCAGTAGCTACCCCAAAAAGTACAGTTCTATACTTAGTTTATTTTCACAACCTTCATATCTCATCCTTAGCCAGATTTCTGTGTTCTATGCCCTTAACCACCCCATAACGATATCTGGTTCATTACATCAGATACCAATTAAAATAACGTTCATCCCCAAATGGTGTATGCAAAAGTAGGAAGAATACGTACCAGATTTATGAATAACTGGGGGTACTTGACCCGCATATCATGTTCGGTCTCTCAAATGGGTTCTTCCATCATATGGTTTTTCCACTGGACTTTTACTGTCGGAATCTCCTTGTACCTCAGCTTTCGAACCTCCCCGACCAATATTGCTACAGATTCCTCCTTATATGATAGATTCTCATCTAGAAACGTAGAGTCCCACTTGAGGATATATGTTTCATCCCCATGGTAATTTTTCAGCATGGACACATGAAATGTCGGATGCACTCTAGACAATCCTGGCGGAAAAGCCAACTCATAAGACACTTCCCTCATACGTTGAAGTATTTCAAATGGTTCAATATACCTCGGGCTGATCTTTGCCCCGCTTTTCGAACCTCATCACCTTCTTCATGGGGGACACCTTGAGCAGTACCTGCTCCCTTTCCATGAAATCTATGTCCCTAACCTTCTTGTCTGCGATTGCTTCTTCCTACTTTGAGCAGTCACCAGACGGTACTGGATTATTCGAACCTTTTCAACGGATTCCTTTAAAAAATCTATCCCCTAAGGTCTCACCTCAAACACATCAAACCACCTAATTGGAGACCTACACTTCCTCCCATACAAGGCTTCAAAAGGTTCCATACCAATGCTCGAGTGGTAGCTATTGTTATAAGAGAACTCCGCCAAGGGTAAGAACTTGTCCGAATGACCCCCGAAGTCGAATTTCCGATAGAAAGAGATTTCTCTAATGAAAAGCCTTTAATGCTACCCAATATCCCTTTCTTTTCCAAATATTTTTATGAATACACTTTTTTATAATATATGCCCGGAGCATGTCTTCCAACACTTGAATAGTGCACTCCGATTGCCATATGTCTGAGGATGGAAAGCAGTGCTCAAGTCCAACCTCGTACCCAACTCGGCCTGCAAGGTCCTCCAAAAATGGGAAGTAAACTGAGTGCCCCTGTCCGATACAATGGAAATAGGCACCCCATGTAACCGAATAACCTCCTTCACATACAACTTAGCTATTTTCTCCATGTTGTTAGTCACCTAGATTGGCAAGAAATGAGCAGATTTGGTCAACTTGTCCACTATGACCCAAACTGAGTTAAACTTCCCTAAGGTCTTTGGAAGACCGACACAAAATCTATAGCTATTCTCTCCCATTTCCACTCGGGATAGGCATTCACTGAAGAACTCCTCCAGGCTTTTGGTGCTTGTACTTCACCTATTGACAATTTAAACATTGATCCATGTAGTCCAGAATGTCTTGCTTTATCCTACCCCACCAATAATATTGTTTTAGATCGTGGTACTGATCTTGGGCAAATTTATATGCCCAAGTGATACTCAAAGGTGTCATTTTAGCCTTGTTTATCTATCAATGTTTATACATTCTCATGTGATTGATAATAAAATGTGAATTTATACTAACCAACATGATTAGCGTTGTTTTGCAGGTGAAATATAATTTTAGGAAGCTAAAATGCGTGTTGGGAGAGATTGGGGTTGGACTCGGATGTCAACAAGGAGAAAATGCAAAATGTGGCCTGTGGTGGAACAGCAACGTGTCACGGAGGCAGTGCTCCGCGATACACACCGTTCATGGAGGCAGTGCTCCGCGATACACAACGTGTCACAGAGGCAGTGCTCCGCGATACACTCCGTGACACGTTGCTTGTTATTCCGGGAAAAATTCCCACCAGTATAAATAGAACACTTAGGTTCATTTTTAATATTCTGACTTGGTGGAGCAAGAACGTGGGTTACAGGCAGTTGAGGGGACGAAATTATCAGGGTTTTTCTCTCTTTCCTTCTCCTTGAATTCAATTGCTTGTATGTTTAACACTCATTTAACGATGTTTAATCCACAAATGAGTGGCTAATTCCTCTTCTTGCTGAGGTTAAGAACACTTGTAATGAATTGCGATTATTGATTCTTTGGTTTTTTTATCTTTTCTTCTATGGTTGTTCTATTGATTCTTGTTCTTACTACATTAATGTGTGGCCTACGTTAATGTATATCTAAAAAGTTCGGTTTCACTCGAGAGAGCAAGAAATTGGAAAGTTGTGAATTAATAGGATATGATCCTTTCTTAGTTTGGGAAATTTGAGAATTGATTTACCTTCAGGATAGAAATATACCTGAAAGTCGTATTAGTCAATTTAGGACCCGAGTTCGTATGGCTAGAACATGAATTTTCGTTTAATCACAGAAATGTAGGTGGACGGTTCATGATTCTTAAGTTGGGTTAAATACGAGAGTTTTAATCCATTGGCATTAGTTCTTGACTAGCAACCGGAGGAAAGGTTAACCAAATTATATCGATAATTAATTTCTTTACATGTTCAGTTAACCTCAGCATGCTCACATTCATAGTTCAGACTCAAATTATATAATCGTTTTAGACTTAGCATAAAAATTAGAATCCAAAAATATCAAACTCTTGGTTACTCTATTTTCTTCATTGTTAAACTGAAAATATAGTAACACTTGATTAATTGTTACCTTATCCCAGTCCCTGTGGGATCGATACTTGGCTTACTTGAGCCACTTTACTACTTGTTCGACCATGTGCACTTGCGTGTAGTTATATACCCATATAACAAACAGACCGAACAAGTTTTTGGCGCCGTTGCCGGGGACTGGCAATTGGTGAATTTTTCTTAAGTGTAAATTTACTATATTTTTTTTCTTAGTGCTGACAACTTGTTCTTAGTGTTTGTTTTAATTCTTTTTCATTATTATTTTTTTCCGGATACCCTTATTGACATGACATCGTGGAATACAAATGGTATAAATGGTGGATACTCATATTTTGGCGAATCTTGTCTGAATTGCGGAGGACCCCACTTGTGGCAACACTGTAACACGTGCAATATATGTTGTGCTCGAGATGGCCATTGGGATGGCTGTCCGAATGCACATTCCCCTCCCCCAAGCCCCTACTATGATCCTTCTGTTGTTTTTGCTGAATATAGGCATGCTGAAAATGAGGACTTGGGACGCCAAGCTCAAATAGAAGACATGCTGAAACAACTCCTGGAGCAATCAGAAGCAATGAAGGAGGCGATGGAAGTATTGAGAATTCAGCAAGAAGAGAATGCAGAGGCTCTAGAAAGGATGAGCGTCAAATTCACGGAGATGATTGCTGAGGCTGAAGCTTGTGATAAATTCCAGGTGACAGTTTTAGCTGAGATTCAAGAGGAACTACAAGAGGAAGACAAGGGTGAATTTTTGATGAAGCCCAACAATTAGAATCTCTTGAGTGTCCCCATGAGGGGCTCACACTTATGGAAAATCCATTCACGGAAGAAGAGATAGAGTATCCCCCAGTTGACATTAATGGAAAGATAGATGTCGATGCTGAGAAGGTGTATACAAGTAAGGAGGTCAAGCACAATGCAGTTTCAGAGTGGAGGTTTATTGGACCACACTCGAAGCATTTTTTGACATTAAGTTTGGTTGACAACCGAGAAATAGAGTCTTCCAAGCTTATAGAGAAATGTCTAGAGGAGGACCAAGCCCCATATATTTTGAAATTTGCTAACTCGGAGAGACAAAATGACTTCGCTTACTTAAGGGCCAATAAGTTCAAAAGGCAACATCTACTGCTTGGTCCTTACAATTTTTCACCACCACCCCTGGAGCATAAGAGGAAATTAGAGAATAAATTAGGGGTGAGATTCATATCCTCAAGGTGGAGGAAAAAGTGGTGAAACTTGGTAAGTCGTGCTGCGACGTAAAATTAGGCGCTGCTTGGGAGGCAACCCAAGGGTACCATGGGTACCATTTTAATTTCTTGCATTTAAGTTGATTTTATTTATTTTTCATCTTCTGTTGTTTTGGTGGAAGCACAGATGGAGGGGAAGTCTGAGTACCCGTGGAGGAGGAAGCTAACAAGCATGGAAGAGAAAAAGTGTGGAGTCGAACACCCACTTGTGCAAAGTTGAAGAAAGGCATGCTGTTAGCTAGGCCTAAAGGCCTCAGGGAGTATTTCTCACCCTCTTTAAATGTTAAGTTGATGCTATGGGGACATAGCATGATTGAAGTGTGGGGTGAGGAAAATTTTAAAATTTTTGTGCTTAACAATATTTGGTGAATGTAATGTTTGTGGGAAATATTTGAAAAAAAAAGATTTTTTTTTTGTGAGTCAAGCATGACTTCATCACCCGTTGGTTTTTCTTTTCAGTTCTTTTCCGACGGGGGGTCTTTGAACCGAAGAATAAAAATTTTTCTTTGTCTATATATAATGGTTTTAGTCATAGTTAGAGACTGTTTCCAACGATGGATGGATGACGACCGTCTTGAGGAAAATTAGTCAGTAGGTTGGTTTTTGAACCCGTAGCTAATTGATGGCTTGATATTCTTGTTATGTGCTATAAATGATTGTAAGATGCAAGGATGTGTAGTGTTGAAGCATGCAAGTTGTACACCTATGTTTGAGACACCTAGGCTCTTGAATTTGACTTGATATGATTGAAGCTTAATTTTGAATTCTTGTGATTAGCTGAGTTAAGAGTCTGCGGAATGTGTCTTGAATTGAGCATTTGCTGTGAGTGTAAGTATTTCGAATATTCCGTGCTATTGTGGAATGTCTAGAACTTGCCTGGTGTGTATATAAAACGAAATGAAGGATGTGAATTGTGGGAGATGATTTAGGCATTTCTTTGAATGGACATAAATGTTATCCCTCACTTTACCTACCTTGAATATTTAATCCTAGTTAGCCCCATTGAGCCTTGAGCCTATTCTTTGATAGCTACAACATAAGCTTAATCCTCTTTTTTTCATTAGCCTTGAATTTGATCCAAAACTCCTAAGCGCTTAAGTGAAAAAAAATTCCAAAGAATGAGGGACTGAGAAGCGTGAAAAAGAAGGAAAAGTAGAAGTTGTGAAAGTTGAGAAAAGGACAAAGGTGCACTTGTGTAAAAATGGTTGATTATTAGTAGGGAGTAAGAAAATAAATGAATGAAATTTTTTTTTTTGCTTAAGTACTCCTTACTACTAAGCTGAGTGTGCTTAAAGAAATGGGAACAAGAAGAGAAAATTCAGGATTGAAAAGAATGAGGGTGAAGTAAGGGAAGAGATATCCTTAATGAAGGTTGAAGTTATTAAAAGCGCTTGGGGGAAGATAGTCACTATTACTGGCCAGAATAGTACCTACCCGTCCCTTAGCTTACATTCAACCCATTAAGTCCTACTTGATCTTACGTTCAAACATCCTTAAATTAGTGGAGTAAAACACTAAGGGCAAGCTTATGGGTCATTACATGATGCATGTGAATTCTTTGTGAGAGTGAGCGTAATTCTATTCATTTACCCATACATGTTGTGATTTAAAAATTTGCGTGTGAAAAGGGGTAACTCTCTTGTTGTGAGGGCACATGTTTAATGAAGGATATAATTCATGTTGGATTTCTTGATCAGTTGATTTGCATGAGTTTGCTAATATAGAGAGTCAATTCTTGAGGTTAGGAAGTCTTAACATAATTGTATTCCATTTCAATGATTAAATCGTGCATGCTCTATTTTTAGCTTGCTATCTTAAACAGTCGTTGTAGCTGTAGCTTGAATCGTCTTGCTAAAATTAGCTATGTGTAAGTCTTCATGTGCATGAGATGTAAAAGGTTTGTTCGAGGACGAACAAGACTTTAAGTGTGGGGTAAGTGATCTTGGGCAAATTTATATGCCCAAGTGATACTCAAAGGTGTCATTTTAGCCTTGTTTAACTATCAATGTTTATACATTCTCATGTGATTGATAATAAAATGTGAATTTATACTAACCAACATGATTAGCGTTGTTTTGCAGGTGAAATATAATTTTGGGAAGCTAAAATGCGTGTTGGGAGAGATTGGGGTTGGACTCGGATGTCAACAAGGAGAAAATGCAAAATTGGCCTGTGGTGGAACAACAACGTGTCACGGAGGCAGTGCTCCACGATACACACCATTCATGGAGGCAGTGCTCCGCGATACACAACGTGTCACGGAGGCAGTGCTCCGCGATACACTCCGTGACACGTTGCTTGTTATTCCGGGAAAAATTCCCACCAGTATAAATAGAACACTTAGGTTCATTTTTAATATTCTGACTTGGTGGAGCAAGAACGTGGGTTACAGGCAGTTGAGGGGACGAAATTATCAGGGTTTTTCTCTCTTTCCTTCTCCTTGAATTCAATTGCTTGTATGTTTAACACTCATTTAACGATGTTTAATCCACAAATGAGTGGCTAATTCCTCTTCTTGCTGAGGTTAAGAACACTTGTAATGAATTGTGATTATTGATTCTTTGGTTTTTTTTTAATCTTTTCTTCTATGGTTGTTCTATTGATTCTTGTTCTTACTACATTAATGTGTGGCCTACGTTAATGTATATCTAAAAAGTCCGGTTTCACTCGAGAGAGCAAGAAATTGGAAAGTTGTGAATTAATAGGATATGATCCTTTCTTAGTTTGGGAAAATTGAGAATTGATTTACCTTCAGGATAGAAATATACCTGAAAGTCGTATTAGTCAATTTAGGACCCGAGTTCGTATGGCTAGAACATGAATTTTCGTTTAATCACAGAAATGTAGGTGGACGGTTCATGATTCTTAAGTTGGGTTAAATACGAGAGTTTTAATCCATTGGCATTAGTTCTTGACTAGCAACCGGAGGAAAGGTTAACCAAATTATATCGATAATTAATTTCTTTACATGTTCAGTTAACCTCAGCATGCTCACATTCATAGTTCAGACTCAAATTATATAATCATTTTAGACTTAGCATAAAAATTAGAATCCAAAAATATCAAACTCTTGGTTACTCTGTTGTCTTCATTGTTAAACTGAAAATATAGTAACACTTGATTAATTGTTACCTTATCCCAGTCCCTGTGGGATCGATACTTGGCTTACTTGAGCCACTTTACTACTTGTTTGACCATGTGCACTTGCGTGTAGTTATATACCCATATAACAAACAGACCGAACAGGTACCTCTTCGCGACTCTGGGGTGAATGGAGTACCTCGAGTTGTGAGCTTCTGCCAAGAGAATTTTAATTAGCTCACCAACTCGGGGAACACACACCCGCCCCTTTATTCTCAAAACCCTTTCATCATCTAACACTGCTTCCTTGGCCTCTCCCCGCAGGACTTTATCGCTAAATTACCCATATTTTCATCTTCAAACTGTCTGTTCTTAATTTCCTCCAATAGAAAGGATTTAGCCTCCAGGTTGGCTAACACTCCACCTGTTTCGGTCAACGACAATCTTACTAAGCTGTTTGCAAAAGTCTGGAATTCCTTGGAAATCTTCCCTTGAGTAGCCTCCAAGCAAGCCAGGTTGCCCATGCTCATCCATCACACAGTTTAATAAAATCAATAGTTACATTTCACATACTCCATGAATCCATCAACGAACATAATAAACAACAAGCACAATCGCTATTAAGAATTACAAATCCTCAGTTATTCTCAAGGACAAGTACTCAACAATCACACATAGTGACAAAGTCACACTTAGCATTAACGCCACGTTCATTGTTATCAATTTTCATCATATCCACAATAAGTTAGCACATTCTCTTAAGACGTTTCACATCCACCTCATGAACATAAATGAAATCACAAATAATAAGTGAATAACACAATTAAGGGTAACATGACGGGCATACGCCTCCACCATCTCTCTTTAATACTCAACCACACGAATCGTGTACTCACATGCTAGTGGCTCTTATTTATGCCCAACCACTCACGACCTGCAGGAGACTCTAGAAATCCATGTTTTGTGCCTGCATAGCACCCTCTCACACTCATATGCTCGTCCGGATGTTCCCCTCGAATACAAGCCACTCAAATATTTTTTTTGCCTCCCAGATACTCCTCTAGGGCATGAGAAACTCAACATTAAGATGTTAAAATCTTTTCATTCATCATCCTCATAAAACATGCCAAGTGCATCATTGCATCATACAGAAAGTTACAATCTACTTCTCAAATAATGCATCATCAATTAACCATTCTCTCGTTAATGGAGTATGATCACTTTACTAACCATTTGTCACAAGTAGTTACATTAACGTATATATGCCATAATTTAACATGTCGTCATAATTCAATATCACATCTTAGTCACATTCTTAAGATAGATTAGCAACAATAGGCTCACATATCACATAAATGTTATCATATATCAACATTGCACACTATACATGCCATTATATAGGTCTATCACTATAAATCGTAACCTACCTCGATCTGGAGATAACAATTCAATTACTCTGCGGGGGCCTTTCCTTTCCTCAACTCTTCGAAATGTGCAAAATCGACAACACAAGAGTAATTTGTTAATTACCCTTCAATTTAGGGCCTGAAAGATCAAACCCTCCCATTCAGGGTGATTTCGAGAGTGGAACCCCAATTATTCTAGGTTCTAGGCCTATAATTTTCACGTAACCCTCGTTCCTGACAAGTAATTCTTAGGGAATGATCAACACAATACAACATCACCCAAATCACCCCACCATCCCAGCTCTAGTTTAACTACCTAGGGTTCTTCCTCTACAAACTTCCACCATTAAATCTCTACAAGGATTCTAGGATCAAAATAACTTACTTTAAAGATAGAGAATAAAAAATCTTACCGTGGGTGAAGGGATTACTACTCTAGAAGGTTTTTCTGTTCTCTAGACCTCCTGATCACGTTTTGGAAAATAATAGGGTGAAAACCCTATAATTCCCACTTAAATCCACTTTCTGATACCCAATATAGCGGTTACCTTTCCGCTACAGTGGTCATAGGGCCACTGCGGCGGTCCAAATGGTTACTCCTCAATTTCCACCACGGCGGGACTTCAACCACTACCACGGTTTCACTGCAGTGGGAATCCCAAGCTGCAGCGGTCCCCCAGACCAGTAGCTACCCCCAAAAATACAATTTTATACTTAGTTTATTTTCACAACCTTTGTATCTCATCTTTAGCCAAATTTCTATGTTCTATGCCCTTAACCACCACGAAACAATGTTAGGGTCGTTACATGCAATTATGAGAAATAATGGGAGACTCTTCTTAACTGTCCGTCATCATCACAATAGATCTTATGTGATGCCCCAACTATCACACTCAAGTGGGCAGAGCCATCCAAACCCAAACCCTTGCCAGGGCTAAGGATGCTACCATGATATCGATATCAAGCTGAAGGCCCCTTGGGGGAAGGCGAAGCTCACAAAGGAGGTCCTAATGTAAATATATAGACCTACATTGGCGTGTAGTTCTAAGACTCGGGGTTTACATGAACCCCTAGCCTACTTGATGCTAGACACTACTCCCAAAAACATGCAAGGTTCTCTCAATCATTTTTAACAAAGTTGAAACCATCATTTTTCACCGAAGCTGATAATGTAATTACATGCATAGTCTGAAATTTGAATATGGGCAGTCCTGACTCCAATCATACCATAATCTGAAAATAGGGAGTATCACTCCAAACAATATGATAAGATGATATTATAAAACTGAAATGAATCATGAAAACGTGCTTAACTTATGTGGGTTGGACCAAACCTTAAAATCACTCATACTTGAGATAGACTTCATAAGTAAAATCATGAATTCATACATGGGTAATTTGTAAACATTCAATCATGCTAGATATCTCATCATACTTGAAATCATAAATCATAAACTTGACTTTTCATGAACTGCATAATTGGGAATAATTTTCTAAACTTGAAATCACAAATTTATAATAAAAATAGATATAAAATCTTCCCATGAATCTTAAAAAATACTTTGAAACATGAAGGGAGTTGACCCATAAGTAAATCATAGAGAATTTCATAAAATTAGGATAAAACCCTATAAGATCATGAACTTGATCTAGAACTTATATTCATGTAATTGAAGAGAATTTTTAGCATGAGAGTCAAAGGAGTTCTCATTCATAGCCCTACATACCTGGGGGGGACTGAATCTTCACTTATCTTAAAAAGCCTAAGAGATTTTGAGATGGAAATTGAAGAATTCTAAGCTTGATCTTCAAAGGAGGGATTCTAATCTTGCATGCATGGGAGAGAAATGACTTAGAATAGGTTTAACCCCTTTAAAACACCTCTTTCAGAGCTTAAAATGACGTAGTTTAGGGTTAGGAGCTTAGGAATTACAAAAATACTCTTACTGATATCGCAGGAAAAGTGACACTATCAGTCCTAATGAGGGACTGGACGAATCGTGAGATGGCCTGGCGGGTTATCCCCTGACCCATTGCCACCAGTGAAATTCCATACTCTATCTTCTTCTTATTCCGACCACGGCTCACTCGAAGAGTCGTGAAGTGACACCACGACTCATCCCATTATTCATCTTGACCACTAAATGTCAACATTATTTTCCACCTTGCCCATCCAATGGGTCGACCTATGACTCATGGGGAGTACCAATGACTCAATACATCACCCATCACGTCCCCCTGACAATGACTCTCCTCCAGTAACGCACCATTTCACGGGTCACGGGACGATCAGTCAAGTGACCTAATGAGTCACCTGACAAGTCGTCTTATGACTTGGTTGCAAATATGTTTTCTGCTTTTTCTACTTCAATCACGGGTCTGATATGAGGGACTTTTGGGGTATTACAATCTCTCCTCCTTGGAAACATTCGTCCTCGAATGTACACTAAGCTGACTAAAGGGATAGGGAAAGAACTGGAATCCCAAAACTGGGCATCTAAAATTGAAATCTGATGGAGTGACTGACTTTGGATTGAGAGATACATGAATGAACTAAATTCATGAATCATACATACATGCTAAAACATGAAACAAACTGAGAGACATAAACTTGACATGAAACTGAGTAGAGTATTAGGGAGGGAACTGATACCTCAGGCTGAAACGAAGCTAGAAGGAAATAAATGCGGGTATCTAGCCATCATATATGCTTTGGCCTCCCTCGTAGCTCCCTCAACAAGCTAATTCTTCCACAGGACTTTCACTTAAGCTTCTTCTTTGTCCCTCAACTTATGAACCTAATGATCAATGATCTTAATGGGTACCTCCTCATAGGTAAGGCTATCCTTCACACCTATGCTCTCCATCGGAACAACCAAAGCCAGGTCACCAACGCACTTTTTCAATAATGATACATGGAAAACTGGATGCACGGACGCTAACTCTACTTGTAGCTCCAACTAATAGGCCACCTTGCCAACACGTCTCACAATCCTATATGGGCCAACATATCAGGGACGAAGTTTTCCTTTCTTTCCAAACCTCATCACTCCCTTTATGGGACATACCTTCAAGAACACCGGATCATCAACTTCAAACTCTAGTTCTCTTCGCCTAACATCCGCATATGACTTTTGATAACTCTGAGCTATTTTCATCCTTTCCTTGATAAGCTGAACTTTCTCCATAGCCTCATGAACTGAATATGTGGGATAAACCTTCAAACACCTGATCATCAACTTCAAACTCTAGTTCTCTCTGCGTAACATCCACATATGACTTTTGACATCTCTGAGCTATTTTCAGCCTTTCCCTGATAAGCTGAACTTTCTCCATAGCCTCATGAACTGAATATGTTCCTATCAATGTAGCTTCGCGTACATCGAACCAACCAATAGGCGATTTACACCTCCGCCCATAAAGAGCCTCAAACGGAGTCATTTGAATGCTAGAATGGTAACTGTTGTTGTAAGCGAACTCAATCAGAGGTAAATAATCATCCCAAATGCCTTTGAAGTCAATCACACACTCTCAACATCCTCAAAAGCTGTGTTGAGCTTGGACTGAGTACCAAGTCTGTTTTGAAATGATCTCCACAACTGCGAGGTAAACTAGGTACCATGGTATGAAATGATGGACAAGGGAACTCCATACAACCGAACTAACTCTCGAATATAATCTAGCATAGTACTCAGTTGAATCGGTAGTTTTTACCGGTAAGAGATGAGCTACTTCAGTCAACTTGTCTACCACCACCCAAATAGAGTCATACCATCGGCGAGTGCGAGGCAACCCTATGATAAAGTCCATATTGATCTATTCCCACTTCAAAATGAGGATACTAATGTCTTATAGCATACCTCCCAGTCTTTGATGCTCAGCTTTCACCTGTTGACAATTCGAACACTTAGCCACAAACTCTACAATATCCCTCTTCATGCCATTCCACCAATAGACTTCCCGTAGGTCATGATACATCTTGGTGGCACCTGGATGGATATAATACCGAGATACATGAGCCTCATTCAACATCTGATCTCTCAAGTCGTCAACACCCAAAATAGATAAATAACCTTGATAAAGAAGTACACCATCTCCCCTTTGGGAGAAGATCTCCACCTTCTGATTCTTGACAGCTTCCTTTAGCTTCACTAGAAAAGGATCCTCATCTTGCCTAGCCTTGACCTCGGTCACCAATGAAGATTTTGATCCATTTTGAACAATCACACCACCATCTATCGAGTCAACAAGGCGTGAACCCCTAAACGAGCAAGCATGTGGACATCATTTACTAACTCTTTTCTCCCACCCTCGACATGAGACACACTCTCCATGAATAACCTGCTAAGAGCATCCACCACTACAATGGCCTTACCCAGATGATAAAGGAAACTCATGTCATAGTCCTTGAGAAGCTCTAGCCATCTACTTTGTCGCAAATTCAGTTCCTCCTAAGTGAACATATATACTGAAGGCTTTTATGATCCGTGAACACATCTACATGCACCCCATACAAGTAGTGCCTCCAAATCTTCAATGCAAACACTACTGCTGCTAATTCTAGGTCATGTGTCAGATAATTCTTCTCATAAGTCTTGAGTTGTCTAGAGGCATACACAATGACCTTACCATGTTGTATCGACACACACCTAAGACCAACCCTAGAGGCATCACAATACACAATGAATCCATCTGTACCCTCGGGTAAGGTCAATACAAGGTCTAAAGTGAGTCGAGTTTTTAACTCCTTAAAACTCTTCTCACAGGCATCCGACCACTAAAATTTTACTTTTTTCTAGGTCAACTTAGTCAATGGTGCTGCAATGAATGAAAATCCTTCAACAAACCTCCTGTAATAGCCAACTAAACCAGAGAAACTCCTAGTATCCGAAGGACTAACTGGTCTAGGCCAATTCTTCATCGCCTCTACCTTTTTAAAGTCCACCTGCACACCCTTACTTGACACCACATGGACTAAAAATGCTATTGAATCCATCCAAAAGTTACACTTGGTAAATTTCACAAATAATTGACGATCCTTGAGAGTCTGTAGCACAACCCTCATATAAGCGGCATGCTCCTCCTCACTCCGAGAGTATATGAGAATATCATCTATAAAGATAATCACGAACATATCCAAATACAGCTTAATACCCTGTTCATCAAATTTATAAAAGCTGCAGGAGCATTTGTTACTCCAGAAGACATAACTACAAACTCATAGTGACTATACCAAGTCCTAAAAGCAATATTCCGAATGTCACTCTCCCTAACTCTAAGCTGATGATATCCGGATCTGAGGTCTATCTTTGAGAAACACTTGGCATCCTGAAGTTGGTCAAATAATTCATCAATCCTAGGGAGGGGATATTTGTTGTTGATTGTTACCTTGTTCAATTGCCGATAGTCAATGCATATATGAAGAGAACCATCCTTTTTTAGACCAAAGAGGACGGTGCACCCCACGAGGATTTTCTAGGTATGATGAAGCCTTTATCTAAGAGATCCTTCAACTTCTCTTCAACTCCTTTAGATCAGTTGGAGCCATTTTGTAAGGAAGAATAGATATAGGCTACATATCGGGAAGAAGGTCAATACAAAAGTCAATCTCCTGCTCAGGAGGGACTCTTGGTAGATCATCTGGGAAAACCTCCGGATACTCACATACAATAGGGACAAACTGAAGAGTTAGGGTCTCAGATGTAGCATCCTTAACCCAAACTAGATGGTACACACAACCCTTAGAAATTATCTTCCTAGCCTTGAGATAGGAAACAAAGCAACCTATAGGCACAACTGAACTACCCTTCCATTCTAGGACTGGCTCACCCAAAAATCAAAACTCTACTGTACGGGTTCTATAATTTATTGAGGAATAACATGCATGTAATCAATCCATATCGAATATAACATCAAAATTGGTCATTTCTAACTCTACTAGATTTGCTGATGTGACTTTCTAAAACACTGTGATAGGGCAATTTCTGTATATCCATCAAGCTATAACTGAATAACTAACTAGAGTAGAGATTGAGAAGGGTTCTGATACGACTTCGGGACTGACTCTGAATCTAATGGCAACATAAGAAGTCACAAAATATAATGTAGTCCCGGTATCTAACAAGATCTAACAATGCTTATACATCAAGATAAAATACTCGTAACACACCAGTGACCATGTCTGGAGAGACCTCCTGCTCCTGACAAGATAAGAGGGCATAAAACCTATTCTGACACTGACCACAACCTTCACTAGTGGATGCACCCTACTGAGCTGAGCATGTTGGTGGAGCTTCTGAACTGGTTACTAGGTCACGACCTCTACCATGGCCCTGTCTGGCTGTAGGGCAATCTCCGAGCATGTGTCTAGGCTTCCCTCACCCAAAACATGCACCTAAACCTACTAAGCACTCTCCGGGATGCCTCCTACCACATCTACCACAAACTGGAATGTCGGGCTCTACTGACATGCTCCCCTGACCTCAGGACCCTGATGTCCTTCCGCTATGATCACACCTAGATATAGATGAAACACTAGCTGGTGACGGCGTTGGGGCTGATGATCTCTGGTGGGACTGCTGATGGTGTCCACCATTGGGCCTCTGCTAAGAAAATCCAAAGCTGCCTGTCCTGGCCCTCTTGGCCCTCTCTCTCCCTTTTCTTCATCTGATCTACCTCTATCTGCTGGGCATATATTACCAATCGAGAGAAGTCTAGGTTATTTTTCAACATTGTGGTCCTACACTCCTTGAATAGAGAATTTGATACTCCATATACAAATCTGTTCATACGAGCTCTCTGATCCGCGACCATCTCCGGCACTACTTGGACAGCTGGGTGAACTCCAAGGCGTACTCTTGCACAGTCCTATTGTTCTTTCTCAAGTTGATGAACTCCAGTGCCTTTTCCTCCCTCATCTTCCTAAGGAAGAATTTGTCTAAGAAGGTAGTCATGAACTCATCCCAGTTCACGGGAACTGCGCCTACTGCTCTACCATCCCTCTACTGATGGTACAAAATACAAGCAAACCCCTTCAACTGGTAGGAGGCTAAGTTTGCGCTCTCTTCTCCCGCACCCTCATAATCTGGGTGATCTTCTGTATCTCCTCAAGAAACTCATGCAGGTCCTCATCCACTCTTGACCCAAGGAACTTAGGTGGATTCATCTTGAGAAAGTCCCCAACTCGAACCGCCGTTTCATTCCCATTATGAGGGACATAGGCCACCGCTTGTGGTTGACCTGAGTGGTCAAATCCTGGGTCAACATCTAGAAAGAAGCTCTAAACTCGGCATGAGAGACCTACTCCGACAAAAGACCTGCTGGGGCTGGCGGGGCTTGCTGGTGCCCATCTCCATTGCCATCTTCATGGCCATTTCCATTTTATTTCCTGCTACCATTTACTCATCATGGAGACATGATTCTGCAAACATGTATAGCACGAGTTAAAAGGATAGAGAGATACTTCATGCACGACATAGATCATGAAAGAAGGGAAATTTCCTAAAACGTCTTGTAGCCTCTCCCCAATAAGTGTTGTGAGCTTCACACCCATGGAAACGACTCTACTCAATGCGGATTTCAGACTCCCTTGGACACTCTAAATCTTTGCTTTGATATGCAGTTTTTCACGACGTGAACATAGATCTGGACCGAGACACAAAACCTAGAACCACGAATGGCTCCAAGTCGACCCATGGAATAAACATGATAACTAAAGAAAACACTTCAAGAGAAAACTGATAACTGAAAATATGAATAAGTGAAAGTCTAAATACATATCAACACTACAGAGTCAACACTGACAAAGATGAAATTCTACATATTGTCTAATAAGCCTCTAAACTGTCTGATGAGCTGATGGAACAACATCCCCAACTAGCTTGCTAGAATCTGAAACAGAAAATAACATAACTCAACCAACTGAAGGTTCTCGAGTGATGAGAAACTAAACTAAGCACCGGGGACTGACTAACAGCAAAACTAAGCCTGATCGTCTGCACCTGTATCATGAAGCTATACAACATAGAGTATGCGGTCAGTACTTGGAATGCACTAAGTATGCAAGTAAAGTAAAACATGCTGGGAAAGTATAAGATGAGATCATGCATATAAACATAAATCATAAGATCATGAGAGTAAAGGCTGCATGCTGGTATCTTAAAACATGTATAGTCATAAACTGAATCTCATATTTGAATTGAATGAGCCAAAGATGAAAATAGAATCATATGGATTGCCATAACTGAAATCATTAATAAAAGTTTACCAACTGATCATGGGATCAAATCTGCTGAAAACATAATATCATAAGTCATGAACATGCAAAAATGAAATCCTAAGGAATAATGGGAGACTCATTTTAACCGACACCATCACAATAGAGCTTACGTGATGCCCCAACTATCACACTCAAGTGGGAAGAGCCGTCCAAAACCTTGCCAGGGCTAAGGACGCTGCCATAATATCATATCAATATCAAGCTGAAGGCCTCTTGGGGGAAGGGGAAGCTCACAAGGGAGGTCCCAATGTAAATATATAAACCTACATTGGTGCATAGTTCTGAGACCTGAGGTTTACATAAACCCCTAGCCTACTCGATGCTAGACATTACTCCTAAAAACATGCAAGGTGCTCTCCATCATTTTTCAATGAAGCTGATAATGTAATTACATGCTTAGTCTGAAATTTGAATATAGGCAGTCCTGACTCCAATCATACCATAATCTGAACATAGGGAGTATCACTCCAAACATAATGATAAGCTGATATTATAAAA
Organism: Datura wrightii; assembly: GCA_035772735.1. NCBI lineage: Eukaryota > Viridiplantae > Streptophyta > Magnoliopsida > Solanales > Solanaceae > Datura > Datura wrightii. The sequence continues at coordinate 113,204,212 of JASDFA010000019.1, forward strand.
CTGAAATGAATCATGAAAATGTACTTAACTTGTGTGGCCTTGCCCAACCTTAAAATAACGTAGTTTAGGGCTTAGTAGATTAGAAATTACAAAAATCCCCTTATTGATATCGTAGGAAAAGTGACACTGTCAATCCTAACAAGGGACTGGACGAATCATGAGATGGCCTGGCAGGTCATCCCCTGAACCATTGCCACTGGAATTCCATACTCCTTCTTCTTCTCATCCTAACCATGGCTAACTCGAAGAGTCATGAAGTGGCAACACGACTCGTCCCATTATTCGTCCTGACCACTAAATTTTAACATTATTTTCCACCTTGCCCAACCAATGGGTCGACCTACGACTCATGAGGAGTACCAATGACTCAATACATCACCCGTCGCGACCCCCTTACAATGACTCTCCTCTAGCAGGGCACCATTTCAAGGGGCACGCGATGATCAGTCAAGTGACCTAACGAGTCACCTGATGAGTCGTCCTACGACCTGGTACAAATATTTTTTCTGCTTTCTCCACATCAATCACGGGTCTGATCTGAGGGACTTTTGGGATATTACACTATTTCAATAGGCTACCTTTTAGTATGATTATCCATAGCACTCAAAGATGCACTAATTTGAGCCAAAATTTGCCCCATGATAGAGGATGACACAAATTTTAGGACTACTGGATGCAACTTACTATGCATTGGAAGGGATTAGACATGCCCCTCCTCCTCTGCTATGTTCGCCCAAATCTCCATACTCGTATCACTCCCCGAACTCGGAGAGGCACAATCACACCCGGTGTCTCACTTAACCGAGCGAACCTACAACTAACCAACTCATAAACAATAAATCAAAGCTGATGAGGCTCGGGACCATAATAATATAATTACAATAATAAAAAACAACAGCTAACAACAAAGTCTATAGCGAGAGATGGCCCACAACCAACACTTTTATACAATGGGTCGACAAGGCTCCACCTGTACAACAACAACTATACAATATGACTATCATGGCTTACAATAACATAACAGTCCAAAAGACAGTCTACGAGCCTCTACGAGAACAAGATGTTATATGATCAGGATAGGGCCTCGACCTACCCAATGTATACATATGTGCTCCAAAAGCAAAACAAACAGTAACTCCAAACAAAGTGGAGCTTACCAACAACTAGAATCTCCTCTCAGCTACATGGATCATGATCCTCTTGCCGATCAATACCTGCAGGCATGTACTTCGCATCCCCGGGCTTAGAGTGTCATTATAAATAATGTACTGAGTATGTAAGGAGATAGATAGATAAGATATAGGATAATAGGAAGGGAGTAGAAAGGTATCAATAGATTATCAACAGAATATCAAGCAAACCTGTAGCCAGCAACACCTCACCATAACACCAGCCTCAACCTAGGCTTCCCAATAGAACAACAATTCTCACGTATCAATACAAGGCTAGGTAAAACAACCAAACAATACAAACAACCCTATATGTACATCACCACACAACCATATTCATGCTAGAAACCGTTATGAACTTGCAGGCTACCAATATTCACGAGTATGACTACGCTAGAAACAGTCACATACTTTGATGTCTTCATAGGCCTCGGTCTTGACTGCGCCAAAAACATTCATATACTTGCAGGTCTTCACAGGCCTCGATCCCAATTGTGCTAAAATTAGTCAAGGACTTACATGTCCTCATTGAGCCTCTCATAGGAATCAGAACACAACCAGCACACACATATATATACAAAATAGACCACAAATCAACACAACAAAGCCATCAACCAATATTCACAATGCAACTCCAATTTCAAGTATTCAACTATTTCATTGGCCTGTCCCAAACACGCCTACACAACACCCAAATCACAATCATATTTTCAACCCTAATATAACCAAAAAAATTATCTAATCACATGGATAAGGGCACCGATTGAATAGCTACAAAAAAGTCAACACGCATGACGATAATGACAAGACGATATTCAACAAAAACATGCTAAAAAGAGATATAGGAAAATACTTAACATACCTCTCGATCAATGACCAATACCTAGCCAAACTTCACTTCTTGATACACCAAGATATTTCCATGAACAATAGCTTAACACCACCGACATGAAACCACAAGTAAATCGATAACAAAAACTACGTACGACACGTATATAATAAGATTTTTACGGTATTAATTCTAAATACTCTAAAATGAGAATATAACCACAATTATAGTCCAAACCAATAATTTTTAAGGAAAAATTAAGATGAATGAGTACTTCCTAATCTGCTTCACCTAGAACAACCACTAACTCGATGAAACAACGAATAAGAACATGAGCTACACGATGAATTCAATGATCTAACCTCATAAATGGACTTGGATCATCAATCGTCAATCCTAGGTCTAGTGAATTCTCCAGAGAGTTTTAAGGGTTTTATATGTTGGGAATGAAAGGAAATGAACTACCACCATCTCACACACACACACACACATATACTACTCGCAACACTATCGCGATATAGCCACATAGCATGATGTGTCACGGTAGGACAATCTTTTGGCCTTTCGAATTTTTATCCATTTTTTGATTCTTCAACAACGATCTCCACCCTTGTCCTTCCCTCGATATACAACGTGTGGCCATAAAATTAGGCTTATATATCTGAAACCTAGCAACAAAACAGTCTAAACGTATAGAGTATTAACCCTCATATCATCTTTTGGGCCACTCTTTATTTCATCCTTGTAGTTTTAATGTGTTGGAGTGGAGGCCATAAACTTATACACATCTTGATAATTTCTTATGGACATTAGTTGTTTCCAAGAGTCATTATGTTTCTCGCCAAATGACTCCATCAACTAACTAGGGATCTCTGACATTGAAGTGTGCAATGTGATCATGAACGACTTCAAGATGGGGAAGGGACAAACCAAGCTTGCAAGTAGTTGGATTAGTGTGTTTGCCAATTTTGAATGTGCAATTTGATGTTTAGAACTGCCTGAACCAAATTGTACTCTTCTCTACCTCAAAGAACCTCAAAAGTATTAAGACACAGTTACAAAGCATTGTTCCTTTTTACATTAAGTTCTTTGCCCATTTGAGGATTATCGAATTGTTTGTGTGAGACCAATGCCCATCCATCATCTCCAGAATCATCTCGAGGCATTGTGCAAATTCATAGCATGCTTGAAAACCATCGAACTCCTAGTCGCAATACCTGTATCCACAAAATTAGGAAGCTCATTGATTTTGGCCGGTTGCACCACCTCCTATGCCTTTCCAATCAAATCCTTATGATTTTCATTGCCATTGAGAGAATCCTCAAATTCCTTTGATCAATAAAGACATGAAGACCATCATCATAATGTATTGGTTCATGTTTCCTCTTAGTGTTTAGATAATCACATGCATCTTCTTGCGATTGTCAATCGGAGCTTCGTCAATCTTCATTGTTGCAACATCTTTTTTTTGAACCATTATGTTTTTACCTATTAATAATTGATACTTCCTTTTATCACGACCTTGGTGATTACAATGGGTGAAATAATAAGGAAAATTATTATACACCACTTTGTCAAACTTCTTCATAATTCTTCTCGTAACTTTGTTCACACTTTGAAGTTGAATATGATCCAAATTCTTGTCCAATAAGTCTAGGATCACCCTAACCTAGTTGTGCTAGGTCTTGTCCTCACTTGCACATGTGGCCTCATCTATAATAATATATTCTCTATGGCCTAAATAATTGGGAATCAAAGACCATTTAGCAAACAATCCGATGGTAGGTTTGGAAAGAAATCCTTACTGCCACATGTGAAGTCTCCTCATTAGGGTTGACTTCGATATTTCACAAAAAAAATTCCTATTGATTCTCTTTGCAGTTATACATGAAATAATGTCTCTTTATAATACAACCACAAAATCATCATATTGATAAATATGAATAAGAAGTTGTCTTTGAGGAAGCAACCCGAAGCGACAATGTCCTTTAATCTCGAGGAACTTAGGCAAGAACAATTTTAAAATTTGAAAATTCAGTGATCCCACGGATAATTTAACCAGGGTGGCTGGATGAAGTCCCTCCTCCTTATAAAAAATTTGTCGTTCATCCAATGTAAATTGTAACATAGTAATTCCATGAACAACTTTAATTTATATTAAACTAATTTCAGAAATATTAACACTTGGTTGTGTTTAATTCATTCTAACGACATAAGTAGAGTTTGTGTTGATGTTTGTATCTTTGTATGTAGGGTTTTAAAGAGGATCTCCCATAGCCAAAGGCTGGGGAGAGATGGTGGCGGTCATGGCTTCCCTAAATTTCCATGATCGCCTAGAGAGAGGAGAGAGGCAGAGGGTTTACGATTAGTGCTAAGGTATTTTTTGTATTATCGAAAATAAAATGTATGCTATAAAATAATAAAACAAGAAGGACAAGAATGTGGAGAAAGAGAGAAGAGATAATACTTCTTATTTCTCTTGAGGGATGAAATATGTTCACTCCCAATCGCACGCAAGTGCACGTGGTCGTACAAGTAATAAAGTGGCTTTATTTCAAGCCAGGTATCGAACCCACAGGACTGTAACGAAGGAGTAATTTTTCTCTAAGTGTTTAGTATACACACTTCTTTATACAAGTAGACAAGCAAAACAAATGGTGATTTTTCAAGAATATTAGTTAGTGTAAGCTTACGTGAAAATTATAAATAATAATCTGAACAATAGCACGAACAAGCTGAGGTTAAGGCAAAACATGTAGATATATAATTTATTGATTAAATTTCAGTGAACACTTCTCTTCGGTTGTTAGTCAGGAATTATTAACAATGGATTGGGTCTTTCGAACTCCTCACCAATTAAAGAATTATGAGATTTACATTACACATTTCTATGATGCAACAACTCATATTCTCATAAACCAGACTAAATTCCATAGATGACCAAATATCATATTACAGATATATTTCTATTCTGAACGTTAATCTTCTCTTAATTTCTCAACCAAGACAAACACATATTCTACCAATTCATATCCATCCAAATAACCTTCCTTTCGGAAATAAAATTGGAATTTTAATATATACATTAACAATGGCCAATCAGTAATGTAGTAAAAACAAGAATCAGTAGAACAACTGTTTTAGAGAAGATAAAAACTGAAATAACATCGATCACATACTACTGCAATTATCCTCAACCTCAGCCAAAGGTGAATTAGCCACTCATTTGAGGATTAAACATCTTCAAACCAGTAGAAAACATACAAGCAATTGAAATTTAAGATAAAAAGGAAGAGAATTAACCCTAGGACTTCTTTAACTCAACTGCTTGATACCTACGTTCTAGCATGAAATGTCAAATCCCTTAAAATAAAACCTAAGTGCGCTATTTATACAAGTGAGAAATTTTCGAGAATAAACTGGAAACGTGGCATGGAGGCTATCGCGGAGCATCAGCTCCGTGCCACGGCCTTGTTGCGGAGCCTCACCCTTGAACTTGGATGCACAGATTCGTAGCCTCAGCGTGGTACAGAGGCTATCACGGAGCCTCAACTTCGTGCCACGGACTTGTCGCACACCTTCACTGGAATCTGGGTGTGCAGCAAAGTCTTCCCAACGTGTCATGGAAGTGAACGCGGATCATAGGCTCTGTGACATGGTGCCATCGCACACCTTCACTGGAATTCGCCTAAAATTTCACTCTAGGCAGAATGCTACCGCGATGGTAGCGTGCCACAGCTTCTATCATGAAGCATCAAGTTTTTAGTATTTTCTTGCCGACTTCCGCGTTTTGCTTCCGAGTCCATTCCTCCACTTCACTAACTTGTAGATTAGTTTCCAAAATTCATTCTAAACTGCAAAAACAATAACTAATCATGTTGGTTAGTATAAATCCACATTTACATAAAAACCACATGAGAATGTACACATAAAAGTAGATAAACAAGTCCAAACTAAGTGATAAAGTATCACTTGGGCATGCAATTCTGCCCACGATCACCTACCCCACACTTAAAGCCTTGTTCGTCCTCGAACAACCCTTTTACATATCATGCAAATGAAACTCACACATAGCTAATTTAGAAAGATAATTCGAGCTACAGCTACAATGACTGGTTGAGATGACAAGTAAAAAATTAGTGCATGCAAGGTTTACCCATTAAAATCGTATTTAACTATGTTGAGACTTCCTAGCCTCAAGACTTGACCCTCAATCTCAGCAAACTCATGCCAATCAACTGATCAAGAATCCGACATGAATGTTATCCCTCATTAAACATGTGCCCTCACCACACGAGAGTTACCCCTTTTTTATTCACAAATTTTCAACTCATAATATGTATGGGTGTATGAATAGAATTTCGCTCACTCTCTCAAAGAATTCGCATGCATCATGTGGTGAAACATAAGCTAGGATTCAACATTCAAGGTAGGTAAGGCTATGAGTAATAATTAGGCTCATTAGAAGTAATGCCTAAATCATCTCCTACACTCTACATCCTTCATTTCGTTTTGTATACATGTTCGGATTGTGATGACTACACGCAAGTGCACGTGGTCGAACAAGTAGTAAAGTGGCTTATTTCAAGCCAAGTATCGATCCCACAGGGACTGAACTACGGTGTTAATTAACTTAAGCATCAGTGAACTATATCTCTATGAATGCAGACAACCAAATAAATAATATTTTAAGAGTTAAAGTTTACTAAGTAATAAGAATCTAAGTCAAGATTATAATTTGAGTTTGAACAATAGCAATGAACAAGATGAGGTTAAGAAAAACATGCAGGGATGTAATTTATTAATTCAATTCAGCGAATCTTCTCTTCGGTTGCTAGTCAAGAATTTATTACCTATGGATTGGATCTTTCGACTCCGATCCAATTTAAGAATTATGAGACCTTAATCTACATTTTTGGGTGATAAACGAATTTCATGCTCTAACCATACATAACCGATTCCTTAATTGACTAATAAGACTTTCAGATATATTTCTATTCTGAATGTAAATCAATTCTCAATTTTCTAAACTAAGAAGAGATCATATCCTACCAATTCATATCAGTCCAATTTCTTTCCTTTTCAAAATCAAAATTGGATTTCTAGATACGCATTAACATTGGCCAAACATTAATGCAGTAAAACAAGAATTGATAGAACAACCATTGAAGAAGAGATGAAAACTAAAACGATCAACGATTACATTCCTCTACAATTTTTCTTAACCTCAGCAAGAAGTGAATTAGCCACTCATTTGTGGATTAAACATCATCAAATAAGTAGAATTCATACAAACAATTGAGATTAAAGAGAAAGAGAAAGAGAAGAACCCTAGAATTTTCTTCCTCTCAACTGCCTGTAACCCACGTTCTTGCTCAACCAAGTCAGAATGTTCAAAATAAAACCTACGTGTGCTATTTATACTCCTGAGAATTTTTCCCGGAATAACAAGCAACGTGGCACGGAGTGTATCGCGGAGCACTCCCTCCGTGCCACGGGGGTCTCACTGGAAGTCGGCTACCAGGCAAATGCACCTCAACGTGGCACGACTTGCATCGCGGAGCCTTGCCTCCGTGCCACAGTGCTATCGCGCACCTTCACTGGAACTTGAGGTTCCAGGTAATTACACTCAACGTGACATGGAGTGCATCGCGGAGCACTGCCTCCATGTCATGGAGGTAATGCAAGCCTCCACTGGAATTTGACAAAATTAATTCATCCGAGGCAGAAGGCCTCCGCGATGGCAGCGTGACACGGCTCCATCGCGGAGCCCCTATTTTTGATGCTCTCCTTTGTCAACTTCCACTCCTTGCTTCCAAGTCCATTCTAGCTCTTCACCAACATATATATTAGCTTCCAAAATTTTCTTTTACCTGCAAAACAACACTAATCATGTTGGTTAGTATAAATTCACGTTTAACTAAGAATCACGTGAGAATATACACATAACGATAGATAAACAAGTCGAAATGAAGCATTTGAGTATCACTTGGGCATTCAATTCTGCCCAAGATCAATACACATCAGGCAAGTTCTAGACATTCCACAATAGCACGGAATATTCGAAAAGTTCACACTCACTACACATGCTCAATTCAAGACATATTCAACAGACTCTTAACTCAGCTAATTACAAGAATTCAAAATTAAGCTTTAATCACATCGAGTCAAATTCAAGAGCCTAGATGTCTCAAACATATTTAGAACACTTGCATGCTTCAACACTAACCATACTTGCATCTTACAATCATGTATAGCACATAACAAGAATATCAAACCATTAATTAGCTACGGGTTCAAAAATCAAAACCTACTGACTAAATTTCCCTTGAGATGGTCGTCATCCATCCATCATAGGGAACAATCTCTATCTAAGACTTAGGTTCAAAGGGACTATTCTCGGAAAAAGCACCGAAAACAAAAACCGAGAAATCCAAATAAAAAATTTAAAAATAGAAACAACTTGCACAAATAATTACACAAATAAATCCTTAAAAAGCACCGCCCCCCCCACAATCATCAATGCAGCACGAAACACAATGTCACACATTCAACTACTTAAGCACTAGCACAAGCACAACACAGTCTTACTACACCAGCACCTAACTACTCCCACCCCACACTTAGTCGAAACACTGTCCTCAGTGTTCACATATCTACAATTAAAAACACAGTTTGGGTGGTGTAACTCCCTGATCAATCAAAATGCTCAATCTCTTCATCAATTGCCAAGGCCTCATCTCCCAGATCAGAATCTTCTCCACCGTCTTGCTCTGACTCAATGTCTGAGTCATCCCGGTGAGTTTCCTCATTAGTGGGTATGTCGTCATCAACTGGTTCTACAAATGCGGGCATGCTCATTAAATGGATATTCCATTTTGAGCTGCCACAATTCATCCTCCATAGCAGGCCTTCCACCAATCCGCAGTTGCAACATCTGTAGTCCATACATTCGGGCCATTTATTGGTCGTACTGCGCATGTCGCTTAGTGAGTGTAAGCACAGGAACGAATATGGTATCAGGTGCTTTGGTCTTAGTGACATGCAAAGCACATCGATCAAATTGAGGAATGTAATCCAGGGCCTCCTCTTCAATACCATGGCCCTTGAGGAAAGCTGTTAGAAGACCACCGAACCCATATCGATGCCCTTGATGAAGTCTGGCTTTCTTCATTGCTGAAATAATCACCGCTCCAACATTTATCTTGAGCCCTTTCATCAATGCATATACCAAACAAACTCTGTCCCGGGTGATATCAGTCATATGCACCCCCGGGATCAGGCAAGTACACACTATGTTCAACCAAATCCTTGCTTCTCTGTTCATTTGGGAGTATGGTAATGTCCGGTGATATCCTCTTTCCTTGTGATGACTCCACCTGGCTGTTGATCGTGCTCCACATAATGTGCGTCTGATATCTGCATACAGTGGAGTGATGTTCAGTTGGCGGAGGACATGCGCGTCTGTGTCCTGCGTCCCCAAGATGGCATTAAGATGCTGTGGTTCAAAAGTAACCACCTGTCCTCTGATCTTGACTATGTGGCTGCACACGGTGGGGTTCCAATTAGCGTAGAATTCCCTTATGAGATGAAGATTACACTCTTTGGGTTCTTCGAAGAAGAAGTTTAACCCCACAGTGTTTATCCTATGTAAGATCCTTGGAAATTCTTGAGCTAGTGGATCCCTTGCTATTTTCTCCTTAGGGAAGTACTTGGTTTATTGTGCTTGGAGTACCATTTCTTCCCCTCTTCCAATACCCATCGTGTTCCATATTGCCTTCGTTGGCCCCTTGGAACTGGTGGTGCTGCTGGCACTGCTGCCCCAACTCTAAGTCCTTTTCGGCTGGCGCCAGATGTGGATGCACCTTTTCCCTTGTCTTGCCGTCCAGACATTTTTCCTGTTCATCAAAAGCATATATTTCAAATGTCATTCATGGTATAGTTGGCTACTACTAAGGCTGGGCTTAAATTGACCACCCCACACTTAGTTGTTAGCTGTAATTCATACAATTCGACAAGAACAACCACATAACTCCAGCTCTTATTTCTCACAAGGTGCAGTGCATCAATAAAATTCAATGGAATAGCTTCATTGTACTACTCAGAATTCATACAATGCATTGTTAAAGTTCATCCATCTATCCATTTATAAAGTGCATGAGCAATTCACAATTTTGGGCACAACAACCTATTGGATTTTTCCTACTTTCATCCCCAAAAATCAACCTTCAACCTTAACATAATCGAATTTTAATCACAAACTGCTAACTCCAACAACATACATAGCCCAAGAGTTTACTTTTTCTACCCTTTCTTCTTCTTCCAAACTCAATTTCTCATCCCTAGTTATCAACAATGTAAGATTTTCAATACAAATCATGTAATTATTGAGTTCATAACACAAAATTAGCACAAAATCAACATTCATCCATGAACCAATCAATTACACATCTTATTAATAACTTAGGGCAGAATTTCATCATAAAACATGTTCAAGAATCGAAATATGCAGCAAGAATGACAAAAATTCGAGAACATACCTTTACATGAAGAGTTTGAAGAAGACTTGAAGAAATTTCTTAAGTTAGAGCCGTGGCACGTTGAGGGAGAAAGGGGAAATGGGAGTTTTATCGCGGAGTTGTGCAAAAAAATTGGGAGAAAAATGTATTTTTGGAGGTTAAAAAGAAGGATTTCGCGTGGGTCGGCCCGACTGCCCGAACTGACCCGACGTGAAAATAGCCTCAACGTGTCATGGAGGCTGTCGCGTAGCTCAAGCTCCGTGACACGGAGCCAACGCGGAGGCATTCTGTCTCCTGCCCCAAATTTTTGCATTTTTACCTTTTTTCACCCTTGGTAATTTTTATTTGCACTCTGTATCTCCTGAAAATCATCAAACAACAACAACTCATTAGAAAATAGTGGGTTGCCTCCCACCTAGCGCCTTAGTTTTCATTATGGCATGACCATTTTTTTTAAAAAATAGTTTCTAACTATTATAGTACATTACATTCACGGGTTGCCTCCCGTGCAACGCCTGGTTTATCATCGCGGGTTGACGCTTGTCATCCTCATTCTTCTACTAAGGTGATAGACGTCTTCTCTCGATTAACTCCCTCACCCCAGTAGTGCTTACACCTTTGTCCATTCACTAAAAATGTGGCTCTTTTATCCTCTTGCCACAATTCAACCGCCTCATATGGGGTCATCCTTACTACTTCAAATGGCCCCGACCACTTGGAGAGCAATTTCCCTGGGAAGAGTTTCAATCTAGAGTTGAATAGAAGCACCATTTGGCCCGGCTCAAAGATTCGATGCACCATATGCCTGTCGTGCCACCTTTTCATTTTTTCTTTGTAGCATTTTGCACTTTCATATGCGTGCCATCGAAATTCGTCCAACTCACTTAGCTGCATCAATCTCCTCCTTCCTTCTAGCTTAGGATCCATGTTCAGCTTCCGCACATCCCAATAAGCTCGATGTTCAAGCTCTACGGGGAGATGACATTCCTTCCTGTAAACCAATCTGTACGGTGAAGTCCCAAGGGGTGTCTTATGTGCAGTTCGATAAGCCCACAACGCATCATCCAGTTTGCTTGCCCAATCCTTGCGTTGTGCATTCACCATTTTCTGCAAAATCTGTTTAATTTCCCTGTTTGACACCTCTACTTGTCCGCTAGTTTGGGGATGACATGTTGTAGCCACTTTATGCCGCACATCATTTTCGCTAGCAAATTCCTGAATCCTGTATTCACAAAATGTGCCCCTCCATCACTGATAATTGCTCGTGGTGTACCAAACCTGGTGAAAATCTGCTTCTTCACAAATCTAGCCACCACCTTGTTGTCATTCCTGGGACACACTACTGCCTCAACCCACTTGGACACATAGTCCACTGCCACCAAGATGTATTGATTGCCAAATTATGGTGGAAATGGGCCCATAAAATCTATCCCCAACACATCGAACACCTCAACTTCCAATATGTGATGCAATGGCATCTCATGTCTCCTGTCAATTGTTCCTGCTCTTTGACATCGATCACATACTTTGACATAAGATGCAACGTCTTTGAACAGTGTGGGCCAAAAGAACCCGGATTGCATCACTTTGTGAGCAGTATGCTCTCCTCCATGATGACATCCACACGGTGATGAATGACAACTCCGAAGAACCTCTATCGTCTGACTTTCTGGAATGCACCGCCTCATCACTTGATCTGGTCCTTGCTTGAATAGATACGACTCATCCCACATGTAATACCTGGACTCATGCTTCATCTTCTTCCTTTGTTGAGCCGTTGCCTCAGGTGGGTATATTCCACTTACTAACAAGTTCACAATATCTGCATACCAAGAGAGTTCAGCTTCCTTTATTGCCAAGAGTTGTTCATCAGGGAACTCTTCTCGGATGCGCTAACCTTCCTTCACATGTGAATGGTTCTCTAGTGATTTTCACTTCCCTTCCTATCTCGGATCTCCAGATCAAACTTCTGCAGCAATAATATCCACCTGATTAGCCTGGGCTTCGCATCTTTCTTTCCAAATAAGTACCGAATTTCCGCATGATCAGTGTGTACCACCACTTTCGACCCCACCAGGTAGGATCTAAACTTGTCAAATTCAAACACTAGAGCCAGCATCTCTTCTCCATGACTGTATAATTAACTTGTACAACATCAAGCGTTTTTCTTGCATAGTAGATGGAATGAAAAATCTTATTCCTTCGCTGCTCCAATACCGCTCCTACAGCCGCATCACTTGCATCACACATTAACTCAAAAGGATATTTCCAATCAGGAGCAATGAGAATAGGAGCTTCCACCAGCTTCTTTTTCAGCTCCTCAAATGCTTCTACACATTCCTTGTCAAATTGAAACTTCACCTCTTTTTCTAACAACCGGCATATCGGTCTAGAAATCTTAGAGAAGTCTTGGATAAATCGTCTGTAAAATCCAGCATGTCCTAAGAAGCTGCGAACACCCTTAACTGATACTGGCGGTGGTAGCTTTTCAATCACCTCTATCTTTGCATGATCGACCTCCAAACCTCTGCATGACACCTTATGGCCAAGGATAATTCCCTCCTTGACTAAAAAGTGACACTTTTCCCAGTTGAGCACCAGGTTTGAGTCTTCACATCTGGCTAACACCTGCCTAGATTCTGCAAACACATAGCAAACGAGTTACCAAAAATAGAAAAGTCATCCATAAATACCTCGACGTAGTCTTCCACCATATCGTGGAATATTGCCATCATGCATCGCTGGAATGTGGCTGGTGCATTGCATAGACCAAACGACATCCGTCTGAAAGCATATGTCCCATAAGGACATGTAAACGTGGTCTTCTCCTGATCTTCTGGTGCTATGACTATTTGATTATAGCCAGAGTAACCATCCAAAAAGCAATAATATTCCTGCCCTGCCAGCCTGTCCAACAACTGACCAATGAATGGAATCGGATAGTGATCTTTCCGAGTGGCCTCATTGAGCTTCCTATAATCCATGAAAATTCGCCAGGCCGTGACTGTGCGTGTGGGAATTAGCTCATTCTTTTCATTTGTGACCACTGTCATTCCCCCTTTCTTGGGAACACATTGAACTGGGCTAACCCATTCACTGTGTGAGATGGGATATACCACTCCTGCATCCAGCCACTTGATCACTTCCTTTCTAACTACATCCTTCATCACCGGGTTCAACCTCCGTTGATGTTGCACGGTTGGCTTGGATCCCTCTTCCATGAATATCTTATGCATGCAGAAAGATGGACTGATCCCCTTAATGTCTGACATCTGCCATCCCATTGCTCTCTTTTGCCTCTTAAGGACCACCAATGCATCTTTCACTTGTGCATCTATCAGTTCTGCTAAAATGATGATTGGTAAGGTGTCATCTTGACCCAAGAATACATATTGCAGATGTGGAGGGAATGTCTTTAACTCCAATTTAGGTGCCTCCTCTATTGATGGCTTTGGGGATGGTTCCAAGGACCTCTTCAATAGTTCAAAATCTTGCTTCCTGAAGAACCATTTTGGCTCATTCAAAGTTTGCACCATCTCATATGTCGCACTGTCCCCAAAATGATCACGTCCCACCAAGGCTCTCTCCATGGGATCCTGTGAGTCAATAATCTGAAGGGTCAATTCCTGATTCAAAACACTGATTGATGATAACTCTTCATAGATGGCAGGTGGCTTCATGGCCTTGTAGACATCAAAAACCTCTACCTTATCATGAGCTCTCATGGTTAGCTGCCCAGCAGCTACATCAATTAAGGCTTGCCCGGTTGCCAAGAAGGGACGTCCCAAAATAAATGGGACTTCCGCATCTGGCTCAAAATCAAGAATTATAAAATCCACCGGGAAAATGAGGGAGCCTACTTGCACTAGAACATCCTCCACAATTCCATCAGGTTTGGCTAATGAATGGTTAGCTAGCTGCAAGATCACCGTGGTGGGTCTAGGACTACCCAGCCCCAGCTTCTTGAATATTGATGTTGGCATCAAATTTATACTTGCTCCTAAATCGCACAAACCACGAGCTCGAATAGACTGCCCAATTGTAATCTGAATAGTAAAGCTCCCAAGATCCTTGAGCTTTGTCGACAATCGATTCTGTATACGGGAGGTGCACTCCTCAGTAAGTGCAACTATAGAATACTCTGTCAGTTTGCTCTTGTTTGCTACAATGTCTTTGATGTACTTAGCATATTTTGGCACTCCCTGCAGCACATCTACTAAAGGAAGATTAATATGTACCTGCTTCAACACTTCCATGAACTTCTTGAAGCATGCTTCCTCCTTGTGCTTTTTCAATCTTTGGGGAAACGGGGGCGATGGTCTTTCCATCTCTGCTGCCTTTTCATTCCCCCTCACATCATCGTTTCCTTCATCCTTTTCTGTTGCTCCAGATTTCTGAGGTGGCCTTTTGGGTCCACCTCCCCGAGTTTCTTTCCACTCTGTGTAGTAACTGCATTAACCTGCTTAGGATTTGGGTCTGTATCACTTGGTAATCCTCCCCTCGGTCTAGTATTTTAGGCTCCAGCTAACTGTCCCAACTGATACTCCAATGCCTTTATAGCTAACTATTGATTTTTCATGTCAGCTGCCAATTTTACCTGAGCAGCCTGCATCTGCGCCTAGTTAGCTATTATGGTTTTAAGCATATCCTCGATGTTGCTGGACTGAGGAGGTGCATTATTTCCTCTGAACTGCGGCTGAAAATTGTGATGACCCCCTTGATTTCTGTGGACACCCTGATTTGAACTCTGTCCCTGATGACTATTACTCCCCCATGAAAAATCCGAATGATTTCTCCAATTTGGGTTGTAACTGTTTCCATACTGCTGATTGTTGTTCCTCTAGGCATTTCCAACAAAATTTACCGAATCTGTATTTGCACCACAACACTCAGCTGAGTGTTCACTACTTCCATAGACTTCACACCACACCTGCTGAACTGCATTGACTGGGGCTTGTGCCTGGCTCAAACTCATGCTGCTGAAATAAGTGTTAATTTGATTCTGCAAAGCAGCTATTTGTGCAGCAATCAATATGAATCAATCTACCTCCAAGACCCTTGCCGCTTTCTTCACTCCCCCTCGGGTTGTATCAGCATTTCATTCAGGATTACCTTGTGAAATACGGTTCAACAAGGTGTACAACTCTTCGTATGTCTTTTCCAATGCCTGCCCCCCCGCTGCTGAGTCTAACAAAATCTTTATATGCGGTTCCAAGCCTTCAATGAATGTATGCACCAATACATCATTAGACTGATGATGGTGAGGAAAATCTCTTAACATTGACTTGAACCTCTCCCAAGCCTGATACAAATTCTCACCCTCTCTCTGTTTGAAACTTAGAATCTGACTTCTAAGCCTGGCTGTCTTCCCTGATGGAAAGAATCGTATCAAAAACTTCCTCGCTAGGTCATCCAAAGTAGTAATAGAATTTGGCAGTTCAACCTTTAACCACCTCTTGGCTTCCCCCAGCAGTGAAAACGGGAATAGTGTAAGCCTCACATAATCAGATGATACTCCAGCAGGTATATATGTGTCACTTATCTCCAAGAAGTTTTGGAGATGCTGTTGTGGATCTTCATGAGGGAGACCTGTAAATTGCCCGTTGGTGTGCAATAACTGTACCATATTTTACTTAAGTTCAAATCTCCCTCCTGGTTCCGGCCTGCGAATGCTGGATGTTACATTATTCACACGTGGGATTGCCACCTCGCGGACCGGTCTTGCTGCCATCTCTTCTGACACTAAAACTACCCTTACAATTGGTGGATGTTGTTGTTGCTCCAGAATTTCCCTCCTTAATAACTGCAACTTCTTTTCTAGAGCTTCCCTCTTCTGCAGATGAAATTGTCTCTCTGGCTCTAAAAACGGATCCACCAACTCCTTGTCTCTTGACAGCGTTTAGAAACAACTTAGTACCTGCAAGAGAAATCGCTAAGATCAAGTTGTCAACACTTGTATCGAACTTGTAAACTAACACTAAGAAAATTAAGTCACCAATTGTGCCATTCCCCAGCAACGACGCCAAAAACTTGTTCACTCCCAATTGCACGCAAGTGCACGTGGTCGTACAAGTAATAAAGTGTCTTTATTTCAAGCTAGGTATCGAACCCACAGGGACTGTAATGAAGGAGTAATTTTTCTCTAAGTGTTTAGTATACACACTTCTTTATACAAGCAGACAAGCAAAACAAATGGTGATTTTTCAAGAATATTAGTTAATGTAACCTTAAGTGAAAATTATGAATTATAATCTGAACAATAGAACGAACAAGCTGAGGTTAAGGCAAAACATGCAGATATATAATTTATTGATTAAATTTCAGTCAACACTTCTCTTCGGTTGTTAGTCAGGAATTATTAACAATGGATTGGGTCTTTCGAACTCCTCACCAATTAAAGAATTATGAGATTTACATTACACATTTCTGTGATGCAACTACTCATATTCCCATAAACCAGACTAAATTCCATAGATGACCAAATATGACATTACAGATGTATTTCTATTCTGAACGTTAATCTTTTCTTAATTTCTCAACCAAGACAAAAACATATTCTACCAATTCACATCCATCCAAATAATCTTCCTTTCGGAAATAAAATTGGAATTTTAATATATACATTAACAATGGCCAATCAGTAATGTAGTAAAAACAAGAATCAGTAGAACAACCATTTTAGAGAAGATAAAAACTGAAATAACATCAATTACATACTACTGCAATTATCCTCAACCTCAGCCAAAGGTGAATTAGCCACTCATTTGAAGATTAAACATCTTCAAACCAGTAGAAAACATACAAGCAATTGACATTTAAGAGAAAAAGGAAGAGAATTAACCCTAGGACTTCTTCAGCTCAACTGCTTGATACCCACGTTCTAGCATGAAATGTCAGATCCCTTAAAATAAAACCTAAGTGTGCTATTTATACAAGTGAGAAATTTCCCGGAATAAACTGGCAACGTGGCACGGAGGCTATTGAGGAGCATCAGCTCCATGCCACGGCCTTTTTGTGGAGCCTCACCGGAACTTGGATGCGCAGATTCTTAGCCTCAGTGTGGCACGGAGGCTATCGCAGAGCCTCAGCTCCATGCCACGGACTTGTCTCGCACCTTCACTGGAATCCGGGTGCAACAAAGTCTTCCCAACGTGTCACAGAAGTGAACGCAGAGCATAGGCTATGTGACACGGTGCCATCGCGCACCTTCACTGGAATTCGCCTAAAATTTCACTCTAGGAAGAATGCTACCGCGATGGTAGCGTGCCACGGCCTCTATCGCGGAGCATCAAGTTTTTAGTATTTTCTTGCCGACTTCCACGTTTTGCTTCCGAGTCCATTCATCCACTTCACCAACTTGTAGATTAGTTTCCAAAATTCATTCTAAACTGCAAAAACAATAACTAATCATGTTGGTTAGTATAAATCCACATTTACATAAAAACCACATGAGAATGTACACATAAAAGTAGATAAACAAGTCCAAATTAAGTAATAAAGTATCACTTGGGCATGCAATTCTGCCCACGATCAAAATACAATGAAGGAGAACCCCTTTTATTTATCCTAACTTTTCTTCTAAGAAATAAGATAAACATTTACTATAATACAAATACCTTTATAGATATTCTATAACACAAATATATTTGTAACACTCCCCCTTAAATATCTATTCGATAAATAATGTGTCTCGTTAAAACCTTACTAAAAATATCCAGCGGAAAAATTCTAGTGAAGGAAAAAGAGTACACATATCTAATAATACGTATTTCTAATTCCTCATTAAAAATCTTACAAGTAAAACCCAGTGGGAAAAAACCTCATAAGGAAAAAAGAATACAACGATATTAACTCTCCCTAATGAGAACATCCTTGAATCTTTGCATCCTGATCTTTTGCACCATCTTCTTGAAAGTTGCAGTTGGTAGAGATTTGGTGAATAAATAAGCAACATTGTTACTTGAACAAATCTATTACACATTGATATCATCATTTTTTTGGAGCTCACGTGTGTAGAACAACTTTAGTAAAATGTGCTTCATTCTATCTCCTTTCATGAATCCTCCCTCTAGTTGTGCTATGCATGCTGCATTATCTTCATATAAAATTATTGGTACTTTGTCATATTTTAAACCATATTTTTCTCTAATGAGATATATCATGGACCTCAGCCACACACATTCATGTCTTGCTTCATGAATAGCTATATCTCAGCATGATTTGATGAAGTGGCTACAAGAGACTGCTTTGTAGATTTTCAAGATATGGTAGTTTATCCACATATGAACAATATCCAATTTGAGATCGAGCTTTTTGTGGGTAAGATAAATACCCTGCATCAACATAACCAACAAGATCGGGACTGGAATTGTTAGAATAAAATAAGCTCATATCAGTAGTTTCTTTTAGATACCACATTATGCGTTTGATCCCATTACAATGCCTCCTAGTAGGAGCAGAACTATACCTTACTAACAAATTAACTAGAAAAGCTATATAAGGTCTTCTAGCGTTAACAAGATACATTAGTGCATCAATTGCACTAAGATATGGTACTTCAGGACCAAAAATTTCCTCATTCTTTTCTTGAGGTCGGAATGGATCTATATTCATATCAAGTGATCGAACAAATACTGAAATACTTAATGGATGTGCTCCATCCATATAAAATCTTTTCAATATCTTTTCTATATAGGCAGATTGATGAACAAATATACCATTTGCCAAATGCTCAATTTGCAAACAAAGGCATAATTTTGTCTTCCCAAGATCGTTCATCTCAAATTCCTTCTTTAAATAATCAATTGCCATTTAAAGCTCTATTGGAGTTCTAATAAGGTTTATGTCATCAACATAAACAACAAGTATGACAAACTCTGATGTTGTTTTTTTAAAATAAAATCACATAGGCAAATTTCATCATTTATATAATCATCCTTAGATAAATACTAACTAAGACGGTTATACCACATGTCTCCATATTGCTTCAACCCATAGAATGATATTTGCAATCTAATTAAATACATTTTCTGAGACTTTGACGATATGCTTCAGACATCTTAAATCCTTCAGAAATTTTCATATATATCTCATTATCAAGTGATCCATATAGGTAGGCCGTAACCACACCTATCAAATGCATTTCTAGTCTCTTATGGACAGTGCAACTAATAAGATAATGTAATGTTATTGCATCCATAACTGGTCAGTATATCTCTTCATAATTGACACCAGATCTTTGTGAAAATTCTTGTGCAATAAGGTGTGACTTATACCTTTGTATTTATTTTTTCTCATTTTTTTCGTACAAAGACCCATTTATAGCCAACAAGTTTAATCCTATTAGGTGTTTGAGCTATAGGTCCAAAACTTCATGCTTGACAAGTGAATTTAACTCTGGTTAAATTTCTTCTTGCCATTTTGGCCAATTATTTCTTTGCCGACATTTTGTGACATATTGAGGTTCACGATCCTTACTATCTTACATGATTTTTGTTGCAACATTATATGCAAAGACATAATCCACCACTATTTTCGATCGATTAATTCCAGTGTCACTTGAATTTATGGACAGTTCCTTATTTTCTTGAGTCTTAGGCTCATTGATTCCATCATGGACAACCAAATTGCTCAAGTATTGAACTTCCATATGTGGTTCTTTTGTAGTGTCATCTTGACTATTTATTTTTTTTTCTAGAATTTTGATCCTTAGAACCCAATGATCTACCACGCTTTAGGTGTGCTTTGGACTCATTAGCTATGCCACTAGTAGATGATCCTACAGGGACATCAATTCGAATTGGGATACTCTCTATAGGAATATGTGATTAGTAATCCTTTTCAAACCTTTAAATTTGTCTGGCATTTGATTTGCAATTTTTTGCAGGTGAATAATCTTTTGTACTTCTTTCTCACAAATAGCAGCACATGGATCATGATGAGATAGTGATTGATTTTTCCATAAAATTTTTCTTTTGATTTCACTATTTTATCCCCCTAATTTTGGAAAAACTGTATCATCAAACTGACAATCTACAAATTGAGCAGTGAACATCTCTCCAGTTAATTATTCAAGGTAGCAAATAATGGAGGGCGATTCAAATCCAACATAAACTTCTAACCTTCTTTGGGGACCCATCTTTGTGCGATGTGGTGGTGCTACCGGCATATATACAACACATCCAAAAATTCTTAGATGAGATATATTAGGTTCTTGACCCAAAATCAATTGCAACGGAGAAAAGTTATGATAATTTTTTGGTCTGAAATGAACAAGTGTTGCAACATGCAGAATCGCATGACCCCAAACAGAAGTGAGCAATCTAGTTTCATAGCAATGGTCTTGCTATCAAATGTAGACATTTAATTAATGACTCAGCAAGACCATTTTGAGTGTGAACATGAGCTATAGGTTGTTCAACCTTTATCCTAATTGATAAGCAATAATCATTAAATGCTTGACATGAAAACTCTACGGTATTATCAAGGAGTAAGGACTTAATTTAATTATTAGGAAATTGTGTCCGTGATTGTATTATTTGTGTCAATAATTTTACAAATGGCAGGTTGTGAGATAACAATAGGCACATATGAGACCATCTAGAAGAAGCATCTATTAGGACCATAAAGTATCTAAATGACCCACTAGGTGGGTGGATAGGTCCACAAATATTTCCATGTATACATGTCAAGAATGCAAGGGATTCAATCTCAAGCTTTGTTGGGGTTGGTCTCACAATTAACTTGCCTTGATAACAAGCACTATAAGAAAACTCACCGTTTGAAAGAATCTTCAAGTTCTTTAATGGATGTCCATTTCAATTTTTTATAATTTGTCTCATCATTAGAGATCCAGGATGTCCCAGACGATCATGCCAAAGTACAAAAATATTGAAACTAGTAAACTTCTGATTTACTATAGAATGTGCCTCAATTGACTAATCTTTGTCCAATACAAGCTAGAAGATAAAGCAGGAAACTTTTCTATAACACATATCTGCCAGATACATTCTTGATGATACCAAGATAATCAAGATTCATCTCATCCATTGTATTGATGTGACAACCACTTTCACGGATATCTTTAAAACTCAAAAAGTTTCTCCGAGACGTGGGAGAAAATATAGCATTATTTATGATAAGTTTAGCTCCCTTAGGCAAGACTATAATGGCTTTTCTAAAGCCTTCAATCAAATTGGTATTACCAGAAATCGTAGTAAATCTATCTTGCCCATGTTTAAACGAGAAAAATATTTCTCGTCTTTGAATATCACATGTGTTATACCAGAATCAATCAAACAAATGTCTTAATAATTGGACAACTTGCTTCGAGAATTATCTATATCTTCAAACGAATGACATATATAAAATAAAATATATGTTAAAATTTTGTACAAAGTAAAAATTACGTAGTTTAACAAATTAATAGTTATCTTCTACTAAATAATTAACAAATTAATAGTCGCCTACACATCATATACTGATATTATGTTTAATTAACAAATAAACAAATTTGTTTACAAAATTTGTGAAATAAACAAGTTTGTCAAATTTTTGTTCAATGCCTACTAAATTTGTTTAATAAATAAGTTTGTTTATATGATGCCCCAAAGACTGACACTTTTTCTTGGTAAGCAAACAAGAAGTCCTCAAGAGTCATATCAATATGTCAAGAGTCTATATAAATTTAGACTCAATCTGAAAAACGTAAGAAAAATTATTTAATTAAGATCAACTTAGATTAAACTTTATACTTAATAGAGGCGACGCACCCTAACCCATGAGTAGACCGGACGGCGGCCGGACAACAGCGGAGAAGGGGACTCAGTTCTCAAGATTCCCTATGATACCTACAACCAATAATGCAGACCACCAAGGAAGTAGTCAAAGGGTGACAACTGAGGTCTCTTTTGCCAACACTACTATTCAACCCAAGGTGCAACTGCAATAAATAAATTTCTCAAAAAAGAGATCACTGTAATAGATGGAATCCTACAAGTAGAGTGGACAGAGGAACACGTAGTTAGAATGAATCAAATAGAGGAAATCCAATTTGCAGTGGTTGGAAAATTCACATTCGACTGGTTAGACTTGGAGGAATTCGAGAAAGTTGTCCCTCGACAATGTGGTTTTAAAGGGGAATGCAATCTAGTAGAAGATTTTGTCAATCTTATGCGCATATTGATATATGATTCTGGGTTCAAATTTAATGAAGAAACCATGATGGTGATGCCATGGATCTCCTTTCCAAACCTGTTGCGTACCTTCTTTATCAAAGAATGCTTGTTATCATTAGCATTAGTAGTGGAAAAGCCTATCCACCTAGATCAAGCTATGTAAATAAAACAAGACCTAGCTGCATCGAGTGAAGGTTTTGGTGGGTCTAAAAGGATCTTTCCTAAAGTAAATGCACATGAAGATAAAGAATGATGCCAGGGGTGCAGCAAGGTCTAACATGGTGGAGATTAGATATGATTATGTCTCGAAGTATTGCTTTGAATGTAAAATGCAAGGGAACGACAAAGAGAATTTTAGAATCCTTATGCAGTACAGATGCATGGAACAACTTTCTATACATAAAACTACAGACAATATTCATGGAAAGCAGGAGAAGCAGGGGTTGAAGGCCCGTTGGCTATAGAAAAGGAAAACTAAAATACTATCTAGTGGGAAAATAGTGGGTGATCCAGGGAACTCGAATGTTGTTAGAGATAACAGATGCAGAGGCAATAATGGTTATCTATCCTCTCCCACTTTGACAAACAAATTTCAAGCATTAGCTAGTGAGAAATCATGCAGGCAGAGAATAGCACAAATAATATTATAGAGAGTAATAGTTGTTAGGTGGAAAACTACAAAGAAGATAAGGATGTAGTTGATCCAGCAAAGGAAGGGATCTCCAAAGCCACTGGCAGAGAACTGATACAACAAGAAGTGTAAGTAGGGAAGTGGTAAGAGGCTACAATAGTTCCTGTTTAATAGCAAAATAACAAGATAGATAAGCAATATGAGGATGAAAAAGGCAACTATATCGAGAATAAAGAGAAAGAAACATAGAAGCAATTAGAACCTGAAATGACAACAACCTTACAGATTTAACCAGAGGTCAACAGTTCTGAGGATAAGCCTGAAAAACAAGTAGTTAGAGACAAACAAAAAGTAGAGAAAAGATGGGATATAGAAATACATGATGGCAGTAAGGAAAAGATTAGTGTGGAAGAAGAGAGATCCAATAACAAGGCTATTATTCTAGTCCCTACGGTAGTGCAACCAGATGATTCCGTTGTGATGATGGTATAGATAGAATCCCCTAATAGCTCTTTGCATGATATTCTTATTCACAAGAGGATAGGCCAGATAAGGAAAAGTTAGCAAAAGTAAAGGATGTAGATGGCACAGATACATCAGGTACAAAGGAGGAGCAGATATTTAAGGATGCAGATTTATCATCTAGGGTAATGAAAGCATTCAAGACTACTAGGAAGGGAAAGAAACAGGATAAGAGTGAGGCAATACTACCAGTTAGAATTTAACTAAAGAGACAGGATACTTCTGTAATACCCTGAAAACCCCTAAGATCAAACCCGAGGGTCCAAACGGAGAAAATAGAAAATTTTACACCAGGTCACAAGACAAGTCATCTAGTGACCTGTGAAGTACTCCACGAGTCATGGAGTGATTCGTGAAGTGAGGGAAGGATTGGTAGGAACTCGTGGTCAGGGGTTGACCATGAGAGAGGCAATGAGTCGTGGTCAGGGAAACGACTCGTCAAGTGAGTCGTGGTCAAGGGTTCAAGGTTAGCTTCCCAAAGATGCCATAAGAGGTAGCCACGAGTCATAAAGTGACTCCACGACTCATGGAGTTGGCTGTGGTTAGGAGTATTGATTGGATGTTGAATTTTGGGCGGTGTTCCCAACGACTGGTCACCACAAGTCGTTAGGCACACCACTAGTTGTGGTGTCCCTAGTGGTGACTGGAAGAGTAATGTTTCAAATGTTGGCAATAGAGCATGGGTGTTAGTTTCGGGGAGAGTGCTGATCTGGCTGCCTACCAGTTGAAAGGGGTGGCTCAGATTTGGTACGACCAATGGAAGGAAGGGAGGCCAGCAGTAGCAAGGCTAGTAGAGTGGGAATAGTTCACCAAGCATTTCTAGATAGACTTTTCCCTCGAGAGTTGAGGGAGGCTAAGGTCGCAGAGTTCATGAACTTATAAAAGGGTAATAGGATCGTGGAGGAGTACGCATTGTAGTTCACTCGATTGTCGAGGTATGCTCCAGAGATGGTAGCCGAGCCAAGGGCTCACATGCTCAAATTCGTCAACATACTATCAAACCTGGTACTTAAGGAGTGCAGGGTCGTGATGCTCATCAAGCACATTGGCCTCTCTAGCCTCATCATTCATGCCCAGCAGATTGAGGTAGAAAAGTTAAAGGATATGGAGAGGGAGAACAAATGGGATAGAATGGGTCAATTTGATAATGGCCATCAGAGGTCCGGTGGAAGTAGCCACCCAAAGTAGCAGTAACAGAGGACTCCAGCACCCACATCATCCAGTGCCCCTACTTTCCGATCCCACAAGGATCGGAAGGGTAGAGCATTTGGCTCTCAATCCCAGAGTCACAGTGCAAGCAACCGCTACCCAGCTTGTCCTAGGTGTGGCAAGAACCATCTAAGTGATGTCTCCTAGGAAAAGAGGTCACTTTGGATGTGGATAACTAGGTCACTGACTTCTATGCTTTATCCTCCTATCAGGATCAGGAGAGCTTACCTGACGTGGTCACGGGTATGTTACATCTTTTCCATCTAGATGTGTATGCCCTACTAGATCTAGGAGCCACACTATCATTCATGACTCCCTATGTAGCTGTTCAATTTGAAATCTGTCCAGAAGTCCTCTCAAAACCATTCTCAGTCTCTACCCTAGTTGGTGAGTCGGTTAGAGCCAGCCGGGTGTATAGAAACTACCAAGTCTCAGTATTGAGTAAAGTCATTCTAGTCGATCTAGTAGAGCTAAACATGGTCGATTTTGACTCATTCTTGGAATGGATTGGTTACATTCCAATTATGCCTCAGTCGACTGTAGAACTAGAGTCGTTAGGTTTCAGTTCCCCAATGAGTCAGTCTTAGAATGGATGAATAGTGATTCAGCGCCTAAGGGTCAGTTTATTTACTACCTTAAGGCAAGGAAGCTCATTTCGAAAGGGTGAATCTATCACCTAGTTTGGGTCAAAGATTCTAGCTCTGAGACCCCAACTATTCAGTCAGTTCCAGTTGTGAGCGAGTTCCCTGACGTCTTTCTCAAATATCTTCCCAGAGTCCCTTCCGAGTGGGAAATAGACTTCGACATAGACCTTCTTCCAGACGCTTAGCCTATTTCTATTCCTCCTTATAGAATGACTGCAGCTGAGCTTAAATAGTTGAAGGTACAACTAAAAGACCTTCTTGATAAGGGTTTTATTAGGCCCAACATCTCTCCGTGGGGTGCTCCAGTGTTATTCCTGCAGAAGAAGGACGGTACTCTCAGAATATGTATCGACTACCGTCAACTGAATAAGGTTATAGTTAAGAACAAGTATCCCTTACCCAAGCTTGATGACTTATTCGATCAGCTTCAAGGAGCCAGTTTTTTCTCCAAGGTAGACCTCAGGTTGGGATATCATAAACTTAGAGTCAGGTAAGGTGACATACTGAAAATAGCCTTCAGAACTCGGTATGGTTACTATGAATTCATGGTTATGTCCTTTGGGCTAACTAATGCACCTGCAACTTTCATGGACCTGATGAACAGGGTATTTAAATAGTATCTGGACATGTTAGTCTTCGTGTTCATAGATGACATTTTGGTGTACTCCAAGAATGAGGAGGAGCATGCTAACCATCTGAGGATAGTGTTGTAGAGTCTCAAAGACCGCCAACTGTTTGCTAAATTCAGCAAATGTGAATTCTGGCTGAAGTCTGTGGCTTTCCTTGGTCATGTGGTCTCAGGTGAGGGTATTCAGGTAGATTCTCAAAAGATAGTAACGGTGAAAGACTGGCCAAGACCTACCTCCCCAATAGACATCAAAAGTTTTCTGGGTTTAGCCGGTTACTACCAACGATTTATAGAAGGATTTTCCTCGATTGCGCCTCCTCTAACTAAAATAACTTAGAAAAAGGTGAAGTTTCAGTGGTCAGATGCATGTGAGAAGAGCTTCCAAGAGTTGAAGACTCGACTCACTACAACTCCAATTTTGACCTTATCAAAAGGAACAAATGGGTTTGTAGTCTACTGTGATTCTTCCAGAGTTGGCCTCGGTTGTATTCTGGTGCAATAGGGTAAGGTGATAGCATATAACTCCAGATAGCTCAAGGTGCATGAGAAGAACTATCCGACTCATGACCTTGAATTGGCAGTGGTAGTGTTTGCTATTACACCCCTAAATTTCTAACATTTAGTCGGTCTATTCGTACGCTAGTAAAGAGTTTTAGAGTACGGTAAGTACGAGAAAGAGCCCAGGAAGAGGTCGAATGAGCACAAAATAAGGTAAGCGAGGGAAAAGGCTGGAGCAGGATGCCATAGGGGCAACATGTCACGGACCCTCCCCCTCCGCATTGGGCTCCATGACACGCC
Source organism: Datura wrightii (assembly GCA_035772735.1). Classification (NCBI taxonomy): domain Eukaryota; kingdom Viridiplantae; phylum Streptophyta; class Magnoliopsida; order Solanales; family Solanaceae; genus Datura; species Datura wrightii. The sequence goes on from JASDFA010000019.1 coordinate 113,231,337, forward strand.
TGTATTTTGGTGCGATGGGGTCCGTGCCACGGAGCCCCTATCCACTACCCAAATGTTATATATATTAAGTTACTGTCATTTATTTCATTTGATACATATATATCTTCGGGCAGAGAGAGTAAAAGTCGAGGGAATTGAGAGATTTTCGTCCGTTTACGCTACGAAACACCATCCAAATTCAAATTAACTTCAGGTATGGAGTCCTACGCTCGTAGGGAGCATTACTATGGAGTTATTTTTGTGAAAACCGCGGTGAATCGTAACTCTGCTGAGCAAAAGCTATCAGAATTACTTTAAACTGATTTCTATATGATCACAGGCTTCAAGTAAGTATTTCTCCCTTCTGAACTCTCGGGAAATTATACGTTTTCGATCGTGTTTTGTTAAGTTGAAGTATAGTCAATATTAGTACTATAAGTTATTGTTTATGCCGAATTTAGTACTGAAACTAATTTCATTCTCTTAGTAGTACGATTACAGTTAGGAAGGGCTATTGAATACCAGTTCAAACTCACCAGTTACTAAGTAAAAAGCAATTAAGGTATGATAAGGCAAATTCCTTCGGCAAGTTAGCTTCTTTAGTATTGTAATACAGTTTGAGTCCCAATAAAAGAGTCAAAGGCATATCTATTTTGATTAGCTGAGTTCTGTTATATTGAGGCCGCAAGGGCCATATTGAGTTCTGTGACACTGAGATCGCGAGGGCCATACTGAGTTCCATTGTACAGAGGCCGCGAGGGCCATATCGAGTCCTATTCTACTGAGGCCGCGAGGGCCATAGCGAGTTCCATTAGATTGATGTCGTGAGGGCCATAGTGAGTCCCACCAGATTGAGGCTGTGAGGGCAATAGTGAGTTATATTAAATCGAGGCTGTGAGGGCTGTCTTGAGTTACCGTGTACTGCAACCATTAGCAACTAGTTAGTAGAACATATATTGCTTGTACCTATCGATGCTTATGGGGGCCTAGGTAGGTTATTATTGTATGGGTTGTACCTTCCAAGATTATGGGGCCCCGGTTATGTTCTTGTTTATGTATATTTGTATCTTGTTAATCAAATACTACAGATAGAGAGATCGTTCAGGTTAAACTCTTTTCCTTCCATATGATGATTTCAGTTCTTCATATCTCATTCAGTTATTACTTTACTGCTTTATATATTCGGTATATATTGTACTGACACCCTCTATGGGCGCTGCATTACTTGCATGCAGGTGCAGATAGGCACAGACCAGGACCTTCGTAGCTTCTACCCAGGTTTAGCAGTACAATCAGCTCCCTTCCTCCGATGCTAATAGTTAGAAGGTCATATCCTTTTAATTATTCAGTTTATGGGTAGGTCGAGGTCCTGTCACGACCACTATTCTACTTCTAGAGGCTTGCAGATGTACAGTACCCTGTGGTTAGTCTGTTTTTGGCCATATGGGGCCCAGGTGTATGTTACATTTTGTGATGGCAGCCGTGTGGCACCTTATTTAGCTGTTGAGTAGTGGCCTTGTAGGCTATAGCATGTGTAAGTCGCCGAATTTTCATTTCAGTTATCACTAGACAGCATGGTGGTCTTGTCAGCCCGCATAGGACTCCCTATTATTATTTATTTCTGGGTAGCTATTTTATTTTACAGGTGGCTATGCGGCCTTGTCGGCTGGGGGCTGTGTTTACAGCCGAGATATAGCCCATTGTTTTCTTGATTTGAGAAGTAAGTTTGCACCAAAAGTGCATAAGTCTAATCAGATCAGTCCAGACCCTAGTAGGGCACCAGGTGCTAGTCATACCCCCCAAGGCGGGGTGTGACAAACTTGGTATCAGAGCAGGTCATATCCCAGGGAGTCTGCAAGCCCTGTCAAGTAGAGTCTTGCCTTTGGGTGTGTTGTGCACCACATTCTATAGACAGGAGGCTACGAGACATAATAGTGTGGTTACTCTTCTTTCTCCTCAAGTCGTACTATAGAGCTGAGTTATATAGGGTAATCTCCTAAGCTTACGTTATTTTCTTATTTACAGAGAAAACTGTCAGATGCATGACGGACTGCAACTGGTCGAGATTTAGATATGAAAGCAAGAGAGGGCACCAGTAGGGGGCCCCAGTCAGAGTCGACCCGGTCTGAGGGCGACAAGGAGACACCCCCTCGATCTCCCCAGCTCTCACCAACGCACTCAGAGCCCACTAGGGCAGTAGATACACCAGTACCACCCCCAGCTATTCCAGTACCTTCAGATAAGGAGCTTAGAGGTGCCTTTTATACGTGGGTTCAGATGATGGTTGCCCAGCTTCAGCCTCCACCAGTAATACCACCTGTTACTAAGCCGGCTGAGGGGCCTGGTAGCTCGAGAGTTCGTGAATTTCTCGCTCTGAGTCCCCCAAGTTTACAAAGACCGATCGTAGGGAGGATCCCAAAAATCTTATATATCAGTTGCAGAGGATATTCAGGGTTATGCATGCCTCGTCTACCGAATCAGTTGAGCTAGCGGTATTCTGACTACGAGATGTAGCAATTTTGTGGTACGAGAGTTGGGAGAGATCCTGAGGCAGAGATGCACCTCCACCTATATGGCCTGTTTTCTCTGAGGGTTTCAACCATTACCTTCCCCTAGAGGTCCGACGGGCCAGAGTAGAGCAGTTCTTGCACCTAGAGCAGGGCAGAATGAGCGTCAGAGAATATGCATTAAGGTTTGATTCCTTAGCCAGGTATGCACCCTTGTTTGTTGACACCATGCCAGCCAGGGTGCATCGGTTCATTATGGTACTTGCACTAGAGTATGTGGAGTCATGTATTACGGCCACATTGCAAGAAGATATGGATATTTCATGGGTGCAGGCATTTTCTCAGAATATAGAGGAGCTCAGGCAGCGCCAATACGCCATGGAGAGGGCAGGTCAGGAGCAGTGTCGGAGGGGTAGGCCTGCATACTTTTAGGTGAATTTTTTGGGTGGACCCCAGCCTCTTTTATCAAATAGGCCACCCAGGCCCCTGTTCCAGCAACGATAGGGTAGAAGATCAGATCGTCGTGGACAGTCAGGTCCTGGTGAGAGTTCACAGGCATCAGGCTCACAACAGCAGAGAGGACCGGATCAGACAGAATTAGCAGTGCCACGATGTAATACTTGCCACAAGTAGCACCTGGGGAGGTGCAGGTATGGATCCACGGCCTACTATTCTTGCAGGTAGGAGGGGCATATGATGAGAAATTGTCCGACTAGACGCAAGAGAAGTCGAGGCCAGCAGTATAGGTCTTCAGCAGGTTCGTATGCCCCAACACCCTCTGCAGGGCACAGACCCTTAGCTCCAACTAGCAGGGGCTGAGGTAGATCCAGGCCATCCATTTAAGGCAGCATCCAGGATCGCACATATGCACTACCAGGGCGACAAGAGTCAGAGTCGTTGCTAAATGTTGTGATGGTATATTAGATGTCTATTCTCAAATGCCCCAACACCCTCTGCAGGGCACTGACCCTTAGCTCCAGCTGGCAGGGGCCGAGGTAGATCCAGGCCATCCAGTTCAAGCAGTAGCCCGGACCGCACATATGCCTACCACGGTGACAGGAGTCAGAGTCGTTGCCAAATGTTGTGATAGGTATATTAGATATCTGTTCTCACTCAGTTTATGCTATGATAGATCCGAGCTCTACTCTATGATATGTTACTCCATTAGTAGCTCGAAAGTTTGATATAGTGCCAGAATTGCTTCAGTGACCTATTTCAGTATCTACACATGTAGGTGACTCTATTATTGCTAAAAAAATTATTGGGGTTGTATGTGGGTCGTTAGACCTCAGTAGATTTAGTAGAGCTAGAGATGATTGATTTTGATATAATTGAGGGTATGGATTAGTTGGCACCATGTTATGCTACTGTAGAATGTTGGACCAGAATCGTCCGATTCCACTTCCCAAGGGAAGTAGTGCGAGAATGGAGAGGTAGTACAGCCACGCCAAGGGTAAGTTCATATCCTATCTTAGGGAAAAGAAGTTGATAGCAAAGGGTTGTATCTACAATATTGTTAGGGTCCGGGATACGCAAGTAGAGTCCCCGACTCTTCAGTCTATCCCAGTGGTTAATGAATTCTCAGATGTGTTTCCAGATGAACTCCCTGGCATCCCTCCAGAAAGGGAAATTGATTTCTCTATTGATTTGCTGCCAGATACTCAGCCTATATCCATCCCTCTAAACCAAATGGCTTCGGCTGAATTGAGGGAACTAAAAGAACAACTGAAAGACTTGTTAGATAAGGGCTTCATCAAGCCGAGTACATCACCATGGGGTGCACCAGTTCTATTTGTGAGAAAAAAAGATGGCTCTCACCATATGTGCATAGATTATTGGTAGTTGAATAAAGTGACTATCAAAAATAAATACCTGCTTCCCAGGATAGATAATTTGTTTGATCAGCTGCAAGGGGTGAAATATTTATCTAAAATTGACCTAAGATTCGAATACATCAAGTTCGAGTGCGGGAGAAGGATATCCCGAAGACGGCTTTTAGGACCAGGTATGGTCATTCTGAGTTCCTAGTTATGTCCTTTGGGATGACGAATGCCCCACCAGTACTCATGGACTTAATGAACAGTGTCTTCTGGCCATACTTAGATTTGTTTGTGATCGTGTTTATTGACAATATTTTGGTGTACTCCCACTTAGAAGCAGAACACAGGGATCATTTGCGGACATTACTCTAGACCCTCAGATACTGCCAGCTATATGTGAAATTATCTAAATGGGAGTTTTGGTTTAGTTTTATAGCTTTCTTGGGCCACATTGTATCAGAGGCTGGTATTCAGGTGGATTCACAGAAAATAGAGGCAGTAAATACATGGCCCAGACCTACCACTCCCACAGAAGTTTGCAGTTTTCTAGGCCTAGCCGGGTATTACAGGAGGTTTGTGGAAGGCTTTTCTACGCTATCGGCGCCCTTGACTAAATTGACTCAAAAGCAGCAAAATTTCAGTGGACCGAGTCCTGTGAATAGAGTTTCCAAGAATTAAAAAATAGGTTGATGTTGGCACTAGTGTTAGCATTGCCAGAAGGTTCAAAGGGGTATGCCGTATATTGTGATGCTTCAGGCGTCGGGTTGGGGTGTGTCCTGATGCAACACGGGAAGGTAATCGCTTATGCCTCCAATCAACTTAGAAAGCATGAAAAGAACTATCCCACCCATGATCTAGATTTAGTTGTAGTGATTCATGCCTTAAAAATATGGAGGCATTACTTGTATGGTGTACATGTAGATATTTTCACGGATCACAAGAGCCTCCAGTATATTTTCACGTAGAAAGTGTTGAATTTGCGACAGCACCGTTGGTTAGAGTTGCTAAAAGATTATGACGTGAACATCTTGTATCATCCAGGGAAAGCTAATATGGTAGCAGATTCCCTCAATCGCAGATCTATGGGGAGTTTAGCATATCTGAGGCTAGAAAAGCGGGAGATGACCCGAGAGTTGCATCGATTAGCCAGTTTTAGCAGTTCGGGTAATAATTTAGGGGACAATGGGGCCATAATTTAGAATACAACAGTATCATCCCTAGTGGTAGAGGTAAAAGAACGACAGTATGAGGACTCTCATTTAGCGCAACTCAGAGATAAAGTTCGACAGGGTGAACTAGCTTCTTTTGGGGTAGCTGAAGATGGGGTATTGAGGTACAGAGGTCGCCTCTGCATTCCAGATACAGCAGGGCTCCTCTAGTAGATTATGGAAGAGGTACACTATTCTCGTTACTCTCTTCATCCTAGCTCGATGAAGATATACCATGACATAAAAGAGATATACTGGTGGCCCGAAATGAAGAAAGATGTAGCCGCATTCCCAGCCCAGTGCCCTAATTGTCAACAGGTGAAGGCTGAGCACCAAAGACCTGGAGGATTAACTCAGGAGATGACTAACCAATGTGGAAATAGGAAGCAATTAATATGGACTTTATAACAGGGTTACCCCATACTAGATGTAAGTTTGACTCTATTTGGGTTGTCATTGACAGACTGACGAAATTAGCTCACTTCCTACCAGTTTGGACTATATTTTCAGATGAAGACTATGCAGAATTATACATCAAAGAGATAGTCTAATTGTACAATGTTTCAGTATCTATTATTTCTGACAGAGGAGTACAGATTACAGCTAGATTTTGGCAGTCATTTCAGAAAGGTTTGGGGATGCAGGTTAATCTGAGTATAGCCTTTCATCCCCAGACAAACGGCCAGGCAGAGCGCACCATTCCGATACTCAAGGATATGTTACGAGCGTGTGTGATAGATTTTGGAGGGAGTTGGGATGAGCATTTACTCGTCATTGAGTTTGCATATAACAACAATTAGAGATGGGATGAGCATTTACCCATTATTGAGTTTGCATATAACAATAATTACCATTCTTCCATACAAATGGCACCTTATGAGGCATTATATGGGCAGAAATGCAGGTCCCCAGTTGGGTGGTTCGAAGTAGGAGAAGTAGGGTTAGTCGGGCCAGACCTGATCCACCAGTCAGAAGAGAAAGTGAAACTTATCAGAGAACAGTTACTAGCAGCTCAGAGTCGCTAGAAATCCTACTCCGATGTACAACACAGAGACTTAGAATTTGATGTGAATGAATGGATATTCCTTAAAGTGTCTCCGCTGAAGGTCGTGATAATATTTGGCAAGAAGGGCAAGCTTAACCCGAGGTTCATTGGACCGTATCAGATCATCCGAAGAATAGGTCGAGTGGCATATGAATTAGAGTTGCCTTCAGAGTTAGAATCTGTTCATCCAGTTTTTCACGTATCTATGTCAGAAGGTGTATAGGGACCCGTCACGATTGGTACCAGTTGGAGATATTCAGTTCACCGAAGAACTAGCTTACGAAGAGATTCCAGTGGCAATATTAGACCGGCAGGTTCACAGGATGAGGACTAAAGATGTGGCCTCTATTAAAGTGTTGTGGAGGAGCAAAAATAAATAAGAGATGACCTGGGAAGCTAAGGATGACTGAGGTCTAGATATCCTCACTTGTTCTAGTTCACTCAGATTATACAGTTAAGATGATATTGTTACTTAGTTATTATTTTATTACTTATGTTATCAATATTGTTTGATTAACTATTCCTTAGTTATGAAAGAGTTATTATAGTATGGTGTGAGATATCTGTGTTGGGCTTTTCTAGGTTTTAGGGTTTTTTGATAGTCCATATTATAGGGGAGACTCTGCCGAAATTTTTCCAAGATAATAGTTGAAAGAGTTAAGCTCCTGTAAGTGACATTCGAGGATGAATGTTCCTAAGGGGGGGGGGGAGGATGTTATAGCCCGTAAATTTCTAACATTTAGTCGGTCTATTCGTACGTTAGTCAAGCTCTAAAGTACGGGGCGTACGAGAAAGAGCCCAGGAAGAGGTTGAACGAGCGCGGAATCAGGGAAGCGAGGGGGAAGGCCGGAGTAGGCTACCAGAGGGGAAACATGTCACGGACCCTCCCCCTCCACGTTGGGCTCCATGACACGCCCGTATTTTGGCGCGATGGGGTCCGTTCCACGGACCCCCTATCCACCGCTCAAACGTTATATATATTAGGTTACTGTCATTTGTTTCATTTGATACAAATATAAATCTTCAGGAAGAGAGAGTAAAAATTGAGGGAATTAAGAGATTTTCATCCGTTTATGCTATGAAATGCCATCCAGATTCAAATTAACTTTGGGTATTGAATCCTAAGCCCATAAGGAGCATTACTACGGAGTTATCTTCGTGAAATTTGTAACTCCGCCGAGCAAAAGCTATCAGAATTACTTCAAGCTGATTTCTATATAATCACAGACTTCAAGTAAGTATTTCTCCCTTCTGAACTCTCAGAAAATTATACGTTTTCGACCGTGTTTTGTTAAGTTGAAGTATAGTCAATATTAGTACTATAAGTTATTGTTTCTACCGAATTTACTACTGAAAGTAGTTTCATTCTCTCAGTAGTACGACTACAGTTAGGAAGAGCTATTGAATACCAGTTGATACTTGCCAGTTAGTGAGGAAGACGGCAATTAAGGTATGTTGGGGAAAATTCCTTCGGCAATTTAGCTTCTTTAATATTGTAATACAGTTTGAGTCCCAGTAAAAGAGTCAAAGGCATATCTATAGTGATTACTTGAGTTCTATTATATTGAGGCAGCGAGGGCCATATTGAGTTCTGGGACACTGAGGCCGCGAGGGCCATAGCGAGTTGCATTAGATTGAGGTCGTAAGGTCTATAGTGAGTCCTACCAGATTGAGGTCCTGAGGGCCATAGTGAGTTCTATTAAATCGAGGTTGTGAGGGTCATCTTGAGTTACCATGTACTGCAATCATTAACATCCAGATAGTAGAACATATATTGCTTGTACCTGTTGAGACTTATGGGGGACCAGTTAGTGTAATACCCCGGAAAAGGGAATAAGATTAAGACCCGGAGTTTAATTGGCAAAATGCAGAAAACTGGAAAGAATATCTCAAAAAGGGGGACTTAACGACTCATGGTAGGATATCACGAGTCGTCATGTGTTGTCGTGGTATGGGAGTCAGGGAGGCAATGGAAACGGATGACCTGATGAGTCATCTGGCCTGGCAATAATTTGTCAGGTTGGTCGTTGGGTGGAGGCCGGGAAGCCTTAGGCAGTGTTCATGACGGATGGATGTGAAGAGTCATTTAGGGTGGTAATGACTCATCAAGTAAGTCGTTAGGAGGGAGAATCTTTGGTTTTAAAGAAATTTCCAGTGTACTTGATGAGTGCACCTAACGAGTCGTTTGGTGTAACAATGACTCGTCATATGAGTCGTGGGTTTCTGTTCAGCTAGATTTTTAAGTTTTCTCAGGTACGATTTCCAAGGTTTAGCCAAGCCTTAGCTCAGGACCCCACTACTCACCGTATTTGGTTTGGTATTGCTACGGCACATGGGGTAAAATCCTATGCTCTCAATCCTTAAGTGATTTCATTTTAGGAAAGTTTGGGGATGTTTTTAAGGGCAATCTTTCATTCTCTCAAAAACACTCTCCCAAACCCTTCTACCTCCCTTGTTTAAATATTCAAGGGATTTCTTCAAGGCTTCAAGGTGCAAATCAAGTGGGATTTTCGTCTATCAGGTATGCGGGTCTTTCAACAAGGATACTCTTCCATCCTTGCGCCCTGAAAATAATATTCATTAAACACCGATTTCGATAATTCTAGAAAAGCATGATATAGGGTTTGTAAAAAGGGTAAATTCTTCTTTATTTTTCTTAAATGCTAATATCCACCGCGATTATGAATTTAATTGGATTGTTAATTGATGGGTTATCTTAAATTATGAAATATAGGTTGAGAATGTATGAGTATATTATATTCTTCATAAATCTATTTGAGTATTGGATGGCATTTGTTCATTTCTCCCTTAATTGTCGTAGTAATTCATGAACATGATAGAATCATGAAAATATTGTATAACTAACCCTAATTACTTGATTATTATATTGATGACCATGTTGGATTTAATAGAATTTGTGGGTTTGAGTAATTGAAGTAAATTATGTGTCATCACCATGTTTTAGATTTAATCATTACAAGATTGCATCTCCATTGTTGAACTATGAAGCTTGGGCAGATTCTATATTGTTTTCTTTATTAAAAATTACTTTTATAAAATCTTAGAATCTAAAATGCCCGTGGCAAAAGAGTTCATAAAAGGAATGATTGTGACAGGTGTGTGAAATGGTTGTAACCTAATTACATGAAGTTATGCATCCTTGATAGATTATGAGTTGAATTCTACAAATCATGTATGATCTTATATTACTTACTAAATGAGGTGAGTACAGAATCAAGATGTAATGATAGAATATTGTTAATATGAATCTATAGCATGCTCGTTGGGTTGTGATGTTAAAGCTAGTGATGAATTGGTTTTGTACTGATGTGAACCATGATGATATAGCCTATGACTAATATGTCAACTTGTTGAGCTTGTGCCTATTAAAGGAGAGCCCTACTCCCTTTTTAATATGAGTATTGCATGATGAGAGTGGTGGATGTTCTTGTCTCTAATTAGCTGTTGTAAATTTGGATTAGCTATAGACGTTAGTGGAGAATGTCTTATCTAGACATTAGTGGAGAATGTCTTACATAGGCGTTAGAGGAGAATGTCATCTCTTAATCAGTCAGGACTTACATCCCTAGTCATTTGAGTATTTTATTTTCCCTGCGTTGTTCGAAACTTGCTTTTAGCAGTGACGTTCTATATCAGAGCTATCTCTCTCCCTTTGACAGTCAGGGATTCTCTCTAGTTGAGAATGTTCCCTTTGATAGTTAGGGACGCTTCCTTCTACTGTCAGGGACTCTCCCTTAGACGGGCAGGAACCCTCTTGATATAAGTTACGACATCATACCTTTGTATTATTCCCGGTTATTACTTTTGCACATCAACAGTTATTATGATAATGCATGTCTTTATAATGTGGTTATGTTAATTGAATATGTGAATCTCATATAAGACTGTCGTATCCCATTTCAATTACTTTGCTATTTATATATATTTTACATTACTTCCTTCTGGCATGTATTATGAGTTAGTTTATTTACGTTTCCTGCATACTCAGTACATTCCAAGTATTGAACCGCACACCTCTTGTGCTATATCATGTCATGATATAGATTTAGGTCTCCAGGTTCAGCCGCGTGGTTAGATACGCTCCTTCCTCTCCCAATTGCTGGTGGTGAGTCCTCATCTTGCGAGGACATGGTTTAGGTTCTTGTTTTATTTATCTTTCAGTTTTTCAGAAGTTGGGAGTTACCTGGGGGCTTGTCCCAACAACTCATCAGTTAATAGTAGGCTTTCAGACCTGTTTAAACAGATTCAATGTTGTATTTAAAATTCGTAAAGATTTCTATGTGGGTTATATTAGATTCTTGTTATTAGCTTCCGCTTATTTATATAGTTGTCATATCTGATGTTAAGTGTATGTGATGATTATGCCATGGGTTGACTTGGAGCCTTTGGGGGTTCGTTGTACTGTGTCTATGATCGGGTGTTCTCTCAGGTTGTGACAAACTTGGTATCAGAGCCATAGGTTTAGAGAGTCCTAGGGTGTCTGAAAGTCGTGTTACGTAGAATCTTCTTCATGGGTGTGAAGCGCACCACACTTATGACGAAGAGACTATAAGACATTTTAGAAATGTTCCCTTTTCTTCATGATCCTTATCGTGCATAAAGTGTGAAGATATAAATAGTTCCTCCCCTAACTCGTGCTTTACGTGCTCGTAGATAATGCCTCCCCGACAAGCGAATAGAAGAGGACATGGTAACGGCTGTCAGTAGGTACTACCATCCCAGGCAGACCCAATGGATGATCATGTTACTCATGCTAAGTTTCGAGCAGCCTTTCAAATATTGGCGCAGGCCCTGACGCTCGGATTAACTAGCAGGCGGTGACCCGAGCTCCTCAGAATGGAAATGAAACGGTGGCAAGGATAAGAGATTTTCTTCGAATGAACCCACCCAAATTCTTGGGGTCAAAGTGTCATGCCCCGCCTTGGGGGTATGACTGACACCTGGTGCCCTACTAGGACCTGAACTGCTAGACTACTGAGCCTGAGCACATCTGGTGCTTGGCAGGCTCTAACTCAGATTTCTGGAAACAAAGGGCTATATAACGGCTGTAAACACAGCCTCCGGCCAACTGGGCCTATAGCCACCTGTACCTGTAATAATAGCTAACAAGAATCATATCAATATAAGGGAGCCTATGCGGGCCGACAAGGCCACCATGCTGACTAGTCATCTGAAACTTCAACACAAGACTACTGTAAGACTATGTGACTGACAAGGTCACCACTACTGTCAAACTAAGGCCTCACACGGCCAACATAAACTGAAATGCTAAATAGCTATAGCAAACTGCACGGCCTCACACGACCGGCTCAACTGACCACAGGGAAATATATACAGACTGCAAGCCTCTAGGAATACTGATAAGATGGTCGGGACAGGGCCCCGGCCTACCCATACTGTACAACAAAAGGAAATGATATAAACCTCTGAAATATCAAGCTGATGACTCTGCGCTGGCTAGGATCACGAGGGATCGCCTCCTCGTCTATGAGTACCTGCAGGCAAGTAATGTAGCGCCCCACTGGGCGTCAGTACCACTGGTACCGAGTATGCAAAGTGACTGAAATAGTACAACTGAATACAGATAACATAACTAACAAGTCTATGAACAGAAGATAACTGAATCTGAAGAGCTGATAGGAATTAGATCAAACCTTTCTACACTGATAGGCAGGAGCGTGTCTGTCGTCACGGTGGCCTGCTGTCTATTAACTAATATATATATATAAAGCACATAAATACATATACATTTAGCAAGCAAGAGACAATACCAACCCCTATAAGCCGGATGGCGCCAAACAAGCAAACAATCTATATACCCCTACCCGGGTCAAAACCAACAAAAAATAAGTCACTCCACTCATCTTGCTCACTTCGGAGCTCCTCTACCGACCCCTTGGGTCTCAGGCTCAAGCCATAGCCTCCGATATAAGCAACCGTGTCTGGGTCCGGAGGACTCCTGTGTAGACAGTAACAGATAGGGTCTGGATCCCTGGACACAAAACTCAATAGGGCTATCTGAAACCGGAGCTACACCTATAATAACTAAATGTATAGACAGTAACAGATAGGGTCTGGTTCCCTGGACAAAAAACTCAACAGGGCTATCTGAAACTGCTGCACCTGTAATGCTGATCAGACTGCTATGGGGAAAGCTTAATCCCATCTTCGTCCAAGCTGGGGACGACATGCCACCCCTCGGAGTGACGTAAAACCCACCCGCTCAGTGGCGACACGATTACCAACCCAGGGGCGGCGAGGACGCTCAATAAGGTGCTATTTACCAACCCACTCTCGCACTGCCTCTCCTGGAAAGTGGAATCGGACCGTCTTGGTCCCAACATTCTACATTGGCGTAGCACGGCACTAGCCAATCCATACCCATTATGGCATCGAAGTCTATCATTTCTAGCTCTACCAAATCTACTGTAGTCTGGCGGTCAGCAACCTCTACTGTACACCCTCGGTAAATTCTGCTAGCTACAATAGAGTCACCGATGGGCATGGATACTGAAAAGGGCTGCTGCAATAATTCTTGTGCAATATTGAACTTTTATGCCACAAATGGGGTTATATAAGACAGAGTGGATCCTGGATCAATCAATACGTAAGTAGGGCATGAACAGATAGTCATCGTACCTGTCACTACATCTGGCGATGCCTCTGAGTCGTGTGTCCCTGGTAGTGCATAAGTACGGTTTCAGCCCGTACCTGAACTGGAAGCTCCTGATCTACCTCGGCCTCTGCCTACTGAACCTGAAGGCCCATGCCCCACTGACGCTGCTGGGGCTCGTGGCCCTGCGGATCCCCTGTCCTGACTGTCTCTACTCCCCTAACCTCTAGTCGGACAATCTCTTATCTGATGCCCCTCCTGTCCGCAAATATAACACCCAGTGGAGCCATATCTACAAGCTCCGGCATGAGGTCGGCCGTAATTAGGGCAGGGTGGGGGTGCAAATCTGCTCTGCTCTCCCCTTCTCTGTTGCGGGGACTCTACTATTCTGGAACTGCCACTGGGCTCTGACTGCCCTCTACGAACATATCTACCTCGCTGCTGCTGCTGTGGTGGAGGTGGGGGTCTAGGGGGCCTTTCTGATAGTCGTGGCCTGGGCCCTCTCTGAACTTCCCTTTGCATCTCATCTGATCTGTCTCTGCGGCACTGTTCCTGACTGGTCTGTCTACTACTCTATTGCCGCTGTCTAAGACCCTCAATGGTCTGAGCAAAGGCCTGTACTCGGGCGATATCCATATCCTCTCACAATTTCGCCGTCATACATGCCTCAGTATACTCCGGATTCAAACCCATGATAAATCTGTGAACTCTCGCTGGCATGGTATCAACAAATGCTGGAGCATAACGGGCTAAGGAGTCAAACTATAAAGCATACTCGCGCACACTCCTCGCCCCCTGCTCTAGATGCAGAAACTGGTCCATCCGAGCCTGTCGGATCTCTCGTGGCAAGTAACGGTCTAGGAAGGCCTCCGAGAAGCTCGTCCAGGTCAGAGGGGTAACATCTCTCCCTCGGGACCTTTCCCAACTCTCGTACCACAATATAGCTATATCCCGTAACCGGAACACTGCCAGCTCAACAAACTCTGGAGGGGTCACATGCATAACTTGGAATATCCTCTGCATCTGATCTAGAAAGTCCTGAGGGTCCTTTGCCTGATCCGACCCAGTGAACTGTGGAGGACCTAGTGCCAAACATTCCCTGACCCTGGAACTACCTGACCCTCCTGAAGGCCCTGCTGCTATAGGTGGCACCGGCTGGCGCTGTGTGGCCATCATTTGTGCCAACATAACTACAGCACTACGAACCTCCTGATCTGATGGCGAGGGCACAGGAGCTATCGGGGGCGGTGTAGTGCCCAACGGCTCCTGATGTGAGGGGGACTGCTGAGAGGGCTATGATGAAGCCTCTATATCGCCCTCAGATCGGGCTGACTCTGACTGAAGATGAGGCATACTGCTGGTGCCTTCTCCTGCTGTTGTGTCTAACCTCTTGCCTATGGCAGGGTGTCGCTGATGTGCCATTCTTATCTGTAGACAAAGGGTACAATAAGTTTTAGGAACTCGACCCTATACTGTACTGTGCTATGGCACGACTGAGTGTGAAAGAAGAGTAACCATCCTATCATGCCTCGCAGCCTCCTGCCTATAGTATGTGGTGCACAACACATCCATAAACAAGACTCTACTTAGCACGGCTTGCAGACTCCCTGGGACACGACCTTCTCTAATACCAAGTTTGTCACGCCTCGCCTTGGGGGTATGACTGACACCTGGTGCCCTACTAGGACCTGAACTGCTAGACTACTGAGCCTGAGCACATCTGGTGCCTGGCTGGCTCTAACTCAGATTTCTGGAAATAAAGGGCTATATAACGGCTGTAAACACAGCCTCTGGCAAACTGGGCCTATAGCCACCTATACCTGTAATAACAGCTAACCAGAAACATATCAATATAAGGGAGCCTATGCGGGCCGACAACGCCACCATGCTGACTAGTCATCTGAAACTTCAACACAAGACCACTGTAAGACTACGTGACTGGCAAGGTCACCACTACTTTCAAACTAAGGCCTCACACGGCCAACATAAACTGAAATGCTAAACAGCTATAGCAAACTGCACGGCCTCACACGACCGGCTCAACTGACCACAGGGAAATATATACAGACTGCAAGCCTCTAGGAATACTGATAAGATGGTCGAGACAGGGCCCCGGCCTACCCATATTGTACAACAAAAGGAAATGATATAAACCTCTAAAATATCAAGCTCCGGATGACAGGAGCTGATGACTCTGCGCTGGCTAGGATCACGAGGGATCGCCTCCTCGTCTATGAGTACCTGCAGGCAAGTAATGCAGCGCCCCACTGGGCATTAGTACCACTGGTACCGAGTATGCAAAGTGACTGAAATAGTACAACTGAATACAGATAACATAACTAACAAGTCTGTGAACAGAAGATAACTGAATCTGAAGAGCTGATAGGAACTAGATCAAACCTTTCTGCACTGATAGGCAGGAGCGTGTCTGTAGTCACGGCAGCCTGCTGTCTATTAACTAATATATATAAAGCACATAAATACATATACATTTAGCAAGAAAGAGCCAATACCAACCCCCATAAGCCGGATGGCGCCAAACAAGCAAACAATCTATATACCCCTACCCGGGTCAAAACCAACAAAAAATAAGTCACTCCACTCATCTTGCTCACTTTGGAGCTCCTCTACCGGCCCCCTGGGTCTCCGGCTCAGGCCATAGCCTCTGATATAAACAACCGTGTCTGGGTCCGGAGGACTCCTGTGTAGACAATAATAGATAGGGTCTGGATCCCTGGACACAAAACTCAACAGGGCTATCTGAAACCGGAGCTACACCTATAATAACTGAATGTATAGACAGTAACAGATAGGGTCTGGTTCCCTGGACACAAAACTCAACAAGGCTATCTAAAACTGCTGCACCTGTAATGCTGATCAGACTGCTATGGGGAAAGCTTCATCCCATCTTCGTCCAAGCTGGGGACGGCATGCCACCCCTCGGAGTGACGTAAAACTCACCCGCTCAGTGGGCGACACGATTACCAACCCAGGGGCGGCGAGGACGCTCAATAAGGTGCCCTCACGCCACATAAGGTCTCAACAAACAAATAGGACATATAAATAGCAAGCATGTATAACTGAAAAAGACTATCTGAAATTGGATTTCTTATTCTGATCTGTTTCTGTACTAAACTGATTCTTTACTGATTATACTGATTCTGAGATCTTTCTTTAACTGTTGGCTAATCTGTGGCCAGGGTACTATCTGTCTGAATGGCTAATCTGTAGCCAATAAAACTGTCTGTCTATCTTATTTTACTTTACTAACTTTTATTCTGAAAATCTGTCTCTTTTTATTCTACAACATGCTTGCTAATCACACAATAAGCTATACTGAATCTGGAATGCTAACTCACCCTTTGGCGCATGCTTTACTAACTTTCGGATTGACTACGATACGACAACACAACTCAGAATCTATTAGACTTGCTTAATTCTCAATATTCAACTCCGAGAGTTTCAAATATGGAGTTTACTATGATTTACCAAGCTAAGACTTACTAACTTGCCGAAGAACAACTTCACATACCTTAACCTCGAGTTATCCGACTGTCGGACGAGGCTCGGTCAGTATTCCAGCTATTTCTCCCAACTACATTCATATACACGTTAATTAGTGCTAAATACAACTTTATTCTGAAGGAAAACATCACTTTCGATATAATTATAGCCTAAACTTAGGCTTATTTAAATACGGTCAAAAACTTGCTATTTTTCAAAAGTCCAGAAGGGAGAAGTATTCACCGTACGGCTAGGAGCACATAGACACTAGTTTGGAGCAATTCCACTTACCTTAGTCCGGTAGTAGGACGATTTGTCGGCCGAATTTCGTGAGACTAAATCCGTAGGAATGCTCCCTATTGCTAAATACTTCGGTATCTGGAGTTAATTTAAGTTTGGACAACGTTTGGCAGCGTAATTGGAAAGAAATTATCAAGGAACCTTCGTCCCTTTCTCCTCTCTAGTTTTTCTCTCTGTTTTCACTGGAAAATATAAGAATTATTTCATTTAAAACCGAAGTGGGGCTTTATATACTTGGGCCTGGACAGGCCCAACGTATCACGGAGCCAACGCGGAGGCTCCACCTCCGTGACACATTGCCATAGCGGAGGGGCTCTGCCTCGGCTCCTTCCGCGATGGTTCGACAAGATACTCGTCTGATCCTTTCCCGGGCCTTTCCCTAGCACGCATAGCTTTCAAATATGCTTAACCAACACGCGAATAGGCCATCTAGGTGCCGGGAATCTTACGGGGTATAACACAAAGGTGGATGAGGACACATATGAATTTTTGGAGGAGATTCATAAGATTACTCGCATCATGGGAGTGACAGGGAGTGAAAGCGCAGACTTAGCCTCCTACCAGTTAAAGGGAGTTGCTTATATCTGGTATTGTCAGTGGAGGGACAGTTGGGAAGTTGAAGCGGGTCCCGTAGGTTGGGATGAATTTATGACAGCGTTCTTGGACAGGTTTTTCCCTGGGGAGTTGAGGGAGGTGTTCGGTTGTTTGGAATAACTACATGCAAGTGCACGTGGTCGAACAAGTAATAAAGTGGCTCAAGTAAGCCAAGTATCGATCCCACAGGGACTGGGCTAGGGTAACAATCTACTCAAGTGCCAATAAACTTTAACTCTAAGAATGCAGACAACAGTGCGAAGAAGAGTTTGATATTTTTGTTTCTAATTTTATACTAAGTCTAAAACGAATATACAATTTGAGTCTGAACTATAAGTATGAGCATGCTGAGGCTAAATGAACATGTAAAGAAATAAATTATCGATACAATTGGGTTAATCTTTCCTCCGGTTGCTAGTAAAAAATTATTGCCTATGGATTAAAACTCTCGTATTTAACCCAACTTAAGAATCATGAACCTTCTACCTACATCTCTGTGATAGAAAGAAATTCATGTTCTAGCCATACAAAACCGATTCCTTAATTGACTAATACGACTTTCAGGTATATCTCTATCCTGAAGGTAAATCAATTCTCAATTTTCCCAAACTAAGAAATGATCATATCCTATTAATTCACAACTTTCCAATTTCTTGATCTCTCAAGTGAAACCGGACTTTTTAGATGTACATTAACGTTGGCCACACATTAATGCAGTAAGAACAAGAATCAATAGAACAACCATGGAAGAAAAGATGAAAAACCAATTAACCAATAATTACATTTCAATACAATTGTTCTTAACCTCAGCAAGAAGGGAATTTAGCCACTCATTAGTGGATTAAACATCGTTAAATGAGTGTAAATCATACAAGCAATTGAAATAAAGAAGAAGGAGATAGAGAAAAACCCTGAGATTTTCGTCCCCTCAACTGCCTGTAACCCACGTTCTTGCTCCACCAAGTCAGAATTATTAAAAATGAACCTAAGTGTTCTATTTATACTAGTGGGAATTTTTCCCGAGATAACAAGCAACGTGTCACGGAGTGCATCGCGGAGCACTGCCTCCGTGACACGCCACCGACGCGGACCCTTACTAGAATTCAGATGTCCAGGTATTAAAGCCCAACGTGGCCCGACATGCAACACGGGGCTAGGCCAACGTGCCACGGCCCCAACGCGCACCTTCACTGGAATTTGGCAAAAATTCCATATCCAGGCAGAAGGCATCCGCGATGGCAGCGTGACATGGCTCCATCGAAGAGCCCCTTTAATTCATGCTGTCCTTGGCCTTTTCCTTGCTTGCTTCCGAGTCCACTCCCGATTTCTCCCAACATGCATTTTAGCTTCCCAAAATTATATTTCTCCTGCAAAACAATGCTAATCATGTTGGTTAGTATAAATTCACATTTTATTACAAATTACATGAGAATGTATAAACATCGATAGATAAACAAGGCAAAATGACACATTTGAGTATCACTTGGGCATATAAATTTTCCCAAGATCACTTACCCCACACTTAAATCCTTGTTCGTCCCCGAACAATAATCTTACACCTCATGCAATTGACACCCCAACCTGGCTACTTTGGCTCGACAATTCAAGCTACGGTTATACCGATTATTTAATACAGAAAATCCTCAAGAAAACATGCATAGTCTTGTCAATACAATGACCTTCAACACATTAAGACCTCCTAGACTCAAGATCTCGATATCGGCAAACTCATGCAAATCAGCTGATCAAGATATCTGACACGAAATTGAATCTCTCGTCAAGCATGTGCCCTCACAACACAAGAGAATTTTCCCCTTTTTAATCACCTGAACTCAAAACATTACATGCAGGGGCATATAAACATAATTTTGCTCTCTCTCCCAAAAGAATTCACATGCATCATGTCATAAACCATAGGCTTGCCTTTAGTGTATTACTCCACTAATATAAGGACGTGTGATGTAAGATCATGTAGGACTTAACGGGTTGTAATGTAAGCTACGGAACTAGTAAATACTGGGCTAACCAATAATAACAACTAGCATCCTTAAGCGCTTTTCCAATACATCCCATCAACCTTATGGTAATTGTTTCTTCCTTCATCTTTCCGTTCTTGAAGTCTGTCTTTATTTTTGACCCCATATCTTTAAGCACACTTGACTCAATAACAAAGATTATTTATACATCTTCATTATATTTAATTTATAACAAGTGCACCTTCGACCTTTTCTTTCCTTTCATCACTCTGCTTTTTCTTTTCTTTTCACCATTCTCACTCCTTGACACTTTGGGAAAATTATTTTCTTTTCTTGAGCGCTTAAGACTTTTGGATCAAATTCCCGGATAATGAAAAGAAGGGGTTAAGCTCGGTTTACACCTTTTTGACAAAAAGAAAAATAATAGGCTAAAGGCTCAATGGGCTAACTAGGGTGTACATTCAAGGTGGGTACGATAATGAAACAAAGCATTTCGGTTAAAGAAAAGAAATGCCTACATCCTTTCCTACAATACACATCCTTCAATTCGCTTCGTGCACACACCAGGCAAGTTCTAGACACTTCACAATAGCATGGAAGAAACGAAACCTCACTATACGCTCATTTCACATGCTCAACTCAAGATATATTCACAGACTCTTCAATCAGCTAATTACAAGAATTCAAACATTAAGCCTCAATCACACTGAATCGAACTCTATGGCCTAGGCATCTCAACATATTTACAGAGTTGCATGCTTTCATACGAATCATCTTTGCATTTCAAATATCATGCGTAACACGCAACCAGAATGTCACAACCATAAAGTAACGACAGGTTTTGGGATGCAAACCCACAAAAGAAAAAAACTGAAAAAAAAGACAAAAAAAATCTACTCCTAACGACTACATTTCCCTTAAGACGGTCGTCATCCATCCATCATAGGGAACGATCACTAACTAAGACTTCGGTTCAGTGGGACTATTCTCGGTAAAAGAACCAAAAACAAACGCCGAGAAACCCAAAAATTTAAAAATTCCTGAAAAAGTTTTTTTAAAAATATCGATCATTTTGATAAAACAAAAATATGTACAAAACCAGCTAACAACATTCAACAGCGCACAACAGCTTCACCTTAATTGCAATACAGACATACACAAAAATCACAGGGTCACAAGTTTATCCAAGCACAACAACAGACAGAGGCATTAAAAATAACAACAACAACCGACACCTAACTACTCCCACCCCACACTTAAATCGAACACTGTCCCTAGTGTTCACAAAATTCAGCATATTACAAAAGTAGGTGGTGAAACTCCCTGATCAATCAAAGTATTCCACTTCTTCGTCAGGTGTCGCTGCCTCATCTCCCATGTCTGAATCGCCCCCGTCGTCATCATCTGACTCTACATCGGAGTCATCACGACGTGTCTCCTCATCTGTGGGGACATCATCATCGGTGGGCTCCACAAAAGCTAGCCCCACTCAGCATAAAGCCCTGGCATTTTCGCCAAATGGGTAGTCCAGCTCGAGCTGCCACAGCTCCTCTTCTGTTGCCGGCCTCCCGCCTATGCGCAGCTGGAGCATCTGCATCCTAAACATGCGAGCCATGTACTGATCATCCCGAGCATGTCGCTCGGCTAGTGTAAGAACTGGCCCGTGAGTGGTGTCTGGTGCCTTACTTTTGGTGACATCTAAGGCCCGCCTCTCCATCTACGGGATGTAGTCAAGGGCCTCCTCCTCAACATCTAGGCCCCTCAGGAACGTGGTCAGTAAGCCACCAAACCCGTACCTATGCCCCTGATGCAAACGGGCTCTCTTCATGGCAGAGATGATCACCGCCCCGACATTGATCTCCAGCCCTTTCATCAGGGCGTATACCATGCATACACGATCCCGGGTGACATCTGTCATATGCACCCCCGGGATCAGGAAGGAACAAATAATCTTCAGCCATATCCTGGCTTCCCTGTTCATCTGTGAGTAGGGCAAGGTCTGATGGTAGCCCCTCTCCTTATTCCTGCTCCAACGTGCTGTAGACCGGGTTCCACACAAAGTGCATCTGATATCCGCGTACGGTGGAGTGATATTCAGCTGCTGAAGCACATGGGCGTCTGTGTCCCGCGCCCCCAAGATGGCATTAAGGTGATGGGGCTCAAAAGTGACTATCTGCCCCCTTATCTTGATGGTGTGACTTCTGAGAGTCGGGTTCCAATTGGTGTAGAATTCCCAAATCAGGTGCAGGTTGCACTCCTTGGGCTCTTCAAAGATGAAGTTCAGCCCGGCTGCCTCGATCCTGTGGACAATCTTGGGGAACTCCTGTGCCAATGGTTCCCTAGCAATGTGTTCCTTGGGGAAGTACTTGCTTTCCTTATGCTTCGCGTACCATTTCTTCCCCTCCTATGTCACCCATCTGGTTCCATATTGACGGCGTTGGCCACGCGGAACCACTGGTGCTGCTGGGACTGCTGTTCCCAACCTAATTCTTTTCCTTCCGGCGCCCGATGTAGATGCGTCCTTCCCTTTATCTTGCCTGCTTGCCATTGTTCCTGTCAAACCAAACAGACAGGTTCAATGTTAAGCCAAATCAAATTAGCTTTGCCTAAGGTTGGGTTAAGCTAGGCCACGCCACACTTAGTCTTTAGCCACAATCACAGCATTACGGCAAGATCCTATTTATTTCCAATTTACAAAAAGAAAACAAAAACAAAAACACAACAAATATGCCTCGTGCATTAAGAGAATTCGACGGTCTAAATTCTTCTGTACTACTCAGACTTTGTACAGCTACCCACAACATTACCATCGTTCATATTTCATCACATAGCACTTAGCAAGGAGAAACAAAGAAAAGAATTTATCTACATGAACCTATACAATTCACCCATTTCTTGCAATTTCAACAATTTCATTCCCCCGAAAATCCGTCGGTCTTTTACCATATTAACAGTTAGCACAACCAACTCATCTCACCCAACATACACAACCCAGCAAGAATTTCAAAGTTCAACTAATTCTCCCTTTTTAAACTCAAATTCAAACCCAAGCTATCATTTCGCAAGAATTTCAATCAAACATGTATTTATCGAGTTCATACCATCTCAATGATACTGGGAACTTCAATCAATAATTATTTACATGAATTCATGCTCAATTTACACTTAGGGCAAGTTTTCCTCACTTCCTATGCTAAAAAATCGGAAAAATAAGGTAAGAAATGAGATGAAGTTAACAAACATACCTTAAATTCGATGATATCGAAGAAAAGTTGATAAAATTGAGCTCCTAGGCCGTGTCACGTTGGGGAAGGGGGGAATTTTGGGTTGTTTGTCGCGGAGGAGGTGAAGAATGGGAAAAATTGAGGAAAAATGGGGTTAAAAAGGGGGGTTTTTCGCGCGGGTCACCCGGTGACCCGGTATGACCCGTCACGAAATACACCTCAACGTGTCACGGAGGGTAACGCGGAGCATGCCCTCCGTGACACGGAGCCATCGCGCAGGTGTTCTGGAATTTGTAAAAATTCCAGAATTACCTTCAACGTGTGATGGAGGGTAACGCGGAGACCCTCCTCCGTGGCATGGAGCCATTGCGTGGGCTCACTGTTTTGCCACTTTTTATTATTTTTCATACCTCGATTTTTCCTTTGCGATCCTTTGCATATTTATCCTCCGTTCAACCTGAAATTCATCTCACCACAAGAAATTGGTTAGAATTTATAGGTTTCAGATAAAATACAAATTTTGTTTTTATTTTTTTTCCTCATTTTTTTTGTTTTTTTCTCTCTTTTTCTACGAAATCTAATAAATATTACAACAAAAAATTCACGGGTTGCCTCCCGTGCAGCGCCTGGTTTACCGTCGCGGCCCGACATCATTAAGCTCAGTCATCCTCTAGGGTGATGGACGTTTTCTCTTGACCACCGTCCTCACCCCAGTAATGCTTACATCTTCTCGGTGGTTTCCCCAATAACTCCTGTGACTTAACGCTCTGGACAACATCATCTTGATTAATCACATTGATCACCGAGAGTTCCTCATACACAGCCGGGAGCTTGGTGGCTTGTATACATCAAACACCTCCACCTTGTCATGTGCTTGCATGGTTAGCTGCCCTGCATCTACATCAATAAGTGCTTTCCCGGTAGCCAAGAAAGGACGTCCCAAAATAAATGGGACTTCCGCGTCTGGCTCAAAATCCAGCACGACGAAATCTACTGGGAAGATGAGGGAGCCCACTTGCACCAGCATGTCCTGCACAATGCCATCAGGTCTGGGTAAGGAACGATCCGCTAGTTGCAATATCACTGTTGTTGATCTAGGACTCCCTAGACCCAACTTCTTGAATACCGATGTCGGCATCAAGTTAATGCTCGCTCCCAAATCACATAATCCGCGAGCTCGGATACTCTGCCCAATTGTAATTTGTATTGTAAAGCTCCCAGGGTCCTTGAGCTTTGTGGGCAACCTGTTTTGTATCCGGGAAGTGCACTCCTCCGTAAGAGCCACCGTAGCGTACTCAGTCAACATGCTTTTGTTCGCCACGATGTCCTTAATATACTTTGCGTACTTCGGCACTCCCTGCAAAACATCAACAAGAGGTAAGTTAATATGTACCTGTTTAAGCACCTCCATAAACTTTTTGAAACACGCCTCCTCCTTGTGTTTCTTTAATCTTTGAGGGAACGGGGGCGGTGGTCTTTCTGGTTCAGCCTCTTTTTTCTTCCCCCTCTCATCACTTTGCTCCCTCTCAGTTTCTGCTGCTCCCGATTGTTGAGGTGGTCTTTCCGGTTCCACCTCTTTAAGCTGCAAACCACTCCTTGTGGTCACTGCATTCACTTGATTGGGGTTGGGATCCGTGTCACTCGGAAGTCCTCCTCTAGGCCTAGTGTTTTGGGCTCCAGCAAATTGCCCAAACTGGTACTCCAACGCCTTTGTAGCTAACTGATTGTTCTTTACCTCGGCTGCCAATTTCATGTAGTTAGCCTGCAATTGAGCTTGGTTAGCTATCATTGTCTTGAATATCTCCTCAATGCTGGGTGATGGTGGTGGAGGAGGTGCATTGTTGCTTCTATATTGTGCCTGATAGTTCTGCTGCCCTCCTTGATTTCTCTGCGCCCCCTGATTCGATTCCCTTGATGGTTATTGCTACCCCAAGAGAAATTTGGGTGATTCCTCCAGTTGGAATGGTAGCTGTTGCCATACTGTAGATGGTTGTTTCTCAGTACATTTCCCACAAAGTTCACCGAATCAGGATTTGCTCCACAACACTCAGCTGAGTGTTCACTACTCCCGCATACTTCACACCAAATCTGCTGCACTACATTCACTGGGGCTTGAGACTGGTTCATGCTCATGTTACTGAAGTGGGTGTTGATTTGATTTTGTAAAGCAGCTATCTGTGCAGCAATAGCTGTAAAACCATCCATTTCTAATACTCCCGCTGCTTTCCTCGTTCCTCCTCTTGACGAGTCCGCATTCCACTCCAGATTTCCCTGCGAAATATGATTCAACAAGGTATACAACTCCTCATAAGTTTTCTCCAATGCTTGACCCCAGCTGCTGAGTCTAGCAAGATTTTTGTGTGGGGTTCCAAACCCTCTATGAAAGTATGCACCAGCACTTCATTAGATTGGTGATGATGAGGACAATCCTGCAACATAGATTTGAATCTCTCCCAGGCTTGATACAGATTCTCTCCCTCCCTCTGTTTAAAACTTAGAATGACTTCTAAGTCTTGCTATTTTACCGGATGGAAAAAACCGTATCAAGAATTTCCTTGCAAGATCATCCCACGTAGTGATAGAATTAGGTGGCTCAACTTTCAACCACCTCTTGGCTTCTCCCAAAAGTGAAAATGGGAACAATGTAAGCCTGACATAATCTGATGACACTCCTGCGGGGATGTAAGTGTCACTTATCTCCAAGAAATTTTGGAGATGTTGCTATGGATCCTCATGAGGGAGACATGTGAACTGCCCGCTGGTGTGTAGCAATTGCACCATGTTCTGCTTAAGCTCGAACCTCCCTCCTAGCTCAGGTTTACGGATGCTAGATGTGACATTATTAGCATGTGGGATTGCCACCTCGCCAACCGGCCTGGCTGCCATGTCATCGGGCACTAACATTGCCCGTACAACTGGTGGATTCTGTTGTTGCTCCAGGATTGTTTGTCTGAGCAACTGCAGCTTTTTCTCTAGAGCTTCCCTCCTTTGACGATGAAATTGTCTTTCCTGCTCTAAATATGAGTCTACCAGCTCCTTGTCTATTGCTAGTGTTCATAGAAATAAGTTATCTGCAAAATACAGGCTAAGACCAAGTTGTCAACACTAAGAAGAAATAGTAAACTAACACTTAAGAAAAATTTACCGATTGCCAGTCCCCGGCAACGACGCCAAAAACTTGTTCGGTTGTTTGAAATAACTACACGCAAGTGCACGTGGTCGAACAAGTAATAAAGTGGCTCAAGTAAGCCAAGTATCGATCCCACAGGGACTGGGCTAGGGTAACAATCTACTCAAGTGTCAATAAACTTTAACTCTAAGAATGCAGACAACAGTGCGAAGAAGAGTTTGATATTTTGGTTTCTAATTTTATACTAATTCTAAAACGAATATACAATTTGAATCTGAACTATAAGTATGAGCATGCTGAGGCTAAATGAACATGTAAAGAAATAAATTATCGATACAATTGGGTTAATCTTTCCTCCGGTTGCTAGTCAAGAATTATTGCCTATGGATTAAAACTCTCGTATTTAACCCAACTTAAGAATCATGAACCTTCTACCTACATCTCTGTGATAGAAAGAAATTTTGTTCTAGCCATACAAAACCGATTCCTTAATTGACTAATACGACTTTCAGGTATATCTCTATCCTGAAGGTAAATCAATTCTCAATTTTCTCAAACTAAGAAAAGATCATATCCTATTAATTCACAACTTTCCAATTTCTTTCTCTCTCAAGTGAAACCGGACTTTTTAGATGTACATTAACGTTGGCCACACATTACTTCAGTAAGAACAAGAATCAATAGAACAACCATGGAAGAAAAGATGAAAAACCAATTAACCAATAATTACATTTCAATACAATTGTTCTTAACCTCAGCAAGAAGGGAATTTAGCCACTCATTAGTGGATTAAACATCGTTAAATGAGTGTAAATCATACAAGCAATTGAAATAAAGAAGAAGGAGATAGAGAAAAACCCTGAGATTTTCGTCCCCTCAACTGCCTGTAACCCACGTTCTTGCTCCACCAAGTCAGAATTATTAAAAATGAACCTAAGTGTTCTATTTATACTAGTGAGAATTTTTCCCGGGATAACAAGCAACGTGTCACGGAGTGCATTGCGGAGCACTGCCTCCGTGACACACCACCAACGCGGACCCTTACTGGAATTCAGATGTCCAGGTATTAAAGCCCAACGTGGCACAGCATGCAACGCGGGGCTAGGCCAACGTGCCACGGCCCCAACGCGCACCTTCACTGGAATTTGGCAAAAATGCCATATCTAGGCAGAAGGCATCCGCGATGGCAGCGTGACACGGCTCCATCGCGGAGCCCCTTTAATTCATGCTGTCCTTGGCCTTTTCCTGCTTGCTTCCGAGTTCACTCCCGATTTCTCCCAACATGCATTTTAGCTTCCCAAAATTATATTTCTCCTGCAAAACAACGCTAATCATGTTGGTTAGTAGAAATTCACATTTTATTAGAAATCACATGAGAATGTATAAACATCGATAGATAAACAAGGCAAAATGACACATTTGAGTATCACTTGGGCATATAAATTTGCCCAAGATCAGGAGGCAAAGGTGGCAGAGTTCATTAACTTGAAGTTGTTCGCGTGATTTGGTGGATATATAAAACGACACGCAAGTGCACGTGGTCGAACAAGTAGTAAGTGGCTTTAGTAAGCCAAGTATCGATCCCACAGAGACTTGGATGAAGTGCAATTTGCTCAAGTGTACTATATTTTACTTCTAAAAATGCAGACAACAGTGTAACCAAAATTTTGATAGTTTGTTTTATGATTTTTATACTAAAGCTAAAAACAATTATGTACTTTGAGTCTGAACTATGAATGAGAGCATGCTGAGGTTAAATGAACATGTAATGAAATTAATTATAATTATAATTTGGTTAATCTTTTCCTCCAGTTGCTAGCCAAGAACTATTGCCAAGAGATTAAAACAAGACTAATTTAAGTCACAAAGCGTATCTCGGGCATGCTATTTTTGCCCATGATCACAACCCCACACTTAAAGCCTTGTTCGTCCTCGAACAACCTTTTACATATCATGCATATGGAGACTCCCGCATAACTAATTTAGCAAGATAATTCAAGTTACGGCTATAATGATTACGTAAGATAACAAGCTACAAATAGAGCATGCATGATTTGATCATTGAAATGAAGTACAACTATGTTAAGACTTCTTAACCTCAAGAATCGACTCTCAATCTTAGCAAACTCATGCAAATCAACTGATTAAGAAATCCCACATGAATTATATCCTTCATTCAACATGTGCCCTCACGAAAAGAGAGTTACCCAACTTCACATGCAAAAACAATTTTTAAAACACAACATGTGTGGGTACATGAATAGAATTACGCTCACTCTCACAAAGAATTCACATGCATCATGTACTGACCCATAATCTTTCCCTTAGTGTTTTATTCCACTAATTTAAGGATGTATGAATGTAAGATCAAGTAGAACTTAATGGGTTGTAATGTAAGCTAAGGGACATGTAGGTACTATTCTGGTCAGTAATAGTGAATATCTCCCTAAGCGCTTTTAATACATCACGCCCTCATTACTAACTTCCCTTCCCTTACTTCACCTTTTTCTCCTTTCAGCTTTCTTTTTCCTCTTATGTTCCCCCTTTCTTTAGGCACTTTTATCTTATTAGTAAGGAGTTCTATAATTAATTTTTCATTAATTTGTTTTCTTGCTCCTTACCAATAATCGACCATTTTCACATGAATGCACCTTTGTCCTTTTCTCCCTTCTACAACTTGCCACTTTTCCTTTCTTTTCATTCTTCTCACTCCTTTACTCCTTCGGATTTTTCCTTTAAGCGCTTAGGAGTTTTGGTTTAAATTCAAGGCTAATGAAAGAAAAAGGATTAAGCTTATGTTGCAGCTGACAAAGAATAGGCTCAAAGCTCAATGGGGTTAACTAGGATTAATTTTTCAAGGTAGGTGAAATGAGGGATAAACATTTGGTTCATTCAAAGAAATGCCTAAATCATCTCCTACAATTCACATCCTTCATTTCATTTTATAAACACACCAGGCAAGGTCTAGACAATCCACAATAGCACAGAATACTCAAAAACCTTACACTCATGGCACATGCTCAATTCAAGACACATTCAGTAGACTCTTACTCAGCTAATCACAAGAATTCAGAATTAAGCTTTAATCATATTGAGTCAAATTCAAGAGCCTAAGTGTCTCATACAAAGTTATACACCTGCATGCTTCACACTGAACATACTTGCCTCTTACAATCACATATAGCACATAACAAGAACATCAAGCACCAATTAGTTATGGTTTCAAAAACCCAAAACCTATCGACTAATTTTTCCTCAAGACGGTCGTCATCCATCCATCGTTGGAAACAGTCCCTAACTATGACTAAAACATTATATCCAGACAAAGAAAGAAAAAAAATATTTATTCTTCGGTTCAAGTACCCCCCGTCGGAAAAGAACCGAAAAGAAAAACCAACGGGTGATGAATTCATGCTTGACTCCCAACAATTTTCAATTTTCTCACAAATTGCACACAAGCATTACATCCACCAAACACTCGTTAAGCACAAAAATTTTGAAATTTTCCAGAAATTTCCCTCACCCCACACTTAAATCATGCTATGTCCTCATAGCATCAAAGTAACAATTAAAGGATGAGAAATACTCCCTGAGCCTCTATGCCAAGCTAAAAGCATGCTTTCCTTTCAAGTTTTTCAGAGGTGGGTGTTCGACCCCACACTTCTTCTCTTCCATGCTTGTTAGCTTCCTTCTCCACGGGTACTCAGACTTCCCCTCTATCTGTGCTTAACTTTCCACCAAAACAACATAAGATGAAAAATAAGTAAAATCAACTTAAATGCAAGAAATTAAAATGGTACCCATGGTACCCTTGGGTTGCCTCCCAAGCAGCGCCTGCTTTTACGTCGCGGCACGACGTAACGAGTTTCACCACTTTTTCCTCCACCTTTAGGATATGAATCTCACCCCTAATTTCTTTTCTAATTTCCTCTTATGTTCTAAGGGTGGTGGTGAAAAATTGTAAGGACCAAATAGTAGATGTTGCCTTTTGAACTTATTGTCCCTAAAGTAAGCGAAGTCATTTTGTCTCTCCAAGTTAGATAATTTCAAAATATACGGGGCTTGGTCCTCCTCTAGACATTTCTCTATAAGCTTGGAAGACTCTATTTCTCGGTTGTCAACCAAACTTAATGTCGAAAAATGCTTCGAGTGTGGTCCAATAAACCTCAACTCTGAAACTGCATTGTGCTTGACCTCCTTACTTATATACACCTTCTCAGCATCGACATATATCTGTCCATTAATGTCAACTGGGGGATACTCTATCTCTTCTTCCATGAATGGATTTATCCATAAGTGTGAGCCCATCACGGGGACACTCAAGAGATTCTAATTGTTGGGCTTCATCCAAAAATTCACCCTTGTCTTCCTTTTGTAGTTCCTCTTGAATATCGGCTAAAACTGTTACCTGCAATTTATCACAAGCTTCAGCCTCAGCAATCATCTCCATGAATTTGATGCTCATCCTTTATAGAGTCTCTGCATTCTCTTCTTGCTGAATTCTCAATACTGCCATCGCCTCCTTCATTGCTTTTGATTACTCCAGGAGTTGTTTCAGCATGTCTTCTATTTGAGCTTGGCGTCCCAAGTCCGCATTTTCAGCATGCCTATATTCAACAAAAACAACAGAAGTATCATAGTAGGGGCTTGGGGGAGGGGAACATGCATTCGGACAGCCATCCCAATGGCCATCTTGACCACCACATATATTGCACGTGTTACAGTGTTGCCACAAGTGGGGTCCTCCGCAATTCAGACAAGATTCGCCAAAATATGAGTATCCACCATTTATACCATTTGTATTCCACGATGTCATGTCAGTCAGGGTATCCAAAAAAGAAGAAAAATAAAATAAAATAAAATAAAAATAAAAAAAGAATTAAAACAAACACTAAGACCAAGTTGTCAGCCCTTAGAAAAAAAATATAGTAAATTTACACTTAAGAAAATTTCACCAATTGCCAGTCCCCGGCAATGGCGCCAAAAACTTGATCGCGTGATTTGGTGGGTATATAAAATGATATGCAAGTGCACGTGGTCGAACAAGTAGTAAGTGGCTTTAGTAAGCCAAGTATCGATCCCACAGAGACTTGGATGAAGTGCAATTTGCTCAAGTGTACTATATTTTACTTCTAAAAATGCAGAAAATAGTGTAACCAAAAGCTAGATAGTTTGTTTTATGATTTTTATACTAAAGCTAAAAACAATTATCTACTTTGAGTCTGAACTATGAATGAGAGCATGCTGAGGTTAAACGAACATGTAATGAAATTAATTATCATTATAATTTGGTTAATCTTTTCCTCCAGTTGCTAGCCAAGAACTATTGCCAAGAGATTAAAACTCTCATATTTAACCTCACTTAAGAATCATGAACCATCCACCTACATTTCTGTGATTAAATGCAATTCATGTTCTAGCCATACAAACCCGGTTCCTAAATTGACTAATACGACTTTCAGGTATATTTCTATCCTGAAAGCAAATCAATACTCAATTTTCCCAAACCAAGTAAAGAACATATCCTATTAATTCACAACTTTCCAATTTCTTGCTCTCTCGAGTGAAACCGGACTTTTTAGATGTACACTAACGTAGGCCACACATTAGTGCAGTAAGAACAAGAATTAATAGAACAACATGGAAGAAAAGATGAAAAACCAAAGAATCAATGATCACATTTCATCACAATTGTTCATAACCTCAGCAAGAAGAGGAATTACCCACTCATTTGTGGATTAAACATCTTTAAATGAGTGTTAATCATACAAGCAATTGAATTAAAGAAGAAAGAAAGAGAGAAAAAAATCCTGATATTTTCGTCCCTCAACTGCCTATAACCCACGTTCTTGCTCCACCAAGTCAGAATAATGAAAAATGAACCTAAGTGTGCTATTTATAGTAGTGGGACTTTTTCCCGGAATAACAAGCAACGTGTCACGGAGTGCATCGCGGAGCACTGCCTCCGTGACATGCCACTGACGCGAAAGCTCTCTGGAAATCACCCAAAATTGGCGTCGGCAGCACCCTGTCGCGTTGGCAGCGTGTCACGCTGCTTGGGCAGCGCGTTGACACCTCCTTGTCGCGTAGCCAACCTGCCGTGGCACGTTGCCAACGTGCAGGTGGGCTGTTTTGATCAGCCTGCCTGCCGTGGCACGTTGCCGACGCGCAGGTGGGCTGTTTTGTACCTCCTCTTTGCCGACGTTCGCGGGTTAATTCCGTTTCCAAGCCTCTACTTCACCAACTCGTGGATTAGTTGCTCAAAAGTCATCAAAACCTACAAAACAAAGGCTAATCATGTTGGTTACCACTTATCCTCACATTCATATAAAATTACATGAAAATGTATACAATTACTTAGATAAACAAGACTAATTTAAGTCACAAAGCGTATCTCGGGCATGCTATTTTTGCCCGTGATCAGAAGCAACATGACATGACTATCCAGGAGTATGCATTAGAGTTCACTCAATTATCTAAGTATGCACCGGAAATGGTAGCTGACCAGCGAACCCGAGTAAGCCGGTTTGTGAATGGAGTATCAGACTCCTTGGTCAAAGAATGCAGGACTGCCATGTTGCACTGGGACATAGATTTCCCATGCTTGGTAATATTTTCATAACAGATGGAAGTAGAGCAGGTGAAAGAAAAAGAGAGAGACGCCAAAAGTGCCAGGACTGGGGACCTAGAGGTCGAGTACCAGATATCGCTCACACTACCAGCAGAAAACATCAACTCCAGCACCTTCCTAGTGCTCCTTATCAGCCCAGGGTAAGGGAGATTACGTACCCATTGTGTATGAGATATGGAAAGCACCACTTGGGAGTATGCATGGACGGCTCAGATGTTTGTTTTTGGTATGGCAAGGTGGGCCTTAAGCACCATGATTGCGCAGCGGTTAAGCGAGGTGAAAGTAGATTCTCGAACACTTCTTCAGCGGCTTCGATAGCACGCACATTTCAGTAGGGTGCATCTTCTCATTTATGTGGCAGGCATCGTCAAAATCGCACCTATGTTATTTCAGCCTATCAGGATAAGGGAAAGGCGCCAGTAGTGGCCACAGGTATGTTATGAGTCTTGTGTCATCTTTATGTGATGCCGATATCTATAGTGAATAAGAAGTTCTATTGTGATGATGAGAAAAGATTGTTGGTGTGTGATATGAATAGCTGTTAGTGTAAGGCTCACAGTGAAGGTTAGACGTGAAGGAGGAGTTAAGAATTCGTAGCTTAGCTTGACTTGAAGAAATATTCGGGAGTCTTAGGATGATGACTTTAAGCTAAGGGGGAGATAGTGAATATGTGAAATAAGTTAGATATTGAGAATGCTCATAAGAAGTTTCAGCTCTAATAAATGTAGTATGCTGATCTCTTTGAAGTTCAGATAACCTCCCTTGTATCTCGGTTAGAGTAAGGTTATGTCTATTCCTATGTGCAGATTTCTGGGGTTCAGAGGTAACCATTTCAGTCAGTGAAGCCAGTTTTTCCTATGAGTCCTTATTGCTCATTTCCATGTTATGAATCAGTTATGTATGTTAATTCATGTTTTCCGATGTAGTCAGCTCGAACTTAGTCTATAAAAGTTGCTTAGTAGGTTTAGTAGAACTAGGCTATCTCATGTATGTGCTCAATTTTGACATCGAAAATGACTCGTGCTTATGAAATCCTTACTCTCAGTTAGATTAGATGTTGTGAATCCTGACTTGGTATCGGAAGGCGATTTGAGAATGAAGGTTTAGTCCGTGTCAGTTCTGTGCCTGATAAAAAGGGGAAAGAATTTTCTTCCAATGTTCTGTTTAGTTCTATGCTAGTTTCAAGTTCTTCGGCCTCCCTTGAGTCATGGTATGAATGTTAGATGTGAATCTTCATATTTGGTGTATATGGTTGGTCCGGAGTCAGATACTCGGTTGGTGTTTAGCTGTGATTGATTGGTATTTGGATATTAGCTTTGTCTCTATCTTTTCATCATATTCAGCCAACATTCAAGGACAAATGTTCCAAAGGGGGAGATATTGTAATACCCCAGAAAGGGGCCTAAGATTAAAACCTGGGAGTTTAATTGGAAAAGTGCAGAAAAAGTGGCAAGAATATCTCAGAACGGGCGACTTAACGACTCGTGGTAGGATATCATGAGTCATCGTGCTATCGTGGTATGGGAGTCAGAGCGGCAGTGGCAACGGACGATCTGACGAGTCGTCTGGCTTGGTAACAATTCGTTTGGTTTGTCGTTGGGTAGAGGCCAGGGAAGCCTTAAGCAGTGTTCATGATGGATGGATGTGATGAGTCGTTTAGGGTGGTAACGACTCTTTAAGTCAGTCGTAAGGAGGGAGAAGCTTTGGTTTTAAAGGAATTTCTAGTTTACTTGATGAGTGCACCTAACGAGTCATTTGGTGTAACAACGACTCATCAGGTGAGTCGTGGGTTCCAGTTCGGCCAGATTTTTAAGTTTTATTAGGGGTGTTTGGTTAAAATCCTATGCTCTCAGTTCTTAAGTGATGTCGTTTTAGGAAAGTTTAGGGATGTTTTAAAGGGCTTTTCTAGACCTAATCTTTCATTATCTCAAAAACACTCTCCCAAACCCTTCTACCTCCCTTCTTTCAAGATTCAAGGGATTTCTTCAAGGCTTCAAGGTGAAAATCAAGTGGGATTTTCATCTACCAGGTATGCAGGTCTTTCAGCAAGGATATCCTTCCATCCTTGCACCCTGAAAATAATATTCATTAAACACCAATTTCGATAATTCTAGAAAACCATGATATAGAGTTTGTAAAAAGGGTAAATTCTTCTTTATTTTTCTTAAATGCTAATATCTACTGCGATTATGAATTTAATAGGATTGTTAATTGATGGGTTATCTTGAATTATGAAATATAGGTTGAGAATGTATGAGTATATTATGTTCTTCATAAATCGATTTGAGTATTGGATGGGATTTGTTTATTTCTCCCTTGATTATAGTAGTAATTCATGAATATGATAGAATCGTGAAAAAATGTATAATTAACCCTAGTGACTTGATTATTATATTGATGACCATTTGGATTTAATAGGATTTGTTGGTTTGAGTAATTGATGTACATTATGTTCCATCACTATGTTTTAGATTTAATTGATATGGCACGACAAGATTGCATCTCCATTGTTGAACTATGAAGCTTGGGCGGATTCTATATTGTTTTCTTTATTAAAAATCATTTTTATAAAATCTTAGAATCTAAAACGCCCGTGTCTAAAGAGTTCATAAAAGGAGTGATTGTGACAGGTGTGTGAAATAGTTGTAACCTAATTACATAAAGTTATGCATCCTTGATAGATTATGAGTTGAATTCATAAATTATGTATGATCTTATATTACCTACTGAATGAGGTGAGTACGGAATCAAGAAGTCATAACATTGTTAATACGAATCTATAGCATGCTCGTTGGGTTGTGATGTTAAAGCTAGTGATGAATTGGTTTTGTACTGATGTGAACCATGATGATATAGCCTGTGACTAATATGTCAACTTGTTGAGCCTGTGCCTATTAAAGGATAGCCCTACTCCCTTTTAATATGAGTACTGCATGATGAGAGTGGTGGATGTTCCTGTCTCAATTAGCTATTGGAAATTTAGATTAGCTATAGACGTTAGTGGATGTGAAAGCTAGTGATGAATTGGTTTTGTACTTATGTGACCATGATGATATAGCCTGTGACTACTATGTCAACTTGTTGAGCCTGTGCCTATTAAAGGATAGCCCTACTCCCTTTTAATATGAGTATTGCATGATGAGAGTGGTGGATGTTCCTGTCTCTAATTAACTTTTGTAAATTTAGATCAACTATAGACGTTAATAGAGAGTGTCTTACATAGCCGTTAGTGGAGAATGTCATCTCTTAGTCAGTCGGGACTTACATCCCTAGCCAGTTGAGTATTTTATTTTCCCAGCGTTGTTCAGAACTTACTTTTAGCCAGTGACTTTCTATATCAGAGCTCTCTCTCTCCCTTTGACAGTCAGGGATTCTCTCTAGTTAAGAATGTTCCCTTTGATAGTCAGGGACACTTCCTTCGATTCTAAGGGACTCCCCTTTAGACGGGTAGGAACCCTCTTGATATCAGTCACGACATCATACCTTTGTATTATTCCTGATTATTACTTTTGCGCATCAGCAATTATTATGATAATGCATGTCTTTATAATGTGGTAATGTTAATTGAATATGTGAATCTCATATAAGACTGTCGTATCCCATTTCAATTACTTTGCTATTAATATGTTTTACATTACTTCCTTCTGGCATGTATTATGAGTTAGTTTATTTACGCTTCCTACATACTCAGTACATTCCAAGTACTGACCACACGCCTCTTGTGCTATATCGTTTCATGATATAGATTCAAGTCTCTAGGTTCAGCCGTGTGGCTAGATACTCTCCTTCCTCTCCCAGTTGCTAGTGGTGAGTCCTCATCTTCTAAGGACGTGGTTTAGTTTTTTGTTTTATTTATGTTTCAGTTTTTCAGAAGTTGGGAGTTAGCTGGGGGCTTGTCCTAGCAACTCATCAGTTAGTAGAAGGCTTTCAGACTTGTTTAGACAGATTCAGCGTTGTATTTTAAGAGTTGTTAAGATTTCTATGTGGGTTATATTAGATTCTTGTTATTAGCTTCCGCTTATTTAAGTTGTTAGTCATATCTTATGTTAAGTGTATGCAATGATCATGTCATGGGTCGACTTGGAGCCTTTCGGGGTTCCTTGTCCTGTGTTTATGATCCGGGTGTGCTCTCGGGTCATGACAGTTAGGTTCTTGTTTGTGTATATTTGTATCTTGTTAATTAAATACTAAAGATAACGAGATCGTTCAGGTTAAACTCTTTTCCTTCCATATGATGATTTCAGTTCTTCATCTCTCATTTAGTTATTACTTTACTGCCTTACATATTCAGTACATATTGTACTGATGCCCTTCGTGGGTACTGCATTACTTGTATGCAGGTGCGGATAGGCACAGACTAGGACCTTTGTAGCTTCCAGCCAGGTTTAGCAGTACAATCAGCTCCCTTCCTCGGGGCTAATAGTTTAAAGGTCTACTTTTTTTAATTGTTCAGTTTATGGGTAGGTCGAGGCCCTGTCTTGACCACTATTCTACTCCTAGAGGCTTGCAGATGTATAGTACCCTGTGGTTAGTCTGTTTTTGGCTGTGTGGGGCCCAGGTGTATGTTACATTTGGTGATGAT
Organism: Datura wrightii; assembly: GCA_035772735.1. Taxonomy (NCBI): domain Eukaryota; kingdom Viridiplantae; phylum Streptophyta; class Magnoliopsida; order Solanales; family Solanaceae; genus Datura; species Datura wrightii. The sequence goes on from JASDFA010000019.1 coordinate 113,268,471, forward strand.
GGTCGTGTGGGGCCCAGGTTTATGTTTCATTTTGTGATGACAGCCGTGTGGCGCGTTGTTTAGCTGTTGAGTAGTGGCCTTGTAGGCTATAGCATGTGTAAGTCGCCTAATTTTCATTTCAATTATCAGTAGACAGCATGGTGGCCTTGTCATCCCGCATAGGACTCCCTATTATTATCTATTTCTGGGTAGCCATTTTATTTTACAGGTGGCTATGCGGCCTTGTCGGCTGGGGTTTGTGTTTACAGCCGAGATATAGCCCATTGTTTTCTTGATTTGAGAAGTAAGTTTGCACCAGAAGTGCATAAGTCCAGTCAGATCAGTCCAGAGCCTAGTAGGGCACTAGGTGCCAGTCATACCCCCCAAGGCGGGGCGTGACATTTTCTTTGAAGATATGGAGACATTATCTCTATGGGGTTCACGTGGATCTTTTCACCGACAGCAAGAGCCTTCAGTAAGTTTTCAGTCAAAAGGACTTGATTCTTCGTCAGCGAAGGTGGTTGGAGCTATTGAAGGATTACAAAATGATGTGTTGTACCACCCAAGCAAGGAAAATGTGGTGGCGGATTCCTTGAGTATAATGTCCATGGGGAGCGTTGCTTATGTTGAAGAGAGCAAAAAAGAACTAGCAAAAGATATTCACAAGTTAGCTCGGTTGGGAGTACAGTTGGTTGATTCAACAGAGGGCGGAGTAGTAATGCAAAGTGGGTCAGATTCCTTGCTAGTTTAGGTTAAATCAAAGAAGGATGAAGATCTCATACCGCTTAAGCTAAAATAAGAAGTTCTACAAAATGAAGTGGAGGCTTTCTCCAAAGGGAGAGATCGTGTGCTTTGTTACTAGGGTAGACTGTGTACCGGATATAGGTGACTTGAGACAGTAAATACTGGTAGAAGCACACAGCTCTAGATATTCTATCCACCCAGGTGCCACTGAGATGTACCGTGACCTACGGAAAATCTACTGGTGGAACGACATGAAGAGAGACATTGCAGAGTTTGTGGCTAAGTTCCCGAATTGCTAGTAGGTTAAAGTAGAATATCAAAGACCTGGGGGTATGACTCAATATATCAGCATATCCACGTGGAAGTGGGAAAAAGTTAATATGGACTTCATTATAAGTCTACTTCGTACTCATTGGTAGCATGATTCAATTTGATGATAGTAGATCGGATGACCAAGTCAGCACATTTCCTCCCAGTTAAAACTACAGACTCAACTGAGGATTACTCTAAACTGTACATCTGAGAGTTGGTTAAACTGCATGGAGTTTCCTTATCCATTATTTCAGATAGAGGTACCTAGTTTACCTCACATTTCTGGAAGTCATTTCAGAAAGGACTCGGTACCCAGGTCAAACTCAACACAGCTTTTCACCCTCAGAAAGATGGACAAGATGAGCAAACTATTTAGACCTTAGAAGATATGTTGAGAGCTTGTATGATCGACTTCAAGGGTATTTTTGATGATTACCTACCTCTCATCGAGTTTGCATACAACAACAGCTACCACTCTAGTATTTAGATGGCCTAGTTTGAGGCATTATATGGTAGAATGTGTAGGTACCCTATAGGGTGGTTTGAAGTTGGCAAAGCTACCTTGATAGGACCGAACTCAGTTCATAAAGCTATGCAGAAAGTGCAACTGATCAGAGAAAGGTTGAAAATAGCTCAGAGCTGAAAGAAATCATATGCTGATGTGAGGAGGAGAGAGTTAGAATTTGTTGTAGATGATTGGGTGTATCTAAAAATTTCACCCCTAAAAGGAGTGATGAGGTTTGGAAAGAAATGAAAACTAAGTCCGAGGTATGTGGGACCTTATAAAATTCTGAGGCGAATTGGCAATGTGGCCTATGAGTTAGAATTACCTGCGGAATTAGCATATGTGCACCCAGTCTTCCAAGTGTTACTATTAAAGAAGTGCATCGGTGATCCTAGCTCAGTTGTGCCACTAGACAGTGTGGGAGTGTATGAATGGTCTCTCTTACGAAGAGGTCCCAGTTAAGATTCTAGACCGTCAGGTTCGTAAGCTGAGAAACAAGGAAGTTGCTCCAGTAAAGGTCTTGTCGAGGAAATAGCTAGTTGAGGGAGCCACGTGGGAGGTCAAACCAGACATGATGGCTAAGTACCCTCATTTATTCTCTTCTAGTTCAGCTTTAGCATCAGGTATTAAATCCCTCCTTAGTTCTCTATCCAATTTCATGTTCAATTCATGTGCCCTAGTCTCTTTCATAATTAGTATTTATGTATGTGACTCACGAATTCAGTTCAGTCATGTAATTCAGTCCGGAGTCAGTCACTCCGTCAGTTTTCAACTTTAGATGTTCAGTAGTTGATATGACAATTGCTTTCCCTAGCTTTTCAGTATGTTGATTCACATTCGAGGATGAATATTCCCAAGGGGGAGATATTGCAATACCCTGAAAGACCCTAAGATAAGATCGAAGGGTATAAATGAAGAAAATAAGATATTCTGCACCAGGTCCCAGGACGAGTCGTCTAGTGACCCGTGAAGTACTCCACGAGTCGTGGAGTGACTTGTGAAGGGAGGGGAGGATTGGCAGGAACTCGTGGTCAGGGGGTGACCACGAGAGAGGCAACTAGTGGTGGTCAGGGCAACGACTCGTCAAGTGAGTCGTGATCAAGGGTTCAAGGTTGACTTCCCAGAGATGCCACGAGAGACAGCCACGAGTCTTCAAGTGATTCCACGACTCGTGGAGTTGGCCGTGGCCAGGAGTATGGATTGGATGTTGAATTTTGGGCAGTGTTCCCAATGACTAGGTCACTACGATTCGTTAGGTACACCACGAGTCATAGTGTCCCTCGTGGTGACTGGCAGAGTAATGTTTCTAGTGTTGGCAATGGAGCATGTAACGAGCGTCCCTTAGTTAACTACTCGTCCAATCCCTTGTTTGGATTGCCAGTTTGATTCTCCTGCAAAATATTTTAGGGCTTTTTCAGAATTTTTTAAACTCCTAGACTCTAAACTACATTATTTTGGGAACATTTAGGAGACAATTAAAGGAGTGATCAACGTATTCCTCTCATTCCTCTCTCAACACTCAGACTCAACATGAAGAAATTACAGACTGACTTCTCAGGGAAAAGCTAAGGCATTCAATCTTCTTCTCAATCTCTCAAGGATTTTCTCTGGAATCATCCACCAGGTATGTGGGAATTCAACAAGAGAATTGTTCTTTTTTTATGTCCCAAAACCCTTCCATAATCTCCTATCAGTTCTAGCCTTGAGATTTGCGAATTAGATAATTTTTCAGTCAGTTTGCGATTAACTCATGTGGAATATTGTTCATATTATTTGTTGCTATATTTCTACTATTTAGTGATCGTGTTGATACTTGTTTTCCTGTAAAATGATTTTAGCCCTAACTCTATGAATGCAGTAAATAGGGTCTTGCATAATTGATTAGACATTAATGTTGCTTGACTCTGTCAGTGTTGGAATTCCCATGTTATACTATCACATGAATTCTCAGTCAGTTGTAGGCTAGTTTAGTCTCAGTCAAAATGTTAGTTTCTTCAGTATCTTTCAGTAATGTCAGTTGATAAGTGTGACTATAGCCAGTTGTTGAGGTGTCAGTAATGCCTCCCAGTTACCAGTTATCAATTATCAGTTAGTTCCTTAGATTGTTATGACGCTTCTAGATAAGCAACTCTTACTAGTCTTAGAACTACCAGTATCAGTTTCAGTTTGTTCACTAGACGATTAAGACGCTTCCAGATAAGCAGCTCTGGCTGGTCTTAGAACACCAATTACAGTTATCCGATTTGATAAGACTCTCAGGGTACTTCCAAATAAGTGTACCTAACTTAGTCTTGGGCCCAGCTTCAAGCTATCAGCTTAGTTGTCAGACTAAGACTATCTAGTAGGAGTAAGACTTAACACCGAGAGGACCAGGGTTCTAGCGCACCGAGGTTCCCAGAACTATGCTACCACTGTAGGTTATTAGCCCAAATAGGCCCAGAAAGTGATCTCACAGTTCATTCCTTTAAACCGTGGCAAGGTATATTGGGTCCTATCGATAGGGCGTATACATCGAACTCCACGTTTAGCTCACGTGGTTATATGTCGGTTATAGACTCTCCCACTTGTAAATTTAGTTTAGTTCAGCTTAGTTTAATGTAGTTCATTCACTTAGTTCCAAGACATGTTATCGACCATCAGTCAAGGTCATTATTGACCATATCAGTTATAGCTCAGTTTCATCACTACTCGGTATCAGTTGGTCATTTCATGTTATTTAGTTCAGTTGTTATTTTCCATGCTTATTGTATATCTCACTAACTCATTACATTCAAAGTACTGATGCATACTTCTATGTTGTATAGTATTATGATATATGTGCAGGTTCTCATTCCCAGCATCGTCAATAGTTCCTCTCGTCGCTTCCAGCAACAGAAGTCCATTTAGTGAGTCCTCATCTTTCGAGGACGTTATTTGCTTTTCAGTTGGTTTCTTTTCAGACAGACTTTAGAGTTAGCTGGGGGCTTATCCCAGCAACTCATCAGCTAGTAGTGGCTTTTAGACACAGATGGTTAGAATTTCTTTTGATGATGTTTTATACTTTAACAGTATTGATTTGATAAATATTTCTTTTAAAGCTTCCGCTTATGCTTACTTAGTATACCAGTGTAAATTTTAGATCATGGGTTAGCTTGGGGTCACTTGTGGCACCAAATATCGTGTCTCGGTCAGGGTGTAGACTCAGGTCATGACAACTTCCCATCTTAAAAACAGTCAATGAAAGCTCTAACTAATATAGAACATTAGGTCAGTAAGGTCCCAAAATGCATTCCAAAGAGTGCAAATGTTGCACAATTACTATAAGTTTGCTTTTGTGGACTTAATGGAACCTTTTCAGCCCATGAATCTTATCAACAAATATAGAAGGAGACTGAGAATGCCTAGAGCTACATATAATAGTAATGGAAAGATTTGGATTTTGTCAAATCATAGTTACGAGGTTACAATGAAGAGTAACTTAGAGCAATAACTCATTGTATTGCTGCAAAATCAGGCCATGACATTTAGTTTTGTATGTGGAAAATGTGATTAGTAGTCGGAGGTTGAAATTATGGGAAAGTATGTATTCTTTGTCCAATGAGATGGATAGACCATGGCTTATAGGAGGTGATTTTAATGTGGTGCTTAGTGTTGAAGATAAAATATGGGGTCTCCCTGTGGAGGGCTCAGATTATGAAGATTTCAAAACCTGCATTGAATCTTATTATCCTTCTCAAGTAAACTTTAAGGGTAGTCCTTTTACTTGATGGAATGGGAGCACAGGAAATAATTGCATTTTCAAAAGGCTAGATAAAATTTTGATTAACTCTGATTTACAAAACCATTTCTCTCATTTTGAAGTTAAGCATTTGCCTAGGACTGGCTCAGAGTATGCCCCTATGCTCCTCATATGTGAAGAAAGAAGTTATAATCTCAAGAAACCTTTTAGATATCTGAATTTTTGGGCAGAACATGAAAGTTCTAAAAAGGTAGTTAGATTGAATTGGGATCTAATTATGATAGATAATCCTTTTTTAGACTTTAAAAGGAATATTAAGCAAATGAAAAGGGTCCTATCTTTGTGAAGTAAGGAGACCTTTGAAACAGTTCCAATAGGAAAGAGATGCTATAGAGTTCTCTTTGCTATCTTATATTCTTGAATCTATCACAGAAGAGGAAATTTTAGTTCTGGGAGCCATACCAGACAAGGATGAAGTTAAGAATGCAATCTTCAGGCTAAATAGGGATAGTTGCAGTGGTCTAGATGGTTTTTATGGAAAATTATTTCAAGTTTGCTGGGAGGTGGTTGGATCAGACATAGTTAGAACTTTTTGCTAGTAATACTCTCCAAAAATCCATAACTCATACTAATCTAGAGCTCATACCAAAAGAGGAGAATGTTCAAACCTTTTCAAATATGAGACCTATTAGTTTGAGTAACTTTGTCAACAAGATACTATCTAGAATCATTCATGATAGACTAGAGGATATTCTACCTAAGTTGATCTCTCCAAATCAATCTGAATTTATTAAAGGGAGGAGTATCATTGAAAATGTTCTCCTCACTTAGGAATTGGTGACTAATATTGCTAAAAGAGGGAAGTTAGCAAATGTAGCCCTTTAACTTGACATGGAAAAAACCTATGAAAGAGTATCATGATTTTTTCTAATGAAAGTTTTAAGGAAGATGGGGTTTGATTCAAAGTTTGTAGGCATAGCGTGTGAGGTTGATAGCTAAAAATTACTATAACAGTGGGAAAAGTAACAATGAAAATGGCCCCCTCTTTAGTGAGATTATATAACCAAATGCCTGAACCCAAATATGTTATTTCTTTGGGAGCTTGTACAATTACAGGAGGGATGTTCAGTACCGATTCTACAGATCCACTCTTTTTCCTATTCAAAGATCAACCCCCTGGCTCTGTGTTTTCACATCGAGAATTATTTACAGATGAAGAGAGTCGAAAGGGTTTACTCAGTACTTCTCAATGGGTAATTATATGGTTTTTTCCACTCTATTAGAGAAGTTAAGCAGGGAGACCCCCTTTCACCAGCTCTTTTCATAATGTCAGCATAAGTCCTATCAAGAGCTCTAAACTCTTTATTTGAGGACCCTCTTTCTGTTGCATATGGATTACCTAAGTAGAGTGCTAAGATTAACCACTTGGCATATGTAGATGATACAATTGTTTTTGCTTCAACTGACTATTCATTGGGAAGGATCATGGCTGTTATACAGGAATATGAGAAGCGATCTGGCCAGAAGGTGTAAGAAAAGAGTTTGTACTACTTACATCAGAAGGTGGTTGCAGAAACTTCCCTACAGGTGGAACAGAAGTCAGGCATGGTGAAAGGTTCTTTTTCTATAAAGTTTTAGGCTATCCTATTACTCATACTAGGAAAAGGAAAGTTAGACTATGCAAAATTGATAGACAGAGTTGTTCACTCCCAATTACACGCAAGTGCACGTGGTCGTACAAGTAATAAAGTGGCTTTATTTCAAGCCAGGTATCGAACCTACAGGGACTGTAACGTGGTAGTCATTTTTCTTTAAGTGTTTAGCATACGCACTTCTTTATACAAGCAGACAAACAGAACAAATGGTGATTTTTCAAGAATACTAGTTAATGTAACTTCAAGTAAAAAGATTGTAAATTATAATCTGAACAATAGCACGAACAAGCTGAGGTTAAGGCAAAACATGCAGATATGTAATTTATTGATTAAATTGCAGTCAAAACTTCTCTTCGGTTGTTAGTCAGGAATTATTAACCAATGGATTGGGTCTTTCGAACTCCTCTCCAATTAAAGAATCATGAGACTTACATTACACATTTCTGTGATGAAAAAACTTCATATTCTAGCAATACACAACAAATTTTATAGATGACCAAATATGACATTACAGATATATTTCTATTCTGAACGTTAATCTTCTCTTAATTTCTCAACCAAGACAAGAGCATATTCTACCAATTCACATCTATCCAATTAATCTTCCTTTCGGAAATAAAACTGGAATTCTAGGATGTATATTAACAATGGCTAAGCATTAATGTAGTGAAAACAAGAATTAGTAGAACAACCAGTGTAGAGAAGATGAAAACTGAAATCACATCAATTACATACTACTGCAATCATCCTCAACCTCAACCAAAGGTGAATTAGCCACTCATTTGATGATTAAACATCCTCAAACAAGTAGAAATCATACAAGCAATTGAATTTTAAGAGAAAAAGGAAGAGAATTAACCCAAGAACTTCTTCAGCTCAACTGCTTGATACCCACGTTCTAGCATGAAATGTCAGATATCTTAAAATTAAACCTAAGTGTGCTATTTATACAAATGAGAAATTTCCCGAAATAAACTGGCAACGTGGCACGGAGGGTATCGCGGAGCATCAGCTCCGTGCCACGGCCCTGTCGCGGAGCTTCACTAGAACTTGGATGCCAGATTATTATCCTCAGCGTGGCACGGAGGGTATCACAGAGCACCAGCTCCGTGCCATGGATGTGTCGCGCACCTTCACTGGAATCCGGGTATGCAGCAAAGTCTTCCCACCGTGTCACGGAAGTGAACGCGGAGCATAGGCTCCATGACACGGTGCCATCGCACCTTCACTGGAATTCAGCTCAAATTTCACTCTAGGCAGAATGCCTCCACGATGGTGTCGTGACACGGCCTCTATCGCGAAGCATCAAGTTCTTAACATTTTCTTGCCGACTTCCGAGTTTTGCTTCCGAGTCCATTCCTCCACTTCACCAACTTGTAGATTAGTTTCCAAAATTCATTCTAACTGCAAAAACAATAAATAATCATGTTGATTAGTATAAATCCACATTTACATAAAAACCACATGAGAATGTACACATAAAAGTAGATAAACAAGTCCAAATTAAGTAATAAAGTATCACTTGGGCATCCAATCATGCCCAAGATCACCTACCCCACACTTAAAGCCTTGTTCATCCTCGAACAACCCTTTCACATCTCATGTAATTGAAGACTCACGCATAGCTAATTTAGCAGGACAATTCAAGCTACGGCTATAAGGATTATTTAAGATAGCAAGTTAAGAATAGGGCATGCATGATTTAATCATTGAAATAAATTATATGTTAAGACTTCCTATCCTCAAGAATCGACTCTCAAACTTGGCAAACTCATGCAAATCAACCAATCAAGAAATCCACATGAATGTTCTATCTAATTTAACATGTGCCCTCACAACACAAGAGAGTTACCCCATTTTTACTTCAAAAGAATCTCAAATCACAAAAGGTATGGGCATATGAATAAAATTACGCTCACTCTCTCAAAGAATTCACATGCATCATGTAGTGAACCATAAGTTTGCCCTTAGTGTTTACTCCATTAATTTAAGAATATATGAACATAAGATCAAATAGGACTTAAGGGGTTGTAATGTAAGCTAAGGGACGGGTAGGTACTATTCTGGCCAGTAATAGTGACTATCTTCCCCTAAGCGCTTTTAATACATCCACATTCATTCAAGACATCTCCTCTATTCTTCTTCCTCATTCTTCTCACTCTTGAATTTTCTCTTCTTGTTCCCATTTCTTTAAGCACACTCAGCTTACTAGTAAAGCGTATTAAAGCAAATTTTTCGTTTACTTTCTTACTCTCTACTAATTATCAATCATTTTCAAACAAGTGCACCTTTGTCCTTTTCTCAACTTTAACAACTTCTACCTTTCCTTCTGTTTCATGCTTCTCACTCCTTCACTCTTTGGAATTTTTCACTTAAGCGCGTCGGAGTTTTGGATCAAATTCATGGCTAATGAAAGAAAAGGATTAAGCTTATGTTGTAACTATCAAAGAATAGGCTTAAGGCTCAATGGGGATAACTAGGATTTAACATTCAAGGTAGGTAAGATAAGGGATAAAATTTAGGTTCATTCAAAGAAATGTCTACATCCTCTCCTACAATCCACATCCTTCATTTCGTTTTATATACACAACAGGCAAGTTCTAGACACTTCACAGTAGCATGGAATATTAGAAAAACTCACACTCACTGCACATGCTCAATTTAAGACATATTCACAGATTCTTAACTCAGTTAATTACAAGAATTCAAAATTAAGCTTTAATCACATTGAGTCGAATTCTAGAGCCTAGGTGTCTCAACATGTTTAAAACACTTGCATGCTTTCATCCTAATCACACTTGCATCTTACAGTATAGCACATAACAAGAATGTCGAACCATTAATTAGCTATGTGTTCAAAAAAATCTAAACCTACTAACAAAAGTTCCCTTAAGACGGTCGTCATCCATCCATCATAGGGAACAGTCTCTATCTAAGACTTCGGTTCAAAGGGACTATTCTCGAAAAAAGCACCGAAAACAAAACCGAGAAACCCAAATTAAAAAAATAGAAAAAATAAAAAAAATAGCAAATAACTTACACAAATAATTACACAAATAACTCCTTAACAATTTAATACATCACCAGCACCAACACACAAAATCATCAACAACATAACATGAAACACAATGTCACACATTAAACAACCACAGAAGCACAAGCACAGCACAGCCTTTCCTACACCAGCACCTAACTACTCCTACCCCAAACTTAGTTGGAACACTGTCCCCAGTGTTTTCATATCTGCAATTAAAAACAAAGTTTGGGTGGTGTAACTCCCTGATCAATCAAAATGTGCAATCTCTTCATCAGGTGCTAGTGCCTCGTCTCCAAGATTAGAATCTTCTCCGCCGTCCTCCTCTGACTCAATGTCTGAGTCATCCCAGTGCGTTTCCTCATCAGTAGGGACGTTTTCATCAATTGGTTCTACAAATGCGGGCCCAATTTTGCATAATGCTGGGGCATGCTCATTAAATGGATAATCCATCTTGACCTGCCACAATTCATCCTCTGTAGCAGGCCTTCCACCAGTCCGCAGTTGCAGCATCTGCATTCCATACATTCTAGCCATGTATTGGTCATCCCGAGCATGTCGCTCGGCTAGTGTAATCACCGACCCAAATATGGTATCGGGTGCTTTGGTCTTAGTGACGTCCAAAGCACGACGATCAATTTGCGGAATGTAATCTAGGACCTTTTCTTCAATACCATGGCCCCTGAGGAAAGCTGTTAGAAGACCACCTAAACCATACCAATGCCCTTGATGAAGTATGGCTCTCTTCATGGAGGAAATAATCACCGCTCCAACATTTTTCTCTAGTCCTTTCATCAATGCATACACCAAACGAACTCTGTCCTGGGTGACATCAGTCATGTGCACCCCTGGGATCAGGCAAGTACACACTATCCTCAACCAGATCCTTGCTTCTCTGTTTATTTAGGAGTATGGCAATGTCTGGTGATATCCTCTTTCCTTGTGACGACTCCACGTAGTTGTTGATCTTGCTCCACATAATGTGCGTCTGATATCTGCATATGGTGGAGTGATATTCAGCTGGCGGAGGACATGTGTGTCCGTATCCCGCGTCCCCAAGATGGCATTAAGATGTTGTGCTTCAAAAGTAACCACCTGTCCTTTGATCTTGATTGTGTGGCTGCGCACAGTGGGGTCCCAATTAGCGTAGAATTCCCTTATGAGGTGGAGATTGCACTCTTTGGGTTCTTCAAAGATGAATTTTAACCCAACAGTATTTATCCTGTGTAGGATTCTCGGGAATTCTTGAGCTAGTGGTTCCCGTGCTATTTGTTCCTCTGGGAAATACTTGGTTTCCTTGTGTTTGGACTACCATTTCTTTCCCTCATCTGAAACCCATCGTATTCCATATTATCTACGTTGCCCCCTTGGAACAGGTGGTGCTGCTGGCACTGCTGCCTCAATTCTCAGTCTTTTTCTGCTGGCGCCAGATATGGATGCGCCTTTCCCCTTGTCTTGCCTTCTATACATTTGTCCTTTCAATCAAAAGCATATACTTCAAATTTCATTCATGGTATATTTGGCTACTACTAAGGCTGGGCTTAACTTGATCACCCCACACTTAGTTGTTAGCCGTAATAAATACAATTCGATAAGAAAAACCACATAATTTCAGCTCTTATTTCCAAAAAGGTTCAGTGCATTCATAAAAATGGATGGGATGGTTTCATTGTACTACTCAGACTTCATATAATGCATTATTAAAGTTCATCCATCGATTCCTTTACAAAATCATGAGCAATTCTCAAGTTTGTGCACACAACCCTATGGGATTCCCTACTTTCATTCCCCAAAAATAGATCATCCACCTAACACATTCAAAGTTTAAGCACAAAAATATTTTTAAACTCCAACAAAACCCACTGCCCAAAATTTCTCCGTTTCTACCCTTTCTTCTTCTTCAAAACTCACTTTCTCAACCCTAGTTATCAACACTAGAAGATTTTCAACACAATTCATGTAAATATTGAGTTCAAAACACAACATTGGTACAAAATCACATTCATCACTGACCAAAGCAATTACACATCGCATTAATACCTTAGGGCAGAGTTTCCTCAGAAAACATGTTCAAGACTCAAACTATGCATCAAGAATGAGAAAAAATTTGAGAACATACCTTTACTTGAAGTGTTTTAAGAAGAATTGAAGAAATTTCCCTAGCTAGGGTCGTGGCACGTTGAGGGAGAAGGGGAAATGGGAGTTTTTTCGTGGAGGGTTTCAGCAAAATGGGGGGGAAATCGTGTTTTGGGGGTTAAAAGAGTGATTTTGCGCAGGTCAACCCGCTGCCTCGAACTGACCCGATGCAAAATTGGCCTCAACGTGTCACGGAGGCCAACGCGGAGGGTAAGCTCCGTGACATGGAGCCAATGCGGCAGCTTACTGGAAACCTTAACAAACTTGGGTTAGCCTCAACGTGTCAGGGAGGGTAACGTGGAGGTCAACCTCCGTGACACGAAGCCAATGTGTAGGCTCACTGTTTCTTGCCCCAATTTTCACTTTTTACCTTTATTTTTCACTTCCGATTTTTGTATTTTTGCCCTCCATATTTCCTGAAAATCATCAAACAACAACAACTTGTTACAAAATCGTGGGTTGCCTCCCACCTAGTGCCAGCCCTTCTTTTTGTTTTTTTGGAATTTGTTCCAAACTAGTCTAGTACATTACATCCACGGGTTGCCTCTCGTGCAGCGCCTGGTTTACCGTCGCGGCTCGACGCTTGACATCCTCATTCATCTACTAAGATGATAGACGTATTCTCTCTATTAACGTCTTCACCCCAGTAATGCTTACACTTTGTCCATTCACCAAAAATGTGGCACTTTTATCCTCTTGCCACAATTCAACCGCCCCGTGTGGGGTCATCCTTGCTACTTCAAACGGTCCTGACCACTTGGAGCGTAATTTCCCTGGGAAGAGTTTCAACCTAGAGTTGAATAGCAACACCTTTTGGCCCGACTCAAAGATTCGATGCACCATGTGCCTGTCGTGCCACCTTTTCGTTTTTTCTTTGTAGCATTTTGCACTTTCATATGCGTGCCATCGAAACTCGTCCAACTCACTCAACTGCATCAATATCCTCTTTCTTGCAAGCTCAGAATCCATGTTCAGCTTCCGCACAGCCCAAAAAGCTCAATGTTCCAGCTCCACGGGTAGATGACATGCCTTCTCGTAAACCAATTTGTACGGTGAAGTCCCAATGGGTGTCTTATATGCAGTTCGATATGCCCACAACGCATCATCTAGTTTGCTTGCCCAATCCAAGTGTTGTGCGTTCACCGTTTTCTGCAAAATCTGTTTAATTTCCCTGTTTGACACCTCCACTTGCCCGCTAGTTTGGGGATGATATGTTGTAGCCACTTTATGTCGAACCCCATATTTCGCTAGCAAATTCCTGAACCCTGCATTCATAAAGTATGCCCCTCCATCACTGATAATTGCTCATGGCGTACCAAACCTGGTGAAAATCTGATTCTTCACAAATCTAGTCACCACCTTGTTGTCGTTCCTGGGACAAGCTACTGCCTCAACCCACTTAGACACATAGTCCATGGCCACAAAGATGTATCGATTGCCAAACGATGGTGGAAAAGGGCCCATAAAATCTATCCCCCACACATCGAACACCTCAACTTCCAATATGTGATGCAATGGCATTTCCTATCTTCTGCCGATTGTTCCTGCTCTTTGACATCGATCACATACTTTGACATAAGCTGCAGCATCTTTAAATAGTGTGGGACAAAAGAACCCGGACTACAGCACTTTGTGAGCAGTACGCTCTCCTCCATGATGACCTCTATACGGTGATGAATGATAACTCCTCAGCACCTCTGCCGTCTGATTTTCTGGAATGCATCGCCTCATCACTTGATCTGGTCCTTGCTTGAATAGATACGGCTCATCCCACATGTAGTACCGGGACTCATGCCTCAACTTCTTCCTTTGCTGAGCCGTTGCCTCAGGTGGGTATACTCCACTTACTAACAAGTTCACAATATCTGCATAACAAGGGAGTTCAGTTTCCTTTATTGCCAAGAGTTGTTCATCAGGGAACTCTTCTCGGATGCGCTCACCTTCCTTCACATGTGAACGGTTCTCTAGCCGCGATAGGTGATTTGCAACCTGATTTTTACTTCCCTTCCTATCTTGGATCTCCAGATCAAACTCTTGCAGCAATAATATCCACCTGATTAGCTTGGGCTTCGCATCTTTCTTGCCAAATAAGTACCGAATTGCCACATGATCAATGTGTACCACCACTTTCCGCCCCACCAGATAGGATCTAAACTTGTCAAATGCAAACACTAGAGCCAACATCTCCTTCTCAGTGACTGTATAATTAACTTATGCAGTGTCAAGTGTTTTGCTTGCATAGTAGATGGAATAAAAAATCTTATTCCTTCGTTGCCCCAATACCGCTCCTACAGCGACATCACTTGCATCACACATTAACTCAAAAGGATATTCCCAATCTGGAGAAATGAGAGTAGGAGCTTCCACCAGCTTCTTTTTCAGCTCCTCAAATACTTCTACACATTCCTTGTCAAATTCAAACCTCACCTCTTTTTCTAGCAACCGGCATATCGGTCTAGAAATTTTAGACAAGTCTTGAATAAACCGTCTGTAAAACCCAGCATGTCCTAGAAAGCTGCGGACACCCTTAACTGATACTAGCAGTGGTAGATTTTCGATCACCTCTATCTTTGCACGATTGACTTCCAACCCTCTGCATGACACCTTATGGACAAGAACAATACCCTCCTTGATTAAAAAGTGACACTTTTCCCAGTTGAGCACCAGGTTTGAGTCTTCACATCTAGCTAACACCCAGTCAAGATTCTGCAAACACATAGTAAACGAGTTATCAAATACAAAAAAGTCATCCATAAATACCTCGACATAGTCTTCCACCATATCGTGGAATATTGCCATCATGCATCGCTGGAATGTGGCTGGTGCATTGCATAGACCAAAAGGCATCTGCCTGAAAGCATATGTCCCATAAGGACATGTAAACGTGGTCTTCTCCTAATCTTCTGGTGCTATGGCTATTTGATTATAGCTAGAGTAACCATCCAGAAAGCAATAATATTCCTGCCCTGCCAGCCTATCTAACATCTGATCAATGAATGGAATCGGATAGTGATCTTTCCAAGTGCCTCATTGAGCTTCCTATAATCCATGCAAATTCGCCAGCCCATGACTGTGCGTGTGGGAATCAGCTCATTCTTCTCATTTGTGACCATTGTCATCCCCACTTTCTTTGGAACGCATTGAACTGGGCTAACTCATTCGCTGTCTGAGATGGGATATATCACTCTTGCATCCAGCCACTTGATCACTTCCTTTCTGACTACATCCTTCATCACCGGGTTCAATATCCATTGATGTTGGACGGTTGGCTTGGATCCCTCTTCCATAAATATCTTGTGCATGCAGAAAGCTGGAGTAATCCCCTTAATGTCCGACATCTGCCATCCCATTGCTCTCTTTCGCCTCTTAAGGACCACCAATGCATATTTCACTTGTGCATCTGTCAGTTATGCTGAAATGATGACTGGTAAGGTGTCATCTTCACCCAAGAATACATACTGCAGATGTGGAGGTAATGTCTTTAACTCCAATTCAGGTGCCTCCTCTATTGATGGCTTTGGGGATGGTTCCAAAGACCTCTGCAATGGTTCAAAATCTTGCTTCCTGAAGAACCATTTTGGCTCATTCAAAGTCTGCACCATCTCATATGTCGCACTGTCCCTAAAATGATCACGTCCCACTGATCTTGGGCAGATTTATATGCCCAAGTGATACTCAAACGTATCATTTTTACCTTGTTTGTTGTGCAATGTGTATATAATATCATGTAATTAGTAATGAAATGCGAATTTATACTAACCAACATGATTAGCATTTGTTTTGCAGGTAAATGTGATTTTTAGGAGCTAAAATGCGTGTTGGAACTATGTCGGAGTTGGACTTGGATGCGAGCGTGGAAAAGACCTTGGAATGCACAATTTATAAGGGCTCCGCGATGGAGCCGTGCCACGCTACCATCGCGGTAGCACACTGCCTGAACATGAATTAAAATGGCAAATTCCAGTGTGCCTTCGCGTCAGCTCCGTGGCACGGAGAGAGGCCTCCGCGTTGGCCTCCGTGCCACGTTGAGGCTAATTTACCGGACCCTGAAATTCCAGTGAAGGTCCGCGTCCACGCCGTGTCACGGAGGCAGTGCTCCGCGTTGGCCTCCATGACACGTTGCTTGTTATTCCGGGAAAAATTTCCTACTAGTATAAATAGCACACTTAGGTTTATTTTAATTAGTTTTTAGTTTTTAGACTGAGTTCAGAGGTGGAGAGCAAGGACGTGGGTTAGTAGCAGTTGAGGAACGAAAAAGCTAAGGGATTTCTTCTCTTCTTTTCTTCTTTCTATCAATTGTACGTATGATTTACACTCATTTTAGGATGATCAATCCACAAATGAGTGGCTAATTCTCTTCCTTGCTGAGGTTTTGAACATGTGTAATGAATTTTGATTGTAAATGATATGGTTTTCTTCTTATTCTTCCATGTTGTTCTATTAATTCTTGTTCTTACTGCATTAGTGCTTGGCCAACATTAATGTACATCTAAAAAGTCCAATTTCACTCGAAAGAGCAAGAAATTGGAAAGTTGTGAATTAATAGGGTATTGTTCTTAACTTGATTTGGGAAAATTGGGTTTTGATGTGCTTTCCTGATAGAAATATACTTGAAAGCCGTATTAGTCAATTTAGGAACCGGAATTGTAGTGCTAGGTCATAAATTGCATTTGATCACAGAAATGTAGATGGATGGTTTATGATTATAAAGTGAAATTAAATACCAGAGTTTTAATTTCTAGGCTAATGTTCTTGGCTAGCAACATGAAGAAGAGATTAACCAAATTATCATGATTATCAAGTTCATTACTTGTTCTTAACCTTGGCATGTTCATATCCATTGTCTAAATTCACAAGTAAATAGTTGTTATTAGTTGTAGTATATATAGTTTAGAAACAAAAACTCAAGTAACTATTGGTTACATTGTTGTTAGCATAATTAGAAGTGAAATAGGAATATAGTAAACTAGGCAATTTTACGTATCTTGAGCCTCCTTGGATCGATACTTGGCTACTTAGCCACTTTATTACTTGTTTGACCACGTGCACTTGCGTGTCGGTTTATAATATATAATACCAACCTGAGCAGCAGACCGAACACCCACCAAGGCTCTCTCCAAGGGATCCTGTGAGTCAATAATCTGAAGGGTCGACTCCTGATTCAAAACACTGTTTGTTGATAACTCTTCATAGATGGTTGGTAGCTTCATGGCCTTGTAGACATCAACGAACTCTACCTTATCATGAGCTCTCATGGTTAGCTGCCCAGTAGCTACATCAATTAAGGCTCGCCCGGTTGCCAAAAAGGGACGTCCCAAAATAAATAGGACTTCCGCGTCTAGCTCAAAATCAAGAATTATAAAATCCACCGGGAAAATGAGGGAGCCTACTTGCACTAGCACATCCTCCACAATTCCATCAGGTCTGGCTAATGAATGATCAGCTAGCTGCAAGATCACAGTAGTGGGTCTAGGACTGCCCAGCCCCAGCTTCTTGAATACTGATGTTGGCATCAAATTTATACTTGCTCCCAAATCACACAAACCACGAGCTCGAATAGACTGCCCAATAGTAATCTGAATAGTGAAGCTCCCAGGATCATTGAGCTTTGTCGGCAATCGATTCTGTATACGGGAGGTGCACTCCTCAGTAAGTGCAACTGTAGCATACTCTGTCAGTCTGCTCTTGTTTGCTACAATGTATTTGATGTACTTAGCATATTTTGGCACTCCCTGCAACACATCAACTAAAGGAAGATTAATATGTACCTGCTTCAACACTTCCATGAACTTCTTGAAGCATGCTTCCTCCTTGTGCTTTTTCAATCTTTGAGGAAACGGGGGCGGTGGTCTTTCCATCTCTACTTCCTTTTCCTTCCCCCTCACATCATCGTTTCCTTAATCCTTTTCTGTTGCTCCAGATTACTGAAGTGGCCTATCGGGTTCCACCTCCCCGAGTTGCTTTCCACTCTTGGTAGAAACTACATTCACCTGCTTAGGATTTGGGTCTGTATCACTTGGTAATCCTCCCCTCGGTCTAGTATTTTGGGCTTCAGCTAACTGTCCCAACCGATACTCCAATGCCTTTGTAGCTAACTGCTAATTTTTCATGTCAGCTGTCAATTTTACCTGATGAGCCTGCATTTGCGCCTGGCTAGCTATTATGGTTTTAAGCATATCCTCGATGTTGCTGGACTGAGGAGGTGCATTATTTCCTCTGAACTGCGGCTGTAAATTTTGATGACCCCCTTGATTTATGTGCACGCCCTGATTTGAACTCTGTCCCTGATGACTATTACTCCCCCATGAAAAATTCGGATGATTCTTCCAATTTTGGTTGTAACTGTTGCCATACTGCTGATTACTGCTCCTCTAGGCATTTCCAATAAAATTTACTGAATCTGGATTGGCACCACAACACTCAGCTGAGTGTTCACTACTTCCACAGACTTCACACCACACTTGATGAACTGCATTGACTGGGGCTTGTTCCTGGCTCAAGCTCATACTGATGAAATGAGTGGTAAGTTGGTTTTGCAAAGCAGCTATCTGTGCAGTGATAGATGTGAATCCATCCACCTCAAAGACCCCTGCGGCTTTCTTTTCTCCCCCTCGAGTTGTATCCGCATTCCATTCAGGATTACCTTGTGAAATATGGTTCAACAAGGTGTAAAGCTCTTCGTAGGTTTTTTCCAATGCCTGTCCCCCGGCTGCTGAATCTAACAAAATCTTTGTATGCGGTTCCAAGCCCTCAATGAATGTATGCACCAACACATCATTAGACTGATGATGGTGAGGACAATCTCTTAGCATTGAATTGAAACTCTCCCAAGACTGATACAAATTCTCGCCATCTCTTTGTTTAAAGCTTAGAATTTGACTTCTAAGCCTGGCAGTCTTCCCTAATGGAAAGAATCGTATCAAAAACTTCCTCGCTAGGTCATCCCAAGTAGTAATAGAAATCGGCGGTTCAGCCTTCAACCACGTCTTGGCTTCCCCCAGCAATGAAAATGGGAATAGTGTAAGCCTCACATAATCAGATGATACTCCAGCGAGTATATATGTGTCACTTATCTCCAAGAAGTTTTGGAGATGTTGTTGTGGATCTTCATGAGGGAGAGCTGTAAATTGCCCGCTGGTGTGCAATAACTGCACCATATTCTGCTTAAGTTCAAATCTCCCTCCTGGTTCCGGCATGCGAATGTTGGATGTTACATTGTTCGCAAGTGGGATTGCCACCCGCGGACCGGTGTTGCTGCCATCTCTTCAGGCACTAAAACTGCCCTTACAATCGGTGGTTGTTGTTTTTGCTCCAGAATTGCTCTCCTTAATAACTGCAACTTCTTTTCTAGAGATTCCCTCTTCTGTAGATGAAATTGTCTCTCCGGCTCTAAAAACGCATCCACCAACTCCTTATCTCTTGCCAGCGTTCAGAAACAACTTAGTACCTGCAAGAGAAATCGCTAAGATCAAGTTGTCAACACTTGTATCGAACTTGTAAACTAACACTAAGAAAATTAAGTCACCAATTGCTAGTCCCCGGTAACGGCGCCAAAAACTTGTTCACTCCCAATTACACGCAAGTGATATGGTCGTACAAGTAATAAAATGGCTTTATTTCAAGCCAGGTATCGAACCCACAAGGACTGTAATGTGGCAGTAATTTTTCTTTAAGTGTTTAGTATATCACTTCTTTATACAAGCAGACAAACAGAACAAATGGTGATTTTTCAAGAATACTAGTTAATGTAACTTCAAGTAAAAAGATTGTAAATTATAATCTGAACAATAGCACGAACAAGCTGAGGTTAAGGCAAAACATGCAGATATGTAATTTATTGATTAAGTTACAGTCAACACTTCTCTTCGGTCGTTAGTCAGGAATTATTAACCAATGGATTAAGTCTTTCGAACTCCTCTCTAATTAAAGAATCATGAGACTTACATTACACATTTATGTGATGAAAAAACTTCATATTCTAGCAATACACAACAAATTCCATAGATGACCAAATATGACATTACAGATATATTTCTATTCTGAAAGTTAATGTTCTCTTAATTTCTAAACCAAGACAAGAACATATTCGACCAATTCACATCTATCCAATTAATCTTCCTTTCGGATATAAAACTGGAATTCTAGGATGTACATTAACAATGGCCAAGCATTAATGTAGTGAAAACAAGAATTAGTAGAACAACAGGTGTAGAGAAGATGAAAATTGAAATCACATCAATTACATACTACTACAATCATCCTCAACCTCATCCAAAGGTGAATTAGCCACTCATTTGATGATTAAACATCCTCAAACAAGTAGAAATCATACAAGCAATCGAATTTTAAGAGAAAAAGGAAGAGAATTAACCCAAGAACTTCTTCAGCTCAACTGCTTGATACCCACGTTCTAGCATGAAATGTTAGATATATTAAAATAAAACCCAAGTGTGCTATTTATACAAGTGAGAAATTTTTCGAAAAAAACTGGCAACGTGGCACGGAGGGTATCGCGGAGCATAAGCTCCGTGCCACGGCCTTGTCGCGGAGCTTCAATAGAACTTGATGCCGGATTATTATCCTTAGCGTGGCACGGAGGGTATCATGAAGCATCAGCTCCGTGCCACAGATGTGTCGCGCACCTTCACTGGAATCCGGGTGTGCAGCAAAGTCTTCCCACCATGTCACGGAAGTGAACGCGGAGCATAGGCTCCGCGACACGGTGCCATCGCGCACCTTCACTGGAATTCAGCTCAAATTTCACTCTAGGCAGAATGCCTCCGTGATGGTGGTGTGACACGACCTCTATCTCGGAGCATCAAGTTCTTAGCATTTTCTTGCCGACTTCCGAGTTTTGCTTCCGAGTCCATTCCTCCATTTCACCAACTTGTAGATTAGTTTCCAAAATTCATTCTAACTGCAAAAACAATAACTAATCATGTTGGTTAGTATAAATCCATATTTACATAAAAACCACATGAGAATGTACACATAAAAGTAGATAAACAAGTCCAAATTAAGTAATAAAGTATCACTTGGGCATGCAATTATGCCTAAAATCAAGAGTCAGAGAAAAATTATAGGTATGGAAAGGAAAAGTGCTATCATATGGGGGAAAAGAGGTTCTTCTCAATAGTGTCCTGCAAAGCACTCCTATATATGTTTTATCAGTTGTTGCTCTACCTACCAGAGGCGAACCCATATTGACCAGGGGGTGCATGTGCACCCGGTAACGTTTAAAATTTTTGTGTATATATATGTATATATACCTTAAGGAAGAGTTATATATTTAATTGTGCACTCCCAATCACAAAACTTGTTGGGGTGCCCTGGTAAGTTGAGCAACTTTGGTTTACTTAGACTTTGTGGGTTCAAACCCAAATGAGAACATTTTTTTTCACTTTTAAAATTTTACCACCCCACAAGTCAATCCACCCCTTTTTCCACAAAAATAACTTTTTACTTTAAAATTTCATGCTATCCTCATGGGGCGGCCCCACTTTTTTATTTTACTTAATTTAAAAGAAAATAATAATAAAAAATCTACTAACTAGTACCTAAAGGACAAAGCAATTCCCAAATTCAATTCTCAAATTAAAACTCATATCCACAGCGGCTGGCAGCACCACAACAGGCTTCAAGATTGAAGATTTCCTCCTATGACCTCCGTCCGGCAGCCGGTGAGACCCACGCGGCCACGCCCACCGTCACCGGCCACCGCCTACCCAAAAATTACAGGTTTTTACTCTCATCTCAAGTCCAATTCTCACCTCTTTCTATTTTTATTGACTAACATAGTAACATAAACTTTACTTTATTTTTGTATTGTATTTCATGATTTATATTTCATCTATATTTATTTCTTTACTTTATCCTATTTTATGCATATATACAATGTGTTTCACAAATCACAATATGTCAATTTCAATATATATTTACTGATATTAAATAAATAAAAATTGAAAAAGTATAACTTTAAGTAGTTTGTTTTAATAAATAATTTATTATTATAATGTGAATATTGAAATTTCACATTAAATAATTAATGGGGATTGATAAAGTAGTACTATTGAGTATGGATGTCCATTTAAAAATTACTTTTAATAATTTTAGTTGAGGATCTCAATATATTGTGATTTGTCAATGAAGAAGATGATTATAACTTTTTCTTTTATTTTTTAAATGAATTTACAGGATTCACATATTACAAGACAAGATCATACTATTTTCAATTCCATTGAACTAAACAACTCTTTATTTCAAGGTTATCTTTTCACTCATAAATTGGTAAGTGTTTCTTCTATTTTAGGATATGATTCCAATATTGCGTGTTATTTTCTTCTTTTCTTGGTTCTATAAAAGAAGGGGTGTGATTTCCCTAATGAAAATTTCGTGTTTACTTATATTTTCATTGAGGGGTGTGATTCCTCCATTATATATTATATTTGTTGTGATATGAAAGGAGGGGTGTGATTCCCCTATTGAAATAGTCATGTTTTCTTACCTTTTTTTAATGAGGGGTGTGATTCCTCCATTACATATTATTTTTGTTGTGCTATGAAAGGAGGGGTGTGAGTTCCCTATTAAAAATATTATGTTTACTTATATTCTTGATGGAATCTTTGTTTTGTAGGAATTTGTTGTTGATTCTTGTGAATTGAAATGGATAGATTTTTGAAGAAATCTATATCTTCTCAACCAAGTTCTAGTTTTAGAGATAATTCTCTTCGTCTTATAGATGATCTTGATTTAGAGTCTCTTAAATATGACCCTAGAGAAAGAATACCTATTGATAAATATAGCCCTAGAATACGGGATGAAGTGAGAAGACAATATATTCAACAAGGGCCTTGTCAACCAGTTATTCTTGAATTTCCTCAAACTAAATTCGGGAAAAAAATGCGTCGATTTAATTCAACATGGTTTAAGGGTTCATATTATAGGTGGATGGAGTACAGTGTGAAGAAAGATGTTGTATTTTGCTTATGTTGCTATTTATTCAAAAATGACTATGTAAAGGGAGGTACATGTGATTTTTTCAAAAAAAATCGGATTTAAGGCTTGGAACAGAAGTTTGGAACTATTTGTTTTACATGTTGGTGAAGTAACTAGCATCCACAATAGGTGTTTCAACAATATGCTAGATTTGACAAATCAATCTCAATCAATTCAAGTTGTTTTTTATAAACAATCTGAGAAAACATGAAGCGAGCACCGGATTCCTTTAGATGCTTCAACTAACGTGGCAAGGTTCCTCTTGGGAATTTGAATTGTCTTTTAGAGGTCATGATAAAAGTAAATCTTTAAAAAATAAAGGCCTTTTTCTTGGTCTTTTGGAATGTCTTGGAAAATGCTTCCGGATGTAGATAATGTTATATTAATGCATGCTCCAAAAAATGCTATGATGACTTCTCCAAAAATTCAAAAAGAGATTGTGAGTGCTTGTGCACTAGAAACCGTGAAAGCTATAATTGATGACTTGGATGGAGATTATTTTAGGATATTAGTTGATGAATCAAAGGACATATCACACCATGAACAAATGGCACTTGCTTTGGGGTATGTTAACAAAAAAGTCAAAGTGAATGAGCGAGTTATTACTATTGTTCGTGTTGGTGATACATCGGCAAAATCATTGAAGGAAACAGTATGCTCTTTGCTTTTGAGGCATTCTTTAAGTACGTCAAAAATACGTGGGAAGGGCTATAATGGAGCTAGTAACATGAAAAGAGAGATGAATGGTCTTAAAGCTTTGATTTTGCAGGAAACTCCATCGACATATTGCATTCACTGCTTTGCTCACCAATTACAATTGACTTTTGTAGTTGTTGCCTAAAAACATTTTCTTGTGAAAAATTTCTTTGCTATTATTTCTAATGTGTTGAATGTGGTAGGATCATCATTTAAGTGTAGAGATCAACTTCGGGACCATCAAGCAGAAATATTGGAACAACTACTACAGAGCGGTGAAGTTCAAAGTGAAAAAGGTTTAAATCAAGAACGAGGGCTTCAAAGGCCAGGTGACACTCATTGGGGATCTCATTTTAGAACATTGGATAACTTTGTTGTTTTATTTTCATCTGTAGCTCATGTGCTTGATGCGAATAAATGTGGAGGTTCTAACCCCAGTGATAGATTGCAAGCAGGAGTTTTTTTGAGTATGATCAATGAATTTGAATTTGTATTCTTGCTTCACTTGATGTTGAAAGTATTGATCATGTCAAATGAGTTGAGCGCATCATTACAAAGGAAAGAGCAAGATATTGTCAATGCCATGACTTTTCTTGACATCCCTAAGGAAAGATTGCAATTGTTGAGAGATGATGGATGAGAATCTTTGATGAATGAAGTTTCTTCATTTTGTGATAAACATGATATTTCGGTATCTAAGATGGATGAGTTTTATATTCCTGAAAAGTCCAAGCGTAAATCTTGTGGTGTTACTTATTCACATCACTTACGGGTTGAGCTCTTTTATGCTATAGACTTGCAACTTCAAGAGCTTAACAATTGTTTTGTTTTTGTGAGTGGTAACTTACTTCTTGGTATGGCAAGCTGGAATCCGGCTAATTCTTTTGCTAATTTTGATAAGAAAACAATAATGACATTGTCCAAGCATTATGCAGATGAGTTTGGTGAATCAGAGCTTCGGGATCTCAATTACCAACTTGATACTTTCATAATACATATGCGACGTAGTGATCCTACATTCTCTAATTTGAAAGGAATTGGTGATTTGGAAGAAGCGTTGGTTAATGCAAATCTTGTGGAGACTTATCCTCTTATGTACTTTCTTGTGAAGTTGACGTTGATTTTACCTGTCTCTACTGCAACTGTATAAAGAGCATTTTCATCCATGAAGCATATCAAGAATGAATTGTTTAGTAGTATGAATTTTTAAATGATTGTTTAGTTTGTTACATCAAGAAGGACATATTTGTAAATATAAGCAATGATACTATCATTGACCGTTTTCAGAATATGAAAGTGCGCCGATGTCTAGTATGAATGGATGATCTACTTTTGTTATATTAGTACTAACTGAATAATATTTGATTGTTTTGAAGTTTATACCTTGCTCATAATTTAGCGATTTTTGAGTTTTAAGAGAATTGTACTCCAAACTTTGTACCTAGTAATTGACATGACTATGTTAAAGGTAGTAGTGCACCCTATATCTTCAAATCCTAGGTTTGCCTCTGCCACCTATGTGTGTTATAAAGGAGCTTCACAGGATTTTTGCTAAATTTTTTAGAGAAATAAGGAGTCAAGTGGAGTAAACACTGGACAGAATGGACAAAGGTATGTCTTCCTAAGCAGGAGGGGGGTCTTAGATTCAGGTCCTTGTTTGATGTATCACAAGATTTGTATGCAAAATTGTGGTGGAGGTTTAGGACACAAAATAACTTATTGTCCAATTACTTACGGATAAATACTGCAAAATGAAATAGATCCCAACACTTTTTCAAAGGAGAGGAGGATCATAGGTATGGAAGTGCATGTTGGAGAACAGAGATAAACTTGAGCAGCATTTGTGGTGGGAGCTTAGGGGTGGTACTATAATTTGGTATGATAATTGGACCAAGCTTGACCCATTGCATATGCACCAGGCAGAGTATCACACCTACCACCCTAGATATAATGAAGCTACTAACAGAGGAGGGATGGGATTATGAAGCTCTATCAATTGCAGTGCCAGATTATGTGGTGGAACATATCAGAATGAATCAGAGCTAGGTGCAGCTAAGTAATCACGGGGATAAACCATGGTGGACACGAACTAGTACAGGGAAATTTAGTGTTTAAAGTTCTTGAGGATTGTTGAGGCAGAAAGGTGACTTCAAAGAGGATATAAAGCTTATATGGGCGAAAGGATTACCTTTCAAGGTCTCTTTCCTGGCTTGAAGGATTTGGCAAGGAAAAATACTTGTAGCCTCTATAATGAATGCTTGGAATCCTAATATCTCACAGCTCTGTGTTTGCTATTCTAGCACAGAGACTGATACTATTGAGCACTTATTCTTGAGAGGAGGTTTTGCTATTTAAATTTGGGATCATTATACCAGGGCAGCAGGAATAATAGATCCTAGTCTTAATTTAAAGCAGTCTATAAGAATATGGTGGAGTGTATAAGGCAACAGTAAAATTAAATTATTATTTCAGGTGGTGCCATGGTGATTCCGTGGTTTCTGTGGAAAAGAAGAAACATTATTATTCATAGTGGCTCTTATTTTCTAGGAAAGACTATCTAGGGGCATTAATGAAACCATCTTAAAATAATAGTTAACAGGTCTCATATTATTGGAGTTTTTGAAAGGTACAAGGCTAAATATTGTATCACAGTTGTGAGATGTCAGAGTCCTCTTATAAACTGGATGAAATGTGACACAGATGGATGCTCTAAGGATAATCCTGGACCCAGTTCAGCAGCTTTTTTGTATAAGGGATCAAATCTGATTGTTCTTAAGGGCTTCCAAATGCAAGAGACTACCAGCCTTGTTGCCGAAGCCAGGGCAATTAGTGAAGGGTTGATATTCTATAAGGAGAACAGGATTGAACAAATCATTATAGCAACTGATTCTATGGCTATAGTTCAGATCTTGGGAGGGAACTAGGAGATCCCTTGGAGTAAGAGTTTAGAGGTGATGTCTATTAACAGACTGAGGAGCATATTGTCAGAAAGAGTACAACATTCCTTTAGGGAAGCAAATACTCTTGCTGACTTTTTTGCTAACATGGTTTTTAATTTTGCAGGTGATTTTCAAATATACAAATTTCAAGACATTCCAAGTGAAGGAAGGAAAACACTAAACATGTACAAAGCAGGCACACCACAAATCAGACGAAAGATTACAGCCATTTTCAGCATTATTGGTTACTAGTTAGTATGTGGACTAGAAGCTAAAACAAATTAGAATAAAAGGCATGGTTTCTTGTATTTTTCTATAGTCTGAAAAAATTTCACATGATTTGAGTATATGCACCTGGTGAGAGCTTTGAGGTGTTCATGCATACCAAATCAGGACATAGGAATGCAAGAGGATGATTTTATTATACTTTTTTAGAGCTTAGGAAGTAATTTGCAAACAAGATTCAAGCAGCAGTTAAGTCGTTTAGTGTGTTTGTTGACTTTAATCCAAAGCCCTGTGTCACGACCCGGACGTACACCCGGATCGTAGACACGGGACAAGGGACCCCGAGAGACCCCAAATCGATCCATGACACATGCATATAGCTAAACTCATTTAATAAAGCAGAAAACTTAGCATAAAATATAGTGGAAACATAATCATAGTATAACAACCAGAAATACTAGACACATACATAAACTGAGTACTACATCCTGTTTGAAAGCCTCTACTACATAAGATGGGTTGATGGGACAACATCCCCAACTAACCCGAACAGTACTGAAACATAAGATAACATAAGAGTCTGTCAAACCGCCCTCGGAACATGAGGACTCACTAATAAGCTGAGATGGACTAAGGATGAGGATGCGCCTGAGGTCCGAACCTTGTATCATGAAACGATACAACATAAAAGGTATGCGGCCAGTACGTGGAATGTACCGAATAGAAAGGTAAGTAATATGGATGTTAAAAGTAAAATAAACTCATAAATAATCATGGGAGAAGGACATCATGCTTGTGTCATAAACTTCGTAAGGAAACATAAGACTCAAGACTTTTAAATTGTTCATAAAGCGTTCATAATCATAATTGTAAGTAATTTTATCAAAACATAACTTGAGTCAATAACATAAAGATAACAATGCATAAAAACATGCAGAACAATGGGAGAACTCATCATAACCGACACTATCATGGTAGAGCCTTTCACAATGCCCCAACTATCTCACTCAAGTGGGCAGAGCCGACCCTGGCTTTCCAGGTGAGGGTCGTGCATTAGGCGTGATATCACATTTCAGGGGATCATTATCAATACAATATATCATTAGAAACCCATGGTGGCATGTGGTTATGAGACACCGGCGTAGTCCTTTCAACGTCGGGCTGCTCGGTGCTAGACACGACTCTCAAAAACATGCATAAATCAATAACATCATGAATTAAAATTCATTGGCTAAGATATAACATCTATCATCATTGATCCCCTTTAAAACATGCTTAGCCAAGAATCAAGGCCCTTTTCATCGGCCAACATTGTAAATCAATAAATCATGTAATTCGTTTCATAAATCATAAATCATAAATCATTCTTCAACATGTGGGCATTGCCCATTACTTTATCATATTCAATTCATTCAAAATATGCTCATAAAGATGGGTAACTTGAATTCATGCTTTTTCGTCATCAATAAATTCAAAATGTTAAATATTCATCATAAATCATAACTTTCATGAACCTTTATCAATTGGGCATTTAAGATTTAAAAAGCTTGAAACATGATTTAAAGAAAATAATATAAAACCTGCCGATCATTCATAATTCCATGATTTAAAACTCAATTAAATCATACCCATAAAGAGAAATCACATTTTCATGCATTTTGGTAAAATTCCATAGACTTGAATAGGAGAATTCATTATTTCAATCGAAATTTGCACATGGGTGTGAAAGGATCTCACCTATTCTAAACCCCACATACCTGGGGATGGGCTGATTTCGAAGTTCCTTGAATACACACAAAGAAATTAATGAAAACTTGGGGAAGAAGACCTTGAATCTCCCAAAAATCTCTCTAAGCTTTTGCATGAGAATGGGCATGCATAAAGGACATTAATCATCTTATCACACTCAGAAAATATCCAAAACAACATAGTTTTAGGGTCTAAAAATGTGAAAAAGTCGAAAATGACCATAAAATTATTTCCCTAAAATCTGATCCGGACGGACCAACAACCGACCCAATGAGTCGTTGCACCAAACCACGACTCGTGGTATCGAGTGGTTGGATCCACTACCTCATGACATCCTCATATTCTTCCCACGACTCGTTAGGACGAGTCGTTGCTACAATCAACGGATCGTTGGATCGACCCTTGTCAACCCCTTGTCCATTTTGACTTTCCTTCCCACGAGCCTCACCATGGCTGTGGTGGCATCCGATGAGTCGTGGTCTCCATCCGTTGTATGCACTGTAATTCTCAACCCCTCAAACAATTACTAGAAACAACGGGTCGTTGCTTCTCACCATGAATCGTGGGATGCCCCGTTGTTCCCCCCTCAACATAAGCTCAGTCCTTCCAATGACTGGTAACAATGACTCGTTGCTCCTGACAATGAGTCGTTACACCGTCCGTTGTCACCACTGCTTCCCTGAACCCCCATTTCATGACTACTTTCGACGACTCGTGATATCCACCCACAAGTCGTTGAGTCGCTTGTCCTGTGATATTTTTGCTAGTTTTCTGCACTTTTCAAATTCAACTCTTGGGTCTATTCTTAGCCCTTTCTGGGGTATTACAATATCTCCCCCTTGGAAAAATTCGTCCTCGAATGTAGGAAACAAGCAGCAAACAAAAACATACAACTTACATCCATATACTAATCATTTTAACAAAAATTTTCATGGAATGACTACCTCCGAATAAAATCATATAGCTAAACTGATCTCATACTTTACATACACATTCATACATATAAAAGAAACTTTCACACATGACCTGAATATGAAAACTAGGTAGAGTCATAAGGAAAAACTAATACCTCAAGTCGGAACCGAGTCAGTAGAGAACAAATGTGGATATCTGGCCATCATATCCCCTTCGACTTCCCACGTAGCTCCCTCAACATGCTAATTTCTCCTTAAAACTTTAACCAAAGCTACTTCTTTGTTTCTCAACTTCTGAACCTGACGATCCAAGATTTCAATGGGAATTTCTTTATAACTGAGGTTGTCTTTTACTCTAATGCTGTCTACTGGGGCCACCAAGGCTGGATCACCCAAACACTTTTTCAAAAGTGACACATGAAACACCGGATGAAAGAAGATAACTCCAAAGGAAAGTCCAACTCACACGCCACCTTACCAACTCTCCTCATAACCCGGTAGCAGCCAACATAGCAGGGACTAAGTTTCCCTTTATTTCTAAACCGCATGACTCCCTTCATGGGAGGTACCTTTAGAAATACCCATTTGTCCACATCAAAATCCAAATCTTTTCTCCTTACATCAGCATACGATTTCTGATGACTCTGAGCGGTTTTCAATCGGTCCCTTATCAGTTGGACCTTCACCATCGCCTCCGCATCTAGTCCTATCATAGCTACCTCACCAACCTCAAACCATCCAATGGGAGATCTACACCTTCCCCCATAAAGAGCCTTGAACAGTTCCATTTGGATACTGGAGTGATAGCTGTTATTATAAGCAAACTCGATTAAGGCCAAATGATCATCCCAACTACCTTTGAATCCATGACACATGCCCTCAACATATCCTCGAGAGTCTTAGATTGTTCGTTCTACCTAGCCGTCCGTTTGTGGGTAGAATGTTGTACTGAGCTTAATCTGGGTCCCAAGTCCCTTCTGGAAAGACCTACAAAACTGAGAGGTAAACTGAGTACCTCAATCTAAAATAATAGACAAGGGCACTCCATGAAGACGAACCAACTCCCGAATATACAACTTGGCATAATCATCCGCTGAATCCATGGTATTGACCGGTAGGAAGTGTGCAGCCTTAGTTAACCTGTCTACCACCACCCAAATGCAATCATAGTGTCGGCGAATACGAGGTAGGCTTGTAACGAAATCCATATTTATTTCCTCCCACTTCCAAGTGGGAATGCTAATATCCTGAAGTACACCTCCCAGTCTTTGACGCTCGACTTTCACTTGCTGACAGTTTGGACAGTTAGCTACGAACTCCGCAATATCCTTCTTCATACCATCCCACCAATAGATTTCTCGCAAGTCCCGATACATCTTCGTGGATCCCGAATGGATAGAGTATCTAGTACCATGTGCCTCATGCAATATCCGAACTCTCAAATTATCAACATCCGGAACACATAGTTAACCCTCGTATCATAGCACACCATCTCCCCCCTTGGGAGAAAACCTTCACCTTTTGACATTGCACTGCTTCCTTCAGCTTTCTCAAAGTTGGATCCTTATCTTGCTTAGATTTGACATCAACCACTAAGGACAATTCTGACCCACTCTGCACAATAACACCGCCATCAGTCGAGTCGATCAATCTAACTCCCAGTCTTGCAAGTCGATTGACATCCTTCACCAACTCCTTCTTACCCTCATCCACGTGGGACACACTCTCCATAGAGAGCCTACTAAGTGCATCCGCAACCACATTGGCCTTTCCTGGGTGGTAAAGGACACTCATGTCATAGTCCTGAAGTAACTCCAACCACCTCCTCTGCCGAAGATTTAGATCTTTCTGCGTGAACACATATTGCAAGCTCTTTGATCTTGGGCAAATTTATATGCCCAAGTGATACTCAAAAGTACCATTTTCGCCTTGTTTATCTATCAATGTGTATACATTCTCATGTAATTGGTAATAAAATGTGAATTTATACTAACCAACATGATTAGCATTGTTTTGCAGGTAAAATGAAATTTCGGGAAGCTAAAATGCATGTTGGAGGATATCGGGGTTGGACTTGGATGCGATCACGGGACAAGGAATTGGACAGCATGAAATAAAGGGGCTCCGCGATGGAGCCGTGGCACGCTGCCATCGCTGAGGCCTTCTGCCTGGATAGGGAAATTTCACCCAAATTCCAGAGAGGGTCCGCGTCTGGTGCGTGGCACGGTGGCTTGGCTCCGCGTTGCATGTCGTGCCACGTTGAGCTTTAATTCCTGGACCCCCAGTTCCAGTGAGGGTCCGCGTTCGTAGCGTGTCACGGAGGCAGTGCTCCGCGATGCACTCCGTGACACGTTGCTCGTTATCCCGGGAAAAATTCCCAGCAGTATAAATAGAACACTTAGGTTCATTTTTCAATATTCTGACTTGGTGGAGCAAGAACGTGGGTTACAGACAGTTGAGGGACGAAAATATCAGGGTTTTTTCTCTCTTTCTTTCTTCTTTAATTCAATTGCTTGTATGATTAACACTCATTTAAAGATGTTTAATCCACAAATGAGTGGCTAATTCCTCTTCTTGCTGAGGTTATGAACAATTGTGATGAAATGTGATCATTGATTCTTTGATTTTTCATCCTTTCTTCCATGTTGTTCTATTAATTCTTGTTCTTACTGCATTAATGTGTGGCCTACGCTAATGTATATCTAAAAAGTCCGGTTTCACTCGAGAGAGCAAGAAATTGGAAAGTTGTGAATTAATACGATATGATCTTTACTTGATTTGGGAAAATTGGGAATTGATTTACTTTCAGGATAGAAATATACCTGAAAGTCGTATTAGTCAATTTAGGAACCTGGTTTGTATGGCTAGAACATGAATTGCATTTAATCACAGAAATGTAGGTGGATGGTTCATGATTCTTAAGTGAGGTTAAATACGAGAGTTTTAATCTCTTGGGAATAGTTCTTGGCTAGCAACTGGAGGAAAAGATTAACCAAATTATGATGATAATTAATTTCATTACATGTTCGCTTAACCTCAGCATGCTCTCATTCATAGTTCAGACTCAAAGTAGATAATTGTTTTAGCTTAGTATAATAATTATAAAACAAAATATCAAACTTTTGGTTACACTGTTGTCTGCATTTTTAGAATTGAAATATAGTACACTTGAGCAGATTGCACTTCATCCAAGTCCCTGTGGGATCGATACTTGGCTTACTAAAGCCATTTACTACTTGTTCGACCACGTGCACTTGCGTGTCATTTTATATACCCATATAACGCAGACCGAACAAGTTTTTGGCGTCGTTGCCGGGGACTTGGCAATTGGTGAATTTGTTTTAAGTGTTAATTTAATGTATTTTTATTTTCTTAGTGTTGACAACTTGGTCTTAGCCTGTATTTTGCAGACTTAATTTCTGTTGAACACTGGCAAGAGACAAGGAGCTGGTGGAATCATATATAGAGCCAGAAAGGATATTTCACAGTAAACGGAGAGAAGCTCTACAAAGAAAGCTGCAGTTGCTCAGACAGACGATCATGGAGCAACAACAGAATCCACCGGTAGTCCGGGCAGTGTTAGTGCCCGAAGAAGTAGCAGCTCGGCCGGTTCGCGAGGTGGCAATCCCACATGCTAATAATGTCACATCTAGCATCTGCAAACCTGAGCTAGGAGGGAGGTTTGAACTTAAATAGAATATGGTGTAATTGCTGCACACTAGCGGGCAGTTTACCGGTATCCCTCATGAAGATCCACAGCAGCATCTCCAAAATTTTTTGGAGATAAGTGACACTTACATCCCCACTGGAGTGTCATCAGATTATGTCCGGCTTACATTGTTCCCATTCTCACTATTGGGAGAAGCCAAGAGGTGGTTGAAAGCTGAGCCACCGAATTCTATTTCTACGTGGGATGATCTTGCAAGGAAATTCTTGATACGGTTTTTTCCCTCCGGTAAAACAGCAAGACTTAGAAGTCAGATTCTAAGTTTCAAACAAAGAGAGGGAGAAAATTTATATCAGGCCTGGGAGAGATTCAAATCCATGTTGCGGGATTGTACTCATCATCATCAGTCCAATGATGTGCTGGTGCACACTTTTATAGAGGGTTTGGAACCCCACACCAAAATATTGCTAGACTCAGCAGCTGGAGGACAAGCGCTGGAGAAAACTTATGAGGAGTTGTATCCTTGTTGAACCGTATTTCGCAGGGCAATCCGGAATGGAATGCTGATTCGTCAAGAGGTGGGACAAGGAAAGCAGCAGGAGTGCTCGAAGTGGATGGGTTTACAGCTATCGCTGCACAGATAGCTGCATTGCAAAATCAACTTAACACCCACTTCAGTAACATGACAATGAACCATCCTCAAGCCCCAGTTAATGTAGTGCAGCAAATGTGGTGTGAAGTGTGTGGAAGCAGTGAGCACTCAGCTGAGTGTTGTGGAGCCAATCCTGACTCGGTAAACTTTATGGGTAATGCGCAAAGGAACCACCAACAGTATGGTAATATCTACAATTCCAATTGGAGGAATCACCCTAATTTCTCATGGGGTAGCAACAACCATCAGGGGCAAAGTTCGGGTCAGGGTGTGCAAAGGAACCAAGGAGGGAAGCAAAATTATCAACCACAATTCAGAAACAACAATGCACCTCCTCCACCACCATCACCCAGCATTGAGGAGATGTTCAAGACCATGATAGCTAACCAAGCTCAATTGCAAGCTGACTATGTGAAATTGGTAGCCGAAGTGAAAAACAACTAGTTAGCTACCAAGGCACTTGAATATCAATTTGGGCAATTTGCTAGTGCCCAAAACACAAGGCCTAGAGGAGGACTGCCGAGCGACACGGATCCCAATCCCAAGAAGGTAAATGCAGTGACCACAAGGAGTGGTTTGCAACTGAAAGAGGTGGAACCAGAAAGACCACCTCAACAGTCGGGAGCAGCAGAAGTTGAGAGGGAGCAAAGTACTGAGAGGGGGAAGACTAAGGAAGCTGAATCAGAAAGACCTCCACCCTCGTTCCCTCAACGATTAAAGAAACACAAGGAGGAGGCGTGTTTCAAGAAATTCATGGAGGTGCTGAAACAGGTACATATTAACTTACCCTCTTGTTGATGTTTTGCAGGGAGTGCCAAAATATGCTAAGTATATAAAGGACATCGTGGAAAATAAAAGCCGGTTGACTGAGTATGCTACGGTGGCTCTAACGGAGGAGTGCACTTCCCGGATTCAAAATAGACTGCCCACAAAGCTCAAAGACCCTGGGAGCTTTACTATCCAGATTACTATTGGACAGAGCATCCGAGCTCGTGGATTGTGTGATTTGGGAGCGAGCATAAATTTGATGCCGTCATCGGTATTCAGAAAGTTGGGTCTAGGGAGTCCTAGACCCACAACAGTAATCTTGTAATTGGCGGATCGATCCCTAGCCAGACCTGATGGCATTGTGGAGGATGTTCTGGTGCAAGTTGGCTCCCTAATTTTCCGGGTAGATTTTGTCGTGCTGGATTTTGAACCAGACGCGAAAGTCCCATTTATGTTGGGACGTCCTTTCTTGGCAACCGAGAAAGCACTAATTGACGTAGCTGCGGGGCAGCTAACAATGCAAGCACACGACAAAATAGAGGTATTTGATGTGTTTAAAGCCATGAAGCTGCCAGCTATACATGAGGAGCTTTCAACAATCAATGTGGTTGAACATGAAGAAATTAGTCAGATTGTTGAATCTCAAGACCCATTGGAAAGAGTGTTGACGCACTCCGATCATTTTGGAGATAGAGAGGCGTATGGAATGGTCCAAATGTTGAATGAAGCACAAAATCATCCTAGGAGACAGTAATTTCAATCATTGATGAGGTCTCTAGAACCTTTGCCGAAACCATCCATTGAGGA
This sequence comes from Datura wrightii, assembly GCA_035772735.1. Lineage (NCBI taxonomy): Eukaryota > Viridiplantae > Streptophyta > Magnoliopsida > Solanales > Solanaceae > Datura > Datura wrightii. The sequence goes on from JASDFA010000019.1 coordinate 113,303,966, forward strand.
GGCACCGAAGCTGGAGCTGAAAGAATTGCCTCCCCATTTAAAATATATCTTTTGGGGGAGGATGAGACGTTACCAGTCATCATCTCTGCAGACTTGACGGAGGCACAGGAGAAGGAAGCATTGGGTGTCCTCAGAAAGAGGAAGAAAGCAATGGGTTGGCAAATGTCAGACATTCAGGGTATCAATCCAGCTTTCTGCACACACAGGATATTCATGGAGACAGGAGCCAAACCAACCGTTCAGCCGCAACGGAGACTAAATCCAGCAATGAAGGATGTGGTGAGGAAAGAAATAATCAAGTGGCTTGATGCAGGTGTGGTCTACCCAATTTCAGACAGTGAATGGGTCAACCCCGTTCAGTGTGTTCCAAAGAAAGGGGGGATGACTGTGGTCACCAATGAGAAAAATGAGTTGATTCCTACCCGAACCGTCACAGGCTGGCGGATTTGCATGGATTACAGGAAGTTTAATGAAGCCACGAGGAAAGATCATTACCCCATCCCATTTATTGATCAAATATTGGATAGGTTGGCGGGACAGGAATATTATTGTTTCCTTGATGGGTACTCTGGTTATAACCAAATAGACATAGCTCCGGAGGATCAAGAGAAGACTACTTTTACCTGTCCTTATGGGACATATGCTTTCAGGCGAATGCCATTTGGGTTATGAAATGCACCCGCCACATTCCAGAGATGCATGATGGCTATTTTCCATGACATGGTGGAGGATTTTGTTGAGGTATTTATGGATGATTTTTCTATTTTTGGTAATTCATTTGCTACTTGTTTGCAGAATCTTGACAGGGTGCTGGCTCGCTGTGAGGAATCCAACCTTGTATTAAACTGGGAGAAATGCCACTTCTTAGTGAAGGAGGGTATTGTCCTTGGCCACAAAGTATCTCGAAAGGGGTTGGAAGTCGATCGTGCTAAGATCGAGGTTATTGAAAAGTTGCCACCACCTGTATCAGTGAAAGGTGTGCATAGTTTTCTTGGGCATGCAGGATTCTACAGACGATTCATCAAAAACTTTTCCAAAATTTCTAGACCACTATGCAGATTGCTAGAAAAAGAGGTAAAGTTTGAGTTGAATGATGAGTGTGTTAAAGCATTCGAAGAGTTGAAGCAGAAATTGATAAAAGCACCTATCCTTACTTCTCCGGACTGGGAACAACCATTTGAGCTGATGTGTGATGCTAGTGATGTGGCTGTGGGAGCCGTATTGGGGCAAAGAAAAAATAGAATCTTTCATTCTATTCATTATGCAAGCAAAACACTGAATACGGCTCAAAGCAATTACACAGTCACAGACAAGGAAATGCTAGCCTTGGTGTTTGCATTTGATAAATTCAGGTCCTATTTGGTGGGTTCGAAAGTTGTGGTGTACACAGACCATGCAGCGATTCGGTACCTATTCAACAAGAAGGATGCTAAGCCCAGGTTGATCAGATGGATCTTGTTGTTGCGGGAGTTCGACCTTTAGATCAAAGACAGAAAGGGGAGCTAGAATCAGGTAGCAGATCACCTATCACGATTGGAAAGCCGGTCGCATGTGATGGAAAGTGATAACATAAATGAAGAGTTCCCAGATGAGCAACTCTTGGCAGTTGGGGAAGCTGAAGTTCCCTGGTACGCAGACATAGTCAACTTGCTAGTGAGCGGAGTCTACCCACCTGAGGCAACAGACCAGCAGAGAAGGAAATTGAGGCATGATTGCCGGCACTTTGTTTGGGATGAACCATACTTATTTAAACAAGGACCAGATCAGGTAATGAGAAGATGCATCCCAGAGAGTCAGATTGCAGAGGTATTGAGGGGATGTCATTCTTCATTGTACGGGGGTCATCACGGAGGCGAGAGAACAGCACACAAGGTTCTACAGTCAGGTTTCTTTTGGCCGACAGTGTTCAGAAACTCTATGGCATACGTCAAAATGTGTGATAGATGTCAGCGTACAGGAGCAATTGGCAGAAGACAAGAGATGCCGATGCAGAATATACTGGAAGTTGAGCCCTTTGATGTATGGGGCATTGATTTCATGGGCCCATTCCCGCCGTCATTTGGTAATCATTACATCTTGGTGGCCGTAGATTATGTATCAAAATGGGTGAAAGCAATAGCTTGTCCCAGGAATGACAACAAGGTAGTAACGAAGTTTGTGAAAAAACACATCCTTACCAGGTTCGGGACACCCCGAGCCATTATCAGCGATGGAGGGGCTCATTTTGTCAATGCAAGCTTCAAGAAATTACTCGCCAAGTATGGGGTGCACCATAAAGTGGCGACAGCATACCACCCCCAAACTAGTGGGCAAGTAGAGGTGTCAAATAGAGAAGTGAAGCAGATTCTCCAGAAAACGGTAAATACACAACGGAATGATTAGTCAAGCAAACTTGACGATGCGTTGTGGGCATACAGAACTGCTTACAAGACACCGATTGGAACCTCACCATACCGACTGGTCTATGGTAAAGCATGTCATATTCCGGTGGAATTAGAGCACCGAGCCTTCTGGGCTGTCAGGATGCTAAATATGGACTTAGAGCTGGCGGGCAAGAAGAGATTAATGCAGCTTAGTGAACTTGAAGAGTTCCGATGGAATGCCTATGAGAGTGCCAAGTACTACAAGGAAAGAACGAAAAGATGGCATGACAAGCATTTGGTGCATCACATTTTCGAGTCGGAACAGAAAGTTTTGCTCTTCAATTCAAGATTGAAGTTGTTTCTAGGAAAGCTGAGGTCTAAATGGTCGGGACCTTTTGAAGTGGTAAGAATGACCCCACATGGGGCGGTAGAGTTGTGGCAAGAAGATTGGAGTGCCACATTGTTAGTAAATGGCCAGAGGTGTAAGCACTACTGGGGGGAGGACAGTGATCGAGAGAAATCGTCCATCACCCTAGAGGACAACTGAGCTTAACGACGTCGAGCCGCGACGGTAAACCAGGCGCTGCACGGGAGGCAACCCGTGAAAAATTTTTCTTCTTTTTTTGTAAAGTGTAAATAGATTTTTCTTTTTCTTTTTCTTGATTTACTACAAAAAATTTTCATTTTAGTTTTCGTTTTATTTTTATTTAGAGTGAAACGTATAATTCTAACCAATTTTGTATAGTGAGATGAATTTCAGGTCAAACGGAGGAAAATATGCACGGAATCGCAAAGGAAAATTCAAGGTATGAAAATTAACAAAAAGTGGCAAAACAGTGAGCTAGGGCGATAGCTCCGTGTCACGGAGGTGGACCTCCGCGTTACCTCCGTGACACGTTGAGGTATAATCTGGATTTTTTAAAAATTTCCAGAACAGGCTCGCGATGGCTCCGTGTCACGGAGGCAGTGCACCGCAATGCACTCCGTGACACGTTGCCGTGTATATCGCGACGGGTCACACCGGGTCGCCGGGTGACCCGCGCGATTTCCCTAAACCCTCCCTTTTTCCTTATTTTTCAATCTCTCCGCGACCAAACCCCCCAAAACCCAACCCCCATCAACGTGACACGGAGTAGGCCAAGAAATTCAACAAGTTTTCTTCAATTCTTCAAATTCAAGGTATGTTCTTCGATTTCCCCTCAATTTCTTGTCGATTTTCTTCGATATTGAGCATGTGAGGTGAGCTAAATTGCCCTAAGTAGAAAATAATCATGAATTCAATTTAAATTATTGTTGATGAATGTTCGGAATGTCGTTATGATTGCTTGAACTTGTCAATTGCATAAATTAATCAAATTTGCTTGATAATATCATTTCTAGGGCTTGTTTTTGAATTTGAAGTTGAAAATGTAGTGAACTTGTGAGTTTCATGCCGGGATGTACATGTTGAATGAGATGAGTCGATGTACTAATTGTTAGGATGTTAATAGAACGACGGATTCTCGGGTTAAGGGAATGTTGAAATTTGTAAGAATTTGGTTGGTTGTATAGGTTCGTGTACATAAATTTTTGTTGTTATTTTCGTTTCTTTGTTTTTCCTTGCTAAGTGCGATGGGTAAAATGTTAGTGATGATAGTGATTGTGATTAGCTGTACGAAGTCTGAGTAGTACGCAGAAGATATACCGTCGAATTGTTCGAACGCACTAAGCATGATTGTATAGTTGGTTATTGTGTAAATAAAGATAATCTTATCGTATTGTTGTAACTGTAGCTAAGGACTAAGTGTGGGGTAACCTAGCTTAACCCGACCTTAGCCGAAGTTAATATCCGTTAGCTTAACATTGATCTTGTCTACTTAGGTTGACAGGTAAAATGGCAAGCAGGCAAGATAAAGTGAAAGGCGCATCAACTTCGGGTGCCAGAAGGAAGCGAATCAGACTGGGCACAGCAGTCCCAGAAGCACCAGCAGTCCCAGCAGCAGCAGCAGTTCCACGCGGCCAATGCCGCCAATACGGAACGAGATGGGTGACTGATGAGGGGAAAAAGTGGTATGCAAAGCACAAAGAAAACAAATATTTCCCCGAGGAGCATATAGCACGGGAACCATTGGCGCAGGAGTTCCCTAGGATGGTCCACTGAATCGAGGCAGCTGGGCTCAATTTCATCTTTGAAGAGCCCAAGGAATGTAACTTGCACTTGCTTCGGGAGTTCTATGCCAATTGGAACCCGACTATCAGAAGTCACACCATCAAAATCAGAGGGCAAATAGTCACTTTGGAGCCCCACCACCTCAATGCCATCATAGGAGCGCGGGACACAGACGCCCACGTACTCCGACAGCTGAACATTACCCCACCGTATGCGGACATCAGACGCACATTGTGTGGGACTCGATCGACAGCTAGATGGAGCAGACACAAAGAGAGGGGCTACCACCAGACTTTGCCCTATTCACAGATGAACAAGGAAGCCAGAATATGGCTAAAGATTGTATGTTCCTGCCTCATCCCGGGGGTACATATGACAGATGTAACCCGGGATCGTGTATGCCTGGTGTACGCCCTGATGAAAGGGCTGGAGATCAACGTGGGGGCGGTAATTATCTCCGCCATGAAGAGAGCCCGGTTGCATCACGGGCACAGGTATGGCTTTGGTGGACTACTCACCACCTTCCTCAGGGACCTAGATGTCGAGGAGGAGGCCCTTGACTATATCCCGCAGATGGAGCGGCGGGCCTTAGATGTTACTAAAACTAAGGCTCCCGACACCACCCACGGGCCAGTGCTTACACTTGGCGAGCGACATGCTCGTGATGATCAGTATATGGCTCGAATGTATGGGATGCAGATGCTCCAGCTGAGGATAGGCGGGAGGCCGGCGACAGAGGAGGAGCTATGGCAGCTCGAGCTAGACTACCCCTTCGGCGAAAACGCCAGGGCTCTATGCCGAGTGGGGCCAGCATTTGTAGAGCCCACAGATGATGACGTCCCCACAGACGAGGATACACGTCGGGAGGACTCCGATGTGGAGTCCGATGATGACGACGGGGGCGATTCAGACATGGGAGATAAAGCAGCAGCACCCGACGAAGAAGTGGAATACTTTGACTGATTAGGGAGTTCCACCACCCGATTTTGTGCTATTTTAATTTTTGTGAACACTAGGGACAGTGTTCGAGCTAAGTGTGGGGTGGGAGTAGTTAGGTGCTGGGCTGTGCTGTTTTGTATGTATGCTCTCATTTGTTGTCATGCATGTGAAATTTTGTGTTCCCTGTGAGTTGTGAATTGTTAAGTTGTTGTTCTGTATTTGTAAATTTATATGAAATTGATGTGTGTTGCTGAATGTTGCTAGTTGATTTTGTACATATTTTTGTTATCGAAATGATCGATATTTTTAAAATTTAAAATATTTTGTACATATTTTTTCTATCGAAATGATCGATATTTTTGATATTTTTTACTCTTGGGTTTCTCGGCGTTTGTTTTTGGTTCTTTTATCGAGATTGGTCTCATTGAACCGAAGTCATAGTAGTGATCGTTCCCTATGATGGATGGATGACGACCGTCTTAAGGGAAATGTAGTCGTTAGGAGTAGATTTTTTTTCAATTATTTTTCAGTTTTTTTCTTTGGTGGGTTGCATCCCAAAACCTGTAGTTACTGTATGGTTGCGAAATTTTGGTTGCGTGTTGTACATGATATTTAAAATGCAAAGGTGATTCGTATGAAAGCATGCAACTTTGTAAATACATTGAGATACCTAGGCCATAGAGTTCGATTCAGTGTGATTGAGGCTTAATGTTTGAATTCCTATAATTAGCTGATTGAAGAGTCTGTGAATACATCTTGAATTGAGCATGTGCAAAAAGTGTGAAGTGAGGTGTTGTTATTCCATTCTATTGTGAAGTGTCTAGAACTTGCCTGGTGTGTGTACAAAACGAAATGAAGGAGGTGTATTGTAGGAAAGGATGTAGGCATTTCTTTGTTTTAACCGAGAGTTTCTATTTTTCCTTGTTGTACCCACCTTGATTGTATACCCTAGTCAGCCCGTTGAGCCTTTAGCCTATTAATTTTTTTCTTGGGTCCAAAAAAGTGTAAACCGAGCTTAATTCCTTCTTTTCAGTAGCCGTAAAGTCTATACAAAACTCTTAAGCGCTTAAGAAAGAAAATCATTTTCCCAAAGTGTTGAAGAGTGAGAATGGTGAAAAGAAAAAGAAAAGCAGAGTGATAGAGGAAAAAAAAGGTTGAAGGTGCACTTGCTATAAATAAACTATAATGAAGGTGCATGAATAATCTTTGTTGTTGTGTCAAGTGTGCTTAATACGATGGGCCATACTAAAGAAAAACATCAAGAATGGGATGATGAAAAAAAAAAGAAACAATGTCCATGAGTTGATGGGATGTGTTGAAAAGGCGCTTAAGGATGCTAGTGGCTATTATTGGCTAACCCAATATTTACTAGTTCCGTAGCTTCCATTACAACCAGTTAAAGTCCTACGTGATCTTACATCGCACTTCTTTAGATTAGTGGAGTAATACACTAAGGGAAAGCTTATGGGTCATGACATGATGCATGTGAATTCTTTTGGGAGAGAGAGCGAAAGTGTGTTTACATGCCCCTGCTTCAAATTTTGTGAGTCATATGAGCAAAAAGGGGAAGATTCTCTTGTGTTGTGAGGGCACATGCTTGATGAAAGATTAATTTTCGTGTCGGATATCTTAATCAGCTGATTTGCATGAGTTTGCCAATATCGAGAGTCGATTCTTAAAGTCTAGGAGGTCTTGATGTATTGAAGGTCATTGCATTGATAGGACCATGCATGTTTTCTTGATGATTTGCTGTATTGAATAATTGGTATGACCGTAGCCTAAATTGTCGAACCAAAGTAGCGAGGTTGGGATGTAAATTGCATGAAGTGTAGGATTGTTGTTCGAGGACGAACAAGGATTTAAGTGTGGGGTTAGTGATCTTGGGCAAATTTATATGCCCAAGTGATACTCAAAAGTACCATTTTCGCCTTGTTTATCTATCAATGTGTATACATTCTCATGTAATTGGTAATAAAATGTGAATTTATACTAACCAACATGATTAGCATTATTTTGCAGGTAAAATGTAATTTCGGGAAGCTAAAATGCATGTTGGAGGATATCGGGGTTGGACTTGGATGCGATCACGGGACAAGGAATTGGACAGCATGAAATAAAGGGGCTCCGCGATGGAGCCGTGGCACGCTGCCATCGCGGAGGCCTTCTGCCTGGATAGGGAAATTTCACCCAAATTCCAGAGAGGGTCCGCGTCTGGTTCGTGGCACGGTGGCTTGGCTCCACGTTGCACGTCGTGCCACGTTGAGCTTTAATTCCTGGACCCCCAGTTCCAGTGAGGGTCCGCGTTCGTAGCGTGTCACGGAGGCAGTGCTCCGCGATGCACTCAGTGACACGTTGCTCGTTATCCCGGGAAAAATTTCCAGCAGTATAAATAGAACACTTAGGTTCATTTTTCAATATTCTGACTTGGTGGAGCAAGAACGTGGGTTACAGACAGTTGAGGGACGAAAATATCAGGGTTTTTTCTCTCTTTCTTTCTTCTTTAAGTCAATTGCTTGTATGATTAACACTCATTTAAAGATGTTTAATCCACAAATGAGTGGCTAATTCCTCTTCTTGCTGAGGTTATGAACAATTGTGATGAAATGTGATCATTGATTCTTTGATTTTTCATCCTTTCTTCCATGTTGTTCTATTAATTCTTGTTCTTACTGCATTAATGTGTGGCCTACGCTAATGTATATCTAAAAAGTCCGGTTTCACTCGAGAGAGCAAGAAATTGGAAAGTTGTGAATTAATACGATATGATCTTTACTTGATTTGGGAAAATTGGGAATTGATTTACTTTCAGGATAGAAATATACCTGAAAGTCGTATTAGTCAATTTAGGAACCTGGTTTGTATGGCTAGAACATGAATTGCATTTAATCACAGAAATGTAGGTGGATGGTTCATGATTCTTAAGTGAGGTTAAATACGAGAGTTTTAATCTCTTGGGAATAGTTCTTGGCTAGCAACTGGAGGAAAAGATTAACCAAATTATGATGATAATTAATTTCATTACATGTTCGCTTAACCTCAGCATGCTCTCATTCATAGTTCAGACTCAAAGTAGATAATTGTTTTAGCTTAGTATAATAATTATAAAACAAAATATCAAACTTTTGGTTACACTGTTGTCTGCATTTTTAGAATTGAAATATAGTACACTTGAGCAGATTGCACTTCATCCAAGTCCTTGTGGGATCGATACTTGGCTTACTAAAGCCATTTACTACTTGTTCGACCACGTGCACTTGCGTGTCGTTTTATATACCCATATAACGCAGACCGAACACTCTTGTGATCCATAAATACATCCACGTGGACCCCATACAAGTAATGCCGCCATATCTTCAATACAAACATCACCGCGCCCAACTCTAGATCATGGGTCGGGTAATTCTTTTCATGAACTTTCAGCTGTCTAGAGGCATATTCTATTACCTTCCCATGCTGCATCAGCACACATCCTAGTCCGACTCTCGAAGCATCACAATATACAACAAAGCTTTCAGTACCCTCAGGCAAAGTCAACACTGGTGCTGAAGTGAGTCGGGTCTTCAACTCTTGAAGCTTTTCTCACAAGCTTCCGACCATTGGAACTTCACCTTCTTCTGAGTCAACCTAGTCAAAGGTGCCGCAATAGATGAGAAACCCTTAACAAACCTCTGGTAGTAGCCAGCTATACCCAAGAAACTCTGAATTTCTGAAGGATTCACCGGTCTAGGCCAATTCTTCACCGCCTCAATTTTCTGGAAATCTACCATTATGCCTTCGCTTGATACCACATGACCCAGAAATGCCACCGAGTCTAGCCAAAATTCGCACTTACTAAACTTTGCATATAGCTGACGATCCTTGAGGGTCTGAAGTACTACCCTTAGGTGAGCGGCATGCTCCTCCTTGCTCCGTGAGTATATCAAGATGTCGTCAATGAACATAATCACGAACATGTCCAAATATGCCTTGAACACCCTGTTCATTAGATCCATAAAAGCTGCAGGGGCTTGGTTAGTCGAAAGACATAACAACAAGTTCATAGTGACCATACCGAGTCCTGAAAGAGGTTTTTGGGATGTCACTCTTCTGAACCCTGAGCTGGTGATACCTGGACCTTAGATCAATCTTGGAGAAGCACTTGGCACCCTGAAGCTAGTCAAAAAAATCATCGATCCTGGGTAAGGGGTACCTGTTCTTGATGGTAACCTTATTCAACTGTTGATAGTCAATACACATGCGAAGGGAACCATCCTTCTTTTGAACAAACATAACTGGTGCACCCAATAGAGACTGGATCGGTCTAATGAAGCCCTTATCCAACAAATCCTTTAACTGATCCTTCAATTCCTTTAGTTCGGCTGGGGCCATCCTGTAGGGAGGGATAGAGATAGGTTGCGTATCAGGTAATAGATTAATACCGAAATCAATTTCCCTCTCCGGAGGAACACCGGGCAAATCATCAGGAAACACCTCTAGATATTCGCACACCACCGGAACTGACTGAATAGTCGAGATCTCGGACTCCACATCCTTTACCCTGACTAGGTGGTACATGCAACCTTTAGAGATCATCTTCCTAGCCTTAAGATAGAAAATAAACTGACCTGCTGGTACCACCGATCTACCCTTCCACTCCAACACTGACTCACCCGAAAAACAAAATTCCACAGTACGCGTCCTATAATTAATTGAAGCATAACATGCAAAGAACCAATCCATTCCAAGAATAATGTCAAAGTCAGTCATGGCTAACTCTACAAGGTCTGCGGAGGTACCTTATGCAACACAGTGACCGGGCATTCTCTATATACTCGTCTAGTTATGATCGAATCACCAACAGGGGTCAAAACTGAAAACGGTGCTGACAAGGTTTCAGGACTAACTCCAAGGATACTAGCAATGTAAGGAGTCAAGAAAGACAAGGTAGCTCCCGGATCTAGCAAGGAATAAACATCAATATGAAAGACACGCAACATACCAGTGACCTCGTTTGGCGAAGTCTCCTGCTCCTGGCGCGAGGCAAGGGCATAGAATAGGTTTTGGCGCCGTCTGCCACCTCCACTAGTTGATGTTCCTTGCGGAGCGGAACGGGCTGGAGTTGCTTCTATCCTGGTGGTCTGTGCACGACCCCTATCATCACCTTGTCTAGCATATGGACACACTTGACGCATGTGCCCAAATCTACCACACCAATAGCAAACATTTGAACCGAGCAAGCACTCCCCCGCATGACTCTTGTCGCACTTCCCCCAGGCTGGAGAGGTGTACTCTAACTGGGTGCCCCTCTAATCCCTCGACCTTGAAGCCCTGTTCTTCTGATCACCCCTAGGCCTGGATGGAACACTAGCTGAGGACAATGCTGGGGCTAGTGATCTCTGCTGAAACTGTGGATGATAGCCACCACTGGACCTCTGATGTGAAAACCCATGGCTATCCGTCCGAGCCCTCTTTTCCTCCCTCTCCCTCACATGAGCCACCCCCATCTGCTGTGCATACAACATTATGCGAGGAAAGTCCATATCCTGGTGGAGTATAGTAGTCCTGCAATCCTTATCAAGATAACTAGCCACACCATGAACGAATCGGCTCACCTGCGCCTTTTGATCCATCACTAACTCTGAGGTGTATATCCCTTAAAGTTATTTCCCTGAAAACTGATCCGGACGGACCAACGACCAACCCAACGGGTCGTTGCACCAAACCACGACTCGTGGTATCGAGTCGTTGGATCCACTACACCATGACATCCTCAGATTCTTCCCACGACTCGTCAGGAGGATTCATTGCTACAATAATGGATTGTTGGATTGACCGTTGTCAACCCCTTGTCCATTCTGACTTTCCTTCCCACGAGCCTCACCACGACCCGTGGTAGCATCCAACTAGCCATGGTCTCCATCCATTGTATGCACTGGAATTCTCAACCCTCAAATAACGACTAGAAACAATGGGCCATTGCTTCTCACCACGAATCGTGGGATGCCCCGTTGTTCCCCCCTCAGCCTAAGCTCAGTCCTTCCAACGACTAGTAACAACGACTCATTGTTCCTGACAACGAGTCGTTACACTGTCTGTTGTCACCACTGCTTCCTTGAACCCCCATTCCACGACTTCTTTCGATGACTCGTGGTATCCACCCACGAGTCATTGAGTCACTCGTCTTGTGATGTTTTTGCCATTTTTCTACACTTTTTAAATTCAACTCCCAGGTCTATTCTTAGTCCTTTTCGGGGTATTACACCCTGATGGTGGTATTAACTTCAATCGAGGTTCAATCCATTGAGCTTCCAATAGGGAAGACAAATAAAATAAATGAAGATAGAGTAAAGGAGCATTCTTGAGAACAAGAGGAGACCCATCCCCTAGATTGAGCGGGTGAAGTTAGAACTTGGGAAGAAAAGGAAGAAAATCAATGAGAACAGAAACTTCACGAGAGGAAAAGAATAGAAAGAATGCAGATTAAGTTGAAACTTTAGTAGAAATCTAACATGCTCTGATCCCGTACTTGAAGACACCGATCTGCTTCAGACCTGGCTTTCCTTCCGTACTTGAAGACACCGATCTGCTCCAGACCTGGCTTTCCTTCCTGATCGGTAGAAATGGGAGATACGAGAGCCTCAACCGGCAGCAGCACAACAGGTCGTGAATGGAGAAGATGAAGAGCCTTGTCGGTGGTACTATCTAAAGAATACTCTGGAACTAGCCTATGGGATTGCTTTCTTTCAACATATTTCATATTTAGATTACATTGGGCGGTTTGGCTTTGCTGTGTTGCCCACTTAGGCTTTGGACCATTTTTTTTTATTTAAAGGCCTCGGAGTCTACCTCTTTTATTTAAAAAAAGAGATTAAACTTTATTAATAACTAAAGATAATAATATAACGAGACTAACTAATACTAATATGGCTAGTACTCGTGATCTTTCTTCACTATTATAAATTGGTAAAAATTAAAATCTAACAAATCAATCTTCACAGAACCATCACAAATCAAATGATCTATCTTTCCTTCAGGGTGCTCAAAGAAATCTGCTACATCCAAACATGTGATGTCAACATGATTTTTAGAGATAAAATTAGGCTCATGATTTTTCTCTTTCTTCTTTATTGATGCTTGATAAAGCTCAACCAAGTGTTTGGGATAGTGTCCTTTTCCACCACATCGAAAGCGTCCAACTGTTTCACGCTTCTCATCCTTTCCTTTTTCCTTTTGATGGTGTTTTTCTTTGATGAATGATTAACACCAGGAACATGATTTCTTTCTTGACCATAATCACGATCACAACCATGATTAGAGCCGCGACCTTTTCCATGTCCAGTATAGTGGGCCTACACCTCATTCACTTCAGGGAATGGTGTAGACCCAGTAGGTCGATTCTTGTGATTTTTAATTAATAAATTATGATTTTGTTCAGCCATGAGAAGATGAAAAATCAGGTCGGAATACTTCGCGAAATCTTTCCCTCGATATTGCTGGTGTAAAAGCACATTCGAGGCATGAAATGTGGAGAGCGTCTTTTCCATCATATCAACATCATTAATAGTCTCTCTATATAGTTTCAATTGAGAAACAATTCTGAACATGGCAGAGTTGTACTCATGAACAAACTTATAGTCTTGAAACCTCAAATGCATCCAATCATATCATGCATTTGGGTGGAGGACCATCTTCAGATGGTCATACTTTTCTTTCAGTCTATTCCATAAAACAAGTGGATCCTTAACCATAAGATATTCAATTTTCAGAATTTCGTCAAGATGATGACGCAAGAATATCATAGTCTTAGCACGATCTTGGTTTGATGTTTTATTTTCCTTTTTAATGGTGTCTCCAAGAGCCATTGCATCCATATGAATTTCAGCATCCAACACCCATGAAAGATAGTTTTTGCCCGAACTTTGAAGGGCAACGAACTCAAGTTTCGTAAGATTAGTTATATTAAAAGGAAGAGAAAAAAATATAATACCTCGGTAGAGTATCATGCTAATAACATGTTATAAAATAATAAAACAAGAAGGACAAGAATGTAGAAAAAGAAAGAAGAAAAAATAATTTTTATTTCATTTGAGGAATGAAATATAATGAAAGAGTATCCCTTTATTTATAGGGGAAAACTAACCCTAACTTTTCTCTAAAGAAATAAAATAAACATTCACTACAATACAAATATCTTTAGAAATATTCATTATAATATAAATATATTTATAACAACTTATAATTTTGTAATTAAGGATTCATACTAACTTACGAAGCGATAGGCTAAGCGGAAAAGGGAGAGAGGAAAGTCATATTCCTCCGTTTAATGGAAAATGAGAAGGACTTTTGTTTAATTTCCCTTGAGATTTTGCTGAAAATTGTTTTTCTGCGTTTTGATCGAACCGACTTTATGGTGTGACCAAGTAGAGAAATATTTGCTTATTAGAACTTTTTAGATCGTCCTCAATAATTGGCCACTAATAGCTCTAGAGTACAAAACTTCAATTTTCATATCAACTAAACACCAAAACTGCAAAATCAGAAATTCAATTAAATTTGACCCTATGGCCTACTGCCAAAACAGGTACAACTAATCCATGAATACCAATCAAATTAAAGTATGTTAAAGACAGGAGCACATGCATTGCCCTCTTGCACGTGATTACCAATAATTTCTCCAACCGTTTTTAGAGCCCGTGTGAATAAGCTTAAACATATATTTTTTTTAAATTTAGGCGATATATTTTTTTTAGTTAATTTTAAAATAAATTAATATATATTTATATTTAATAATAGTTTTAATATTTTTTTATAATTTTTTAATTAAAAATTATTATTTCAAAATAGTTGCTATTTTTAAAATTTTAAAATAATTAATTTTTTTTATACTAAAAATAGTTATTCCAAAATAGTTGCTAGTTTTAAAATTCAAGAAATAATTAAATTTTTTTTTTCAATTCTATCCTTAGTTTAAGTCATTTAGAATGTAAAAAAAATAATTCTTGTATGTTTTCAAAAAAGCCTACATGTCAATTAATAAGGTTATTAATCAAATTTCAACCTACCCTATTAAAATATTTATTTCACCTTTGGTAAGATGATTTATATCACATTAACATGTATGACTTATTTTAAACCACAAATTTCAAAAGTTTTCTTCTATTTTCTAAATACCATATCGAGTCAAAGTACGTCATATAAATTGGAACGTTGAGAGCTTTTTAAGCTTTTTTTTTTAAAAAAAAAATCTTTTTAAGTGTTTGATAAAATTTAGAGTAATTTTTAAGCAAAAAATAATAAGTATTGACTTATTTTAGCTTGAAAATTATTTTTCATTTATTATTATTAATTTTTTTTATCATAAACAATTTTTTATTAATATAAATTAAACTTCAACATTTAAAACTACTAACACTTAAAGTTCAAAAACTATTTATATTCGTCAATTCAAACGGGCACTTGTACTATTAAAAACTTCAAAAAACTCATTGTCTTTTTGAATCCGACATTTTTTATTTTTTCCAAAAAAATAAAACTGACTAACAATTCTATTGATGACAAATTAGGGGTCGTTTGTTAATTATTTTGGAAGTGAATTATTGAAGTATTAAATTTTGCATAAGTAATATTATATTTAATATATAACTAGTTATAAGATAGATTATTCATGTATAAAATTAGTACAATACTTGATTTGCAATTTAAAAATCGGTCTAACCACCTGCCAAACGAATCCGACTCCGACGAACATTACTCAACTCATTCATTACTATATACACAAAAATTCATGTATGCCACGTTCGTAACAAAGAAAGGGGCTCGGGAGGTTGACGCCGCATGAGGAATGCCAATTCATATCCATTCATAATAAGTAGCAAACATAAAATTAATGGTAAAGAGGAACATACATTCGGTCATCTACAGACTGAAGCAACAAGGCATGTTTTCACGTACTGTCACGTTGTATCTTTTGTGTATCTGATCTTAGAATTAAAAAGTGCAAGTCAAATTGATGACTTTTTTTTTTCTTTTCCTCCGGCCTCTTTTTTCTTTCTTTTCAATTCAAAATTTAGAAGTCAACATCTGTAATATGGTGTAGACAATTGTAACTAGGAAGAAAACTATGAAGGATACTGGGAAAAGATTACTTATAATTCAACCGCCATAGAGCTTCCACTCGAGCAATAAATGTGAAAAGAAATTTGTATAAATCAATTCCGTGAGGATATGACCATTTCAACTCAACTTTTTTTGTTTGTTTGTTTTTGTAGTCATGTGTCCAGCTGTGTTTTTCTCCTGTTCTTGTATTGATAGATTCATATAATCATTTCTTTCTGCCCATAATGATCAATTATTGACGACGTTGATGAGTTAATTGTGATATAGGAGCAACGATATATCATTAATTCTTATCGACTGATCATGCAGAAATGTGCTAATTCTTACCATTGTGCTTTGCTCGTGTTTTTGTTTCTTGATTCACCATTCTTTTGAAATAATTAAGAACATTACTATATTACTCATTCCTTCACTTGCCATACTCACCGCTTCAAATATTGTGGTGGAGTCATTCAATATTGCTTCACAAAAAAAAATAATAATAACTATCTATATGTATATGTACTATATAGTAACTGTAACATAGTTTCAAAAAAACAATATATAAGCATTCAAATGACCGACACTAATTGAAAATAATACAAAGCAAAATATCGAGATACAAAATAAAGTCTACAATCTTAAAACCAGCAAAATTCAAACTCAAGTTTTGTTACAAGTTGAATTATAATAATAAATTACACTGCTTATAAAAATTGTTCGTATGTCACTGCATGAGGATTGATAATTTAAAATGCGTTGATCACATTGTAGCACATAGTAACTAGCTAATATTGTTATTAAAAATAAATTATATGGGAGGAACATACACTCATTCATGTACAGACTGTAAAAGAAATAAAGAACAGTGCATGTTTCCACGTAGTGTCACGATATAGCTTTTAGTAATCTCAGAAAATTGCAAGTCAAATAACTGTTGAGGTTTCTTTTTTCTTTTTTTTCTGTTTTTTGGGTTGGGTTACTCTATTGTCTTTTTATTTTCAAATTCAAAAAGAGAAAATAATTTCTGAAATGATCTACTTTTATTCTTCATTTAAATTGAGGTCGAACGTATCGCCATTACAAAACTAGCACACATTTGAGTTTGTGGTTTGCAAAATATTTTCTTTTGCCGTTTTTAATTAACAGCACCATTAAATAAAAATATAGAAAATGTTCAAATTTGCATTTCTAGTTCGCAAAATATTTATTTTTGCCAACCCTCAGTATGATAATCTAGGTAAAAATATTTTTTTTCTCCAAGGCTTCAATTTTGTACCTCAATTTGTGCATATAAAAATCACAAAATGATAATTGGCAATTAATCGAACATCCTCTTATTTGTCACTCATTTTCTTTAAATTAAGTGAAAAAACAATCAATTTCAAGAAATTAACAATCAAATGGATATATCAACAATGCAAAATATACCAAAATCCATGAAATAGAAATAAATAATTGAAACAAAAAGAAGGAAAAATTCAAACAAACAACGTGATTAAATTTCAATAAATCACTAGACACAGCGAGTACCAAGTAAAATATGCAAAAAAAATTCATGACAAATGTCAATCCAAAATAAGTAGAAAAAAAAATGAAAGAACTAAATGCACGTCAAAGCTAAATTAAAGCAAACCCACTAAAAAAATTACCAGAGTAAGCAAAACAAGAGATACCAGAGTAATAGTTATATAAAAAAGAAATCCAAATTTGTTTTTATTTGGGGGTGAAAGTAGAGAAGGGCGTCGTAAAGAAGAGGAGGGTCAATTACTTGGGTATCATTTTGTGATTTTAGTATTCACAAATTTAAGTTCAAAACTGAGTCTTTAATGAAAAAGGAAAAATACTAATTCAGATTATATAATTAAGGGCAAAAACTAAATATTTCATAAATTAGAGGGATAAATTTAAACTTTTTCATATATAAATATAATTATTGTAGGGACCCCATTAGTGAAAAGGGATAAACATAAATCATATTGCAAATCAAATGAATAAATGTATGTCGATTCTTAAACGATGCAAACATAACATGATTGACATCAACTTTAAAAGAAAGGTAAAAGTGATTTCAGAACCAGAAGGGCAATTTTGGCTCTCTTCCCATTCAAAAGTTTAAAGTCTTAACATTTAGGATTTGATGGTGACAATTGCAACTAGAAAGAAAACTATGAAGGATACTGAGAAAAGATTAATTAGTATTCTTTCGACAATTAATGAGGGGAGAGATCTCAAAACTCAAATATACAATTCAACCCCTAAAATTTAGCTTAATATAAGTGAAAACATCTCTATACTGATCACAAAGCTGTTCAATATGTTCTCAATTCAAGTTCTTTTTGTTTTTATAGCGTGTCTAAGAACTTTTATATATCCTTTTCTACTTTTTATATTTGTTCGAGTTTGTGACATAATTGTTTCGAGTAAGCAATGATAGCAATGGGCAAAACATCGCGTTTATACCTTTTAAATATTTATTTTACTGCATCAAACTCATCAAATTATTTTTTGAATTGGAAAAGCCATTTAGTTTTATTTAAATATCACTGAAAGTCACTAAACAAATTTTTATAACAAACAAGTCATTAACCTTTATCTAAAAATCATCATAAATCACTAAAAAAGAAAAATTTAAAATTCATCCGTCTCAAAATAAATATCGCTTTAACATGAAAAATATTATCCCAAAATAAGTATTACTTAATAAAAACTATACCCTCATATTGAAAAACTATTTTTTTTAATAGTGCTCAATTCTCAAAAAACATCTAACAATTAGAAATAACTTAGTAAACTACACCTTATATTTATTATCTTTCTTAATAAACATAAAATAAGCTACGGCACTTATTTTGAATAACCAAAATATATATATATATATATATATATATATATACAACTCTAGCTTAAGTATCTCATATAATATCTCTTTTGTTTCCTCCTAATGGCTTTCTATCGTACTTTAGACAAAAATTGATTATCGTTTTTATCTAAAAATTTTTTTAATGACTTTCGCTAATATTTAAATAAATTTGAATATATATATTTTTTGTTATAAATATAGTTTAGCAATTTTAGCTAGTGTAATAAAATAAATATTAAGCGACAATCAATGAAATCCATGAAGAAATTAATACTTCGTAGATTTATTTTTATTTATTTATTTATTTTAAACTTTGTACATTTTTTAAAACATAATGATTAATATAAATATTATAATATTTAGATTAATTGCTATTTAATTTTAGATTTTAAAACTTATTGATTTAAAAAATAATTAACTATTATTAAAAATAAAATATATTATTTTTTGTATGTTAAAATTGAAAAAAATAATAATATTTTAAAAATAATAAACAAGTAAAATGAACGAAAGGAGTAAAAGATGAAATTGACGCCAAAAATGACAAAATTGAATTTCAACTGCCAATTGGCCATGGCACAATATTCTAATAGTGTTAAATTCAAAATTAAAGACTTCGTGGTTTATTATAAACACGGTTTCGAAGTAATGATTGCAATTGACAAATGTATTGATCATAATTCATAGTCCAAATTATAGAAGATTGAAATATTTTTGTTTAAGCAAATAATATTTGATTGTCGCGCTGCGTTCATAAAAATTGAAAGCTTATGCTCTTTCACTAAATTACTTTCAAGGAATCAATAAAGGGCATATCTTTTTCCAAAAGTTAGTCTATTATTTAAAATTATGATTAATGGCAGCATGCCTTTATTTATTCGAAATAATACAAAATGAGTAATGACCCTATGATGATTATAATATCATTTACATACTAATTAATTGATCTTTTTAGTTTTCAATTTATTTGTGCATAGTACGGTGAATGAAATAAATACAATAACGATTTTATGAATATAGTTAATTCTAATGTGATTATACTATCAACTTTCACGTTGCATTCATTATTCATTGATTTTATATCGTATATACAAAATTGAATAAGTTTGAATGTATATGAATGTGTTTCTTCTTTTAACATAAATCGGATTTTTTTTTTTAATCTCATATAAATAGCACAAGTTATATAATAGTGAAATCAATATGAAGCAAAATGCACAAGAAATTTCTGTTCATGCTTTCTAGTCGAGTGCATTTAATCAAATGAATAATACAAGATAAGAATATCTATAATAAGGACAATATGAAACTCATTAACAACAATATATTCAGTATAATTTTCTAATGTAAATTTGAAAATGATAGAATGTACTCAGATTTTATATCCATTTCAAAAATAGAGAGATTGTTTCTAATAGACTCTCGGCTCAATCAATTACTCAAAACAGTCTAAATAAAAGCAATAGACGTACAAGAAATAAGCAAATGAAAATTTTTATTTTATTTTATATAAGAAAAAATATCTGAAAAAATCAAATAAAATTTTATTTTCGATATAAAATTTTAAAGGTTTTAGTTATAAGTATTATAATTTATATTATTTTCATATTTTGCAAACATATAAATGACATAACAAACAAGAAGTAAGAACTAGACATTGTAATTCTCATTGCTAGTTGAATAGCATTTCCTAATTTTCTATCATACTTTGAATCAAACGGTGAGAAAAATAGTTTATTCAAAGTAAGAAAATAATTCTATCTATCTATATTTGCTTATGTTTTTTTATTTTAACTGATAAGGAAAGAGCACTCGGTAAATAAGTTGACATAAAGTCAAATAATTAATTTGTAACGAACTCTTACAATATGATTAAATAAATATTTAAACATAATTTTTTTAAATCTTCGCTCAAACGCTAACTTAGAAGAAAAATAAATGAGATCGTTGCATAACTTTTGTATTTAACATTAAAATAATCAATTATAAAATAGTGTACCACGTGGCGGCTTATCATAGAACACCGTCGCCGATAATTTCCAGAAGACAAAAATGCCCCGGGAAGGGCGCTGGGATAAAAGTGCCCATGTTCCGTGGCTCAATATTCCATTCCCGTGTCTGTCGGTGACTTCACACATATGGTAATTCTACACAACTCCAAGGGTATTATCGACAATATAGAATAATAATTATAATCGACAGCTCTTCTATATTTTCACTAGCAACATTTTGTACCATCGTTGGAATCTTCTTCCTCCTCATTTTTACATTCTCCATTATCTTATCATTTTCCTTCCTCTACTTTGTCTCTGTTTCTGCAGAAGACAAATGATGCTCAGCTGCGCTACTTTAAAGCTTTGACAAACTTGCAGCATTTTTTTGAACCACTTGAAGCTTAACTGTAAGTTTCAGTACATTTCGTTAGCTTTCTTCACTTCATTTTTGTTGAAAAAGAAGTCCCTATTCCTACTTATATCTTGTATAAAGAATTGGGTATTTCTGGATTTCTGTTATTTGTCAGATGCTTAATGTGAAAAAATTCATCTTCTTTACTAACAGGTGAGGCTTTTCAAGATTCTTGGTGGGTTTGCAGTTCTGTTGTTTTGGTCTGATATCCTGGCGTTCTTCATTTTTCAAAGATTTGTGGGGGGAAATCATCATTTTTAATTAATAAGGTGAAGCTTTTTATGATTCTTGGTTAGCTTGTACTGTTCTGCTATTGGCGTTTGGTGGGTTGGTGTCGACATTGACAATATGTTTTCTTCTCAGATGCCTGAGAAAGCTGCAAATTTTGGGTGGCTTATGAGGTCCAATAACCCCAAGGTTCAATGGTGGTTTAAGCTATTGACAATGGGTGTTTTTCTTGGCATCTTGATTGTATGGGGGATTGATGGTGTCAGCGTGGGTAGTTTTCAGAGAGATTTTGTTTTGTTGAAGGTGAATAGCTCAGGAAAGTTTAGTCCTACCTTTAAAGATTTCAGCTTTACTAATATTTCTCCCAGACCCCATTCGGTAAATACTCGCCAGCATCTGAACCGAGATTTTGCCCGAAAAAATCTGGCTCCTAAAGTCGAACCTCAACCAATTAATTTGACTGAAAATCAAGGTAATGCCCGTGATTTCAGTCTTGAAATGGTGACAAATTTGTCCCACAATGAACCAGAACGGGTAGAGGCTTCAAGACCAAGAATTCATAGGTGGATTTCAGCTGAACTAGAGGCAAACTATTCATCAAATCTTCTTACTAATTGGTTGGCTCCCGGAGGCGAGCCATGTAGGGAATCAAGAACTGTCGATGTAAAAATCCCTGCTCTAGATGGCCGTGAGAACATTGAGTTGTCAACTGGGGATATTCATGAGTTTATTTTCCATGCATTGGATGATTCTGGGAAACCCCATTGTTTGGGTGGTGATTATTTTGAAACTGATATTGCTGGCGAAACATGGAAGTCTAGGCCACCCATTAGAGATTTAGGTAATGGTACTTACCAGTTTTCCCTGCAAGTCCACCCTGACTTTTCTGGGGATTATAATCTGACAATCATCCTATTATTTCGACATCATGAAGGCTTGAAGTTTTCGCCTGCAAGATTTGCAGTTGACAAGGTTATGCGCGTGATCCCAGTCAAATTCTCCAAGTCCTTCATTAAATTACCTGAAATATCTCAGTGCAAGAAGTCAGATCTTGTTAGAGATGTGTGGTCTGGTCGATGGACTCGTCATGCCAAGAATGATAGCTGCCCAATTAGCAATGATGGGCGATATAGATGCCAAGAACCAAATTTTCCATGCCAGAAACCATGGTGTGATGGTCCACTGGGGTCCTTGGAGAGCAATGGTTGGGTATATTCAACACATTGTTCATTCAAGATGTTCTCAAGTGAAGAAGCATGGAATTGTTTGAAGGATCGTTGGATTTTCTGGTGGGGCGATTCGAATCACTGTGACACAGTGAGAAACATCCTTAATTTCATTTTAGATGTGAGTGATATAAAGGTGGTTCCAAGAAGAGTTGATTTGAACATAAGCAACCCGAGAAATCCGTCACAAACAGTTCGATTTACTAACATTTTCAATGGGCATCATAATGAGACAGGCAATTATCAAGGCTTGAATTCATTGAAAGATGCTGGGTATAGAGAACTTTTGAAAGAGTACTTCTCTGGACATGTTGTTCCAGACACTATAATCATGAATTCAGGCTTACATGATGGAGTGTATTGGCCTAATATTAGGCATTTCATTGAAGGCGCCGATTATGCTGCATCATTTTGGGCTGAGATACTTAATGGGGTAAGACAGAGAGGGTTGAGAACTCCCGAAGTCATATATAGGACGACAGTAACCACGGGTGGATATGCTAGACAACTAGCATTCAATCCAAATAAAATGGAGGCCTTCAATGGGGTAGTCTTGGATAAGTTTAGGGCATATGGTTTAGTTGATCGCGTCATTGATGATTTCGACATGACTTATCCGTGGCACTACGACAACAGATGCAATGACGGGGTGCATTATGGCCGTGCCCCTGCCAAGCTGAAGTGGAGGGATGGCCAGATTGGGCACCAGTACTTTGTGGACCTTATGCTTGGTCACGTACTGCTCAATGCATTTTGTGCTAGATAGAAGATGCCAAGCTACCTTCTAAGATGCAGCCAACTTCAAGAAATTGATGGTGCATTTCAAGCTTGGGTAGTAGAGTTTTGCAAGAAGTTTAGGTGATATTCTAGATCTATTTTTATGTATTTTACTGTCATTATATTTTCTGGAATTTCTTCCACGTTGTAGGCCAATACTAAAGGTTGTATAGGGGATAAGGGGAATACTAAAGAATAGTGTTGTTTGTTATTCATTTTTTGAGCTTCTTGTAGTCCCATTTGCTTGGACTATATATTGTAGATCTAAAGAATATTTCGATTACCATTTACTCCATTCATTTGATTTGATTTACTTCCTTCGTTCTTCTCCCTTCAAAGGAAAACAAAATCTATGTTGTGCTTTATCTTTATTTGTTGTAATTAAACCCAAGAAGTCGCTAGTAGTTTCGAATAATTCAGATGGCTGATGTGAACTAGTTTTTAATTGAAGCACAATTAAATAATATAAATTAGAGTTAATGGCTAAATTTTTTCTCATATTTAAGTTATTAGGTGTTCTTGTTACCCCCTTAATTATAGCTTTAAAAAATTAAAACTACTACAAAGAACAGGTGGCAAAGGATATGTCAATGACTTTCTAAATGACACGAGGGTAGTGAACAATAATACCATTTTGGAGTTTTTACAGCAAAATAAATTGAGAATTAATATTTTTCAAGTTTTACCTTTTTTTTTCTCTTCCTTTTTCCTTTAAATTCTGTAGTTGTTATTTATCCGGCCTTAACATGAAAGTCCTTTTACAATGGATACTCTCATCTTCTTTAACTTTCTCCCCAAACTATCCAAACTTATTATGTCTTGTATTAATTCCATTTTCATTCTAGTTAACGGGGGAATAAGTAGATACTTCAATTGAGAAAAGGACTAAAATAGTCCATTATATTTGGGCTGAACTCAAAATCATCCGTATTCTTCTGCTTAGAGCATTAATAATACATAATGTTTACTAAATTGGTGCACTGTTGGTCACTTTTCAAAAAATTTGTTAAATTTAACTGAAATGATCACCTAAGCAGCAAAGGATAAAACCAATTCTTCTTGACAAAACTGCAACTACATTACCTCCACATTCTTTTCTTTCTTATATTAGTAATAACAAAATCTGTTCCTGAGATAATGCGATAGAGATATTCATGTCAAGATTATCATTTGAACCATGCCTCACCTCAGATGCAATGACTAGTAGTATTCATTACCAAGTCGTTTATGTTGTCAGGAGTTCCTGATTTGATTAAAAACTGTTTTAAATGTAGATTGAATCAAATCGATTAATTAAATTAACTTTTATTTTGTTTTGTTATGGATTGGATTTTAAAAAAAAGTAAAATGATAATATGTAGTTTGATTTTATTTAAAATAATTCAAAGAAAAAATGGAAGTAAAGAGATAAATTATATAATCAAAGTATAATTATATATGTAAAATATATTAGTTTTTATAATAACATTAAATATTTTATATATTTGGTTCAATTTGGTTTGGTGTTGAAAAAAAATCCGACCATAATTGATTTTGTTACACCTCGTAAAAATGTTACTAATTAGTAGGCGTACGCGTGGGTTGTGTCGAGTAAAGAAAGCTTGACGTGTGTCGGAAGAGCCTCGGAAATAGGATCGGAAAAGACTAGGCCGCGAGGAGCCAGCATGACGCGCCAGCCCGCCTGTGCACTGGGCAGCACAGCGCGCTAGGAACACTGGTGCCCTGGGCAACGCGGCGCACCAGGCATGTTGGTGCCCTGGGAGGTGCGGTGCGGCACGCCTTTGGCGCAATGGCCGGCGCGAGGCGCCCCTAGTCCACCGCCCACACCTATATAAATACCCCCTTAGTTCAATCGTAACTCATTTCACAAATGAGCCCTCGGCCAGAGAGAGTATAACACGCAACTTTCATGTAAAATTCCTTCGATAACGCTGTCAAACGCCGTCCAAACTCAAATTAACTTCAGGTATCGAGTTCTAAGCCTACGGGAAGCATTACTGCGGAGTTATTTCTTAAAAATTCGCTCGGAAAACTGGAACCCCACTGAGTAAAAGTTTTCAAAATTGCTCCAAACTGATTCCTACTCAGCCACAGGCATTAGGTAAGCATTTCTCCCTCTTGAACTCTCGAGAAATTATATATTTTCGACCGAATTATTCGAAGTTGAGTTATAGTTGGTATTATTATCGAAAGTTATCGATATTTATCGAGTTTAGTATTGAAATTAGTTCTATTTTCTCAGCATAAAGGTTACAGTTGGTAAAAGCTGCAGTTTGCAAGTTAAATCTCGCCAGCTAAATCAGAAATCAACATTTGAGGTATGTTAAGGCAATTTCCTTCGGCAAGTTATTCCTGGCGTGTTGTAATACGACCTAGACTCCTGTAAGAACGCCTGAAGCATGATTGTTGTGGTTAGCTGCTATTATTAGTTTGAGATTCGTGTTGTCTGTTTAGATTGGGATTGACCCCGCCTTGTATAACCTTCCATTACCAACTCCAGGGTTACTAGCTATGTCAATGCCTACGAGGCTATATGACGTTGCTCCGAGGAGTGATATGCCATCCCAAGGGACGATGCAGAGGCCCAAGGTCCATATTACAGTCCATTCTATGGCTGGACTATTATTTTTATGTCGTATCGGCATCACTGGCCCTCATCGAGCCTGGTGCTCAGGGTGCAGTTAGAAGGAGTCTACCGAACTCAGACACAACTACAAATCAGGAGCCGAGTGGGCTCAGTTTCAAACCTAGGGGACCGGTAGGACAACTATAGTTACCTATTGATTCATTTTGACCTGATTAGGGGTATATAGATTGAAGTGAGCTCGCCAGGACTTATGGGAGCCCCAAGCAGGTTATTTTGTGCTGGATGTACCTTCCGGGATTGTGGGAGCCAGGTAAGGTTCTTGTTTGAACTATTTGTTGTTAGTTGTATAGCAGGTTATAAGGTTATATCAGGTTAACCCTCTATCCCTTCTATTGAATTATTCAGATTCATTATTAGTATTATTCAGTCATTTTATTTTGCTGCCTTACATAATCGGTACATATTGTATTGACACCCGTCTTTAGGGTGCTGCATTACTTACCTGTAGGTACGGATAGACGTCATTCAGGACCTCCCTAGTTATCAGCCGACTAAGCAATCTGATCAGCTCCTTTTGCCTCGGAGTTGTTAGTTAGAAGGTTTGTTCTTTTGTTGTTCAGTTTATGGGTAGGTTGGGGTCCTATCCCGATCATTATTCCACTCTTAGAGGCTTGTAGGCTACATATTTCCAGTATTAGTTTTGTTGTTGGCCGTGTGGGGCCTATGTATGTTCTCCTTTGCGTGATGGTCGTGTGGGGCTTACTATAGCTATTAGTTGGTAGCCTTGTTGGCTATAGTATAATTTTGATTGCTTGTTTCCATTATGAGATAACTAGACATCATGGTGGTCTTGTCTGGCCGCATAGGATCCCTTGATACTACTTGTTGTTGGTTAGCTATTTTCTATTTACAGGTAGCTATGCGGCCTTATCGGCCGGACATTGTGTTTACAGCCGAGATATGGCTAGTCGTTTTATTGAAATGAAGAGCAAGCGTGCACTAGAAGCGCATAAGCCTAGCCAAGTTAGTTCAGATCCTAGTGCGACACAGGTTCCAATCATGCCTCCCAAGGTAGGGCGTGAAAAACTTGGTATCAGAGCAGGTTGTATCCTAGGGAGTCTGCAAGCCATGTCTAGTAGAGTCTTTTCTATGGGTGTGTTATGCACCACATTCCATAGGCAGAAAGGTACAGGGCATAATAGTGTGGTTACCCTTCTTTCTTCTTCAGTCGTGCTATAGAGCTATGTTGTATAGGGTGAGTCCCTAAGCTTATCTTATTCTTCTTATCTACAAAAAAATGTCGGACATGTGACAGACTACGATCAACCAAAAATTAGATGTCGCGGAAGGAGAGGGCACTAGAAGGGTGCCCCAGTCAGAGCCAACCCGATCTGAGGGCAATAGGGAGACTTCATCTCGGTCTCCTCAGCAGTCTCTCCGCCATGCTAGGAGTCCTCCACGACAGCGGACATGGAGGCACTACCTCCAGTGGCTCCTATACCTATACCATCAGATTAGGAGCGTTGTCTATATGTTAGCCCAAATGATGGCCGCTCAGCGCCAGCCTATGGTACCAGTGGTTATTGAGTCTTTGGGAGGACCTGGGAGTTCCTTGCCCTAAGTCCCTCGTAGTTTAAATGGATGATTCGGGAAGAGGACCCTCAGGACTTCCTGGACTAGTCGCAGTGGATTTTCAGGGTGATGCATCCTACGCCAACAGAGTCGATTGAGTTAGCGATATTTCGGCTACGGGATATAACAGTGTTATGGTACAAGAGCTGGGAGAGGTCCCGAGGTAGAGACTTTCCCCCTCCGACTTGGCCCAGTTTCTTAGAGGCCTTCCTGGATCACTACTTGCCGCGGGAAATTCGACAGGCCCGGGTAGATCAGTTTTTACACCTAGAGCAGGGTTTAATGAGTGTTCGAGAATGTGCTATGAGATTTGATTCCTTGGCCAGATATGCACCAGCTTTTGTTGACATTATGCCAGCCAGAGTGCATCGGTTTATTATGGGACTCTGGATGAGTGCATCGGTTTATTATGGGGCTGCTTCCAGAGTACGTGAAAACTTGTGTGACAACTACTCTTCGGGAGGATATGGACATTGCCTGCATTCAGGATTTTGCTCAAAATATTGAGGGGATCAGGCAGCGACAACGGGAGACAGAAAGGGCAAGTCAGGAGCAGCGCCGTAGGGCCAAGCCCAGTGACATGCAGGCAAAATTTCAGGGAGGACCTAGGCCACGAATATCAGGAAAGCCACCCATACCCCCACCTCCACAGTAGCAGCAGGGTGGTAGATCAGACTACCGAGGGCGGTCAGGGCCCGGTGAGAGCTCACGGGCATCAAGTTCTCAGCAGCAGAGAGGGTTGGATCAGAGTAGGCCTACTGTGCCGCATTGTGCTATTTGCAGTCGACGTCATCTTGGGACATGCAGGTATGGTTCTACTGCTTGTTACACTTGTGGACAAGAAGGTCACATGATGAGGGATTGTCCAGCTAGAGGTCAGGGTGATCGGGACCGACAGGATAGATCTTCAGCAGGGCCACATGCCCCAGCACATTCAGTAGGGCGCAGGCCCTCAGTTTCAGCCGGCAGAGGCCGAGGCAGGTCAGGGGCATCTTCAACTAGCGGTCTAGATCGCACTTATGCTTTACCGAGGCGACATGAGTCAGAGTCATCGCTGGATGTTGTGACAGGTATGCTGAACATTTTCTCTCACGCAATTTATATTTCGATAGATCCAGGTTCCACCTTGTCTTATTTTACCCCATTAGTGGCCCAAAATTTTGGTATAACACCAGAATTGCTCCAGCAATCCTTTTCAATGTCTACGCCCATTGGTGATTCTATTATAGCTAAGAGGATATACTAGGGCTGCACAGTAGAAGTTGTTGGTCGCCAGACTTTAGGAGATTTGGTGGAGCTAAAACTGATCGACTTTGATGCAATTATGGGTATGGACTGGCTAGCATCGTGTTATGCCAATGTAGAGTGCTGGACCAAGACATTCAGATTCCATGTTCAGGGGGAGGTAGTGCGAGAGTGGAAGGGCAGTACAGCTACGCCAAAAGGTAGGTTTATATCCTATCTTCGGGCAAGAAAGTTAATAGCAAAGGGCTGTATATATCATATCGTCAGGGTTCGGGATATGCAAGCAGGATCCCCAACTCTTCAGTCCATTCTAGTGGTCAATGAATTTCCAAATGTGTTTCCAGATGAACTTCCTAGTATTCCCCTAGAACGGGAAATCAATTTCTCTATTGACTTGTTACCAAGTACTCAGCCTATATCCATCCCTCCGTATCGAATGACTCCTGCAGAATTGAGAGAACTGAAGAAACAGTTGAAATATTTGTAAGATAAGGGCTTTAGTAGGCCGAGTACATCACTGTGGGGTGCGCCAATTTTGTTTGTGAGAAAGAAAGATGTCTCTCTCCGCATGTGTATAGACTACCGACAGTTATATAAAATTACCATTAAGAACAAATACTCGCTTCCCAGGATAGATGAACTGTTTAATCAGTTACAAGGGGCGATATATTTTTCTAAGATCGACTTAAGGTTAGGGTATCACCAGGTATGGGTTCGGGAGAAAGATATATCCCGAAGACAACTTTTAGGACCAGGTATGGTCATTTTGAATTCCTAGTCATGTCCTTCGGGTTGACGAATGCTCCAGCATTGTTCATGGATATGATGAATAGCATCTTCAGGCTGTATTTAGATCTATTTGTGATAGTATTTATCGATGACATCCTGGTGTACTCCTGTTCAGAAGTAGAACACAGAAATCATTTGCGAGCGGTACTTCAGACTCTTAAAGATTGTCAGTTGTATGCAAAATTTTTTAAATGTGAGTTTTGGTTGAATTCTGTGGCCTTTCTGGTCCATATTGTATTAGAGGCCGATATTCAGGTTGATTCGCAGAAAATTGAGGTGATAAAGACATGGCCTAGACCTACAACTCCAACGGAAGTTCGTAGTTTCCTGGGATTAGCCGGGTATTACCGGAGGTTTGTGGAAGGATTTTCTACTCTACCAGCACCCTTGACTAAATTAACTCATCAAGCTACCAAATTTCAGTGGATTAAGGCCTATGAGTGGAGCTTTCAGGAGCTGAAGAACATATTAACGTCGACAAGTGTTAGCCTTGCCAGAAGGTTAAGAGGGTTATGTTGTATATTGTGACGCTTCAGGAATTGGGTTAGGATGCGTCCTAATGCATCATGGTAAGGTAATTTCTTATGCTTCGAGGCAGCTTAGGAAGCATGAAAAGAACTATCCCACTCACGACCTGGAATTACCTGCAGTGGTTCACTCCTTGAAAATCTGGAGACATTACATGTATGGGGTACACGTGGATATTTTTACTAATCATAAGAGTATCCAATACATATTCATACAGGAGGAATTGAATTTTCGGCAACATCGTTGGTTAGAGTTGCTGAAGGACTACGACGTAAATATTTTATACCACCTAGGGAAAACCAATATTATAGCATATGCACTTAACCATAGATCTATGGGAAGCTTGGAACATCTAATTCCAGAAAAACAGGAAATGGCTTGAGCATTGCACCAGTTAGCCAGCTTAGCCATCCGGATTGTGGACTCAGAGGATAATGGGGCTGTGATTCAGAATACCGCAGTATCATCCCTGGTTGTGGAGGTGAAAGAGCGGTAGTATGAAGATCCTAACGTGGTATAGCTCAGAGATAAGGTTCAGCAAGGTAAGTTAGCGGCATTTAAATTGATAGAAGACGGGGTCTTGAGATTTAGGGGTTGCCTTTGCGTTCCTGATGTGGTGGGACTTCGCCAGCAGATCATAGTAGAGGTACATTATTCCCGTTATTCCCTTCACCCAGGTTCGATAAAGATGTATCATGACATAAAGGAAATATATTGGTGGCCGAGAATAAAAAAAGGTGTAGCAGAATTTGTAGCACAATGTCCTAACTGTCAGTAGGTAAAGGCTGAACATCAGAAACCCGACAGATTGACTCAGGATATAGCAGTACCTATGTGGAAATGGGAAGCGATCAACATGGACTTTGTGACAGGATTACCCCATATCAGGTGTAGATTCGATTCTATTTGGGTTATTGTCGATAGATTAATAAAGTCATCTCATTTCTTACCAGTTAGGACTACCTTATCCACCGAGGACTATGCTGAGATGTATACTAAGAGATAGTCTGACTGCATGGTGTTCCCACCTCTATTATTTCTGACAGATGAGTCCAGTTCACAGTTAAATTCTGGAAGTCATTTCAGAAAGGATTTGGGACACAGGTTAATCTGAGTACATTCCTTCCTCAGATAGACGGCCATGCAGAACACACGATTCAGATGCTCGAAGATATGTTACGGGCATGTGTGTTAGATTTCGAAGGATGTCGGGACGAATATTTACCCCTTATCAAATTTGTATACAATAACAGTTACCACTCTACAATTCAGATGGCGCCTTATGAGGCCTTGTATGGACAAAAATGCAGATCCCCTATCGATATGATAGTAGAGTTAGTAGGGACCGATATGATCCACCAGTCAGAAGAGAAGGTAAAACACGTCATAGAGCTCTTGTTAACAGCCCAGAGTCTCTAGAAGTCTTATTCTGATGTACGACGTAGAAACTTGGAATTTGAGGTTGACGATTGGGTGTTTCTTAAGGTTTCTCCCATGAAGGGCGTGATGAGGTTCGGTAAGAAGGGCCAGCTTAGCCCCAGATTTACTGGCCGGTATAGGATCATCTGAAGAATAGGCCAAGTGACATATGAGCTAGAACTACCTCCAGAGCTAGAATCTGTCCACCCAGTCTTTCACGTGTCGATGTTGTGAAAATGTATAGGAGATCCATCCCTAGTGGTGCCAGTTGAGGACGTCCAGGTGACTGAGAAGCTATCCTACGAAGAAGTTCCAGTTGCCGTACTAGATCGGCAGGTTTGCAGGTTAAGAACTAAAGATGTAGCCTCTGTTAAGGTATTATGGAGAAACAGGAATAAAGAAGAGATGACCTGGGAAGCTGAGGATGACATGAGGTCTAGATATCCTCACTTGTTCCAGGATTGATTCAGGTTATGCAGTTAAAGGTGATGTTGTTATTCAGTTATTATTTTACTGCTCGTATTATTGGTGATGTTAGCTAGCTACCTCTTGGGATGAAATAGTTGCTTATAGCGTCCTGTGAGGCGCTTGTGTTGCACTTTTCTGTGTTTCATATTTTTGGATAGTCCACCATACTGGGGAGACACTGTCGGAATTTTCCCAGGTCTTGGTAGTTAACTTCTTTATGATTGAGAATGACATTTGAGGACGAATGTTTCTAAGGGGGGAGGGGAGGATTTTACACCCCATAAAAATGTTACCAGTTATAGGCGTATGCATGGATTGTGCCAAGTAATGAAAGCTTGGCGCGTGTGGGAAGATCCTCGAAAATAGGGTCGGGAAAGGCCAGGCCGCGAGGGGCCAACACGACACGCCGGCCCGCCTGTGCACTAGGCAGCGCGACGTGCCAGGCATACTGGTGCCTCGGGAGGCGCTGCACAGCACGCCTTTGGCGGGATGGCTGGCGCGAGGCACCCCCCAGTCCACTGCCCATACTTATATAAATACCCCCTTAGTTCAACTGTAAGTAACTCATTTCACAAATGAGCCCTCGTCCAGAGAGAGTATAGCACTCAAATTTCACGTAAAATTCCTCCGATTATGCTCCCAAACGCCGTCCAAACTCAAATTAACTTCAGGTATCAAGTTTTAAGCCTACGAGAAGCATTAATGTAGAGTTATTTCTTAAAAATTTGTCAACAAACTGGAACCCCGCCGAGTAAAAGTTGTTAGAATTGCTCCAAACTGATTCCTACTCAGCCACAGGCATTAGGTAAGCATTTCTCCCTCTTGAACTCTCAGGAAATTATAGATTTTCGGCCGAGTTATTCGAAGTTGAGTACTATTTGGTATTATTATTGAATGTTATCGATATTTATCGAGTTTAGTATTGAAATTAGTTCTATTTTCTCAGCATAAAGGTTACAGTTGGTAAGAGCCGCAGTCTGCAAGTTAAACCTCGCTAGCTAAATCATAAATCAGCATTCGAGGTATGTTAAGGCAATTTCCTTCGGCAAGTTATTCCTGGAGTGTTGTAATACGACCTAGACTCCTGCAAAAATGCCAAAAGCATGATTGTTGTGGTTAGCTGCTATTATTAGTTTGAGATTGGCGTTGTCTATTTAGATTGGGATTGACCCTGCTCGATATAGCTTTCCATGACCAACCCCCAGGGTTACTAGTTGTGTCAATGCCTACGAAGCTATATGACATCGCTCTAAGGAGCATATGCCATCCCAAGGGACGATGCAGAGGCCCAAGGGCCATATTACAGTCCATTCCACGGCTGGACTATTATTTTTATGCCATATCAACATCATTGACCCTCATGGAGCCTGGTGCCCAGGGTGCAGTTAGAAAAGTCCACCGGACTCAGACACAGCTACAGATCAGAAGTCGAGCAGGCTCAATTACAGACCTAGGGGACCGGTAGGATGGCTATAGGTACCTGTTGACTTATTTTGACCTGATTAGGGGTATATAGATTGAAGTGAGCTCACTAGGGCTTATGGGGGCCCCGAGCGGGTTATTCTGTTTTGGATGTACCTTCCGGGCTTATGGGGGCCAGGTAAGGTTCTTGTTTGTACTATTTATTGTTAGTTGTACAATAGGTTATAAGGTTATATCATGTTAATGCTCTATCCCTCCTATTGAACTATTCAGATTCATTATTAGTATTATTCAGTCATTTTCTTTTGCTGCCTTAAATATTCGGTACATATTGTATTGACGCCCGTGTTTGGGGTGCTGCATTACTTACCTTCAGGTACGGATAGATATCATTCATGACCTTCCTAGTTATCAGACGAGTCAGTAGTCTGATCATCTCCTTTTGCCTTGGAGTTGTTAGTTAGAAGGTTTGTTCTTTTGTTGTTTAGTTTATCGGTAGGTCGAGGCCCTGTCCCGACCATTATTCCACTCTTAGAGTCTTGCAGGCTACAAATTTCCAGTATTAGTTTTGTTGTTGGCTGTGTGGGGCCTATGTAAGTTCTCCTTTGCGTGATGGCCATGTGGGGCCTAGTATAGATATTAGTTAGCAGCCTTGTCGGCTATAGTATAGTTTTGATTGCTTGTTTCCATTATGAGATAACTGGACAGCATGGTGGTCTTGTCTGCCTGCATAGGATTCCTTGATACTGCTACTTGTTGGTTAGTTGTTTTCTGTTTACAAGTAGTTATGCGGCCTTGTTAGCCGGAGGTTGTGTTTACAGCCGAGATATAGCTCATCGTTTTCTTGAAATGAAGAGCAGGCATGCACCAGAAGTGCATAAGCCTAGCCAAGTCAGTTCAGATCCCAGTGCGGCATCAGGTGCCAGTCATGCCTCCCAAGGTGGGGCATGACAGGTTTGATTTAGTTTTAACTAAAAAAAGCTAAATCAAACCAAACCAACTTGATAATATATGTATATAATTTTTATAAATATTTTGTGTAATTTATAAATACTTCCTAAACTTTTTCATAATTTTTGTCTTTTAACATGTATTATTTCAAGTTTGGACTTAGAATTTTGAATGATCCAATAAGTTTTATAGTTCATAGATGTATGTTATGAACTCAAATAATGCCCAAACCAAAACTAAATGAATATTAATATTAACAAAAAAATTAATTTCTTAGGAATGCTAATAATATATATTAGATATCTATTCTTTAATTTTGTAGGTTAATTTGCACTGTGAAAATAAATAACTTAATTTTTTAATGTTTAGTTATGTAATTAATACTTATTAGTGATACTTCATTTGGCATGGCTTATTACTTTTAGAGTATGATAATTTTCATTATGACTTATTAATTATCAATGTATATTTTATGCGACTTCAATATCTTCTTTATCGAATATTTAGTACAATATGCCACTCATCTCATATTTTGTATTATTTTCTTAATTATGAAACACCATAGATAGTTGTATATTACTAGAATTAATGAAATATTTCAAGTATAAGTTATATGTTTTGTATGGAGACTTTATCGGAAAAAATTTTGAAAAATTCGAGAAACCCAAAAAAAATCCGACTTTTACTGATTTGTTTTGATTTGTAGATTTGAAAACCCAATATAATTAATTTAATTCAGTATTTAAAAAATTCGAACCAATCCATACTACATACATACCTAGCCCTAATTAATTGATTGTGAGGCAATACTCGTGCATATTTGTTTCTGCTGTCAAAGGATAACCAGTCCATGTGTCACACTAAGAATTTTATTTTTGTAAAATCTTTTCTATAGTGTTGGACTCTCAGGCAATTAAATCCTTTTTAGCGGTATTGCAAAATTAAATTTTCAACAAAGGTTAAAATCAAAAATTCCTCTAAAGTACTCTTTCTCTCCCTTTGGTAGATTAGTACGGGTGATCAACTTTTGTGAAGATGGATACTGGGTTTTGTTGAGAAAACACTTCGCGTGATGCCATTTTCATTTCTGTTAAAATTTAACAAAAAGTTTGAAAATTAATCAAAAGTGAACCATTTTAATAAACATTGTGTACTATTAATGCTCCAAGCAAAAGAACATGGACGATTTTAAGTCCAAGCCCAAAGATAATGGACTATTTGGGAACTTTTCTCTACTTCAATTCTTCCAGAGACGTGAGGTGAGTAGACTCTAGTTTTTCCTACATTTTTATCATATGTATAGAAAGACTCTCAAGATCCATAAAGGGAGAGGTGAGGGCTACACCTGGAATCCAATCAGTACCAATATCTCCACTTCTAAATTCTCTCACCTCTTCTTTGCTGATAATCTCACCTTATTCTTCATGGCCAAAATCAATAATTGCAACACCATCACAAATATCATTAGATATTTTAATGTTAAGTTTGGGCAAAAAGTAAATCTGTTCAAGTCCAAAGTCATCTTCTTTGCTCATTGTAAAGAGGAAGAAGCTAATACCTACTCTAATAGCCTATATTAGGGCTAGAACCTCCTTTGGAAAATACCTTGAATTCTAAATCTTTCATAAAACTTCTATCAATAGTGATACTGAATTCATCATTGACAACATAAACACTAGGTCGGAAAACTGTCGCTTGCACCAAAAACAAATGAGGGTTAGGACTTCAACAGAGTAACACTAAAACAAAGCCCTCATGCCAATATGTCATGGAGTATGTACAATAATCCTCAGAACATTTGGACTAGTGTTTTCATCAATAAAATCTACAATAAGATCAACTTAAGGAGAAAGTCTATCTCTAGCAATGCATATAAAATAGCTGGATTGTTGGCATGAAAGGCTCTAGATGGATCATCCACAAAGAAAATAAAGTTAACTTCATCATGGATAGATGGATTTCCAATCATGATTTTAGTAGAAGAATCATACAGGGCCCTATAAACATTGGAGAGGATATCATCAAAGTTAGTAACATCTTCATAATTTGGAACTAACAATTTGATAAGCTTTCCTTTTTCATACATGAGGAATTGACCCTCACCATTAAAAAACTACTTCATTTACAATGATAGTAAGAAAGAAGATAAACTCATCTAGATATTAATCAGTAATGACATTTTCTCCACTAAGAGTTGTATCATATCAGTGATAACGACAACTTCAAGTCTAGACTCACAAAAACTAGAAAGTTCATCTGAATTCAAAAACTCCTGCTCCAACAAAATCAAAACATTCATCTGATTCTTTTACCGTGGCTGAATACTAAATGGTCACATCTCCATAATATTGGTCTGGACATTGACCTTATTTGCAAATTCTATGGTTTTTAATAGAAGATATTGACCACAACTTCTTCTTTATGTATTAATATTAAAAGATTTTGATATGAAATTTTCTCAAGAACTTCAATAGCCATACAATCATTAACTAAGCCATCATGAGTCTTAGCTGGGTGGGATCTAAGATAACTTCAAAGATAAACCTTTCAACATTCTCTCTTGTGATACCATTATTTCTTTATATTTTTGGAACATATGGATGTGTAGAAATAATAACCTTTTTAACAATAAAAAAAGCCATATTTATACTACTAACACCATTGCTACAACCACTGAATACCATCTAATGACTGGTCACAACATCAACACTTGCATCACTACTGCTAATTTAAAATGGAATCCTCCATCACCAGAGAGCTTTAAACTAAATACTAATGGCTCAGATTTTGGCAAACCCAACATTGGGGATGGGGAGGGTTGTTAGAAACTACAGATATGATTGGGTAAAAGGAAATATGAAGGAAATCTCCCACACTACTAATAATCTTTTAAACAATAAAAAGTCATGTTGTTTGCTAATTGTAAATATTTTGACTTCTCAATCTTTCATAAAAGTCCTATTGTCACGACCCGAGTCTACATCCTAGAGGAGACACGGTACTTGGAGCCACAAGCGGCCCCAAGAGAATCCATGGCTTACCATCGCACTGGTATACTAATTTAATCGTAAGCGGAAGCTAAAATAATTATTCAAAAAATACTATTTTGAAAAAAAGTAAACATAACTAAATAAACTTTTCAAAAAGAGACACGTTTGATAAGATAATGAAAGATGCAACAACTACAAAACTAACTGAACAACATTGTGTCTGAAATCCATCTAAAGAATTGATGAGCTGCTGGGAAGAACCCCCAGCTAACTCTAAGTTCTAACTCAAAAGAAGCTGAACTGAATAAAATAAACCCTCATCCTCGGAAGATGAAGACTCGCTAATGGTGTTGTTGTTGAAATCATCGGAGGGGACTACTAATGATGTTAAGACTGAGAACCTGCGCCTGTATTATAATACGATACAACATAGAAAGTATGCATCAGTACTTTGAATGTACTGAGTAAGTGAGATATACATAAAGCACAAAAATAAGTAACTGAACTGATACAACATGAAATGACCAACTAATATTGAATGCTGATAGAAGCTGAACTATAACTGTAATACGGTCGATATAGACCATGACTGATGGTCATAAACTAATAGTCCTAACTTGGCTATTGTATTGACAAGTGGGAGAGTCTATAATCGACATATAACCACGTGAGTTAGACGTGGAGTCCGATGTATATATCCCATTAGTGAGAGCCCACTGTACCTTGCCAGGGTATAGTGGCTGAGTTGGATGATCATAAGTTTGAGGCCCATTTAGGCTAAAACATATAGTGGAAACGTAGTTCTGGGAACCTGGGTGCGCTGAACCCCGGTCTGGTCGATGCTAAGTACTACTCCCACTGGATAGTCCTAACTTGGCTACTAAACTAATAGCTCGAAACTGATGTCCTAGACTAAGTTAGGAATACTTATCTGGAAGTAACCTAAGAGTCTGTAGGACCTGATAATTGAAAGCTAATATTCCAAGACTGGCCAGAGCTGCTTATCTGAAAGTGTCATAACCGTCTAAAGAACAAACT
This sequence comes from Datura wrightii, assembly GCA_035772735.1. Taxonomy (NCBI): domain Eukaryota; kingdom Viridiplantae; phylum Streptophyta; class Magnoliopsida; order Solanales; family Solanaceae; genus Datura; species Datura wrightii. Next base: position 113,342,060 of record JASDFA010000019.1, read on the forward strand.
AATAATTGGAACTAGGGAGTATTACTGAACTCCTCAAGAAATGGCTATCGTCAAACTGATCAACTGACTTACTGAAAAATACTAAAAAGGCTAATTACAGGCTAAGACTGAACTAGTGTTAAAACTAGCTATGAACTCACATGATGACAAAAACATGGAAAATTCAAGAACTAATAGAGTCAGGCAACATTTGTATCTAGACAATTATGCAAGACCCAGATTGCTATATTCGTAGAACTAGGGCTAAAATAATATTTCATGAATAGAGTAATAACATGCCTGATAAGTAGTGGAAACATTTCAAGAATTCACAAAAATTACAGTCCAAAAGAAATATTCATAATCTGACTGAAAACTAACCCTATTTTTGATATTCAAGGCTAGAACTGATAAGGAGTTACAGAAGGGTTTTTAGGGCACAAGGGAAGAGCAATTCCCTTGTTGAATTCCCATATACCTGGAGTAAAATCCTTGGCAAGAAATCTAGAGAAGTCTGAAGAAAATTGAAGGCCCTAACTTAGCTCTGCAATGTCTGTCTAGAACTTCTACGTTTTGAAAATCATGAGTTGAGAGAAAATGAGAGGGATTAAGTCAATCAACCCCTTTGATTCTCTCCTACACGTGCCTCAAAATGACGTAGTTTAGGGATTAAATAGCTGGAAGTTAAAAAATACCCCTGAGAGAAAGTCTAAAAAATTGTTCGTTTGGATCCAACGGGTCACACAACGAGTCGTTAGTTGACACCACGACTCATTGGGACCAATCGTTGGTCCTAGGCCTGAATTTCATGCTCATTGGAAATTGGCAATAGGAGGGGACAACGACATGTCGGATGAACCATCTGGTCGTTGGTTCCTCTTGTGGCCACTGGAGAAGTTTGGAACAAAAACTGGAACCACTACCAACGGACGACCCAAAAACTCATTTGTACCAATGGATAGTTGTAACTGCCTGTTTCCTCCACCGTTCTAACCTGAAGGATTCCTGGATCTGGCGAAGGGTGAAAATAATGACTAGTTAGAGGTGACAATGAGTCATGGGTTCCACTGATTGCTTTTGGGGGATGTTTGGCAGGTTTCAGTACTTGGGATGCAACGAGTTACAGGATGACTCATTACTCCTCACAATGGGTCGTTCCAGTCTCATTGGTTCTCGAAAGGTAACCGACAGGCTAACAACGACTTCAGACAATAGGTCGTTACTTCTAATAATGGCTCGTTGTCTCGATCGTTTTGAGACAAGATTTTCTGTTTCTTCCTACTAAGTCTGAGTTTGATGTAGGAAAATTTTGGGGTATTATAATATCTCCACCTTGGAATCATTTGTCCTCGAATAAAGGCTAAAACTGCTGAAAAAACTAAAAAAAGAGTTGCAATTCCCAAACTGAAACTATAAACTGATTTTTGAAAGAGTGATTGACTCCAAATTGGAACAGGCATACTAACTAAGTTGATGCAACCAGTTTTTTGAAAGGCGGGAGTGCGAGGCGAGGCGTTCTACATAGCACGGGGTGAGGCGTAAGCCCCAAAACACGGGACGTAAGTCCCATGAATTTACGGGGCGTATATCTCATGTATTTTTATTTTTATAATTTTATTGCTAAGAAATTAAGTAAGAATAATATTTTTAATAATTCTGTAAATAAACTCAAATAAATTCCAATATTATAATTATTATTGAAGAAAGATAATAGAAATAAAAAATAATAATAGTCGAGATAATCGATCCCTGTAGTTCTTCTCACTCTAAATTAATATTTACATTGATCATTGTTTATATATATATTTTAAAGAAGGATAAGAATAAATATTGTAAAAGATATAAAATAATATAGATAAAGTTTGTTAGGAGCATAGGACTATGAAATCTCTATCCTATCATTTTTAGGCATAATCATTTAAAAAACTATTTATAACGTCATTTTCTACGAGAGTTGTTTTAATTATTGATATATTCTAGAAAAAATGACTACAATATGAAAATATGATAACATAAAGTATAAATATCATTAAACACATAATAAAAATATTATTTTTAAAAAATACTTTTAAAATAATAAAAAACAAATTTAACGCCAGAAACTTACGCTTTTACGCCCGGGACTTATGCCCCAAATTCTGGCGCTTATGCTTTATGGATCCACACCTTTTATTTACGCCCCGGTGCGTTTTTGGTATGCCCCACCCCGGGACTCGCCCAAAAATGTCTTTGAAAACACTAGATGCAACTAGGATATATATTTAGAACATGAATAGAGCAGATGAGTACAGAATTAAATAGAGTACCGAGGAGGAACTTAATACCTGATGCTGAAACTGAATTGGAAGGGAATAAATGGGGGTATTTAGCCATCACTTCTGCTTCTGCTTCCCATGTGACTCCCTCAACTAGCTGGTTTCTCCACAAGACTTTTACTGAAGCGACCTCCTTGTTTCTCAACTTACGAACCTGACGGTCTAGGATCTGAATTGGGAATTCTTCGTATGAGAGACTATCCTTCACTCTCACACTGTCTATGGGCAAAACTGAGGTCGGATCATCGATGCACTTCTTCAACAGTGACACATGGACGACTGGGTGCATAGATGCTAACTCTGAAGGTAATTTTAACTCATAGGCCACATTGCCAATTTGCCTCAAAATCTTGTAAGGTCCTACATACCTTGTACTAAGATGCCCTTTTTTTCCAAACCTCATCACCCCCTTCATAGGTGAAATTTTCAAATAAACCCAATCATCTACAACAAACTCTAGTTCTCTTCTCCTCACATCTGCATAAGATTTTGTCGGCTCTGAGCTGTTTTCAACCTCTCCCTGATAAGTTGCACTTTTTGCATATCCTCATGAACTGAGTCTGGTCCTATCAAAGTGTCTTCGCCAATTTCAAACCACACTATAGGAGACATACACCTCCTACCATATAACGCCTCAAACGGGGCCATCTGAATACTGGTGTGATAACTGTTGTTGTATGCAAACTCGATGAGAGGTAGGTGATCATTCCAACTACCCTTGAAATCATCATACAAGATCTCAACATGTCTTTCAAGGTTTGAATAGTCCTCTTAGCTTGTCCATCTGTCTGAGGGTGAAAAGTTGTGCTGAGCTTGACCTAAGTACCAAGTCCTTCCTAAAATTACTTCCAAAAATGTGAGGTGAACTGGGTACCTCTATTCGAAATGATGGACAAGGGAACTTCATGCAGTCTGACAACCTCCTCGATGTACAGTCTAGCATAATTCTCAGTTGAGTCTGTAGTCTTAACTGGTAGGAAATGTGCTGACTTAGTCATCCGATTTACTATCACCCAAATGAAATCATGCTGCCGATGAGTGCGAGGTAGACCTGTAATGAAGTCCATGTTCACTTCTCTCCACTTCCATGTGGGTCTATTGAGTTATACCCCCAGGTCTCTGATGTTCAACTTTAACCTGCTGGCAATTCGGGCATTTAACCACAAATTCTGCGATGTCCCTCTTCATGCCATTCCACTAGTAGATTTCCCATAGGTCACAGTACATTTTAGTGGCACTTGGGTGGATAGAATATCTAGAGCTGTGTGCTTCTTCCAGTATTCACTGTCTCAAGTCATCTACGCTTGGAGCACATAGTCTGTCCTTGTAATGAAGCACACCATCTCCCCCTTTGGAGAAATCCTTCACTTCTTTTCTTAGAACTGCTTTTTTCAACTTGAGGAGTATGAGGTGTTCATCCTTCTTTGACTTAACCTCTACTACTAGTAAGGATTCTGATCCACTCTTAATTAAAACTCCGCCCTCTGCAAAATCAACTAAATGTACCCTAATCAAGCTAACCTATGAATATCCTTTGCAACTCCTTTCTACCCTCTTCAACATGTGCAACACTCCCCGGGGGCATCCTGCTTAGGGTGTCAGCTACCACATTGGCCTTTCTTGGGTGATATAGCCCGCTCATGTCATAATTCTTTAACAGTTCCAACCATGTTCTCCAATGAAGGTTCAAGTCTTTCTGACTGAACATGTATTGAAGGCTCTTGTGGTTAGTGAAAACATCCACATGAACCCCGTAGAGGTAATGCCTACATATTTTCAAGGAACACACCACCACCTCCAATTTAAGATCATGAGTGTCATGCCCTGAGTCTACACCCTGGACGGAACACGGTACTTGAAGTCACGAGTGATCCCAAGTCAACCCCTGATCTATCATACACTGGTATTCTGAGTAAAAAAAATATAGCGAAAGCTTTGAAATAATAATATAAAAGCATTTATGAAAATAATTTTGAGGACATAAAGTTTAAATCATCTAAAGTCTAAAACAAATTATGTGTCTGAAAGCCCTTAAATTGATGAGTGGCTGGGATAAGTCCCCAGCTAACTCTAAGTCTAGCTAAAAATAATGAACCAACTGAAAGAAATGAAATAAGGCACTTGAATGATGAGGACTCACACATCAACTGCTGAGGAGGAGGATCTGAACCACCGCGACTAACGGTGCTGAGTTTAAGAACCCGCAACTATATCATGAAATGATATAGCATAAAAGTATGCGTCCGTACTTTGAATGTACTGAGTAAGTGGGAGAAAACATAACTGAATATAATGCCTGAACTGATATGACATACAATGACCAATAAGTAAACTGAACTGAACTACTGAAATAAACTGAGGTGGTAAAAATAACTCTGTCTAATGGTCAAGGCATGTCCTAAGTATGAAAGTTTTGAGTCAGAGATACTGAACTGAACTGAGCTAAACTGATAGAACTAGAATTGAACTGAGCTGCTTATTCTGAAACTAGACTAGACTGACTAGTGGGAGAGTCTATAATCGACATATAACTACGTGAGCTAGATGTGGAGTACGATGTACACACCCTATCAGTAGGACCCAATATAACTTGTTAGGGTATAAAGGCATGGACTGTGAGATCACTATCTAGGACCATAAGGCCAATAAAAATAACCTACGGTGGCAACGTAGTTTTGGGAACCTAGGTGCGCTGGAACCCCAGCCCTCTCGGTGCTAAGTCCTACTCCCACTGGATAGATCTCACATGACTACTACTGCCAAGATGATAGCTCAAAGCTGGGGCCCAAGACTAAGTCAGGGATACTTATCTGGAAGTACCCTGAGAGTCTTATCGGATCGGATTTGGAAATTGGTGTTTTAAGACTGGTCAAAGCTGCTTATCTGGAAGCGTCATAACCGTCTAAAGAACCACTAAAATCTGATAACTGATATCTGGGTATAATAACTGATAACTGGGAGGCACCATTGACACCTCAAGAAACGACTATAGTCAAACTGATCAGTTGACATTATTCTGGTCAACCCGGAGGTTGCTAAAAATCTGACTGAGGCTAGATTGACATTCCTGAGTGATACTGAGTAAATAAATTTCTAGATGATACTGACTAATTAAACCTTTAACTGAGTTTCTGATACATACAAATACTATAGGAATTCCCTAACTTTGAAAGATTCAAGCATGATTCAATAGTTCAGTACATATACACGATTCTAGTTCTGCTTTAAAAGTTAGGGCTAAAATTCTACTTCACTAGAATAGGAATCATTTTGGTCTTAAACTGGTGGAAATTAACTACAATAAACATAGATTAAGATTCTACAAGAGTTATTCAAGGTATGACAACAATATCTTCACTTTCAAAAACTCAAGGCTAGAACTGATAGTGAACAGAGAAAGAGTTTTTAAGGGGACACAAGGGGAGAACAATCTCCTTGTTTAATTCCCACATACTTGGTTGAAGTATCTCTCTAAAGATCTTGAAGCTACTGCACCTTGGAGAGGAACCCTAGTTCTTGAGCCTTGAGAGAAGAAGGGAGAAGAAGAACTTTACGGTGGTTGTGAGAAGAGTGAGGGGTTAGACTAGAAAAACTCCTTTAATTAATCCCAAAATAAGCCTAAAATGACCTAGTTTAAGAGTTAGAAGAATAGAAAATTACAAAAATACCCCTAGAAAAAAGTTCTCAAAAATCTGTCTGTCTGGTGCTACGAGTTGTACCATGACTCGTGGTGGCTTCCTACTGGTCGTGGTATGCAATTCGTGCTGGGAGGCTTTAAAATATTGCTAAAACCCCTGGTACGAGTGCCTAGTACGATTCGTACCTTCATACCACGAGTTGTACCAAGACTCGTGGTCACAGGGCTGGTCCTGTCCGCCAAACTTGACAGTGCTTTACTAAACTGGCCATAACTTTTTACTCCGAACTCCGATTGATGTAAGGTTGGATGCGTTGGAAAGAAGACTTAAAGAGATTTAATTTGAAATGCTGGATAACCCAAAAAAATTTGTATAATAGGAGTTATTATGGTTTAAACTTGTCCCTTGTAAGAACATACATGAAAAACCCAATTGGTAGGAAGACTCTCAACTCAACTTCATGCTAGAGGTTCCTTATAACCTTAACATGCATCCAATGCACTTAATATATCTAATAATTGATGTTAACAACTTGATTCCTTAAATTCATCAGGTTCAGGTATATCCACCTACCTAAAATAGTTCCAAACTGAGCGAAAGTCCAAGGTGTACGACATCTCAATTCACGGCTGAAATGATGATTCGTACCATCATCTTACGACTCGTACTGAGTCTTTGTAGCTACTGATCCTTCCTTGAAAATTCTATGAACCTCCTACCTATGATCCTTCACTATGACTTGTACCGGCTATATATGGATCGTAGGATCTAATCGTGGTTTCCTTGCCTCTTCCTGCCAAAATCTCTGAATCATACCACGCAAGTTGGTACGACTCGTATTGACTTGATACGAGTCATGAGAGCCTGCCATGACTTCTAAATAAGATTTTGCTGAGCTCTCTGGAACACACTATGAGTCCTTGGTACGACTTGTACTATCCTCCTACCATTCGTACTGAGGCTCGTTCTGAGGACATCTTTTTCCAATGTTATCTGTATGATCAACTTCAAATCCAGTGTTTAGTCATAGGGATTTTTGGGGTGTTACAATATCTCCCCCTTGGAATCATTCATCGTCGAATGAAGGGTAAAACTAGGAAAGGAGCTGAAATTCCCAAATTGAGACTGTGAACTGATTTCTGGAGGAGTAACTGACTCCAAACTGATTTAAACGCACTAATAGAGATGGTGCAACTAGAATATACACCAAGGATCTAAATAGAGTTGATGAGTACGGAACTGAACAGAATATTGAGAAAGGAGTTAATAACTGGTACTGGATTTGAACTACGAGGGAATAAGTGAGGGTATTTGGCCATTATATTTGCTTCTGCTTCCTATGTGGCTCCCTCAATCACTTGATTTCTCCATAAAACTTTTACCGAAGTGATTTCTTTGTTCCTCAGCTTACGAACCTAATGGTCAAGGATCTGAACTGGAACCTTTTCGTAAGAGAGTCTGTCTTTTATCTCCACACTATCCAGTGGCACCACTGAAGTTGGATCTCCAATGCACTTCTTCAGTAGTGACATATGGAAGACTGGGTGCACAGTCGCAAATTCTGAAGGTAGTTCTAACTCATAGGCCACATTGCCGATACGCCTCAGAATTCTGTAGGGTCCTACATACCTCAGACTGAGTTTTCCTTTCTTCCCAAATCTCATCACCCCTTTCATGGGTGAAACTTTTAGATAGACCCAGTCATCAACTGCAAACTCCAATTCTCTTCTTCTCAAATCGGCATAAGATTTTTGACGGCTTTGAGCTATTTTAATCTTTCTCGGATAAGCTGTACTTTTTGCATTGCCTCGTGAACTGAGTCTAGCCCTAGCAAGGTAGCTTCACCAACCTCAAACCACCCTATAGGAGGTCTACACCTCCTACCATATAATGCTTCAAACGGGCCCATCTAAATACTAGAGTGGTAGTTATTGTTGTATGCGAACTCGATGAGAGGCAATTGATAAATCCCAACTTCCCTTGATATCGATCACACACGCCATCAACATATCTTCTAGGGTCTGAATAGTCCGCTCATCTTGTCCATCCGCATGAGGGTGAAAGGCTGTGCTGAGATTAACCTGGGTACCTAGTCCTTTCTAGAAAGACTTCTAGAAATGAGAGGTGAATTGGGTACCTTTGCTGAAATGATGGATAAGGGCACCCCATGAAGTCTGACTAACTCTCGAATATAAAGTCTAGCATAGTGCTCAGCTGAATCTATGGTTTTGACTGGGAGGAAGTGTGCTGACTTAATCATCCGGTCTACTATAACCTAGATTGAATCATTTTGCCGACTAGTCCAAGGTAGACCCGTAATGAAGTCCATGTTTACTTCTTCCCACTTCCATTTGGATATGCTGATATCCTGAGTCATCCTCCTAGTCTCTGGTGTTCCGCTTTAACTTGCTGGCAGTTCGGGCACTTGGCTACAAATTCAACAATATCTCTTTTCATGCCGTTCCACCAGTAGATATCCCATAAATATTGGTACATTTTGGTAGCACCCGGATGGATGGAATATCTAGAACTGTGTGCTTCAGCTAGTATCTGTTGTCTTAACTCACCGACGTTCGGTACACACAATCTTCCCTGGTAACGGAGTACACCATCTCCCCCTTTGGAGAAAGCCTCGAGCTCTTTCCTGAAAATAGCTTGTTTAAGTTTAAGTAGAATGGGGTCTTCGTCTTGTCTGGACTTAACTTCAACTATCAAGGATGAATCGGACCCACTTTGCATCATCACACCACCTTCATTGAAACCACCAACTGCACCCCTAACTGGGCTAGTCTATGAACATCCTTTACTAACTCCTTTTTGCCATCCTCAATGTAAGCCACACTCCCCATAGACCGTCTACTTAGGGAGTTAGCCACCACATTTGCTTTGCCCGGATGATACAACATGCTCATGTCATAGTATTTTAGTAGCTCCAACCACCTTCTCTGTAGCAGGTTTAGGTCCTTCTAACTGAACACATACTGAAGGCTCTTGTGATCTGTAAACACATCCATGTGAGCTCCATATGAATAATGTCTCCATAGTTTTAGTGCGAACACCACCGTCGCTAACTCCAAGTCATGAGTTGGATAGTTCTTCTCATGAACTTTGAGATGCCTGGAGGTGTAGGCTATCACCTTGCCCCACTGCATCAGAACACAACCGAGTCTAACTCGGGAAGCGTCGCAATAGACAACCAACACATCTGTTCCTTTTGGTAAGGTCAAAACTGGAGTGGTAGTGAGTTGAGTCTTTAACTCCTAGAAACTCCTCTCACACGCATCCGACCACTGAAATTTCACTTTCTTCTTAGTTAACTTAGTCAAAGGAGATGTTATAGAGGAGGAGCCTTCCACAAACCGTCAGTAATAACCAGCTAAGCCCAGGAAACTCCTGATTTCCATAGGAGAGGTAGGTCCAGGACAATCTTTCACCGCTGCTATTTTTTGAGGATCAACCTAAATTCCTTCACCTGAGACCACATGACCTAAGAAATTCATGGACTTTAACCACAATTCGCACTTGCTGAACTTAGTGAACAATTGGCGGTCTTTGAGTGTCTGTAATGCTAATCTCAGGTGATCAGCATGCTCTTCCTCACTCCTGGAGTATACCAGAATGTCGTCGATAAATACAATGATGAACATATCCAGATACTACTTGAAGATTCTATTCATCAAGTCCATGAAGGCTGCTAGGGAATTTGTTAGCCCGAAGGAAATCACCACAAACTCGTAGTGACCATACCGAGTTCTGAATGTTATTTTCGATATGTCACGCTCTCTGACCCTTAGCTGATGGTACCCTGACCTGATATCGATTTTTGAGAAACAACTGGCCCCCTAAAGTTGGTCAAATAGGTCGTCAATTTTGCATAGGGGATACCTGTTCTTGACTGTGAATTTGTTCAGCTGATGGTAATCTATGCACATTTTGAGGGTACAGTCTTTCTCACGCACGAATAATACTGGGGCACCCCAGGGAGAGATGCTGGGTCTAATAAAACCCTTGTCAAGAAGATCTTTTAACTTCCCCTTCAACTCCTTAAGCTCAGCTGGAGCCATTCTGTAAGGAGGGATGGAGATGGGTTGAGTATTTGGGAGGAGGTCTATTCCGAAGTCTATTTCCCGTTTAGGGGGGACTCCGAGAAGATCCTCAGGAAATACATCTGGGGACTCACTGACTACTGGAACTGACTGGATAGTTGGGGTCTTAGAGTTGGAATCCTTGACCCGAACTAGATGATAGATACATCCCTTGGAGATGAGTTTCTGGGCCTTAAGATAGGAAATAAACCTACCCTTAGGCGCTGAACTGTTGCCCGTCCACTCTAACACTTGTTCATTTGGAAATTGGAACTTGAAAACTCTAGTTCTGCAATCAACTGAGGCATAGAAGGAGTGTAACCAATCCATGTCAAGGATAAGGTCAAAGTCGACCATATCTAACTCTACGAGATCAGATGGAATGACTTTATTCAGGCCTGAGACTGGGCAGTTTCTATACACCCGGTTGGCTCTAACTGACTCACCAACTGGGGTGGAGACTAAGAATGGTTCTAAAAGGACCTCTAGACTGATATTGAACTGGATTGCTACATAGGGAATCACGAACAAAAGGGTGGCTCCTGGATCTAGAAGAGAATACACGTCTAGATGGAAGAGGCATAACATACCCATGATTACGTTAGGTGAGCTCTCCTGGTCTTGACGGGAAGACAATGCATGAAAATGGTTTTGGCACTAACCGCCATCCTTACCTAATGCGTTGGCCTGGTGGAGCTGAGGATGTGGTGGATTGTGTTCTACCTCGTCCTACTGATGGACAATTTTTCAGCCGATGACCAAGTTGTCCATAATCAAAACAGCCCTCTCGATCCTGAATACACTTTCTTGGGTGGTTCTTTCCGCACTTAGGGAAAGTTGGATATCTATTGATGGCACTGTAACTTTGGGATTGAGAGCAAGATGCTTTGCCCCTTCGATCCTGGCAGGACCGAAAGGTCGGGGCGCTGGCAGAGCTGGGTGCTGGGGCTCTCTGTTGTTGTTGCTACTGCTGTGGGCGGCTACTTCCGCCAGACCTCTGCTGACCATAATTTGACTGGCCAGTCCTTGCTCGCTTGTTCTTTTGCTCCATGTCCTTTAATTTTTTAGCTTGAATCTGTTGGGCATAGATGACCAGGCTGGAAAGGTCCATATCTTTAATCAACATTGCTGTCCTGCACTCCTTGAGGACCAGGTTCGACACCCCATTCACAAACTTCAGCATGCGAGCTCTTTGCTCAGCTACCATCTTTGAGGCGTAGTTAGACAGCCAGGTAAACTCTAGAGCATACTCCTCCATAGTTCTATTGCCCTCTTTCAAATTCATAAACTCTGCCATCTTTGCCTCCCTCAGCTCCCGAGGGAAAAATTTGTCCAAGAAAACTGTGTGGAACTCCCCCCACTCTACTGGTCCTGCTCTCGCTGGCTTCCCCTCTTTCCATTGGTCGTACCAGACCTGAGCGACCCCTTTTAGCTGGTAGGAAGCCAGGTCAGCACTCTCAGAGGAGCTAACACCCATAATGCGGGTAATCTTCCTGATCTCATCCACAAATTCTTGGGGTTCTTCCCCTACTTTGGATCCCTGAAATGATGGAGGGTTCATACGGGTGAAGTCCCACACCCTCGTTGCTGCTGCAGAGCCATTCGTGGCTACTAGAACCACCTTTTGGTTCACCTGGTTGGTGACTATTTGGGCCAGTAGTTGAATGGCCGCCCTGAATTCGGCTGTAGATACCGAATCAACTAGAGGAGCTGCCGAGGCTAGTGGGGTAGGTCTATTGGCGTTACCATCCCTTCTTCCATTACCACTTCTAGAAGTCATGATTCACTGAAACGGAACATAGCACGAGTTAGAAGGACATTTTTGGAATTAAACTTTCACGCACGATAATGAGTATGAACAAAAGAGAGTTTTCCTAATAACATCTTGTAGCCTCCTCATCATAAGTGTGGGCGCACTTTATGCCCATGAAAAGGACTCTACTTGACGAGGCTTTCAGACATTCTGAGGATACTCTAAACCTGGCTCTGATACCAAGTTTATCACACCCCGAGTCTACACTCTGGACGGAACATGGTATTTGAAGTCACGAGTGACCCTAAGTCAACCCTTGGTCTATCATACACTGGTATTCTAAGTAAAACAAATATAGCGGAAGCTTTGAAATAATAATATAGAAGCATTTATGAAAATAAAATTAAAGACATATAATTTAAATCATCTAAATTCAAAAACAAATTTTGTGTCTAAAAGCCCTCTAACTAATGAGTGGCTGGGACAAGTCCCCAGCTAACTTTAAGTCTAGCTAAAAATAATCAACTAACTAAAAGAAATGAAATAAGGCCCTCGAGTGATGAGGACTCACACTTCAACTGCTGAGGAGGAGGATCTGAACCGCGGCGACTAATGGTGCTGGGTTTGAGAACCTGCAACTGTATCATGAAACGATACAACATAAAAGTATGTGCCAGTACTTTGAATGTACTAAGTAAGTGGGAGAAAACATAACTGAATATAATGCATGAACTGATATGACATGCAGTGACCAATAAGTAAACTGAACTGATCTATTGAAGTAAACTGAGGTGGTCAAAATGACCCTATCTAATGGTCAAGGCATGTCCTAAGTCTGTAATTACTGAGTCTGAGATACTGAATTGAACTGAGCTAAACTAATAGAACTAGAACTTAACTGAGCTGCTTATTTTGAAACTGGATTGGACTGACTAGTGGGAGAGTCTATAACTAACATATAACTACGTGAGCTAGACGTGGAGTTCGATGTACACACTCCATCGGTAGGACCCAATATACCTTTCCAGGGTATAAAGGCATGGACTGTGAGACCACTATCTGGGACCATAAGGCCAACAAAAATAACCTAAGGTGGCAACGTAGTTTTGGAAACCTGTGTGTGCTTGAACCATGGCCCTCTCGGTGCTAAGTCCTACTCCCACTGTATAGATCTAACATGACTACTACTTCCAAGCTAATAGCTTGAAGCTGGGGCCCAAGACTAAGTCAGGGATACTTATCTGGAAGTACCCTGAGAGTCTTATCTAACCGGATCTGGAAACTGTGTTCTAAGATTGGTCAGAGCTACTTATCTGGAAGCATCATAACCGTCTAAAGAACCACTAAAATCTAATAACTGATATTTGAGTATAATAACTAATAACTGGGAGGCACCACTGACACCTCAAGAAACGACTATAGTCAAACTGATCAGCTGACATTATTCTGGTCAACCCGAAGGTTGCTAAAAATCTGACTGAGGCTAGACTAACATTCCTGAGTGATACTGAGTAAATAAATTTCTGGATGAGATTGACTAATTAAACCTTTAACTGAGTTTCCGATACATACAAATACTATAGAAATTCCCTAACTTTGAAAGATTCAAGCATGATTCAATAATTCAGTACATATACAAGATTCTAGTTTCTGCTTCAAAAGTTAGGGCTAAAATTCTACTTCACTGGAATAGGCATCATTTTTGTCACAAACTAGTTGAACTTAACTACAATAAACATAGATTAAGATTCCACATGAATTATTCAAGGTATGACAACAATATCTTCACTTTCAAAAACTCAGGGCTAGAACTGATAGTGAACAGGAAAAGAGTTTTAGGGGACACTAGGGGAGAGCAATATCCTTGTTGAATTCCCACATACCTGGTGTAAGAAACTATCTAAAGATCTTGAAGCTGCTGCACCTTGGAGAGGAACCCTAGTTTTTGAGCCTTGAGAGAAGAAGGGAGAAAAAGAACTTTACGGTGGTTGTGAGAAGAGTGAGCGGTTAGACTAGAATAACTCCTTTAATTCATCCCAAAAGAAGCCTAAAACGACCTAGTTTAAAAATACCCCTAGAAAAAAGTTCTCAAAAATCTGTTTGTTTGGTGCTACGGGTCGTACCATGACTCGTGGTGGCTTCCTACTGGTCGTGGTCTGCCATTTGTGGCTTCTAGGAGGCTTTAAAATATTTTTGAAACCCCTGTTACAAGTTCCTGGTATGAGTTGTACCTTCATACCACGAGTTGTACCAAGACTCGTGGTAACAAGGCTGGTCCTGTCCGCCAAACCTGACAATGCTTTACTATATTGGCTATAACGTTTTACTCTGAACTCCGATTGATGTAAGGTTGGATGTGTTGGAAAGAAGACTCAAATAGATTTAATTTGATATGCTGGATCACCTAAAAAATTTGTATAATAGGAGTTATGATCATTTAAAGTTGGCCCTTGTAAGAACTTTCATTAAAAACCCAATCGGTAGGACGACTCTAAACTCAACTTCATGCTAGAGGTTCCTTATAACCTTAACTTGCATCCAATGCACTTCTTACACCTAAGAATTGATGTTAACAACTTGATTCCTTAAATTCATTAGTTTTGGGTATATCCACATACCTAAAATAGTTCCAAACTTAGCCGAAAGTCCAAGGTGTATGACATCTCAACTCACGACTGAAATGACAATTCGTACCATCATATTACGACTCGTAATGAGTTTTTGTAGCTACTGATCCTTCCTTGCAAATTATCTGAACCTCCTACCTATGATACTTCACTACGACTTGTACCAGCCTAATACGGATCGTAGGATCTAATCGTGGTTTCCTTGTCTTTTCCTGCCAAACTCTCTGAATCATACCACGAAACTTGGTATGACTCGTACTGACTTGATACGAGTCGTGAGAGCCTATCATGACTTCTAAATCAGATTTTTCTGAGTTCTCTATAACACAGTACGAGTCCTTGGTACGACTCGTACAATCCTCCTACGAGTCGTACAGAGGCTCGTTTTGAGGACATTTTTTCCAGTTTTCTCTGTATGATCAACTTCAAATCTAGGGTTTAGTCATAGGGATTTTGGGGGTGTTACAATGAGTCAGATAGTTCTTTTCATGAACCTTGAGTTGTTTGGAGGAATAAGCTATCACCTTACCACACTGCATCAAAACACAACTGAGGCCAATTGAGTAAGCATCACAATAGATTACGAACCCATCTGTCCCTTCTTGTAAGGTCAAAACTGGAGCTGTAGTGAGTCGGGTCTTCAACTCTTGAAAACTCTTCTCATATGAATCTGACCACTGAAACTTCACCTTTTTCTGGGTTAGTTTTGTTAGAGGAGATCCAATAGAAGAAAACCCCCTCTACAAACCATCGATAATAACCAGCTAAACCCAAGAAGCTCTTGATATCTGTTGGGGAAGTGGGTCTTGGATAGTCTTTTACCGCTGCTATCTTTTGAGAATCTACCTGAATACCTTCATCTGAGACCACGTGACCAAGAAAAGCTACTGACTTCAGCCAAAATTCACATTTGCTGAATTTAGCAAATAACTGACGGTATTTAAGAGTCTGCAACACTATCCTCAGATAGTTAGCATGATCTTCCTCATTTCTGGAGTATACCAAAATGTCATCTATGAACATAATGATGATCATGTGTAGGTACGGCTTGAACACCCTATTCATCAGGTCCATAAAAGCTGTTGGAGCATTGGTTAGTACAAAATACATAACCACAAATTCATAGTGACCATACCGAGTTCTGAAAGTTGTGTTCAGTATGTCACATTCCCTGGCCCTAAGCTGATGATATCCCGACCTGAGATCTACCTTGGAAAAATAACTGGCTCCCTGAAGTTGATTGACCAAGTCATCAATCCTGGGTAGGGAGTACCTGTTCTTGACTGTAAATTTGTTTAGCTAACGGTAGTCAATGCACATTCTGAGGGTACCGTCTTTCTTTCGTACGAACAACACTGGAGTGCCCCATGGGGAGATGCTGGGCTTAATGAAGCTGTTATCTAGAAGATATTTTAGTTGTTCCTTTAACTGCTTAAGCTCAGCTGGAGCCATTCTGTAAGGAGGAATAAAGATGGGCTGAGTGTATAGAAGAAGGTCTATGTCGAAGTCTATTTCCCGCGCGGGAGGGACTCGACAAAGATCTTCGAGAAATACATCAGGGAATTTGTTGACAACTGGAACTGACTGAATAGTTGGGGTCTCAGATCTAGAATCTTTGACTCAAACCATGCGATAGATGCACCCTTTCGAAATCATCTTCTTTTCCTTAAGGTAGGAAACAAACTGACCCTTAGGCGTTGAAACACTACCTATCTATTCTAAGACTGGCTCATTGGGAAACTAAAACCTGATGACTCTAATTTTGCAGTCCATTGAGGCATGACCAGAATGTAACCAATCCATGCCAAGAATGAGGTCAAAGTAGAACATGTCTAGCTCTACTAGGTCAGCTGGAATAAATTTACTCAACACTGAGACTAGGCAGTTTCTATATACCCGGCTGGCTCTAACTAACTCACCAATTGAGGTAGAGATTGCAAATGTTTATGAGAGGACTTATGGGTTGATATAAAACTGAACAGCTACGCAAGGAGTCACGATTGATAATGTGGCTCTTGGATCTAGTTGGGCATATACATCTAGATGAAAAAGACGTAACATATCCGTTACCACGTCAGGTGAGCTCTCTTGATCCTGATAAGAAGACAAGGCATAAAAGCAATTTTGGCGTTGACTGCCATCTGTACCTAAAGTATTACCCTGCTGAATTGGATGACCTGTTGGGGCTGCTGAAGTAGTAGCTTGAGTTTTCCCTCGTCCTACCGACGGACACTATTTTAGCCTGTGACCCAATTGCCCACATCCGAAGCAACCCTCTTTGCCTATGTGACTTTCACATGGATAGTTCTTGCCACATTTAGGACAAGTTGGAAAGTGGCTGCTGGAGGTGTGACTCTAGGATTGGGAATCTGATGCTCCACCCCTTCGATCCCTGCGGGATTGGAAAAAAGAAGCACTGGCTGATGTGGGTGTTGGAGGTGTTTGCTGCTACTGTTGCAGGCGACTACTGCAGCCCGGACTGGTCATTTCCCTTCATTGTGATGTGCGATGCCAGTGACTTTGCTATAGGAGCTATCTTGGGACAGAACAGGGGGAAGAGGTTTCAACCCATTTGCTATGCAAGAAAGTCCTTAGATATAACTAAAAAAAATTATATTATGGCCAAAAGGGAGTTACTAGCCGTGGTGTATGCATTTGATAAATTTTAAGCATATCTAGTGGGGACGAAGGTGATAGTTTATACTGATCATGCTGCAATTAGGTACTTGCTCTCAAAGAAGGATGCTAAACCAAGCTTATTTGGTGGATACTACTGCTGCAAGAATTCGACATTGAGTTCAAAGACAGAAAGGGCACAGAGAACCAGGTAGCAGATCACCTCTCTCGGTTGGAGGGTACGAAACATGTTGATTATGAGACAGACATTGTTGAACCTTCCCTAATGAATAGTTATTTGTTGTGCACAACCCGGAGATTTCATGCTATGCTAACATAGTAAATTTCTTGGTTAGTGGTGTGCACCCACCTGATGTAACCTTAAACCAGAAAAAGAGATTACTTCGTGAAAACCGATTCTACATATGGGATGAATCCTTCTAGTGTAAGATAGATCCTAATTAGCTAGTTAGAAGATGTGTTCCCGAGGGTGAAGTACACAAGATTCTGAAAAGCTTCCATTCTTCACCTTACAACGGACATCACAGTGGAGATAGGACGGCAACAAAGGTCCTTGAAGCTGGGTTTTATTGGCCTACCCTATTCAAGGATGTGTATTTGTTTGCTAAATCTTGCGATCGTTACAGAGAACAGGGTGTATTTCAAAAGAGGCAGGAAATGCCTCAGAGAGGTATTATGGAAGTAGAGGTGTTTGACTGTTGGGGAACTGATTTCATGGGGCCCTTCATCCCTTCAAGCGGGAGCAAGTATATCTTGGCGGCGGTTGATTATGTGTTAAACTGTGTACAGGCTGTGGCACTGCCTACCAATGATGCAAAGACAGTAATCTGTTTCTTGAAGAAGAATATATTCGCCCATTTTGGCATACCCAGAGCCATCATTAGTGACGAAGGTACGCACTTCTTTAACTGACTCTTGAATAATCTTTTGGATAAATACACTATGAAGCACAAGGTAGCTACAACCTATCATTTGCAAACCAGTGGATAGGTAGAAGTGTCAAATTGATAAATCAAAAGAATTCTTGATAAAACCGTGAGCACAAATAGAAATGACTGATCTAGCAAGTTGGACGATGCATTATGGGCTTATCGAATAGCTTTCAAAATGCCTATTAGCACCTCACCTTATAGGGTAGTTTTCGGAAAAGCATGTCATTTACCAGTTGAGCTGGAGCATAGAGCGTATTGGGCCATACATAAGTTAAATATGGATTTGAAAGTCACTAGAGAGAAACGGTTGTTGCAACTACATGAGCTTGATGAGTTCAGGTTCGGTGCATACAAAAATGCTAAAATATACAAGGAGAGGACTAAGAGAGTGAACGATAGATGTATCCAACCTTGTGAGTTTCAGGCAGGGTAGTTGGTATTATTGTACAATTCAAGGTTGAAGTTGCTTCGTGGAAAGTTGAGATCCAAGTGGTCGGGCCCATTTAAGATAGTGAATGTGAGTGCATATGGTGCTGTGGAGTTGAAACCTTTGGGGTCTGACAGAACCTTCTTGGTTAATTGCCAAAGGATAAAGCACTATTATGAGGAAGACTTGGATAGAGAGAAGACCTCAATTTTCTTGCAAAATGATTGAGGAGTCTTATGTCATGTCGCGACGTTAAATCAGGTGCTTGTTGGGAGGCAACCCAATTTTTAAAAGTGTAATTGTCTTGTTTTTATATATAGTGTCACTATTGATTTTCTTTTGCAGAGAAGGGGAAGTTTGAGTACCTGGAATCAAGGCTAAGGAGCATGGTTTGATTTTAAGTGTGGGGTCATGTGACCCACAAATCCAACAACCTGCTGCTAGCTAGGCCCTTGAGGGCCTCAGGGAGTAATTTGTCACTCTAATACGATCTTTAAACTTTAGTTGCTCTAAGGATAGAAAAATACTTTAAGTGTGGGGTGAGGGTGTGACTCCCTGAATTTTGTTGTCCAAGGGTGAGTATGCCATTAAGCTTTGTTTGAAAATTTCTGAAAATTGTCATAACTCATCGACCCTTCAGTTTTTCTTATCACCTTAGTTCTTTTCCAAAGAAGAGTCCTTCAAACTGGGTAAATTTTTATTTTTTTATTTTTGTAGGAGTTGTGTCGTCGTAGAGTAGTAACCCTTCCCCATGATAGATGGATGACGACCATCTTAAGAGAAATTCATCACAAGTTTTTTATTTTTTAGGATTGAGTCATAAATCATTCGCTTGTGTACTTGTTGATATTTTGCTTAGGTACTATGCTAGAGCCGTTAGAGTGGTGATCCGAATGCATGAGTGAGGACCCATGAGAGATTCACATATCTCTTTAGTTTGACTCAACATATCCTTAGAGCTTAATAATGAATTTAACTTGTCATTTAATGTGATTATGTGAAGGTGTAGCTATAGAAACCGACTAGACGCTTGAGTTTCATGAGAGGTGAGCTAATTTGTTTCGTATGTGCATACTGTAGCACCTAGAACTTGACTGAGTGTATGTAGGATAACTAGCTGTTAAGGAGTAGGAAGTGATCAAGGCATTTGTTTGAAAAAGCCAATTGTTTCCTATGTTTGTTTTACCTTCCTGTACATTCTCCCTAGTTACCCCCTTTGAGCCTTAAGCCTTATTTGTTCTTATCCACAAAAGTAGCTAAATATCTCTTTTTTTGAGACCTCAGACTTATTGATCCAAAGTAGTCTTAGACACTTTGAGACCTGAAAGTAAAGGTCCACCAAATTAAAGGTTAACGGAAAAATAAAATTTGGTGGTAAGAAAAGAAATTAGGACGAAGCGGTGCCCAAAAATGTATTGTATACTTGCTGCTAGGAAATTAAAAGAGAGAGCTTTAATCACAAATGGTGAACAACAAGGAAAAAGTGGTGGACATGAAAAAGTGAAAGACGTCTTAAAAGTTCCTAGGGTGATAGTCACTATAACAGAAATATCATTCCTACCCATTTCTAAGATGACATTACAACCAAGAAAAGTCCTTGTGATCTTAATCGCTTGAAGCAATTATGAAGTCTAAATGTACATGAAGGGCGATCTTATGGTGTGTTACATATGTGCATTACTTCATCTGTGAGCGTGAATGTGTCGTACTTATTGTGTTTCATGTCATTACATTGATAAATTGAGAGAGGAACATTACTAAAAGTCAGGGGCATAAGATGTCTAAGTCGGTGTACTACTTATTGCATGTGTCACACTTAATCATGTTGGCCCTATGTTTTGAAAAGATGAGCCATTTATAGAGGTTGTGTGCTCTTGATTATGGAATCTTCCTATGTGTTTGAAGAGAAGTATTGTATGTTGATGAACTACTTGATCTATATTCTATGCTAATTGGCTGAGTATGAGTTGATAGAGGTGCCAAGTGTGATGGTAAAAGATGAGTTTATGTATGAATCAAAGATTGTTAGAGGATAAACTATGATTTAAGTATGGGATGGCGATGTTGGGCATATTTCTATGCCCATTAGCCATGTTTCCACCCATATTTTACCATGTTTCCAGTTCATAATCCTTATAAAATGCATGAATTCATATGTTTGTGTATTTTATGTGCTAAAAAATGATTTGAGATCATTTGAGTAGGAAACCAAGGTAAAAGGACCAAAAAATGACCCACGGTTGGAAGTTTGAGAAGCTAAGTGAAGAATCTAGTGAGATGGCTGGCGCCCCATATCAAGTGTCAAACTTTAGAGAACTATTTTCATCGCTTTGGTGAGATGGATGGTGCCCCGCACCAACTCCAAAACTTTAGAATATTTCTGACTTAAAACCTTGGCGATATGGATGGCATGGAGCCCCAGAAGCTCTCCAAACTTAGAAAAATATCACAAAATATGGTGAGATAGAGGGGGCGATGCACCATAGAGGGTCTAGAACTCAAAATTTTGACTAACACCTTGGTGAGATAGAGATGGCGGTGCGCCCAAGACTAAACATCAGAAGAAACTTGAGCAACACCTAGTGAGATACATGGGCAGCGCGCTAGGGCCTATCCGGAGTTGAAATTATTGGAAATTTGACCAAGTCTATGGTGAGATAGGTGGGGCGGCGCGCCATACCTTTTCCGGGGTGAAATTTGCTGATTTTATAGCTAAGTGTTGGAGGGAAGAAGTGTCATTTGAAAGCCCAACTATAAATATAAGTCTTAGGTCATTTTTTAGTCATCTTTGGATCATTTTTACCTTATGTACTTCATTTTTGGAGTCTTGTAAGCCGTTTGGAAGGAAGAAAAAGTTATGCACTAGGTTCTTCTCTTCTTTAATATTTTATTCGAATGATGATGATATAATATTCATTTTTTCATTAATCTATGAGTGGCTAAACTTATATTCTAGGTTTTTGGCCATGTGGAAGGTTGATTTTTGGATAGACTGATTTAATCTAGTTTCGATTTTTCATTCATGGTTGTTTGTATTTACTAGTTTTAATTTATTATTTATGAGATTGATCACCTTGTAAGTAATCCATTGGATTTTGGTTGAACTTGGAAAATGGAACCAAAATGGTTAAAGGTAAATACAAAACATGAATTCGGAGACCCTTGAACCCATTGGTGATAGGATAGAAGTTGTTGTTGAGGATAGGGATATACCCTTCAACCCTGTTTAGTTGAAATACAAGTAGGCATAATCATCGTTTCATGTTTCTCCTGCGACCATAGGGGTATAGGCATTAGGGTTCATGAAATAATTTTTGGATGCTAGGGATAGTAGCAAGGAATGGGATAGTAACTTGCAACTAGCAACCATAGGAAGAATTGTTCTAGTGTAATCACGTTTTGAAAACTCAACCTGAAACTAACGAGTTCCATTTCCCTAGATTTTCATCATCATCGAAATACTATCAAGCTTGCAACCGTTTTAGTTAATTTTACATTTAAAGCTTTTTAATAGTTTAATTTCCCAAACCATTCCCCAATTCACTTGTTTTGTTAGAATAGTGAAAATAATGTAATAACCTTATAATGATTAAATTGACAAGTCCTTGTGGATACGATATCTAGACTTTAAAATCATATATTACTTGACGACCACGTGCGCTTGCATGCGCTTGGGCGACATCAGGCAACAACAGATATATCAAATATGATAAATCAAACAAGCAATGCTAATATGGGGAAACGATGACTGAATAGAATAAAAAAATGGCCAAACAGGGCCATTGTCATTCGGATGCCAAATGGCACCCGTATAGCAAACGAGAATTAAAAAGAGTATCCAAAAACAAAAAAAGAAAAGTGGAATTGTCTTACAAGCCCCAAACGGGGGCCATTCAAATCTGTTAGTAAAACAGGGAAGTAGGGGAGAGGGAAACACTATAGCCAAGGCTAACCGGAGGCCTCGTTGCTGCCATCCCTGAGATCACCGGCCACCTTATCCCCAAGCTGGCTGAGGAAGGAGAATTCTGCAAGTCCGCTCTGCTTACCTGAGGTGTGCGAGATCTTAGGGAGAGGGTATTTAGAATCTTCTTGATCCCTTTCCACATGCGGATGAAAAGCTTGTCCCGGGAATGCCTCTTCCTTCTCTCTCTCTCCAAGTCCTATCAAAGCTCTACATAGGACTGGGCCAAAGCAGCAATAGCCCCCTACATTCCCTTCGGTTCTACAGCTGCACTGGATGGCCTGCTACTGGATGTAGGTCTGGGAAACCCTCCCAACAACTCGCACGTGGTATCCATCTCCGACCAATTCGCTCAAAGGGACCCACTGGCCTAGAAGTGTTGATCCCAATCTCCCTCGCTGAAAGCAGTTTTACTCTTCTTTCTACCCTTTCTAGCTTCTCCCTTTACCCTTAAAGGATCGAACGACACATCACAGACTACAATGATGTCCTTGGCCTCTCGGTGCACCTTGGCCCATTTGTAAAGTAGGGTAATGAGAGAAGGAAAAGGCAGGCTAGTGATGGCCTAGGATGAAAAGTACCTCCACACATCCAGAATCTACAACTCCACATTTACTTTCACCTCACTTAGAATACAGACCACTACCATTGCGCGGGCATAGGTCATATCAGTGACACTGGTGGAAAGGCAGATCCTTCAGGACACTAAATTTAGCCACTCCTGGCCTCTACAATGAAGTGAGTCCCTAAATGCCCATTCGAGTGATGCCCTAATTAGTCGAGGTCCTGTGCTCCTCCACTACCAAGGTGTCTACCAGCCACTACCTATTTTCGTCCATGTCCCAGACCCTTAGATCATCCTCCGAAGGGTTGGCAGGCCCAAAGCCTCATTAATGGAAACTGCAATCAATGGAATTTGCCTCCATCAAACATAGGAAATCGGCTCTGAGAGGTTCCAAACCATAGTGGGAGGTTGGCGTAGGACTCCCTTACCCAAGCCTCATTGACCTTGCAAGGCTCTTTCACTAGAAGGCCCCACCCTAATTCCTAGACGCGAGCATAAAACTCTGGCGCCTTCTCCGCCATGTCTTGCATAATAAAACCTTGCTTGTGTATCAGACCTTTTGCTGTTTGCTTATTGTGCCGGAATTGGCATTGATTAGTCATGAACCAGATATAGTCAGAAGTATGGATGCTACTATTGGGAGAAGACATAGTGATAAGACCTGTAGGAAATAAGTAACTCAAGAAGTGATCAAACCAAATAAGAGAAGAAACTTGAGAGAAAGAAAAAGGGAACATGGGAAGGCTCATTGCGTGAGCGGACCACTGCAGTGAACAAGGTTCCGCTGCAGTGAGTCCACAATAGAAAAATGGAACACCTATAAAGGTTCCTCTATAGCGGTCATGGACTGCTGAAGCGGACATCATCTTCCCTAGTAGACCTCCTGCCCCAACAATGGAGATAGGGATTCTAACCTCCGTTTTCTCTAGTTTAAGCGTAGAGAAGGCAAGGGGTAGACTTACCCATACCCTAGCAGCCATTTTTCACCCTGATAAAATTAGGATTCGAGCCCAAAAGGGTCAAAGAAGCTGAACCACCACACTACCCAGAATCCACCATTTAAGTTGAACAAAATGACATGGAATAGAATACCAAAAAGAACAAAATACCAAAAATGACATGGAATAGGAAACCAAATAAGGAGAATATTATAATAAAGTGGTAGGAACAAAGATTACCTGAGAAAAAGTCGAGAAAATTATTTGAGAGTTGAGAGTATTTGCACAAGTTTGAAGTGAAAAGTGAGAATGAAACTCAAAACCGTCGATTCTGACTTTAAACTGATTTTTATTCTGCTACAATGGATCGATTTTCACTACGACAGGATCGTTGTGGCAGAAAATGAATCGCTACAGCGGATGGGCTTAAAACAATAATGTTTCAAATTCCATCATGGGTCGCCCACATGTTAAGTCCTTGCTAAAGGATGTTTTATGAGAATTGGTGATGCTTAGTGACACATAGGCCACGAGTAAATGCCGTAAGTCACAAAAGGGAAATTCAAAAGACTCATGGTCAGTCGAATTGAACTAACATGGAGCTAGCAAGTAGGGGTGGAAATTTGTGGAAATTTATTCCTATAATAATATAAAGGGAAGAGGAATGGAGAAAGATACACCATGAGATATGTATTAGGACCCAAGATAAGGGTTTAAAGGAAATATCAGTCTAAAAATCTAGGATCAATATCAGTAAGATCACAGTGTAGATTGAAAGAATCAGAAATATGACCTAGTGTCAAGGTAAATAGGGGATAACTGGTAACCCTATCACATTTCATGAGGTTGTTTGGGGATGAACATATTTTTAATTGGTATCTGATACAACAACCCGACCGATCGTTATAGCACCTTGATGACATAAACATGAGAATAATTAAAATCTTCGCGAGTCTAGGTTATGTCCTCGGACTAAGTAAAGATGTGATTGAAAAATTTAGAATGGCTTAAGTTAAACGTAGGTGAGCCTAGGTGCAGTAGACTAATTTTGCTGTAACGGGACCGCTGCATTGGAAGATCTCTCACTGCAGTGGGTAACGCAAACTAGGACCTTGTAATTCTATCCAAGATTGGATTTAAAAATCTATTTCTATAAGGTCTGGTGAATAAAAATGCGCAAAAACAAAAATTAAGATTTCTAACAAGGAAAGAAAGTAAGGAGGCTAAAGAGGGCAAGGACTTCACCCTACACTATGACAAATTCCCTGCAAGAACCCAGAACTCAAGGCAAGCACACAATCATTGTTTTCTTAACGACACTTGGTGTCTAGGTAGGTTATAGCTTACCTTAGTGTAAGACTTTGATTAGTGATTCATATATGTGTGTATGGTTAATGTGTTGTTGATAAGTAAAGTAGAAGTTATCATGCTAATCACAACTAGTCAGATTATAATATTAATTATTAAGAGAGGGAAGTAATCGGGAAAAAGATAGAAGGAAGAGATGGAGTTATTGTATTATGCAAACACATGGGTACAAATAGGCTTGAATCTAGACTGTTAGATTTCTATTTTAGGTGGAGGGTCTTAAGGGCTACTTATAAGGTATGCTCCCGAATAAGGTGATTAGCGTATGGTCGTGGGTGTAGGCTTTCAAATAGTTCATGCGTTCATGTTGGTCGATGAGTTAATAGTTCACTTGAGATGGTCTATGTGTCTTCAATTCTTGTGTTATGTGTTCAATTAATTGTTGATCCATGTGAAAGAAGGGTCATTGACAGTAGAGTTTGGTTAGTATGCATTGTTTAATAGATAAGTTGACTGCGAAGAACCACTATAAAGGAAATCTAAGGGGGAAAGCTTGGTTAGAGTACTACCTATGCAATACCGCTGCAATGGTACTATGACCACCCTAGCGAGACCATCACCACAACAGTTATCCCACCACAGTGAGGCCTAATTAGTGAGTAGGCCAGCTTACACCATGTTCTAAATAATTCTGAAAATAGGGTGACATAATAAATAGTTATTTTCATGAATTGGTCTTCGGAAAATGATTGTGTTAGAATTTGTATTGATTAATTCTCATTGTTGAATGTACTTTGTTATTGAATCAAGCTTTGATTTACAGTTCCTGAACTATAGGTTTTTGTTACACCCCGTAAATTCTTGACATTTAAATGGCCTATTCACATGTTGGTTAAGAGTTTTAGAACGCCATACATGCTAGAAAAAGGACCGGGGGAAGACCGGACGAGTGCCACATCGAACCATCGCAAGAGGAGGCTGGGCAGACCGCCTCCACGATGGCCAACGTGTCACGGAGGGTTCACTTCCGCGATGGCCAACGTGCCACGGAGGTGAGGTTAAGACCCAAGTATATAAAGCCCCCACTTTGTTTTTTTGTGATAATTATCAGATATTTACCAGAGAGCAACCAGAAAACAGAGGGCACGAGGGTTTTATTGAAATTTCCTTCCGTTTATGCTATTAAACACGGTCCAAACTCGAATTAATCTTGGGTAATGAAGTATTAAGCTGCAGGGTGCATTCCTACGGAGTTAGTTTCGTGAAATTAGGCCGGCGAATCATTGCCCTACCGAGATAAGGTAAGTGGAATTGCTCCAAATTAGTGTCAATATACTCCTAGCCCTAAAGTGAGTATTTCTCCCTTCTGGACTTCCGAGAAATATCGAGTTTTTGGCTGTTTTTTGATAAGTCAAAGTTTGGGCTATATATATATCCAAAGTAGTATTTTCTTCCAGATTATCGGTAAATTTAGTTCTAACTGCTATGAATATGAATGCAGTGGGAAGAAATAGCTGAAAATTAGCTGAGTTACGCCAAATACTTAGAAAGTTAATGGACAAGGTATGTGAAGCTAGTTTCTTTCAGCAAGTTAGTAATTCTAGTAGAGCAAACTAGTATAAATTCTAGTAGAAAGTTTCAGAAACAGTACAACATGCCCAGTATGTAATTTAGTAAAGTACGTCAGGATATTATCGTGTTCAGCCAAAACTTAGTAAAGAAATATAAATTCCCGTAAAGTATTTCAGAAATAGAATAGTAGCTTAATATGAATTTTAAAAAAAAGAATGTTAGAAATAGTAAATCATGTTTACCAGGGGACTTAGTTATACAACATGATTCTCAGCAGAAATATTATATTTTATTTCAGTATCAGATCCAGCACAGTATGACAGAACTTATGTATGGACCATTATTAGTTTCAGCATGTATTATATATACACACATTACTGTCATTAGTTTCAGCATGTGTCGTATGCAGTTAGTATTATCAGTTGAGACTTGACTGTGTTGTTTTGGGCTGGATTACCTAGCATTCATGACCACCCCAGGGTTAATAGCTGTATAGACTAGTCCGCCAGAGGGCGAGGATATGTCGCTCTATGGAGTGGCATGCCGTCCCCTAGGGGACGAAGATGGGATGCCAGTTTCCCCATATTTTGCCTTGGTCGGCTTCTATACACCCCTGTCGAGCGGGTACGCCCGGGGTGTTAATTTAGGAGTCCTACAGACTCAGGTACAGTTATAGTCAGGGGCTCAGCGGGCCCAAGTGCATACCCAGGGAACCGGCAGGATGCTTATAGTTACTATGGGAGATGGGATGATCAGGGTAGGGGTATAGATTGCGTGTTGGTTGTACCTTCCAGCTTATGGGGGCCAGTAAGGTTTATGTATGCTATATTATGCCATGTTATGTTAGTTATGAATAGATAGAAAGGAGAATGCCACGTTACCAGTTACGACTCCTACTCCTTTCAGCATAGTTGAGGACAGTCTTAAACTCATACTTTCAGTCAGTTACAGTCTATTTCTTTCTATTTTAGTTCTATCAGTTATATTGCTTGTCTTCAGTTATTTTCCAGTTGTTGCTTTGCATACTCAGTACCAGCGGTACTGATGCCCGTTTTGGGGCACTGCATTACTTGGCTGCAGGTACTCATAGACGAGGAGCCGATCCCTCATAATTCCAGCCAGCACACAGAGTCATCAGCTCCTGTCATCCGGAGCTAGACAGCTAGAGGTTTATTCCTTTTCTTTTGTTGTACAGTATGGGTAGGCCAGGGCCCTGTCCCGACCATCTTATTAGTATTCTTAGAGGCTTGCAGATTGTACATTCCCTGTGGTTAGCTGTACCAGTCGTGTGAGGCCGTGTGTATGTTTTACTTTGTTTATGATGGCCGTGTGGGGCCTTATTCAGTTGGTAGTGGTGACCTTGCTGGTCACATAGTAGTTTAGCACTTGTTTTCTTGATTCAGAAATAACTAGACAGCATGGTGGCCTTGTCAGCCCGCATAGGTTCCCTATTAATTCAGTTGTTCTGGGTAGCTGTTGATTTCCTACAGGTGGCTATAGGCTTAGTCGACCGGAGGCTGTATTTACAACTGTTATATAGCCCGTTGTTTTCTTGAATCCAGGGTTAGAGCCAGCCTGACACCATAAGTGCTTAGGCTCAGCTAGTCCAGCAGTCCAGGTCCTAGTGGGGCACCATGTGCTAGTCATGCCTCCCAAGGCGGGGCGTGAAAGTTTTGTTAAATGATTTGAGCTGTGATTTATAGTTCCTAAACTATAGGTAGAGTCTGTGGTAACCAATTGAGGGAATGAGGAAATATGTTGAGACAGAAGAATGAGACATCCTTATTTTGAGATGAGAGGCTCATGTCCGAGGTGAGTATTCCAACGAGTAGATTAGTACGATCAAGCACGTGTGTGACCCCTTGGATATGAGTAGCTCGTTCCCAAGGTGAGTATCTGGGCAAGCACTATGGAATGAGTATATGATCACACCCAAATTACACGTCCAAATTAAATTATAAAATGGTCGCTATCATATATAGTAATCAAACTTAGGTTGGGGTCAATCCCATAGGGAATAGGGAAGAAACAATATATTAACAATGAATAAACTAACTTGTAATCAATATTTTGGATGGGAGGTTTGCAAATAAAGAAGAGAATAATTCCAACAATGTTTGAGTTGTTTATCAAATTATTATGAAAAAAATAGGATTGTGTTCCCTATGATTTCATAACTTAGTAGGCTTTTACTAGCGATCTATCCTGATGAATTTTGTGTAAGACTTATGTTTAGTTCATCTACCGTCTCTTGACCTTGGTAGATGAATTTAACTTATCTCCTGTCATGATTAAAGTGTGTATATTTTTATCTCGCAATAAGTCTTGACTTA
Source organism: Datura wrightii (assembly GCA_035772735.1). NCBI lineage: Eukaryota > Viridiplantae > Streptophyta > Magnoliopsida > Solanales > Solanaceae > Datura > Datura wrightii. Next base: position 113,371,130 of record JASDFA010000019.1, read on the forward strand.
ACTATCCTTGGTTAGAGCTAAAGTTAATTTAGATGTTAGTTCGTAGCCTCAAATTGTCATTGTTAATTCTCTTTTGCTAACTTTAACCTCCTTGGTCGTGTAAATTGAAGATACGGGGCAATAAGCAGTAAAGATGAAGAAAATAACAATCTACCCAATTAACCATTCAAGAATCACTATTTTATTATTCCTACATTCATTAATCCATCATGGTTCTCACAACTCTAGATTAAGAGATTTAGCCGCTCATACTTATGAGAAAACAAATAAAAGATATAGAAGAATTCATAATGAAATACTTACAATAATATGTACTTGTTTAACAAAATCTCCAAAGCTATATTGAGTCACAAGAACTTGATTATTTTCCAACAAGAACTTGAATCTTATCTCCCTATGTGTTGGACGAAAATTGACTAATTGACTATATGACACGCTAGACATGAAATAAAGGGTATTTATAATAGTAGATTAAGCCTTTGTTGTTCCTTCTTGGATTTCTTTTGTAGTTTTTGTTCCTAGTAAAATTAGGATTGAATCCTAGCCGCCCAAACTGGCACTCTGCGTCATGCCTCTCCATGCCTTCGCGCGTCGCACCACTTGGTGTACCAATACTACCACACAGGTATGCCTGCGCGATGCCAACTTCTATCAATTCATTCCGTCAACTTTGTTTTTCCGTTCTTGCACTTTTAAGCCACAATTAAGCCCAAATTCATCATTTTAATCCTTGAAAGCATCTAATCATGTGTGTTAGCTCATTTTCAAAAATATATCATAAATCACAAGAAAACACACACAACTTATTCTCAAAACATAGCTAAGTGTGGGAAAAATATTGCTAAGAAATGCGTAAATCCATCGTTCATCACCACCCTATACTTAAACTATTATTTGTCCTCGAACAATCTATTACTTTTCTTCTCCAATTTAATCACATTATTCATCCTAAGAATAGCTTTTCTTACACTTAGGATCATTAAACAAATCAATTAAGTTTCAACAATTCACTCTCATGCATATAGGATCAATATTGAAATTTCAAAGTTTGAAATCACTTAGCTTCTAGAACTAACTCGCAAAGATATATTTGGACCAACATGAATCATATGTAATTTACCAACCAAGATGTACCAAAATCTTACCATTATGTGCCCTCACCATTTGGGGAGTTACGATTTTACATACAAGATATATAATAATTTTAACTTGGGCATAAATGAATAATTTTCGCTCACTCTGCCAAAGAACTCAACATGCATGCAAAAGACGACTCATTGGTTTGCCCTTAGTGTAAATATTACACTAATATAGAATATTAAATCAAGGATTAATTAAGACTTAAGATGGTTATAATGTAGGATAAGGGATGGGTAAGAACTATTTGGCCAAGATAGTGACTAATCTCCCTAAGCACTTCAATACTTCACAACTCTTTGCTTTTTAGCACCTTCTTCAATCTCCTATTTTTCTTCTTATACCTCCTTTGATTTTCAATATTTTTCAATTAGATGACTAGTGGAGAATTTTCAATATTAAGCTCAATTTTTTTTCATTCATCATCATTTTTTCTCAACTTCTTTTTTTTCTTCCCCACTAATATCACTCTCCTTGTTTAGCAAATTTTCACCCTTTTCTTTTCTTCTAATTTTCACACTTGTAGCTTTTCTCCTCTTTTCTCTAATTATGCTCCTTTCATGCAAAATTATCATTAAAATGCTCTAGGAGTCATTTGGGTCAAATAAAAGCTAATAAAATAAAAGGGATTAAGCTTATAATATGGTTATCAAAAGAATAGTCTAAGGCTCAAAATGGCTAACTAGGATAATTTCATCATGGTAGATAAAAATTGGATACAAGTGGGCTACCAAATAAATGCCTATGTTATTTCCTAGATTCAACATCCTTATTTCATTTTGCACACACACCGGACAAGTTATAGACATCAACTTTCAAGCATGGAGTACATCAAAAATACCTTACTCACACAATGGCACAAATGGTTTAGCAATGGCAATCAAGATTACATAAACACATATATTCATATTGAGTGCATAATATTATTAAGCCCACTTTTTCAAGCATAGGAGTCAAGTTCCAAAAGTCTAAGTGTTTCTACCTTTTTCATTCATTTTTTAGTGAATTCCACAAAGTTTCAATGATACTTAAGTGAAGCACCTAGAATTCATAAAGTTTCAAGCTCTTGTACTCCTAATTACTAATTTTCTACGGTTCTTGTCTCCCAAGCGCACGCAAGCGCACATGGTCTTCAAGTAATATAGGACAGTGAATTCCTGATTATCGGTCGCTCAGAGACTTCTATGATCAATCATTTAAGGTTACTTCTTTATTTCACTATGCTAACAAACATAGATGTAAATGGGGAATGGTTTGGAGATTAAACTAAAACTTGAAATGTAAAATTAGCTAAAGAACTAAGATTGTTGCTGACTTGTTTGTACTTCAAATGATGATGAAAATTTAGGAAAATGGCACTTTAGCTTCAAGTTGAGTTTTCAAGACCTGATTATGTTAGATTAATTCTTCTTGAGGTTTCTATTACAAGTTACTATCCCATTTCTTGCCACTCTCCCGAGCATCCAAGAACTATCTCATGAATCCTAATGCCTATATCCCTATGGTCGCAGGAGAAACATGAAATAACGATTGTGGCTACTTTTATATCAACTAAATAGGGTTGAAGGGTATATCCCTATCCTTAACAACAACTTCTAACCTCCAACACATGGGCCAAAGGATCTTTGAATTTATATTTTATGTTTACTTTTAACCCTTTTAGTTTCCTCTCCCGAGTTCAAAGAAAAACAAAACAAATTTATTCACAAGGTGATCTTTCTAGAAAATAAGCAATTAAAAAAGTAAATATAAACATTTAACAAAGAATAAAAACTAGAAATAATCAGTCAATCAAACTTCAGCCATCAACTATGGACAAATCCCTAGAATGGGCATTTAGCCACTCATGTTTGTGCAGGAAAACAAATATATCATCATCATTCAAGGTAAAATGGTAAAGAAAAGAAGAAACCTAAGTAGGAACTTGTCTCTCCTCCAAAGCTGCGATATAATCCTTTCTATGATAAAACAAAATGATGTACGATAGCTAACAAATGACCTAGATGTTATATTTATAAGTGAGTCCTCGAATAACGCTTTTGCCCTTAAGTAATTAACTTTAAAATCAACAAAAGTCCATCCAAGAATAGGTTTGGCAGGACACGCACTCCGTAGCCCCATGTTTGGCTCAATTTTCCTCTGAAGTTTAGGTCTGGGCGCCCCACTCCAGCCATAGCACCAAGGTGTTAAGCCAAAATTTTGAACTTCTGAACCCCTCTGGTGCCCCACTCCATCCACAGCACCAGAGCGTTAGTCAAATTTTTGAGCATTAGAACCCTTCTAGCGCCCTACTCCATCCACAACACCAGAATGTTGAGAAAATCTCCCAAGTCTGGGATTTTTTTGGCTCTCCACGTCTCTTATCTCACCAAGGTGTTGATCAAATTCTCATCTCTGAAGCTCAGGAGCTGGCGCCCCATGCCATCCATAGCACTAACTTTGGTTATTTTCACTTTTTGTTGTTGTTCTTGTGAATTAAGCATAGATTCAGGGGAAGTCTAAGTACCCTGAGTAGCAGAAGCTAAGGAGCATGAAAAATTGCAAGTGTGGGGTCGGTGACCTATGTGTTTAACCGTGACAATACATGTTGATAGCTAGGGCTAGTGGCCTCAGGAAGTATCTCTCACCTTTAGTCTTTATTTTAAATGATGCTTTGGGAACATAACTTATTTCACCCACCCTTTGGTTTTTCTTTTCGGTTCTTTTTTGAAAGAGGGCACTTTGAACTGAGAATAAAAATTTTCTTTGTCTTTACATAGTGTTTTAGTCATAGTTAAATATTTCTCGCCAATGATGGATGGATGACGACCGTCTTGAGGTAAACTTAGTCAGTAGGTTTTGTGTTTGAACCCTTAGTTGATTGATTGCTTGATGTTCTTGTTTAGTGCTATACATGATTGTAAGATGCAGGTGGTTTTAATTGAGAAGCATGTTTAGCAGTTGTATAACTTTGTTTGAGACACCTAGATTCGTGAATATGACTCTGTATTCTTAAATCTTAATTTTGAATTCTTGTGATTAGCTATGTTAAGAGTCTACTGAATCCATCTTGGATTGAGCATATGCACTGAACATAAAGTTTCTTGAATATTCTATGCTATTATGTAGTGTTTAGAACTTGCCTGTGTGTTTGCAAAATTAAATAAGGGATGTCGATTGTAAGAGATGATTTAGGCATTTCTTTGAATGAGATTGATTTTTATCCCTTGCTTTACCTACATTTAATGCATGATCCTAGTTAGCCTAGTGAGCCTTTAGCCTATTCTTTTCTAGCCACAATATAAGCTGAATCCTTTTCTTTCAATAGACCTGAATTTGATCCAAAACTCCGAAGAGCTTAAGTGTAATACGAAAAAGAGTAAAAAGAGTAAGAATAGTGAAAAAAAGGAAAATAGTGGTTGTGAAAGTGGGAGGAAAGATTAGAGGTGCACTTGTTTGAAAAATGCATAAGTATTGGTAGAGAATAAGAGAGTAAAAAAATGAAATAGTTGCTTAAATACTCCTCACTGATAAGTCAAGTGTGCTTAATAAAATGAGGAAACAAAAGAGGAAATTGATGAGTTGAAAAGAATAAAAGGTGAAGTAATGGAAGAGAAGGAGCTTAATGAGCAAAAGTGATGTATTAAAAAGCGCTTAGGGAAGATAGTCACTATTACTGGGCAGAATAGCACCTACCTGTCCCTTACCTTACATTACAACCCTATAAGTCCTACTTGATCTTACTTTTAGACATTCCTAAATTAGTGATGCAAAACCCTAAGGGCAAGCTTATGGGTTAGTACATGTTGCATGTGAATCCTTTGTGAGAGTGAGCTTAATTCATATTTATATACCTATACTTGCATAATTTGAAAAAATTGAGACTGAAAATGGGTATCTCTATTATTGTGAGGGCACATGTTTGAGGAAGGATAAAATTCATGTTAGACTTCTTGATTGGTTAACTTGCATAAGTTTGTTGAGTTTTAGAGTTTATTCTTGAGTCCAGGAGGTCTCAACTTTGTTGTATGTGATTTTAGTGGGTTATGTATATGGCATGCTCTATTTTAAACTTGCTATCTAAATCAATTGTTGCAGCCTTAGCTTGAGTCGTCTTGTTTCAATTGGTTATGTGTGAGTCCTTCAAATGCATGCGATGTAATGGAGTTGTTCAAGGACAAACAAGGCTTTAAGTGTAGGGTAGTGATCTTGGGAATATTTACATGCCTAAGTGCTATGTTATACCGTATTTTAGGTCAAGTTTGTTAATGAAATTGACTATAGTCTCATGTAATTTTATATTTATGGGTGCATGAACTATCCAAGGTGATTAATCTTGTGATTGTAGGTGAAATATGCTAGGAGGGGTTAAATACTAAAATGCACAAGGAACAAGGAAGCTTGGAATGAAAGGAAAAGAAGTCGGATGAAGATGTCAAGAATTGTGCACTGCCATGCCAACTAGCATGCGACGCCAGCAGGATGGCATGCCAGGCAGCGTGTCACGCTGGCCTTGTGTCACGCCCATGCCCGTGCCATGCCTGGCCTTCTTGCATGCGAGATGGCTTTCCAAGCATTGTGCTTGCGCGCTGGCTCTATGCCAAGCCGGCCAGTCTGCGCGACTAATGCCGTGCCATGCTAGGCGACGTGCACCAGTGACATGCCCAACTTCTGAGAATCCCATTCTAGTGACATGCTGCAATGGCTCCATGTCACGCCACCACCTTGCCGCGACAGGTAGCGTGGCACGGAGTAAGTTCACCGACGACCAATTTTTGACATTTTGCATTTAGTATAAATTAACGACTTAGCTCCTAATTTTCATTATCACGCATTATTTTCTGGAAAGCAGAGAGGAGCGAAGGGAGAAATGTGGAAACTCACCTAGGGTTGGTTTTTCTTTACTTCTTCTTTAGCATTCTTGTAGGTACTTGAATTCAAACATGTTTTTGAATGCTTGTATGAACATGAGTGGATAAAACCCGTCTTCTAGGATTGAGGCCACATGACATGATTGTAATTGTGTGAATTTCATCTTTGGTTCATTTTTTTGTTGTTTTTTTGTTTTGCATTCTTGTTAGTTATCATTTTAATGCTTGATCACCTAAAATGTACTTCATTAAGCTTAGGCAAAAGCTCAAAAGAGTAACCCTAGGTTAGAACTAAGAATGTACTCATTAAGCTTAAGCAAGTTCTTGTCTTGAAGACTTGATTCGTGGTTAGGTTAGCAATATTTCTAATTCGCCTTGCTTGGTTAATAAAACGGGAAAATAGCTAGAAACTTAGGATTAAATTGTCACATCACCACTCTCAGATGTAGTTGTGAAGTTAATTTTAGGTTAAATGGTTAGAGGTACGAAAGTCCATAACCAAGGGCATAAACCCCGTGAACTACATCCACAATGTTAATTGCCCACGAATTAGGACGTTATGTCCCCGCTCAACGATGTAGTTCTCAGACTAGTTTGTTGTGTTTAGAGGCTTGAAATACCATGAACATCGTGATTAACTTTGTGAGAAAACAAATGAATTTTCAATACTTGAACCTTTGTCAATTTTAGCATTGTATGATTTTTAGGCCTTAACTCAAGATGCTTTCTATTATTGTTTTCCAATTATTTTGTGATCACCACTTAGATTTAGTAACAAATTACAAATCTTGAAAAAACAACATTTTTGGAATTTGAATTAACACTTGAATTTGTAAATTCACTAAAAAGACTAGACCTGTGGGTTCGGCATTCGGCTCTTCAGAGTCACTACATTACTTGTACGACCACATATGCTTGCGTCTGTGCTGGGGCGTAGCACCTAATCAATCATAGAGCTACTGCCATGGGGAATGACAACTATGCTTCAACCTACTACAAATATAGCAAACAAATAGTAAACCAGAAAATCTTTCCTCCACTCACACTTAAATGGTGCACTGTCCTCAGTGCACACACAAATATATCAATTAGGTAGAGAAAAGAAACTTTTTGGGACGCTATGCACAATCACCATCATCAGGATTGTACTCGTGATCATCGTCATCCATATCATTATCCTCGCCATCAATCTGCATGGCTCCCGTGGCAACATCCTCCTCCTCCTCATCATTGTCCAAGTCATCAACCCCATCAGCAAGCACTGTGGCCTCATCATCGTCCAGCGACTCCTCAAAGGTTGGTCCCACTATACACATCAACATAGAACTCTTTATGAGTGAGTACCACTCCTCCAGGGCCGCCATCTCATCATCCGTGGTAGGTCAGCCTCCGATACTCAGCTATAAATCTAACATGCCAAACATGTAGCCTCTCCAAGTATCATCTCGTGTCTGGCAATCAACTACAGTAAGAGGTGGAGCTGTGAACGTGATGGGATCCTTTACCTTAGTGACATCTATTATCTTGCCTACTAGAGTTAAATGAAGGTCTGCCTCTTCCTCCTCAATGCCTACCTATCTAAAAATCTCGTTCAGGAGACTACCATAATAATTCTTCCACCTACAATTATCTCTCGATCTCCTCATACTGCCTCTAAGCACTACACTAAAATTGATTGGTAGCCCTTTTATCATCATGTATACCAACACGACTAACTCTCTAGTGATCTACTATATGTGTGTCCTAGGGAGAAGCATGGCACATACCAAGTTCACCCAAACTTTTGCCTCCTTATTTAAGTAGGAGAATGCAGGTGTGGAGTGAGTGCCTTTGTGGTACCTTTCCCAATGGGTGTATGAATGCTCACAACAAAGAGTATGGAGAATGTTGTGGTATGGGGGTTTCTCTAGCAGAATGAAGTACTCGAATGGGTCTACCATAGATTTTCTGAGGAGGCATTGAATCTCTTAAAAGTGAAACAAACCACCTGACCCCGTATTTTGACTTTGGTGCTCTCTACAATTAAAGTGTCCCAGTTTGCATAAAATTCCATAACCAAAGTGAGGTTGCACTCCTCTGACTCGACAAAGATATAACTTAATCCCAACTCACGTACCTTATCCCTAATAGTGGGAAACTCAAGTGCGAGGCAACCTTTGTCAATCCAATTTTTAGGAGCATATTTGACCTCTTTTTGTGTGTTGAACCATGTTATTCTATGAGGCTCCACTGCTTTTGCTCTGAACCTCCTAGCAGGGGCTCCCTTAGCCGATGAACTTGAACCTTTAGTGCCTTTTCAGAGCTGTCTGAGACCCTTGTTAGCTACCTCTATTTCCTTTTCTTTGTCATCTTTTGATGCCATGAAACCTGCCAATCAACAACCAAGAACTTAACAATATTATTTCGTGAACAAAAAGGATAGCTAATTAGGTGTAATGGGTGCAAAGTGACCCCACACTTAATTCACTAGCATACTCGTGAGAATTTTTCAAATAGGGTACTCAAGACTTTCCCTATTATCATCTTAAATCTCAACATCCAATTATTCACTAACCTCACATTACAAACAAGTTCATCAATTTTTTCACATCTCTCCTATATTTTTTTTGTTACACCCCATAAGTTTTTATCGTTTTACTAATGCGTGCGTACATATGTTGAGAGTTTTGGATACGACGCATGCGAGAAAGGGCTCATGGGGTGAGTGTTCGAACACGGCATCGAGCAAGAAGGAGGCCGGGGCCGGAGGCCAGGCGCATTGGGCGCCGCACTGTGCCAGCCAACCTAGCGCCATGGTTGGTGCATCACGCCTCCTGCCAGGCATGATGGGCGGCAATCCGCACCCCCGACCACCGACCCCCATCTATATAAATGATATAAGTTCAAAGTTTAGGTCAATAAAAATATTTCCAAAATCAGAATTCGACCCTACGATACTTTCTCTCTATTCTTCATCCGGGTTTCGCTAATTTATGCCGTTAAACTCTATCCAAACATAAATGCATCTTGGATAACAAGTTCTAGGCCTATGAGAAATATCCTTGCGGTTATTTCTTGAAATTTCGCTCGGAGTACCAGAACCTCGCCGAGTAAAAGTTGTCGGAATCACTTATAATCGAGACCTAAGCGGCTATAGGTGATAGGTAAGCGTTTCTACCTTCTATACTCTCGGGGATTTGTGAGTTTTTGGCCAAATTAAATAGAGTTGAATTATAGTTAATATTATTGAAAGATATTGTTGTTTGCCGTGTTCTAGTATTGAAATAGCCTTATTCTCTCAGCGTAGAGGTTGCAATTGATTGAAATTGCTAGCTACCGATTGGGACTATTTGGATAAATGAGAATCGACACACGAGGTATGTTAAGGCTACTCCTTCGGCAAGTTATTTTTGTCATAACATTGATACGACTAGCACTTCTGTAGTGACTTAAGAACTCAAATGTTATATTTAGCCACTGCGAATAAACTTGAGATTGTAGTGTAGCATTCCTGGTAGGGGTAGATCATAATTCGTACGACCCCTCACTGTAAATAGCCGAGGAGCTTCTAATCGTATGAACTGCTTACGGGGCTATAAACTACTTATAGAGCTATGATGCTTCTTATGCCTACGGGGCTATAGATTGGTTACAGAGCCATGATGCTTCTATTACTCACAAGAACTGCAGAACTGCTTTCGTAGCTATGATATCGCTTACAAGCTACCGAATTGATTACAAAGCTATTAAGTGTATGAAGGGACTAGAGTAAAGCCTTCGGGGCCATATTATAGTCTTCTATGAGATCCTTCTATGCTAAAGATAGTATTATCGACCCTCCTGAAGGCTTGGTTTGTCTGAGAAACAATTGCAGTCACTTATGGAGCCTCAGGGGCTAGGGGCATATATACTTTTTGGCATTTTCCAAGGCTTATGGGAGCCCAGGTAGGTTATTCTATGTTTATTTCACCTTCCAGGCTTACGGGGGCCTTGATAAGTTCTTGTTTTTATGTATACTCGCTAGTTATGTTTCAGATTGTGAGGCTATTCAGGTTGAACTCTTACCCTCATTGATTACTTTCAGTTCTTCTATTATCTTATTCAACTTTGATTACTACCTTACATATTTGGTACATATTGTACTGACGCCCAATTATGGGGAGCTACATACTTGCTTGCAGGTGCGGATAGACGTGGTTCAAGACCTTCTTAGCTGTCAGCCAGAGTTAGCAGTTCAGTTAGCTCCTTTTCTCGGGGTTGATAGTTAGAAAGGTTTGTTCTTTTGTTGTACAACTTTTGGGTAGGCCGGGGACCTATCCCGACCATTATTCCACTCTTAGAGGCTTCCAGACTACAATTTTCCAGTTGTTGGTTGTTGTTGGTCGTATGGGGCCTATGTATGTTATATTTGCGTGTTGGCCATGTGGGGCCTAGTTTACTAGTTTTTTAGCAGCCTTGTCAGCTACAGTATGAATTTGATTGCTTGTTTTCATTTTGTTATGACTAGACAACATGGTGGTCTTGTCGGCCCGCATAGGATCCCTTTTATTTTCTTATTGGTTGGGTTAGTTGTTTTCTTTTATAGGTGGCTATGTGGACTTATTTGGCCCGAGGCTGTGTTTAAAGCTGAGATATAGCTCATTATTTTCTTAATTTTGAGGTGCTGGCAAGCATCAGAGGTGCATATGCCCAACCAAGTCAGCCTAGACCCCAGTATGGCATTAGGTGCCAATCAGGCCTCCCAAGGTGGAGTATGATAAACTTTGTATCAGAGCAACATGGAATCCTGGGGAACTTCAAGCCGTGTCCAGTAGAGTCTTATCTAAGGGTGCGTTGTGCACCACATTCTATAGGAAGGAGGTTACGAGGCATAATAGTATGGTTACCCTCCTTTCTTCTCCAGTAGTGCTATAGCGCCATGTTGTGTAGGGTTGAGTCCCTAAGCTTATGCTATTCTTCTTATCTATAGAGAAATATATGACACACGACAGACCAAGAATGGTCGGGAGTTGGACACTGCGGTAGGAGGGGGTACCAGTAGGGTGCCACAGTCAGAGCTGGCCCAACTAGAGGGCGAGAGGGAGACATCACCTCAATCTCCCTAGCTCCCTCCGCCACACCAGGAGCCCTCCAGGGCAGCAAATATACCAGTACCACCCCCAGTCATCCCAGTACCATCAGATCAGGAGATTAGGAGTGCGGTTTACATGTTGGTTTAGATTTTGTCAACTCAGTGTCATCCAGTGGCACCAATTGCTGCTGAAGCCACTAAGGGGCCTGGAAGTTTGATGGTCCGAGAATTTCTTGCCTTCAGTCCTCCATAGTTTATGGGGACAGACTGTAGAGAGGATCCTCAAGACTTCTTGGACCAGTTGCAGCGAATATTCAGGGTGATGCATGCCTCATCCATTGAGTTAGTTGAGTTGGCAGTGTTTCGTCTGCGAGATATAGCAGTTTTATGGTGTGAAAGTTGGGAGAGGTCCAGGGGTGGAAATGTACCCCCACCTCCTTGGCCTAGTTTTTTGAAGCCTTCTTGGATCATTACATGCCCTGAGTGATCCGATAGGCCCGAGTGGATCAGTTTTCATATCTGGAGCAAGGAAGAATGAGCATTCAGGAGTACTTATTGAAGTTTGACTCCTTGGCAAGGTATGCGCGAGTTTTCATTGATAAAATGCCAGCTAGGGTACACCGATTCATCACGGGGCTTGCTACAGAGTATGTAGAGGCTTGTATTATCTCCACATTGCTTGAGGAAATGGATATCACACGCATTCAGGCTTTTGCTCAGAACATAGAAGGAATTAGTCAACACAATTATGAGGCTAAAAGGGTGAGCAAGGAGTAGTACTGGAGGGCTAGACCCGCTGATTGGCAGACAGAGTTTCAAGGGGGGCCAGGCCTCGATTGCCAGGCAGGCCACCTAGAACTTTGCCTCTATAGCAACAGGGCAGCAGGTCAGATTGTCGCGGATAGTCAGGTCCCAGTGAAAGTTCACGAGCATCCGGCTCACAATAGCAGAGAGGTTCTAATCAGAGCAGGCCTATTGCCCCTCGTTGTAGGACTTATAGTCGACACCATTTCGAGAGATGTAGATATGGACCCATTGCTTGTTGTACTTATGGATAATAGGGTCATATGATAAGGGATTGTCTAGCCAGAGATCAGGGTGATGGGGACCAATCGAACAGATCTTCAGTAGGGTCACATACTCCAGCATCTTTAGCAACGCGCAGGCCCTCAACTCCAGCTAGCAGAGGTCGAGGTAGATCAGGGGCATCTAGTTCTGGCGGTGGTCTAGATCACACCTTCGCCTTACCAGGGTGAAAGGAGTCAGGTCCTCACCAGATGTGGTGACAGGTATGCTAGACATATGCTCTGACTCAGTTTATGTTTTGATAGACCCAGTTCCACTTTGTCCTATGTTACTCCGTTAGTGGCTCGGAAGTTTGGTATAACACCAGAATTACTTCAGCAACCATTCTCGGTGTCTATACCCGTCTTTGGCTCTATCATTACTAAGAGAATTTATCGGGGCTGTACAATAGAGATTGTTGGTCGTCAAACCTTAGCCGATTTAATGGAGCTAGAAATGATTGATTTTGATGTAATTACGGGTATAGATTGGCTAGCGCCATGTTATGTCAATGTGGAATGTTGGACCAAGACTGTCTAATTTCACTTTCCAGGGGAGGTAGTGCAAGAATAGAAGGGCAACTCAGCTACGCCAAAAGGTAGGTTCATATCCTATCTTCGAGCAAATAAGAAGATAATGAGGGGCTGTATTTACCATGTTGTTAGGTCCGGGATCAGAATCCCTAACTCTTCAGTCCATTCCTATGGTTAGTGAATTTTTGAATGTGTTTCCAAATGATCTTCTTGGTATCCCCCCAAAAGCGTGAGATCGATTTCTCTATCGACTTGCCACCAAGCACGCAACCTATATCAATCCCTCTGTACCGAATGGCTCCTACTGAGTTGAAGGAATTGAAAGAACAGTTGAAAGTTTTTCTAGATAAGGGCTTTATCAGGCCGAGTGCTTCACCGTGGGATGCGCCGGTCCTATTTGTAAGGAAGAAAGATGGATCCTTATGGATGTTTATAGATTATTGATAGTTGAATAAATTTACTATTAAGAATAAATATCCTTTTCCAAGGAAAGATGATTTGTTTGACCAACTTCAAGGGGAGAAATATTTCTCCAAGATTGACTTGAAGTCTGGGTATCATCAGGTGTGAGTTCAGGAGAATGATATTCCAAAGATAGCTTTCAAGTAATGCCCCAGAAACTCAAAGATTAGACCCGGAACTTAAAAAAAGAAAATTTGCAAAAAATTGAAAAATCTGCTACCAGGCATACGACGGATCATTAAGTGACCCGTTAGAGGCGCCCTCGAGTCATGGGGTGAGTCGTTACTAGCTGGATGATAATTTTTTGAGTTTGGGGCAGTGTTCATGATGGGTGGTTACTACGAGTCGTGGTCACTAGTAACGAGTCGTGATGTCTCCCATTACCACCCCAAATGATTATTAGACGGTGTACTTAATGAGTGATGCCACGAGTCATGGCCCATGGTAATGAGTCGTTAGGTCCCTCATAGAGACCCCTGTTTCCAGATTCGGTATTTTCAGACTTTAGGCAATAGAACCAACAAAAAGTCCATATGAGTCGTGGTCCCAACCAATGACTCATTGAGTGACCCGTTGGGACCCCGTCGACCAAATTTCAGATTTCAGCCCAGGGATATTTTTGTAATCTCCTACCTATTTAGTCCCTAAACTATGTCATTTTAGGAAAAAAATCAGATATATTAGAGGGATTTAATGGTTTCTCCTCTCATTCCCCATGTAAACTTTTAGAAATTCCCAAGGTGTCAGTATCACCTCCCAGTTATAAAAATTAGATCCAGAACTCAGTTTATTGGTACGCTAGGTGGTCATGACACTTAGACGGATAGCTCTAACTAGCTTTAGGACCCCAGTCAGATTACAAAATATTCTTAGACGATTAAAATGCTTCTAGATAAGTAGCTCTGACTAGTCTAGAACCCAGTTTCAAAATCTGGTCTGAGAAGACTCTCCGGGTACCGTCAATTATATATTGCTGACTAGTCTTGGACCCCAATTTCAAGCTATCAGCTTAGTATTCAGTTTAGGAATTCTAATGGGAGCCGGACTTTGCACCGAGCGAACCGGGGTTCCAGCGCACCCAGGTTCCTAGAACTATGTTGTCAGCGTAGGGTATAGTATTTATTGGCCTGTTTGGCCCCAAAATTTCATGATCACCCAATTCATGCCTTTGTACCCTAGCCAGGTATATTGGGTCCTACCGGTGGGGTGTATACATCGGACTCCACATTTAGCTCACGTGGTTACGTGTCGGTTATAGAATCTCCCACTAGTCAGTTTAGTTCAGTCTCAATCTCGTTTAGTCCAGAATTGTATACCAGACTTAGAACATGTTTTGACAATCAGATAGGGTCTTCTTGACCACCTCAACATTTCAATTATTTCAGTTTAGTAGATTCTGCTGGTTATTGCATGCCTCCTAGTTCAACATTTCTTTATTGTTTATTTCATTATGTTCATTACTCTCACTTACTCAGTACATTCAAAGTACTGATGCATGAATTTTTTTCTGTGTCATTTTATGATACAGCTGCAAGATCACAGTCCCAACTTTGTTAGCCATTTATTTCTCGAAGACCTTAGCTTAGAGAATTGGTGAGTCCTCATCCTCCGAGGATGAAGATTTATTGTCTGAGTTAGGATTTCATTTCTTTCAGTTGATTTAGAGCTAGTTGGGAGTCTGTCCCAGCGGTTCATCAGACCTTTTGGCTTTCAGACTTAGACTCAGTTTTCAGACATTGTTGTTTTCTCGCAGCCTTGTAGTTTGTTCTACTATTTTCATTATTATGATTCAGTAAATTTCTATCAAATATTTATATTCTTGCTACAAAATTCTGCTGTATGTATTTTTGTTACTCAGAGTGCCAGTGTATGATAGACCAGGGGTTGACTTGGGGTCACTTATGGCTTCAAGTACCGTGTTTCATCCTAGGGTGTAAACTCGGGATGTGACAAACTTGGTATCAGAGCACTAGGTTCAGAGTATCCTCGGATGTTTGAAATCCACATCAAGTAGAGTCCTCTTCATGAGTGTGAAGCACGCGACACTTATGATGAGGAGGCTATGAGATGTCATTAAGAAACTTCCCTTTATTTCATACTCCTTATCGTGTGTTGAAATTCAGTTTCAAAAATCATACTACTAACTCGTGCTCTGCTTCATTTCAGTGAGATATGCCTCCCTGACGCAGAAATAGTAGAAAGAACAAAATTACCCAGTGGACTACTCCACCAGCCCCCGCGGCCCCATAGGATGATTCGGTGTCAACTACTGAATTCAAGGTGGCCATTATGCTGCTTGCCAAACCGCGACTAACCAGGTGAACCAACAAGTGGTTCCAGTTAATAACAACGGGTCCGCAACATCTACTAGGGTGCGAGACTTTACTCAAATGAATCCTCTATCTTTCCAGGGATCCAAGGTGGAGGAGGACCCCCAAGAGTTCATAGAGGAGATCAGGAAGATTAGCCGTATTATGGGTGTTAGCTCCTTCGAGAGTGCTAACCTGGCTGTCACCAGCTAAAAGGGGTAGCCCAGGTCTGGTATGAGCAGTGGAAGGAGGGGCAACCACCAGGAGCAGGACCAGTAGAGTGGGAGGAGTTTAACACCGCTTTTTTGGATAGATTTTTCCCGAGGGAGCCCAGGGAAGCCAAGGTAGCACTTGAGGTAGGGGAACAAAATAGTGAAGGAGTATGCAGTGGTGTTTACCAGGTCATCTAGATACGGTCCAGAGATGGTGGCCGAGCCAAGGGCTCGCATGCTAAAGTTTGTGAATGGGGTGTGAAACCTGGTTCTCAAGGAGTGTAGGACCGCGATGTGATCAAAGATATCGATCGTTCCAGTTTGATTGTTTATGACCAATAGGTCGAGAATAAAAAACTGAGGGACATGGAAAGAAAGAATAAGCGGGCTAGGACTTGCTAGTCAGATCATGGACACCAGAGGTCAGGTGGTAGCAACCACCCACAGCAGCATCAACAGAGGGCTCCAATGCCCAACTCAGCTAGAGCCCCTACCTTTTGGTCACACCAGGACTGGAGGAGTGGAGCATCTAGCTCTCAGTCTCAAAGCTACAGTACCGGGAACAAATATCCAGCTTTCCCCAAGTGTAGCAAGAACCACCCAGGAGAGTGTCTTCAGGGTCGTGAAGATTGTTTTGGTTGTGGACAGCTCGGGCATTGGCTTAAGGAGTGTCCGTCAACAGGGCAAGGGAGATCACAATCCACTACCTCAGCATCTACAGCAGGCTGATCAACTCAATAGGCTAACACATTAGGTACGAAGGGCAATCAATGCCAAAAACGTTTTTATGCATTATCATCTCGTCAAGACTAGGAGAACTCACCAGATGTGGTCACAGGTATGTTACATCTTTTCCACTTAGATGTATATGCCCTGCTTGATCTAGGGGCCACACTATCATTCATAACTCCATATGTAGCAGTGCAGTTTGATATCATTTTGAAAGTATTATCAAAACCCTTCTCAGTCACCACACCAGTTGGTGAGTTAGTTAGAGCCAGCCGGGTGTATAGAAATTGTCAAATCTCAATCTGCAATAAAGTCATTCCGGCTGACCTTGTATAGTTAGACATGGTCGACTTCAACCTCATTCTTGGAATTAATTGGTTACACTCTGATTATGCCTCAGTTGACTGCAGAACTAGAGTCGTCAGGTTTTAGTTCCCTAACGAACCAACACTAGAATGGTCGGGTAGTAGTTCAACGCTGAAGGGTAGGTTTATTTCCTACCTTAAGGCCCAGAGGCTTATTTCTAAGGGATGTATTTATCATTTAGTTCGAGTCAAGGATTCTGAATCTGAGACCCCAACTATCCAGTCAGTCCCTATCGTCAGCGAATTTGTAGATGTTTTGCCTGAAGATCTTCCCAGAGTCCCTCCTGAGTGGAAAATTGACTTCGGCATAGACCTTATTCTAGATACTCAACCCATCTCCATCCCTCCTTATAAAATGGCTCCAGATGAGCTTATGGAGTTGAAAGAGTAGTTAAAAGATCTCCTGGATAAGGGTTTTATAAGACCTAGCATCTCTCCCTGGGGTGCTCCAGTATTATTCGTGCAAAAGAAAGACGGTACTCTCAGAATGTGCTTCGACTACCATCAGCTGAACAAGGTCACAGTCAAGAATAGATATCCCCTACCTAGAATTGATGACCTGTTTCACCAACTTCAGGGAGCCAGCTGTTACTCCAAAATAGATCTTAGGCCGGGGTATCATCAACTAAGAGTCAGACAGTGTGACATACCAAAAATAACCTTCAGGACTCGATACGGACACTTCAAATACGTGGTTATGTCCTTCAGTTTAGCAAATGCCCCTGAGGCCTTTATGGATCTGATGAATAGAGTCTTCAAGCAGTATTTGGATATGTTCATCATCATATTCATCGACGACATTTTGGTATACTCCAAAAATGAGGAAGAGCATGCTAGTCACCTAAAGATAGTACTTTAGACACTCAGAGACCATCAACTGTTTGCCAAGTTCAATAAGTGCAAATTTTGGTTGAAGTCCATGACTTTCCTGGATCATGTGGTCTCGGGTGAGTGAATTCAAGTTGATCCTCAAAAGATAGAAGCAGTGAAGAACTATCCCAGACCCATCTCCCCAACCGAAATTAGAACCTTCTTGGGTCTGGCCAGTTATTAGCGATGCTTCATAGACGGTTTCTCTTCTATAGCGTCTCCCCTAACTAGACTGATTTAGAAGAAGGTGAAGTTCCAGTGGTCAGATGCATGTGAGAAGAGCTTTCAAGAGTTAAAGACTCGACTCACTACTGCTCCCGTATTGACTCTACCAGAACGATCGGATGGATTTGTGGTATATTGTGACACTTCCAAAGTTGGACTCGGTTGCGTGTTGATGCAGTGGGGCAATGTGATAGCCTATGCCTCCAGGAAGCTCAAGGTTCATGAGAAGAATTATCCAACTCATGACTTGGAATTGGCAGCGTAGTGTTTGTACTAAAAATATGGAGGCATTACTTATATGGGGCTTACATTGATGTTTTCACCTATCACAAGAGCCTTCAGTACATATTCCGTCAGAAGGACCTGAATCTTCACCAGAGAAGATGGTTGGAACTCCTGAAGGATTATGACATGAGCGTGCTATATCACCAGGGAAAATCCAATGTAGTGGCTGATGCCCTAAACAGAGTGTCTATGGGTAGCGTGGCTCATGTTGAAGAAGGAAAAAAGGAGTTGCCAAAGGAATTGCATAGGCTCGCTCGGTTAGGTGTGCAATTGGTTGACTCGACTGAGGGTGGAGTGGTGATGCATTGCGAGTCAGACTCTTCTTTGGTTTTGGAAGTTAAGTCCAAACAGGATGAAGATCCCATCCTTCTTAAACTCAAGGAAGCAGTTCCCAGAAAGGAGATTGAGGCTTTGTCCAAAGGGGGAGATAGTGTGCTCCGTTATCAGGGTAGATAGTGTGTATCGGATGTCGGGGAGTTGAGACAACAGATACTGGCTGAAGCACACAGCTCGAGGTACTCCATTCACCCTGGTGCCACAAAAATGTACCACGACTTTCAGGATATTTACTGGTGGAACGGTATGAAGAGAGACATTGTTGAATTTGTAGCCAAGTGCCCAAACTATCAGCAAATCAAGGTAGAGCATCAAAGACCAGGAGGTATGATCCAAGATATCAACATACCTACGTGGAAGTGGGAAGAAATACATATGGAATTTATTACGGGTCCACCTCGAACTTGCCGACAACATGACTCCATATGGGTAGTAGTATATCGGATGACTAAGTCATCTAGTTAAAACGACCGGATTCAGCTGAGGACTATGCTAGACTTTATATTCGAGAGTTAGTCAGGCTTCATGGGGTACCATTATCCATAATTTCAAATAGAGGTACTTAGTTCACCTCACATTTCTGGAAGACTTTTCAGAAGAGATTGGGCACCCAGGTCAAGCTCGACATAACTTTTCACCCGCAGACAGATGGGCAAGCTGAGCAGACTATTCAGACTCTAGAAGATATGTTGAGGGCGTGCGTGATTGACTTTAAGGGTAGTTAGGATGACCATTTGCCTCTTATTGAGTTTGCGTCCAACAACAGCTACCACTCCAGTATCCAGATAGCCCCGTTTGAGGCATTATACGGTAGGACGTGCATGTCACACCCTACCTTGGGGAGTATGACGGGCACCTGGTGCCTACTAGACTCTGGACTGCTAAATGGTCCAGCCTGAGCAAATCTGGTGCTTTGGCTGGCTCTGGCTCTATTCCAAGAAATAAACCGGCTATATAACGGCTGTAAACACAGCCTCTGGCCAACTGGCCTATAGCCACCTGTACCTGTAGTAACAGCTAACCAGAACACACTCATAACAAGGAACCTATGCGGGCCGACAAGGCCACCAGGCTGTCTAGTCATCTGTAATATCAATACAAACTACTGTAAGACTACGTGACCGGCAAGGTCACCACTACTGTCAAATTAAGGCCTCACACGACCAGCATAAACTGAAATGCTAAACAGCTATAACTAACTGCACGGCCTCACTCGATCGGCTCAACTGACCATAGGGAAATATATACAGACTGGAAGCCTCTAGGAATAACAATAGAAATGATCGAGACAGGGCCCCGACCTACCCGTACTGTACAACAAAAGAAAATGAAATACACCTCTGGAATTCAGTCTCCGGATGACAGGAGCTGAATACTCAATCGCTGACTGGAATCACGAGGGATCGCCTCCTCGTCTATGAGTACTTGCAGGCAAGTAATGCAGAGCCACACTGGGTGTCAGTACCACAGGTACTGAGCATGTAAAGCAACTGAAATACACAACTGAAAAGAATAGCAACAGTGACATGACATATAAGCAGAAAGTAGCTAAGTCTATCTAGCTGAGAATAACTGGGGAGAGTTTATTTATTCTATAACTAAACTGAGCGTACCTGATGCCGTGCCGTCCCACTGTCTATCAGTATCTAATTGCACATATAGGTATACATATAAATACACACAATACCTGATCGACCCCCATAAGCCGGAAGGTGCCAACCAACACACAATCTATTTACCCCTACCCGGGTCTAAACCAACCTAAAATAAGTCACTCCACTCATTCTAATAACTGTGAGCTCCTCCTACTGATCCCCTTGGGTACGTAGCTCAGGCCTTGGCCTCTAACAATAAACTGTGTCTGAGTCTGAAGACTCCTACCTCTGGGCGCAGGTGCACGCGGGGTGTGTAATAAAAACTGCCCCTGGGTGCAAGCACGCAACAGGGTGATTTTATAAAAATCCGTATCTGAAACTGCCCCCGGCCACAAGCGCACACAGAGTGTTCTGCCCCTGTAAATAGGGTGGACTGGCTCTGCGCAGAGTAAACTGAACAACCCCTGCAAGCAGGGTGGTCTGGACTGTATTATCATGGTGGTCGGCCATCATCATCCTCTAGGCGGACGGCATCGCCCAGCTGGTGGCGGTATCTGAATCTTGTATCGACACAGCTATAACCCAGGGGCGGTGGGGATGCTAAAAGGGTGCCCACATGCCACAATAAGTCTCAACAAACAAATAGCACATAGAAATAGCAAGCATGTATAACTGAAAAGACTGTCTGGAATCTAACTTCTTATTCTGAACTGTTTCCATATTGAACTGATTCTTACTAAATATACTGATTCTGTAATCTCTGTTTAACTGTACGGCTAATCTGTAGCCATGATACTATCTGTCTGAATGGCTAATCTGTAGCCATAACTGTCTGTCTATCAGATCTTTCTTTACTGACTATTATTACGCAAATCTGTTCCTTTTTATTCTACAACATGCTTGCTATTCACATAATAGGCTGTACTGAATCTGAACTACTAACTTGCCCTTGGGCACATGCTTTTCTAACTTTCAGACTGAATATGATATCACAACACAAACTAGGTTTACTGAACTTGCACAATACTTAACATTCAACTTCCGGGAATTCTACTTTGGAGTTTATTGTACTATACAAGGCTAAAGCTACTAACTTGCCAAAGGAACTAGCTTTACATACCTTATCCTCGAACTATCCGTCTGTCGGACGAGGCTCGGCCAATACTTCAACTATTTCTCCCAACTGCATTTATAAATATGTCAATTAATACTAAATATAGCTTTATTCCAAAGAACAACGTCACTTTCGATATAATTATAGCCTAAACTTAGGCTTATCGAAAGACGGCCAAAAACTCGCTATTTTCCAGAAGTCCAGAAGGAAGAAATATTCACTTCACAGCTAGGAACACATAGACACTAGTTTGGAGCAATTCTACTTACCTTAGCTCCGTAGCTCGACGATCCGTCGGTCGTATTTCACGAAACTAAATCCGTAAGAATGCTCTCTACTACTAAATACCTCGGTATCTGAGGTTAATTTGGGTTTGGACTGCGTTTGGCAGCGTAATCGGACGAAAATTATATTACCCTCTTCGTTCCTTTCCTTCCTCTGATTTTTCCTCTCTGTTTTCACTAGAAATTATGAGAATAATCAACTTAAAACTGAAGTGGGGCTTTATATACTTGGTCCTGGACAAGGCCAACGTGTCACAGAGCCAACGTGAAGGCTTCACCTCCGTGACACGCTGCCATCGCGGAGGGGCTCTGCCTCGGCTCCTCCCGTGATGGTTCAACAGGTTACTCGTCCGGTCTTTTCTCAGGCCTTTCTCTAGCACGTATGGCTTCCAAATATGCTTAACCAACGCACGAATAGGCCATCTAGGTGCCGAGAATCTTACGGGGTATAAAAGTGCAGATCTTCCATTGGGTGGTTTGAAGTGGGTGAAGTTTCTATAATCGGGCCTGACTCAGTTAATGAAGCTATGCAGAAGGTACAGCTCATCGAGAAAGATTGAAAATAGTTTAGAGCCGTCAGAAATCTTATTCTGATGTGAGCAGAAGAGAATTAGAGCTTGCTATGGATGACTGGGTCTATCTAAAAATTTCCCCCATGAAAGGGGTGATGAGGTTTGGGAAGAAGGAAAAGCTCAGCTCGAGATATGTCGGAACCTACAGAATTCTAAGGTTAATTGGCGAGGTAGCTTATAAGCTGGAGTTACCTTCAGAGTTGGCATCCGTACACCCTGTATTCCATGTGTCACTTTTGAAGAAGTGCATCGGAGATCCAATTTCAGTTGTGCCATTGGACAATGTAGAAATAAAGGATAGTCTCTCATATGAGGAGGTCCCAGTCCAGATCCTTAAGGTTCAGGTTCGTAAGCTAAGGAACAAGGAGTTGGCTTCAGGGGCTTATGGAGAAATCAGTGGGCTGAGGGAGCTATGTGGGAGGATGAAGCAGATATGATGGCTAGATACCCACACTTGATCTCTAACGGCTCTGTTATAGCTTGAGATAACAGTCTTGCTCTGTTAGGTGCAATTCATGTGTTTAAGTTTCCTTTATGATTTTGGATGTAGGTATGAAAAGTGAATTTGGTTCATCTATGTATTTTGAAGCGGGGTAGTTATTCTCTCAGTTTTATGTAAATGAGCAGTATTTGTATATTATGACTATTATTCTCTACTTTCCTATGTGTTTCCCCACATTCGAGGATGAATCTTCCCAAGGGGGAGATATTGTAATGCCCCGAAAACTCAAAGATTAGACACAGAACTTAAAAATAGAAAATTTGCAGAAAATTGAAAAATCTGTCACCAGGCATAGGACAGGTTGTTAGGTGACCCATTGGAGGCACCCACGAGTCGGGGGGGGGGGGTGATTCATTACTAGCTGGATGAGAATTTTCTATGTTTGGGGTAGTGTTCATGACAGGTGGTGACCACGTCGTGGTCACCTGTAACGAGTTGTAATGTCTCCCATTACTAGCCCCGGATAATTATTAGACAGTGTACTTAACGAGTGATGCCACGAGTCGTGGCCCGTGTTAACGAGCCGTTAGGTCCATCGTGGTGACCCCTGTTGCCAGATCTGGTATTTTCAAACTTCAGGCAGTATAACCAATGAGAGGTCCCAACGAGTCGTGGTACCAACCAATGACTCGTTGAGTTACCCGTTGGGATCTCGTCGACCAGATTTCAGATTTCAGCCCAGGGATATTTTTGTAATCTCTCACCTATTTAGTCCCTAAAATATGTCATTTTAGGAAAAATTTAAGAGATATTAGAGGTATTGAAAGGCTTTTCCCGTTATTCCCCACGTAAACTTTTACAAAATGATCGTAGTTTCCTCTCAAGAACTCTTAGGAAATACTATGGCTTCACATCTATTGCAGCAAATTCAAGCTTTCTTCTCTGGGAAATTTTCAACCAGGTATATGGGAATTCAACAAGGGGATTATTCTTCCCTTGTGTCCCCTAAAACTCTTCCTCAGTTCACTATCAGTTCTTGCCCTGAATTTTCAATTGTGAAGATATTGCTATCAGACCTTGTTTAATTCTTGAGGAATATTATTCTATGCTAATTTTAGATGTTTTCCACCAGTTTTTAACTCAAATGATGTCTGTTCCATTGAATGTGAATTTTAGCCCTAACTCTTGAAAACAGAAACTAGAATCCTACATAAGTATTGAATTGTCAAAAATTGCTTGAATCTTTCAAAGTTAGGGGTTTCTATAATATTTGTATGTGTTAGAAACTTAGTCAAATGTATGTTAGATAATTTTAGTTAGAAAGTTCATATACTCAGAAATGTTAGCCTAGTCATAGTCATATTTTTAGCAACCTTCCGGTTGACCAGAATAATGTCAACTGATCAGTTTGACTATAGAAATTTCCCAGGTGTCAGTATCACCTCCCAGTTATCAGAATTAGATCCAGAACTCAGTTTATTAGTCCACTAGGCGGTCATGACACTTGAACGGATAGCTATGACTAGCCTTAGGACCCCAGTCAGATTACAGTTTGTTCTTAGACGGTTACGATGCTTCTAGATAAGCAACTCTGACCAGTCTAGAACCCAATTTCAGAATTTGGTCCGAGAAGACTTTTTGAGTACCTTCAGTTATATACCTCTGACTAGTCTTGGAACCTACTTCCGAGCTATCAGCTTAGTATTCAGTTTAGGAATTCCAGTGGAAGCAGGACTTAGCACCGAGCGAACCGGAGTTCCAGCGCACCTAGGTTCCCAGAACTACGTTGCCAGCGTAGGTTACAATATTTATTAACCTGTTTGGCCCCAGATTTTCGTGATCACCCAGTTCATGCCTTTTTACCTTGTCAAGGTATATTGGGTCCTACCGGTGGGGTGTATACATCAAACTCCACATTTACCTCACATGGTTACATGTCGGTTATAGACTCTCCCACTAGTCAGTTCAGTTCAGTCTCAGTCCCTTTCAGTCCAGAATAGTATACCAAACTTAGAACATATTTTGACCATTAGACAAGGTCTTCTTGACCACCTCAACATTTTAGTTATTTCAGTTCAGTAGATTTTGTTGGTTATTGCATGCCTCCTAGTTCAATATTTCTTTATTGTTTATTTCATTGTGTTCGTTACTCTCACTTACTCTGTACATTTAAAGTACTAAAGCATGCCTTTTATATTGTATCATTTTATGATACAGCTGCAGGATCACAGTCCCAGCTTTGTTAGCTGTTTATTTCTCGAAGACCTCAACTTAGAGAATTGGTGAGTCCTCATCCTCCGAGGACGAAGATTTATTGTCTGAGTTATGATTTCATTTCTATCAGTTAATTTAGAGCTAGCTGGGGGTCTGTCCTAATAGTTCATCAGACCTAGTGGCTTTCAGACTTAGACTCAGTTTTCAAACTTTGTTGTTTTCTCGTAGCCTTGTATTTTGTTCTATTATTTTCAGTATTATGATTCAGTAAATTTCTATCAAATATTTATGTTCTTGCTACAAAATTCCGTTGTATGTATTTTTGTTACTCAGAGTGCCAGTGTATGATAGACCAGGTTTTGACTTGGGGTCATTTGTATCTTCAAGTACTGTGTTCCGTCCAAAGTGTAAAGTCGGGACGTGACATTTCACGATCAAGTATGGTAATCTTGTATTCTTAGTCATGTCCTTCGGATTGACGAATGCCCCAACATTGTTTATGGACCTAATGAACAGTATGTTCTGACTGTATCTAGATCTGTTTTTGATAGTTTTTATTGATGATATTATGGTATATTCCCACTCAGAAGCGGAACATAGAGACCATCTGCGAATGGTACTCTAGATCCTCAGAGACCGCCAGTTATTTGCAAAGTTCTCAAAATATGAGTTCTGGTTGAATTTCGTAGTTTTCTTGGGCCATATTATATCAGATGTAGGCATCCAGGTTGACTCACAAAAAATCGAGGCAGTAAAGACATGGACTAGACCCACGCCCCCAATCAAGGTTCATAGTTTCCTGGGGTTAGTTGGGTATTATAGAAGGTTCGTGGAAGGAATTTATACCCTATCAGCGCCATTGACCAAATTGACGTAGAAAGCAGCTAAATTCCACTAGATCGAGGTTTGTGAGCAGAGTTTCACAGAGCTGAAAAATAGATTGACATCTGCACCAGTACTAGCCTTACCAGAAGGTTTAGAGGGCTACATTGTATACTGTGACGCTTCAGGCTTTGGGTTATGGTGTGTTCTAATGCGACATGGCAAGGTAATTGCCTATGCTTCGAGCCAGCTAAAGAAGCACGAATATAACTACCCCACCCATGATTTAGAGTTAGCGGCAGTGGTTAATGCCTTGAAAATATGGAGACATTACTTGTATGGTGTACATGTGAACATCTTTACTGATCATAAAAGTATCGAGTATATCATCACACAGAAAGAGTTGAATTTGCGGCAACGTCATTAGCTTGAATTGGTGAAAGACTATGCTGTGAATATATTATATCACCCGAGGAAAGTTAATATTGTATCCGATTCCCTTAGCCATAGATCCATGGCCATTTTAGCATATTTGAGGCCAGAACAACAAGAAATGGCTCAAGAGTTGCACCAATTAGCCAATTTAATAGTCCGAGTAGTGGATTCAGAGGATAATAGGGTTGTGATTCAAAATAAAACAATATCATCTCTAGTTGTAGAGGTAAAGGAGCGACAGTATGAGGACCCTAGTCTAGTACAACTCAGAGACAAGGTTCAGCAAGGCGAACTATTGCCCTTTGAATTAATAGAAGACGGGGTCTTAAGATTTAGAGGTTGACTCTGCGTTCTAGATGTAGCAGGGCTCCGCCAGAAGATCATAGCAGAGGTACATTATATTAATTACTCTCTTAACCCAGGCTTGACGAAGATCTACAATGATATAAATGAGATATACTGGTGGCCTGGAATGAAGAAAGTGTAGTTGAGTTTGTAGCACAGTGTCCTAATTGCTAGCAGGTAAAAAACTGAACATTAGAAACCTGGTGGACTGACTCAGTAGATAATGGTACCTATATGGAAATGGGAAGCAATTAATATGGACTTTGTAATGGGGTTTCCTCGCACCAGGTGTAAATTTGACTCCATTTGGGTCATTGTTGACAGATTGACGAAATCAACCCACTTTTTGCCAGTCAGGACTACATTTTCAGCTGAAGATTATGTTAAGTTGTATATTAAGGAGATAGTCTGGCTGCACGGTGTCCCAGTGTACATTATTTCTTACCGAGGGGCACAATTCACAACCAAATTTTGGCAGTCAATTAAGAAAGGTTTGGGGATGCAGGTTAATTTGAGTACAGCTTTCCATCCCCAGACAGATGGTTAGGCAGAGCACACCATTCAGACGCTCAAGGATATGCTACAGGAATGTGTGCTAGACTTTGGAGGGAGTTGGGACGATACCCCTTATTGAATTTACATATAATAACAGTTATCATTCGACTATTCAAATGGCGCCATATGAGGCTCTGTATGGGTTGAAATGCAGGTCTCCCATAGGATGGTTCGAAGTAGGGGAGGCAATGTTAATCGGACTTGATATGATATATCAATTAGAAGAAAAGGTAAAACTTATCAGAGAATGGTTGCTAACAGCCCAAAGTCATCAGAAGTCCTATTCCGATGTCCGGTGTGACGCACCACCTTGGGAGGCATGACTGGCACCTCGTGCCATACTGGAATCTAGACTGACCAGGATGGGAACGGGCACCTCTGGTGCCTATCACTGACTTAAATTTAAGAAAACAAACTGGTATATCTCGGCCGTAAATATAGCCCTGGGTCGACAAGGCCATGCAACACCTGTAAAGGAAAACAGCTAACCCAACCAACATACATCAATAGGGATCCTATGCGGGCCGACAAGACCACCATGGTGTCTAGTTATAACATAAAGGAAAATAAATAGCAATACTAGGCCTCACACAACCAACGCCTAAATAAGATATATATGGGCCCCACACAGCCAAAAACAACTAACTAACTGAGTACTGTAGTCTGCAAGCCTCTAAGAATACAAATAGTGGTCGGGATAGGGCCTCGGCCTACCCAAATACTGTACAAATAAAATATGATAATCTTCTACAACCTGGAAACCCCAAATGAAAGGAGCTGACCAATGTACTGACTTTGAGTAACTGCTACTGAAGATCCTAAACTCTGTCCGTCTAAACCTGCAGACAAGTAATGCAGTGCCCCATAGTTTGGCGTCAACACAATATGTACCAAATATTTATGGCAGTAAATAAGCTGAATAAAAGATGTTAAAGACTGAAAGTAAGTACAAGGAAGGGGCAGAAAGTAACCTGGAAGTTTGCTTATTCATAACCTGCATCTGGTGAAACACTACACATATATGAACTAGGATTGTACAATCATATATTTATAAGCTATAGCTAGCAGACAAAGATGCAAACAAGAACTTAACCTGGCCCCCATAAGCCTGAAAGGTACAATCAACACAAACTAACCCGCTTGGGCCCCCATAAGCCCTGGCAAGCACACTTTAATATATATACCACTATCAGGTTTTTGTGACTCTATTGGTGCTATAACCGACCTACCAGTCTCCTGGGTCTACAACTGAGCCCACTCAGCTCCTAATCTGTAGCTGTGTCTGAGTCCGGTGGACTCCTAATAACTACACCCTGGGCACTAGACTCGACGGGGGTGTACTGCTGATACGTCGTAGAAACAATAGTCCAACCATGGAATGGACTGTATAAGACCCTTGGGCCTCATCATCATCCCTTGGGACGGCATATACTGAGGTCTATATCTAGCCACTCGAGGGAAAATCCACTCGAGGTGCTATACTGAGGTCTCAATCTAGTCACTCAAAAAACGTATCTATCCTTCGGGGCCTAACGTGATCGCTTCTCGCCCTTAGAATAATCTGTTTGGATGCTAGCAGGTACACCTCGTGCACCTATATATGATCAGAGGATCCTGGTAGTGATCATGATCTCTAATGGTCTAGACTGGATAGGGCGAGACTTGGAGTGTCCTGACAACACTCTTATTATCTTGCTCAGGCAACTATAACTCACAAGAAACTATAGGGTCACAGACGACCAATTATCTAGTTCGTTTTCTTAGAACGACTGTAGAGTTGCTGCTGACCGAACGTGCTTTTGAGCGGTCGGTCCCTTTTCCTCCACAGGAAGCTTACTAACATCTTTAGATTAAGGGTAATACTGTCCTAACATGGTCCTAGTCCTTTAGACATTAACTTGGTTTTCTCAGATCTTACATGACTGTTCTGGGTGGTTTATAACTCTATAGATATGTTTATATAGACTTAGCCACTTATGACAATCTATATCTGAATATCTTATGGGAAAAGGCTGGGGCGGTGGCCCTGCTTCCAATTGCTAATAAGGTCCCCTTCCTTAGGGTACCCACGATTCTATTTGACTTGAACGACTAGGCTGGCTTCCTGGCCACCTCTGTGACAGATATTAAGTCAACTAGAACTGACCATCACTGGTAGTAGCTAACTATATAGAAAGCTGTCATTCAGTTCACTAGACGACCCTAGTGCCGCTGACTCTAAAGTATAGCCCTCCTATCTAAATTTCTGGCCCTAGGGCGTGAGGGTATGCCAATGGCCTTTGGATGTGCTTTTCTAATAATACAGGTGCCAAATTGGTAGTTATATTGCCTAACTGTGTCTATGCTGTTCAACATACTAAATCAGGACCAATAACTATTCACAAGCTTCTAAGGTCTAGGGCTGACAATAGAACATACAATTTTACTAATACAATGAACTGGAGAATAGAAGAGTTTCTATGAAGCTTCTAGCGCGTACCACACTTAATATGTTCTTTCTCAACAAGGGATACTGCGGTATAATCTATATACATTTTCTAGTAGCTAACCACAATATATGTAACTGTAATCTACTGCTAGCAGCTAATCACAACATATTTGATATTTATACACTAGCAACAACTAATTACAACATGTGGGATTGTTATCTATGTTTAGAACATGAGTCGTACCACTTTTTGATGAGAATGACTTGTCGAAGGAATAATCCTTACATACCTTAGCTGCCTATTCCCGTTTATCTAACGAGTTTCAATTTGTATTCAAGAGATCTTTCCAAATATAACCATAATACTGGGATAAATAGCCTAATTTCAATACCAAATTCGTCTTAAAATGATAACTTTTAATACTAATAGCAACTATAATTCAACTACATAAAATACGGCCGAAAACCTATAACTTACTGAGAATTCAGAAGGGAGAAATGCTTATCTAAAACCTTTGTCCACATAGGTATTAATTTGGAGCAATTCTGACCACTTTTGCTCAACAGGGTTTCGATTTGCCGGACATATTTTGAGAAAATAACTCCTTAGTGATGCTCCCTGCAGGGTTAGAATTCAATACCTATAGTTAACTTGAGTTTGGATTGCATTTGATAGCATAATTAGACGAAAATGATTGATTTCTTCGTTCTACTCTCTCTCTGGCTGAAACAAATGTTGGAAAATGATTTCCAATTGAAAGGAGGGCTTGATATATATGCTAGGGTGGTGGCAGGGGTGGCGCCCCCCACTTCCAATCGCGCCAAGCTACCCCTGCATCGCACCCCAAAATGCACCAATAGGGCTGGAGCACCGTGCTGCCCAGGGCGCAGGGTGTTGGCGCGTCGTGCTGGCTCGTGCGGCCCGACCTCGCTTGACCCAACTTTCGAGGTTTCTCCCCCATTCGTCAATCTCTCTTTACTTATCACAGATCCATGTGTACGCTTACTAACCGTTAACATTTTACGGGGTGTAACATCCTCCGCCCCTTAGGAATGTTCTTCCTCGAATGTCATCTTTAGGCCTAGGAGAGATAACCCTTTTTTTATTAACTAACTATTAGAAATAGTTCGGCAAAGTCTCCCCTGTAATATGGACTATTCGAAAACCTGAAACACAAAAAATGCCAACATAGGCGCCTCGCAAGGCGCTATAAACAACCATTCCACCACAAAGAGGCAATCAGCTAGACAATACTAATAACATAAGTAGTAAAATAACAGTTAAATAATAACATCACCTTAACTGTTTAATCTGAATCAATCCTGGAACAAGTGAGGATATTTAGATCTCATGTCGTCCTCAGCTTTCTGGGTCATCTCATTCTTTATTTGTCCCTCTATAAGATCTTACTAGACTGCAACTGCGATTCTTAAAATGGCCCCTTACGAGCTTGTCCATCTAGTAAAACCTTTGTAGTCCTCTTAAGGTTACTCTTCGGCAGCTTGAATATTTCCAACTGGGTCAACCTGAGAGGAAATCTCCTATGCGCTTGCATAATATTAATGAACAGATCCTAACCCGAAGGTAACTCTGTCTCATAGGCCACTTGGCCAAGCTCTTGGAGGGTATGGTACGGTTTAGTGAGTCTAGGACTGGTCTTTCTTTACTTTTAGATTCCGTGACGCCTTTCCTTAGTGGAGTTTCCAGGAATACCCAGTTTCCGCTTCAATCTTGAACTCCCTACCCTATACGATAACCCTGAGCTGCCGATATATCCTTCTTGAAAGGTTTAGCATTCTTCGTTTGGCTGATGTATTAGTATGCCAGCTCAACTACCCTTAAATTATCTACTTCAGGTCATCACATAGAGGATCTATATTTCTACCCATAACATGTCTCCGGGTATCTGACCCATGTGCTCTGCTCTGCTTGGCTATTTGCTTGGAGACAAGAAGCCATACTTACATTAGCGTGCACTCCAATCTGTTCTAAAAACTTCCCAGAACCTAGCTGGGATTTATGCCTCTCTGTCAAAGTTTATTAGACACTGGGGATCCACGTAAGTAGACTACTTCTTAAATATTTAAGTTGGCATAAGCTTTAGCTAAAACATAATTCCATCCACCGAGACATGAGTTGATCTCGTTAGCCTTCCTATACCGACTCAAATGAGGTCAATTTACACCTGGTACGAGATAACCTTATAACTTTATTCATGTTGACTACTCTCCATTCCCCTGCAGGCATGGATATCTCCTGAATTAGTCTGCTCGGTCCCTGCTGTCCAGCCTTCCCTGGATAGTCATTTGAGCTCTACACTACAACTCAATAACATCTTCCCTCTACCCATGCCATCAGTAGGTCTCTCTTTACGACCTAATGTATTTTTAGTAAATTTTGGGTGGAAGGGGTAACGGACATGGTGCAACTTGGCCATGGTCTGTTAACAAATTCCTGCCACCTTTGGAACGCAGAGTCGACCTCTGGGTCTTATGACTCTGCCCACTTGTTATCTTAAGGCCAATAACTTCCTACTGGGCCTTGTCTTTAGGCTATACTAGGTTAGAGTCTCTGTGTCGCTACTCCTTTACCTCAACACTAGTAGTGATATTGCAACATTCTAAGTTAGAACCTCACTATCTCTTAACTGCCAGCCTGATGCTTATTTCTCGATATTCAGCGGTGGTCCCATGCCCTGTCAATCTACTTTAACTTGGAGGTGATTCTGTTTCCCTCCAGTATGAAATACTTGTGCTTCCCTCCTTATTCCTAGAGGTTGAATCTAGGGTTCGTGCCTTCTGCCTCCTACTGCCAAAAATATTACTAACCAAATATACCGACCTGTATTCCTTCTGACCCGCACTCAGGCCCATTTTGTTCATATGATCTCTCTATCCTTCGATATAACAAACTAAGGCCATAGACATTACCTTGCAATTATGCTCTACCGTCCTTAGCACGTTGTGTCGAAATCGGCCTATTTCTGACTTGAACTTTATTATTGCTGGGGGTTCTTCGCTGATGGACCCTCTCACACACACTTTAGTTCTTCTGGAAACCTCGCCCGCCCTCCTAGTTTACTTACTGTGAGGGTATAGATAATTTTTTGAACACTAGGGTTCTTAATCCCTTTCTAACCTTTCTCGAAGTCAAAAATTCTAGCCCTCATTTACTCTTTATCCTGGGCAACATGGCATTGCTACCTTTGCTTTCTGTTGTACTGAAAGAATAAAATAGGAGGTGGGAGGTAACCCTATCATTCTATACCAGGTATAGGGCGCAGATTTCAACAACTCTAAAGGCTGAGGATACAAACCTTGCCCGATCCTTTATATGTTTTAGGTGGTCCAACCTTAACTCTTGCCCTTGTCTAATTCTACATATCTAATAGGTAAGCCAACTCATATGTATACTATTCTAAGGTACTATTGTTAAGCTGAAGAAGGAATCGGAGATGACGCTGACATATTTGTTGCCTTAGGAAGTTCCCGGTGCCTTGGGAGGATGATGGAGAAATATAAAAGACGTCTTCTTCCGCCCTCAGGCTAATCGTCTCCCAAATGTGGCACTTCACTGGTACCTCCTCCTGATTCTGTAGTCATCTTGCGACTAGCTGGAGTCTGTCTTATATCAAATGTTATTCTAGACAGACATAACAATGAAAGCTTAGGGGCTCAACCCTATACAACTCCGCTCTATAGCACGATCTGAGAAGAAGGAGGGGTAACCATACCATCATGCCTCATAGCCTCCTACTTATAGAATTTGATGCACAACACATTTATAAACAAGACTCTACTAGACACGGCTTGCTAATTCTCTAGGGTATGACCTGATCTGATACCAAGTTCGTCACACCCCACCTTGGGAGGCATGACTGGCACCTTATGCCATACTAGAATTTGGACTGATGTGGCTGGGCATGGGCACCTCTGGTGCCTATTACTAACTTAAATTCAAGAAAACAAACTGCTATATCTCAGCTATAAATATAGCCTCAAGCCGACAAGGCCACGCAACACCTATAAAGGAAAATAACTAACCCAACCAACATACATCAATAGGGATCCTGTGCGGGCCGACAAGACCATCATGCTATCTAGTTATAACAGAAAGGAAAATAAAAAGCTATACTAGGCCCCACACAACCAATGCCTAAAATAAGACATACATGGGCCCCACACGACAAACAACAACTAACTAACTGAGTATTATAGTCTGCAAGCCTCTAAGAATACAAAGAGTGGTTGGGACAGGGCCCCATCCTACCCAACTACTGTACAAATAAAAGATGATAATCTTCTACAACATGGCAACCCCGAATGAAAGGAACTGGCCAATATGCTGACTCTGAGTAACTGTTACTGAAGATCTTGAACTCTGTCTGTCTAAACCTGTAGGCAAGTAATGCAGCACTCCATAGTTGGGCGTCAGTACAAGATGTACTAAATATGTTAAAGGCAGTAAATAAGCTAAATAAAAGCTGTTAAATACTACATGTAAGTAGAAGGAAGGGGCAAAAAGTAACCTGGAAATTTGCTTATTCATAACCTGCATCTAGTGAAACACTACATGTATATGAACTAGGATTGTACAATCATATATTCGTAAGCTATAGCTAGCAGACAAAGATGCAAACAAGAACCTAACCTGGCCCCCATAAGCCTGGAAGGTACAATCAACACAGACTAACCCGCTCGTGCCCCCATAAGCCCTGGCGAGCAAATTTCAATCTATATACCACTAACCAGGTTTTTATGACTCTACTGGTGCTATAGCCAACCTACTAGTACCTTGGGTCTACAAACTGAGCCCACTCAGCTCCTGATCTGTAGCTGTGTCTGATTCCGCTAGACTCCTGATAATTGCACCCCCGGCACCAGGATCGACAGGGGTATACTGCCGATATGACGTAGAAATAATAGTCCAGCTATGGAATGGACTATATAAGACCCTTGGGCCTCATCATCAGCCCTTGGGATGGCCTATCGCTCCTTGGAGCAATGTTATCTAGCCCCTGGCAGGCGACGACACAACTAGTAACCCTGGGGTGGTCACGGAAGGCTCTGAAGTGAGGGCAACCCCACCCGAGGTGCTATATTGAGGTCTCAATCTAGCCACTCAAAAAGTGTCTCTGGCCTTCGAGGCCTAACGCAACCACTGCTCGCCCATAGAATAATCTGTATGGCTGCTAGCAGGCACACCCGATGCACCTGTATCTTATTAGAGGATCCTGGTAGTGATCATGATCTCTAACGGTCTAGACCGGATAGGGAGAGACCTAGAGTGGCCTTACAACACTCTGAATATCCTGCTCGGGCAACTATAACTCACAGGCATATGTAGGGTCGCGGAAGACCAATTACCTAGTTTATTTTGTTAGAATGACTATAGAGCTGCTACTGACCGAACGTGCTTTTGAACGTGGATCCCTTTTCCTGCACAGGAAGCTTACGACATCCTTAGCCTGAGGGTAATACTGTGCTAACATGGTCCTAGTCCTTTAGACCTTAACTTGATTTTCTCAGATCTTATATGACCTTTCTGGGCAATTCCTAACCTTATAGATATGTTTACATAGACTTATCCACTCATGACAATCTGTACCTAAATATCTTATAACAATAGTCTGGGGCGTTGGCCCAACCTCCAATTGCTAATAAGGTCCCTTTCCGTAGGGTAACCCACGGGTTTATTTGACCTGAACGACTGGGCTGGCTTCCTGACCACCTCTGTGACGGATACTAAGTCAATCAGAACTGACAATCCCTGGTAGTAGCTAACTAGATGGGAGGCTGTCATTCAGTTCATTAGATGACCCTAGTGCCACTGACTCTAAAGTATAGCTCTCCTATCTAAATTGCAGGCCCTGGGGGTGAGGGTACACCAATGGCCTCTGGACGTGCTTTCTTGACAATACAGGCACCAAACCGGTAGTTATATCGCCTAACTACGCATATCTTGTTTAACTTACTAACTCAGGCCCGATAACTATTCATAATCTTCTAAGGTCTAGGCCTGGCAATAGAACATACAATTCTACTAATACAATGAATTGGAGAATAGAAGAGTTTCTATGACGCTTTTAACGCGTACCACACTTAACATGTTCTTTCTTGACAAGGGATACTGCGGTATAATATATATACTTTTTCTAATATCTAACCACAACATATGTAATTGTAATCTACTTATAGTAGCTAATCATAGCATATCTGATCTTTATACACTAACAACAACTAATTAGAGCATGTAGGATCTTTATCTACGTTTAGAACATTAGTCGTATCGTTTTACGACGAGAATGACTTGCCGAAGGAATAAACCTTACATACCTTAGTTGTTGATTCCCATTTTGTTTGACGAGTTTCAATTTGTATTCAATAGCTCTTTCCAAATATAACCGTACTACTGGGAGAAAGAGACTAACTTCAATACCAAATTCGGCTTAAATGATAACTTTTAATACTAATAGCAACTATAATTCAACTATGTAAAATACGACCAAATTTTCCAAGAGTTCAGAAGGGAGAAATTCTTATTTAAAGCCTATGGCCATATAGCAATCAATTTAGAGAAATTCTAACAACTTTTACTCGAAGGGGTTCTAATTTGCTGAGCGTATTTCGAGAAAATAACTCCATAGTTATGCTCCCTTCAGGATTAGAATTCAATACCTGAAGTTAATTTGAGTTTGGACGGTGTTTGATAGCGTAACCGGAGGAGAAATGATTGATTTCTTCATTATACTCTCTCTCTCTGGCCGAAACAAATTTTGGAAAATGATTTCCAATTGAAAGGAGGGCTTTATATATATTCTAGGGCGGTGGCAGGGGTGGCGCCCTACACCGCCCATCGCGCCAAACTACCCCTGCATCGCGCCCCTCAATGCACCAACAGGGATAGAGCGCCGCACTGCCCAGGGCGCCAAGGTGCTAGCGCATTGCGCTAGCCCGTGCAGCCCGACCTCACTCGACTCGACTTCTGAGGTTTCTCCCCCACGCATCAAGATCTCTTTACTCATCACAAATCTATGTGTATGCTTACTAACCATTAACATTTTATGGGGTGTAAGATCCGACATTGAGACATGGAGTTTGATGTTGAGGATTGGGTATTTCTTAAAGTTTCCCCTATGAAGGGTGTGATGAGATTTTGCAGGAAGAAAGTGATCTTGGGCAGAATTATATGCCCAAGTGATACTCAAATGCTTCATTTCATCTTGTTTATCCGTTGATATTTGTACATTCTCATGTGATTTATAGTTAAAATGTGAATTTATACTAACCAACATCATTAGTGTTGTTTTGCAGGAAAAATGTAATTTTAGGAAGCTAAGATGCATGTTGGGAGAAATCGGGAATGGACTCGGAAGCGAGCAGTGGAAAAGGCCAAGGTCATGCAGCAAATTAAGGGGCTCCGCGATGGAGCCGCGTCACGCTGCCATCGCGGATGCATTCTACCCCAGATGATTAAAATAGGCCAAGTTCCAGTGAAGGTCCGCGTTGGGGCCGTGGCACGTTGGTCAAGCCCCCGGTTGCACGCCGTGGCACGTTGGGCATAATTACCTGGAGGATCGGATTACAGTGAGGGTCTGCGTTTGTGGCGTGTCATGGAGGCAGTGCTCCGCGATGCACTCCGTGACACGTTGCTTGTTATTCCGGAAAAAATTCTCACTAGTATAAATAGCACACTTAGGTTAATTTTTAATTATTCTGACTCGGTTTAGCAAGAACGTGGGTTACATGCAGTTGAGGGGACAAAATTCTTAGGGTTCTTCTCTATCTCTTTCTTCTTTATTTCAATTGTTTGTATGATTCACACTCATTTAACGAAGTTTAATCCACAAATGAGTGGCTAAATTCACTTCTTGCTGAGGTTAAGAACATTTATAGTGGAATGTAATTATTGTTCATCTTGGTTTTTTATCTTTTCTTCCATGGTTGTTCTATTAATTCTTGTTTTTACTGCATTAATGTATGGCCAATATTAATGTATATCTAAAAAATCCGGTTTGCGCTCGAAAGAGAAAGAAATTGGAAAGTTGTGAACTAATAGGATATGATCTCTTCTTGGTTTGGGAAAATTGAGAATTGATTTACCTTTAGAATAGAAATATATCTGAATGTCGTATTAGTCAATTAAGGAATCGGTTTTGTATGGCTAGAACATGAATTTCTTCTTATCATAGAAATGTAGGTGGAAGGTTCATGATTCTTAAGTTGGGTTAAATACGAGAGTTTTAATCCATAAGGCAATAATTCTTGCCTAGCAACCGAAGGAAAGATTAACCAATTTGTATCAATAAATGACTTCCTTGCATGTTTGTTTTAGCCTCTGCATGCTCATTACTATAGTTCAGACTCATATTGTACCTTGTTTTAGATTAGTATAAATTAGGAAACAAACTCCCAAAATCTTCTTGAAACTGTTGTCTGCATTATTAGAGTTAGAATTTATTAACACTTGATTAGATTATTACCTTGGTCCAGTCCCTGTGGGATCGATACTTGGCTACTCAAGACATTTTACTACTTGTTCGACCACGTGCACTTGCGTGTAGGTATTCCAAACAACCGAACAAGTTTTTGGCGCCGTTGCCGGGGACTGGCAATTGGTGAAATTGTTTTCTTAAGTGTTAGTTTACGATTTCTTATTAGTGCTGACAACTTGGTCTTAGCTTGTCTTTTGCAGATATTGAATTCTGTCGAACACTGGCAAGTGACAAGGAGCTGGTGGATTCACACTTAGAGCCTGAAAGACAATTTCATCGTCAAAGGAGAGAAACTCTAGAGAGAAAGCTGCAGTTGCTCAGACAAACAATCCTGGAGCAACAACAGAATCCACCAATTGTAAGGGAAGTGTTAGTGCCCGAAGAAATGGCAGCTAGGTCGGTTCGTGAAGTGGAAATCCCACATGCTAACAATGTTACATCTAGCATTCACAAACCTGAGCCAAGAGGGAGGTTCGAGCTTAAACAGAATATGGTAATTGCAGCACACCAACAGGCAATTCATAGGTCTCCCTCACGAGGATCCACAACAACATCTCCAAAACTTTTTGGAGATAAGTGACACTTACATCCACGCTGGAGTGTCACCCGATTATGTCAGGCTTACATTGTTCCCATTTTCACTTTTGGGAGAAGCAAAGAGACGGCTGAAAGCTGAGCCACCTAATTCCATCACTACTTGGGATGATCTTGCAAAGAAATTCTTGATACGGTTCTTTCCATCCGGTAAAACAGCAAGACTTAGAAGTCAAATTCTAAGTTTTAAACAAAGAGAGGGGGAGAATATGTATCAAGCTTGGGAACGATTCAAATCTATGTTGTGGGATTGTCCTCATCATCACCAATCCAATGATGTGCTGGTGCATACTTTTATAGAGGGTTTGGAACCCCACACAAAAATCTTGTTAGACTCAGTAGCTGGGGGACAAGCATTAGAAAAAACTTATGAGGAGCTGTATACTTTGTTAAACTGTATTTCGCAGGGAAATCCAGAGTGGAATGCGGACTCTTCTAGAGGAGGAACAAGGAAAGCGGCAGGAGTCTTGGAAGTGGATGGTTTTACAGCTATTGCTGCACAGATAGCTGCGTTACAGAATCAACTCAATACCCACTTCAGCAATACGAGCATGAATCATTCTCAAGCCCCAGTGAATGTAGTGCAGCAGATTTGGTGTGAAGTGTGCGACAGTAATGAACACTCAACTGAGTGTTGTGGTGCGAATCCTGATTCAGTAAACTTTGTTGGTAATGTACAGAGAAATAATCACCAACAATATGGCAACAACTACAACTCTAATTGGAGGAGTCACCCGAATTTCTCTTGGGGTAGTAACAGCCATCAGGGCAGAGTTCGAGTCAGGGGGCACAGAGAAATCAAGGAGGGAAGCAGCACTATCAGTCTCAATACAGAAGCAACAATGCATCTCCTCCACCACCATTACCCAACATCGAGGAAATGTTCAAAACGATGATAGCTAACCAAACTCAATTGCAGGCTGACTATGTGAAATTGGCAGCTGATGTAAAGAACAATCAGTTAGCTACAAAGGCATTGGAGTACCAGTTTGGGCAACTAGCTGGAGCTTAGAACACCAGGTCGAGAGGAGGACTTCCGAGTGACACTGACCCCAACCCCAAGCAAGTGAATGCAGTGACCACAAGGAGTGGTTTACAACTCAAGGAGGTGGAACCAGACAGACCACCGCAGTAGTCGGGAGCAGTGGAGAATGAGAGGGAACACAATGATTATAGGGTGAAGGAGAAGGAAGCTGAACCAGAAAGACCACCACCCCCGTTCCCTCAAAGATTAAAGAAACACAAGGAGGAAGCGTGTTTCAAAAAGTTCATGGAGGTGCTTAAACACGTACACATTAATTTACCTCTTGTTGATGTTTTGCGGGGAGTGCCGAAGTACGCAAAATATATCAAGGACATCGTGGCGAACAAAAGCAGGTTGACAGAGTATGCTATGATGGCACTTACGGAGGAGTGCACTTCCCGGATACAAAATAGGTTGCCCATAAGCTCAAAGACCCTGGGAGCTTTACAATTCAACTTACAATCGGGCAGAGTATCCGAGCTCATGGATTATGTGATTTGGGAGCGAGCATTAACTTGATGCCGACATCGGTATTCAAGAAATTGGGGCTAGGCAGTCCTAGACCGATAACAGTGATCTTGCAACTAGTGGATCGCTCTTTGGCCAGACCAGATGGCATTGTGGAGGATGTGCTGGTGCAAGTGGGCTCCCTTATCTTCCCGGTTGACTTCATTGTGCTAGATTTTGAGCCAGATGCAGAAGTTCCATTTATTTTGGGATGTCCTTTCTTAGCGACCGGGAAAGCACTGATTGATGTAGCTGCAGGGCAGCTAACCATGAGGGCACATGACAAAATGTAGGTATTGATGTGTACAAGGCCACGAAGCTTCCGGCCGTGTATGAGGAACTCTCAGTGATTAACGTGCTTGATCAAGCGAATATTGCTCAAAGTATTAATTCGCAAGAGCCAGTGGGAAAACCATCGGTGAAGGACCCCTAAAAATTGGAATCGTGGCAAGAAGATCGAAGTGCCACGTTCTTAGTCAATGGGCAGCGATGTAAGCATTACTGGGGTGAGGACGGTAGTCGAGAGAAGACATCCGTCACCCTAGAGGATGACTAAGCTTCACTGACGTCGAGCCCCGATGGAAAACCAGGCGCTGTACGGAGGCAACTCGTGAAATTGTTGTAATACTTGAGTAGATTTAGTAGAAAAGAAAGAAAAAAAAGAAAGAAAAAAAACAGAAAAATAAAAATAAAAACAAAAATTGTATTTTATGTTGAAACCTATGAATTTTAACCAATTTCTTATTGTGAGATGAATTTCAGGTTGAACGGAGGGCAAAAATGCAAAGGATCGCAAGGGAAAAATCGAGGTGAGAAAAATAATAAAAAGTGGCAAAACAGTGAGCCTGCGCGATGACTCCGTGTCACGGAGGAGGGCCTCCGCGTTACCCTCGGTGACACGTTGAGGTGTAATTCTGGAATTTTTAAAATTCCAGAATATCTCCACGTTGGCTCCGTGTCACAGAAGGGGTGCTCCGCGTTACCCTCCGTGACACGTTGAGGCTTTAATCGTGACGGGTCACACCGGGTCGCCGGGTGACCCGCGCGAAAATCCCCCTTTTTAACCCCGAATTCCCTCAATTTTCCCTCATTTCTCACCCCCTCAACGACAAACACCCAAAAACTCCCCCTTCCCCAACGTGCCACGGACCTAGGCACAAGTTTTCTTCGACTTTTCTTCGATTTCATCGAATTAAAGGTATGTTCATTAACTTCATCTCAATTCTTGTCAAAATTTGTCGATTTTGAGCATGTGAAGTGATTAAACCTTGCCCTAATTGTAAATTGAGCTTGAATTCATTTAAGTTATTGTTGATTGATGTTCGTAGTATCATTTTGATTGTATGAACTCGATAAATACATTCTTGATCGAATTTTGGTGAAATATGTATCTAGGGTTAGAATTTAATTGCGAAGAAACTAAATGTGATTGAAAATGTGGAAATTATGGGTTGGGCATGTTGAGTAAGGTGAATTGTGTTGGCTTGATGAGAATATGCTAAGTAAATGATGGATTTTCAGGAGAATGAAATTGTTGAATTGCATAGAAATTGGTGAATTGCATAGGTTGTGTTGAGAGAAGTTTTTGCTAAGTGCTATGTGATGAAATGGTATCGATGGTGATATTTTGATTAGTTGTACAAAGTCTGAGTAGTACGTAGAATTTATCCCATGGAATTCGCTGAATGCACGAGGCATGTTGTTGCTTTTTGTAAATTGGAAAGTGAGAATTGTCTTGCCATAATGCCGTAATTGTAGCCAAGGACTAAGTGTGGGGTGGCCTAGCTTAACCCAACCTTAGT
Organism: Datura wrightii; assembly: GCA_035772735.1. NCBI lineage: Eukaryota > Viridiplantae > Streptophyta > Magnoliopsida > Solanales > Solanaceae > Datura > Datura wrightii. The sequence goes on from JASDFA010000019.1 coordinate 113,412,786, forward strand.
TGAAGCTAATTTTGATTTGAATAACATTGGGACTGTCTGTTTGATTTGACAGGAACAATGGAAAGCAGGCAAGACAAAGGAAAGGGCACATCTACATCGGGAGCCGGAAGGAAAAGAATTAGACTGGGAACAACAGTCCCAGCAGCACCAGCGGTTCTGTGCGGCCAATGCCATCAATACGGAACCCGATGGGTGACAGACGAAGGTAAGAAATGGTACACAAAGCATAAGGAGAACAAATACTTCCCCGAGGAGCACATTGCAAGGGAGCCGTTGGCACAGGAATTCCCCAGAATTGTACACCGGATTGATGCTGCCGGGCTGAACTTCATCTTTGAAGAGCCCAAGGAGTGCATCATCCACCTGATTCGGGAGTTCTACACTAACTGGAACCCGACACTCTGCAGTCACACCATCAAAATAGGGGGGCAGGTAGTCACTTTTGAGCCTCATCACCTTAATGCATTTTGGGGCCGCGGGACACAGACGCCTATGTACTCCGACAGCTGAACATCACTCCACCATATACGGATATTAGACGCACTCTGTGTGGAGCCCGTTCTACAGCACGGTGGAGCAGGCATAAGGAGAGGGGCTACCATCAGACGCTGCCCTACTCTCAAATGAATAGGGAAGCCAGAATTTGGCTTAATATCATGTGTTCTTGCCTGATCCCGAGGGTGCACATGACAGATGTCACCCAGGATCGTGTGTGCTTGGTATACGCCCTGATGAAAGGGCTAGATATCAATGTTGGGGAGGTGATCATCTCCGCCATGAAGAGAGCCCGTTTGCATCAAAGGCACAGGTACGGGTTTGATGGCTTGCTGACCACTTTCCTAAGGGGCCTAGATGTTGAGGAAGAGGCCCTGGACTACATCCCTCAGATGGAGAGGCGTGCCTTGGACGTCACCATAACAAAGGCACCCGACACCACTCACGGGCCAGTTCTCACATTAGCCGAGCGACATGCTCGGGATGATCAGTATATGGCCCGCATGTTCGGGATGCATATGCTACAGTTGCGCATAGGTGGGAGGCAAGAAACAGAGATGAGCTATGGCAGCTCGAGTTGGACTACCCCTTCGGCGAAAATGCTAGGGCTCTATGCCGAGTGGGGCCAGCTTTTGTGGAGCTCACTGATGATGATGTCCCCACAGATAAGGAGACGCGCCATGATGACTCAGATGTTGAGTCAGATGAGGCTAGAAGGGGTGATTCGGATATGGGGGACGAGGCAACCGCACCTGACGAAGAAGTGGAATACTTTCATTGATCAGGGAGTTTCACTACCTACTTGTGCTATGCTGAATTTTGTGAACATTGGGGACAGTGTTCGATTTAAGTATGGGGTGGGAGTAGTTAGGTGCTGGTTGTTTTGTTGTTGTGCCTGTGAAAAATTGTGACCCTGTGATTTTGGTGTTTATGTTTTGTATTGTAATTTGGTGTTGTAATTAAGGTGAAGCTGTTGTGTGCTGTATGGAGTTGTTGTTAGCTGGTTGTGTAAATATTATTTTTTTATCAAAATTATTGATATTTTTAAATATTATTTTTATCAAAATTATCGATATTTTTAAAATTTTTCGTTGAAATATTTTTATGATTGGATTTCTCGGCGTTTGTTTTCAGTACTTTTACCGAGAATAGTCCCATTGAACCGAAGTCGTAAATAGTGACCGCTCCCTATGATGGATGGATGACGACCGTCTTAAGGGAAATGTAGTCAATAGGAGTATATTTCTTCTGTTCTTTTTTAAATTTTTTTTCTTTTGTTTGTTTGTATCCCAAACGTGTCGTTACTTTATGGTTCGCAATTCTTGTTGCGTGTTGTACATGATATTTAGAATGCAAAGGTGATTCATATGAAAGCATGCAACTTTGTAAACATGTTGAGATACCTAGACCATAGAGTTCAATTCGGTGTGATTGAGGCTTAATGTTTGAACTCTTGTAATTAGCTGATTGAAGAGTCTGTGAATATGTCTTGAGTTGAGCATGTGCAATGAGTGTGTGGTGAGGTTTCGATTCTTCCATGCTATTGTGAAGTGTCTAGAACTTTCCAGGTGTGTGTACGAAATGAAATGAAGGATGTGTATTGTGGGAAAGGATGTAGGCATTTCTTTGATTTAACTGAAAGTTTTTTTTCATTATCGTACCTACCTTGAATGTACATCCTAGTTAGCCCATTGAGCCGTTAGCCTATTTTTTTTTGTTTTGTCGAAAAGGTACAAATCGAGCTTAACCCCTTCTTTTCATTATCCGTGAATTTGATCCAAAACTCTTAAGCGCCCAAGAAAGGAAATTATCCCACAGTGTCAAGGAGTGGTAATTGTGAAAAGAAAGGAAAAGCGGAAGTGGTGAAAGTAAAGAAAAGGTCAAAGGTGCACTTGCTGAATTTAATAAAATGAAGATGTATAACTAATCTTTGTTATTAAGTCGAGTGTGCTTAAAGAAATGGGAACAAAAATAAAGAAAGGCTTCAAGAAAAGGGAGGATGAAGGAAGAAACAATTCCCATAATGTGGTGGGATGTATGGAAAAGCGCTTAAGGGTGCTAGTTGCTATTATTGGTTAGCCCAGTATGTACTAGTTCCTTAGCTTACATTACAACCCGTTAAGTCCTGCGTGATCTTACATCACTCGTCCTTATATTAGTGGAGTAATACACTAGAGGCAAGCTTATGGGTCATGACATGATGCATGTGAATTCTTTGGGAGAGAGAGCGAAATCGTGTTTATATACCCCTGCATATAATGTTTTTGAGATCATATTATTGAAAGGGGGAAATTCTCTTGTGTTGTGAGGGCACATGCTTGGTGATAGATTTAATTTCGTGTCAGATGTCTTGAACAACTGATTTGCATGAGTTTGCCGAGATCGAGAGTCGACTCTTGAGTCTAGGAGGTCTTAATGTGTTGAATGTCATTGTATTGATGAGACTATGCATGTTTTCTTGATGATTTGCTATGTAAACAATCGGTATAACCATAGCTTGAATTGTCGAGCCAAAGTAGCTATGATTGGGTGTCAATTGCATGAGATGTGAGATTATTGTTCGAGGACGAACAAAGTTTTAAGTGTGAGTAAGTGATCTTGGCCAGAATTATATGCCCAAGTGATACTCAAATGCTTCATTTCGTCTTGTTTATCCATTGATATTTGTACATTCTCATGTGATTTGTAGTTAAAATGTGAATTTATACTAGCCAACATGATTAGTGTTGTTTTGCAGGAAAAATGTAATTTTAGGAAGCTAAGATGCATGTTGGGAGAAATCGGGAATGGACTCGGAAGCGAGCAGTGGAAAAGGCCAAGGTCATGCAGCAAATTAAGGGGCTCCACGATGGAGCCGTGTCACGCTGCCATCGCGGATGCATTCTGCCCCGGATGATTAAAATAGGCCAAATTCCAGTGAAGGTTCGCGTTGGGGCCATGGCACATTGGCCAAGCCCCGCGTCGCACGCCGTGGCACGTTGGGCATAATTACCTGGAGGACCGGATTCCAGTGAGGGTCCATGTTTGTGGTGTGTCATGGAGGCAGTGCTCCGCGATGCACTCCGTGACACGTTGCTTGTTATTCCGGGAAAAATTCCCACTACTATAAATAGCACAGTTAGGTTTATTTTTAATTATTCTGACTTGGTTGAGCAAGAACGTGGGTTACAGGCAGTTGAGGGGACGAAATTAAATTCTTAGGGTTCTTCTCTATCTCTTTCTTCTTTATTTCAATTGTTTGTATGATTCACACTCATTTAACGAAATTTAATCCACAAATGAGTGGCTAAATTCACTTCTTGCTGAGGTTAAGAACATTTGTAGTGGAATGTAATTATTGATCATCTTGGTTTTTCATCTTTTCTTCCATGGTTGTTATATTAATTCTTGTTTTTACTGCATTAATGTTTGGCCAATATTAATGTATATCTAAAAAATCCGGTTTTCGCTCGAAAGAGAAATAAATTGGAAAGTTGTGAATTAATAGGCTATGATCTCTTCTTGGTTTGGGAAAATTGAGTTTGATTTACCTTCAGAATAGAAATATATTTGAAAGTCGTATTAGTCAATTAAGGAATCGGTTTCGTATGGCTAGAACATGAGTTTCTTCTTATCACAGAAATGTAGGTGGAAGGTTCATGATTCTTAAGTTGGGTTAAATACGAGAGTTTTAATCCATAGGCAATAATTCTTGACTAGCAACCGAAGGAAAGATTAACCAATTTGTATCAATAAATTGCTTCCCTGCATGTTTGTTTTAGCCTCAACATGCTCATTACTATAGTTCAGACTCATATTGTACATTTGTTTTAGATTAGTATAAATTAGGAAACAAACTCCCAAAATCTTCTTGAAACTGTTGTCTGCATTATTAGAGTTAGAGTTTATTAACACTTGATTAGATTATTACCTTGGTCTAGTCCCTGTGGGAACGATACTTAGCTACTCAAGCCATTTTACTTCTTGTTCGACCACGTGCACTTGCGTGTAGGTATTCCAAACAACCGAACAGGCAAGCTTAGCCCTATGTTCATTGGCCCGTATCGAATCCTTCGCAGGATAGGCCAAGTGGAATATGAGTTAGAACTGCCTTAAGAGCTAGAATGTATTCATCTAGTCTACCATGTGTCAATGCTACGAAGGTGCATAGGGGACCCATCTAGGGTTGTTCCATTTGAAGATGTTCAAGTTACTGAATAGTTGTCTTACGAAGATACTCCAAATGCTATACTAGATAGATAGGTTCGTAGACTGAGAACTAAAGATGTATCCTCCGTTAAAGTCCTATGGAGGAACAGAAATGTAGAAGAGATGACCTGGGAAGCTGAGGATGACATGAGGTCTAGATATCCTCACTTATTCCAAGCTTGACTTAGGTTATGTAGTTGAGGTGAGATAGTTGTTTAATTATTTTCATGTGCTTATATTATCAGTATTGTTTAGTTATTCACTTTTATGATATGTTGTATCAGTGTTTTTAGCATCCTGTGAGATGCCTATGTTGGACTTCTCTACATTTTAGATTTCCAGATAGTCCATACTACAGAGGAGACCCTGCCAATATTTTTCTGGAAATAGTTAAAGGAGTTGAGTCTCTTAAGCTTAAGGCTACATTTGAGGACGAATGTTCCTAAAGGGGAAGTGATGTTACACCCTGTATATTTTTATTGTTTAACTGACGCATGCGTACATATATTGAGAATTTTGGAGTACGACACATAGGAGAAAGGGCTTGGGTGTGAGTATACGAACACGACATTGAGCGAGCAGGACTCTGAGGCCGGGGCCGGAGGCCAGGTGTACTGGACGCCGCGTCACGCCAGCCAGCCCAGTATGTCACGCCTCCTACCTGATGCGATGGGTAGCGCGCCGCGTACCCTGGCCACTGACTTCCACCTATATAAATGATATAAGATCAAAGTTCAAGTCTCTAAAAATATTTTCCAAATCAGAATTCGACCCTACGTTACTTTCTCTCTATTCTTCATTTGTTTTTCACAGATTTACGCCGTTAAACTCCGTCCAAACAAAAATTTCTCTTGGATAACGAGTTCTAGGCCTATGAGAAACATCCTTATGGAGTTATTTCTTAAAAATTCACTCGGAGTAATGGAACACCGCCGAGTAAAAGTTGTCGAAATAACTTCTAATCGAGTCCTAAGCGGCTACAGGTGATAGATAAACATTTCTACCTTCTAAACTCTCGGTGTTTCTGAGTTTCTGGCCGAATTAAATAGAGTTGAATTATAGTTAACTTTCTTCAAAGATATCATTGTTTGCCGAGTTCTAGTATTGAAATTGCCTTATTCTCTCAGCATAGAGGCTACAATTGAGTGGAATTGCTAGCTACTGGGTTGGGACTTTTTAGATAAATGAGAATCGGCACTCGAGGTATGTTAAGGCTATTCCTTCGGCAAGTTATTTCTATCATAACATTATTACGATTAGCACTTCTGTACTGACTTAAGAACTCAAATGTTATAGTTAGCCATTACGCATAGACTTGAGATTGTAGTGTAGCTTTCTTTGTAGGGTTAGATCATATTTTGTATGACCCATCACTGTAAATAGCCGAGGAGCTGCTAATCATATGAAATGCTTACAGGGATATAAACTGCTTACGGAGCTACAATGCTGCTTATGCCTGCGGGGTTATAGATTGCTTACCAAGACATGATGCTGCTATTACTCACAAGAACTATAGAACTGCTTTCGGAGCTACAATATCGCTTACGAGCTACCGAATTGCTTACAGAGTTATTAAGTGTCTGAAGGGACTAGAGTAAAGCCGAAGGGGCCACTTTGGAGTCTTCTATGAACTCCCTCTATGCTAAAGATGATATTACTGACCCTCCCGAGGGCTTGGTTTGTCTGAGATACAGTTGCAGTCACTTATGGAGTCTCAGGGGTAGTGATAGGGGTATATAGACTATTTAGCACTTTCCAGGGCTTATGGGGGCCCAGGTAGGTTATTCTGTGTTGATTGCACCTTCCAGGCTTATGGAGGCTCAGATAGGTTCTTGTTTGTATGTATACTTTCTAGTTATGTTTCAAACTGTGAGGATATTTAGGTTGAAATCTTACCCTCCTTATTAATTACTTTCATTTCTTCTATTAGCTTTATTTAGCTTTCATTACTGCCTTGCATATTTGGTACATAATACTGACACCCAACTATAGGGTGCTGCATACTTGCCTGCAGGTGCGGATAGACGTGGTTCAGGACCTTCTTAGCTGTCAGCCAGAGTTAGCAGTTCAGTCAGCTCCTTTTCTCCGAGGTTGATAGTTAGAAAGGTTTGTTCTTTTGTTGTACAACTTTTGGGTAGGTCGGGGCCCTATCCTGACCATTATTCCACTCTTAGAGGCTTATCGACTATAATTCTTAGTTGTTGATTGTTGTTGGCTGTGTGGTGCCTATGTATGTTATATTTTGCATGTTGACATGTGGGGCCTAGTTTAGCTAGTAAGTTAGCATCCTTGCCGGCTATAGTGTGAATCTGACTACCTGTTTTTATTTTGTTATGACTAGACAACATGGTGGTCTTATCAGCCCGCATAGGATCCCTTTTATTGTCTTGTTGGTTGTGTTAGATGTTTTCGTTTACAGATGGCTATGTAGCCTTGTTTATCCCGAGGATATATTTACAACTGAAATATAGATCTTTGTTTTCTTGATTTTGAGGTGCTGGCAAGCACCAAAGGTGCATATGCCCAGCCAGGTCAGCCCAGGTCCTAGTGTGGCATTAGGTGTCAGTCAGGTCTCCCAAGGTGGGGCCTGGCATTTTTTCTTTCAAGAATGCCTCACTTTGGCTATTCCTTTCACCTTCCTACCTTTAATTAATAGTTCAAGTAACCACACATGGAAGTAGTTGCAATTAATTCATTCAACAACAAACATGAAATTTACTACAATCCACCATGAATTAATAAGAATTTTCAACAACTCAAGATTCTTCACATTCAAGAATTCAAGAACTATACACTTTCTCTCTCTCCAATCAATGTTCTACCCACCAAATTCATGAAATTCAATTCATCATCCCCACAACTTCAAATAACTATATTCAACCAAAAATAAGCACCCCAACAAGGATAACACATTAACATGGAAGAATTTAAGAGATTAACGCTAAGGAAATCCAAATTATGAAATTCAAGCTTTTTACTAACAATGGTGATTTTGGGTCTTTAAATTGGGGAAGAAGGGTATGGGGGCATACTTTTTACACTAAATAGCCAAGAGAGAAGAAAAATACTTACTTGAGTTGGAGATATTGGCTTCACGAAGATTCTTGGAGAAGACAACAATGGGGGACGTGGGAGAGGGAGAGTTGCGGCCTTATGAGGAAGTGAAAGAGAATTTTATTTGCTTTTTGTTTTTGTTTTTTTATTGAGAGGGAATAAATGTGGATTTAAAATAAAGGTGTGGGGCATGATATTTTGGTAATTTCTGGTCCTTGGGTCAAATTTGACCCATTAAACCAAAAATTTTTTGGATACAATACCTCTAGGTGGTGCGCTAGTCACCATGCCACACACTTAGAAAAAAATTTTCTTCGTGGACAGGGGCTAGCGCAGCTCGCCATCCATAACACCAACCTGAAAATTTTTTCTTTCTGAGTACGACAGCTGGCGCCCCACACCAGGTATCTCATGCTAGACTTAACCTTTTTCAGCTCTTTTTTCCTCAAAAGCCCGTTCATCACTTCAAAACCAAAAAATGTTAGAAAGATGGGTTTCCTCACACTAAGCATTGTAGTTATAGTCATGACACGACATTCATGGGTTGCCTCCGTGCAGTGCCTGATTTAACGTTGCGGCATGATGAAAGTCACTCACACTCCTTCATTCGAGTGAAATAGTTAGTATCCTAAAATCCTACTAAATTCTCATGCAACACATACTGCTCAACTGCTTGCTTACACCCTCCAAGCTCTACCATGGGATTCACTGTCAAGTCCTGATAATGAGGTGGCATCCTTGCTACTTTAAACACATCAAATACTACCACTTGACCATCCACAGTCATTGACACTTTTGCCCGACTTCACTTTTATGACCATGTCTGAGGTGGCTAAGAATCCTCTCCCCAAAATAAATGGAACTGCTGCATCTGCTTTATAATCCACGATTATGAAGTCCACTAGTAAAATAAAAGGTCCAACCTTAACCAAGATGTCCTCTATGATTCCCTCAGGATAAGCAAGAGACCTGTAAGCAAGTTGCAATGTCACTATGGTAGGACGTTTTTCACCTAAACCCAAGGTTCTGAACAAGGATGTAGGCATCCGGTTAATGCTTGCAACCGAGTCACATAGTGCCGAACCAACTTCCTTGCTCCCAATAGCAACAAGAATGCTGAAGTTCCCGGGGTCATTCATCTTCTTTAGAATTTTATTCTACACCCGAGAACTGCACTCTTCCATGATAGCCACAATCTCAAACTCCATAAGCCTCCTTTTGTTTGCCATAATATCCTTCAAATACCTACTTCGGAACTTCCTGCAAAAGCTCAACCAATGGTAATTTAACATGTAATTTCTTCAACACATCAAGAAATTTCCGGGAGGCTGAGTCCTCCTTCTACTTCTTAAACCTCTATACAAAGGGAGAGAGTGGTCTAGCTTCTACCAACTTTTGATTTGAGTTTCTTGACTCACCAACCTCCTATTTGGACATCAACCACCTTTTGTTCATCAACATTCTTATCTCTGGGGATTACCTCCCCCGCTCTTTACCACTGTGCAAAGAAATTGCACTCACATTTTCCTTGGGATTCTTCTCGGTGTTACTCGAAAATGCCCCTTGCGGTCTATTAGTCTAATGAAAGGAAAATTGCCCTATCTGTCTCTCCAGCTTGTGGATGGACTTCTGCATCTCACTAACCACCTGAGTCTGCTGAACCATCCACTACTTCATTGTCTCCTCAAGTGAATTGCCAGGCTTCTAGCCTTGAGGCCTTGGATAGTTGTTTTGGGCCCTTTGGAAATTCTGATTCCCTCCCTATGAAGGATTTGTTGCATTCCTATACACCCGGTTATAACTGTTACCTGCAAACCCTCCACCATGACCTTGTTGTCCCATAAAATATACAGACTCTAGGCTTAGTGCACAACCTGATTAAGCGTGGCCTTCTCCGCATACCTCACATGATGGTGGTGTAGTCTAGATCCGAAGGACCTGCTAAACCTTACTTCCTACTGGCGTCGTCACAAGCTTGCTAATCACATTCATCAACTGACTGATATCTGCTCAGATTGTTGTTGCACCATCTACCTCGAGCTTTCTTGGCACCTTGGCTGCTGTGAACCCTCTACCTGAGTCCTGATAGTCTTGACTCCCTGCGGACATGAGATTCAAAAGATCTTTTATTTCATCATAGCTCTTAGACAAAAGTTTTCCTTATGCAGTGGCGTTAAGTATGATTTTTGACTCTGGCTTTAGCCCTTATATAAATTTTGTGCTCGATAATCTCCTTCAGCTGCATGTAGTACGGGTAATCTCTCAAGTAGCCCTTGTATCTTTCCCAAGCTTGAGCGAAGGTCTCACCATCTCTCCGCACAAAACTAGAGATCTTCTCAACTCTTTTGTCCTCCTTGAAGAGAAGAACCTGTTGCTGAATTTGTTGGAAAGAACCTCCTAAGTGGCGATGGAACTTGCTGGCTCATTTAGAAGCCACTCCTTAGCCTTACCAATGAATGAGAACGGAAACAACATGAGCTTAACATACTCATCTAACATGTTTTGATAGTGAAAGTTCTCACTAGCTCCACGAACGTAGATGTCTGTGAGAATCCTCGTGCGGCTTGCCCTAACATTGGCAAGTATTTTGGACCAACCCCACGGTCCATTCCTTCAACTCAAAGTTTCTAGTGATGGCCGGCTTGATGATCACATTAGAAGCATTCTTCAAGTTTGGCCTAACAATGTTAAGCATTGGGACTCTCTCTTGGTTGTTGCCCTGCGCTTACTCGTTATTCTACATAGTTAACCTTTGAAAGGCTCTCTCAATTTCAAGATAAAAAGAAGGCAAAAGTGGTCCTCGACTTCTTGTATTTGTCATACACTAAGCACAAAACACCTATAAACTTCACAATAGACAAAAAAAAACATAAAATATACAATAGCGGAATAAATATCCTAACCTACAAATGATCAAGCAATCTTCAAATCCCCGACAATAGTGCCAAAAAGTTGGTGTCGCCCAAGCACACGTGGTCATCAAGTAATATAGGATAGTGAAGTCCCGAGTATCGATTCCTCAGAGACTAGTCAAATCAATTATTTAAGGTTACTTCCTTATTTCTCTATTCTAAAAAACACAGATGTAAGTGGGGAATGGTTTGGAGATTAAACAACTAAAACTTGAAATGTAAAATTAGCTAAAGAACTAAGATTGTTGCAAACTTGTTTGTACTTCAAATGATGATGAAAATTTAGGGAAATGGCACATTCCCTTCAGGTTGAGTTTTCAAGACGTGATTACGCTAGATTAATTATTCCTAAGGTTGCAAGTTGCAAGTTACTATCCCATTTCTTACCACTTTCTCGAGCATCCAAGAACTATCTCATGAACCCTAACGCCTATATCCGTATGATCCAGGAGTTATGAAACAACGGTTGTGGCTACTTGTTCATCAGCTAAACATGTTGAAGGGTATATCCCTATCCTCAACAATAGCTTTTTACCTCCAACCAATGGGCTAAAGGATTTTCGAATTCCTATTATTTTTAACCCTTTTAGTTCCCTCTCCCGTGTTCAACCAAAAGCCAACAGATTTATTCACAAGGTGATCAGTCTAGCGAATAAGCAATTAAAAAAAAAGTAAATATAAACAACCTTTAAGGAAGAATCAAAACTAGGAAGAATCAAAACTAGCAATAATCAGTCTATCAAGCTTCAACCATCAACTATGGCCAAAACCCTAGAATTGGCATTTAGCCACTCCTTTTCAAGTGGAAAAACAAAGATATCATCATCATCCAAAGTAAAATGATAAAGAAAAGAAGAAACCTAAGTAGGAACTTGTCTTTCCTCCTAAGCTGCGTTACAATCCTTTCTATGATCAAACTCAATAATGTAAGATATCTAACAAATGACTTAGATATTATATATATAGGTGATTCCTCAAATGACACTTTTTCTCTTAAATAATTAGCTTTAAAATCAAAAAGATCTATCTAGGAATGGGTCTGTCATGCCACGCCCTTCGTAGCCCCAAGTTTGGCTCAATTTTCCTCTAAAGTTTAGCTCCAGGTGCCCCAATCCAGTTATAGCACCAAGGTGTTAGCCAAATTTCTAAACTTCTGAACCCCTCTGGCACCCCATTCCATCCACAACACCAGAGTTTTAGTCAAATTTTTGAGCATTAGAACCATTCTGGCGCCCCACTCCATCCGCACCACAAGAATTTTGAGAAAATCTCCTAAGTTTGAGATGCTTCGGGCATCCCACACCTCTCATCTCGCCAAGGTGTTGATCAAATTCTCATTTCCGAAGCTTGATACTTGGCGCCCCATGCCATCCATAGAACCAACTTTATTCACACCTCTGGTCATTTTTGGGTCCTTTTTCCTTGGCTTCCTACTCAAAACATCTAGAAAAATTTGTTAGCTCACAAGACACACGAAAGCATGAATTCATACATTTCATAAGGATTATGAATTCAAAACAAGGCTAAATGTGGGCAAAACACGAAAAATGTGCATAAGAATATGCTCAACATCAATGATCGTCATCCATCTATCATAGGAAAAAGTCATGACTCTATGACTAACTAAAAAATAAATAAAAATCTAGAACAACTACTCGGTTCTAAGGGACTATCCACCAGAAAAGCACTGAAAACAAAAAGCAGGGGAACCCAAATAAAAACAAAAAACTAAAAAAAAGCTACTACAAATAATAGAGCAAACGGGAAAAGTCATAAATTACAAAACCAAAACTAGGCCCACCATGTACAAAATTTAGCAATTAAAGCATGTATGGTATAATCAAGTTTATTTCTCTCAGCCCACACTTAATCCGTAGCACTGTTCTTAGTGCTAAAATAATAAAACATAAGTAAAATAGTGAATGAAGAACTCCCTGGGCCTCTAATCCCCATCACTGGGGGCAAGAACAACTTCCCCCAGTAAGTGCATAGCATGCTTCAATGCGTTGGAGGGCCTTCAGCATCGCACCACTCTACATAGCTTGGCCTGTGCATTGCAGGACTCCATGCAACGTTTGGCCTTTGCTGCTCTTATGCCATTTTCCTTACCCGAGGACGTGCTATGTTCTTGTGACTTGTTTCCTATATACTTAAGCACACATTTAAAAAATATAAGTTATCTTGCATTGTGTCACACCCCACCTTGGGTGGCGTAACTGGCACCTAGTGCCACACTGGAACTTGGGCTGACCTGGCTGGGCATATGCACCTCAGGTGCCTGCCAGCAACTTAAAATCAGGAAAACAAACAGCTATATCTCGGTAGTAAACGCAGCCTCGGGCCGACTAGGCCACACAACAAACCTTCATAAAAATAGCTAACCCAGCAATCACAACAATCAAGGGATCTATGTGGACCGACAAGACCACCATGCTATCTAAGTCATAACAAAAGAAAGATAGGCAGTTATATATATACTATAGCCAACAAGGCTTCTAACCGTTAGCTAAGCTAGGCCCCAAATGGCCAACATACAAAATATAATATACATAGGCCCCACACAGCCAACAACAACAAACAACTAGGAACTGTAGTTTGCAAGCTTCTAAGAGTGGAATAGTGGTCGGGGACAGGCCCCGACCTACCCAAAAGCTATACAAAAAAAGAGCAAACCTTTCTAACTTACAACTCCGAAGGAAAGGAGCTGACTGATATGCTAACCCTGGATGACTGCTAAGGAGGTCCTAAAACTCGTTTGTCTACACCTGTAGGCAAGAATGCAGCGCCCCATAGGTGGGTATTAGTACAATATGTACCGAGTATGTAAGGCAGTAATAAAAGCTAAATAGAAGCTAATAAAAGAACTGAAAGTAATCACAAGAAAGATAAGGGTTAAACCTGAATAGCCTCATAATTTGAAATACAGCTAGAAAGTACATATTCAAACAAGAACCTAACCTGGCCCTATAAGCTTGGAAGGTACAATCAGCACAGAATAACCTACCAGGGCCCCATAAGCCCTGACAAGTAGAATTCAATCTATATACCCGTAACATGGTCAATATGATTTGACTGGTAACTATAGCCAACCTACCTAGTATCTAGGTCTACAACTAAGCCATATGGGCTCCTATAACTGCGTCTGAGTCCTCTGAGCTTCCGTCACTGCACCTTAGGCCCACAAGGCTCGACGGAGGGTTAGTAATGCCGTTATGGCATAAAGAATGTCCATATATGGATGGACTATGATACGGCCTTATAGGCCAAAATATAGTCCTTTCAGACATCACATAGCTCTTCTAAGAGATCTATAGCCCCATAGGCAATGACACAATTAGAAACCTTGAGGTTGGTCAATGGAATACAATATTATGTCGGGTCAATCCCAACAGAAATCCTACCCTTTTAGCCTTAAATTTTTCTGTAGCAGCTAATCAAAATATACCTGAGCGCAGCTTACTTACAAAGGCATAAGTTGCATTGACTGTAAGATGAGTACAACTTGCCGAAAAGGTTAGCCTTAACATACCTAAATTGTCAATACTAGGAAATGAATAATAACAATATCCTTTAAGCATATTAATTAAAATTCAATTTAGGGAGTTTACATAATTTGAGGTGGTGACGGGGGGAGGGGGAAGGGAGTGGGGGTTGCGCAGCGTGCTAGAATACAGGCGTGACACGCCAACCAGTGCACTCACATGGACACACTATGCGGCACCTGATGCGCTCTGCCTCCGGCCCCGGTCTTCTGCTCGCTCAATAACGTGCTCATATGCTCATTCCCCGAGCCCTTCCTCACATGAGTCGTACTCCAAAACTCTCAACTTATGTACGCACGCATAGGTTAAATGATAGGAACTTACAAGGTCTAGAATCATCCTCCCCTTAGAAACATTCATCCTTAAATGTAATCTTAACCTTAAGAGACTCAAGTCCCTTAACCATTACCGGAGAAATTTCAGCAGTCTCTTTTATGGACTATCTGGGAACATGAAACACTACAAACAACTACTCCATAACATAAAAGTGAGCAACTAGTCAATACTGATAATATAAGCAAAGAAGCAATACCTGAATAACAATCTCACCTCCACTGCACAATTTGAGCTAGGTCTTAAATAAGTAAGGATACTTGGACCTCTTGTCATCCTCATCTTCCCAAGTCATCTCCTCCATATTTTTATTCCTCCATAGGACTTTTTTAATGAAGGATACATCTTTAGTCCTCAATCTACAGACCTACCGATCTAGTATAGCAACTGGAGTCTCTTCGTAGGACAATTCGTCAGTGACTTGAACATCCTCAACCGAGACAACTCAGGACGGGTATCTTATGCACTTTTGTAGCATTGCATGTGGAAAAATGGATGAACATATTCTATCCCTGAATGCAGTTCTAACTTATAAGCTACTCAGCCTATCCTTCAAAGGATCTGATATGGGCCAATGAACCTAGGGCTAAGCTTTCCCTTCCTACCAAACCTCATCACTCCTTTCATATGCGAAACCTTAAGAAATACCCAATCATCAACATTAAACTCCAAGTCTCTATGCGTACATCGGAATAAGACTTCTGAAGACTTTGGGATGTTAACAAACACTATCTAATAAGTTTCATCTTTTCTTCTGATTGAGGTATCATATCAGGTCTAATCAACCTTGCTTCCCCTATTTCAAACTCTCCTATGGGGGACCTACATTTTATTTCGTATAAAGCTTCATAAGTCACCATCTGAATAGCGAAATGATAATTATTATTGTATGAAAATTCAATAAGATGTAAGTGCTCGTCCCAACTCCCTCCAAAGTTTAGCACACACGCCCGTAGCATGTCATCGAGTGTCTGAATGATGCCCTCTGCCTGCCTGTCTGTTTAGGGATGGAAACTTGTACTCAAGCTATCCTACATCCCCAAACCTTTCTGAAATGACTGCCAGAATCTAGATGTGAATTATGCCCCTCTATCGAAAATAATAGATGCTGGTACGTCATGCAATCATACTATTTCCTTAATATATAACTCAGCATAATCTTCGGCTGAAAACATAGTCCTGTCTGGTAAGAAATGGGCTGATTTTGTTATTTTGCCGATAATGACCCAAATGGAGTCATGCCTGGTGCAAGGTAGCCCTGTCAAAAAATCCATATTAATTACGTCCCATTTCCACATAGGTAAAGCTATCTCATGAGTCAACCCTTTAGGTTTCTAATGTTCTGCTTTTACCTGTTGGCAACTAGGACACTATTCTATAAGCTCAGCTACACCTTTCTTCATTTCGAGACACCAATATATCTCCTTTATATGATGGTACATCTTTGTCGAACCTGGGTGAAGAGAGTAACGAGAATAATGTGCCTCTGCCATAATTTTCTGGGGAAGCCCTGCTATATCTGGAACACTGAGTTGACCTCTGAACCTTAGGAGATCGTCTCCCTTTAACTCAAAGGCCGATAGTTTTCCCTGCTGAACCTTGTCTCTAAGCTGCACTAGGCTAGGGTTCAAGTACTACCGCTCCTTCACCTCCATAACTAGAGATGAAACTACTATATTCTGGATCACGACCCTATTATCCTCTGAATCTACTATCCGAACTGCTAAATTGGCTAACTGGTGTAGCTCTCGAGCCATTTTCCACTGTTCTGGCCTCAAATATGCTAGGCTATCTATAGATATGCGGCTAAGGGAATATGTTACAATATTATCCTTCCTTGGGTGATATAGGATATTCACGTCGTAGTCTTTTAGCAGCTCTAGCCAACGATGCTGCCGCAAATTCAACTCTTTCTATGTGAGGATATACTGGAGGCTTTTGTGATCCGTAAGGATATATACATGAACACCATATAAATAGTGCCTCCAAATTTTCAGAGCATGAACAAGTGCAGTCAATCCTAAATCGTGCATGGGGTAATTCTTTTTGTGCTTCCTTATCTTCCTCGAAGCATAGGCAATCACCTTGCCATGCTGCATTAGAACACACCCTAATCCAATGCCTGAAGCATCACAGTACACAACCTTCTGGACCATCCAGTAAGGATAATACTAGTGCAGATGTCAATCTATTTTCAATTTCTGGAAACTTTACTCACAAGCCTCAGTCCAGTGGAATTTAGCTGCTTTCTTAGTTAATCTTGTCAACGATGCTGACAAGACAGAGAATCCTCCCACGAACCCTCTGTAATACCTGGTTAACCTAGGAAGCTATAAACCTCGGTGGGAGTTGTCATTCTAGGCCATGTCTTTACTGCCTCAATTTTCTGCAAGTCAACCTAAATACCTACATCTGACACAATATGGCCCAAGAAAGCCATAAAATTTAACTAGAACTCAAATTTTGAGAACTTCGCATATAACTGGCAATATCTGAGGACCTAGAGTACTGTTCGCAATGATCTCTATGTTTAGCTTTTGTGCGTCAATATACAAAATATCATCAATAAACACTATCACAAATATATCTAAATATGGCCTGAAGATGCTGTTCATCAAATCCATGAACACTATTGAGGCATTCGTCAATTCGAAGGACATGACCAAGAAATCAAAATGACCCTACCTGGTCCTGAAAGATGTCTTCAGAATATCTTTCTCCCGGACTCACATCTCGTGTTATCCTGTACTCAAAGTTGATTTTGGAGAAATATTTTGCCCCTACAGCTAATCAAACAAATCATTTATCCTTTGAAGGAGATATTTATTCTTAATAGTAACTTTATTCAATTGTCGATAATCTATACACATTCGTAGGGAGCCATCCTTCTTCCGTACAAATAAAATTGGCACACCCCACTATGAAGCACTAGACCTGATAAAGCCCTTATCTAAGAATTCTTTCAATTGTTCCTTCAATTCCTTCATCTCGGCAGGAGCCATTCCATATGGAGGGATGGATATAGGTTTTGTATCTGGTGGCGTGTCGATAGAGAAATCAATCTTTCATTATGGGGGAATTTTTGGAAACTCATCTGGGAATACGTTCAGAAACTCACTGACCATAAGAATGGACTAAAGAGTAGGTATTCTTCCTGTATATCTATAACCCTAACAATATGGTAAATACATCCCTTCGCTATTAGCTCCCTCACTCCAAGATAGGATATAAACCTAAATTTTGGTGTAGCTGCATTGCCTTTCCATTCTCCCACTACCTCCCCTAAAAAATGAAATCGGACAGTCTTGGTCCAGCACTCCACAATGGCATAACATGGCGCTGACTAATCCATGCCCGTAATTACATCAAAATCAATCATTTCTAGCTCCACCAGATCCACTAAAGTATGGCGACCCACAACCTCTACTGTAAAGCCCCTATAAATCCTCTTAGCAATAACAGAGTCACCCCGGGTGTGGATACAGAAAATGGTTGCTGAAGCAATTCTTGTGTTATATCAAATTTTTGAGTCACTAGCAGAGTAACATAAGACAAGGTAGAACTTGGATCGATCAAAACATAAACTGGGTGAGAGCAAACATCCAGTATACTTGTCAAAACATTCGGTGATGACTCTGACTCTTGTTGCCCAGGTAGGGCATAGGTGAGATCTGGATCACTGCTAGAACTAGATGCCCTTGATCTACCTCTACCTCTGCCCGCTAGAGCTGAGGGTCTACTCCCTGCCAAAGGTGCTGGGGCATGTGATCTTATTGAGGACCTGTTCTACTGGTCCCGATCACCCTATTCTCTGGTCGGACAATCCCTCATCATATGAACCACCTTCCCACAAGTATAGAAATCCATAGAGCCATATCTACATGTCATGACCCGAACATAGGCCTAGATCGAGACACAAGACAAGAAACCCCGAGAGGCTCCATGTCAACCCAAGGCATGAACATACATCTAACTCAATTATAGATAAGCGGAAGATCATCATAATTAACATAGAGAAAGTCTATCAAAACATAACATCTAATTACATACAAGAATCAAAAGCAAAAACACGAACTATATTCGAGAAGCCTCTAACACTGATGAGTTGATGGGACAAGACCCAAACTAACTCACTAAAATATGAAAACTAAAAAGACGTAATACAACTAATAAGAAGGCCCTCACAACATGAGGACTCACCCACTGAGGCTGAGGAAAAGAAAACTTTGGAAATTTGACTAGCGGCGGGACTTATCCTGGATATCGGAGCCTATATCATAAAATAATATAGCATAGAGTATGCAGTCAGTACGTAGAATGTGCCAAGTATGAAAGGTAAGTAAAACTGCTTAAGTAAGTTGTCATGCCCCACCTTGGGAGGCATGACTGGTACCTAGTGCCATACTGGAACCAGACTGACCTAGCTAGGCTTATGCACGTCTAGTGCATGCCTGCAACTCAATTCAAGAAAACAATGAGCTATATCTCGGCTATAAATACAGCCTCCGGCCGACAAGGCCATATAGCCATCTGTAAATGAAAACAACTAACTAACAACAAGCAGTAGAAGGGAACCCAATGCGGGCCGACAAGACCACCATGCTATCTAATTATAACTGAAATAAAAATTAGGTAAATATAACTATACTATAGCCGACAAGGCCACTATCTAACAGCTAAACAAGGCTCCACGCGGCCGTCACGCGAAATAAAACATATCTAGGCCCCACACGACTAGCAATAACTAACCACAGGGAATCTGTAAATCTGCAAGCCTCTAGGAGTGGAATAATGGTCGAGACAGGGCCCCGACCTACCTATACTATACAATCAAAAGAGCAAATCTTCTAACTAATCAGCTCTGGAGAAGGGGAGCTAACTGTACTGCTAACTCTGGATGAAAGCTAAGAAGGTCCTAATCCGCATCGATTCGCACCTGCAGGCATGTAATGTAGCGCCCCAAGGATGGGCGTCAGTACAATATGTACCAAATATGTAAGGCAGTAAGAAAACATTACTGAATAAAACTGAAATGAAACTTAAAGCAACTGAATAGAAGGGATAGAGATATTACCTGAGTAACTTAACAGCCTGCTGCCTAATCTATCAGTAAATAGTGCAAACAAGAACCTTACTTGGCCCCCATAAGCCCGGAAGGTACAATCAACATAGAATAACCTACTCAAGGCCCCCATAAGCCCTGGCGAGCACACTTAAATCTCTATATACCACTAACAAGGTCAAAATGAGTCAACTAGTAACTATAGCCAACCTACCTGTCCCCTGGGTTTGCAACTGAGCCCACTCAACCCTTGAATTATAGTTGTTTCTGTGTCCGGTGGACTCCTGATAACTGTATCCCAGGCACCAAGCTCTACGGGGCTGTACTGCCGATACATTGTACAAATAATAGTCCAGCCATGGAATGGACAGTATAAGGCCCTTGGGTCTCATCATCATCTCTTGGGATGGCATATCGCTCCTGGGGGTGACGTCATATAGCCCCTGGTGCAACTACACAGCTAGTAACCCTAGGGTTGGTCATGGAAGGCTATACAGGGCAAAGTCAATCCCAAACTAAACATATAGTACTGGTCTCAGCTAATAGCAACAGCTATTCGCAACAACAATATCTCTAGCTCTTTTACTAGGATTTAAACTGCAGTATAATCCTATAGAACTAACTTGCCGAAGGAATTTGCCTTAACATACCTCGATCGCTAATTCCCGATTAATTGGCGAGTTTCAATTTGAATTTAACAACTCTTCCCAACTGTAATTGTAATACTGGGAGAAGGGCATTAATTTCAATACCAAATTTGGCCAAAATGATAACTTTTGATACTAATAACATTACTACTTCAACTTCACAGAATACGGCCGAAAACCTATAATTTCCTGAAAATTCAGAAGGGAGAAATTCTTACTTGATGCCTATGATCATTTAGGAAGCAGTTTGGAGCAATTCTGACAACTTTTGCTCAGCGGGATTCCAGTTTGTCGGGCGTATTTTGAGAAAATAACTCTGTAGTAATGCTCCCTGTAGTCTTAGAACTTCACATTTGAAGTTAATTTGTGTTTGGACCGCATTTAGCAGGGTAATCAGAGGAAAATTATGTGAAAAAGATGTTCTTCTACTATTTTGGCCGAGGGACTTTCATTATATAATAGAACCAAATGAATCAATTGACATATATAACATTTGGGCAGTGGATAGGGGGTCTGTGACATGGACCCCATCGTGCCAATTTTGGGGTGTGTCACGTCACCCAATGCATAGGGAGGGGGTCCGTGACATGTCGCCCCTGTTGCAGCCAGTCCGGCCTATTCCCTTGCTACCTCGATTCTGCGCTCGTTCGACCTTTCCTCGGGCCCTTTCTTCCACGCTTCATACTCTAAAACTCTCGACTTACGTACGAGTATGCCGACTAAACGATAGAAACTTATGGGGTGTAACATCCTCCCCCTTAGGAATATTCATCCTTGAATGTCAACTACAACTTATAGGAGTTAACTCTTTTAACTAATGTTCTGGAAAAAATTTTAGTAGAGTCTCCCCTGTAATATAGACTATCTGAAAAACCTGAAATGCAGAAAAGTCCAATACAGGTATCTCACAGGGCACTATAGCAGCTATTTTACAACAAAATGGTAATCAACCGAACAGTATAGATAACATTGCGCTCTAGCGCACGCGCAAGTGTATGCGGTCGTACAAGTACTACAATGGCCCTTTTTTAGAGTCGGATGTCGAACCCGCAAGACTGGACTAATTCAGCGAATTATCAAGTTTGAGTGTTAATTTAATCTTCACAAGAGTTGATTATAAAAATTTCAGAAAATTCTAATTAAGTCTAGCGGTGATCACAAAATAATCGAGAAATAATACAAGAATCAACTAGAGTTAAGGCCTAATAATCATGCAATGCTACAATTCACAATGGTTCAAGTATGAAAACTTCAGTTGTTGTCTCAAATAGTTAAAATGCGATATTCATGGTCTTTCGAGCCTCTAAACACGACAAACTAGTCTCACACCTACATTCTTGAGCGGGGATGTGACGTCCTAATTAGTGAGCAATTTTACTACATGGATGTGGTTTACGGAGTTTGTGCCCTTGATTTTGGACTTTCGTACCTCTAATCATTTAACCTGACTTAGCTTCACAACTACTTCTACGAGCAGTGATGTTATAATTCTAAGTCGGTGTCTAGCTCATCCCATTTTAATAACCAAGCAAGGAAAATTAGGTATAATTTCTATCCTAACCGCTAATCCTATCGTAAAGATAAGAACTTGCTCCCTACATTCTTGTGTTCTAGCCCAAGATTACTCTTTTGAAATTTTACCTAAGCTTAACGAGTGTGTTTTCATGGTGATCAAACATAAAAACCTCAATAATTAAGAATACAAGACAAAATAACTATTAAAACTCAAACCAAAGATGAAAATTAAGCAATCGCATTCATATCATGTGGCCTCAACCCTAGAGGAACCGTTTTAGCAACTCATGTTTGTAAAAATACTTAAAAACATGATTATAGTAGAGTACTTACAAGAATAGATAAAAGAGAATGAAAAATAACGAACCCTAGGCAGAGTTCTTCCTTTCACCCTTCTCTCCTCTCCGCTGTTCTCAAAATATTTCATGATAATGAAATTAGAAGCTAAGGGTTCAATTTATAATAAGTGGGAAATTTGTGAAAATTGGCCTATGGTTAAACAGCTCCATGCCATGTTGCCCATCGCGGCAAGGCTGTGGTGTGACACGAAACCCGTCGCAAAAGAATGTTCCTTGCTTCCAACTATCCTCATGAGTCATTTTTGCTGTAATCTGTCTTTCAATAAGAAGCTTTTTTTTGATCCAGGATAATCTCGTCTTTTTGAAAAATTACGGATTCCTAAACCTAGTAAGGGAAAGCGAGGGAAGAGATTGTAGCTGGGTACAAATAGGCCGGTGAAAGATGAGTAGGCAAGCACGTGGGTTGTACCGGTCAACTTTGAGCTGTCGAGTGACGATTGCTCCATCTCTTAAGAAAGGACGCGGGGGGCCTGTCTTATAATAAAGGGGGTACTCTCTTCTCTAATGTGCGCTATATTATTGTGTCCTATTCCTTAAGGAGTGATCCGGGATTAAGCCACGTGGCGATACCCGCCCAAAGAAAGGGGGCCTTTCGTACTCAACGAGGAAAGGAATAAGAATTTTTGCCTATAATTTATCCAACGCGCAGGCGCACTGCCTAATAGCTTCTCGCGCGCACTCCTGCCTGCGTGACACGGTGCCCATCGCTGCAATCTCTTGTCGTGATACACTGCAGGGTGTGATCAAGGCACTTCCATGTTTTCTTCATGCCATCTTCCCCACACTTAATCGCAAACTTCCTTTATCTTCATGCATCATCATATTAAGCTTATCCTTTGTATTTTTCACCTACAAAACAAAGAGCTAATCACATTGGTTAGTTTATGCAAGAATTTGTACAAAATTACATGAGAATATACTCATTTAATTTAGAAAACATGACTAAATTAAGTTATAAAATATCACTTGGGCACGTAATTGTTCCCAAGATCACTACCCCACACTTAAAGCCTTGTTCATCCTCGAACAACTCTATTCTATCTCATGCGCATGAAGAACATACATATAACTAATTGAAGCAAGACAATTCAAGTTAAGGCTACAACGAATGTTTTAGATGGCAAGTTAAAAATATAACATAAGATATAACCATTAAAATCACATATAACTATGTTAAGACTTCCTAGCCTCAAGAATCGACTCTCAAACTCAACAAACTCATGCAAATTAACCAACCAAGAAATCCGACATGAATTTTATCCTTCCTCAAACATGTTCCTTCACTACAAGAGAGTTTCCCATTTTTTCACTCATTAGTTTTGAAATCATGACATATATGGGTGTATGAATAAGAAATAAGCTCACTCTCACAAAGAATTCACATGCGACATGTATTGACCAATAAGCTTGCCTTTAGTGTTTTACTCCACTAATTTAAGAATGTTCGAAAGTAAGATCAAGTAGGACTTAATGGGTTGTAATGTACGCTAAGGGACGGATAGGTACTATCATGGCTAGTAATAGTGACTATCTTCCCTAAGCGCTTTTAATACATCACCCTTTCATTATGAATCTCCATCCTCTTACTTCACCTTTATTCTTTTCAACTCCCATTTTTCCTCTTTGTTTCCCCATTTCATTAGTCACACTTAAACTAATTAGTAAGGAGTACTTAAGCAATTTTTCTGATGTTTTCTTATTTTGCTCCCTACTAACTCTTATTCATGTTTTTAAACAAGTGCACCTCAAATATTTTCTTCAACTCCCACAACTACTATTTTCCTTTTTCTTCCACTTTCTCATTCCTAACTCTTTTGCATTTTTAACTTAATCGCTTAGGAGTTTTGGATCAAATTCAAGGTTAATGAAAAGAAGGGGTTAGGATCATTTTTGTGGCTAGCAAAGAATAGGCTAAAAGATCAATGGGGCTAACTAGGATCGTATGACAATGTAGGTGAAGAGAGAAAATTAGGCTCATGCAAAGAAATGTGTCACGCCCCAAGCCTACACCCTGGGCGTAACACGGTACTTGAAGCCACAAGTGACCCCAAGTCAACCCATGGTCTATCAGTTACTAGCATTCTGAGTAAACATGCATAGCCGAACTTTGAAATAATATCATAAAATATTCATGAGGTAAAGCCTGAAAACATAAAGTTCAAACACTAGAATAATACTGATAAATCTAAAAATCATGTTTGTCTGAAAGCCATCTAATAGCGGAGTTGTTGGGACAAGCCCCCAGCTAACTCTAAGTCTAACTGAAAGAAGGAAAATAGTTCCTCGGATAATGAGGACTCAAACTGCAACTACTGCAATGGAGAATCTAAACTACTGCAACTAACAGTGCTAGGTCTTAGAACCTGCAATTGTATCATGAAACGATACATCATAAAAGTATGCATCAGTACTTTGACTGTACTGAGTAAGTGGGAGAAACATAACTAAAAATAGAGTCTGAGCTGAAATGACACGCAATGACCAATAGGTAAGCTGAACTGAACTACTGATATAATCTGAAATGGTCAAGATAACCCTGTCTGATGGTCAAGGATGTGCCCTAAGTCTGAAACCCAGAGGTTGAGATACTGTACTGAAGTGAGTTAAATTGAGGACAAAAACTAAACTAAGCTTCTTATTTTGTAACTGGACTAGACTGACTAGTGGGAGAGTCTATAACCGACATTTAACCACGTGATCTAGACGTAGAGTCCGATGTATACACCCCACCGGTAGGACCCAATATACCCGGCCAAGTTATAAAGGCATGAACTGAGTGATCACAAAATTGTAGGGCCAATCAGGCTAAGAAATACTGTAACCTATGCTGGAAACGTAGTTCTGGGAACCTGGATGCGCTAGAACCCCCGCTCGCTCGATGCTAAGTACTACTCCCACTGGAAAACCTAAACTGAACTACTAAACTGATAGCTCAAAACTGGGGTCCAAGACTAATCAGGGACATATAACTGCATGTACCCTTAGAGTCTTACCGGACCAAATTCTGAAACTGGGTTATAGAATGGTTAGAGCTGATTATCTAGAAGCATCATGACCGTCTAAGAACAAGTTGTAACTGAAATAGGGTCATGGGGCTGCTCAGAGCTATATACTAGAATTTCATGACCGCTTAATGGACCAAAAACTGTAAGACGGAGTATGGTTCTGATAACTGAGAGGCACCACTGCCACCTCGAAATAAGACTAGAGTCAAACTGATCAGTTGACAAATTTTTGAATATCACTGAAGGACTGTAGCATTCTGACAAAGACTAAACTGATAGGATTCTGGAGAGATTCTAGTTCTAACTGGTCTGGACTACTAGCAGCTAATAGACAATTCAACTTATCCCAACAGTGTGGGAATAACATAATATAGAGAAATTCAAGAATTATAGGAACTCCATTCAACGAACTAAAGTCATTCTGATTCATGGGGTATTTACCCAACATATACGTATAGCAAGAAATTCTAGGAATTCAGCCCAAGGCATTCTTCATTCACTAGAGGGAATTTAACAAGCAAAATCATTACTCGAAAAATTAGGGCTTAAACTCACTTTTTGTATGAACACCAACAATTTGATAAGAAATTTCTGGGGATCATATCAACAATATACATGAACATCATTCTAAGTGAAATCAACGAAAATAGATATGACTACTCTTTATATTCGAAAGCTCAGGGCTTACAACTAATATAAGAAATTGAGGAGTATTTTGGGGACACAGGGGAAGAACAATCCCTTTGCTAAAACCCCACATACCTGGTGAATAAACTTGAAGAATTTGCTTAAGAATCGAAGAGAAACGTTTATCCCTAGCCTTTGCTTTGAAATACTCTGAGAGAGAATCCTACGATGTTTCTTTGAGGGTTAACGTGCGAATGAGGGGAGGAACCATCCAAACCCTCTAATAAGTCTAAAATTAGGTCCAAAAAGACGTAGTTTAAATCTTAGGTGAATAGGAATTTACTAAATAGTCCTTAGAAGTTCGCTGGGAAAAACTATCAGGTGCCCCTAACGAGTCGTGGTGATTGACCATGACTCATGGACCACACTGTCTCATTCTACAGATTTTATGCTAAGTCCCATAACGAGTCGTGATCTTGGGCAGATTTATATGCCCAAGTGATACTCAAACGTATCATTTTTACCTTGTTTGTTGTGCAATGTGTATATAATATCATGTAATTAGTAATAAAATGCGAATTTATACTAACCAACATGATTAGCATTTGTTTTTCAGGTAAATGTGATTTTTAGGAGCTAAAATGCATGTTGGAACTATGTCGGAGTTGGACTTGGATGCGAGCATGGAAAAGACCTTGGAATGCACATTTTATAGGGGCTCCGCGATGGAGCCGTGCCACGCTACCATCGCGGTAGCACACTGCCTGGACATGAATTAAAATGGCACATTCCAGTGTGCCTTCGCGTCAGCTCCGTGGCACGGAGAGAGGCCTCCGCGATGGCCTCCGTGCCACGTTGAGGTTAATTTACCGGACCCTGGAAATTCCAGTGAAGGTCCGCGTCCACGCCGTGTCACGGAGGCAGTGCTCCGCGTTGGCCTCCGTGACACGTTGCTTGTTATTCCGGGAAAAATTTCCCAGTAGTATAAATAGCACAGTTAGGTTTATTTTAATGAGTTTTTTAGTTTTTAGACTGAGTTTAGAAGTGGAGAGCAGGAACGTGGGTTAGTAGCAGTTGAAGAACGAAAAAGCTAAGGGATTTCTTCTCTTCCTTTCTTCTTTCTATCAATTGTATGTATGATTTACACTCATTTTAGGATGATCAATCCAAGAATGAGTGGCTAATTCTCTTCCTTGCTGAGGTTTTGAACATGTGTAATGAATTTTGATTGTAAATGATATGGTTTTCTTCTTCTTCTTTAATGTTGTTCTATTAATTCTTGTTCTTACCGCATTAGTGCTTGGCCAACATTAATGTACATCTAAAAAGTCCAATTTCACTCGAAAGAGCAAGAAATTGGAAAGTTGTGAATTAATAGGGTATTGTTCTTAACTTGATTTGGGAAAATTGGGTTTTGATGTGCTTTCTCGACAGAAATATACTTGAAAGCCGTATTAGTCAATTTAGGAACCGGAATTCTAGTGCTAGGTCATAAATTGCATTTGATCACAGAAATGTAGACGGATGGTTTATGATTCTAAAGTGAAATTAAATACGAGAGTTTTAATTTCTAGGCAAATGTTCTTGGCTAGCAACATGAAGAAGAGATTAACCAAATTATCATGATTATCAAGTTCATTACTTGTTCTTAACCTTGGCATGTTCATATCCATTGTCTAAACTCACAAGTAAATAGTTTGTAGTAATTGTAGTATATATAGTTTAGAAACAAAAACTCAAGTAACTCTTGGTTACATTGTTGTTAGCATAATTAGAAGTGAAATAGGAATATAGTAAACTAGGCAATTTTACGTATCTTGAGCCTCCTTGGATCGATACTTGGCTACTTAGCCACTTTATTACTTGTTTGACCACGTGCACTTGTGTGTCGGTTTATAATATAAATTACCAACGAGCAGAACAACACGAACAAGTTTTTGGCGCCGTTGCCGGGGAGGCTAGGCGATTTGTAAAATTGTGTTTAGTGTAAATTTACTGTATTTGTATTTTTATTTTCTTAAGTGTTAACAACTTGGTCTTAGCCTGTATTTTGCAGATTTTGTTTTTGTGAACACTGGCAAGGGACAAAGAGCTGGTGGAATCTTACTTAGAGCCTGAACGTGAATTTCATAGTCAACGTAGAGAAGCTCTACGAAAGAAGCTGCAGTTGCTTAAACAGTCTATGATGGAGCAACAAAATCCACCAGTTGTGCGGGCAGTGTTAGTGCCCGATGAAGCAGCAGCAAGGCCGGTTCGCGAGGTGGCAATCCCACACGCCAATAATGTCCATTCTAGCATCCGCAAACCAGAGCCTGGAGGGAGGTTTGAATTAAAGCAGAATATGGTGCAACTTTTGCGCACAAGCAGGCAATTTACCGGACTCCCTCATGAAGATCCACAACAACATCTCCAGAACTTTTTGGAGATAAGTGACACTTATATACCCGTTGGAGTGTCACCTGATTATGTTCGGCTCACCTTATTTCCATTTTCCTTACTTGGTGAAGCCAAGAGGTGGTTAAAAGTTGAACCACCCAATTCTATATCAACGTGGGATGATCTTGCGCGGAAGTTTTTGATCAGATTTTTCCCTTCTGGTAAAACAGCCAGACATAGAAGTCAAATTCTCAGTTTTAAACAGAGGGGAGGAGAAAATCTATATCAAGCCTGGGAAAGATTTAAATCCATGTTGCGGGACTGTCCTCATCATCATCAGTCCAATGAGGTGTTGGTACACACATTCATTGAAGGTTTGGAACCCTACACTAAAATTCTGTTAGATTCAGCAGCTGGAGGGCAAGCGCTGGAAAAGACCTATGAGGATCTGTACACTTTGCTCAACCGAATTTCACAAGGCAATCCAGAATGGAATGCAGATTCTTCAAGGGGTGGAGCAAGGAAAGCATCGGGAGTGCTTGAAGTGGATGGATTCACAGCTATCGCTGCACAGATAGCTGCTTTGCAAAATCAGTTAAACACTCACTTCAGCAATATCAATTTGAACCAGCCGTCAGCTTCAGTCAATGCAGTTCAACAGATGTGGTGTGAAGTGTGTGGTAGTAGTAAGAATTCAGCTGAATGCTGTGGTGCAAATCCTGATTCTGTTAACTTTGTGGGCAATGCACAGAGAAATCAACAACAGTTTGGTAGTGGCTACAACTCAAATTGGAGGAACCATCCGAATTTTTCGTGGGGTAGCAACAATCAACAAGGCCAAAGTTCAGGGCAGGGTATGCACAGGAACCAAGGAGGGCAACAAAATTATCAAGCTCAATTCAGAAATCACAATGCCCCTCCTCCACCACCATCACCGACTATTGAGGAGATGTTCAAAAGCATGATCGCTAATCAGGCGCAATTGCAGGCTGACTATGTTAAATTGGCAGCCGAAGTGAACAACAATCAGTTGGCAACCAAGGCTCTTGAATATCAGTTTGGGCAGTTTGCTAGTGCCCAAAATACTAGACCCAGAGGAGGACTACCTAGCGACACAGATCCTAATCCGAAGCAGGTAAATGCAGTGACCACGAGGAGTGGTTTACAATTGAAGGAGGTGGAACCGGAAAGACCGCCTCAAAAGTCAGGAGCAGCAGATATTGAGGGAGAGCAAATCTCAGATAAGGGGAAGACTAAAGAAGCTGAACCAGAAAGGCCTCCACCCCCGTTCCCTCAATGACTTAAGAAACACAAGGAGGAGGCGTGTTTCCAGAAATTCATGGAGGTACTTAAACAGGTACATGTTAACTTACCTCTTGTTGATGTCTTGCAGGGAGTGCCAAAATATGCGAAATATATTAAAGACATCGTGGCTAACAAAAGTCGTTTGACTGAGTATGCTACGGTAGCTTTAACGGAGGAATGCACTTCCCGTATTCAGAATAGGTTGCCCACAAAACTGAAAGACCTTGGAAGTTTTACTATCCAGCTTACGATTGGGCAAAGTATCCGAGCGCGTGGATTATGCGACTTGGGGGCAAGCATAAATCTGATGCCATCTTCGGTATTCAGAAAGTTAGGTCTAGGGAGTCCTAGACCTACAACGGTAATCTTGCAGCTAGCAGACAGGTCTTTAGCTAAGCCAGATGGCATTGTTGAGGATGTGTTAGTGCAAGTAGGCTCCCTCATTTTTCCGGTCGATTTCATTGTTCTAGACTTTGAACCAGATGCTGAAGTCCCATTTATTTTGGGACGACCCTTTTTGGCAACCGGAAAAGCATTAATTGATGTAGCTGTGGGTCAACTCACGATGCGAGCACATGACAAGGTAGAGGTGTTCGACGTGTACAAGGTACCTAAGCTCCCGACTGTTTATAAGGATCTCTCGGTGATCAACATGATTGATCATGGGAATGTTAATGGAATGAGTGATTCCCGAGAGTTACTAGGAAGGCCACCGGATAAGGTTGAGAACTACTGGGGGGATGACCATGATCGGGACAAATCGTCCATCTCCCGAGTAGACAAATGAGCATAAAGGACGTCGAGCCGCGACGGTAAACCAGGCGCTGCACGGGAGGCAACCCGTGAGAAAAATATTTTATTTTATTTTTTTTATTTTTGCACAATGTAGTTAATTTTTATCTTTATTTTTGTTTTTATTGTCTATTTCCAAGTTTTATTTTTCTTTTTCTTTTCTTGATTAGGTTTAGATTTTCATTTTAGTTAGTATTTTTTATTTTAGTTAGGGAAATCTATTAATTTAACCAATTTTTGTTTAGTGAGGTGATTTTCAGGTATAACGGAGGAAATATACATGGAATCGAGAAAATGAGGCAAGGTATGAAAAATCAAATTTATCGACGAAACAGTGCACTGGCGCGTTGGCGCCGTGTCACGGAGGTAAGGCTCCGCGTTGGCCTCCGTGACACGTTGAAGGCAAAATCCAGATTTTTCAAAAATCTAGTAAGCCAACGCATTGGCTCCGTGTCACGGAGGAGGGGCTCCGCGTTACCCTCCGTGACACGTTGCCCCTTATTCAGTGCCGGGTCACACCGGGTTGCCGGGTGACCCGCGTGTTTTCTATAAATTAACCCCCGATTTTCGCCCATTTTTCCCCATTTCCCTCTTCCCTCCGCGACCAAACACCCATTTCCCCCTCCCCAAGCACCGTGCCACGTTCCAAGGCAAGGAAAAACATCAATTTTCTTCGGTTCTTCAATTCAAAGGTATGTTGTCATCGTCTAACTCAATTTTTTGGCGATTTTTGTCAAATTTGGGCACGTGAGGTGAGATATATCACCCTAGGTAGAAATTAAACATGAATGTTGGATTAGTTGTGATTGATACATGTTTGGATTGTTGTATTTGTCGTTTGAACTTATCGATTGCGTAAATAATTCGAAATTGATCATAGAATTGTATTCTAGGGCTTGGGTTGTTGAGTTTGATTTGGGAACTTGATAATTTGATGAAATGGATGCCGGGGTGTGTTTGTTAATTGAGATAAGTCGTGGTAAATATTGTGTAAATGTTAAAAGACGACGAATGCTCGAATTTTTGTGGGAAAATGCATAAAGTGTGTAAATTGGTTAGATTGTTTAGATTAGATTGTATATAACATGTTTTTATTGTTGTTTTTATTTTGTTGTTGTTTTTGTTGCTTGTACGATGTGTGAATTGTTAACGATAGTAGGATTGGGATTAGCTGTATGAAGTCTGAGTAGTACGCTAACCGTTATGCTGTCGAAATTTTGTTGTGAACGCACTAAGCATGAAGTATATAGTATTGTCTGTGGTGTAATTAGAGTTATTCTTTGCCGTAATTTTGTAGACGAAGCTAAGGCCTAAGTGTGGGGTAAATGTTTTGTAACCCGACCTTAGCCGAAGTTAACAAGTTTTTAGCTTAACGTTGTGCTTGTTTGTGTAAATTGACAGGTACAATGGCTAGCAGACAAGATAAAGGCAAGGGTGCTTCTACCTCAGGCACAGGTAGAAAACGGATGAGACTGGGCACCGCAGTCCCAGCTGCACCCGCTGTTCCACGCAGCCAACGCCGCTAATACGGAACAAGATGGGTCACCGATGAAGGGAAGAAATGGTACGCGAAACACAAAGAAAACAAGTACTTCCCCGAGGAACATATTGCTCGGGAACCACTTGCACAGGAGTTCCCTCGCATTGTACAGAGAATCGAGGCAGCTGGGCTCAACTTTATTTTTCAGGAGCCCAAGGAGTGCAACCTTCACTTGGTCCGGGAATTTTATGCAAACTGGAACCCGGCCATCAGAAGCCACACAGTGAAAATCAGAGGGCAGATTGTCACTCTGGAAGCCCAGCAGCTGAATGCCATCGTTGGAGCGCGGGACACAGACGCCCACGTTCTCCGCCAGCTAAACATCACCCCACCGTATGCAGACATCAGACGTACGTTGTGTGGGGCTCGATCCACGTCCCGATGGAGTAGACATAAGGAGAGGGGTTACCACCAGACTCTGCCTTATTCGCAGATGAACAGGGAGGCCAGAATCTGGCTGAAGATTATATGTTCGTGCTTGATCCCGGGAGTCCATATGAAAGATGTGACCCGGGACCGTGACTG
Source organism: Datura wrightii (assembly GCA_035772735.1). Classification (NCBI taxonomy): domain Eukaryota; kingdom Viridiplantae; phylum Streptophyta; class Magnoliopsida; order Solanales; family Solanaceae; genus Datura; species Datura wrightii. Next base: position 113,445,063 of record JASDFA010000019.1, read on the forward strand.
CTTGGTGTATGCCCTTATGAAAGGGCTTGAGATTAATGTTGGGGCGGTAATAATATCCGCCATGAAGAGAGCCAGACTGCACCAGGGCCACAGATACGGGTTTGGCGGACTCATCACCACCTTCCTCTGAGGACTCGACATTGAGGAAGAAGCCTTGGATTATATTCCGCAATTGGAGCGGAGGGCCCTTGACGTGACAAAGACTAAGGCCCCCGACACTACACATGGACCGGTGCTGACTTTGGGTGAGCGACATGCTCGTGACGATCAGTACATGGCCCGTATGTTAGGCATGCAGATGCTACAACTACGGATTGGTGGGAGACCAGCCACCGAGGAAGAATTATGGCAGCTGGAGCTGGACTACCCCTTTGGCGAGAACGCCAGAGCCTTATGTCAGGTAGGGCCAGCCTTTGTGGAGCCTACAAATGACGATGTCCCTACTGATGAGGAGACACGACGTGAGGACTCTGATGTGGAGTCCGATGACGACGATGGCGCTGATTCAGATATGGGCGACGAGGCCGCAGCACCGGATGAAGAAGTCGAATATTTCGACTGAGCAGGGAGTTCCACCACCCAAAATTTTGTGCTTTGTATTGTTGTGAACACTGGGGACAGTGTTCGATTTAAGTGTGGGGTGGGGAGTAGCTAGGTGCTGGGTCAAGGCTCTAATTTGCCGTATGTTTTTCCTTGATGTTTATGTATGTTTGTGCTTTCCCTGTGGCGAACTGATTTGTGATGTATCTGCATATATTTGTTTGTGTGGTTAATGATGGGTGTTTTTGAAAGTTATGGTTGCTAGTATAAATATTTTGTAAATTTTGTAAATATTTTTTTTTCTCTATCGACATGATCGATATTTTTCAAAATTTTTGCGAAGATATTTTGGAATTATCAAAATCTTGTGTAAATATCTTTCTATCGAAATGATCGATGTGTTGCAAAATTTTTTCGATTTTTATTTTTTTTTTGGGTTTCTCGGAGTTTGTTTTCGGTTCTTTTACCGAGAATAGTCCCATTGAACCGATGTCATAGTTAGTGACCGTTCCCTATGATGGATGGATGACGACCGTCTTAAGGGAAATGTAGTGTGTAGGAGTAGGATTTTTATTTGTTTTTAGTTTTCTTTGGTGGATTGCATCAATGAACTGTAGTTGCTTATGGTTGCTAAAATTTCGTTGCGTGTTGTAATTGATGTTCAAAATGTGAAAGTGATTCGTTTGAAAGCATGCAATTCTGTAAATACGTTGAGTTACCTAGGCTATAGAATTTGGTTCAGTATTATTGAGGCTTAATCTTGAATGCATGTAATTGACTAATTAAAGAGTCTGTGAATGCATCTTGATTCGAGCATGTGCATGAAGTGTTAAGTGAGGTTTTGTTATTCCATGTCATTGTGAATTGTCTAGAACTTGTCTGGTGTGTATACAAAATGAAATGAAGGAGGTGTAGTGTTGGAAAGGATGTAGGCATTTCTTTGTTTTAACCGATAGTTTCCATTTTTTCTTGTCAAATTCTACCTTTTTATATGTTGTATACCCTAGTCAGCCCGTTGAGCCTTTAGCCGATTTCTTTCTTTTGTCCAAAATTGTATAAACTAAGCTTTATTCCTTCTTTTCATTAGCCTTAAAGTCTATAAGAAGCTCTTAAGCGCTCATAAAGCAAAGAAAATGTTTCCCAGAGTGTTAAAGAGTGAAAAGACTGAAAAGAAAAAGAAAAGCAAAGTGAGGAAAGAAAAGATGATGTTGAAGAGGCACTTGTTGTAATTAAGTGATAGTGAGGGTACATGAAAACCCTCCGTTTTGTGTCAAGTGTGTCTGATGAAATGGGCTGTATGAAAGTAACCCAGCATGAATGGGAGAAAAAGAGAAAAGAGAGGAACAATGTCCATGAGTCGATGGAAATGAGTTGAAAAGGCGCTTAAGGATGCTAGCGACTATTATTGGCTAATCCAATATATATATACTAGATCCATAGCCCCGTTACAACCCATTAAAGTCCTACGTGATCCTATATTGCATTTCTTTATATTAGTGGAGTAATACACTAAGGGCAAGCCTATGGGTCATGACATGATGCATGTGAATTCTTTTGGGAGAGAGAGTGAAATTAATTTTTATATGCCCCTACTTGCATGTTTGTGTGCTGCATGAACATAAAGGGGAAGTTTCTCTCGAGTTGTGAGGGCACATGCTTGATGAAAGATTGATTTTCGTATCGGATTTCTTGATTAGCTGAATTGCATGAGTTTGCCGATATCAAGAATCAATTTTTAAAGTCTAGGAAGCCTTGATGTATTAAAGGTCATTGTATTGTACGACCAAGCATGTTTTCTTGATGATTTGCTAAAATTGAATAATCGGTATGACCGTAGCGTAAATTGTTGCACCATAGTGACGAAGGTTGGGATGTAATTTGCATGATTTGTGTATGTGTTGTTCGAGGACGAACAAGGATTTAAGTGTGGGGTAAGTGATCTTGGGCAGATTTATATGCCCAAGTGATACTCAAACGTATCATTTTTACCTTGTTTTTGTGCAATGTGTATATAATATCATGTAATTAGTAATAAAATGCGAATTTATACTAACCAACATGATTAGCATTTGTTTTGCAGGTAAATGTGATTTTTAGGAGCTAAAATGCATGTTGGAACTATGTCGGAGTTGGACTTGGATGCGAGCGTGGAAAAGACCTTGGAATGCACATTTTATAGGGGCTCCGCGATGGAGCCGTGCCACGCTACCATCGCGGTAGCACACTGCCTGGACATGAATTAAAATGGCAAATTCCAGTGTGCCTTCGCATCAGCTCCGTGGCACGGAGAGAGGCCTCTGCAATGGCCTCCGTGCCACATTGAGGTTAATTTACCGGACCCTGGAAATTCTAGTGAAGGTCCGCGTCCACGCCGTGTCACGGAGGCAGTGCTCCGCGTTGGCCTCCGTGACACGTTGCTTGTTATTCCGGGAAAAATTTCCCACTAGTATAAATAGCACACTTAGGTTTATTTTAATGAGTTTTTTTACTTTTTAGACTGAGTTCAGAAGTGGAGAGCAGGAATGTGGGTTCGTAGCAGTTGAAGAACGAAAAAGCTAAGGGATTTCTTCTCTTCCTTTCTTCTTTCTATCAATTGTACGTATGATTTACACTCATTTTAGGATGATCAATCCAAGAATGAGTGGCTAATTCTCTTCCTTGCTGAGGTTTTGAACATGTGTAATGAATTTTGATTGTAAATGATATGGTTTTCTTCTTCTTCTTTAATGTTGTTCTATTAATTCTTGTTCTTACTGCATTAGTGCTTGGCCAACATTAATGTACATCTAAAAAGTCCAATTTCACTCGAAAGAGCAAGAAATTGGAAAGTTGTGAATTAATAGGGTATTGTTCTTAACTTGATTTGGGAAAATTGGGTTTTGATGTGCTTTCCTGATAGAAATATACTTGAAAGCCGTATTAGTCAATTTAGGAACCGGAATTGTAGTGCTAGGTCATAAATTGCATTTGATCACAGAAATGTAGACGGATGGTTTATGATTCTAAAGTGAAATTAAATACGAGAGTTTTAATTTCTAGGCAAATGTTCTTGGCTAGCAACATGAAGAAGAGAGTAACCAAATTATCATGATTATCAAGTTCATTACTTGTTCTTAACCTTGGCATGTTCATATCCATTGTCTAAACTCACAAGTAAATAGTTTGTAGTAATTGTAGTATATATAGTTTAGAAACAAAAACTCAAGTAACTCTTGGTTACATTGTTGTTAGCATAATTAGAAGTGAAATAGGAATATAGTAAACTAGGCAATTTTACGTATCTTGAGCCTCCTTCGATCGATACTTGGCTACTTAGCCACTTTATTACTTGTTTGACCACGTGCACTTGTGTGTCGGTTTATAATATAAATTACCAACGAGTAGAACAACCCAAACAAGTCATTTCCAGAGGTGATGACTCGTTTCACCCACTCGTCGAGTACACTGGTCAACTAAAACATTCCCAACTCAGGCCTAACCATGAGTGACTTAACGGGTCGCGGTCAGTGACGACGACTTGTGACGTCCCTCGCTAGATACATTGCCTCCCTCCTTTACATTAATCAGCCTTCTCCTCACATCTCACCTAACGAGTCGTAAGGTTACTTGAAGACTCGTCAGGTGGGCCGTCCTGTAACATTTCTGCAGTTTTTCCAGATTTTCTTTTTTATGCCCCAGATTTTGATTTTGAGTTTTCGGGGTGTTACAATATCTCCCCCTTGTAAAAATTCATCCTCGAATGTTAGAAAACACACAGGAATCAGAAAATAACAATCAAAACCTTCAAATACTGCTCATTTAACTCCAAAACTACAGGAATGACTATCTCCTTAATGACTATCTCCGTTTCAAAATACATATCTAAACTGAGTTTACTTATCATACATACATTCAAAAACATAAAAGAGACTTGAACATCTGAACTGAGACATGAAAACTAAACTGAGTTCTAGGGTCATAGCTAATATGTCAAGCTGCACTAGAGTCGGTAGGGAACATGTGCGGGTATTTGGCCATCATATCTGCTTCGGCCTGCTCCCTCAACCCGTTGATTTCTCTATACGACTTTGACTGAAACAATTTCCTTGTTCCTCAGCTTACGCACCTGACGGTCAAGGATCTGGACTGGTACTTCCTCATATGAGACTATCTTTTATCCCTACGTTGTCCAATGATACAACTAAGGTTGGATCTCTTATGCACTTCTTCAAAAGTGACACGTAGAAAACTGGATGCACAGCTGCTAGTTCTAAAGGTAACTCTAGCTCATAGGGCTATCTTGCCAATACGCCTCAAATTTCTATAAGGTCCCACATACTTCGGACTGAGCTTCCCTTTCTTTCCAAACCTCATCACCCCTTTCATGGTTAAAATTTTCAGGTACACCCAGTCATCAACTACAAACTCCAACTCTCTTCTCCACAAATCAGCATAAGATTTCTGGTGGCTCTGAGTTGTTTTCAACCTCTCTCGGATGAGCTGAACTTTCTACATTGCCTCATGAACCGAATCTGGCCCTATCAAGGTGGCTTCACCAACTTCAAACCACCCTATAGGAGATCTACATCTTCTACCATACAATGCTTCAAATGGGGCTATCTGGATGCTAGAATGGTACCTGTTGTTGTACGCAAACTCGACAAGAGGCAAGTGGTCATCCCAATTACCCTTAAAATTGATTGCACACGCTCTTAGCATATCTTCTAGGGTCTGAATAGTCCGCTCAGCTTGCCCATCTATCTGCGGGTGAAAAGCTATACTGAGCTTGACCTGAGTGCCAAGTCCTTTCTAAAAACACTTCAAGAAATGGGAGGTGAACTGGGTACCCCTATATGAAATAATAGCCAATGGCACCCCATAAAGTCTAACTAGCTCCCGAATATAAAGTTTAGCATAATCCTCAGCTGAATCTGTGATTCTTACTGGGAGGAAATGTGTTGACTTAGTCATTCGGTCCACTATTACCCAGATTAAGTCATGCTGTCGACGAGTCCGAGGTAGACCCATAATGAAGTCCATATTTACTTTTTCCCACTTCCAGGTGGGTACGCTGATATCCTGGGTCATACCTCCTGGTCTCTGGTGTTCTACCTTGACCTGTTGGCAGTTCAAGCACTTAGTTACAAATTCAGCAATGTCTCTCTCCATGCCATTCCACCAGTAAATATCCCACAAATCGCGGTAAATTTTGGTAGCATCAGGGTGAATGGTGTATCTCGAGCTATGTGCCTCAGCCAGTATCTACTGTCTCAACTCACAAACATCCAGCACTCACAATCTGCCCTGGTAATGAAGCACCCCATCTCCCCCTTAAGAGAAAGCCTCAACCTCCTTTTGAGGACCGCTTCTTTAAGTTTAAGTAGAATTGGATCTTCATCTTGTTTGGACTTAACTTCTACTACCAAGGATGAATTTGAACCGCTTTACATTACCACTCCACCTTCAGCGGAATCCACCAAATGCACCCCTAACCGGGCTAGCCTGTGAACTTCTTTCACTATCTCCCTCTTGCCTTCCTCAATGTTAGCTACACTTCCCTTAGACAGCCTGCTTAGGGCGTCAGCCACCATATTGACCTTGCATGGGTGATACAACACACTCATGTCATAATCCTTTAGCAGTTCCAACCACCGCCTTTGACGTAGGTTTAGGTCCTTCAGACTGAACACATGCTAAAGGCTCTTGTGGTTTGTGAACGCATCCACGTGAGCCCCGTACAAGTAGTGTCTCCATATATTTAGTGCAAACACCACCGCTGCCAACTCCAAGTAATGAGTTGGATAATTCTTCTCATGAACTTTGAGCTGTCTAGAGGCATAGGCTATCACTTTTCCCTGCTGCATCAGAACGCAACCGAGTCCAACTCTGGAAGCGTCACAATAAACAACCAACCCATCTGATCCTTCCGGTAAGGTTAACACTAGAGCGGTAGTGAGTCAAGTCTTCAAATCTTCGAAACTCTTCTCACACTCGTCTGACCACTGGAATTTCACCTTCTTTTGAGTTAACTTGGTCAAAGGAGAAGCTATAGAGGAGAAACTTTCCACAAATCTTTGGTAATAAACCGCTAAGCCCAGAAAACTCTTGATTTCAGTAGGAGAGGTAGGTCTGGGTTAATCCTTCACTGCTACTATTTTATGAGGATCCAATTGTATCCCTTAGACCACATGACCCAAGAAAGTTACAGACTTCAACTAGAATTCACACTTACTGAACTTGGTGAATAATTGGAGACCTCTGAGAGTCTTTAATGCTAACCTTAGGTGATTGGCATGTTCTTCTTCATTTATGGAGTACACAAGAATGTCGTTGATAAATATGATGACGAACATATCCAGGTACCGCTTGAAAGCCCTATTCATCAAATCCATGAGGGCTGCTGGGGCATTCCTGAGTCCAAAGGACATCACCACAAACTCATACTGACCATATTGAGTCCTAAATGCTGTTTTCGGTATGTCACACTCTGTGACCCTTAACTGATGGTATCCTGCCCTGAGATCTATCTTGGAGAAACAACTGGCTCCCTGAATTTGGTCAAACAGGTCATCACTTCTAGGTAGGGGATATCTGTTCTTAATTATGACCTTATTCAGCTGATAGTAATCTATGCACATTCTGAGGGTACCGTGTTTCTTATGCACGAATAGCACTGGAGCACCCAGGGAGAGATGATGGGTCTAATAAAAACCTCGTCAAGAAGATCTTTTAGCTGCTCCATCAACTCCTTAAGCTCAGCTGGAGCCATTCTGTAAGGAGGGATGGAGATGGGCTGAGTATCTAGGAGGAGATCTATTCCAAAGTCTATTTCCCGTTCAAGGGGAACTCTGGGAAGATCCTCAGGAAATACATTTGTGAACTCGCTGACAATTGGAACTGACTGAATGGTTGGGGTCTCAGAGTTGGAATCCTTTACCCAAACCAGATGATATAGACATCCTTTGGAAATGAGTTTCTGGGAAGGTAGGAAATAAACCTACCCTTAGGAACTGAACTGCTGCCCGACCATTCTAAAACTGGCTCATTAGGAAACTGGAATTTGACAACTTTAGTTCTGCAATCAACTGAGGCATAGCAGGAGTGTAACCAATCCATGCTGAGAATAAGGTCGAAGTCGACCATGTCTAGCTCTATGAGATCGGCTGGAATTACTTTGTTTAAGATGGAAACTGGGCAATTTTTATACACCCCGCTGGCTCTAACTGACTCGCCAACTGGGGTAGAGAACGAGAATGGTTCTGAGAGAACCTCTGGACTTATACTATATATGGAGTTACGAATGAAAGAGTAGCTTCTAGATCTAAGAGGTCATATACATCTAGATGGAAGAGACGTATCATTCCAGTAACTACGTCAGGTGAGCTTTTCTGATCCTTATAAGAAGATAGAGCATAGAAACTATTTTGGCGCTGACCACCATCTGTACCTGCTGTGTTAGCCTGCTAGGCTAGTCGACCTGTTGGAGCTGATGAGGTGTTAGATTGGGATCTCCCTCGCCCCACTGACGGGCATTCCCTAAGACTGTGTCCAAGTAGTCCACACCCAAAGTAGCTCTCTTGTCCCTGAAGGCATTCTCTTGGGTGATTCCTACCACACTTGGGAGAAGCTGAATACTTGTTGCTGGCACTGAAAATCTATGACTGAGAGCCAGATGCTCCGCCCCTCCGATCCTGGCGGGACCGAAAGGTTAGGGTGCTAGCTAAGCTGTGTGTGGGGATCTCTGTTGTTGTTGTTGCTACTGTTGCTGTTGTGGGCGAATACTACTGCTGGATTTCTGATGGCCATAGTTTGAATGACCAGTTCTTTCCCGCTTGTTCTTACTCTCCATATCTTTTAGCTTTTTTGCCTCAATCTGCTGTCATAAACAATTGGGCTAGAGAGGTCTATGTCCTTGATCAGCATCACGGTCCTGCACTCCTTGAAGACCAGATTAGATACTCCATTAACGAATTTTAGCATACGAGCCCTTGGCTAGGACACCATCTCTGGAGCATACTTTGATAGTCTAGTAAACTCCAAAGCATACTCCTCCACTGTCCGGTTGCCCTGCCGTAGGTTTATAAACTCACCCATCTTAGCCTCCCTCAGCTCCCGAGGGAAAAACCAATCTAGGAAAGCTGTGTGGAACTCCTCCCGCTCCACCGGTCCTGCTCCTGCTGGCCGCCCCTCCTTCCACTACTCATACCAAACCTGGGCTACCCCTTTAAGCTGATAGGCAGCCAGGTCAGTACTCTCGGAGGAGCTGACACCCATAATATGGGTAATCTTTCTAATCTTATCTATAAACCCTTGTGGGTCCTCTCCCACCTTCGCTCCATGAAAATCTGGAGGGTTCATCTGGGTAAAATCCCGCACCCGAGCAGCAACTACAGACCCATTTGTGGCTACTGGAACCACTTGCTGGTTAACCTGGTTGGTGACTGTTTGAGCTAGCAATTGATTGGCTGCCTTGAATTCAACAAAGGATATGGTTTCATCTAGAGGTGTTGTCGGAGCTGATGGGCCAGGTCCGTTGACATTAGCAACCCTTCTTCCATTACCACATCTGGGAGGCATGGTTCACTGAAATGAGACAGAGCATGAATTATAATGGCATTTTTGGGATTTGGACTTTAATGCACGATAAAGAATATGAACAAAAGGGAATTTTCCTAATAACATCTCATAGCCTCCTCGTCATAAGTGTGGCACGCTTCATACCCATGAAAATGACTCTACTCGACGCGGCTTTCAGACATTCTGAGAAAACTCTAAACCTAGGGCTTTGATACCAAGTTTTTCACGCACAGAGCCTACACCCTGGGTGTAACACGGTACTTGAAGCCACAAGTGACCCTAAGTCAACCCCTAGTCTATCAATTACTAGAATTCTGACTAAACATGCACACCGGAACTTTGTAATAATATCATAAAATATTCGTGAGGGGAAATTCTGAAAAAATAAAGTTCAAATAATAAAATAATACTGATAAATGTAAAAATCATGTATGTCTGAAAACCATCTAATAACAGAGCTGCTGGGACAAGGCCCCAGTTAACTCTAAGTCTAACTGAAACTAATACATGACCGAAAGAGGGAAAATAGTGTCCTTGGATGATGATCACACTTCAACTGCTGCAACAGAGAATCTGAACTGCAGCAACTAATGGTGCTGGGTTTGAGAACCTACAATTGTATCATGAAACGATACAACATAAAAGTTTGCGTTAGTACTTTGAATGTACTGAGTAAGTGGGAGAAAAATAACTGAAAATAGAGTCTGAGATGAAATGACATGCAATGACCAACAGGTAAGCTGAATTGAAATACTGATACAATCTGAAATGGGATGACCCTGTCTGATGGTCAAGGACATGCCCTAAGTCTGAAACCTAGAGGTTGAGATACCGTACTGAACTGAGTTAAACTGAGGACTAAAACTGAACTGAGCTGCTTATTCTGTAGTTGGACTTGACTGACTAGTTGGAGAGTCTATAACCGACATTTAACCACGTGAGCTAGATGTGGAGTCCGATGTATACACCCCACCAGTAGGACCCAATATACCTTGCCAGGGTATAAAGACATGAACTGAGTGATCACAAAAGTCTGGGGCCAATCAGGCCAGGTAATACTGTAACCTACGCTAGCAACGTAGTTTTGGGAACCTGGGTGCGCTGGAACCCCGACTTGCTCGGTGCTAAGTACTACTCCCACTGGAAAAGCTAAACTGAACTACTAAGTTGATAACAAAAAACTGGGGTCCAAGACGAGTCAGGGACATATAACTGCATGTACCCTGAGAGTCTTATCAGACCAGATTCTAAAACTGGGTTCTAGACTGGTCAGAGCTGCTTCTCTGGAAGTGTCCTGACCGTCTAAGAACAAGTTGTAACTGAACCGGGGTCCTGGGGCTGGTCATAGCTATATACTAGAATGTCATGACCGCCTAATGGACAAAAAACTGTAAATCTGAGTCTGGTTCTGATAACTGAGAGGCACCACTAACACCTCAAAATAAGAATAGAGTCAAACTGATCAATTGACAATTTTCTGTATATCACTGATGATTCTAGCATTCTGACGGAGCCTAAACTGATAGGATTTTGGAGAGATTCTAGTTCTAACTGATCTAGACTACTAGCAGCTATAGAGAATTCAACTTATCCCAACAGTATAGAAATTTCATAATATAAAGAAATTCAAGAATTATAGGAACTCCATTCAATGAACTAAAGTCATTCTAATTCATGGGGTATTCAACTAACATATACGTATAACAACAAATTCTAGGAATTCAGCGCAAAGCATTCTTCATTTACTAGAGGGAATTTAATAACAAAATCATTACTCGAAAAATGAGGGCTTAAACCCACTTTTTGTATGAACACCAACAATTTGATAAGAAATTTATGGGGATCATATCAACAGTATACATGAACATCGTTCTAAGTGAAATCAACGAAAATAGACATGAATACTCTTCATATTCGAAAGCTTAAGGCTTAAAAACGATAGAAGAAATTGAGGAGGATTTTGGTGACACAAGGGAAGAACAATCCCCCTACTAGAACCCCACATACCTGGGGAAGACACCTGGAGAATTTTCTTGAGAATCGAAGAGAAAAGTTCATCCCTAGCCCTTTCTCTGAAATACTCTAAGAGAGAATCATACGATGTTTCTATGAGGGTTAACGTGAGAATGAGGGGAGGAACCAACCAAATAATCTAATAAGTCTGAAATTAGGTCCAAAATGATGTAGTTTAAAGCTTAGGTGAATAGTAATTTACTAAATAGTCCTTAGAAGTTCATTGGGAAAAACTGTCAGGTGCCCCTAACGGGTGACCTAACGAGTCGTGGCGACTGACCACGACTCGTGGTCACTCCCGTCAGGTACACTGCCTAGGATCCTTAGTAGGTCACCGCGAGGGACCCAACGAGTCGTTATCTATAGCCACGACTCGTGGTCACCAGTTGTGGACCACACTGTCTCATTCTGGAGATTTTATGCTAAGTCCCATAACGAGTTACTTAACGAGTCATTGCTACAGGTGATGACTCGTTTCACCCACTCGTTGACTACACTGGTTAACTAAAACATTCCCAACTCAGGCCTGACCACGAGTGACTTAACGGGTCATGGTCAGTGACCACGACTTGTGACATATCTAGTTAGGTACACTGCCTCCCTCATTTACATTAATCAACCTTCTCCTCAAGGCTCACCTAACTAGTCATAAGGTTACTTGACGACTCGTCAGGTGGGCCGTTGATCACAGGCAAAATAGCATGCCTGTGATACGCTTTATACCTTAATATAGTCTTGTTTATCTAAGTTATTTTACATAATCTCATGTGATTTTATATAAATGTGAATATATGTGCTAACCAACATGATTAGTCCTTGTTTTGTAGGTTAATAATGCATTTGAAGAACTAATTCGCAAGTTGGTGAAAGGAAGGAATGAAGTGGAAGCAAGTGGCGAAAAGTCGACAAGGGGCATGAGTTGGCAAGGCTGGCCGCGCCAGGCAGCGTGCCATGCTGTGCGTGTGCCGCGCCCAGCGCCATGCCACGCCCTTGCCAAGCGCACGAGGAAAGGTAGCAGCAGGCAGCAGGAGGCAGAGAACCAGCGCGGCAGCCGTCCTACAACATTTCCGCAGTTTTTCTAGATTTCCTACTTTATGCCCCGGATTTGGATTTTGAGTTTCTGAGGTGTTACAAAATTCCTAATTCATCTCCTACAATCGACATCCCTTATTTCTCTTTGCGTACACACTAGAAAAATTTTAGACACTACACAATAGCATGGAATATTCAAAAACCTTAAACTCACAACACATGCACAATTCAAGACCAATTCAGCAGACTCTTAACTCAGCTAATCATAAGAATTCAGGATTCAACTTTAAGAACATCGAGTCATATTCAAGAGCCTAGGTGTCTCAAATAGAGTTATACAATTGCTAAGTATTCTTCCAAATTTACAACACTTGCATCTCACAATCATGTATAGCATATAACAACAACATCAAGCCATCAATTAGCTCAGGGTTCAAAAATAAAAACCTATTGACTAATTTTCCATCAAGACGGTCATCATCCATGCATCATCGAGAAAAATCCCTAACTATGACTAAAAAGTTATGTACAAACAAATGAAAATTTTTATTTCTCGATTCAAAGTGCCCGCTTCGGAAAAGAACCCAAAAGAAAGAACAAAGGGTGGGTGAACTGTGCTCAATTCAAATTTTTTCAACAAAAACATTATACCTAGCACTACATTCACCCGAAATAACATAGCACAGAATTCTGAAATTTCCCTCACCCCACACTTAAAATATTTTATGTCCCCAAAGCATCAATTACAATTAAAACAAGGGTGAGAGATACTTTCTAAGGCCTCTAGGCCGAGCTAACAACATGTTTTTCTCCATTTTTGAACATGTGGATCATCGACCCCACACTCATCTTTTTGTCTTGCTCCTTAGCTTTCACTTTCATGGGTACTCATACTTCCCCTGAATTTGTGCTTAAAAACCAAAAAAAACAACAACAAGTGAAAAATAACAGAAATTACAAACTAACTAAAAAAAAAGTGTACCTGTGGTACTCTTTGGTTGCCTCCCAAGCAGCGCCTTATTTTACGTCGCGGCACGATGCATCAAGTTTCATCACTTTTCTCTCCACTTTGAGGATATGAATCTCACCCCTAATTTCTTCTCCAGTTTCCTCTTATGCTCCAGGGGTGGTGGTGAAAAATGAAAAGACCAAGCAGTAGATGTCACCTCTAGCACTTATTGGCCCTTAAGTAAGTGAAGTCATTTTGTCTCTCGAAATCAGCAAATTTCAGAATATACGAGGCTTGTTCCTCCTCTAGACCTTTTCTCTACAAGCTTGAAAGAATCTATTTCTAGGTTGTCAACCAAACTTAATGTCGAAAAATGCTTTGAGTGGGGTACAATACACCTCAACTAAAACTGCATTGTGCTTGACCTCCTTACTTGTGTACACCTTCTCCACATGAATGTCAAATGGTTGGAACTCTATCTCTCCTTTCATGAATGGATTGGCCATATGTGTGAGACCATCACGGAGACTCTCAGAGCATCTAACTGTTGAGCTTGTTCCAAAACCTCACCATTTTCTTCTCCTTACAGTCCCTCTTGAGTATTGGCTAAAATTGTTACTTGCAAATCAAAGAAAGCTTCAGCCTCAACCATCATCTCCGTGAACTTGGCGCTTATCATTTCTGAGGCCTCTCCATTTTCCTTGGTCTGAACTCCTAATCCTTCCATCTGCTCCCTTATCGCTTATGTCTGCTCAAGGACCTATTTTAACATATTTTCTATCTGAACTTGGTGTTCTAAGTCCTTCTCTACATCATTCCTGTACTCATCAAAAACAACAGAAGAATCATAGTAGGGGCTTGGGGTAGGGGAATATGAATTTGGACAACCATTCCAATGGTCATCCTAACCACCACATATACTACAAGTCACACAATGTTTCCACAAGTGGGGTCCTCCACAATTCAGACAAGAATCATTGACATAGGAGTATCCACCATTCAACACATTTGTACTCCATGATGTCATGTCAAGAAGGGTACCAAGCTAAAAAATAAAAATAATAGAATTTACAAAACAATTTTTTTTCAACACTTAGAAAATTCTACATCAACACAAAAAACAAGAAATTCACCAATTTCACCAGTCCCCGGCAACAGTGTCAAAAACTTATTTGCGCTCCAACACACGTGTTCGTGCAAGTACTACAATGTCCCTTTTTTAGAGCAGGATTTCGCACCCACAGGAACTGGACTAATTCAGTGAATTATCAAGTTTGAGTGTTAATTTAATCTTCACAAGTGTTGATTATAAAAATTTTGGAAAATTCTTATTAAGTCTAGGGGTGATCAAAAAATAATCGAGAAACAATACAAGAAGCAATTAGAGTTAAGGCCTAATAATCATGCCATGCTACAATTCACAATGGTTCGAGTATGAAAACTTTAGTTGTTGTCTCAAATAGTTAAAATGCGATGTTCATGGCCTTTCGAGCCTCTAAACATAGCAAACTAGTCTTACACATACATCATTGAGCAAGGATGTGACGTCCTAATTCGTAAACAATTTAACTACATGGATGTGGTTTATGGAGTTTGTGCCCTTGATTATGGACTTTCGTAGCTCTAATCATTTAACCTGACTTAGCTTCACAACTACTTCTACGAGTAATGATGTGACAATTCTAAGTCGGTGTCTAGCTCTCATCTCATTTTAATAACCAAGCAAGAAAAATTAGGTATAATTTCTATCCTAACCGCTAATCCTATCGTAAAGATAAGAACTTGCTCCCTACATTCGTGTGTTCTAGCCTAGGATTACTCTTTTGAGCTTTTACCTAATCTTAATGAGTGTGTTTTCATGGTGATCAAATAAAAACATCAATAATTAAGAATGCAAGACAAAAGAACAACTAAAACTCAAATCTAAGATGAAAATTAAGCAATCGCATTCATATCATGTGGCCTTAACCCTATAGGAAGGGTTTTAGCCACTCATGTTCGTACAAATACTTAAAAACATGATTAAAGTAGAGTACTTACAAGAATAGATAAAGGATTATTAAAAATAACGAACCCTATGTAGAGTTCTTCCTTTCTCCCTTCGCTCTTTTATGTTGTTCTCAAAATATTTTGTGATTATGAAATTAGAAGCTAAGGGTTCAATTTATAATAAGTGGGAAATTTGTGAAGATTGGCCTATGGTGAAATAGCTTTGTGCCACACTGCCCATCACGGCAAGGTTATGGCGTGACATGGAGCCAACGCGCAGGTGCACTGCCTGGCAGCTTCTCGCGCGCACTCCTGCCTGCATGACTCGGTGCCCATCGCGGCAATCTCTTGTTGTGTCACGCTGAAAGGTGTGATCAAGGCACTTCCATGTTTTCTTCATGCCATCTTCCTTGCACTTAATCCCGAACTTCCTTTATCTTCATGCATCATCATATTAAGCTCATCCATTGCATTTTTCCCCTACAAAACAAAGAGCTAATCACATTGGTTAGTTTATACACGAATTTATACAAAATCACATAAGAATATACTCACTTAATTTAACAAATACGACTAAACTATGTTATAAAATAGCACTTGGGCACGTAATTATGCCCAAGATCAAACATGAATTGTAAAATAACAATTGAAAAACAACTTTACCTTAACTGCATAATTTGGATTAATCCTGGAACAAATAAGGATATCTAGATCTCATGTCTTCCTCAGCTTCCCAGGTCATCTCTTCTCTATTCCTGTTTCTCCACAGTACCTTAACAGAGGTTGCGTCTTTAGTCCTTAACCTACGAACCTGTCGATCTAATATGGCAACTGGGATCTCTTCGTAGGCTAACTCCTCAGTAACCTGAACGTCCTCAATTGGTACAACTCGGGATGGGTCCCCTATACACTTCCGCAGCATCGAGACATTGAAGTCCGGGTGAACAGACTCTAATTATGAAGGAAAATCTAACTCATATGCTACTTGGCCTATTCTCTAGAGGATCTAATATGGCCCAATAGACCTAGGGATAAGATTGCCCTTTTTACTGAACCTCATTTTGCTCTTCATTGGCGAGATTTTAAGAAATACCCAGTCACCAACACTGAATTCCAAGTCCCTACGCCGCACATGAAAATAGGATTTTCTGGCGGCTCTAAGATGTCAGCAAGCGCTCTCTTATTAGCTTTACTTTCTCCTCTGATAGGTGGATCATGTCTGGTCCAATTAATTCCAATTCTCCTAGCTCGAACCAACTAACTGGGGATCTGCATTTCTGTCCATATAAGGCCTCATACGACGCCATCTGAATTGCCAAATGATAATTGTTGTTCTAAGAAAATTCAATAAGGGGTAAATGCTCATTCCAACTTCCTCGGAAGTCTAACACGAACGCTCGCAACATATCCTCGAGTGTCTGAATTGTACGTCTGCCTGCCCTTAGGATGGAAGGCTGTACTCAGATAACCTATGTCCCCAAGCCTTTCTGAAATGACTGCCAGAATCTAGCTGTAAATTGTGCTCCCCTATTAGAAATAATAGATGCTGGGACATCGTATAACCAAACTATCTCTCTGATATACAACTCAGCGTAGTTCTCAGCCGAGAAGGTAGTCTTGACTGGCAAAAAATGAGCTGACTTCATTAATTTGTCGACAATCACCCAAATAGAATCAAACCTACGCCTGGTACAGGGTAATCCTGTCACAAATTATCACCCAAATAGAATCAAACCTACGCCTGGTACAGGGTAATCCTGTCACAAATTCCATGTTGATCGCTTTCTATTTCCACATAGGTACCTCTATCTCCTGTGTCAATCTATCAGGTCTCTGGTGTTTTGCTTTTACTTGTTGGCAGTTTGGGATTGTGCTATAAATTCGGCTACACCCTTTTTCATTCCATGCCACCAGTATATCTCTTTTATATCATGGTACATTTTCGTCATACCAGGATGAAGAGAGTAACGAGATAGTGTACCTCATCCATAATCTGTTGGTGAAGCCCTGCTATATGTGGTACGCATAGGCGACACTATATCTCAAGACCCCGTCTTCTATGGCCTCAAAAGCAGATATTTCACCCTGTTGTACCTTATCTCTGAGCTTTGCCAAATGAGGATCTTCATACTGTCGTTCTTTCACCTTTACAACCAGGGATGATACTGTAGTATTCTGAATCACTACCCCACTGTCTCCTGAGTCTACTATTCGGATGGCTAAACTGGATAACTTGTGCATTTCTCGGGCCATCTCCCGCAGTTCGGGTCTCAAATGTCCCAAACTACCCATTGATCTACGACTAAGGGCATCGAATATGATATTAGCCTTCCCTGGATCATATAAAATATTCACATCATAGTCCTTCAACAATTCTAACTAGCGATGCTGCCGCAGATTCAACTCTTCCTGTGTAAAGATGTACTATAGGCTCTTATGATTAGTAAAAATGTCCATGTGCACCCCATACAGGTAATATCTCCATATTTTTAAGGCGTGAACTACCGTCGCTAACTCTAGGTCATGAGTGGGTTAGTTCTTTCACGCTTCCTTAGTTGTCTTAAAGCATAAGTAATTACCTTTCCATGTTGCATCAAAAGACACCCTAACCCAACGCCCGAAACATCACAGTACACTACATAACCCTCTGAACCTTCCAGCAAAGCTAGTACGGGCGCTGATGTCAATTTATTTTTTAATTCCTGAAAACTCTGTTCACGTGCTTCAGTCCACTGAAATTAGCTACTTTCTAAGTTAACTTGGTCAAAGGTGCTGATAAAGTAGAAAATCCTTCTACAAATATTTTGTAATACTCGGCTAACCCAGAAAACTACGTACCTCAGTTGGAGTTATAGGTCTAGGCCATGTCTTTACTGCCTCAATCTTCTGTGAATCTACCTAAATACCAGCATCTTACATAATATAACCAAAAAGGCTGCCAAATTCATCCAGAATTCACATTTAGAAAATTTTACATACAACCGGTGATCCCTGAGAATCTGGAGCACTGTTCGTAAATGATCTCGGTTTTCTACTTCTAAGTGGGAATATACCAGAATGTCATCAATGAATACTATCACAAACAAATCCACATACAACCTGAAGATGTTGTTCATCAGATCCACGAATACTACAAGAGCATTCGTCTTCCGGAAGGGCATGACTAGGAATTCAAAAGGGCCATACCTGGCCTTGAAATCCATTTTCGGGATATCTCTCTCCCGAACCCAAACCTGGTGATACCCAGACCTTAATTCGATCTTAGAAAAATACTTCACCCCTGGTAGCTGATCAAACAAGTCATCTATCCTAGGAAGCGGGTATTTATTCTTGATATTGACTTTATTTAGCTGCCAGTAATCTCTACACACGCGATGGGAGCCATCTTTCTTTCTTACAAACAGAACTAGCACACCCCATAGTGAAGTACTCGGCCTAATAAAGCCCTTATCTAACAGATCTTTCAATTGTTCCTTCAACTCTCTGAGCTCCGCAGGAGCCATTCAGTACGAAGGGATGGATATAGGCTGAGTACCTAGTAATAGGTCGATAGCAAAATCTATTTCCCGTTCTGGGGGAATACCAGGAAGTTCCTCTAGGAACACATCTAGAAATTCATTGACTATTGTAATGGACTACAAAGTTAGGGATTCTGCTTGGACATCCTGAACCCTGACAATATGATAAATGCAATGCTTTGCTATTAACTTTCTCACCCGAAGATAGGAAATAAACCTACATTTTGGTGTGGCTGCACTGGCTTTCCACTCTCATATTACCTCTCCTGGAAAGTGGAATCGAATAGTCCAGGTCCAACATTCTACAACAGCATAACCTGACGCTATCCAATCCATACCCATAATTGCATCAAAATCAATCATGTCTAGTTCCACTAAGTCTGCCGAATTTTGACGACCAACAACCTCTACTGTGCAACCCTTATAGATCCTTTTAGCTATAATAGAATCACTGACGGGCATAGACACTAAAAAAGGTCACTGAAGAAATTGAGGCAGTATATCGAACTTCCGAGCTACTAGCGGGGTAACATAAGACATGCAACCTGGGTCTATCAAAACATAAGCTGAATGAGAACAAATGTCTAGCCTACTAGTCAAAACATTCGACGATGACACTACCTCTTCTCGCCCTGCTAAAGCCTAAGTGCGATTTGGACCGGTGCTTAAACTTGATGCCCCTGACCTACCAAGGCTTTTGTTGGCTGGGGCTGAGGGCTTGCGCCCTGCTGAAGGTGTTGGGGCACATGACCCTACTGAAGATCTGTCCTATCGGTCCCGATTACTCTGGCCTCTAGCTGGACAGTCTCTCACATGTGACCCTCTTGTCCACAGGTGTAACATGCAGTAGAACTATACCTACATGCCCCAAGGTGACATCGACTGCAAATAGGGCAAGGTGGCACAGTGAGTCTACTCGGGTCTGACCCTCTCTACTGCTGC
The DNA here is from genome assembly GCA_035772735.1 of Datura wrightii. Lineage (NCBI taxonomy): Eukaryota > Viridiplantae > Streptophyta > Magnoliopsida > Solanales > Solanaceae > Datura > Datura wrightii. The sequence continues at coordinate 113,464,602 of JASDFA010000019.1, forward strand.
GAGCCCAATGGTCGTGAGCTCTTGCCGAGTCCTAACTGCCCCAGACATCTAGGTCTACCCCCAGTTGCTACTGTGGAGGTAGGTATCTAGGTGGTCTGCCTGATAGTCGGGGCCTAGGTCCGCCCTGATACTCTGTCTGTGTGTCATTAGGTCTAGCCCTGTGGTGCTGCTCTTGACTTGCCCTCTGCACCTCCCGCTATCACTGCCTGATCCCCTAAATACTCTCAGAAAATGCCTGAATACGGGCGATATCCATATCCTCCTGCAGAGTGGCCATAACACAAGTCTCCACGTACTCTTGAAGCAGCCCCATAATGAACCAGTGCACCCTGGCTGGCATAGTGTCTACGAAAGCTGGTGCATATTGGGACAATGATTCAAATCTCATAGCATACTCCTGAACACTCATTGAACCCTACTCTAGATGCATAAACTGAACTACCTGGGCCTGTCGGATTTCTCGTGGTAAATAGTGGTCCAAGAAGGCCTTCAAAAAGCTGGACCAATTCAGAGGGGAAAATCTCTACCTCAGGACCCTCCCAACTCTTGTAGCATAATATTGCTATGCCTCGCAAACGAAATACCGCTAACTCAACCGACTCTACAGGTGTGGCATGCATTACCTTGAAGATCTGTTGCAACTGGTCCAAAACGTCCTGAGGGATGTCATCTCAATCTGTCCCTGTGAAATGCGGGGGACTCAGAGCTAGGAACTCTCGGACCCTCGAACTACCAGGTCCTCCCGAAGATTCAGCAACCACGGGTGTCACTGGCTGATGTTGTGCAGACATCATCTAACCTCCTGGTCTGATAGTATCGGTATAGGAGCTGCCGGAGGTGGAGTCGACACATCGTCCGCTCTGGACGGCTCCTGGCGTGGCGAGAGTGCTGGGGAGAGCGAGATGAAGTCTCTTTTTCTCCCTTAAATCGGGCTATGACTGGGGCACCCTGCTAGTGCCTTCTCCTGCTATGACATCTAACTTCCTGCCAGTCGTGGTCTGTCATATGTCTGACATTTCTCTGTAGACAATCAGAATATAGTAAACTTAGGGACTTAATGTTATACAACATAGCTCTATAGAACGACTAGAAGAGAAACAAAAGTAACCACCCTAACATGCTTCACAGCCTCCTGTCTATAGAATGTGGTGCAAAACACATCCATAAACAAGACTCTACTTGGCACGGCTTGAAAACTCCTTAGGATATGACATGCTCTGATACCAAGTTTATCATGCCCCACCTTGAGAGGCATGACTGGCACCTAGTGCCACACTCCAACCTGACTGACCTGGCTAGGCTTATGCACGTCTGGTGCATGCCTGCAACTCAATTCAAGAAAACAACGAGCTATATCTCAGCTATAAATACAGTTTCTAGCCAATAAGGCCATATAACCACCTGGAAAAGAAAACAGCTAACCAGCAACAAGCAGCAGAAGGGAACCCTATATGGGCCGACAAGACCACCATGCTGTCTAGTTATAACTGAAATGAAAATCAGGTAACTATAACTATACTATAGCCGGCAAGGCCACTATCGAACAGCTAAACAAGTCCCCACGCGACCGTCACATGAAATAAAAGATATATAGGCCCCACACGGCCAACAACAACTAACCACAAGGAATCTATAAATCTACAAGCCTCTAGGAGTGGAATAATGGTTGAGACAGGGCCCTGACCTACCCATATCGTACAGTCAAAAGAGCAAACCTTCTAACTAATCAACTCTGGAGGAGGGGAGCTAACTGAACTACTGACTCTAGCTGAAAGCTAAGAAGGTCCTAATCCACGTCGATCCGCACCTACAGGCAAGTAATGCAGTGACCCAAGGATGGGCGTTAGTACAATATGTACCGAATATGTAAGGCAGTAAGTAAACATGACTAAATAAAACTGAAATGAAACTGAAAGCAACTGAATAAAAGGGATAGAGATAGTACCTAAGTAACTTAACAGCCTACTGCCTAATATATTAGTAAATAGTGCAAACAAGAACCTTACCTGCCCCCATAAGCCCGAAAGGTACAATCAGCACATAATAACCCACTCGGGGCCCCCATAAGCCCTGGCGATCACACTTCAATCTCTATATACCCCTACAAGATCAAAATGAGTCAACTAGTAACTATATCCAACCTACCGGTCCCTTGGGTCTACAACTGAGCCCACTCAACCCTTAAACTATAGTTGTTTCTAAGTCTGGTGTACTCCTAATAACTGCACCCTGGGAACTAGGCTCAATGGGGGTGTACTACCGATACGACGTAGAAATAATAGTCCAGCCATGGCATGGACTGTATAAGGCCCTTGGGCCTCATCATCATCCCTTGGAACAACATATCGCTCCTCGGGGCAACATCATATAGCTCCTAGAGGGCAACGACACAGCTAGTAACCCTGGGTTGATCATGGAAGGCTATACAGCGAAAAGTCAATCCCAAACTAAACATAGAGTACTTGTCTCAGCTAACAGCAACAGCTATTCGCATCAACAATATCTCTGGCTCTGTTACTAGGATTTTAACTGTAGTACAACTCTATAGAAACTAACTTGCCGAATGAATTCGCCTTAACATACCTCGATCGTTGATTCTCAATTAACTAGCGAGTTTCAATTTGAATTTAATAGCTCTTCCCAACTATAACTGTAATACTGGGAGAAGGGGACTAATTTCAATACCAAATTCGGCCAAAATGATAACTTTTGATACTAATAACATTAGTACTTCAACTTTGTAGAATAGTATTGAAAACCTATAATTTTTTGAGAATGCAGAAGGGAGAAATGCTTACTTGATGCCTATGATCATTTAGGAATCAGTTTGGAGCAATTCTGATAACTTTTGCTCAGCAAGGTTCCGGTTTGTCGGGCATATTTTGAGAAAATAACTCCATAGTAATGCTCCATGCAGGCTTAGAACTCGATACTTGATGTTAATTTGAGTTTGGATGGCATTTAGCAGCGTAATCAGAGGAAAATTATGTGAAAAAGACGTTCTTCTACTATTCTGGGCTTGATCATATGGGCTTGTCTCCAAAATCATGTAGTAAGCTAAATCATGAAAAAAATAAGACATACTTGATCATATGGGCTTGCCAATAATTTAACATGCTTTAAATCAACTTGATTAACTTTGAAAACATGAACATAAACATGGGTATATCAATATCATACTTTCTTCATAAACATCTTATCATGCTTGAACATATAACTCATACTCTCAACTTTCATGAACATTCATGGATGGGCATCATAGTTTAGAAAACTTGAAAACATAATTTATAATTTAAAACATTATAAAATCTTCCCATTAACCATAATTCATCCTTCAAAACATGCTTAGATCATAACCATGATTAAAACATAGGAATTCATGTATTGGGTAAAACCACCATGGAATCATCAATTAGAACATCATGAATTGAGAGGAAATTGGGCATGGGTGTGGACAATTTCATCCATTCATAGTCTTGCATACCTGAGAGGATCTGATTTCATAGCTTCTTTGATTGCCCAAAGAAGAATTGAGTAAGAACCTTGATGAACTATGCTTGATCACCCTCTAACCCTCAAACGTGCATGCATGACTTTTGAATAGGCTAGAATGACTTAACCAATCTTAATACACTCTATTCTGGACTTAAAAAAATGTAGTTTAGGCTTTAGGAACATAAGAATTATGGAAAAACCCTTACAAAACTCGTAGGGAAATACAAACTGCTAGTTCCAATGAGGGACTAGACGAGTCATCGTCATTGGCCATGACTCGTGGCCTTGATTCATCAAGAACACCGCCAAAAATCTGCTGAAGGTTACCACGTGGGACATAACGGGTCGTTACTGGTTACCACGACTCGTGGTCACCTTCCGTTGCCTTTACTTCCCAAAATCCTTGATCCCCAATCCCTCTTCACCATGGATGACTTAATGGGTCGTGGTGCTGACCATGACTCATGGTCACTCTAAACATAAAATCTCAACCAAGTCTCAGCCACTCCTCACGAGTCACTTAACTACTCGTGGGGTTCCTAACGGGTTACTTGATGACTTTTCCTGTGACCTGGTGCAAAAATTACTGTTTTCTCCATTTCAACTCCTGGGTATGGTCTTAGGGCTTTCAAGGTATAACAATATCTCCCCCCTTGGGAACATTTGTCCTCATTTTTTGAAAAATCATACAAAAAAGAAGACAAAAGCAATCATCATACTCAAAAATTAAACATACATGCTGAAAATTGACGGAGTGACAGATTCTGATTTGAACTGTATGACTAAACTTAATTCCTGAATCAGATATACATCCATTTATATGAAAGAAACTGGGATACAAGAGCTAAACATGAAACTGAATAGAGTATTAAGGATGAAACTAATACCTTAAGTTGAAACTGACCTGGTAAGGAATAAATGCGGGTATTTATCATATCTGCTTTGGCTTTCCACATAGCTCCCTCAACATGTTGATTCCTCCATAAAACTTTGATTGAAGCTACTTCATTGTTCCTTAGCTTACGAACCTGTCGATCTAGTATCTCCACCGGAACCTCTTCGTAACTAAGGTTGTCTTTCACACCGATGCTATCCACCGGAACAACTAGAGCTTGATCGTCCAAACACTTCTTTAAGAGCAATACATGGAAAACTGGATGGACTGAAGCTAATTCCGATGGAAACTCCAACTCATATGCTACTTTGCCAACCCCTTTCACAATCCGGTATGGGCCAACATAACGGGGACTGAGTTTCCCTTTCTTTTCGAACCTCATCACTCCCTTCATGGGAGACATCTTTAGAAACACCCAATCGTTGACTTCAAACTCAAGTTCTCTCCTTCTCACATCCGCATAGGACTTTTGGTGACTTTGATCTGTTTTTAATTTGTCCCTTATGAGCTGAACATTCTCCATGGCATCATGGATTGAATCTAGTCTTATCATCGTAGCTTCACTGACTTCAAACCAACCAATAGGCGATCTACATATCTGCCCATAGAGAGCCTCAAACGGAGCCATCTAAATTCTGGAATGGTAGTTTTTGTTATACGAAAACTCAATGAGAGGAAAATGGTCATCCCAACTACCCTTGAAGTCAATCACACATGCTCTCAACATGTCCTCTAGAGTCTGAATAGTCTGCTCCACCTGACCATCGGTTTGCGGGTCAAATGTTGTGCTAAGCTTGACCTGAGTAACAAGTCCTTTTTCGAAAGAATCTCCAAAACTGGGAGGTAAACTAAGTACCTCTATCTGATATGATGGACAAGGGCACTCCATGCAATCAAACTAACTCCTGAATGTATAATTTAGCATAATCCTTCACCGAATCAGTAGTTTTGATAGATAGAAAATGAGCGGCTTTGGTCAACCTGTCCACGACCACCAAAATGGAGTCACACTGTCGACGAGTGTGAGGCAACCTTGTGATAAAGTCCATATTGGTCTCCTCCCATTTCCAAGTACGAATACTGATGTCTTAAAACACACCTACAGGTCTCTGGTGCTCAACCTTCGCTTGCTGACAATTCGGACACTTAGCCCCAAATTCCGCAATGTCCTTCTTCATGCTATTCCACCAATAGACTTCCTGTAGGTCATGGTACATCTTGGTGGAACCAGGATGTATGGAATATCTAGAACCATGAGCCTCGTGCAACATCCGATCTCTCAAATCATCAACATCCAAAACACACAAGTAACCCTAATATCAAAGCACACCATCTACCCCTTTGGAGGAGACCTCTACCTTATGATTCTGGATAGCTTCCTTCAACTTCACCAAGATAGGATCCTCGTCTTGTCTAGCTTTTACATCTGTCACCAAGGTCGAGTCAATCAAATGCACTCCCAACTGTGCAAGCTGATGCACATCCTTTACCAGCTTCTTTCTCTCCTCATATACATGGGACACGCTCTCCATAGAAAACCTACAAAGAGCATCTTCTACCACATTAGCCTTGCTCGGATGGTAAAGGACACTCATATCATAATCTTGAGTAGCTCCAACCACCTTCTTTGACGAAGATTCAAATCCTTTTGGGTAAAAACATATTGTAGGCTCTTGTGGTCCAAACATATCCACATGGACCCCATACAAATAGTTTCTCCAAATCTTCAAGGCAAATACTATCGCCGCCAATTCAAGATCATGAGTCAGGTAATTCTTTTCGTGAACCTTCAGCTGCTTGAAAGCATATGTTATAACCTTACCATGCTGCATCAACACACAACCAAGAACGATCCTCGAAGAATCACAATATACCACAAACCCATCTGTACCCTTAGGTAGGGTTAACATCAGTGCTGAGGTGAGTCGAGTCTTCAACTCTTGAAAGCTCCTCTCACAAGCCTCCGACCATTGGAACTTCACTTTCTTTTAGGTTAATTTGGTCAATGGCGCTGCAATAGATGAAAACCCCTCAACAAATATCTGATAATACCTAGCTAAACCCAAGAAACTTCTGATATCTGAAGGATTCACCGGTCTAGGTCGATTTTTCACCATTTTTATCTTTTGAGAGTCCACCCTTATGCCCGCACTTGACACCACATGGCCCAAAAATGCCACTTGGTTCAACCAAAACTCACAGTTCCTGAATTTAGTGTATAATTGTCATTCTTGAGAGTCTGTAGCACCATCCTCAGATGAGCGACATGCTCCTCCTTTCTCTAAGAGTATATAAAGACGTCATCTATGAACACAATTACGAACATATCCAAGTATGTCTTGAACACCCTGTTCATCAAAGTTATAAAAGCTACAGGAGCATTCGTTATTCCAAAGACATAACTACAAACTCATAATGACCATACCAAACCCTGAAGGATGCCTTCGGAATATCGCTCTCACGAACTCTGAACTGATGGTATCCGTATATGAGGTCTATCTTTAAAAATCACTTAGCACCCTGAAGCTGGTCAAACAAATAATCAATCCTAGGAAGTGGATACCTGTTCTTGATGGTGACTGTTTCCAATTACAGATAATCAATACACATAAGAAGAGAACCATCTTTCTTTCGGACAAAGAAAACTGGTGCACCCTATGTGGATTTTCTTGGTCTAATGAACCCCTTGTCTAAAGGGTCTTTCAACTGCTTCTTCAAATCCTTTAGCTCAGCTGGATACATTATGTAAGTAGGAATAGATATAGGCTGCATATCGGGAAGAAGGTCAATACCAATATCAATCTCCTGCTCGAGAGGGATTCCAGGTAGATCATCTGGGAAGACTTTTGGATACTCACATACTATTGGAACTAATTGGATAGTTGGAGTCTCGGATGTAGCATCCTTAACCCTAACTAGATGGTACACGCAACCCTTAGAAATCATCTTTCTAGCCTTAAGGTAGGAAATGAAACAACCTACAGGCACAATTGAACTACCCTTCCAATCTAGGACTGGCTCACCCGGAAATCTAAACTCTACTGCATGGGTTATACAATTCACTGAGGCGTAGCATGAAAATAGCCAATCCATGCCAAGAATAACATCAAAATCAGTCATGGATAATTCTACTAAATCTGTTGAGGTGACTTTCTGAAGGACTATGATAGGGCACCTTCTATACACCCATCTAGCTATAACCGAATCACCAACTGGAATAGAGACTGAGAAGGGTTCTAAATAAGATTTCGGGACTGACCCAAAACTACTAGAAACATAGGGCATCACACAAGACAAAGTAGCCCCTGGGTCTAACAATGCATATACATCAAGATGGAATACTCGTAACATACCAATGACTATATCTGGGGAGACCTCTTGCTCCTGGCGGGATGCTAAGGCATAGAATCTGTTTTAGCGTTGTCCGCCACCTATACTAGTATATGCCCCTGCTGAGCTGGGCGTGCTGGTGGAGCTGTTGAGTTGGAGGCTGGGCCTCGGCCCCTATCATGACTCTTTCTGGCTGTTGGACAGTCTCTAAGCATGTGTCCAGTCTTCCTGCACCCGAAGCAGGCACCTATAGCTGCCGAACACTTCCCTGTGTGTCTCCGACCACATCGTCTACATTCTGAAGGGCTGGTCTCTGCTAGTCTACTACTCTGACCTCTCAAGCCTGATGCTCATCCCCTCTAATCATGCCTGGACCTGGATGGACACTCATAGCCGAAGGCGCTGGGGCTGAAGATCTTTGGTGGGACTACTGATGGTGCCTGCTACGCCTCTGCTAGGAGAATCTGATGCTATTAGTCTTGGTCCTCTTAGCCTCCCTCTCCCGCTAACTCATCTGTACCACCTTAATCTTCTGGGCGTACAAGACTATCCGAGCAAAGTCAATGTCCTGGAGAAGTATCGCAGTCGATCCCTAACCAAGTAGTCTGTTATCCCGTGTATAAACCTGTTAACACGGGCTCTCTGATCCGCCATCATCTCAGGCGCATACTTGGAAAAATGAGTAAACTCCACTGCATACTCCTGAACCGTCATCTTTCATTGCTTAAGATTCACAAACTCAACCTCTTTGATCTCCCTCATCTCCCAAGGGAAGAACCGATCTAGAAAGGTGGCATGGAACTCATCCCAACTGATAGGGACTGCTCCGACTGCCCTACTATCCTTCCACTATTTGAACCAAATATGTGTGACCCCCTTCAACTGATACGAGGCAAAATCAGTGTACTCCTCCCCAGTCACCCCCATGATCTGGGTGCTTTCATCCTCAGAAAGTCTCTAACTCTTGTCGCTGCTGCATTCCCATTTTGAGGGACATATGCCACCGCCTTTTGATTGACCTAGGCGGTCAAGGCCTGGGCTAACATCTGAATGGTTGCCCTGAGCTCTGCGTGGGCAACAGGCTTGGGTACGTGCTCGGCATGGGCTGGTGGAGCCTGCTAATGCCTGACTCCATTGACATCCTCGTGGCTATCTCTGTTTGTGTTTCTCCCTCCACTAACTCTGTGGGGAGACACGATTCTGAAAACGCATATAGCATGAGTTAGAATGATAGAGAGACATTTCACTGCACGATATAGATCAGGGAAGAAGGGAACATTTCTTAAATGTCTCATAGCCTCTTTGTCATAAGTGTGGAGTGCTTCACACCCATTAAAAAAAATTCTACTTAGCACAACTTTCGAACACCCTAGGACACTTCAAAACCTAATGCTCTGATACCAAGTTTGTCACAACCTAAACGTAGGCCCAGATCGAGACACGGGACATGATACCCCAAGAGTCTCCAAGTCGACCCATGGCATGAACATACATCTAACTCAATCATATGTAAGTGAAAGATCATCATAATTAACATAGCAGAAGTCTATCAAAATATAACATCTGATTACATACAAGAAAAGAAAGCGGAAACACAAACTATGTCCAAGAAGCCTCTAACACTGACGGGTTGATGGGACAAGACCCCAACTAACTCACTAAAATTTGAAAACTGAAAAGACGTAATACAACTGATAAGAAGCCCTTGCAAGATGAGGACCACCCACTGCGGCTGAGGAAAAGCAAACATCAAAAATCTGACTAGCAGCAGGACTGATTCTGGATATCGGATCTTGTATCATAAAATGATACAACATAGAGTATGCAGTCAATATGTGGAATGTACCGAGTATGCAAGGTAAGTAAAACTGCTTAAGTAAGTAAAATCATGCATAATACAAAACATAATCAAGATAAGATTTTGAGAGTTGGGCTTGTATGCTATTTTCTGAAATCATGATCTGATCATAAATAGACATCATAACTGAATTGATTGACCCAAAGCTGAAAACTGATAATCATAATTAAAATTGAACATTGGGTCACACCCGCGGAAAACATATATCATGACTGATGTACATACATAACTGAAATCATGAGGAACAATGGGAGACTCGTCATATAACTGACATTACCACGATAGAGCTTACGTGGTCCCGACTATCACACTAAAGTAGGCAGAGCATCCAAAGCTTTGTCAGGGCTAAGGATGCTACCATGATATCAATATAAATCTCAAGGCCCCTTGGGGGCAGGGGAAGCTTCAAGGGAGGTCCCAAAGTATATAAATAAACCTATTTTGGCGCGTAGTTCTGAGGCACAGGGTTGACTGACCCTTAGCCTACTCGGTGCGAAACACTACTCCTAAAAATATGCATATTCTCTCCATCTTTTTCAAATGAAGCTGACCATCGTCTAATGACGAAGCTGAATAATAACATACATGCATAATCTGAAATCATAATATGAGGAGCCTTTGCTCAAACCATACCCCAAGCTGAAAATTAATGGGAGTCTTGACTCCAAAACCATATGGTAAGCTATATCATGAAAAAATAAGGCATACTTGATCATATCGGCTTGCCCAATACTTTAACATACTTGAAATCAACTTGACTCACTTTAAAAACATGAACATAAACATGGGTATATCGATGTCATACTTTCTTCATAAACATCTCATCATGCTTGAACATATAACTCATAGATCTCAACTTTCATGAACATTCATGGATGGGCATCATAGATTAGAAAACTTGAAAACATAATTTATAATTTAAAACATTGTAAAATCTTCCCATTAATCATAATTCATCCTTCAAAACATGCTTAGATCATACCCATGATTAAAACATAGGAATTCATGTATTGGGTAAAAACGACATGGAATCATCAAGTAGAACATCATTAATTGAGAGGAAATTGGGCATGGGTGTGGAAAATTTCACCCATTCATAGCCTTATATACCTAAGAGAATCTTATTTCACAACTTCTTTGATTGCCCAAGGAAGAATTGAGGAAGAACCTTGATGAACTATGCTTGATCACCCTCTAAACCCTCAAACTTGCATGCATGAGTTTTGAATAGGCTAGGATGACTTAACCCATCTTAATACACTCTATTTTGGTCTTAAAACAACAGAGTTTAGGCTTTAGGAACATAGGAATTATGGAAATGTCCTTACTAAACTCACAGGGAAAAACAGATTGCCAGTCCCAATAAGGGACTGGACGAGTCATCGTCAGTAGCCACTTGTGGCCTAGATTCATCAAGAAAACTACGAAAAATATACTAAAGGTTACCACAAGGGACATAACGGGTAATTACTGGTGACCACGACTCGTGGTCACCTTCCGTTGCCTTTACTGCCCAAAATTCTTGATCCCCAATCCCTCTTGACCACGGATGACTTAACGGATCGTGGTGCTGACCACGACTCGTGGTCACCTTCCATGGTTACTCTGAACATAAAATCTCAACCAAGTCCCAGCCTCTCCCCACGAGTCACTTAACTACTAGCAGGGTTCCTGATGTATCACTGGATGACTCGTCCTGTGACCTGGTGCAGAAATTTCTATTTTCTCCATTTCAACTCCCAAGTATGATCTTAGGGCTTTCAGGGTATAAAACTACACCTCCCAAAATGTCATCGACAGTAAATGCTACAACCTAGTGCAACAGGCCTGCTCTAATTTGATCCCCGCTGCTGCTAGGAACTTGACACTCGTGAACTCTCGCTGGGACTTGACTGTCCATAATGATATGATTTACCGCCCTTCTGCTGCTGAGGTGAAGATCTTTGTTTCCTACCGGACATCCATGACCTGGGCCCACCCTGAAAGTCTGTCGGCATGTCAGTGGGCCTGGCCCTCTACCGCTACTCCTAATTTGCTCTCTCTTCCTCATGCCGACACTGCCTAATCCCTTATATGTTATGAGGAAACGCCAAGATGCATGAAATGTCCATATCCTCCCATAAGATAGCTATAACACAGGTTTTCACATACTCTGGAACAAGCCCCATGATGAACCGGTGTACCCTGGCTGCCATGGTGTCTATAAATGCTGACGCATATCTTGCCAATGAATCAAACCTCATCGCATACTCTCGGACGCTCATCCTACCTTGCTCTATATTCAAGAACTGATCCACCCAAGCCTGTCGGATCTCTCGAGAAAAATAGTGATCTATGAAAGCCTTTGAAAAACTATACCAAGTAGGAGGGGGTACGTCTTTGCCTCTGGACCTCTCTCAAGTCTCGCACCATAGAATCATTATATCTTGTAGCCGAAACACTACCAACTTGACTGACTCTGTAGATGTAGCATGCATCACCCTGAATATCCTCTATAACAGATCTAGAGAGTTCTAAGGATCCTCTCTATGATCTTTCCCCGTAAACTACGGAGGACTTGGGGAAAGAAACTCACGAACCATCAAACTTCCAGGTCCTCCAGTAGAATCCATGACAATTGGTGCAACTGGCTGGTGCTGAGCGGCCATCATCTGAGCCAGCATATAAACCGCACTTCTAACCTCCTGATTCGATGGTATAGGGATAACTGGGGGTGTCACTAACATATCTGCTGCTCTAAGGGGCTCCTAAAGTGGCAGAGAATGCTGGGGAGATCGAGGTGATTTTTTCGTCTCGCCCTCAGGTCGGCTTGTCTCTGTTTGTGGCACTCTGGTAGTGCCCTCTCCTGCCATGGTATCCAACTCTCGAGCAGTCATAGTCTGTCGTGCATTGGACATTTTCTCTGTCAATAATAAGAATAACGTAAGCTTAGGAGCTCAACCCTATACAGCTTAGCTATATAGCAACATTTAGGAAAAGAAATGAGGGTAACCATGCTATCATGCCTCGTAGCCTCCTACCTATAGAATGTGGTGCACAACACATCCATAGACAAGACTCTACAAGACACAACTTGCAAAATCCCTAGGATATGACGTTGCTTTGATGCCAAGTTTGTCACGTCCCATCTTAGGAGGCGTAACTTGCACCTAGTGCCACGCTGGAACCTGGCTAAGCTGACTGGGCATATGCACCTCAAGTTCTAGTCAGCAACCTAAAATCAAGAAAAAATAACAGTTATATTTCGGCTGTAAACACAGCCTCAGGCTGAGTGAGCCACACAACAAACCTGCATAAAAACAGCTAACCCAGCAATCACAATAATCAAGGGATCCTATGCGGGCCGACAAGACCACCATGCTGTCTAAGTCATAACTAAAGAAAGACAGGCGATTATATATATATATTGTAGCCAACAAGGCTGCTAACCGCTAGGTAAGCTAGGCCCCATATGGCCAACATACAAAACATAATATACATAGGCCCCACATGGTCAGCAACAACCAACAACTAGGAACTGTAGTCCACAAGCCTCTAAGAGTGGGATAGTGGTCGGGACAGGGCCCTGACCTACCCAAAAGCTATACAACGAAAAGAGAAAACCTTTGTAATTAACAAATCTGAAGGAAAGGAGTTGACTAATCTGATAACCCTGGATGACTGCTAAGGAGGTCCTAAAATTCGTCTGTCCGCACCAACAGGCAAGTATGCGGTGCCCCATAGATGGGTGTCAGTACAATTTGTACCGACTATTTATGATAGTAATAAAGCTGAATAGAAGCTGATAAAAGAAATAAAATTAATCACAAGAAGGATAAGGGTTAAACCTGAATAGCCTCACAATTTGAAATACAATGTCACGCCCCACCTTGGAAGGAATGACTAGCACCTAGTGCCATACTGGGATTTGACTGACCTGGCTAGGCTTATGCACGTCTAGTGCATTCCTGCAACTCAACTCAAGAAAACAACGAGCTATATCTCAGCTGTAAATACAGCCCCCAGCCGACAAGGCCGTATAGCCACCTGTAAATAAAAACATCTAACCAATAGCAAGCAACAAGGGGGATCCTATGTGGGCCGACAAGACCACCATTCTATCTAGTTATAACAGAAATGAGAACAAGCCAGTATACTAGGCCCCATATAGCCAACATATGAAACATAACTAATAAGGCCCCACATGGCCAAAAACACTAACCAACTGATAGTCTCAAGCCTTGAAGAATACAAATAGTGGTCGGGAAAAGGCCTCAGCCTACCCCAAATGCTATACAACTGAAAGAATGTAACCTCTACAACCTGGAAACTCCAAACGAAGGGAGCTGGCCAAACTGCTAACTCTGAAAAGCTGCTACTAAAGAGCCTAAACTCTGTCTATCTAAACCTACAGACAATTATTGCAGCGCCGGGGATGGGCATCAGTACAAAATTTACCAAATATGTAAAGAAGTAAGTGAGCTGTTAAAGACTAGAAGTAAATAGAGAGAAGGGGAAAAAAGATTAACTTGTAAGTTGGCTTATTCATAATCTGCATCTAGAAAAACACCATACGTATATGAGCTATGACTATGCAATCATATATTCATAAGCTATAGCTAGCATACAAGGATACAAAAAAAAATCTAACCTGGCCCCCATAAGCCTCTAAGGTACAAGCAACACAGAAATAACCTACCGGGACTCCCATTAGCCCTGACAAGTACACCTCAATCTATATACCCCTATCCAGGTTTCTATGACTCTACTAGTGCTATAGCCAACCTACCTGTCCGCCTGGGTCTGCAATTGAGCCCGCCTGGCTCTTGATCCATAGTTATGTCTGAGTCTAGTGGACTCTTGATAACTGCACCTCAGGCACCAGGCTCGACGAGGGTGTACTATCGATACGGCATAGAAATAGTAGTCCAGCCATGGAATGGACTGTATAAGGCCCTTGGGCCTCATCATCGTCCCTTGGGAAGGGCATATTGCTCCTTGGAGCCATGTCAAATAGCACCTGCCGGGCGACAACACAGCTAGTAACCCTGGGGTGGTCATGGAAGGCTCCTAAGTGAGGGCAACCCCAACCAATGTGCTATACCAAAGTCTCAATCTAGCCACTCAAAAGGCGTATTTGTCTTTCTAGGACTAAAGAAACCGTTTGTCTCCCGTAGAACAATCTGTATAGCTGCTAACAGTCACACCTCATGTACCTGTATCTAATCAAAAGATCTTGATAGTGATCATAATCTCTAATGGTCTAGACTAGATTGATCGAGGTCTGGAGTGGCCTAATAACACTCCGAATGTCCCGTTCGAGCATCTATAACTTACAAGTAACTATAGGGTCGCTGGCGATCAATTACTTAGTCCCTTTAACTAGAACCATTGTAGGACTGCTATTAACCGAACATGCTTTTGAGTTGTCGGTCTCTAATCCCCCGCAGGCAGCTTACTGACATTCTTAGCCTGAGGGTAATACTGTTCTAACATGGTTCTAGTCCTCTAGCCCTTAACTTTGTCTGTTCTGATCTTATATGACTTTTTTGGGCAATTCCTAACTTGCAGTTAAGCTTACCTGGACTTAGCCACTCATGGCGACCTGTACCTGAGTATATCATAGGAGTAGGCTGGGGTGTTGGCCCTACCTCTAACTGCTAATAAGGTTCCCTTCCTTAGGGTACCCACGAGTCCTATCTGACTTGGACAATTAGATAGGCTTCTTGAGTGACCTTTATGATGAATACTGAATCAACTAGAATTGACAATAGTAGTAGCTAACTAGACGGTGGGCTGTCACTCAGCTTATTAGATAACCCTAGTGCTGCTGATTCTAAATTATGTCCCTCCTATATAAATTTCTAGCCCTAGAGTGTGAGAATACACCAATGGCCTCTAGGCATGCTTTACTAACAAAACCGGCGACCAACTGGTAGCTATATCGCCTAGTTGCGCCTATGGGGTTCGGATTACTAACTCAGGTCCAATAACTATCCACAAGCTTCTAAGGTCTAGGCCTGATGATAAAACATATAGTTCTACTAATGCAATGAACAGGAGAGCAAAAGAGTTTCTATGACGCTCCTAGCGTGTATCACACTTAACATGTTCTTTCCCAGCAAGGGACACTGCGGTATAATCTATATACATTCTCTAGTAGCTAACCACAACATACTTATTCATAGTCTACCAACAACAGTTGACCACAACATATCTAATCACAATCTATTGATAGTAATTACACGCAACATATGGGTCTGTTATTTCCATTCAAGAACGTAAGTCATAGCACAACACAACGAGAATAACATGCCGAGGGATAAGTCTTACATACCTCGATTGTCGATTCACAATTGACTGGCGAGTTCCAAGTTGTAATCCGCGCCTCCTCTCAACTAAAACCTTTATACTGAGGGAATGAGACTAATTTTAATACTAAGTTTGGCAAAACTGACAACTTTTGATATTAATAGTAACTATAACTTAACTTCACAAAATAGAGCAAAAAATCTATAATTTCTTGACAGTTTAGAAGGGAAAAATGCTCACCTAACACCTGTGGTCGTATACGAATCAATTTGAAACGATTCTAACAACTTCTTCTCGATAGAGTTACGATTTGCGGAGCAATTTTTTGAGAAATAACTCCTTAGTAATGCTTCCCATAGGCCTATAATTCGTTACCCGAAGTTAATTTGAGATTGGATAGCGTTTGGTAGTATAATCAGATGAAATCCGGTTAAAAGTTATGTGTGCTCTCTGTTTTGACCGAGGCAAACTAATTGGAAATGATTCAATCAAACAAAGTAGGTTTATATAGTACTAGGGTGTTGGCAGGGGGGTGTGCGACATGCCCCCATCACACTGCACCAGAGGCACGACACGCTAGTGCCTGCGCCAGGGCAAGCTGCATGACGCAGAGCCCAGCGCGCCGATCTCCAGGCCTCGGCCCTGTTCGCTTGATGATGTGCTCGTACTCCCACCTCTTGGACCTTATATTGTAGGTTTTGTATGCTAAAATTCTCAATGCATATGTGCACACGACGATCGCACTACGGAAGTTTATGGGGTGTAACATCCTCGCCCCTCCCTTAGGAGCATTCATCCTCGAATGTCATCTTCCGGCTTACAGAAGTTGACTGTTCTGACTAATACTCAAAAAAATTTCGGCAGAGTCCCCTCTATAGTGTGGACTGTACAGGAGCCTGAAACGCAGAAAAGTCCAGCACAGGCATCTCATAGGATGCTATAAACAACTGAATAATATAGTGCCATTACTTATATATGCGACTGATAACAAAAACAATAAGGTCATTACTCAATACCTAAAAACTATTTTGCCATTTCTGAATTTGTCTAAATCTGTATGTTATCACTATAGAGCCTGGAACAACTGAAGATATTTAGATCTTACTTTAGCCTTAGCTTCTCAATTCACCTCTGCTATACTTTCGTTCCTTTCTAAATCTTTGACAAGCTACGACCTTGGTCCTCAAATTAGCTTCCACGAATCTAACCATCTAATATAACTATTGGAGTCCCTCTATGGAACATCGCTTTTGTACCTTGAGTATCCCCATATGGGTCAATCTGAGAAAAGGTCTTCTACGCGATTGCATAGTATTGATAAGCAATCCTAGCTTCGAAGGCAACTCTATCTCATAGGCCACTTGGCCAATCTCCCGAAGGACTCGGTATCACTTAATGAATCTAGGGATGGACTTGCCTTAGTTTTCAAATCTCATAATGCCCTTTATTAGCGAAATTTTTAGGAAAATCTAGTCATTGTTTCAATTACTAACTTCACCATATACTAAAGTAACGCTCCTGGCGACCCTGGGTTATCCGTACGTATCTTTGAATTAATTTAACTATTTCCTTCTGATTGCGACCGTATGCTCGGTTCAACTATCTCTGACTTACCCTCTTTAGGATGTCATATCGAGGACCTACATTCCTACCCTTAACATAACTCTGGGTGTCTAGGTCGTGTGCTCTGTTTGGTCACTCTCTAGGGACAGGAAGCTATACTCAAAGTAACTTGCGTTCCAACTTATTCTGACAACTTTTCCAAAACCTAGCTATAAGTTGCGGTCTTTGTCAAAATTTAATAAACACTGGGACATCATATTGCCGACATAGTTCTTTAATATTCAATTCAACGTAATCTTTAGCTGAAACATAATTTTGACCGGCAAGAAATGAATTAGTCTCATTGGTCTTTTGATACTGACTCAAATAGGATTGAATTTACCCCTAGGTTAACCCTGCAACTATATTCATACCGTCTATTCCCCCTTCCTTATAGGCATGGTTAGCCTACCCATTTGCTGATGCTCAACCTCTCTTTGCTGGCCAATGGATATTTATGCCACAACTCGATAGTATCCTTCTTCCTGTGCCAGCAGTAGATCTATTTTATAACTTTAATGCGTTTTCGTCAAACCCGGGCGGAGGGAATAACGAACATGGTGTATCTTGTTGCAGTCTGCTAATAAAGCTCGGCCGTATTTAGGATGCAGAGTCGAACTTTAGGTCTTAATAATATGTCCCCTACTATCTCACAGGCCGACGACTCCCTGTTGGGCCTTGTCTCTGACTGCACTAGCCTAAGGTCTCCATACCGTCACTCCTTTACCTCCACAACTAGTAGTGATATGCGGTACTCTAGGTTACAACCTCAGTATCTCTTAACTGTCAATCGAATGCTTGATCCTCAACATTTGGCAGTGGTCCCATGCTCTGTCAAGCTGCTCCTCCCTGGAAGTGATTCTATTTTCCCCCAAAGTTAGAGACTTGTGTCTTTCCCCTTGCTTCCATTAGACTAAGCTCTAGGGTTTGTGGATTCTTCCTCATACTGTCAAAGATATTACTAACCAAGTCTGTTGACCTGTATCATTCTAACTCACACTCGGGCCAGTTTCATTCATATAATCTCTCTGTCCTTAGACATTACAAACTAAGGCTATAATCGTTATCTTGCAGGTATTCTCTACCGTCATTAGCACACTGCGTCGAAATCAACCTTTCTCTAACCTGGACTTTACTATTGTCGAGGGTTCTATCACTTATGGACTACCTCACATACTTGAGTACTACTGACAGTCTTATTTTCTCTCCTGATTTACTACTATAAAGGTCTAGATAACTTATTTAAACACTATGGGTCTTAACCACTTTCCAACCTTTCTCGAAGTCAATAATATTTGCCCTCCTTCTTTCTTTATTTTGGGAAACATGGTAGTGCTACTCACGCTTGTTATTGTACTGATAGAATAAACTGGGAGGTGGGAAGTAACCCTATCATTCTATACTCAGGCTAGGGCGCGAATTTCAACAACTCTAAAGGCTAGAGGTACAAACTTTGCATGATCCGTTGTATGTTTCAGGTAGTCCGACATTAACTGTGGCCCCTGTCTAATTCTAAGTAGCTAGTAGTTAAGCCAACTCATATATATACCATTCTGAGGTACTATTTCAAAGCTAAAAAAGAATCAGGGATGACGCTGACATATCTATTACCTAATGAAGTTCTCAGTGCCTCGATAGGGTGATGGACAAATAAAAAGGACGTCTACTTCCGTCATTAGACTAGCCGTCCCCCAACTGTGGTGTCTTACTGGCACCTTCTCCTGCTATTGTAGTTATCTTGCGACTAATTGGAGTTTGTCATATCTCGAACATTACTCTAGACAGACATAACAATGAAAGCTTAAGGACTCAACCCTATACAACTCCGCTCTATAGCACGATTTGAGAAAAAGGAGATGTAACCATCTATCATTCCTCATAGCCTCCTTCTTATAAAATGTGGTGCACAACACATTTTTATGCAAGACTTTACTACAAAAGGCTTGCAGATTCCCTAGGATACGAACTACTCTAATACCAAGTTTTTCACGCCCTACCTTGGGAGGCATAACTAGCACCTAGTGCCATACTGGGATCTGACTGACCTGGATGGGCTTATGCACGTCTAGTGCATGACTGCAACTCAACTAAAGAAAATAATGAGCTATATCTCGGCTATAAATACAACCCCCAGCTGACAAGGCCGTATAGCCACCTGTAAATAAAAATAGCTAACCAACAACAGGCAATAAAAGGGATCCTATGCGGGATGACAAGACCACCATGCTGTTTAGTTATAACAGAAATGAGAATAAGCCACTATCTAGGCCCCACACGGCTAACATACGAAACATAACTAATTTAGGCCCCACACGGCCAACATACGAAACATAACCAATTTAGGCCCCACATGGCCATTAACACTAACCAACTGACGAATGTAGTTTGCAAGCCTCTAAGAATGCAAACAGTTGGTCGGGATAGGGCCCCGGCCTACCCCAAATGCTATACAACTGAAAGAGTAACCTCTATAACTTGGAAACTCCGAACGAAGGGAGTTGGCCAAACTGCTGACTTTGAATAGCTGCTACTGAAGAGCCTGAACACTGTCGGTCTAAACCTGTAGGAAAGTAATGCATCACTTGGGGATGGGCGTTAGTATAATATGTACCGAATATGTAAAGTAGTAAGTAAGTTGTTAAAGACTGAAAGTAAATAGAGAGAAAGGGCAAAAAAGATTAACCTGTAAGCTGTCTTATTTGTAATCTTCATCTAGCAAAACACTACACGTATATGATCTATGACTGTACAATTATATATTCATAAGCTACAGTTAGAAGACAAGGATACAAACAAGAACCTAACCTGGCCCCCATAAGCCTAGAAGGTAGAAGCAACACAGAAATAATCTATCGAGACTCCCATTAGCCCTGGCAACTACACCTCAATCTATATACCCTATCTAGGTTTCTATGACTCTACTAGTGTTATATCTAACCTATCTGTCTCCCTAGGTCTACAATTGAGCCCGCTTGGCCCTGATCCATAGCTGTGTCTGAATCTAGTGGACTCTTGATAACTACACCCCATGCACCAGGCTCGACGGGGGTGTACTGTTGATACAACGTATAAATAGTAGTCTAGCCATGGAATAGACTATATAAGGCCCTTGGTCATCATCATCATCCCTTGGCATGGAATATCGCTCCTCAGAGTGATATCATATAGCCCCTGGTAGGCGTCGACACAACTAGTAACCCTGGAGTGGTCACGGGGGGCTCTTAAGTGAGGGAAACCCCAACTAATGTGCTATACTGAGTCTTAATCCAGCCACTCAAAAGGCGTATCTAGCCTTCTGCACCAAACGCAACCGCTTCTCACCCCTAGAACAATCTATATAGCTGCTAACAGGCACACCCCATGTACCTATATCTGATTAGAAGATCCTGATAGTGATCATAATCTCTAATGATCTAGACCGGATAGGGCAAGGTCTGGAATGGCCTAATAATACTCTAAATGTCCTGTTCGGGCATCTATATCTTACAAGAAACTATAGGGTCGCAGATGACCAATTATTTAGTCCCTTTACTTAGAACAGTTGTAGGACTGCTACTGACCGAACATGCTTTTGAGCGGTAGGTCTCTAATCCCCCATAGGCAGCTTACTGAAATTCTTAGCCTGAGGGTAATACTGTGCTAACATGGTTCCAGTCTTTTTGCCCTTAACTTGGTCTATTTAGATCTTATGTGACTTTCCTGGGCAATTCCTAACTTGCAGTTAAGCTTACCTGGACTTAGCCACTCACGACGACCTGTACCTGAGTATCTCATAGGAGAAGGCTGGGTCGTTGACCCCCCCCCCCTCTAACTACTAATAAGGTTCTTTTCTGTAGGGTACCCTCAAGTCCTATCTGACTTTGAAGACTGGAAATGCTTCCTGAGTGCCTTGTACGACGAATACCAAATCAACTGGAACTGACACTAGTAATAGCTAACTAGATGGTGGGCTGTCACTCAGCTTACTAGACAACCCTAGTGTCATTGACTCTAAAGTATGGCCCTCCTATCTAAATTTATGGCCCTAGGGTGTGAGGGTACCCCAATGGCCCCTGGGCATGCTTTACTGACAAAATAGGCGCCCGACTAATAGCTATATTGCCTAGTTGCGCTTATGGGGTTCAACTTACTAACTCAGGTCCAATAGCTATCCACAAGCTTCTAAGGTCTAGGACTAAAAATAAAACATACAATTCTACTAATATAATGAAGTGGAGAGCAGAAGAGCCTCTATGATGCTCCTAGTGTGTATCACACTTAACATGTTCTTTCTCGGTAAAGGACACTACGGTATAATCTATATACGTTCTCTAGGAGCTAACCACAACATATATATTCATAGTCTACCAAATACAGCTGACCACAACATATCTAATCACAATCTACTTATAGCAATTACTCGCAACATATGGGACCGTTATTTCCATGCAAGAACATAAGTTGTAGCACTGCACGACAAGAATAACTTGCCGAGGGATAAGCCTTACATACCTCGATTGCCGATTCCCGATTGACTAGCAAGTTCCAAGTTGTAATCACCTTTATACTGAGGGATGAGACTAATTTTAATACTAAGTTCAGTAAAAATGACAACTTTTGATATTAATAGTGACTATAACTTAACTTCGCAAAATACAGCCGAAAACCTATAATTTCCCAAGAGTTCAAAAGGGAAAAATGCTCACCTAACACCTGTGGTCATATAGGAATCAATTTGAAGCAATTCTAGCAACTTCTACTTGGTGGAATTTCGATTTGCTAAGCAAATGTTTGAGAAATAACTCCGTATTAATGCTTCCCGAAGGCCTAGTGCTCGCTACCCAAAGTTAATTTGAGATTGGACGGTGTTTGGTAGCATAATCGAACGAAAATCAATTAAAAGTTGCATGTGCTCTCTGTTTTGGCCGAGGCAAACTAATTGGAAATGATTCAATCAAACAAAGTAGGCTTATATAGTACTAGGGTAGTGGCAGGGGTGGTGTGCGGCGCGCCTCCCCATCACGCTGCACCAGAGGTGCTACGCGCTAGTTCCTAAGCCAAGTCAGGCCGCGCAACGCGGCGCCCAGTATGCCGGCCTCCAAGCCTCGGCCCCTGTCCACTTGACAACATGCTCTTACTCCAACCTCTCGGACCTTGTTCTGGAGGTTTTAGCAAATATTCTCAATGCATATGTTCACACGACGATCGCACTACGGAAGTTTACGGGGTGTAACATACAGCTAGCAAGTACATATACAACCAAGAACCTAACCTGGCCCCATAAACCTGGAAGGTACAATCACCACAAAATAACCTACCGAGGACCCCACAAGCCTTGGAAAGTATAGTTCAATCTATATACCCCTAACATGTTCAATATGATTCGACCATTAACTATAGCCAACCTACCTGGCCTTTATGTATGCAACTGAGCCATCTGGGCTCCTATAACTGTGTTTGAACCCTCTGGGCTCTCGTGACTGCACCCTGGGCCCACAAGGCTCGACGGAGGGTTAGTAATGACGTTATGGAATAAAGGAAGTCCATATGTGGATGGACTTTGATATGGCCTTATAGGCCTAAATATAGTCCTTTCAGACATCACATAGCTCCTCTGAGCGATCTATAGCCCCGTAAGCAATGACACAGTTAGCAACCTTGTGGTTGGTCAACAGAAGGCTATATTAAGTAGGGTAAACCCCAACCAAAGTCCTACCTTTTAGTCTCAAATCTATCTGTAGTAGTTAATCACAATATACCTACTCGCAGCTTACTTACAAAGGCATAGGTCGTATCGATTGTACAACGAGGATAACTTGCCGAAAAGATTAGTCTTAACATAGCTCAATTATCCATTCCCATTCTCCCAACCAGTTCCAACCTAAAGTTGGTGATTCCTCTAATTTATAGCCCTTACGCTAAGAGCATAAAGCTATTTTCAATACTAGGAAATGACTAAGAACAATATCCTTCAAGCATATTAACTACAATTAAACTATATCCAATTCAGCTGAAGGCTTACAAATTCCTGAGAGTTTAGAAGGTAGAAACACTTACTTATCACTTGTGGACGCTTAGGACTCAATTAGAATTGACTTCTACAAATTCTACTCAGTGGGACTCCGAAAAAACGAGCGAGATTTCAAGAAGTAACTCCGTAGAAACGTTCCTCGTAGGCCTGAAACTTGTTATCCAAGATGAATTTGCAACTTTATATAGTTTAGCAGCGTAATTCGACGAAAATCTCAAGAAATAGGCATTCATGTTTGCTCCTCTACTTTGGGGAAATATTTGAAATGGATCATTTAAGACTTGAGGGAGTTTATATTATTTGAGGCAGTGGCAGGGGCGTGGCGCGCCGGCCATAGCACCAGAACACAGGCGCGATACGCATCCCTGTGCGCTGGCATGGCCGCGCGGCGCAGAGCCCCGTGCGCTCTACCTCTGGCCCCGGCCTCCTGCTCGCTCAACAATATACTTGTTTTCTCATTCCCCGAGCCCTTCCTTGCATGCGTCGTACTCCAAAACTCTCAACATACATACGCATGCGTCGGTTAAATGATAGAAACTTACGAGGTGTAATAGATTTCCTCCCAAGCCGTAGTTGATTTAATTTCGTAGCATGACATAGATTCCCCGATTACTCAGACTTCATCAAGGTATAGTTCCTCCAAGACTTTCAACTCCTCAGGATTACCGAGATAGTGCTTCACCCTTTGTCAATTCACTTTGAATCTTGTTCCATCCTTGGTTTCAAGCTCTTTTGCACCATATGAAAACACTTGAACCACTTTGAATTGTCCTAACCGTTTTGACCTTAACTTACCTAGAAACAAGTGAAGTTTTGAATTGTATAGCAATACTAAATCCTTAGGTGTGAACCCCCTCTTTTCAATCTTTCAATCATGATAAAGCTTCATTATTTCTTTGTATATTGCATCATTTTCATAAGTCGTTAATCTAATTCATCCATCTCATTGAGTTCGGTGAGTATATGATTTGCGGCTTCTTTCTGATACAGATTTAGCTTCTTTAGTGCCTACAAATCCTTGTGTTCAAGATCCATGGGTAAATGACATGATTTTCCATAGACAAGGTGATATAGTGAAATACCTATGGGTGATTTGAGTGTTGTGTATATTCCCATAAAGTGTCATCTAATCTCCTTGACCAGTCCATTCTGTTGGCATTAACTGTCTTGGCCAAAATTATCTTGAATCCCGATTTGATACTTCCACTTGTCCACTTGTCTGTGGGTGGTAAGATGTTGCCACCTTGGTCTTGACTCCATATTTTTTTATATTAAACCTCCGAATATATTATTATAGAAGTATGATCCACCATCATAGATGATTGCCCTTGAAGTGCCAAATCTAGAGAAGATGTTCCTTCGCAAGAACGCAGTGACTGACTTATTCTCATTGTTTGGAAGTGCTACAGCTTCCACCCATCTGTAAAAGTAATCAAGTTGCACCTATATGTATTTCATTCCAAAGGAACTTAGAAATGGTCCGATGAAATCAATGCCCCAATATGAACAACTCTACCTGAAGAATGGGTGTCAGAGGCGACTCATGTATCCACGACACTCGTCCTTCTGATTGACATTTATCACAAGCTTTAACAAAATCATAAGCGTCTTGGTGAATCATAGGCCAATAGTAACCACACTGTAATATCTTTTGTGCTATGCGAATGCCATTGTGTTTCCCACTAGTGGGAGACGAGTGACATGCCTCAAGAATGTAAATCATCTCATTTTTGGGAACAAACCTTCTGATTATATTGTCTGCACAAATTTTGAATACCTATAACTCATCCCAATAAAATTTCCTAACATCACGGAGAAACTTCCTCTTTTGATAAAAACTACTCATATTTTCGGGCATTACATCACTCACCAAGTAGTTTGCAAAATATGTGAACCATGAAATCATGTTATGTGAAGTGGCCAATACTTGTTTGTCTGGAAAGGAATCATTAATTTCCAACTCGTTACCCACTTTTTCTTCCTCTTCCAATTGGGATAGATGGTCTATAACTTGATTTTCTATACCCCTTCTATCTTTCACCTCAAAATGAAATTGTTATAGTAGTATTACTCTTGAATAAGTCGAGGTTTTGCATCTTTATTGGTCATTAGATGCCGAATTTCTGCATGGTCAGTGTGCAGCACAAACGTTGTGCCAAGAAGGTAAGCACGAAATTTCTCAAAAGCATATACCACAACTAATAAATTTTTCTCTGTAACTGTGTAGTTCTTTTATGTTGCATTTAGAGCCCTGCTTGCATAGTAGATGGGATGAAAAGATCTTCTCATGTCTTTGTCCAAGGATAATGCCCAAAGCTACACCATTAGCATCACACATGATCTCGAATGGCTCACTCTAATTAAGAGCTACTATGAAGGGTGTTGTGATGAGTTTCTCCTTTAGACACTCATATGCCTTGAGGCAAGATTCATCAAATTCAAACTTTGCATCCTTCTCTAACAACCTGCATAAAGGGTTAGCAATTTTTGAAAAATCTTTAATAAATTGCCGATAGAAACCAATGTTCCCTAGAAAACTGCGGATCCCCTTAACAAACATAGGAGGTGAAAGTTTTGAAATAACTTTAATTTTTTCCTTGTCCACCTTAATCCCTTTTCATAAATCTTGTTCCCCAATACTATCCCTTCTGTGACCATGAATGACACTTCCCCAATTTAACACCAGATTTGTCTCTTCACATCGCTTAACTACTGTAGCTAGGTGTGCTAAGCAATCCTCGAACGAGTCACCCACTATCAAAAAGTCATCCATAAATACCTCTATAGTATCTTCCACCATGTCTGAGAATATAGAAATCATGCATCTCTGGAATGTGGCTGGCGCATTGGATAAGACAAAAGGCATCCTCTTGAAAGCGAATGTTCCATAAAGATAGGTAAATGTTATCTTCTCCTAATCCTCTGGGCAATAGAAATCTGATTGTATCCTGAATATCTATCAAGGAAGCAATAATATACTCTCCCCGCTTACCTGTCTATCATCTGATTCATAAAGGAAAGTGGAAAGTGATCTTTCTCTGTGCAGTTGTTTAATTTTCTATAATCCATACATACTCTCCATCCAGTCACTATTCTAGTGGGGACAAGCTCATTCTTCTCATTTTGCACCACTATTATCCCACCTTTCATTGGTATGCACTACACTAGGCTAACCCATTGACTATCAAAGATTGGATAGACCACCCCTGTATCTGACCACTTATTAATTTCTTTCTTACCACTTCTTGCATAATTGGATCTAGCCTCCTTTGGTGATCAATACTAGGTGTGCAATCTTCCTTTAATTTAATTTCATGAGTACAAATCCCTGATGGGATACCAATAATGACTGCAGTGGTCCACCTATTGCTCTTTTGTATGTTCTTAGAATGGAGATCAATGCTTCTAACTACCAATCCAACAACTTTA
The DNA here is from genome assembly GCA_035772735.1 of Datura wrightii. Classification (NCBI taxonomy): domain Eukaryota; kingdom Viridiplantae; phylum Streptophyta; class Magnoliopsida; order Solanales; family Solanaceae; genus Datura; species Datura wrightii. Next base: position 113,491,512 of record JASDFA010000019.1, read on the forward strand.
TGGAGATAATTACTGACAATGTGTAATAAGCACCAAAAAATACATACCAAAGATGGGAAGGCAATGGCTTCAGCTCCAACACTGGTGATTCTTCTATCGATGGCTTAGTGTGAGGGTTTGCTCTATTTTTAAAATCAAGATCTAATTTTTTAGGTGCATATAAGTATGCACCCTTCCCATTATAGCTTTCAATGTCTCATATTCTCCAGCAGCTTCTCACTCATTTGGTTCAAACAATGCTGATGTTAGGGCTTCAACTTTACAGCTTTCCTCTATTAATTCCTTAACTGCATCATCAATGATATTTATCAGAGATATTACCGCCAAATCATTTAGTTGTCGTACGACTCTGCTGACATTGAATACTACTGTCTCATTGTTCAGACTGAATTTCAGCTCTACACTCTCCCTATCTACTAATGCTCTTCTAGTGGCCAAGAATGGGGGACCTAAAATAATGGGTACTTCAAAATCAACATCACAATCTAATATGATAAAGTCTACTGGAAAGATAAATCTCTCCACTTTGACTAGAACATCAATCAATACTCCCACTAACCTTTTAACTATTCGGTCTGCTATTAGTAGTTGAATTGTAGTTGGTCTGGGGGCTCTCAAGCCCATCTTCTCATATACAGCCAAAGGCATTAAATTTATGTCAGCTCATAGATCACATACTGCCTTGGAGAAATTCATTGCTCCAATTGTACAAGGTATTCTGAAAGCTCTAGGGTCCTTCTTTTTCTGTACTAATGAGTATAATCCTATTGCTCTGTAGTGGTGAATGTTAACCTCAAGGTCCAAGCTTATTATACTCTTTTTAGTCACCAACTCCTTCAAGAACTTTGCATATCCTAGCATTTGCTCTTGTGCTTCCACCAATGGAATATTGATGGATAGCTGCTTTAACATAGAAATAAATTTGTGAAAATTTTCCCTCAGCTTTCTTTTTAAGGTGTTAGGAGAAGGGGGGAGGTGGTTGTTGCGCTCCAGCGCACTCGCAAGCGTACGCGGTCGTACAAGTAATACAGTGACCCTTTTTAAGAGCCGGATGTCGAACCCACAAGGACTGGACCAATTCAGTGAATATTCAAGTTCAAGCGTATGATTAACCTTCACAAGTGTTGAATGTAGAAGTTTTTGGAAAATTATAATTAAGTCTAGGGGTGATCACAAAATACATGAGAAATAATATAAGAAGCAACTAGAGTTAAGGCCTAATAATCATGCAATGCTACAATTCTCAATGGTTCGAGTATGAAAAGCTTCAGTTGTTGTCTCACATAATTAAAATGCTATGTTCATGATATTTCGAGCCTCTAAACATGACAAACTAGTCTCACACCTACATCGTTGAGCGGGGATGTGACATCCTAATTCATGAACAATTTAATTATATGCATGTGGTTTACGGAGTTTGTGCCCTTGATTATGGACTATTGTACCTCTAATCATTTACCCGGACTTAGCTTCACAACTACTTCTACAAGTGGTGATGTGATGATTCTAAGCCGGTGTCTTGCTATCATCCCATTTTATCAACCAAGCAAGGCGAATTAGGTATAATTTCTATCCTAACCGCGAATCCTATCGTAAGATAAGAACTTGCTCCCTACATTCTCTTGTTCTATCCTAGGGTTACTCTCTCAAGCTTTTACCTAGCTTAACATGTATGTTTTCATGGTGATCAAGCATAAAAACAACCATAATGAATAATGTAAGACAAAAAAACAACTAAAAACTCAAACCAAAACAAATTCATGCATTACAATCATATCACATGGCCTCAACCCTACAGGAAGGGTTTTAGCTACTCATGTTCGTACAAATACTCAAAAACATATTTAAAGTAGTGTACTTACAAGAACAATTAAAGGAGAATGAAATATAATCAACCCTAGGTAGAGTTCTTCACTTCTCCCTTTGCTCCTTTACGGTTTCCCAAAGTTATTTCGTGATCAATGATTTTAGAAGCTAAGGGTTCAATTTCTACTATGCTGGAAAAATGCAAATTTGGCCTGTGGTGGAACAGCTCCGTGGCACAGAGGCTATCACGGAGATTTTCCTCCGTGCCACGGAGAAAACGCGGAGGTTCACTGTTTGGTAGCCCCTACTTATATAAATTAATTCTTTGCTCTGTGGCACGTTCTTTAACGCACCAATGCTTCTTTGTGGCACGGAGTTGACTCCAAATGTCTCTTTTATCTTGTCTCATCATCCATAATTCATACCTTAACATTTACCTTCAATATTAGGACCATTATATTCACATTGAGTTCCATACATCGGCAATTTCAACCTACAAAGCGAGCTAATGATATTTGTTAGTCCATGGCCACAAATTACACAGAATACATGAGATTATTCTTAAATTAAGGTACAACATGGGTATAAAAATAGTATTTGGGAATTTAAATATGCCCAAGATCACTACCCCACACTTAGAACCTTGTTCATCCTCGAACAAATCCTTTATATCTCATGCACAAGGAAGACTCACAAATTATCAATTGACGCAAGAAGACTCAAATTAAGGCTACAATGATTGATTTAGATGACAAGCTCAAATAAAGAATGTTATATATATAATATATAACATAATTCAAATCCAATACAACCAAGTTAAGACCTCCTAGCCTTAAGAATCGACTCTACAACCACAGAAAACTCATGCACATTAGCCAGTTAAGAATTCTAACATGAATTCTATCTTTTCTCAAACATGTGCCCTCACAACAAGAAAGATACTCATTTTTCACTTGCAAGTTTTACAATTACAACATGTATGGGTATATGAATAAGAATTCAACTCACTCTCACATAGAATTCACCTGCATCATGTATTGACCCATAAGCTTGCCTTTAGTGTATTACTCCACTAATTTAGGAATGTTTGAACGTAAGATCAAGTAGGACTTATCGGGTTGTAATGTAAGCTAAGGGATGGGTAGGTACTATTCTGGCCAGTAATAGTGGCTATCTTCTCCAAGTGCTTTTAATACATCACACTGTCCTTAGGAATTTCCATCTTCTTACTTCACCTTTTCTCTTTTTTCTCCCATTTTCCTCTTTCGTTTCCCCATTTCATTAAGCACACTCAAACTACTAGTAAGGAGTACTTAAGCAATTATTTTCTTTAATCTTCTTTTTCGCTCTTTTCTTCTTTTACTCCTTAGTAACTCTTGTTCAAATTTTTTTTAAAAAAAGTGTACCTCTAGTCTTTTCTTTAACTCCCACACCCACTATTTTTCTTCTCATTCCAACTTCTCCCTCTTTAACTTCTATGAAATTTCACATAAGCGCTTAGGAATTTTGGCTCAAACTCAAGGCTAATGAAAGAAAAGGATTAAGCTTATATTGCAGCTATTAAAGAATAGGCTTAAGGCTCAATGGGGCTAACTAGGATCAGACATTCAAAGTAGGTAAAGCGACGGATAAAAATTAGGCTCATTCAAAGAAATGCCAAAATCATTCCTACAATCGACATCCCTTATTTCATTTTGCATACACACCAGGCAAGTTCTAGACACTACACAATAGCATGGAATATTCAAAAACCTTACACTCACAGCATATGCTCAATTCAAGACAAATTCAGCAGACTCTTAACTCAGCTAATCACAAGAATTCAAAATTAAGCTTTAAGCACATAGAGTCACATTCAAGAGCCTAGGTGTCTCAAACAGAGTTATGCAACTGGTTAACATGCTTCTCAATTAAAATCACTTGTGTCTTACAATCATGCATAGCACATAACAAGAACATCAATCTGTCAATTAGCTAAGGGTTCAAAAACAAAAACCTATAGACTAATTTTCCCTCAAGACGATCGTCATCCATCCATCGTTGGGAAAAGTCCCTAACTATGATTGAAGAGTTATGTACAAACAAATGAAATTTTATTTTATTTCTCGGTTCAAAGTGCCCCCCGTTGGAAAAGAACCTATAAGAAAAATCAACAGGTGGGGAATCATGCTCAAATCAAAAATTCTGCCTCAACCAATATCTATCAAGCACTAAATTCATCTGAAATCATTAAGCACAAAATTTTTGAAATTTCCCTCACCCCACACTTGAATCATGCTATGTCCCCAAAGCATCTAATTAAGATTTAAAAAGGGTAATAAATGCTCCCTGGGGCCTCTAGGCCTAGCTAACAACATGTTTTTCTTTATTTTTGAGCAAGTAGGTATTCGACCCCACACATTCCCTCTTTCATGCTTCTTAGCTTCCTCCTCCAAGGGTACTCAGACTTCCCCTCCATCTGTGCTTAATTCTACACCAAAAACAACAACAAGATGAAAATATACAAAATCAACACAAATGAAAAAAAAATTAAAATTGTACCTATCATACCGTTGGGTTGCCTCCCAAGCAACGCCTTATTTTATGTCGCGGGATGACGCATCAAGTTTCACCACTTTTCCCTCCACTTTGAGGATATGAGTTTCACCCCTAATTTTTCTCTAGTTTCCTCTTATGCTCCAGGAGTGGTGGTGAAAAAATGAAAGGACCAAGCAGTAGATGTCGCCTCTAGCACTTATTGGCCCTTACGTAAGTGAAGTCATTTTGTCTCTTGGAATCAACAAATTTCAGAATATATGGGGCTTGTTCCTCCTCTAGACCTTTCTCTACAAGCTTGGAAAAAACTATTTCTACGTTGTCAACCAAGCTTAATGTCGAGAAATGCTTCGAGTGGGGTACAATACACCTCAAAGTTGAAATTGCATTGTGCTTGACCTCCTTACTTGTGTACACCTTCTACACATCAACATCTAACTCCACATGAATGTCAAATGGTTGGAACTCTATCTCTCCTTTCAAGACTGGATTGGCCATATGTGTGACACCATCATTGTGACTCTCAGGAGCTTCTAACTATTGAACATCTTCCAAGAACTCATCTTTTTCTTCTCCTTGTAGTCCCTCTTTAGTATTGCATAAGACCATCACTTGCAAATCAAAGCAAGCTTCAGCCTCAGTCATCATCCCCATGAACTTGGCGCTTATCTGTATACCCCTACCAGGTCGCCATCCAAAAATAAATTCACTCCACTCATCTAATAACTACGAGCACCCCACCGGCCCCCTAGGTATGCAACTTGGGCTCTTTGGGCCCCTGACTATAACTGTATCTGAGTCCGGAGGACTACTGTAACTGTAATCTGAGATCTGTATCTATAATCTATAATCTGTGCCCTGGGCGCAAGCGCTCGATAGGGTATGCTATAATGCTGATCAGCCTGCTATGGGGAATGCGGCATCCCATCTTTGTCCTACTGCGGACGGCATGCCACTCCTTGGAGTGACGTATCCTCACCTTCTGGCGGGCGTGTCGACATAGCTATTAACCCTGGGTGGCAAGGAAGCTCTAAGGGTGCCCACATAACACAATCAGGTCTCAACAAACAACAATAATCACATATAACATGTATAATAAACCTGATAATACTGTCCAATGATTTGATATTCTATTCTGAATCTCTTGCTGAATTAAACTGAATCTGATACTGAGCTATATTGAATCTGGAATAATATCTCGCTATCTGATACTAATTTACTGACTTTTATTCTGCATATGGTATAATAACTCAGACATACTTACTAACTTCACATTGGGCATAATACTCGGCTTCTGAAACTTTCTTCTGGAACTTACTCAATTTTACTATGCTAGAATTACTAACTTGCCGAAGAAACTAGTTTTACATACCTCAGTTACTAACTTCTTGGCTAACTGGTGTAGCTCGGCCAATATCCATCTATTTCTTCCAACTGTGTTCATATTTATAGCAATTAGAACTAAATTCATCAATATTCTGGAAGAAAACACTACTTTGAATATATATATAGCCCAAACTTTGACTTATCAAAAAACAACCGAAAACTCTCTATTTCTCGGAAGTCCAGAAGTGAGAAATACTCACTTAGGGCTAGGAGTATATTGACACTAATTGGGAGTAATTCCACTTACTATGACTCGGCGGGTCGCCGCTTCGTCGGATGATTCTTGCAAAACTAACTCCGCAGGAATGTTCTCTGCAGATTTGTACTTCGGTATCCGAGGTTAATTTATGTTTGGACCGCATTTGATGGCATAATCGGACGAATATTTATCAAAACCCTTCGTCCTCCTCTGTTTTCCTTTGTTTCTGCTAGAAATTATAAAATGAAATGAGTTAAAAATGAAGTGAGGGTTTTATATAGTTGAGGCTTGGACCTCACCTCTATGGCACATTGGCCATCGCGGAGGTGAGCCCTCCGTGACACGTTGGCCATCGTGGAGGGGGGGTCTTCCCGGCCTCCTCTTGCGATGCTTCGACGTGGCGCTTGTCCAGTCTTCCCCCGGGCCTTTTTCTAGCATGTATGGCATTCTAAAACTCTTAACCAACATGTGAATAGGCCATCTAAATGTGAAGAATTTACGGGGTGTAACATCCTCCCCCCTTAAGAACATTCGTCCTCGAATGTAAACTTCTGCTCACAGGAATTTTTTTTTTATCTTACTCGACTTATTCTAAAAAAAATTTGGCAGAGTTTCCCCTGTAATATGGACTATCTCAAAAAGCCTGAAACTCAGATAAGTCCAATACCAGTACTCCACACAACACTATAGCATTCATCACGCAGTAGACTAGAGTCAACTATCTCATTTATACACATAACATAAGGCAATTCATAAAACAGCAATACTAACGTACCTCTGGCTAATTAAGTTTGAAATAACTGAGGGTATCTAACTTTCATATCTTCCTCTGCTTCCCAAGTCATTTCCTCTCGGTTCCTGTTACGCCATAACACCTTGACAAAAGAAATATCTTTAGTTCTCAACCTGCGAATCTGCCTGTCCAGTATGGCTACTGGAACCTCTTCATAAGCCAGCTCCTCCGTAACCTAGACATCCTGAACTGGGACAACTCTGGAGAGGTCTCTTATATACTTCTTCAGCATGGACACGTGGAAAACTGGGTGAACAGACTCTAATTCTAGAGGTAACTTCAACTCGTATGCCACTTGGCCTATTCTTCGGCGAATCTGATAAGGCCCAACAAATCTCGGGATGAGCTTGCCTTTCTTGCCGAATCTCATCACCCCTTTCATTGGAGAGACTTTCAAGAATACCCAGTCATTCACATTAAATTCCATATTTCTGCGTCGCACGTCAGCATATTATTTCTGGCGGCTTTGAGCAGTCAGTAGGCGTTCTCTGATAAGCTTTACCTTTTCCTCTGACTGATGAATAATATCCAGCCCAATCAGCGCTGACTCTCCTACTTCAAACCAGCCAACTGGCGATCTGCATTTTTGCCCATACAATGCCTCATAAGGCGCCATCTGGATAGCTGAATGGTAATGTTATTATAGGCGAACTCAATAAGTGGTAAGTGCTCATCCCAGCTACCTCCAAAGTCTAACACACACGCTCGCAGCATATCCTCGAGCGTTTGAATAGTGTGTTCTGCCTGCCCATCTGTCTGAGGGTGAAAAGTTGTGCTCAGGTTAATCTGTGTCCCCAGGCCTCTCTGAAATGTTTGCCAAAATATAGCTGTGAATTATGCCCCTTTGTCAGAGATAATGGACACTGGAATACCGTGCAGTCTGACTATTTCTCTGATATACAACTTAGCATAATCTTCAGCAGAGAAAGTAGTCCTTACTGGTAGAAAATGGGATGATTTTTGTCAATCTGTCAACAATTACCCAAATCGAGTCATTTCTATGCCTGGTGCGGGTAATCCTGCTACAAAATCCATATTTACAGCTTCCCACTTCCAAAGAGGCACAGCTATGTCCTGAGTCAATCCGCCTGGTTTCTGGTGTTTAGCTTTTAATTATTGGCAGTTAGGACACTAGGCTACGAATTCTGCTATTTCCCTCTTCATACCTGACTACCAGTAGATTCCTTTGATATCATGGTACATTTTTGTCACGCCTGGATGGAGAGAATAGCGGGCGTAATGTACATCGCCCATAATCTGCTGGCGAAGCCCTGCAACATTTGGAACACAAAGGCGGCCCTTACATCGCAACACTTCATCCTCAGTTACCTGAAAATCCGACGCTTTTCCTTGTTGAACTCTTTCTTTAAGCTGAACTAGGTCAGGATCTTCATACTTCCGTTCCTTTACCTCCACAACTAATGACGACATTGTGGTGTTCTGAATTACCGCTCTGTTGTCCTCTGTTTCTGCTACACAAACGGCTAAACTGGCTAACTGGTGTATTTCTCGGGCCAATTCCTGTTGTTCGGGCTACAAGTATGCCAAACTCTTCATAGACTTACGGCTAAGGGCATCTGCTACTACATTGGCTCTTCCTGGGTGATACAGAATATTTACATCATAATCTTTCAACAACTCCAACCAGCGACGTTGCTGCAAATTCAACTCTCTCTGGGTGAAGATATACTGTAGGCTTCTATGATCAATGAAAATATCCACATGAACGCCATACAAGTAATGTCTCCATATCTTTAGGGCGTGGATCACTGCGGCTAGTTCCAGGTCATAGGTAGGATAATTCTTTTCTTATTTCCTCGGCTGTCTGGAAGCGTAAACAATTGCTTTACCATGCTGCATCAACACACATCCTAACCCAATGCCCGAAGCGTCACAATAAACTGCATAACCCTTTGTACCTTCTAGCACTATAACACTAGGGCGGAGGTCAACCTGTCTTTCAATTCCTGGAAACTCTACCATGCCTCCGTCCACTGAAACTTTACTATTTTTTGCGTCAGCTTAGTCAGAGGTGCCGCTATGGAGGAGAATCCCTCAACAAATCTTCTGTAGTATCCTGCTAATCCTAGAAAATTGCGTACTTTGATCGGAGTGGTAGGTCTGGACCATGTTTTTACTGCTACTATTTTCTGTGTGTCTACTTGTATACCAGCGTCCCACACCATATGCCCCAAGAAGGCTACTGAGTTCAGCCAAAATTCACATTTAGAGAACTTGGCATACAGCTGACAGTCCTTGAGAATCTGGAGCACTATCCGCAAATGATCCTGGTGGTCTGCCTCTGAGCGAGAATACACCAGAATATTGTTAATAAACACTATCATGAACAGGTCCAGGTATGGTCTGAAGATGTTATTCATCAGGTCCATGAATACTGCGGGAGCATTTGTCAGCCCAAAGGACATGACTAGGAATTCAAAATGGTCGTATCTAGTTCTGAAGGCAGTCTTCGGAATGTCCCTTTCACGAACTCGAACCTGATAATATTCGGAACGTAAGTCAATCTTGGAGAAATATCTGGCCACCTGTAACTGGTCAAACAAATCATCTATTCTGGGTAGCGGATACTTATTCTTGACTGTAACCTTGTTCAACTGCCGGTAGTCTATACACATGCGGAGGGAGCCGTCCTTCTTTCTCACAAACAGAACCGGCGCACCCCAAGGTGAAGTACTTGGCCTAATAAAGCCCTTATCTAACAGATCCTTCAGCTTCTCCTTTAGTTCTCTGAGTTCAGCAGGAGCCATACAATACAGAGGAATTGATATGGGCTGAGTTCCTGGTAGTAAATCAATTGCAAAATCTATTTCTCTTTCTGGGGGAATACCAGGTAGCTCATCTGGGAATACGTCGGGGAATTCATTAACCACTGGAACAGATTGGAGAGTCGGAGGCTCTACCCGCACATCCTGGACTCTAACTACGTGGTAAATACATCCCTTAGCTATCAATTTCCTCGCCTGAAGGTAGGAAATAAACCTACCTTTCCGCGTAGCTGTACTGCCCTTCCACTCTCGTGCTGCCTCCCCTGGGAAAGTGGAATCGGACCGTCCTGGTCTAGCATTCTACAGTGGCATAGCACAGTGCCAACCAATCCATACCCATAATGGCGTCAAAATCAATCATCTTTAATTCTACCAGATCTACTGTGGTCTGACGATCAGCAACATCTACTGTACACCCTCGATAAACCCTTCTGGCTATGATGGAGTCACCGACGGGTGTAGATACTGAAAAAGGTTGCTGAAGCAACTCTGGCACAACACTAAACTTTCGAGCCACAAATGGGGTAACGTAGGACAAGGTAGATCCTGGATCAATAAATACATAAGCAGGGTGAGAGCAAATAGTCATCATACCTATTATCACATCTGGAGATGCCTCTGAGTCCTTCTTCCCTTGTAATGCATAGGTACGGTTTGGGCCCGTACCTGAACTCGAGGCCCCTGATCTGCCTCGGCCTCTGCCTGCTGGGACTGAGGGCATATGCCCTGCCGAGGCTGCTGGAGCTCGTGGCCCTGCTGACGCCCTGTCCTGTCTATCTCGGTTACCCTGACCCCTGGCTGGACAGTCTCTCATCACATGACCCTCCTGCCCGCATATATAACACCCTGTGGAGCCATATCTGCAAGCTCCTGTGTGGGGTCGGCTGCAAATAGGGCAAGGTGGGGGTGTATACCTGCTCTTCTCTGCCCTCCTCTGCTGGGGTAAATCTACCATTCGTGAGCTGCCGCCGGACTCTGACTTGCCTCGGCGACTAAATCTACCCCTCTACTGTTGTGATGGAGGTGGGGGTCTAGGTGGCCTATGTTCGGCTTCTGTGGTGACTACACGCAAGTGCACGTGGTCGAACAAGTAGTAAAGTGGCTTAAGTAAAGCCAAGTATTGATCCTACAGGGACTAAGCTACGGTACTAATTAACTTTAAGTGTTAATGAACTATATCTTTAAGAATGCAAACAACCAAATAAATAATATTTTGAGAGTTTGAGTTTACTAATTAATAAGAATCTAAGGCAAAATTATAAAGTGAGTCTGAACAATAGTAATGAGCAAGCTGAGGTTAACACAAACATGCAGGGAATTAATTTATCAATACGAATTCAGTTAATCTTTCCTTCGGTTGCTAGTCAAGAATTATTGCCTATGGATTGGAACTTTCGACTCCTATCCAACTTAAGAATCATGAGCCTTAATCTACATTTTTGTGATAAAAGGATTTCATGTTCTAGCCATACATTCTCGATTCCTTAATTGACTAATAAGACTTTCAGATATATTTCTATTCTGAATGTAAATCAATTCTTAATTTTCCAAACTAAGAAGAGATCATATCCTACCAATTCACATCTTTCCAATTTCTTTCCTTTCCAAAATCAAAATTGGATTTTTTTAGATATACATTAACATTGGCCAAACATTAATGCAGTAAGAACAAGAATTGATAGAACAACCATTGAAGAAAAGCTGAAAACTGAAATGATTAACAATTACATTCCACTACAATTGTTCTTAACCTCAGCAAGAAGTGAATTTAGCCACTCATTTGTGGATTAAACATCATCAAATAAGTAGAATTCATGCAAACAATTGAGATAAAAGAGAAAGAGATAGAGAAGAACCCTAGAATTTTCGTCCCCTCAACTGCCTGTAACCCACGTTCTTGCTCAACCAAGTCAGAATGTTTAAAATAAAACCTAAGTGTGCTATTTATACTGTTGAGAATTTTTCCCGGAATAACAAGCAACATGACACAGAATGTATCGCGGAGCACTCCCTCCGTGCCACGGAGGTATCGCGGACCCTCACTAGAATTTGGCTCCCAGGCAATTTCACCTCAACTTGCCACGGCCTGCATCGTGGAGCCTGGCCAACGTGCCAAGGAGGTAACACGAACCTCCACTGGAAATTGCCAAATTTATTTCATTTGAGGCAGAGTGCCTCCACGATAGCAATGTGACACGACTCCATCGCGGAGCCCTTATTTTTGCTGCTCTTCCTTGTCCTTTTCCACTCCTTGTTTCCAAGTCCATTCCCGATTTTTACCAATATGTATCTTAGCTTCCCAAAATTCCATTTCACCTGCAAAACAACTCTAATCATGTTGGTTAGTATAAATTCACATTTAACTACAAATCACATGAGAATGTACACAATAATGATAGACAAACAAGTCGAAATGAAGCATTTGAGTATCACTTGGGCATGAAATTCTGCCCAAGATCAGCCTATCTGATAACCGTGGCCTAGGCCCTCTCCAGATCTCCCCCTGTATCTCATCTGATCTATCCCTGTGGCTCTGCTCCTGATTTATTCGTGTGCTATCCTGTTGCCGCTATCTAAGGCCCTCAATAGTCTGGGCAAAGGCCTGCACCTGAGCAATATCCATATCTTCCTGCAGCGTAGCTGTCATGCATGCCTCAATATACTCTGGGTTCAGACCCATAATAAACTGGTGGACTCTAGATGGCATAGTGTCCATAAAGGCTAGAGAATAGAGGGCCAAGGAATTGAACTGTAGGGCGTATTCCCGTACAGTCCTCGCCCCCTGCTCCAAGTTTAAAAACTGGTCCATTCAGGCCTGTTGGATTTTCCATGGCAGATAACGGTCCAGGAAGGCCTCTGAAAAGCTGGACCAGGTCGGAGGGGCAACATTTCTCCCTCGGGACCTTTCCCAACCTTCGTACCACAATATAGCAATATCTCCCAGCTGGAATACTGCTAACTCAACCGACTCTGTAGATGTCAAATGCATGACCCGGAAGATTCTCTACATCTGATCCAGGAAGTCCTGGGGGTCTTCTGCCTGATGCAACCCTGTGAACTGTGGCGGACCTAGTGCCTAGAATTCTCGGACCCTCGAACTGCCAGGCCCACCTGATGACTCTGCTGTTACAGGTGGCACTGATTGGCACTGAGTATCCATCATTTGTGCCAACATAACCACTGCACTTCGAATTTTCTAGTCAGATGGTGTGGGTACAAGAACTGTCAAAGGCGGTGTCGTCCCGAGTGGCTCCTAGTGGGGTGGGGACTGCTGAGAAGGTCGAGATGACACCTCTGTATTGCCCTCAGATCGGGCGGATTCTAAATGAGGCTGAGGCATCCTGCTGGTGCCTTGTCCTGCTGTGGTATCCAGTCTTCTACCTGTGACAGGATGTCGCTGGTCTGCCATTTTATTTGTAAACAAAGCGTATCATAAGTTTTAGGGACTCAACCCTTTATTGTACTGCTCTATGGCATGACTGAAAATGAAGAAAGAGTAATCATCCTATTATACCTTGAAGCCTCCTGCCTATGGTACGTAGTGCACAACACATCCATAGACAAGACTCTACTTAGCACGACTTGAAGACTCCCTGGGATACGACCTACTCCGATACCAAGTTTGTCACGCCCCGCCTTGGGAGGCATGACTAGCACCTGGTGCCCTACTAAGACCTAGACTACTGGACTACTCAACCTAAGCACTTCTGGTGCCAGGCTGGCTCTAACTCTAGGTTCATGGAATCAACAGGCTATATAACGGCTGTAAATACAACCTCCGGCCGACTAGGCCTATAGCCACCTATAAGACAACAACAGCTAACCAGAACAACAGTAGTATAAAGGAACCTATGCGGGCCGACAAGGCCACCATGCTGACTAGTTTCACTGAAACACTAAATCAAATGCTAAACTACTTTGTGACCGGCAAGGTCACCAACTATTAACTGAATAAGGACCCACACGGCCATCATACACAAACTAAAACATAGAAACGGCCTCACACGATCGATACAACTAACCACAGGGAATATACAATTTGCAAGCCTCTAAGAATGATAATAAGATGGTCGGGACGGGGACCTGGCCTACCCGTACTGTACAACAAAAAGAGAAATAAACCTCTAGCTGTCAAGCTCCGGATGACAGGAGCTGATGACTCTGTGTGCTGGCTGGAATTATGAGGGATCGGCTCCTCGTCTATGAGTACCTGCAGGCAAGTAATGCAGCGCCCCAAAACGGGCGTCAGTACCACTGGTACCGAGTATGCAAAGCAAAACTGAACATAACTAAATATAAATAGTATACTGTTAGTTAGTGAAATGATAGAGGATAGGTAAAACTGTTTGGAATAGCAGAATCAGTACCGAGCTTAACTATACTGGAAAGAAGATAAAAATCATATCTGTCAATGTGGCATCCTGCTATCTATCAATTTAATAAGTAACATATATATATATATATATATATAGCATACAAGAACCTATACCAGCCCCCATAAGCCGGAAGGTGCCAATTAACACGCAATCTATATACCCCTACCCAGGTCGCCATCCAAAAATAAAATTCACTACACTCACCTAATAACCACGAGCACCCCGCCGGCCCCCTGGGTATGCAGCTTGGGCTCTCTGGGCCCCTGACTATAACTGTATCTGAGTCTGGAGGACTCCTGTAACGGTAATCTAAAATTTGTATCGGTATTCTGTAATCTGTGCCCTAGGCGCAAGCGCTCGACAGGGTATGCTATAATGTTGATCAGCCTGCTATGGGGAATGTCGCATCCCATCTTCGTCCTACTGTGGAGGGCATGCCACTCCTTGGAGTGACGTATATGATCTTGGGCAAAATTATATGCCCAAGTGATGCTCAAATGCTCTGTTTTGTCTTGTTTATCTATCTTTATTTGTACATTCTCATGTGATTTGTAGTTAAAATGTGAATTTATACTAGCCAACATGATTAGTGTTGTTTTGCAGGAAAAATGTAATTTTAGGAAGCTAAGTTGTATGTTGGTGAAAATCGGGAATGAACTCGAAAGCGAGCAATGGAAAAGGTCGAGGACAAGCAGCAAATGAAGGGGCTCCGCGATAGAGCCGTGTCATGCTGCCATCACGGAGGCAGTCTGCCTCGGGTGGGTTACTTAGACAAATTCCAGTGAAGGTCCGCGTCGGGGTCGTGGCACGTTGTCCAAGCACCGCGTTGCAAGCCGTGTCACGTTGGCCATATTTACCTAGAATATTAAATTACAGTGAGGGTCCGCGTTTGCACCGTGTGACAGAGGCAGTGCTCCGCGATGCACTCCGTGACACGTTGCTTGTTATTTCGGGAAAAATTTCCACTAGTATAAATAGCACACATAGGTTTATTTTTAATCATTCTGACTTAGTTGAGCAAGAACGTAGGTTACAAGCAGTTGAGGAGATGAAATTCTTAGGGTTCTTCTCTAACTCTTTCTCCTTTATTTCAATTGTTTGTATGATTTATACTCATTGGATGATGTTTAATCCATAAATGAATGGCAAAATTCACTTCTTGCTAAGGTTAAGAACATTTGTAGTGGAATGTAATTGTTGATCATTTTGGTTTTTCATCTTTTCTTCCATGGTTGTTCTATCAATTCTTGTTCTTACTGCATTAATGTCTGGCCAATGTTAGTGTATATCTAAAAAATCCAATTTTATCTTTAAAGAGAAAGAAATTGGAAAGTTGTGAATTGGTAGGATATGATCTCTTCTTAGTTTGGGAAAATTGAGAATTGATTTACCTTCAGAATAGAAATATATCTGAAAGTCGTATTAGTCAATTAAGGAATCGGTTTCGTATGGCTAGAATATGAAATTATTTATCACAGAAATGTAGGTACACCACTTGGGATGATCTTGCAAGGAAATTCTTGATACGGTTCTTTTCATCCGGGAAAACAGCAAGACTTAGAAGTCAGATTCTAAGTTTTAAACAAAGAGAGGGGGAGAATCTGTATCAAGCTTGGGAAAGATTCAAATCCATGTTACGAGATTGTCCTCACCATCACCAGTCCAATGATGTGCTGGTGCATACATTCATAGAGGGTTTGGAACCCTACACAAAAATTTTTCTAGTGTCAGCAGCTGGGGGACAACCATTGGAAAAGACTTATGAGGAGCTGTATACTTTGTTAAATCGTATTTCGCAGGGAAATCCAGAGTGGAATGCGGACTCTGCTAGAGGAGGAACAAGGAAAGCGGCAGGAGTCTTGGAAGTGGATTGTTTTACAACTATCGCTGCAAAGATAGCTGCGTTGCAGAATCAACTCAACACCCACTTCAGCAACATGAGCTTAAATCAATCTCAAGCCCCAGTTAATGTAGTGCAGCAGATTTGGTGTGAAGTATGCGGTAGTAATGAACACTCAGCTGAGTGTTGTGGTGCAAATCCAGATTCAGTGAACTTTTTTGGTAATGTACAGAGAAATAATCACCAACAGTATGGCAACAACTACAACTCTAATTGGAGGAATCATCCGAATTTCTCTTGGGGTAGTAACAACCATCAAGGGCAGAGTTCGAATCAGGGTGCACAGAGAAATCAAGGAGGGCAGCAGAACTATCAGACTCAATACAGAAGCAACAATGCACCTCCTCCACCACCACCACCCAGCATTGAGGAAATGTTTAAAACAATGATAGCTAACCAAGCTCAATTGCAGGCTGACTATGTAAAAATTGGCAGCAGATGTAAAGAACAATCAGTTAGCTACAAAGGCGTTGGAGTACCAGTTTGGGCAACTAGCTGGAGCTCAAAACACCAGGCCAAGAGGAGGACTACCAAGTGACACTGACCCGAATCCCAAGCAAGTAAATGCAGTGACCACAAGGAGTGGTTTACAACTCAAGGAGGTGGAACCAGAAAGACCACCTCAGCAGTCGGGAGCAGTGGAGAAAGAAAGGGAACACGATGATGAGAGGGGGAAGAAAAAGGAAGCTGAATTAGAAAGACCACCACCCCGTTCCCTCAAAGATTAAAGAAACACAAGGAGGAAGCGTGTGTCAAAAAGTTCATGGAGGTGCTTAAACAGGTACACATTAATTTACCTCTTGTTGATGTTTTGCAGGGAGTGGTGAAGTATGCAAAATATATCAAGGACATCGTGGCAAACAAAAGCATATTGACGGAGTATGCTACGGTGGCACTTACGGAAGAGTGCACTTCGTGGACATAGAACAGGTTTCCAACAAAGCTCAAGGACCTTGGGAGCTTTGCAATCCAAATCACAATTGGGCAAAGTATCCGAGCTCGTGGGCTATGCGATTTGGGAGCAAGCATTAACTTGATGCCGACATCGGTATTCAAGAAGTTGGGGCTGCGCAGTCCTAGTCTTATGGCCCGTATGTTTAGGATGCAGATGCTGCAGTTGTGCATAGGTTGAAGGCCTGCAACAGAAGATGAGTTGTGGCGGCTCGAGTTAGATTAGCCCTTTGGCGAAAATGTCAGGGCTCTATGCCGAGTGGGGCCTGTTTTGTGGAGCCTATTGATGATGATGTCCCCACTGATGAGGAGACACGCCACGATGACTCAGATGTTGAGTCAGACGAGGATAGCGGGGGCGATTCAGATATGGGGGACGAGGCGACGGCACCTGACGAAGAAGTTGAATAGTTCGATTGATCAGGGAGTTTCACCACCTACTTCTGTGCTATGTTGAATTTGATGAACACTGGGGACTGTGTTCGGTTTAAATGTTGGGTGGAAGTAGTTAGGTGCCAGTTGTTTTGTTGTTATGTTCATGTCTTGTTGTGCCTATGAAAAAATTGTGACCATGTGATTTTGTGAGTATGTTTTGTATTGTAATTTGGTGTGTAATGAATGTTATTGTGTGTTGTGTTGAGTGTTGTTAGCTGGTTGTGTAAATATTTTTGTTTTCTATCGAAATTATTGATATTTATTTATAAAAAAAATTGTTGAATTTTTTTATGATTGGGTTTCTCGGCCTTTGTTTTCGGTGCTTTTACCGAGAATAGTCCCATTGAACCAAAGTCGTAAATAGTGACCATTCCCTATTATGGATGGATGACGACCATCTTAAGGGAAATGTAGTCGATAGGAGTAGTTTTTTTTCTTTCTTTTATTTTTTTCTTTTATTTGTTTCCCAAACGTGTCGCTACTTCATGGTTTGGAATTCTTGTTGCATGTTGTACATGATATTAAAGATTCAAAGGTGATTCGTATGAAAGCATGCAAATGTGAAACATGTTGAGATACCTAGGCCATAGAGTTCGATTCGGTGTGATTGAGGCTTAATATTGAATTCTTGTAATTAGCTGATTGAAGAGTCTGTGAATAAGTCTTGAGTTGAGCATGTGCAATGAGTGTGAGGTGAGGTTTCAATTCTTCCATGCTATTGTGAAGTGTCTAGAACTTGCCTGGTGTGTGTAAGAAACGAAATGAAGGATGTGTAGTGTAGGAAAGGATGTAGGCATTTCTTTGATTTCACCGAAAGCTTTTTTTTCTTATCATACCTACCTTGAATGTACATCCTAGTTTGCCCCATTGAGCCTTTAGCCTAATTTTTTTTCTTTCACTGAAGAGGTAGAAACCGAGCTTAATCTCTTCTTTTCATTAGCCGTGAATTTGATGCAAAACTCTTAAGCGCTCAAGAAAAAATAATTTTCTCATAGTGTCAAGGAGTGAAAAGTGTGAAAAAGAAAGGAAAAGCGGAAGTGGTGAAAGTGAAGATAAGGTCAAGGGTGCACTTGCCGAATATAAATAAAATGAAGATGTATAACTAATCTTTGTTATTAAGTAGAGTGTGCTTGAAGATATGGGAATAAAAATAAACAAGACTTCAAGAATGGGAGGATGAAGGAAGAAACAATGCCCATAATGATGGTGGGATGTATTGAAAAGCGCTTAAGGAGGCTAGTTGCTATTATTGGTTAGCCCAGTATTTACTAGTTCCTTAGCTTACATTACAACCCGTTTAAGTCCTACGTGATCTTACATCACGCTTCCTTATATTAGTGGAGTAATACACTAGAGGCAAGCCTATGGTTCATGACATGATGCATGTGAATTCTTTGGGAGAGAGAGCAAAATCGTGTTTATATACCCCTACATGTAGTGCCTTGGAAATCATATGATTGGAAAAGGGGTAATTCTCTTTGTTGTGAGGGCACATGCTTGACGAGAGATTGAATTTCGTGTTGGATGTCTTGATCAGCTGATTTGCATTAGTTTGCCGAGATCGAGAGTCGATTCTTTAATCTAGGAGGTCTTAATGTGGTGAATGTCAGTGTGTTTATGAGACTATGCATGTTTTATTGATGATTTGCTATATTAAATAACCGGTATAACCGTAGCTTGAAGTGTCGAGCCAAAGTAGCTATACGTGGGTGTCAATTGCATGAGAAATGAGATTATTGTTCGAGGACGAACAATGTTTTAAGTGTGGGGTAAGTGATCTTGGGCAAAATTATATGCCCAAGTGATGCTTAAATGCTCTATTTTGTCTTGTTTATCTATCGTTATTTGTACATTCTCATGTGATTTGTAGTTAAAAAGTGAATTTATACTAACCAATATGATTAGTGTTGTTTTGCAGGAAAAATGTAATTTTAAAAAGCTAAGTTGCATGTTGGTGAAAATCGGGAATGGACTCGGAAGAAAGCAGTGGAAAAGGTCAAGGACAAGCATCAAATAAAGGGGCTCCGCGATGGAGCCGTGTCACGCTGCCATCGCGGAGGCAGTCTGCCTCGGGTGGGTTACTTGGACAAATTCCGGTGAAGGTCCGTGTCGGGGCCGTGGCACGTTGGGCAAGCCCCGCGTTGAACGTCGTGGCACGTTGGCCATATTTACCTGGAACATGAAATTCCAGTGAGGTCCACGTTTGCACCGTGTCACGGAGGTAGTGCTCCACGATGCACTCCGTGACACGTTGCTTGTTATTTCTGAAAAAATTCCCACTAGTATAAATAGCACACTTAGGTTTATTTTTAATCATTCTGACTTAGTTGAGCAAGAACATGGGTTACAGGCATTTGAGGAGACGAAATTCTTAAGGTTCTTCTCTAACTCTTTCTCCTTTATTTCAATTGTTTGTATGATTTATACTCACTAGATGTTGTTTAATCCATAAATGAGTGGCTAAATCCACTTCTTGCTGAGGTTAAGAACATTTGTAGTGGAATGTAATTGTTGATCATTTTGGTTTTTCATCTTTTCTTCCATGGTTGTTCTATCAATTCTTTTTCTTACTGCATTAATGTCTGGCCAATGTTAGTGTATATCTAAAAAATCCAATTTTATCTTTAAAGAGAAAGAAATTGGAAAGTTGTGAATTGGTAGGATATGATCTTTTCTTAGTTTGGAAAAATTGAGAATTGTTTTACCTTCAGAATAGAAATATATCTGAAAGTCCTATTAGTCAATTAAGGAATCGGTTTCGTATGGCTAGAACATGAAATTCTTTTATCACAGAAATGTAGGTTGAAGGTTTATGATTCTTAAGTTGGGTAGAATACGAAAGTTTCTCCCCATAGGCAATAATTCTTGACTAGAAACCGAAGGAAAGATTAACCAAATTGTATCGATAAATTACTTTACTGCATGTTCGTTTTAGCCTCAGCTTGCTCATTACTATAGTTCAGACTCACTTTATAATTTTTTTAGATTAGTATAAATTAGGAAACAAACTCTTCAAAATCTCCTTTAAATTGTTGTCTACATTTTTAGAGTTAGAGTTCATTAACACTTAATTCGATTATTACCTTGGTTCAGTCCCTGTGGGATCGATACTTGGCTTACTTTAGCCATTTTATTACTTGTTTGACCACGTGCACTAGCGTGTAGTTGTGAAATACGCCAAACAGTATCCTCACCCTCTGGCGGGCGAGTCGACACAGCTATTAACCTTTGGGCGGCAAGGAAGCTCTAAGGGTGCCAACATAACACAATCAGGTCTCAACAAACAACAATAATCACATATAACATGTATAATAAACCTGATAAAACTGTCCATGATCTGATATTCTATTCTGAATCTCTTGCTAAATTAAACTGAATCTGATACTGACCTATATTGAGTCTGGAATAATATCTCGTTGTCTGATACTAATTTACTGACTTTTATTCTGCATATGGTATAATAACTCAGACATACTAACTTCACACTGGGCATAATACTCGGCTTCTGAAACTTTCTTCTGGAACTTAATCTATTTTACTATGCTAGAATTACTAACTTGCCGAAGAAACTAGCTTTACATACCTCAGTTACTGACTTTTTGGCTAACTGGTGTAACTCGGCCAATATCCAGCTATTTCTTCCAACTGCGTTCATATTTATAGCAATTAGAACTAAATTCATCAATATTCTGGCAGAAAACACTACTTTGAATATATATATATAGCCCAAACTTTGACTTATCGAAAAACAGCCAAAAACGCGCTATTTCTCGGAAGTCCAGAAGGGAGAAATACTCACTTAGGGCTAGGAGTATATTGACACTAATTTGGAGTAATTCCACTTACTATGACTCGGCGGGTCGCCACTTCGCCGGATGATTCTTGCGAAACTAACTTCGCAGGAATGTTCTTTGCAGCTTTATACTTCGGTATCCAAGGTTAATTTGAGTTTGGGCCGCGTTTGACGGCGTAATCGGATGAATATTTATCAAAACACTTTGACCTCCTCTATTTTCCTTCGTTTCTACTGGAAATTATAAAATGAAATGAGTTAAAAACGAAGTGAGGGTTTTATATAGTTGAGGCCTGGACCTCACCTCCATGGCACATTGGCCATCACGGAGGTGAGCCCTCCGTGACACGTTGGCCATCGCGAAGGTGGGTCTGCCCAGCCTCCTCTTGCGATGCTTCGACGTGGCGCTTGTCCGTTCTTCCCCCGGGCCTTTTTCTAGCATGTATGGCATTCTAAAACTCTTAACCAATATGCGAATAGGCCATCTAAATGTCAAGAATTTACGGGGTGTAACAACTTAGGTTGGGGTCTATCCCACAAGGAATAAGGAAGAAACAATACATTGACGATGAATAAACTAACTTGCAATCAATATTTCGGAAGAGAGGTTTGCAAATAAAGAGAAGAAAATAATTCTAACAATTGTTGAGTTGTTTATCAAAATATTAAGATAAAACTAGGATTGTATTCCCCATTATTTCATAACTTAATAGGCTTTTACTAGAAATCTATTCTGGTGAATATTGTGTACGGCATACATTTAGTTCATCTACCGTCTCTCGACCTTGGTAGATGAATTTCACTTATCTCCTCTCAGACTCAAAGAGTGTATATTTTTATCTCGGAATAAGTCTTGACTTAACTATCCTTGGTTAGAGCTCAAGTTAATTTAGATGAGAGTTGGTAGCCTCAAATTGTCATTGTTAATTCTCTTTTGCTAACTTCAATCTCCTTGGTCAGGCAAGTTGAAGATACGGGCAATAAGTAGTAAGTTGAAGAAAATAACAATCTACCCAATTAACCATTCAAGAATCACTATTTTATTATGCCTACATTCATTAATCCATCATGGTTCTCACAACCCTAGATTAAAAGATTTAGCCACTCATACTTATGAGAAAACAAATAAAACATGTAGAAGAATTCATAATGAAACACTTACAATAATATGTACTTGTTTAACAAAATCTCCAAAGCTATATTGAGTCAAAAGAACTTGATTATTTTCCAACAAATATTTAACTAAGCTATTACACAAATTCATAGAGTATGAATTGTGCAACACTTAAATCTAATATCCCTATGTGTTGGAAGAAAATTGACTAATTGACTATATGACACGCTAGACATGAAATAAATGGTATTTATAATAGTAGATTAAGCCTTCGTTGTTCCTTCTTTGATTTGACTTGGGTTTCGTAGCTTCTGTTCCTAGTAGAACTGAGATTGGAATTTTGGCCTCCCAGACTGGCACTGTGTACCGTGCCTCTCCATGAGCTGGATTCCTTGGCTCATCGTATCACTTGGTGTACCCATGGCACAGGTGTGCCTGGGCGATGCCAACTTCTATTAATTCATTCCATCAATCCCGTTTTGTCATTCTTGCACTTTAAAGCCATAATTAAGTCCAAATTCATCACTTTAATCCTTAAAAGCATCTAATCATGTACGTTATCTCTTTTTCACAAATATATCGTAAATCACAATAAAACACACACAATTTGTTCTCAAAATATAGCTAAGTATAGGCAAAATATGGCTAAAAATGCATAAATTAGTTGTTCATCAGTACACAGACAGGTAATGCTCATGTTCATATGGCTGGGTTTATGGATATGACTTCACAGACAGATATGATAATATGTTCATATGGCTAGGTGTACATTACATGGATTTCTATATTCCCCTATAGTTCATGACTAAAAGGGCAGAAATAAGACCGTCTAGCATGTGTGTACAATGATGTGACAGAGTCGTGTGCTCGACACATCACCGATGACATGACTGTAAGACAGATATTTGTACAGGTATAATATGATATACATACGGCTGTGAGACAACGATCAAAACAGGTATGCATATGAGTGATAGATAATAGACATACAGATGTGATACGTGATATACCGATACTATTCAGGAAAGATGTGAGAGGAACCAAGATGAGATGATACATGATTGTATGATATAGGTAATGTGCTACACGATACAATTTTGGTATCAAATTGTATAGTGTGGAGTTGTGGAGGTGCAGGTATATACTTGTGCCCTTATTTTTGGATGACGTAACTCCAGTGGTATATTTTGATGTTTTCCTTGTTTTGTACTTAAGTATATTATTTGACTTTTGTAGTTGAATGCTTATTTAACATGGTCACCATGAGTTGTAATAGAATGCTCGATTGGGCAGGGTTTAAAATAAATTAGTTGAGCTACTTGTGCGTCACTAGTGCGGGTATAGGGTAGTCTTTCTAAGGAATGTAGAGTTGGGAGTTGTAAAAGGTATCATGACTTTGTAACGATGGTAGTGATTAACTATGAGATAGTTGATCTAGGTATAATATCGGAGAGTGGTTAAATGAGTAGAAAAAGAATTAACAAGGGTTAGATGATTATGTTGAGTCAATTAATAAGCCTTGGAGGATGGGAACGGACTTAGTAATAGTAATTGGTGTATGAATGATAAGGTGTTTTCATAGGGTTTAAATAGTGGGTTGCAAAAGGAAAGGGCCAGCGAAACCAAGCTACTGCTTAGGTAGGGCATCGCTGCAGCAAACTAAATTCTGTCGTCATGAGACTGTTGTAGCGGGCCAGTTTCTGCTGCAGCGATATAAGGAAACTAAATAGAGGCTTGTGGTTGATGAATAAGGTCTTGAGGGAAAGGGATATTAATATTGTTGAGTTATATGAATTAATGGATTGGTTGATAAACTTGGTAGGATATAATTATAAGTCGGAATTGTTGTTAGAATTGGTTAATCGGTTGCATGTTGATTATATATTATTGTGTGAACTAATTCTAGTCGGTCAATGATGCCTACCAGTACGTGTGGTGTACTGATACTACCTTGCTACACCTTTTTGAATGTAGTTTGTGGTAGGTTTGAAGTTTCATGATTGACGAGGCGATACTCAGCATTAGCTCGCACATTTCATCGACCAGTGAAGCTGTGTCTTTTTATTACTAGTATTCCATGTAAAGTTCTTGTACCTATCTAGACTAGATCTTGGGAGAGTCAAGATTTTTGGGAAGCATTTTTATTGATATTTCAATGAACACAATGTTGATTTGTGAAAGCTAATGATTATAGTAAAATATTTAATTCGTTGTTTTAAAAAAAGAGGTTCTCTTATTGAGTCAAAGTCGATGTAGGTGTCCGCACGACTCGCCCCTTAGGGTCTTGACAGTATGCAACAAAAGAAGGATTCTAATTATTACCACAAGTTGTTATTGAGTAAGAAAAAAATTTAAATTTCCTTCTGAAGATTCAAGATTTGAAATTTACAAAAGAGTAAGAGAAGAAAAAATTTAATAGCCATGGGGATGCATGAAGTTGGAAAAGATGTTTGCAACCATAGAGATAGAAGAGGACGACACATCAACAAAACTAATAACTAAGAGGACCAAGAAAGTTGAAGACAATATTAAAGAAGAACCAGATATATTGATTGATAAAAAGATTAAAGTGGAGAAAAAATTAGTTAGTTAATCCCTAAATAAATAAATTTAGATTCGATCTATGTTCTTTATCAGTATTTAATATTAATTGTAAAATATTAACCAACTATTTTATTATTCTCTATGAGCAACTTCAGCTGGCATGACTTTTAATTTTTATTTTACTTTCTAATTAGTAATAGTATTTAATTTATAAATTTGTAATCACACAATATATTCACTTTAATTATTCCTTACAGATTGCATATACTTATTTGTGGTAAATCAATACAATACTCACTCAAATTTGTGGAGAATCAATACAGTACTCACCCAAAAAAGGTATCCGTACAATCAACATGTATTATAAATTTTATGCAAAAAACAATCTCAAAATATGTAACATAACACTTTATGAGAATGTAGAGAGTATATTTTTTAATCACATTATATATTAACTATCTTGTTTAGAGATAACATTATGTGAAGCAGGGTTTACTCAAGTTACAAAAAGGGCATAAAAAGGTACATACAAATTAATTAATAATTTATATCACCTTTCAAAATATTAAATTTATCAAGATTTATTTATTTACATCCTATACATAGATTAAGAGAAAATTGCATGTGCTCCCCGAAAACTGAGTAGATATGTATCATCGACTATGTTGCAAGTGATTGAACCAAATCTAGATGAAGGGCATGAACAACAACTTCATGGTACATCTAAAAGAGTGATTATCTCAGCCTAATTACCAAGATAATTTACACTTGTACATACCTACAATAACAGGTGCAAAAGAAAAATAAGTTGCTCCTCCATCTGAAGTTGATCAACATGGTAGTCGTATACGTATAACCGATGGAAAAAATTATACATGTAAGATCCCATATGATTTCATTTATAATTGTCATATGTTGATAAGTATAATGTTGTAGGCATACAAAGTAAATAACTCATTTCTCTGTTAGGTGATTTCCATCAACTATGCATCCTGTAAAAAAATTCTCAAAAAGATTGATCGTTACAACAAACAGAAATGCAAATTACAAGACCTTCAGAACCTAAACATATTTATTACTAAAGTTTTATAATATTGCGAAACTATTATACAGGTGATAAAGGAAATTTTGTTGTTGGTGCCAATAAATATGACCAACATTTAATCGTCCAACATGCAAAGAAAATATCGCAGGTAAGTTCTCACATATTAAAGGATAAGTTGTCGTTGATAAGTATGTTGTTGATAATAGGTGTCCACATAATGCTTATCTGTATGAAAATCAAAATAGATTCTTCTAAATAATATTATTGGTTACTAGGATTTAAATTATTATTTGTATCATAGAAAACAAAACAGTTGCGTTGTGTGTTGAAGAGGATGGAAAAATATGTAGCATCTACCCTAATACATTTACATATTGAACACATACGTTCAAAAAAGTAACCTAAAGTAAATTGGCTATTTAGAGCTTTGGTCGAAGAGTATGAAGTTAAAGGTAAATTGAATGAAGAACATCAAAATTATATATTTTTACATATATTTTTTCATATATAAACATATATTTTTTTAGGTGAAAGTACTTACAACTTACTAATATCAAATCTACATACGTTGATATTGGTGCTAGAATGCATCTACTATAATACTAAATGGTTTCAATACGAGTAACCAACTTTTTATTGTGCAAATGGATATATCAAGTTGGCTAGCACAGATGCTCCTTCTGAATTGTATGAATTGTGTGTGACAGATAGAGAAGTTAAAGATTTTTGCCCAAATGTTCTAACATACATTAGCATATTTGCTTTTACATTTTTCGGTGTAACATTTGATAAGGAAATAGCCTCTTCAAGGAAACGAGTGTACACCTTTAAGGTGCTGGGCCAAGTATATCATGATCGTTCATCATTGATACTGCATAATAATATCTGTAACACCCCAAGCCCAGAGGAGCATGACTGGCACCCTGTGCCACACCTAATCAAGCACACCCTGCCACAAAACAAACTACAACATGCCAGAAACAACAAGTTTTGGCACAACAGCAATAGAAGTAAAATGATAGAAACACGAAAACATCGCAGAAGGTGCTATGTTTCACGACCCAAATTGGCGGATCGTGCAGGCACCTACTCGATTCTATTTTAATAGGAGAATCCCTTTCAACATTCAAAAAAATTTCATTCAAATAATATCTTTATTTAATAAGTTTTCATAAAATAAACAATAGAATTACATTGTCAAAAATCCCCAAAAATTTAACTTTTCCAAAAATCTAGTCTATACAAGTACAAGAGCACTACATTAGAATATAGACAATTAAAAGACATAGCCTCACCTGTGAAAAAGTGCAAAAGTTGTTGCTGAATATCTGCACATTAGTCAAGAACTTCAACCTGCCACAACCTACATCAAAAAGGTGTAGCAAGAATAGTATCAATATATCACATGAACTGATAGACATCATCAGCGGATAATAATTGGTTTACGCAATAGCATGTAATTAATATGAAATTAATAAATCAATTATTATAATTAACACAATGCTCAATAATTTATTTATATTCTCCCTATTTACTCAACTCGTTTAATAGGATACACGTGCCAACGGATCTCAACAACGAGATTGGCCTGCACACTATTCACACCCGCAGTAGTGGTAACTAGACTACTGCAACGATAATAATATCGCTGCAGCAGTACCATTTTACGTAGTAACTCTGTAACACCCCAAAATTTTTCTAGACCAATCTCTGACATTGCATGAAAAACCTGAAGGGATTAGGAAATTTTTTGTCTCAGGACGACTCAGACAATGAGTCGTTGTTAGCACCAACGGACCATTTTATGAGTCATTGTTTGATCTGAAAGCTTCCTATTTGGGAACCCACGAGTCATGCAATGACCTGTTACCAATAGTAACGAGTTGTTCTGTGGAGTCGTGGTTGTCCAGTACAGAAATCTGGCAGACATCTTCTAGAAGCCACGAGTGGAACTAACGACTCGTTGTCACCTCTAACGAGTCATCATGTCCACACATTACCAATTTTTAAGTCCACGAAGTGTTGACCACGAGCAGACACAATGACCTGTTGGTCCTACCAATGAGTCATTGTGTCGTCCGTTAGTGGGATTCCCAAGTTTTATTTAAAAATCCTACCAGGGACAACGAGAGGTACCAACCAACCATTGGTCCATCCAACCAGTCATGGTCCCCTTCGTTTCCAAATTCCAATAAGCCCTGAATTCAGGCCTAAGACTAATAACTGGTCCCAACAAGTCATGGTATCAACCAACGACTCGTTGTATGACCCGTTGGTCCCTTTCGGGCAGTTTACCATATTTTCTTCCAAGGTTATTTTAGTAACTAACCATCTTTTTAATATCTAAACTATGTCATTTTGGGCTCGTTTAGGAGAGAATTAAAGAATCTGATCAATGTATCCCTCTTATTCCATCTCTCAACTCTTAGACTCAGTATGAAGAAGTCTCAGACAGAGTCCTCAGGGCAAAGCTAGGGCATTCAATCTTCTTCTCAGATTCTCAAAGATTTCTTCTATAAAATTTTACTCTAGGTATGTGGGAATTCAACAAGGGAACTGTTCTTCCCTTGTGTCTCAAAACCCTACCATAATTTCTTATCAGTTCTAGCATTAAAGTTTTGAGTTAGGGTAAAATTCATATCCAGGTCCTGATTAATTCTTATGGGTTGTTGTCCCTATGTATTCATGCTATGTTTCCATTACTTAGTGATCATGTTGCTACTTCTTTCCTATAAAATGGTTTAGCCCTAACTCTATAGATGCCGTAATTTGGGTTTTGCATAGTTGATTAGATATTAATGTTGCTTGACTCGGTTAGTGTTGGAATTCCCATGTTATTACCATTATATGGATTCTTAATCAGTTGCATTCTAGTTCAATCTCAGTCAGAATCTTAGTATCTTCAGTATCTTTCAGTAATGAGCTAATTAGTTTGACTATAGTTAGTTTCTCAAGGTGTCAGTAATGCCTCCCAGTTATCAGTTATCAGTTATCAGTTGGTTCTTTAGACGGTTACTATCATGCCCCGAGTCTATACCCTGGACGAGACACAGTACATAGGATCACAAGTAACCCCAAGTCAACCCATGGCCTATCATAACACTGGCTATTCTGAGTAAAACATAGTGGAAGCTTTAAATAATGAGTTCATTTAAGAAAAACTGATATCATAGTAAGTTCATACATCTATAAGAACAACAATATTGAACATATGAAATTCTATTTAAAAGCCATCTACTAAGGGTGAGTTGCTGGTACAAGTCCCCAGCTAACTCTAAAATCTAACAGAAGAAAGAAAAACTGAATAAAATAATCTCTGTCCTCAAAAGATGAGGACTCACCAAATAGGACAGCTAAAGTCTTCTGAGAGCGATCGGCTAGCGAAGCTGAGACTGAGATCCTACAGCTGTATCATGAAATGATACAAAATAAAAGTATGTGTCATATTTTGAATGTACTGAGTAAGTGAGACAAATCATACGCAATAAATGAAATAATTGAACTGGAAAGACATGAAATGACCAACTGAAGCTACTGAACTAAATAACTAAAATAACTGAAATGGTCTAAAAGACCCTGTCTGATGGTCACAAACATGTTCTAAATCTGAAATACTGATCTGAACTAATCTGAAATTGGACAGAGTTGACCAGTGGGAGAGTCTATAACCGACATATAACCACGTTAGCTAGACGTGGAGTCCGATGTATACATCTCATCGGTAGGATCCAATATACCTTACTAGGGTATAGAGGTATGAACTGGGTGATCACAAAAGTCTGAGGCCATGAGGCTAAATAAAACTGTAACCTACGGTGGCAATGTAGTTCTGGAAACCTGGTTGCGCTAGAACCCCGGTACGCTTGGTGCTAAGTCCTACTCCTATTGGATAGTCCTAGAGTGAATACTAAGCTGATAGCTCGAAACTGGGGCCCAAGACTAGTCAGGAATACCTATCTAAAAGCGCCCTAAGAGTATTGTCGGACCAAATTTTGTAATTGGGTTCTAAGACTGGTTAGAGCTGCTTATCTAAAAGTTTCATGACCACCTAGTGGACCACTAAAATTGAGTTTTGGATCTGATTTTGATAACTAGGAGGTACTACTGACACCTCGGGAATTTCTATAGTCAAACTGACCAGTTGACATTTCTGATTGACATTGAGAATTCTAAAATTCTTACTAAAACTGAACTGAAAATACTTTGATTGAGTTCCAATGCAACTAACCACATGGGAGTCCCCAACAATGATAAAGATAAAGCAAAATTTCGATATTCAAATACTATTGCAAGATTCAAGACTTTCTACGTGCAAGAAGTAGGGCTAAATTTCACTTTACAAGAATAAACATCATTTCAGTCAGAAACTGGTGGAAAATATCTATAACTAACATGAAATAATATTCCACATGGATTAGACGAGGTATGACTAAAACTTCTTAACATCTAATAATTCCAAAGGCTAGAACTGATAAAGAAATTAGGGAGGAATTTGGGGATACAAGAAAAGAACTATTCCCTTGTTAAATTCCCACATATATGGTGAAGACGCCCGAAGAATTTCTTTAAGATATTGAGGAGAAAAGGATTGCCCTAGTTCTTGCTCTGAAACTCTATGAGAGAACTCCTACGTTGTTTTCTGAGAGTCTGAATGGGGAGAATGAGGAAAGAAACCATTTACCCCCTATAATAATTTGAAAATATGTTTAAAATGACGTAGTTTAGGGTCTAGGTCGTAGGAAATTATTGAATGACCCTTCAAAAACTCATAGGGAAAAACTGATCGACAGTCCTCACGGGGGAGCTAACGGGTCGTGGCTAGTGACCATGACTCGTGGTTCCAGTCATGAGGTACACTGCCTTAAAACCCCTACTAGTCACCACAGGTTACCTAACAGGTCGTGGCATGGACCACGACTCATGGTGACTAGTCGTTAGGTGCACTGCCCCACTTCTTCCCGACCTTAAATTTGCTCTTGACCACAGGTCATATCACGACTCGTGGTGTTGACCACGGCTCGTGGTCACACCCGTAGTCACATAAATTTCCAATTTTTTCAACTAAATCCAGAGTCCCCACCATGAGTCACTTAACGACTCATGGTCACCTCCCATGGGTCACAGGACGACTCGTTCTGTGACCTGGTGCAGATTTTCCAGTTTTCTCTAATTTAAGTCTCGGGTCTAGTCTTTGAGTTTTTGAAGCATTACAATATATCCCCCTTGGGAACATTCATCCTCGAATGTTGGGAAACACAGAGGAAAGTAGAGAATGGCAATCTTTATACACAAATATTGATCATGAAAGCTTAAACTAGTTTTAATTATCTGTTCTGGCAAGACTCTTAGGGTACTTACAGATAAGTATATCTAAAATGTAGTCTTGGACCCCAGCTTCGAGTTATTAGCTTAGTAATTAGATTAGGACTATCCAGTAGGAGTAGGACTTAGCACTGAGAGGATTGGAGTTCTAGCGCACCCATGTTTCTAGAACTACATCGCCACTATAGGTTATTAGCCCAAATGGGCTCGAATAGTGATCTCACAGTTCATGCCTTTATACTCTGGCAAGGTATATTGGGTCATATAGATGGGTAGCTCACATGTTTATATGTTGGTTATACACTCTCCCACTTGTCAGTACACTCTCAGTTAAGTTTAGTTCAGTTCAGTTTAGCTCAGTTTAGTATCTCAGCCATCAGGACATATTTACGACCATCAACTAGGGCCATTGTTGACCATATCAGTTATAGCTTAGTTTTATCAGTTTATAGTAGTTAGTTGATCATTTTATGTTATTTTAGTTCAGTTGTTTATTTTCCTATTTATTGTAAATCTCACTTACTTAGTACGTTCAAAGTATTGATGCATACTTTCTATATTGTATCATTTAATGTTACAGGTGCAGGTCCTCAGTCACAGCATCGTCAGTAGTTTGCTTCGACGATATCAACAGCAACATCATTTGGTGATTCCGTATCTTCCGAGGACGATGGTTTTGTTCATTTAGTTCTTTATTCAGTTAGACTTTAGAGTTAGCTGGGGGCTTGTCTTGGCAACTCATCAGTTAGTAGTTGGCTTTCAGACAATGTTATTCAATATTGTTTTTAGATGTATTGACTCTTTTCAAACCAGTTTCTTGAATGATTTATATTGTTATAAAGCTTCCGCTTATGTTTACTCAGCTTACTAGTGTAACAATAGACCATGGGTAAACTTGGGGTCACCTGTGACACCAAGTATCGTGTCTAGTCCAGGATGTAGACTAGGGTCGTGACAAACTTGGTATCAGAGCACTAGACTTAGAGTATCCTAGGATGTCTAAAAGCTGAGTCAAGTAGATTCTTTTTCATGGGTGTGAAGCGCGCCACACTTATGATGGGGAGGCTACGAGACGTTATTAGGAAAACTCTCTTTTGTTCATACTCCTTATCGTGCACTAAAGTTAAATCCAAAAATTCCCTTCTAACTCGTTCTTTATTCGTTTTAGTGAAAAATATACCTCCAAAATAAGAAAATGGAAGGAGGGATGGAAATGCCAACCGTCCTGCCCCACCAACTCCAGCAGCCCCGCAGGACAACCAAGTGTCCTCAGCAAAATTCTTAGCGGCAATCTAGCTGCTGGCTCAGACGGTGACTAACCAAGTGAACCAGCAAGTGGTTCCGGTGAATACAAATGGATCCGCAGCAGTTTCTAGGGTTCGGGACTTCACTTGAATGAACCCTCCAGCTTTTCATGGATCTAAGGTGGGAGAGGACCCGCAAGAGTTTGTAGATGAGGTGCGGAAGATCACTCGAATTATGGGTGTTAGTTCCACGGAGAGTGTTGATTTTGGCTGCCTACCAATTGAAAGGGGTGGCCCAGATTTGGTACGACCAATGGAAGGAAGGGAGGCAAGCAGCAGCAGGGCCAGTGGAGTGGGAAGAGTTCACGCAACATTTCTAGATAGATTTTTCCCTCAGGAGTTGAGGGAGGCTAAGGTTGTAGACTTTATGAATTTAAAGCAGGGTAACAGGACCGTGGAGGAGTATGTGTTGGAGTTCACTTAGTTGTCAAGGTATTCTCCAGAGGTGGTAGCCGAGCCAAGGGCTCACATGCTCAAATTTGTCAATGGAGTATCAAACTTGGTACTTAAAGAATGTAGGACTGTGATGCTCATAGAGGACATTGACCTCTCTAGCCTCATCATTCATGCCCAGTAGATTGAGGCAAAAAAGTTGAAAGACATTGAGCAGGAGAAAAAGCGAGCTAGAATGGGTCAATCAGATTTTGGCCACCAAACGTCCAGGAGCAATAGACGCCCACAGCAGCAGCAATAGAGGACTCCAGCACCAACCTCAGCCAGCGCCCCTTCCTTCTAGTCTTGCAAAAATCAGAAGGGTGGAGCATTTGGCTCTCAGTACCAGTGTTACGGTGCTAGCAACCATTACCCACCTTGTCCTAAGTGTGGCAAGAACCATACAGGTGAATACCTCCTAGGAAAAGAGGGTTTCTTTGGATATGGACAGTTGGGTCATAGGCTAAAGGAGTGTACATTAGCAGGACAGGGAAAAGCATAGTCTACCACTTCAGCAGCCCCAGCAGCCCATCCAGCTCAGCAGGATAACACTTCAGGTATGGATGGCAGTCAGTGCAAAAACCGCTTTTATGCTTTGTCCTCCCGTCAGGATCAGGAGATCTCACCTGACATGGTTATGAGTATATTATGTCTTTTCCACCTAGATGTATATGCCCTACTAGATCTAGGAGCCACACTATCATTCATGAGTCTTATGTAGTTGTTCAATTTGAAATTAGTCCAGAAGTCCTCTCAGAACCATTCCAGTCTCTACCCCATTTGGTGAGTCAGTTAGATCCAGTCGGGCATATAGAAGTTGCCCAGTCTCAGTGTTGAGTAAAGTAATTCTGGTTGATCTAGTAGAGCTAGACATGGTCAATTTCGACCTCATTCTTGGCATGGATTGGTTACATCCTGATTATGCCTCAGTTAACTGCAGAATTAGAGTCATCAGATTTTAACTTCCAAACTAGTCAGTCTTAGAGTCAGGAATGTGACTTACCAAAAATAGCCTTCAAAACTCAGTATGTTCACTATGAATTTGTGGTTATGTCCTTTGGACTAACTACTTTCCCTGTCATTTTCATGAACCTGATGAACAAGGCATTCAAATAGTATCTGAAAATGTTTGTCATCGTGTTCGTAGATGACATTTTGGTAAACCCCAGAAATGAGGAGGAGCATGCTAACCATCTAAGAATAGTGTTGCAGACTCTCAAAGACCGTCAGTTGTTCACTAAATTTAGAAAATGTGAATTCTGGCTGAAGTTTGTCATGTGGTCTCAGGTGAATGTATTCAGGTAGATCCTCAGAAGATAGCAGTGGTGAAGGACTGGCCAAGACCTACTTCTCCAATAGATATCAGAAGTTTCCTTGATCTAGCCGGTTATCACCGATGGTTTATAGAAGGATTTTCCTTTATTGCGTCTCTTCTAACTAAATTAACTCAGAAGAGGGTGAAATTCCAGTGGTCAGATGCATGTGAGAGGAGTTTCCAAGAGTTGAATAATCGACTCACTACAGCTCCAGTTTTGACCTTACCAGAAGGAATGGAGGGGTTTATAGTCTATTGTGATGCTTTCAGAGTTGGCCTCGGTTGTGCTCTGATGCAGCGGGGTAAGGTGATAGCTTATGCCTCCAGATAGCTCAAAGTTCATGAGAAGAATTATCCAACTCATGATCTTGAATTGGTGGCAGTGGTGTTTGCTCTAAAAATGTGGAGGCATTACCTTTATGGAGTTCACGTGGATGTTTTCACTGACCACAAGAGCCTTCAATGCGTGTCTCTTCAGAAGGATTTGAACCTTCGTTAGAGAAGATGGTTGGATTTATTGAAGGATTATAATATGAGTGTGTTGTACCACCTGAGAAAGGAAAATATGGTGGCATATGCCTTATGTAGAATGTCTATAAGGAGTGTTGTTCATGTTGAAGAGGGAAGAAGAGAACTGGCAAGGGATACTCACAAGTTAGCTTGGTTGGGAGTGCAGTTGGTGGATTCAGCTTAGGGCAGAGTAGTACTACAGAGTGGGTCAGAATCCTCATTGGTTGTTGAGGTTAAGTCAAAGCAGGATGAAGATCCCATATTGCTTTAGCTGAAAGAAGTAGTTCTAAGGAAAGAAGTGGAGGCTTTGTCAAAAGGGGGAGATGGTGTGCTTTGTTACCAGGGCAAACTATGTGCTCCGGACATAGGTGACTTGAGGTATAAAATACTAGCAAAAGCACATATCTCTCGATATTCTATCCACCCAAGTGCCACTAAAATGTACCATGACCTACGAGAAATCTACTGGTGGAACGGCATAAAGAGGGACATTGTAGAATTTGTGGCTAGGTGCCCGAATTGCCAACAGTTTAAAGTTGAACATCAGAGGCCTGAGGGTATAGCCCAGGGTATCATCATACCCATGTGGAAGTAGGAATAAGTGAATATGGACTTTATTACAGGTCTACCTCGTACTCTTCGGCAGCATGATTCAATTTAGGTGATAGTCGATCGGATGACCAAGTCAGCACATTTTCTCCTAGATAAAACTATAGACTCAATTGAGGATTATGCTAGGCTATACATTCGGGAGTTATTCAGAATACATGGGGTGCCCTTGTCCATTATTTCAGATAGAGGTACCCAGTTCACCTCGCATTTCTGGAAGTCATTTCAAAAGGGACTTAGTACCCAGGTCAAGCTCAGCACAACTTTTCACCCTCAGACAAATGGATAAGCTAAGTGCACTATTCAAAACTTAGAAGATATGTTGAGATCTTGTGTGTTCGACTTCAAGGGTCGTTGGGATGATCACTTACCTCTCATCGAGTTTGCATACAACAGCAGCTACCACTCTAGTATTTAGATGGCCCCATTTAAGGCATTATATGTTAGAAGGTGTAGGTCTCCTATAGGGTGATTTGAAGTTGGTGAAGCTACCTTCATAGGACCAGACTCAGTTTATGAAGCTATGCAGAAAGTGCAACTTATCAGGGACAGGTTGAAAGCAGCTTAAAGCCGGCAGAAATCATATGCTGATGTGAGGAGGAGAGAGTTAGAATTTTCTGTAGATGATTGGGTTTACCTGAAAATTTCACACATGAAGGGGGTGATGATGTTTAGAAAGAAAGGAAAACTCAGTCTGAGGTATGTAGGATCCTATAGGATTCTGAGGCAAATTGGCAGTGTAGCCTATGAGTTAAGAAAGGAAAACTCAGTCCGAGGTATGTAGGATCCTATAGGATTCTGAGGCGAATTGGCAGTGTAGCCTATGAGTTAGAATTACCTTCAAGTTAGCATCTGTGCACCCAGTCTTCCATATGTCACTATTAAAGAAGTGAATCGGTGATCCGACCTCAGTTGTGCAACTAGATAGTATGGGGGTGAAGGATAGCCTCTCTTATGAAGAAGTCCCAGTTCAGATCCTAGACCGTCAGGTTCGTAAGCTGAGGAACAAGGAGATTTTTTCAGTAAAGGTCTTGTGGAGGAACCAGCTAGTTGAGGGAGCCATA
Source organism: Datura wrightii (assembly GCA_035772735.1). NCBI lineage: Eukaryota > Viridiplantae > Streptophyta > Magnoliopsida > Solanales > Solanaceae > Datura > Datura wrightii. The sequence goes on from JASDFA010000019.1 coordinate 113,527,731, forward strand.
TAGGAGGCAGAAGCAAACATGATGGAAAAATATCCCCATTTATTCTCTTCCAGTTCTATTTCAGTATCAGGTATTAAATTCCTCCTCAATACTCTATTCGGTCTCGTGCTTATTAGCTCTATTCATTTTTTCAGTGTGCACACTAGTTGTGCCAACTCAATTAGTATGACTAAGTCAATTTAGAGTCAGTCACTCCTTCAGAAACCAACTTATAGCTTCATATTGGGAATTTCAGCTCTTTTTCCAGTTTTCCAGCAGATTTAGCCTTAATTCGAGGATGGATGATCCCAAGGGGGAGATATTGTAACACCCCAAAACTTTCCTAGACCAAACTCTGACATTGCATGAAAAACCTGAAGGGATCAGGAAATTTTGTCTCAAGACGACTCGGACAATGAGTCATTATCAACACCAACGGACCGTTGTATGAGTCATTGTTTGAGCTGTAAGCTTCCTATGCTGGAACCCACGAGTCTTGAAATGACCCGTTACCAAGAGTAATGAGTCGTTCTGTGGATTCATGGTTTCCCAGTATAGAAATCTTCTAGACATCTTCTAGAAGCAACGAGTGGAACTAACGACTCGTTGTCACCTCTTATGAGCCATCATTTCCACCCGTTGCCAAGTTTCAGGTCCAGGAAGTGTTGACCACGAGCAGACACAACCACCCATTTGTCCTAACAATGAGTCGTTGTGTCATCTGTTAGTGGGGTTCCCAAGTTTAGTTTAAAAACCCTACTAGTGACAATGAAAGGTACCAATGACCCATTGGTCAACCCAACAAGTCGTGGTCCCCATTGTTTCCAAATTCCAGTAAGCCCAAAATTCAGTCCAGGACCAACAACTGATCCCGACAAGTCATGGTATCAACCAACGACTCATTGTGTGACCCGTTTGTCCCTATCGGGCAGTTTTCTAGATTTTCTTCCAGGGTTATTTTAGTAACTTCCCATTTTTTCAATCTCTAAATTATGTCATTTTGGGCACCTTTGGGAGAGAATTGAAGAATCTGATCAATGTATCCCTCTCATTCCTTCTCTCAACTCTCAGACTCAGTACGAAGAAGTTTCAGACAGACTCCTCAGGGAAAATCTAGGACATTCAATCTTCTTCTCAAATTCTCAAGGATTTCTTCTAGGAAATTTTACTCCAGGTATGTGGGAATTCAACAAGGGAATTATTCTTCCCTTGTGTCCCTAAACCCTTCCATAATTTCTAATCAATTCGAGCCCTAAAGTTTTGAGTTAGGGTAAAATTCGTAGCCAGGTCCTGATTAATTCTTATGGGTTGTTTTCCTTATGTATTCATGCAATGTTTCTATTACTTAGTGATCATGTTGCTATTTGCTTCCTGTAAAATGGTTTGGCCCTAACTCTATAAATGCAGTAATTTGGGCTTGCATAGTTGATTAGATATTAATGTTGCTTGACTAGGTTAGTGTTAGAATTCCCATGTTATTACCATCATATGGATTCTCAGTCAGTTGTATGCTAGTTCAATCTCAGTCAGAATGTTAGTGTCTTCAGTATCTTTTAGTAATGTCAGTTGATCAGTTTGACTATAGTTAGTTTCTCAAGGTGTCAGTAATGCCTCCCAGTTATCAGTTATCAGTTGATTCTTTAGATGGTTATGACGCTTCTAGATAAGCAGCTCTGGCTGGTCTTAGGACAACAGTTTAGTTATTCGATCTGATAAGACTCTCATGGTACTTCCAAATAAGTATCCCTAATCTAGTCTTAGACCCCAGCTTTGAGATATCAACTTAGTAATTAGATTAGGACTATCCAATGGGAGTAGGACTTAGCACCAAGAGGATCGGGGTTCCAGCGCACCCAGGTTCCCAAAACTACAACACAACCATAGGTTATTAGCACAAATGGGCCCAGACAGTGATCTCACAGTTCATGCCTTTATACCCTAGAAAGGTATATTAGGTCCATCTATGGGGCATATACATCGAAATCCACGTTTAGCTCACGTGGTTATATGTTGGTTATAGACTCTCCCACTTATTAGTACAGTCTCAGTTCAATTCAGTTTAGCTCAGCTCAATATCTCAGTCATTAGGACATGTTTACGACCATCAGCCAGGGCCATTATTGACCATTTTAGTTATATCTCAATTTTATCAGTTTGTAGTAGCCAGTTGGTCATTTCATGTTATTTCAGTTCAGTTGTTTATTTTCCTGTTTATTGTAAATCTCACTTACTCAGTACATTCAAAGTACTGACGCATACTTTCTATGTTGTATAATTTTATAATACAGGCACAGGTCCTCAGTCATAGCATCGTCAGTAGTTTTCTCTGATGATACCTACAGCAGCGTCATTTGGTGAGTCCTCATCTTCCGAGGATAATGGTTTTGTTCAGTTAGTTCTTTATTCAGTTAGACTTTAGAGTTAGCTGGGGGCTTGTCCCAGCAACTCATCAGTTAGTAGTTGGCTTTGAAACACAGTTATTCAGTATTGTTTTCAGATATATTGACTCTTTTCAAACCAATTTATTGAATGATTTATATTGTTATAAAGCTTCCACTTATGTTTACTCAGCTTACTAGTGTAACGCCATGAGTTAGCGTGGGATCACCTGTGACACCAAGTACCGTGTCTCGTTCAGGGTGTAGATTCGGGTTGTGACAAACTCAATTTCATTGATCACATAATTTCTGAACCACCCATCATTCTACACATACTCAATAATCAACAATTGTAACAATGTCACACTAGTTAAATTCAACATTCTTTTATTCATCTTATCATGATTATCCACTCTTTTCCCCTTGTTTTACCACAATAATTTCCATAATAAGGATTAATCCAGTAACACACATAAAATAGCTAAATCAACAATGTAGAATGCAATCATCCATATATTGTAGTTGAATAAATCAATCATCAAGGATTTCACATAGCAATACGAAATCCTACGACAATTTCAAGAACACATAGGATAGACAAATACATGAACCTGTCTCAATATCTCATATCATCTTATGTCTGCACATTTACTATGTTATCTCTGTACTCACCTCTATGTCGTATCTATTACGGATCCCTATCATCCAGCTGTATATATCTCATCATATACCAGTACCGAACTTTATTACACTTAGGACCTCATCATTGGTACACCCAGCCGCATATATATCATACCATACCTGTCAGTGTACATATATTTGTACACACAGTCGTATGGTTATCATAACATACTTGTTTGTGTACTCTTACCTTGACTTGACCTAATTGGACGAGTCATACAGGCACCTACATCGACTTTAACTCGGTAGGAGAACCCTTTTTTAACACAACGAAATAAATATTTACAATTCTTATTAACTTGCACAAATCAGTATTTTCCTAGAAATATCAATAATAATGCTTCCCAAAAACTTTGACTTTCCCAAGATCTAGTCTATACAGGTATAAGAGCTCTATCTGAAATACTGACAAACAAAAGACACACCTTCGCTAGCGGGTAAAATGCAAGAATTGATGCTGACTATCACCTCGTCAATCATGAAACATAAACCTGCCACAACCTACACCCAAAAAAGTGTATCAAGGTAGTATCAGTATACCATACGTATTGATAGGCATCATCGGCCGACTAGGACTAGTTCACAAAATAGTATATAATCAACATGCAATTGATTAACCAATTGTAACAACAATTGCCACTTATAGTTATATCATATCCAGTTCCTCAATCAATTTATTAATTCATATAACTCAAACAATATTCATATCCCTTTTCCCTTAAAACTCTATCCATCAATCACAAACCTCTATTTTGGGTTCTCACCTCGCTGCAGTGGACACTTGCCCGCTACAGCGGTCTCACAGCAGCGGAAATTAGTTGGCTGCAGCGATGCCTTATCTAGGAAGTAGCTCGGTTTCACTAGCCTCTCCCTTTTTCAACCCACCATTTAAACTCAATGGACACACCTTATTCTTTCGTACACAAATTACTATTAACTACGTCCGTTCCACTCATCCATGGATCATTTATTGACTCAACACAATTAACTAATCCTTTTTAATTCTTTTCCTACTCATTTAACCACCCCCGATAGTATACCTCTATCAGCTATCTCATAGTTAGTCACTACCATCGTTAAATCAGTCATGTTACCTTTTACAACTCCCAACTCTACATTCCTTAGTAGGACTACCCTATACCAGTACTAACAACCCACAAGTAGCTCAACTAATCTATTCTAGACCCTATCCAATCGAGCATTCTCTCACAACTCATAGTGACCATGTTAAACAAGAATTCAACCACAAACATCAAATAATAAACTTAAGTACTCAACAAGGAGAAGATCAAATCATACCCTAGAGTTACATCCTCCAAAAATAAGGGCACAAGCATATACATGTACCTTCACAATTCCACATTGTACAATTTGATACCAAAACTAAATCGCGCAATACTATACCTGTATCATATCATCATATATCATCTCATCTCTGTGTCTCTCACATACTTCCCCGATAGTATTGGTATATCATGCATCATATCTGTATATATGTTGTCTGTCACTCATATACATACTGATAGACACATGCTAAAGGATCTTATTTCTACCTTTCCAGTCACGACCTGCAGGGACGCTAGAAATCCATGTACTGTACACCCAGTCATATGAACATCTCATCATACCTGTCTGTATACTCATATCCATACACCTAGCTATTTGAATATCAAGTCATACTTGTCTGTGTACTCATCCCATACTACTCGCCCGAATGCTCGCCTTAGGCACGAGCCACTCATATCTCAATACTCACACACATGATCGATCGTACTAATCTGCTTGTCTAGATGCTTACCTCGAACATGAGCCTCTCATCTCAGAGTAAGGATGTCTCAACATGTTTCCTTATTCCCTCAATCGGTTACCACAAATTTTGCCCACAGTTCAAGAATAGTAAATGACAATTAAATTCACTTAACAAAATACATTCAACAACGAGAATTAATCAATACAATTTCTAACACAATCATTGTCTGAAACCAGTTCACGAAAATAATTATTCGTTGCGTCACCCTATTCCTATAATTATTTTGAGCGTGGTGTAATCTGGCTTGCTCACTGGACTAGGCTTCATTGTGGAGGGGTTACTGCTATGGTGATGGTCTCGCTACAATGGGTATAGCACCACTGGAGCGGTACTATGTAGGCAGTACTTCGACCAAGCTTTTCCCTTTAGATTTCCCTTATAGCGGTTATTTACAGTCAGCTTATCCACTAAACAATGCATGCTAACCAAACTCTACTGTCAATTTACCCTTCCTTCATATTGAGCAACAATCACTTCAACACATAATACAAGAATTACCGACACATAGACCATTGCAAGTTAACTATTAACTCATCGACCAACATGACCGCATGAACCATCCAAACGCCTACACTGATAAGCATACTTTAGTCACCTTATTCAAGGCATATCTTAAAAGTATCCCTTAAGACTTTCCAACTAAGACAGAAATCCAACAGTCTAGACTCAAGACTATTCGTACCTATGTGATTGCCTAATACAATAACTCTATCTCTTCTTTCTTATCTTTTCTCAATTACTTTCCTCTCGTACTAATTACTGACTATAATTTGACAAGATGTGATTATCAAGATAACTTCTATTTTACTTATCAACAACACATCAACCTTACACACATATATGAATTTCTAATCAAAGTCTAATACGAAGGTAAGCCATAGCCTATCTGGACACCAAGCTGCCGTCAAGAAAACTATGGGTTGCCTCAAATTCTGGGTTCTCATAGGGAATTGTCGTAGCGGATGGTGAAGTTCTTGCTCTCTCTAGCCTCCTTACTTTCTTTCCTTATTGGAAATCCTAATTTTTAGTTTTGGGTGTTTTTAATCACCGAACCTTATGTAAATAGGTTCTTAAATCCAAACTTGGACAAAATTATGGAGTTCTAGTCCTCGTCGCGTGCTGCAGCGAGCGGTCTTCTGCTGCAGTGGTCCCATTACAGCAAAATCAGTTCGTTGCAGCAGCCCTATGCCTAGGCCCACCCGATTTTAACTTAGTCCACTCTAAATTTATAAATCACATAATCACATATTTTGAGGACATATCCTAGACTTGCAAAAATTTTAAATTTTCTCACATATATGTCGTCAAGGTGCTATAACGATCACACAAGTCATTATATACCTATACACAACTGCACATATTTATCATATCACTGTAATAACACTGTTAATGCTATAAACACTAAACACACATGCTAGAGGGTCTTACATTGCCCTTCCAGTCATGACCTGTAGGGAACTCTAGAAATCCATGTATTGTACACCCAGCCGCATGAACATCATATCATACATGTCTGTGTACTCATACTTATGGGTCTCCATCACCACCATCGTCCAACACTCATGAGGTACCCTTCCATAGGCTATCATGTCTGTCAACTCAAGTGACAATCATAAGGACATAATACTCCATAACTCGCGTATGATGAACACATTATTCAGCCAGTCAACGCATATTACAATTTGAGGGACATACAAGTCGATAATCATCAAAGTAATTCCACAGTTATCTAGTCATATAACCCAAACTAGGTCCGATCACTCCAATTCTACCTTTTATTTATATTTTCACAAATCTATATTACATTTATACCATCAAAATATATGATCAAGAAAAGCTAACATTCATATGCTGCCAAGAATATGACTATATATCAAGAATATATTTTCAAGAATCCAGAACCATTGTACAACATTATAAATATAATCTCATGAATGCATTATCAAGCCCCATCAAGAACCTAATTATCTCATAAAATCTTACACACTACCATATCACGTATATCCATGATTATTTACCAACTAGAGTAATCTTTCTCTCATATTCTCCGCTTGGGATTATCGTCCTCAATTTCATAATCAACACTATTCACAGTTATAATGATATCTCAAATTTAGTCAAATGTTATCATCACAAACATTCATACATTTATGGTACACACGATTCACAAATCAAGTCTAACACAAAGGTAAGTCATAACCTACCTGGATCGCAAAACTGAAATATGCAGCTACTCCGCAGGAGGTTTGCCTTTTCTCAATGGCTCCGAATATTCAAAGTCTAAAAATAAAAACATTAAGGAATCAATCAATAGTCTACTTCTTCAATTCAAAGGTTTGGGAACTCAACCGACTTCATTCTACCCATTATTTTACGGTCTAATTCATAGAGCCCATATCTACAATGATCACTCTAACCTGGTTCATGGAGTTTTTAATCCTCTAACCCTCTTAATGTAGTTTTTAAGGTTAAGGATTCCAAATTCATTGAATTCTAGATCTCAAACTATCACAAAAATAACATTCTACCTTCACATTCACCCTAGAAAGTGTTAATTTCCCGCTTTTAGGCCTAAAAATCAACTCCCGCTCATTTTCATTTGAATATCCCATGTGTTTTACAACTTAGGATTTTTAAATAAAAAAATCACCATTAATGTTCACCCATTACCTCTAGGGTGTTAATGAATCAAAAGAGGGAAAGAACAAGTTAGAATTCTTACATTGGGAAGGAGAACACTCTCTGCCTTTGGGTATCACCCTAACTCTTCAGTTCTTTTCGTGCCCTAGAATAATAGGGTGAAAACCCTAGAATTGTGACTTAAACTGGCTTTCTGCCTCGCATCATCCTCTATAGCGGTATATTTTCGCTGCAAAGATCCCATTACGGTGAAGGATCATTCGTCGCAGCGGTCCTACCGCTGGGTCTATCAATTTTTTTAACCCTCCCAAAATAATTAGCTAGACCCGTAAAATTTTGAATCATTACGCCAATGTCATTGAGGCTCTATAACAATCGGATGGATTGTTACATCAGATACCAATTAAATAATTGTTCATCCTAAAATAGCCTCAGGTATATATTGGGATTTATCACATGCAGTCCAAATCCACGTGGGGTCATAATTATGATTATACCCTTTCTACCACGACTTTACAGTTACCACTACATGATTTAATTGAAACTCTACTAGGCCCTATTTTTGAGGTCCTACAGTGCTAATCGGTGTACTATACGGACACGACACACGAATTTAATTCTCCCATCCCTGCATCCCCAACTGGGAAAGAGTTCAGCGTACACCACTTTTATTAGTTGTGTTCACACTCAAATCGATCCATTAAATCCCGAATCTCCCTCATTCCTCAAATTAACCCATATTCACATACTTATTTCTCATGCAACCCCCATGTCATCACCGTCCTTCATAAGGCTCCCTTTTTTAGGTACTCAAGATATTTCTAACCCTCATAGGAATTGAAACATCCGACATATCATTAGAACGGATGTGGCAACCTAGTGGTGCTTTTTTGCCGCCGCAATCACGCGGCATCAAAAATCTGTCTACTCCAGCAAAACTAAAATTTCATATTAAGAAGCAAAAGGGACAGTTTTTGGTTCATTCTCACATTTTCATTCCAACTTTTGACCTAAGTCCTCCCCACTTCCTTCGTGATTCCCCTAGATTTCCTAAGTAATTCTCATCCCCACAACATCATTGTTTTACTACTCTACAGAACTTGTGTTTTCATGCATTTATGCACAGATTAGAGTTGAAAGTTGGGTAACAAAGATTATTTTTCTTTTGCTCTTAATGGGGGTAGATTATCAAAGCATGATACTAGTATTTATGTTCTCAAGTGATCTAAATTATCCTCTACATGCTATAGACTACTTCCCTTAAGTATTTGCACTAGAAATTGTGGAGTTTAGGTGGGGTGGTGGTTTGAACTTTTTCGAGCCCAGAGGGGGGTCAGTCTATCATTTTCCTCTCCCAACACTATGCTCTGTCAATAAGAAGGTACGAGTCAGAAGGTGAGGGACTATATGTTGGGGTGTGATATGCCTTTCAATCTCTTGAGGGTCAAATATGCATTTGGAAGGGGAAAGAATAAGAGGAAGGCTAATTCAGAGGATGAAAATGATAGCCCTGGTGGTGATGGAGTTGGTTCCTCCAGGCCCACTAAACCCTTCCAGCGGATGGAGGTTGATTGACAGCTATGTGAGAGTTACTGGGTGGGTTGCCTAGACCACCCCAGGGAGGTCCATCAGCTGTTGTAGACCCTGAGGGCTTATAGGAAGCAGTTGCCTCATTAAACCAGGCCCATGTTGAGCTCGGGAGTATCTGAAGAAGGAGAAGTAGAAAAGACGATTCTGGGACTATCTTTTTGTCGGCATATGGAGGGGGTGAAGAAGATCTACCACATCCTACTTCCAGGCCCCAGGGTTCCCTAGTTATCCCCGAGAGAGGTCCCAAAGTACTCTTTTCTTGGTGGTTGATGTGTTGTGGATTTACAACACTATTGACGCTCAAAACTAAGAAAATAGCATGGACTTAGGTGTATTTATGTGGATATGAGGCACTTTTCCTTTGATTTCAGGATAAATGGGTGTGGGAGCGTAAATTTGCAAAAAGAAGCTAAAAGTGTGCAAAAAAGGGCAAAAATGCAGTCCACAATACAATCCGTAGGATGGACCTACGAGTTGTACTAATGGTCGTGATAAGAAGCAGAAGGCTGAAGTTGGAAGAATGAACCTATGAGTCTTGCCACGGATCATACCAAGCTTGTATAAGTCGTGGTAAGGCAGTCGTGATGAACTCTAGAAGAATTGCACAAGAGGATGATTCTCAATACAAGAAGATACCACGACCCGCGAGAGCTTGGTACGAGTCGTACCATACTGGTCATGGTGAACTTCAGACAAATTGCAAAGATTCAGAATCAAGCCACAGGAGCCAGGTACGAGTCATAGGAAGGAGGTACGAATCGTACCTTGGCTTGACACTTATCCAAAAATCAGCCAACAATCCAAACCACGAGATGCTTCCATGGACCATAGGATGCTCCTACTAGTCGTAGGATGATCTATGACGAGGTCGGCACCAGATATGGAAAATCGCCTGTTAGCCTAGGAAAAGGATTATTATTTCTATATAAATACGTTTTATGTTTTATTTTTTTCAGAAGTGAAATTGAGAAGAATTAGTTTTAGTTGGAAAACATTGTAGCAGACAATTTTACATCTTTGAAAGAAAGAATTGAGTTGGTTCAAACTTATGGTCAACCTTTTCTTGAATTCATATTGTTCTTGCTACTTGTTCTTCAAGATTTTATGGATTAATTAAAGGAAGCGTTTTTCTCAATCATATTTGTAAGTATTGTTTTTATGTCTTTAATCACGAACACACTTCACAACCTTGCAACTATGAGAGGCTAAAACCTCCATAGCTAGGGTTGTGGGAACCGTAATGGATTAACAAGCTAGGGTTGCACAAAGTGAGTCTAAAACCAATACTAATTACTTATATTGTATTCTCTTCATGTTTTAATGATTCTTAGCGGTGTACAACGTTAGGAAGTGCTCGAATTCTTTATTTGCTTTGGTCGAAGAGGTAGAGATTAGGAAAAGAGAATTACAATGGAGCCTTGATCTTGATGATCATTGTATTAACTTGAGCTGTGGTCGCAGGATAGTTATATCTGGAACTTAGTAATAACGGTTAGTTTGGAAACGCTTATGAGACTTGGTCAAGTAATTGAGTATAGTCATTCAATAGGGATTGGTCGATCGTTTGAATGAACCTAAGTTATCAGTTCTGTAAGTAAGTATTGATGAAGATCACGAGTGTATACCTAAAGCTATTATGAATCCATACGGAACACAAACCCTAGTTATCCTTTAATTATTGATCACAACCATAAGCTTGACAACTTCTTTGTTTCTACTATTGATTATTATTAGAATCCCCCCAATTGTGAAGTAACTACCATACAAGTTCACTTACCGGCTGTAATCTAGATCTTTCATATTCCCTGTGGGATCGACCCCAACCTCTAAATTGGGTTCTTTATTGACAACGTGCGCTTCATACTTCAGTTAGAAGTGTGGTTTGAGTGTTATTAGTGGTGGTGAGGATGAGCAGGTTAGTGACTCGGGCAATGACAGCACTGAGGCCTCCAGCTAGTCGGGGTCACTATGTATTTCCCTCCAGTTCTTTAACTCAAATATTTCCTTACTCTCGAAGGGAGAAATGCTAAATAATTTCTCTTTTTGCTCATTGTTGGATGATTTCCTATTTTTCTCTTTTTTTGGTGTACGGATGCCTGTTTGGGAGTTCGAATGACAATGGCCATTTTTTGGCCCCACGTTTATATAAATCGCAGTTTTCATATACACATATGCTCGATTCACCACCTTTGACATAACTGAAAAATTTTCCAAAACTGGCGAGCAGGGGATTGGATTCTTCTAGCAGTCACTCTCGCTATAGCAAGTCCACTGATGTGAGACACACCTTGTTGCAGTGAAACTCGCTATGCAAAACATAAACAAGGATATTCATCCCTCTAATAAACACTGATCTCTCTTTGCCACCCTTATTATACTTCATTATTACTAACATTTCACACTTCATCATCAATTCACACGTCAACATGGCTATATCGCTAGATACCAATTGAGCCCATTGAGATACCACTTAGAATTTTTCATATACCAATTGGACTCAACCCAGGTGGATAACACTCTGACATCACGATGGGAAAGAAATAAAGTGGAACTTCCTATATGCCTCATAGCCTTTCGAAGATTATATGTGGATGTCTACACATGTAACAACCTAAAACTTTTCTAGACCATACCTAGACCTTGCAAGAAAAATCCAGAAGAAAACCAGAAAATCTGCCTCAGAATGACTGAGACAGCGAGTCATGGTCAGCTCCAACGACTCGTTATGTCAACTGTGGTCAGCCCTGCTTGATCAATTGAGAACCACGGGACAAGGAATGACACGTTTTGAGAAACAATGAGTCGTCCTATCACCTGTTGGTTCCCTAGCTCAGAACTTCTTTCCAGGACCCCACGACTTAATCATGAATCATTGTCAAAAACAATGATCCATTGTGTGAGTCATTGGCTGAGAACTCTAGAAACCCTATTCTAGTGACGACGAACGGAAACAATGACTTGTTGTGTCCCACAACAAGTCGTGGTCACCATCCATCATGTCAAGTTTATGGTTTTTATAAAAAATTTCCAGTGAACATCACGACTGGACACAACGACCGATTAGGTCCACTAACGAGTCATTGTGTCACCCGTTGTCAAGTTTTCCTGGTTTCCTCGTTAGTGATCACGGAAGGAACAGTGTCCCCCGTTGCTAGATCTAATTTTTTCAACCCCTAGGTAGTAGGACCAACGAGTGGTCCCAATGAGTCGTGATCTCAACCAACGACTCGTTGAGTGACCCGTTGGGTCCTTGTAGGTCAGTTTTCTAGATTTTAGTCTAGGGATATTTTTTCAATTTCCTATCTATTTGTTCCATAAACTACGTCATTTTAAGTATTATTTCAGAGATATGAGAGGGATTGAACGGTTTTCCCCCTCATTCCCCACGTAAATTCTTAGAAGATCAATCATAAAAACTCAGCTTTTTCCTCTCAAGCAAGAATTAGGGTTCCTCATCAGTTGTAGAGATTCAAGCTTCCTTCTTCAGGATTTCTAAGCCATGTATGTGAAAATTCATCAAGGGAATAGTTCTTCCCTTGTGTCCCCAAAATCTTTCCTATTTTCTCTATCAATTCAACCCTGTGGTTATGAGATGTAGAAGATTGTCAGACTAATATCTTTAAATTTCGAGTGATATATTTCTTATGATTTTAACTACTTTACTATTCCCTATTTATAGAAATTTGTGATAATTCCAGTGGAATGATTTAGCCCTAGTTCTCAGTTCAGTAGAATTTAGAATCTTGCATGTTGGACTAGTTTCCCTGTAGCTTGATTCTAACAGATTTGAAATCCCCATATTATTAGTGTATCTGAAAATTTTAGTCAAATATTTACATGTACAGTCTCAGTCAGATTATTTGACTACAGCAATTCTTGAGGTGTCAGTGGTGCCTCCCAATTATCAGTATTAGACTCAGTATCAGATTTTCAGTGTTTCTTTAGGAGATCATGACACTTCCAGATAAGCAGCTCTGACCAACCTTAGGACCCTAATTCCGATTACAATTTTTTCTTTAGATGATTATGACGCTTCTAGATAAGTAGCTCTGACCAGTCTTAGGATACCAATTACAAAATCCGGTCTGATAAAACTCTCTGACTTAGTCTTAGGCCCCAGTTTGGAGCTATCAACTTAGTAGTCAGTCTAGAAATATCTAGCGGGAGTAGGTCTTAGAACCGAGCGGACCGGGGTTCCAGCGCACCTAGGTTCCCAGAACTAAGTTGCCACTGTAGGTTATTTTTATTGGCCTCATGGCCCTAGACTTGTGATCCACCAGTTCATGCCTTTATACCCTAGAAAGGTATATTCAGTCCTACCGATGGGGTGTATACATCGGATTCCACGTCTACCTCACATGGTTATATGTTGGTTATAGACTCTCTCACTAGTTAGATCAGTTCATTTTCAGACTACTCAGTTCAGTACAGTAATTCAGATCAGTATCTCAGATTTAGGACATGTCTTAGACCATCAAACAGGGTTATTTTGACCATCTCATTATAGTTCAGTTTATTTAGTTTCAGTATTTTTAGTTGGTCATTGCATGTCTTTCAAATTCAATTATTTTATTCTTCGTGTTATGATTTCTCCTACTTACTCAGTACATTCAAAGTACTGACGCATACATTTTATGTTGTATCATTTTATGATACAGCTGCAGGTTCTCAGTCTCAGCACCGTTAGCAGATCTCTCCCAGAAGTATTCAGTTGCATTAGTGGTGAGTCCTCATCTTTCGAGGACAATGATTATTTCTTTTTAGTTATATTTTTCTTTCAGTTAGACTTAGAGTTAGTTGGGGGCTTGTCCCAGCAACTCATCAGATAGATGGCTTTCAGACACAGACAGAGATTTAGATTTTTTTTAGTTTTGGTTTCAGTTGTATTAAATTTGTATGATTTTGTACTTCTTCATAAGTATTTTATTTTATTACCTTAAAGCTTCCACTATGTTTTTACTCAGAATGTCAGTGTTATGATAGACCATGGATTTACTTGGGGTTACTTGTGACTCTAAGTACTGTGCCCCGTCCAGTGTATAGACTTGGGGCGTGACAACACACCAATCCGTGGAACTCTACTTGACATTTCTCTTATACTTGTGAGACTGTTAACCTAGACGCTCTAATACCAATTTTTCACGATCCAAATTGACGGATTGTGCGGGCACCTACTGGATTCTATTTCAATGGGAGAACCCTTTTTTTCAAAAACAACAGGTGGAAAATTTTTATTCAAATAATATCTTTATTTCATAAGTTTTCATAAAATAAATAACAGAATTACACCATTAAAAATCCCCAAAAAAGTGACTCTCCCAAATATCTCTTCTAGATAGGTACAAGAGCACTACATTAGAATACCGACAATTAAAAGACACAACTTTACATGCGGAAAAGTGTAGAAGTTGTTGCTGAATACTCCCACATCAATCACGAATTTCAACCTGTCACAACCTACACCAAAAAGGCGTAGCAAGAGTAGTATCAGAACACCACACGTACTGGTAGGCATCATTGGTCGATAATAATTAGTTTACGCAACAGCATATAATTAATATGCAATTAATTGATCAATTATCATAATTAACACAATGCTTAATAATTTATTTAAATTCTTCCTATTTACTCAACTCGTTTAACAAGATACACGTGCCAACGGATCTCAACAGCAACATTAGCCTACACACTGTTTAGGCCGGCAGCAGCGGTAACTAGACCGCTGCAACGGTCTTGGCGTAGTGGTAATAATGTCGTTGCAGCGGTACTGTCTTAGGCAATAACTCAATTCTGTTTATCATATAATTTCACAACCACCCATCATTCTATATATACTTAATAATCATCAACAACTGTAACAATGTCATAAAAGTTAAATTAAACATTCTTTTACTCGTCTTATCACGATTATCCACTCTTTTCCCCTTGTTTTACCACAATTATTTCCACAATTAGGATCAACCCAATAACACATAGAAAATAGCTCAATCAACAATTTAGAATGCAATCATCCATATACCGCAATTAAATAAATCAATCATCAAGGATTTCACATAGCAAGACAAAATCATACAACAATTTCAAGAACACATAGGATACACAAATACGTGATCCTGTCTCAATACCTAGTATAATTTGATGTCTACACACTCACTGCGCCATCTTTGTACTCACCTCTGTACCATCTCTATGATGGATCCCTATCACCCAGCCATATGTATCTCATCACATACCTGTACCGATCTTTGTTACATTTAGGACCTCATCATTCTGTACACCTAGTCGTATATATATATCATACCATACCTGTCGGTGTGCGCATATATGTACACCCAACTGTATGTATATCATGACATATCTGTCTATGTACTCTTACTAGTACACAACTGAACACATCTTTCATATCACCGTAATAACAATGTCAATGCTATAAACATTGTACACACATGTTAGAGGGTCTTACATTGCCCTTCAGTCATGACCTGTAGGGGACTCTAGGAATTCATGTACTATACACCTGGCCATATGAACATCATATCATACCTGTCTGTGTACTCTTACCTGTACATCCAGTCGTATAAACATCAAATCATACATGTCTGTGTACTCATACCAATCATGGGTCTCCGTCACCCTATTGTCCAACACTCATCAATTACCCTTCCACAGGCTATCATCTATTTCAACTCAAGTGACAATCATAAGGATATAATACTCCATAACTCCCATATCATGAACACATTATTCAGCCAGTAAACACATATTACAATTTGAGGGACATACAAGTCAACAATCATCAAAGTAATTCCACAGTTATCTAGTCAATAACAGGACAATTGAGAAGGCATATTTGCCAACACAATCCAACATATTTTATATGGTTCACCTCATCGATACATATGACAACTCATGCATACAAATCAATTCTCATAATATCACTTCAAAACACATTCACAGTCATAAATATGATCATGAATATTCCTACAAATATGATCAAATATAGTATTTACACCACCACCATGGTCTGAATACCAATACATTTTTCCTCATTAAATCATAATACAAGCAATTATTAATTAAAGTCTAACTCCTTATATACCACAACCTTCTATACCTCTACCAAAATTGGCGTCCGACAACCAACAATCATACTTAGCAATTCGTGACACATATAATTACTCAATTAACGTTTGACTTCCCACGACCCTAATAAGCTATCTTCCTAGTTTATTTATTAACTGGCCCATTCTCGCATCAACTAGTACAACACGCACACAAGGTAACTTTCATATTTTGTGGGCTTAACCTTCCCAACTTTCTCAATAAGGGTCTATCACAAAAAACAAGTTCTTTCAATAGTGTACATTACATTATTCCTTTTGGTCCTAATCAGGACAACGTACTTGGGCCCATCATTGTCCCGTAAATATATCCACTCACAAAGGAGATTTATTACTCACAATAATTTTTCAATCACAATCAAGATTCAATTACTCAATCTTTCTGGCTAAGGGGTCTCAAAACACCCATTTTTTACATAACTCGAATTTGTTTTAGGTTTTCCCATTTATGCTACCGGTTATACATCCTCATTCATAACTATTAAATTGTAATATTAAGTTCATATAACCCAAACCATGTCCGATCACTCCACTTGTCCCTTTTATTTATATTATCACAAATCTATATTACGTTTATACCATCAAAATATATGGTCAAGAACAACCAACATTCACATGCTACCAAGAATATTCCATATAAAACAACATTATGACTATATATGAAGAACATATTTTCAAGAATCCACAATCAATGTATAACCTTAGGAATATAACCTCATGAATGTGTTTTCAAGCTCCATCAAGATACTCATTAACTAATAAAATGTTACACATTTCCACATCACATATATCCATGATTATTTACCAACTAGATTCATATTTCTCTCACATTCTCGGCTTGGGATTATCTTCCCCATTTTCATAACCACGTTATTCAGAGTTATAAGATATCGCAGAATTAGTCAAATATTGTTTTCAAAATCAGTCGTACATTTATGGTACACACATATAAGATTCACTAGTCATAGTTTAACACAATGGTAAGTCATAACAAACCTAGATCGCAAAATTAGAACATGCAGCTACTCCGTGGGAGCTTTGCCTTTTTTGAATGCCTCCGAACGTTCAAAGTCTAAAAATAAGACATTAAAGAATCAATCAATAGTCTACTTCTTGGATTCAAGGATTTGGGAACTCAACCCACTACATTCTATCCATATATTTTATGACCAAATTCGATGATCACAGGGTAAATTATCATAGCCCGAATCTACAATGATCACTCCAACCTGGTTCATGGAGTTTTTACTCCTCTAACCCTCTTAAAGTAGTTTTTAAGGTTAAGGGTTCAAAATTCATTGCACTCTAGGTCTCAAACTATCTCAAAACAACGTTCTACAATCGTATTCACCCTAGAAAGTGTTAATTTCCCACTTTTAGGCCTAAAAATCAACATCCACTCATTCTAATTCGAATATCCCTCGCTTTTCACAACTTAGGGTTTTTAACTAAATAGTAACCATTAAAGTTCACTCATTATCTCTAGGGTGTTAGTGAATCAAAAGAGGGAAATAACAAGTTGAATTCTTACCTTGGGGAGGAGAACATTTTCTACCTTAGAGAATCGCCCCCAACTCTTCAGTTTTTTTCGTGCCCTAGAATAATGGGGTTAAAACCCTGAAAGTCTAACTTAAATTGACTTTTTAACTCGCCTCGTCTGCTATAGCGATACATTTCTGCTGCAATAATCTCGCTACGGCGAAGGATCATTCCCCTCGGTTGTCCTACCGCTTGGGCCCATCAAATTATTTTTAAGTCAATTAATAAATTAATATCTTATTCCGAAAAAAAATCTAGATTCGCAAAATTTTTGAATACTTACGCCAATGTCATCAAAGCTCTATAACGATTGGACGGGTCTTTACACTATGCTACTGTACCTTTAAGGCCTCCCATAACCAAAAGACATGTAAAAGGGCCGACAAGGCCTATTACACACATACAACCTAACAGGAACTATTTATGAGCCTCTAAAGGGTATCAGCAAGGTTATACTAGACGGGACAGGGCCCGACCCACTCAATATCTACCCAAAATAAGAAGGCAACTATGAACGAACTTGTAACGATCTGCCCAGCTGTTATAGCATTTTGACCCTCCCCCCCCCACTAAAAAAAAGGTTGGACGTATTTAAACTTGTGGGAAGTTAAAACAAAACCCCCAAGAGACAAAGAGC
Organism: Datura wrightii; assembly: GCA_035772735.1. Taxonomy (NCBI): domain Eukaryota; kingdom Viridiplantae; phylum Streptophyta; class Magnoliopsida; order Solanales; family Solanaceae; genus Datura; species Datura wrightii. The sequence continues at coordinate 113,546,106 of JASDFA010000019.1, forward strand.
ACATGACGAGTAAATTTGAATGGGATTAGTCAAAAATCAGGTGGACCCAGGTGGATGTCCACCGTGGCAGGACGTTTTCTGTCATAGCAGAACCGCTGCAGCGGGAAGGGTGCTCGCTGCAGCTGATGACGCGGACCAGAAATCTGCAATCTTGTTCCAATTTGGATTTTGAAATCTAGTCTCTTAGAAGGGATTAATAAGAACTCATAAGAATAGAAAATAGTTTTTTGGGGGGGAAAAATAAGAAGGATCAAGAGGTGAAGATTCCACCACAATAACTAGAACTCTCGAAAGAAACCAAGAGAATGATACAGCCCCGCAGTTGGGAACGTCTGGATGATAGCTTGGCACCCAGGTAGGCTATGGTTTATTCTCTATTGCATTAGAATTTGATTAGCTAAATATATATATGTGTATATGATTGATATGGGTTCGATAGGTAGGACCATAACTTAAATACTTTATTATCTGTTAATCAGAATCGGTGAGATCCTAAAGATGAACAGATTGGAAAAAAGGGTAGTGATATCCCATAATGAGAAAATCCCTAGGGGAGAGATTGAAAAATAATAAGTGGTCCATGTTTAAAGGTGTATATTGAACCAAACTAACAGTGTGTACATTAAGTTTCGAGTGTTGTCATTAGAAATACCCTAGTGTATAAATTATGGAATCCTCCTTTTTGAATTGAAATCACGGACGACTAATCATGTAGATCGTGTCTAGGAGATACAATTAACTATGACAGAGCATGAGTTGAAGCGGTGAATTAGGATAGTTATACTCTGTATAATGACTTGAATGTGCTGTGGTTGGTATTGTATTGTCTGGATTGATGATTTTGTTGTTCGTATTAATGGTGGCACTGTCGCAAATTAATTATTAAAATAAGCTTGAAGTGATGTTGCTTTCATTATGGTGGGTATGATGGAGAAAGAGACCCTAGGCGGGGAATAAACTGAATGAAGATTGGTCGTAGTACTGCCAGCAATACGTTGCAGCGTGTATTATACCACTACAGCGAAGCCCAAACCAGTGAGGGGGCCAAGTCATAAGTCTTATAATGTGCTAAAGTAACTGTTATTATTATTGGTTGGATACGAGATTTGATTCGGAATCATGCATGTGATCATACTTGTTGATATAAATATCTACCTCTTGTTGTGTGTTTTTTATTATTTGTTGTGCTATGATTTATGTCCCGAGACTTATAGGCCAGTTGGTACCGAATGAATGTGTAACTGAGATGGCAGATAATATGAAAGGAAAGTCATTGATATAATGGTAACGAGAGGCCTAGGGACAAAGATAAGGAACTCAGGTGAACATGTTATCATAATCAAACTCTAACTAAGGAGGGGATGCACGAGTGGCTTGTACCCGAGATAAGCATCCGGGCGAGTGGTATGAGAGAGTACACAGACAAGAATGGGTAAAAAATCATGCGGTTGGGTGTACGAATATGGGTACATAAACAGGTATGATGAAGGTTTCATATGGCTGAGTGTACAGTACAGGGATTTCTAGAGTCCCCTACAAGTCATGACTGGAAGGGCAATCATAAGACTCTCTGGCATGTGTGTATAGTGATATGACGGAGGCGTGTGCCCAACATATCACCGATGGTATCAACAGGGATTTCGCGGGTATGGTTTGATATACATACAGGTGCAAATATAGAAGGTACAGGTATACAAGTATGATACATAATATACCGACATGATTAGGATTTGAGGTGATGGACATGTTGGATACCGTATATGGCCATACGGTCCAGGTATGATATCTTTTGGAATTTTCATAGTAATAAGACAGGTATGTCCATGTGCTTTAATATTTGGAAAAATTAACATCCTTAGCAGGTGTTGATGATTTTTATGTGTTATTGAATTAATTAACTTGCATTTTGTGAAATTGAATGTTGTTTTAAATAGTCGGTGGGTTATGGAAGATGGTATAACAGGTTTAAACATCGAGGATAGTGAGTAGATTTATTTGTCGTAAATGATAATGGATGGATTAAGTCGACCATAGGGAAGTGGTAAAAGAGGTAGATGTGTTATAAAATTTTATGGTGGAATAGAATAGAACTAGACTAGGAAAATTGGCTACTTATTGAACAAAATAGCGCTGCAGGGAGTATGTAACTGCGGTAGCGGAACCACTGTGGCGGTCTAAGTACGCGGTACAGCGGAATAGCAAGGAGGAAAATTAGTGAGAAGATAGTGGCTAGAAATTGTAGGAAAATTTTACGAACCTTGATGAGACTTAAAAAAAGAGAGTGTAGTTATCGAACGTAACGAATAGTGGTAATAATGGTATATTTGTTGAATTTTAATGATGTTGAATGTATGTTGACTATTGTACTGTTGCGTTAATTAACCTTAGTCGGCCAATGATGCCTACCAGTACGTGTGGTGTACTGATACTACCTTGCTACACCTTTTTAGTGTAGGTTGTGGTAGGTTTGAAGTTCCTTGATTGGTGTGGAGTACTCAGCACCAGTTTCCGTGTTCTTCTTCTCAGATAAAGTTGGGCCTTTATGTTTTATCAAGTATTTAATTAGAGCTCTTGTACCTATCTAAACTAAATCTTGGGAGAGTCATGCTTGGGGAAATTTTGTATTTTGATTTGAAGATTATCGTTGATTGATGAGAACTAAAGGAAATTTTTTAATACTAATTGTAATGTTTCATAAGGGTTCTTCTATCGAGTAGAGTCGATGTAGGTGCCCGCATGGCCCATCCATTTGGGTCGTGATAGAATTGGAGCTGACCAAAACCACCGGGAACATAGCCTATCCTTGAGGATCCTGATCAACCTGATGAGCAAGACCTTTAGGCATGAGTGTAGCGCTCCAACTGGGGCGTTAGTACAATATGTACCAAGCATGTAAGGCATAACAAAAGTATCAAGAACAAATAAGAAAGGAAGCAGCTCGACACAACAAAGTACCAACCTGACAATACTTAGCATCAAGGCTCCCTTAGCCAAAGGATACTCACAATATTAAGAACACAAGTGCAGCCAAACATCAATGCATAATGAAGCAATACAATATCACGTCAACGTAGCCTTGTCGGAAAAATCGCCAAGGCCTTATAGGCTACCCAAACTCACAAGCAGGACCAAGCAGGAAATCGTCACATCCTTATAGGTCCGTCTAAAACAACATATGACCATGCCAGAAACCGTCACAACCTTATAGGTCCCACAAGCCGGGGCTCAGTCTAGCCGAAAACCGTCACAGACTTATAGACTATTGTAGAGCCCATTTTGTCCTCCCATTATACATAGTAGCCAACCAAAAAGGAAAATATTTAAACCATCAAAACACAATCACAAAACAGTCCACATACAATACAGTGACTCGAGCTTACGGCAACACTTTTCACTCGAGACTAAGCCATAAATTGACAAACCAATGAACCCCTTGGGCACGTGAGTCTAAGGTCCTAAGAGAGACATCCAACCATCCCAATATCTAAAATCAAACAACAACTAGAATTTCCCAAAGAGTAGATCTTTACATGGCTTAAACAGCCCACACCACAATCAACAATAAATGTGTGAAACCAATGGAAGAACTCATGCCAACGAATCAAACAAAACACCTTAAAATACCTAAATCTTCAAGAGACGGAAGCTAAGGAATCCTCACTTGTAAAAGCAGCAAAGAGCCATCCCAAGAATAGTAAACTAGCCACTCAACGTCGCTAGAACGTTCTACAAATAGAATAGTATGAAAACAATGTTTACTGACTAATTTCTTAGGAAATCTGAACCATAGATTGAAAATATCAAACTACTAACCTCAACACCCCTATTACATATACTAACCAACTAAGAAACTCAAACAAGAAGCTTACCACGAATTTCATATAAGAAAGCTGCTAAAACTTGAGAAAACTTTGGAAAAACGACAACTATGAGTGGCTATCGACTTTTTTGCCACCAAATTCACCTTGGGACAAGGTCCCTAACCTTATATTCACTTAGAACCAGTAGAGGAGGCTTAGGAGAAGGATTGGGATGAAGAAGTTCTGGAAAAATTGGATCATAATACAATTATCCTACCAAAGAAAATATATAGGCTACCACCACCCTATGGGGTCCACGACGCGCAGCTTCATCCAGAGGGGAGGGGTCCGTGGTGCGCAACCCCATGCGTGCTTCCCTCAGCCTCCATCTCCCATTCGCTCGACCACTCATTCACACAACCATACCCTGGACTTCCTTTGACGTATGATACGTATTCACAAAGTAGGATCGTCCTCCCAAATCTTACCAATGAACCCGCAATAAATGCACTGGTGTTACATTCTTCTCCCCATAAATAAATTCGGCCTCGAATGTTAGACATTACATATCTCAAAACAAATCAAATAAGTAGTACCCACACGACCTTAAAAATCAACATATTCACAACCTAACTTCTAGAACCAAACCTATACAACAATCTAACAATGATATTAAACTGCGAGTTTGACAAAAATAACTTTACACACGTGGCACACTTTGGACCTATTAAATCGTGGCTGACTCAAGTAGTAATATGTCACGACCCAAATATAGGCCCGGATCGAGACACGGGCAAAAGACCCCGAGAGGCTCCAAGTCGACCCATGGCATGAACATAGTAGCTAAGAGAATACAGCAAGCGGAAACTGAAATAATAAAATATGTTTAAGTGAAAGTCTGAAAATCCAATAACATCTGAACACCGGACAACATAATACTGATTCGAAGTTGAATACATGTTATGTCTGATAAGCCTCTATAACCTGACGAGTTGATGGGACAAGACCCCAACTAACTCACTACAAAACTAAAACTGAAAATACTGATACGAGCTAATAGAAAGGCCCTTGAAATATGAGGACTCGCCAATGCCTGGATAATGCTAACTCTGAAGATCTGATCAACGAGGGGACTAAACCTGAACGTCCAAACCTGTATCATGAAACGATACAACATAGAGTATGCGGCCAGTACTTGGAATGTACTGAGTATGCAAGGTAAGTAAATATGGACAGTTAAAATACATAAGAGTTCATAAGAGTAGGACAACATGATTATGTAGTAAATTCCATAACGTAAGCATAAGGGCTCAAGGTTTTCAAACCATTCATTATCATAGTCATAAGAGAAATTTCGATAAAACATAACTTGAGACAAAGTAACATAAACATAACCATACATAAATCATGAGGAACAATGAGAGAACTCTTCTTAACCGACACCATCATGTTAGAGCTTACATGATTCCCCAACTTTTCGCTCAAGTGGGCAGAGCCATCCCAGGCTTTCCAGGCAAGGGACATGCATAATGTGATATCACAGGGGATCTATAAATAAATATATATATATATATATACACACCTACGGTGTCATGTAGTTCTGAGACCACGGGGTTTACCTAAATGTCGGGTCTACTCGGTGCTAGATACTGCTCCCAAAAACATGCACATGAGGCTCATATCATAATCGTGAATCACTCATGAAGTTCATGGAAAAATAAATCATAAACATAATTGATCATACTTGAAATATATGATTAGCCATGAATAAGGGCCCGTGAGTCGGCCAAGAGTCATAAATTCATAAATCATGAATAACATGCATACTTGTGAAAATACATATACTTGATATTCATAAATTCATGAAGAGTACTTGAAGAGAAATCATAACATGAATCATAAATCATAATTTAGACTTAGTAATATCAAAATCATAATAGAATCATAACTTGACTTTTCATGAAGCTTGCATAATTGGGCATAATTTAATTAAAATTTGAAACTATGAATTAATAATTGAAATAGGTATAAAATCTGCCCATAAATCTCAAAACGTGATTTGATATGTTAAAATAATTGACCCATAGATACATCATAGAGAATTTTGCAAAATTAGGAATTAACCCCATATGATAATGAACGTGAATCTAGAATTTAAATTCATTGAATTGAGAAGAATTTTGAGCATGAAAATGAATGGAACTCTCATTCATAGCCCTACATAACTGGGTAAATCTGATTTACACTCCTCCTTGAAAGCTCAAAGGAATTTGGGGAATTCCTCAAGCTTGATCTCCAAGTAAAGGCTCTAAACTTGCATGCACGGAATGGTAGGGCTTATAATAGGTTAAGCACCCTTAGAACCCTTCTAACTGAGCTTAAAATAACGTAGTTTAGGAACTTAGAGTTAGAAATTATGAAAATACCCTTAATAAAAAATCTAGAAATTTAACACTGCCAGTGACCATGACTCACACCACGAGTTGTCCTTTGATACCATGACTCACGGTATCCCTCTGTTACTTTCTTCCAGCATTTCCTAAATTCTCAGGTCCTGCGATGATGATTCAACAGAATGAGTCGTTACTCGACACAACGACCTGTTGTGTCCTCTCGTCATCACCACTAGCTCTTCATTCAAAATTTCTGAAACTCCCACAATGAGTCAACCAACGGATCGTACCTCCCAACCACGGGTCATTGGACCCATCTGTTACCTCTGTGCTAATTTTCATACCCTCCTCACGAGCACTTACCACGACTCATTATTTCTTACAACAAGTCATACCATAACTCGTACCATCCAACTATGGCACCACAAGGACAAACAATGACTCCAACCCACGACTCATCACATCACCCAACAGGTCATCCCTGGGTTGGTTACCACTGAGTCTCCTACTAAAGAATCTGACCATGGGTGGTTTCCATGAGTCGTAACACCTTCCCACAACTCGTACCATGAGTCATTCTGAGTAAAATCTCAGACTTTTGCTAATGTTCTCATTTCAAATTCCCGAGTCTAGTCTTAGGCACTTCAGGGGTATTACATAATCAAAGTTATACCTGATGGTAGCCTGCAAAAGGCTTTGCAGCTCGCTAACTTTCCAATGCAAAGATGTGCAAACGTGAAAATGCATAGTCTGGTGTAGCAGCTCTAGCTCAGCACCGCCCTCGACCTGACGATACCCTTGACTAAATTGGCCGTGCTGGTACAAATGATCCTACTACAGATCCTATTGGTCGTATCATATAGTTCCACTCTCTATGAGGATAATCCTTAACTTTATGTTCCTCGCTTCTACACCCAAAGCATGCGCCATGCACCCTTCTACACCCACCATCATGCCTCCTACCAGACTTATTACAATATGGCAGAGACCACCCCTTCCTTCTAAACCCCGGCGCTTGAGTATCTTTTAACCTTACCGAGGTGTTGACCTCGTGCCTACCACCTGTCACTGAAGGAGTAAAGACCACAAATTATTCCTCCTGATATTGCAGCCTAGAACCACCACGAACTCTACTTTGCGACCCTATAGGCCTCATCCTCTTCCGTTGCTCTCTCTCTACTCACTCTAGATCTAGTCTTTTCAAACTGTCATCCTCCAAGCTTTTTGCTAGTGCATGTATACGCGTTCTTGCGCCTGCCTACATAGCGGCAACCCTGTAATGTTGAACATATTCTAGAAGCAACCGATTTACATAGCTATATATTTGGTCCTACATAGTACTAACAAAAAAAGGAGCATACCGGGCTACTAAATCAAATTGAAGTTTCACTCTCGAACACTCATATCACCTTGCTCTAAGTGTAGAAACTGATCTACCTTAGCATCCCGGATCTCCAAAGGTAGGTAGTGATCCAAAAATGTGTCAATAAGCTCTTCCCACCTAATTGGAGGCACATCACAACCTCTCGAAAGAGACCAATTCTCATACCATAGTACTGCCACTTCATGCAATCTAAATGCCACCAACTCTGCAGCCTCAACACCGGGGGCATGCATAACTCAAAAGATGCGATGCAACTGATCAATAAAGTCTTGCGGATCTTTACCTACATTTGTCCTTGAGAACTTCGAAGGGACCAAAGCTATGAATTCTCGGGTACTAGAACTTCCTTCCGGCTCTCCAGTCCCTACACCTGGTTGTTCTCCAATCTCTGGGTGTCCCATCACCACTCTACCTAACAACTGTACCGCATCCCTTAATAATTGGTCTTTCATATCTGGAGGAGGTACCGGATGTACTACAACCCTTGGGGCATGCCCAGTCCCTAGAACATCTCTAATAGGGGTACCGAATATGGTGGTGGAGTTACAACCTTATCCTTAGTTATAGAAGGATCCGTCTCTATCGGTCACACCCTACTGGTGCCTTCCCTTGCTGCCATATCAATCCACTGCCCAGTCTTTACTCTACGAGTCATAGGTATTTCCTTCAAAAGGTAACAAACATAAACCTCGACCTAGATCCTACAACTTCAAACCTTTCTCACGATCGATTTAGAAAGAAGGACAATATCCCTAAATATAAGGTAGCCTCCTGTTTATAGGTACACTTCATAGCCTCTTCATCATAAGTGTGGCGCGCTTCACACCCATGAAAAAGACTCTACTTAACGCTGCTTTAAAGCACCCTAGGACACTTCAAAACCTAATGCTCTAATACCAAGTTTGTCACGACCCGAACATAGGCCCCGATCTAGAAATGAAACCTAGAACCATAAATGGCTCCAAGTTGACCATGGAATGAACATGATAACTAAAGCTCAACATAAATAAAGCGGAAAAAAACTAACATCTGAAATAGCAGAAGTATGAATATTTGAAAGCATTAAAACAATGGAATATCAAACACTAAATCCGAAGCTGAATACATAACTATGTCTGATAAGCCTCTATATACTGATAAGCTGATAGGACAAGACCCCAACTAGCTCACTAATAGACTAAAACTAAAAGATGCAGATAATAAACTGACTAAAGGTCCTCAAAGGATGAGGACTCACCAATCAAGTTGGATATGCTAACTTTGAGAACTGGCTAGCGGCAGGACTGAACCTGAGCGTCTAAGCCTGTATCATGAAACGATATAGCATAAAGTATGCGGTCAGTACTTGAAATGCACCGAGCATGCAAGGTAAGTAAAATAGCTGAGTAAGTAAAACTAAAAACATTTATTTCATAAATCATTACATCATAAGATTTTGGGAGTAAGTCTTGCATGCTATCATCTAAAAACATAACTGAATCGAATGACCCAAAGCTGAAACTGATAATCATAAGTAAAACTGAACATTGGATCAAACCTGCTGAAAGCATAATATCATAACAGATGAACCTACATAACTAAAATCATGAGTAACAATGAGAGACTCATCAAATAAACAACAATACCACGATAGAGCTTACATGGTCCCGATTATTACACTCAAGCGGGCAAAGCCGTCCAAAGCCTTGCCAAGGCTAAGGGCGCTACCATGATCGGTATTAAACTGAAGGCCCTTTGGGGGTAGGGGAAACTCAAGGAGTTCCCAAGAATCTGAACATACCTATGTTGGCATGTAGTTTTGAGGCCTAGAGTTATCTGAACCCCTAGCCTACTCGGTGCTAGACACTACTCCTAAAACATGCATATGCTCTCCATCGTTTTTCAATGTAGGGTGAACCATCGTCTTTCGACGAAGATGATCATAACATTACATGCATAATATGAAAACTTAAACACGGGGAGCCTTGGCTCAAACCATACCATAGGCTGAAAAGTGGGAGTCTATACTCCAAAACCATATGGTAAGCTAATATTATGAAATTAAGTAAATCATGAAGCATACTTGACCATATGGGCTTGCCCAAACTTTAAAATGCTTTTAAATAGACTTGATAGTCAAAAATCATGGATATATACATGGGTAATTCAAAATCATACTTTCACCATAAACATCTCATCATGCTTGAAAACATAGATCATAATCTCAACTCGTCATGAACTTGCATAATTGGGCATCATACTGTTAAGACTTCTTTGTAATCAAAATCATTATAAAACATGCCCATGAATCTTCAAACAACATTAGAAACATGAATAGAATTGACCCATGATAGACATATAGAGAATTTCATCAATGTGGTTGAAACCCCATCGAATCATCAGCCTTGAATTTCATGAATTAGGAAGGAAATTGGGCATGAGAGTGAAGAGAGACTCCGATTCATAACCCTAAATACCTAGGTATTTCTGGTTTTACACTCTTCCTTGAAAGCCCAAAGGAATTGGAGAAGAAATTGAAGAGTTCTAGGCTTGATCTTCCTTAGCAATCTTCTAGTCTTGCATGTATGGGGAAGGAATAGGTTAGAATAGATTAAACCCTCTTAAAACTCTCCTAACTAGGCTTAAAATGACATAGTATAGGGCTTAGGAGATTAGGAATTACGAAATTTCTCTAATTAAAAATGCAAAAAAATTACTCACTATCAGGTACCACGACTCGTCCTACGGATCATACCTCGATCCTACAGGTCATGGTTTCCTCCCGTCGTAGCCTTTGCTCAATCTTAAGCTATAAAGTTTTTCACGGGTCACACCACGACTTGTACCATCATCCAACGAGTTGTGGGATCCATCTGTTACCACAACTAAGATAAATTCCCTACTCCTTCCTACAGGTTGAAGTAATGATCTGTGTTTCCTCACCACAAGTTGTACCACGAGTCGTACCTTCCCTCCTAACCATCCAGAACCAAACAACAACTCTTACCTACGAATCATACCATCAACCTACGGATCGTTACAGGACTCATTGTTACTAACTTTTCCATAGAAATTGCTGACCACGAGCGATCCTACGGTCCGTTGGTCCTTCCTATGACTCGTACCATGAGTCATCCTGAGTCAAAATTGTAGATTTTTCTACTGATCACATTTTAAATCCCGAGTCTAGTCTTAGGCACTTCCGGGGTGTTACAATATCTCCCCTTTGGGAACATTCATCCTCGAATATGAGGTAAACATACTAAATAATTGAGGAAAGATTTTCCATTCCAAAAATTGATTATCTAAAGTTAAGAACTGATAGAGTAACTGACTCCGGAGTGAAGTACATGACTAAACTGAATTTATAAATCATACATACAGGCAATGACATGAAAGAAACTGGTATACATGAACTGAACACAAAATCAAATAGAGTACTAAGGAGGAACTGATACCTCAAGTTGGAAATGGGCCGAAAGGGAAAAGATGCGGGTATTTAGACATCATATCTGCTTCGGCATCCCAACATGCTAATTTCTCCACAAAACCTTTTTTGAAGCTACCTATTTGTTCCTCAACTTTCAAACCTGACAATCAAGTATCTCAATCGGGATCATCTCATAACTAAGGCTATCCTTCACACCTACGCTCTCCACTGGAACAACCAAAGCTAGGTCACCCGTGCACTTCTTCAAGCGATACATGGAAAACTGGATGTACTTAAGCTAATTCTGAGGGCAACTCCAACTCATAGGCCACCTTTCCAACACGTCTCACAATCCTATACGGACCAACATAGCGAGGACAAAGATTCCCCTTCTTTATGAATCTCATCACTCCCTTCATGGTAGACACTTTAGAAACACCCAATCATCCACTTCAAACTCAAGTTCTTTCCTCCTCACATTCGCATAGGACTTTTGATGACTCTAAGCTATTTTCAACCTTTCCCTTATAAGCTTTACTTTCTCCATAGCCTCATGAACTGAGTCTGGCCCTATCAACGTAGCTTCCCCGACTTCAAAGAAACTAATAGGCGATGTACACCTCCACCCATAAAGAGCCTCAAACGGAGCCATCTGAATGTTGTAATGGTAGTTGTTGTTGTATGCAAACTTGATGATAGGTAAATGATCATCCCAAATACCTTTGAAGTCAATCACATATGCTCTCAACATATTCCCAAGAGTCTGAATGGTCCACTCGACCTGACCATCCGTCTGCGAGTGAAAAGTTGTGCTAAGCTTGACTTGAGTACCAAGTCCCTTCTGAAATGATCTCCAAAAATGGGAGGTAAACTAAGTACCTATATCTGATACAATGGACAAGGGCACTCATTGCAACCGAACTAACTCTCAAATATACAATCTGGAAAAATCCTCCGTTGAGTCGGTAGTTTTGACTGGTAGAAAGTGAGCTGCCTTAGTCAACCTGTCTATAACCACCCAAATAGAGTTATACTGTGGACGAGTACAAGGCAACCCTGTAATGAAGTCCATATTGATCTCCTCCCACTTCCAAGTAGGGATACTAATGTCTTGTAGCACACCTCCGGGTCTTTGATGCTTAACTTTCAATTTTTGGCAATTCAGACACTTAGCCACAAACTCCGCTATGTCCTTCATGCCACTCAACCAATAGACTTCCCATAGATCACAGTACATATTGGTGGAATTGGGAACCATGAGCCTCACGCAACATCCGATCTCTCAAATCATCAACACCCAGGACACACAGACAACACTAATATCAAAGTACACCATCTCCCTCTTGGGAGAAGACCTCAACCTTCTAACTTTGAACTGCTTCCTTCAACTTTATCAAAATAGGATCTTTGTCTTGTCTAGCTGTAACCTCATTCACCAAAGATGATTCTGAACCATTCTGCACAATAACACCACCATCTATCGAATCGACAAGAAGAACTCCTAATCGTGCAAGCCAATGCACATCCTTCACCAACTCTTTCCTCCTCTCATCTATATGAGAAACACTCTCCATAAAAAGTCTGCTAAGAGTGTTTGCCACCACATTAGCCTTGCCTGGATGATAAAGGTCACTGATATCATAATCTTTAAGAAGCTCCAACCACCTTATTTGACATGGAATTAGATCCTTCTGGGTAAATATGTATTGCAGGCTCTTGTGGTCTGTAAACACATCCACGTAGACCCCGAACAGACAGTGTCTCCACATATTCAAGGCAAATACTACCACTGCCAACTCGAGGTCATGATTTGGGTAGTTCTTCTCACGGACCTTAAGCTGCCTAGAAACATAGGTTATAACCTTACCGTTCTGCATTAATACAAAACCATGGACGATCCTCTAGGCGTCACAATATACCATAAATTAATTGGTACCCTCAGGTAAAGTCAATACTTGTGCTGAGGTGAAATGAGTCTTCAACTCCTAAAAGCTCTTTTCACAGGTCTCCGACCATTGAAACTTCACTTTCTTCTGGGTCAACTTAGTCAATGGTGTTGCAATAGATTAAAGCCCTTCGATAAACCTCCTGTAGTAACTAGCTAAACCCAAGAAACTCCTGATAACTGAAGGACTAACTGGTCTAGGCCAATTCTTCACAGCTTCTATCTTTTGATAGTCCATCTATACACTTTCACTTGAAACCACATGACCCAAAAAGGCTATTGAGTTCAACCAAAACTCACACTTGCTGAATTTAGCATACAGCTGGCGATCCTTAAGAGTTTGTAGTACTACCTTCTAATGAGCGGCATGCTCCTCCTCGCTTTGAGAGTATATGATAATATCATCTATGAACATGATCACGAATATTTCCAAATATAGTTTGAACACCCTGTTCATTTGTCACGACCCAAATGGTCGTAAATGGCATCCGTACAAACCCCTCAATGGGCAAACCAGCGAAATTTGATACAATCCCCGAGTGACACAAAAACAAAACATTTATGAATAAAGAAACTGTAATACTCAACTTCAAATCAATATATTGCTCAAAAAAACTAGTAAAACAAATCCCTAGAACATAATTATCATTACACCGAACGTCTATTTTTACAAAGCTAAGAGCTAGCAACCCAAAATGAAACAAAGTTTTCAAATGTCTGAGATAAGGACATCTGCAATAAGGGAGTGGATGGTGTCCTCATATGCTCACCTTCTCAATCTTCGAAAACTGCTAGTTTACAAGTGTGGGCGTGAAGAACTGTCTGGCTCGAACTCTGCACTCAGAAAAAAAATGTAAGGGTAGGGTCAGTACATAACACGGTACTAGTAGGAATCATCGGCTGACCTCACATAATATATATATATACATATACTCAAGGCCAAAGTGATATAAAACAAGTCCTCAACATCAAAAACAGAAATACATAGACATTTTATGAACACTAGCTCTACTTAGGTAACAGTCGGCCTGCTCACTGGATTAGGCCTCTCACTACAGTGGAAGAAGTTCCGCTGCAGCGGCACTACCTTAGGTAGTAGCTCGACTTAGCTGCTCTTTCAAAAGTTCATCCATTCATCAATTCAACAGTTTCGTAGTTTTAAAAATTCACCATCCCTTAGCGTTAAATTCAGACATCACACAAATTGATACAACTCAAATTCGCAAATGGATTCAACAATTAATCCCAAGAAGAATAACTATACTCTTACAAACGCATAACCGGAACACGCCTAGCAACCAGATTCATGTCTTTTATTTCAATTTTCATAACATAGTCCGCACTATCTGATAACCACTTAGCATGTTCTGCATTCATTCATATACATAATCACAGTGCGACATGAACAAAGTAAAATATTTGGTGACATGTCGGACACATGCCTAAACCATGTCCCTGTTATCACTCAATTCGCAACTCAATGTGCACACATGCCAGAGGGTCTTATTTTTACCCTTCCAGTCATGACCTGTAGGGGACTTTAGAAATCCATGTACTGTGTCAGCGTGGCACCCGCTCCCACTCATATGCTCGTCTAGATGCTCCCCTCTAACAACAGCCACTCAATAATAACATGTACTCACCCGGATGCTCCCCTCGAGTATGAGCCTCTCATCTTAGGATGTTAATTCTATCATACATCATTCTCATTAAAATAACACATCAAGGTGCATTATTTCAACATACATTAGATTACAATCTACTCCTCAAGTAAGCCATTATCAACTAACAACCCTCTCAATAACGGAGTATAATCACCTTGCTAAATGCTCAACACAGTTAAATCCAATATCATATCCACAATTGTCTTAAACAAGTTATCACAGTTCAATGTCACATCATAATCACATTCTGCAATATGTTATTGACAATAGACTCACATATCACATAAATGTCCAAAGATCAATCGTATATCAACATTGCACAATATATATATATATATATATATATATATATATATATATATATATATATATATATATATATATATATGCCATTATATAGGGTTTATCTCTATGAATCATAACCTACCTCGATTTTGGAAAGTAACAATTCGACTACTCTACGGGAGCCTTGCCTTTCCTCAAAGCTTCGAAATGCGTGAAATTTACACAATAGGGGTAATTAGTTAATTACTCTTCAATTTTATGGTCTAACAGATCAAACTCTCCCCTTAAGGGTATTTTTGAGAGTAAAAACCCCAAATCTACTAGGTTCTAGGTCTCTACTTCCCGTGTAACCCTCATTCCCGATATATAATTCTAGGGGAGTGATCAAAACTTTTTTACATCACCCAAATCACCCCATAATTCTAGCCCTAGTTTAACAGCCTTGGATTCTTCCTCTATAAAACTTCAACCATTAGAGGTTTACAAAGTTTCTAGGATCAAAACTACTCATCATAGAGATAGAGAATCAAAAATCTTACCTTTGGGTGAAGAGGTTACTACTCTGGAGAGTTTTTTCCATTCTCTAGACCTTCTGATTGTGTTTTGGAAAATAATGGGGTGAAAACCCTATAATTCCCACTTAAATCCACTTTCTGATACATGTCGTCCGCTATAGTGGTTACATTTCTACTACAGCGGACCCGCTATAGTGATGATAGTGTTGCTGGCGGTGTTTCCAGCGATTACTCCCCAATTTCGCCACGATAGGACTCCAACCGCTACCACAAAAAGAGGGCGCTTTCCTGTGTTGCACTGAAAAAAAGGACCTAAGAGACGAGCGTCTTCTCTTAGGTTTCTTCCTCCCGCACCCATCGTCGCCCGGCCCGCACTAGAGGGGTCTCACTACAGTGAGAATCTCACCGCTGCAGCGGTCCCCCAGACCAGTAGCTACCCAAAAATGCCTAATTCAATACTTAGTTTATTTCACAAACGTCCTATCTCTCCCTTAGTTTGTTTCCCATGTTCCAGGCCCTTAACCATTCCCTAACGACGTTATATTAAATACCAATTAAAATACTGTTCATCCCTGAACGGTCTATACAAAAGTAGGAAGGATAGGTACCAGATTCTATGAACAACTGGGTATACTTGACCCACATATTAGCCTCAGTCTCCCAAGTGGCTTCCTCCATCAAACGGTTCTTCCACTGGACTTTTACTATCAGAATCTCCTTGGACCTCAGCTTCCGAACCTCTCTGACCAATATTGCTATAGGCTCCTCCTCAAACGATAGATTCTCATCTAGCAGCACAGAGTCCCACTTAATGATATTCATCCCCTTGGTACTTCTTCAGCATAGACACATGAAATATCTGATGCACTCTAGACAATCCTGGCAGCAATACCAACTCATAAGCCACTTTCCCCACACGTGGGAGTATTTCAAATGGCCCAATATACCTCGGGCTGAGCTTTCCCTACTTTCCGAACCTCATAACCCCCTTCATAGGGGACACCTTGAGAAGCACTTGCTCCCTTTCCATGAATTCCATGTCCCTAACTTTCTTGTCTGCATATTGCTTTTGCCTACTCTGAGCAGCTACCAGACAGTCCTGAATTATTCAAACCTTTTCCAAGGACTCCTTTAACAAATCAGTCCCCCAATGCCTCACCTCAAACGCATCAAAACACCCAATTGGAGACCTGTACTTTCTCCCGTACAAAGCTTTAAATAAATCCATATCAATGCTCGAGTGGTAGCTATTATTATAGGAGAACTCTGCCAGGGGTAAGAATTTGTCCCAATGACCCCCAAAGTCTATAACACATGCCTAGATCATGTCCTCCAACACTTGAATAGTCCATTTTGATTGCCCGTGTGTCTGAGGATAAAAGGTTGTGCTCAAGTCCAACCTCGTACCCAACTCAGCCTACAAGGTCCTCCAGAAATGGGAAGTAAACTGAGTGCCCCTGTCTTATAAAATTGAAACAGGCACCCCATGTAACCAAATGACCATCTTCATGTATAGCTTGGCTTGTTTCTTTGTGTTGTAAGTCACCTGGACCGGGAAGAAATGAGCAGACTTGGTCAACCTTTCCACTATGACCCAAATTGAGTCAAATTCCCAAAGTCTTGAGAAGACCAACCACATAGTCCAAGCTATACTCTCCCATTTCCACTCAGGTATAGGCATTTGCTAAAGTACTCCTCTAGGCCTTTGGTGCTCGTACTTCACCTGCTGACAATTTAAACAATGAGCAACGTAGTCCGAAATGTCCCTCTTCATCCTGCCCTACCGATAATGCTATTTTAGATCGTGGTACATCTTGGTGACTCCAGGGTGAATAGAGTACCTCGAGTTATGAGCTTCTACCAAGAGAGTTTTAATTAGCTCACCTACTCAGGGAACACACACCCGCCCCTTTATTCTCAAGACCCCTTCATCATCCAAAACTGCTTCCTTAGCCTCTCCCATAAAACTTTATCCTTGATCTTACCCAGCTTTTCATCTTCAAGCTGTTTGGTTTGGATTTCCTCTAGCAGCAAGGATTTAGCTTCCAGGTTGGCTAGTATCTCACTAGTTTTGGTCAGCGACAATCTCACCAAGTTGTTTGCCAAGGTCTGGACTCCTCTGGCTATTGGTCGCTGAGTAACTTCTAAGAAAGCCAAATTACCCATGCTGACCATCTTCCTACTCAACACGTCTGCCACCACATTGCCCTTTCCTGGGTGGTACAATATGGTGATGTCATAATCCTTAAGAAGCTCCATCTATTTCCTCTGCCTCAATTCTGATCTTTCTGGGAGAATACGTACTGTAAGTTTTGATGACCCGTGAATACCTCACATTGAGCTCCATACAGATAGTGCCTCCAAATTTTCAGTTCAAACACTATCGCTACTGTTCGGTGCTTTGGTAGGGGTTAAAAACCGACACGCAAGTGCACGTGGTCAAACAAGTAATAAAGTGGCTAAGTAAGCCAAGTATCGATCCAAGGAGACTCTGGATAAGTAAAATTGCTTAAGTATACTATATTCTAGTTTACTTCTAATTATGTTGACAACAATGTAACCAAAAGTTAAATAATTTTGTTTATAAACTATATACTAAAACTATTAACAAATATTTACTTGAATTGAAACTATGGATAAGAGCATGCCAAGGTTAAGAACAAGTAATGAATTCGATAGTAATCATAATTCGGTTATTCTTCTCTTTATGTTGCTAGCCAAGAACATTAGCCTAGAGATTAAAACTCTCGTATTTAATCTCACTTTAGAATCATAAACCATTCGTCTACATTTCTGTGATCAAATGTAATTTATGACCTAGCAATACAATTCCGGTTCCTAAATTGTCTAATACGGCTTTCAAGTATATTTCTATCAAGAAAGCACATCAAAACCCAATTTTCCCAAATCAAGTTAAGAACAATACCCTATTAATTCACAACTTTCCAATTTCTTGCTCTCTCGAGTGAAATTGGACTTTTTAGATATACATTAATGTTGGCCACACACTAATGCAGTAAGAACAAGAATTAATAGAACAACATGAAAGAAGAAGATGAAAAACCATATAATTCACAATCAAAATTCAATACACATGTTCAAAACCTTAGCAAGGAAGAGAATTAGCCACTCATTTGTGGATTGATCATCCTCAAATGAGTGTAAATAATACATACAATTGATTGAAAGAAGAAAGAAAGAGAGAAAAACCCTTAGCTTTTTCGTCCCTCAACTGCTCCTAACCCACGTCCTTGCTCCACCAAGTCTGAATTATGAAAAATAAACCTAAGTGTGCTATTTATATTAGTAGGAATCTTTCCCGGATTAACAAGCAACGTGTCACGGAGTGCATCGCGGAGCACGGCCTCCGTGACACGCTACGGACGCGGAGGCTCTCTGGAAAATAACCCGAAATCGGCCCAGGCAGCACCTTGCCGCGTTGGCAATGTGTCACGCTGCCTGGGCAGCGCGTTGCAGCCCCTTGGTCGCGGAGGCCACCTGTCGTGGCACGTTGCCAATGTGCAGGTGGGCTGTTTTGAGCGGCCTGCCTGCCGTGGCACCTTGTCGACGCGCCGGTGGGCTGTTTTGTGCCTCTTCCTTGCCGACGTTCGCGTGTTAATTCCGTTTCCAAGCTTCTACTTCACCAACTCATGGATTAGTTACTCAAACATCATCAAAACCTACAAAACAAAGGCTAATCATGTTGGTTAGCACATATCTTTATTTTATCTAAAATTACATGAAAATGTATACGATAACTTAGATAAACAAGACTAATTTAAGTAATAAAGAGTATCTCGGGCATATATTTTTGCCCGTGATCACAACCCCACACTTAAAGCCTTGTTCGTCCTCGAACAACCTTTTACATATCATGCAAATGGAGACTCCTACATAACTAATTTAGCAAGAGAATTCAAGTTACGGCTATAATGATTACGTAGGATACAAGCTAAAAATAGAGCATGCCTGATTTGATCGTTGAAATGAAACACAACCATGTTAAGACTTCTTAACCTCAAGAATCGACTCTCAATTTTTAGCAAACTCATGCAAATCAACTGATCAAGAAATCCCACATGAATTATATCCTTCATTCAACATGTGCCCCTCACGGAAAGAGAGTTACCCAATTTCACATGCAAAAATAATTTTTATATCACAACATGTGTGGGTATATGAATAGAATTACGCTCACTCTCACAAAGAATTCACATGCATCATGTAATGACCCATAAGCTTGCCCTTAGTGTTTTATTCCACTAATATAAGGATGTATGAATGTAAGATCAAGTAGGACTTTTTAGGTTGTAATGTAACTCAGGTGCGAGTAGGTACTATTATGATCAGTAATAGTGACTATCTTTCCTAAGCGCTTTTAATACATCACGCCTTCATTACAAACTTCCCTTCCCTCACTTCACCTTTTTCTCTTTTCATCTTTCTTTTTCCTCTTTTGTTCCCCCATTTCTTTCGGCATTTTTAGCTTATTAGTAAGGAGTACTTAAGCAATATGTTTCATTCATTCCTTTTCTTACTCCCTACTAATAACCAACCATTTTCACACAAATGCACCTTTTTCCTTTTCTCAACTATTACAATTGCTACTTTCCCTTCTTTTTCATTCTTCTCACTCCTTTACTCTTTCGGATTTTTTTTCTTTAAGCGCTTTGGAGTTTTGGATCAAATTCAAGGCTAATGAAAGAAAAAGGATTAAGCTTATGTTGCAGCTGTCAAAGAATAGGCTCAAGGCTCAATGGGGTTAACTAGGATTAATTTTTCAAGGTAGGTATAATGAGGGATAAAAGTTTGGTTCATTCAAAGAAATGCCTAAATCATCTCCTACAATTCACATCCTTCATTTTGTTTTATATACACACCAGGCAAGTTCTAGACATTCCACAATAGCATAGAATACTCAAAAACCTTACACTCATGGCACATGCTCAAATCAAGACACAATCAGTAGACTCTTACTCAGCTAATCACAAGAATTCGGAATTAAGCTTCAAACATATTGAGTCAAATTCAAGAGCCTAAGTGTCTCAAACAAAGTTATACACTTGCATGCTTCATGCTGAACATACTTGCATCTTACAAACATTTATAGCACATAACAAGAACATCCAGCACCAATTAGTTATGGTTTCAAAACCCAAAACCTATCGACTAATTTTCCTCAAGACGGTCGTCATCCATCCATCGTCGGAAACAGTCCCTAACTATGACTAAAAACACTATATACAGACAAAGAAAAAAAAATTTTATTCTTCGATTCAAAGACCCCCCGTCGGAAAAGAACCGAAAAGAAAAACCAACGGGTGATGAAGTCATGCTTAATTCACAAAAATTTTTCAAATTTTTCAAATTTCTCACCAACTTTTGCACAAGCATTACATTCACCAAAATCGTTAAGCACAGAAAATTTTGAAATTTCCCTTGAAATTTCCCTCACCCCACACTTAAATCATGATATGTCCTCATAGCATCAAATTAAAATTTACAAAGGGTGAGAAATATTCCCTGAGGCCTTTAGGTTTAGCTAACAGCATGCGTTTCTTCGACTTTGCACAAGTGGGTGTTCAACCCCACACTTTTTCTCTTCCATGCTTGTTAGCTTCCTCCTCCACGGGTACTCAGACTTCCCCTCCAGCTGCGCTTAACTTTCCACCAAAACAACACAAGATGAAAATAAACAAAAATCAACTCAATTGCAAGAAATTAAAATGGTACCTATGGTACCCTTGGGTTGCCTCCCAAGCAGCGCCTAATTTTACGTCGCGGCACGACGTACCAAGTTTCACCACTTTTTCCTCCACCTTGAAGATATGAATCTCACCCCTAATTTCTTCTCTAATTTCCTCTTATGCTCCAGGGGTGGTGGTGAAAAATTGTAAGGACCAAACAGTAGATGTTGCCTTTTGCATTTATTGGTCCTTAAGTAAGCGAAGTCATTTTGTCTCTCCGAATTAGTGAATTTCAAAATATACTGGGCTTGGTCCTCCTCTAGACATTTCTCTACAAACTTGGAAGACTCTATTTCTATGTTGTCAACCAAATTTAATGTTGAAAAATGCGTAGAGTATGGTCCAATACACCTCAACTCTGAAACTGCATTGTGCTTGACCTCCTTACTTGTATACACCTTCTCGACATTGTCATCTATCTCTCCATTGATGTCAAATGGGGGATATTCTTTCTCTTCTTCCATGAATGGATTTTCTATAGATATGAGCCAATCACGGGGACACTCAAGAGATTCTAATTGTTGGGCTTCATCCAAGAATTCACCCTTGTATTCCTCTTGTAGTTCCTCTTGAATATCGGCTAAAACTGTCACCTGTGAATTATCATAAGCTTCAGCCTCAGCACACATCTCCGTGAGTTTGACGCTCATCCTGCTTACAGCCTCGGCATTATCCTTTTGCTGAATTATCAATTCTGCCACCGACTCCTTCATTGCTTCTGATTGCTCCAGGAGTTGTTTCATCATGTCCTCTATTTTAACTTGGCGTCCCAAGTCCTCATTTTCAACATGCCTATATTCAGCAAAAACAACAGAATGATCATAGCAGGGGCTTGGGGAAGGGGAATATGCCTTTGGACAATCACCCCAATGGCCATATTGACACCCACATATATTGCACGTGTTACAGTTTTGCCACAAGTGGGGTCCTCCGCAATTCATGCAAGATTCGCCGAAATATGCGTATCCACCATTTATATTCCAAGATGTCATGTCAATGAGGGTATCCGAAAGAGAGAAAAATTAAAATGAACAAAGAATTAAAACAAATACTAAGACCAAGTTGTCAACACTTAAGAAAATAAAACAAAAATATAGTAAATTTACACTTAACACAATTTCACAAATCGCCTAGCCTCCCCGGCAATGGCGCCAAAAACTTGTTCGGTGCTTTGGTAGGGGTTAAAAACCGACACGCAAGTGCACGTGGTCAAACAAGTAATAAAGTGGATAAGTAAGCCAAGTATCGATCCAAGGAGACTCTGGATAAGTAAAATTGCTTAAGTATACTATATTCTAGTTTACTTCTAATTATGTTGACAACAATGTAACCAAAAGTTAAATAATTTTGTTTATAAACTATATACTAAAACTATTAACAAATATTTACTTGAATTGAAACTATGGATAAGAGCATGCCAAGGTTAAGAACAAGTAATGAATTCGATAGTAATCATAATTCGGTTATTCTTCTCTTCATGTTGCTAGCCAAGAACATTAGCCTAGAGATTAAAACTCTCGTATTTAATCTCACTTTAGAATCATAAACCATTCGTCTACATTTCTGTGATCAAATGCAATTTATGACCTAGCAATACAATTCCGGTTCCTAAATTGACTAATACGGCTTTCAAGTATATTTCTATCAAGAAAGCACATCAAAACCCAATTTTCCCAAATCAAGTTAAGAACAATACCCTATTAATTCACAACTTTCCAATTTCTTGCTCTCTCGAGTGAAATTGGACTTTTTAGATATACATTAATGTTGGCCACACACTAATGCAGTAAGAACAAGAATTAATAGAACAACATGAAAGAAGAAGATGAAAAACCATATAATTCACAATCAAAATTCAATACACATGTTCAAAACCTTAGCAAGGAAGAGAATTAGCCACTCATTTGTGGATTGATCATCCTCAAATGAGTGTAAATCATACGTACAATTGATTGAAAGAAGCAAGAAAGAGAGAAAAACCCTTAGCTTTTTCGTCCCTCAAATGCTCCTAACCCACGTCCTTGCTCCACCAAGTCTGAATTAAGAAAAATAAACCTAAGTGTGCTATTTATATTAGTAGGAATCTTTATCGGATTAACAAGCAACGTGTCACGGAGTGTATCGCGGAGCACGGCCTCCGTGACACGCTACGGACGCGGAGGCTCTCTGGAAAATCACCCGAAATCGGCCCAGGCAGCACCTTGCCGCGTTGGCAACGTGTCACGCTGCCTGGGCAGCGCGTTGCAGCCCCTTGGTCGCGGAGGCCACCTGCCGTGGCACGTTGCCAACTCCCAGGTGGGCTGTTTTGAGCGGCCTTCCTGGAGTGGCACCTTGTCGACGCGCCGGTGGGCTGTTTTGTGCCTCTTCCTTGCCGACGTTCGCGTGTTAATTCCGTTTCCAAGCTTCTACTTCACCAACTCATGGATTAGTTACTCAAACATCATCAAAACCTACAAAACAAAGGCTAATCATGTTGGTTAGCACATATCTTTATTTTATCTAAAATTACATGAAAATGTATACGATAACTTAGATAAACAAGACTAATTTAAGTAATAAAGAGTATCTCGGGCATATATTTTTGCCCGTGATCAGCTACTAACTCTAGATTGTGCGTCGGGTAATTCTTTTCATACACCTTCATTTGTATCGAGGCATATGCAATCACCTATCTTTCCTTCATTAACACAACACCCAACCCAGACCATGAGGCATCACAATAAACAATAAAGTCTTTACCTTCCACGGGTAACACCAGAATTGGTGTTGTGGTTAGCAGAGTCTTGAGTTTCTGGATACTTGCTTCGCATTCCTATGAACACTAGAAAGGTACATCCTGTTGTGTCAACTTGGTCAATGCCGAAGCGATGGAGGTGAATCCCCTCACAAACCGACGGTAGTAACTAGCCAGCCCCACAAAACTCTGAATTTCTGTCACATTAGTTGGCCTTGCTCAGTTTCTGACCACCTCCACCTTCTGTGGTTTAACTCAGATTCCCTCCTTGGAAACCAGATGCCACAGAAAGGATAGTGATTCCAACCAAAACTCACACTTGGTGAACTTAGCATATAACGGCTTCCCCTTAGTAATCCCGGCACAATCCTTCGATGATTTTTGTTCTCCTGCTTGGTCTTAGAATACACCAAGATATTATTAATAAACACAATAACAAAGGAATCCAGGTAAGGTTTGAAAACACCGTTCATCCGGTTCATGAATGCGGCCAGGGCATTAGTGAGTCCGAATGACATGACCAAAATCTCATAATGCCCATACCTGGTCTGAAAGGCTTTTTTGGGAATATCTTCAGCTCGGATTTTAAATTGGTGGTAAGCGGACCTTAAATCAATCTTTGAAAATACATCCGCTCCCTGTAACTAGTCAAACATATCATCTATTCGAGGAAGAGGGTACTTATTCTGAATTGTTACCTTTTTTAACTGGTGGCAGTCAATGCACATCCGCGTACTACCATCCTTCTTCTTTACAAAACAAATAGGGCACCCCATGATGACACACTCGATCTAATGAATCCTTTACTGAGCAACTCCTGCAATTACTCCTTGAGTTCTCTCAACTCAGCAGGTGTTATTCGGTATGTAGGAATAGAATTGGGTCGGGTTTATGGTTCCAAGTCTACATAGAAATCTATGTCACGGTCTGGAAGCATGCTGGGAAAATCTGTAGGGAACACCTCTAAGAACTCAAAACAACCATGACCGACTCCCTGGAAGGACCCTCTAAACTAGTGTCCCGAACATGTGTCGGATACGCTGAATAACCCCGCTCTATCAACTTATGGGCACGAATATAAGAAATAAGTATCTTAGGAGAAAGGGTATGATTCCCCTTCAACTCCAACCTAGATGACTCTGGACCCAATATAGTAACGGTCTTAGAATAGCCATCTAGAATGGCATGGTAAGGGGACAACCAGCTCATTCCCAAAATTATATCTAAATCAACGATGTCTAAGTCACTAAGTCTGCCAGAGTATCAAATCCCATGAATTCAATAATTCAATCACGAACAACCCTGTCCGCTAACACAGATTCCCCAACAGGAGTGGACACATGGATAGGAGTATTAAGCACATCATACACAAGATCCAGACCCAAAGCAAAATAAGTAGACACATAAGAGAATGTAGAGCCTGGGTCAAACAATGAATAGCCATTCTATCGGCCACAAAGATCATATCTGTGATAATGGTGTCTAAAGCCTCTGCCTCTGGTCTACCAGGAAAAGCATAGAAATGAGCCTGATTACCCAACTGAGAACTACCCCGGTTGGGCTATGCCACCCCTCTACCTATCTAGGTTCCACCCCTACCCATCTGACTACATCCTCTACCCTTCTGAACACCACCTCTAATGTCTAGTTGACCACCTCATCCCATCTATGGACGATTTTGACTGAAAGCACTACCTCCTCTCCCCGTTGGGGCCGAAGCTCGAGGAGATGGATGGGGAACAATCTGCCCGCCCTATCCGAACCTGGGGCACCATCTGTGCATATGTCTATACTCATCACACTCATGGAATACCTTCTCAATAACTGATCTCTGATCTAGAACATAAGAAATAGGACGAGCCCCAAAATCAAAACGAACCATCTGAGTACCCGCAACTGCACCTAATGGTCGCGGAACTATCCTTGGCAGACCTCTGGCTGAAACCTGCATGTCAGACTAAATAGGGCACCCATAGAAAACCTATGGTGCCAGAGCCTTCACATAATAACCACTAAAAGAACCCATTCTCCGAGCCTTCTTCTCTTCATTTCTCGCATAACCCTTCTAGCTCACCCCTTCAACCAACTTCACGTATTCTACCACCTCCTGAAAGGTCTTACCTGAGGAGACCATCTGAAGAGATGGTACCTAAAGACCCATATTTAGGCCTTTAACAAACCTCCTGATCCTCTCCTCTTCGATGGGTAGTAAGGGTAGAGCATACCTGGATAGGGAGTGAAATCGAGTCGCATATGCAGCAACATATGAACTCTCCTGCTTAATGTGGTGAACTCATCCCTTCTCCTATCCCTCGGAGTGTGTGGAACATATTTCTCCAGGAAAGTGGAGTAGAATTGGGTCCACGGAAATGATGGTGACCCTACTGGTCTGCACTCCATGAAAGCCCTCCACCAGAGTTTTGCATCACCCATCAGTTGGAAGGTGACAAACTCTACACCGTACTTCTCCACCGCCCCCATCGTATAAAAGCCACTCGTGACAATCTATGATGAATTCATAGGCGTCTTCCACTCTATATTGTAGAAGGTGGGAGGCTTCATCTTGGTGTACCTCCAAAACAAGTCATGCTCTTCCCTTGTCATCACCAGTCCTTTTTCGAAAACACAATAGCCTCTGACATGTCATCAATTCGCGGGGCCAGAGCAGCTGCATGCTAAATTCCTGACTGTTGTCCAGCTGGAGTTGTTGGCGTTGCCCCGATGCCCACAAGGCTTCTCAGAAGGTTGAGGACCTAATCTAGGACCTCCAAAACACTGGCGTGGTAGGATCTTCTCCCTGCGTCAGGACCACAACTTTAACAGCCACCCGCTCCTACACTGCTGGTGGCACGGGAGATACAGACCTCTCCCTGACTGGAGCAGGAGCACGGGCCCCTCTTCTAGCCGCAACAGGTCTTTGGCCACGACCTCTGCCCCTTCCCAAACCGCGAACTGGGGTCGCCACTACTGGCTCGGGTGCTGTGTCTCTGTTACCATTTGCGCGTGTTCTCCCCATCTAAGAAGGGAAGAAGAAAAGTTGTCAGACACCAATTGGAATCAAGTAATTGCACGAAAGGAAAGAAGGAGGGAGTTTTCCTAAAGTCCTGCAGCCTCTTGAAGATAAGTTATGGACGTCTCCGCACTGATCCGCGAGACTCAACTAGACCCATCTTAGTGCAATGAGATCAATGAACCTAGAGCTTTGATACCACCTTTTCCACGACCCAAATGGCCATGATTGGCACCCACACTAACTCCCCCATGGGCAAATCAATGAAATCCGATACCAATCCCCAAGTGACCCAATAACAAAATATTTATGAATAAAGCAACTGTAATACTCTTTAAAAAGATTCAAATCAATATATTGCATAAAACAAACTAGTAAAACAAATCCCTAGAACCTGATTGTCATCGAACCAGATATCTATTTTTACAAAGCTAAAAACTAGCAACTCAAAATGAAAAAAGGTTTTCAAATGTCCGAGAAAAGAACATCTGCAACGAGAGAGTGAACGGCGTCCTCATCTTCTCACCTTCTCAATCTTCAAAAACTGCTGGTTTATAGGTTAGGGCATGAAGAATTGCCTGACTTGAACTCTTACTCAAAAAAGAATGCATGTGTAGAGTCAGTACATAACATGATATTGGTGAGTATCATTGGCCAACCTCACATAATAATAGATATTCAAGGCCAAAGTGATATAAAACAAGTCCTCAACATCACACAGAAATACAAAGACATTTTATGAACACTAGCTCTACTCAGGTAACAGCCGGCCTACTCACTGGATTAGGCCTCTCGCCGTAGCGGTCTCCCCACAGCGGAAGAAATTCCGCTGCAGCAACACTGCCTTAGGCAGTAGCTCGACTTAGTTTCTCCTTCAATAGTTCATCCATTCATCAATTCAACAATTCCATAGTTTCACAATTCACCATCCCTTCACATTAAATTCAGACATAACACAAGTCTATATCAAAATTAATACAACTCATATTCGCAAATGGATTCAACAGTTAACCCCAAGAAGAATAACTCTACACTTACAAAGGCATAACCGTAACACGCCTAGCAACCAGATTCATATCTTTTATTTCAATTTTCATAACATAGTCCACACTATCCAATAACCCCTTAGCACATTCTACATTCATTCATACACATAATCACAGCATGACAAGAACAAAGTAAAACATATGGTGATATGTCGGGCACACGCCTCCGCCACGTCCCCACTATCACTCAATTCGCAACTCAGTGTACACATATGCCAAAGGGTCTTATTTGTTCCCTTCCAGTCATGACCTGTAGGGGACTCTAGAAATCCATGTACTATGTCAGCGTGGCACACTCTCCCACTCATATGCTCGTTCGAATGCTCCCCTCATACACGAGCCACTCAATAATAATATTCGCTCACCCGGATTCTCCCCTCGGGCACAAGCCTCTCATCTTAGGATGTTAATTCTATCAATTATCATTCTCATTAAAAGAACATATCAAGGTGCACTATTTCACTAGATAGGAGGTTACAATCTACTCCTCAAGTAAGCCATTATCAACTAACAACCCTCTCATTAACAGAGTATAATCACCTTGCTAAACACTAAGCACAATTAAATCCAATATCATATCCACAATATTTTTAAACAAGTTATCACAGTTCAATGTCATATCATAACCACATTGTTGCAATAAGTTATCGACAAAAGACTCACACAGCACATAAATGCCCAAAGACCAATCGTATATCAATATAGCACAATATATGTGCCATTATATAGGGTCTATCCCTATAAACTATAACCTACTTTGATTTTGGAAAGTAATAATTCGACTAATGTTCGGTGCTGTAGTGACTACATGCAAGTGCACGTGGTCGAACAAGTAGTAAAGTGGCTTAATTAAAGCCAAGTATCGATCCCACAGGGACTGAACTACGGTACTAATTAACTTAAGCGTTAGTGAACTATGTCTTTATGAATGCAGACAACCAATTAAATAATATCTTGAGAGTTAAGTTTACTAAGTAATAAAAATCTAAGTTAAGATTATAATTTGAGTTTGATAATAGCAATGAGCAAGCTGAGGTTAAAACAAACATGCAGGGAAGTAATTTATCGATTCAATTCAGCTAATCTTTTCTTCAGTTGTTAGTCAAGAATTATTGCCTATGGATTGGATCTTTCGACTCCTATCCAATTTAAGAATCATGAACCTTAATCTATATTTCTGTGATAAAAGAATTTCATGCTCTAGCCATACATAACCGATTTCCTTAATTGACTAATAAGACTTTCAGATATATGTCTATTCTGAATGTAAATCAATTCTCAATTTTCTAAACTAAAAAAAGATCATATCCTACCAATTCACATCTTTCCAATTTCTTTCCTTTTCAAAATCAAAATTGGATTTCTAGATATACATTAACATTGGCCAAACATTAATGCAGTAAAAACAAGAATTGATAGAACAACCATTGAAGAAAAGATAAAAACTGAAATGATCAACAATTACATTCCACTACAATTGTTCTTAACCTCAGCAAGAAGTGAATTAGCCACTCATTTGTGGATTAAACATCATCAGATAAGTAGAATTCATACAAACAATTGAGATTAAAGAGAAAGAGAAAGAGAAGAACCCTAGAATTTTCTTCCTCTCAATTGTCTGTAACCCACGTTCTTGCTCAACCAAGTCAAAATGTTTAAAATAAACCTAAGTGTGCTATTTATACTTCTTGAAAATTTTTCCCGGAATAACA
Source organism: Datura wrightii (assembly GCA_035772735.1). Taxonomy (NCBI): domain Eukaryota; kingdom Viridiplantae; phylum Streptophyta; class Magnoliopsida; order Solanales; family Solanaceae; genus Datura; species Datura wrightii. The sequence goes on from JASDFA010000019.1 coordinate 113,575,750, forward strand.
AGCAACGTAGCACGAAGTGTATCGCGGAGCACTCCCTCCGTGCCACGGGGGTATCGTGGACCCTCACTGGAAGTCGGCTCCCCCTCAACGTGGCACGGATTGCATCACGGAGCCTTGCCTCCGTGCCACGGTGCTATCGCGCACCTTCACTGGAACTTGAGGTTCCAGATAATTGTACTCAACATGACACGGAGTGCATCGCGGAGCACAGCCTCCGTGTCACGGAGGTAACGCGAGCCTCTACCGGAAATTGACAAAATTAATTCCTTCAAGGAAGAACACCTCCGCGATGGCAGCGTGACACGGCTCCATCGCGGAGCCCCTATTTTTGCTGCTCTCCCTTGTCATTTTCCACTCCTTGTTTTCAAGTTCATTCCCGATCTTCACCAACATGTATATTAGCTTCCAAAATTTACTTTTTCTTGCAAAACAACACTAATCATATTGGTTAGTATAAATTCACATTTAACTAAAAATCACATGAGAATGTTCACATAACGATAGATAAACAAGTCGAAATGAAGCATTTGAGTATCACTTGGGCATGCAATTCTTCCCAAGATCACTTACCCCACACTTAGAACATTGTTCGTCCTCGAACAATACTCTTACATCTCATGCAATTGACACCCATGCATAGCTACTTTGGCTCAACAATTCAAGCTACAGCTGTACCGATTATTTAATATAGCAAATCATCAAGAAAACATGCATGGTCTCATCAATACAATGAAGTACATCTCATTAAGATCTCCTAAGCTCAAGAATCAATTCTCGATCTTGGGAAACTCGTGCAAATCAACTGATAAGACATCCGACACGAAATTTAATCTCTCATCAAGCATGTGCCCTCACAACACAAGAGAATTACCCCATTTTCCATCATATGATTTCCAAAGCACTACATGTAGGGGTTTATGAACACGATTTCGCTCTCTCTCCCAAAGAATCCACATGCATCATGTCATGAACCATAGGCTTGCCTCTAGTGTATTACTCCACTAATATAAGGATGCGTGATGTAAGATCACGTAGGATTTAACGGGTTGTAATGTAAGATAAGGAACTAGTAAATATTGGGCTAATCAATAATAGAAACTAGCTTCCTTAAGCGCTTTTCAATACATCCCACCATCATTATGGGCATTGTTTCTTCCTTCATCCTCTTATTCTTGAAATTTTTTCTTTGTTTTTTGTTCCCATTTCTTTAAGCCCACTAGACTTACTAGCAAAGATTAGTTATACATCTTTATTTTATTTAATTTCAATAAGTGCACCTTTGACCTTTCTTTAACTTTCACAACTTTCGCTTTTCCTTCTGTTTCACAATTCTCACTCCTTTACACTGTGGGAAAATTGTTTTTCTTGAGCGCTTCAGAGTTTTGCATCAAATTCACGGCTAATGAAAAGAAGGGATTAAGCTCGGTTTGTACCTTTTCAAAGAAAGAAAAAAATAGTCTAAAGGCTCAATGGGGGCTAACTAGGATGCACATTCAAGGTAGGTATGATAATGGAGAAACTTTCGGTTTATTCAAAGAAATGCCTACATCCTTCATTTCGTTTAGTACATACACCAGGAAAGTTCTAGACACTTCACAATAGCATGGAATAATCAAAACCTCACCTCACACTCATTGCACATGCTCAACTCAAGACATATTCACAGACTCTTCAATCAGCTAATTACAAGAATTCACTATTAAGCCTCGATCACAATGAATCGAACTTTTTAGCCTAGGTATCTCAACATGTTTACACATTTGCATGATTTCATATGAATCACCTTTGCAACTTAATATCATGTACAACACGTAACGAGAATTCCGAACCATGAAGTAGCGACACGTTTGGGAAACACACAAAAGAAAGAAAAGAGAGAAAAAAAACTACTCCTATCGACTACATTTCCCTTAAGACGGTCATCATCCATCCATCATAGGGAATGGTCGCTATCCACGACTTCGGTTCAATGGGACTATTCTCGGTAAAAGTACCGAAAACAAAGGCAGAGAAACCCAACATAAAAAATTTTTAAAAAATTCGATAGAAAAAGATAAAAATTTTAATTTGAACAATATTTACACAACACACCCAACAGTAGCTCAACACAACACACAGTAGCTCAACATTCATTTCAACACCAAAATTAATTACAGAACACACAACACAGAGTCACAAGGTCACATTTTGCACAGGCACAACAACAACAACAAAACAAAACATAATAAGCAAAGCAGCTGGCACCTAACTACTCCCACCCCACACTTAACCCGAACACTATCCCCAGTGTTCACATAATTTCACATATCACAAAGGTTGGGTGGTGAAACTCCCTGATCAATCAAAGTATTCAACTTCTTCATCAGGTGTCGTTGCTTCATCTCCCATATTCGAATCGCCCCCGCCGTCCTCGTCTGACTCAACATCTGAGTCCTCCCGGCGTGTCTCCTCATCGGTGGGGACATCATCATCTACGAGCTCCACAAATATGGGCCCGACTATGCATAGAGCCCGGGCATTCTCGCCGAATGGGTAATCCAACTCGAGCTGCCAAAGTTCATCCTTTGTTGCCGGCCTCCCGCCTATGCGCAGCTGCAACATCTGCATCCTGTACATGCGGGCCATATACTGGTCATCCCGAGCATGTCGCTCGGCTAGTGTGAGCACCGGCCCATAAGTAGTGTCAGGTGCCTTGTTTTGGTGACATCCAAGGCATGCCTGTCGATCTGTGGGATGTAATCCAGGGCCTTCTCCTCAATATCATGGCCCCTCAGGAACGTGGTAAGCAAACCACCGAACCCGTATCTATGCCCCTGATGCAATCGGGCTCTTTTCATGGCGGAGATAATTACCGCCCCAACATTGATCTCCAGCCCCTTCATCAGGGCATACACCAAGCACACTCTATCCCGAGTGACATCTGTCATGTGCACCCCCGGGATCAGGCAGGAACACATAATCTTCAACCAAATTCAGGCTTCTGGTTCATCTGAGAGTAGGGCAATGTCTGATGGTATCCCCTCTCCTTGTGCCTGCCCCACCTGGCTGTCGATCGGGCTCCATATAGGGTGCGTCTGATGTCCGCATAGGGTGGAGTGATGTTCAGCTGCCTAAGGACATGAGCGTCTGTGTCCCACGCCCCCAGGATTGCATTCAAGTGATGGGGCTCAAAAGTGACAACCTGCCCCCTGATTTTGACGGTGTGACTGCGTAGGGTCGGGTTCCAGTTGGCATAGAACTCCCGGATAAGATGGAGATTGCACTCCTTGGGCTCTTCGAAGATGAATTTAAGCCCGGCGGTGTCAATCCTATGTACAATCCGCGGGAATTCCTATGCCAGTGGCTCCCGTGCTATCTGCTCTTCCAGGAAGTATTTGGTTTCTTTGTGTTTAGCATACCACTTCTTCCCCTCATCAGTCACCCATCAGGTTCCGTATTGTCGGCGTTGGCCTCGCGGAACCGTTGGTGCTGTTGGAACTGTTGTTCCCAATCTCACCCATTTTCTGCTGGCGCCCAATGTGGATGCGCCCTTGCCCTTGTCTTGTCGGCCTGACATTGTTCCTGTACATTCAAACAAATAGTCCCAATGTTATTCAAGTCATAATTAGCTACAACTAAGGTTGGGTTTAATTGGGTCACCCCACACTTAGTCTTAAGCCAGAATCCAAACAATTCGACAAGACATTCATGATTTTTCACTTCTTAACATTCAACATGCATAGTGCATTCATATAAGTCGATGGAACAATTACTATGTACTATTCAGACTTCGTACAATGAATACAAATTTCTCCATCGATTCAATTACATCATCATAGCACTTAGCAATTTTTCAGTAACCTATGTAATTGTCCAATTGCATTTTCCTGAAAATCCCTCTTCTAACTTAGCATATTCAACATCAATCACAATATATTTCACTTCACCCAACATACACAACCCAATTTTTTTTTCACATTTCAAAGGATTTAGTCTTCTTCCTAATCAATTTTCAACCCTAGCTATCAATTTCGCAAGAATTGAATAAAACATGCAATCATTGAGTTCATATATTCAAAATGATATTATGAACATCATTCAATCATAACTCAAGTAAATTCAAGCTCATTTCTCACTTAGGGAAAGGTTCAATCACCAAACATGTTCAAGAATCGTAAATTTGAGCAAAAATAAGGTAGAGTTCAAGAACATACTTTTAATTTGATGAAATCGGAGAAAACTTGAAGAAAATTGATGCCTAGGTCCATGTCACATTGGGGGAGAAGGGAATTTTGGGTGTGGGTCGCGGAGGAAAATGAAGAAATAGGAAGAAAATGAGGGAATTTGGGGTTTTAAAAGTGTTTTTCGCGCGGGTTACCCTGTGACCTGATGTGACCCGACGCGAAATAACACTCAACGTGTCACGGAGTGCAACGCGGAGCACTGCCTCCGCGACACGGATCCATCGCGCCAGTATTCTAGATTTTTAAAAAATCCGGAATAAGCTTCAACATGTCATGGAGGGTAACGCGGAGCACCTCCTCCGTGACACGGAGCCATCGCGCAGGCTCACTGTAATGTGCCAATTTTTATTTTCTCACCTCGATTTTTTTCCTTTGCGTTTCTTTGCATTTTTGCCCTCCGTTCCACCTGAAAATCATTTCACCACAAGAAATGGGTTAGAATTCATAGGTTTCAACACAAAAAAAAATTATTTTTCTTTTTCTTTGTTTTTCTCTTTTATATATATATATATATATGTATTTTGTTTTTTCAAATAGTTCTACTTGTCTATTACAACACATTCATGGGTTGCCTCCCGTGCAGCGCCTGATTTACCGTCGCGGCTCGACGTCATTCACGCTCAATCATCCTCTAGAGTGATGGACGTCTTCTCTCGAATGAAGTCCTCACCCCAATAATGTTTACATCGTTGCCCATTCACCAAAAATGTGGCACTTCTATCTTCTTACCGCAACTCCACTGCCCCATGCGGGGTCATTCTCACCACTTCAAATGGCCCTGACCATTTGGACTGCAATTTGCCTGGAAAAAGCTTTAGTCTCGAATTAAATAGCAACACCTTCTGCCCTGGCTCAAAGATCCGATGCACCATATGCTTATCATGGCACTTCCTCATTTTCTCCTTGTAGCATTTGGCACTTTCATAAGCATGCCATTGAAACTCATCAAGTTCGCTGAGTTGCATCAGCCTCTTCTTCCCTGCTAGCTCCGAGTCCATGTTCAATTTTCTCACGGCCCAAAAAGCTCGATGTTCTAGCTCCACAGGCAGATGACACGCCTTTCCATAGACCAATCTATATGGAGAAGTCCCAATGGGTGTCTTGTATGCAGTTCTATAAGCCCACAACGCATCATCGAGTTTGCTTGACCAATCAATTTGTTGTGCATTCACTGTCTTCTGTAGAATCTGCTTTATCTGTTTGTTCGACACCTCCACTTGCTCACTAGTTTGGGGATGATACGTTGTTGCTACCTTGTGGCGCACCCCATACTTAGCTAGCAAATTCTTGAAACTTGCATTTACAAAATGAGCCCCTCCATCATTGATAATGGCTCGGGGTGTCCCGAACCTGGTGAAAATATGCTTTTTCACAAATTTTGTTACCACCTTGTTGTCATTCCTGGGGAAAGTTGTTGCTTCAACCGACTTTGATACATAATTAACGGCTACCAAGATGTAACGATTACCAAATGACGGTGGGAACGGGCCCATGAAATCTATTCCCCATACATCAAAGATCTCCACTTCTAATATCTACTGCAGTGGCATCTCCTGCCTTCTACGAATTGTGCCTGTTCTTTGACATCTATCACACATTTTTACATATGCCATAGAGTCTCTAAACAGTGTAGGCCAAAAGAAACCTGACTGTAGCACCTTGTGCGTTGTCCGCTCACCTCCGTGGTGCCCTCATTACAATGATGAGTGACAACTCCTCAACACTTCTGCAATCTGGCTCTCTGGAATGCATCTTCTCATCACCTGATCCGATCCCTGCTTAAACAAGTACGGCTCATCCCAAATGTAATACCTGCAATCATGTCTCAACTTCTTTCTTTGCAGAGTCGTAGCCTCTGGTGGATAGACTCCACTTACCAGCAATTTCACAATGTCTACATACCAAGGGATTTCAGCTTCCCTTATTGCTAAGAGCTTCTCATCCGGGAACTCTTCCTTGATGCTGTCACCTTCCTTCACATGCAATCGGCTTTCCAGTCTCGATAGGTGATCTGCCACTTGATTCTCGCTCCCCTTTCTGTCCCGAATCTCTAGGTCAAACTCTTGTAACAACAAGATCCATCTAATCAACCTGCATCCTTCTTGTTAAAAAGATACCAAATCGCTGCATGATTGGTATACACCACTACTTTAGAACCCACTAAGTAGGACCTGAATTTATCAAACGTGAACACTAATGCTAGAATCTCCTTTTCAATGACTGTATAATTGACTTGGGTTGCGTCCAGTGTTTTGCTTGCATAATGAATGGAATGAAAAATTATATTCCTCCGCTGCCCCAATACAGCTCCTACAGCCACATCGCTTGCATCACACATTAATTCAAACGGTTGCTCCCAATCCGGAGAAATGAGAATAGGTGCTTCTATCAACTTCTGTTTTGACTCCTTGAATGCTTTAACACAATCCTCATCAAACTCGAACTTCACCTCTTTTTCTAGCAACCTGCATATTGGTCTAGAAATTATAGAGAAGTTCTTAATGAACCGTTTGTACAACCCTACATGTCCGAGAAAACTGCGAACACCCTTCACTGACACAGGTGGTGGTAGCTTTTCAATCACTTCGATCTTTGCAAGATCGACTTCCAACCCCTTGCAAGACACCTTATGGCCAAGGACGATACCCTCCTTGACTAAAAAATGACATTTCTCCTAGTTGAGTACAAGGTTGGAGTCTTCACATCGAGCTAGCACCCTGTCAAGATTCTGCAAACATGTAGCAAACGAGTTACCGAAAACAGAAAAATCATCCATAAACACCTCGATGAAATCTTCCACCATATCGTGAAAGATCGCTATCATGCATCTCTGGAATGTGGCGGGTGTATTGCATAGACCAAATAGCATCCGCCAGAAAGCATATGTCCCATAAGGACATGTGAAAGTAGTCTTCTCCTGGTCCTCTGGTGCTATGGCTATTTGGTTATAGCTAGAATATCCATCAAGGAAGCAATAGTATTCTTGACCTACCAACCTATCCAATATCTGATCAATAAATGGGATGGGATAATGATCTTTCCTCGTGGCCTGATTGAGCTTTTTGTAGTCCATGCAAATTCGCCAGCCTGTGACTGTGCGTGTAGGGATCAGCTCATTCTTCTCGTTGGTGACCACGGTCATCCCTCCTTTCTTTGGGACACACTAAACGGGACTAACCCATTCACTGTCTTAAAGGGATAGACCACACCTGCATCAAGCCACTTAATCACTTCCTTCCTAACTACATCCTTCATCACCGGATTCAACCTTCGCTGATGTTGTACAGTTGGCTTTGCTCTTTCTTCCATAAAAATTCTGTGTGTGTAAAAAGCTGGGTTGATTCCCCTAATGTCTGACATTTGCCAGCCCATTGCTTTCTTCCACCTCTTGAGAACCACCAATGCATCCTTTAACTATGCCTCTATCAGTTCTGCGGAGATGATAATGGCAAGGTGTCATCTTTCCCCAAAAAAACATATTTCAAATGTGGAGGCAATGTCTTCAACTCCAGTTTTGGTGCTTCCTCAATAGATGGTTTTGGCAATGGTTCTAAGGACCTCATCAATGGCTGAAATTCCTGCTTCCTGAGAAACCATTTTGGTTCGTTCAACATTTGCACCATCTCATAAGTATCCCTGTCTCTGAAATGATCGGATTCCATCAAAGCTCTCTCCAAAGGATCTTGAGAACCAACAATCTGAAGAATTTCTTCCTGGTTTAGCACATTGATTGTTGATAGCTCCTCATAGATGGCCGAAAGCTTCATGGCCTTATACACATCAAACACCTCCACTTTATCATGTGCTCGCATGGTTAGCTGCCCCGCAGCTACATCAATCAACGCTCGCCCGGTTGCCAAGAAAGGACATCCTAAAATAAATGGGACTTCCGCATCCGGCTTAAAATCCAATATAATAAAATCTATCGGGAAAATAAGGGAGCATACTTGCACTAGCACATCCTCCAAAATTCCATCTGGTCTAGCCAAAGAACGGTCTGCTAGCTGCAAGATTACTGTAGTTGGTCTAGGACTGCCCAGCCCCAACTTCTTGAACATCGATGTCGGCATCAAGTTTATGCTCGCTCCTAAATCACATAGTCCACGAGCTCGGATACTTTGCCTGATTGTGATCTGAATGGTAAAGCTCCCGGGGTCCTTGAGCTTTGTTGGCAACCTGTTCTGTATCCGGGAAGTGCACTCCTCAGTAAGCGCCATCTAGCATATTCCGTCAATCTGCTTTTATTTGCTACGATGTCCTTGATATACTTTGCATATTTCAACACTCCCTGCAAAACATCAGCCAAAGGTAAATTAATGTGTACTTGTTTCAGCACCTCCATGAACTTTTTAAAGCAAGCTTCCTCCTTGTGCTTCTTTAATCTTTGAGGGAACGGGGGTGGTGGTCTTTCTGCCTCGGCTGCCTTCTCCTTCCCCCTCTCATCATCATGTTCCGTATCTTTTTCCACTACTACTGATTGCTGAGGTGGTCTTTCTGGTTCCACCTCCTTGAGTTGTAATCCACTCCTTGTGGTCACTGCATTAACCTGCTTGGGTTTGGGTTAGTGTCACTCGGTAGTCCTCCTCTGGGCCTGGTGTTTTGAGCTCCAGCTAGTTGTCCAAACTGGTACTCCAATGCCTTTATAGCTAACTGCTGATTTTTCATGTCTACCGCCAATTTCACATAATCATCCTGCATTTGCGCTTGGTTAGCTATAAGTGTTTTAAACATGTCCTCAATGCTATTGGGTGGTGGAGGAGGTGCGTTGCCTCCTCTGTATTGCGCCTGAAAATTCTGATGCCCCCCTTGATTTCTCTGCACACCCTGATTCGAACTTTGCCCTTGATGGCTCTTACTACCCCAAGAGAAATTCGGATGATTCCTCCAATTTGAGTTGTAATTGTTTCCATACTTTTGGTTATTATTTCTCTGGATGTTCCCAACAAAGTTTACTGAATCTGGATTTGCACCACAACACTCAGCTGAGTGTTCATTACTCCCACATACTTCACACCATACCTGCTGCACTATATTGACTGGAGCTTGTGCTTGATTCAAGCTCATACTGCTGAAGTGGGTGTTGAGTTGATTTTGCAATGCAGCTATCTGTGCAGCAATAGCTGTAAAACCATCCACCTCAAAGACTCCTGCCACTTTCCTTGTTCCTCATCGTGATGAGTCCGCATTCCACTCTGGATTTCCCACTGAAATACGATTTAACAAAGTATAAAGCTCCTCATAAGTCTTTTCTAATGCCTGTCCCCCAGCTGCTGAGTCTACCAAAATTTTTGTATGTGGTTCCAAACCCTCAATGAAAGTATGCACCAACACATTGTTGGACTGATGATGGTGAGGAAAATCCCTTAACAATGATTTGAACCTATCCCAAGCTTGATACAGATTCTCACCCTCTCTTTGTTTAAAACTTGGAATCTGACTTCTAAGTCTTGCTGTTTTCCCAGATGGAAAGAATTGTATCAAAAACTTTCTTGCAAGATCATCCCAAGTGGTGATAGAGTTAGGTGGTTCAGGTTTCAACCACCTCTTTTCTTCCCCCAATAATGAAAATGGGAATAATGTAAGCCTCACGTAGTCGGATGATACTCCAGCGGGAATGTAAGTGTCACTTATCTCCAAAACGTTTTGGAGATGTTATTGTGGATCTTCATGAGGGAGACCTGTGAATTGCCCGCTGGTGTGCAACAACAGCACCACATTCTGTTTAAGCTCAAACCTCCCTTCTGACTCTGGTCTGCGAATACTAGATGTAACATTGTTAGCATGTGGGATTGCCACTTCACAAACCGGCCTTGCTGCCATTTCCTCGGGCAGTAAAACTGCCCTCACAAGTGGTGGATTCTGTTGTTGCTCCAGAATTGCATGTCTTAGCAACTGTAGCTTCTTCTCTAGAGCTTCTCTTCTTTGATGATGAAATTGTCTTTCCGGCTCTATATATGAATCCACCAACTCCTTATCTCTTGCCAGCGTTCAGAAGAATTAAATATCTGTAAGAGATAGGCTAAGATCAAGTTGTCAGCACTTATATAGAATTTGTAAACTAACACTAAGAAAATAATTTTACCAATTGCCAGTCCCTGGCAACGACGCCAAAAACTTGTTCGGTGCTGTAGTGACTACACGCAAGTGCATGTGGTCGAACAAGTAGTAAAAGTGGCTTAATTAAAGCCAAGTATCGATCCCACAGGGACTGAACTACGGTACTAATTAACTTAAGCATCAGTGAACTATGTCTTTATGAATGCAGACAATGAATTAAATAATATTTTGAGAGTTAAGTTTACTAAGTAATAAAAATCTAAATTAAGATTATAATTTGAGTCTGACAATAGCAATGAGCAAGCTGAGGTTAAAACAAACATGTAGGGAAGTAATTTATCGATTCAATTCAGCTAATCTTTTCTTCGGTTGTTAGTCAAGAATTATTGCCTATGGATTGTATCTTTTGACTCCTATCCAATTTAAGAATCATGAACCTTAATCTACATTTCTGTGATAAAAGAATTTCATGCTCTAGCCATACATAACCGATTCCTTAATTGACTAATAAGACTTTCAGATATATTTCTATTCTAAATGTAAATCAATTCTCAATTTTCTAAACTAAGAAAAGATCATATCCTACCAATTCACATCTTTCAAATTTCTTTCCTTTTCAAAATCAAAATTGGATTTATAGATATACATTAACATTGGCCAAACATTAATGCAGTAAAAACAAGAATTGATAGAACAACCATTGAAGAAAAGATGAAAACTGAAATGATCAACAATTACATTCCACTACAATTATTCTTAACCTCAGCAAGAAGTGAATTAGCCACTCATTTGTGGATTAAACATCATCAAATAAGTAGAATTCACACAAACAATTGAGATTAAAGAGAAAGAGAAAGATAAGAACCCTAGAATTTTCGTCATCTCAATTGCCTGTAACCCACGTTCTTGCTCAACCAAGTCAGAATGTTTAAAATAAATCCTAAGTGTGCTATTTATACTTCTTGAGAATTTTTCCCGGAATAACAAGCAACGTGGCACGAAGTGTATCGCGGAGCACTCCCTCCGTGCCACGGGGGTATCGCGGACCCTTACTGGAAGTCGGCTCCCCACCAATTTCACCTCAACGTGGCACGACTTGCATCGCGGAGCCTTGCCTCCGTGCCACGGTGCTATCGCGCACCTTCACTGGAACTTGAGGTTCTAGATAATTGTACTCAACGTGACACGGAGTGCATCGTGGAGCACAGCCTCCATGTCACGGAGGTAACGCGAGCCTCCACTGGAAATTGACAAAATTAATTCCTCCAAGGCAGAACACCTCCGCGATGGCAGCGTGACATGGCTCCATCGCGGAGCCCCTATTTTTGCTGCTCTCCCTTGTCATTTTCCACTCCTTGTTTCCAAGTTCATTCCCGATCTTCATCAACATGTATATTAGCTTCCAAAATTTCCTTTTTCCTGCAAAACAACACTAATCATGTTGGTTAGTATAAATTCACATTTAACTAAAAATCACATGAGAATGTACACATAACGATAGATAAACAAGTCGAAATGAAGCATTTGAGTATCACTTGGGCATGCAATTCTGCCCAAGATCAACTAACAATGCATATACATCAAGGTGAAATACTCGTAACCTACTAGTGACTATATTTGGAGAGACCTCCTGCTCCTGACGAGATGTGAGGGCATAAAACATGTTCTAACGCTGACCACTACCTGCACAGTGGATGCACCCGACTAATCTGAGCATGCTGGTGGCGCTGTGGAACTAGTGCCTAGGTCTCGGCCTCTACCATGTCCTTGTCTAGCTACTGGAAAATCTCTAAGCATATATTTTGGCTCTCCACACTCGAAGCAGGCACCTGCACCTGCTAAGAACTGACCAGTATGCCTCCTACCACACCTGTCACAACCTGGAATATTGGGCTCTACGGGCCTGCTCCCATGACCTCGAGAGCCTAATGCTTGTCCTCTCTGATCGCGCCTAGATCGAAATGGCACACTTGCTGCTGAAGGCACTGGGCCTGATTATCTCTGGTGGGATTGCTAACAATGCCCACCACCAGGCCTCTATTGGGAGAATCTGAAACTGTCGGTCTTGGCCTCTCCTTCTTTCTCACTCACCTGCACCGCCTCTATGTACTGAGCGTATAGGACCAACTGTGAGAAGTCAATATCTTGATGAAGCATAGCAGTCCTATAATACTTGACCAAATAGTCCGCTATCCCATGCACAAACCTACTCACCCGAGCCCTCTGATCAGCCACCATCTTCGGTGCATATTTGGACAAACGGGTTAACTCTAAAGCATATTCTTGGACTGTCATGTTGTTCTGTCTCAGGTTCACAAAATCTACTGCCTTGATCTCCCTCATCGCTCGAGGAAAGAGTCGATCCAAGAACGTAGTGAGAAACTTATCCCATCAATGGGGCCCGCACTGACTCCCCGGCTATCCTTCCACTCTCTGAACCAAATAGGAGCAACCCCTTTCAACTCATAAGAGGCTAGATCTACACACTTCCCCCCCCCCCCCAGTCACCCCCATAATCTGGGTGATCTTCTGGATCTCATCAATAAACTCATGTGGATCCTCATCCACTCTCGATCCAAGAAACTCAAGGGGATTCATCTTGAGGAAGTCGCTGACTCTTGCCGCTGTCGTGTTCCCATTCTAGGGAACATGAGCCACCACCTGCTGGTTGACCTGGCGGCCAAAGCCTGTGCCAGCAGCTGGATGGCTACCCTAAACTCAGCATGGGCAACCTGCTCAGGCACATGATCCTCGGGGGCTGGTGGGGCCTACTGGTGCCTATCTCCGTTGCCATTCTCATGGCCATTTCCATTTTCGTTCCTTCTTCCTTTAACTTGATGAGGAGGCATAATTCGGCAAATATGTATAGCACCAGTTACAAGGATAGAGAGAAAGATATTTTATCACACGACATAGATCATGAAAGAAGGAAATTTTCCTAAAATTCTTTACAGCCTCTTCGTCATAAATGTGGCGCACTTCACACCCATGAAGAAGACTCTACTTAACGCGGCTTTCAAAAATCCTAGGACATTTCAAAACCTAATGCTCTGATACCAAGTTTGTCATGACCTGAACATAAGCCCGGATCTAGACATAGAACCTAGAACCATAAATGGCTCCAAGTCGACCCATGGCATGAACATGATAACTAAAGCTCAACATGAATAAGCGGGAAAAAAATAACTTCTAAAATAGCGAAAGTTTAAATATTTGAAAGCATTAAAACAACGGAATATTAAACACTAAATTCGAATTTGAATGCATAACTATGTCTGATGAGCCTCTACATACTAACGAGCTGATGGGACAAGACCCCAACTAGCTCACTAATAGATTAAAATTGAAAGATGATGATAACAAACTGAGTAAAGTTACTCAAAGTATGAGCACACACCAATCAAGCTAGATATGCTAACTCTGAAAACTGGCTAGCGGCAGGATGAGCCTGAACGTTTGAGCCTGTATCATGAAACGATACAGCATAGAGTATGCAGTTAGTACTTGGAATGTATCGAGTATGCAAGGTAAGTAAAATAGTTGAGTAACTAAAATTGAAAACATGTATATCATAAATCATTACATCATAAGATTTTGAGAGTAAGGCTTGCATGCTATTATGTGAAAACATGATTAAACATAACTGAATCTCATAACTGAATCGAATGACCCAAAGCTGAAACTGATAATCATAAGTAAAACTGAACATTGGATCAAACCTGTTGAAAACATAATATCATAACTGATGAACATGCATAACTAAAATCATGAGGAACAATAGGAGACTCATCAAATAACCGACATTACCATGATAGAGCTTGCGTGATCTCAACTATTACACTCAAGTGGGCAGAACAGTCTAAAGCCTTGTTAGGCTAAGGGCGCTACCATGATATCAATATCAAGATGAAGGCCCCTTGGGAGCAGGGGAAGCTCAAAAGAGAGGTCCCAAGAATCTGAACATACTTATGTTGCCACGTAGTTCTGAGGTTCAAGGTTATCTAAACCCTAGCCTACTTGGTGCTAGACACTACTCCCAAAAATATGCATATGCTCTCCATCATTTTTCAATTAAGTTGAAAATATGCATATGCTCTCAAAAATTACAGGCATAATCTGAAACTTAAACATGAGGAGTCTTGGCTCAAACCATATCACAAGTTGAAAAGTGGGAGTCTATACTCCAAAACTGTGGTAAGTTAATATCATGAAATTGAAGTAAATCATGAAACATACTTGACTATATAGGCCTTCCCAAACTTTAACATGCTTTGAAATAGACTTGATAGTCAAAAATCATGGATATATATATATGGGTAATTCGAAATCTTACTTTCACCATAGACATCTCATCATGCTTAAAAACATAGATCATAATCTCAACTTGTCATGAACTTGCATAATTGGGCATCATACTCTTAAGACTTTGAAATCATAATTTGTAATCAAAATCATTATAAAACATGCCTATGAATCTTAAAACAAAATTAGAAACATGAGTAGAATTGACCCATGATAGACATATAGAGAATTTCATCAATGTGGTTGAAACCCCATCGAATCATCAACCTTGAATTTCATGAATTAGGAAGGGAATTGGGAATGAGAGTAAAGAGAGACTTCCATTCATAACCCTACATACCTGGGTATATTTGGTTTTACACTCTTCCTTGAAAGCTCAAAGGAATTGGAGAAGAAATTGAAGAGTTCTAGGTTTGATCTTCCTTAAGAATCATCTAGTATTGCATGCATGGGGAAGGAATAGGTTAGAATAGATTAAACCCTATTAAAACCCTCCTAACTAGGCTTAAAACGACATAATTTAGGGCTTAGGAGCTTAGAAATTATGAAATTACCCTAATTAAAAACGCAGAAAAATTACTCACTGCCAGGTACCACAACTCGTCCTACGGATCGTACCTCGATCTTATGGGTCGTGGTTTCCTCCCATCGTAGCCTCTACTCAACCCTGAGCTCTGAAGTTTTCCACGAGTCACACCATGACTCATACCATCATCCAACGAGTCGTGGGATCCATCCATTACCACAAATGAGAGAAATTCCCTGCTCCTTCCTACGGGTGGAAGTAATGATCCGTGGTTCCCCACCATAGGCTGTATCATGAGTCGTACCTTCCCTCCTAACCATCCAGAACCAAACAATGGCTCTGACCTATGAATCATACCATCAACCTAAAGGTCATTACAAGACTCGTTGTTACCAACTTCTCCACAACAATTGTTGACCATGAGTGATCCTACGGTCTTTTGGTCCTTCCTACGACTCATACCAAGAGTCGTCCTGAGTAAAAATTGTAGATTTTTCTGTTGGTCACATTTTAAATCTCGATTCTAGTCTTACGCACTTCTAGGGTATTACAAAAGGCCTATTACACACATACAACCCAACAGGTACAGTCTATGGCCTCTAAAGGGTATCAACACGGTTATACTGGATAGGGCAAGTCCCCGACCTACCCAATATGTACACAAAGTAAGAAGGCAACTCCGGACGAACTAGAGCTCACCAAAACCACCAAGAACATAGCCTAGCCTCGGGGATCCCGATCAACCTGATGAGCAAGACCTGTAGGCATAAATGCAGTGCCCCAACTAGAATATCAGTATGATATACACCGAGCATGTAAGGCATAACAAGAGTATTAAGAACAAATAAGAAAGGAAGCAGCTCGACCCAACAAAGTACCAACCTAACAATACTCAGGATCAAGGCTCCCTTAGCCAAAGGATACTTACCATATTAAGAACACATGTTTAGCTAAACATCAATGTACAATCAAGCAATACAATATTGCATCAACATAGAATTGCTAAAATAACCGTGACAGCATTGTAGGCTACCCAAACTCACAAGTTAGGACCATACCAGAAATCTTCACGGTCTTATAGGTCCATCCAAAACACATGTATGAGCACACTAGAAACTGTCACGTCCTTATAAGCCTTCATAAGTCAGGACCCAGTCTAGCCGAAAACAGTTATAGACTTATAGACTACCGTAGAACCCATTCCAGCCTCCCATTGTACATAGTAGCCAACCAACAAGGAAAATATTTAAACAATCAAAACACAATCACAAAATAGTCCACATATAATACAGTGGCCTAAGCTTACGACAATGATTTTCAATCGACGCTACCCACAAATTTACTCACCAATGAGCCCCTTGGGCACACGATCTAAGGCCCCGAGAAAAACATTCAACCAGCCTAATATCTACAAACAAACAACAACTAGAAGTGCCCGCAAGAGTAGATTTTACATGGCTTAAACAGCCCCCCCCCCTGCGACCAACGATAAACTTATGAAACCAACGGAAGAACTCATGCCCAACGAATCAAACAAAACACCTTAACATACCTTAATTTTCAAGGGACGAAAACTAAGGAATCCTCACTTGTAAAAGCATCAAAGAACCATCCCAAGAATAGTAAACTAGCTACTCGACGTTGCTAGAACGTTTAACAAAAAGAATAATATGAAAACAATGTTTGGCAACTAATTTCTTAGGAAATCTGATGCTAGAGCTTGAAATTATCAAAATACTAACCTCAACACCCCTATTACATATGCAAACCAACTAAGAACAACTTAAACAAAAAGCTTACTCTGAATTTCTTATAAGGCAGCTGCTAAAACGTGCAAAACATTTAACGAAATGACAACTAAGAGCGGCTATCGACTTTTTTAACACCAAATTTACCTTGGGAAAAGGTCCCTAACCTTATATTCACTTAGAACTAGTAGCGGAGGCTTAGGAGAAGGTTTGGTATGAAGAAGTTCTAGAAAATTTGGATAATAATCCAATTAGTCAACCAAAGAATATATATAGGTTGCCACCGCCTCGAGGGTCTGCAACGCACACCCTATCGTTGAGGAAAAGGGTCGCGACATGCATCTCCATGCGGAGGGGAGGGGTCCGTGATGCGCATTTCCCCCAACCTCCATCCCCCATTCCCTCGAGCAATTGTTCGCATAACCATCCCCCGGGCTTCCTTCGACGTACAACACGTAATCACAAACTAGGCTCATATACCCAAAGCTTACCAATGAACCCGTTTTAAACGCACAAGGTATTACAATATCCCGCGTTACTTTCAGCTATACTTTTTTTATGCTGACAATGTGTCTTTTCATGGGTGGTGGGTAGAGAAAAAGTCCATTCATTGAAAGGATATCAAAAGTCCAACAATCAAATATTTCTGACACACTTGTGCAAAAAATTAAGCATGTAATGGATGAAAACCATATGCCCAATTTTTTCACCAACTAAAAGACCATTTGACATTTCAAAATTTGCAACGTAGAATTATTGCAAATACCACTCTAGATTAACGAGTTTACAATACACCTTCAGTAGATCAAGTTGTAGCAATTTAGATAGATGAAAATAATGCAAATGTCCCTTTCGAGCTAGAGATTATTGTTCATGAGCATTCAAGGAATAAACATAAAATGAAACACTATTATGGTTGTTATGATCACTTGCAATATCCTTTGTTATTTTCAAGAGGTGAAGGAGGTTGGCATAAAGGAATAAGGAAATAAAAAATGCATATCAATAGACCCTATAACGCTAAAACACGACCCTTAGTAATGAGATAAACCCATTCACATCAGCAGATACAATATTTGATAACGAGGACTGCGGTAACTTATTTTAATTACTTTCACATTTGATCATCATTTATTTAAATATGACATAATTACTAAAAATAATTTGTAGATGTTTCACGAGAAACCAAAGGAGCGATTTCTTGTAGAGAATATTACTGCTATAAGTTGCAAATATGGCAAATGGACAAGTCCATATTATCGCTATGTGGAAGATTACTGCAGCAGTTGTGGTTAACATGTACATCAAGCTAGAAACAACTAGGCTTGATTATTTCAGAAAGGAATAATCAAATTTTAGATGGAAGGTTTACCAAGGTATAGTTGATAGTGTTTTGGCTAGAGAAACTAGAGGCGATAAAATTGGTCAAAGATTACTACTTCTAGCATCTTTTACTGAGGACCACAAGATATGTGGAGGCACTATATGGACGAAATGGCTTTGGTTCAACATTTCGAATGACCTGATCTATTCATAATAATGACTAGTAATCCTGATTGGTTTGAGATCCAGCAAGTGTTGGGCATAGGCCAGACTCCTCAAGATAGACTGGACTTGATAACTAGAGTTTTTAGAGCAAAATTACAGGATCTAAACAAATAAATTTTCAAGAAAGAATTATTTGGGATAGTTGCAGATCTTGTATTCATGGTAGAGTTTCAAAAAAGAAGACTACCATATATACACTTATTACTCATACTAAAAGAAGCCACAAAATAAAAATAGTCGATCAGTATGATAAGTTTATTTCTGTAGAAATTTCAAACAAAGTTGAATATCCAGTCTTGCATGGATTAGACTCAAACATATGATGCATGGTCTATGTGAAAAACATTGTCCTACTAATCCATGTATGCAGGATGAAAAATGCAAATAACATTATCCACGTCCCTTCAGCACCAATTAATTGCAAGGAACGGATGGATATCCTATTTATAAAAGGAGAAACGATGGAAGGTAGGAGACCGTTCGTTGAATGAATATGAATAATCAACCCTTATTTGCTAATGAGATGCAATCGTTACATCAACTTTGAGGTTTGCTCAAGAGTGAGGGCAATAAAGTACCTTTACAAATACATTTATAAATCCTATGATAGATGTGCAGTTTATATTGAGTCAGTTGAAGGACAAAAAATAACTGATGAGATTAAGAATTTTCAAGATGCACGATGGGTTTCTCCACCTGAAGCACTATGGAGAATTTAAGAATTTAACCTAAGTGAAATGCAATTGTCACGCCCCACCTTGGGAGGAACGACTAGCACCTAGTGCCACACTGGGATCTTAACTGACCTGGCTGGGCTCAGGCACCTTTGGTGCCTACCAGTGACTCAAATTCAAGAAAACAAACTGTTATATCTTAGTTGTAAACACAGTCTCAGGCCGACAAGGACACCTGTAAGAGAAACCAACTAATCAACAACAAGGTAATAAAGGGATCCTATGCGGGCCAACAAGACCACCATGTTGTCTAGTTATAACAGAAATAAAAATAGGTAGCTATATTGGGCCCCACACGATCAACACATTAAATAAGACATACATAGGCCCCACATGGCCAACAACAACCAACTAACTGAGGACTGTAGTCTACAAGTCTCTAAGAATACAAATAGTGGTCGAGACAGGGCCCCGACCTATCCAAACAACATACAAATAAAAGGTGGTAACCTTTACGACCTAGCAGCTCCGAATGAAAGAAGCTGGCCAAACTGCTGACTCTGAATAGCTGCTAGGGGATCTCACAACCTATCTGTCTTAAACCTGCAGGCAAGTATGTAGCGCCCATAATTAGGCGTCAGTACAATATGTACAAAATATGTAAGGCAGTAATGAAAAGCTGAATAAATGTTGATAAAGAACTAACAATGAATAACAAGAAGGGGAAGAACTTAACCTGAAAGATTTCTTATCCATAACTTGAATCTAGTAAAGCACTACACGTATATGAGCTAAGACTGTATAATTATACATTTATAAATTATAACTAGCAATGCAAACAAGAACCTAACCTGGCCCCCATAAGCCTGGAAGGTAATCAACACATAATAACCCACTCGGGGCCCCCATAAGCCCTGGCGAGCACACTTCAATCTATATACCCCTAACAAGGTCAATCTAGGTCACAAGTAACTATAGCCAACCTACTGGTCCCACTGGGTCTGCAATTGAGCCCACTCGGCTCCTAATCTGTAGTTGTATCTGAGTCTAATGGACTCCTAATAACTGCACCATGGGCACCAGGCTCGATGAGGGTCAGTGATTAATGAAGGGCGTACTCACGCACTTTATAGACATAATTTCTCCCATACTTTGCTACATTTTGAAGACAAATTATGTGTGTTTGCATAGGTTTATGTTATATATTTGTGAAACATGATTAGATGCTTTCAGGTCTAAAAGTGATGGATTTTGGTGTATTTGATGCTTTGGAATGAATTTGAAAAAAATGAAATAAAGTGAGGACTGGGAGGAGAAAATCTGAAGAAGTGTCCAGTGAAGGTAACGAGTGACATAACAAGTCATCGTGTGAAGTGACGACTCGTCGTCAGACACTATGAGCATATGTCAAGTACAATGGAGGATGTCATGATCCGTGGAAATGAGGGACCTAATGACTCGTGCCCAGTCCTAACAAGTCGTTAGGCGACCTATTGCCACGACTGGGCCTAATGTGGAGGACCACTATGCTTGACTGATCACGACTCCTTTGAGGTCCTAACGAGTCGTTACTTAGTCTGTGACCACTAACGACCTGGAGTTCATTTTTAATTAGGAAAAGGAGCTAAAAATCTCAAATTAAATCCATGAAGCAACAAAAGAAGCTGCGACGCGGCAAGGCTTCCAAAAAGAGCAAAAATTGGATTTCTAAAAAAATTAAAAAATAAAAGGAGGTATAAGGAGAAAATTTGAAAATTGAAGAATGTGCTTAAAAATCAAAGTGTTGTGAAGTATTAAAGTGCTTAGGGAGATTAGTCGCTATCTTGGCCAAACAGTTCCTACCCGTCCTTTAGCCTACATTACAACCAAATTAAAGTCCTAATTGATCCTTGATAAATAATTCTATATTAGCAGAGTATTACACTAAGGGCAAGCATATGGGTCGTCTTTTGCATGTATCTTAAGTTCTTTTGTGAGAGTGAGCAGAAATTATTTTTTTTATGTCCAAGTTAATCTTATTATATATCTTGTGTGAAAAGGGCATCTCTCCAAATTGTGAGGGGCACAATGGTAAGACTTTGGTTTAATCTTGATTGCTAAATTGCATATAATTCATGTTGGCCCAAAATATGTCTTGATGAGTTAGTTTTCAAAAGTGAGTGATCTTGAACTTTGACATTTTAACGTTGATCCTATATGCATGCGAGTGAGTTTTTTGAGCTTCATAGATTTGTCTCATGATCCTAAGTGCAAGTAAACTTGTTCGTAGGATGAACTTTTTGCTTAAATGTTAGAAGGGAAGTAGTAGATTGTTCGAGGACGAAGAATAGTTTAAGTGTGGGATGTTAATGAAGGGCGTACTCACGCACTTCATAGACAAAAATTTTCCCATAGTTTGCTATGTTTTGAGGACAAATTATGTGTTTTTGCATGAGTTTATGTTATATATTTGTGAAAATAGCTAACGCACATAATTAGATTCTTTTAGGTCTAAAAGCTATGGATTTTGGTGTATTTGATGCTTTGAATGAATTTGAAGAAAATGGAATAAAGTGAGGACTGGGAGGAGAAAATCTGAAGAAGTGTCCAGTGAAGGTAAAAAGCGACATAACTAGTTGTCGTGTGAAGTGATGACTCGTCGTCAGACACTGTGAGCATCCGTCAAGTACATTGAAGGATGTCATGATCCATGGCCACGAGGGACCTAACGACTCGTGCCCAGTCCTAACGAGTCGTTAGGTGACCCGTTGCCACGATTGGGACTAATGTTGAGGACGACTGTGCTTGACTGATCACGACTCCTTTGAGGTCCTAACGAGTCGTTACTTAGTCCGTGACCACTGATGACCTGGAGTTCATTTTTAATTAGGAAAAAGAGCTAAAAATCCCAAATTAAATCCATGAAGGAACAAAAGAAGCTGCGACGTGGCAAGGCTTCCAAAAAGGGCAAAAATTGGATTTCCTACTTCAACTAGGAAAAGGAACATCAAGTCCAAGTCAAATTCAACAAGGAAAAAGCAAAGCATAAATCTACTACTATAGATACCCTTTTATTTTCATGTTGTTTTTAAATCTTCAAGAGTTGAAGTTTTAAGTTTGAAGTTAGAGTCTAAAGTTTAAGAGAACAATTAGAAGCCAAGTTTTAGACAAGTCTTAACACATTTTGAAGAAATACTTCGGGATACGATTGTAAAGTTGTTCTTCTTTATTTTTGCAATAATCAAGTGAGTTTCTTCCTATAATATTTGTAAGTATTAACTTTTGCTTTTATTTATGAATTCTATTAATTTACTTATAAACATGATAGGCTAAAACCACCACAACTAGGGTTGTGGGAACCATGACAAATTAACACGCATAGGTAAAATACTTAGTGATTCTTGAACGGAGTTTATGCATGTATTGTTTCTTCCTTCGTTTTAATTGATTTTTAACGGTTGCAAATGTTATAACTTGCCTTATTCTTACTTACCGGACCAAGGAGGTAGTGAATGGGAAAAGGGATTAACAACGGAGATTTGAGGCTATCAACCCTCATCTAATAGCTTAAACTTGTCCGGGGATAGCTACTCTAATATTAAGGGTAAGGGTCAACTAAAGTACACCCGTAGACGGACCAAGTTGCGTGGTGAAAATCATCTAGATAGGGGACCAACCATTTAGGTGAACCTAACTTACCAATATTGCATGCTAAGCACCGGAGTAGATCACTGGTATAAAAAATGCCTTGTGATTATGAAGTCATGGGGAACACTTACCCTAATTAGTTGCATTAATTTGGATACAACAATCAATTTCTCAAAATATTTATTACTTTTACAAATTCCCCCCTTTTAGGAAATAATTAACGAAAAAGCTTAAGCACTAGCATTCTTCTACATCCTTCTGTATTCTCTGTGGGATCGACCCCAACCTCTAGTTGGGTTCTTTATTAACAATGTCCGCTTCATACTTTGTTAAGAAGTGTGAGTTTGAGCATTATTAGTGATGCCGATACGGCATAAAATTAATAGTCCAACCATGGAATGGACTGTAATATGGCCCTTGGGCCTCTACATAGTCCTTTGGGACAACATCTGGATCCCTGGAGCGAACATATAGCCCCGAAGGCAATGACACAGCTAGTAACCCTGAGTTTGGTTAATGGAAGTCTATCCTAGGTGGGGTCAATCCCAAGTGGTACACTGCATCTTAATCTCAACCCGGCCACTCAAAAGGTGTATATAGCTCATAAGGTCTAACGCAACCGCTACTCGCCCCTAGCGTAATTTGCATAGCTTCTAACAAGCACACCCCGTGTGCCTATATTTAATCAGAAGATCTTGATAGTGATCATAATCTCTAACGGTCTGGACCGAATAGGGCGAGATCTAGAGTGTCCTAACGATACTCCGGATGTCATGTTAGGACAGTGTAACTCATAAGCGAACCATAATGTCGTGAACAGTCAACTGTCTAGTTCTTTTACTTAGGACAATTGTGGGGCTGCCACTTAATCAGACCTGCTTCTGAGCAGTTAGCCCCTAACCTTCCCCAGGCGGTTTGCTATCATTCCTAGCCTGAAGGTAATACTATACTACTATAGTTCTAGTCCTTTGAACACTAACTTGGTCTGTTCAGATTTCATATAACTTTTTAGGAGATCCCTAACCTAGTAGGTAAGTTTGCTTGGTCTTAGCCACACGCGGCAACCTGTACCTGAGTATCAATAAGAGTCGTCTGGGGCGTTGGCCTCATATTTCACTATTGATAATATTCCCTCTTTAGGGTATCCACGGGTCTATCTGACTCGTATGACCATAGTGACCTCCAGGGCGACCCATATGGTGGCGCTAAGTCGATTGCAGCTAATAATCACTAGTAATGGTTAACTATATAATAGGTTGTCACCTTTTCCACCAGCAACCTCGGTGCTGTTGACTTTAGGGTGGGACTATCTTATCCAAATTCTGGCCCTGGAGGCGCTAAGGTACGCCAACGGCCTTTGGGTGAGCGTCACTGTCTATTCGAGGGTCAAACTGCAGGTTATATCGCCCGTCTACACCCTATGTTGTCCAATTTACTGAAACAGGCCCAATAGCTAACCCTAAACCTCTAAGGCCTTGGCATGGTGGCAACACATCAGAATTCTACTAACACAGTGAACAGAAGGACAAAGGGCTTACTATAACGCTTTTAATGTGTGCCATATAACACTTCTAGTGTGTGCCACACCTAAAATACTCTTTCCCGATGAGGGATACTATAATCTATCCTCGATACATTATCTAATAGCTAACCATAACATATATATAAGCATTATCTACAATCAGCAGCTAATACAACACATGGGATTGTTATCTACGTTCAAGGGCATAAGTCGTATCATTATACGACGAGAATATTTGTCTAGGAATAAACCTTACCATACCTTCAATGTCGATTCTCATTTATTCAGTTAGTTCAACATTTAGCCGATGATTCCATTCCATTGCGGCCTTTATACTGAGAGAATGAGGCTATTTTATTAATAGGAATCGGTGAATAACGATACCCTAAAATAGGTTTAACTACAACTTCAACTTCATTTTAGTCGGCCGAAAACTCATAATTTCTCGGAAGTTTAGAAGGGAGAAATGCTTACCTATTGCCCATGGCCGTTTAGAATCCAATTTGGAACAATTCTGACAACCTTTACTCAATGGGGTTTTGGTTTTCCGAGCGAATTTTTGACAAATAACTTCATAGAAATTCTTCACGTAGGCTTAGGACTTGTTAGCTGAAGTTGATTTGCGTTTGGACGGAGTTTGACGACATAATTCGATGAAAATTGGATGAGACTCGCGTTTTCTCTTTATTTTGGCCGAAGGTACTATTTTGTGAATGATTTGAATCATCAAGGAGGCCTTATATAGTTATTGAGGCGGTGGGTAGGGGGGCGGCATGCCACCCATCGCACCAATTCAGGATGTGCCACGCATCGGCCAGACCAGCTGGCGCAGCGCGGCACCCAAGGCGCCTGGCCCTTAGGCCCGACCTCCTGCTCACTCGATGCCACATTCGTATACTCATCCCCCAGGCTTTTTTTCGCATGCGTCGTATTCTTGAACTCCCAACATTCGTATGAAGGCATCGGTTAAACGATAGGAACTTACAGGGTGTAACATCATCCTCCCCTTAGGAACATTCGTCCTCGAATGTAATCTCTAGGCTTAAAAGGCTCAACTCTTTTTAACTAAGGCTAGAAAAATTTCAATAGTCTCCTCTATAAGATGGACTCTGCGGAAACCTAAAACGTAGAAAAGTCCAACACAGGCGTCTCACAGGACGCTATTTGCAATTGAAACATAGCTCTATCATATATAACATAATCAACTGATAATAATAGCAACAAATTCAACTATATAGCATCTAAAACTATCTTGTCATAATTTAAATCATCTAGATCTGTATACTATCATCGTAGAGCCTAGGAACTGTCCAGACATTGCATCATTTGTGGTTCTCTTTTTCAATCCATTTCTTTTATATTTTTGTCACGCCCCACCTTGGGAGGCATGACTGACACCTAGTGCCACACTAGGATCTGAACTGACCTGGCTGGGCTCAGGCACCTCTGGTGCCTACCAGTGACTCAAATTCAAGAAAACAAACTATTATATCTTGGCTATAAACACAAGTTCAGATCGATAAGGCCATGATCTTGGGCAAATTTATATGCCCAAGTGATACTCAAAAGTACCATTTTAGCCTTGTTTATCTATCAATGTGTATACATTCTCATGTAATTGGTAATAAAATGTGAATTTATACTAACCAACATGATTAGCATTGTTTTGCAGGTAAAATGTAATTTCGGGAAGCTAAAATGCATGTTGGAGGATATCGGGGTTGGAGTTGGATGCGATCAAGGGACAAGACATTGGACAGCATGAATTAATGGGGCTCCACGATGGAGCCGTGTCACGCTGCCATCGCGGAGGCCTTCTGCCTGGATAGGGAAATTTTGCCCAAATTCCAGAGAGGGTACGCGATAGGTCCGTGGCACGGTGGCTTGGCTCCGCGTTGCACGCCGTGCCACGTTGGGATTTATTTCCTGGACCCCCAGTTCCAGTGAAGGTCCGCATCCGTAGCGTGTCACGGAGGCAGTGCTCCGCGATGCACTCCGTGACACGTTGCTTGTTATTCCGAGAAAAATTCCCACCAGTATAAATAGAACACTTAGGTTCATTTTTCAATATTCTAACTGGGTGGAGCAAGAACGTGGGTTACAGGCAGTTGAGGGGACAAAAATATCAGGGTTTTTCTCTCTTCCTTTCTTCTTTAATTCAATTGCTTGTATGTTTAACACTCATTTAACGATGTTTAATCCACAAATGAGTGGCTAAATCCTCTTCTTGCTGAGGTTATGAACAATTGTAGTGAAATGGATTGTTGATCATAGTGGTTTTTCATTTTTTCTTTCATGTTGTTCTATTAATTCTTGTTCTTACTGCATTAATGTGTGGCCTACGTTAATGTATATCTAGAAAGTCTGGTTTCACTCAAGAGAGCAAGAAATTGGATTGTGAATTAATAGGATATGATCTTTTCTTGGTTTGGGAAAATATGGAATTGATTTACTTTCAGGATAGAAATATACCTGAAAGTCGTTTTACTCAATTTAGGAACCGGGTTTGTATGGCTAGAACATGAATTGCATTTAATCACAGAAATGTAGGTGGATGGTTCATGATTCTTAAGTGAGGTTAAATACGAGAGTTTTAGTCTCTTGGCAATAGTTCTTGGCTAGCAACTGGAGGAAAAGATTAACCAAATTTTGTCAATAATTAATTTCATTACAAGTTCGTTTAACCTCAGCGTGCTCTCATTCATAGTTCAGACTCAAATTAGATAGTTGTTTTAGATTTAGCATAAAAACTATAAAACTAAATATCAAACTTTTGGTTACCCTGTTGTTTGCATTTTTAGAATCAAAATATAGTACACTTGAGCAAATTGCACTTCATCCCAGTCCCTGTGGGATCGATACTTGGCTTACTAAAGCCACTTTACTACTTGTTCGACCACGTGCACTTGCGTGTAGCTTTATACCCATAACAAAAGCACCGAACAGACAACCTTTAACATAGGGATCTTATGCGGGACGACAAGACCACTATGTTGTCTAGTTATAACATAAATAAAAACAGGTAGCTACACTGGGCCTCACACAGTTAATACGTAAAACAAGACATACATAGGCCCTACACGGCCAATAACAACCAACTAACTGACGACTATAATCTGCAAGCCTCTAAGAATACAAATAGTGATCGGGACAAGGAGCCGGCCTACCTAAATACTATACAAATAAAAGAAACGGGTAACTTCTACAACCTGGCAACTCCGGATGAAAGGAGCTGGCCAATCTGCTGACCCCGAATAGCTACTAACAGAGGTCCTGAATCCTGTCTGTTTAAACCTGCAAGGTATGCAGCGCCCCATAGTTGGGCGTCAATATAATATGTACCGAATATGTAAGGCAATAACAGAACTGATTAAAACTGATAAAGGACTGAAGGTAAACAATAGTAAGGGCCAGAAGTTAACCTGTAAGCTTTCTTATCCATAACCTGCATCTAATAAAACACTACACGTATATGAGCTGAAACTATACAACTATTTATTCATAAACTATAGCTAGCAGACAAATGTACAAACAAGAACCTACCGGGCCCCCATAAGCCTGGAAGGTACAAAAAACACAAAATAACCTACCTGGGCCCCCATTAGCCCCGGCAAGTACAAACAATGTACACTTTTGCTATCTGGCTACTAAGGGTTCGTAAACATACTGTAACTCAGGAATTCCTGCTCTCTAAAACTGTATCCGAGCCTGATGGCTCCTGTAGCTGTGTCTGTTTCTGAGCTATCTAGGCTGCGTAACTGTACCTCGAGCCTTGGCTCGACTATGGGTAATAATGTGACTGCTATAACTAGATCCCAAGCCTTGGCTAGACTATGGATCATATTGTAGCTACTGTAACTGGATCCCGAGCCTTGGCTCGACCATGGATCATACTGTAGCTGCTATAACTGGATCTCGAGCCTTGGCTCGACTATGGGTCATAATATAATTGCTAAAGCTGGACTCCGAGCCTTGGCTAGACTATAGGTCATAATGGAAGCTCTAAAAATTGGATACGACCCTCACAGCCTCAATTTATCCCTTTTGACATCATACTGCTTCTGCGAGCATAACCCTGTACGCAACAACATCCAAACCCCGAATATCGTATACAACAATCGAGCTAGCTAGGGTTAACTTTGATGAGGGTTACTATATCATCATTGTCGTCTAAATTCTACTAGTAAGAGCTGACCATAATAGGCTTACTCTAGAATACTTGTCTTTTGCGTGAAACAATTGTGGGGCTACTACTAATCGGATATGCTCCTAAGCAGTCAGCCTTAGCTTCCCATAGGCAGCTTATAATAACTCTTAGCCTGGAGGTAATGCTATAATATTAGGGTTCTAGTCCCTTAGGCACTAACTGAGTCTGTTCAGATTTCACATGCCTTTTCTGGGCGATACCTAACCTCATGGGTGTGTTTATCTGGACTTAGTTGTGCCCAGCAACCTGTACCTGAGTATCTGATAAGAGTAGACTGGGGCGTTTGCCCCGTATCTAGCTACTAACAAAGGTTCCTCCTTAGGGTATCTACTATTCTATCAGACTGGTGACGACTGGGATGGTGTCCTGAGTGACCTGTGCAATAAGCACCGCGTCGACTGAAACTAACTGTCACTGGCGGTAGCCACTATATGGCAGACTGACCCCCAACTTACTGGGCAACTTTGATGCTACTGACTCTAGGGTAAGTCCATACTAACATAATTCTAGCCCTGGAGGCATTAAGGTGCGCCAATGACCTCTGGGAGAGCTTTGCTGACAATACAGGTGCCAAACTGATAGTTATATCGCCCGGCTGCACCTAGATTGTTCAATTTACTAACTCAGGACCAACGATTATCCACAAACTTCTAAAGCCTAGGCACGACAGCAAAACATCAATCTACTAACACAGTGAAAAGAAGGGCAGAGAAGTTTCAATGATACTTCTAGAGTGAGTCACACTTAATGTCTTCTTTTCCCGACAAGGGATACTGCAATATACTATTGATATGCTTTCTAGTAGCTACCCTCAACATGTGAAATCATAATCTACTGATAGTAGCTAATCTCGACATACATGATCTTTATATACAATCAGCAACTAATTACAACATGTAAGATCATTATCTACGTTCAAAACCATAGGTCGTATCATTATACGATGAGAATAACTTGCCGAGGGGATAAGCCTTAACATACCTTGAATGCCGGTTCTTGTTTAACTAAAGAGTTTCAACCTATAACTGGCAGTTCCACTCAGCTGCAGCCTTTACACTGAGAGAATAGGGTCATTTTCAATGCTAAATTCAGTAAACAATGATATCTTTCGATAATAATAACTATAGTTCAACTTGGCTTAACTCGGTCGGAAACCCACTATCTCTCGGAAGTTCAGAAGGGAGAAACGCTTACCTAATGCTTGTGGCCGTTTAGGATTTAATTTTGAATAATTCGGACAACGTTTACTTGGCAGAGTTCTGATTCGCCGAGCAAAATTTCGAGAAATAACTCTGTAGTAATGCTTCCCATAGGCCTAGAACTCGTTACCCAAGGTGAATTTGTGTTTAGACGGCGTTTGACAGCATAATTTAAAGAAAATTAGGTGAGAATCGCGTGTAACTCTATTTTGGCCGAGGGAGACTTTTTCTAATGAATCAACACAACTAGGAGGGACTTATATATATATTGGCAGTGGTAGGGGGGTGTGCGGTGCCCCCCTACCTCGCTGCAACTAGGGTACGACGCGCCAGCCATTGCAGAGGAGGAAGGTCCGCATGCACCAGCCCTAGTGGCCTGCCTCCGGCCTCTTTCCTCCCGCTTGCCTAATTACGCACTCACGCGTTCATTCTCTGAGCCCTTCTCCATATGTGTCATACTCTAAAACTCCCTACATACGCACGAACTCATCAACTAAGCGATAGGGACTTATGGAGTGTAACATCCTTCCTCCCTTAGGAATATTCGTCCTCAAATGTGGCCTTTAGGTTCCAAAGACTTAACCTCTTTAACTACTGCTGGAAAAATTTTGGCATAGTCTCCTTTGTAATTTGGACTGTTTGAAAGCCTGAAATGCAGAAAAATCCAACACAAGCTTCTCACAGGATGCCATCTGCAGCTAGAGAACACAATAGTACTACATGTATGCGACCAGCTGCTAACAATAGCAACAAAGTCAACTATATAGCATCTGAAACTATTATACCTTAACTGAAATCGATTAAGTCTATATACTTTCATTATAGAGCCTGGAACAACTGATACTATCCAAACTTTGCATCATTCATAGTTCTTTTTTTCAATTCTTTTCTACTATATTTCCGTTCCCTCACGATACTCTAATAAGCTACAACTTTGGTTTTCAAATTAACTCCCTTGAACCTGGTCATTGAATATAATTATTGGGGTCTCTCCATGGAATACCGCTTCTGTTCCTTGAGTATCTCCGACTGGGTTAATCTGAGAAAAGGTCTTCTACAGGCTTGCTTAATATTAAGAAACGAATCTTAGCCCCGAAGGCAATTCGATCTCGTGGGCCACTTGGCCAATTTCCTAGAGGACCTGGTATAATTTTAATGAATCTAGGGATTAGCTTGCCCTACTTGTCAGATCTCAGAACGACCTTCGTTGGCAAGTTTTTAGAAACCTTCAGTCACTGCTTCCATTTCTAACTTCTCCATATACTAGGGTAAGACTTCCGGCGACCTCGGGCTGTCGATACAAATTTCCAAATTAGTTTAATTGTTTCCCTCCAACTGACACAATATGCTCAGTTTAATTATCCCTGACTTACCCACTTCATGTCGTCATATAGGGAACCTACATTCCCACCTTCAGCAACTCTAGGGGTCTAAGTCATGTGCTCTGCTTGGTTATTTCTTTGGGGACGAGGGGCGGTACTTAAATTAACATGCGTCCCAATCTGTCCTGATAGCCCTTCCTAAACTTAGTTGTGGGTTGTGGCCCTTTGTCAGAAGTTAATAGAAATTGAGATATCATATAGCTAGAATGTTTCTTTCATATTCAATTCAGCGTAGTCTTTAACTGAAACGTCATTCTAATCGGCAAGTAATAAGTTAATTTCATTAGCTTCTTAAAAATGACACACTAGGGTCAAGTTTACGCCTGGTAAGAGGTAACCTTATAGCTATATTCATATTGTCTACTCCCCGCTTTCATGCAGGTATGGCTTATTCTCTGAATTAGCCCACCCGGTTCCTGATGCCCAGCCTGCTCTTGCCGATCATTAGAGCTCTGTGTCACAACTCAACAATATCCTTATTTTTTCGGTACCAGCTTTAAATATCTT
This sequence comes from Datura wrightii, assembly GCA_035772735.1. Lineage (NCBI taxonomy): Eukaryota > Viridiplantae > Streptophyta > Magnoliopsida > Solanales > Solanaceae > Datura > Datura wrightii. The sequence continues at coordinate 113,607,272 of JASDFA010000019.1, forward strand.
TTATAACCTAGCGCGCTTTCGTCAAACCTTAGTGGGGGAAATGATGAGCATGGTATGCCCTTCTATAATCTACTGATGAAACTCTGTTATATTTAGAACATAGAGTTGACCTCCGGGTTCCAAGACTCTGTCCCTCACTATCTCGAGGGCCAGTGGCTCCTTCTGTTGGGCCTTATCTCTGGCTACACTAGGCTAGGGTCTCCGTACCATTACTCATCTACCTGCACAACTAAGGGTACAAAGTTAGATATTCATGCCTTCCCCCTTACTTCTAGGGGCTGAGATCTGGGACTCATTCCTCCTGCATCTTACTGCCAAGGATACTACTAGCCAAGTCTATTGACCTGCATCGTTCTGACCCGCACTCTGGCCAATTTCATTCATATAATTTCTCTGTCATTCGACATAGCAAACTAGGACCATAGCCATTATTCTACAGGTATGTCTTACCGTCATCACACACAGCGATGGGGTTAATCTATTTATGGCTTAACCTTTGCTATTACTAGGAGTTTGCTGCTTATGGACTCTTGACCACACTTGGGTGCTTCTAACTATCTTACCTACCCTCCTAATTTACAGTTGTGAGGGTCTAGGTAACTTACTTGAACACTAGGGGTCTTAATCACTTTTTAACATTTTCCTGGAATCAATGATTCTAGCCCCTCTTTACTATTCATACTGGACAACATCACATTTACACTTTCTGTCATATTGAGAAATGGTTGGGAGGTAGGAAATAACCATACCTTACTATGGTAGGGCTGAGGTCTGAAACTTTACTACCTGAAGAGTTGCGGATAAGAACCTCAAAATTTTCCCCTTCTTTAATACCTTTCAAGTAATCCAACATTAACTGTCGCTCTTGTCTAATTCTAAATATCTATTAAGTAAACCAACTCATACATATACCATATTGCTGAACTCTTACTCTGAGGCTGTAAGAAGAACTAGGGACAGTGTTAGCATATCCATTACCTTATGCGGTTCCTGGTGCCCCGGGAGGATACTGGGGTGATTAAAAGACTTCTGCTCTCGTCTTAGGCTAACTATCCCCCCCCCCCAACTATGGCACCTCACTGGTTCCCTCTCCTGCTGTTGTAGCTGACTTGAGACTGGCTGAAGTCTGTCCCATATCAAACATTATTCTAGACAGATATAACAAAGAAAACTTAGGGACTCATCCCTATACAACTCAGCTCTATAGCACGATCTGAGAAGAAGGAGGGATAACCATACTATCATGTCTTATAGCCTCCTGCTTATAAAATGCGATGCACAAGACATTTATCAACAAGAATCTACTAGACACGGCTTGTAGACTCCCTGGGATTCGACCTGCTCGATACCAAGTTTATCACGCCCCACCTTGGAAGGCACGACTGGCACCTAGTGCCATACTGGGATCTGAACTGACCTGGCTAGGCTCAAGCACCTCTGGTGCCTACCAGTGACTCAAATTCAAGAAAACAAACTGCTATATCTCGGCTGTAAATACAGCCTCAGGCCGATAAGGCCACCTGTAAGAGAAACCAGCTAATCAACAACAAGGTAATAAAGGGATCCTATGCGGGCCGATAAGACCACCATGTTGTCTAGTTATAACAAAAAAAAGGTAGCTACACTGGGCCCCACAAGTCCAATACGTAAAACAAAACATCCATAGGCCCCACACGGGTAACAACAACCAACTAACTGATGATTATAGTCTGCAAGCCTCCAAAAATATAAATAGTGGTCAAGACAGGGCCCCGGCCTACCCAAATACTAAACAGAAAAAAAAGAAATGGGTAAATTCTACAACCTGGCAACTCTGGATGAAAGGAGGTAACACCCCGAAAGTTTCTAAGATCAGACCCCGGAGTTAGATGGAGTTCAGCAAAAATACGAGCAGGAAATTTCCTCAGGACGAGTCGTGGCCAGGCCCATGAGGGGCAGTCAGCAAGTACAGCAGGTCCAGTGACCACGGACGACCTGAAGAGTTGTCGTGTTAGGAAATGAATCATTAGGGAAGTTGTGGGAAGGAGAAGCAGAAATCATGGGCTTCAGTGGCAACGGACGACCCAATGAGTCGTTAGGCAGGCGACGACTCGCTAAGTCGGCCTTCAGGTAGAGGCTAGAACTCAAGATGGGGTTTCAGGCAGTGGAGATAACGGAAGGTGGTCACGAGTCTTAAGACAACTAACGACTCGTGAAGTCAGTCGTGGCCAAGGATTGGGTGAAGGAAGAGGATCATTAGGCAGTGAATACCATGGGTGGTGACCACGACGGTGACGACTCATGAGGTCAGTCATCGGCTGATCTGAGAAATCTTGTGAAAACGTACAATGTACTCCATGAGTTGACCCCATGAGTCGTTGCCAACCCCATGACTTGTGGAGTGCCTCATGGGGACTAGAAAGTGATGTTTTCCTGTGTGTATCCAAGGGTATTTTCGTAAAATTCTAAGCTTCTAACTCTTAAACTACGTCGTTTTGAGCATGGTATGGACGTTTCTAAGGGGATATCTAGCCTAAAAGCCTCATTCTATCAAAAACCACTCTCAAACTCTTCTTCCTCCTCTCTCTCATGACTCAAGGATTCATCAAGGGTTCCTTAAGGTTTCAAGGTGCAAGTTCAAGTGGGGGTTTCTTCTTGAATCGGGTATGTGGGTTTTTCAATAAGGATATCCTTCCATCCTTGTGCCCCAAAATGTTTTACCAAAACCCCAATTTCATTATTCTAAAGCATGACCTAGGATTTCGATTTATGGATGATTTCTTCTAAATCTTCTATGGATTTTAAGACCCATTAGAATTAAAAAGTTAATGATGCTTATGGGATTATTTCAATATCTCGGATTATGTGCTAAATGGTGAAAATGCATGATTATGGAATTTCCTTCATGAGATAGCTTAACACTTTGAATGGTGTTTTGTTATTCTTCATTCGATTATACCAAGAACTGGTACCAAAACCTAAGATATGTGAAGATCGTAAGAATTCCCTTAAAAACTAGAATATTCATTTGATAAATGTGTTGATATAAGATTAGAACTTATGGGCTTGATCAATTGAAAGTATGTATGTTTTTTCATTACGTTTTCGATGAAAATGTTTTGGGCATGAGTTGAGTGTATGGGATTTTTCGTAAATCTAAAATATATGAATTAATGTATCTATGTTAAAGTGTGAATTGGACCTATGGATCCTACATGACTCTATGTTATACGTCTTACGTTATGAGCTCGAAACTTGAATGTTGTGGAGGTGTAAAGTGTGATATGAATCTATAGATGTTCGTAAATGTAAGATCTGTGAATTAAATAATGATTTGGCACCATGATGATATGAATTATGATGATAAAGCATGAGAATGATCCTTCAGACGTTTGGGCTTGTTGTTAGTAGAAAGTAGCTCTAATTTTTTCTAAACAAATGCTGTATGACGAAGTCAGTAAATCCTCATGTTTCTGATTAGCTGTAGTAGTATAGACCAGATGTATAATATCATATCAGTACTCCTCATGTTCCAGTCAACTAGGGACTCTCTATAGCTGAGAATGTTTTCCTTGGTCAGCTCGCGACTCTCTATACCAAAGAATGACTCCCTTAATTCAGTTGGGACTCTCCATAGCAGAGAATGACTCCCTTAGTTCAGTTGGGTCTCTCCATAGTAAAGAATGACTCCCTTAGTTTAGTTGGGACTCTCCATAGCAGAGAATGACTCCCTTAGTTCAATTAGGACTCTCCATAGCAGAGAATGACTCCCTTAGTTCAGTCGGGACACTCCATAGCAGAGAATGATTCCTTTAGTTCAGTTGGGACTCTCCATAGCATAGAATGACTCCCTTAGTTTAGTCGGGACTCTCCATAGCAGAAAATGAATCCCTTAGTTCAGTTGGAACTCTTCATAGTAGAGAATAACTCCCTTAGTTTAGTCGAGACTCTCCATAGCAAAGAATGACTCTCTTAGTTTAGTTGGGACTCTTCATAGCAGAGAATGACTCCCTTAGTTCAGTTGGGACTCTCCATAGCAGATAATGACTCCCTTAGTTACGTTATCAGTCTGGCTCAGTTCCATATAGTTCAGACTTCTGTTTTAAACAGATATAGAATAATACAGACTCAATTATCAGCAGATATCCAGTACAGTGTATGATACTAGCTTCAGCTTCGGCTCTATACCCATCATAGGAAGGAGAAGATGCACTCATCTCCCTTCTAGGGGCATATTTGCAATCTTGCCAATAGTGTGGGCCTCCACAATAGAGACATGGGTCATCATAATAAGGGTTTCCACCAACAAACCTCCTTTCATTCCATGATGCCATCCTTCAACTACAAACAAACAAAAACAAAAATAAAAATTAAAGCAAAATAAAATGTAAAACAAAAAAGAAAAACTAGTTCGAATCAATAAATAACTAATGGCTTATCACAACTCAATTCCCCAGCAACGGTGCCATTTTTGATAACATCCAAAATACACTCCTCGTTTAGAGCAAAAGTGTAAACGGTCATTGTATCAAAACAAATACCCGACGAATGTCGGGGTCAAATCCCACAGAGAATTGAGTTGATAATTCAAGAGTTATGAACTAATTCAAACTAGAATGCATAATTGTTCAATATTTGAAAAGTAAAATTGGGGGAAAATAAAGGAAAATAACTATCTAATTCTAAACTAAGACTAATTGGGGGGAAATTAAAGGGAAATAACTATCTAATTCTAAACTAAGACTAAGTGGGGGGAATTCCAATTAAATCAATCATAAGTGAGAGGCTAGGGGCATTCTATAGATGAGATCACAATTAAATCGGGAATTTCTTCAATGCCTTAGACTCAAAATTAACATAGATAGTTGTGGATAATTCACATTCTCTTGTTTTCCAACCGCGAGAATGTTTATACCTTGGATTCTTTAGAACTCCAAAGCCAACTCAAGTTATCAACCACAACAGCTTGAGGAAGTACTAGTTATTTCTAGTCTAGCCCTTTAATGGAGTGAAAATGTGGGTCTTAACTATCCCTAGCTTAATCCCACACACTAACACTCCAATTCCTTACTATTACCTTCTCACCCAATTCTCACTTCTCTTTTTCAAGAAAAAGCAAGAAAAGTAAAGCACAATTAATGTTTGCAACCATCAATTTTAGCAATTATAACTAGCAGTTATAACTTGGATGAAGATAATAGATTTATAATTCAATAAGTATCCAAGAGCAATTTATGAAAACCCAATCAAATTAACAAACCCACCATGAATATACCTCTAGCTAGCAAATTAGTCAATCATATTTAAAGATAGAGAGAAGATACCGAGAGGATTCCCCTCACATTCATCGCATTAGCTTCACAAATTTGCTTCACAAGCTCTTACAACAATGTTGGAATTCCCCCAAAATGGGTTAAAGAAAAAGAAGAAGAAAAGTACTATCTAACTACAATTCTATGGTGAAAGGATTCTACCAAAAATTCTATGAAGAAGATGAAGTCTAGATTATAAAATTTATGAATTGAATCAAATCCCCTTTTGGTTGGTGTACAATGGAGGTTATATATCTATACTTTCTTGTGTACAACTTTCCCCAAATGTACTTGGAGCTTCTAGATGCTTTTGAGACCTTTTTGGATCCTTTTACCCTTCATTAGAGGCCTCTCCAACGAGGAACCGGCGTTTCGCCGGTGGCAATTCATGAAGAGCCAAACTATGGCCGGTTTAAAACACTGGCCTGGCAGGGGGGAACCGGCAGTTCAGGAGTGTTTAGCCGGTGCCATTCCACGAAGGGCTGGTTGTTTAGCCGGTCTAGGTAGTATTTTCGCCATTTCGCCCTTCCAGATCTGCGTTTAGCCGATTCAAAACACATCCTTGCACCTCTTTTTAAGCTCAAATCTTCCCTTATCTTTGGATCCTCTCCCTCATATGCTAACTCATAAAATTTCTTCTCAAATTCCATGTGTTTTGCTCTATTCCATATTTTCTTTAATCACATGAGGTACGTACAAAAAATTCAAGAGAAAGGGCATAAAATCCACATAAATGACTTGAAAACTAAGAAAAAACTCATGATTAGGAGCCTAATAAGTTGGTAAAATTCCAACTCATCAGACCCCGAAACCTGAACCATTGCTTGTACTCAAGTAATGCGATACTTTACAGTTAAGCAAATGAACAATATGCTATACATGAGTTTTTGCATCAAAGTCCAATCAAGATATTCTTGCACAAGAGGACATTGCTAAAGCTTAGGACACTATGGTAGTTGTAAACCAAATCATCAATCCGCAAGACAACCCCAAACATTATACACCAACTCAAGAAAAATAGAAAAGACTCAAACCATGTTGCACAAGCTTCAATAGGCAACCACAATCATTAAACATATCTTGCATGCATTCCTTTCATTCAACCAAGGGGCATAGTTCCTCAAAACAAGTTCAAGGAGCATCTCAAGTCATTGACAATTCACATTCAAAGCTTTCCTTAAAGTTCGCTATCCGCTTGCCTTAATCATACCTCTCTTTGAAAACGTTGCCCCTCTATGGCAGCATGTCCGGACTTCTTCCTTGCAACCTCGATTCCGTGCTCGTTCTACCTTTTCCCCGGCCCTTTCTCGTACGTGTCGAACTCTAAAACTCTTGACTAACGTTTGAATAGGCCAACTAAACTTTAGGAACTTACGGAGTGTAATATGTTCGATAAATGGAAATGATAGCCTTAGCAACAACAACTAGTGGTGTCGCAGCTCCAATTATGTTAGGAGGTCGTACAGCTCATTCTAGGTTTGATAGTCCACTTCAAACAAATGAAATAACAATGACAAATATGTCAAAATAAAGTAGTGCAGTCAAATTAATTAGAAAAGCAAAATTAGTAATATGGGATGTAGCACCCATGGCCAAGCGACATACCATCGTAACAGTTGACACGAGCTTTAGAGATATAATGGGTATAGATAAAACTTTTGGAGGAAAAGTGATGATTTCTGGAGGAGATTTTTGTCAAGTATTGCCAGTAGTTCCAAAGTCTACAAGAGTAGAAACTATCAACGCAAGCTTGATGAAATCATATCTTTAACCTTTGGTGGAAAAGAAGCATTTTACAAGAAATATGAGAGGAGGAACATACCCAACATTCAGTGCATTCTTACTTCGCATCGGCAATGAGAGGGGCTGGCAATAAAAGATAGTTCAATTCTTCTTCCTGAACAACTAATAGTTAAATACAGTAGTATTGAGAATGTTGAAGATTGTCTATAAATAATATAATCCGTCGCTCAAGTAAAAATATGAAAATACAGAACATGTAACCGAACGGGCTATCCTAGCAAGTAAAAATGAGTATGTTGATCAATTGAGTGAGAGAATGATAACAACGTTTCTTGGTGAAAGCAAGACATTCATTAATTTTGACTTTGCAGAGGATGACACAAACAACTACTACCAAGAGGAATATCTAAATACTTTGACATCAAATGGTCTAACACGACACAGGTATTAACCCTAATTATCCACTATGAATAACTTGGGCGTGCATATGTAGAATTACTTAAAATATAAAAAATAAATATTTTCTTTTTTGGGCACGTTAGTTTTGAAGGATAATGCACCAATCATGTTATTAAGAAATTTTGATGCTTCAAATGGCTTATGTAATAGTAAAATAATAATATGTAAAAGATTTAACAACATCATACATGTTGTAATAATGATTGGACATTGTGCAACCAAAAATGTGTGTACTCCAAGAATACAACTATCACTCCATGAAAATGAAGGATATCCTTTTAAATTTATTTAGAATCAATTTTCAATACGACTTTGATTTGCAATGGCAATAAATAAAGCATAAGGCCAAATAATTTTAAATGTCGAATTGTATTTGCCCCAGAATATTTTCTTTCATGGACAATTGTACATGGCACTTTCAAGAGGAACATCAAAGGCCACAAAAATCGTCCTAGTCATGACAGACCAACCAAAAAAAAGGCATGTACACCAAGAACATTGTCTATGAGGAAGTACTAGGTACCAAAACAGTAGATGTTGTTCAATTTATATTTTATTAATAAATTTGTGGTGATACTTATTACAAAGCTCTTTAAATATACTCATACTATATGTATTGTTTGTTTTTGCAGGCTCGAAGAATATTTAAGCATTGAGCTTTCAACAGATATGTAACTAAAATAGATCGACTATTTATCTGTGTAAACATATATTGTTCTACAAAATAATTTGTGACACTCATTACAGTGCACTTCTAAGATGATTTGTGATATACATACTGCTTGCTTAGGACTCACGTGCAACACCCGTGTTCATAACTAGTATTATAATAAAAGCTTCTACTCCTTTATTAAGTAACTCTCAAGGGATTCATATAGGGTATTTATATTTTTACTAAAAGTGATTCTATTATTTTCAGCTATGATTGATACCACGTCTTTATTAGGAATAATAAAAATGGCCAAATAATGATTTTGTATAATAACATCAACGTACTAATTGATTTACCTTTTTATTTATTAATTTATTTGTGCATATAATACGTTGAATGAAATAAATATAATGAAGGTATTATCTTTCAAACACTTGATCTAGAATTTGACATTTTATGCAAAATAGTTATATTAAATGTGATAATTATATTAATAGCTCTCACTTTGAATTGTTAATTTGTTCGTTAACTTTGTATCATCTCTATGAACTTTGAATAAGCTAAGTTTGAATATTTATCTATTTAATAAATGATATAAATAGCTTTTATCTTTTTAGCCTCATACGTAGTACAAGTTATGAAATATAGAAATATAAAAATATAGAAATATAGAAATATAATAAAAAGAAATTTCGTTCATACTCTCTAATTGAGTGCTTTTAATCAAATAAAAAGTACAATTAAAAATATATATGATATAGATAACACATAACTCAAATTAAAATAATTCTCTGAATATGATCAAGATATTTACTCTCTAATCGAGTGCATTTAACCAAATGAGAAGGACAAATAAGAATATATATTATATAGAGAAAATAAAATTCAAACTAAAAAATTCTCTAAGAACGATAGAGATGCATCATGGATGTTATAAGTAAGACAAAAAAAGAAAAAATTTCTTTCCTTAGTTTGATGATAATTGCTAAAACTTTATTCTTTCATTTTGTATGATGACAATATGATTCGAAAAAGTCAAATTATTTATTTTCAGTACAAAATTTTAAGTATTTAATTATAAGTATTATATATAATTTATAATACTTTTATATTTTTCAAACATGTAAATGATATTTACAAACTAATTCTTATTAGAGGTTGGATAGCTAGCATTTCAATCGTACTTCAAATCACGCAAAGTTAAAAAAATTATTTAAAGTAATATAAGTTTGTCTTTATAAGTTTGCTTGTATAATCAGTTTTAACTGATAAAGAAAAAGCATGGGGTAAGTTGACAAATAAAATAAAATTAATCAATTTATAGCAAACTTTTATAATATAGAATATAACTTGAGATTTTCTTTTCGATACAATTTTTAAAAATATTTTAATTATAAGTATTGTAATTTATATTATTCTTATACTTTTGAAATACGTAAACGAAATAAAAAGTTGGTATCCTAATTTTTATTGAAAGTTAAATAGCATTTCCATCGTACTCCATATCATATTATAGAGAGAAAATAGCTAAAAAATTATTTGAAGTAAAAATATAATTTATGTCTATATAAATTCTTTTAAAAAAATGTGGTAAATTGATAAATAAAGTAAAATTAATCAATTTGTAGGGAACTCTTATAATATACAACAACAACATATTCATTATAAAAAATAAAATCTAAAAAAAAATAAAGTAACTAGGGGTGGACATAGTTTGGGTCAATCCGAAATTCAAATCGAAATTCAAATTTTTTGGATCTTTGGGTTGGATTTTGGACTTTGGATTTCATTTTTAAATATTATGAATTTTGAATTGGATATTGGATTTAATATTATAGATTTTTGGATATTCGAAAGTCCGAAAATTTATACCTTATATTTAACACTACTCTATTTTTCATATCATATGTGTTCAATACTAATAAGTTCAATTTTTAAGATCTAATATTAGGTGGATTGAGATTGTTACTTGTTATGATCTACCTAAAAAGCTCAAAAGTCAAAATTGAATATCCGAAAAATTCAAACCGATTAACCGAAACCGAACTTAAAAAATCCAATTCAATCCAATCTGAACTCATTTGAATTAGATTTGAATTATACTTTTCTTAATTCAAAAATCAAATATTCAAATCAAAATTCTCATATCCGATAACCTAAATACCCATCCCTAAAAATAAAGCAGGATCATATCCTTATTTCTGAGGCGAAACTCTTATCATATTAAGTCTAAAATTGACAATGATCAATTTACATAACCAACACAACTAATTTTAGAAAATATTATCTAGACTCAACGGAGGACTAATTTAGTCGGTAAGCATTCTCGTCTTCCCACGAGGAAAAAAGTAAATGTCATTAAAGCGTAATATTATCTTATTATGTTTAGCATAAAAGATAAGATCAAAATGCATTGAAAAGGGCGTCAGTATAAATGTCTCTTGTGGAAGAAATGATGCTTAATTATATTGCATTCTTTCTTTTGCACCATTCTTGAAGCTTTACGGTAAGTCTTTCAGTAAATTTCTTTAGCTTTTTCACTACTGTTTTTTGTTGACTTTTAGTTGGTTGGTCTAATATTTTTTAGGTAAAGTTGGTCTTTTTAAGCCGACAAGGCGAAGCTTTTCAAGATTCTTGGCAGGTTGTATTGTTCTGTAGTTGGCTTTTGGTAGGTTGGTGTCAGCATTGGATGCAAAATATTTTCTTCGCAGATGCCTGAGAAATCTGCAAATTTTTGGTGGGTTATGAGGGCTAATAACCCAAAGGTTCAATGGTGGTTTAAGCTATTGACAATGAGTATTTTTCTTGGAATCTTGATTGTGTGGGAGATTGATAGTGTCAGCATGGGTAGTTTTTCGAGAGATTTTATTTTATTGAAGGTGAATAGTTCAGAAAAGTTTAGTCCTACCTTTAAAGATTTCATCTTTACCAATATTATCCAATATTACCAGTGTTGGGTAAATACTTACCAAAAATTGAATCAAGGTTTTGCTGGAAAAAATCTGGCTCCTAAAGTCAAACGTCAATCAATTAATTGTACTAAAAATCAAGGTAATACCGCTGCTTTCGGTCTTGAAATGGTGACAAATTTGTCCCATAAGGAATCAGCTTCAAGACCAAGAGTTCTTAGGTGGATTTCAGCTGAATTAGAGGCAAACTATTCATTAAATCTTCTTACTAATTTGTTGGCTCCTGGAGGTGAGCCGTGTAGGGAATCAAGAACTGTGGATGTAAGAATCCCTGCTTTAGATGGCCGTGATAACATTGAGTTGTCAACTGGGGATATTCATGAGTTTGTTTTTCATGCATTAGATGATTCTGGGAAACCCCATTGTTTGGGTGGTGATTATTTTGAAACTGATATTGCTGGTGAGACATGGAAGTCTAGGCCTCCCATTAAAGATTTAGGCAATGGCACTTACCAGTTTTTCCTGCAAGTCCATCCTGATTTTTCTGGGGATTACAATCTCACCATCATCCTACTATTTCGACATTATGAAGGCTTGAGGTTTTGGCCTGAAAGATTTGCATTCGACAAGGTTATGCGCGTGATCCCAGTCAAGTTCTCTAAGTCCTCCATTGAATTACCTGAAATATCGCAATGCAAGAAGTCAGATCTTGTTAGAGATGTGTGGTCTGGTCGATGGACTCGTCATGCCAAGAATGATAGCTGCCCAATTAGCAATGATGGGCGATACAGATGTCAAGAACCAAATTTTTCATGCCAAAAACCATGGTGTGATGGTCCATTGGGATCCTTGGAAAGCAACGGTTGGGTATATTCAACACATTGTTCATTCAAGATGTTCTCAAACGAAGAAGCATGGAATTGTTTGAAGGACCGCTGGATTTTTTGGTGGGGTGATTCGAATCACTGTGACACGGTGAGAAACATGCTTAATTTCATTTTAGATGTGAATGATATAAAGGAGGTTCCAAGAAGAGTTGATTTGACCATCAGCAACCCAAGGAATTCGTCACAGACCATTCGATTTACTAACATTTTCAATGGGCATCCTAACGAGACAGACAATAATCAAGGCTTGAATTCATTGACGGATGCAGACTACAGAGAATTTTTGAAAAGGTACTTCTCTGGAGATGTTGTTCCGGATACTATAATCATGAATTCAGGCTTACATGATGCACTACATTGGTCCGATATTAGGTGTTTCATTGAAGGTGCTAGCTATGCTGCATCATTTTGGGCTGAGGTATTTAATGGTGTAAGACAGAGAGGGTTGATACCACCAGAAGTCATATATAGGACTACGGTGGCTGCCGGCGGATACGCTAGAATTTTAGGGTTCAATCCAAATAAAATGGAGGCCTTTAATGGTATAGTCTTGGATAATTTTAAGGCATATGATTTAGTTGATCGCGTCATTGATGATTTTGACATGACTTATCCATGGCACTATGACAACCGAGGCAATGACGGAGTGCATTATGGTCGTGCTCCTGCCAAGCTGAAGTGGAGGGATGGCCAGATTGGGCACCAGTACTTTGTGGACCTTATGCTTGCTCACGTGTTGCTCAATGCATTATGCTCAAAATAGAAGGTGGCAGTGGTGATACTAAGTGCTCATATTGGCTTTGGTTTTGGCTGACAAATTTGCAAGTACCTTCTAAGATGCAGCCAACTTCAAGCAATCGGTGGGGCATTTCAAGCTGGGCTGGTAGATTTTTGCAAGAGGAAAACTAGGGTGCAATAAGTTTGGTGATATTTCTATATTTTTATGTCATTATGTTTTCAAAAATTCCTTCCACGTTGTAGGTCATATATTAGATCTAGTGTTAATAATAAAGGTTGTATAGGACCACTATTTATTCCTTTTGAAGTAAAGAACTTTATAAAAGACGTTATTTAATAAGTACAAATGGCTTATGCTCCCTATTGCCGCTTGAAAATGTTCCAATTACCCTTCAGTATTCTCCTTATTCTATTATCATGTTACTGTATTTTCTGTGTGTTTATTACCACGTAGCTTCACCTTTCTCTTTTCACTTCAAGTCTTGGGACCTTTGCAAGGGTGGATCCTTATCAAGGATGAAACTAGTAAAATGTGTACTTTAAGCCCACCAAAATACTGAGACCCCAAAAAATTTTAATAGTGAATTATTTTATTTTTATTTAAAATATTATTAAATATTGTAAATAAAAAGTTTAAAATTTACATTAAAAAATAAGGAAAGAAAACCTATTTACCTTTTATCAAAAACATTTAAACTTATTAATAAATAAAGTTTTTACAATAACATTCAAAGATAATGTATTGCAAACAAATTACTAACACTCATTAACCATAATTAATTCTTAGTTTTATATTACTATGTGAGGTTAACTAAAGGCTTTATGTCATTTGAGAATATTACATTAAAAGCAATAAGTACGTTAAAACAAAAAAAAAAAAAAAAAAAAAAAAAAAGCCTCTATATCATTATTATTAATCCGTAGTTTTATATTACTATGTGAGGTTAACTAAAGATTTTGTGTCATTTAAGAATATTACATAGAAAACTCTATATTATTATTATTTTTGTATTTATTCGTACATACTTATATTCTCTTATTAGAATTTTGCTTTAGGCCGCTAACTTCATTGAGATATTTTAAAAAATAAAACTTATATTATTATTATTTTTGTATGTATTCGTACATATCTAAGTTCGCTTATTAGAATTTTGCTTTAGACCACTAACTTTATTGAGATACTCTTGGTACCTTGTCATGTTTTGGGCTTTTCGCTTTTAAAAATATTTATTGAAATAGTTGTTGTACTATTTATTAGATACTAGTGTTTAATGAGGTGTTGCATTGACAGCTAAGGTAAGAATTCTCTCTCACTTTGGCCTTCTATAACAAAAGACTTTTTATGCCTGAAATGATAGAACGAATCATATCATGACTTTTTAAGCGTTGCAAGGTGTGTAACATATTGCTGTGGACTTGCTACACACTTTCTCTATTGTACATGCTGAAGTAAGTTCTCCAAAAAAAAGTTTAAAGTGATGTTGCTCTCTCATTTATTTTTGGTGGATGGAGGCTTTTATATTGATTTATCTAGCATACAGTTCAAAGTTTTGAATCTCAATTCTCCATCTTTACATGGTTACTTTCTATCAAAGCAACTTTACGGCATTACTTAACCTAACTTTATTACTTTAATTTTTGTCATTACAAGTGTTGTAAGCATTTAGTGGATAATACACTTAGGATTTTTGTTGTAGGGCCTAATAAAGACAAATCACAAATTGGTTCATTATTTTTATTTCTTTAATTCTTGATTTAGGTTTTATGTGTTAGCTGACATAGAAAAAGAAATTAGCTAAAATGATAGAAATAATCAGAACTAAATTCTTGTATATGCATTATTATCTCTAGTTTATGAATTACCAAAAAGTTAATAATAAAATAGGAAATTAAAAACAAAAAGTTCTTATTTCCCATGAGTAATTGTCTAACATATAGTCTGGCTCAAAAAATAAATATGACAATTAAGAGTTGGATAGTTGATATAATTGTTTATCATTCACATTGTATATTTTGAATAGTTTATCTTGGATTGATACATTACCACATGTTAATGTTATGAATCTTTTATTTTTTATTTTTTATTTTTTGATTGATGAATTTAGTATTGAATGAAATTTGGAAAAGAATGAATATGAAAGGTTGTAAGTGCAATTGAGTTGCATTGAATGTAATTTGAAATAAAGAAAAAAGGTCAAATAGATAAATGATCAAGTTCTTTTTTTTTTTACATCCAACTAACACTTATAGCCAGGTTAAACATCCATGTTATTTGCTATAGGGTTCATCTTTTTGTTCACCATAGGAGGACTCACTGGAATAGTTCTGGATCAAATTTTTAAAATTAGTTATTTTAAGAAACAGTTTGTGTTTTATCAATAAATTTAAAAAGTACTTTTGGGTAGTAATTAGTATTTGGCTAAGCTTTTGAAAAGTGATTCTAAGTGTATTTTTCTCAAAAGTGCTTTTGGGGAGAAGTTACTTTTTTATCTTCTAGAAAACAACTTCTGCTACTCTCTAAAAACACTTATTTTTTCCTAAAAGCTTAGCCAAACACTTTATTTTTTAAAAATAATAATAATTTTTTGAAAAAATTAGCACTTTTGACCTTCCAAAAACTTGACCAGATAGACTATTATACCTGTTAGACAGTCCAACATTATTTAAGCAATATGTTATGCTGCAATGTTTCAACCAAAAAATAAAACAATTACAACTATGACACTATAATTGCTCATTACGCCAATAACGGACCCAGGATTGTGCAAGAAGAGGATGAGGTGGAATAGATGATTGTGAATAAAAAACCTTCCATATGCAATTGTGAGAAAATTTCATATGGATGGCCGGATATTAAAGAACTACGTAAGCTAATACCTAAACAGTGTAAATTAAAGGATGAATGTAATAGATGATTACTTCGCAATAGGTACATTCTCATTCGTGCAACACTTTTTGAAGATTATATTAAATCTGTTGTAGAAATTTGTGTTTTACATTACACATAGGAATTGGGTGTACCCTATGCGTATGTTGAAGTAAGATCCTCTCTTTGACCCTGATGAAGAAATAATTATTTTGATAACATAGATATTTTTTCTATACTTGCCACCAAAATTTTTTGGAAAAGAATCAATATTCTCGATGGCATCAGCGGTTGGAAAATCCTTGCAGGTAAATATGACCATTAGTAATTAAATAAGTCAAGTTGTGTTAGGATTAAGCTGGAAATTGATCTTTTAGCAAAATTTTCACAAAGAATAAATATGGGTACGAGGAAAAAGAGCATTGGCAAGATTACGGACAAGTGGATCAAAATTAATTATGGCTATATCCCAAAATATTGCAAAGATATAAGTTATAGGGACACATCAAATTTGTAATTCACCCAGAACTTTATCCAATAAGGAGACAGAATAAGAACCCAAAATACAGGAAAAGAACCAATAAAAAGATAATACAAAAAAAATGATAATACAAATTACACAACCACTCAAAAGGCAAAAGAGAAACATGCGGAGGAGAAATAATTCATAAAACAAAAAAAGAGGCATAATAAAAAAAGATAAGGGCATAATAAAAAAAGATAAGGCAACATAATAGAGAAGGGCAAGCTTGGAAACTAAAAACTAACCTAACACAACAAGAACAAGGAGTCAAAGTGCTAAAGAAGTTTGTAGCTTTAGAGGGAGAGAATTTGGTTAACATAGCCAATGATAAGGATTAAGCCAATACAATAGAACAACCTCCAAAGAAGAGACAAGGTGAATCAACAAAACAATGGGTCGAGAACTCTTTTGGTAAGCAACTAGATGAAAAAGGCAAATTCATTAACAAAAAAGAAGATTTCAAGCAGAAAGACAAAGACAATACAATAATAAATAATGAAAAGAAATAGAATAAGACAATGGACAAGGCAAAAACATATACAAAGGGTGATGAGCAACAAAAATAATTGTCTACATTCAACTGGTGATAATGAAAATACCGAAGATAGGCCTGAGAAACAAGAAATTCAGACAACTTAAACTCTTTGTAACACCACAAACATAGTCATATGGCAAGAAATAGGAGAAGAGCATGCAAACACCAATAATAGAATTGGAGAAGAAGAGTGATCAAGATATAGAAACAATAAACCTTGACCCAGATAAACCACCAAATTTAGAGGTACAATAGGTAGAGGAATAAAATCAGCCAAACGGAGAAAACATAATCAAAAAAGGATAAAATAATGAAGCCACAGAGATAAGTAATAGTCAATAACTAGCATTGATGATAACAATGGAAATAGATTTTAGGCCATTAAGTAAAGATTAAAGGAATAATATTAGGGACACACAGAAAGATGAGACACTAGAACAAAATATACAATAAACAGTAAAGTAAGGATATATCTCTCCAAGACATGCAGACACAATAATAAGCAACACCAAGAGGAATAAAACTAGCATAATAGTACCTCTGCATGTCATAATAAGGAGTGCAAAAGGCGGACCTCCAATAGTTATTAATGATAGACAAAATATTATTTTGAAATATTAGATAAGTCAACACTCAAAGTTTTTCCGAGAGACTGACATATCTACATAGAAGACATCAATTAAATATTCATTTCTCTCACAGAGCCTTTTCAAGAACCACATAAGATGGAAAAATATATGATAAGATTTGGGCTTCAAAGTTCACTAGTTAACACATTTACTAAGATATGAATTTTTCTAGGATGAAGAATGGCAAGGGCAAATTATCACAAATACAGTTCAATAGGTGACCATTAAGTTCACATACTAAGCTATAATAGGAGGCAGTGGTAACTATAATATATACTAAATATACAAATATGGAGAGATTGGAGCTTTAGGATTCACTAGAATTAACTTCAATGAGCATACAATTCCTATGGACTATCGAAGGTGATTTTAATGTCATATTACCACCAGATAAAAAAAACTAGAGGGTTTGATAGTGACACATCAGGAACCAACATACTTTAAACATTGTGTTAATACATGTGCGCTGAATGAACTAAAGTTTGTTGGAAGCAAATACATTTAGTAAAATAGTAAGACTGAAGATGATTGTCAGTTTAATAGATTGGACAAAGTCTTTAGAAATCAGAAATTCATAGATAAATTTTCCTAAAATGAAGTGCAAAAACAGACAAGAATCAAATCATGCTCCTCTCCATGTTTTATGTGATACACAAGAAGAGACAATCATAAAACTATTTAAATTCTTGAACTTCTAGACAAAACACAGCAACTTTTGAAATTGGTTAAGGAGCATGGGAAATTGGATTATGCAGCCGATCCATTCGTTGAATTACATGCTAAGATAAAGAAGGTTAAAGTAGCATTAGGGAAATGGAGCAAAGAGACTCATGGTAATATCTTCTAGCAGATTCCAACACTAGAAGATGTCATAAAAGTAAAAGAACTGTAGCTAGAAATTCACTCTATTGGACATAATAGAGAAGAGCTACATAAAGCACAGGCTAACTTGAAAAGATACATATTGAGGAAGAATACTGAAAATAGAAATCAAGACTTAGATGATTCCAGAAAGGAGATAGAAACACCAATTTCTTCCACTTCTATGTAAAGGAAAGAAAAAAGAAACTAATTATCACAGGATTGCATAATGGTCAAGGAGACTAGCTAACTACTAGATAGGAGATAGGAGGAGAAACAATAAATTTCTTTCAAGAACATTTTAGAGAGAGTAGGAGACAAAACAACTATGATATGTTACATCATATTCCAATTAAGATCAATCAAGAACAGAATGAAGCAATGGTCAAACCTCAAATTAGTGAAGAGGTGAAGCAAGCAGTTTTTAGCCTGAATGAAGATAATACATGTGGTACGGATGGTTTCTCAGGACACTTCTTCCAGGTTTGTTGGAGTATCATATAGGAAGATGTTACTAAGATGATGAGAACCTTCTTTTGTAGTCAATAACTCCCAAGATTTATCGCCCATACTAATCTATTCTTAATAACTAGAAAGAAGAATTCAGATCCTTTATAGACTTGAGGCCTATAAGTATGAGTATACTTTCAAACAAGATAATCTCTAGGGTTCTGCATGAAAAATTCTTTATAGTCTTAACTACTCTGATTTTCAAAAATTAGACTGGATTTGTTCAAGGGAGGATGTCACGACCCGAACATAGGCCCGGATCGAGATACAAGATAAAGAACCCTGAGTGTCACGCATCGAGCCTACACCTTGGATGCAACACGGTACTTGAAGTCACACGTGACCCCAAGTCAACTCCTGGTCTATCATACATTGGTATTCTGAGAAATCATGCACAATGGAAATTTGAAACAATACATAATAGCATTTATAAAAATTAAAATCTGAATTTAGAAATTTAAAATATCTGAGAATCTGAAATCAAATCTGGTTTGAAAGCCATCTAACTGAGGAGTTGCTGGGACAAGCCCCCAGCTAACTCTAAATCTAACTAAAATAAAAACTCAACTTAAAGAAAGTAAAGCAAGGCCCTCAAATGATGAGGACTCACACTTAGGCTGCAGCGGAGGAGGATCAGGATCGCAACGGCTAACGATGCTGAGTCTGAGAACCTGCAGCTGTATCATGAAACGATGCAGCATAAAAGTATGCGTCAGTACTTTGAATGTACTGAGTGAGTGGGAGAAAACATATCTGAATATAACGTCTGAACTGAAATAACACGCAATGACCAACAGGTAAGCTGAACTGAACTACTGATGTAAACTGAAATGGTCAAGGTGACCCTGTCTGATGGTCAAGACATGACCTAAATCTGAAATACTGAGTTTGAGAGACCACACTGAACTGATCCGAACTGAACTGAACTATCAATAACTGAGACTGAACTAAACTAACTAGAGGGAGAGTCTATAACTGACATATAACCACATGAAATAGACGTGGAGTCCGATGTATACACCCCACCGATAGGACCTAATATACCTTGCCAGGGTATAAAGGCATGAACTAGGTGATCACAAAAGTCTGAGGCCAATCAAGCCAAGTAATATTGTAATCTACGCTGGCAACGTAGTTCTGGGAATCTGGGTGCGCTGGAACCCCAGCCCCTTCGGTGCTAAGTTCTACTCCCACTGGAAACCTAAACTGAACTACTAGGCCGATAGCTCAAAACAGGGGCCCAAGACTAGTCAGAGACATATAACTGAAAGTACGCTGAAAGTCTTATCGGACCAGATTCTGAAACTAGGTTTTAGACTGGTCAGAGCTGCTTATTTGGAAGCGTCGTAACCGTCTAAGAACAAACTGTAACTGAACTGGGATCTTGGAGCTGGTCAGAACTATGTAACTAGAATGTCATGACCGCGACCAAATAACTACAATCAGAGTCTGATTCTGATAACTGAGAGGCACCACTGGCACCTCGAAAAAAGACTGAAGCCAAACTGATCAGTTGATAATTTTTGAATAGTCTTGAAGAGGTTCTATGTTCTACTGAACTGAATTACTAAACAGCTAATAGAGAACTCAACTTATTCCAACAACACGGGAATTCCATGCTATAGCAAAAATTCAAGAATTAAAGAAATCTCATCCGACAAGGCTAAAATCATCCTTATCAATGGAATAGTTGCTCAACATATATATAATAAGAATTTCTAGGAAATCCAGCCCAAAACATTCTTCATTCACTATATGGAATTTAATAAGAAAAATCATTACTCGAAAGTTAGGGCTTAAATTCACTTTTGTACGAACATTGACAACTTTTGGGAACTGATAAAGATAATATGGACAATCAACATGGATATTATTCCAGGAGAAATTAACGAGAAATAACATGAAATTCATTCGTATTCGAAAGCTCAAGGCTAAAACTGATAAGGAGATTATGGGAAGATTTGGGGGACACGGGGGAAGAACAATTCCCTTGTTGAATTCCCACATACCTGACTAAAATTCTCCCGGAGAAGAGGACTTGAACTGTTGCAATGGAGGACAACCCTAAGCTTGCTTGATAGTTTCTTGAGAGAACTTTCAATAAGTTTTCTGAGAATAAACGTGAGAATGAGGGGAAGAACCGTCCAAAACCTCTAATAAGTCTGATTTTACATCCAAAACGACGTGGTTTAAAGCTTAGGAGAATAGGAAATTACTAAATAGCCCTTAGAAAATAGCTGAGAAAAACTGTCAGGTGACCCTAACGGGTTGTGGTGGCTGACCACGACTCGTGGTGGATCCCGTCGGGTACACTGCGTAGGCTCCTCAGTAGTTCACCACGAGGGATCTAACGAGTCGTGTTCACTGACCACGAATCGTGGTCACCAGTCGTGGACCACACTATCTCACTTTAGAAGATTAAAGGCTAAGTTTGATAACGAGTCACCTAACGGGTCGTTGCCACTGGTGATGACTCGTGGTAGCACTCGTTAGGTACACTGCCTAAAAACTGATTAGGGCTAGCAACGGGGGACATAACAAGTCATTACGGGTGACCACGACTCGTTGTCCCCACCCGTCAAGTACACTGACAAAATTTAAAATTCCTCAACACGGGCCTAACCACGAGCAACTTAATGGGTCGTGGTCAGTGACCACGACTCGTGAAGTCTCTCATTGTGTGCACTTCTTCTCATTTTCAATACTTACTCCTTCTCCTCACGATTGACCTAATGAGTCGTTGGGTCTCATAACGACTTGTTAGCTCGTGAAGTCTCTCATTGTGTGCACTTCTTCTCATTTTCAATACTTACTCCTTCTCCTCACGACTGACCTAACGAGTCGTTGGATCTCATAACGACTTGTTAGGTGAGTCGTCCTGCAGCATTTCTGCAGCTTTTTTCAGATTTCCTGATTTAAGTCCCGGATTTAGATTTTGAGTTTTCGGGGCATTACAATATCTTTCCCTTGTAAACATTCGTCCTCGAATGTTAGAAAACACATAGGAAAGCAGAGAATAACAATCAAAATCTCCAAATACTACTCATTTAACTCCAAAACTGTCGGAATGACTACCTCCGTTTCAAAATACATAACTGAACTGAATTTACTTTTCATACATACATTCAAAAAAGTAAAAGAGACTTGAACATCTGAACTGGAGTCATGAAAACTAAATTGAGTTCTAGGGTCAAAACTATTATCTCAAGTTGTGCTAGAGCCGGTAGAGAACAAATGCGGGTATTTGGCCATCATATCTGCTTCGGCCTCCCACGTAGCTCCCTCAACCTGTTGATTTCTCCATAAGACTTTGAATGAAGCTATTTCCTTGTTTCTCAGCTTATGAACCAGACAGTCAAGGATCTGAACTGGTACTTCCTCATATGAGAGACTATCTTTTACTTCTACACTGTCCAATGGTACAACTGAGGTTGGATCTCCGATGCACTTCTTCAAAAGTGACACATGGAAGACTTGGTGTACAGCTGCTAGTTCTAAAGGTAATTCTAGCTCATAGGCTACATTACCGATACACCTCAAAATTCTATAAGGTCCTACATACCTCAGGTGGAGTTTTCCCTTCTTGCCAAACCTCATCACCCCTTTCATGGGTGAAATCTTCAGGAAAACCCAGTCATCAAAATCCAACTCTCTTCTTCGCACATCGGCATAAGATTTTTGATGGCTCTGAGCTATTTTCAACCTTTCTCGGATGAGCTGAACTTTCTGCATTGCTTTGTGAACCGAGTTTGGCCCTATCAAGGTGGCTTCTCCAACCTCGAACCACCCTATAGGAGATCTACACCTTCTCCCATATAATGCTTCAAATGGGGCCATCTGAATGCTAGAATAGTAGCTATTGTTATATGCAAACTCGATGAGAGGCAAATGGTCATCCCAATTACCTTTAAAATCGATCGTGCATGCTCTTAGTATATCTTCTAGGGTTTGAATAGTCCACTCAGCTTGCCCATCGATCTGCGGGTGAAAAATTGTGCTGAGCTTGACCTGAGTGCCTAGCCCCTTCTGAAAGGACTTCCAAAAGTGTGAGGTGAATTGCGTTCCCCTGTCTGAAATGATAGCCAAGGGTACCCCATGGAGTCTGACTAACTCTCGGATGTAAAGTTTTGCATAGTCCTCAGTTGAGTCTGCGGTTTTGACTGGGAGGAAGTGAGCTGACTTACTCATCCGATCTACTACCACCCAGATTGAGCCATGCTGCCGATGAGTCTAGGGTAGACCCGTAAGGAAGTCCATATTTACTTCTTACCACTTCCATGTGGGTATACTGTATCCTGAGTCATACCTCCTGGTCTCTGGTGTTCCACCTTAACTTGCTGGCAGTTTGGGCACTTGGCTACAAATTCAGCAATGTCTCTTTTCATGCCGTTCCACCAGTAAATATCCCGTAGATCGTGGTACATTTTTCTAGAACTGGGGTGAATAGAGTATCTCGAGTTGTGTGCCTCAGCCAGTATCTGTTGTCTCAACTCACCAATATCTGGTACACACAACCTTTCCTGGTAACGAACGGAGCACACCATCTCCCTCTTTGGAGAAAGCCTCAACTTTCTTTCTGAGAACTACTTCCTTGAGTTTAAGTAGAACTGGATCTTCATCTTGTCTGGACTTAACTTCAACTACCAAGGATGAATCTGACCCACTTGCACATCCACCCCACCTTCGACTGAATCCACCAGCTGCACCCCTAACCGGGCTAGCCTGTGAATATCCTTCGCAAGCTCCTTTTTGTCTTCCTGAATATGAGTCACACTCCCCATAGACCATTTGCTTAGAGCGTCAGCCACCATATTGTCTTTGCCCGGATGATACAGTACGCTCATGTCATAGTCCTTTAGCAACTCCAACCACTATCTCTAATGCAGGTTTAGGTCCTTCTGGCTGAACATATACTGAAGACTCTTGTGATCTGTGAACACATCCACGGGAGCCCCATACAGGTAATGTCTCTATATTTTTAGCGCGAATATCACCGTTGCCAACTCCAAGTCATCAGTTGGATAATTCTTTTCATGAACTTTAAGCTGTCTGGAGGCATAGGCTATCACTTTGCCCCGTTGCATTAGAACGCAACCGAGTCCAACTCTGGAAGCGTCACAATAAACAACCAACCCATTTGATCCTTCCGGAAAGGTTAAAACTGGAGCAATAATGAGTCGAGTCTTCAACTCCTGAAAACTCTTCTCACACTCGTCCAACCACTGAAATTTCACCTTCTTCTAAGTTATCTTAGTCAGAGGAGATGATATAGAGGAGAAACCTTCCATAAACCATCGGTAATAACCCGCCAAACCCAGAAAACTCCTGATTTCAGTAGGAGAGGTAGGTCTAGGCCAATATTTTACGGCTTCTATCTTGTGAGAATCTACTTGTATTCCTTGACCAGAGACCACATGACCTAAGAAGGTCACGTACTTTAACCAGAATTCGCACTTGCTGAACTTAGCGAACAACTGGCAGTCCCTGAGTGTTTGCAATACTAATCTCAGGTGATTTGCATGCTCTTCCTTATTTTTGGAGTATACTAGAATGTCGTCGATAAATACAATGACGAACATATCCAGGTACTGCTTGAAGACCCTATTCATCAAATCCATGAAGGCTACTGGGGCGTTTGTTAGCCCGAAGGACATCACCACAAACTCGTAGTGACCACGCCGAGTTCTGAATGTTGTTTTTGGTATGTCATACTCCTTGACCCTTAGTTGATGGTACACTGACCTGAGATCGATCTTGGAGAAACAACTGGCTCATTGAAGTTGGTCGAACAGATCGTCAATTTTGGGTAGAGGGTACTTGTTCTTAACGGTGACCTTGTTCAGCTGACGATAATCTATGCACATTTTGAGGGTACCGTCTTTATTACGCATGAATAACACTGGAGCACACCAGGGAGAGATACTGGGTATGATAAAAACCCTTGTCAAGAAGATCTTTTAGCTGCTCCTTCAACTCCTTAAGCTCAGCCGGAGCCATTCTGTAAGGAGGGATGGAGATAGGCTGAGTATCTGTCACCAGTCGTGGACCACACTATCTCACTTCAGAAGATTAAAAGCTAAGTTTGATAACAAGTCACCTAACGGGTCGTTGACACTGGTGACGACTCGTGGTAGCACTCATTAGGTACACTGCCTAAAAACTGAATAAGGATAGCAACGGGGGACATAACGAGTCATTACGGGTGACCACGACTCGTTGTCCCCACCCGTCAAGTACACTGACCAACTTTAAAATTCCTCGACACGGGCCTGACCACGAGCAACTTAACCGGTCGTGGTCAGTGACCACGACTCGTGAAGTCTCTCGTTGTAACTGCTTCTCATTTTCAGTACTTACTCTTTCTCCTCATGACTGACCTAACGAGTCGTTGGGTCTCATAACGACTCGTTAGGTGAGTCGTCCTGTAGCATTTCTGTAGTTTTTTTTTCAAATTTCCTGATTTAAATCCCAAATTTAGATTTTGAGTTTCCAGGGCATTACCTCGAGAGGCTCCAAGTCGACCTATGGCATGAACAGGACATATAACTCAATCATAATAAGCGGAAGATCAACATAATTAATATAGCGAAAGTCTGATAATCTCATAACATCGGAATACATAACTCAAGACCGAAGTTGATTACATGATGTGTCTGAAAAGCCTCTACTACTGATGAGTTGATGGGACAATACCCCAACTAACTCACAAAAGTCTGAAACTAAAAGTACTAGATACAACTGAGAAGAAGGGCCG
Organism: Datura wrightii; assembly: GCA_035772735.1. NCBI lineage: Eukaryota > Viridiplantae > Streptophyta > Magnoliopsida > Solanales > Solanaceae > Datura > Datura wrightii. Next base: position 113,632,629 of record JASDFA010000019.1, read on the forward strand.
TCGAAAGATGATGATTCACCACTCTAGTTGATATATGCTAATGCTGCAGATCTGGCTTATGATAAAACTAAGCCTGAATATTCGAACCTGTATCATGAAACGATACCGCATAGAGTATGCGGTCAGTACGTGGAATGTACCGAGCATGTAAGGTAAATAAAACCGCTAAGTAAGTAAAATCATAAATCATGCATATCATAGAACATAATTAAAATAAGATTCTGATAGTAGGACTTGCATGCTATTTTTTGAAATCATGATCTGAACATAACTAAATATCATAACTAAATCGAATGACCCAAAGAAGAAAACTGATAATCATAAGTAGAACTGAACATTGGGTCAAACCTGCTGAAAACATAATATCATGAATAATGAACATGCATAACTAAAATCATAAGGAACAATGGGAGACTCTTCATATAACCGACATTATCATGATAGAGCTTACGTGGTTCCGACTATCACACTCAAGGGGGCAGAGCCATTCAAAGTCTTGTCAGGGATAAGGACGCTGCCATGATATCGATATCAAATTGAAGACCCCTTGGGGGCAGGGGAAGCTCACAAGGGAGGTCCCAAATAATCTGAATATACCTATATTGGCACATAGTTCTGAGGCATAGGGTTAATTGACCTTAGCCTACTCGGTGCTAGACACTACCTTTTAAAATATGCAAATTCTCTCCATCATTTTTCAACGAAGCTGAACCATCATCTAATGATGAAGCTGACTTATAACATACATTCATAAATCTGAAATCATAACATGAAGAACCTTGGGCTCAAACCATATCACAAGCTGAAAATAGTGGGAGTTTAGATTCTAAAATACATGTGGTAAGATAATAACATAAAATTTAGATAAATCATGAAACATACTTAAACATCTTGGCTTACCCAATACTTAAACATGTTTAACATGGACTTTATCATTTGAAAACATGAATATAGACGTGGGTGATTCGAAATCATATTTTCTTCATATACATCTCATCATGCTTGAATAATATATCATAGATCTCGATTTTCATGAACTTTTATGGACGGGCATCATAATTTATAAAACTTAAAAAACATATTTTATAATTGAAAGCATTGTAAAATATGTTCATTAGTCATAATTCAACATTAGAAACATGCTTAGATCTTACCCATGATTTGAAACTTAGAGAATTCACATGTTAGGTTAATACCCATAGATTCATCAACTAGAACTTCATGAATTGGAGAGGGATTGAGCATGGTGTGGAGGGATATACCCATTCATAGCCTTACATACCTAGAAGAATCTGATTTCACCAACCCTCTAGAAAGCCCAATGGATTTTGGAGAAGAACTTGATGATTCCTAAGCTTGATCACCCTTAGAAACCCCTAGGTTGCATGCATGGAAGAGAATGGGTTTTGAATATGTTTAATCCTCTTAAAACACCCTTTTCTAAGCTTAAAACGATGTAGTATAGGACTTAGGAGCTTAGAAGTTATGGATTTACCCTTACTAAACTCGCAGGAAATTAGTCACTGTTCGAAGCAACAACCAACACGACGGGTCGTCCCTTGCTCCCACGACCCGTTACTTCGCTCGTTGTCTCATCCCTATTTCCTATCTCAGGTCTTCTACCATGACCGTACAGGACGAGTCGTTACAAGCTCCAATGACTTGTTGTTGCCAGCCGCCGTCACCATTGCTCCTATCCTGGAAGTCCTCCCAACTGACTCTTATAACGGCTCGTTATTCCCAACAACGAGCCGTCCCATGACTCGTGCCAGCCTTCTTTGACCAAGACCACCTTCACAATGACCCATTTACAATGACTCGTTACATCAAACAACAGGTCGTTCCTAGACCCGTTACTCACAAGTCCAATTCTACAACTTCTCACCATGGGCACAACCAACAGGTCGTTAGACCCACCAACGACCTGTACCACAAGTCGTTTTGAGAAGAAATATCAGATTTCCTGCCGCTTTTTATTTAAAATCCTAAGTCTAAGATTAAGCACTTCAGGGATATTACAGAGGAGTATAATGGAAAATGTGTTACTAGATCAGGAAATAGTTTGAGACTTCACTATAAAAAATAAATTTTACAATGTGTTGATAAAGCTGGACAAGGACAAAGCATATGATAGAGTGTCCTGGATATTTCTTACTAAGGTAATGAGACAATAGGGATTTTCAAAGGTGATAATAAATATGATTTGGAGGTTGATCTCTAACAATTGGTACTCAATCTTAGTTAATAGGCAATACCATGGAACTTTTTAATCCACCAGAGGCTTGAAACAAGGGGATATTTTACCTCATACTTTGTTTATTATTGCAATAGAAGTATTAGATAGAGGGCTGAATAAGTTACATGAAGATAGAGATTTCAAGAAGTATGGTCTCTGTAAATGGAGTCTACAAATTTATCATCTATTCTATGCAAATAACACCATTCTTTTATGTTCAGCAAAATCAAAATATATTAAAAAGAAGATAAAAATGCTAAGGGACTATAAAGATATTTCAGGACAACTAGTTAACAATGACAAAAGCTCTTTCTACTTTCACGAGAAGAATGCCAATAGCTAATAAATAGACTAAGTGGAGAACAGGGATGAGAAAAGACACCTTTCCTTTCACCTATCTAGGTTACTATAGAAGAAGGAAGATAATCTATTATGAGGATCTTGTTAAAAAGATGATGAGAAGAGTCATATCCTGGAAAAATAGACTACTAACTTTGGGAGTAAGAGCTATTTTAATAACTCATGTGCTACATACCATGTCAATTCATTTGTTGTCAGTTATGAACCCACCTAGAGGATTAATTGAGCTGATACAAAAAAAAAATTTGCAAAGTTCTTCTGGAGAAACACTACTAGGGTAATTAAGAATCACTGGGTGGCTTGGGATCAGGTATGCTTCCCCAAGGATGAGGGAGGAATATGTTTTAGATTATTATATGATATTTTCAGGGCTCTATTTTCTAAATTGTGGTGAACTTTCAGAATATTAAGGTTACCATGGAGTTTTTACATGGCTAATAAATACTGTAAAAAAAATACATCCAATAATAGTTTATGATAAAAAATTTCACATGTTTGAGAGAAGATGATTAAAGTGAGAAAGAGATAGAACATCAACTAAGGTGGCAGCTAAAAACAAAAAACTTAATCTTCTGGTATTACAATTGGACGAAGCAAGATGTACTATATTTTGTAGAGAATCAACTTGTGGGTGATGAAATAGAAGAGAAGGAGTTCATAGGGGATGAACTTGGAATATACAAAAACTTCATGACTATCTATCAGGTGAGATGATACAACACATCACAGAGAACATCATTCTAAAGCTTACTTATCGGGATAATGATAAAGTAGGGTGGATATGTAACATTTTTGGGAGATGTAGTGTAAAGTTTGCCTGGGAGGAAGTAAGAAGGAAATACGAGAAACTACAAAGCTATAATCATATTTAGGTGAAGGGACTACCAATCAAAATCTGTTCCTTCTTAAGGAGGGCATGGAAGAGAAAAATTTCTACTTATGACAATCTAACAATCATGGGAATCGGTAATGCCTCTAGAAGTTGGTGCTATGAGAAATATAAACAAGAAACTATGTCTCACTTATTTCTAACATCTCTAATAGTCTTAAAGCTTTGAAGACAGTTTGCTTCCTATGCAGGTCTTAATATTGAAGGGTACCAACTGCAATAAGTTATAATCAAATAATGGACAACACGCATAACTCCTAAGCTAAAAACTACTTATCAGGCAATTCTTGACATCATAATGTGGAAATTATGAAAGAGAAGAAACTCAATAATACATGGAAAAGACACTACCTATAATAGAATATTGTATCAAGTACAACAAACTATCCATCATCTTATAAGATTGAACTACCTATGGATAAGATATGTCCCCCCATATTGGATATCTATGCTTCGTCACCTCAGTAGTTATAAACCCAAAATACACTACTGTTTAGTGGGGTGGGTTAAACCTACCATAGGAAAGGTAAAATACAATATAAATGGTGTTAGCCAAGGAAATTTAGGGAGGAGTTCTTATGACTTTTACTTAAGAAATAGCCTAGGAGACTTGATATATGCCCAAGAAGGACAAATTGGAATAATAACCAATTATATAGAAGCAGAAGACACAACAGTACAAGTAGCTATGTATTATTGTTTACACAGGATATTAGAAATGTCATCATTGAGATAGACTCTTTGATCCCCATGAAGATACTACAAGATATATGGAAGATTCCATAAGAGATTGTAGAAAAGGCGGAGAAGACAAGAACACTTATGATACAGATAAACACAGAGATTCAACCTGTCTCTAGAGAAAGTAATACACTTGCATACTATCTAACAAATATAGCTTTTGAAAAGGAGAAATAATAGTCTAAATAATTTTCAAGAACTAACATCATTGGGCAGAAGACTACTAAATATTGACGAAGCTCAAATACCAGCTATCAGAATGAAAACAAGAAAGATACAGCAATATCAGACATGCAGAGAAAAACAATGAAAGATAAAACAAGGATACAGATCTACATCAACAACACAGAGGCTAGTAGAAAACATATAGTCTGTATACTTAGGTTTCTGATGCTCACACATACTTCATATAGTTATTACAGATTAGAAAAGAACAAATCAACATTACAAGCCAGATGTCAAATTGAAAGCTGTCACGCAAACAAGAATGAGCAGAATAAACATGTAGGTAGAACCTCTGAGAGCATATTATTATCTGCCAACCTTACAAAACAGACGAGAAAGGTTAAATTAGAATAGAAATGATGTTTCGCACGGACTAGACGAGTAACAAAACTTATCTTGATCTATGAACTATATAAGCGACTGCAACAAGGAAATAAACACACAACCTAGCTAGTAAAGAATCAAAGCTTCGCCTGGATAAAAATGAAAAAGAACTTTAAGGAATGGAAAAGGAAAAGAGGAGAAGGGACGATGCAACTAGGAACTCCACAAAGCAAATTCTTACAGATAATGAAACGTCGTAGACCATCACAGCAAGACGTCAAGCTCCAAGATGCACCACCACAACAACGTAGAGCATGAGGACATAGAGAAAGCACAAGTGCAGATTTGGGGTGAGAGAACACAACAACATAACCATCGTTGACTGATATATAAATATCTAGATTTGGATATTTGCTTTTGCTTTTTTAGTTTCTTTTTTTGCTTTTACAGATTATCTTTTGTTTAACTTCCTTATTGGGCTGATCCGTTTGACCGGCCCACTGCCGAAATTGCCCACCTGGGCTTTTATTTTGACTAGAAAAAATTCAATCTCATAGCCATGATTCATTTAAAAAAATGTTTAGTGGGTTATACCTTCTAAAATTTCAAAATTAATGTTATTTATTCTCAAAATTTTGAATTCAAACAACTTCAGAGTTCCACGTGAATCTTTTCTAAAATTTTCAAATTTAATTTCTTCATATTATTTCTTTAGGTTTCTTAAATATCTATAAGAGTAATAATTTGAACAAAATTTTTAACAAGTTTAAATTTTGGAAAAATATACGATATTCAGTTCATATTATAAATTTAATTTAAATTAAAACGAGAAAAATATAATGTCACTTCTTAGTGGTCTATGGGATATAATCAATAAAGATTCCTTCACGAGATGGGATGAAGTCTCATAAGAGTCAGAAGGTAATCGACGACAAGGTAAGGTAAGCGCATTCGAGAGCAGCTCTTGTAGGACTCCCAATCCAATAATTAAGAATGATTCAAGTTCATTTTCATATTTTTGATCTATTTCAATTTAATGATAAAAAATTTGCTATTTTATTCAATCATATTATTATACTAGATGAGTCTTGGGATTTAAAATTTAATATAATTATTTTTTATTGCATCTTTGCAACTAATAAATTAACAGAAAATTTCATGACATATGTAGATAAAGTGATTTTATGTCAAAAGGAGAATATTAAATTAGGAAAAAAATTATTTAAGATGACAAATATGCATGTAGGTCGATATTTAAGTTATGAAAAAAAATCTTCTACCTTGACAAATCACCCAACATGAATGTGTTGTCCAGGAACTTAATTAAAGAAAAGAGTGATCATCACCTTCAATCTTTTTTGCCAAATAAAATTTTAGAGGGTAGCATATATATTTTTTTGTACGTCTATAGCTACTGAAACTAACTCCTCTCCCTTGCTAACACGACTTATGGGTAGAGAATTAAATGCCGCGATATTTTTACAATGCATAAAAATTACAACCTATGCTTATATACTTGACTGGACTTATATTGCTAACTCATAAATCTAAACGGTATATCTCATTTCTCTGAATCTTTCAACTACTTTCAAGCTTGAGAAAATATATAATGAAAATATTGATTTCAATAAGAGCCTTGAACTATCGTAATTAAAGTAATTATGAACGTGACAATTTTGGAAGATTGAAACTTCTAGAGATAAGAAGTTTAGCTTTTGTTATAAAGGTGATTATAATATTAAATTGTATTTGTAGGTGTTTAATTATTTTTCTAAAAATAAATTAATTATAATTATTTTCAGTTAAGCACAATTGAGAATGATAACGGGGATTACACTTAATAATAAATTATCTTTTCGTCTCTATAAAATCAAATAATAACTAACTTATTTAAGTTGTCAAAAATGATGTCATACTCATTTTATCATTATGTCAAATAAATATATTATATCAAATAGTTAATTAATATTAATGATATATTTTTCACACTATATTTAAATTTTTTACAAAAAGTAGATTAAAAATATATGTCTTATTTACATTAACAAATTTTGGTGAGTTGATGAAATAAATTAAAAAGTATTTCGATCTATCATTAAATTGATTTTGAATACAAATAATTTCATCTTGCAAGTGTTGCTTACTTGATGAAAATTAAAACATATCACATTATTCTTTATAAAATGATAAAAATGAGAAAAATCTATAGTTTTAATTCAAATGATCTAATATACGATAAATCAAGAGAAAAATTTAGTACAACAAGCAAAGAAAACTTTCAACGCGATTTGCATGCATGGTGAAATAATGTACTGTCTCAAATAAAGAGAACTCCAAAAATACTAACAAAGATTAACGTGATATAAGCTGTAGTAATTCAATTCAATGAGGTAGCTAAAATTATATTTTGTATAACCTATTTTAAATGACATCAATTGTTGATAAAATAATAAGAATTTGCATATATTTTTATAAATTATATGTATTTTAATTTCTTTCAATAAAAAAGTTATAGTCTTCCTTAACTGATTTAGTAGATAATAAGTAAATAAAATAGTGCATGGTGAGGAGATAAGATCGAATTATTTTTTAGTTTATAAATATGTTATATGTTAATTTTCATAATGAAATAACATAAAATTACAAAAGATAAATTTTAAGACAATTTATTAATAGTTGAAAATTAATCATGGATCACCAAAATATATGGTACAATGGAAGAGACTGCTCTTTTAAAGGTCTCGATTTCGAGTGCTGAATTTAAAAAAATTGTTGTAGAGGTCGTTTTTCCCAGATAAACCCTACAAAATGAGTATTCGGAATAGTCAGACTCTAATACAAATACTATACATTGAATGAAAATACAAATAAGAAATTACTCATAAAAGAAGTGAATGTATGTCATATATAATATTAGTGTGAAAAAGTTATATTATTAAATTTATTTATTTTATTTTAAAATTAGAAATTTCTTTTTATGAAAAGTTATCTAGAAATATCTTTAGACCTGATAGTAAAAAATTTATTACTTTATAGTCTATATAATTTAAATTAAATTATTACATTTTTAAAAAAATTAAAATATAATATTATAATACAATATGAACAAAAATCATTGCTTATATCAATCTTTGTGTTTTAACAAATAATACTTTAAAATTATCTTTAAACATAAGAAAATTTATAATTTATAATTATTTTTAAATAGTGTCGATAAATAAATATCTTTTATTTTTTAAAAAAGTTATTTTATTATTATATTTATTTTGTGCAATAATTGAATATGTAAATAAAAATTAATTAATTATATATTTTTGTAGATAGTTAAAATTTCACCACATAAAAAGATTATAGTGAGAAAATATGGGATCCACATGAGATGTCCCATCATTTGGGACACGCTTGACATTTAAAAGAAATGTTTGGTTATTTTACAGTACGATACAATTTGAATTGCATTTTGTACAACTCTTCATAGCCATGATAATCCATGTTATGACTTTTTTGTCCATTACCACAATACTCGTGTTACGCAATAAAAAAATAGTGGAACCGGTGGTGATCACGATATGGTCATAATTTTTCTAAAAGTCGAGGTCAATTATATTGATCGGTTATATTCACGCTTCAAAAGAAAATATATTTATCTCTGTATGTATTCATTATCTATATTACATAAGAAATACAAAATAAAACATAGTGTATTTCCAAATCCAACTTACTGCCTATGAGGGGTTTCAGTATAGCTGATTCAAACACTAACTAAATTATTTTCTCTAAGTATGAATGTAAGCATATCAATTGTTTTCATTTTAGTTCAATTCCATCATAAATTTTTATTTTATTATAATTTTTAAATTAAATATTATCACAATTTAACGTCCTATTTTAAAATTTTAAACTTAATTTATTAATAATTATATTTTATAAAGTGCACTAAATTTCAAATAAGGAATAAACTTTCGTATAATATAATCTTCATATATGACATGTAGATTAATTTTAATGCATATGTTACTACAAATTTATGATTATAATTTTTGGACTAAAATATAATTTTAGAAACTTCTAATTTCAAAAATACATTTAGAGAAATTCAGAAGCACAATTTGATATTTAAAGGTGTTATATTTTTGTTGAATGCACATCCTATCAATAATAAATAAATAGTGGATAAAAATTCTTTTTAAAAGTGAAGAAAAAATAAAATATGAAAAAAATATATAATAATTGAATATTTTAAATTTATGTGATTGAATAAGTTTATATAAAAAAAAATTGATTATGATAGCAACATGATTTTAAAAAAATGGATCCAATAAAAATATAATTATCAATCATTTATATTACACATGCTTAAAGATAATTGATGAGAAAATAAGATAAAGACCAAATATATCATACAATGCAATTTAAATTGTTCTTTGTACAACTCTTCATAGTCATGGTCATCCATGTTATGAAAAAATATCTAACCACTTTTGATGAAAAAAGAAAGTTGGATAGAGAATTGAATATACAATAAAGTTAAGGTAAAAATAAAAGTAGTAAATAAATTTAATGGAGAAAAAGAAGAAAAAATTAAGAGAAATGATAAATTCTAATATTTTTGTAATTTTTTTTATATGAAAGAATAATATCAACTTTAAGTTTTAACACATGTTCTTGAATCATTTATGAATTAGATGTGAAATTACAATATTACCCTTAGTCATCTCAACTTGGCTCTTCTATATAATAGAAATAGAAAAATAAGTGGGAAACCCTCAAATTAAAAGTTGGATTACCATTTTCCCCTTCAATCTAAAACTATTTCAATAATATTTTATGCACTAAAAAATAAATTTACATTACAATAAATATTATTAGACTATTAAATTAAATAAGAAATCTATAATTGTCATAATAGAGAATTAATGTTTTCATTTAATTTACGTTATTTCACTTTATTCAAATTTAATTATAATTATTTATCGTCATCTTCATTAGAATGTAAAACTCAAAGTCATAGTATCATGGTTGTTTCTTTCATTTAATATATTTTGTTTTGTTTTATTTGAAGATTTTATCGAAATACTATTTGGTTGAGGGGTAAAATTATCGTTTAATATTTGATGGGTATTTTAGTCATTTATTTTTTATATAATAAGATTTTCTTACTTATTGGTATAATAAAAAATATTATAAGAGTATTGTTTAAATGTAGGGCAAAATAATCGTTCAATATTTAATGGAATGATATGTGGGACTTTCCACTTTTAGTATAATATGATATGATATGATTCAAATATTATTATTTAACTAGATATTTAATTTAGTTTTGTTACACCCCGTAAGTTTTTAACGTTTAATCGACTTATTCGTATGATGGTTAAGTGTTTTAGAGTGTTATACGTACGAGGAAAGGATCCGGGGAAAGATCGAATGAGTACAAAGTCGGGATTTCGCGGGAGGAAGCCGAACCAAGCTACCCTGAGGGGCAAAGTGGCACAGAGTTGCTCCTCCGCGTTAGCCAACGTGGCACGGAGCAGAATCAGCGTGTTGGGCAGCGTGCCACGTTGCCTTGTCTGCTGCCTCAAGTATATAAAGGCCTCACACTTAGAAATTAGATCATTATCCAAATAATCACGGCCAGAACAAAGGGAGTACGAAGAAACCAAGTAAAAGTCATCCGATTACGCCGCTAAACGCCACCCAAATCCGAATTAACTTCGGGTACTAAAGTATAAGGCTGCAGAGAGCACTGCTGCGGAGTTATTTTTGCAAAATTCGCTCGGCGAATCGTCGTCCCGCCGAGCCAGAGTTGGTGAAATCTCTTCAAGCTAGTGTCAATACGATTACAGACTTAAAATAAGTATTTCTCCCTTCTAGATTCTCGAGAAATTACGAGTTTTTGATCGTCCTTCGATAAGTTGAAGTATAGTCAGTATATATATATATATATATATATAAGTTATTGTTTTCTTCGAATTCAGTAACGAAGTTGGCCCTATTCTTCTATTAATATGATTACAGTTGAGAAGGGCAGTAGAATACGAGCTGATACTCATCAGTTAGTCAGAAAACGGCGAACGAGGTATGTAAGGCTTAACTCTCGGCAAGTATCCTTGTCGTACAGTGTTACGACTTATGTTCTCGAATAGAAATAATGATCTCAGATGCTGAAGAAAGTTGCTACCATTAGATTGTAATTCGATATGTTGTAATTAGTTGATATTGATATACATATATAAATATCAGATATGTTGCGAGTAGCTGCTAATAGGGGTTATAGTTACATAAATTCTGGTTAGCTGCTAGAAAACGTGTACAGATCATATTGCAGGACCCCTCGCTAAAAGAAAGCAGGTTAAATGTGTTTCGCGTTACGAACGTTATAGAAACTCTTTTAGTTCTCAGTTTATTATGATGGTAGACTTATATGTTTTTTACCAGGCCTAGACTTCAGAAGCTCGTAAGATTTATTGGCCTGAATCAGTTGGTTAAACAGTATGGACGCAGTTAGGCGGTCTAGCGACCAGTTGGCGCCTGTATTGGCAGGAAAGCATCCCTAGAGGTCATTGACATTATCGCACGTTCCAGAACCAGAAACAGAGACAGAATAGGTATATTCTAGAGTTAGCGACACTAGGGTTGTCCAGTGAATTGAGTGATTGTTTGCCATCCCTTTAGCCTTATCAGTGATTGTCAGTCTTAGTCGACTTAACAGTTATCATGTAGGACGCCCAGCAAGCCAGCTAGTCGTCCGAGTAAGATAAACCCGTGGATACCCCAATGAGGGGTCCACATCAGTAGTCAGTGATGGGCCAGCACCCTAGCCGGTTCTTGTAAGGTATTCAGGTATAGAGTGCCAGGAGAGAGCCAGTCTATATAGAATTGCCTATAAGACTGAGAATTGCCCAGAACAATAATATAGATCCGAGTGGATTCAGACAAGGCCTAAGGAGTCAGTAGTACTCTGCTAGTACAGTGTTTACCACAAGTTAAGGAGATCGGTAAGCTCTCTATGGAGGACTAGGGACCGATCGCGTAGAAGCAAGTTCGACCAAGCCCAGCCACAGTTATTCATGAGTCATAGAGGTCCGAGTGGGACATTCAGAGTGTTGTTAGGCCACTTCAGACCTCGCTTTATTCATCCCAGACTATTAGAGATCATGATCACTATTAGGATCCTCTTATTAAATATGGGCACATGGCGTGCCTGCAGACAGCCATACAGATTATCCCAAAAGCGAGTAGCATTAGTATGAGGCCCAGAAGGCCGGATACGCTCTCTTTATACAGATAGATTGATGTGTCAGTATAGCACCTGGGTTGGGGTTGCCCTCAGTTGGAAGCCTTCCATGACCGCCCCAGGGTTAATAGCTGTGTCACTCGCCCGCCAGGGGCGAGGATACGTCGCTCTACGGAGCGACATGCCATCTGCAAGGGACGAAGATGGGGATCCAGATCCTCATATTGTCGTGGTTGGCCTTATACACACCCCAGCCGAGCGTTTACGCCCGGGGTGTAGATATCAGGAGTCCTCCAGACTCAGACATAGCTACAGTTCAGGGGCCAAGCGGGCCCAGTTGTAGACCCAGGGGACCGGTAGGTTGGCTACAGTATTAGTAGAGTTGTAGACACCTGAGTATGGGTATATAGATTGAGATGTGCTCGACAGGACTTATGGGGGCCTGAACGAGTTATTCTGTGCTGATTGTACCTCCCAGCTTATGGGGGCCAGGTGGGATTCTTGTATGAATTCTTGTCTGCTAGCTGTAGTGTATAAATGTGTAAGTATGCAGCCTTAGCTTATGTACATGTAGTGTTAGTTAGTTGCAGATTACAAATCAGCAGGCGTATAGGTTAATCTTTCGGCCCTTCTTTTTATTTACTTTCAGTCCTATTCAGCTTATCTATTGTCTTACATATTCGATACATATTGTACTGACACTCTCTTCTGGGGCGCTGCATTACTTGCCTGCAGGTACAGATAGACGAAGAAGCATGGAATTGTTTGAAGGACCGCTGGATTTTTTGGTGGGGTGATTCGAATCACTGTGACACGGTGAGAAACATGCTTAATTTCATTTTAGATGTGAATGATATAAAGGAGGTTCCAAGAAGAGTTGATTTGACCATCAGCAACCCAAGGAATTCGTCACAGACCATTCGATTTACTAACATTTTCAATGGGCATCCTAACGAGACAGACAATAATCAAGGCTTGAATTCATTGACGGATGCAGACTACAGAGAATTTTTGAAAAGGTACTTCTCTGGAGATGTTGTTCCGGATACTATAATCATGAATTCAGGCTTACATGATGCACTACATTGGTCCGATATTAGGTGTTTCATTGAAGGTGCTAGCTATGCTGCATCATTTTGGGCTGAGGTATTTAATGGTGTAAGACAGAGAGGGTTGATACCACCAGAAGTCATATATAGGACTACGGTGGCTGCCGGTGGATACGCTAGAATTTTAGGGTTCAATCCAAATAAAATGGAGGCCTTTAATGGTATAGTCTTGGATAATTTTAAGGCATATGATTTAGTTGATCGCGTCATTGATGATTTTGACATGACTTATCCATGGCACTATGACAACCGAGGCAATGACGGAGTGCATTATGGTCGTGCTCCTGCCAAGCTGAAGTGGAGGGATGGCCAGATTGGGCACCAGTACTTTGTGGACCTTATGCTTGCTCACGTGTTGCTCAATGCATTATGCTCAAAATAGAAGGTGGCAGTGGTGATACTAAGTGCTCATATTGGCTTTGGTTTTGGCTGACAAATTTGCAAGTACCTTCTAAGATGCAGCCAACTTCAAGCAATCGGTGGGGCATTTCAAGCTGGGCTGGTAGATTTTTGCAAGAGGAAATCTAGGGTGCAATAAGTTTGGTGATATTTCTATATTTTTATGTCATTATGTTTTCAAAAATTCCTTCCACGTTGTAGGTCATATATTAGATCTAGTGTTAATAATAAAGGTTGTATAGGACCACTATTTATTCCTTTTGAAGTAAAGAACTTTATAAAAGACGTTATTTAATAAGTACAAATGGCTTATGCTCCCTATTGCCGCTTGAAAATGTTCCAATTACCCTTCAGTATTCTCCTTATTCTATTATCATGTTACTGTATTTTCTGTGTGTTTATTACCACGTAGCTTCACCTTTCTCTTTTCACTTCAAGTCTTGGGACCTTTGCAAGGGTGGATCCTTATCAAGGATGAAACTAGTAAAATGTGTACTTTAAGCCCACCAAAATACTGAGACCCCAAAAAATTTTAATAGTGAATTATTTTATTTTTATTTAAAATATTATTAAATATTGTAAATAAAAAGTTTAAAATTTACATTAAAAAATAAGGAAAGAAAACCTATTTACCTTTTATCAAAAACATTTAAACTTATTAATAAATAAAGTTTTTACAATAACATTCAAAGATAATGTATTGCAAACAAATTACTAACACTCATTAACCATAATTAATTCTTAGTTTTATATTACTATGTGAGGTTAACTAAAGGCTTTATGTCATTTGAGAATATTACATTAAAAGCAATAAGTACGTTAAAACAAAAAAAAAAAAAAAAAAAAAAAAAAGCCTCTATATCATTATTATTAATCCGTAGTTTTATATTACTATGTGAGGTTAACTAAAGATTTTGTGTCATTTAAGAATATTACATAGAAAACTCTATATTATTATTATTTTTGTATTTATTCGTACATACTTATATTCTCTTATTAGAATTTTGCTTTAGGCCGCTAACTTCATTGAGATATTTTAAAAAATAAAACTTATATTATTATTATTTTTGTATGTATTCGTACATATCTAAGTTCGCTTATTAGAATTTTGCTTTAGACCACTAACTTTATTGAGATACTCTTGGTACCTTGTCATGTTTTGGGCTTTTCGCTTTTAAAAATATTTATTGAAATAGTTGTTGTACTATTTATTAGATACTAGTGTTTAATGAGGTGTTGCATTGACAGCTAAGGTAAGAATTCTCTCTCACTTTGGCCTTCTATAACAAAAGACTTTTTATGCCTGAAATGATAGAACGAATCATATCATGACTTTTTAAGCGTTGCAAGGTGTGTAACATATTGCTGTGGACTTGCTACACACTTTCTCTATTGTACATGCTGAAGTAAGTTCTCCAAAAAAAAGTTTAAAGTGATGTTGCTCTCTCATTTATTTTTGGTGGATGGAGGCTTTTATATTGATTTATCTAGCATACAGTTCAAAGTTTTGAATCTCAATTCTCCATCTTTACATGGTTACTTTCTATCAAAGCAACTTTACGGCATTACTTAACCTAACTTTATTACTTTAATTTTTGTCATTACAAGTGTTGTAAGCATTTAGTGGATAATACACTTAGGATTTTTGTTGTAGGGCCTAATAAAGACAAATCACAAATTGGTTCATTATTTTTATTTCTTTAATTCTTGATTTAGGTTTTATGTGTTAGCTGACATAGAAAAAGAAATTAGCTAAAATGATAGAAATAATCAGAACTAAATTCTTGTATATGCATTATTATCTCTAGTTTATGAATTACCAAAAAGTTAATAATAAAATAGGAAATTAAAAACAAAAAGTTCTTATTTCCCATGAGTAATTGTCTAACATATAGTCTGGCTCAAAAAATAAATATGACAATTAAGAGTTGGATAGTTGATATAATTGTTTATCATTCACATTGTATATTTTGAATAGTTTATCTTGGATTGATACATTACCACATGTTAATGTTATGAATCTTTTATTTTTTATTTTTTATTTTTTGATTGATGAATTTAGTATTGAATGAAATTTGGAAAAGAATGAATATGAAAGGTTGTAAGTGCAATTGAGTTGCATTGAATGTAATTTGAAATAAAGAAAAAAGGTCAAATAGATAAATGATCAAGTTCTTTTTTTTTTTACATCCAACTAACACTTATAGCCAGGTTAAACATCCATGTTATTTGCTATAGGGTTCATCTTTTTGTTCACCATAGGAGGACTCACTGGAATAGTTCTGGATCAAATTTTTAAAATTAGTTATTTTAAGAAACAGTTTGTGTTTTATCAATAAATTTAAAAAGTACTTTTGGGTAGTAATTAGTATTTGGCTAAGCTTTTGAAAAGTGATTCTAAGTGTATTTTTCTCAAAAGTGCTTTTGGGGAGAAGTTACTTTTTTATCTTCTAGAAAACAACTTCTGCTACTCTCTAAAAACACTTATTTTTTCCTAAAAGCTTAGCCAAACACTTTATTTTTTAAAAATAATAATAATTTTTTGAAAAAATTAGCACTTTTGACCTTCCAAAAACTTGACCAGATAGACTATTATACCTGTTAGACAGTCCAACATTATTTAAGCAATATGTTATGCTGCAATGTTTCAACCAAAAAATAAAACAATTACAACTATGACACTATAATTGCTCATTACGCCAATAACGGACCCAGGATTGTGCAAGAAGAGGATGAGGTGGAATAGATGATTGTGAATAAAAAACCTTCCATATGCAATTGTGAGAAAATTTCATATGGATGGCCGGATATTAAAGAACTACGTAAGCTAATACCTAAACAGTGTAAATTAAAGGATGAATGTAATAGATGATTACTTCGCAATAGGTACATTCTCATTCGTGCAACACTTTTTGAAGATTATATTAAATCTGTTGTAGAAATTTGTGTTTTACATTACACATAGGAATTGGGTGTACCCTATGCGTATGTTGAAGTAAGATCCTCTCTTTGACCCTGATGAAGAAATAATTATTTTGATAACATAGATATTTTTTCTATACTTGCCACCAAAATTTTTTGGAAAAGAATCAATATTCTCGATGGCATCAGCGGTTGGAAAATCCTTGCAGGTAAATATGACCATTAGTAATTAAATAAGTCAAGTTGTGTTAGGATTAAGCTGGAAATTGATCTTTTAGCAAAATTTTCACAAAGAATAAATATGGGTACGAGGAAAAAGAGCATTGGCAAGATTACGGACAAGTGGATCAAAATTAATTATGGCTATATCCCAAAATATTGCAAAGATATAAGTTATAGGGACACATCAAATTTGTAATTCACCCAGAACTTTATCCAATAAGGAGACAGAATAAGAACCCAAAATACAGGAAAAGAACCAATAAAAAGATAATACAAAAAAAATGATAATACAAATTACACAACCACTCAAAAGGCAAAAGAGAAACATGCGGAGGAGAAATAATTCATAAAACAAAAAAAGAGGCATAATAAAAAAAGATAAGGGCATAATAAAAAAAGATAAGGCAACATAATAGAGAAGGGCAAGCTTGGAAACTAAAAACTAACCTAACACAACAAGAACAAGGAGTCAAAGTGCTAAAGAAGTTTGTAGCTTTAGAGGGAGAGAATTTGGTTAACATAGCCAATGATAAGGATTAAGCCAATACAATAGAACAACCTCCAAAGAAGAGACAAGGTGAATCAACAAAACAATGGGTCGAGAACTCTTTTGGTAAGCAACTAGATGAAAAAGGCAAATTCATTAACAAAAAAGAAGATTTCAAGCAGAAAGACAAAGACAATACAATAATAAATAATGAAAAGAAATAGAATAAGACAATGGACAAGGCAAAAACATATACAAAGGGTGATGAGCAACAAAAATAATTGTCTACATTCAACTGGTGATAATGAAAATACCGAAGATAGGCCTGAGAAACAAGAAATTCAGACAACTTAAACTCTTTGTAACACCACAAACATAGTCATATGGCAAGAAATAGGAGAAGAGCATGCAAACACCAATAATAGAATTGGAGAAGAAGAGTGATCAAGATATAGAAACAATAAACCTTGACCCAGATAAACCACCAAATTTAGAGGTACAATAGGTAGAGGAATAAAATCAGCCAAACGGAGAAAACATAATCAAAAAAGGATAAAATAATGAAGCCACAGAGATAAGTAATAGTCAATAACTAGCATTGATGATAACAATGGAAATAGATTTTAGGCCATTAAGTAAAGATTAAAGGAATAATATTAGGGACACACAGAAAGATGAGACACTAGAACAAAATATACAATAAACAGTAAAGTAAGGATATATCTCTCCAAGACATGCAGACACAATAATAAGCAACACCAAGAGGAATAAAACTAGCATAATAGTACCTCTGCATGTCATAATAAGGAGTGCAAAAGGCGGACCTCCAATAGTTATTAATGATAGACAAAATATTATTTTGAAATATTAGATAAGTCAACACTCAAAGTTTTTCCGAGAGACTGACATATCTACATAGAAGACATCAATTAAATATTCATTTCTCTCACAGAGCCTTTTCAAGAACCACATAAGATGGAAAAATATATGATAAGATTTGGGCTTCAAAGTTCACTAGTTAACACATTTACTAAGATATGAATTTTTCTAGGATGAAGAATGGCAAGGGCAAATTATCACAAATACAGTTCAATAGGTGACCATTAAGTTCACATACTAAGCTATAATAGGAGGCAGTGGTAACTATAATATATACTAAATATACAAATATGGAGAGATTGGAGCTTTAGGATTCACTAGAATTAACTTCAATGAGCATACAATTCCTATGGACTATCGAAGGTGATTTTAATGTCATATTACCACCAGATAAAAAAAACTAGAGGGTTTGATAGTGACACATCAGGAACCAACATACTTTAAACATTGTGTTAATACATGTGCGCTGAATGAACTAAAGTTTGTTGGAAGCAAATACATTTAGTAAAATAGTAAGACTGAAGATGATTGTCAGTTTAATAGATTGGACAAAGTCTTTAGAAATCAGAAATTCATAGATAAATTTTCCTAAAATGAAGTGCAAAAACAGACAAGAATCAAATCATGCTCCTCTCCATGTTTTATGTGATACACAAGAAGAGACAATCATAAAACTATTTAAATTCTTGAACTTCTAGACAAAACACAGCAACTTTTGAAATTGGTTAAGGAGCATGGGAAATTGGATTATGCAGCCGATCCATTCGTTGAATTACATGCTAAGATAAAGAAGGTTAAAGTAGCATTAGGGAAATGGAGCAAAGAGACTCATGGTAATATCTTCTAGCAGATTCCAACACTAGAAGATGTCATAAAAGTAAAAGAACTGTAGCTAGAAATTCACTCTATTGGACATAATAGAGAAGAGCTACATAAAGCACAGGCTAACTTGAAAAGATACATATTGAGGAAGAATACTGAAAATAGAAATCAAGACTTAGATGATTCCAGAAAGGAGATAGAAACACCAATTTCTTCCACTTCTATGTAAAGGAAAGAAAAAAGAAACTAATTATCACAGGATTGCATAATGGTCAAGGAGACTAGCTAACTACTAGATAGGAGATAGGAGGAGAAACAATAAATTTCTTTCAAGAACATTTTAGAGAGAGTAGGAGACAAAACAACTATGATATGTTACATCATATTCCAATTAAGATCAATCAAGAACAGAATGAAGCAATGGTCAAACCTCAAATTAGTGAAGAGGTGAAGCAAGCAGTTTTTAGCCTGAATGAAGATAATACATGTGGTACGGATGGTTTCTCAGGACACTTCTTCCAGGTTTGTTGGAGTATCATATAGGAAGATGTTACTAAGATGATGAGAACCTTCTTTTGTAGTCAATAACTCCCAAGATTTATCGCCCATACTAATCTATTCTTAATAACTAGAAAGAAGAATTCAGATCCTTTATAGACTTGAGGCCTATAAGTATGAGTATACTTTCAAACAAGATAATCTCTAGGGTTCTGCATGAAAAATTCTTTATAGTCTTAACTACTCTGATTTTCAAAAATTAGACTGGATTTGTTCAAGGGAGGATGTCACGACCCGAACATAGGCCCGGATCGAGATACAAGATAAAGAACCCTGAGTGTCACGCATCGAGCCTACACCTTGGATGCAACACGGTACTTGAAGTCACACGTGACCCCAAGTCAACTCCTGGTCTATCATACATTGGTATTCTGAGAAATCATGCACAATGGAAATTTGAAACAATACATAATAGCATTTATAAAAATTAAAATCTGAATTTAGAAATTTAAAATATCTGAGAATCTGAAATCAAATCTGGTTTGAAAGCCATCTAACTGAGGAGTTGCTGGGACAAGCCCCCAGCTAACTCTAAATCTAACTAAAATAAAAACTCAACTTAAAGAAAGTAAAGCAAGGCCCTCAAATGATGAGGACTCACACTTAGGCTGCAGCGGAGGAGGATCAGGATCGCAACGGCTAACGATGCTGAGTCTGAGAACCTGCAGCTGTATCATGAAACGATGCAGCATAAAAGTATGCGTCAGTACTTTGAATGTACTGAGTGAGTGGGAGAAAACATATCTGAATATAACGTCTGAACTGAAATAACACGCAATGACCAACAGGTAAGCTGAACTGAACTACTGATGTAAACTGAAATGGTCAAGGTGACCCTGTCTGATGGTCAAGACATGACCTAAATCTGAAATACTGAGTTTGAGAGACCACACTGAACTGATCCGAACTGAACTGAACTATCAATAACTGAGACTGAACTAAACTAACTAGAGGGAGAGTCTATAACTGACATATAACCACATGAAATAGACGTGGAGTCCGATGTATACACCCCACCGATAGGACCTAATATACCTTGCCAGGGTATAAAGGCATGAACTAGGTGATCACAAAAGTCTGAGGCCAATCAAGCCAAGTAATATTGTAATCTACGCTGGCAACGTAGTTCTGGGAATCTGGGTGCGCTGGAACCCCAGCCCCTTCGGTGCTAAGTTCTACTCCCACTGGAAACCTAAACTGAACTACTAGGCCGATAGCTCAAAACAGGGGCCCAAGACTAGTCAGAGACATATAACTGAAAGTACGCTGAAAGTCTTATCGGACCAGATTCTGAAACTAGGTTTTAGACTGGTCAGAGCTGCTTATTTGGAAGCGTCGTAACCGTCTAAGAACAAACTGTAACTGAACTGGGATCTTGGAGCTGGTCAGAACTATGTAACTAGAATGTCATGACCGCGACCAAATAACTACAATCAGAGTCTGATTCTGATAACTGAGAGGCACCACTGGCACCTCGAAAAAAGACTGAAGCCAAACTGATCAGTTGATAATTTTTGAATAGTCTTGAAGAGGTTCTATGTTCTACTGAACTGAATTACTAAACAGCTAATAGAGAACTCAACTTATTCCAACAACACGGGAATTCCATGCTATAGCAAAAATTCAAGAATTAAAGAAATCTCATCCGACAAGGCTAAAATCATCCTTATCAATGGAATAGTTGCTCAACATATATATAATAAGAATTTCTAGGAAATCCAGCCCAAAACATTCTTCATTCACTATATGGAATTTAATAAGAAAAATCATTACTCGAAAGTTAGGGCTTAAATTCACTTTTGTACGAACATTGACAACTTTTGGGAACTGATAAAGATAATATGGACAATCAACATGGATATTATTCCAGGAGAAATTAACGAGAAATAACATGAAATTCATTCGTATTCGAAAGCTCAAGGCTAAAACTGATAAGGAGATTATGGGAAGATTTGGGGGACACGGGGGAAGAACAATTCCCTTGTTGAATTCCCACATACCTGACTAAAATTCTCCCGGAGAAGAGGACTTGAACTGTTGCAATGGAGGACAACCCTAAGCTTGCTTGATAGTTTCTTGAGAGAACTTTCAATAAGTTTTCTGAGAATAAACGTGAGAATGAGGGGAAGAACCATCCAAAACCTCTAATAAGTCTGATTTTACATCCAAAACGACGTGGTTTAAAGCTTAGGAGAATAGGAAATTACTAAATAGCCCTTAGAAAATAGCTGAGAAAAACTGTCAGGTGACCCTAACGGGTTGTGGTGGCTGACCACGACTCGTGGTGGATCCCGTCGGGTACACTGCGTAGGCTCCTCAGTAGTTCACCACGAGGGATCTAACGAGTCGTGTTCACTGACCACGAATCGTGGTCACCAGTCGTGGACCACACTATCTCACTTTAGAAGATTAAAGGCTAAGTTTGATAACGAGTCACCTAACGGGTCGTTGCCACTGGTGATGACTCGTGGTAGCACTCGTTAGGTACACTGCCTAAAAACTGATTAGGGCTAGCAACGGGGGACATAACAAGTCATTACGGGTGACCACGACTCGTTGTCCCCACCCGTCAAGTACACTGACAAAATTTAAAATTCCTCAACACGGGCCTAACCACGAGCAACTTAATGGGTCGTGGTCAGTGACCACGACTCGTGAAGTCTCTCATTGTGTGCACTTCTTCTCATTTTCAATACTTACTCCTTCTCCTCACGATTGACCTAATGAGTCGTTGGGTCTCATAACGACTTGTTAGCTCGTGAAGTCTCTCATTGTGTGCACTTCTTCTCATTTTCAATACTTACTCCTTCTCCTCACGACTGACCTAACTAGTCGTTGGATCTCATAACGACTTGTTAGGTGAGTCGTCCTGCAGCATTTCTGCAGCTTTTTTCAGATTTCCTGATTTAAGTCCCGGATTTAGATTTTGAGTTTTCGGGGCATTACAATATCTTTCCTTTGTAAACATTCGTCCTCGAATGTTAGAAAACACATAGGAAAGCAGAGAATAACAATCAAAATCTCCAAATACTACTCATTTAACTCCAAAACTGTCGGAATGACTACCTCCGTTTCAAAATACATAACTGAACTGAATTTACTTTTCATACATACATTCAAAAAAGTAAAAGAGACTTGAACATCTGAACTGGAGTCATGAAAACTAAATTGAGTTCTAGGGTCAAAACTATTATCTCAAGTTGTGCTAGAGCCGGTAGAGAACAAATGCGGGTATTTGGCCATCATATCTGCTTCGGCCTCCCACGTAGCTCCCTCAACCTGTTGATTTCTCCATAAGACTTTGAATGAAGCTATTTCCTTGTTTCTCAGCTTATGAACCAGACAGTCAAGGATCTGAACTGGTACTTCCTCATATGAGAGACTATCTTTTACTTCTACACTGTCCAATGGTACAACTGAGGTTGGATCTCCGATGCACTTCTTCAAAAGTGACACATGGAAGACTTGGTGTACAGCTGCTAGTTCTAAAGGTAATTCTAGCTCATAGGCTACATTACCGATACACCTCAAAATTCTATAAGGTCCTACATACCTCAGGTGGAGTTTTCCCTTCTTGCCAAACCTCATCACCCCTTTCATGGGTGAAATCTTCAGGAAAACCCAGTCATCAAAATCCAACTCTCTTCTTCGCACATCGGCATAAGATTTTTGATGGCTCTGAGCTATTTTCAACCTTTCTCGGATGAGCTGAACTTTCTGCATTGCTTTGTGAACCGAGTTTGGCCCTATCAAGGTGGCTTCTCCAACCTCGAACCACCCTATAGGAGATCTACACCTTCTCCCATATAATGCTTCAAATGGGGCCATCTGAATGCTAGAATAGTAGCTATTGTTATATGCAAACTCGATGAGAGGCAAATGGTCATCCCAATTACCTTTAAAATCGATCGTGCATGCTCTTAGTATATCTTCTAGGGTTTGAATAGTCCACTCAGCTTGCCCATCGATCTGCGGGTGAAAAATTGTGCTGAGCTTGACCTGAGTGCCTAGCCCCTTCTGAAAGGACTTCCAAAAGTGTGAGGTGAATTGCGTTCCCCTGTCTGAAATGATAGCCAAGGGTACCCCATGGAGTCTGACTAACTCTCGGATGTAAAGTTTTGCATAGTCCTCAGTTGAGTCTGCGGTTTTGACTGGGAGGAAGTGAGCTGACTTACTCATCCGATCTACTACCACCCAGATTGAGCCATGCTGCCGATGAGTCTAGGGTAGACCCGTAAGGAAGTCCATATTTACTTCTTACCACTTCCATGTGGGTATACTGTATCCTGAGTCATACCTCCTGGTCTCTGGTGTTCCACCTTAACTTGCTGGCAGTTTGGGCACTTGGCTACAAATTCAGCAATGTCTCTTTTCATGCCGTTCCACCAGTAAATATCCCGCAGATCGTGGTACATTTTTCTAGAACTGGGGTGAATGGAGTATCTCGAGTTGTGTGCCTCAGCCAGTATCTGTTGTCTCAACTCACCAATATCTGGTACACACAACCTTTCCTGGTAACGAACGGAGCACACCATCTCCCTCTTTGGAGAAAGCCTCAACTTTCTTTCTGAGAACTACTTCCTTGAGTTTAAGTAGAACTGGATCTTCATCTTGTCTGGACTTAACTTCAACTACCAAGGATGAATCTGACCCACTTGCACATCCACCCCACCTTCGACTGAATCCACCAGCTGCACCCCTAACCGGGCTAGCCTGTGAATATCCTTCGCAAGCTCCTTTTTGTCTTCCTGAATATGAGTCACACTCCCCATAGACCATTTGCTTAGAGCGTCAACCACCATATTGTCTTTGCCCGGATGATACAGTACGCTCATGTCATAGTCCTTTAGCAACTCCAACCACTATCTCTAATGCAGGTTTAGGTCCTTCTGGCTGAACATATACTGAAGACTCTTGTGATCTGTGAACACATCCACGGGAGCCCCATACAGGTAATGTCTCTATATTTTTAGCGCGAATATCACCGTTGCCAACTCCAAGTCATCAGTTGGATAATTCTTTTCATGAACTTTAAGCTGTCTGGAGGCATAGGCTATCACTTTGCCCCGTTGCATTAGAACGCAACCGAGTCCAACTCTGGAAGCGTCACAATAAACAACCAACCCATTTGATCCTTCCGGAAAGGTTAAAACTGGAGCAATAATGAGTCGAGTCTTCAACTCCTGAAAACTCTTCTCACACTCGTCCAACCACTGAAATTTCACCTTCTTCTAAGTTATCTTAGTCAGAGGAGATGATATAGAGGAGAAACCTTCCATAAACCATCGGTAATAACCCGCCAAACCCAGAAAACTCCTGATTTCAGTAGGAGAGGTAGGTCTAGGCCAATATTTTACGGCTTCTATCTTGTGAGAATCTACTTGTATTCCTTGACCAGAGACCACATGACCTAAGAAGGTCACGTACTTTAACCAGAATTCGCACTTGCTGAACTTAGCGAACAACTGGCAGTCCCTGAGTGTTTGCAATACTAATCTCAGGTGATTTGCATGCTCTTCCTTATTTTTGGAGTATACTAGAATGTCGTCGATAAATACAATGACGAACATATCCAGGTACTGCTTGAAGACCCTATTCATCAAATCCATGAAGGCTACTGGGGCGTTTGTTAGCCCGAAGGACATCACCACAAACTCGTAGTGACCACGCCGAGTTCTGAATGTTGTTTTTGGTATGTCATACTCCTTGACCCTTAGTTGATGGTACACTGACCTGAGATCGATCTTGGAGAAACAACTGGCTCATTGAAGTTGGTCGAACAGATCGTCAATTTTGGGTAGAGGGTACTTGTTCTTAACGGTGACCTTGTTCAGCTGACGATAATCTATGCACATTTTGAGGGTACCGTCTTTATTACGCATGAATAACACTGGAGCACACCAGGGAGAGATACTGGGTATGATAAAAACCCTTGTCAAGAAGATCTTTTAGCTGCTCCTTCAACTCCTTAAGCTCAGCCGGAGCCATTCTGTAAGGAGGGATGGAGATAGGCTGAGTATCTGTCACCAGTCGTGGACCACACTATCTCACTTCAGAAGATTAAAAGCTAAGTTTGATAACAAGTCACCTAACGGGTCGTTGACACTGGTGACGACTCGTGGTAGCACTCATTAGGTACACTGCCTAAAAACTGAATAAGGATAGCAACGGGGGACATAACGAGTCATTACGGGTGACCACGACTCGTTGTCCCCACCCGTCAAGTACACTGACCAACTTTAAAATTCCTCGACACGGGCCTGACCACGAGCAACTTAACCGGTCGTGGTCAGTGACCACGACTCGTGAAGTCTCTCATTGTAACTGCTTCTCATTTTCAGTACTTACTCTTTCTCCTCATGACTGACCTAACGAGTCGTTGGGTCTCATAACGACTCGTTAGGTGAGTCGTCCTGTAGCATTTCTGTAGTTTTTTTTTCAAATTTCCTGATTTAAATCCCAAATTTAGATTTTGAGTTTCCAGGGCATTACCTCGAGAGGCTCCAAGTCGACCTATGGCATGAACAGGACATATAACTCAATCATAATAAGCGGAAGATCAACATAATTAATATAGCGGAAGTCTGATAATCTCATAACATCGGAATACATAACTCAAGACCGAAGTTGATTACATGATGTGTCTGAAAAGCCTCTACTACTGATGAGTTGATGGGACAATACCCCAACTAACTCACAAAAGTCTGAAACTAAAAGTACTAGATACAACTGAGAAGAAGGGCCGTCGAAAGATGATGATTCACCACTCTAGTTGATATATGCTAATGCTGCAGATCTGGCTTATGATAAAACTAAGCCTGAATATTCGAGCCTGTATCATGAAACGATACCGCATAGAGTATGCGGTCAGTACGTGGAATGTACCGAGCATGTAAGGTAAATAAAACCGCTAAGTAAGTAAAATCATAAATCATGCATATCATAGAACATAATTAAAATAAGATTCTGATAGTAGGACTTGCATGCTATTTTTTGAAATCATGATCTGAACATAACTAAATATCATAACTAAATCGAATGACCCAAAGAAGAAAACTGATAATCATAAGTAGAACTGAACATTGGGTCAAACCTGCTGAAAACATAATATCATGAATAATGAACATGCATAACTAAAATCATAAGGAACAATGGGAGACTCTTCATATAACCGACATTATCATGATAGAGCTTACGTGATTCCGACTATCACACTCAAGGGGGCAGAGCCATTCAAAGTCTTGTCAGGGATAAGGACGCTGCCATGATATCGATATCAAATTGAAGACCCCTTGGGGGCAGGGGAAGCTCACAAGGGAGGTCCCAAATAATCTGAATATACCTATATTGGCACATAGTTCTGAGGCATAGGGTTAATTGACCTTAGCCTACTCGGTGCTAGACACTACCTTTTAAAATATGCAAATTCTCTCCATCATTTTTCAACGAAGCTGAACCATCATCTAATGATGAAGCTGACTTATAACATACATTCATAAATCTGAAATCATAACATGAAGAACCTTGGGCTCAAACCATATCACAAGCTGAAAATAGTGGGAGTTTAGATTCTAAAATACATGTGGTAAGATAATAACATAAAATTTAGATAAATCATGAAACATACTTAAACATCTTGGCTTACCCAATACTTAAACATGTTTAACATGGACTTTATCATTTGAAAACATGAATATAGACGTGGGTGATTCGAAATCATATTTTCTTCATATACATCTCATCATGCTTGAATAATATATCATAGATCTCGATTTTCATGAACTTTTATGGACGGGCATCATAATTTATAAAACTTAAAAAACATATTTTATAATTGAAAGCATTGTAAAATATGTTCATTAGTCATAATTCAACATTAGAAACATGCTTAGATCTTACCCATGATTTGAAACTTAGAGAATTCACATGTTAGGTTAATACCCATAGATTCATCAACTAGAACTTCATGAATTGGAGAGGGATTGAGCATGGTGTGGAGGGATATACCCATTCATAGCCTTACATACCTAGAAGAATCTGATTTCACCAACCCTCTAGAAAGCCCAATGGATTTTGGAGAAGAACTTGATGATTCCTAAGCTTGATCACCCTTAGAAACCCCTAGGTTGCATGCATGGAAGAGAATGGGTTTTGAATATGTTTAATCCTCTTAAAACACCCTTTTCTAAGCTTAAAACGATGTAGTATAGGACTTAGGAGCTTAGAAGTTATGGATTTACCCTTACTAAACTCGCAGGAAATTAGTCACTGTTCGAAGCAACAACCAACACGACGGGTCGTCCCTTGCTCCCACGACCCGTTACTTCGCTCGTTGTCTCATCCCTATTTCCTATCTCAGGTCTTCTACCATGACCGTACAGGACGAGTCGTTACAAGCTCCAATGACTTGTTGTTGCCAGCCGCCGTCACCATTGCTCCTATCCTGGAAGTCCTCCCAACTGACTCTTATAACGGCTCGTTATTCCCAACAACGAGCCGTCCCATGACTCGTGCCAGCCTTCTTTGACCAAGACCACCTTCACAATGACCCATTTACAATGACTCGTTACATCAAACAACAGGTCGTTCCTAGACCCGTTACTCACAAGTCCAATTCTACAACTTCTCACCATGGGCACAACCAACAGGTCGTTAGACCCACCAACGACCTGTACCACAAGTCGTTTTGAGAAGAAATATCAGATTTCCTGCCGCTTTTTATTTAAAATCCTAAGTCTAAGATTAAGCACTTCAGGGATATTACAGAGGAGTATAATGGAAAATGTGTTACTAGATCAGGAAATAGTTTGAGACTTCACTATAAAAAATAAATTTTACAATGTGTTGATAAAGCTGGACAAGGACAAAGCATATGATAGAGTGTCCTGGATATTTCTTACTAAGGTAATGAGACAATAGGGATTTTCAAAGGTGATAATAAATATGATTTGGAGGTTGATCTCTAACAATTGGTACTCAATCTTAGTTAATAGGCAATACCATGGAACTTTTTAATCCACCAGAGGCTTGAAACAAGGGGATATTTTACCTCATACTTTGTTTATTATTGCAATAGAAGTATTAGATAGAGGGCTGAATAAGTTACATGAAGATAGAGATTTCAAGAAGTATGGTCTCTGTAAATGGAGTCTACAAATTTATCATCTATTCTATGCAAATAACACCATTCTTTTATGTTCAGCAAAATCAAAATATATTAAAAAGAAGATAAAAATGCTAAGGGACTATAAAGATATTTCAGGACAACTAGTTAACAATGACAAAAGCTCTTTCTACTTTCACGAGAAGAATGCCAATAGCTAATAAATAGACTAAGTGGAGAACAGGGATGAGAAAAGACACCTTTCCTTTCACCTATCTAGGTTACTATAGAAGAAGGAAGATAATCTATTATGAGGATCTTGTTAAAAAGATGATGAGAAGAGTCATATCCTGGAAAAATAGACTACTAACTTTGGGAGTAAGAGCTATTTTAATAACTCATGTGCTACATACCATGTCAATTCATTTGTTGTCAGTTATGAACCCACCTAGAGGATTAATTGAGCTGATACAAAAAAAAAATTTGCAAAGTTCTTCTGGAGAAACACTACTAGGGTAATTAAGAATCACTGGGTGGCTTGGGATCAGGTATGCTTCCCCAAGGATGAGGGAGGAATATGTTTTAGATTATTACATGATATTTTCAGGGCTCTATTTTCTAAATTGTGGTGAACTTTCAGAATATTAAGGTTACCATGGAGTTTTTACATGGCTAATAAATACTGTAAAAAAAATACATCCAATAATAGTTTATGATAAAAAATTTCACATGTTTGAGAGAAGATGATTAAAGTGAGAAAGAGATAGAACATCAACTAAGGTGGCAGCTAAAAACAAAAAACTTAATCTTCTGGTATTACAATTGGACGAAGCAAGATGTACTATATTTTGTAGAGAATCAACTTGTGGGTGATGAAATAGAAGAGAAGGAGTTCATAGGGGATGAACTTGGAATATACAAAAACTTCATGACTATCTATCAGGTGAGATGATACAACACATCACAGAGAACATCATTCTAAAGCTTACTTATCGGGATAATGATAAAGTAGGGTGGATATGTAACATTTTTGGGAGATGTAGTGTAAAGTTTGCCTGGGAGGAAGTAAGAAGGAAATACGAGAAACTACAAAGCTATAATCATATTTAGGTGAAGGGACTACCAATCAAAATCTGTTCCTTCTTAAGGAGGGCATGGAAGAGAAAAATTTCTACTTATGACAATCTAACAATCATGGGAATCGGTAATGCCTCTAGAAGTTGGTGCTATGAGAAATATAAACAAGAAACTATGTCTCACTTATTTCTAACATCTCTAATAGTCTTAAAGCTTTGAAGACAGTTTGCTTCCTATGCAGGTCTTAATATTGAAGGGTACCAACTGCAATAAGTTATAATCAAATAATGGACAACACGCATAACTCCTAAGCTAAAAACTACTTATCAGGCAATTCTTGACATCATAATGTGGAAATTATGAAAGAGAAGAAACTCAATAATACATGGAAAAGACACTACCTATAATAGAATATTGTATCAAGTACAACAAACTATCCATCATCTTATAAGATTGAACTACCTATGGATAAGATATGTCCCCCCATATTGGATATCTATGCTTCGTCACCTCAGTAGTTATAAACCCAAAATACACTACTGTTTAGTGGGGTGGGTTAAACCTACCATAGGAAAGGTAAAATACAATATAAATGGTGTTAGCCAAGGAAATTTAGGGAGGAGTTCTTATGACTTTTACTTAAGAAATAGCCTAGGAGACTTGATATATGCCCAAGAAGGACAAATTGGAATAATAACCAATTATATAGAAGCAGAAGACACAACAGTACAAGTAGCTATGTATTATTGTTTACACAGGATATTAGAAATGTCATCATTGAGATAGACTCTTTGATCCCCATGAAGATACTACAAGATATATGGAAGATTCCATAAGAGATTGTAGAAAAGGCGGAGAAGACAAGAACACTTATGATACAGATAAACACAGAGATTCAACCTGTCTCTAGAGAAAGTAATACACTTGCATACTATCTAACAAATATAGCTTTTGAAAAGGAGAAATAATAGTCTAAATAATTTTCAAGAACTAACATCATTGGGCAGAAGACTACTAAATATTGACGAAGCTCAAATACCAGCTATCAGAATGAAAACAAGAAAGATACAGCAATATCAGACATGCAGAGAAAAACAATGAAAGATAAAACAAGGATACAGATCTACATCAACAACACAGAGGCTAGTAGAAAACATATAGTCTGTATACTTAGGTTTCTGATGCTCACACATACTTCATATAGTTATTACAGATTAGAAAAGAACAAATCAACATTACAAGCCAGATGTCAAATTGAAAGCTGTCACGCAAACAAGAATGAGCAGAATAAACATGTAGGTAGAACCTCTGAGAGCATATTATTATCTGCCAACCTTACAAAACAGACGAGAAAGGTTAAATTAGAATAGAAATGATGTTTCGCACGGACTAGACGAGTAACAAAACTTATCTTGATCTATGAACTATATAAGCGACTGCAACAAGGAAATAAACACACAACCTAGCTAGTAAAGAATCAAAGCTTCGCCTGGATAAAAATGAAAAAGAACTTTAAGGAATGGAAAAGGAAAAGAGGAGAAGGGACGATGCAACTAGGAACTCCACAAAGCAAATTCTTACAGATAATGAAACGTCGTAGACCATCACAGCAAGACGTCAAGCTCCAAGATGCACCACCACAACAACGTAGAGCATGAGGACATAGAGAAAGCACAAGTGCAGATTTGGGGTGAGAGAACACAACAACATAACCATCGTTGACTGATATATAAATATCTAGATTTGGATATTTGCTTTTGCTTTTTTAGTTTCTTTTTTTGCTTTTACAGATTATCTTTTGTTTAACTTCCTTATTGGGCTGATCCGTTTGACCGGCCCACTGCCGAAATTGCCCACCTGGGCTTTTATTTTGACTAAAAAAAATTCAATCTCATAGCCATGATTCATTTAAAAAAATGTTTAGTGGGTTATACCTTCTAAAATTTCAAAATTAATGTTATTTATTCTCAAAATTTTGAATTCAAACAACTTCAGAGTTCCACGTGAATCTTTTCTAAAATTTTCAAATTTAATTTCTTCATATTATTTCTTTAGGTTTCTTAAATATCTATAAGAGTAATAATTTGAACAAAATTTTTAACAAGTTTAAATTTTGGAAAAATATACGATATTCAGTTCATATTATAAATTTAATTTAAATTAAAACGAGAAAAATATAATGTCACTTCTTAGTGGTCTATGGGATATAATCAATAAAGATTCCTTCACGAGATGGGATGAAGTCTCATAAGAGTCAGAAGGTAATCGACGACAAGGTAAGGTAAGCGCATTCGAGAGCAGCTCTTGTAGGACTCCCAATCCAATAATTAAGAATGATTCAAGTTCATTTTCATATTTTTGATCTATTTCAATTTAATGATAAAAAATTTGCTATTTTATTCAATCATATTATTATACTAGATGAGTCTTGGGATTTAAAATTTAATATAATTATTTTTTATTGCATCTTTGCAACTAATAAATTAACAGAAAATTTCATGACATATGTAGATAAAGTGATTTTATGTCAAAAGGAGAATATTAAATTAGGAAAAAAATTATTTAAGATGACAAATATGCATGTAGGTCGATATTTAAGTTATGAAAAAAAATCTTCTACCTTGACAAATCACCCAACATGAATGTGTTGTCCAGGAACTTAATTAAAGAAAAGAGTGATCATCACCTTCAATCTTTTTTGCCAAATAAAATTTTAGAGGGTAGCATATATATTTTTTTGTACGTCTATAGCTACTGAAACTAACTCCTCTCCCTTGCTAACACGACTTATGGGTAGAGAATTAAATGCCGCGATATTTTTACAATGCATAAAAATTACAACCTATGCTTATATACTTGACTGGACTTATATTGCTAACTCATAAATCTAAACGGTATATCTCATTTCTCTGAATCTTTCAACTACTTTCAAGCTTGAGAAAATATATAATGAAAATATTGATTTCAATAAGAGCCTTGAACTATCGTAATTAAAGTAATTATGAACGTGACAATTTTGGAAGATTGAAACTTCTAGAGATAAGAAGTTTAGCTTTTGTTATAAAGGTGATTATAATATTAAATTGTATTTGTAGGTGTTTAATTATTTTTCTAAAAATAAATTAATTATAATTATTTTCAGTTAAGCACAATTGAGAATGATAACGGGGATTACACTTAATAATAAATTATCTTTTCGTCTCTATAAAATCAAATAATAACTAACTTATTTAAGTTGTCAAAAATGATGTCATACTCATTTTATCATTATGTCAAATAAATATATTATATCAAATAGTTAATTAATATTAATGATATATTTTTCACACTATATTTAAATTTTTTACAAAAAGTAGATTAAAAATATATGTCTTATTTACATTAACAAATTTTGGTGAGTTGATGAAATAAATTAAAAAGTATTTCGATCTATCATTAAATTGATTTTGAATACAAATAATTTCATCTTGCAAGTGTTGCTTACTTGATGAAAATTAAAACATATCACATTATTCTTTATAAAATGATAAAAATGAGAAAAATCTATAGTTTTAATTCAAATGATCTAATATACGATAAATCAAGAGAAAAATTTAGTACAACAAGCAAAGAAAACTTTCAACGCGATTTGCATGCATGGTGAAATAATGTACTGTCTCAAATAAAGAGAACTCCAAAAATACTAACAAAGATTAACGTGATATAAGCTGTAGTAATTCAATTCAATGAGGTAGCTAAAATTATATTTTGTATAACCTATTTTAAATGACATCAATTGTTGATAAAATAATAAGAATTTGCATATATTTTTATAAATTATATGTATTTTAATTTCTTTCAATAAAAAAGTTATAGTCTTCCTTAACTGATTTAGTAGATAATAAGTAAATAAAATAGTGCATGGTGAGGAGATAAGATCGAATTATTTTTTAGTTTATAAATATGTTATATGTTAATTTTCATAATGAAATAACATAAAATTACAAAAGATAAATTTTAAGACAATTTATTAATAGTTGAAAATTAATCATGGATCACCAAAATATATGGTACAATGGAAGAGACTGCTCTTTTAAAGGTCTCGATTTCGAGTGCTGAATTTAAAAAAATTGTTGTAGAGGTCGTTTTTCCCAGATAAACCCTACAAAATGAGTATTCGGAATAGTCAGACTCTAATACAAATACTATACATTGAATGAAAATACAAATAAGAAATTACTCATAAAAGAAGTGAATGTATGTCATATATAATATTAGTGTGAAAAAGTTATATTATTAAATTTATTTATTTTATTTTAAAATTAGAAATTTCTTTTTATGAAAAGTTATCTAGAAATATCTTTAGACCTGATAGTAAAAAATTTATTACTTTATAGTCTATATAATTTAAATTAAATTATTACATTTTTAAAAAAATTAAAATATAATATTATAATACAATATGAACAAAAATCATTGCTTATATCAATCTTTGTGTTTTAACAAATAATACTTTAAAATTATCTTTAAACATAAGAAAATTTATAATTTATAATTATTTTTAAATAGTGTCGATAAATAAATATCTTTTATTTTTTAAAAAAGTTATTTTATTATTATATTTATTTTGTGCAATAATTGAATATGTAAATAAAAATTAATTAATTATATATTTTTGTAGATAGTTAAAATTTCACCACATAAAAAGATTATAGTGAGAAAATATGGGATCCACATGAGATGTCCCATCATTTGGGACACGCTTGACATTTAAAAGAAATGTTTGGTTATTTTACAGTACGATACAATTTGAATTGCATTTTGTACAACTCTTCATAGCCATGATAATCCATGTTATGACTTTTTTGTCCATTACCACAATACTCGTGTTACGCAATAAAAAAATAGTGGAACCGGTGGTGATCACGATATGGTCATAATTTTTCTAAAAGTCGAGGTCAATTATATTGATCGGTTATATTCACGCTTCAAAAGAAAATATATTTATCTCTGTATGTATTCATTATCTATATTACATAAGAAATACAAAATAAAACATAGTGTATTTCCAAATCCAACTTACTGCCTATGAGGGGTTTCAGTATAGCTGATTCAAACACTAACTAAATTATTTTCTCTAAGTATGAATGTAAGCATATCAATTGTTTTCATTTTAGTTCAATTCCATCATAAATTTTTATTTTATTATAATTTTTAAATTAAATATTATCACAATTTAACGTCCTATTTTAAAATTTTAAACTTAATTTATTAATAATTATATTTTATAAAGTGCACTAAATTTCAAATAAGGAATAAACTTTCGTATAATATAATCTTCATATATGACATGTAGATTAATTTTAATGCATATGTTACTACAAATTTATGATTATAATTTTTGGACTAAAATATAATTTTAGAAACTTCTAATTTCAAAAATACATTTAGAGAAATTCAGAAGCACAATTTGATATTTAAAGGTGTTATATTTTTGTTGAATGCACATCCTATCAATAATAAATAAATAGTGGATAAAAATTCTTTTTAAAAGTGAAGAAAAAATAAAATATGAAAAAAATATATAATAATTGAATATTTTAAATTTATGTGATTGAATAAGTTTATATAAAAAAAAATTGATTATGATAGCAACATGATTTTAAAAAAATGGATCCAATAAAAATATAATTATCAATCATTTATATTACACATGCTTAAAGATAATTGATGAGAAAATAAGATAAAGACCAAATATATCATACAATGCAATTTAAATTGTTCTTTGTACAACTCTTCATAGTCATGGTCATCCATGTTATGAAAAAATATCTAACCACTTTTGATGAAAAAAGAAAGTTGGATAGTGAATTGAATATACAATAAAGTTAAGGTAAAAATAAAAGTAGTAAATAAATTTAATGGAGAAAAAGAAGAAAAAATTAAGAGAAATGATAAATTCTAATATTTTTGTAATTTTTTTTATATGAAAGAATAATATCAACTTTAAGTTTTAACACATGTTCTTGAATCATTTATGAATTAGATGTGAAATTACAATATTACCCTTAGTCATCTCAACTTGGCTCTTCTATATAATAGAAATAGAAAAATAAGTGGGAAACCCTCAAATTAAAAGTTGGATTACCATTTTCCCCTTCAATCTAAAACTATTTCAATAATATTTTATGCACTAAAAAATAAATTTACATTACAATAAATATTATTAGACTATTAAATTAAATAAGAAATCTATAATTGTCATAATAGAGAATTAATGTTTTCATTTAATTTACGTTATTTCACTTTATTCAAATTTAATTATAATTATTTATCGTCATCTTCATTAGAATGTAAAACTCAAAGTCATAGTATCATGGTTGTTTCTTTCATTTAATATATTTTGTTTTGTTTTATTTGAAGATTTTATCGAAATACTATTTGGTTGAGGGGTAAAATTATCGTTTAATATTTGATGGGTATTTTAGTCATTTATTTTTTATATAATAAGATTTTCTTACTTATTGGTATAATAAAAAATATTATAAGAGTATTGTTTAAATGTAGGGCAAAATAATCGTTCAATATTTAATGGAATGATATGTGGGACTTTCCACTTTTAGTATAATATGATATGATATGATTCAAATATTATTATTTAACTAGATATTTAATTTAGTTTTGTTACACCCCGTAAGTTTTTAACGTTTAATCGACTTATTCGTATGATGGTTAAGTGTTTTAGAGTGTTATACGTACGAGGAAAGGATCCGGGGAAAGATCGAATGAGTACAAAGTCGGGATTTCGCGGGAGGAAGCCGAACCAAGCTACCCTGAGGGGCAAAGTGGCACAGAGTTGCTCCTCCGCGTTAGCCAACGTGGCACGGAGCAGAATCAGCGTGTTGGGCAGCGTGCCACGTTGCCTTGTCTGCTGCCTCAAGTATATAAAGGCCTCACACTTAGAAATTAGATCATTATCCAAATAATCACGGCCAGAACAAAGGGAGTACGAAGAAACCAAGTAAAAGTCATCCGATTACGCCGCTAAACGCCACCCAAATCCGAATTAACTTCGGGTACTAAAGTATAAGGCTGCAGAGAGCACTGCTGCGGAGTTATTTTTGCAAAATTCGCTCGGCGAATCGTCGTCCCGCCGAGCCAGAGTTGGTGAAATCTCTTCAAGCTAGTGTCAATACGATTACAGACTTAAAATAAGTATTTCTCCCTTCTAGATTCTCGAGAAATTACGAGTTTTTGATCGTCCTTCGATAAGTTGAAGTATAGTCAGTATATATATATATATATATATATAAGTTATTGTTTTCTTCGAATTCAGTAACGAAGTTGGCCCTATTCTTCTATTAATATGATTACAGTTGAGAAGGGCAGTAGAATACGAGCTGATACTCATCAGTTAGTCAGAAAACGGCGAACGAGGTATGTAAGGCTTAACTCTCGGCAAGTATCCTTGTCGTACAGTGTTACGACTTATGTTCTCGAATAGAAATAATGATCTCAGATGCTGAAGAAAGTTGCTACCATTAGATTGTAATTCGATATGTTGTAATTAGTTGATATTGATATACATATATAAATATCAGATATGTTGCGAGTAGCTGCTAATAGGGGTTATAGTTACATAAATTCTGGTTAGCTGCTAGAAAACGTGTACAGATCATATTGCAGGACCCCTCGCTAAAAGAAAGCAGGTTAAATGTGTTTCGCGTTACGAACGTTATAGAAACTCTTTTAGTTCTCAGTTTATTGTGATGGTAGACTTATATGTTTTTTACCAGGCCTAGACTTCAGAAGCTCGTAAGATTTATTGGCCTGAATCAGTTGGTTAAACAGTATGGACGCAGTTAGGCGGTCTAGCGACCAGTTGGCGCCTGTATTGGCAGGAAAGCATCCCTAGAGGTCATTGACATTATCGCACGTTCCAGAACCAGAAACAGAGACAGAATAGGTATATTCTAGAGTTAGCGACACTAGGGTTGTCCAGTGAATTGAGTGATTGTTTGCCATCCCTTTAGCCTTATCAGTGATTGTCAGTCTTAGTCGACTTAACAGTTATCATGTAGGACGCCCAGCAAGCCAGCTAGTCGTCCGAGTAAGATAAACCCGTGGATACCCCAATGAGGGGTCCACATCAGTAGTCAGTGATGGGCCAGCACCCTAGCCAGTTCTTGTAAGGTATTCAGGTATAGAGTGCCAGGAGAGAGCCAGTCTATATAGAATTGCCTATAAGACTGAGAATTGCCCAGAACAATAATATAGATCCGAGTGGATTCAGACAAGGCCTAAGGAGTCAGTAGTACTCTGCTAGTACAGTGTTTACCACAAGTTAAGGAGATCGGTAAGCTCTCTATGGAGGACTAGGGACCGATCGCGTAGAAGCAAGTTCGACCAAGCCCAGCCACAGTTATTCATGAGTCATAGAGGTCCGAGTGGGACATTCAGAGTGTTGTTAGGCCACTTCAGACCTCGCTTTATTCATCCCAGACTATTAGAGATCATGATCACTATTAGGATCCTCTTATTAAATATGGGCACATGGCGTGCCTGCAGACAGCCATACAGATTATCCCAAAAGCGAGTAGCATTAGTATGAGGCCCAGAAGGCCGGATACGCTCTCTTTATACAGATAGATTGATGTGTCAGTATAGCACCTGGGTTGGGGTTGCCCTCAGTTGGAAGCCTTCCATGACCGCCCCAGGGTTAATAGCTGTGTCACTCGCCCGCCAGGGGCGAGGATACGTCGCTCTACGGAGCGACATGCCATCTGCAAGGGACGAAGATGGGGATCCAGATCCTCATATTGTCGTGGTTGGCCTTATACACACCCCAGCCGAGCGTTTACGCCCGGGGTGTAGATATCAGGAGTCCTCCAGACTCAGACATAGCTACAGTTCAGGGGCCAAGCGGGCCCAGTTGTAGACCCAGGGGACCGGTAGGTTGGCTACAGTATTAGTAGAGTTGTAGACACCTGAGTATGGGTATATAGATTGAGATGTGCTCGACAGGACTTATGGGGGCCTGAACGAGTTATTCTGTGCTGATTGTACCTCCCAGCTTATGGGGGCCAGGTGGGATTCTTGTATGAATTCTTGTCTGCTAGCTGTAGTGTATAAATGTGTAAGTATGCAGCCTTAGCTTATGTACATGTAGTGTTAGTTAGTTGCAGATTACAAATCAGCAGGCGTATAGGTTAATCTTTCGGCCCTTCTTTTTATTTACTTTCAGTCCTATTCAGCTTATCTATTGTCTTACATATTCGATACATATTGTACTGACACTCTCTTCTGGGGCGCTGCATTACTTGTCTGCAGGTACAGATAGACGAGGAACAGATCCCTCGTAGTTCCAGTTTAGCCGTACAAAACCGTTAGCTCCCTTCTTCCCGGGCTTGTGTGATAGAGGTTTATTACTTTTGTTTGTACATATGGGTAGGGCCCCGACCATCTTATTACTCCTAGAGGCTTGCAGATTGCATTACTTCCCTGTGGTTAGATGATATCGGTCGTGTGTGGCCCATATGTATTTTAGACTATGTGTGTTGGTTGTGTAGGGCCCTGTTTAGCTGTTGATTGGTATCCTTGACGGTCATAGCTCTGTTTAGCATCTGATTTCGCTTTTCAGTTATAACTATATTAATAGATATTTAATTTAGTTTTGATCTCTCTCTCTCTCTCTCACACACACATATATAATGAGATTGTCTTACTGTTTGTACAATAAAAAAATCTTATAAGAGTATTGTTTAAATATATGGCAAAATAATTGTTTAATATTTGATGGACCGATACGTGAGACTCCCTATTTTTAATACAATATGACATGATATGATTCAACTATTATTATTTAACTAGATATTTAATTTAGTTTTGATTCAATAAATAATAAAATATTATTATTTAATTACATATTTAAATATGATATGATATTTAACTATTTGGAGTTGTTTAGGGCTGTTGTTATCCCGGGGAGCCCCTAAAAAGGTATCCTGCACACATGGTCTCAAGATCCGGCAGTATTCTTTGCTCAGACAGCCCCCATGCTTCGGTGAAAGTTTACCATACAGCTATTAATCTATATACAAAATTTTTAAACAGTTCATATAATAATCTCTCTTTGTTTTGATTCTTGTTTGAAGACAAGGATATTATTTGGATAAGGTCTATCACCGTCGAGCGGACTACCGCCGGCATCGACAGATTCACCGTTATAATTGGTGTTGGTTTGGTTCCAATCCAATCTCCCCCTTTTCTTGGTATTTTTTAATGATTTCTTTATATCATCAATTGAATAATAATAATAATAATAATAATAATAATAATAATAAATAATAATAATAATAATAATAATAATAATAAATAATACTAATAATAATAATAATAATAATAATAATAATATCTATCTATGTTGAATCTCCGTTCTACTTGAATCTTCATAAAAAATGAACTAGACTTTATTAAAAACGGGAGATTTTATTATAAGAACTAAAAAGACTTAGTATAAAGATTGATTAGCTTGGTTCGGAGATGGTGGTACAGTCGGCGAATACTGTAGATCTTGGATTTGCCTTTGTGGCTACGTACAGTTGCCCGGTGAAAAGGCCCGTTATTTGGAGTTGTTAAGGGCCGTTGTTATCCCGGGGAGCCCCTAAAAAGGTATCCTGTACACATGGTCTCAAGATCCGGCAGTATTTGGTCCAGACAGGCCCCGTGCTCCGGTAAAAGTTTACCATACAGCTAGTAATCTATATACCAAGGCTTTATACAGTTCATATAATAATTCCTCCTTGTTTTGATTCTTGTTCGAAGACAAGGATATTATCCGAATAAGGTCTATCACCGCCGGCGGACTACCGCCGACGTAGATCCTGTTCACGATGGTATCAAAGCCTAGGAATTATTTTATGAGACTAAAAGTATGATGGGATTCAACATAGATGTTTAATTGATATGAATATTGGAGAAAGCAGTGTTAAAAACACTAGACTGGAAGAGGTAGATATACCTCAAGATCTTGATTTGTTAAACAAATGGACTATTCCACAAGTCCCTATTCATAAGATTTATGAATATGGCCTTTTTGATAAAATATCTTCTAAACAATTGATAAAAACAACTGAGCAGTCTCTTGCTTTAAATTCTTCTGAACAGACTGTTCGTTTATTGAATGAACGTGATATTATGCTTTATAAAAAGAAGTATAGCTTCATGCATATAGGCTTAGTTCAAATTGCTTTTAAGCCTTTAACCCTTAAAGGGTTACCTGAATCTTTTATGGCTGCTTTAAGAGATGCTAGAAATCTTAATTTTAGACAATCTCTTATGGGTTCTATTGAATCTACGGTGGCGTATGGTCCCGTATATTTTAATACTCAACCCAATTTACAATTATCTTTATCTGACGTCAATATTCTTGATGCATTAACATTAAATGTTAAAACTCATGGTTATAATTATGCACCTGGATCTGAACTTATATGTTTATCTTATAGAATTTATTATAAGTTCTTATCTACTCTTACTCCTCGATGCAAGTTGACAGATATGTCAAGCGAGACTATGATATTTGAAACAAATTTTGCTAGATCCAAAGTCACCACTAGGAGACTTATTGGATGGGATGAGATTAATTTTCCCTCTACTTGGATTTTAGACTCTGTTATATCTCCGAGTCAACAATCTGATGATATTACTAATCATGATTATTCGCATATTAGCCAAACCCCTGAAGGCAGAATTTGCATTCAGTTTGAGGATAATAAATCCTTAATGCCTTATAGGCATTCACATACTGGTAGTAGAAGATTATCTACTTCTGCAGGTCATTCATATATTGACCCTGTTGAACCGATCTATGGTCCGACCAGATTAAATCGTGCCGCTTCTCTTCATACAATTGACACGACTGATGGTAATAAGCGTGTTGATCGTATAAAGGTTTCAAATAATATTGTCAAAGATGATAATTCTGATAAGGATATTCCTACTTCATCCGATATGGATTTTGATTTCAATAAAACTTAAATGATTAAGTTCCAAATCGATTTTAGTCCGGGTTCACCGGCAAGACAACATATTTTGAAAGAATTTTGTCAAGATAAATGGAAAAGTTTTAAAAACTGGTATACTGAATTTTATAACAGTGATGATAAGAGAAATATTTCTCAAGAGTTTTATGAAACTTGTGCTTTGCATAACCAAATTATATATTTTGCTCCTTGGTTTATAACCACTTACATGCCCTTATATATCAAAGTTCTTGAAAGAATTTATCAAGAAAGTAATGGTAATACCATTACAAGTATTTATCCTCCTCAAAATCCTTTTGTTTTACCAAATAATACTGGTATTACTTTTGCTGCTTTTCAAAAATTTATTGAAGATGATGTCGCCAGCAACGGTATAAAGGAAATTAATAACTTGATTTCTCAAAATAATTATTTGTCTTTATATGTTAAAGTTTTGGGAGAACATATTAGTTCACTCGATTCTAAACTTGATTATTTAACTGAGTTGGTGAAGAAGATTGGTATTCCTTCTTCTGACATGTCTATGGTTGTTCACTCTGCTCATGTTATACACAGCAAGCCTGAAACTTCTACAAGGCTAGAACCTTCTATACAGAGACATCCAGAGATTACTGGATTTAAGATCAAATCTAGGGAAGATTTGGAAAAGCTAGTTAATGACAAACTAGCAGAGTTAAATCTTAAGCCTTTGGAGCTAGCCTCTGAATTTGCAGAGAATATTCTCGATCCGTCCAAAGATTATAAGGAAGAGACCCGATCTGAACTTAATAAACTCAGAAAGTTGGGAAAAAGATATGGTGATATGCCAAGAATGGATACATATTACTATCCTAGACCAACTCCCCAAGATGTTTTGGTGGAAGAAAGGGATTGGAACCAAACCAACACCAGTTATAACGGTGACGCCATCTATGAATGGAATTTAGATGGTTTAACAGATAGACAGATAAGTATTCTGGTACATCGGATGTTGATGTACTCGACAATTCGCAAAGCTACCTCAGATAAAAATACGGAGACAGTAATTTGCAGAATGATAGTTGCAGGTTTCACCGGCCAATTAAGAGGTTGGTGGGATAATTTTATGACTGCTGAGGATAGAGCAGCGATCTATAACACTGTTAAGTCAGAACCTGGAGTTGATAACCTAGGAAGAGCTTTAGTACCTGGAAGACAAGATTGTGTCTACACTTTAGTTCTTACCATTATTGAACATTTTAGTGGTAGATTCACCAACATGTACGAAAATATTCGTACTTTGTTAAATGGACTTAGATGTAAACATTTAGGTGAATTCAGGTGGTATAAGGACACCTTCCTTAGTCGGGTAATGGATTTGCCCGAAAATAACAATGACCATTGGAAAGGTAAATTTATAGATGGTTTACCTCACCTATTTGCAGAAAGAGTTAGGAAAGCTCTTAGAGGGAATAACATCCAGATTATGTATAACAATTATACATACGGGAGACTTATCGGAGTTTGTACCCAAGAAGGATTAAATTTATGTAACGAGTTAAAGCTGAATGCACAGCTAAAGAGACAGAATCTAACTGAAAGGAACCAGTTAGGTAATTTTTGTCAACAGTTTGGAATGGAAAGAACTGTAGCATCTTCTTCAAAAGGGAAGAACAGAAAAAATCAAGATGATTATTACCAAAGGAAAGGTAAAAGACGACATCGTCGATCAAAAGAGGAAAGATATTTCCGAAGAAAACATCGAAAAGAGAAAAGATTTGTTAAAGACAGATCAGGAAGAGATCTGAAGGATATTAGGTGTTATAAATGCGGACAATTTGGTCATATTGCCCCAAATTGTAAGAAAGAAAGGGTTAAAGCTCTTGCAATGGATTTAGATGAAAAATCCAAAGAACAGATTATGAAGATTATGGATGAAACTTCAGACAGTGAAAGTGATTATACTTCTTCTTCTGAATCTGAAGCCTCTGTTAAATTATTTGATTTACCTGATGAAAATGGTTGTGATAAATGCAATACAGGTACAGGTAATTGTTCTTGTGATAACCTGGATTTTTATAAATTACAATCCCAGTTTCAAAATAATTTTGAAATTAAACCTATTACTTCAGATAATATTTTAGAATTATTGAAAGAAGTCAATGATAATGATTTAAGAGAAAAAATTATCAGCATGGCTTCTATTTCAAAACCGGCAGAAAAGCCCGTTCAAAAGAAAGATATTTTAGAGGAAACTCCATATTCTATGGCGGAAGTTCAAAAAAGACTTTTGCAAAGAAACTCGCCACAAAATATGAGTTTTCCCGGTTATTCTTCTTCAATGGATAATTTAAAATCTGAAGTTGAAAAGTTAAAAAATAAAATTAAATCTCTTAAACAAAATCAAATGATTTTCGACCATCGTATGAGCCAAATGGAACGTACTATGGGTCATGATAAAGGAAAAGAAGTTTTGAATGATGATTCAAAAGAAATTTCTGATTTTGTAAAAGGGGCTATTTCCTCCCCAAATGACGATTTATTCATTGGGATGATGCAAGTAGTAACTTCTCATAGATGGTATGTTAAGTGTACTATTTTGATTGATGATAATTTTTCTATTACTGAAACTGCTCTTATTGATAGTGGAGCAGATATGAGTTGCATTCAAGAAGGGATAATCCCGACCAGATATTATCAAAAAACTTCTCATAAGATTAGCTCTGCATCTGGTGATAAAATGAAAATTGATTATAAATTGCCTAAGGCCTATATTTGCAAAGATAAAGTTTGCATTCCTCATTTTTTCATTCTTGTTAAAGATAAAATGTTCCCTCCTATTATACTTGGAACTCCTTTTATTCAAGCTATTTATCCTCTTACCTATGTTGATAACACAGGTTTTCATGCTACTTATAATGGTAGAAAAATTTCTTTTCAGTTTATAACTGAACCCCTTACCAGGAATATAAATTCTTTGATTGATAAAAAGATTTTTCATATGAAATCTTTACAACATGAAATTTATAGCATGTCTATTGATACTGTTTTACAATCCTCTAAAGTTCAGGAAAAATTTAAATTGATTTCTGAACAATTTGCTGTTTCTATATGTGTTGATCATCCCAGCGCCTTTTGGAATCGAAAAAGGCATGTAGTTTCTCTTCCATATGAAGATTCTTTCTCTGAGGAAAATATTCCTACTAAATCTCGGCCCTGCCAGATGAATTTAGAATTGCTTGAAATTTGCAAAAAAGAGATTGATAATCTTTTGCAAAAAGATCTTATAAAACCTTCAAAGTCACCATGGTCTTGTACAGCATTTTATGTTAATAATGCTGCA
The DNA here is from genome assembly GCA_035772735.1 of Datura wrightii. Lineage (NCBI taxonomy): Eukaryota > Viridiplantae > Streptophyta > Magnoliopsida > Solanales > Solanaceae > Datura > Datura wrightii. Next base: position 113,677,540 of record JASDFA010000019.1, read on the forward strand.
GAAAAAGAACGTGGTGTACCAAGATTGGTAATAAATTATAAACCTTTAAATAAAGTTTTAAAATGGATCAGATATCCGATCCCTAATAAAAGAGATCTTTTATCAAGATTATATGATGCCAATATATTTTCAAAGTTTGATTTAAAATCTGGATATTGGCAAATTCAGCTTTTTAAAGAGCATACTTATAAAACGGCGTTTAATGTCCCATTCGGACAATACGAATGGAATGTTATGCTTTTTGGTTTAAAAAATGCTCCTTCTGAATTTCAAAAAATTATGAATGATATTTTTAATCCATATATGGATTTCATCATTGTCTATATCGATGATATTTTAGTATTTTCAAAAACTTTGGAAATACATTATAAACATTTAGATATTTTCAAAAAAATAATTATTCAAAATGGGTTAGTAATTTCCAAACCTAAAATGAGTCTTTTTCGGACAAATGTCAGATTTCTTGGTCATTATATTTATCAGGGAAAAATAGTTCCCATTCAGAGATCCATTGATTTTGCTGTAAAATTTTCTGATGTTATAAGTGACAGAACGCAGCTGTAGAGATTTCTTGGGAGTTTAAATTATATTTCTCCCTTTATCAAAGATTTGTCTACAGATCTGGCCCCTTTGTTTGAAAGGCTTAAAAAGGGATATAATTTACCATGGTCTGATTTGCATACAGATATTGTTAAGAAGGTAAAAGAGAAGGTAAGCTCTTTACCATGTTTGACCCTAGCCAATCCTAATTGGCCAAAAAGCATCGAGACCGATGCCTCTAATATAGGCTTCGGCGGAATTCTGAAGCAGTTTAACCCCCAAGATAAAAGGGAGTATTTAATTCGTTATCATTCGGGTAAATGGATTGAGGCCCAGCAAAAATATGCGACAGTGGCCCATGAAATGCTTTGCATTGTTAAATGTGTCTTAAAATTTCAAGACGATCTTTATAACAAGAAATTTTTGATTAGGACTGATAATAATGCAGTAAAATTTATGTTTAATAAAGATTTTAAACATGATGCCTCAAAGATCATATTTTCTAGATGGCAGGCGCAACTAGCGCCCTTCGATTTTGATATAGAATATAAGAAGGGAAGTGATAATTCACTACCGGATTTCTTGACCAGAGAATTTTAAATGATAACTGACAAAGTCTGCTTTTGTTGTAGAATGAGGCCGCAAGGAGGCTTCCCCTCTGATAGAGGGCGGGGAAGAGGAAGGAATACCCCTGGAGTTTATAATAACCGGGGTGGTGCAAACAGCAGAAGTTATACTTCTGCAGGATCAAGTTCAGGAAGTTATATTTCCCCAAATCCTATCATCAGAAGAGGTAATAGAACTCTAATAAATGAGAATATTTCTCAAAGAAGGGAAGCTGAATCCTCATCTTCCTCATCTATTAACTTGGAAGATATTCCAAGAAACAGCCCTTTATACGAGGCCTTACAACAGCATATTGCTAGCAGAAGAGGATAAAGTGATACTTACGCCTCTGTCGCTATGGAGACAGTAGAGGACCAGAAAAATTATGAAAAGGTCCCAAAGAGAGAAGTTATACTTCTACTCGAAAACAAGGATATCAGATGGAAAGAAGACATTTGGGAGATAACCCAAAAATATTTAATTAAAAAATTATACTTCCCGGGTGAGTCATACAAAACCCGAAGCTACTATGAAAATATTCTTCTATTCACTGGAAGTGCAGAGATATCTCACTTCAGGGATCAAAGAGACGAGACAATTTATAACTTCTCGAAACTTATTATAAAAAGAATTATATCCATAGAAGAATGGGGTATATCCACCATGAAAGAAAAACAAGTGATACTTGAAAGTGGAAGGATGAATTTCACTTACTGGGATTATATCCGAGCCTTCTCTTATGTTCTATATTATAATAATGATAAACATAAACATACTTGGTTTATCAAAATATGCTCTAAGGTATTCCAAAGGGTTATACCAAATTGGTTCATACAATGGTGGACATTCCACGGACCTTCCATCAGGATATTGCCTGAAAAAATTAAAGAATTATACGATTCATGGATACAGGTATCTCCAGATCTGGACCGATTATACAGAGAAGAACATATAAGTTCTCTGGAGAATATTAGCTAGATTATGTTCTTTATTGAATTCTCCATCCCTTGGATCCATAAATGGGTCCCGGAATTTGGTTATACCGAAGAACAAATTCCGTGTATCTATCGGACATATTACAACAACTTCTGGGATAAAATGATGAAAATAGACCCAGCAAATAAAAAGATTTTTGGGCAAGAAACCATTGATGACATTAATAAGGCCCTTAAGAGATATCAAGAAAAAGGGGAGATCGAAACAATTAATGAAAGTCCCCTAAGACATATTGCAAGAAAAATTGCTTATCAACCGGGTGATAAGACCCGACAAATCGAGGATTATTTAAGCCTTGTGAAGAAAAACTTGTTAGAATCCTTTGAACAAATTGCTAGCAAGTCTGATACATCAATGAAAAGTCCATCAAATTATGAGGACTCCCAGATAGACGAAGATGCAGACACAGAAGATGTGTTACGGGAGGCAGAAAAGCTCCTGCAAGAAGATAAGCTCGATGAAGGGGATAGTGACGAAAATTTCGTCCAAAGGATGTTAAACGCACAAGGAAAGAAGAAAATCTAAGCCTTGTAAACTTTGTGGGCCCCACTGACAGAGATGACTGTCTGAGTGCAATAATAGAGCACTCTGTACAAAGCTACTGTAGATAGAAATTTTTTTTTATTTAAAGAGGCCTTCGCCTCATTTGTAAAACACGAAATTTTTTAGAAACACTCTCTCTCTCTCTCTAGATTTTCGCTCTGCCTTCTCTCTAAGGAAAGCACAGCTTTTGTAAAGTTCTTGTAATCTTTTCAATTTTGTATAGAGAAAACAAAAAACGTCCAAGTTTGGGCACAACTTCCGGTGTTAAGGTATTTAATTCTTCTGCCTTTCATACTTCTTCTCCGATGGCCGTGCTTATAGCCGGCTAAATATCTATCTATGTTGAATCTCCGTTCTACTTGAATCTTCATAAAAAATGAACTAGACTTTATTAAAAACGGGAGATTTTATTATAAGAACTGAAAAGACTTAGTATAAAGATTGATTAGCTTGGTTCGGAGATGGTGGTACAGTCGGCGAATACTGTAGATCTTGGATTTGCCTTTGTGGCTACGTACAGTTGCCCGGTGAAAAGGCCCGTTATTTGGAGTTGTTAAGGGCCGTTGTTATCCCGGGGAGCCCCTAAAAAGGTATCCTGTACACATGGTCTCAAGATCCGGCAGTATTTGGTCCAGACAGGCCCCGTGCTCCGGTAAAAGTTTACCATACAGCTAGTAATCTATATACCAAGGCTTTATACAGTTCATATAATAATTCCTCCTTGTTTTGATTCTTGTTCGAAGACAAGGATATTATCCGAATAAGGTCTATCACCGCCGGCGGACTACCGCCGACGTAGATCCTGTTCACGATGGTATCAAAGCCTAGGAATTATTTTATGAGACTAAAAGTACGATGGGATTCAACATAGATGTTTAATTGATATGAATATTGGAGAAAGCAGTGTTAAAAACACTAGACTGGAAGAGGTAGATATACCTCAAGATCTTGATTTGTTAAACAAATGGACTATTCCACAAGTCCCTATTCATAAGATTTATGAATATGGCCTTTTTGATAAAATATCTTCTAAACAATTGATAAAAACAACTGAGCAGTCTCTTGCTTTAAATTCTTCTGAACAGACTGTTCGTTTATTGAATGAACGTGATATTATGCTTTATAAAAAGAAGTATAGCTTCATGCATATAGGCTTAGTTCAAATTGCTTTTAAGCCTTTAACCCTTAAAGGGTTACCTGAATCTTTTATGGCTGCTTTAAGAGATGCTAGAAATCTTAATTTTAGACAATCTCTTATGGGTTCTATTGAATCTACGGTGGTGTATGGTCCCGTATATTTTAATACTCAACCCAATTTACAATTATCTTTATCTGACGTCAATATTCTTGATGCATTAACATTAAATGTTAAAACTCATGGTTATAATTATGCACCTGGATCTGAACTTATATGTTTATCTTATAGAATTTATTATAAGTTCTTATCTACTCTTACTCCTCGATGCAAGTTGACAGATATGTCAAACGAGACTATGATATTTGAAACAAATTTTGCTAGATCCAAAGTCACCACTAGGAGACTTATTGGATGGGATGAGATTAATTTTCCCTCTACTTGGATTTTAGACTCTGTTATATCTCCGAGTCAACAATCTGATGATATTACTAATCATGATTATTCGCATATTAGCCAAACCCCTGAAGGCAGAATTTGCATTCAGTTTGAGGATAATAAATCCTTAATGCCTTATAGGCATTCACATACTGGTAGTAGAAGATTATCTACTTCTGCAGGTCATTCATATATTGACCCTGTTGAACCGATCTATGGTCCGGCTAGATTAAGTCGTGCCGCTTCTCTTCATACAATTGACACGACTGATGGTAATAAGCGTGTTGATCGTATAAAGGTTTCAAATAATATTGTCAAAGATGATAATTCTGATAAGGATATTCCTACTTCATCCGATATGGATTTTGATCGACGATGTCGTCTTTTACCTTTCTTTTGGTAAAACTCATCTTGGTCATTTTGTTTATTCTTCCCTTTTGAAGAAGTTGCGACAGTTCTTACCATGTGAACAGGATCTGTCGATGTCGGCGGTAGTCCGCTCGACGGTGATAGACCTTATCCAAATAATACCCTTGTCTTCAAACAAGAATCAAAACAAAGAGAGATTATTATATGAACTGTTTAAAAATTTTGTATATAGATTAATAGCTGTATGGTAAACTTTCAGCGAAGCATGGGGCCTGTCTGAGCAAAGAATACTGCCGGATCTTGAGACCATGTGTGCAGGATACCTTTTTAGGGGCTCCCCGGGATAACAACAGCCCTAAACAACTCCAAATAACGGGCTTTTTCACCGGGCAACTGCACGTAGCCACTAAGGCAAATCCAAGATCTACAGTATTCGCCGACTGTACCACCATCTTCGAACCAAGCTATTAATATCAATACAATATCTTTAAAGTTCTTATAATAAAATCTCTTGATTTTAATAAAGTCTAGTTCATCTTTTATGGAGATTCAAATAGTATGGAGATTCAACATAGATAGATGTTTAGCCGGCTATAAGCACGGCCATCGGAGAAATAGTAAATTAAAAGACAAAAATAAAATACCTTGAGACCGAAGGTTGTGTCCAAAACTTGGACGATTTTCTGTTTTTCTATACAAAATTGAAAATTACAAGAGGATTTACAAAAGCTTTGTCTTCTTTTAGAGAGAAGGCAGAGCAAAACTAGAGAGAGAAAGAAAATGAAAACTTTTGATGATTTACAAGTGAGGCAAAGGCCTCTTTAAATAGAAAAAGAAAGGAATCTTTGTACAGTAAATTTGTACAGTGTGCTCTATAATTGCACTCGACAGATATATCTGTCAATGGGTCTGAAGTGGGTCCACAAGGCTCAGATTTTCTTCTTTCCTTATGCGTTCAGCATTCTTTGGACGAATTTTTCGTCGCTGTCTTCATTATCGAGTTTATCTTGTTGGAGAAGCTTTTCTGCCTCTCTTAACACATCTTCTGTGTTTGCTTCTTCATCTGCCTGGGAGTCCTCATAATTCGATGGACTTCTCATAGAGGTGTCAGATTTGCTAGAAATTTGTTCAAATGACTCTAGCAAGTTTTTCTTTACAAGGTTCAGATAATCCTCTATTTGCTGGGTTTTATCACCCGGTTGATAGGCAATCTTTTTTGCGATGTGTCTTAGGGGACTGTCTTTGATAGTTTCAATCTCCCCCTTTTCTTGGTATTTTTTTAATGATTTCTTTATATCATCAATTGTTTCTTGTCCATAAATCTTTTTAGTAACTGGGTCAATTTTTAGCATTTTATCCCAGAAATTATTATAATAAACTTGATAAATGCATGGGATTTGATCTTCGGTATAACCGAATTCGGGGATCCATTTATGAATCCAAGGGATTGAAAATTCTATAAAGAACATAATCTGGCTGATATTCTCTGGAGAACTTATATGTTCTTCTCTGTATAACCGATCCAAATCTGGGGATATTTGTATCCAAGAATCATATAATTCTTTTATCTGCTCAGGTAATATCCTGATCGAGGGGCCGTGGAATGTCCACCATTGTAAGAACCAGTTTGGTATTATTTTCTGGAAAACTTTTGAGCACACCTTTATAAACCAAGTATGCTTGTGCTTCTCATTATTATAAAATAAAACATACGAGAAAGCCTGGATATAATCCCAATAAGTGAAATTCATTCTTCCACTTTCAAGTATGACTTGCTTTTCCTTCACGGTGGAGATTCCCCACTCTTCTATAGATATAATCCTTTTTATAATGAGTTTTGAAAAATTATAAACTGTCTCATCTCTATTATCTCTGAAGTGAGATATCTCTGCACTTCCTGTAAATAGAAGAATATTTTCATAATAGCTTCGGGTTTTGTATGACTCACCCGGGAAATATAATTTCTCCATTAAGTATTTTTGGGTTATCTCCCAAATATTTTCTTTCCATCAGATGTCTTTATTTTCGAGTAGAAGTATAACTTCTTTCTTTGGGACCTTCTCATAATTTTTCTGGTCTTCTATCGTTTCCATCGCGATAGAGGCGTAGGTATTACCTTGTCCTTTTGTGCTAGCTATATGTTGCTGCAAAGCCTCATATAACGGGCTATTTCTTGGAATATCTTCCAGGTTAATAGATGAGGAAGATGTGCTTTCAGCTTCTTCTCTTCGAGAAATATTTTCATTGACGAGAGTTTTATTACCTCTCCTGATAATGGGATTTTGGAAAGTATAACTTCCTGAACTTGAAGCCTGAGAAGTATAACTTCTGGCATTTGATCCTCCTCGGTTATTATAAACTCCGGGGGTATTTCTTCCCCTCCCTCTTCCTCTATCAGAGGAGAATTGGGATGGCCATTGTGGCCTCATTCTGCAATGAAAACAAATTTTGTTAGTTTTCATTTAAAAATTCTCTTGTTAAAAAATCTGGCAGTGAATTATCACTCCCCTTTTTATATTCTATTTCAAAGTCAAAAGGCGCTAATTGAGCCTGCCATCTCGCATATATAATCTTTGAGGCATCATGTTTAAAATCTTTATTAAACATAAATCTGACTGCATTATTATTAGTCCTTATCAAAAAATTTTTGTTATAAAGATCATCCTGAAATTTCAAGACGCATTTAACAATGCAGAGCATCTCATGGGCCACCGTAGCATATTTTTGTTGGGCCTCAGTCCATTTTCCTGAATAATAACGAATCAGATACTCCCTTTTATCATGGGGATTTAACTGTATAAGAATACCGCCGAAACCTATATTAGAGGCATCGGTCTCAATAATTTTCTGCCAATTGGGATTGGCCAGGGTTAAACAAGGCAAAGAGCTTACCTTCTCCTTTACCTTTTTAACAATATCAGTATGCATATCAGACCATGGCGAATTATGACCCTTTTTTAGTCTTTCAAATAAAGGAGCCAGATCTGTCGACAAATCTTTAATGAAAGGAGAAATATAATTTAGACTTCCAAGAAATCTTTGCAATTGAGTCCTGTCATTAATAACATCAGGAAACTTTGAAGCAAATTCAATGGATCTTTGAATAGGAACTATTTTTCCCTGGCAAATATAATGACCAAGAAATCTGACATTTGTCTGAAAAAGACTCATTTTGGGTTTAGATATAACTAACCCATTTTGAATAATAACCCTTTTAAAAATATCTAAATGTTTATAATGTAATTCTAAAGTTTTAGAAAATACTAAAATATCGTCAATATAGACAATGACAAAATCCATATATGGATTAAAAATATCATTCATGATTTTCTGAAATTCAGAAGGTGCGTTTTTTAAACCAAAAGGCATAACATTTCACTCGTACTGCCCGAATGGGACATTGAATGTCGTCCTATAAGTATGCTCTTTAAAAAGCTGAATCTGCCAATATCCAGATTTTAAATCAAATTTTGAAAATATATTGGCATCATATAATCTGGACAAAAGATCCCGTTTATTAGGGATAGGATACCTCATCCACTTTAAAACTTTATTTAAAGATTTATAATTTATTACCAATCTTGGTACACCACGTTCCTTTTCTGCAGCCTTGTTGACATAAAAAGTTGTACAAGACCATGGTGACTTTGAAGGTTTTATAAGATCCTTTTGTAAAAGATTATCAATCTCTTTTTTGCAGAATTCAAGTAATTCCAAATTCATCTGACAGGGTCGAGACTTGGTAGGAATATGTTCCTCCGAAAAAGAGTCTTCATATGGAAGAGAAACCACATGCCTTTTTCTATTCCAAAAAACACTTGGATGATCAGCACATATAGAAACAACAAATTGTTCAGAAATTATTTTAATTTTTTCCTGAACTTTTGAAGATTGTAAAACCTCATTTATAGACATGCTATATATTTCATGTTGTAAAGATTTCATATGAAAAACCTTTTTATCAATCAAAGTGTTTATATTTCTGGTAAGAGGTTCAGTTATAAACTGGAAGAATATCTTTTTACCATTATAAGTAGCATGAAAACCTCTGTTATCGACATGAGTAAGAGGATAAATAGCTTGTATGAAAGGAGTTCCTAGTATGATAGGAGGAAACATTTTATCTTTAACAAGAATGAAAAAATGTGGAATGCAAACTTTATTTTTGCAAATGTAAGCATTAGACAATTTATAATCTATTTTCATTTTATCACCAGATGCAGAACTAATTCTATGAGAAGTTTTCTGATAATATCTGGTAGGAATTATTCCTTCTTGAATGCAACTCATGTCTGCTCCACTGTCAATAAGAGCAGTTTCAGTAATGGAAAAATTATCATCAATTAAAATAGTGCACTTAACATACCATCTATGAGAAGTCACTACTTGCATCATTCCTATGAATAAATCATCATTTGGGGAGGAAATAGCCCTTTTCGCAAAATCAGAAATTTCATCTGAATCATTTGTTTTTAAAACTTCTTTTCCTTTGTCATGACTCATAGTATGTTCCATTTGGTTCATACAATGGTCTAAAATCATTTGATTTTATTTAAGAGATTTAATCTCATTTTTCAATTTTTCAACTTCAGATTTTAAATCATCTATTGAAGAAGTATAACTGGGAAGACTCATATTTTGTGGCGAGTTCTTTTGTAAAAGTCTTTTTTGAACTTCCGCCATAGAATATGGAGCTTCCTCCAAAATATCTTTCTTTTGAATAGGCTTATCTGCCGATTTTGAAATAGAGGCCATGCTGATAATTTTTTCTCTTAAATCATTATCAGTGACTTCTTTTAATAATTCTAAAACATTATCAGAAGTAATAGGTTTAAGTTCAAAATTATTTTGAAACTGAGATTGCAATTTATAAAAATCCAGGTTATCACAAGAACAATTTCCTGTACCTGTATTACACTTATCACAATCATTATCATCGGGTAAATCAAATAATTTGATAGAGGCTTCAGACTCAGAGGAAGAAGTATAATCACTCTCACTGACTAAAGTTTCATCCATAATCTTCATAATCTGTTCTTTGGATTTATCATCTAAATCCATGGCTAGAGCTTTGATCCTTTCCTTCTTGCAATTTGGGGCAATATGACCAAATTGTCCGCATCTATAACACTTAACATCCTTTAAATCTCTTCCAGATCTGTCTTTAACAAATCTTTTCTCTTTTCGATGTTTTCTTCAGAAATATCTTTCCTCTTTTGATCGACAATGTCGTCTTTTACCTTTCTTTTGGTAAAACTCATCTTGGTCATTTTTTCTATTCTTCCCTTTTGAAAAAGTTGCGAAAGTTCTTGCCATTCCGAACTGTTGACAGAAATCTCCTAACTGGTTCTTTTCAGTTAGACTCTGTCTCTTAAGCTGTGCATTCAGCTTCAATTCATTGCACAGGTTTAATCCTTCTTGTGTGCAAACTCCGATAAGACGTCCATACGTATAATTATTATACATAATTTGGATATTATTTCCACGAAGAGCTTTCCTTACTCTTTCTGCAAATAGGTGTGGTAAACCATCAATAAATTTACCTTTCCAATGATCACTGTTACTTTCGGGTAGATCCATTACCCGACTAAGGAAGGTGTCCTTATACCACCTAAATTCGCCTAGATGTTTACATCTAAGTCCATTCAACAACGTTCGAATATTTTCGTACATGTTGGTGAATCTACCACTAAAGTGCTCAATAATAGTAAGTACTAATGTGTAGACACAATCTTGTCTTCCGGCTACTAAGGCTCTTCCTAGGTTATCAACTCCAGGTTCAGATTTAACAGCGTTATAGATCGCTGCTCTATCCTCAGATGTCATGAAATTATCCCACCAACCTCTTAATTGGCCGGTGAATCCTGCTACTATCATTCTGCAAATTACTGTTTCTGTATTCTTGTCTGAAGTAGCTTTGCAGATTGTAGAGTACATTAACATCCGATGTACCAGAATACTTATCTGTCTATCTGTTAAACCATCTAAATTCCATTCATAGATGGCATCACCGTTATAACTGGTGTTGGTTTGGTTCTGATAAAATATTTTCAGATAAATGACAATTATATAAGCAACTAATATAATGTGTTTGGGTGCATATCAGAAAGTAATACCTTGAATTTCTGACAATTTTGTTTGATTATAAATTTCATTTATCATCTGTCAGCAACAATATATAGTTCTACATATATCATCTAATGAATCTGCACAAGTTTATATGAGACACACATGCCAGAACTAGTCATTATACAAGATCGAATTGAATTATTGAAACTTACGGAAAAAAAATTAAGTATGACCTTTTAAATGTGCTTGAACTAGAATTGCTCGGATAAAAATGTTATATTTTTCTTAAGAAAATCATTAGTTAAATATCTAACCTCAGGAAACTTCTTTATTTTGTTCCATAGTTTTATTCCAGGATTATATTTCATCTCGACATAAAATTGATGGAGCTAATAAGTAGTAGTACTCATATTCTTAATTAAATAAAATAATCAAATTGTTTTTTGTTTGAGTTGAGAAAAGTGTAAATATAGGAAAGTACCAACCAGAGTTTGGAGTTTTACTACGTTACGCGAATAGCATCTTCGTAGACGGAAAAAATAGCAGAAAAAGCTAAAGGAAAGCAGAGAAGCTAAAGAAAACCTGTCAAACGCGGAGTTTCTTTAGCTTATAGATCCACAGCAGGATCAAAATATTCAGCGTAAATTGATAATGAGGCATTATAGAAAATTTCTCGGGGTTTTATAATTTAGGGGTGTTTGATTTTATCTTTGTCTTCAAGTGGGAAATCTGGCTAATTTAGGAGGATTAAGGCCGCGCTTGTCATTGAAGCAAGCAACTCCAGAGGACCAAGACGAGGAGGAGTGTAGGCCTTGGCGCAAGAGGTTATCAATGGCTTTTCATTGGTCTTCCCTTCTCAAATTCACCTTTCTTCTTCTCCTTCTGGCTGCCATTGCCACCGCTTGTTTCACTCTCCCTGTTGAAAAGGTTTGATTTTTTCCCCATATGGGTTTTCTTATTTTATTATGTTTTCTCCACTTTTGATTGAGCAATGATTTATTTGATCTGGGTTTTTGGTAGCAAGTTTGTTCTTGGTTTTTCTTCATTCTTGAATCACCTGGATTATCCTTTTTTATTTTTATTTATTAAACTTTTCAACCCCTTTTGGTTGGGAAACGATTTCGTGGTCTGGGATTTTGGTAATAATTACAGGTCTCGGTTATTCTTGAGTTTTGACCTTTTTAGGGCTGTGAAAGTATCTTCGTTTGGCATTTGTATACAGACTATTTGAATCCTTCATTTGCCAAACTGTCTGTGAATTGTCATTCATTTTCTAGGAGTCTTTTAGTTTGGCCAGAGAATTGTATGTCAGTTTTAGGGAAAATTTATATTATTGAGCGTTCCAATGAAACAAGCCCGAATAGAGCAGAATGGATATAGAACATTCATAAGCCAACCCCAACTAGTTTGGGTTGGAGGTGTAGTTATTGTTTCTATTTGGTTAAGATGATTATCCTTTTCTGTATATGATTTATTTGGTTGCACGGATCATTCCAAGTAGAGGTCTCAGTGGTGGGTTTATGTCTACATTGCTATCTGTGACTTGGGGTGGTGTTTGGTTCCAAGCAAATCTTAGTTGCATCTTTCATAAATATGATTTACGCGCGCTGTGAGGGAAAAGAGTGCTTATTCCAGAGCCTGGAAAATTAGTGTGTAATTTGGACTTTCATTGGAGTAATTGCTTCTTTTTTTTGGGCCGTATTTCACATCTGTTATGGACCTCTTGCCAATTTATTCCAAGTGGAGTTGATTGTATTATCCAGTGATATATGTTCACAACTTCATATTGTGATCCACATGATGTAACTAACTTCTGGATTCATTTGTGATATGATTAGATTGTATTCTTAAATTACAACTTTGGAACAATTTAAAATGGATAATGAATCAAGTGGAGCTCACTTTTTTGGTTCTCATTCTGTGAAGTTCTGTCAATTAGCTGGATACATAGGCCGTATGATCAAGATAACTTGGAGACATGTTTACGAAGCCTTGTTGATTCAAGTTATTTATCTCTCTCTATTGTGCTCTAAAATGTTTTTTTTCCAGATATTGAAAGATTTCTTGCTATGGATTGAGCAAGATCTTGGTCCTTGGGGTCCGCTTGTCCTGTAAGTTTATATATATAAATATTGTCTGCACATTTTAAATCATTTCCTATATTTGATTTAGTTGTGATTTGAGTTACTTGACAACGTGGGAACAGATATACATGCAAATGTGAGGTATTCTAGTTAATTCATAAGGGTTTCCAAGGCAGTTAAAATGGACGCACTTCAACGAATGGCCATGCGAGAATTTTAGTAGTTTAGCTATGAGTCAGAATAAGAAGTTGTGTAGGAAAAATGTGATCAGTTCTATAGTACTGCGGACATTACATTGCTATATGTGTGTCTCTCAGAACATGTACAGTCTCCATTATATCCAGGATCCAACATCATATACTTGGGCTATGTTCATGTTCCTTTTATTTGTTTGGGGGGAAGACAATGGGGGAATCAGCTAATTTTATAGGATCTATGCCGATTTTGTCTCCTTATTAACAAGAACATTGTCCCTTGTTTAGACATTATAGAAGTTCATTTTTGCTCTTTCAATGCTCATCCCGGCTTATGTTGCTGTTCTTTATCCATTTGCGCTTGAGATAAAGGGTTACTGTTATTCATGTTTATGCTGCTTTAGCTCCTCGCTTCTCCTTTTCTCTGTACACACTGTGAAATGTGAATGCATGGGAATATGTTAGACATTGTTCTTATTGTCGGGTACCATCTGGAAGTTATTTTTTCGTGCAATCCTGCCAACATGTTTGTGCGCTTCTCCGAAAAGAAAAAAGCCAAGGAAAAATTTAAAAGATACGCATGCATAGACGATTCATGGAAGTCTAATCCAGAGAGAAGCCTAGTAAAAATTTGGATTTCAGTTAGTTCTTGTTCTAATTAGAAGCATGATTACTGTGATTATTTTCACCTAAAAGGTCAGGAAACTCATCAATCCAATTCAAGATCTTTCTGTTATTCCTGATATTTTCAGGTGTTCCTACATTTATCGGTGATTGCTGAATATTTTTCTAAGCATTGCTTTTATGTAGAATATTCTTTTGTTGTATTATACAAGGTTTCGTTTTCCAACCTGTTTTGAAATGTTTTTTCTTGAGACGAGGGTTTATCGGAAACAATCTCTTTTCCTCCCAAGGTAGATGTAAAGGTCTGTGTACACTCTACCCTCCCCAGACCTCACTTGTGAGAATACACTGGGTGTGTTGTTTTTGTATTGTACTAGGGTTTTCCCTTGATTTAACCAAAAAGAAAATTATACAAGGGGTTTTCCTCAAATTCGTGGAATAAGTTTCCCTACTTTAAGATGGTGCAATCAACTCTGGAGATTTATGCTGATGTGCTTTTGGTCACATTCTTTTCTTTGTCTTGCAGGGCTGTTGCATACATTCCTCTAACAGTATTGGCAGTTCCAGCATCAGTTCTTACGGTAAAACTTATGGCATTTGTTGTTTAAGTCATGTCCTCCTCCTAAGTCCTAACCACCATATTTGTAAACAGCTGTTCAAAATTCTTTTATAGCACATATTTACCAGTCTGTCTCTGCTGCTCATGGAGCAATGGACTTGGTTATCGGTGATATTTGGCTAAATACACAAAGTAATAATTTAATGAATCTAGATGTTATGATTGAATTTGAGCTCCGCATGGCCCCTGTTTTCAGCTAGGTGGTGGTTATCTATTTGGCCTGCCTGTGGGTTTTGTTGCTGATTCTATTGGTGCTACCATTGGTGCTGCCGCAGCATTTCTTCTTGGTAGAACAGTAAGTTCTTTCATTCTAGAGGGGGATATTTGTTGAGCAGTTAAAAATGTATTTCACTTGAAGTTTTGCTTAGAAGTTAGAACAACATGATTTTTTTTATAGTCCATTTCCCTAGCTCTGATTGGTACTCTATTTATATTACAAAAACTGGACTACCTGAGGTACAAGGCTGTAGATTTGTCATTTTGGATAACTTTTTCTTCAGCATATGGGCTTCCATGTACAAATTGTGTATGGACAGGGCATACTTTTTGTTACTTTTCCCTTCATTTTCCTTTTTGTTTATGTATTCTCGTGCCATTCCCCTAAAAGGTTTTGTTGAGTCCCACATCCTTCACTTACGGATGGGAAGACCTTCTTGTATGGCCTTGGGCAATCCTCCCCTTATGAGCTAGCTTTTTTGGGATTTAGTTAGACTCAAGGGCCATTTAACATGGTATCAGATCCAGGCTCATCCCGATTCATTTATTGATGTTGGGCCCCCATCTTATATTATCCATGCTCTAGATTTCCGGTCCTGGGCGTGGGCATGCGAGGGAGTGTTGAGTCCCACATCGTTCACTTAGTAATGGGAGGGCCTTTTGATACGGTCTTGGGCAATCCTCCTCTCATGAGTTAGCCTTTGGGGTTGAGTTATGCCCAAGGTCCATTTAACAGATTTGTTTATGGGTTCATGAACTAATTGTTTCTGTTAATTGTTGTTCTTTCACTGACATTTTGACAGATCGGGAGGTCATTTGTCATTTCCAAGCTGAAAGATTATCCGCAGTTTCGTGCAGTTGCAATTGCAATTCGGAAATCTGGCTTTAAGGTTTGTATATCTTTCATGAAAGGCCCAAAAAGGTCCTTTTCATAATCATCATCTTCAAATTGTCGTTTTGGCTTAGAAGTGTGTTATGGATATTAATTTCCAAAAAGAGCTGAAGTAACCCTGCACGTTGATTTGCTCTGATTTGACAGATTGTTTTGCTGCTCCGACTCGTTCCTCTGCTTCCATTTAATATGCTGAACTACCTGTTATCAGTGACACCAGTATCAATTTGGGAATACATGCTGGCTTCATGGTTGGGAATGATGGTAAATCTCACTCGATCTATCTATCTTTCGTCATAATTCTAGGTCAAATCACTCTCATGGTTTGCCATGTGACAGAGATATGGTCATGGTGTTTCTACAGTGGGATTTAAAGAACTGTTTTCATATCCTTGTAAAGAAGTAGATATCATTTCTAGCTTAGAGAATCGCTTCTTCTATCCCCCTCCCCCCTCCCCTCCTCTCAATTGACTCTAGGTCAAAATCACTCTTTTGGCTTGCCATGTGACATAGATATGGTCGTAGACTGTGGTTAAGGTGTTTTTACAATGGGATTTAAAGAACTGTTTTCATATCCTTGTAAAAGTAAATGCTATTTCTTACTTCACTTTAGTGGGCAGAGAATTTTCTGAGCTCATCTATCTATCTCTCTTCCCCTTCCTTCGCAGTTGCCTCAAGTCAAAATCACTCTCATGGCTTGCCATGTGTGACATAGATATTGTCGTTGTGTTTTGGTCAAGGTGTTTTTGCGGGGGAATTTAAAAAACTATTTTCATATCCTTGTAAAAGTAGATGTCACTCTAGCTTCACTGTAGTAGTCAAAGAATTACCTGAGCTCTGCTTTTATAAATTGCAGATGTGTGATTCATTGCAATGTGGTTTCTCGAATGCAATGTCAAAAAATGTTAGTGGAATGGAGTTAGCAACCTCATCCCATCCCTGCCCTACTCATAAATTCAATAAAGTAGTTGTTTAGAAGCATGTGTAGCTACAGATTTAGAGAAACCAAGCAAAACAGTTGCCATAAACCTAATCGGGGACCTGTAAAGACCCATGTAGGATGGGAAAATAGCAGATTTGACTATGATATAAAGGGTTTTTTGGTAAGTTCATGCATATCTTCCAGGTTTGATCTGAGGAGGCTCGGTCCAACCCCTTTATAATATATGCAGGGACAAATTAAAACCGTTGGTCCTTCCGCTTGGGAGAGAGATATCCATTGGTTTACGTGTTGACTCGCTGCTGGTGCTGTCCATGTGAAATTACCTTGACCAAGAAGCCATTGCAGTATAGTAGGATCATTTGCATGTCTTGATCTTCTCAATAACCCTTGAAATTCCACCCTGACATCTTTCGCCATCCATGTAGCTTTGGTTATTGATTGATGTGTTAGAAAAAATGGTCCTTCAGTTATGATTTCTTTATTTTTTTTCCATATTAATATTTATTATTGATGATTTCACTACCCTCCCCAGTCCCACTTGCGGGAATTCACTGGGTTTGTTGTTGTTGTTGTTATTATTGTTATTGATGTATCTATTTCTTTCCATGTTGCAGCCAATAACTTTTGCTCTGGTGTATGTCGGCACAACTTTGAAAGATCTTTCTGATGTTACTCATGGTTGGGGTGAATTTTCAAAAACCCGCTGGGTAAGAGCTAAGTGTATAACTGTGCTACATACATTTAGCTAAGTGTATAACTGTGCTACATACATTTAACAAATCTAATGCTAATCTAAAAGTAATTTTAGTCATGTTCACACATTGGGAAATATTTTATGCTTCAAAGTGGATAGTATTTTACTGGCATGTAGGACAAATGACTAGTTAATGTGATGAATTGTGGGTTTTTCTTTTACTTCCACCCCTGGAGACAATTTGGAGGGCAAGGACCTGAACAAGGGGGTGCTAGCAATCTAAGAGTTGGATTGAAACCCTTGGAACCAAGGTTCAAATCCTAGTGGAGACGAACTAGGTGAATTATTCCTATCCACCTAAGTCTCGGTGCATAGATGACTCAGTACCTGTGTTAGTGGGAGTTAACAAGGCATCTCGTAAGTTGGTTGTGCACATGAGCTGGGAAAAGAACTGTTTGAGGGCAAGGAAGAATAAAAAATGAGCTAGGTCAGATATGTAAACAAATTCCAACCTGCCGTTGACTCAATTATGAAGTAGCTTCCAAAGAATTTGACTGCATGAATGTGATATGTTTTGCCTATCTAACCAATAACTGATGAGATAACACTCTCAACATACTATATCTTGCTGGAAGAGGTAAAATTTGAGTACAACATAACTATTTTCAGGATGTTAAACAGAGACACAAGATTTTAATTTTATATGTTTATTGATAAACTAATGGATGCTTGCCATAACCTGAAACTTAAAGGAGGGTAGCTAAGTAAGAAACTCGTTACAGATCCACTAACCAAAGTGATCTATGTACTTGGTAACATTAGATAATGTAAAATCAATGATGCATTCAGGCAGTTCATTCTACATTGAACAACATTTTGCGCAATCATTGAGATGAGAGTTGATACTTTGTATTGGGGAAATATGTAGGGCCTACAACTTTTTTCCTTATTGAGAAATTAAAGAGACAAGTTGCATTAGAAAAATGAAAAAATGAAGTCCATTGTTGTGGAGAGCTATGCAGTTAAAGTAATTCATGAGGGATGAAAAAGTATTCTATTATCATACTGACCTAGGGCTTAGTTCAAATGGCAAAGATTGAGGGATTTGTGACTTAGGCACAGGCTCGAGCCCTGCGCCATATGAAACTAAGCTAATATGTAAATGGAGAAGAGTAGAGGGGCGGACCTATTATCCACGAGTTTCGAAGGTTGCATTGGTCCTAAAGTTGGCTCTAGATAGATTTCCAGTCATAAAAAATAAGTATTCTATTACAATAATTTGATGATTGCGGTAGAAATACAAATGTTAAGGTGGATATACATTTATACTCCTTCCTTTCACTTTTACTTGTCCACAACGACTTTTGGACTCCCCTTAACAAATAATAAATGAAGTGCATATTTTACCATAATACCCTAGTTAATGTTGTGTAGTTTCAATGGATTTGGAAAAATAATTTGGGGAATGAGTATTATTCAAAAAAAAAACAAATTAATTTGGAGAATAGTAGTTTATGTTAAGGGTAAAACATGAAAAATAATATTGTCTTTTTCTTGATATGCTAATCTGGACAAGTAAAAGTAAATCTATGTTTAGTGTAATGGGCAAGTAAAATTGAACGGAGGAAGTACAAGATTAGAAATTATCACATTCAGTTGAGTGCAAGTAGCACATATAGATAATAAAACGAAAGAATGTCACTTGTGATTATATGCCTGTACTAGTAGATCTTTAAATGCACCGATCTGTAGGGGTGACACTGATGATTTTGCAAAAATGGGAAAAAAATAGACATAAAAATCATATGAAATAAAGTTGTGTCTCTCTAGGATTACATGCAGTTTTAGCTAAGAACAGAACAAATGAAAGTAAAGGATCCATATGAAGGATAAAACAACTATGTGTGATTAAGACTTAATCTTATTTAGGTTTGGTATTTGTCAAGAATCTTTCTAGTTTCGTTAGAGATCAGTACGTCACTATTGAGGTAAGTGTGAAATTTGAGAATTTCTGCCCCAACTAGTTTGATGGACGTAGTTGATTGATTGTTGATTTTTTTTTTAATATTCAAGATCATAAATTTGCCTTGTGGGATGCTCGGTGTAATTGAGATGTATGTGAGGAATCATCATATGTGAAAACAAATCTAAATGTTGGAGAGGAAAGTTAACTCCCTTTTAATCCAGTTATTCCAAAGCTCCCCCTCCCAACACACACAGAGAGAAAATGGGAAAATATAAATGAAAATGTTGAACAGAGAACCAATTTTGATTTATATTTTGATAAGTCTACAATAGAGGCTATATTTTTACTAAGAAAATTGATGAAAAATTATAAGGAGAAAAAGGATCTAGGCATGATATTTCGTCGACTTATACTCTTATATAAAGCATATGATAGAGCCCCACCTTCCAAGAAATGTCCTTTGGTCGTATTGGAAAAGAAAAGAATTCATGTCAAATATATGAATATCATAAAGGATATGTATGAAGGAGCTGTTACAAGTGTGAGAACAGTGATAGGGACAGAGGAGTTCCCTTACTGTGGGTTTTCACCAGCGCTCTGCGTTAAGCCTGTATCTTTTTATGCTTGTTATGGGCGAGTTAACCAACAGGATGAGGTACACCATGAAGCATGCTATTAGTGAGGTTGTCAATCACAAGCTTAAGCTAAGATAAGTACTTTACAGAGTAAGAGTTTTAGGATAAATAAAAGTCAGTGTTTTAAGAGCGAAAAGTGCGAAAAAACAATGACGATCATGATGCTTAAAGCAAAAAGTGAGAAGTATAAAGCGCACACTTTGAAGTGAAGTGCACAACTTATCAAATATTAAAAATATCAAACATATATGAATTTGGTATTATAATAATGAATTTGCAAGTAAAATTACTAATTTTAGCATCCAATATATGTTTCGATATTAGTTCTAACTTCCCAAAGTTGCAGTTCAAATAACTAATCATTTCTTGTTTGGATCACCTTGCATGTCATTGTTTGAAGCACACCTATCTGAAGCACACGATTTTCACCTATAAAGCGCTAATGCTTCGCTTTGCATTGCATCATCCCTCTAAGCAACGAATCAATGACTTTTAACAACACTGGTAGGAGTAAGACAATACATGCATGAGAAGTTTAGACAGTGAGACAAATGTGAAGTTGAGGTGAGATTATATGAATTTGAGGTGCCTAAATATAGACAATTTAGATATAGGCTCAATAATCCAGGAGAGTGGAACATAGATTAAGATGTTGCACATTGGATTAATGTAAGATGGTTGAAATGGACGAGTGTCACAGGAGTGTATCTGATTGAGTGTTAGGCTTCTAAAGCCCAATATATCCACAAGATGAGTGTCTAGAGATGAAAATGTTAAAGATAAATATATGCTCATACAAGAATCGATAAAATCATAAATGATCACGTGTTAGAAGGTGCAAGTAGTGTATACAAAGGATAAAATAAGAGAATGTCGCTTGAGATGGTTTGACCATGTGTTACATAGTCCTCCAGATGCACTAATTCTTAGATGTGAAAACATGATGTTTGAAGGTGCTAAAGGAGGAAAATGCAGACCTAAAAATTACATGGGAAAAAGTTATCTCACTAGATTTAGAATATGTTGGCATCGAGGCAGATCTAGCAAAAGATAGAAAACAACAAAAATTGAAAATAAGTATATGTGATACCAATTAGAAGGTAGTGCTTACTTGAAGACTCTTAGGGGTTGTTTGATTCAAAGCAAGGTCCCACCTTCCATGTGTGTATATAGTACTATGATTTTGGTATATTTTTCTGGTTTTATCCAATACCTACAACCAAAAACTGATAAATTTAATCCCAAATTTTGTACTGGGATAACCTCGTAATCCCTATAACCAAACAACCCCTTAGTATATTAAAGATATAATCACTAGAGTATATTAGAGATATAATCCTTAAGTATGGAATATTGAAATATTATGGATCCAAATAGAGCATTTATGATGGACCCAAATCCTTAAGTATGGAGTAATGTTTTCAAAGGCATTTTCCGGGCGAGTCTCAGGGCTGGGCGTATCAAAAACGCACCGGTGCGCAAATAAAAGGCGTAGATCCAAAAGTGTAAGCCCTAGAATTTGGGGCCTAAGTCCCGGGCGTAAAAACGTACACCTCAGTGTTAAATTTGATTTTATTCATTTTAAAAGTATTTTTGCTATAAATAATATTTTTATTATTGGTGTAATGATATATATACTTTATGCTATCATGTTTTCATATTGTAGTGATTATTTCTAAAATATATCAATAATAAAGCAACTCTCAATAGAAAATGACGTTATAAATACCTTTTAAGATGATTATGTCTAAAATTAATAGGATAGAAATTTTATAGCCCTATATTTCTGAGACAACTTTATCTATATTTTGATATTGCTCTTACACTATTTATCTTTATCCTTCTTTGAAATATATATAAACAATAATCAGTGCAAATATTAGTTTAGAGTGAGAAGAACTAGTAGATGTGGAGATCGATGATGAAGTAGATGGTGATTTTATTTTAAAGATTATCTTGACTATTATCATTTTTTTTTGTTGTTACTTTTCTCAAATAATAGTTATAATATCTTTTTATATTATTGGTGATTTAGTTGAATTTATTTGCAGAATTATTGAAAATATTATTTTTGCTTATTTTCTAATTAATAAAATTATAAAATTGAAGATACATGAGATATACACCCCGTAGATCCAGGGACTTACACCCCGTGTCTCAGAGTTTATGCCTCGCCCCGTACTATGTAAAACGTCTCGCGCCGCGCCCCCTTTTGAAACACTGGTATGGAATACTAGGTGATTTCTTCCATCTGTCCTACCCTTGGTGGACAGTTACCTGGTACCTGTTGCTGGTGGAAGGTGATAGGTACCTCGTGGAATTAGTCGAGGTGCGCCAAAGTTGGCCCGGACACCACGGTTATCAAAAACTAAAAAAACAGACATTTATGATATTGAGGATTCGCAAAGCCACTCCCGACTAGCTTGAGGTTGAGTCATAGCAATAGTAGTTGAAATGTTGCACCCAAAAAATGGATCAAGTCATGACAGTTACAGAGAATGGTTAATCGTCGTACTTATTCATGGGGTCTATTGTTTGTAGCCTCAGGTTTGACACCTGCTAATTGGCAAAACGTACATGAACCGGGTAGTACTATTTTTGATAGTGGGTTAGTATGGATTGGAATAGTCCTCCTCCACTAAATGACTTAGCTGGGTTTCTTTACCATTTTTAGGTTTATTTTACAAAATGACAAACAGTTCTGAGCTTCAAAAGTGAGCATTAGATAGCTAAGTGTTCATTTTCTACATTCGTAGTGTTTACTCAAATAATATTTTGCCCTTATTTTCAGATTCTTCATTCCATTCATTGTTCAATATTTCTAATTGATTTTGTCCTAGTAGTTTCTTGCATATGGGTTTCTGCACTACATTCGTTGCAGTATTCACCAATTTTAAATTTCATATGAAGCCAACCAGTATGTGGCATAATATATGTTCAGCTTAACTTAATGATACCTCACTAATTGAACTCCCACCTAAGTTACTAATCTTACAGTGGGTGATGTTTTATTTTTTCAAAAATGAATAAATAGGTCACATAAATATATTTACTTGATCACCAAAAAGAAAAAGATCACAAATGCCAAAACCAAGTGCTTTGTTTGCAACTACTGATGAATAATTCATTAGTTGGTAATAGTTTCTACTTGTGCAAATTTAGGCCAATCCACTGATTTGACAAGCCCTCGTAATCATTCTAGCTCTACTTTGCTGTGGACTTCTGATCCAATGAAATGGATGATTGTTTTAACTCCACTTTCACCATGCAGACCAAATCAATCCTTCTGATTGTTTGTTACTATTGATTATTTGACAATCCTTTTTTCTTTTTGTTTTTTCTGTATGGCCAGGCTATGATAATATTGGGCCTTTTGGTGTCTGGTGAGTCTCTAATACTAATAAATTGCATTAGCTTTTTGTTATTGATCAGAAAAGATTTTTACATGTGAAATTACTGTAAATATGTAATATTTCCTCAACATGTTCGTATGTTGTTAGAAGGTGAAAATCACAGGTCTAATCTTTTTCTAAGAGGCTCTTTTATTTGAAGGCAGACATTATAATGTAACTTCTATTTTGACTCGAATTGAATTAATTGAGGAAATACTTAAGACCTTGACTTATAACTCTCTTAAAACTTGAGCATACTCCTGCTAGCATTTAGGATAACCTAATTTTGTCAAACATAGACCAACACTCAAAGTATATGCTATGGATAACTATTTTTCTAGAAAAAGATTACTAAATGTATCTACCAAGGATAAAAAGATATAGTGAATGGAGTTCTATATTCGTGAAAACTAGGTTTTGAAATGATCTATGTGACGGAACCAAGACAAGCTATCTTACTAATAATAAGAAAGGGCTATGGGCCTCCGATGCCCGTAATAGAAGCTTTTTTCTCTCTTTTTGGCAAAGATGTTTATCTTCTCTTCTTTTTTCTTGGTGCAACATGGCCACTGCAAATGACATAAATGCCATGATTGACTTCTTGAGCTCATTACACAATTTGTAACGTAGCCTCCGCTTCTACTTGTTTAACAGCATTCTCTTATTGCTGAAGTGAATATTCTTACCTTTAACAATCAAAAAAAGGGAGATGGAATGGAACTTAGACGTCGGCCAAAAAAAAGGACTTTGAGTGTAGCCATGGATTCTTTTATAACAAGAACAAAATTCCCATTATATTCCCACAAGTAGGGTCTCAGGAGGGCCATGGATTCTTTTATAAGACTTCAGGAAATTTTGCAAGAAATCTTTCAAGTAGAAGAGGAGAACCTAAAGTACCATATGTAACTACCTTACCAGCTATTCTAAAGTATTCATCCTTATCATGAACTGCAAATCTTTTCACACCAACATCCTTTGCTCCCACCAGCTTTTCCATTGTGAAAGTCTCTCACAGTATTAATATGTAGTTATATACTTAAGTATTACCTTTGTATAACCTGTTTATATTATTGGAGTATGATGTTGTTAGTATAGAGCGCTCTCTAATCTAGAAATTCTAAAAGTATTCATCCTTCTCATGAATGACAATTTTTTGCTCACCAAACATTCTTTGCTGCCCCCAGCTTGTTTCATTGTGAAAATCTCTTGGAATATTAACATATATTTGAGTGTTATGCGTGTAAATTATTTGCGAATGATGCTAGGATTAAGCTATATTGCTTCTTGATGAAATGCCAACACATTTGAACATAGGATTTCAATAATACCGAAAATAACCACCTTGGTTGTGTGTATTGCAGTGTTCTTAATTATTTGTGTCACGAGAGTTGCATTGCTTCTTGATGAAATGCCAACACATTTGAACATAGGATTTCAATAATACCGAAAATAACCACCTTGGTTGTGTGTATTGCAGTGTTCTTAATTATTTGTGTCACGAAAGTTGCAAAGGCTGCTTTAGAAAAAGCACTGGCTGAAAATGAAGACATTGATGACATATTGCCTATACCAGAGCTACCAACTGTGGCTGATTCAGCTCCACGTCTCGACCAACCACTTATAATAAAGATAGATTCTGCTCAAGACAATCATGAAAAATAGGACTGGTATTATCTTTGTAAATTTCATACTTATGCTACGGCTATAGTTATTATTTCTTATTGATGATTTTGGCATCCCTTTGGTGATGCATTTTCATAGTCTTCATTTGTACAGGAAGATTATACAAATGCTGTAGTTTTGACAGAAATTGAATGATCTAGTTTTTTTGGGGCTACTTAAAGTCTCTGAGTCTTGGATTGCCATTACCTAACCAGTGTGATAAACTCGGGAAATAATTTTCTTTCTTTAAGCGTACCCTTGTCTACTTCTCAAACCCAAAAGAATCCTTTATGTCTTGGATTGGACTTGATAAAGCACTTGCTTCTCATAGTCCCCAACAGAAAACTAAGGCAACTAATGGAACTGCACACTCAGTGTGCATTGAACTCATGGGTACTCCCTATGTTTGTCAGAGTCATTTTATTGGAACTGAAACTTATGTGTGTTTTACTCAAGTCACTTTTGGATCCATAGAAGGAGCAAATGTCGGAGGCGATTATGGTTGGCCTTGAATTGGTGCCATTTATATGCGTCTTTCTGGATGGATGGATGGTTGCTCATTGCTCAACTTTACTTTATTTCATCGAAGTCTTTAAAATATTTTTTGTAATGAAAAAGTCATTCGATTTTTTCTATGTATCACAAAAAGTTACCCAATGCACCAATTACAATAGACCTTGAATTTGCCTTCCAGCTAAACAGATTCATTGGGAATTCGGATTGTGATGCTACAAAAAACCATTGTCTAGTTCGGATTGTGATGCTACCAAAAACCATTGTCTCCTTCCTTGGAAACATTTACATATGAATTTCAAAAAAGCATTTCACGTTCTTGCATTAGGCATGATGATGCATTTTATCAATAGAACCGTGTGGGAATAGTACAAGAAGATACATTTAACTACCAGCACTACAATTTTTCTCCTCTTTTGTACTGATTTCAACAAACATCATAACAGGGGCACTAGAGTTTTTGGTGTGGCCTAATTTTTTGTACTACTTTTCACCAAATGGCTGGTGGGTCAGGACCACAGTCAAGTCAAGTTCAAATATCCTAAAAAAGAGAATGGCAATTCTTTGCCTGGCGCTGAAGTTTCGCCGGAAAGAAGCTAAAGGCGCTCTTGTTAGAAATTGTAATTATTAAAAGTAAAAAAGATTGAAAAGCACAAGCATAATCATGATAGATAAAGCAAAATCATTTGAATGCCTAATCCATAATCCCCTATCAAATAATTCCTGCTGTACCCAACATTCTCTTTTTCTTTGCTTTTCTGACCCTAATAAAGCTGCTACCAAGAATGTCCTTTTATCTTGTCATAGTGCAAATTATGTGGTGCCATAGAAATGAAGATTGGACATAGTTGTCAAGAAAATGGGCATTTTTCCAAAACCCTTTGAGGTATCTTAATCACAGAAATGCCCCTTCAAACATCCTAAGAATTTTGGCCTATAGACTATCATCCTAATAAGCCTATCCTACAACTTAAAATTTGTTCTCCCGTTGTGTTAGCCAATAGTCTTAATTTAAACTAGTGTATGATTAGGTAAACTCAAATGATTAAAAGATTGTTAAGAATTGTTTGAGATTTAATTACTAAGTTATTTAGCAGCTATTTATTCTTTTTCTATGCTGCGTATACTTTTTTTTTTCCCTTGCTTTCTTCTTCAACTTAACAAGATATTGAAATTCTAAGGCTGCATAAAAAGGAAAAGGTATAATTTAGTTAACGAACTAAAACACTTAAATTTCTGTAATTTCAAAGTTTTAGGAGACACTTCTTAATCACTGAAAGATACAGGTGTCTTTATGAAGTATCAAATTTTATATAGACCATGTCACTCCTTAAAACAGGAAAAATGTGTCGTAGTCTCACAGCTAATAAACTTAAAACTAGTAATTTACAACCACCACTCTGTCTAGCCTAAGAAATTTGCTAGTTTTCTCCTGGTCTTTTTTTTTTTAATGGACCGGGTTCTTGGGGTACATATGGTTAGCCCCTTGAGTGTCTTGGTGATACAAACAAAGAAAAGATGGTGTTTAATTTGAAAACTACGCAAGACCCCTTCAATCTTGCTTGCGTGTTAGCTTACTTGTATTATCACAGTTTGTCTGACCTGCTTTTTAGTTACGCTTCTTTGAGTTGGCTAACTCATTGAAGTCCACCATTATCTTTTCAATACCTTCTCCCGAGGAGAAAGCAATCTAGTGGTAATAGCTTCAAACCAAAGCAGCTCTTAATTTCACATATAGAATGGTTGACAGGCTCCCGAACCTCAATCAAATTTGCTTTATTTTGCTCAATTCAAAAATTTTCACAACTAAATCATAGATGATGGAATCATCGACACATACTATTGAAATGACTCATCAATAGAGATGTTCCCATAAATGTTCTTATTCCATTTAACAGAATTCTAAACTAGTAAATTTTCCCGCGCTTCGCTCGGTTACAAAAAAGTTTACTTAATTTATGAAAATATTTTAAAAATAAAAGTCGAAAATTTAAGTATACAACCATAAAAGAAAATCTTAAATTCTATCTTACAATAAGATAATATTGAAATTTAAGCCGCAAAAGACTTACGAAACTTTTGGAAAAAAATCGAAAATATAAGTTTGCAACAATTGAAAACATCTTAAATTTATCTTCTTATAGGAGAATCTAAAGTTAAAATGTATAATTCCAACTTAGAAGTATTTCATAAATTTATATTTAAACTCTAATTGGTTTGTCCATCGAATTGTCATTCTAATATTAAAATCGAAACTAAAATTTTAAAGTCAAACATAATCTTAAGGAAAAAGAAAAAGTCGTGACAACACAATCACCACGCTAATTTTTTTGTTCTACTTCAAGATTCTTCTTTTAAAAAAAACTTAAGAATAGTTTTCTCTACTTTTCATCATTAGAAATGTACACTTCATTAAAGAAGATTTTTGGTAAAACTTAATTATCTTCTTCTCTTTTAAAATTTTTTATCAATTGATCCTAGTTATTTTCTATGTTTCACTTTTTTCTTCTTTTTATTTTAAATCATTTTTAGTTTCTTTTGTCTCTTTCAAATTACTTGTCACCTTCTCATAATTTATATCTTCATATTTTTCTTCAATTCATCAGGTCCTCATCTTTCCAGCATTATCCCAAAATTGATATTTAATAGTGATTATTTTTTTCGATTCTGTATTGATACTTATATTTGGAGGGATTAATGGAGTTTGCAAGTTCATGCATGGTAATTCTACTTTGGATAAATTATTTTATTTTTAAAGATGATGTTATTCTCAAAGTTTAATCTAAAATCTCTAATTAATAATTGAGGGATATGAGATTAAACTTTATATTTAAGGTAATTCAAAAGACTAATTGGTATAAAAGAAGAGTAGTTGATACTTGATAGTAGCACTCACTTAAACAAAAGAATAATCCATCAAATTCTCAGCATCACCAAGCCTTATAACATCATCATGCACGTACCTTCTTATTTGCAAAATAAAGAAAATAAAAATATTTTCACTTACAAAATTATTTATTACATTTATATATATAGCAATTCTACATGCTCAAATAAATTTTGATGAAAATAAATAGAAAGTGATCTAGAGAAGACGGTGAGTGCAATGACGAATACATAAAGGAGGAAAAAATTAATAGCTACTTAAACAATATTTATAGGCCTATTATTTCTAGTGTTGTCAGTGCTGCAATTATATTTAAGTTATAGGTGATGAATTAATTGAAATTAATAATTATTTTCAGGAGAGGGGAAAAGGCTCTAAAAAAGACTTTTTCATCATAATTAAGTGAGTTAAAAGAGAAAAAAATGAGTTTTTTACACAAAATAAATGGTAAAAAAAATTTTCACAAGCCCAAAAATTTAAAAAGTTGAAAGTGAAGAAAAAACCTAGAAAAGATGAATCCAAATGTAATATGAAGAGGTACAAGAATTAGCACAAAAAATATAATATGAAGAGGCTCAAGAATTAATTAACATATTATTATTTAGAGATTAGTACACATTAAAACTATTATAATTATAAATGATCTAATCTCTAATTGAGTTTTAATGCAAATCTATTTACTATTATTTAGAAAAAGGATGGTATTTATATTCATAAATAATGACCAAGAAAACTAAAAGTTACGGAAATAGAAAATCATTAAAAAATTGAGAAAAACATAGTTTCCTGATCTCAGAAGTATGACACGTGCCCACGTCACTGGTTCTACGACTAGAATTATATAATATATAGATGAAACGTTCAAAAGTTTTATTTAGCACCATATGCATTATGCATTAAAGTTCAACAATAATTATAATTAAATTTATAGAAGAACGAAGCCATTGGAGTTTCATATTCTTATTGAAAAATTTAAAAGAAACTCAAACATCATATTATATTATTATATAAGTGGGAAGCCCTAATTGGATTACCATTTTGCCCCTTCAATCTAAAACTATTTCAATAATATTTTATGTACTAAAAGTAAATATACATTACAATAAATATCATTAAACTATTAAATTAAATAAGAAATCTATAATTGCCATAATAGAGAATTAATGTTTTCATTTAATTTACGTTATTTCACATTATTCAAATTTAATTATAATTATTTATCGTCATCTTCATCAAAATGTAAAAGAACTCAAAGTCATAGTATCATGGTTATTTCTTTCATTTAATTTTTTTGTTTATTTTTTTTAAAAAATTTATATCTATGTCTTCTACTAAAGTATTTTGAAATACTATTTGGTTGAAGGGTAAAAATATCGTTTTATATTTAATGGATATTATAGTCATTTATTTTTTATTTCGTGACTTTATAATTTTATAATTTAATAATTGTATTGAAATATGAATATGATAACTCATTATTTAACTTCTCTTTTTAAAAAAAATAGTCAAATAATTTAGTAAGTTATTATTCACTTTTGTCTATATATATATATATATAATGAGATTTTTTTTACTGTCTGATACAAAAAATATTATAAGAGTATTGTTTAAATGTAGGGCAAAATAATCGTTCAATATTTGATGGACTGATACGTGGGATTTCCCACTTTTAGTATAATATGATATCATATGATTTAAATATTATCATTTAATTGGATATTTAATTTAGTTTTGGTTCAATAAATACTAAAATATTATTATTCAATTAAATATTTAAATATGATATGATATGATTTAAATATTACTATATTAATAGATATTAATTTAGTTTGATTCAATGAATGATAAAATATTATCATTTTGTTAGATATTTAATTTGGTTTTGATTTAATGGATGGCAAAATATTATTATTTAATTAGATATTTTATTATATTTTAATTTATTGTAGGTGCAAAATGGTAATCTAACTTTTAAGACAGGGGCTTCCCACTTTTAGTACAATATGATGATATATAGCTTCAACAAGAGTTAAAGAGAATATTATTTTCTCATTGCCATAATAAATTTATATTAATGACCATTTGACAAAATATTTTCAGATAAATGACAATTATGTAACCAACTAATATAATTTGTTTAGGTGCATATCAGAAAGTAATACCTTGAACTTCTGTCAATTTTGTTTGATTATAAATCACATTTATCATCTATCAGCAACAATATATCGTTCTACATATATCATCTAACGAATCTGTACAAGCTTACATGAGACGCACGCGCAATGCACGTGTCCAGGACTAGTCATAATTATAAATATTCTAGATTTTGTATTAGACATTGTCTTCTCAAA
This sequence comes from Datura wrightii, assembly GCA_035772735.1. Taxonomy (NCBI): domain Eukaryota; kingdom Viridiplantae; phylum Streptophyta; class Magnoliopsida; order Solanales; family Solanaceae; genus Datura; species Datura wrightii. The sequence continues at coordinate 113,707,908 of JASDFA010000019.1, forward strand.
TTTCACCGACTTCAAACTAAAAGAATACAAAATTCAAGTAATAAATTGGGGGGGGGGGGAGGGGTCAACGGAAAAAATAGAAAAAGATAATTAATTTGGGATGTTTATTTACAATTCTACACAAAAATGTTATAAAATTGGTGTTTGATTGAAGGGCAAAAACGTCATTTAACTTATGATGTTTATTTTGGTCTTTGAATTTTACTTTGCGTCTTTTATATATATTTACATTTATTAAAAGTTAAATTTACTATTTTGTACAAAATTATTAATAGGAGAAGTGTTTAAGTAAAGGGTAAAATGATCGTTTATTATTTAATGGACATTTTGGTAATTCAACTTTTCAACCAAAGGGATTCTCACTTATATAGTAATATGACATTCACACACACACACACACACACACACACTTCATTTTAACATAGTTTTATTCTTTCTAGAGGAAATGAAAAATTGCAGTGGTAAATATTTAGATTTTTAAATATTACAATATAAAGAATAAAAATAAGTGGAGTAGCAAATTTTGAGACGTTTAATTTTTTATAATAAAATAAAAATAAATAGAGTAAGTAGTAATTGACACATTTATTTTTGTATAATAATAACTAAATAGAAATGTGAGAAAAATTATCAAAAAAATGAGAAAAAAGATAAATAAAATCCTTGTCCAAAAAGAGGTGCCACATCACTTCTCTAATGCCTAACTTTATATTATATATAGATATAAATTATATATTAAAAAATTATCATTTTAACTCTCTTAATTATTTTTTTCTTAAATATGTTAAATATGCTATATTTAACACTCTCTATACAATGTGATAACATTAAATGACAATAATAATTAAATACATGAGTTAATAAAATAATTTTAAAAAGAAAAAAATAGTCAAAAAAATCACTAAAAAGAAAACTGGAAATGGAGGCCTTAAAGGCATGCCACATCAGCATGCCTCTAAGTCTCCTTTATATATATTAGTTCTGAACACGTGTGTTGCATGTGTGCATGTAAGCTTGTGCAGATTCACTAGATGATATATGTAGAATGATATATTGTTGCTGATAGATGACAATGTAATTTATAATCAAATAAAATTGATAGAAATTCAAGGTATTACTTTCTAATATGCATCCAAACAAATTATATTAGTTGCTTATATAATTGTCATTTATTTGAAAATATTTTATCAAATGGTCATTAATGTAAATTTATTATAGAAATGAGAAAAATATTCTCTTTAACTCTTGTTGAAGCTATATAATAGTATTTTACCATTCATTGAATTAAAACTAAATTAAATATCTAACAAATGATAATATTTTATCATTCATTGAATCAAAACTAAATTAAATATCTATTAATATAGTAATATTTAATCATATCATATTATTTTTAAATATTTAATTAAATAATAATATTTTATTATTTATTGAATCAAAACTAAATTGAATATCTAATTAAATAATAATATTTGAATCATATCATATCATATTATACTAAAAGTGGGAAGTCCCACACATCAGTCAATCAAATTATTTTGTCATACATTTAAACAATACTCTTATAATATTTTTTGTATCCAACAGTAAAAATCTCTCTCTCTCTCTCTCTCCCTCTCTCTGTATATATATAAAAGATATTTGACTAAATAATGAGTTATAATATTCATATTTCAATACAATTATTAATTATAAAAGTGAAAAGTCACGAAATAAAAAATAAATGACTAAAATACTCATCAAATATTAAACAATATTTTTACCTTTCAACCAAATAGCATTTCAAAATATTTTAGTAGAAAACATAGATATAAATCTTTAAGAAAATAACAAAAAAAGAATGAAAAAAATAACCATGATACTATAACTTTGAGTTTTTTTTTTTAAATTCTGATGAAGATGACGATAAATAATTATAATTAAATTTGAATAAAGTTAAATAACATAAATTAAATGAAAACCTTAATGTTTTATTATGGCAATTATAGATTTCTTATTTAATTTTATAATCTAATAATATTTATTGTAATGTATATTTATTTTTTAGTACATAAAATATTATTGAAATAGTTTTAGATTGAAGAGCAAAATAGTAATCCAACTTTTAACTTGAGGGCTTCCCACTTATATAATAATATGATATTGATTCTCAATTGTTAGTCATTGCTCTGTGAAGGAGTGGACGAATAAACATCCAACAAAGGCACAACTACCGCGCTCTTTGATTGGACATTTATATTATTAATTTTACCACAATGCTGAACAATATAGACGTCTTTAAGAAATCATTTTATGTAGGTATAATACATAGCTACTTTAACTTAGCCTCAATTGACAACTAAACATTTCAACTTTGAGGATGCACATCTAAACACTTTAACTTATTTTCACTGTATCAGTTGAATATTCCGACTTATAAAATGATCATCTAAACACCTTCAAAATTTATGTTCCACATCAATGTTGGGTGTCCACGAGACACAGTGAAAACGAATTAAGGTGTTTAGACGTGCACTATCAAAATTAAAATACTTACTTACAAGTTAAGACTAAATTTAAATGTCTATTTATATATTATGTCAATTATATATAAATAATGTCACTCTTTAAAATAGGAAAAAACAAAGGTGTCGTAGTCTCACCAGCTAATAACTTAAAGTTTTCTCACTGCCCAACCAAATGAGTAACATTTTCAATGGCCCCATGAAATCCAAGAATATCAGAATCACTTAATAGGCAAAGTTTGGAATATATAGCAATTGGCTGAAAGTCACCCTACGTATATGATTAGTTATATATATAAATCGAACACAAGAAAATACGTAAAAAAATAGTTTATTTTTTTAAGAAATGATTTTTTTCCTGTCCCTGATAGGCAAAATTTGGAATATATAGCAATTGGCATGATTATTTGTTTTCTCTAGTCCCTTTAAAAAGCTAGGCTTGGTGACCGAAAAAACTCAACATAATGAAATGGAGGGTGGTGGTAATTTTAGCCTCGTCTCTTTTGTGAAGTGTTTCAATGGGTGCAGAGATCAAGCTCAAGTCTCTAGTTTTGGGACAAGGATTTGGAATTTCAGTGATAAATCAATTGAATTGCAGATAAGGGTTGGTTCAATCTTGAAGAAAGTTCACACTTTGAAGCCAGGATCATCAAAGAGGCTAAATTCCAAGAAAATTTACAAGGCTTATATGCCTGGTAATTACAAAGGTGGAGTGAAGAGTTTGCTTTATTATTATGATGAATCTTGCCACCCTTATATTTGGATTAATGATACAGGCGGTGATTTCTCAAGAATGGTGAAACAACAGTACCTAAGTCTTGAGGATTTGAGGGATTGTTCTGAGATTAGAATATTTAGAGATCATCAAAGAGGTTGCATTTCTGTTAGGAAGAAGCCTAGAACAGAGCTTTGTTGATTGATTTCTTCTTCTTCCCTTTTACATGCTTTGTAAGGCAACTTTTTTCCATAATTAAGGATTTGTGATTTGAAACCTTCAAGTGCTATGGTTGATCTATGACATGTAGATCTTTGAGTGAATTTTTGTTGCTGCTCTTTTTTTTTTTTTGATCTTAAATTTGTTGTTTGTATTTGTAATATGTTGATTAGCATACTTAGAATGGATTGCTTGACATGTAATTGTTTATAGTCGAGTAATACCGATGATAATCTTTCACATGATTGCCTTCCCTTCTCCATGTAATTTCTTTTTTCTGGAAAAGCTCCATTGGAGAACTTGGTCAACAGAATTAAATGAAAGAAGAAAGAGACACAAACGTATTTATTGTAGTAAAAAATTTGAAAAGATGGTTTCTACTTGTACAAATTATGATCTTAATGCTTATTTTATTTTGACCGAAACAAATTTAAATAGGTTGAGTCATAGCAAAATACCTAAACATTCCCTGGAATTTGATTTCAATTTTCATTCCGACATCCCATTTTAGCATTGCTTCATTCGAGCACTTCACTCTCATCCCCAATGTGTTGGTTAAACACAGAAAGTTGACTTGTCATTTGGGATGAGTTCCTCACTAGATACGCACGTAAAAATATAGTTTATATCTGATTAATATCATTTTAGATTTTAAAAATAATAAAATTTTGAAAACCTATTTAAATGCCTGAATTTCCCATTCTTTCTTCAATTTCCTCTCTAAAAAAAAATCCTTATAAGTTATCTGCTGGTTTCTATCTCCATCTCCTTAAAGCTTCAAAGTTTGTCAATTCTTTTTTTAATTCCTTTGCTATTTAGCTTAAGAGCCCATTTGGTTTAACTGATTTAAAATAGTTCATAAACATTAAGGGGCCGTTTGGTTATAGTATAAGCGCAAATTAATACATGAATACCTTGGTTATTCATGTATTAATTTTATATCATGTTTTGATTTTCATATGGGATAAAAGTTATTCATGTATTAATTTTATACTATGTTTGGTTGGTAGATTTCAAATGTTGTATAAAAGTTATTCATGTATTAATTTTATGCAGTGTTTGATTGTGTTTTAGTAATTCTACATAACTAATACTTACATAACTTATAAAGAAATCTATGTATAATTTTATGCGGGGTAGAAGGTGGAACAAGTTATGTGGGTATTAGTTATACATGAATTAAAATAATAAAATTACACATCTACCCCTATCAATTTACTATTAAAATCTTTTTTAATTCGATATGTGAGTATACAATTCTTAAACTAAAAAAAATTATTGACTAAATTTTTTTTAAAGGGCCGTAAGCCCTCTTTTATTAAAATAAAAAAAGTTATATTATTTTTGTGAAAAAAAGGAAGAATTTTATACTATTTATTTACTTATTTATTTATAAATAATATATATAACTATAAATCCTACATAAATAATACCTACATAACTAATACATGAATAACTAATCCCTGCATAACTAATCCTTGCATAAAATAATACATAAATTCCCTCATAACTAATTCACGTATTACTAATACCTGCATAACTCTAACCCATAACCAAACGACCCCTAAGTGTTGATAAGTATTTTTGAATGCTGAAGCTGATTTCATAAATAAACAATTATATATTTGAATACAAGTGTTGAAACTAATAATAAACAATTAAAGTGTTTAGTAAAAAGTTGCTAATATGCCTTTTTTTTCGTTAAATTTTCTTAAATGACCTTCAAGTTATTTATACTAATAATGACATAATTTTTATAAGTTTTTAAATTTTAGTTTGATTCTAATATAAAATAATTTATGTCTCATTTATTTTTAACATAATATTGATTAGATAACATTATTTTTATGAATATAAATTATTTTATTTAAGCTAAACTATAACCATAAGATATTATATAATAATTAATAATTTGACTAATATTTTTAATAAAAACATACTTAAATAGTACACAAAATTTGTATAAAAAAATAAATACTTAAAAATTTCTTTTGTTCTAATTAAACTAAAACATTCAACTATCATAAATATTCTCAGCGATAAAATCACGAGTTTTCATCTAAATGTTAAAAGATTACATGTTTTCTATTTTGCTTTTTTTTTTTAATTTTTTTTTTAATTTTCATATTTTGTATTTATCAATAATATTTTTAAAAAAAATTGATTAACTCTTGAAATGAATAATAAATATCTTAGAATATAAAGAAGTAGGAGAGAGTTTCATGCTTTACCAAACCCATAAATTAATAATATTAATGTCAAGTTAAAGAAGGGTTCCATGCTTAGCAGTAGAACTTGAGAACTACTAAAAAATATTAGAGAAAAAATTGTTACCCCAAATAATGCTATAAAGAACTACATATTTGTTGTTAACATTGAAAAGATGGAGAAAAGTTTAGGCTTCGAAGAACAAAGATGGTAGTGAAATTATGAAGAATGTTTGAAAATTTATTTTTAAAAAAGATATTTTGGAGATTACATATAAATATTAAGGATAAAATTGTAAATTATTTGATTAAACCAAAGGTGCTTATGAGCTGTAAAATCATAGATTGGAGATGACTAACTTATGATTTATGATTTATAAGCATTTGACTTATAAACACTTCAGTATTTATCAAACGCATAAATAAAATAAAAGATTGGGGCACATTTAAATGTGAATTCAAATTTAAGAGTTGGGGCACATTTAATTTCAGTTTTCTCCTGCTTGCACCGCAATCGAAGATTGAATTCAGGTCTTTTTTATTTTTACTTATTAAAATCCATTTCTTTATTTGAATTTTAAAGTTCCAAGTGAATCTTGTCTCAAAGAACATTGATTTCTAAGGACGACTCGAATATTTGTTAATGCACCACCATCAAATACTGTGGTGGAGTGATAAGTATTTCTTCATTTTTAATTAGAAGTTTCGAATTTGAGCTCTGAGTATGGAGTTGCCTTTAGGGAGCACTTTACTCTCGACGTGGGACTTCCCGGTGCGACTCCGAATTAGTCAGACTCCAAAGTGAATATCAAAGTGAAAAACCAAAATAAAAAAAAAATTGTATAAGCGAGTTTCAAGTGGAACTGAAAATATCTTGGACTGTTTACAATGTGGATACAAATGCTTTAGATGGTATTATGATATTTTTTAGATCAATGCAAGAGGGTTATCCAACGTAGTGTTTGTGATTTGAACTTGAAATCTCAATGTAAATTTTGAACCTTTAAACCATTAAGCCAATCTCTAATTCTATATTTAGGGGTTCAAAATCTATGTATGTAGATAAAAATTTAAGAAAATACTTTACATATGTAGTATAATATTTTGCCGAGTGAAACCCCTCCCGACCCATTAGATCCAGTTATCTGTTGATGGCTAAACAAGGTCAGAAAGAGTGATGAAAAATTGACTCAAGCAAAACTGGGGTAGAAGAGGTAGGTTTTTTTGTTTGTTATCGCGTTCATGTTGTGGAATTGACTAGATCTCTTTTTTGTTAATTCAATTTGTGTCAACCATGGTGAGATTTCAAGTAGTTTCTTTGTATTTTTTTTTAATATACCTACTATTATGGAAGAAATTAACCTCGATTTTTGGTGTAAAATAGTTCAATTTATAAAATAAGATAGACATCAATCTCCGTGTATGAAAGCTCCATAAATGGAGTGTTTTAGAGCAGTTCCTCCATTGCAGAGGATAACCGAGTAAGAGAAGGAGAGAACAAGTATAGAAGAAATGAGGAAAAAAACAGAATTCTGTTATTGATCATGTCAATCTCCCTCTACAATACATTTAGTGCTCTATTTATAGATGTAGTAAGCTGAGTTGAGTAAATTGAACTAGAATCTATAGCATGGACACTACATGTTGTTTCGTTTCCCTTTTGTTGATACAAACAATGAAGATGTGTCAGATTGACTTGAATACCCATATACCTTGCTTCTCTTATCTGTGGAAGCAGGAACTTTGTGTCTTTCCATTTTAAATCATGAGGTCTCTTTAAAAACTCTTAATTTAATGATATCACTCTATCAGAAGATATATCAGACTATAAAATTTACAAAAATTAGCCACTATTTTGCAAATAAAAGTTCCATCCAAAATAATAAAGATGCAACTTATATTTACGATTGTGCTCTTTGTACCATATGTATAATCACTTGACTCTTAATTTTTAGTATTTGTGTTTTAAATTAAAATTTGAGAATGTGTATAACTTCGTAATACTATTTGTTATTTGTGGAAATATCCCGAGATCTCGGGGTAGTTTCGGACAATCAGAAACTTAAACACCTATTGCTGAAAAATCTGATATTTGGTGCAACCGCAAATGCAATACTTTCATTGCAAGAGCAAGACCTATAAGCTAACCAGATTCTGCAATAGTCGGCTAGTTTTCTCAAATTGCAGGGGTCGCAAAAAGCAGAGTATTTTCGCTAGTGCAAACAATAGTATTCTGAAAGCTCCACAAATACATAACTGAGATTGCAAATGCAGTGATTTTGACCACAAATGTGAACATACCTAGTTGCACAATTTTGAATTTCAAATCTAGCTTTTACCATTGTTTACAAAGACAAACTCAAACGAGCTTCTTTGATGGATTGTTTTCGACCAAAATCATTAAGGTTAATGATTTCCTAATACCTTTGAATTTATATATTGGATTTTAGTTGGATTTAAACCATGAAATTATTGAATTTAAGATATTTTATTTAGGAATATTGACCTAGTTTTTCAATTAGAAAATCAGTGATTTGATCTAGCTAATTAAGTCAAAATCGAAACTTGATTGTAGAAATCGAATTGTGAGCTTATGGGTAATTCAATTTTATAATTTGTTCCAGATTTTGACTAATTTGACCGAGGGTTGACTTGTGCTAAAATTTTAAAAATGGCTTACCTAGCCTAATTAGGATGACCTATTCAATATTTTTCATAGATTGAGATCATTTTAATAGACTTGGACATTTCAAGTGAAGTAAAAGGTTACCGTTTCAGGAAGTGAGATTTTTAACATCTCGAATGTTTGATTTTCTGAAATCATAATTTGAAATGTGGATATACTTTGGAATTACCTAGTATATTGAGGGAGAGTGCATACTAGGACAATTATAAAGTTTTTATTAGCTTACGAGGCAATTCTCTTTCATAATTGAGTTTCAAAGCATATTCTATCTCTTTCATGATAATCTGAGCATGACATACTCATTCCATTTATTAGGAAGCATGATATGAAATATGTTGTTACTATACGTGTTGAGGTTCATTGCATGACTTCATTTATATCATTTAGTATTATATTTTTTGCATTGTTCTTCTTATGTGAATTTATTTTGGAGTTGAGATGGTGCTAACATCACACTGTTTGTGAACAATATTTAGCTACACGTAGTTTGATTGCCAATACAATAGTATGATACTAAAAAGCACTGATGACTGGGCATAGAACGTCATGTTTTTTTAATTGCGGATGATTATTAAAAAGCGTAGTTCAATCCAGGTAAAGTTATACCCAGTAGACGGTCGGTTAAAATGCATATGTATCACTACATGTGAAAACACTGTGTTGTATCATGTATACTTGATCTTCTTCATTTATACATGCATTATTATAAGATATATCTGTTATACCTTGACCATAATATGCATTAGTTTTTTAAGACTATTTTAATGTTGTCAAGATCCAAGTCTACACCCTAGACGTGACACGGTACTTGGAGTCGCAAGTGATCCCAAGCTAATCTATGGGTTAACATTACACTGGTACACTGAATTAATTAGAAGCGGAAGTTGAAGAAACATCATAACCAAATAATACCTTTTTGAAAAGAAGAAATATCTGATAAGATACTAAAATTTATGAGACAACTAGAAAACATGCTGAAATAATACTTAGTCTGAAAGCCATCTAAGAACTGACGAGTTGTTGGGACAAGCCCCCAGCTAACACTAAAGTCTAACTCAAAAGAAAAACTGAACCGAAAATATACTCGCGTCGTCGGAGGACGAGGATTCACCAACTAAACTGCTGCTGGAATCGTCGTAAGAGAACTACTGTCGATGCTGAGACTGAGAACCTGCGCCTGTATCATAATACGATACAACATGAAAAATATGCATCAGTACTTTGAGTGTACCAGGTATGTGAGATATAAGTAAAACAGTAGTAATACGCAACTGAACTGATAAACACTAAATATAATTGTAACAGTGTAACACAAGTACTGATTGAGGATCATAGCTATGTTCTATAATCTGAATAAACTGAGCTGAACTAAAAATGAGACTATACTGAACTGAACTATACTAACAAGTGGGAGAGTCTATAACCGACATGTAACTACGTGAGTTAGACGTGGAGTCCGATGTATACACCCCATCGGTGAGAGCCCACTGTACCTTGCCAAGGTATAGTGGCTGAGCTAGGTGATCACTGTCTGAGGCTAGTTAAGGCTAATGACCTACAGTGGCAGCGTAGTTCTGGGAACCTGGGTGCGCCGAACCCCCGCTTGCTCGGTGCTAAGTCCTACTCCCATTGAAAATCCTAACTGTGACTGCTAGGCTGGTAGCTCAAACCTGATTTCTTAAGACTTAAGTCAGGAATACTTATCTGGAAGTACTCTGAGAGTCTGAAGGAATTGATAACTGAAAGCTAAATGTTCTAAGACTGGCCAGAGGGAGAGTGTAACCCATTCCCTCCCCATGCATGCAAATTAGAGGATTTCTAAGGGAAGGTCAAGCCTAGAACTCCCCAATTTCTTCTCCAATTCCTTTGGGCTTTCAAGGGAGAGTGTAAGATCAGATTACCCAGGTATGTAGGGTTGTGAATGAGAGTTTCTCTTCACTCTCATGCCCCAATTTCCCTCCATGTTCATGAATTCAAGTATTAAAGTAAATTTGATGATCCTATTGGGTTTTAAGCCCAAATTTATGGAATTCTCTTTGATTTGACTATGGATCAATTTCCTTTATGTTTTAAATATTTTTTAAAGATTTATGGGAAGATTTTATATTTAAATTGATTATAATTTTTATAATTTCAAATCCAAGTCAATCTATGCCCAATTGTGCAAAGTTTCACGAAAAATCAAGCTATGATTCTATTTTTTGATTTTTGATCTTACTAAGTCTAATTATGATTTATGATTCATGTTATGATTTCTCTTTAATTACTTTTCATGGATTTATAAATATCAAGTATATGAATTTTCACAAGTATGCATGGGCTTCATAATTTATGAATTTATGACTCTTGGCCGACTTACGTGCCCTTATTCATGGCTAACCATGTATTTCAAGTATGATAAAGTATGTTATGATTTATTTGTCCATGAACTTCATGAATGATTTCACGATTTAGATATGAGCCTCATGTGCATGTTTTTGAGAGAAGTGTCTAACACCAAGTAGACCTGACGTTCAGGTAAATCCCATGGTCTCAGAACTACGTGCCACTATAGGTATAGACATATATTTTTGGATCCCTTATGATATCACATCATGCACGTCCTTTGCCTGGCAAGCCTGGGAAAGCTCTGCTCACTTGAGCGAAAAGTTGGGGCATCATGTAAGCTCTATCATTATGGTGTTGGTTAAGACGAATTCTCCTAGTGTTCCTCATGATTTATGCATTTTCTTTTTTATGTTACTTTGGCTCAAGTTATGTTTTTATAAGATTTCTCTTATGACTATGATTATGACTAGATTATGAATGGTTTGAAAACCTTGAGCCCTCATGTTTATATTATGATATTTACTTCACATTCATGCTGTCCTATTCTTATGAACTTTTATATATTTTAACTGTCCGTTTTTACTTACCTTGCATACTCAGTATATTTCAAGTACTGATCGCATACTCTATGCTGTATCGTTTCATGATACAGGTTCGAGGGATCAGTCTCAGCCGCATCACTAGTCCTGATTTTCTCTCTGACCTATTTTAGCCAGTGTTGGTGAGTCCTCATCCTTCGAGGATATTCAGTTATCCATTGTTATGCTATTTTAGTCACATAATTTTATTGAGCTAGTTGGGGATGCTGTCCCATCAGCTCATTAGTTATGTTAGAGGCTTTTCTAGACAATATGTAGAAAATCAGCTTGTCATTATTGACTATGTTTTAGGTTGATATGCATGTAGTATTTTTCTTAAGAATATTTTATTATTTCAGTTTCCGCTTGTTGTATGCTCTTAGTTTCTATATTCATGCCATAGGTCTACTTGGAGCCTCTCGGGGTTTCTTGTCCTATATCTCTATTCGAGCCTATTTTTGGGTTGTGATAAACTTGGTATTAGAGCATTAGGTTTTGAGGTGTCCTAGGGTGTCTGAAAGCCGCATTAAGTATATTCTTTTTTATGGGTGTGAAGTGCACCAAACTTATGACGAAGAGGCTACGAGATGTTTTAGGAAAACTTCCCTTCTTTCATGATCTATGTCATGCGATGAAATGTCTCTTTATCCTTCTAACTCGTGCTATACGCGTTTGCAGAATCATGCCTCCTCGTCGAGTTAATGGAAGAAGAAATGGAAATGAAAATGTCCATGATAATGGCAATGGGGATGGGCACCAGTCGGCCCCACCAGCTCCCGAGGATCATGTGCCCGAGTAGGTTGCCAATGCAGAGTTTAGGATAGCCATCCAGATGTTGGCACAGACGTTGATTGCGTAGGTCAACTAGCAGGTGATAGTGCATGTTCCCCAGAATAGGAATGTGGTAGCAGTAAGAGTCAGGGACTTTCTTAGGATAAACCCTCTGGAGTTCCTCGGATCGAAGGTGGGCGAGGATCCACATGAGTTTATTGATGAGATCTAGAAGACCACCCAGATCATGGGGTGACAGGGGAGGAGTGCACAAACCTAGCCTCTTATCAGCTGAAAGGGGTTGCACATATCTGGTTTAGATAGTGGAAGGATAACAGAGTAGCTGGAGCGAGTCCCATTGGCTGGGATGAGTTCCTTACCGCATTCCTGGATTGGTTCTTTCCCCGTGAGATGAGGGAGATCAAGGAAGCTGAGTTTGTGAACCTGAGGCAGAATAATATGACAATCCAGAAGTATGCTTTAGAGTTTATCCGCTTGTCCAAATATGCACCGAAGATGGTGGCTGATCAACGAGCTCGAGTGAGCAGGTTTTTGCATGGAGTAGCAGACTACCTGGTCAAGGATTATAGGACTGCTATGCTTCATCAGGACATCGATTTTCCTCGATTGATTTTTTACACCCATTAGATGGAGGCAGTGCATTTGAGAGAGAAAGAGAGAGGCCAAAAGGGCCCCCGATAGATAGTTATGGGTTCTCCCAATAGAGATCCGGAGGTGGACATCGTCAATAGTCCCATCAGAGGTCATTAGCTTCAGCGCCATCATCGGCCACTGCTCCATCTAGATCTCGGGGTGACTAGAGGTGTAGAGCATCAGGCTCGAGGGGACAAAGGACCATGCAAGTAGAGCGTACCTTTTCGGCCTGCGGGAAGTGTGGCAAAAATCACATAGCGGAGTGCTTGGTTGGATCAGATATCTATTTTGAGTGTGGTAGACCCGGGCACAGGCACCGGGAGTGTCCGTTGGCTAGGCAGAATGATGGTAGAGGCCGTATTCAGACTACCAGTTCAACAACACCAGCATGCCCAGCTCAGCAGGATGCATCCACCAGTGCAGGTGGTGGTCAGTGCCAGAACAGGTTTTATGCCCTTACATCTTGTCAGGAGCAGGAGACTTCACCAGATATCGTCATTAGTATGTTACAAGTATTCCACTTTGATGTATGTACATTGTTAGACCCAGGGGATACTTTATCTTTGGTGACGCCCTATGTTGCTAGTAGTTTTGGAGTCAGCTTGAAATCCTATCATAACCCTTCTCAGTCTCTACTCCAGTCGGTGATTCAGTTATAGCTTGACGGGTGTACAAAAATTGCCTTGTTACAATCCTTCAGAAAGTCACATCAGCAGATTTAGTAGAGCTAGACATGATATATTTTGATGCTATCTTTGGTGTAAATTGGCTACATGCATATTATTCCTCAGTGAATTGTAGAACCCGTGCGGTAGAGTTTCGATTTTCGGGTGATCCAGTCCTAGAGTGGAAGGGTAGTTTAGCTGTTCTTGTAGGTCATTTTATTTCCTACCTTAAGGCCAGAAAGATGATTTCTACGGGTTATGTGTACCACCTAGTTAGGGTTAAGGATGCTACATTCGAAACCCCGACTATTCAGTTAGTTCCTATAGTGTGCGGATATCCAGAAGTGTTTCCAGATGATTTATTGGGAATTCCTCCTGAGCGGACGATCAATTTTGGTATTGACCTTCTTTCCGATATGCAGCCTAAGTCTATTCCTCCTTACAGAATGGCTCCAGCTGAGCTAAAAGGAGTTGAAGGAGCAGTTGAATGATCTCTTAGACAAGGGCTTCATTAGACATAGAAAATCTCCGTGGGGTGCACCAGTACTTTATGTCCGAAAGAAGGATGGTTTCCTTCGGATGTGCATTAACTATCAGTAGTTAAACAAGGTAACCATCAAGAATAGGTATCCCCTCCAGAGAATTGATGACTTGTTTGACCAATTTTAGGGTGCAAAGTGTTTTTCAAAGATAGATCTTAGATCCGGATATCATGAGCTTAGGGTTAGAGAGAGTGACAACCGGAAGACAACCTTCAAGATGTGGTATGGTCACTATGAGTTTGTAGTTATGTCTTTTGGATTGACAAATGCTCCCCCAACTTTTATGGATTTGATGAACAGGGTGTTCAAGCCGTATTTGGACATGTTCATGATTGTGTTCATAGATGACATTCTCATATACTCTCGGAGCAAGGAGGAGCGTGCCGCTCATTTGAGGGTGGTGCTACAGACTCTTAAGGATCGCCAGCTGTATGCTAAATTCAGCAAGTGTGAGTTTTAGTTAAACTCAATAGCATTTTTAGGTCATGTGGTGTCAAGTGAGGGTGTACAAAAGGACTCTCAAAAGATAGAAGCGGTGAAGAATTGTCCTAGACAAGTGAGTCCTTTGGATATCAGGAGTTTCTTGGGCTTAGTTGGTTACTACAAAAGTTTTGTGGAGGATTTTCGTCCATTGCAGCACCGTTGACTTAGTTGACCTAGAAGAAAGTGAAGTTTCAACAGTTGGAGGCCTGTGAGAAGAGCTTCCAAGATTTGAAGACTCGACTCACCTCAACACTAGTGTTAGCTCTACCTGATGATACCTATGGGTTTGTGGTATATTGTATCACCTCAAGGATCGGCCTTGGTTGTGTATTAATGTAGCATGGTAAGGTTATAGCCTACGCTTCCAGGTAGTTGAAAGTCCATGAAAAGAACTATCCAACTCACAACCTCGAGTTGGCGGCAGTAGTATTTTCCCTGAAGATTTGGAGACACTATCTATATGGGGTCCATGTGGATGTATTTACGAACCACAAAAAACCTACAGTATGTGTTTACCCAAAAGGATCTAAATCTATGTCAAAGAAAGTGGTTGGAGCTTCTTAAGGATTACAATATGAGTGTCCTTTATAATTCGAGCAAGGATAATGTAGTCGCAGACGCTCTTAGAAGGCTTTCTATGGAGAGTGTGTCCCATATAGATGAGGAGAGGAAAGAGTTAGTGAAGGATTTGCATCGGCTTGTACGACTAGGAGTTCGTCTTGTTGACTCAAAGGATGGTGGTGTCATTTTTCAGAATGGATCAGAATCTTCCTTGGTGACCAAAGTCAAGGCTAGGCAAGACGAGGATCCTATTTTGTTAAATTTGAAGGAAGCTGTTCAGAATCAGAAGGTGGAGGCTTTCTCCCAAGGGGGAGATGGTGTACTACGATATTAGGGTCATTTGTGTGTACCAGGTGTTGATGACTTGAGGGAGCGGATGTTGCATGAGGCTCATGGTCCTAGATATTCTATACATCCAGGTGGCACCAAGATGCACCGTGATCTATGGGAAGTCTATTGGTGGAATGGCATGAAGAAGGACACAGTATAGTTTCTAGCTAAGTTTCCAAATTGTCATCAGGTGAAAGTTGAGCATCAAAAACCTGGAGGTGTTCTTCAAGACATGAGTATCCCTACTTGGAAGTTGGAGAAAATCAATATTGACTTCATTAAAGGGTTGCCTCACACTCGTCGATAGTATGAATCCATATGGGTTATTGTGGATAGGTTGACTAAAGAAGCTCATTTCCTACCGGTCAAGACTACCGACTTAGTGGAAGATTATGCTAAATTGTATATTCGGGAGTTAGTTTGGTTGCATGGAGTGCCCTTGTCCATCATATCAAATAGAGGTACTCAGTTTACCTCCCAGTTTTGGAGATCATTTCAGAAGGGACTTGGTACTCAGGTCAAGCTTAGTACAGCTTTTCACCTATAAATAGATGGTCAGGCAGAACGGACCATTCAAACTCTTAAGGATATGTCGAGAGCATGTGTGATTGATTTTAGGGGTAGTTGGGATGATCATTTACCTCGCATCGAATTTGCATTTAATAATTGTTACCATTCCAGCATTCAGATGGCTCCGTTTGAGGCTCTTTATGGGCAGACATGTAGATCGCCTATTGGTTGGTTCGAAGTCGGTGAAGCTACTTTGATAGAACCAAATTCAGTTCATAAGGCTATGGAAAAAGTTCAGCTTATAAGGGAAAGGTTGAGAACAACTTAGAGTTGCCAAAAGTCCTATGCGGATGTGAGGAGGAGGGAACTTGAGTTCGAAGTTGATGATTGGTTATTTTTGAAGGTGTCTCCCATGAAGGGAGTGATGAGGTTCAGGAAGAAGGAGAAACTTAGTACCCATTATGTTTGCCCATACCAGATTGTGAGACGTATTGACAAGGTGTCCTATGAGTTGGGAGTTGCCCTCAGAATTGGCTTCAGTACATCCATTTTTTCATGCGTCGCTTTTAAAGAAGTGCATGGGTGATTCAGATTTAGTTGTTCCGGTGGAGAGCGTAGGTGTGAAGGATAGCCTTAGCTACGAAGAGGTTTCAGTTGAAATACTTGGTCATCAGGTTCGGAAGCTAAGAAATAAAGATGTAGCTTCAGTAAAGGTTTTGTGAAGGAATCAGCATGTTGAGGGAGCTACGTGGGAAGTCGAAGCGGATATGATGGCTAAATACCCGCATCTATTCTCTTTCGGTTTAGTTCCCGCTTGAGGTATTAGTTTCCTCCTTAGTACTCTATTCAATTGCATGTTTAGTTCATGTGTTCCAGTTTCTTTCATGGCAGTGCATGTATGTGTGACTCATGAATTCAGTTCAGTCATGTGATTTCAGTCCGAAGTCAGTCACTCCATCAGTTTTCAACTATAGATGCTCAGTACATGGGATGATTGTTTTTTCCTAAGTGATTCAATATGCTTACCCCACATTTGAGGAAGAATGTTCTCAAGAGGGAGATATTGTAATACCCAGGAAGTGCCTAAGACTAGACTTGGGATTTAGGAATGTGATCAGCAGAAAATGCTTGAAAAATGAGTCAGAACGACTCGTGGTATGAGTCTTGGGAAGGAAGGAAGAATCGTAGGAGGAGTCGTGAAGAAGACTCAAAGTCTAGGGTCCAGAACCACGATTCACACCATGAGTCATGGTATGTGGATACGACTCGTGGCCAGGGTCGTAGGGGAGGTGAAGTCACGAGTGATGTTACATCTCATGGTAGGAAACCATGAGTCCTGGGATAAAGTCATGGTTAGAATCTAGCAAGCTACCAGGTGGCCAGTAGTGATCACGAGTGGAGACCACGAGTCGTTACTTCATAGTACGACTCATGGTGAGGCCCATGATGACTAGTAATGTCGAATTTCCAAATTTTTCATTAAGGATATTTTTGTAAATCCTAAGCTCTAAGGTCCTAAACTACGTCGTTTTAAGCTCAGTTAGGAGGATTTTAAGGGTGCTTAACCTATTCTAACCCATTCCCCCCCATGCATGCAAACTAGAGGATTTCTAAGGGAAGGTCAAGCCTAGAACTCCCGAATTGTTTCTCCAATTCCTTTGGGCTCTCAAGGGAGAGTGTAATATCAGATTACCCAGGTATGTAGGATTGTGAATGAGAGTTTCTCTTCACTCTCATGCCCAATTTCCCTCCATGATCATGAATTCAAGTATTAAAGTAAATTTGATGATCCTATGGCATTTTAAGCCCAAATTTATGGAATTCTCTTTGATTTGATTATGGGTCAATTCCCTTCATATTCTAAATATTGTTTTAAGATCTATGGGAAGATTTTATATTTAAATTGATTATAATTTTTATGATTTCAAATCCAAGTCAATCTATGCGCAATTATGTAAAGTTTCATGAAAAGTCAAGCTATGATCCTATTATTGTTTTTGATCTTAGTAAGTCTAATTATGATTTATGATTCATGTTATGATTTCTATTCAAGTACTCTTCATGGATTTATGAATATCAAGTATATGAATTTTCACAAGTATGCATGGTCTTCATGATTTATGAATTTATGACTCTTGGCCAACTCGCGGGTCCTTATTCATGGCTAACCATGTATTTAAAGTATGATAAATTATGTTTGAATTTATTTGTCCATGAACTTCATGAATGATTTCACTATTGTGATATGAGCCTCATGTATGTTTTTTGGAGTAGTGTCTAGCACCGAGTAGACCAACATTAAGGTAAACCCTGTGGTCTCAGAACTATGTTCCACCGTAGGTATATACATATAGTTTTGGATCCCCTGTGATATCACATCATGCACGTCCCTTGCCTGGAAAGCTTGGACGGCTCTACCCACTTGAGCGAAAAGTTGGGCATCATATAAGCTCTATCATGATGGTGTCGGTTAACACGAGTTCTCCTAGTGTTTCTCATGATTTATGCATTGTCACTTTTATGTTACTTTGGCTCAAGTTATGTCTTTATAAGATTTCTCTTATGACTATTATTATGACTAGATTATGAATAGTTTGAAAACCTTGAGCCCTTATGTTTATATTATTATATTTACTTCACATTCATGCTGTCCTATTCTTATGAACTCTTATGTATTTTAACCGTCTATTTTTACTTAACTTGCATATTCAATACATTTTAAGTACTAACCGCATACTCTATGCCGTATCATTACATGATACAGGTCTAAGGGATCAGTCTCAGCCGCATCACTAGTCCTGCTTTCCTCTCAGATATATTTTAGCTAGTGTTGCTGAGTACTCATCCTTCGAGGACATTCAGTTATGCATTGTTATGCTATTTCAATCACAGACTTTTGTTGAGCTAGTTAGGGATGCTGTCCCATCAGCTCATTAGTTATGTTAAAGGTTTTTCCAGATAATATGTATTAAACCATCTTGTCATTGTTGACTCTGTTTTAGCTTGATATGTATGCAGACTTCCACTTAAGCATTTTTTATTATTTCAGTTTTTGCTTGTTATATGCTCTTAGTTGCTATGTTCATGCCATGGGTCGACTTGGAGCCTCTCGGGGTTCCTTGTCCGGTATCTCTATTCGGGCCTGTGTTCAGATCGTCACAGTTGAAAGGATAGAGAAAGAGCTACAATCCCAAGACTGGAAATCATAAACTGATTATTAGAGGAGTGACAGACTCTGGACTGAGGTAACCACACTAACAAAACCTGTGCAACTATGATGCACATTTAAACATAGAAAGAACTGAAGGGTACTGAACTGAATGGAATACTGTAGAGAATTTAATGCCTAACACTGAAGCTGAGTTGGAAGGAAATAAGTGAGGATATCTAGCCATTATGTTTGATTCTGTTTCCCACATAGCTCCCTCAATTAACTGGTTCCTCCGCAAAACTTTTATTGAGGCGACTTCCTTGTTTTTCAGCTTACGAACCTGCCGGTTCAGAATCTGAACTGGAACTTCTTCGTAAGAGAGACTATCCCTTACATCCACACTGTCTAGTGGTACTACTGAGGTTGGATCACCGATGCACTTATTCAATAAGGATACATGGAAGACTGGATGCACCGATGCTAACTTTGCGGGTAACTCTAACTCATGGGCCACATTGCTAATGCATCTCAGAAGTCGGTAAGGTCCTACAAATCTCAGACTGAGTTTTTCTTTCTTCCTAAACCTTATCACCTTTCGAGGGGGGGGGGGAGCCATCAGTGAGATACCACTCTAGAAGGACTAGAATGCCCCTTTCATGGGTGAAATCTTCAGATAAACCCAATCATCCAGTGGAAATTCTAGCTCTCTTCTCCTCACATCTGCATACGATTTCTGTCAGCTCTATGCTGTTTTCAACCTTTCTCTGATAAGTTGAACTTTTTACATAGCCTCATGAACTGAGTCTGGTCCTATCATGGTAGCTTCACCAACTTCGAACCACCCTATAGGAGACCTACACCTCCTACCATACAATGCCTCAAACTGGGCCATCTGGATGCTAGAGTGGTAGCTGTTATTATATGAAAACTCAATGAAAGGTAGGTGATCATCCCAAATGCCTTTGAAATCAATCACACAATCCCTCAATATGTCTTTCAAAGTCTGTATAGTCTGCTCATCTTGTCCATCCATCTGTGGATGAAAAGCTATCCCGAGCTTGACCTGATGTAATACCCCAAAAGCCCTAAGATCAGACCCGAGAGTTGAAATAGAGAAAATAGGATTTTCTACACCAGGTCATAGGACGAGTCATCCAGTGACCCGTGAGGTGCACCACGAGTCATTAGGTGACTCGTGGAAAGGAGGGAAGACTTGGTTGGAGTTCTTAGCTTGGGGATTGACCACGGGTGAGGCCACAAGTCATGGTTATCACCACAAGTCGTTATGTTAGCCGTGGTCAGGAGTTTGATTCGAAGGTTGAAGGTTTTGCAGTGCTTTTGATGACTAGTCACCATGAGTCGTCGGGCACACCATGATTCGTGGTGTCCCTCGTGGTGACCAGTGATGATGAATTTCCATTTTTGGTAATGATAGGCAGACGATGAGTCATCCCCCTAGACCATGATTCGTTCAGTCCCTCGTTGAGACTAGCAATGAGTATTTTCTGCGACCTTATTATGGGCTTTTTTGTAATTCCTAAGTTCCTAAGCCCAATACTACATCATTTTAAGCTCAGATAAGTGTGTTTTAAGAGGGTTAAGCTCATTCTAAACCCATTCTTTTTCATGCATGCAATCCTAGAAGTTTTTAAGGGTGATCAAGCTTAGATTTATCAAGTTCTTCCCCAAATTTCCATTAGGCTTTCAAGAAGGTTTGTGAAATTAGATTTCTCTAGGTATGTAGGGTTATAAATGGGCGTATTCATCCACACCCATGCCCAATCCTTCTTCAATTTAATGAAAATTCTAGTTGATGAATCTATGCGGGTTTAACCCAACATGTGAATTCTCTAAGTATCAATCATGGGTATGATATAAATATGTTTTTAATGTTGAATTATGATTCATGGGAATATTTCACAATATTTTCAATTACAAATTATGTTTTCAAGTTTTTACAAATTGTGATGCTTACCCATGGAAGTTTATGAAAGTTGATATTATAATATATGTATTCAAGCATGACGAGATGTATAGGATGAAAGTATGATTTTGAATTACCCATGTCTATGTTCATGTTCTCGAATGATCAAGTCTATGACAAGCATGTTTAAGTATTGGGCAAGCCCATATGATCAAGTATGTTTCATGATTTATCTTAACTTCATGTATTAGCTTACCATATGGATTTTGGAGTCTAGACTCCCACTATTTTTAGCTTGTGGTATGGTTTGAGCCCAAGGCTCCTCGTGTTATGATTTCAAATTATGCATATATGTTATGATTCAGTTTCGTCACTAGACGATGGTTAGCTTCATTGAAAAATGATGGAGAGCATATGCATGTTTTTGAAAGTAGTGTCTACCACCGAGTAGGCTAAGGGTTAGTCAACCCTATGCCTCAGAACTACATGCCAACATAGGTGTGTTCAGATTATTTGGGACCTCCCTTGTGAGCTTCCCTTGCCCCCAAGGGGCCTTCAGCTTGATATTGATATTATCGTAACGTCCTTAGCCCTGATGATGCTTTGGACGGCTCTACCCACTTGAGTGTAATAGTCGTGACCACGTAAGCTCTATCGTGGTAATGTTGGTTACATGAAGTGTCTCCCATTGTTCCTCATAATTTCAGTTATGTAGGTTCATCAATTAAGATATTATGTTTTCAGCAGATTTGACCCAATAATCAGTTTTACTTATGATTAACAGTTTTCAGCTTTGGGTCATCCATTTCAGTTATGTTTAAGTCATGTTTTCAGATAATAACATGCAAACCCTACTCTCAAACCCTTATGATGAAATGTTTTATGATATGGATGATCTCTGATTTTACTTACTTAGTGGTTTTCTTACCTTGCATACTTAGTACATTCCACGTACTGACCGCATACTCTATGCTGTATCATTTCATGACAGGCTCATACATTCAGGCTCAGTCCCGCCAATAGCCATAGTTTCAGTGTTAGAATCTCCCAGTCAGAGTTGGTGATTCATCATCTTTCGAGGGTCCTTCTTATCAGCTATATTCAGCATTTTCAGTTTTATACTTTAGTGAGTTAGTTGGGGTCTTGTCCCATCACCTCGTCAGTAGTAAAGGCTTATCAGACATAGTATGTTTTCAGTTTCAGATTGTGGTATTTATTCAGTTATTCGATGTTATTAGATTTTTGGACTTCCGCTATGTTATATGTTAGATTTCCGCATTTAAAATGTTGAGCATAGATGTTATATTCATGCCATAGGTCGACTTGGAGCCTCTCGGGGTTCTTTGTCCCGTGTCTCGATCCGAGCCTATGTTTGGGTCATGACAAACTTGGTATCAAGGTATTAGGTTTTGAAGTGTCCTAGAGTGTCTGAAAGCAACGTTAAGTAGAGTCTTTTTCATGGTGTGAAGTACGCCACACTTATGAAGAAGAGGCTATGAAAAATTTAGGAAATGTTCCCTTTTTTCATGATGCAATGGGGATGGGCACTAGCAGGCTCAACTAGCCCCTAAGGATCATGTACCCAAGCAGGTTTTCCACGCAGAGTTCAGGGCAGCCATGCAAATGTTAGCTGAGGCTTTGACCACCCAGGTCAACCAACATGCGGTAGTGCATGTCCCTCAGAATGGGAATGCGGCAGCGACGAGAGTTAGAGATTTTTTGAGGATGAACCCTTTGGAGTTACTAGGATCAAAGGTGGATGAGGATCCACATGAGTTTATTGATGAAGTTTTGAAGATCACCCAGATCACGGGGGTAACCGGGGAGGAGTGCATAAATTTAGCCTTATATCAGTTGAAAGGGGTTGCGCACATCTGATTCAGGCAATGGAAGGATAGCAGGATGGTTGGAGCAGGCCCCATTAGCTAGGATGAGTTCCATAACGCATTTCTGGATCGATTCTTCCCTTGTGAGATGAGGGAGATTAAAGCAGGTAAGTTTATGAACCTGAAGCAAGGTAAGATGATAGTTCAGGAGTATGCTTTAGAGTTCACTCGCTTGTCCAAGTATGCACCTGAGAAGGTGATAGATCAGAGAGCCCGAATGAGTCGGTTCGTGCATGGGATAACAAATTATTTAGTCAAAGATTTCCTAACCACGATACTTCATCAGGACATTTACTTTCCTCGGATAGTTTTGTACGCCCAGTAGATAGAGGAGGTATAGGTGAGTGAGCGGGAGAGAGAGGCCAAGAGGGCCAGGACTGATAGCTTCAAATTCTTCCAGCAGAGACCTGGTGGTGGGCACCGTCAATAGTCCCACTAGAGATCTTTAGCCCCAACGCCGTCAGCTATGAGTGTGCCATCCAGGTCTAGGCGCGACCAGAGGGGAAGAGCATCAAGCTCTAGAGGTTAGGGGAGCAGACCCGCAGAGTCCAGCATCCCAAAGTGTGGGAGGTGCG
Source organism: Datura wrightii (assembly GCA_035772735.1). Classification (NCBI taxonomy): domain Eukaryota; kingdom Viridiplantae; phylum Streptophyta; class Magnoliopsida; order Solanales; family Solanaceae; genus Datura; species Datura wrightii. The sequence goes on from JASDFA010000019.1 coordinate 113,731,197, forward strand.
GCTGGAGACATACTGGTCCATGTTTAGCCGGTTCAGGTGCTTGTTTCGTTGGGAAGCCCAAACATAGGTAAGAGATTATCTAGCAGCTAGACAGGGCCATGATAGGGGCTGAGGCCCAGCCACTAGCTCAGCAGACCCACCAGCACGCTCAGCTCAGCAGGGTGCATCTACTAGTGCAGATGGTGGACAATGTCAGAACAAATTCTATGCCCTCATATCTCATCAAGAGCAAGAGGCCTCTCTAGAGGTATTCACTGGTATGTTACGAGTATTCCACCTGATGTATATGCACTGTTAGATCCAGGGGCTACTTTATCTTTTGTGATGCCCTATGTTTCTATTAGTTTTGGAGTTAGTCCCGAAATTATCTCAGAACCATTCTTAGTCTCTACTCCAGTTGCTGATTCAGTTATAGCTCGATGGGTATATAAAAATTGCCCTGTCACAGTCCTTCAGAAAGTCACCTCAGCAGATTTAATTTTTCTAGCCATGACAGATTTTGATGTTATCTTTGGCATGTATTGGATACATGCATATTATGCCTTAGCAAATTGTAGAACCCGTGTGGTAGAGTTTCAATTTCTAGGTGAGCAAGTCCTAGAGTGTAAGGGTAGTTCAGCTGTGCCTGTAGGTCTCTTCATTTCCTACCTTAAGGCCAGAAAGATGATTTCTAAGGGTTGCGTGTACCATCTAGTTAGGGTTAAGGATGCTACGTCTGGAATCCCGACTATCCAGTTAGTTCCTTTAGTGTGCGAATATCCAGAAATGTTTTCAGATGGTTTGCTGGGAATTCCTCTCGAGTGGGAGATTGATTTTGGTATTGACCTTCTTCCCAATATGCATCCTATATCTATTCATCCTTACAGAATGGCTTCACCTGAGCTAAAAGAGTTGAAGGAGCAATTGAAAGATCTCTTAGATAAGGGTTTCATCAGACCTAGCAAATCCCCATGGGGTGCACCGTTCTTTTTGTTTGAAAGAAGGATGGTTCCCTTCGGATGTGCATTGAATACTAATAATTAAACAAGGTCACCATCAAGAACAGGTATCCTCTCCCTATATTGATCATTTGTTTAACCAGCTTTAGGGTGTTAAGTATTTCTCAAAGATAGACCTCAGATCCGGATACCATTAGCTCAGGGTTCGGGAGAGTGACATTCCGAAGACAACCTTAAGAACTCGGTATGGTCAATATGAGTTTGTAGTTATGTTTTTTGGACTGACGAATGCTCCTGCAACTTTTATGGATTTGATGAACATGGTGTTCAAGCCGTATTTGGGTATGTTCGTGATCGTGTTCATAGACGATATTCTCATATACACTCGGAGTGAGGAGGAGCATGCCGCTCATTTAGGGGTGGTGCTACAGACTCTTAAGGATCACCTGTTGTATGCTAGGTTCATCAAATGTGAGTTTTGTTTAAATTCGGTGGCATTTTTGGGCCATGTGGTGTCAAGTGAGGGTGTACAGGCGGACTCTCAAAAGATAGAAGCGGTGAAGAATTGGCCTAGACTAGTTAGTTCTTCAGATATTGGGAGTTTCTTGGGTTTAGCTGGTTACTACCAAAGGTTTGTTGAAGGTTTTTCATCGATTGCAGCACCATTGACTAAGTTTACCCAGAAGAAAGTGAAGTTTCAATGGTCAGAGGTCTGTGAGAAGAGCTTTCAAGAGTTTAAGACTCGACTCACCTCATCACCAGTGTTGACCCTACTTGAGGGTATTGATGGTTTTTTGGTGTATTGTGATGTCTCGAGCATTGGCCTCGATTGTGTATTAATGTAGCATGGTAAGGTTATAGCCTACACTTCTAGGCAGTTGAAAGTCAATGAAAAGAACTATCCAACTCACGACCTCGAGTTGGCGGTGGTAGTATTTGCCTTGAAGATTTGGAGACACTATCTATACGGGGTCCATGTAGATGTGTTTACAGACCACAAAAGCCCGCAGTACGTGTTTACCAAGGATCTGAATCTATGTCAGGGAAGGTGGTTGGAGCTTCTTAAAGATTATGTTATGAGTGTCCTTTATCATCTGGGTAAAGCTAATGTGGTGGCAGATGCTCTTAGCAGGCTTTCTATTAGGAGTGTGACCCATGTAGATGATGAGCGGAAAAAGTTAGTGAAGGATGTGCATCGGCTTGCACGGCTAGGAGTTCATCTTGTTGACTCGACAGATGGTGGTGTCATTGTTCAGAATGGTTCAAAATCTTCCTTGGTGATCGAGGTCAAAGCTAGACAAAACGAGGATCCTATTTTGATCAAGTTTAAGGAAGCTATTCGGAGTCAGAAAGTGGAGGTCTTCTCCTAAGGGGGAGATGGTGTGCTTCAACATCAGGATCGTCTGTGTGTACCGAGCGTTGATGATTTGAGAGATCGAATGTTGCACGAGTCTCATGGTTCCAAATATTTCATACATCCAGGTGCCACTAAGATGTATCGTAACCTACATGAAGTCTATTGGTGGAATGGTATGAAGAAGGACATAGCGGAGTTTGTGGCTAACTGTCCGAATTGTCAACAGGTGAAGGTTGAGCATTAAAGAATTGGAGGTGTGCTTTAAGACAATAGCATTCCTACTTGGAAGTGGGAGGAAATCAGTATGGACTTCATAACTGGGTTGCCTCGTACTCGCGGATAGTATGACTCTATTTGGGTGGTTGTAGATAGGTTGACTAAGGCAGCTCATTTTCAACCAGTCAAAAGTACCGATTCAGCAGAGGATTATGATAAGTTGTATATTAGGGAGTTAGTTCTGTTGCATAGAGTGCCTTTGTCCATTATATTAGATAGACATGATCCAAACATAGGCCCAAATTGAGATACGGGACAAGGAACCCCGAGAGGCCCCAAGTCGACCCATGGCATAATCATAGTATAACACTATTAGAATAACAACCAACAGAAAACATAACTGAGCAGAAGCTAACTGGAAGAGTATAATTAATATCCATAAGAACAAATGTAATAAAACCCTGATACAAAAGATGAATCTGATATACAAGTTTGAAAGCCTCTACTACACTGATGAGTTGCTGGGACAAGCCCCCAGCTAACTCCAAAAGTCTGAAAACTGAAACATAAACTAAAATAGAAAATATAGACCGCGTCCTCGAGAGATGAGGACTCACCACAAGCAGCTGAGATAGAAATGGAATGTATCTAACTACGTGGCTGAGACTAGAAACCTGAATCTATATCATGAAACAATATAGCACATAAAGTATGTGATCAATACTTGAAATGTACTGAGTATGCAGGAAGCGTAAATAAAACTAAAACATTTAAGTATACTGGAAGGAAGTAAATTGAGTACATCACTGAACATATAATTGAGCTGAAATATAATGTCCCTATTTGAGGTATACATATACATATATATTGACATGAAGCTTTTACTTGAAAATGTTTACTAAAGTATAATCAAACTAATGCATAAGGGTCATGTAATGTACATATACTGAGAACTGAAGCTGTAGCCGATATCATACACTATACTGAATAACTGCTGATAACTAAGACTGAATTCTGCTAAGGCTGAATTTAAATTGAAGTCTGAAGCTATACAGAACTGAGCTGAACTAATATCATTGACTGAGCTAAGGGAGACATTCTCTGCTATGAAGTGTCCCTGAATGAATAAGGGAGAAGTTCTCTGCTATTGAGACTTCTTAACTAAACTAAGGAAAACATTCTCGGCTATTGAGAATCCCTGACTGAGCTAAGGAAAACATTCTCGGCTAATGAGAATCCCTAACTGAGCTTAGAAAAACATTCTCTGCAAATGAGAATCCCTGACTGAGCTAAGGGAGACATTCTCTGCTAATGAGAATCCCTAACTGAGCTAAGGGAGACATTCTCTACTAATGAGAATTCCTGACTGAGCTAAGGGAGACAATCTCTGCTATGGAGTGTCCCTGACTGACCAGGTGAGACATTCTCAGCTATTGAGAGTCTCGATAAAACTTTTACATGAAGCTACCAATCTAGTATTCATTCATATAGTCTAAGCTACTTCAACTAATCAGAGATCTGTGTTCAACTAATTGCATCATACTGAATTCATTAAAAATCTGATCAGACTACTTTCCACTATCAACAAGCTGGAAAGTCTGAAAGATCATAATCGTGCTTTGTCCTTGGAATTCATAACATTTCATATCCCGAATTCATTGCATATATTATATATTCTATATTCGTGAAGGCTCCATAGGTTAAAGTCATGCTCTAAACATATACACCGAAATCATAGTGAAAACATGTACATACTTCATATCCATCAAAGTCCATAAGTTCTAATCGTGTTCCAACACATATATTAAAACATATATATATATATATATATATATATATATATATATATATATATATTAGATTATGAAAACCCATATGATCGACTCATTCTTAAACATATATACGAGTTCATGGTGAGATATTTAATGGAATCCCATTTGGAATTTATACTAAATCATGGTGAAAATTCTATAATCATTTTATTCCCATATCAAGTACGTAATTCGAGATCTTGAAAGTAATTCTTTAAGCATACATGTCTATTAATTATGATGGGTCTTATAATTCATAGAAGGAATATGAGAATTCATCCATAAATCGAAACCCTAGAACATGCTTTTCTAGAAAAATCAAGGGATTAGGGTTTTAGTATATAAATTGGGACACAAGGATGAAAGGAGATCCTTGTTGAAGTCCCATACACCTGATTAAAAGGACTCCCTTATAGATCTTGAAGCTTGCATCTCTTGAAAGAAACCCTTGATAATCCTTGAGCTTGAGAGAAGAAGAAGAAGGGGACCTTACAGATGATTTTGAGAATGAGGGGCTTAGGCTTGTGAAAACCCCTATGTTCTACCCCTTTCAACACCCAAAACGACATCATTTAAGAACTGGGAGCATAGGAATTTACTAAAATACCCCTGGGATTAAGATTAAAACCTGCTCGTCCAATGACCATGACCCACACCATGAGCTATTGGTCCTTACCACGGCTCGTGGTGACCAACTGTTGCTTATGGGATCCCTTTCCCAGATTTTGCTTCTTCAACAAATGACCAACATGACGAGTTGTTACTTGATTCAATGACTCATCAGTACCTTCTGTCATCACCACTGGTCCAACCATTGAATTCCTTATAACTACCAAAACAATGGGTCGTTACTTCACCTAACGGTTCATGGTCTCCGTTCATCATCACTGAACCAGAAACCAACTCCCTTTTTAAGCTCCAACTAACCACTCTTCAGGATGACCTGTTACAACAAGCAACGGGTCGTCACATGGCTCGTAGCGTCTGGGAAGTCTGGTCACTGTGGGTACATATAATTGGTTGTTGCTTTCCTCGATGACTCATTCTATCCTCTCATGGTATCAAACATACTTAACACCTTTTTCTTGAAACCCTTCCAATGACCTAACTAACGAGCAGTTAGAGCAACCCACGACTCATTGGTTGAGTCATTTTGAGAAATTTCTGCTGGTTTTCCTATTGAACTTCATCAAATCTGGGGTCTGATCTTTGAAACTCTTGGGGTGCTACAGATACTCAGTTTACCTCCTAGTTTTAGAGATCATTTCAGAAGGGACTTGGTACTCAAGTCAAGCTTAGCACAATATTTCACCGCAAACAGATGGTTAGGAGGAGCGGACCATTCAAACTCTGGAGGATATATTGAGAGCGTGTGTGATTGGTTTCACTGGTAGTTGGGATGATCATTTGCCTCTCCTTCAGTTTGCATATAACAACAACTATCATTCAAGCATTTAGATGGCTCCGTTTGAGGCTCTCTATGGGCGGAGATGTAGATCGCATATTGGTTGGTTTGAAGTCGGTGAAGCTATATTGATAGGACAATATTAGATTCATGAGGCAATGGAGAAGGTTCAACTTATAAAGGAAAGGTTGAAAATAGCTCAGAGTCGTCGAAAGTCCTATGCGGATGTGAGGAGGAGAGAACTAGAGTTTGAAGTTAATGATTGGGTGTTTCTAAAAGTACCTTTCATGAAGGGAGTGATGAGGTTCGAAAGAAAGGGAAACTCAATCCCTGTTATGTTTCCCCATACTGAATTGTGAGATGGTTTGGCAAGGTAGCTTATGAGGTGGAGTTTCCCTCAGAATTAGCTTCAGTTCATTCAATTTTCCATGTATCGCTCTTAAAGAAGTGTTTGGGTGATCCAACTCTGATTGTCCCGGTGGAGAGCGGAGTGTGAAGAATAGTCTTAGCTATGAGGAGGTTCCAGTGGAAATACTTGATCATTAGGTTTAGAAGCTAAGAAACAAAGAATTAGCCTCAGTCAAGGTTTTGTGGAGGAACCAGCATGTTGAAGGAGCTATGTGGGAAGACGAAGCTGATGTGATGGTTAAATACCCACATTTATTCCCTTCTGGCTCAGTTTTAGCTTGAGGTATCAGTTTCCTCCCTAGTAATCTATTCAATTCCATGTTCAGTTCATGTGCTCCAGTTTCTTTCATGTCAATGTATGTATATATGACTAATGAATCCAGTTCAATTGTAATGCCCCCAAAACCCTAAGATCAGACCCGGGAGTTGAAATGGAGAAAATAGAATTTTCTACACCAGGTCATAAAATGAGCCGTCCTGACTCGTGGGGTAGGCCACAAGTTGTGGAGTGAATCGTGGGGTAGTTTTCGGACTTGGTTGGGAAAAATGGGAAATTGAGTGACCACGGGTGTGACCACGAGTCGTTATGTGGGTCATGGTCAAGGTTGACTGAAGGTTGGAAAAATTCGGGCAGTGCACTTAACGGGTCCTCACCACGACTCGTTTGGGACACCACGAGTCATGGTGTCATCCGTGGTGACCCCCAGGTGGATTTTGACAGTGAGGACTATGGGAGGTGTCCACGACTTATGGTCACCGGCAATGAATCATCAGGTAGCCCGTGGTGATCCCTGAAGAGGAATTTTGGTTCAGTGGTAATGGGAGACGTCACGAGTCATTAGGTCTCCTGGCGACTCTTGATGTCAGTCATTGCTAGGTTTGGGGAAATCAATAGAAATTTTCCAGTGCACATCACGACTGGACACCACGAGTCTTCCTAGACCTCACGACCGGTGGAGTGCCTCGTGGGGACTAGCAGGGTCCTTTTTTCTGCGAATTTCCTAGAGAATTTTATGTAATTTCCTAACCTCCTAGACTCTAAACTACATCATTTTGGGTCTTAGTCAGGGGTTTTATAGGGGGTAACTGATGGTTTATTTCATTTCACTCCTCCCCTCAAAATTTAGACCGTAAAATATCTTAGAAATACTTAGAGCAGAAGCTAGGGAAATCGAATTTTGCTCAGATCTTCAAGTGATTCTCCCAAGGATTTCCATCACGAGGTATGTGAGAATTCAACAAGGGAATATTTCTTCTCTTGTGTCCCTAAAAATCTTTTCCATTTTCTCTATCAGTTCTAGCCCTGAAACTTTTGAATATGAAGAAATTATATGTCAAACTTCATTTAATTTGTGTGGAATATTATTTATGATAATTGTAGATATTTTCCCACCAGTTTGTGACTATATTGATGCTTGTCCCTGTAAAGTGAATTCTAGCCCTAGCTCCTAAGTGTAGAAAAAACTAGAGTCCTGCATGATCGGTTAGTTGTTGGAATTTGCTTGATTCTATCAGTGTTAGGGATTCCCATATTGTTAGTATGTATTGAAATCTCAGTCAGATGTACGTTAGTTTAGTTTCTGTCAGAATGTTAGAATACTCAATGCTACTCAGGAATGTCAGCTGATCTATTTGACTATGAAAATTCTCGAGGTGCCAGTAGTGCCTCCCAATTATCAGAATTAGACTTATTATCAGATTTTAGTGGTACTTTAGGAAATCATGACACTTTTAGAAAAGCAGCTCTGACCAGCCCTATGTCACGCCCCGAGCCTACACCCTGGACGTAACACGATACTTGAAGCCACAAGTGACCCCAAGTCAACCCTTGGTCTATCATACACTAGCATTCTGAGTAAACATGCACAACAGAAGTTTTAACTAACAAATTTATCAGTTTAAGAAAATGTAAAGACTGAAAGTAGAGAAAGAATAATTTATCTGAAATTCAATTTTGAAAGACAAGTCTGGTCTGAAAGACAACTATTGAGGAGTTGCTGGGACAGGTCCCCAACTAACTCTGAGTCTAAACAAAACCATATACTATTGAAGTAAATAAACAAAGCCCTCGAATGAGGAGGACTCACACTCTGATCTGCTAAAATGGAATGCTCTGAAACTGAAGTAACTATCTGTGCTGAATTTGAGAACCTACAGCTGTATCATGAAACAATACAACATGAAAAGCATGTGTCAGTACTTTGAATGCACTGAGTAAGTCGGAGAAACATACTGAATATAAAGTCTGAACTAAAATGACATGCCATGACCAACAGGTAAGCTGAACTGAACTACTGATATAATCTGAAAAGGTCAAGACGACCCTGTTTGATGGTCAAGGACATGCCTTGAGTCTGAAACACTAAATTTGAGATACTGTACTGAACTGAGCTGCTTATTCTGATACTGGAACGGACTGACTAGTGGGAGAGTCTGTAACTGACATATAACCACGTGAGCTAGATGTGGAGTCCGATGTATACACCCCACTGGTAGGACTCAATATACCTTTCCAGGGTATAAAGGCATGAACTGGTGATCACAAAAAAAAATATCTGGGGCCAATCAGACCAAGTAATACTGTAACCTACGCGGGCAACGTAGTTCTGGAAACTTGGGTGCGCTAGAACCTCGGCCCGCTCGGTGCTAAGTTCTACTCCCACTGAAAAACCTAAACTGAACTACTAAGCTGATAGCTCAAAACTGGGGCCCAATACTAGTCAGGGATGAATAACTGCATGCACCTTGAGAGCCTTATCGTACCAGATTCTGAAACTGGGTTCTATGACTGGTCAGAGCTGCTTTTCTAGAAGCGTAGTAACCGTCTACAGAAAAACTAATAACTGAACTGGGGTCCTGGGGCTGGTCAGAACTATAACTGAATGTAATGACCGCTTAATGGACCAAATAACTGAAATATGAATCTAAGTATGAAAACTGGGAGGCACCACTTTCACCTCAAAAATAAACTGGAGTCAAACTGATCAGTGGACATTGTCTGGACAACACCGAGGTTACTAAAAGCTGACTGAAGCTAGACTGATATGATTCTGATTGAGACTAGACCGATAGAGTTCCGTGTTCTAACTGACTAAATTACTAAGCAACTAATAGAGAATTTCATTCAACGTACTAAAGTCATTCTGATTCATGGGATAATTACCCAACACATATGGAACGCAAGACAATTCTATGAATTCAACCCAAAGTATTTTTCATTCACTATAGGAAATTTAACAAGTAAAATCATTACTCAAAAATTAGGGCTCAAATTCACTTTTGTAATAATACCAAAAAAAATTTGATGAGGAACTAATGAAGATTATTTTAACAGTAAGTATCAACATCGTTCTGAGTGAAATCAACGGAAAATAAACATGAATTCTTCTCGTATTCAAAAGCTCAGGGCTTAGAATTGATGGAAGAAATTGAGGAGGGCTTTGGGGATGCAAGGGAAGGACAATCCCCTTGCTAAAACCCTACATACCTGGTGAAGAATTCCCTGATGAAGAGGACCTGGACTGTTGCAATGACTGAATAACCCTAAGTCTGCTAGAGAGTTTCTTGGGAGAACCGTCGATGAAATTCTGAGTGTAAGCGTGAGAATGAGGGGAGAAAACCGCTCAAACCCTCTAATAGTTCTGAATTTAGGTTCAAAATGACGTAGTTTAGGGACTAAGTAGATAGGAGATTACTAAAATAACCCGATAAAATTCTAAAAACTAGTCTACGGGGTCCCAACGGGTCACTCAACGAGTCGTTAGTTGGGACCATGACTCGTTGGGACCTCTCGTTAGGTCTACTTCCTGGATTCACTAAAGTCACCACGAGGGACTCAACGAGTTGTGGTCATTGACCACGACTCGTGGTCACCATTCGTGGACCACACTGTCTCATTATAGGGATTTAATGCCCAGTCTTGTATCGGGTGACTTAACGAGTCGTCTATACTTATAACGGCACATTTCACCCATTCGTCAAGTACACTGGACGACTATATATAATACCAACTAGAGCCTGCCCACGGGTGACCTAAGGGATCATGGTTAGTGACCACGACTCATGAGGTCCCTCATTGGGTACATTGCCCCCTTCCTTTGAAATCTCCAGCCTCCTCCTCACGGCTCACCTAACGAATCATGGGGTCACCTAATGAGTCGTTAGGTGGGTCGTTCTGCAACATTTCTGCAGTTTCTCAGATTTTCTGAATTAAGTCCCGGATATTGATTTTGAGTTTCGGGGCATTACAATATCTCCCCTTGGAAACGTTCGTCCTCGAATGTTAGAAAAATCATAGCAACTAGAAAAATAAGAATCAAAACATTCAAATACTGCTCATTCAACATCAAAACGACTGACATGATTACTGTCATTTCAGTGAACATAACTAAACTGAATTTTTGCTTTTCATAAACACAACCAAAAGCAGAAAGAAAATCTAGTTGCATGAATTGAATTCAACAACTAGTTCAGGTCTTAAAACAAAATTCACATATCAAACTACAACAGAGTCGGTAGAGAAAAAGTTTGGGTATTTGGCCTTCATATCTGCTTCGGCCTCCCACGTAGCTCCTTCAACTTGCTGATTCCTCCATAAAACCTTGAATGAAGCTATTTCCTTATTCCTCAATCTACGAACTTGACGGTCTAGGATTTGGACTGGTACCTTCTCATAGGTGAGGCTATCCTTGACTGCCATATTATCCAATGGCACCATAGAGGTTGGATCTCTGATACACTTTTTCAAAAGTGATACAAGGAAAACTGGATGTACAACTGCTAGTTCTGAAGGTAACTCTAGCTCATAGGCTACCTTGCTGATACGCCTTAAAATTCTATAAGGTCCCACATACCTTGGACTAAGCTTCCCCTTCTTTCCAAACCTCATCACCCCTTTCATGGGCGAAATTTTCAGGTACACCCAATCATCAATAGCAAATTCCAACTCTCTTCTCCGCACATCAGCATAAGATTTTTGGCGGCTCTGAGCTGTTTTTAACCTTTCTCGGATGAGCTAAACTTTCTGCATTGCCTCATGAACCGAGTCTGACCCTATCAAAGTAGCTTTACCGACTTCAACCCATCCTATAGGAGATCTACACCTCCTACCATATAATGCCTCAAACGGGGTCATCTGAATGCTTGAATGGTAGCTGTTGCTGTATGCAAATTCGATAAGAGGCAGATGGTCATCCCAATTACCCTTAAAATCGACCGCTCACACTTTTAGCATATCCTCTAGAGTCTGAATAGTCCACTCAACTTGACCATGTGTCTGTGGGTGAAAAGCTGTACTGAGCTTGACCTGAGTGCCAAGTCCCTTCTGAAAAGACTTCTAGAAATGAGAGGTGAACTGGGTACCCTTGTCTGAAATAATAGCCAATGGCACCCCATGAAGTCTAACCAGCTCCCGAATATAAAGTTTAGCATAATCCTCAGCTGAATCTGTGGTTTTGACTGGGAGGAAATATGCTGACTTAGTAATTCGGTCTACTATTACCTAGATTGAGTCATGTTGTCGACGAGTCCGAGGTAGAACCGTAATGAAGTCCATATTTACTTCTTACCACTTCTAGGTGGGTATGCTGATATCCTGGGTCATACCTCCTAGTCTTTGGTGTTCTACCTTGACCTTCTGGCAGTTCGGGCACTTAGCCACGAATTCGACAATGTCTCTTTTCATGCCGTTCCACCAGTAAATATCCCTCAAGTCACGGTACATTTTAGTATCACCAGGGTGAATGGAATACCTTGAGCTGTGTGCCTCAACCAAAATATGCTGTCTTAACTCACCAATATCTGGCACGCACAATCTGCCCTAGTAACGAAGCAGCCCATCTCCCCCTTGGGAGAAAGCCTCAACCTCTTTTCTAAGGACTGCTTTTTTAAGTTTAAGTAGAACTGGATCTTCATCTTGTCTGGACTTAACTTCTACTACCAAGGATGAATCCGACCCGCTTTGCATTACCACACCACCTTCAGCTGAATCCACCAACTGCACCCCTAACCGGGGTAGCCTGTAAACTTCTTTCGCTAGCACCCTCTTGCCTTCCTCAATGTGAGCTACACTTCCCATAGACCGCCTTCTTATGGCGTCATCCACCACATTGGCCTTACCCCGGTGATACAGCACACTCATGTCATAATCCTTTAGTAGTTACAACCACCGTCTCTGGTGTAGGTTTAGGTCTTTTTGACTAAACACATACTGAAGGCTCTTGTGATCTGTGAACACGTCCATGTGAGCTCCGTACAAGTAGTGTCTCCATATTTTTAATGCAAATACCACCGCTGCCAACTTTAATCCATGAGTTGGATAATTCTTCTCGTGAACTTTGAGTTGCCTAGAGGCATAGGCTATCACTTTGCCCCGCTACATCAAAACGCAACCAAGTCCAACTCTAGAGGCGTCACAATATACTACAAACCCATCTGTTCCTTCTGTTAGGATCAAACCTGGAGCGGTAGTGAGTCGAGTCTTCAACTCCTGAAAACTCTTCTCACACTCATCCGACCACTGAAATTTTTCCTTCTTCTGGGTTAACTTGGTCAGAGGGGATGCTATGGAGGAGAACCCTTCAACAAACCATGGGTAATAACCTGCTAAGCCCAAGAATCTCCTAATCTCGGTAGGAGAGGTAGGTCTTGGCCAATCCTTTACTACTGTAATTTTATGAGGATCTACTTGTATCGCTTCACCTGTTACCACATGACCCAAGAAAGACACAGACTACAATCAGAATTCACACTTGCTGAATTTGGCAAATAGCTGGCGATCTTGGAGGGTCTGTAATGATAAACTTAGATGATTGGCATGCTCTTCCTTATTTCTTGAGTACACCAGAATGTCGTCGATAAATACGATGACGAACATATCTAGGTACGACTTGAAAACCCTGTTCATTAGGTCCATGAAGTCTGTTGGGGAATTTGTTAACCCAAAGGACATCACCACAAACTCTTAATGACCATAACGAGTTCTGAATGCTGTTTTTGGTATATCACTCTCTCTAACCCTTAACTGATGGTACCCTGACCTGAGGTCAATCTTGTAAAAACAACTGGCTCCCTGAAGTTGGTTGAATAGATCATCAATTCTGGGAAAAAAGTACCTGTTCTTAACTGTGACCTTGTTCCGTTGACGGTAATCTATGCACATTCTGAGGGTACCATCCTTTTTAGCACGAATAGAATTGGAGCACCCTAAGGAGAGATGCTGGGTCTGATGAAACCCTTATCAAGAAGGTCCTTTAGCTGCTCCTTCAGCTCCTTAAGCTTCACTAGAGCCATTCTGTAATGAGGGATGGAGATGGGCTGATGTCTGCTATCCCGAAGTCTATTTCCCATTCAGGGGGGAACTCCAGGAAGATCTTTAGGAAATACATCTGGGAACTTGCTAACAACTGGAACTGACTGAATGGTTGGGGCCTCAGAGTTGGAATCTTTGATCCGAACCAGATGATATAAACATCCCTTGGAAATGAGTTTCTGGGCCTTATGGAAGGAAATAAAGCTACCCTTAGGCCCTGAACTGCTGCCCGACCATTCTAACACGGGCTCATCTAGAAACTGAAACTTGACAACTGCAGTCCTTCAGTCAACTGAGGCATAGCAAGAGTGTAACCAATCCATGCCTAGAATAAGGTCGAAGTTGACCATGTCTATCTCTACAAATCATCTAGAATGATTTGATTCAAAATTGAGACTGGGCAGCTTCTATACACCCGGCTGGCCCTAATTGACTCACCAACTGGGGTGGAAACTGAGAAGGGTTCTGAGAGAACCTCTGGACTGATGCTGAACTGAACTGCTACATAAGGAGTTACAAACAAAAGAGTAGCTCTTGGATCTAGGAGGTCATACATGTCTAGGTGGAAGAGACATAACATACCAGTAACTACGTCAGGTGAGCTTTCCTGATCTTACGAGAAGAGAAAGCATAAAAACGATTCTGGCATTGACCACCATCTGTACCTGATGGGTTGACCTGCTGAGCTGGTCAGCCTGCTAGAGCTGATGAGGTGGTGGATTGTGATCTCCCTTCACCCTGCTGATGGGCACTCCCTAATCCTGTGTCCAAGCTGTCAACACCTAAAGCAGCCCTCTCGTCCTTGAAGGCATTCTCCTGGGTTATTTCTACCACACTTGGGACACGCTGGATACTTGTTTCCTATACTGTGGGCTTGAGACTGAATGCCAGAAGACCCACCCCTCCGATCTTGGCGGGACCGAACGGTTGGGATGCTGGTTGAGCTAGGTGTTGTGGCCCTCTACTGTTGCTGCTGTGGGCGGCTTCCACCGCCAGATCTCTAGTGGCTGAAATCTGTATGACTAGTTCTTGCCCTCTTGATCTTACGTTCCATATCTTTTAGTTTCTCTACCTTAATCTGCTGGGCATACAAAAATAAGCTAGAAAGGTCTATGTACTTGATTAGCATTACTGTCCTGCACTCTTTGAGGACCATATTAGATACTCCATTTACGAACTTCAGCATACGAGCCCTTGGCTCGGCCACAATCTCTGGAGCATACTTTGATAATCTAGTAAACTCCAGAGCATACTCATCCATTGTCCGGTTGCCCTGCCATAGGTTCATAAACTTTGCCATCTTAGCCTCCCTCAACTCCCGGGGAAAGAACCAATCCAGAAAAGCAGTATGAAACTCCTCCCACTCAACCGGTCCTGCTTCTGTTGATCGTCCCTCCTTCCACTGCTCGTACCAAACCTGGGCTACCCCTTTTAGCTGGTAGTCAGCCAGGTCAGCAATCTCGGAGGAGCTAACACCCATGATCCTAGTGATCTTTCTGATCTCATCTACAAAGCCTTGTGGGTCCTCTCCCACCTTTGTTATGTGAAAGTCTGGAGGGTTTATCCGGGTGAAATCCCACACCCGGGCAGCAGCTGCAGACCCATTTGTGGCTACTGGAACCACCTGCTGGTTCACTTGATTGGTGACGGTCTGAGCAAGCAACTAAATGGCCGCCCTGAATTCGGCTGTAGACACAGAGTCATCCTGAGGAACTGCCGGAGATGGCGGAGAGGGTCTGGCTCTGTTTCCATTTCCACGTCAAGGAGGCATTATTCACTAAAAGGAAATAGGACACGATTTAGAAAGATGCCTTTGGAATTGGACTTTAACGCACGATAAACAACATGAACAAAAGGGGAATGTTTTTTCCTAATAACATCTCGTAGCCTCCTAGTCATAACTGTGGCGCGCTTCACACCTATAAAAGGACTCTACTCGATGTAACTTTCAGACTTTCCGAGGATACTCTAAACCTAGTGCTCTGATACCAAGTTTGTCACACCCCGAGCCTACACCCTGGACGTAACACGATAATTGAAGCCACAAGTGACCCCAAGTCAACCCCTGGTCTATCATACACTAGCATTCTGAGTAAACATGCACAACAGAAGTTTTAAATAACAGATTTATCAGTTTAAGAAAATGTAAAGACTAAAAGTAGAGAAAGAAATAATATATCTAAAATTCAATTCTGAAAGACAAGTCTGGTCTGAAAGCCAACTACTGAGGAGTTGATGGGACAGGTCCCCAACTAACTCTAAGTCTAAACAAAACCATATCTCATTGAAGTAAATAAACAAAGCCCTCGAATGAGGAGGACTCACACTCTGATATGCTGAAATGAAATGCTCTGAAACTGAAGTAAATATCTGTACTGAATTTGAGAACCTGCAGCTGTATCATGAAACGATACAACATGAAAAGTATGCGTCAGTACTTTGAATGTACTGAGTAAGTGGGAGAAACATACTAAATATAAAGTCTGAACTAAAATGAAATGCCATGACCAACAAGTAAGTTGAACTGAACTACTGATATAATCTAAAAAGGTCAAGACGACCCTATTTTATGGTCAAGGACATGCCCTGATTCTAAAACACTAAGTTTGAGATACTGTACTGAACTGAGCTACTTATTCTGATATTGGAATTGACTGACCAGTGCGAGAGTCTATAACCGACATATAACCACGTGAGCTAGATGTGGAGTCCGATGTATACACCCCACTGGTAGGACCCAATATACCTTGCCAGGGTATAAAGGCATGAACTAGTGATCACAAAAAAAATATCTGGGGCCAATAAGACCAAGTAATACTATAACCTACATTGGCAACGTAGTTCTGGGAACCTGAGTGCGCTGGAATCCCGGCCCGCTCGATGCTAAGTTCTACTCTCACTGAAAAACCTAAACTGAACTACTAAGATGATAGCTCAAAACCGGGGCCCAAGACTAGTCAGGGACGAATAACTGCATGTACCCTGAGAGCCTTATTAGACCAGACTCTGAAACTAGGTTCTACGACTGGTCAGAGCTGCTTGTCTAGAAGCGTCGTAACTGTCTACAGAACAACTAAAAACTAAACTGGGGTCCTGGGGCTGGTCAGAGCTATAACTGAATGTCATGATCACCTAATGGACCAAATAACTGAAATATGAATCTGAGTCTGAAAACTAGGAGGCACCACTGACACCTCAAAAATAAACTGGAGTCAAACTGATCAGTTGACATGGAAAACACCGAGGTTGCTAAAATCTGACTGAAGCTAGAATGATATAATTCTGACTGAGACTAGACTGATAGAGTTCTGTGTTCTAACTGACTAAATTACTAAGCAGCTAATAGAGAATTTCATTCAACGTACTAAAGTCATTTTGATTCATGGGATAATTACCCAACACATACGCAACGCAAGACAATTCTAGAAATTCAACCCAAAGCATTTTTAATTCACTATAGGGAATTTAACAAGTAAAATCATTACTCAAAAATTAGGGCTCAAATTCACTTTTGTAATAATACTAAAAATTTGATGAGGAACTAATGAAGATTATTTTAACAGTAAGTATCAACATCGTTCTGAGTGAAACAATGAAAAATTAACATGAATGCTTCTCATATTCGAAGGCTCAGGGCTTAGAATTGATGGAAGAAATTGAGGAGGGCTTTGGGAACGTAAAGGAAGGACAATCCCCTTTCTAAAACCCCACATACCTGGTGAAGAATTCCCTGAAGAAGAAGACTTGGACTGCTGCGATGACTGAATAACCCTAAGTCTACTAGAGAGTTTCTTGGGAGAACCGTCGATGAAATTCTGAGTGTAGGCGTGAGAATGCGGGGAGAAAACCGCTCAAATCCTCTAATAATTCTGAATTTAGGTTGAAAATGACATAGTTTAGGGACTAAGTAGAGAGGAGATTACTAAAATAACCCTGGTTATTTTATGAAAACTGGTCGACGGGGTCCCAATGGGTCACTCCTCGTTGGAACCTCTCGTTAGGTCTATTGCCCAGATTCACTAAAGTTACCACGAGGGACTCAATGAGTCATGGTCACTGACCATGACTCGTGGTCACCATTTGTGGACCACACTATCTCATTATAGGGATTTAATGCTAGTCTTATAATGGGTGACTTAACGAGTCATTTGCACTGATAACGACATGTTGCACTCACTCGTCAAGTACACTGGACGACTATATATAATGCAACCTAGAGCCTGCCAATGAGTGACCTAGCGGGTCGTGGTCAGTGACCACGACTTGTTAGGTCCCTCGTTGGGTACACTGCCCCCTTCTTTTGAAATCTCCAGCCTCCTCCTCACGGCTCACCTAATGAATCGCGGGGTCACCTAACGAGTCATTAGGTGGGTCATTCTGCAACATTTCTACAGTTTCCTAGATTTTCTGAATTAAGTCCCGAATATTGATCTTGAGCTTCCGGGGTATTACACCCTAGGACCCCAACTTTAGATTATAGATTGTTCTTTAGACGGTTATGATGCTTCTAGATAAGAATCTCTGAGCAGTCTTAGAACCCAGTTACAGAATCGGGTCCAATAAGACTCTAGGGTGCTTCTAGATAAGTATTTCTGACTTAGTCTTGGGCCCATGTTTGAGCTATTAGCTTAGCCTTAGTAGTTAGTCTAGAACTATGTAGTGGGAGTAGGACTTAGCACCGAGCGGATTGGGGTTCCAACGTACCCAGGTTCCCAGAACTACATTGCTGCTGTAGGATATATTTTATTGGCCTCATGGCCCCAGACCCGTGATCACTCAGTTCATGCCTTTATACCCTGGCAAGGTATATTGGGTCCTACCGATGGGGTGTATACATCGGACTCCACGTCTAACTCACGTGGTTAAATGTCGATTGTTGTCTGTCCCACTAGTCAGCTCAGTACAGTATTTCAGATTAGTATCTCAGGTTTAGGGCATGTCTTTGAGCATCAGACAGGGTCATTTTGACCATCTCACTATATCACAATTATTTAGTTTTAGTATGTTCAGTTGGTCATTGCATGTATTTCCATTTCAGTTATTTTGTTCCTTGTGTATGGTTTCTCTCACTTACTCAGTACATTCAAAGTACTGATGCATACCTTTTATGCTGAATCATTTTATGATACAACTGCAGGATCTCAGTCTCAGCCCCGTTAGTAGATTGCTTTCAGAAGTTTTCAGCTGCATCATCGATGAGTCCTCATCTTTTGAGGACGAGGCTTATTACTTTTTGGTTATATTTTCTTTAGTTAGATTTAGAGTTAGCTGGGGACCTGTCCTAGCAACTCATCAGATAGATGGCTTTCAGACAAAGACAAAATTTTCAATCTTCAGTCTTGCTTCCAGTTGTATAAAACTTATGATTTAGCTCTTTTTCATAAAATGTATTATTTTATTATTTCAAAGCTTCCGCTATGTATTTACTCAGAATGTTAGTGTTATGATAGACCATGGGTTGACTTAGGGTTACTTGTGACTCCAAGTACCGTGTCTTGTCCAGGGTATAGACTTGGAGCGTGACAAACTTGGTATAAGAGCACTAGGTTTAGAGTATCCTTGGATGTTTGAAAGCCGCATCGAGTAGAGTCCTTTTCATGGGTGTGAAGCGCGCCACACTTATGAAGGGGAGGCTATGAGATGTTATTAGGAAAATTTCCATTTGTTCATACTCTTTATCGTGCATTGAAATTCAGTTCTATAATTGTTCTCCTAACTCGTGCTCTATTTCGCTTTAGTGAAATCATGCCTCCATGATATGGTAACAGAACAAGGGCCGGTAACACTCACCGACCTGCCCCACCAACTCCAGCAACCCCTCAAGATGACTCAGTGTCCACTATAGAGTTCATGGTGGCTATTCAGCTGCTTGCCCAGATAGTTACCAATCAGGTGAACCAACAGGTGGTTTTGATCAACAACAATGGGTCCGCAGTGGCTGCCCGAGTTCGGGACTTCACTTAGATTAACCCTTCAGTTCTCCACGGATTTAAGGTGGGGGAGGACCCACAGGAGTTCATGGATGAGATTTGGAAGATCACTCAGATTATGGGTATCAGTTCCTCAGAGAGTGCTGACTTGGCTGCCTACCAGCTGAAAGGGGTAGCCCAGATTTTGTACGAGTAATGGAAGGAGGGAAGACCAGCAGAAGGAGGACCGGTGGAATGGGAGGAGTTCACTACAACCTTTCTAGACAGATTCTTTCCCAGGAGCTCAGGAAGGCTAAGGTGGCGGAATTCATGAACCTGAAGCAAGGCAACAGGACAATAGTAGAATATGCACTGGAGTTCACACAGTTATCTAAATATGCTCAGAGATGGTAGACGAGCCAAGGGCTCGTATATTGAAATTTGTGAATAGAGTTTCAAACTTGGTTCTCAAGGAGTATAGGACTGCAATGCTTATCAAGGACATCGATCTCTCTAGCCTCATAGTTCATGTCCAACAAATTGAGGCAGAAAAATTAAAATATTTGGAGCAGGAGAACAAATGAGCAAGGACCGACCAGTCAGATTATAGCCATAAGAGATCTGGGGGTAGTAGCTACCCACAACAGCAGCAGTAGAGGGCTCCAACACCCACTTCAGCCAGTGCCCCAACTTTTCGGTCCCGCAAGGATCGGAGGGGTGGAGCATCTGGATCATAATCCCAGAGTCATAGCGCTAGCAACCACTACAGCTACCCCAGCTTTCCCTAAGTGTGGCAAAAACCATCCATGAGAGTGTCTTCAGGGTCGAGAGGGCTATTTTGGTTGTGGGCAGCTTGGTCATCAGCTCAAGGAATGCCCGTCAGCAGGATGAGGGAGATCACAATCCACTGCCTCAGCAGCTCCCAGATAGATCTCAGGTCGGGATATCATCAATTGACAGAAAATGTGACATACCGAAAATAGCTTTCAGAACTCGACATGGTCACTATGAATTCGTGGTTATGTCCTTTGGACTCACAAATTCCCCCGCAGCTTTCATGATGAAAAGAGTCTTCAAGCAGTACCTAGATATATTCGTCATTGTATTTATCGATGATATTCTGGTATACTCTAAGAATGAGGAAGAACATGCTAACTACCTGAGGATAGTGCTTCAGACACTCAGAGACCGCTAGTTGTTTGCCAAGTTTAGCAAATGCGAATTCTGGTTGAAGTCCGTGACTTTCCTTGGTCACGTGGTCTCGGGTGAGGGTATTCAGGTACATCCTCAAAAGGTAACAACAGTAAAATATTGGCCCAGTCCAACCTCCCCAACCAAAATCAGAAGTTTCTTTGGTCTAGTTGGTTATTACTGACGTTTTGTGGAAGGCTTTTCCTCTGTAGCATCTCCTTTGACTCGGCTGGCTTAGAAGAAGGTGAAATTTCAGTGGTCAGATGCATGTGGGAAGAGTTTCCAGGAGTTAAAAACTCAACTCACTACCGCTCCAGTGTTGACCTTGCCGGAAGGATCAGATGGGTTTATAGTGTAGTGCGACACTTCCAGAGTTGGACTCGATTGTGTTCTAATGTAGCGGGGAAAGGTGATAGCTTACGCCTCCAGAAAAATCAAGGTTCATGAAAAGAATTATCCGACTCATGACCTTGAATTGTCAATGGTGGTGTTTGCATTGAAAATATGGAGACACTACCTGTATGGGGCTCACGTGGATGTTTTCACCGATCACTAAAGCCTTCAGTATGTGTTTAGTTAGAAAGACCTAAATCTTCATCAGAGAAGGTGATTGGAGCTACTGAAGGACTATGACATGAGCATGCTGTATCACCCGAGAAAATCCAAGTGGTGGCTAATGCTCTAAGCAGAGTGTCTTTGGGGAGCGTGGCTCATGTTGAGGAAGGCAAAAAGGAGCTGGCAAAGGATATTCGTAGATTTGCTTGGTTGGGAGTACAGTTGGTTGATACAGCTGAGGGTGGAGTAGTTGTGCAGAGTGGATCAGATTCCTCGTTGGTAGTTGAAGTTAAGTCAAGGTAGGATGAAGATCCCATACTGCTTAAACTGAAGGAGGCGTTTCACAGAAAAGAAGTGGAGGCTTTCTCCCAAGAGGGAGATGGTGTACTCCGTTACCAGGGTAGACTGTGCGTATTGGATGTGGGTGATTTGAGACAACACATACTGGTTAAAGCACACAACTCGAGATATTCCATCCACCCAGGTGCTACTAAGATGTACCGGGATTTTTGGGATATTTACTGGTGGAACGACATGAAGAGAGACATCGTAGAATTTGTACCTAAGTGCCCGAACTGCCAACAGGTCAAAGTAGAACACCAGACACCGAGAGGTATGACTCAGGATATCAGCATACCCACATGGAAGTAGGAAGAAGTAAATATGGATTTTATTACGGGTCTATCTCAAACTCGTCGGTAGCATGATTCAATATGGGTGATAGTAGACTAGATGATTAAGTCAACACACTTCCTCCCAGTTAAAACTATAGACTCAGCTGAGGACTATGCTAGGCTTTATATTCAGGAGTTGGTTAGACTTCATGGGGTGCCCTTGTCCATTATCTCAAACAGAGGTACCCAATTCACCTCTTACTTCTGGAAGTCCTTTCAAAAGGGACTTGGTCCCAAGTCAAGCTAAGCACGGCTTTTCACCTGCAGATAGATGGAGAAGCTGAGCGGACTATTCAGACCCTAGGGGATATGTTGAGGGTGTGTATAATCGATTTCAAAGGCAGTTGGGATGATCACTTGCCTCTCATCGAGTTTGCGTACAACAACTACTACCACTCCAGTATCCAGATGGCCCCATTTGAGGCATTGTATGGTAGGAGGTGTAGGTATCCTATCGGGTGGATTGAGGTTGGTGAAGCTACTCTAATTGGTCCAGACTCAGTACATGAATCTATGCAGAAGGTACAACTCATCCGGGAAAGGTTGAAAATAGCTTAGAGCCGTAAAAAATCTTATGCTGTGTAAGGAAAAGAGAATTAGAGTTTGCAATGAATGACCGGGTTTCTCTGAAAATTTCACCCATGAAAGGAGTGATGAGATTTGGGAATAAAGGAAAGCTCAAAATTCTAGATATATGGGACCCTACGAAATTCTGAAGCGAATTAGCTAGGTAAGCTATGAGCTAGAATTACCTTCAGAGTTGGCGTCTGTGCACCCGATATTCTATGTGTCACTATTAAAGAAATGCATTGGTAATCCAACTTCAGTTGTGACATTGGACAGTGTGGGAGTGAAAGATAGTCTCTCTTACAAAGAGGTCCCAGTTCAGATCCTTGACCATCAGGTTCGTAAGCTGAGGAACAAAGAAGTAGCTTCAGTCAAAGTCTTATGGAGAAATCAGTATGTAGAAGGAGCTACATGGGAAGCCGAAGCAGATATGAGGGATAGATACCCACACTTATTCCCTTCCAGTTCAATTCTAGTATCAAGTGCTAAATTCCTCCTCAGTACTCTGTTCAGTTCCATACTCATCAGCTCTATTTAGATTTTCTATGTGCATTCTAGTTGCATCAGCTCTGTTAGTACGGTTAAGTCAGTTCAGAGTCAATTACTCCTTCAGAAACCAGCTCATAATCTCAGTCTAGAAGTCTCAACTTTTTTCCTAGTTTTCCTGCAGCTTTAGTCTTTATTCGAGGATGAGTGATCCCGAGGGGGAGATATTGTAATGCCCCGGAAACCTTAAGATCAGACCCAGGAGTTGGAATGGAGAAAATAGAATTTTCTACACCAGGTCACAAAATGAGTCATCCTGTGACCCGTGGGGTAGGCCACAAGTCGTGGAGTAACTCGTGGGGTAGGGTTTGAACTTGGTTGAAAAAAATGGGAAATTGAGTGACCATGAGTCGTGTCAATACCACGAGTCGTTCTGTGAGTCATGGTCAAGGGTTGACTGAAGGTTGGAAAAAATCAGGCAATGCACTTAACGGGTCCTCACCACGACTCGTTTGGGACACCACAAGTCGTGGTGTTACCGTGGTGACCCCCAGGTGAATTTAGGCAGTGAGGACTACGTGAGGTGACCACGAGTCGTGGTCACTGGCAATGAATCGTTAGGTAGACCGTGGTGATTTCTGAAGAGGAATTTTGGTTCAGTGGTAATGGGAGACGTCATGAGTCGTTAGGTCTCCTGACGACTCGTGATGTTAGTCATTGCCAGGTATGGGGAAATTAGTAGAAATTTTCCGGTGCACATCACGATTGGACACCACGAGTCATCTCAGACCTCAGGACTCGTGGAGTGCCTCGTGGGGAATAGAAGGATCCTTTTTTTTTCCTAGGGAGTTTTACGTAATTTCCTAACCTCCTAGACTCTAAACTACATCATTTTGGGTCTTAGTTAGGGGTTTTATAGGGGGTAACTGATGGTTTACTTCATTTCACTCATCCGCTCAAAATTTAGAACATAAAATCTCTTAGAAAGACTCAGAGCAGAAGCTAGGGTAATCGAATTATCCTAAGATTTTCAAGTGATTCTCTTAGGGATTTCCATCACCAGGTATGTGGGAATTCAACAAGGGAATAGTTCTTCCCTTGTGTCCCTAAAAATCTTTTCCATTTTCTCTATCAGTTCTAGCCCTGAAACTTTCGAGTGTGAAGAAATTATATGTCAGACTTCGTTTAATTCACGTGGAATATTATTTATGATAATTTTAGATATTTTTCCACTAGTTTGTGACTATATTGATGTTTGTCCCTGTAAAGTGAATTCTAGCCCAGCTCTTAAGTGCAGAAAAAAGCATAATCAGTTAGTTGTCGAAATTTGCTTGATTTTATCAGTTTTGGAGATTCCTATATTGTTAGTATATATTGAAATATCAGTCAGATGTATGTAAGTTCAGTTTCAGTCAGAATGTTAGAATACTCAGTGCTACTCAGGAATGTCAACTGATCAGTTTGACTACAGAAATTCTCGAGGTGTCAGTAGTGCCTCCCTGTTATCAGAATTAGACTCAGTATCAGATTTTAGTGGTTCTTTAGGCGGTCATGAAACTTTTAGATAAGCAGCTCTAACTAGCCCTAGGACCCCAACTTCAGATTACAACTTGTTCTTTATACGGTTACGATGCTTCCAGATAAGCAGCTCTGAGTAGTCGTAGAGCCCAGTCATAGAATCCGGTCCGATAAGACTCTAGGGTGCTTCCAGATAAGTATTCCTGACTTAGTCTTGGGCCCTAGTTTCAAGCTATCAGCTTAGTCTTAGTAGTCAGTCTAGGACTATCCAGTGGGAGTAGGACTTAGCATCGAGTGGACCAGGGTTCCAGATCACCTAGGTTCCCAGAACTATGTTGTCACCGTAGGATATATTTTATTGGCCTCATGGCCCCAAACCCATGATCACTCAATTCATGCCATTATACCCTGGCAAGGTATATTGGGTCCTATCGATGGTGTGTTTACATTGGACTCCTCGTCTAGCTCACGTGGTTATATGTTGGTTGTAGTTTCTCCTACTAGTCAGCTCAGTACCATATTTCAGATTAGTATCTCAGGTTTAGGCCATGTCTTTAACCATCAGATAGGGGCATTTTGACCATCTCTATATATCACAGTTATTCAGTTTCAGTATGTTCAGTTGGTCATTGCATGTTTTTCCAGTTCTATTATTTTATTCCTTGTGTATGGTTTCTCTCACTTACTCAGTACATTCAAAGTACTGACACATACCTTTTATGCTGTATTGTTTTATGATACAACTGTAGGATCTCAGTCTCAGCCCTGTTAACAGATCGCTTTCAGAAGTTTCCAGATGCATCATCGGTGAGTTCTCATCTTTCGAGGATGAGGCTTATTACTTTTCAGTTATATTTTATTTAGTTAGATTTAGAGTTAGCTGGGGACCTGTCCAAGCAACTCATCAAATAGATGGCTTTTCGACACAGACAGAATTTTCATATCTTCAGTCTTGCTTCCAACTGTTTAAAATTTATGATTTAGCTATATTTCATAAAATGTCTTATTTTATTATTTCAAAGCTTCTGCTATATATTTACTCAGAATGTCAGTGTTATTGTGGACCCTGGGTTGACTTGGGGTTACTTGTGACTTCAAGTACCGTGTTTCGTCCAGGATATAAACTCGGGGCGTGACATTAGTGATGTATTTCAGTTCGTAGCCAGTCACTCCATCAGTTTTCAACTCTAAATATTCAGTATTTGATATGACAGTTGCATTTCTTAGCTTTTTTGTATGATTACCCACATTCGAGGATGAATGTTCCTAAGAGGGAGATATTTTAATATCCGAAAGTCCTAAGATCATACCGGAGGGTTGAAATAGAGAAAATAGTATTTTTTGCACCAGGTCATAGGATGAGTCATCTAGTGACCCGTGAGGTGCACCATGAGTCGTTAGATGACTCATGTGAAGGAGGGCAGACTTGGTTGGAGTTCTTGGCTTGGAGGTTGACCATGGGTGAGGCCACGAGTCGTCGTCAGCACCACGAGTCATTATGTTAGCAATGGTCAGGAGTTTGATACGAAGGTTGAAGGTTTTGCAGTGCTTATGATGACTAGTCACCACGAGTCATTGGGCACACCACGAGTCGTGGTGTCCCTCATGGTGACTAGTGATGATGAATTTCCAGTTCTGGCAATGATAGGCAGACGAGAGTGGTCCCCCCAGACCACGATTTGTTCAGTCCCTCATTGGGACTAGCAGTGAGTATTTTCCTGCAAATTTATTACGGGCTTTTCTGTAATTCCTAAGTTCTTAAGGCCTATAATATGTCATTTTTAAGCTCAGATAAGTGTTTTTAAGAGGGTTAAGCTCATTCTAAACCCATTCTCTTCCATGCATTCAATTCTAGAAATTTCTAAGGGTGATCAAGCTTAGATTCATCAATTTCGTCCCCAAATTTTCATTGGGCTTTCAAGAGGGTTTGTGAAATCAGATTTCTCCAGGTATGTAGGTTTATGAATGAGTGTATTCATCCACTCCCATCCCCAATCCTTCTTCAATTTCATGAAAATTCTAGTTGATGAATCCAAGGGATTTTAACATAACATGTGAATTCTCTAAGTATCAATCATGGGTATGATCTATACATGTTCTTAATGTTGAATTATGATTCATGGGCATATTTTACAATGTTTTCAATTACAAATTATGTTTTCAAGTTTTTACAAATTATGATGCCCACCCATAGAAGTTCATGAAAGTTGAGATTATGATATGTGTATTCAAGCATGACGAGATGTATAGGATGAAAGTATGATTCGAATTACCCATGGCCATATTCATGTTATCGAATGATCAAGTATATGACAAGCATGTTTAGGTATTGGGCAAGCCCATATGATCAAGTATGTTTCATGATTTATCTAAACTTCATGTATTAACTTACCGTATGGATTTTAGAGTCTAGACTCCCACTATTTTCATCTTATGGTATGGTTTGAGCCCAAGGCTCCTCGTATTATGATTTCAGAATATGCATGTATGTTATGATTCAGCTTCATCACTAGACGATGGTCAGCTTCCTTGAAAAATGATGGAGAGCATATGCATGTTTTTGGGAGTAGTGTCTAGCATCGAGTAGGCTAAGGGTCAGTCAACCCTATGCCTCAGAACTACGTGTCAACGTAGGTATATTCGGATTATTTGGGACCTCCTTTGTGAGCTTCCCCTTCCCCCAAGGGGCCTTCAGTTTGATATCGATATCATGGTAGCGTCCTTAGCCTAGACAAAGCTTTGGATGTCTCTTCCCTCTTGAGTCTAATAGTCAGAAACACGTGAGCTCTATCATGGTAATGTAAGTTACATGATGAATCTCCCATTGTTCCTCATGATTTTAGTTATGAATGTTCATCAGTTAAAATATTATGTTTTTAGTAGGTTTGACCTAAAGATCAGTTTTACTTATGATTAATAGTTTTCAACTTTGGGTCATCCGATTCAGTTATGTTTAAGTCATGTTTTCAGATAATAGCATGCAAGCCCTACTCTCAGACTCTTATAATGAAATATTTTATGATATGCATGATCTCTGATTTTACTTAATTATTGGTGTTTCTTACCTTGCATACTCGGTAAATTCCATGTACTGACCGCATACTCTATGCTGTATCATTTCATGATACAGGCTCAGACATTCTGGCTCAGTCGTGCCGCTAGCCAGATCTTCAATGTTAGCATCTCCCAGTCAAAGTTGGTGAATCCTCATCTTTCGAGAGCCCTTCTTATCAACTGCATGCAGTATTTTTAATTTCAGACTTTAGTGAGTTAGTTGGGGTCTAGTCCCATCAACTCGTCAGTAGTAGTGGCTTATCATACATAGTATGTTTTCATCTTCAGATTGTGCTATGTATTCAGTTATTCGATGTTATCAGATTTTCAGACTTCTACGATATTATATGTTAGATTTTTGTATTTAAAATGTTGAGCGTAGATGTTATGTTCATGCCATGGGTGACTTGGAGCCTCTCGAGGTTCTTTGCCCATGTCTCGATCCGGGCCTATGTTCGGATCGTGACACCTGAGTGCCAAGTTCCTTCTGAAATGACTTCCAGAAATGCGAGGTGAGCTGAGCACTTTTATCTGAATTAATGGACTAGGGGACTTCGTGTGGTCTGACTAACTCCCGGATGTACAGTCTAGCATAATCCTCTACCGAGTCTGTGGTCTTAACTGGTAGAAAATGTGCTGACTTAGTCATCTGGTATACCACCAACTAAATGGAGTCATGCTGCTAATGAGTACGAGGTAGACCCATAATGAAATCCATGTTCATTTCTTCCCACTTCCACGTAGTTATGTTGATATCCTGAGTCATACTCCCATGTCTTTGATGTTCAACTTTCACCTGTTGCTAGTTCAGACACTTAACTACTAATTCTTCAATGTCCTTATTTATGTCATTGCACCAATAGATTTCTCATAGGTCATGATACATCTTAGTGGCACCTGGATGAATAGAATACCTGGAGCTGTATGCTTCTGCCAGTATTCGTTGTCTCAATTCATCGACATCTGGAACACACAATCTTCCTTGGTTACGGAATACACCATCTCCCCCTTTAGAGAAGGCCTCCACCTATTTTCTTAGAACTGCTTCTTTCAGTTTGAGTAGTACGAGGTCTTCATCCTACTTTGACTTAACCTCTACCACCAGTTAGGATTTTGAGCCACTCTAGATTACAACTCCGCCCTCATCTGAATCAACTAACTACACCTGCAATCGAGCTAACTTGTGGATATACTTTGCCAGCTCTTCTATACACTATTCAACATGAGAAACGCTTCCCATAGACATCCTGCTTAGGGCATCATCCACCACATTGGCCTTGACCTGGGCGATATAACACGTTCATGTCATAGTTCTTCAATAATTCCATCCATCTTCTCTGACGGAGATTCAAATCCTTTTGACTGAATAGATATTGCAGACTCTTATGAACGATGAAGACATCTATATGGACTCCTTTCACACCCCGAGTCAAAACCCTAGACGAGATACGGTACTTGGGGTCACAAGTAACCTCAAGTCAACCCATGGTCTATTGTAACTCTGGCATTCTGAGTAAAAACATAGCGAAAGCTTTAAAATAATAAAATAAAACATTTATATAGAAGTAGAATTTCATAAGGTTTAAAAAAATTGAAACAAAGCTGAAAAATCTGAATCTATATCTGTGTCTAAAAGCCATCTATCTGATGAGTTGCTGGGACAAGCCCCCAGCTAACTGTAAGTCTACCTGAAGAAATAGAACTGAAAAAAAATAATCCTTGTCCTCAAAATATGAGGACTCACCAATGATGCAGCTGAAATTCTGAGCGAGGTTTGC
The DNA here is from genome assembly GCA_035772735.1 of Datura wrightii. Classification (NCBI taxonomy): domain Eukaryota; kingdom Viridiplantae; phylum Streptophyta; class Magnoliopsida; order Solanales; family Solanaceae; genus Datura; species Datura wrightii. The sequence continues at coordinate 113,760,373 of JASDFA010000019.1, forward strand.
TAATGGTGCTGAGACTGAGAGCTTACAGCTGTATCATAAAACGGTACAACATAAAAGGTATGCATCAGTACTTTGAATGTACTGAGTAAGTAGGAGAAACCACACATAAGGAATAAAATAACTGAAATGGAAAGACATGCAATGATCAACTGAAACACTGAAATTGAATAACCTGTGATATACTAAGGTGGTCAAAATGACTGTCTGATGGTTAAAGACATACCCTAAATCAGAGATACTGATTTGAACTGCTATACTGAACTAGTAACTGTACTGAGTAGTCTGAAATTGTTTGTAACTGAGCTAATATGAAATTAAACTAACTAGTGGGAGAGGCTATAACCGACATATAACCACGTGAGCTAGACGTGGAGTCCGATGTATACACCCCATCGGTAGGGCCTAATATACCTTGCGAAGGTATAAATGCATGGACTGTGAGATCACTCTCTGGGGCCATGAGGCCAATAAAATATAACCTACGGTGGCAATGTAGTTCTGGGAACCTAGGTGTGCTGGAACCCTAGCCCTCTCGGTGCTAAGTCTACTCCTACTGGATAATCCTACCATGACTACTACTACAAGTGGATAGCTCAATACTGAGGGCCCAATACTACAACTGGCTCAGGGATACCGACTGAGAGTACCCTGAGAATCTTATTGGACTGGATTTAGAAACTGGTGTTCTAAGACTGGTCAGACCTGCTCGTCTGGGAGCATCGTAACCATATAAAGAACAGGCTGACGCTGAAGCTGGTGGTTCTAAGATTGCTCAGAGCTGCTTATCTGAAAGTGTTGTAACCACCTAAAGAACCATAAAAATCTAATAACTGATGTCTAAGTCTAAATTCTGAAAATTGGGAGGTATCACCGACACCTCAAAAACTAACAGTGTTAAAACTGATCAGCTGACATTTTCTGAAAACACTGAGGTTGCTAAAAATCTGGCTGAGACTAGACTCACAGGAATCTGACTGAATTCTCAACATTTCCTAGAAATATGGGAAACCCAACTAATCAAATCAAGCCACAAGGAAGAACTAGTCCAACAGACAAAATTCTAGTTTACTGAATTCAAAGCTAGGGCTAAAACCATCCTTACAAGAAGGAGCATTAACATGATAACTAGGTAGTGAAAATATGACAACAATCAACATAGACAATATACCACATGCTATAAATGAAGTCTGACATATCATTTGTTCATATTCGAAAGTTTAGGGATAGAACTGATAGAGAAGATAGAGGAGATTTTTTTTAGGGACACAAGGGAAGAACTATTCCCTTGTTGAATTCCCACATACCTAGTGAAGAAATCCCGGAGAGAATTCCTTAAAAATCTGAGAAGAAATCAATTTCCCTAATGCTAGCCTTGAGAGTTTCTACGTACTAGGTCTAAGTATTGAGAGGATGGGTGAGAGGAAAACGTCGATCACCCTTTTATATACCTCTTGGACGAGCCCTAAATGATGTAGTTTAGAGTCTAAGAGTTTAGAAAATTATAGAAAAGCCCCTAAAAATATCGTAGAAAAATCACCCTGCCAGTCCCAACGAGGGACTGGACAAGTCGTGCCCTGTGACCACGACTCATGGTCCAACTCGTGAAGTACACTACCCAAAAATCCACTGTTGTGACCACGGGGGACATAATGGGTTATTAGTGGTGACCACGACTCGTGGTCACCTCTCATCCTCAACACTGCCAGAAATCACCAGGGGGTCACCATGGGTGATACCATGACTTGTGGTGTTTCCAACAAGTCGTGGTGAGGACCCGTTAAGTACACTGTCCCACTTTTCTTCTTCCTATGCCCATCCTTGGCCATAGGTGACCTAATGAGTTGTTTTGCTGACCATGACTCATGGTCACACTGGCGGTCTCTCAAATCCCTAAATTTTCCACCAAGTTTGGCCCTTCCCCATGAGTCAGTCCACGACTCGTGGCCTAACGCACGAGTCACAGGAGGACTCGTTCTCTGACTTGGTGCCGAAAATCCTATTTTCTCTGTTTCAACTCCCGGGTCTTGTCTTACGATTTTTGGGGCATTACAACATCTCTATCTGTGGAACATTCATCCTCAAATGTTGGAAAACACACAAAAAAGCAGAGAATTGCAATCATTATACTCAAATACTGATCATGAAAGATGAAATCTAATGGAATGATTGTCTCCAAACTGAACTACATGACTGAATTGAATTCATTAGTCACACTTATGCACATTGACATGAAAGAAACTAGGGCACATGAAATGAACATGAAACTGAATAGAGTTTTAGGGAGAAAATTGATACGTTAAATTGAAACTAAGCTGGAATAAATGTGGTTATCTAGTCATCATATTTGCTTCAGTTTCCCACATAGCTCCTTCAAAATGTTGATTTCTCTATAAGACTTTGAATAAAGCTACTTCTTTGTTCCTCAACTTACGAACCTGGCGGTCAAGGATCTGAACTGGGACCTCTTTGTGAGAGAGACTATCTTTCACTCCGACACTATCTAGTGGCACAACGGAAGTTGGATCACCGATGCACTTCTTCAATAGTGACACAGGGAATACTGGGTGCACAGATGCCAACTCTAAAGGTAATTCCATCTCATAGGCTACATTGCTAATTCGCCTCAAATTCTGTAGGGTCCCATATATTTCGAGTTGAGTTTTCCTTTCTTCCCAAAACCCCTTTCAAGGATGAAATTTTTAGATAAACCCATCCATCTACTGCAAACACTAATTCTCTTCTCCTCACATCAATATAAGATTTTTGATGGCTCTTAGCTATTTTCAATCTCTCTTGGATGAGCTGTACTTTTTGCAAAGCTTCATGGACTGAATCTGGCCCGATTAGAGTAGCCTTGCCAACCTCAAACCACCTAATAGGAGATCTACACCTCCTACCGTACACTACCTCAAACGGGGCCATCTGGATACTGGAGCAGTAGCGGTTGGTTTATGCAAACTCGATGAGAGGCAAGTGATCATCCCAACTGCCCTTGAAATCGATCACACAAGCTCTCGACATATCCTCCATGGTTTGGATGGTCCGCTCAGCCTGTCCATCAGTCTGCGGGTGAATAGCTATCTTGAGCTTGACCTGGGTACGGAGTTCCTTCTGAAAAGACTTTTAGAAATGCAAGGTGAACTGGGTACTTCTATCTGAAATAATGGAAAAGGGCACCCCATGAATTCTGACCAACACCTGAATATAAAGCCTAGCATAGTCCTCAGTTAAGTCTGTAAGTTTTAACTGGGAAGAAATGTGCTGACTTAGTCATCCGATCTACTATCACCCGGATCGAGTCATGCTACCGACGAGTCCGAGGTAGACCCGTAATAAAACCCATATTTACTTTTTCCAACTTCCATGTGAGTATACTGATATCCTGAGTCGTACCTCCCGGTCTCCGATGTTCCACCTTAACTTGTTGGTAGTTCGGGCACTAAGCTATAAATTCTGGGATGTCTCTCTTCATGTCGTTCCACTAGTAAATATCTCATAAATCACGGTAAATCTAAGTGGCACCTGAGTGGATAGAGTATCTAGAACTGTGTGCCTTAGCCAGTACCCACTGTCTTAGGTCACCTACATCCGGCACACAGAGTCTGCCCTGGTAACGGAGTACACCATCTCCCCCTTAGGAGAAAGCCTGCACTCCTTCTCCCCTTAAGTAGTATGGAATCTTCCTCCTACCTTGAATTAACAAGGAATCTGCCATCCCAATTGCTGAACATTCGGAGCTGAAATAGACTGCGTGACTGAGCTAATAGGCTAGGGGAAAGAGATGAATTCCCGAAAGCTGAATACTAAGGGGTGAATGTTAATGGAATATCTGACTCTGAGCTGATCTACATATCTAAGCTGACTTTCTGAATCAAACATGCATGCTAATACATGAGAAAAATAACTAAAGGACATGAAGCTGACACGGAACTAAGTAGAGTACTAAAAATAAACTATTCCCCTTAAGCTAGAATTGAGTGGTTAAGGATGGAGTTGTAAATCCCATAACTGCTTTCTGATATCTGAGTAGGTGGCTTTTTCTGAATTTGATTTCCCGAGGACTTCCTCCTACTAGCTGAGTGTTCCTTATAACCTTCACTGAAATAACCTATTTATTTCCACTTACTTACAATCTTGATGGTCAATAATCTCGACAGGAACCTCATTTTAAAGGAGACTGTCATCCTCACCAACCCCCATCATTCAAGCCTATCACTTAATTATCTTAAGACTCCTCTCTAGTATATACCATCCCAGAATTTCCCTGCCTCCCTAGTAAGACAAACAACTGCATGTCATGAATTTCTGCATATGAGCATCTAAGGTATAAATAGAAAGTTATCCTGAGTATATCTGTTACAACAGTCACTCCCGATATAGGTGCACGTACATGTTTCTTAGAGTAAGGAATCGCAAGCACGAATCACTCAAAGAGCCTAGTCTGAGCATACACATGATGTAGCATGATCTGCTGAACCGTTAAGGAGAGTCTGAGGGGCTGGGTCCTTGGAGCTAGGCATAATGTGAGACATGAGTATGTACATAACTAGTCTTCATGACGTGAAGCTGGAATTTTCGAAACCATGGAGTAACGCGGGGATCACTGTTTGAACTAGTTATCTATAATTCTAGGAGTCTGAACATAAACATAAGTAGAATGTAGCGTAAACTGAAATACAAGAGGAAGCAGCTGAATAGGAAAGATTGACATCCTATATTGGTTATTTTTGGAGCCCTTCTACTGCAACACTTAGGTCTTGACCTGGCCTTCTTAAATTATCATCTCCCCCTTAGATAAAAGTCCCTATTTTCAAGTTCTTAGATCCTTTCTTAAGTCTAGGTTAACATCACTAACTCTTGAGTTCTCATTCGTCACGAAAGCTATCACTACAGGGTTCATACTATAACCAACTCATATCAACCACATGATAACTCTCATACTGGCATTATAAATGTATTTTATACTTTATATCATGGCTCCTGATCCTAACAACATGCAAGGATCAACATGAGAAATTCATAACATACCTGCTACTATAGCCGAAGCTGTTGACCATTTGTATTGGATGTTGTGCCCTATTGAGATGGGCAAGCTGCTGGAGTTGTTGGGATGGTGGATTGAGTTTTCCCATGTTCATCTATAGGGAAATTATTTATTCTATGTCCTGACTGACCACATCCAAAACATCCTTCCTTACTAAACAAACATTTTTCAAGGTGGCTCCTTCCATATTTCTCACAAACTGGGCGACTTGACAGGGTTGCAGAAGAGTTAGTCGGGGCTCCACCTTCGCCCTGTTTGGCTGCTGGGCACTCCCTGAGTTTATGGCCTGACTTTTCGCACCAAAAGCAACAGCCTAAGCCAGCCCTACATTCTCCTAAATGGTTCTTCCCGCAGTTCTTGGAAGCTGGACATGTAATCTCCTTTACTCTTTGTTTACTAGGATCCTTGGCTATCGATGGTGCTGGGGCTGATGACCTCCGATGAAATTGGAAATGGGGTCCACCACTCATCCTTTGTTGGGAAAACCCCGAGTCCCCTGCCTTTGCTCTCTTGCTCCCCTTTTCTTGTCCCCTAAACTTTCCATCCGCTATGAGACTGTGAAACTCAGGTGTGACATTTTGAACCTTGGTAGCTATTATCTCTTCATTAGGATTTGCAGGTTTCGATGCTTGCTGGTTAACCTGAGTGGTCGCGACCAATATTAACACTCTAAGGGCAGCCCCGAGCTCCGCATTCATCACTTGCCCACTAAGGGGGCCTACTAGGGTTGGTGGGACTGGTGGATTCTCGTTATTTTTCCCTCTTCCAATACCTCTTCTAGGAGACATTTTCTGCGAATGCGTAAAGCATGAATTAAAAGAGAAACCTTAGAGTTTACACTCTATCGCACGATAAGAATAGTGAAAGAAGGGAATTTTCCTAAAATGTCTTGTAGCCTCCTCGTCATAAGTGTGGCGCGCTTCACACCCATGAAAAGGACTCTACTTGATGCGGCTTTCGGACATCCTAGGATACTCTAAACCTAGTGCTCTAATACCAAGTTTGTCATGCCCCGAGTCAATACCCTGGACATAACACGATACTTGGGGTCACAAGTAATCCCAAGTCAACTTATGGTCTATCATAAACTGTCATTCTGAGTAAAAACATAGCGGAAGCTTTTAAATAATAAAATAAAACATTTGTGAAGAAGTAGAAAATCATAAGGTTTAAAACAAATGAGACAAAGCTGAAAAATCTGAATCTCTATGTGTTTGAAAGCCATCTATCTGATGAGTTGCTGGGTCAATCCCCTAGCCAACTCTAAGTCTAACTGAAGAAATATAACTGAAAAGAAATAATCCTCGTCCTCGAAAGATGAGGACTCACCAATGATGCAGCTAAACTTCTGAGCGAGGTCTGCTAATGGTGCTGAGACTGAGAGCCTGCAGCTGTGTCATAAAATGATACATCATAAAAGGTATATGTTCGTACTTTGAATGTACTAAGTAAGTAGGAGAAACCCCACACAAGGAATAAAATAACTGAACTAGAAAGACATGTAATGACCAACTGAAATACTGAAGCTGAATAACCTGTGATATATTGAGGTGCTCAAAATGACCCTGTCTGATGGTCAAAGACATGCCTTAAATCTGAGATACTGACCTGAACTACTATACTGAACTAGTAATTGTAGTGAGTAGTCTGAAACTATTCTGAGCTGAGCTAAACTAAGACTGAATTGAACTAAGCTAACCTGAAACTGAACTGACTAGTGGGATAGGCTATAACTAACATATAACCACGTGAGTTAGACGTAGAGTCCGATGTACACACCCCATTGGTAAGACCCAGTATACCTTGCCAGGGTATAAAGGCATGGACTGTGAGATCACTATCTAGGGCCATGAGGCCAATCAAATATAACCAGCGGTGGCAATGTAGTTCTGGGAACCTGGGTGAGCTGGAACCCCGACCCTCTCGGTGCTTAGTCCTACTCGCACTGGATAGTCCTACCATGAGTATTACTGCCAAACATATAGATCGATATTGAGGGCCTAAGACTACAACTGGCTCAGAGATACTGGCTGAGAGTACCCTGAGAATCTTACCAAACTAGTTTCAGAAACTGCTGTTCTAAGACTGGTCAGAGCTGCTCGTTTGGGAGCATCATAGCCGTCTAAAGAACAGACCGAGGCTGAAGCTGGTGGTTCTAAGACTGGTCAGAGATGCTTATCTAGAAGTGTTGTAACCACCTAAAGAACCACAAAAATCTGATAATCGATGTCTGAATCTAAATTCTGATAATTGAAAGGCATCACTAACACCTCAAAAATTAACTACGGCCAAACTGATCAACTGACATTTTCTGGACAACACTGAGGTTGCTAAAGATCTGAGTGAGACTATACTAACATGAATCTGACTGAATTCTCAATATTTCCTAGCAATATGGGAAACCCAACTGATAAAATCAAGCCACAAGGACGAACTAGTCCAATAGACAAAATTCTAGTTTACTAAATTCAAAGCTAGAGCTAAAACCATCCTTACAAGAAGGAGAATTAACATGATAACTAGGTAGTGAAAATATGACAACAATCAACATAGACAATATTCCACATGCTATAAATGAAGTCTGACATATCATTTATTCACATTCGAAAGTTTAGGGCTAGAACTGATAGAGAAGATAGAGGATATTTTTTTAGGGAAACAAGAGAAGAACTATTCCCTTGTTGAATTCCCACATATCTGATGAAGAAATCCCGGAGAGAATTCACTGAAAATTTGTGAAGAGATCGATTGCCCTAATGCTAGCCTTGAGAGTTTCTGCGTACTGGGTCTAAGTATTGAGAGAATGGGTGAGAGGAAAACGTCGATCACCCTTTTATCTCCCTCTTGGACGAGTCCAAAAAGACATAGTTTAGTGTCTAGGAGTTTAGGAAATTACAATAAAGTCCCTAAAAATCTCACAGAAAAATCACCCTGCCAGTCCCAACGAGGGACTGGACAAGTCGTGCCCAGTGACGAAGACTCGTGGTCCAACTTGTGAAGTACACTGCCCAAAATCCACTGCTGTGATCACGGGGGATATAACGTGTCGTTAGTGGTGACCACGACTCGTGGTCACCTCTCGTCCTCAACACTTCCAAAAATCACCAGGGGGTCACCACGGGCAACACTATGACTCGTGGTGTTCCCAGTAAGTCGTGGTGAGGACCTGTTAAGTACACTGTCCCACTTTTATTCTTCCTTCACCCATCCTTGACCACGGGTGACCTAACATGTCGTGTGGTTGACCATGACTCGTGGTCACACCCGTGGTTACTCAAATTCCCAAATTTTCCACCAAGTCTGACCCTTCCCCACAAGTCACTCCATGACTTGTGGCCTACCCCATGGTTCACAGGATGACTAATTCTATGAACTGGTGCTGAAAATCCTATTTTCTCCATTTTGACTCCTGGGGTCTGGTCTTAGGGTTTTCAGGGCACGACTCCATAGAGATAGTGTCTCTAAATCTTTAAAGTAAACACTACCGTTGCCAACTCAAGATCATCAGTCGGATAGTTCTTCTCATGAATCTTGAGCTGTCTGGAGGCATAAGCTATTACCTTACCATGTTGCATCAGAACACACCCAAGACCAATTCTGGAGGCATCACAATAGATCATGAACCCATTTGAACCTTCTGGAAGAGTCAAAACTGGGGTTGTAATGAGTCGAGTCTTCAACTGCTTCAAACTCATTTCTCATTCATCAGACCACTAGAACTTCACCTTCTTCTGAGTCAATTTTTTCAAAGTGGAGGCTATGGAGGAGAACCCTTCTACAAATCATCTGTAATAGCCAACTAGACCCAAGAAACTCTTAATGTCTGTCAGAGAGGTGGGTCTTGGCTAGTCCTTGACTGCTGCTATCTTTTGAGGAACCACCTGAATACCCTCTCTGGAGACTATGTGCCCGAGGAAAGTAACTGATTTTAGCTAGAATACACACTTGCTAAATTTGGCGAATAACTGACGGTCCCTGAGAGTCTGTAAAACAATTCTCAAATGGTCTGTATGTTCCTCTTCTGTTTTGGAATAAACCAAGATGTCATCTATAAAGACAATGATGAACATGTCCAGGTACAACTTGAATACCCTGTTCATCAAGTCCATAAAGGCTGCAGGAGCATTGGTTAGTCCATACGACATAACTACAAATTCATAGTGACCATACCAAGTTCTGAAGGTTGTTTTCAGAATGTCACATTGTCTGACACTGAGCTGGTGGTATCCTGATCTGAGTTCTATTTTGGAGAAAAAACTAGCTCCCTGAAGCTGATTGAACAAGTCATCAATCCTGGGTAGAGGATACTTGTTCTTGACTGTGACCTTGTTCAACTGACGGTAGTTGATGCACATCCTGAGTGTACCATCCCGAGTGTACTGTCTTTCTTTCGCATGAACAACACTGGAGCACCCCATGGAGAGATGCTGGGTCTGATAAAGCCCTTATCTAAAAAGTCTTTCAATTGTTCCTTCAACTCCTTAAGCTTAGCTGGAGCCATCTTGTAAGGAGGAATACAGATGGGCTGGGTGTCCAGAAGAATGTCTATGGCGAAGTCTATTTTTCGCTCAGGAGGGACTCCAAGAAGATCTTTAGAAAAGACAACAAGAAATTCTCTAATAACTGGAACTGACTGAATAGTCAGGGTCTCAGAACTGAAATCTCTGACCCTGACTAAGTGATAGATATACCCCTTTGAGATCATCTTCCTGACCTTAAGATAGAAAATAAACTGACCGTTTGGTGCTGAAACACTACCCTTCGATTCTAAGACTGACTCATTAGGAAACTGAAATCTGACGACTTCAGTTCTGCAATCGACTGAGGTATAACAGAAATGTAACCAATCCATGCCAAGAATAAGGTCGAAGTCGACCATGTCTAGCTCTACTAGATCAACTGATAACTTTACTCAACACTGTGACCAGACAATTTCTATAGACTTGATTGGCTCTAACTGACCCAATCAGAGTGGAAATTGAGAATGGTTCTGAGAGGACTTTTGGACTAATATCAAACTGAACAACGATGTAAGGAGTCACAAAGGAAAGTGTTTCTCCTAGATCTAGCAAAGGATATACTTAATGTGGAAAAGGCGCAACATACCCGTAAGCACATTAGGTTAGTTCTCCTGATCCTGACGAGAAGACAAAGCATAAAAATGATTTTGGCGCTGGTCGCCACCCGTACCTGAAGTAGTACCCTATTGAGCTAGATGACCTACTGGGGATGCTGAGGTAGTAGACTGAGTCCTCCCCCTCCCTGCTGATGGAAAATCTCTCAATCTGTGACCCAACTAGACACATCTAAAGAAACCATCCTTGTCCATGCAACACTTACACAGATGCTTCTTGTCACATTTAGGACAAGTTGGAAATAAGTGGCTGCTGGAGACGTGACGCTGGGACTGGGAGCTTGATGCTATACCCTTTCGATCCTTCTTCCATTTCCTCTTTTTGGACGCATTGTTATCGCTGGAAAGAAAAGAGAACTAGTTAGAAGGACATTTTTTTCAAATTAGATCAATGCATGATAAGGATCATGAACAAAGTGGAAATTTCCTTATAACTTCTTATAGCCTCCCCCTCATAAGTTTGGCGTGATTCACACTCATGAAAAGGACTCTATCTGAAGCTACTTTCAGACATCCTAGGATACTCTACACCTAATGCTCTGATACCAAGTTTATCACGACCCGAGTCTATACCTTGGATGTGACATGGTACTTGGATCCACAAGTGACCCCAAGCTAACCATGACTTAACATCACACTGGTATACTGAATTAATTAGAAGCGAAAGCTGAGGAAACATCATAACCAAATAATACCTTCTTGAAAAGAAGAAATATCTAATAAGATACTGAAATTTATGAGACAACTACAAAATATACTGAAACAATACTTTGTCTGAAAGCCATCTAAGAACTGACGAGTTACTGGGACAAACCCCCAGCTAACTCTAAAGTCTAACTCAAAAGAAAAACTAAACTGAAAATATACTAGCGTCCTCGGAAGATGAGGAATTACCAACTGAACTGCTGCTTGAATTGTCGAAAGGGAACTACTGTCGATTGCTGAGACTGAGAACCTGTGCCTGTATCATATTACGATACAACATGGAAAATATGCATTAGTACTTTGAGTGTACCAGCTATGTGAGATATAAGTAAAATAGTAGTAATATGCAACTGAACTAAAATAAACGCTAAATATAACTGTAATAGTGTAACGCAGGTACTGACTAAGGATCATAACTATGTCCTATAATCTGAATAAACTAAGCTAAATTGAAATTGAGACTATACTGAACTGAACTATACAGATAAGCGGGAGAGTCTATAACTGGCATACAACCACATGAGCTAGATGTGGAGTCTGATGTATACACCCCATCGGTAAAAGCCCATTGTACCTTGCCAAGGTATAGTGGTTGAGCTAGGTGATCACTGTTTGAGGCCCGTTTAGGCTAATTGCCTATGATGGCAATATAGTTTTGGGAACCTGGGTGCGCTGAACCCGGCCTGCTCAATGCTAAGTCCTACTCCCATTGAAAATCCTAACTGTGACTGCTAGACTGATAGCTCGAACCTAATACCCTAAGACTTAAGTCAGGAGTACTTATCTAGAAGTACCTTGAGAGTCTGAAGGACCTGATAACTGAAAGCTAAGTGATCTAAAACTGGCCAAAGCTTCTTTATCTAAAAGTGTCATAACCGTCTAAAGAATAAACTGATGATTGAGGACTGCGACTATGGAGTTTTGCTGAACTCCTCAAGAGACCGAATATAGTCAAACTAATCAGATGACATTTCTGTAAAGCACTGAGAGAGCTAAGTACTTACTGAGACTTCAATAAGCCAACTATTGTTCACATAGTTGTACTATCATGGTGAATAAAAGAACTACCAGAATCAAGCAACCTTCATATCTGGACAATTATGCAAGACTCTTTAAATTTCATTTCAAGATTAGGGATAAAATACATATTTCATGGAAAAGATATCAAAATGAATCATAGCTAGTAATAACCTTCAAGATTTCACAAGAATCATGGCAAGAAGGAAGATTCATAATCTAACTGAAGAACAATCCTAGCTTTGATCTTTAGAGAACTAGAGTTGATAGGGCTTTTGTAAGAGTTCTGGGGGCACAAGAGAGGAGCAATTCCCTTGATGAAATCCTACATACCTGGAGGAAAATTCCTTGGAAGAATCTTGAGAATCTGAGAAGGAATCTACAAGCGGTAGCTTTTGCTATGAGATAAACTATTTGAGTTCTTCGTAATTCTTCTAACTCATTTGGAAGGAAAATGAGGGAGAAAGGTTGACTATTCCTCTAAAATTCCTCCTAAATAATTCTAATACGATATAGCTTAGGAGTTAAGATGATAGGCTTTTACAAAATTGCCCTTGAAATATTTAATAAAAAATTTTCCCGTCAGATGGTACGACTAAGCCTACGAGTTGTACAATTATACTACGATCCATACCACCACTTGTAATTAGGGACTCTGCTCCAAACTATCTCTCTGAAGTTTTCCATGGATGTCTACTACGACTCATACCCGCATCCAAACGACTTGTGTTATGATCCATAGTTTAGTCATGAGTCTTCCTTTGAGCTCTCTCACGACTCATCCTACGAGTCGTATCGCTGTACCTCGCGTCGTACCTTGACTTGTGGTTAGCCTGAATTTTCTTGACCAAATTTCTGAATTATTCCACGACTGATCTGTATGATCCATACCAGGATAGTACGAGTCTTACCATGAAGCCGTGGTTTCTCAAGTCACCTTAACTGATCTCCTCCACCCTCCTGCTACAAGTCTGGATACGGCTCGTACCTCCATTGTATGAGTCGTACTATGATCATTTTTTCAGTTTTCTATGTGATCGAGTTTTGAATTTAAAGTTTAGTCATAGGAAGTTCTTGGGTGTTACAAACGTTGTATGATAGAGGGAGAGTCATTAATTTTATTGGGCTTAGGCTCACCCTTATTGTTGTTGTTTTGTCTTTCATTGATCCTTCCATTATTGTAGTTGGACGATCTTGATCCTGTTAGGTTCAACTTTGGTAGCTAGCTGAGGTGATCTAACTACACTCAGATCATGATGATATCTATTTATTTCTTTTAATTATTCAGTTATAGTTGGGTTATGCCTTGAACTCGTGCATTCAGTTTTCTTGTAGATACTCCATGATAATGTATTGTGTATTTGGGTAGATTTCAGACTTGTACCTTATTTGTTGACTTCCACTATATTATGAAAGATACTATTTTTGTTCAATGCACTTTAATTTATAATTGAGTGTGAGTGTTTAAGTTATTAGAATTAAAATTTCTCCAATTAGGTAAACCGATCTCTTAAGGAAAAGAATTCCAATCAAGAGAAGTGAGTAAAGTAAAGCCTGTAAGTCGTCATGTATTGGATAGTTACCAAAATGTCAATGTTTTTCCCTACACAGTGCTAATATTTTTCTTATAAGAAAAGATGCACTTTAATAATTAAAATTCTACTACAGACTCCCTCATTATATTTTTCAAAGAACGGACCAAAAATCAAATTAAACCAATAATCACAACATAAGTGCCTTCAATTCATGGAGTTGAGTCGTGATGAACTTAGTGTTAGAGCTTAGGCTCGAGTCTTATGACTCAAGTAGCAGTATATTAGTAGAGTTTCGATTATGACTATGTTGTCAACTATACTTATAAATAATGGATTACAGAGGCATGTTAGGAATTTTTTCCTTCTTTCATTCTTATCTCATATGGTAGAGTTGAATTAGGATCTAATCCTTGAATAATTTTATCACAAATAATGAGAACGAGATCTTATCCTGGGGGAAATGGTAATGCAATACCCATGCATCGAATGCCTAGAGCATGTGGTTGGCTTAGAGTTCAGGTTGGTGCACAAACTACTTACTGTAAGGACATGCAAATTTGTGGACAGTATTCAGGTACATGCAGTTTGATTGCCAACATAATAGTCTAGTATTAAAATGCATTGATGGTTGGGCACATAACGTGATGTTTATGGTTGCGACGATTATTGAAATGTGTCTTTCAATATAGATAAAGTTGTGCCATATGGATGGACAGTTAAAACACATATACATCACTATATGTGGAAACACTGTGTTGTATCATGTATACTTGTTTATTCATATATGCATTATTATAAGAAGTATGTATTATACTTTGATATAACATGCATTGAGTGTTTGAGATCCGCTCATGGCGTATGACAAGAAGTGGGTCAGTGATCTTGTTGGGCTTAGGCTCATTCTTGTTATTTCTTCCTTACACAAATCCTTCCATTAGTGCGGTTGGACGACCTTAATCTTATTTGAGACAACTTTAATATATTGTTGAGGTGATATAACTACATTTTGACGGTGATAAAATCTCTTCATTCTCTTAGTTATTCAGCTATAGTTGAGTTATGCCTTGAAATCTAGTTTCATCACAAATGATGAAAAAGAGATCTTCTCTTTGAGGACATAGTGATGCACTACTAGTGTATGCAATGCCAAGGGTACATAGTAAGCCAAGAGCTCAAGCCAGTGCACATACTACTCATCCTAGGGTAGTACTGCTAGGGCTACTAGAGATAGGGACCTGACATTTAGGCGAGTTGGTGCAGTGCAACCAGCGAAGCCTGAGAATCATGATGTTCCTATACAGACTATAGTTCCTAGTCTTACAATTACTCTTTCTAAAAATATGTTAGTAAGGTTATTGAGCATCTTGTAGACCTTTTCTCATAGACCTACTAATGTATCAGCGCTACCAATTTCTACTCAAACACATATGACTATTGGTAATTAGGACCCAATTATTGTTCCTACTGAGGAATAACTTGTACCGAGTTCTCAGATAATTGCTCAAGTACTATTGTGGCTCCCCAATCTATGATACCATTGGGTAGGGTCGAGTTTTCTTTTGGTATGACGATCAATAAGATGGAGTCTTTTATTATTTTGGGTGCTCTAGAGTTTGATGATACACCAACTATATTGTTGTCCTGTGTTCAAATATGTAAAGCAAAGAAAATGAATAATATTCGAGTTCACAGAATTCACTGTGTGTCCTTAAGGAATTTAATCCCCTCACTGTACTCGAGGTTTTGGATTACTTCCTCCCAGGATAAAATGAATATACCTGTTAATGGTGTAGCAGTACTGTCATGCCCCACCTTGGGAGGCATGACTGACACCTATTGCCACACTGGAATCTGACTGACTTGGCTGGCTTCTGCACATCTAGTGCATGCCTGCAACTCAATTCAAGAAAACAATGAGCTATATCTCAGCTGTAAACACAGCCTCCGGCCGACAAGGCCGTATAGCCACCTATAAACGAAAATAGCTAACCAACAACAGGAGACAAAAGGGATCCTATGCGGGCCGACAAGACCACCATGCTATCTAGTTATAACAGAAATGAGAACAAGCTACTATATTAAGACGCAAACACCCGACACACGAAACATAGTTAATCTAGGCCTCACACGGCCAAAAACAACCAAATAACTGATGACTGTAGTCTGCAAGCCTCTAAAAATACAATAGTGGTCGGGAAAGGGCCCCCGCCTACCCCAAATGCTATACAAATGAAAGACTGTAACCTCTACAACCTGGCAACTCTGAATGAAAGGAGCTGGCCAAACTACTGACTTTGAACAACTGCTACTGAAGAGCCTGAACTCTGTCTATCTAAACCTGTAGGCAAGTAATGCAGTGCTCGAGGATAGGCGTCAGTATAATATGTACCGAATATGTTAAAGACTGAAAGTAAGTAGAGAGAAAGGGCAGAAAGATTAACCTGTAAGCTGGCTTATTCGTAATCTGCATCTAGCAAAACACTGCACGTATATGAGCTACGGCTGTATGATCATATATTCATAAGCTATAACTAGCACACACGAATACAAACAAGAACCTAACCTGGCCCCCATAAGCCTGGAAGGTACAAGCAACACAAAAATAACCTACCGGGACCCCCATAAGCCCTGGCAAGTACACCTCAATCTATATACTCCTATCTAGGTTTCTATGACTCTACTGGTGCTATAGCAAACCTACCTATCCCCCTGGGTCTGCAACTGAGCCCACTTGGCTCCTGATCTATAGCTGTGTCTGAATCCAGTGGACTCCTAATAATTGCACCCCGGACACCAGGCTCCACGGAGGTGTGATGCTGATACGACATAAAACTGGTAGTTCAGCCATGGGATGGGCTGTGTAAGGCCCTTGGGCCTCTGCATCATCTCTGGAGACAGCATATAGCTCCTTGGAGCGGTGTCATATAGCCCCTGGAGGGCGACGACATAGCTAGTAACCCTGGGGTGGTCACGGAAGGCTCCTAAGTGAGGGAAACCCCACCCGAGGAGCTACACTAAAGTCTCAATCTAGCCACTCAAGAGGCATATCTAGCCTTCGGGGCCTAACACGACTTCTTTTCGCCCCTAGAATAATATGTATGATTGCTAGCAGGCATACCTCGTGCACCTGTATCTGATTAGAGGATCTTGGTAGTGATCATAATCTCTAACGATATAGACCGAATAGGGCGAGATCTGGAGTGTCCTAACAATACTCTGAATGTCTTGTTCGGGCAACTATAACTCATAAGCAGCTACAGGGTCACAGACGACCAATTACGTAGTCCCTTTGCTTAGAATGGCTGTAGGACTGCTACTAACCGGACATGCTTTTGAGCGGTCGGTCTTTAATCCCCCGCAGGTGCCTATTGAAATTCTTAGCCTAAGGGTAATATTGTATTAACATGGTTCTAGTCCTTTAGACCTTAACTTGGCCTGTTCGGATCTTACATGATTCTTTTGGACGATTCCTAATCTTAAAGTTAAGTTTACACGGACTTAGCCACTCACGACAACCTGTACCTGAGTATCTCATAAGATCAGGCTGGGGCGTTGGCCCCACCTCTAACTACTAATAGGGTCCCCTTCCTTAGGGTACCCACGGTCTATTTGACTTGAATGATTGGGATGGCTTTCTAGGCAACCTGTATGACGAATACTAAGTCAACTGGAACTGACAATCACTGGTAGTAGCTAACTAGATGGAAGGCTGTCACTCAGTTCACTAGACAACTCTAGTGCCTCTGACTCTAAAGTATGGCCCTCCTATCTAAATTTCTAGCTCAGGGGCGTAAGGATACACTAATGGCCTCTGGGCATGCTTCACTGACAATACAGGCCCCAAACTGGTAGTTATATCGCCTAGCTGCGCCTATGCCGTTCAACTTACTAACTCTGGCTCAATAACTATCCACGAGCTTTTAAGGTCTAGGCCAGACAATAAAACATTCAATTCTACTAACGCAATGAACTGGAGAACAAGGAGTTTCTATGACCCTTCTAGCATGTGTCATACTTAACCTGTTCTTTCCCGACAAAGGATACTGCAATATAATCTTTACATGTTTTCTAGAAGCTAACCACAACATATGTATAGTCATAGTCTACAGACAACACCTGACCACAACATGTCTAATCACAATCTACTGGTAGCAACTATTTACAACATATGGGACCATTATTTTCATTCAAGAACATAAGTCGTAGCACTATACGACGAGAATAACTTGCCAAGGGACAAGCCTTATATACCTCGATTGCCGATCCCTGATTGACTGGCGAGTTTCAACTTGTAATCCACGTCTTCTTTCAACTGAAAACTTTATACTGAGAGAATGAGACTAATTTCAAAACTAAATTTGATAAAACGTGATAACTTTCGATACTAATAGTGACTATAA
The DNA here is from genome assembly GCA_035772735.1 of Datura wrightii. NCBI lineage: Eukaryota > Viridiplantae > Streptophyta > Magnoliopsida > Solanales > Solanaceae > Datura > Datura wrightii. The sequence goes on from JASDFA010000019.1 coordinate 113,778,208, forward strand.
TTAAAATTCATAAAATATGTCCAAAAACTTATAATTTCCCGAGAGTTCATAAGGGAAAAATGCTCACCTAATGCTTGTGGCCGAGTAGGAATCAATTTGGAGTAATTCTGACAACTTTTACTCGGCGGAGTTCCAATTTGCCGGGAGAATTTTTTAGAAATAACTCCGTAGTAATGCTTCCCGTAGGCCTATAACTCATTATCCGAAGTTAATTTGAGATTGTACGGCGTTTGATAGCGTAATCGGATGAAAAACCAATGAAAGTTGCGTGCTTCTACTCTTCTGGCCGTGGGTTCTATTTGAAATGTCTTAAAATAAAGTGAAGGGGGGTATATATACTTGAGGCCAGTGGAAGGGGGACGCCCCGCATTGGCCATCGCACCAACTTGCCCCTCGCGCTGTGCATCCCATCACGCCAGTGGGCTTGGCGCACCGCGCCGGCCAATGCCTTGCCGGCTGGCGCGTCGCCCTGGCCCCTCACTGCCTAGCCTCGCTCGACCCTATTTTTGAAGCTTTTCCCCCACATGTCAGGCTCTCTTTATTCATCACAAATCTATGCGTACGCTTACTAATCGTTAACATTTAAGGGGTGTAACAAGTACCTCAGACACCAATAACTTCGTTGAACTCTAAGAGCAGTAACAAATCACACAACTGACTCGATTTTGTTTGTTTGAAGATATGCAGAATTTTCAAAAGTTCTCTATCCAAAACCGAAGGCAAAAGGCATTTATTTATAGCCAAAGATCTGAAGTGAAGGGGTGTGAATACACTTGTTCAGATGGTGTTTGTTCGGAATGACTACCATTGGGAAAGAAACTTTTCAACTTTCTCTTCCCTCTAATTTATTTCTCTTCGTTTCCTAATTCACACCCAACACTTAACTCCAACAATCCCCCACATGAATGGGGAATGTCTATATAAAAAATTTTAATGCATGAAAAACTATGTGATTCATAAGTAAGAAGTAATTGCATCTGAATAAGTAGGTTTCCCCTTGAACTTTCCATAGTGAACATATATCGGACATACTCGGTCAATTGGTAGATTTGATATCTTTAAACCGTCGAGCTTTGAAGTATACCTAGACAACATAAGTCACACAATTAATTCTTTAACCGTCTTAGGTTCTCATTGTTTTGTTCATTTCAGCCATGAACACTGCCTGGTTTCATAAATGCGTAGAGAATTGGCCTTATAGAATTATCCTTGAAGCGGCTTATACTTCACCCTAATATAGGTGATTCCTAAATGTGTTATCCCGTAGATACACCATTTGACATACCCTATTTCAAATTTAGAAATCATTAAATAGCCTTCAATGCTTTATCCTTGTTACTGAACATTGTCCCATCACGAGAATGGACCAAAAGTTATTTCGGCTATGTTGAACTGTCATCAATGACTTTGTTTGATCTCCTTGAACCTAGATCTTGGGATCTCCAGTGTTCTAGGTAGAGTTACCACCACGATGACTTGTCCTCGTCCATAGTCCCATTCCCTTCAATGATCTTTCAACCCCCTCTCTAGTTAGGCCTTTTGTAAGTGGATCTGACACATTATCTCTTGACTTTACATAGTCAATTGTGATAATTCTACTAGAGAGTAGTTGTCTAACAGTGTTATGTATCCCTCATATGTGAAGAGACTTTCCATTATACATTACACTTTCAGCCCTTCCGATTGCTGCTTGGCTATCTCTATGTATACATAGTGGTGCCAACGGTTTGGGCCAGAATGGAATGTCCTCTAGGAAATTCCTGAGCCATTCAACTTCTTCACCAGCCTTGTCTAAAACTATGAATTCAAACTCCATTGTAGAGCGAGCAATACATGTTTGTTTGGATAACTTCCAAGACACTTCTCCTCCACCAATAGTAAACACATATCCACTTGTGGATTTAGTTTCAGTTGATCTAGTGATCCAATTTTCATCACAATATCCTTCAACAACCGCTGGATACTTATTGTAATGCAAAGCAAAGTTTTGAGTCTGTTTTAAATACCCGATAACTCATTTCATAGCCATCCAATGACTCTGATTGAGATTACTTGTGTATCAACTAAGTTTACTTATCACACAAGCTATATCTGGTCGTGTACAGTTCATGATGTACATCAGACTTTCCAATACTCTTGCATAGTACAATTGGGATTTACTTAAGAGCAAGATTCACATCAATTGGTGTCTTTTCAAGTATTGTTTGGATATAATGAGACTGAGACAATGCTAGACTATTAGGAGTTTTATGGATCTTAATCCCCAATATCAAGTCAGCAACTCCTAGATCTTTCATCTCAAACTTACTAGCAAGCATAGGCTTAGTAGCATTTATGTTAGCAATGTCGTTACTCATTATCAACATGTCATCCATATATAGGCAAACAATGACGACTTGATTTTGAGTGTTCTCAATGTAAACACATTTATCACACTCATTAATCTTGAAACCATTTGACAACATAGTCTAGTCAAATTTTGCATGCCATTGTTTAGGCGCTTGTTTTAGTCCGTACAAGGACTTTACAAGTCGGCACACCTTCCTTTCATTTCCAGGAACTACAAACCCTTCAGGTTGTTCCATGTAAATTTTTTCCTCCAAATCTCCATTTAAGAAGGCTGTTTTCACATCCATTTGATGGATTTCAAGACCATATATGGCGGCTAACACTATTAACACCCGAATGGATGTAATTCTGGTTACCGATGAGTACATATCAAAGTGATCAAGACGTTCTTTTTGTCTAAACCCTTTGACTACAAGTCTGCTTTGTATTTGTCAATAGTGCCATCATCTTTAACTTTCTTTTTGAAAATTCATTTACAACCTAATGGTTTGTTCCCTGGAGGAAGGTCAATCAATTCCTATGTATGGTTATTCATTATGGATCTATTTCACTATTGACTGCCTCTTTCCAATATTGAGCTTTCGAAGAAGTTATAGCTTGTTGAAAAGTTTGAGGCTCATTTTCCAACAAAAATGTTAGAAAATTTGGTCCAAAGAAAGTAGAAGTTCTTTGACGTTTGCTATGTCTTGGATTCTCCTCATTAGGAACACTTTCCTTTGTCTCTTCCCGAGGTCGTTTAGATCCTTCCCTAGATGACTCACAATTCTATTTATACGGATATATATTTTCAAAGAACTCAGCATTATCTGATTCTATTACCTATTAACATGAATGTTAGGATTTTCTGATTTATGAACTAGAAATCGATATGCTTTACTATTTGTAGCATATCCTATGAAAACACAATCAACGATTTTAGGTCCTATCTTAACCCTTTTGGGTTTAGGAACTTTTCCCTTAGCCAAACATCTCCACACTTTCATGTATTCAAGGTTAGGCTTTCTTCCTTTCCATTTTTCGTATGGAATGGATTGTGTTTTGCTATGGGGCACTCAATTGAGTATTCTGCTAGCCGTAAATATAGCTTCCTCCCACTAGTTCTGGGGTAAACTAGAACTTATCAACAGAGCATTCATCATCTCTTTTAGTGTTATGTTTTTCCTTTCCGCAATTCTATTAGATTGTGGCAAGTAAAGGGCAATTGTTTGATGAATAATCCCATATTTCAAACATATTTCTTGAAAAGGAGATTCATATTCGCCGCCTCTATCACTCCTTATCATTTTGATCTTTTTATTAAGTTGTGTTTCAACTTCACTTTGACTGAATGCTTCAATTGCTTAGTCTTTACTTTTGAGTAAGTAAAGATAGTTGTACCACATACTACCGTCAATAAAAGTTATGAAATACTTCTTTCCACCACGAGATGGTATTGACTTCATGTCACAAATGTCTGTGTGAATTAAGTCTGAGAGACTTGAACAACCGATTTATAAGGATGTTTAACATACTTAGATTCAACACAGATTTGACATTAAATTGATTGATTGCATTCAAACTTTGGCAATAATTTCAAATTGATCATTTTACATAAGGTTTTACAATTGACATGTCCCAAATGAGAATTCCATAAATCATTTGACTTAATCAAGTAACAAGAAGTTGTAGTTTTATTGCATTCAACAACAATTACATTTAGTTTGAAAATACCCTCAGTTAGGTAACATTTTCCTACATACACATCATTCTTAATATCACAGTATGATTTGAAACAAGAACACACTTAAATCCTTTCTTGATGAGAAGACTAGCAGAAACTAAGTTCTTCCTTATTTCTGGAACATGATAGACATTATTGAGAGTTACCACCTTGCCGGATGTCGTTTTCAGAAATATTTTTCCATAGCCTTCAATCTTGGTTGTTGAATCATTTTCCATATACATGGTCTCGTTGGGTCTAGCAAGGGGCATAGGAAGCAAATGCTTCTCTAACAACACAAACATGTCGAGTGGCTCCAGAGTCAAGCCACCAATCCGTGGGGCTTCTCACTAGGTTGCATTCAGACACCATAGCGCACAAGTCATCAATCTCCATGGTTCTTTCAACCATGTTAGCTTGTCTCTTTTTCTTTCCTTTCTTTGGAGCATGACATTCAGCAACCTTGTGTCCAATCTTTTCACAGTTGTGGAAGTTTCCTTTGAATTTCTTCTTGTTAGGAAAATTCTTTGGTCCAAAGGGTTCTTCTTATTTTTGGGATTAGATGGAGTGGTCTCAATAATATTTTCCCCCCATAATTATTGAGTTTCCCCATACCTTCCTTTCAGCAGCTTTGTTATCTTCTTCGATTCTCAATCGAACAATAAGATCTTCAAGATTTATCTCCTTGCGCTTGCGCTTTAAATAATTCTTAAAGTCCCTACATGAAGGAGGTAGCTTTTCAATCATGGCTGCAACTTGAAAAGCTTCATTAATGACCAAACCTTCAATGAACAACTCATTATTAGCACCATAATTAATACTTTTGATAAAAGAATTAGTATGAATTATACCTTCAGCAAGGAGATCGTGAATTATCACTTGTAACTCTTGGACTTGTGTGATAACATGCTTTCTGTCTATCATTTTGTAGTCCAAAAACTTGGCTACAACAAATTTATTTAAACCAACATGTTCCGTTTTGTCTTCTTCTCTAGCACATCCCAGAGTTCTTTAGAAGTCTCCATATTGCTGTATACATTATACAAATCATTCTCCAATCCGCTCAGGATATAGTTCTTGTACAAAAAATCTGAGTGCTTCCAAGCCTCAATCGACAAGAATTGTTCATTTTCGGGAGTTGATTTTGGCAGAACTGGTTTATCCTCCTTAATGAACTTCTGCAGACACAATGTGGTCAGATAGAAGAAGATCTTCTGCTGCCAGCGTTTGAAGTCAATGCCAGAAAACTTTTTGGGCTTTTCTTCCGGAGCCAGTGCTTGCACAACACAGGTGGAGGAGATTTCCATTGCTTGTAGAGGTAAGCATGGAGTCAATTGTTCCTATCATATCTGTTAAACAATGAAAACAAGAGTTAGCAATTGATGAAAATTCTATTTCTTCAAATTGAAAAACTTTTGACAGAACTAAATTGAGTAATCGGTGAAGTTTCTATGTCTTCAAACTGAATTATCAACAATCAGATTTGCTTGGCGAAGTTTTTAAATCTTCAAACCAGCAATCATAGTGACTAGAAAATCACAAGAATTTTTATCTCAACGGAGTAGAAAATCCAAAGATTTTAATTTCCAACAATGGAGTAGAAAACCATAAAGGTTTTAGTCTCCAAAATCAGAAAATAGATGAACACAAGAAAAATAAAATAAATTCCTTAAGCTTGTTGTTGTCCTGTGTTCAAATATGTAAAGCAAAGAAAATGAATAATATCTGAGTCTACAGGATTCACTGTGTGTCCTTAAGAAATTTAATCCCTCACTGTACTTGAGGTTTTGGATTACTTCCTCCCAAGATAAAATGGATATACCTGTTAATGGTATAGCAGTACCTCAGACACCAATAACTTCGTCGAACTCTAAGAGCAGTAACAAATTACACAACAGACTCGATTTTGATTGTTTGAAAATATGAAGAATTTTCAAAAATTCTCTATCCAAAGCTGAAGGCAAAAGACCTTTATTTATAGCCAAAGATCTGAAGTGAAGGGGTGTGAAGACACCTATTCAGATGGTGTCTGTTCGGAATGACTACCATTGGGAAAGAAACTTTTCAACTTTCTCTTCCCTCCAATTTATTTCTCTCTATTTCCCAATTCACACCCAACACTTAACTCCAACAAACTATAATGGAAACTCAGATGTTTATTGATAGATATGGGAAGATCTCATTACTATATGTCACGATCCATATATAGGCCCAGATATAGACAATGAACATAGAACCATAAATGGCTCCAAGTCAACCCATGACATGAACATGATAACTAAAGCTCAACATAAGCAAAGAGGAAAAATGAATTTTGAAATAGTGGAAGTTTGAATAGTAAAACTTCTAACCAACAGAAATATCAAAACACTGAATCTAAAGCTGAATATACAACTCAATGTCTGAAAAGCCTCTAACATACTCACTAGAAGTCTGAAATTGAAAATAACAATACTCGACTAACTGAAGGTCCTTGAAGGATGAGGACTCACCAACGAAGCTGTATGAGATTAGCTTTGGAGACTGGCTAGCGGTGGGACTGAGTCTAAGCATCTGAGCCTCTATCATGAAATGATGCAGCATAGAGTATGCAGTCAGTACTTGAAATATACTGATTGTGGAAGGTAAGTAAAACAGGCTGAGTAAGTAAAAACTAAAATCATGTAGATCATAAATCATAACATCATAAGATTTAGAGATTAAATGATACATGTTGATATTAGAAAAGAACATAAATAGACGTAAACTGAAATAAGTGCATATGGCTTGCCATATCTGAAATCATAGGTAAAAGATCATAAGCTGATCCTTGGATCAAACTTGCTAAAAACATGAAATAATATCTTATAATATATACAGTACTGAAATCATTAGGAACAATGGGAGACTCGTCTTAATCGACAACCACCATGTATGAGCGCTTGATGATCCCACGTCTTTCCCACGTGGAGGAGGGTCATCCTAGGCCTTGCCAGGGAGAAGGATTAAGTAAGGTTTGATATCACGGTGTGCCCTTGGGCCGAAGAAACGCTCTCTTGAGAGGTCCCAAAGTATACCTACTTTGGCGCGTAGTTCATGAAACTAGGGAACCTTGTAACCCCTAGCTTACTCGGTGCTAAACACTACTCCCAAAATATATATGAAGCTCATATAATTATATATCAAAAAATAATTTAAATCTTAACATGTGGGGAGTCTTGACTCCAAAACTTGAGATATCTAAACTTATTAACCTTTGCTAAATCATGAAATCATGCTTAATTTGAGTAGGCTTGTCCAAATCTTAATATCATGCTTGCATGAAATATACATTGTAAGAAAAATCATAATTATATTCATAGGTAAAATCATAAACATTCTTTCATGCTAAACATCTTAACATACTTGGAAGCATAGATCATAAACTTGACTTTTCGTGAAACATGCATAATTGGGCATCATGTTCTTAAAACTTGAATTCATGAATTGCAATCAAAATAGGTATAAAACCTGTCCATGAATCTTAAATAATCATTTGAAATGTGAAGGGAATTGACCCATCAATTAAATATTGAGAATTTCATTAACTTGGGTTAAAACCCCATAGAATCATACACTTGAATTCATGAACTTGAGAAGAGATTTGGACAAGAGAGTGAAGGAAAACTCTCATTCATGACCGTACATACCCGGGTAAGCTGATTCTATACCCTTTCTTGAATTGATCTTCAATGGAACCGTCTAAACTTGCATGCATGGGAGAGAGTGATTTAGAATAGGCTAAACCTTCTTAAAACCTTCCTATTAGAGCTTAAAATTACGTAGTTTAGGGCTTCGAAGCTTAGAAATTATGAAAACACCCTTACTAATTTCGCAGGAAAAATCACTACGCCAGTCCCAAATAGGGACATCATGAGTCATAAGGTGGAGGGATGACTCGCGACCTTCACTGGAATTTCAACCCTCAACTCAACCATCCTGACCATGACTCACCTCACGAGTCGTGAAGTGACACCAGGACTCGTGGCTCCACTCGTGGTCACCCCCTTACCACGACTCCTCACTGGCCTGCCTTCCCTTCATGGGTCACTCAACGACTCGTTGGGTGACTTGATGAGTCACCTAACCAGTCATTCTGTGACTTGTACAATTCTTTTCTATTTTCTCTGATTCAACCCTCGGGTCTGATCTTAGAAACTTTTAGGGTGTTGCAATTTTTCCCCCTTGGGAACATTCTTCCTTGAATGTGGGTAAACATACTAAATAACTGGGGAAAGGAACTGCCATCCCAAATACTGAATATATGAAGCTGAAAATTGACGGAGTGACTGATTTTGGACTGAAATACATGACTTAACTAAATTCATGAATCACAGATACATGCACTGACATGAAAGAAATTAGGAGACATGAACTAGACATGAAATTGAATAGGGTACTAAGGACTGGTACCTCAAACTGGAACTTAGATGGAAAGGAAAAAATGCAGGTATTTAGCCATCATATTTGCTTCGGCTTCCCACATAGCTCCTTCAACAAGGTGATTGCTCCACAGAACCTTTACTGAAGCTACTTCTTTATTCCTAAACTTCCAAACCTGACGATCAAGGATTTCTACTGGAACCTCTTCATAGATAAGGCTATCCTTCACACCCATGTCCTCCACCAGAACAACCAAAGCTGGGTCACTAATGCAGTTCTTTAATAGAGATACATGGAAATTAGATGTATTGAAGCTAACTCCGCGGGCAACTCCAACTCATAGGCCACCTTGCCAACACATCTCACAATCCTGTACGGGCCAACATATCGGGGACTAAGCTTCTCTTTCTTTCCGAATCTTATCACTCCCTTCATGGGAGACACTTTAAGAAACACCCAATCATCAACTTCAAATTCAAGTTCTCTCCTCCTCACATCCGCATAGGACTTTTGGCGACTCTGAGTTGTTTTCAGCCTTTCCCTTATAAGTTGAACTTTCTCCATAGCCTCATGAACTGAATTTGGCCTTATCAACGTAGATTCACCTACTTCAAACCAACTAAAAGGTGATCTACATCTCCCCCAATAAAGAGCCTCAAACGAGGCTATCTAAATACTGAAGTGATAGCTGTTGTTATATGCAAACTCGATAAGAGGCAAATGATCATCCCAACTACCTTTGAAGTCAATCATACATGCTCTAAACATATCCTAGAGAGTTTGAATGGTCCACTCAGGTTGGTTATCTGTCTGCGGATGAAAAGCTATGCTAAGCTTGACTTGAGTACCAAGTCCTTTTTGAAACGACTTCTAAAACTTTGAGGTGAATTGAGTACCTCTAGCTGATATGATGGACAAGGGAACTCCATGAAACCAAACTAACTCCTGAATGTATAATCTAGCATAATCCTCAGCTGAATTGATAGTTTTGACTAGTAGAAAATGGGATGCTTTAGTCAACCTGTCTACAACTACCAAAATAGATCATACAGTCGACGTGTACGAGGCAACCCTATAATGAAATCCATATTGATCTCTTCCCACTTTCAAGTGGTGATACTGATGTCTTGTAGCACAACTCCAAGTTATTGATGCTCAACCTTCACCTGTGGACAGTTAGACACTTAGCAACAAACTCCGCTATGTCCTTCTTCATACCATTCCACCAATAGACTTCCCGTAGGTCACGATACATCTTAGTGGCACATGGATGTATGTAATATCTCGAACTATGAGACTCGTGCAACATCCAATCTCTCAAATCATCAATGCCCGGTACACACATATGATCCTGATATCCAAGCACACCATCTCCCCCTTGGGAGAAGACCTCTACTTTCTGATTCCGAACAACTTCCTTCAACTTGATCAAAATAGGATCCTCATCTTGTATAGCTTTAACCTTGGTCACCAAGGAAGATTCCAAACAATTTTGAACAATGACACCACCATCCATCAAGTCCATAAGGCGAACTCCCAAACGAGTGAGCCGATGCATATCCTTCACTAACTCTTTCCTTTCCTCTTCTACATGAGAAATACTCTCCATAGTAAGTATGCTAAGGGAATCTACCACCATGTTAGCCTTGCCCGGATGATAAAGGACACTCATGTCATAGTCCTTGAGAAGCTCTAACCATCTCCTTTGCCACAAATTTAGGTCCTTCTGGGTGAACACATACTGTAGGCTCTTGTGGTTCATAGACACGTGCACATGGACCCCATATAAATTGTGTCTCCAAATCTTCAATGCGAATACTATCACTGCCAACTCTAGGTCATGCGTCAAGTAATTTTTCTTATGAGTCTTAAGCTGTCTAGAAGCATACGCAATTACCTTACTACGCTGCATCAACTCATAACCAAGACCAACCCTAGAGGCATCACAATACACAACAAATCCATTTATACCCTCATGTAGGGTCAATACTGGGGCTGAAGTGAGCCGAGTCTTTAGCTCTTGAAAACTCTTTTTATAAGCATATTGTTATACCCCGGGAACCAAAAGAATCAGACCCAGGAGTCAAACGGGGAAAATTTGGGAAAATATTACTGCAGTGCAGGACGAGTCACTAGACGATTCGTGAGGAGGCCCTACGAGTCGTCAGGTGGCTCATGGGGAGGCTGGAATGGGCTGAGGAGATGAGGTTCCCAAGGGCATGTGAATGACTCGTGGCCTACTACCATGAGTCATCAAGTCTCCCGTGGGGTAAGATTGAGGGTTACCTGGGAGGTCTGACTAGTGCACCTAATAGATGGGATCCCACGAGTCGCGGCCAATCCCAACGAATTGTGAGGTGGGTCATGAGCAAGCTTGTGGAAATTTATTAAGGATGAAGCAGTGTACTTGATGAAAGGTGATCACGACTCGTGGTCACTTGTGACGAGTCTTTGAGTCACCAGTTACGAACCCAACTGACCTGGTATCTAGTGTACTTGACGGGCGGCACGACGAGTTGTTGCCCATCCTAAAGTGTCGTCAGGTCACCCGTTAGGGTCACCAGTCAGTTATTTCCAACGAATTAGTAAGGGACTTCTCATAATTTCCTACACCCCTAAGTCCTAAAATGTGTTGTTTTGAGGTTGGGACAGGGTCTTTTAAGGGGAAATAATTCATGTTAAGTCTCATTTGATACTTGCAAGAGTTAGAGAAGGGAGTAGGAGGTGATCCTAGGGTTTTTATTGAAATTCTCCGAATTCTCATCTTGGGCTTTTCATGGGAGTTAAGAATCAAGTAATTCCAGGTATGTGGAATTTTGAATGGGTAGTTTAGTCCCTACCCATGCCCATTTCTTCCCAAATTCTATGTTTAAAGTTACTCAATCTTTATGGGTCTTAACCTAAATGTATGATTCCACAAAAATTGATATAAGCTTGTTGTAGTATGTCTAAATCACGGGTTTCAAATTTTTGGGCTGTATTCACTTATTTTATTCAATGATTGATGATCTAATCCCTAAGAGCATAGGTGCCCAAATCATGAGGATTTTTGGTAAAGTTCATGGTTATGGTGATTCCTCAAGCATGATTTGAATTTATGAATTTTAAGCATGTCTTCAATCTTTCATGTTATTATGGTTAGGGTTTCTATAAAATATAAGCATTTCAAGGATGTTGAAAATATGGGCAATGCCCACATGTTGCTTATGGTTCATGAACTATGATTTTGGCCAATCCATGGGCCTGATTTTATGGCTAGTATTACGAAATTCTCAAGCATGTTATGATTATTACGATTTAGCTAGCCATGCATGTCATGTATGAATTTGTATGAGCACGTTGCATGTCTTGGGAGTATTACTTAACACCGAGTAGGTTCGGGGCCAGGTTACGCCCTGAATCTCAGAACTACGTGCCACTGTAGGTTATGTTTGGGACCTCCTTAGTGACCATCCCTTATGCCCTACGGGGCCTTCATGAGTGATATCACGCCTTTCATGGCTCTACCCTTGGCAAGGTATGAATGGCCTCCCGACTAGGCTTACAGGTCGGGCTCCATGTGTGCTCATATGAGGTATGTCGGTTATAGAAATCTCCCGCTGTTCCTCATTGTTTTAACGCATGTATGATTATGTTCTTTTGGATCAAGTCATGTTTTATGAAATATTTTTCTCTCATGTTGTGACTATGACAGGTTTATGGATGCTTTTGGGAAACCTTGATCCTTATGATATATTTCTGATTTTAGTCTTTATGATCATGATGTCCCACTCCTATAACTCTTATGTTTTTAAGTATTATTTTACTCACATTTCATACTCGGTACATTCCAAGTACTGACCTGCATATTTTCTATGCTATATCGTTTCATGATACAGGATCCGGATCTCTGGTTCAACATCACTCCTAGTTGGTTCTCAGTTCTCATTGGTGAGTCCTCATGATTCAAGGGCTTTATGTTCAGATCTTGGCTATTTTTTGTTTCAGAATGTTGGGGTTAGTTGGGGTCTTGTCCCTTCAACCTGTCTATTATGATTAGAGGCTTTCAGACCTATTTGTAGTATTCAACTTTTTATGCTCGGACCATGTATTGTTGTTTCTTATATTTCATGTCACGGTTTTATTTTAGTTCATGATTATTAAGCTAATTCTTCCGCCTTATGTGAATGGTTTAGTTATATGCTCATGCCATGGGTTGACTTATGGTCCCTCGAGGCTCCTTGTCCCGTGTTTACGATCGGGTGTACTCTCGGGTTGTGACAAACTTGGTATTAGAGCAATAGGTTCAGATACGTCCTAGGGAGTCTAAAAGCTGCGTTAGGTAGAGTCTTTTTGATGGGTGTGAAGAGTGCCACACTTATGAAGAAGAGGCTACTAAACGTTTGAGGAAATGTTCCCTTCTTTCATGATCCATGTCATGCGATGAAAAGTCTCTCCATCCTTCTAATTCGTTCTATTCACGATTGCAGAAAATTATGGCTACCAGAAGAATAAACGGAAGGAGGAACAGAAGTGATGAAGGCCACAGAGGTGGCAATGATCATGGGCGTCAGCAAGCCCCACCTGTCTAGGAACCCCAGGCACCATAGCCAGCTGTCCTCACTGAGTTTCGGGAAGCTATTCAGATTTGGTGCAGGCCTTGACCGCTCAGGTCAACCAGTAGGCTGTTGCGCATGTCCCACATAATAGAAACGCAGTGGTGGCTCGAATTAGAGACTTTTTGAGGATGAACCCTCCCGAGTTTACGGGATCAAAGGTGGACGAGGATCCACACGAGTTCATTGAAGGGATCTTGAAGGTCACTCAGGTTATGGGGGTGACAATGAGGAGTGTGTTGATTTGGCCTCTTATCAGCTAAAGGAGATAGCTTATATTTGGTACAAGCAATGGAAGGACTGCAGGGAAGCGGGAGCGGGTCCTATCAGCTGGGATGAGTTCCACATGGCCTTTCTCAACATGTTCTTCCCTGGGGAGATAAGGGAATTGAAATCAACTGAGTTTGTTAACCTCAAACAGGGAAAGATGACAGTGTTATAATATTCACTTGAGTTCACTCGCCTGTCAAAGTATGCCCCGGAGTTAGTGATAGACCAAAGGGCGCGGGTGAGCAGATTCGTGCAGGGAGTAGCCGAGTATCTGGAAAAGGACTACAGAACAGCCATGCTTCATCAGGATATGGATGACCCACGGATAGTACTTTATGGAGAAAAGATACAGGCAGCTCATATGAGGCAGAGAGAGGCAAAAAGAGGGCTAGAACTGATAGCTACAGGTTCTCCCATTCAAGGCCAGGAGGTGGACCTCACCAGCAGTCCCAACACAGGTCTATTACACCAGCACCATCTTTAGCCAGTACCCCATCCAGGCCTCGAGACGATCAGAGGAGCAGGGCCTCAGGTTCGAGGGGTCAAAATAGCATGCGCACAGAGTGCACATTCCCATCTTGTGCTAGTTGTGTCAAGAACCACCTAGGGAGGTGTTTGGTGGGCTCAGATGCTTGTTTCGGGTGTGGCAAACCTGGACACAGGCTTAGGAATTGCCCCGCAGCCAAGTCAGGGGGTGGTGGAGCCAGCACTCCAGCAGCTAGTTCAGCAGCTCTAGTGGCACGTCCTACTCAGCAGGGTACTTCGACTGGTCTAGCTGGCGGCCAGCGCCAGAACCAATTTTATGCACTTGGCTCTCGATAGGAGTAGGAGACTTTTCCCGATGTGGTTATGGGTATGTTGCGAGTCTTTCATATTGATGCTTATGCTTTGTTAGATCTGGGAGCTACACTATCTTTTGTGACACCTTACATTGCTAGTAACTTTGGGGTCAATCCTGAAATTTTGTTAGAATCGTTTTCTATATCCACTCCGGTTGGTGATTCAGTCGTAGCAAGGCGGATATATATAGGTTTCCCCATTACAGTATTGTATAAGGTTACCTCCGCAGACTTAGTAGAATTGGCTATGACTGATTTTGACATTATTTTAGGCATGGATTGGTTGTTCGCATGTTATGCTTCTGTTAACTGTAGAACCCGAGCGGTGGAGTTTCAATTTCCAGGTGAACTAGTTTTAGAATGGAGGGGTAGTTTAGACGTACCTGTAGGCCGCTTTATATCCTATCTCAAGGCAAGGAAAATGATTTCTAAGGATTGTATTTACCATTTGGTTAGGGTTAAGGATGCCACGTCCGAGACCCTGACCATTCAGTTAGTCCCCGTGGTATGTGAGTATCCCGAGGTATTCCCAGATGACCTACTAGGTGCTCCTCCCAAGAGGGAGATTGATTTTGAGATTGATCTTTTACCCGACACGCAGCCCATATTAATTCCTCCCTACCGAATGGCCTCAGTCGAGCTAAAAGAGTTAAAGGATCAACTGAAGGATTTGCTAGATAAGGGTTTCATTAGACCGAGTATGTCTCCATGGGGTGCCCTAGTGTTGTTCGTCCGAAAGAAAGATGGTTCTTTTCGGATATGTATTGACTATAGATAGTTAAACAAGGTCACCATCAAGAATAGATACCCTTTAACCAAGATTGATGACCTATTTGATCAACTTCAAAGTGCCAAATGTTTCTCCAAGATATACCTCAGGTTCGGGTATCACCAACTTAGGGTTCGAGAGAGCGACATCCCGAACACTGCTTTCAGGACCCGGTATGGCCATTATGAATTCGTTGTTATGTCTTTTGGGATAACCAATGCCCCTGCCGCTTTTATGGATCTGATGAATAGGGTATTCAAGGCATATCTGGACATGTTCGTGATAGTGTTCATTAACGACATATTGATATACTCCAGGAGCGAGGAGGAGCATGCTGCACACCTGAGGGTGGTACTCTAGACCCTCAAGGATAACCGACTGTACACCAAGTTTAGAAAATGTGAGTTCTAGCTGAATTCAGTTGCATTCTTGGGACATGTAGTGTCAGGCGAAGGTATAAGGGTAGATTCCTGGAAAATAGAGGCGGTAAAGGACTGGCCTAGACCTGTAAACCCTTAAGAGATCATGAGCTTTTTGGGCTTAGTGGGTTATTATCGGAGGTTCATGGAAGGTTTCTCATCCATTGCAGCCCCATTGACTAGATTGACTCAGAAAAAGGTGAAGTTCCATTGGTCGGAGGCTTGTGAGAAGAGCTTTCAGGAATTGAAGGCCCGACTCACTTCAGCACCGGTGTTGACTTTACCGGAGGGCACCGATGGCTTTGTGGTATATTTTGATACTTCAAGAGTTGGACTGGGATGTGTATTGATGCAGCACGGAAAAGTCATAGCATATGCTTCCAGACAACTGAAAATTCACGAGAAGAATTACCTGACCCATGATCTTGAGTTGGACACGGTGGTGTATTCTTTAAAGATATGGAGACATTACTGGTATGTGGTTCATGTAGATGTATTCACTGACCACAAGAGCTTACAATATGTGTTCACGCAGAAGGATCTCAATCTTCAGCAATGGAGGTGGTTGGAGCTACTTAAGGACTATGACATGAGTTTCCTTTACCACTCGGGTAAGGTCAGCGTGGTAACAGATGCCCTTAGTAGATTTTCTATGGAGAGTGTGTTGCATGTGAGTGAAGACAAGAAGGAGCTGGTAAAGGAGGTACATTGACTTGCACGATTGGGAGTTAGATTAGTTGGCTCGATCGATGGGGGTATAGTCGTTCAGAAAGGATCAGAGTCGTCCTTGGTAACAGAGGTGAATGCTAAACAAGATTAAGATCCAACACTGGTAAAGTTGAAAGAAGTTATTCAAAATCAGAAGGTAGAAGTCTTCTCCAAAGGGGGAGAGGGTGTACTTCGGTACCAGGGTCACTTATGTGCTCCGAACGTGGGTGATTTGAGGACCCAGATGTTGCATGAGGCTCACGGATCCAGATATTCTATCCATCCAGGTGCCACCAAGATGTATCATTCCTTGTGGGAAATCTACTGGTGGAATGGCATGAAGAGGGATATTGCAGAATTTGTAGCCAAGTGTCCGAATTGCCAACAAGTGAAAGTTGAGCATCAGAGACCGGGAGGTGTACTTCAGGATATCAGCATTCCTACTTGGAAGTGGGAAGAAATCAGCATGGACTTCATAACAGGTTTACCCCGCACTCGTAGGCAGTATGACTCCATTTGGATTGTGGTGGACAGGTTAACTAAGGCTGCTCATTTTCTACCGGTTAAAACCACCGATTCAGCGGAAGATTATGCCAAATTATACATCTGAGAGCTGGTTAGGTTGCATGGAGTGCCCTTGTCCATCATATTGGATAGAGGTACTCAGTTCACCTCTCAATTTTGGAGATCTTTTCAAAAGGGACATGGTACCCAGGTCAATCTTAGCACGACATTTCATCCGCAAATAGTTGGTCAGGCGGAGCGGATGATCTTAGGCATAATTGCATGCCCAAGTGATATTTTATAACTTAGTTTTGCCTTGTTTATCTAGTTATTTATATACATTCTCATATATTTTTATGTAAATGTGAATAAGTATTAACCGACATGATTAGTCCTTGTTTTTGAAGGTAAATAGTGCATTTGAGGACTAAATCCATGATTTGGTGAAGTGGAGAAATGATATCGGGAGCAAAACATCAAAATTGGAGCAAAACTTGGCATAACTGAAGGGTGCCGCGACGGGCACCGTGTCACGGAGCCATCACGACAGTGTTCTGCCTGCCAGAAATAAATTTGGGCCATTTCCAGTGAGCAGCCGCGATACCTCCATGTCACGGAGGCAGTGCTCCGCGATACACTCCGTGACACGGAGCCAGTCCACTTCGGGCGAAATAGTAGATTTTTCTCATTTACTACAAATAGGAACCTTTGCAAAATAATAGGGTACACGGGATTTTCTGGAAAAACCGAAGGGAGGCGCGAAGGAGACTTGGAGAACTCCTCTAGGGTTCATTTTTTCTTCATTTCTTTTCATCTATACTTGTAAGTAAACTACTCTAAATAGGGTTTTGAGTATTTGTACAAACATGGGTGGCTAGAACCCTCCATCTAGGGTTGAGGCCATGGATATGATTGTATTTTCTTAGATTCGTTTTGGGTTGAGTTGTTAGTTGTTCTTTTGTCTTACAATCTTATTATTATTGTTTTTATGCTTGATCACCATGAAAACAAGTGGGTTAATCTTGGGTGGAAGCTTGGAAGAGCAAACCTAGGCAAAAACATAAGAATGTAGGAAGCAAGTTCTTGTCTTTTGATAAGATTTGTGGTTAGGATAGGAATATACCTAATTTACCTTGCTTGGTTGATAAAATGTGAAGATAGAAAGACACCAACTTAGAATTATACTCCACCACTTGTAGGAGTAGTTGTGAAGCTATGTTTGGTTAAATGGTTGGAGGTACAGAAGTCCCTAATCAAGGGCATAAACCTCATAAACCACATCCACGTAGTGAATTGCCCACGAACTAGAAATGACATCCTCGCTCAATGATATAGTAGTGAGGCTAGTTTGTCATGTTTAGAGGTTCGGAAGACCATGAACATGCAATTCCAATTATGTGAGACAACAATTGATAATTTCATACTTAACCCATTATGAATTGTAGCATTGCATGATTATCCGGCCTTAACTCTAGTTTTGTTTTGTATTGCTTCCAGATTATTTTGTGTCACCACTAAGATTTAATTATAATTTATCGAAAACTTCTAAAACCAACTTCTTAACTAACACTTGAACTTGATAATTTGCTGAACCAGTCCCTGTGGGTTCGATATTCTGGCTCTTAAAAAGGGCCACTATATTACTTGTACGACTGCGTGCACTAGCGGGTCATCAGTGGACTATCCAAAATCTCGATGACATGTTGAGATCTTGCGTTATTGACTTCAAGGGTAGTTGGGATGAGCATTTGCCTCTTATTGAGTTTTCCTAGAACAACAACTATCACTCTAGCATCCAAATGGCACCGTTCGAAGCTCTTTACGGGCAAAGGTGTAGATCGCCCATTAGGTGATTTGAAGTCGATGAGGCTTCGTTGGTGGGTCCAGGTTCCATCCATGAGGCTATTGAGAAAGTTTAGTTGATAAGAGAAAGGCTGAAAATGACTCACAGTCTCCAAAAGTCTTATGCGGATGTGAGGAGAAGAATGCTTGAGTTCGAGATCGATGATTGGGTGTTTTTGAAGGTATCTCCCATGAAGGGAGTAATGAGATTTGGAAAGAAAGGGAAACTCAGCCCCCGCTATATTGGCCCCTACCGGATTGTGAGACAAGTGGGTAAAGTAGCTTATGAGTTAGAGTTACCTTTATAATTAGCTTCAATTCATCCCGTATTTCATGTATCACTCTTGAAAAAATGCTTGGGAGATCCAATCTTAGAGGTTTCGGTGGGAAGTGTTGGTGTGAAGGATAGCCTCAGTTATGAGGAAATTCCCTTTGCAATCTTGTATCATCAAATTCAGAGGCTGAGGAATAAGGAAGTAGCTTCAGTAAAGGTGTTATGGAGAAATCATCATGTTGAGGGAGCTACGTGGGAAGCCAAAGCGGATATGATAGCTAAATACCCTCATTTGTTCCCTACCGGCTCAGTTTCAGTTTGATGTATCAGTTTTTGCCCTAGTTTTTCCTGTTCCATTCATGCGTGCAAGTTTGTTTTATGATATGATATATGTATGTAATGTATGAATTCAGTACAACTATGTAGTTCTTTTCAGGGGTAGTCGTTCCGTCAGTTTTTAGCTTAAATAATCAGTATTTGCATATGGTGATTGGTTGTTCCTGAATTTTCTACATGTTTCTAACAATTGAGGATGAATTTTCCCAAGGGGGAGATATTGTTATACCCTGGGAACCTAAGGATTAGACCCGGGAGTCAAACGAGGAAAATTTGGGAAAATGTTGCAGCAGTGCAGGACGAGTCGGTAGACGACTTGTGAGGAGGCCCCACGAGTCGTCAGGTGGCTCGTGGGGAGGCTGGAATGGGCTGAGGAGTTGAGGTCCCCACGGGCGTGGGAACGACTAGTGGCCATCTACCATGAGTTGTTAGGTCTCCCGTGGGGTGAGATTAAGGGTTACCTAGGAGGTCTGACCAGTGCACCTAACGGATGGGACCCGACGAGTCATGGCCAGTCCTAACGACTCATGAGGTGGGTCGTGAGCAAGCTTGTGGAAATTTATTAAGGATGAAGCAGTGTACTTGATGGAAAGTGACCACGACTTTTGGTCACTCGTGACGAGTCGTTCAGTCACCAGTTATGAGCCCAGTCGACCTAGTATCCAATGTACTTGACGGGCGACATGACGAGTTGTTGCCCATCCTGACATGTTGTCAGGTCACCCGTTAGGGTCACCTGACAGTTATTTCCTGCGAATTAGTAAGGGCCTTCTCGTAATTTCCTACACCCCTAAGGCCTAAACTGTGTTGTTTTGAGGTTGGGACAGGGTCTTTTAAGGGGAAATAATTCATGTTAAGTCTCATTTGATGCTTGCAAGAGTTAGAGAAGGGAGTAGGAGGTGATCCTAGGGTTGTTCAAATTCTCTGAATTTTCATCTTGGGCTTTTCAGGAGAGTTAGGAATCAAGTAATTCCAGGTATGTGGGGTTTTGAATGGGTAGTTTAGTCCCTACCCATGCCCAATTCTTCCCAAATTCTATGTTTAAAGTTACTCAATCTTTATGGATCTTAACCCAAATGCATGATTCCTCAAAAATGCTATGAGCTTGTTGTAGTATGTCTAAATCACGGGTTTTGAAATTTTGGGCTATATTCACTTGTTTTATTCAATGATTGATGATCTAATCCCTAAGAGCATAGGTGCCCAAATCATGAGGATTTTTGGTAAAGTTCATGGTTATGGTGATTCCACAAGCATGATTTGAATATATGAATTTTAAGCATGTCTTCAATCTTTCATGTTATTATGATCAGGTTTTCTATAAAATTTAAGCATTTCAAGGATGTTGAAAATATGGGCAATGCCCACATGTTGCTTATGGTTCATGAACTATGATTTTGGCTGACCATGGGCCCGATTTTATGGCTAGTATGATGAAATTCTCAAGCATGTTATGATTATCACGATTTAGCTAGCAATGCATGTCATGTATGAATTTCTATGAGCACGTTGCATGTTTTTGGAGTAGTACTTAACATCGAGTAGGTTCGGCGCCCAGGTTACACCCCAAATCTCAGAACTACGTGCCACCGTAGGTTATGTTTGGGACCTCCTCAGTGATCTTCCCCCATTCCCTACGGGGCCTTCATGAGTGATATCACGCCTTTCATGGTTCTACCCTTGGAAAGGTATGAATGGCCTCCCGACTAGGCTTACAGGTCAGGCTCCATGTGTGCTCATATGGGGTATGTCGGTTATAGACATCTCCCACTGTTCCTCATTATTTTAACGCATGTATGATTAAGTTTTCTTGGCTCAAGTCACGTTTTATGAAATGTTTTTCTCTCATGTTATGACTATGACAGGTTTACGGATGCTTTTGGGAAACCTTGAGCCTTACGATATATTTATGATTTTAGTCTTTATGATTATGATGTACCACTCCTATAACTCTTATGTTTTTAAGTATTGTTTTACACACCTTGCATACTCGGTATATTCCAGGTAGTGACCCGCATATTTGCGATGTTGTATCATTTCATGATACAAGATCCGGACCTCAGGTTCAGCACCGCTCCTAGCTGGCTCTCTATTCTGCTCTCAGTTCTCATTGGTGAATCCTCATGATTCGAGGGCTTTATGTTCAGATCTTGGCTATCTTTTGTTTCAGAATGTTGGGGTTAGTTGGTTTCTTGTCTCTTCAACCCATCTATTATGATTAGAGGCTTTTAGACCTATTTGTAGTATTCAACTGTTTATGCTCGGACAATGTATTGTTGTTTCTTATATTTAATGTCACGGTTTTCTTTCAGTTCATGATTATTAAGCTAATTCTTCCACCTTATGTGAATGGTTTAGTTTTATGCTTATGCCATGGGTTGACTTGGGGTCCCCCGGGGCTCCTTGTCCCGTGTTTACGATCCGGGTGTACTCTCGGATCGTGATATCCGACCACTGAAATTTTACTTTCTTCTGGGTCAGCTTAGTCAATGGTGCCGTAATGGATGAAAATCCTTCCACAAATCTTCTGTAGTAGCCAGCTAAACCCAAGAAACTCCTGATATCCGAAGGACTAATTCGTCTAGGCCAATTGTTTACAACTTCTATGTTTTGGGAGTCCACTTGTACACCCTCACTTGACGTCATATGGCCCAAAAATGCTACTGAGTTTAGCCAAAACTCACACTTGCTGAATTTAACAAACAACTAGCGATCCTTGAGAGACTGTAGCACAATCCTCAAATGAGCGGCATGCTCCTTCTCACTCTGAGAGTATATGAGTATCTCGTCTATTAAGAAAATCATGAACATATCCAAGTATGTATTGAACAACCTGTTCATCAAATCTGTAAAAGCTGTAGGATAATTTGTTAGTCCAAAAGAAATAACTACAAACTCATAGTGACCATACCGAGTCTTGAAGGCCGTCTTCGGAACGTCACTCTCTCTAACTTGGAGCTGATGATATTCGAAACTGATATCAACCTTTGAAAAGCATTTGGCACCCTAAAGTTTGTCAAACAAATCATCAATTCTAGGGAGGGGATACTTGTTCTTGATTGTAACCTTGTTCAATTTCCGATAGTCAATGCACATACAAAGAGAACCATCCTTCTTTTGGACAAAGAGAACTGATGCACCCCACGGGGACTTGCTAGGTCTTATGAATCCCTTATCTAGAAGATCCTCTATCTGCTCTTTAAACTCCTTTAGCTCAGCTGGAGCCATTATATAAGGAGGAATAAATATAGGCTGCATATCAGGAAGAATGTCAATGCCGAAGTCAATCTCTCGCTTGAGAGGGACTCCTAGTAGATCATCTGCGAAAACCTCCGGATACTCACACACAATAGGGACAGACTGAAGAGTTGGAGTCTCGGATGTAGCATCCTTAACTTGAACTAGATGGTAATTACAACCCTTAGAAATCATCTTTCTAGCCTTAAGATAGGAAATAAAGTGACCTATAGGCACAACTGAACTACCCTTCCAATCTAGGACTGTCTCATCCGAAATCGAAACTCTATCGCACGGGTTCTACAATTTACTAAGGCATAACATGCATGCAACCTATCCATACCAAAGATAACATCAAATTTAGTCATGTCTAACTCTACTAGATCTGCTGAGATGACTTTCTGAAGGACTGTGATAGGGAAATTCCTGTATACTCGTTGAGCTATAACTGAGTCATCGACTGGAGTAGAGACTGAAAAGGATTCTGATAGGATTTTGGGACTGACTCTGAAACTACTAGCAACATAGGGCGTCAAAAAAGATAAGGTAGCTCCTAGATCTAATAATGCATAAACATCAAAATAAAATACTCATAACATATCAGTGCCCATATCTGGGGAGACTCCCTGCTCTTGACGAGACGAGAGGGCATAAAACCTGTTCTGACACTGACCACCACCTACATTAGTGGATGCTCCTTACGGAACTGAGCATGCTGGTGGAGCTGCTGAACTGGAAGCTAGGTCACGGCCTCTACCATGGCCTTGCCTAGCCGCTGGATAGTCTCTGAGCATGTGTCCAAGGCTTTCGCACCCAAAATATGCCGCTGAACCTGCTAAGTACTCTCCGGGGGTGCTTCCTGCCGCACTTGCCACAAAGTGGAATGCTAGGCTCTCCGGACCTGCTCTCCTGATCATTGGAGCCTAATGTACTGCCCCTTTATTCGCACCGAGATCTAGATGGTACTAGCTGACGACGGCTCTAGAACTGATGGTCTTTGATAGGACTGTTGATGATACCCACCCCTGGGCCTCTTCTGGGAAAACCCAACACTACTCATCCTAGCCCTTGTGGCCTCTTCCTTATCCTTCATCTGATCCACCTCCATCTGTTGGGCGTATATGACCAATCAGGAGAAGTCTAAGTCACTGTTCAGCATCACTGTCCTACACTCTTCGACCGGCGAGTCAGACATTCCATACACAAATTTGTTCATACAGGACCTCTAGTCTGCCACCATCTCCGACACATACTTGGACTGTCAGATAAACTCCAAGGCATACTCTTGAATCATCATATCATTTTGCTTCAAATTGATGAACTCCGCCGCCTTTGTATCCCTCAACTCCCTAGGGAAGAATCTGTCTAAGAAAGCTGTCATGAACTTATCCTAGCTCATAGGAATTGCACTCACTACTCTACCGTCTCTCCACTGATGGTACCAAATATAAGTAACCCCCTTCAGCCGATAGGAGGCTAAGTTTGCACTCTCTTCTCTCGTCACCCCCATAATTTGGGATATCTTCTATATCTCCTCAAGAAACTCATGTGGGTCCTCATCCACTCTTGATCCAAGGAACTCAGGGGGATTCATCCGGAGGAAATCCCAAACTCGAGCTGCCGTTGCACTCCCATTCAGCGAGACATGGGCCAACACCTGCTGGTTGACCTGAGCGGTCAAAGCCTGGGCTAAAATCTGAAAAGCTACCCTAAACTCAGCATGAGAGACCTACACAGGAAATGGACTTACTGGGGATGGTAGGACTTGCTGGTGTCCATCTCCATTGCCATTCTTATGGCCATTTCAATTTTCATTCCTTTTTTTGTTAACTCAGCGTAGAGGCATGATTCTGCAAATGCGTACAACACGAGTTAGGAGGATAGAGAGATACTTCATTGCATGACATAGATCATGAAAGAAGGAAAATTTTCAAAGACATTTTGTATCCTTTTTGTCATAAGTGTGGCGTGCTTCACACCCATGACAAAGACTCTACTTAATGCAGCTTTGTAATACCCCAAAAGTCCCTAAGATCAACTAGGGAACTGAAATGAAGAAATTAGAAAAACTTGAACCAGATCACAAAATAAGTTGTGGAGTAACTTGTTGTGTGACTCTATGGGTTGTTAAGTGACCTTCGTGTGTGCTTCAGTTGGTAAATGTTGGGCCTTTATGGGAACTTAACGAGTTGGGGGATGAGTCATGGTACCACATCATGACTCGTCAAGTGAGTCATCATCTGGAAGGAGTGGAAAGAAGAGGAAATTCCAGTGATAACAATAAGTGGTGGCAATGAATCGTTGAGTAGAGCAACGACTCGTGATGTTCCCCCTCGTGACAGGTCGGGTGTGAGACCAGTGTAGATCATAACTGGAACTCACGAGTAATGTCAACACCCAATGATCATGAAGTCCCTCGTGCCCAGGTCCCTCAAATTTCAGTCAATTAGGCCTGCAGTGCTAACAAGTGGGACAACAAGTCGTCATGTATAGTAACGACTCATCCAGTCCCTCGTGAGGACCGGCAGGGTCCAAATTTCTGCATTTTAGCAGGGGCATTTTTGTAAGTTTCAGCTATTCTTATCCCTAAACTACGTCGTTTTGGGAACATTTAGAAGGGTATTAAAGGGGTGATTGACTAAATCCCTCTCATTATCCTCTCAACTCACGATTCTCAGAACGTAGAAGTTCCAGACAGTCAGTGCAGAGCCAAGCTAGGGCTTCCACCGTTCTTCAAGAACTCTCCAGATTTCTTCTCAAGGATTCTATACCAAGTATGTGGGAATTAAACAAGGGAATTGCCCTTCACTTGCCCCCAAATCCTTATGAAATTTCTTTTCAATTCTAGCCCTGAAGTTTTGACTTAGGGTAAATTTGTATTCAGATCCTAATTAATTCTTGTGGATTGTTTTCACTATGTATTCTTGTTATGTTTCCACTACTTAGTGATCATGTTACTATTTTCTTCATGTGAAATGGTTTTATCCCTAACTCTATAAATGCAGTAAATTGGGTCTTGCATAGTTGATTTAGATACATTTGTTTCTTGGCTCCGTTAGCTCTTGAATTTCCATGTTGTTACCATCATGTGAGTTCACAGTCAGTTGCATGCTAATTCAGATCAATAAGAAAGTTAGAATTTTTAGTATCTTTCAGTAAGTCAGCTGATCAGTTTAACAACAGTCAGATCTTGAGGAGTTCAGTTTAGTAATATTCCCTAGTTTTAGTGATCAATTAGTCCTCCAGACAGTTACGACACTTTTCAGATAAGCAGCTCTAACCAGTCTTAGAACCAACAGTATCAGTTATTAGTTAGTTCTTTAGACGGTTATGATGCTTCCAAATAAGCAGCTTTGACCAGTCTTAGAACACCAGTTTTCAGTTATCCGGTCCTACAGACTCTCAGGTTACTTCTAGATAAGTAGTCCTGACTAGTTTAGGACCCCAGCTTCGAGCTATCAGCTTAGTAGTCAAGTTAGGACTATCTAATAGGAGTAGTACTTAGCATTGAATGGATCGAGGTTCCATCGCACCCAGGCCAGGACTACGTTGCCATCATAGGTTATTAGCCCATCAAGCCGTAGACTTGTGATCATCCAACTCAACCACTATACCCTGGCAAGATATAGTGGGATTTCTCTGATAGGGTGTATACATCGGACTCCACATTTAGCTCACGTGGTTATATGTCGGTTATAGACTCTCCCACTTATCAGTGCAGTTCAGTTCAACTTAGTCTCAATTTAGCTCAGTTTATTTACTCAGTTCCAGGACATGTTTATGACCATCAGTTAAGGTCATTATTGACCATACCAGTTATAGCTTAGCTTTTACCAGTATTTAGTATCAGGTGGTCATTTCATGTTATTTAAGTTTAGTGCTTATTTTCCCATGCTTATTGTATATCTCACTTACTCAGTACATTTAAAGTACTGACATATACTTATATGTTGTATCGTATTATGATACAAGCGTAGGTTCTCAGTCTCAGCATCGTCATTAGTTCCCTCAAATGATTTTAGTAGCAGCAGTCCTTTTGGTGAGTCGTCATCTTCCGAGGATGATATTTGTTTTTTTAGTTAGTTCTTTTCTAGACAGATTTTAGAGTTAGCTGGGGGACTTGTCCCAGCAACTCATCAGTTAGTAGTTGGATTTCAGACACAGTTGTTCAGTATTCTTTTTAGATATGTTTACTCCTTTCAAACCAGTATTTCTTTGTTAATTATTTTTATACAGCTTCCACTTATATGTACTTAGTTTACCAGTGCAATATTAGACTATGGATTAGCTTGGGGTCACTTGTGGCACCAAGTACCTTGTCTCGTCCAAGGTATATACTCGGATCGTGACAGGCTTTTAGACACCCTAGGACACACTAAACCTTTTCTCTAATACCATATTTGTCACGATTCTAATATAGGCCCGAATCTGGGCACGGAACCTCGAACCATAAATAGCTCCAAGTAAACTCATGGAATGAACATGCTAACTAAAGCTCAACATAAGCAAAGAAGAAAACTGAATTTTGAAATAGTGAAAGTCTGAGTAGTAAAACATCTAACCAACAAAAATATCAAAACATTGAATCTGAAGCTGAATATACAACTCAATGTTTGAAAAGCCTCTAACATACTAACGAGTTGATGGAAAATACCCCAACTAGCTCACTGGAATCTAAAACTAAAAATAACAACACTCGACTAACTAAAGGTCCTCGAAGGATAAGGACTCACCAAAAAAGCTATCTGGGATAAGCTTTGGAGATTGGCTAGCGGAGGGACTGTGTCTGAGCCTATTTCATGAAATGATATAGCATACAGTATACGGTAAGTACTTAGAATGTATTGAGTATGCAAGGTAAGTAAAACAGAATGAGTAAGTAAAAACTGAAATCATGTATATCATAAATCATAACATCATAAGATTCTGATAGTAAAGACTACATGCCGATATCTAAAAAAACATGAATAGACGTAAAAAGAAATAAGTGATATGGCTTGCCATCTCTGAAATCATAGGTAAAATCTCATAAGCTGATCCTTGGATCAAACCTGCTGAAAAAATGATATAATATCTTATAGTATATGCATTATTGAAATCATGAGGTACAATGAAAGATTTGATTCGTCTTAACCGACAACCACCATGTATGAGTGCATGATGATCCCATGTCTTTCCCACTTGGAGGAGGGAAATCCTAACCCTTTCCAGGGTGAAGGATTAAGTAATGTGTGATATCACGGTGTGCCCTTGGACTGGGGAAACGCTCCCTTGAGAGGCCCCAAAGTATACCTACGTTGGCGCGTAGTTCATGAGACCGGGGAACATTGGAACCCCTAGCCTACTCAGTGCTAGACACTACTCCCAAAATATATATAATGCTCATATAATCATATATCAAAACATAATTTAAATCTTAACTTGTGAGGAGTCTTGATTCTAAAACTTGAGATATCTGAACTTATTAGCCTTTGCTAAATCATGAAATCATGCTTAATTTGATTGGGGCTTGCCCAAATCTTAATATCATTCTTGAATGAAATAGACATTGTAAGAAAAATCATAATTACACCATACGTAAAATCATAAACATTCTTTGACGCTAAACATCTTAGCATACTTGGAAGCATAGATCATAAACTCGACTTTTTATGAAACTTGCATAATTAGGCATCATGTTCTTAAAACATAAATTTATGACCCTACATACCTGGGTAAGATGATTCTATACCCTTTCTTGAAAATCCAATAGATTTGGGGAAGAACTAGGAAAATTCTAAGATTTTATCTTCAATGGAACTGTCTAAACTTGCATGCATGGGAGAGAGTGATTTAGAATAGGCTAAACCTTCTTAAAAACTTCCTAATAGAACTTAAAATGACGTAGTTTAAGGCTTAGGAGCTTAGGAATTATGAAAACGCTCTTACTAATTTTGCAGAAAAAATCACTCTGCCAGTCCTAACAAGGGACATCATGAGTCGTGAGGTGGAGGGATGACTCGTGACCTTTACTGGAATTTCAACCCTCAACTAAACCATCTTGACCACGACTCACCTCACGAGTCGTGAAGTGACACCACAACTTGTGGCTTCACCCATGGTCACCCCCTGACCACGACTCCTCACTATCCTGCCTTCCCTTCATGGGTCAGTCCACGACTCATTAGGTGACTTGACAAGTCATTTTGTGACTTGTGCAAATTTTTCCTATTTTCTTCTCTTCAATTCCCGGGTCTAATCTTAGGAACTTTTGGAATATTACACTATGGGTATGATAGATGTCCATGGCATAACATTTACTACTTTTTAGTAATCTAGATTTGTAGAATTGTGGTGAGTCTCGTATATGAGAAGTATATAAAATAGACTTCCAATAGTTATTTGGAGTGAGTTTATGTCCTTGATCATGGACAAGTTTATTCCTTAAAGTCAACTTGATGATATGAGATTCCACTATGAGTATCTATCCTAGGGAGACATGATGGTTACAGTGTTTGATGCAGTTTACAGACTTGGCATGTTATGTATACAACTTGAACCTTACTAGGAGGAATAAGATGATGAGGTTCATTAATGGTTTGAGGTACAAGATCGGAGTTATTATGTATGTTTCTATCTGTATTGAGATATAGAAAAGGCAGAAGGATTCCAAGAGAGAAGAATAGGGCACGCAATTCAATGCCTTCTAGTGGTGCCCGACTTGAGAGCAGGGGTTCAAATATCTAGAGATCTTCTATATTGACTCAAATAGATGCATTCTCTACTTATATAGCACAAGCACCAAGAAGGGGAAACATCAGTGGTAAAGTGGTTTATCTCAGTTCGGTTTGCCTCTTCACGATGATTTTAGGAGGAGGTATCTCGGTCAACATCAAAAGGATAGCAAAAGATGTTGCACCTATGGTGAGGTTGGACCTTTTTTTAGGTTATGCCCATGTGGTATCACTATGATAACATCCAAATCCACTTCTTGTTAGGAGAGAGTGTATATGGTTGTTCGCAATATAATTTACTTAACTTTATGAGTTAGAGTCGAATCAATAGGGAATAGAAATAGATCACTACTAAAGTTATATGTCAACTTAAACTAGTTATCATCATTGTATCACAATACATAAAATAAGTGTTGGGGGAAAAATGCGAACACTATATGATTCTACACAATATCAAAATGAAGTAAAGCAAGTTGAAACAACAATGAGAACAAGTAATAGAGATGTGCTATTGATGGGGCGTCGATAAGATTGGGGTTAATCAGCAAGTCTCAAGAATCAACTACTAATATGAATAGCCTCAAGAATCAACTACTAATATGAATAGCCAAGGACAAGTCTATACCCGATATCTTTCGACCACTTGGGCATATTCTACTTGGGTTCTTTCAATCTCCAAGCTCAATTAACACATTACCCATATTGGCTTGGGGAAGAATTAAGATATTTCTAGCCTTAATCTTTAAAATTGAGTTATGAAAATGGGTTTTGGCTATTTCTATCCCAATTCCACATTTGCAAAACTCAAATTTCCGCTAATGCTTTCTCACCTATATCCTACTTCCCTTTTTCAAGCAAAAGCAAGATAAGTAAATAGAATCTATGTTTGTAACCATAATATTTGCATAAAAACTTAGAGAAAGCATTAGATTCATGCATCATAAGTGATTCTAAGACTAAATTAATAACACTCAATCAAATCTAAACCCACATCATGTAAATACCTCCAGTAATCAAATTAGCTACTAAACAACAGAATTAAATAAATAAGAGATTCATTCACATTCATGATTGAATAGTAACTTTGAGCTTCAATTCTATACTTCAATGGAGAATCCTTACCCTAAAGTATTGAAGAATATGAAGAAGAACAAGAAGACTATCTCTTACTTCTCTCTATAACTCACTCTCTACCAAAAATTAGCTAATCAAAAAGTACTCCCCTTCTTCTAAAAATAAAAGTTGTCTCCAAAAAAGGGAAAGTCTACTCTTTCTTTATGCTGCATGAATTCACGTTTTTCCCTAAGAATCTTCCAAATCATTCGTGTCAAATTTGGACAACTTTTCCCTTCTCAGTATGGAGTCACTTTCGCGGCACCTGTGAATCGGCGAGACAAGTTTGCTTCGCCGGTCATGTCAGATTGTCCTGTTTGGCTTATGCACCTGTACCTGCATTTCGCGGGTGCTATAATGCATTCCATGATTCTCTTACAACTTCAAGGAAGTTCACTCGGCGTCTCACTTTAATTTCGCCGGTGTCAGACCTGCAAAATGCAGGTCTCCTATTTTCAGCACTTGCTCTTTGTTTAATTTACTTTGCTTTCTTTGTTTGAGCCTAAAACCTGTAAAATCAAAGGAAAAAGGCATAAAATCTTCCTAGATGAGCTGAAATCAAAGAAAAAGCTCATGCTTAAAAGCCTAATAAGTTGGTAAATTACCAAATCATCAAACCCCCAAACTTGAACCATTGTTTGTCCTCAAGAAAGGCATTTCCTCACTCTGAGGAATTGAATAAGCATGGAATAACACAAGATCGACACACGAAGGGCCATTAACTCTTAAGACAACCCCGAAATCATACACAAATTCAACACTAAGAAGATACTCAAACCTTTATTGCACTCTTGAAGAGATCACCACAAGCAATTGGCATATTTACATAAATATTTTCTTTCATTCTAAACAAGGGGTTCAGTTTATTAAAACAAGCTCAAGGTAGAATCTCAAGTCATTGACAGTTTACAATCAAAGTTTGCCTTGAAGTTCATTTTAAAAACATATTTAAGCATGTACCCAAAAGAAGCGATGCCGCTCACATCAAGAGAGAATCCCTTACATATTTGATGTATTTCACACATAGGAATTATAAGATAGAACAATTGATGTGCTGTGAGTTTACAATATTTTTGACGCTTAAAATTGGGAAAATAGCATGAACTTAGGTGTGTTTATACATATATAATGCACTTTTACTTTGTTTTCAAGGAAATTATGTATTGGAGTTGAAATGTGCAAAAGAAGAGAAAAGAATGCTGAAAATGGTAAAATTACAGACTTCAGTACGAGCCGTATCTTGGAGGTACAAGCCATACGTAGCATCCGTGATAAAATTCAGAACAAGGCACTGGCTATGTACGACTCTTGGTACGAGCTGTACCATAGCAGTCGTGAAAAATTATAGAAATATTGCACTTGTCTAAGATCATGGTACAAATGGAAGATACGAGTCATGATGACCACATATGATCAAATCAAAGAGCCGTGGTGAACTTCAGAGAAAATGTGATTGGCAGATCCTAGGGTATGATGCAGTCACGAGTCATGATATCAAGGTATGAGTCATACCACAACACTCATGAAAATATGCAGAGGATTCCTAACTTCACTAGATCAGACCACAACAGGCATTGTACAACTCGTAAGAGCATTGTACGAGTTGTACCAACTTTCAGGACTTAACCAAATTCAAGGATGCTGAGCATTGTATGAGAGGAAGCTATGATTCGTAGGTTCATGGTACGAGTCATAGGATCAGGCGGCGACAGTTAAATTAGTTTCCCTATTAATTTAGGAAGAAGTTCTAATTATTTGTATAAATACTTTTCTAGGTTAATTTTGGAAAGACCAATCCCACTTCAACTAGGGAAAGGAGTTATGAATCCCAATTCTAGTTCATGAAGGAACAAGGAATGCTTACTCTACTATTATAAGTACCCTTTATTTCTAGTAATAGGAGAGGAAGTTAGAGAACATAGTAATGAAGTAGTATAGGCATGTGAAGATATTATATTGCGAATTTTTATCAAGTTTTGAAGAGCAATTCTTAGGATCAAACTCTTGATTTCATCCATTATTATTGATTTTGTTCTTTGATACTCAGATCTGATTTTTTTCTAATTATTGTTGTAAGTATTTAATTATGTGTTTGTCTATAAATGCAAATTATAATCTTACAAACATGAGAGGCTAAAACCTCCACAACTAGGGGTTGTGGGAACCATGGTGGATTAACGAAATAGGGTTACACAAAAGTGATTCAAAATCAATGCTAAACGCTTGTATTATATTCTCTTCATCTTTACATATTTCTTAATAGCGTACAACGTTAGGACTTGCCCGAATTTTTTACTTGCTTGAACCTAGAGAAGCAGAGATTAGGAAAAGAGAATTACAACAAAGCCTTGGTCTTTATGATCATTATATTAACTTGAGCTATGGTCGCAGGATAGTTAAATTTGGAAAATATTGATAACAGTTAGTTTAAAATAGCTCATGAGACCTGACCAGGTGATTGAGTATAGTCATCTAATAGGGATGAACCAGTCATTTGGATGAACCCTAGTTATCAGTTTTACAAGTAAGCATTGGGATTAATCACGTGTGTATACCCGAAGTAGTTATGAATCCATGGGGAACACTTATCCTAGTTATTTGCAAATCTTGATATCAACCACAATTATAATTTTGTTTGAATATTATTTTTTAACCCCCCAATTTGGAGATAACTCACCAACAAGTTTAAGTACTGGCATTAGTCTAGATCTTCCATATTCCTTGTGGGATCGACCCCAACCTCTTTGTTGGGTTCTTTATTGACAATGTCCACTTCATACTTTGCTAGGAAGTGTGAGTTTGAGCATTATCAACAATACACTAACTCTCACAAAGAAATTCAATGCATGCAAATTGACCCATAGGCTTGTCCTTCATATATCTCGCCACTAATATAGAGTTTCTACACTCAAAATCACTAAGTACTTGCGAGTTATCGTGAAGGTTAGGGTTTAGGGTAGGATAATTGTTTAGCTCTAGTGACTAGAACCTCCCTAATGTCTTTTGTGAATACTTTTGGAACACCCCACTCCATTGATGAGCTCATTCCACCGTACACTCCTTATTCAACATTATCATTATTTATCATAAACCCTCCTTACATTCCCTTTGAATCAATAAGTAGCCTTTATAAGCAAGAGTTAGAACCTTTTAGGAATTCTTCTATCTCTTTTTTTTTAATGATCAGGGTTTTTCAACCAACCATTTCTTTCATTTTATCATAATTTGGTACTACCTCTCATTGGAACTCATATTTTCTTCCCTTTTTTGCAAACCCCTAAACTTAGACTTTTGCTTCACTTCTTTGTTATCTCTCCCTATATTTTGGGCTTCAAGCCCTATTTTCCATTCTTTCACATCATCACTTAGGGAGGATGGGTTCCAAGAGAGGAATTACAAAAGGCAATGAGGCTTGTAGTGTGGTTTACAAAGAAAAAGGTCAAAGGCTCATTTTGTAATTAGGCATGTATGGTTTCCAAAGAAAAGGGTCAAAGATTCAAACATTGGTTAGCAAAGATAGATGTTTAAGAAGGTCATTTTTGGGTGAAGTATCTTATCCAAAGAATGCCTAAGATCATGTTCCAAGTGCAGCCACATCTAGGTTTCACCTTGAGTTACACTGAGGGCGAGTTCTAGATAATTATACATACACAAGAATTCAGCCAAATATCTAACCACATAAGACATCACAATCCAAGGTGGGTTTTGGGAAGTGGGGAGAAGTTCAACTCATTTAGTTTGGCCATGGGTTGGGTCAGTCAATGGGTCGATCAACACTTAAATGTTATTGCATACCTGCGCCTACGTTGGAATTGCGGTCATAGAAGGTCACCTGCGAAATGCATTTACAAATGCAGGTTGGCCCCACCATGTATAGTTTTCTGCTTCTGGATGGCGCTTGGCCTGCGTTTAGCAGATGCACACCTGTGTTTTGCAGGTGGCTTGCAGGTCACCTCATTTTTTGCAGATTGTTTCCAGGTATTCTGGCTTAGGGCTGCACCGGACCTGCGTTTCGTGGGTTGGCACTTGGGTTTCACAGCTTTTTGGTTCTTTCTTTTGCTCTAACCATTGAGGGTAAGGATGAGGGATTCTAGGCTCCTGGCCTTGTACATTTGCAGCCTCCTTGCCCTCTTCCTCAATATCAACATCTTTGGGAGTCACAACCACTCCTTCCTTTTCATATTCCTCTTTATCATCAACACCACTTGGTGCTTTTGGCATCGAATCCTTCATCCATCATTTATTGTTGGATCAAAAACTTGTTTGGACATCAAACCACATCGGCCACAATTGTTTTTACTCTAAGTGACAATCGCCATGCAATGGCTATCCTTCTTTAGATTTGGTATGGTATCACTAGGGAGAGTTTCCTTCATCTGGGGATTCATTTGGAATTAAAGATGGTTCATCTGAGCTTCCAAATGCATAATGGAAGCCGAATGAGGACTCATCATTTGGATGAGGTAAGACACCTCCGTTTTAAGCTCCCTCACCCTACTATCCGTGGACTCAACCTTCTTCAAAACTCTTTTCAACATCTCTTCTATCTTTGAGTTTCCAGCATCACTCACTTTAGGTTGCATTTGGGATGCCTCAAACTTAGGAGGGGGAGCATATGGATTTGACACTTCTATGGTATCGCTTTCCTTCATGATTTAGTTCGTGGTTTCCCCATCTCTCATTCCTATTGTTCCACCCTTGTATTTTTTGATTCCTCCAACCTTGATTCTCGTCACGAGGATACTAAGGGCCTTGGTTTGCACCTTGATATCCCTGAAGAGAACCCCCCACTTTGCTAGACATATATTGACATGCTTCTTGATATTGTGGAGGTGAAGCCTACCCTTCATATTGCATGTGGCCTTGGGTTCCAACTACATATACACTCTTGGCACCAGCCCCTATCACATGCTTGGTCATTAGCTCAAGATGGGTCATCATTTTTGCCAAGGTCTCATCCCTTTCTTCATCGTGTTTCCTCATCTCCGCAGTCACAAAGCTAGGACTAGCACCACTTAGGGACACCTCGGTGTCCCTAGTGTGCCATGCTTGGTTCGTCTTGGTCATCCGATGTAAGAGAGCTTTGACCAACCATATGTTTGGTCCATCAAGGACCCACTTGCGAGATTGTTGTCCATGAACTTATTTAGTGAGTCTAGTGAGCAGTAGAAGATTTGAAGAAGAACTCCATCAAGCAACCCATGGTTTAGACATATTACAACTTTCTTTTTGAATTAGAGCCAAACCTCATGTAAAGGTTTTCCAAGGAGTTGTCTAACATTGGTGATTTCATCCCTCAATTGCAACATCCTCGAGAGAGGAAAGAACCTATCCAAGAAATGCGTTGTCAAGTCTTTCCAAAAAGTAATACACACCGGGAGAAGCTCCTCTAGCCAAATAGTGGCTTCTCCCGTCAATGAGAATGGAAAAGGCCTTAGCCGAATTGACTCTTGGCTAATATTGGTGATGTTGAAGGGTTGGCAGATTTCAAAAAAGTTTCGAAGGTGTCTATTAGCTTCTTCACTTGGTATCCCTCCAAAGAGTCCTT
This sequence comes from Datura wrightii, assembly GCA_035772735.1. Classification (NCBI taxonomy): domain Eukaryota; kingdom Viridiplantae; phylum Streptophyta; class Magnoliopsida; order Solanales; family Solanaceae; genus Datura; species Datura wrightii. Next base: position 113,813,824 of record JASDFA010000019.1, read on the forward strand.
TCATTTATAGCAAATCTAACATAGTGCTGGTAAAATGGAACACCGCATTACCTACCGTTTGTGGTAGGCTAATGGCACCCGCTGCATCAGGCAACATTTGCTCATCCTCGTCTTGGTCCACGTGTCCGTCCATAGAACCCAATTGTGAGTCTTGGCTCAATAAATCCAACCTATACAAGCAGCTAAAATAACAACAAATGTAAATTTACACAAGATGCTTAAATAGTTCATATTAATAACAACACTTAGGCTATCAATGTCTATTCCCCCGCAATGAATCCAAAATTAATAACGTCCAAATCTACTTCTCGTTAGGAGAGAGTGTACACAATCATTCACAATATAGTTTACACAACTTTATGAGTCAGGGTCGAATCCGTAGGAAAAAGAGATAGATCACTACTAATGTTGTATGTCAACCTAAATTAGTTAGCATTGTTGTATCACAATACATAATAAATGTTTAGGGAAAACTGAGAACATTATATGATTCTACTCAATATCAAAATGAAGTAATGCAAGTTGAAGCAACAATGAGAGCAAGTAATAGAGATGTGCTATTTATGGGGCATCGATAGGATAGCAGTTAATCAACAAGTCTCAAGAATCAACTACTAACATAAATAGTCATGGAAACTGTTACACCCCGTAAATTCTTGACATGTAGATGGCCTATTCGCATGTTGGTTAAGAGTTTTTGAATGCCATAAATGCTAGGAAAAGGCCCGGGGAAAGAACGGATAAGAAATCCGTCGAACCATTGCGGAAGGAGCCGGGGCAGAGCCCCTCCGTGATGGCAACGTGCCACGGAGGGAGGGCCTCCGCGTTGGCTCCGTGTCACGGAGGCCCTGTCCAGGCCCAACTATATAAGCCCCTCCACTTCGGTTTTAAAGTTACTTTTCATATAATTTCCAGTAAGGTCGAGGGAGAAACAGAGGGAGACGAGGTTTCTTGATAATTTCTTCCCGATTACGCCGTCAAACGTGGTCCAAATTCAAATTAACTCAAGATACCGAGGTATTAAGCAGTAAGAAGCATTCCTACGAATTTAGTTTCGTGAAATTCGGCCGGTGAATCATCGTGCTACCGAACTAAGAAAAGTGGAATTGCCCCAAATAAGTGTTAATATACTTCTATCCCTAAAGTGAGTATTTCTCCATTATGGACTTTCGAGAAATAGCGAGTTTTGACCATTTTTCGATAAGCCTAAGTCTGGGCTATATATATATTAAAAGTGATATTTTCTTCCAAAATATTAGCGTATTTAGTTCTAATTGACATATATATGAATGCAGTTGGGAGAAATAACAGAAATACTGACCGAACTACGCCAGTTAGTCGGGAACTCCGAAATGAAGGTATGTAATCCTAATTCCTTCGGCAAGTTAGTAATCTAGTACGGTAGATAGCATGATGTATAGAAGAAAGAACTCAGAAGTCGAGAATTGAGTCCAGTTTGAATTTAGCAAGCATGTTTTATGATATTTTGATATATATTCACAATAAAAATTAGCAAAGCAATATCAGACAGTCAGATGATATCTCAGTTACAGTATAATCAGACAGTCAGATAATATCTCAGATACAACATAGTCAGTATGAGAATTAGTATAACACAAAAAAGAGTTCAGAATGAGAAATCAGAGCAGAGATAGTATTTTTAGTTTAAACGTGCTTGCTATATGTGATTATTGTTTGTTGAGACCTGTTTGTGTTATGAGGGCACCCTTTGGAGCGTCCTCGCCGCCCCTGGGTTGGTAACTGTGTCGACCCACCGTGAGGGTGGGGATACGCCACTCCAAGGAGTGGTATGTCGTCCGCAGTAGGACGAAGATGGGATGAAGCATTCCCCATATCAGGCTGATCAGCATACTAGTATAGCTTATCCTGTTGTGCACTTGCGCCCAGGGGGCAGATTACAGATACAGATACAGATACAGATTACAGTTTACAGTACAGGAGTCCTTCGGGCTCAGACACAATTATTTATATCAGAGGCCATAGCCCGATCTGGAGACCCAGTGGGCCGGTAGAGGTGCTCGTAGTTAATAGACGAGTGGAGCAACTTATTTTTGGATGGTTTTGACCCGGGTAGGGGTATATAGATTGTGTTTTGGTTGGCACCTTCCGGCTTAAGGGGGATGGTATAGGTTCTTGTGTGTTATATATATATGTATATACATGATATCTATTAGTTGATAGACAGCAGGTCGCCATGACGACAGGTATGATTCTACCTTACCTTCAGTACAAATAAGCCTATTCCAGATCCTGCTAGTTCAGACAGTTTTAGATACTTCCTGCTATTTAGAATTTACTAGCATCGTTGTTTATATTCAGTTATGTTCAGTTTGCTTTGCATACTCGGTACCAGTGGTACTGACACCCGTTTCAGGCGCTGCATTACTTGCCTGCAGGTACTCGTAGACGAGGAGCCGATCCCTCGTGATTCCAGCCAGCTCATTGAGTCATCAGCTCCTGTCATCCAGAGCTTGATATTCAGAGGTTTATATCATTTTGTTTTGTTGTACTGTAGGGGTAGGTCGGGGCCCTGTCCCGACCATCTTATCAGTATTCCTAGAGGCTTGCAGTCTGTATATATTTCCCTGTGGTTAGTTGTGTCGGTCGTGTGGGGCCGTGCGTATGTTTAGTTATTTATGTTGGCCGTGTGAGGCCTTATCTAGTTAGTAGTGGTGACCTTGCCGGTCACGTAGCTGTTCTGCATTTATTATATTGAGTTAGAGATAACTAGACAGCATGGTGGCCTTGTCGGCCCGCATAGGTTCCCTATATGAGTATGATTTTGGTTAGCTGATATTACAAGTACAGGTGGCTATAGGTCCAGTCGGCCGGAGGCTGTATTACAGCCGTTATATAGCCCATTGATTCCATGAATTTGAGTTAGAGCCAGCCAGGCACCAGATGTGCTTAGGCACAGTAGTCTAGCAGTTCAGGTCCTAATAGGGCACCAGGTGCCAGTCATACCCCCAAGGCGGGGCGTGACAAACTTGGTATCAGAGCAGGACGTGTCCTAGGGAGTCTACAAGCCGTGCTAAGTGGAGTCTTGTCTACGGATGTGTTGTGCACCACATACTATTGGCAGGAGGCTGCAAGGCATAATAGGATGGTTACTCTTTCTTCATATTCCGTCGTGCCATAGAACAACACAGTATAGGGTCGAGTTCTTAAAACTTATCATATTCTTTGTCTACGGATAAAAATGGCAGACCAGCGACACCCTACCATAGGCAGAAGGTTGGATACCGCAACAGGAGAAGGCACCAGCAGGATGCCTCAACTTCATTTAGAATCAGCCCGATTTGAGGGCGATATAGAGGCATCAACACAGCCTTCTCAACAGTCCCCATTTCACCAGGAGCCATTCGGAACGAAACCGCCTCCGATAGCTCCTGTACCTACACCATCTGATCAGGAGGTTCGCAGTGCAGTTGTTATGTTGGCCCAAATGATGGCCACTCAGCGCCAGTCTGTGCCACCTATAACAGCGGAGCCATCAGGTGGATCTGGTAGTTCGAGGGTCAGGGAATTTTTGGCATTGGGTCCCCCACAGTTCACAGGGTCAGATCAGGCAGAGGACCCCAGGATTTCCTAGATCAGATGCAGAGAATCTTCCGAGTGATGCATGTGACACCTACAGAATCAGTTGAGTTAGCAGTATTCCGGTTGCGAGACGTAGTTGTATTATGGTAAGAGAGCTGGGAAAGGTCTTGAGGGAGAGATGTTGCCCCTCTTACCTGGTCCAGCTTCTCGGAGGCCTTCCTGGATTGTTATTTACCACGGGAGATCAGGCAGGCCCGGATGGATTAGTTTTTGCATTTGGAGCAGGGGGCAAGGAGTGTACGAGAATATGCCCTACAGTTTGACTCCTTAGCCCGCTATGCTCCAGCTTTTGTGGACACCATGCCATCCAAAGTCCACCGGTTTATTATGGGTCTGAACTCAGAGTACATTGAGGCATGTATGACAGCTACATTATGGGAAGATATGGACATTGCCCGAGTGCAGGCCTTTGCCCAGACTATTGAGGGCCTTAGACAGCGGCAACAGGACAGTAGGCAGACAAATCAGGAGCAGCGCCACAGGGATAGATCAGACGATATACAGAGGGAGATTCAGAGAGGACTCAGGCCCCGATTGTCAGACATGCCCCCTAGACCCCCACCTCCACCACAATAGCAGAGGGGTAAATTTATTCATCGAGGGCAGTCAGAGTCTGGTGGCAGTTCTCAAACGGTGGATTCACCTCAGTAGAGGAAGGTAGAGCAGAACAGATACACACCCCCACCCTACCCTATTTGCAGCCGACCTCACATCGGAGCTTGTAGATATGGCTCTTCAGGATGTTATATATGCGGGCAGGAGGGGCACCTGATGAGAGATTGTCCGGCCAGGGGGCAAGGTAGCTGAGATAGCCAGGACAGGGGATCCGCTGGGCCACGAGTTCCAGCAGCCTCGGTAGGTCATAGGCCCTCAGGTTCAGCAGGTAGAGGCCGAGGTAGGTCAGGAGCATCTAGTTCAGTTATGGGCTCAAGCCATACCTATGCATTACCAGGGAGACAGGCTCAGAGGCGTCTCCAGATGTGGTAACAGGTATGATGACTATTTGCTCATACCCTGCTTATGTACTGATTGATCCAGGGTCCACTTTGTCCTATGTTACCCCATTTGTGGCTCGAAAGTTTAGTGTTGCACCAGAATTGTTACAGCAGCCCTTCTCAGTATCTACACCAATCGGTGACTCCATTATAGCTAGCAGAATTTATCGAGGGTGTATAATAGAGGTTGCTGATTGTCAGACTACAGTAGATCTGGTTGAACTAGAGATGATTGATTTCGATGCCATTATGGGTATGGATTGGTTGGTGCCATGCTATGCCAACGTAGAATGTTAGACCAAGACGGTCCAATTCCACTTTCCAGGGGAGGCAGTGCGAGAGTGGAAGGGCAGCACAGCTACGCCAAAAGGTAGGTTTATATCCTACCTTCAGGCGAGGAAGTTGATAGCTAAGGGATGTATTTACCACCTAGTCAGGGTTTAGGATGTTCGGGTAGAGTGTCTGACACTCCAGTCTGTTCCAGTGGTAAATGAATTCCCTGATGTATTTCCAAATGAGTTACCTGGTATTCCCCAGAAAGGGAAATAGATTTTGCAATCGATTTACTACCAGGCACTTAGGCTATATCAATTCCTCCGTATCGCATGGCTCCTGCTGAACTCGGAGAATTAGAGGAGCAGCTGAAGGACCTGCTAGATAAGGGTTTTATTAGGCCAAGTACTTCACCGCAGGATGCGCCAGTTCTATTTGTGAGAAAGAAGGATGGCTCGCTCCGCATGTGTATAGATTACAGGCAGCTGAATAAAGTTACAGTAAAGAATAAGTATCCGCTTCCCAGAATAGATGATTTGTTTGATCAGCTACAAGGGGCCAGATATTTCTCCAAGATTGACTTACGGTCCGGATACCATCAGGTTCGAGTTCGTGAAAGAGACATTCCTAAAACGGCCTTCAGAACCCGATATGGCCACTTTGAATTCCTAGTTATGTCCTTTGGGTTGACGAATTCCCCAGCAGTATTTATGGACCTGATGAACAGTACCTTCAGACCATACTTGGACCTGTTCGTGATAGTATTTATTGATGATATTCTGGTGTATTCTCGCTCAGAGGCAGACCACCAGGTTCATTTATGGACAGTGCTCCAGATTCTTAGGGAACGTCAGTTGTATGCTAAATTCTCCAAATGTGAATTTTGGCTGAACTCAGTAGCCTTCTTAGGGCATATTGTGTCGGATGCTGGTATATAGGTTGACACGCAGAAAATAGAAGCAGTCAAAACATGGTCTAGACCTACCACTCCGACCGAAGTCCGCAGTTTTCTGGGATTAGCGGGATATTACAGAAGATTTGTTGAGGGATTCTCCACTATAGCGGCACCTCTGACTAAGCTGACGCAGAAAGCAGTAAAGTTTCAGTGGACGGAGGCATCTGAGCAGAGTTTCCAAGAATTAAAGGACAGATTAACCTCCGCTCCAGTGTTAGCATTACCGGAAGGTACAGGGGGTTATTCAGTGTATTGTGACGCATCAGGTATTGGGTTGGGTTGTGTGTTGATGCAGCATGGTAAAGTGATTGTGTATGCTTCCAGACAGCTGAGGAAACACGAAAAGAATTATCCTACCCACGACCTGAAATTAGCCGCAGTGATCCACGCCTTAAAGATATGGAGACATTACTTGTATGGCGTCCATGTGGATATTTTCACAGATCATAAGAGCCTACAGTATATCTTCACTCAGAGGGAGTTGAATTTGCGACAGCGTCGCTGGTTGGAGTTATTGAAAGATTATGACGTGGACATTCTGTATCATCCAGGAAAAGCCAATGTAGTAGTAGATGCTCTCAGCCGTAAATCAATGGGAAGTTTGGCGTATTTGCAGCCCGAGCAGTGGGAGTTGGTCAGAGAAATACATCAATTAGCTAGCCTAGTTGTTCTTGTAGCAGAAATAGAGGACAACAGAGTATTAATTCAGAACACCACTGTGTTGTCATTAGTTGTGGAGGTAAAGGAACGGCAATATGAAGATCCTGACCTAGTCCAGCTTAAGAACAAAATTCAGCAAGGAAAAACGCCAGATTTTCAGATAACTGAGGATGAAGTGCTGCGATGTAAGGGCCGCCTCTGTGTTCCAGATATTTCAGGGCTCCGCCAGCAGATTATGAATGAGGTACATTACACCCGCTATTCTCTCCACCTAGGCGCGACGAAAATGTACCATGATATCAAGGAGATCTACTGGTGGCCAAGTATGAAGAGGGAAATAGCAGAATTTGTAGCCCAATGTCCTAACTGCCAACAGGTAAAAGCGGAACACCAGAAACCAGGCGGATTGAATTAGGACAAAGCAGTGCCTCTCTGGAAATGGGAAGAAGTGAACATGGACTTTGTAGCAGGATTACCCCATACTAGACATAGACATGACTCCATTTGAGTAATAGTTGACAGACTGACGAAATCAGCCCACTTCCTACCAGTGAAAGCTACTTTCTCTGCTGAAGATTATGGCGAATTGTATATCAGAGAAATAGTTAGATTACATGGTGTTCCAGTATCTATTATCTCTGACAGAGGAGCATAATTTACATCTAGATTTTGGCAGTCATTTCAGAGAGGTCTGTGAATAAAGATTAATTTGAGCACAGCATTCCACCCTCAGACAGATGGGCAGGCTGAAAGCACTATTCAAACGCTCGAGGATATGCTATGGGCGTGTGTGCTAGACTTTGGGGGTAGCTGGGATGAGCATTTGCCACTGATTGAGTTTTCTTATAATAAGTTATCACTCAGCTGTCCAAATGGCGCCCTTTGAGGCACTGTATGGGCGAAAATACAGGTCGACAGTTGGCTGGTTTGAAGTGGGAGAGTCAGCACTGATTGGCCCAGATATTATTCAACAGTCAGAGGAGAAGGTAAAGCTTATTAGAGAATGCCTACTGACTGCACAGAGCCACCAGAAATCGTATGCTGATGTGCGACGCAGAGACCTAGAATTTGATGTAAATGACTGGGTATTTCTGAAAGTATTTCCAATGAAAGGGGTGATGAGATTCGGCAAGAAAGGTAAGCTCAGTCCGAGATTCGTTGGGCCTTATCAGATCCGACGGAGAGTAGGCTGGGTGGCATACGAATTGAATTTGCCTACAGAATTAGAATCTGTTCATCCAGTTTTCCACGTATCTATGCTAAGGAAGTGCATGGGAGACCCTCGCAGAGTTGTCCCAGTCCAGGATGTCTAGGTTACGGAAGACCTGGCCTATGAAGAGGTTCCAGTAGCCATCTTAGACAGACAAATTCGTAGATTGAGGACGAAAGATATTGCTTCTGTTAAGGTGCTGTGGCGTAATAAGAACCGAGAAGAGATGACCTGGGAAGCAGAGGAAGATATGAAAATCAGATATCCTCATTTTTTCCAAGACTAGTCAGATAACAGGTATGTTAGTATTATTATTTTATATAGTGCCTTGTAGTATATCTATAAATGAGATAGTCGACTCTAGTCTTTTATGAGATGGATACTATAGTATTGTGTGGAGCCTGTATTGGACTTTTCTGCATTTTAGGTTTTTAAGATAGTCCATATTATAGGGGAGACTCTGCCAAAATATTTCTAAAAATAAGTTGAGTAAGTCGAGAATTCCTATAAATGGAGGTCTACATTCGAGGACGAATGTTCTTAAAGGGGGAGAATGTTACACCCCGTAAATTCTTGACATGTAGATGGCCTATTCACATGTTGGTTAAGAGTTTTTGAATGCCATACATGCTAGGAAAAGGCCCGGAAAAAGACCGGATAAGAAATCCGTCGAACCATCGCGGAAGGAGCCGGGGCAGAGCCCCTTCGCGATGGCAACGTGCCACAGAGGGAGGGCCTCCGCGTTGGCTCCGTGTCACGGCGGCCCTGTCCAGGCCCAACTATATAAGCCCCTCCACTTCAGTTTTAAAGTTACTTTCATATAATTTCCAGTAAGGTCGAGGGAGAAACAGAGGGAGATGAGGTTTCTTGATAATTTCTTCCCGATTACGCCGTCAAACGCGGTCCAAATTCAAATTAACTCAAGATACCAATGTATTAAGCAGTAAGGAGCATTCCTACAGATTTAGTTTCATGAAATTCAGCCGGCAAATCGTCGTGCTACCGAACTAAGGTAAGTGGAATTGCTCCAAATTAGTGTTAATATACTCCTATCCCTAAAGTGAGTATTTCTCCCTTCTAGACTTTCGAGAAATAGCGAGTTTTTGACCGTTTTTTGATAAGCCTAAGTCTGGGCTATATATATATTGAAAGTGATATTTTCTTCCAAAATATTAGCGTATTTAGTTCTAATTGACATATATATGAATGCAGTTGGGAGAAATAGCAGAAATACTGACCAAACTACGCCAGTTAGTCGGGAACTCAGAAGCGAAGGTATGTAACCCTAATTCCTTCGGCAAGTTAGTAATCCAGTATGGTAGATAGCGTGATGTATAGAAGAAAGAACTCAGAAGTTGAGAATTGAGTCCAGTTTGAATTTAGCAAGCATGTTTTATGATATTATGATATATATTCAGAATAAAAGTTAGTAAAGCAATATCAGACAGTCAGATGATATCTCAGTTACAGTATAATCAAACAGTCAGATAATATCTCATATACAACATAGTCAGTATGAGAATCAGTATAAGACAGAAAAGAGTTCAGAATGAGAAATCAGAGTACAAATAGTATTTTCAGTTTAAACATGCTTGCTATATGTGATTATTGTTTATTGAGACCTATTTCTGTTATGAGGGCACCCTTTGAGCGTCCTCACCGCCCCTGGGTTGGTAACTGCGTTGACCCACCGTGAGGGTGGGGATACGCCACTCCAAGGAGTGGTATGCCATCCACAGTAGGACAAAGATGGGATGAAGCATTCCCCATATCAGGCTGATCAGCATAGCAGTATAGCTTACCCTGTTGTGCGCTTGCGCCCTGGGGGCAGATTACAGATACAGATACAGATTACAGTTTACAGTACAGGAGTCCTTCGGGCTCAGACAAAATTATTTATATCAGAGGCCATAGCCCGAGCTGGAGACCCAGGGGGCCGGTAGAGGTGCTCGTAGTTAATAGACGAGTGGAGCGACTTATTTTTGGATGGTTTTGACCCGGGTAGGGTTATATAGATTGTGTGTTGGTTGGCACCTTCCGGCTTATAGGGGCTGGTATAGGTTCTTGTGTGTTATATATATATGTATACATGATATCTATTAGTTGATAGACAGCAGATCGCCATGACGACAAGTATGATTCTACCTTACCTTCAGTATAGATAAGCCTATTCTAGATCCTGCTAGTTCAGACAATTTTAGATACTTCCTGCTATTCATAATTTATTAGCATCGTTGTTTATATTCAGTTATGTACAGTTTGCTTTGCATACTCGGTACCAGTGGTACTTACGCCCATTTCAGGCGCTACATTACTTGCCTGCAGGTACTCATAGATGAGGAGCCGATCCCACGTGATTCCAGCCAGCTCATTGAGTCATCAGCTCCTGTCATCCGGAGCTTGATATTCAGAGGTTTATATCATTTTCTTTTGTTGTACAGTACGGGTAGGTCGGGGCCCTGTCCCGACCATCTTATCAGTATTCCTAGAGGCTTACAGTCTGTATATATTTCCCTGTGGTTAGTTGTGCCGGTCGTGTGGGGCCGTGCATATGTTTAGTTGTTTATGTTGGCCGTGTGAGGCCTTATCCAGTCAGTAGTGGTGACCTTGCCGGTCACGTAGCTGTTCCGCATTTGTTATATTGAGTTAGAGATAACTAGACAGCATGGTGGCCTTGTCGGCCCGCATAGGTTCCCTATATGAGTATGATTCTGGTTAGCTGATATTACAAGTACAGGTGGCTATAGGCCCAGTCGGCCGGAGGCAGTATTTACAGCCGTTATATAGCCCGTTGATTCCATGAATCTGAGTTAGAGCCAGCCAGGCACTAGATGTGCTTAGGCTCAGTAGTCTAGCAGTTCAGGTCCTAATAGGGCACCAGGTGCCAGTCATACCCCCAAGGCGGGGCATGACAGAAAGTCTATACCCGATGTATTTTGACCATTTGGAAATATTCCACTTGAATTCTTTCAAATCTCAAGCTCAATTAACACATTACCCATATTGGCTTGGGAAAGAATTAAGTTATTTCTAGCCTTAATCCTTATATTTAGTTATGAAAATGAGTTTTGACTATTTCTAGCCCAACCCTACATTGTAAAACTCAAATTTCCACTAATCCTTTCTCACCCATATCCTAGTTCCTTTTTTCAAGCAAAAGAAAGATAAGTAAATACAATCTATGTTTGCAACCATAAATATTTGCATTAAACTTAGAGAAAGCATTAGATCCATGCATAATAAGTGATTCTAAGACTAAATTAATAATACCCAATCAAACCTAAACCCACATCAAGCACACACCTCTAGTAATCGAATTAGCTACTCTTGAATGTCAACAAGAGAATTCAATCAACAAGAGATTCATTCACATTCATAATTGAATAGTAACTTTTAGCTTCTATTATATACTTCAATAGAGAATCCTTACCCTAAAATATTGAAGAAGAAGAAGAAGACTATCTCTTACTTCTCTTTATAATATTCTCTCTACCAAAAATTAGCTAATCAAAAAGTACTCCCTTTCTTCTAAAATGGAAGTTTTCTCCAAAATAGGAATAGTCTACTCTTCTTTATGCTACAAAAATTTCCATTTTGCCCTTAGAAGATTCCAAATCATTCTTCTATCAAATCTGAACAACTTTTTCCTTCTCAGTACTGAGTCACTTGCGCAGCACCTGCATTTCACAGGTTCCCATCCGTGAGACGTAGTTGCTTCGTTGGTCATGTCAGATTGTCTAGTTTGGATTCTGCGTCTGTACTTGCATTTTGCAGGTGCCAGACTGCCTTCTGCGGTTCTCTTCTAGGTTCCGGGCAGTTCACTCGGTGTTTCACTTGCATTTCACCGGTGTCAGTCCTGCAAAATGCATGTCTCCTATTTTCAGCACTTGCTCTTTGTTCAATTTTCTTTACTTTCTTTTGTTGAACCTAATGCCTGCAAAATCAAAGGAAAAAGGCATAAAATTTCCTAGATGAGTTGAAATCAAAGAAAAAGCTCATGCTTAAAAGCCTAATAAGTTGGTAAACTCCTACTTGAAGGCTCAAAGGACGATTAGTAAGGGATGTTTTGGGTACATTGCCATGATGGTGATGTTTGGGCAGATGAGGTTATTCCTAATAGTATACTCATACTTTGTGAGCCTAGATATATGTTCCTAGACAATCAATTGGGTTTACCCCCAATACAGAAGATCATGTTTTACATAGATTCATATTTCTATTATGTCATATTATATGGATTTTATAGAGCTAAGGGAGTTGATTCAAGATCTTATTAACAAAGATTTTATTTGACTTAGTGTTTCACCTTAGGAGTGTTGGTATTGTTTTTAAGGAAGAAAATGGTTATATTCACATCTGTATTAACTACTATTAGTTGAACAAGATGACCATCAAGGAAAGGTTTCCTTGCTTCACTTTGATAACTTGTTTGACAAGTTGCAACATATAGTTTACTTTTCTAAAGATTGACTTGAGGTTGATCAGGGGCACTCCCTTTAATATTATGGTTCATAAATGACTGAACTTGATGTCTTGAAGGATCCTTCTATCCACCAATGTCATTGATATAACCTACCCTCGGGCATCTGTGGTAGTATGTATCTTGGTCAGGGTTCCGATCAATGTGGGGGCGCAGGTGCTGGAGGAGTGGAGGTACTTTACTATAAAAAGCGGGACTGGCTTGCCCTTCGCCTCTCTCATCACCCTGCATTGTAAGCGAGCTACGGTGAACAAGGAGGCTAGGGATGTTATGGTGGCCTGTGATGTGCCCTTCGATCCTTTAAGGATGAAAGGTGTGCCAGAAAGGGCAGAAAGAAGAGAAGGGCAAACTCAGATGATGAGGGCAGCAAGGGCCGAAGGGTTGGTGGGGCTTGCCCATCCAGGCCAACTGGTCTGTTTGAGCGAAGAGAGACAAAGATGGCTATATATGAGAGTTACTGAGAGGGTTGCACAGACCTCCCCCAGGTGATAGGCCAACCAGTGCAGCTGTTGCAGATCCTAAGGTGGTGCAGGGGGCAATTGCCTCTTTGACCTAGGCCCATGTAGAGCTCCTGCAGGACATGGAGAAAGAGAAGAAGAAGTGGCACTCCCGGGACAAGCTCTTCATCCGTATGTGGAAATAAATCAACAAGATCCTGAAGACTCTTTCCCATAACTTCAAGATGCCTCAGGTGGATAGGGAGGACATCTAATAGTTCTTCTTCCTCAGTGGATTCGAGGACAGGAGGTTGATGAGCTTAGCGGTGGTAGCGACGAGGCCTATAGTTAGCAAAGCCAGGATGTACCTCCCTTCCCTATTTTCCTTAGTCAATTTGATTGGTTGCTCCCTTTTGGGGCTTGGAAGACAATTTATCTTTTCTTTTTTCTTGTTTTTGGATAACTTTAATCATTTCCTATTTTGATGTACGGGTGCCTGTTTGGCATCCGAATGACATTAGTCGATTCTTGGCCCTATTATCATCATAACTAGACGTTCTCGTATATATATATATATGTTTGTGTGTGTGTATGTGTGTGTGTGTATACTTATTTAGCAGCTCTAGAATGATCTGAAAATTTTCCAAAAAAAGGGATTGGGTTCTGACTAGCAGTGTCCATTCTTTTGCTGCAACGGACCCACTATGGCAATCTGTTTCTCGCCTGTAGCGAGTCTGCGACAGTGAGACCCATCTCGCTAAGCAAAAAAAATTTCCCAGACCACCAGTCCCCCGGACACTATCGTTCCTCATTCATTATTTAATATCACGACTATCGGATTGTACTGCACAAAAATCTAAACCGACTGATACTAATTGGAATATCATAGATACCAATTGAGCTAGTTGAGACATCAATTAAAATTCTCCAAATACCAATTGGACTCAACCTAGGAAAATAACATACCCCGGTCACACGATAACAGAGAAATAAAGTGAAAACTTCCTAGATGTCTTGTAGCCTTTCGAAAATTAGATGTGGATGTCTATACACCAATCCTTAGAACTCTATTTGACATCGCTCTTGTACTTGTGAGATTGGTAGCCTAAACGCTCTGATACCAATTTGACATGGCCCAAAATGCGCGAGTCATTCGGGCACCTACATCGAATCTAACCCGATAAGAGAATCCCTTTTTAAACAATATATAAAAATATAAAAAATTCTCATTTAATTACATAGATAAAAAATGTTAGTCTTTTATGATCCAAACCCCTTTTCAAAGACACAAACTCTCCTAAATATATATTCTAGACAGGTACAAGAGCTCTATCTAGAATACTGATAATAAGAAAATGACACAGCTTCGCCTGCGGAGAAAATGCAGAAGCTGATACTGAGTATCGTCATGTCAACATGAAACTGTAAATCACCTACCACAACCTACACCACAAAGGTGCAACAAGGTAGTATTAGTATATCACATGTACTGGTAGGCATCATCGACTGACTACGATTAGTTCACAAGACAGTATATAATTAACATGAAATTGATTAACCCTTACTATGCACAAAAATAACATACATATAGGCTATGTCCAATTCTTGAGTAATTCATCAATTAAGTACACAATTATACATCTATAGATATATACACTACATATTCCACAATTAATTTAACAATCAATTCATCAACTCCATCTTACTTATATATATATATTATAAATTCAACAATTAATTTATCAACACCCCAAGTCCTATACTGGTGCCATCGTTTCGCTGCAATGGTGTCTTGTGTTCGGTGATTTGGTATATGGGTTAAAAACCGACACGCAAGTGCACGTGGTCAAACAAGTAATAAAGTGGCTAAGTAAGCCAAGTATCGAACCAAGGAGACTCTGGATAAGTAAAAATTGCTCAAGTATACTATATTCTATCTTACTTCTATATATGCTGACAACAACGTAACCAAAAGTTAAATAATTTTTGTTTATAAATTATATACTAAAACTATTAACAAATATCTACTTTGAATTTAAACTATGGATATGAGCATGCCAAGGTTAAGAACAAGTAATGAATTTGATTATAATCCTAATTTGGTTAATCTTCTCTTCCTGTTGCTAGCCAAGAACATTAGCCTAGAGATTAAAACTCTCGTACTTAATCTCACTTTAGAATCATAAACCATCCGTCTACATTTCAGTGATCAAATGCAATTTATGACCTAGCAATACAATTCCGGTTCCTAAATTGACTAATACGGCTTTCTATTTCTATCAGGAAAGCACATCAAAACCCAATTTTCCCGTGCCCTATTAATTCACAATTTTCCAATTTCGTGCTCTCTCGAGTGAAATTGGACTTTTTAGATATACATTAATGTCAGCCACACACCAATGCAGTAGAAACAAGAATTAATAGAACAACATGGAAGAAGAAGATGAAAAACCATACAATTCAATAATCAAAATTCATCACCATTGTTCATAACCTCAGCAAGGAAGAGAATTAGCCACTCATTTGTGGATTAATCATCCTAAAACAAGTGTTAATCATACAAACAATTGATTGAAAGAAGAAAGAAAGAGAGAAAAACCCTTAGCTTTTTCGTCCCTCAACTGCCTGTAACCCACGTCCTTGCTCCACCAAATCTGAATTGTGAAAAATAAACCTAAGTGTGCTATTTATAGTAGTAGGACTCTTTCCCGGAATAACAAGCAACTTTTCACGGAGTGCATCGCGGAGCACGGCCTCCGTGACACGCTACAAACGCGGAAGTCCTCTGGAAATCACTCGGAATTGG
Organism: Datura wrightii; assembly: GCA_035772735.1. Taxonomy (NCBI): domain Eukaryota; kingdom Viridiplantae; phylum Streptophyta; class Magnoliopsida; order Solanales; family Solanaceae; genus Datura; species Datura wrightii. Next base: position 113,829,261 of record JASDFA010000019.1, read on the forward strand.
CCCGGGCAGCACCCTGCCGTGTTGGCAGCGTGTCACGCTGCCTGGGCAGCGCTTTGGCAGCCCTTGGTCGCGGAGGCCACCTGCCGTGGCACATTGCCAACGTACAGGTGGGCTGTTGTGAATAGCCTGCCTGCCGTGGCACGTTGTCGACGCGCCGGTGGGCTGTTTTGTGTCTCCTCTTCGCCGACGTTCGCGTGTTAATTCCGTCTCCAAGCATCTACTTCACCAACTCATGAATTAGTTACTCAAACGTCATCAAAACCTACAAAACAAAGGCTAATCATGTTGGTTAGCACATATCTTTACTTCATCTAAAATTACATGAAAATGTATACAATAATCTTAGATAAACAAGACTAATTTAAGTCGTAAAGCGTATCTCGGGCATGCTATGTTTGCCCGTGATCACAACCCCACACTTAAAGCCTTGTTCGTCCTCGAACAACCTTTTACATATCATGCATATGGAGACTCCCACATAACTAATTTAGCAAGATAATTCAGTTACGTCTATAATGATTACGTAAGATACAAGCTAAAAATAGAGCATGCCTGATTTGATCCTTGAAATAAAGTACAACTATGTTAAGACTTCTTACCCTCAAGAATCGACTCTCAATCTTAGCAAACTCATGCAAATCAACTGATTAAGAAATCCCACATGAATTATATCCTTCATTCAACATGTGCCCCTCACGGAAAGAGAGTTACCCAATTTCACACGCAAAAACAATTTTTATATCACAACATGTGTGGGTATATGAATAGAATTACGCTCACTCTCACAAAGAATTCACATGCATTATGTAATGACCCATAAGCTTGCCCTTAGTGTTTTATTCCACTAATTTAAGGATGTGTGAATGTAAGATCAAGTAGGACGTTTTAGGTTGTAATGTAACTCAGGTGCGGGTAGGTACTATTATGATCAGTAATAGTGACTATCTTTCCTAAGCGCTTTTAATACATCACGCCTTCATTACAAACTTCCCTTCCCTCACTTCACCTTTTTCTCTTTTCATCTTTCTTTTTCCTCTTTTGTTCCCCCATTTCTTTAGGCACTTTTAACTTATTAGTAAGGAGTTCTATAAGTAACTTTTCATTCATTTATTTTCTTACTCCCTACTAATACTCACCCATATTCAAACAAGTGCACCCTCGACCTTTCTCAACTCTTACAATTGCTACTTTCCCTTCTTTTTCATTCTTCTCACTCCTTTACTCTTTCGGATTTTTCCTTTAAGCGCTTCGGAGTTTTGGATCATATTCAAGGCTAATGAAAGAAAAAGGATTAAGCTTATGTTGCAGCTGTCAAAGAAGAGGCTCAAGGCTCAATGGGGTTAACTAGGATTAATTTGTCAAGGTAGGTATAATGAGGGATAAAAGTTTGGTTCATTCAAAGAAATACCTAAATCATCTCCTATAATTCACATCCTTCATTTCGTTTTATATACACACCAGGCAAGTTCTAGACATTTCATAGTAGCACAGAATACTCAAAAACCTTACACTCATGGCACATGCTCAAATCAAGACACATTCAGTAGACTCTTACTCAGCTAATCACAAGAATTCAGAATTAAGCTTCAATCCTATTGAGTCAAATTCAAGAGCCTAAGTGTCTCAAACAAAGTTATACACTTGCATGCTTCATACTGAACATACTTGCATCTTACAACCATGTATAGCACATAAAAAGAACATCAAGCACCAATTAGTTATGGTTTCAAAAACCCAAAACCTATCGACTAATTTTCCTCAAGACGGTCGTCATCCATCCATCGTCGGAAACAGTCCCTAGCTATGACTAAAAACTTTATATACAGACAAAGGAAAGAAAGAAAAAGAAATTTTTTTTTATTCTTCGGTTCAAAGACCCCCTGTCGAAAAAGAACCGAAAAGAAAAACCAACGGGTGATGAAGTCATGCTTAATTCACAAAAATATTTCAAATTTTTCAAACTTCTCACAAACTTTTGCACAAGCATTACATTCACCAAAATCGTTAAGCACAGAAAATTTTGAAATTTCCCTTGAAATTTCCCTCACCCCACACTTAAATCATGCTATGTCCTCATAGCATCAAATTAAAATTTACAAAGGGTGAGAAATACTCCCTGAGGCCTTTAGGCCTAGCTAATAGCATTCCTTCCTTCAACTTTGCACAAGTGGGTGTTCGACCCCACACTTTTTCTCTTCCATGCTTGTTAACTTCCTCCTCCACGGGTACTCAGACTTCCCCTCCATCTGTGCTTAGCTTTCCACCAAAGCAACACAAGATGAAAAATAAATAAAATCAACTTAAATGCAAGAAATTAAAATGGTACGCATGGTACCCTTGGGTTGCCTCCCAAGCAGCGCCTAATTTTACGTCGCGACACGACGTATCCAGTTTCACCGCTTTTTCCTCCACCTTGAGGATATGAATCTCACCCCTAATTTCTTCTCTAATTTCCTCTTATGCTCCAGGGGTGGTGGTGAAAAATTGTAAGGACCAAGCAGTAGATGTTGCCTTTTGAACCTCTTGGCCCTCAAGTAAGCGAAGTCATTTTGTCTCTCTGAGTTAGCAAATTTCAAAATATACGGGGCTTGGTCCTCCTTTAGACATTTCTCTATAATCTTGGAAGACTCTATTTCTATGTTGTCAACCAAACTTAATGTCGAAAAATGCTTCGAGTGTGGTCCAATAAACCTCAACTCTGAAACTGCATTGTGCTTGACCTCCTTACTTGTAAACACCTTCTCAGCATCGACACTTATCTCTCCATTAATGTCAAATGGGGGATACTCTATCTCTTCTTCCATGAATGGATTTTCTATAAGTGGGAGCCCATCACGGGGACACTCAAGAGATTCTAATTGTTGGGCTTCATCCAAAAATTCACCCTTGTCTTCCTCTTGTAGTTCCTCTTGAATATCGGCTAAAATTGTCACCTGCAAGTTATCACAAGCTTCAGCTTCAGCGATCATCTCCATGAATTTGATGCTCATCCTTTCTAGAGCCTCTGCATTCTCTTCTTGCTGAATTCTCAATACTGCCATCGCCTCCTTCATTGCTTCTGATTGCTCCAAGAGTAGTTTCAGCATGTCTTCTATTCGAGCTTGGCGTCCCAAGTCCTCATTTTCAGCATGCCTATATTCAGAAAAAACAACAGAAGGATCATAGTAGGGGCTTGAGGGAGGGGAATATGCATTCGGACAGCCATCCCAATGGCCATCTTGACCACCACATATATTACACGTGTTACATTGTTGCCACAAGTGGTGTCCTCCGCAATTCAGACAAGATTCACTAAAATATGAGTATCCACCATTGAAACCATTTATATTCCACGATGTCATGTCAATAAGGGTATTCGAAAAAGAAAGAGTAAAATGCAAAAGAATTAAAACAAACACTAAGACTAAGTTGTCAGCACTTAAGAAAAAATATAGTAAATTAACACTTAAAACAAATTCACCAATTTCCAAGTCTCCCCGGCAACGGCGCCAAAAACTTGTTCGGTGATTTGGTATATGGGTTAAAAACCGACACGCAAGTGCACGTGGTCAAACAAGTAATAAAGTGGCTAAGTAAGCCAAGTATCGAACCAAGGAGACTCTGGATAAGTAAAAATTGCTCAAGTATACTATATTCTATCTTACTTCTATATATGCTGACAACAACGTAACCAAAAGTTAAATAATTTTTGTTTATAAATTATATACTAAAACTATTAACAAATATATACTTTTAATTTAAACTATGGATATGAGCATGCCAAGGTTAAGAACAAGTAATGAATTTGATTATAATCCTAATTTGGTTAATCTTCTCTTCCTGTTGCTAGCCAAGAACATTAGCCTAGAGATTAAAACTCTCGTATTTAATCTCACTTTAGAATCATAAACCATCCGTCTACATTTCTGTTATCAAATGCAATTTATGACCTAGCAATACAATTCCGGTTCCTAAATTGACTAATACGGCTTTCTATTTCTATCAGGAAAGCACATCAAAACCCAATTTTTCCAAATCAAGTTAAGAACAATACCCTATTAATTCACAACTTTCCAATTTCGTGCTCTCTCGAGTGAAATCGGACTTTTTAGATATACATTAATGTCGGCCACACATCAATGCAGTAGAAACAAGAATTAATAGAACAACATGGAAGAAGAAGATGAAAAACCATACAATTCAATAATCAAAATTCATCACCATTGTTCATAACCTCAGCAAGGAAGAGAATTAGCCACTCATTTGTGGATTAATCATCCTAAAACAAGTGTTAATCATACAAACAATTGATTGAAAGAAGAAAGAAAGAGAGAAAAACCCTTAGCTTTTTCGGCCCTCAACTGCCTGTAACCCACGTCCTTGCTCCACCAAGTCTGAATTGTGAAAAATAAACCTAAGTGTGCTATTTATAGTAGTAGGACTCTTTCCCGGAATAACAAGCAACGTGTCACGGAGTGCATTGCGGAGCACGGCCTCCGTGACACGCTACGGACGCGGAAGTCCTCTGGAAATCACCCGGAATTGGCCCGGGCAGCACCCTGCCGCGTTGGCAGCGTGTCACGCTGCCTGGGCAGCACGTTGGCAGCCCTTGGTAGCGGAGGCCACCTGTCGTGACACGTTGCCAACGCGCAGGTGGGCTGTTGTGAATGGCCTGCCTGCCGTGACACGTTGTCGACGCGCCGGTGGGCTGTTTTGTGTCTCCTCTTCGCCGACGTTCGCGTGTTAATTCCGTCTCCAAGCATCTACTTCACCAACTCATGAATTAGTTACTCAAACGTCATCAAAACCTACAAAACAAAGGCTAATCATGTTGGTTAGCACATATCTTTACTTCATCTAAAATTACATGAAAATGTATACAATAATCTTAGATAAACAAGACTAATTTAAGTCGTAAAGCGTATCTCGAGCATGCTATTTTTGCCCGTGATCATCTTGATTGCTACAGAGAACCTGTAGCAGAAGAAACTCACCTACTGTAGTGATACCCTACTTAAGTAGTAGCTCGATCTCACTGGAACTTCTCTGTTTTCAACACCCTTTCTAAGACTAAGATCCCCTTACCCATTGCCTGTTTTAATTTCCATTAACTAAGTCCGTTTCAATTACTCCTAATTCATTCACTTACTCAACAATATCATACTGACGCCAGTTATCTTTCATTTAGCCATTGTTAACTATCAATAATCCATATTATTTTGTTATAATTTTAGCTCTATACCTATTAGTGGAACCACTCACACAATTAGGACCAACCCAGCATGAAACATTATTGACATGAATACCTATTACAAGAAACTAACAACAAAATCATCCTAGCTAGATTGATTTAGATTCAGCCAAATCAAGCAATTAACCGTGGAGTATGTGTAACCACATTATCAAACAATCATCAACAACTATTGATGAGAGGCCAAAAGTATGTATTTTCAGCCTCTATTTTTCTCGCGTTTTAGCATTTTTGTCATCTCTTTGAGTATCATTTCTATGGATTATGCTTTTATTACAATGTTATGACTTTGTAGGTTCTTAATAGGTGAATGTGGTGGAAAATAATCCAAAAAGAGCTATAAAGGAAGTTCGAAGCTTTGGAGCAATTTTGGAGGTGTTTTTGGACAAAACCAAGCTGATGCATAGGCTGGCATGGTGCACTAGAGACCAAACATCAGAAAAATACAAGTTTAGAAGCTGGTGCACTAGCTGGCATGGCGCACCAGAGGCTGAACTTTAGAAAAATCAAAAGTCAATAGGCTAGTGCAATAGCTGGCGTGACAAGCAGGGCCATTTTAGAACCCAATTTTTGGAACTTTTAATCCAAAATTAAGTAGGTCTAAGGGGTTTTTTTCCATTTTCTATATATATGAACCCTAAGACATTTTAGAAGGATTATTCTTGACTAGTGTTGGACAAAATCGAAGAGAAGAGGGCACAATGAGGTTCTCTCTATAGGTTAGTTCTTCTCTAACTTTCTATCATCATTGTCTTGTAAACTCATGAATTCCCTTAATATTTTGGGAATAATGAGTAGTTAAACACTTTAGTTCTAGGATTTTGGCATGAACATGAAGGTTGAATGTTGATTTCTTTTAATTTATTAAAGTTTTCTACTATTGAGTTATTTATTTCTTCTTCCTCTAAATTGTTTGATTATTTGACAAAATAGTTAAGCACTATCTATAACTCATTAATTGAAATTGGAAAAGGGAACTGCGAGTGAAATAAGAAAGGAATAGGGATTGTTTGTGAACCTTATAGGTAACGGGGAATGATTAACTAATATGAATAAGAATATACCCATTAGTCTTGCTTAGTTGATATAGAAGAATTCTTATATGCACTTCACTATTTTCCTACGACCATAGGAATATAGGCATAGGAGTAGTCAAATAGTCTTATAGTTATCGGGAATGATACTCAATTAAGTGATATCAACCTGCAAATAGTAACTCAAGAAAGCAAATAAGTATAGCAATTTGATACTTCAACTGAATTGTCAAAATAGCCAAGATCCGAGATCTTTTACATCATCTAAGAACCAACTAATCATTTACACATTTTTTTAAGTCTTGAACTTGTTTAGTTAGTAGTATAAGCAATCCACCAAGAATCATTCCTATATTTTTGAATAGTTTGAATAAGAGTTTAAATTGAACGAACAATCTAACAATTCCCTGAATGGTATGATATCTGGACTTAACCATTCTATATTACTTGACGACTGTGTATACTTGCGTGTGCATTTGGCCGCATTAAGTTTTTGACGCCGTTGTCTGGGACTGGACTAAGATTGTTTTTATAACTTGAATTCTTATTTAACTTTTTAAGTTTTTATTTGTTTTCTTACTTTTGGTGCACCTCAGGTCATAGGTGAGAGATGCATCATGCTACGACGTTAAATCAGGCACTTGTGGGGAGGCAACCCAATTTGTAATTTTTATACCCCGTAGAATTCCCGACACATAGATGGCCTATTCGCGTGTTGGTTAAGAGTATTTGAAAGCCATACATGCTAGGAAAAGGCCCAAGAAGAGACCGGACAAGAAATCTGTCGAACCATCGTGGAAGGAGCCGGAGCAGAGCCCCTCCGCGATGGCAACGTGTCACGGAGGTGGAGCCTCCACGTTGGCTCCGTGACACGTTGGCCCTGTCCAGACCCAACTATATAAGCCCTCCACTTCGGTTTTAAATGATATATTTCATATAATTTCCAGAGAAACTGAGAAAAACGGAGAGGGTGTGAAAGTACTACTAAATTATCATCCGATTACGCCTCAAATGCGGTCCAAACTCAAATTAACTCCTGATACCGAGGTATTTAGCAGCAAGGAGCAGTCCTACGGATTTAGTTTCGCGAAATTTGGCCGACGAATCATCGTGCTACCAAACTAAGGTAAGTGAAATTGCTCCAAATTAATGTCAATATACTCCTAGCCCTAAAGTGAATATTTCTCCCTTCTGGACTTTCGAGAAATAATGAGTTTTTGACCGTCTTTCGATAAGCCAAAGTTTAAACTATAAATATATTGAAAGTGACGTTTTCTTTCAGAATATTGGTGTATTTAGTTCTAATTGACATGTATATGAATGTAGTTAGGAGAAACAGCAAAAGTACCGACGAAAATCACATCGGTCAGTCGGGTACTCAGAAACCAGGTATGTAAAGCTATTCTTTCGGCAAGCCAAGATGTACAGTCTAGAAAATAAATAGAATAAAGGCTATTGACAGATACCTAGCGTACATGAACGATTTCCAACAAGCATGCTAGTATATCATTGCGTATTGTGCGATAGTCAGAATAATGGATAGTCAAATGATTTCAGATAGTAACGTGATATCCGCTAGTAGCTCAGCATGTTCTTACGTAATATCCAGAAAGGAAGTAGTAAAAGCAGTATAATGAATTGGCAGGATTACAGATAGTATGTATTACATTTATTGAGCTATATCCAGTTATAGATGGCATGTTCTATGTTATTAAATTATATCCAGATATAATCAGACAGTCAGATAAAGGCCAAGTAGCAGTTAGCCCAGCAATCAGAAACAGTGTAAAACAGAATATTGCATTAGTTATTTAATACAGACTGGCCTTGAAATAAAAGAAGAGAATATGATCAGTATTTTTCATTTGAGCATGCTTGTTGTGTATGTGTTTTGCATGTTGAGACTTGTTATGGCATGTGGGTGTCCTTTAGCATCCTCGCCACCCCTGGGTTATAACTGTGTCGATACCAGATTCAGATACCGCCACTAGTTGGGCGATGACGTCCGCCTAGAGGATGATGATGTCCGACCACCATGATAATACGGTCCAGATTACCCTACTTACAGGGGCAGTTCAGTTCGCTCTGTGCAGAGCCAGATTACCCTGTTTACAGGGGCAGATTACTCTGTGTGCGCTTGTGGCCGGGGGCAGTTTCAGACAGAGGTTTTTATAAAATTACCCTGTTGCGTGCTTGCACCCAGGGGTAGTTTCAGTCACAGATACAGCAGCAGATTACCCCGTGTGCACTTGCGCCCAGAGGCAGGAGTGTTCGGACTCAGACACAGTTTATTGTCAGAGGCCAAGGCCTGAGCTACGTACCCAAGGGGGCCGGTAGGGGGAGCTCACAGTTATCAGATGAGTGGAGTGAGTTGTTTTTGGTTGGTTTAGACCCGGGTAAGGGTAAATAGATTGTTCTATTGGTTGGCACCTTCCGGATTATGGGGGTCGGTTAGGTATTGTGTGTATTTATATGTATATCTATATGTGCTATTAGATACTGATAGACAGTAGGATGACACGTCATCAGGTACGCTCAGTTTAGTTACAGAATAGATAAACTCTCCCCAGTTATTCTCAGCTAGATAGACTCAGCTACTTCCTGCTTGTATTTCATGTTGTTGTTGTTACCCATTTCAGTTGTATATTTTAGTTTGCTTTACCTGCTCAGTACCTGTGGTACTAACGCCCGTGGGGGCACTGCATTGCTTGCCTGTAGGTACACATAGACGAGGAGTCGATCCCTCTTGATCCAGTCAGCAGAGTTGTCAGCTCCTATCCTCCGAAGCTAGACAGTCGGAGGTTGCTCCTATTTCCTTTTGATTACAGTTTGGGTAGGTCGGGGCCCTGTCCAGACCATTCTATTATTACTTCCTAGAGGCTTGCAGTCTGATGTTTCCCTGTGGTAGTGGAGTCGGTCGTGTGGGCCCGTGCATGTATATATGTGTTTAGTTGTTGATGTTGGCTGTGTGAGGCCTTATCCAGTCAGTAGTGGTGACCTTGCCGGTCACGTAGCTATTCCACATTGGTTATATTGAGTTAGAGATAACTAGACAGCATGGTGGCCTTGTCGGCCCGCATAGGTTTCTCCTTTCCAAGTATGTTTCTGGTTAGCTGAAATTTTGTACAGGTGGCTATAGGCCCAGTCGGCCGGAGGCCGTATTTACAGCCGCTATATAGCCGGTTCGTTTCTTGAAATAGAGCCAGGGTCAGCCAAAGCACCAAATGTGCTCAGGCTGGACCGTTTAGCAGCCCAGAGTCTAGCAGGCACCAGGTGCCCGTCATACCCCCCAAGGTGGGGTGTGACAGTAATAGTGTAGTTTTTCTTATTTTTTGTATAGTGTCACTTTTTTGTTTTAGTTTATGTATAGAGACGGGAAAGCTAAATACCCAAATTTCAAGATAAGGAGCATATCTTGAGCTTAGGTGTGGAGTTGTACGATCTGTAAATCAAAGGAATATGCTGCTAGCTAGGCCCTAGAGGGCCTTAGAGAGTATTTCTCACCCATGTCTTATTTTATTTTATAGATTCTCTGAGGACAGAGCATGGCTTTAAGTGTAGGGTGAGGGCGTATCTTCTGATATTTTGAGACTAAGGGTAAGCACGCCATCAAGTTTTTATTTGAAAATTTTTAAAAAATGGCATGGCTCGTCCATCATTCGATTTTTCTTATGGTCTTGGTTCTTTTATGAAGAGGGAGACCTTTGAACTAAGTAAAATTTTTATTTTTAAGAGAATAAAAGGCATTTCCCAATGATAGATGATTGACGATCGTCTTGAGAGAAGTTATTCATTAGAAACACATTTGAATGATAGGTGCTCGGGTTATGTGCTAATTTGACTGAATAATACAAGTATTGGTTTTTGAAAGTTGACAACATGTTGTGGAAAAATATGAATGACTTCTTTTGAGACACCTAGGGTCATTTTCTAGATCTTGTGTGATTTTATTGGTTTGATATAGAAATCTTTCTATTGTTTTCCTAATTGAGGATCGACTTAAATCTGTTTGGAATTGAACATGTGTCATGTGTGTATGAGATAATTTGCATACATTTCATGCTTTCATCTTAATGTATAAAACTTGACCAGTGTATGTGCTAAACAAAATGAAGAGTGTTGATTTTAGGAGATGATATAGGTGTTTCTTTGATTAGACTATTTTTATCCTATAAACAACCAACTCATTCGTGATATGCCTTTAGCCTATTCTTTTGGCAGCCATATTAAAAGATAAATTCCATTTTTATTCTATTGACCTTTATTTGATCCAAATGACTCCTAACACACTTTAAAATTGAAAAATAGAAATTTTGTATAAAAGAAGCACAAGTGAAGAAAAAAAGAAAGCTAAAGTGTGGAAGTCAGAAGAAAAGATAAAAGGTGAAAGATATAGACCAAGGAAGGTGATGTTAGTTGGGAGATGAGAAAAGAAAATAAATAAGCTAAAAAGAAAAAATATTGTAAACAACTCCCTACTAGTCACCAAAGTTTCAAAAATCTAAATCAAGGAAACTAAAGAGTAAAGTAAGAAGATCAAAGGGTGTGCTAAAAGTTGAAAAAGTTGTGAAGTATTGAAGTGCTTAGGCAGGTTAGTCACTATACTGGCCAAATAATCTCTACTCTTCTCTTAGCATTCATTACAAATATTTAAGTCTTAATTGGTACTAACTTTGACATTCTTATATTAGTGGAGTATTTACACTAAGGGCAATCCTATGAGTCATCATATGTTGCATGAGAAGCTCTTTGTGAGAGTGAGCGTGAGCCCGGATTAATTTTTACGCTCATATATGTGATTCTTTCATATTCTCGTGAGAAAAAGGTGGGCAATGATGTGTTGTGAGTTTATAGAACTTTCAAAGGAAAAAACAAGCATGGACTTAGGTGTGTTTATATGGATATGATGCACTTTAACTTTGTCTTCAGGGAAAATAGGTTTTGGAGTTGAATTGTGCAAAATAGGGACAAATTGCAGAAAAGTGACTAAGTATGGGCTTCAGTATGAGTCGTACCATACTAGAATGAGTCGTACTGAGTGTCGTGGAAAAGTCTAGAAGATGTATTGAGGCAAAGAGTAAAAGTACGACTCTTGGTACTAGACATACAAACTTAGTACGAGTCATACCAAGGTAGTCATATAACACATCAAAGAAATTTGCATAGGATAAGTCTCCTAGTACGGATAGTAACCACAAACATGAGATCTACCTAAGACACGTACCAAGGAGTAGTGGGAAAGTTCAGAAGGATTGAAGATTCGCAGTTCTCAAGTTACGGGAAGAAGTTACAGGTCGTAGGATCGAGGTACGAGTCGTGCCATGCCACCGGTGGAAATATTCAGAAGATGTCAGGATTCTCAGCATCAAACCACAATTGATTGTACAACTCGTAGGTTCACAGTAGGAGTGGTACCAAATTCCAACACTGAGCCAGATTCAGCAGATGTCAGCCAATGTATGAGTCAAGGTACGACCTATACATTCCTATTACGGGTATAAGTGAAGTATGCAACAGTTTTAGTAGTTTTCCCTGTTTACTTAGTAAAGGTTCTTAATATTTATAAATACTTATTAGGTTATTTCGGTAAGGAGAGTTGGAAAATAGGTCATACCAATTGAGAAACAAATTGTTGTTGATTTTTCTATTCAAATTTTGGAGATTTTCTTGCTTTGATTTTCTTCGTTGTTCTTGAATCGTTCTTCATAAATTCTTGCAATATTCAAGTGGGTTTTCTTCCAATCATCTTTATAAGTATTAAATTATGTGTTTGTCTATGAATACTAATAATTATCTTACAACTATGAGAGGCTAAACCTCCACAACTAGGGTTGTGGGAATCATGGTAAATTAATGAACTAGGGTTATACAAAAGTTATTCTAAACCAATCCTAAATGCTTATATTATATTCTCTTCATCTTTAATGTTTCTTAACAGAGCGCAATGTTAGGACTTGCACGAATTCAGTACTTTCTTGATTCTAAGAAGTAGAGATTGGAAAAAGAGAATCAGAACAAAGCCTTGATCTTGATTATCATTGTAAAACTTGAGCTACAGTCGCACGATAGTTAATTTGGAATAAATTGGTAATGGTTGAAGTGGAATCACTTATGAGACCTAATCCGGGTGATTGAGTATGGTCATCCAATAGGGACGAACCAGTCATTTGGATGAACTTATATTATCAGTTCTACAAGTAAAGTATTGGGATAGATCACGTGTGTAAACCCAAAGTAGTTATGAACCCATGGGAAACACTTACCCTAGTTATTTGCATAATCTGATAAACAACAATTAACTCTCACAATTATTTCTTATTTTTCTTTAGAGAAACCCCCCCCCCCCCTTTAGGAGATAACAATCTTAAAAAGGCTTAAATACTAGAATTATTCTACATCCTGACCATATTCCCTGTGGGATCAACCCCAACCTTTGTTAGGTTATATATTGGCAATGTTCGCATCATACTTTATCAGGAGTGTGATTTGAGAGTTATCAAAAATGGCGCCATTTTCAGGGAATACAGCTTAGGATTAGAGTAATTTCTGTGTGTAACTTTTAGTTGTTATTTCCTCATTTATGTATTCTTTTTGTTTTTGACATCTACAGGTTGTTTCTTGGTGAATGCCAATTACTTGACTGAGCGGAAACCCCCTGATTCCTCTTGATCTTGAACTAGAGCGAACCCTGTGAAGAATGGAGAACCCTGAGCAAAGAGAGGAACGTATTACCGAAGAAGCTCGGCAAGCTACACTTTAGGAAGTCATGAATGCTGGCCACCAGGATAGGGAAATAGATACCATAGGTATGCTCCTCAGTTCTATGATGAGGATGACCTGGATAATGATGAAGTCGGCTCAACTGGAGCCATCGTACCACCACTTTTGCCTGTTGGGGCAATGTTCAATATCAATAGCACCATGATACAGCTGTTGAAAATGAAAGGGGTGTTTTGTGGCCATGCATCTTATGATGCTAACCTGCACTTGATGAATTTTGTCAGGATATACAAGGCGTATAAGTTACCTAGTGTGAGCTAGGATGCGATTAGGTTAAGACTCTTCCCATTCTCTCTCTTAGGAGAGGCCACTTTATGGTTATCTTAGTTGCCCAATGACTCCATTACCAACTGGAGGAGTTTAAATAGACCTTCCTAGAAAGGTTCTTCCCACCCTCCAGGATGCTGTAGTTAAAGGACAAAATTTATAACTTCCGAAAATTGAAGACTAGGGAACTGCATGAGACATGGTTGAGATTTAACAAGAAGCTGACAAGTGCTCGAACCATAAAATTCCAAATAATAGTTTATTGGAAATTTTTTATAGGTCCTTGAATAACAACACAAAAGTTGTAGCAGATATAGTGGCGGAAGGAGCGTTCATGAGTCATACGTGGGAGAAGGCTGCTATTATTTTGGACAGAGTGACTAAGACGAATAGCGCTTGTCACATCAGGGAAGTGGAAGCAGTTATAGGTATGTATGTTGTTGGTATGTCTGCATATCAACACAGAAAGGAGGAGGAGCGCGATCAGGAACTAACTCATATGCAGACATCATTAGACCTGCTCAGGAAGCATATTACTGGCTCTGGGGCAAGAAAGGTGAACATAGTGGGAGCTTAGGGTCAGGAATAGGGGCAAGAACATTCAGATTCCGAGGAGGAGGCAAACTTCTTAGACAACTAGGTGGAGGATTTTTGGGTCAACGCCCAAGGGTCTGGACAGGACACTTGGCGCTAAGGTTTCAAAAATCAAGGTTAAAACCATTACTGGGATAAATACAATTGAAATGGGTATAGGGATAGGAGCTGAGGTCGTGAGCGAGAGGGAAAATTGACAAAGAATGATGGTTATCGCAACAACCGGACAGGTTTGTATGTTCCTTCTAATACACGTGAGGGTGAGACTGGACCCTCAAAATTGGAGAACGTGATGTCTGAGATGCTCAAGAAAGTGAGATCCACTGATGATCAACAGAAGGACATTCAGGGAGATATATCTAGCATAAGCCAGAATGTTGAGTTACATGCCACGATGATCAAACAAATTGAGCAGCAGTTGGGTCAACTGTTGGCGTCCTTAAACCTAAGGCAAAAGGGAACACTTCCTAGAAACACAGTACAAAATCCAAAGAATGATAGTCACTGTATGGATTAGGAGTGGAAAGATCACAGTTGATCCCCCTCTACTGGTTGTAGTTGAGATGGAAAGAAGGAAGGAGATCGTGATTGATGAGGAAGATGAGGTCGCTGAGCATGAGCTCACAGGTGATGCTGATTTGACAGAGACTCCAGTTGAGGCAAAGGAGTCCAGAGATGATAATGATAAAAAATAAGGAGCAACGCAAATTTGTAAGGCTATCCCACAACCACCGCCACCATTTCCTCAGAGGATGAAGAAAAAGATGAAGGATAGTAAGTTTCAAAATTTTCTTTCTATGCTTAAATAGCTGTCTATGAACATACCATTGGTCGAGGAATTGGAGCAGATGCTTAGATATGCCAAGTTTATGAAGAACCTTATGACCAGAAAGAGGTCTGTGAGCTATGAGCCGGTTGGTAACTTGCATCATTGCAGTGCCATAGTTCACGGGTCCTTGCTCAAAAGAAGGAGGATCCTGGTACCTTCACCATTCCGTGTACGATTGGTGAATTTGAGTTTGCGAAGGCACTATGTGACTTGGGAGCAAGCATCAACTTGATGCAGTTGTCTGTGTTCAAATAGTTGTGCTTGGGAGCCTCCACACCGACGTCATTGGGCTATTGATGGAAGACCGCACAGTCAAAAAGCCAGTGGGGATCACAGTTGATGTTCTTGTCAAGGTGGACTATTTTATCTTCCCAGTGGACTTCGTAATCCTAGATTGCGAGGTTGATTTTGAGGTCCCCATTATCTTTGAGCGACCATTCCTTGCCACTAGGAGAGCTATGGTGGACGTTGAGGTTGGCTAACTGAAATTTAAGCTGAATAAAGAGGAGGTCACTTTTAATATATGCCAATCAATGAAGCAGCCCAATGAGTTTCAGGTTGTCTCAACAATTGAGAATGATTTTGAGTTTCTTGATGAATTTTGAGTACTCAAGAGACTTGCATCGTGTCGCGACGTTAAATCAGGTGATTCTTGGGAGGCAACCCATGAAGTGGTTTGGTGAAGTCTGAGTAACCAAACCACCTGTGTCGTGCCACGATGTTAGATCAAGTGCTTTTTGGGAGTCAACCCAAGTAACTTAACTTTGGTTTTTTCAGTGTGCAGGAAAAAAAAATTTTGGTGGGAGAAAAATTGCAGACCAGGCTAGTCCTACGAGCCTTACTATGTCTGATAAGAGCTTGTTACGAGCCGTAGTACCGGTCGTGGTAAAAATCAGAAGTAGAAATTCATGTTACAGTTGGTCATTACGACTCGTATCTTGATTGTACAAGTCGTAGTACTCACTATAAATATGAATTACACTAAGTGTGGAATTTCAGAGACATTGACCTACGAGGTGTTGTAGGATCGTACCCTCGTGGTACGAGTTGTAACTTGCACTCATAGGTGCCCAGGTAAGTTTTCTGAGCCTTCTTCTATGAGTCCAAGGGATGAGTTGTAGGTCAAACCTATGACTCGTGGTACGAGTCGTAATAGGCTAAATTGAAAAAAATTAGACCCGACTCAACCTGGATTGCTCATATATCCACCCTAACCTATTTAAAATCAAATTTTTGGTCTTTCACTCCCATGAGAACAATAATATTGAACCCACGACTCTTACCCAATACTCTCACGCCCCTAACCAATATCGATCAATTTAAGATTTGATTTGTGCAAGATTACACCTGCAAAAAATCAAAATTCCTACCCTAAGCACTGAATCAAGCAAGAAGTCGAGACAACACTTGAAAAATAAAGTAAGAAAACATGTTTAAAGTTGCAAAAATCTTTCTCTATGTGAATGTATTGAACTATGTGATTCCTCCAACTCACAAAATATAACACCCCAGAAGTCCCTAAGATCAGACCCTAGAAAAGTGGAGATTTTGCCTCAGAATGAGTCGGGGTCACACTCGTGGTAGGAAGTGGAATTTCTCAGGGGCCTAGATATAACAACTCACATCACAAATCATGGGGTGATGTGACGAGTCGTGATGTCCCTCATCATGAGCAATAGTTCAGGAAAGGGTCAAGTTTCTCCCAAAACCACGAGTCAAGTAACGACTTATGGTGACTTGTAATGAAGCGTAGTGAGAGTCATGAGAGACAAGCTCAGAGAATATGCAAGAAGGTTCCCAATGACCACGAGTCAAAGGAAGACACGCGGTACCCATGATGACCCGTTACAACGCCCGTTATGTGGACTCTAGAGAATTTATCCCAAAAGCAATGTGAGGATGTAACGACTCATTAGGATGAGTAATAAACCCATCATGTCAGTTGTAGGAAGAATTTCAGGAAATTGGCCAATTGAGGCAATGGTGACGACGAGAGGAGCGACGAGTCATTGTTGCAAGTAACGACTCATCGTGTCCAATCGTTGGGTGAAGAATTAGAAGTAGCAAGATAGCTTCATAAGTAATGGATAGATCTAACGAGTTGTGAATACAGGCAATGATTCGTTGTATGGATCGTGGTCACTATCGGGCAGATTCTTAAAGTAGATTCACAGGGGTATTTTTGTAAAATCCTGTGCTTCTAACTCCTAAATGATGTCGTTTTGGGACTCCAAGAGGGGTGAATTAAAGGGGTTTCCTAGCCTAAGCCCTCATTCCATCCAAAAACATCCATAGAGTTTTTCTTCTCTCTTTCTCTCAAGGCTCAATACCTAGGGTTTCTTCTCTAAGAGCTTCAAGGTTCAAGCTCTAGTGGGGGATTTCGTCAAGCCGGGTATGTGGGACTTAAACAAGGATCTCCTTTCATCCTTGTGTCCCAATTTATGTAAAAAACCTAGTTACGTTGATTCTCTAGAAAAGTATGTCTTAGAGTTTCCATATATGTATGACTGCTCACATGTCTTCCATGAATTTCAAGGCCCTCATGATAGATAGGTATGTATATTTATGATTTCCTTCTCAAACTCATGATTTATGTCTATGATGTGATAGTAGCATGATTTCCAAGATTCCACCAAGATTTAGCAGTATTTTCGGGATATGGCCCTTTTGAAATATCCGTATGAGTTTACCATGATTTCAGTATATATGTTTGAACCGTGATTCGAATCTATGAGTTTCCATGAATATAGAAGACATGATTTATATTACGCTTTTTTCTTATGATTCTATGAATTCAATATGAAAAGCATGTCTATGATTCCCAAGACTCTCGGTCCTCTTGCTAGTAGAAAGTAGCCCTGTCTAGACTCTCATGAATTCAGTGTGATCAGCATGTTATGGTTAGTTGAACTCTCAGGTTTCTGGTTAACTGACAGTAGCCCTGACTAGTCTCAGAACCTTAGTTCCCTTTAGACTCTCAGTTCTCTCAATATTAGAGAGTAGCCCCGACTAGACATATGTCAGTTTTGAGCCTTCCATGTTAGTATAGACATGGTCCTCTAGACTCTCAGGATCCTTGTTAGATAAAGTGGTTCCGACTAGACTTAGGATATCAGCTTCAGAGTTATCAGTTCTATGTATTCTATATGTTTAGTTGAGATTAGCACTTAGCCGATGGGAATCTCATTAGTAGAGAATGTTTCCCTTAGCTGATGGTAATCTCATTAGTAGATAATGTTCCCCTTAGCCGATGGAAATCTCATTAGTATAGAATGTTTCCCTTAGCCAATAGGAATGTCAATAGTAGAGAATATTTCCCTTAGCCGATGGGAATCTCAATAGTAGAGAATGTTTTCCTTAGCTGAGAAGATTCTCAATAGTAGAGAATGTTTCCCTTAGTCCGAGGAATATGGGATCCTCGTTATTAGAGATTGTTGCTAACAGTGGTTCAATATCAGTTATAGTTTTCAGTTCATGATTTTAGATTCAATCTTCAAACATGTACATAACCCTTAAATCAGCTTTATGTGTATTGTATATTAAATGCTTTCAAACTAGCATGTTATGTCAATATCTATGTATCTCAGCTAGGCTCATTGTATTTCATCTCAGTTATGCTTTCAGCGATGTTTCAGTTTAGTCTCTCTCTCAGTATACAGTATGTTTCTAGTTTCATTACGTTTTTCATATAGTCAGTACATTCCAAGTATTGACCGCATACTTTATGTGCTATATCATTTTATGATATAGATCCAAGTTTCCAGACTCATCCTCGCGGTTAGTCACGCTTCATCCTCTCCCAGCTGACAGTGGTGAGTCCTCATCTTCCAAGTATGGGAGTTATGATTTTTCTTTATTTCAGTTTTATTCTAGTCCCAGATTTTTGGAGTTAGCTGGGACTTTTCCCAGTAGCTCATCAGATTAATAGTGATAGATTCAGCTTTTGACTCAGTGTTTTTATTAAATTATGTTCTTATGACTTGTTTAGACACTTTCAGTTAGCTTCCACTCAGTTATGTATTTTTAGTTGTTGATTGTTGAGATTATGCTATGCCATGGGTTAGTTTGGGGCTACTCGTGGTTCCAAGTCCCATGTCGCGTCCAGGATGTAGGCTCAGGTTGTGACACAAAAATGGATTGAGGAAGATGATCAGTAGGTTATGTGATTCTGTGAATGGGTAGGAATTCAAATGCTCGAACAACTAATCTTAATTGTTAAAAACCAAGTTATTGGGTGTTATGAATGTTGGGGATGAACTGGGTAGAGGTAAATAATGGCCATTGATTGCTTAAAATGGGGAAGTCTAAGTACCCAGATTAAAAAAACTATTTGTTTAAACAACTGAACCAAATAAGGAAAGGACAGGCTTCACAAGCCCTCCTACAACTCGTAGGATGGCTCCTTGGGACAGTCATGAGCCATTTGAGACTGAACATGATGGTGCAAAACTTGTCACGACCCGTAGTATCCTACTATGAGTTTTACCATGTGATCATTGCTCGCGGCTCTGCTGCTCGGTATATATTATACACCGACACGCAAGTGTACGTGGTCAAACAAGTAATAAAGTGGCTAAGTAGCCAAGTATCGATCCAAGGAGGCTGCTCTAGATATGCAAAACTGCCTAGTTTACTATATCTCTATTCTATTTCTAACTATGTTAACAACAATCCAACCAAGATTTGAGTGAGTTTTGTTTCTAAACTAATTATCTACTAAAATTAATAACTACTATTTACGTTGAGTTTAGACAATGGATATGCACATGCCAAGGTTAAGAACGAGTAATGAACTTGATAATCATGATAATTTGGTCATCTTCTTCTTCATATTGCTAGCCAAGAACGTTTGCCTAGAAATTAAAACTTCCGTATTTAATTTCACTTTAGATTCATAAACCATTCGTCTACATTTCTGTGATCAAATACAATTTATGACCTAACACTACAATTCCGGTTCCTAAATTGACTAATACGGCTTTCAAGTATATTTCTATCAAGAAAGCACATCAAAACCCAATTTTCCCAAATCAAGTTAAGAACAATACCCTATTAATTCAAAACTTTCCAATTTCATGCTCTCTCGAGTGAAATTGGACTTTTTAGATATACATTAATGGTGGCCAATCAAGAATGTAATAAGCACAAGAATTAATAGAACAACATGCAAGAAGAAGAAGAAACCATATCAATTATTACCAACATTCATTACACAAGTTCAAAACCTCAGCAAGAAAGGAATTAGCCACTCATTCTTGGATTAATCATCCTAGAATGAGTGTGAATCATGCATACAATTGAAGGAAAGAAGAAGGGAAGAGAAGAAAACTCTTATCTTTTCTATTCTTCAACTGCCACAAAACCACGTTCCTGCTCCCACTTCTGAACTCAGGCTCCAAAAAACTAAAACTAAAAAACTCTTTTAAAAATAACCTAAGTGTGCTATTTATACTAGTGGGAAATTTTTCCCGGAATAACAAGCAACGTGTCACGGAGGCCAACGCGGAGCACTGCCTCCGTGACACGGCGTGGACGCGGACCCTCTCTGGAAATTGCATGGTCCGGATAATTAGCCTCAACGTGGCACGGAGGCCATCGCGGAGGCCTATCTCCGTGCCACGGAGCTGACGCGCAGGCACACTGGAAATTGCCACTTTTATTTCTGCCCAGGCAGTGTGCTACCGCGATGGCAGCGTGGCACGGCACCATCGCGGAGCCACTGCAAAATATGCCATCCGAGGTCTTTTCCACGCTCGCATCCAAGTCCAACTCCGACATAGTTCCAACACGCATGTTAGCTCTTAAAAATCACATTATCCTTCAAAACAAATGCTAATCATGTTGGTTAGTATAAATTCGCATTTTATTACCAAATACATGATATTATATACACATTGCACAACAAACAAGGTAAAAATGATACGTTTGAGTATCACTTGGGCATATAAATCTGCCCAAGATCAGTTACCCCACACTTAAATCCTTGTTCGTCCTCGAACAACACATACACAAATCATGCACATCACATCTCAACCATTGTCACTATGGTGCAACCATTTACGTTACGGTCATACCGATTATTCAATTTTTGCAAATCATCAAGAAAACATGCTTGGTCGTACAAGACAATTACCTTAATACATCGAGGCTTCCTAGACTTTTAAGAATTGATTCTTGATATCGGCAAACTCATGCAACTCAACTAATCAAGAAATCCGACACGAAAATCAATCTGTCATCAAGCATGTACCCTCACAACTCGAGAGAAACTTCCCCTTTTATGCTCGTGCAGCACACAAACATGCAAGTAGGGGCATATAAAAATTAATTTCACTCTCTCTCCCAAAAGAATTCACATGCATCATGTCATGACCCATAGGCTTGCCCTTAGTGTATTACTCCACTAATATAAAGAAATGCAGTGTAGGATCAAATAGGACTTTTAATGGGTTGTAACTGGGCTATGGATCTAGTATATATATATTGGATTAGCCAATAATAGTCGCTAGCATCCTTAAGCGCCTTTTCAACTCATTCCCATCGACTCATGGACATTGTTCCTCTCTTTTCTCTTTTTCTCCCATTCATGCTGGTTTACTTTCATATAGCCCATTTCATCAGGCACACTTGACCCCAAACGGAAGGTTTTCATGTACCCTCAATTTCATTTAATTACAACTAGTGCCTCTTCAACATCATCTTTTCTTTCCTCACTTTGCTTTTCTTTTCTTTTCACTCTTTTCACTCTTTAACACTTTGGGAAACAATTTTCTGTTCTTTGTAAGCGCTTAAGAGCTTCTTATAGACTTTAAGGCTAATGAAAAGAAGGAATAAAGCTTAGTTCATACAATTCTGGACAAAAGAAAGAAATCGGCTAAAGGCTCAACGGGCTGACTAGGGTATACAACATATAAAAAGGTAGAACTTGACAAGAAAAAAATGGAAACTAACGGTTAAAACAAAGAAATGCCTACATCCTTTCCGACACTACACCTCCTTCATTTCGCTTTGTATACACGCCAGGAAAGTTCTAGACAATTCACAATGACATGGAATAGCAAAACCTCACTCACACTTCATGCACATGCTCGAATCAAGATGCATTCACAGACTCTTTAATTAGTCAATTACATGAATTCAAGATTAAGCCTCAATCATAATGAACCAAATTCTATAGCCTAGGTAACTCAACATATTTACACAATTACATGCTTTCAAACGAATCACTTTCACATTTCGAACATCAATTACACACGCAACAAAATTTTAGCAACCATAAGCAACTACAGTTTATTGATGCAATCCACCAAAGAAACTAAAAACAAAACATCTACTCCTACCGACTACATTTCCCTTAAGACGGTCGTCATCCATCCATCATAGGGAATGTTCACTAACTATGACATCGGTTCAATGGGACTATTCTCGGTAAAAGTACCGAAAACAAACTCCGAGAAACCCAAAAATAAAACTTCAAAATTTTTGCAACACATCGATCATTTCGATGAAAAACAAATATTTACAAAATATGTTGATAAGTGCAACATCTTTTCACAAAAATTTTGAAAAATATCGATCATATCGATAGAGAAAAAATATTTACAAAATTTACAAAATATTTACAAAGGCAACCATAACTTTTTAAAGACACACATCATTAGCCACAAACAAATATATACACATCATTCACAAATCAGTTCACAACAACAAGGAAAGCACAGACATACATAAACGTCAAGGAAGAATATACAGCAGATTTAGAGCCTATGACCCAGCACCTAACTACTCCCCACCCCACACTTAAATCGAACACTATCCCCAGTGTTCACAAAAATACAAAGCACAAAATTTTGGGTGGTGAAACTCCCTGCTCAGTCGAAATATTCGACTTCCTCATCCGGTGCTGCGGCCTCGTCGCCCATATCTGAATCAGCTCCCTCGCCGTCATCGGACTCCACATCAGAGTCCTCACGACGTGTCTCCTCATCAGTAGGGACGTCGTCGTCAGTCGGCTCCACAAAGGCTGGCCCCACCTTGCATAAAGCTCTGGCGTTCTCGCCAAAAGGGTAGTCCAGCTCCAGCTGCCATAATTCATCCTCGGTGGCTGGTCTCCCACCTATCCGTAGCTGCAGCATCTGCATACCGAACATACGGGCCATATACTGGTCGTCACGAGCATGTCGCTCGCCCAGAGTCAGCACAGGTCCATGTGTAGTGTCTGGGGCCTTGGTCTTTGTCACATCAAGGGCCCGCCGCTCCAACTGTGGAATGTAATCCAAGGCTTCTTCCTCAACGTCGAGGCCTCGGAGGAAGGTGGTGATGAGTCCGCCAAACCCGTATCTGTGGACCTGGTGTAGTCTGGCTCTCTTCATGGCAGATATTATAACCGCCCCCACATTAATCCCAAGCCCTTTCATAAGGGCATACACCAGGCAGACACGGTCCCGGGTCACGTCTGTCATATGTACTCCCGGGATCAAACACGAACATACAATTTTGAGCCAGATTCTGGACTGCCTGTTCATCTGCGAATAAGGCAGAGTCTGGTGGTAACCCCTCTCTTTGTGTCTACTCCATCGGGCTGTGGATCGAGCCCCACACAACGTACGTCTGATGTCGGCGTACGGTGGGGTGATGTTGAGTTGGCAGAGAACGTAGGCATCTGTGTCCCGCGCTCCAACGATGGCATTCAGCTGCTGGGGTTCCAGAGTGACCATCTGCCCTCTGAATTTAATAGTGTGGCTTCTGATGGCCGAGTTCCAGTTGGCATAAAATTCCCGGACCAAGTGAAGGTTGCACTCCTTGGGCTCCTGAAAAATAAAGCTGAGCCCAGCTGCCTCAATCCTCTGTACGATGCGAGGGAACTCCTGTGCGAGTGGTTCCCTTGCAATATATTCCTCCGGGAAATACTTGTTCTCCTTATGCTTTGCGTACCATTTCTTCCCTTCATCGGTGACCCATCGTGTTTCGTATCGGCGGTGTTGACCGCATGGAACAGCAGGTGCAGCTGGGACAGCAGTGCCCAGTCTCATTCTCTTTCTGCCGGTGCCTGAGGTTGAAGCACCTTTGCCTTTATCTTGTCGGCTGGCCAATGTACCTGTCAATTTACACAGACAAGCACAACGTTAAGCTAAAAACTTGTTAGTTTTGGCTAAGGTCGGGTTAAACAAAATATACCCCACACTTAGTCTTTAACAATATTTACAACATGTTAGCAAGGATAGATCTATTTACACCCCAAGCACAATCACTATAAACATATTGCTTAGTGCGTTCACAAAAATTCGACAGCATAACGGCTAGCGAACTACTCAGACTTCATACAGCTAACCCAATCCTACTATCGACAGCTATTCACCCATAGCACTTAGCAACAATAACAACAACAAAATAGAAACAACAATACAAACATTTTATATACACTAATCTAAGCAATTCAACCAATTCACATATTACGCAATGTCCCACAAAAAATCGAGAATTAGTCGTCTTTCACCAATTATACAATATTTACCACGACTTATCTCAAATAATAAACACACCCCGGCATCAATTTCGTCAAACTATCAAGTTACCCAAGTTAAAATTCAACAACCCCAAGCTCTAGAACTCAATTCGACAATCAACAATGAATTATTCAATCAATCGATAGGTTCACACGTCAACTACAACAATCCGAACACAATCAACCGCAAAATAATTCACGTCATGTTTAATTTCTACCTAGGGTGATAAATCTCACCTCACATGCTCAAAATCGACAAAAATCGCCAAAAATTTGAGATAGACGATGAAAACATACCTTGGAATTGAAGAATCGATGAAAACTTGACGTTTTCCTTGCCTCTTAACGTGGCACGGAGCTTGGGGGTAGGAGAATGGTTGTTTGGTCGCGGAGGGAAGAGGGAATGGGGAAAATAGGGGCGAAATCGGGGGTTTTTATTAAGAAAACACGCGGGTCACCCGAAAACCCGGTGTGACCCGGCACTGGGATAAGGGCAACGTGTCACGGAGGGTAACGCGGAGGCCCTCCTCCGTGACACGGAGCCAACGCGTTGGCTTACTGGAATTTTAAAAAATTCCAGATTTGCCTTCAACGTGTCACGGAGGCCAATGCGGAGCATTGCCTCCGTGACACGGCGCCAACGCGCCAGTGCTCTGTTTCACTATCAAATTTTACTTTTCATACCTCGCCTCGTTTTCTCGATTCCACGTATTTTTCCTCCGGTATACCTGAAAATCACCTCACTAAACAAAAATTGGTTAAATGACTAGATTCCCTACTAAAAGAATAAAAATTACTAATTAAAATGCACATCTAAACCTAGTCAAGAAAAAGAAAAGAAAATAAAATAAAAGAAAAAGTTTACACTAAGGAAAAAGAAAGAAAAATATTTTTCACGGGTTGCCTCCCGTGCAGCGCCTGGTTTAACGTCGCGGCTCGACAGCCTTTACGCTCAATTTTCTACTAGGGAGATGGACGATTTGACCCGATCATGGTCATCTCCCCAGTAGTTCTCAACCTTGTCTGGTGGCCTACCTAGTAACTCTCGGGAATCACTCAATCCATTTGCATTCCCATGATCAATCACGTTGATCACCGAGAGTTCCTTATAGACAGTCAGGAGCTTAGGTGCCTTGTACACGTCGAACACCTCAACCTTGTCATGTGCTTGCATCGTGAGTTGACCCGCAGCTACATCGATCAATGCCTTTCCGGTTGCCAAAAATGGTCGTCCCAAAATAAATGGGACTTCTGCATCCGGCTCAAAATCTAGAACAATGAAATCTACCGGGAAAATGAGGGAGCCTACCTGCACTAGCACATCCTCCACAATGCCATCCGGCTTAGCTAAAGACCTGTCTGCTAGCTGCAAGATCACTGTTGTAGGTCTAGGACTCCCTAGCCCTAACTTTCTGAATACCGAAGATGGCATCAGATTTATACTTGCCCCCAAGTCGCATAACCCACGAGCTCGGATACTTTGCCCAATCGTCAGCTGGATAGTAAAACTTCTAGGATCCTTCAGTTTAGTGGGCAACCTGTTCTGAATACGGGATGTGCATTCCTCCTTTAAAGCCACCGTGGCATACTCGGTCAAGCGACTTTTGTTGGCCACGGTGTCTTTGATATACTTTGCATATTTTGGCACACCCTGCAAGACATCAACAAGAGGTAAGTTAACATGTACCTGTTTAAGTACCTCCATGAATTTCTGGAAACACGCCTCCTCCTTGTGTTTCTTAAGTCGTTGAGGGAACGGGGGTGGAGGCCTTGTTGGTTCAGCTTCTTTGGTCTTCCCCGTATCTGAGGTTTGTTCTCCCTCAATATCTGCTGCTCCTGACTTCTGAGGCGGTCTTTCCGGTTCCACCTCCTTTAATTGTAAACCACTCATCGTGGTCACTGCATTAACCTGCTTAGAATTGGGATCCGTGTCGCTAGGTAGTCCTCCCCTTGGTCTAGTATTTTGGGCACTGGCAAATTGCCCAAACTGATATTCAAGAGCCTTGGTTGCCAATTGATTGTTCTTTACTTCGGCCGCCAGTTTGACATAGTCAGCCTGCAATTGTGCCTGGTTGGCAATCATGGTCTTGAACATTTCCTCAATAGTCGGTGATGGTGGTGGAGGAGGGGCATTGTGATTTCTGAACTGATTCTGATAGCCTTGTTGCCCTCCTTGGTTTCTATGCATACCCTGCCCTGAACCCTGGCCTTGTTGATTATTGCTACCCCACGAAAAATTTGGATGATTCCTCCAATTCAAGTTGTAGCCACCACCAAACTGCTGTTGATTCCTCTGTGCATTGCCCACAAAGTTGACAGAATCAGGATTTGCACCACAGCATTCAGCTGAATGCTCACTACTACCACACACTTCACACCACATCTGTTGGACTGCATTAACTGAGGCTGACGGCTGGTTCAAATTCATATTGCTGAAGTGAGTGTTTAACTGATTTTGCAAAGCAGCTATCTGTGCAGCGATAGCTGTGAATCCATCCACTTCAAGCACTCCCGCTGCTTTCCTTGCTCCACCTCTTGAAGAATCTGCATTCCATTCCGGATTGCCTTGTGAAATTCGGTTGAGCAAAGTGTACAGCTCCTCATAAGTCTTCTCCAGCGCTTGCCCTACAGCTGCTGAGTCTAACAAAATTTTAGTGTGGGGTTCCAAACCCTCAATAAAAGTGTGGACCAACACCTCATTTGACTGATGATGATGAGGACAGTCCCGCAACATGGACTTGAATCTTTCCCAGGCTTGATAAAGATTTTCTCCTTCCCTCTGTTTAAAACTTAGAATCTGACTTCTAAGTTTAGCTGTTTTACCTGAAGGGAAAAATCTGATCAAGAACTTCTTTGCAAGATCATCCCACGTTGATATAGAGTTGGGTGGTTCAGCTTTTAACCACCTCTTGGCTTCACCAAGTAAGGAAAATGGAAATAAGGTGAGCCGAACATAATCAGGTGACACTCCAGCGGGGATGTAAGTGTCACTTATCTCCAAAAAGTTCTGGAGATGTTGTTGCGGATCTTCGTGAGGGAGACTGGTAAACTGCCCGCTAGTGTGCAAAAGTTGCACCATATTTTGCTTTAACTCAAATCTCCCCCTAGGCTCTGGTTTGCGGATGCTGGAATGTACATTATTAGCGTGTGGGATTGCCACCTCGCGAACCAGCCTGGCTGCTACTTCCTCGGGCACTAACACTGCCCGCACAACTGGTGGATTGGGTTGCTCCATTATAGACTGTTTCAGCAACTGCAACTTCTTCCGAAGAGCTTCTCTACGTTGACTATGCAATTCACGTTCTGGCTCTAAGTAAGATTCCACCAGCTCCTTGTCCCTTGCCAGTGTTCACAGAAATAAAAATCTGCAAAATACAGGCTAAGACCAAGTTGTTAACACTTAAGAAAATAAAAATACAAATACAGTAAATTTACACTAAACAAAATTTTACAAATCGCCTAGCCTCCCCGGCAACGGCGCCAAAAACTTGCTCGCGGCTCTGCTGCTCGGTATATATTATACACCGACACGCAAGTGTACGTGGTCAAACAAGTAATAAAGTGGCTAAGTAGCCAAGTATCGATCCAAGGAGGCTGCTCTAGATATGCAAAACTGCCTAGTTTACTATATCTCTATTCTATTTCTAACTATGTTAACAACAATCCAACCAAGATTTGAGTGAGTTTTGTTTCTAAACTAATTATCTACTAAAATTAATAACTACTATTTACGTTGAGTTTAGACAATGGATATGCACATGCCAAGGTTAAGAATGAGTAATGAACTTGATAATCATGATAATTTGGTCATCTTCTTCTTCATATTGCTAGCCAAGAACGTTTGCCTAGAAATTAAAACTTCCGTATTTAATTTCACTTTAGATTCATAAACCATTCGTCTACATTTCTGTGATCAAATACAATTTATGACCTAACACTACAATTCCGGTTCCTAAATTGACTAATACGGCTTTCAAGTATATTTCTATCAAGAAAGCACATCAAAACCCAATTTTCCCAAATCAAGTTAAGAACAATACCCTATTAATTCACAACTTTCCAATTTCATGCTCTCTCGAGTGAAATTGGACTTTTTAGATATACATTAATGGTGGCCAATCAAGAATGTAATAAGCACAAGAATTAATAGAACAACATGCAAGAAGAAGAAGAAACCATATCAATTATTACCAACATTCATTACACAAGTTCAAAACCTCAGCAAGAAAGGAATTAGCCACTCATTCTTGGATTAATCATCCTAGAATGAGTGTGAATCATGCATACAATTGAAGGAAAGAAGAAGGGAAGAGAAGAAAACTCTTATCTTTTCTATTCTTCAACTGCCACAAAACCACGTTCCTGCTCCCACTTCTGAACTCAGGCTCCAAAAAACTAAAACTAAAAAACTCTTTTAAAAATAACCTAAGTGTGCTATTTATACTAGTGGGAAATTTTTCCCGGAATAACAAGCAACGTGTCACAAAGGCCAACGCGGAGCACTGCCTCCGTGACACGGCGTGGACGCGGACCCTCTCTGGAAATTGCATGGTCCGGATAATTAGCCTCAATGTGGCACGGAGGCCATCGCGGAGGCCTATCTCCGTGCCACGAAGCTGACGCGCAGGCACACTGGAAATTGCCACTATTATTTCTGCCCAGGCAGTGTGCTACCGCGATGGCAGCGTGGCACGGCACCATCGCGGAGCCACTGCAAAATATGCCATCCGAGGTCTTTTCCACGCTCGCATCCAAGTCCAACTCCGACATAGTTCCAACATGCATTTTAGCTCTTAAAAATCACATTATCCTGCAAAACAAATGCTAATCATGTTGGTTAGTATAAATTCGCATTTTATTACCAAATACATGATATTATATACACATTGCACAACAAACAAGGTAAAAATGATACGTTTGAGTATCACTTGGGCATATAAATCTGCCCAAGATCAATCATATCACAAATCTGAAAGGCCAAAGTCCAAAGGAGATTGTGACCCACACTACGACTCGTGAAAACAAATCACGATCCATAACACGAGTCATAGAAAAACATAGAAGAACACAGTTTAGGGAACCCCTCAGTACGACTCTCAGTACAAACCGTACTTCATAGTATGAGTCAAAACTAGGAGTCGTGACAATCTCA
Organism: Datura wrightii; assembly: GCA_035772735.1. Lineage (NCBI taxonomy): Eukaryota > Viridiplantae > Streptophyta > Magnoliopsida > Solanales > Solanaceae > Datura > Datura wrightii. The sequence goes on from JASDFA010000019.1 coordinate 113,858,652, forward strand.
TCATGAACTAGGAGTCTTAGTACGAGTCATATCTCCATGGTACGACCCATATTATCGACTCATGAAAAACTTTAGAGGGTATTTTTCCTTCTTTATTTTTCTCAGATCATACATACTAACCTTTTTCTCTACAGGTACAATGACAATAAAGAGAAGAGCGAACAAACCTGCCTAGGACAAGGGGGCTAGAGCTGAGATAGCTGCTCAGAGGGCATTGAGAGATGAGCCCTCTGACTCTAATCAAGTAGGTATCTCCCCTAGTTTTTTAGTGGAAGAGTACCGAATTGAGACTTTCGACATTGATGAGCCACTGACCACTAGGGCTCAAGCAAAGGCATAGGCCGAAGCCACTTCTGCCGCTCAGGCCACTGTTCCCCATTCTGAAGAGGGAGCACAGAAATAAGCTCAAAGGTCTGGGAGTGGCTCTAATGAGGAAGGAGGGTCCAAGGAGGCCCAATCTGGAGATGGTGGCAATGATGTCGATATTGAGGAGGAGGCCAGTAAGGAGGAAGATGATCAAACTCCACCACCGGAGAACCATACTATTAGGTAGAGAGTACCTGGTACTCAAGAGATACATGAGCAGGGTTTGGCTCTCACCTTAAAGAATCACCTAAGGTGGAGCATACAAGAAGAACCGCGGATCCTCACCACTGCCTTGAATGCGGTAGAGGAAATGAAGCGGATATTTATCTTCTACGAATTTAAGTGGATGGCTAGAACTTCGAAGAAGTATAGTCCTAAAATGGTTCGGGAGTTCTATGTCAATTATTTGGCCACCATGCAGCTGAATGCCAAAGGCGAGCTGAAATTGAAAGAGCAGCCCAAGCTTGAGAGTGTTATGGTGCAGGATCGCATGGTTGATATCTCCAAGAACACTATTTCTCGGGAACTTTATGGTCCACAATTCAGAGCTTGATGTCTCCCAAGAGTATGCAAGCACACGTGGTCGTCAAGTAATATAAGACTGTTAAGTCCAGATATCGTACCTATAGGGATTTATCAATTTAATCTTTATAAGGTTGTACTTTGATTTCACTAAACTTCAAAATAAGTAAAATGAAGATTGGTTTGGAAAATTAAACTACTAAAACTTCAATTGTAAAAATCAACTAAAACAAATGATGACAAACTAGGGCAATGGAACTTTGTTGGTTTCAGGTTGAGTTTTCCAGATGTAATTAAACTAGCATGATTCTTCCTATGGTTGTTAGTTACATTTCTTGCCACTATCCCATTTCTTGCCACTATCCCTAGCATCCAAGAACTATTTCATGAACTCTAACATCTATATCCCTATGGTCACAGGAGAACAATGAAACGACAATTATGCCTACATGTATTTCAACTAAACAAGGTTAAAGGGTATATCCCTATCCTCAACAACTTCTATTCTATCACCAATGGGTTCAAGGGTCTTTGAATTCCCATTCTGTAATTATTTTTAACCCTTTTGTTTCCCTTTTCCAAATTCAAGTGAATGCCAACAGATAACTTACAAGGTGATCAATCTCACAAATAATAAATTAACATAAATAAATACAAACAACCATAAAATAAGAATCAAAACTAAGTTTATTTAGTCTGTCAAACAATCAACCATTCACCATGGCCACAACCCTAGAATATGAATTTAGCCACTCATAGACAAGCAGAAAAACAAATACTTAGTCAACATCATGCGATATACGATGTAAAGAAGAGAAAACCTAGTTGTAGAACCTTGTCTTCCTTCCAAATGGCTTACAAGCTTTCATGAATGTACTATAGAATAAAAATGAGTAAAGATTGCTTCAAAGAAGTCCAAAACTACGTAACAAATGACCTAAGGCCTATATTATAGATGAGCCTTTAAATGACCTTTCTGCCCTTCAAGACTTGGCTTTAAAATCAGTATTATCGTCACGGAATGGCTTTGGCGCACTGCCCCTTCTATCTCACCACAAACTTAGTCAAATTTCCAGCAATTTTAGCTCCAAACAGGGTCTGGCGCGCCACCCCCTTCATCTCGCCAAACTGTTTGTCAAATTTCTCTAAGTCTTGGACACCTCTAGCGCAGGGCGCCACTCATCTCTCCAAATTTTTGAAGTGAAATTCTCTAAAGTTTGAGGGATGGTGCACCACTGACCGAGATTTTATTCTCTGAAGTTTGGCACTTGGTGCTGGGCGCCAGCCATAGCACCAAACCCGTCAGATCCTCAAATCTTCATTTCTTGCATCATTTGGAGCCCATTTTTCTTAGTTTCCTATTCAAATCAACTCAAATCATTTGTTAGCGGATCAAACACACACGCATGAATTTAAGCATAAACTAAGGATTATGAACTCAAAACGTGAACAAATATGGGTAAAACATGACAAATGGGCATGAAAATATGCCCAACATCATAGCTCCAAACATGACAGTTGAGTCTGATTACAGAATAGAGGCCCTGAAAAGGTGAAGCAGCTAGGGTATGAGGAGAAGAAAACCCAAATTAAATTTCTAGCTGGGATTCTTGCAGATGACAAGGAGGATGTGCACTGCATGGCTAGTGGAAAGCAGGTCCCGAAAGCCTTACTAAACTTCATAACGAAGGCTCGCAGAACACTAGTCTTCTACCAATTAGCACCGACGATTAATGACAACACCCTCAGTGCAGATAGAGCAGCCTTGGTAGTGTGTATTATGTCAAGATACGCCATCAATATTCTGAGGGTCATAGCAGAGGAGATTCGAGACCGAGCTTTGGGATTGAGCACTACCATCCCATTCCCAAGTCTCGTGTTTAGATTATGTGTATAGGCAGGCATAAAGGTGAAGAGAGAGGTAGATACTTTGATTGGAGGCCAGTAGACCGCGGATATAGAGTTGATTAGGGATGAGATGAACCCGGTGAATCGGGTTAGACTTCCTACCGCAGTCCCAGTACCACAGGTATCAGGGGGAGAGCATATTGACATCCCCACCTCTTTGGAGTAGGGTGAGATGCCAATTACTGAGGCCGGCCACACAGAGGCAGCTCCTAATACTTCATCTACACCTTCTATGGGTATCCTGAGCCAGACCACAATTGGGTATATGTTGGTCCCAAAGGAGTTTCTCCAAAAGATGGCCAAAAAATTGACAGTGACCGAGAAAAAGGTCCAATCTATGATGGAGAATGTCAAGTTGTGGGTGAAGGCGGAGATAGATGAGGCTGTGATGGTATTATATGGTCGGTTGGATAACTTTGAGCTTCATTTCAATGAGCGCCTAGCTGAGAATCCGGACACAGGTAGCCTTAGGGAGGAGTTGGGGGCTCTTCAGAGCCAAGTGACCGAGTTGTCATCTAGACAACCAGCGATTCTAGTAGCCCCCCTATTCAGGACCTAGATGCTAAGCTCACTGAGGAGCTAGACTTGGAGGCTTATTGGTTCCTAGGTTGCGGCCAGTAGGGCAAAGGGTAAGAAGAGGGTCTTGGAGTTTGTTGGAGACGATCCCTCAAAGAAGAGGAAAAAGAAAGAGGAGAAGGAGAGCAAGTGGGCGAGAGTGGAGAGCCTGTGAACGCATGACGCATACATGTCAGAGCTGTAGGAGAAAACTAGAGGAGAGGGGAGCTCCACCACTGCCTAGAGAGTCCTTGCAGGTGGCGAGAACCCTTCGAGGGAACCACATTCAGCCAGGATTGATACTGAGGTCACTGAGGCATCTGTTACTACAGAAGGGGTGACTATTCCCCCTATTGATGTTCCACTGAGTGCGCCGGCCACCAATAGTGCCACGATTGTAGCAGAGGTACCACCTTCGTAGGATGAAAGGAATGCTTAATGCACCACAGGTATGTCCCTTACCTTTTTTTTTAGATTATATGCTTTGGGGATGAAGCATGTTTTTCAAAGGGGGGTGTACTTGTTGGTTTTGAGTATCTTGTCCGTTTGAGGATTTTTCTTGTTGTGTTTCTTTTCCCTCGGACATGCTATCTAGTATAACCGGCATGTTTAGTTATTTGTTTAATTAGAATTAGCTTAGGATTACTTTACAGCCAAGAAATGGACTAGCTTGATATTTTTAAAAAGTTGACCCTATTTATAAATTTTGATGTTAGCTGTGTAGTTGATTGTAATTGCATGGCTTTTGTGGATCTTTATACGGCATTTATTTTATTAGCACGTGTAGATGAAGCTAGCTGTGCATGAACTGGATAGGTAGAATCAATTCAAACTGATACTATGAGTGAGTGAGAATGCATACTTAGTTCAATACTGCGTTAAGGATCTAGAACTTGTTCGATTAGTCTTTACAGAGGTTTTAGGATAGTTGGTTAGGAAATTGTCACGCCCTTCCTTGGGGGGTGTGACTAGCACCTGGTGCCCTAGTAGGACCTAGACTGCTAACTGGTGAGCCTAAGCACATCCGGTGCCTGGCTAGCTCTAACTCAAATTTCTGGAATCAACGGGCTATATAACGGCTGTAAATACAGCCTCCGGTCGACTAGGCCTATAGCCACCTGTATAAAACTTCAGCTAACCATAAACATACTTACAAAGGGGAAACCTATGCAGGCCGACAAGGCCACCATATTGTCTAATTACCTGTAACTTAACAATAGAATACTGAATAACTACGTGATCGGCAAGGTCACCACTACTATCAGACTATGCCCCCACACGGCCAACATAATCAACCAAACACATATATACATGCATGGCCCCACACGATCGGCTTCACTACCACAGGGAAACATCAGACTGCAAGCCTCTAGGAAGTAATAATAAAATGATCGGGACAGGGCCCCGACCTACCCAAACTGTAATCAAAAAGGAAATAGGAGCAACCTCCGACTGTCTAGCTCCGGTGGATAGGAGCTGACAACTCTGCTGAATGGATTACGAGGGATCGACTCCTCGTCTATGTGTACCTGCAGGCAAGCAATGCAGCGCCCCCACGGGCGTCAGTACCACAGGTACTGAGCACGTAAAGCAAACTGAAATATACAACTGAAATGGGTAACAACAATAACATGAAATACAAGCAGGAAATAACTGAGTCTATCTAGCTAAGGATAACTGGGGAGAGTTTTACCTATTCTATAACTAAACTCAGCATACCTGACGTCGTGTCGTCCTACTGTCTATTAGTATCTAGTAGCACATATAGATGTACATATAAATACACACAATACCTGACCAACCCCCATAAGCTGGAATGTGCCAACCAACAGAACAATCTATTTACCCCTACCCGGGTCTAAACCAACCACAAATAAGTCACTCCACTCATCTGATAACTGTGAGCTCCTCCTACAGGCCCCCTTGGGTACGTTGCTCAGGCCTTGGCCTCTGACAATAAACTGTGTCTGAGTCCGAAGACTCCTGCCTCTGGGCGCAAGCGCTCAACGGGGTAATCTGGTGCTGTATCTGTGACTGAAACTACCCCTGGGTGTAAACACGCAACAGGGTAATTTCATAAAAAAATCTGTATCTGAAAATGCCCCCGGCCACAAGCGCACACAGAGTAATCTACCCCTGTAAATAGGGTAATCTGGCTCTGCACAAAGTGAACTGAACTGCCCTTGCAAGTAGGGTAATCTAGACCGTATCATTATGGTGGTCGGCCATCATCATCCTCTAGGCGGACGGCATCGCCCAGCTGGTGGCGGTATCTGAATCTGGTATCGACACAGCTATAACCCAGGGGCGGTGGGGATGCTTAAGGGTAACCACATGCCATAACAAGTCTCAACATGCAAAACACACACACAACAAGCATGCTCAAATGAAAAATACTAATCATATTCTCTTCTTTTATTTCAAGGTCAGTCCGTATTAAACAACTGATGCTATATTCTGTTTTACACTATTTCTGATTGTTGGGCTAACTGCTACCTGGCCTTTATCTGTTTCTGGAGCTATATCTGTATCTGGAGCTATATCGGTGTCGGGAGCTATTTCTATATCTGATTACTGATCTGGTTATATCTGGATATAAATCAATAACATAGAACATGTCATCTATAACTGGATATAGCTCAATGATATAAAATGTGCCATCTATTACCGGATACAGTCTCAACAAATGTAATACATACTATCTGTAATCTTGCTAATTCATTATACTGCTTTTACAACTTCCATTCTGGATATTACGTAAGAACATGCTGAGCTACTAGCGGATACCACATTACTATCTGAAATCATCTAACTATCCGTTATTCTGATTATCGCATGATACGTAGTGATATACTAGCATGCTTGATGGAAATTGTACTGAAATCGTCCATGTACGCTGGGTGTCTATTAATAGCCTTTATTCTATTTATTTTCTAGACTGTACTTCCTGGCTTGCCGAAAGAATAGCTTTACATACCTGGTTTCTTAGTACCCGACTGACCGATGTGATTTCCTTCGGTACTTATGCTGTTTCTCCCAACTACATTCATTTACATGTCAATTAGAACCAAATACACCAATATTCTGAAAGAAAACGTAACTTTCGATATATTTATAGTCTAAACTTTGTCTTATCGAAAGACGGTCAAAAACTCGCTATTTCTCGAAACTCCAGAAGGGAGAAATATTCACTTTAAGGCTAGGAGTATCTTGACACTAATTTGGAGCAATTCCACTTACCTTAGTTCGGTAGCACGACGATTCACCGGTCGAATTTCGCGAAACTAAATCCGTAGGAATGCTCCTTACTGCTTAATATCTCGGTATCTGGAGTTAATTTGAGTTTGGACCGCGTTTGACGGCGTAATCGGAAGGAAATTATCAAGAAACCTTCGCACCCTCTGTTTCCCTTCATGTTCTGGAAATTATTTGATGAAAATGAAATTAAAAACCGAAGTTGGAGGCTTATATACTTGAGTCTGGACAGGGCCAACGTGTCACGGAGCCAACGCGGAGGCTCCACCTCCGTGACACGTTGCCATCGCGGAGGGGCTCTGCCCCCGCTCCTTCCGCGATGGTTCGACAGATTTCTCGTCCGGTCTTTTGCCGGGCCCTTTCCTAGTATGTATGGATTTCAAATACTCTTAACCAACACGAGAATAGGCCATCTATGTGTTGGGAATTTTACGGGGTATAACATTCTCCCCCCCCCTTAAGAACATTCGTCCTCGAATGTAAACTTCTATCTAGAGGACTTCTCAACTTACTCAACTTGTTTCTAGAAAAATTTCGGCAGAGTTTCACCTATAATATGGACTATCCCAAAAACCTGAAATGCAGAAAAGTCTCATATAGGTACTCCGCATAATACTATAGTATTTAAATGACAGATTAAAATAGACCTTCTCATTTATATATACTATAAGGCACTGCATAAGATAATAATACTAACATACCTGTCGCCTGACTAGGCTTGAAATAAATGAGGGTATCTGTTCTTCATATCTTCCTCCGCCTCCCAAGTCATCTCCTCTCGGTTCTTGTTGATCGGGGGCTAAAATAGCATGCCCGAGATACGATTTATGACTTAAATTAGTCTTGTTTATCTAAGTTATTGTATACATTTTCATGTTATTTTATATGAAGTGAAGATATGTGCTAACCAACATGATTAGCCTTTGTTTTGTAGGTTTTGATGACTTTTGAGCAACTAATCCATGAGTTGGTGAAGTAGAGGCTTGGAAACGGAATTAACCCGTGAACGTCGGCAAAGAGGAGGCACAAAACAGCCCACCTGCACATCGGCAACGTGTCACGGTAGGTAGGCTGATCACAACAGCCCACCTGCACGTTGGCAACGTGCCACGGCAGGCTGGCTGCGCGACATGGAGGTGTCAACGCGCTGCCCAAGCAGCATGACACGCTGCCAACGCGGCAGGGTGCTGCCGAGGCCAAATTTTGGGTAATTTCCAGAGAGCTTTCACATTGCACGGAGGCAGTGCTATGCGATACACTCCATGACACGGACCGTTCCATGACAGGCTAAATTATGCACGTTTTCCAATTACTATAAATGGGACCCTTAGCTCCTAATTTCAGGGGGGTCACGATTTTATTCTAGAAAATTACCTAGGAGTGAAGGGAGAAGTGGGAGAACTCATCTAGGGTTTGTCAAATTCCCTTCTCATCTACCAAATTCATGTAAGTATGTTAGTTTAGTAGTAGTTAGTTGTAGTTTTATGAACATGAATGGCAAGAACCCTTCCTCTAGGGTTGAAGCCATGAATTATGATTGTGATTTTATTATATTGTTTTGGAACTAAGTTATTGATTGTTGTTTTCATCTTGCATTCTGTATTGTTGGTTGTTTTTATGATTGAGCACCATGAAAGCATATTTGTTAGCTTGAGTAATAGCTTGAGAAAGCATTACCTAGGTCAGGACATGAGAATGTGAGGAGCATGTTTGTATCTCGGGAGAGATTTTTGTGTCAGGATAGAAATATACCTAACACCATGCTTGGTTGACACACGGGGGTTATGAAAGACCAACTTGTGATGTCACATCACCACTCGAAGAAGTAGTTGTGAGGCTAAGTTGAGTTAAATGGTTATACGCACGAAAGTCCCTAATCGCTTCCTCGTAAACCACAACATAATTGATTGCCCGCGACTAGAAATTAAACTCCTCGCTCACAATGATGCAGTGAGGCTAGATTGCCGTGTTTGGAGGCTCGAAAGACCATAAACATGCAATTCTAATTATGTGAAATAACAATTGATAATTCCAAGCTTAATCCATTGCAAATCATAGTATCGCATGATTAATTGGTTTTAACTCTATGTTACTCCTAGAGTAATTTCAGAATATTTCGTTGACCCAAACATAGACTTAATAAATCTCAATCAAAAATGTCTATAACCAACACTTGAGGTATTTAAGATCACACTAGAAATGGATAGTTAGAGGAATGGGTCCAGTCCCTGTGGGTTCGACAATCCGGTTCTTAAAAAGAGCCACTATATTACTTGCACGACCCGTACACTTGCGGACGCGCGAATCGGGCACGTCAAGTTTTTGGCGCCGTTGCCGGGGACTCGGCGAAGTTTTGATAATTTATTTGTTTTTGTGTGATTTTTGAAATTTCCTTAAGTGTTGAAAAACTTGGTCTTAGTCTGTTTATTTGCAGGTGACAGGTTGTCCTGCCGAGCTGGCTGGAAATAGAGAGCTTGTGGAACCGTTGCTGGAACCTGAACGTCAAATCCATTTGCAAGGGAGAGTAGCTCTACAGCAATAGCTGAAGAGACTTCAAGAAAAGGTACAACAACAACAACCCGCGGGACAAGCACTATTGTCATCAGAAGCAATGGCAGCAAGACCAGTTCGCGAAGTGGCAATCCCACTAGCGACGAATGTGACCTCTAGCATCCGTAAACCGGAGTCTGGAGGGCACTTTGAGTTTAAACAGAACATGGTGCAGTTGTTACATTCTAGTGGTCAATTCACTGGGATGGCACATGAGGACCCGCAGCAGCACCTACAGAGCTTTTTAGAGATTAGTGACATGTTTGTCCCCACCGGCGTGTCCAAAGATTATGTCCGACTGACCCTCTTCCCATTTTCACTGTTGGGAGAGGCGAAAAAGTGGCTGAAGGCTGAGCCACCGAACTCCATAACTTCATGGAATGATTTGGCTAAGAAGTTCCTTATCAGATTCTTCCCTTCAGGCAAAACTACAAAGTTGAGAAGTGAAATACTCAGTTTCAAGCAGAGGCCTGATGAGAACTTATATATGGCTTGGGAAAGATTCAAGTCATTGTTGAGAGACTGTCCCCATCACCAGCAATCAAATGAAGTGCTGGCTCATACCTTTGTAGAAAGTCTAGACCCACACACAAAAATATTACTAGACTCTACATCGGGTGGGCAAGCCTTGGATAAGACATATAATGAGTTGTACACTTTGTTGAACAGAATTGCTCAAGGAAATCCAGAGTGGCACAGCAAGTTATCGAGGGGGGTAGGAAAGAGACCAGGGTTAATAGAAGTAGATGGTTTGAATGCCTTGGCAGCACAGGTAGCTTCGTTCCAACATCAAATGATGACTCAGTTCAATAAACTGAGTATGAACCAACACCAGGGCCAGGTTAATGCAGTTCAGCAAGCTACGAGTTGGTGTGAAATTTGCGGTAATAATGGGCACAATGCAGAATATTGTAGAGACAATTCGGAATCAGTCAATTTTATTGGTAATGTGCATAGGGATCAGAATTTTGAGAATAACTCCAACAGAAATTGGCAGGGCCACCCGAAATTTTCTTGGGGTGGAAACCAAAAGAAGAATTATATGTAACCTCAACAACAGCAGTATCAGCAGAATAGGCAGAATGATGGGCAATTGAGTAGCAGCATTTAGAAAAACTGCAGAAAATTATGGAGACCCAGAAGTAGTTAGCGAAAAATCAGGCGAGAATGGCGACAGACTTAATGAATCAGCAAGTAGCAACCCGAAATCTTGAAAAACAAGTGGGTCAGATAGCAATTGCTCAAAACATGAGGTCGCAGGGGGGATTACCAAGCAACACAGATCCTAACCCCCGGCAGATCAATGCCATCAGTCTGAGAAGCGGTAAGCAATTATCTGATGTAGTGCCAAAAGAGCTGAGAAAGGGGGTGCAACCGGAATTGGTTAGACCAGGACCATCCATCAACATGGGAGATAATCAGAGTGCTGGACAACAAAATGTGCAACTTTCATTGCATCCACCACAAAGACCACCACCACCATTCCCTCAGAAATTCAGAAAGAGCAAGGAGGAGGAATGCTTCAAAAAGTTCTTTGAGAGCTTCAAAGAACTTCATATAAATTTATCTCTTATTGATGTCTTGCAGGGAATGCCCAAGTATGCTAAATACTTGAAGGACGTGATGGCGAACAAAGTTAGATTGGTGGATGTCCAGACTGTAGCACTGACTGAGGAGTGCAGTCACAGGGTATTGAGCAAAATGCCAAAGAAGCTCAAAGACCCAGGGAGTTTTACCCTCCCCATACAAATTGGTAAAGCTGAGGTGCTACGAGGTTTGTGTGACTTAGGGGAAGCAGTTAATCTAATGCCCCTATCCTTATTCAATACCCTGGGGTTGGGAGAACCGAGGCCGACAAGGTTGATGCTGCAGCTGGCTGACAAGTCGCGAGTGACACCTGATGGAATAATAGAGGACCTTCTCATCAAAGTAGGTAAGTTCATTATACCTGCTGATTTTATTGTCTTAGATTTTCATGTTGATGACCAGGTACCCCTGATCTTCGGAAGGCCATTCTTGGCCACTAGAGGAGCGGTGATTGACTTGAAAGCAGGGACCCTGAAAATAAGGGTTGAGGATGAAGAAGAAATCTTCCGCGTTTACCAAGAAATGAACCCGTCCGTACACTACACTAACCTTTGTCAGGTTAGTGTGTTGGCAGAGGATGAGTGTGGGGTGGAGGATTCCACAAGTGCACGGCCAAAGGCAAGGTCAATTGTTCAGCCCGAGTCTGATAGAGGACTTCAAATTGTGAAGAAGTTGGAGAAAGAGAGGAACAGAGTGGAGGCTGTTTCCTCTCAACAACAAAAGAAAAGGCGTTGGTTCTCGAAAGAGAACCCAGGTATGAGGATGTCCCGAAAAGGACAGTCCACGTCGGGCCACGATGTAAAATAAGGCGCTGCTTGGGAGGCAACCCAAGGGTACCTCAGGTACAATTTGTAATTGTGATTTTTTATTGATTTTGTTATTTTCATTTTGTTTGTGTTTTTGGTGGAAAGTTAAGCACAGATGGAGGGAAGTCTGAGTACCGAGAAGGTGGAAGCTAAAGAGCATGGAATAGAAGAAGTGTGGGGTCAAACACCCATCTCTGGAACTTGAAAGGACAACATGCTTTTAGCTTGACATAGAGGCTCAGGGAGTATTTCTCATCCTTTAAATGTTAATTTAATGCTATGAGGACATAGTACGATTTAAGTGTGGGGTGAGAAAAATTTCAAAATAATTTTTGTGCTTAACAAGCTTGTGGTGAATGTAATGCTTGAAAACTTTGAAAAAATTTGAAAATTTTGAATTTTTTTTTGTGAGTCAAGCATGACTTCATCACCCGTTGGTTTTTCTTTTCGGTTCTTTTCCGACGGGGGGTCTTTGAACCGAAGAATAAAAATTTTCTTTTTCTTTTCTTTGTCTGTATATAGTGTTTTCGATCATAATTAGGGACTGTTTCCGACGATGGATGGATGACGACCGTCTTGAGGAAAAATTAGTTGGTAGTTGTTGGGTTTTTGAAACCATAACTAATTGGTGCTTGATGTTCTTGTTATGTGCTATACGTGATTGTAAGATGCAAATATGTGCAGTGTTGAAGCATGCAAGTGTATAACTTTGTGTGAGACACTTAGGCTCTTGAATTTGACTCAGTATGATTGAAGCTTAATTCTGAATTCCTGTGATTAGCTGAGTTAAGGGTCTGCTGAATGTGTCTTGATTTGAGCATGTGCCATGAGTGTAAGGTTTTTGAGTATTCTGTGCTATTGCGGATTGTCTAGAACTTGCCTGGTGTGTTTATAAAACGAAATGAAGGATGTGAATTGTAGGAGATGATTTAGGCATTTCTTTGAATGAACCAAATTTTTATCGCTCATTTTACCTACCTTGAAAAATTAATCCTAGTTAACCCCATTGAGCCTTGAGCCTATTCTTTGATAGCTGCAACATAAGCTTAATCTTTTTTCTTACATTAGCCTTGAAGTTGAACCAAAACTCCTAAGCGCTTAAAGGAAAAATACGAAAGAGTAAAGGAGTGGGAAGAATGAAAAGAAAGGAAAAGTAGCAAGTTGTAGAAGTGAGAAAAGGACAAAGGTGCACTTGTGTGAAAATGGTTGATTATTAGTAAGAGTAATAAAACAAATTAATGTAAAATTATTTATAGAGCTCCTTACTAATAAGCTAAATGTGCCTAAAGAAAGGGGGAACATAAGAGGAAAAAGAAAGTTGAAAAGGAGAAAAAGGTGAAGTAAGGGAAGGGAAGTTCGTAAGGAGGGCGTGATGTATTAAAAGCGCTTAGGAAAGATAGTCACTATTACTGGCCATAATAGTATCTACCCGCACCTGAGTTACATTACAACCTAAAAAGTCCTACTTGATCTTACATTCACACATCCTTAAATTAGTGGAATAAAACACTAAGGGCAAGTTTATGGCTCATTACATGATGCATGTGAATTCTTTGTGAGAGTGGGCATAATTCTATCCATGTACCCACACATGTTGTGTTTTAAAAATTGTTTTTGCATGTGAATTTGGGTAACTCTCTTTCCGTGAGGGCACATGTTGAATGAAGGATATAATTCATGTTGGATTTCTTAATCAGTTGATTTGCATGAGTTTGCTAAGATTGAGAGTCGCTTCTTGAGGTTAAGAAGTTTTAACATAGTTGTACTTTATTTCGATGATCAAGTCGTGCATGCTCTATTTGTAGCTTGTTATCTTACGTAATCATTGTAGTCGTAGCTTGAATATTCTTGCTAAATGAGTTATGGGTGAGTCTCCATATGCATGAGATGTAATAGGTTGTTCGAGGAAGAACAAGACTTTAAGTGTGGGGTAGGTGATCGGGGGCTAAAATAGCATGCCCGAGATACGCTTTATGACTTAAATTAGTCTTGTTTATCTAAGTTATTATATACATTTTCATGTAATTTTATATGAAGTGAAGATATGTGCTAACTAACATGATTAGCCTTTGTTTTGTAGGTTTTGATGACTTTTGAGCAACTAATCCATGAGTTGGTGAAGTAGAGGCTTGGAAACGGAATTAACCCGCGAACGTCGGCAAAGAGGAGGCACAAAACAGCCCACCTGCGCGTCGGCAACGTGCCACGGCAGGCAGGCTGATCACAACAGCCCACCTGCACATTGGCAACGTGCCACAGCAAGCTGGTTGCGCGACATGGAGGTGTCAACGTGCTGCCCAAGCAGCGTGACACGCTGCCAACGCGGCAGGGTGCTGTCGAGGCCAAATTTCGGGTGATTTCCAGAGAGCTTTCGCGTTGCCTCCGTGTCATGGAGGCAGTGCTCCGTGATACACTCCGTGACACAGAGCCGTTCCATGATAGGCTAAATTATGCACGTTTTCCAATTACCATAAATAGGACCCTTAGCTCCTAATTCCAGGGGGGTCACGATTTTATTCTAGAAAACTACCTAGGAGTGAAGGGAGAAGTGGGAGAACTCATCTAGGGTTTGTCAAATTCCCTTCTCATCTACCAAATTCATGTAAGTATGTTAGTTTAGTAGTAGTTAGTTGTAGTTTTACGAACATGAATGGCAAGAACCCTTCCTCTAGGGTTGAAGCCATGAATTATGATTGTGATTTTATTATATTGTTTTGGAATTAAGTTATTGATTGTTGTATTCGTCTTGCATTCTGGATTGTTGGTTGTTTTTATGATGGATCACCATGAAAGCATATTTGTTAGCTTGAGTAATAGCTTGAGAAAGCATTACCTAGGTCAGGACATGAGAATGTGAGGAGCATGTTTGTATCTCGGGAGAGATTTTTGTGTCAGGATAGAAATATACCTAACACCGTGCTTGGTTGACACACGGGGGTTATGAAAGACCAACTTGGGATGTCACATCACCACTCGAAGAAGTAGTTGTGAGGTTAAGTTGAGTTAAATGGTTAGACGCACGAAAGTCCCTAATCGTTTCCTCGTAAACCACAACATAATTGATTGCCCGCTACTAGAAATTAAGCTCCTCGCTCACAATGATGCAGTGAGGCTAGATTGCTGTGTTTGGAGGCTCGAAAGACCATAAACATGCAATTCTAATTATGTGAAATAACAATTGATATTTCCATGCTTAATCCATTGCAAATCGTAGTATCGCATGATTAATTGGTTTTAACTCTATGTTGCTCCTAGAGTAATTTTAAAATATTTCGTTGACCCAAACTTAGACTTAATAAATCACAATCGAAAATGTCTATAACCAACACTTGAGGTATTTAAGATCACACTAGAAATGGATAGTTAGAGGAATGGGTCCAGTCCCTGTGGGTTCGACAATCCGGTTCTTAAAAAGAGCCACTATATTACTTACACGACCCGTATACTTGCGGACGCGCGAATCGGGCACGTCAAGTTTTTGGCACCGTTGCCGGGGACTCGGCGAAGTTTTGATAATTTATCTATTTTTGTGTGATTTTTGAATTTCCTAGAGCGTTGAGAAACTTGGTCTTAGTCTTTTTATTTGCAGGTGACGGGTTGTCCTGCCGAGCTGGCTAGAAATAGAGAGCTTGTGGAACCGTTGCTGGAACCTAAACGTCAAATCCATTTGCGAAGGAGAGTAGCTCTAGAGCAAAAGCTGAAGAGACTTCAAGAAAAGGTACAACAACAACCACCCGCGGGACAAACACAATTGTCATCTAAAGAAATGGTAGCAAGACCAGTTCGCGAAGTGGCTATCCCACTAGCGACGAATGTGACCTCCAGCATCCATAAACCGGAGCCTGGAGGGCACTTTGAGCTTAAACAGAACATGGTGCAGCTGTTACATTCTAATGGTCAATTCACTAGGATGGCACATGAGGACGCACAGCAGCACCTACAGAGCTTTTTAGAGATTAGTGACACGTTTGTCCCCACCGGCGTGTCCAAAGATTATGTCCGACTGACCCTCTTCCCATTTTCACTGTTGGGAGAGGCAAAAAAGTGGTTGAAGGCTGAGCCACCGAACTCCATAACTTCATGGAATGACTTGGCTAAGAAGTTCCTTATCAGATTCTTCCCCTCAAGCAAAACTGCAAGGTTGAGAAGTGAAATACTCAGTTTCAAGCAAAGGCCTGATAAGAACTTATATATGGCTTGGGAAAGATTCAAGTCATTATTGAGAGACTGCCCCCATCACCAGCAATCAAAACCTTGACAGACGCAATATCTTTAGTTCTCAATCTACGAATTTGTCTGTCTAAGATGGCTACTGGAACCTCTTCATATGCTAACTCTTCTGTGACCTGGACATCCTGAATTGGAACAACTGTGGAAGGGTCTCCTACGAACTTCCTCAACATAGATACATGGAATACTGGGTGAACAGATGCTAACCCTAGAGGCAAGCTCAATTCGTATGCAACTCGGCCTATTCTTCACCGAATCTGATATGGCCCAATGAACCTCGGGCTAATCTTGCCTTTCTTGCCAAATCTCATCATCCCTTTCATAGAAGACACATTCAAATATACCCAGTCATCCACTGTAAATTCTAAATTTCTACGCCACATATCCGCATAAGACTTCTGGCGGCTCTGAGCAGTCAGTAGGCGTTCCCTGATAAGCTTCACCGCCTCTTCTGACCGACGAATAATATCCGGCCCAATCAGCGCCGTCTCCCCCACTTCAAACCAGCCGACGGGTGATCTACATTTTTGCCCATATAATGCTTCAAAGGGCGCCATCTGGATAGCTGAATGATAACTGTTATTATAGGCAAATTCAATCAACGACAGATGCTCATCCCAGCTACCCCCAAAATCTAGTACACACGCTCGTAGCATATCTTCGAGTGTCTGGATAGTTCGTTCTGCTTGCCCGTCTGTCTAAGGGTGAAAGGTTGTGCTTAAGTTAATATGTGTCCCCAGGCCTCTCTGGAACGACTACCAAAATCTAGCTGTAAACTGTGCTCCTCTGTCTGAAATTATAGATACCAGCACTCCATCTAATCTAACTATTTCTCTGATATATAATTCGGCATAATCCTAGGCCGAGAAGGTAGCTTTCACTAGCAGGAAATGAGCTGATTTTGTCAGCCTGTCAACTATTACCCAAATAGAATCGTGTCTATGTCTGGTATGGGGTAACCCTGTTATAAAATCCATATTTATCGCTTCCCATTTCCACAAAGGCACGGCTATATCCTGCGTCAGACCGCCCGGTTTCTGGTGTTCTGCTTTCACCTGCTGGCAGTTAGGACATCTAGATACAAATTCAGCTATTTCAGCTTTCATACCTGGCCACCAGTAGATGTCTCTGATGTCATGGTACATTTTCGTTACTCCTGGATGGAGGGAATAGCGAGCGTAATGTACCTCATGCATGATCTGCTGGTGAAGCCCTGAAACATTCGGGACACATAGGCGGCCCTTACAACGCAGCACTTCATCCTCAGTCACTTGGAATTCTGGCTCCTTACCTTTTTGAACTCTATCTCTGAGCTGGACTAAGTCAGGGTCCTCGTACTGCCATTCTTTTACCTCTGTAACTAACGATGACGCAGCAGAGTTCTGAATCACCGCTCTGTTATTTTCTGTTTCTACTACTCGAATGGCTAAACTAGCTAGCTGATGAATTTCCTTGACTAACTCCCGCTTCTCGGGTCACAAATACGCTAAACTCCCCATTGACTTACGATTGAGGGCATCTGCTACTACATTAGCTCTCCCTGGGTGGTAGAGAATATTTACATCATAATCTTTCAGCAATTCTAACCAACGACGTTGCCGCAGATTTAACTCCCTCTGTGTGAAAATGTACTGCAGGCTTTTATGATCTGTAAAAATGTCTACATGAACGCCATATAGATAATGCCTTTAGATTTTCAGAGCGTGGATCACTGCGGCCAGTTCCAAGTCATGGGTCGGATAGTTCTTTTCATGCTTCCTCAGCTGTCTGGAAGCATAAGCAATTACCTTTCCATGCTGCATCAGCACACAACCCAGTCTAATGCCTGAAGCGTCGCAATACACCGCATACCCATCTGCTCCCTCTAGCAATGCTAGTATTGGGACGGAGGTCAATCTGTCTTTCAATTCTTGAAAACTCTGCTTACATGTCTCCGTCCACTGAAATTTTGTTGTTTTCTATGTCAGCTTTGTCAGAGGTGCTGCTATAGTGGAGAATCCTTCAACAAATCTCCGGTAATACCCTGCTAAACCCAGGAAACTGTGAACCTCGGTCGGAGTGGTATGTCTGGGCCATGTCTTGACCGCCTCTATTTTCTGTGTGTCCACCTATATACCAGCATCCGACACGATATGCCCTAAAAAGGCAACTGAGTTCAGCCAGAACTCACACTTAGAAAACTTAGCGTATAGCTGACGGTCCCTAAGGATCTGGAGTACTGTTCGTAAATGGTTCTGGTGATCTGTCTCTGAACGAGAATATACCAGCATATTATCGATAAATACTATCACGAACAGATCCAAATACGGTCTGAATATGCTATTCATCAGGTCCATAAACACTGCGGGAGCATTCGTCAGCCCAAAAGACATGACTAGAAATTCAAAGTGACCATATCTGGTCTTGAAAGCAGTCTTTGGAATGTCCCTCTCATGAACTCAAACCTGGTGGTATCCGGACCTCAGATCTATCTTAGAGAAACATCTGGCCCCCTGCAACTAGTCAAACAAATAATCTATTCTAGGGAGCGGGTATTTATTTTTAACCGTTACCTTATTCAGCTGTCGGTAGTCTATACACATACGAAGTGAGCCATCTTTCTTTCTTACAAACAGAACTGGCGCACCCCACGGGGAAGTACTAGGCCTGATAAAGGCTTTGTCTAGCAAATCTTCTAACTGCTCTTTCAACTCTCTAAGCTCAGCTGGTGCCATGCGATACGGGGGAATGGATATAGGTTGAGTCCCTGGCAACAAGTCAATTGCAAAATCTATCTCCTATTCGGGAGGGATACCAGGCAACTCATCTGGAAATACGTCAGGGAATTCATTGACCACTGGAACAAACTGAAGAGTCGGAGGTTCCACCCGAACGTCCTGGACTCTAACTAGGTGGTAAATACATCCCTTTGCTATTAATTTTCTCGCCTGAAGGTAGGAAATAAACCTACCTTTTGGCGTAGCTGTGCTCCCTTTCTACTCTCGCACTGCTTCCCCCGGAAAGTGAAATTGGACCGTCTTGGTCCAGCATTCTAAGTTGGCATAGCATGTCACTAACCAGTCCATACCCATAATGGCATCGAATTCGACCATCTCAAGTTCTATTAAGTCTACTGTGGTCTGGCGATCAGCAACCTCTACCGTACACCCTCGGTAAACTCTTTTAGCTGTAATCGAGTCACCGACCGGTGTAAGCACTGAAAAGGGCTGCTGAAGCAATTCTGGTTCGATACCCAACTTCTGAGCCACAAATGGTGTAATATATGACAAGGTAGACCCTGGATCAATCAATACATAAACAGGGTATGAGCAGATAATCAATATACCTGTGACCACGTCGGGAGATGCCTCTGAATCCTGCCTCCCTGGTAATGCATAGGTACGGCTGGGGCCTGCACCTGAGCTAGAGGCTCCTGATCTACCTCGGCCCCTATTTGCTGAACCTGAGGGTTTGCGCCCTGCTGAGGCTGCTGGAGCTCGTGGCCCCACTGATGCTCTATCCAGACTATCCCGGCTACCCTATCCTCTGGCCGAACAATCTCTCATTAAATTCCCTTCCTGTCTGCAGTAATAGCACCCTGAGAAGCCTTTCCTACAGGCTCCAGAATGGTGTCAGTGGCATATAGGACAAGGGGTAGGTGCAAATCTACTCTGTTCTGCCCTCCGCTGCTGAGGTGATGCTACTATTAGTAAACTACTACCGGACTCTGACTGACTCCGGCGAACAAATCTGCCTCTCTACTGCTGTACCGGAGGTAAAGATCTGGGTGGCCTATCTGAAAATCGTGGTCTCGACCCCCTAGGAATTTCCCCCTGAATCTCAGCGGGCCTGTTTCTACGGCGCTGCTCTGAAGTCGCCTGCCTGTCGCCCCGCTGCCGCTGTCTCAGGCCCTCAATTGTCTGTGCGAAGGCCTGTACCCTGGCTATGTCCATGTCCTCTCTCAAAGTAGTCATCATGCACGTCTCTATGTAATCTGAATTCAGGCCCATAATAAAGCGATGGACTCTGGACGACATAGTGTCCACAAATACTGGAGCATAGCGGGCTAAGGAGTCGAACTGTAAAGAATACTCACGGACGCTCCTGGCCCCCTACTCTAAGTGTAAGAACTAGTCCATCCGGGCCTGTCTGACCTCCCGGGGTAAGTAGTGGTCCAGGAAGGCCTTTGAGAAGCTGGACCAAGTAGGAGGGGCTGCATCCCTTCCCCGATATCTCTCCCAACTTTCGTACCACAAAACAGCAATATCCCTCAATCGGAACACTGCTAATTCCACTAATTCTGTTGGGGTTACGTGCATGACTCTAAATATTCTCTGCATCTGGTCCAGAAAGTCCTAAGGGTCCTCCGCTGAATCTGACCCTGTAAACTGAGGGGGTCCCAATGCCAAGAATTCTCTAACCCTGGAACTACCTGGCCCACCTAGGGATTCTGCTGCTGCAGGTGGTACTGGCTGACGTTGAGTAGCTAGCATCAGGGTCAACATAACCACCACACTACGTAGCTCTTGATCAGAAGAAATGGGTGCAGGAGCTTTGGGAGGCGGTGCTGCCTCAAATGGTGTCTGGCGAGGCGGAGACTGCTGGGAGGGTCGAGATGACACCTCCGCATTGCCCTCAGACCAGGCTGAATCTGGCTGTAAGTGAGGAATCCTGATGGTGCCTTCGCCTGCCGCTGTATCTAATCTTCTGCCTGTAGCAGGGTGCCACTGATCTGCCATAGTATCTGTAGACAAAGAGGATGGTAAGTTTCAAAAGAACCAACCCTATACTGTACTGTGCTATGGCACAACTGAGTATGACAGAAGGGTAACCATCCTATTATGTCTCGCAGCCTCCTGCCTATAGTATGTGGTGCACAACACTTCCATAGACAATACTCTACTTAGCACGGCTTGCAGACTCCCTGGGACACGAACTGCTCTGATACCAAGTTTGTCACGCCCTACCTTGGGGGGTATGACTGGCACCTGGTGCCCTAGTAGGACCTAGACTGCTAACTGGTGAGCCTAAGCACATCCGGAGCCAGGCTAGCTCTAACTCAGATTTCTGGAATCAACGGGCTATATAAAGGCTGTAAATATAGCCTCCGGTCGATTGGGCCTATAGCCACCTGTATAAAACTTCAGCTAACCAGAAACATACTTACAAAGGGGAAACTTATGCGGGCCGACAAGGCCACCATGCTGTCTAGTTACCTGTAACTTAACAATAGAATACTGAATAACTACGTGACAGGCAAGGTCACCACTACTATCAGACTATGGCCCCACACGGCCAACATAATCAACCAAACACATATATACATGCATGGCCCCACACGACCGGCTTCACTACCACAGGGAAACATCAGACTGCAAGCCTCTAGGAAGTAATAATAGAATGATTGGGATAGGGCCCCGACCTACCCAAACTGTAATCAAAAAGGAAATAGGAGCAACCTCCGACTGTCTAGCTCTGGAGGATAGGAGCTGACAACTCTGCTGACTGGATCACGAGGGATCGACTCCTCGTCTATGTATACCTACAGGCAAGCAATGCAGCACCCCCACGGGCGTCAGTACCACAGGTACTGAGCACGTAAAAGCAAACTGAAATGTACAACTGAAATGGGTAACAACAATAACATGAAATACAAGCAGGAAGTAGCTGAGTCTATCTAGCTAAGGATAACTGGGGAGAGTTTTACCTATTCGATAACTAAACTGGGCGTACCTGACGACGTGTCGTCCTACTATCTATCAGTATCTAGTTGCACATATAGATGTACATATAAATACACACAATACCTGACCGACCCCCATAAGTCGGATGGTGCCAACCAATAGAACAATCTATTTACTTAAACCCGGGTCTAAACCAACCAAAAATAAGTCACTCCACTCATTTGATAACTGTGAGCTCCTCCTACCGTCCCCCTTGGGTACGTTGCTCAGGCCTTGGCCTCTGACAATAAACTGTGTCTGAGTCCGAAGACTCCTGCCTCTGGGCGCAAGCGCTCAACGGGGTAATCTGCTGCTGTATCTGTGACTGAAACTGCCCCTGGGTGTAAACACGCAACAGGGTAATTCATAAAAAAAATCTGTATCTGAAACTGCCCCTAGCCACAAGCGCACACAAAGTAATCTACCCCTGTAAATAGGGTAATCTGGCTCTGCGCAGAGCGAACTGAACTGCCCCTGCAAGCAGGGTAATCTGGACCGTATTATTATGGTGGTCGGCCATCATCGTCCTCTAGGCGGATGACATCGCCCAGCTGGTGGCGGTATCTGAATCTGGTATCGACACAGCTATAACCCAGGGGCGGTGGTGATGCTGAAGGGTACCCACATGCCATAACAAGTCTCAACATGCAAAACACATACACAGCAAGCATGCTCAAATGAAAAATACTAATCATATTCTCTTCTTTTATTTCAAGGCCAGTCCGTATTAAACAACTGATGCTATATTTTGTTTTACACTGTTTCTGATTGTTGGGCTAACTGCTACCTGGCCTTTATCTGTTTCTGGAGCTATATCTGTATCTGGAGCTATATCGGTGTCTGGAGCTATTTCTATATCTGATTACTGATCTGGTTATATCTGGATATAACTCAATAACATAGAACATGCCATCTATAACTGGATATAGCTCAATGATATAAAATGTGCCATCTATTACCGGATACAGTCTCAACAAATGTAATACATACTATCTGTAATCTTGCTAATTCATTATACTGCTTTTACAACTTCCATTCTGGATATTACGTAAGAACATGCTGAGCTACTAGCGGATACCACATTACTATCTGAAATCATCTGACTATCCGTTATTCTGATTATCGCATGATACGTAGTGATATACTAGCATGCTTGCTGGAAATTGTACTGAAATCGTCCATGTACGTTGGGTGTCTATTAATAGCCTTTATTCTATTTATTTACTAGACTGTACTTCCTGGCTTGCCGAAAGAATAGCTTTACATACCTGCTTTCTGAGTACCCGACTGACCGATATGATTTCTGTCGGTACTTATGCTGTTTCTCCCAACTACATTCATATACATGTCAATTAGAACCAAATACACCAATATTCTGAAAGAAAACGTCACTTTCGATATATTTATAGTCTAAACTTTGGCTTATCAAAAGACGGTCAAAACTCGTTATTTCTCGAAAGTCCAGAAGGGAGAAATATTCACTTTAAGGCTAGGAGTATATTGACACTAATTTGGAGCAATTCCACTTACCTTAGTTCGATAGCATGACGATTCGTCCGTCGAATTTCGTGAAACTAAATCTGTAGAAATGCTCCTTACTGCTTAATACCTCGGTATCTGGAGTTAATTTGAGTTTGGACCGCGTTTGACGGCGTAATCGGATGGAAATTATCAAGAAACCTTCGCACCCTCTGTTTCCCTTCGTGTTCTGGAAATTATTTGATGAAAATGAAATTAAAAACCGAAGTTGGAGGCTTATATACTTGAGCCTAGATAGGGCCAATGTGTCACGGAGCCAACGCGGAGGCTCCACCTCTGTGACACGTTGCCATCGCGGAGGGGCTCTGCCCCAGCTCCTTCCGCGATGGTTCGACAGGTTTCTCGTCCGGTCTTTTATCGGGCCTTTTCCTAGTATGTATGGCTTTCAAATACTCTTAACCAACACGCGAATAGGCCATCTATGTGTTGGGAATTTTACAGGGTATAACAGAAATGATCATAGGTCATTTTTTATTTTAGCCACTTTAGCTTAAATTACCCAACAAAATAAACATGAATCTCTTGATCCCGATTTTGAGCCTTATATTGACCGTTTTTCTTTTATTACCCATTCACCTTTTCTATTATTTATAATGAACCTATTTTGGCCCTTGGTCCCTCCTTAGACATTGTGAACTGCCTGAGTTGAGGGTGGCTATAGTAGGGGTGCGTAGATTTGGGGAGACGGAAAAGAAAGAAAAAAGGTCTAAAAAGGGTGAGGTGTGGTGTGAAAAGAAAGAAGGAAAAAGAGCTGAAAAAGAAAAATGAAAAGAAATGAAAAGGTTTAGAAAAAGTATACCACACCAATGCATTACATTTGAACTGAGAAAAGGGAGGAAAAAGTTGAAAAAGTGAAAAATGGGGTAAAAATAAAAAGTGAAGCCACAAGTATGTAGTGCTAAGGATGGTTTAGTCACTAAATTCTATATCTATCATACCTAACCCAAAGCCTACATTACAATCCAAACAAAGTCCAGCAGTGATCCTAGCCTAATTGTCTGAAAAGCCAAAGTAGATAAAATAAGGGCAAGCCTATGGTATCCTATGTGCAGTATTTGAAACTTCTTTGTGAGAGTGAGAGTCTCATTTGTTCAGTCCCAAGTTCATATTTTTATGTATATGTGAGTGTTGGGGACTTCATTTGTTGTGAGGGTACCTAGTTTGTGTTGCATTCTACCAATCGTCTGTATGAATAGCATTGTTGATAGCTCGATTCTCTGCTAATAGTTGGATGTCACATCTTGATCCCTGTATATCATTATTTGTGGTTATCTGTGTGCATAGCTGACTTAGTTTGAAAGGAAAAGGAGTCAATAGCTGTAATGGTTTAGAGTGCAAATTTTGTTGTGTTGGCTGTAGGTATTCTGAGTTTACTTTCTTGTTAAGCATCATTTTTAGTTTTGTTGTCTTTGCTTGAGGTCATTCAAAAGTCTTAAGTTGAGGGTGTTGATGTTCTGTGAGTTTACAACACTTCGAAGCTTAAAACTAAGAAAATAAGCATGGACTTAGGTGTGTTTATATGGATATGATGCACTTTTACTTTGTTTTCAGGGAAAATAGTTTTTGGGGTTGAATTGTGCAAAAGAGGGACAAATTACATAAAAGTGACTAAGTATAGGCCTCAATACGAGGAATACTATCCTGGTACAAGTTGTACTGAATGTCGTGAAAAAATCCATAAGATGTGTTGAGGCAAAGAGTCAAAGTACGACTCTTGGAACGAGCCATACAAACTTAGTACGAGTCGTACCAAGGTAGTTGTATAACACTTTAGAGAAATTTACACAGGCTAAGTCTCCTGGTATGGGTAGCAACCACGAGTCGTGAGATCTACCTAAGAATCATACCAAGGAGCCATGGAAAAGTTCAGAAGTACTGAAGATTGGCAGTTCTCAAGGTACAAGAAGAAGTCACTGGTCATAGGATCGAGGTATGAGTCGTACCATGCCAACCATGGAAATATTTAGAAGATGCCAAGATTCTCAGCATCAAACCACGATTGGTTGTATGACTCATAGTTTCATGGTACAAGTCATACCAGATTCCAATAGTTAGCCAGATTCAGCAGATGCCAATAAATGTACAAGTCAAGGTACGACCCGTAACAATCTTGTTACGGGTCGTAGGTAAAGTCGGCGATAATTTTAGTAGTTTTCGTTGTTTACTTAAGAAAAGGTTCTGAATATATGTATAAATACTTATTAAGTTATTTTCTATAGGGAGAGTTGGAAAACAGGTCATACCAATGGAGAAACAAATTGTTGTTGATATTTCTATTCAAGTCTTGGAGGTTTTCTTGCTTTGATTTTCTTCATTGTTCTTGGATCGTTCTTCATAAATTCATGCAATATTCAAGTGGTTTTTCTTTCAATCATCTTTGTAAGTATTAAATTATGTGTTTGTCTATGAATACTAATAATTATCTTATAACCATGAGAGTCTAAAACCTCCACAACTAGGATTGTGGGAACCACGGTGAATTAACAAACTAGGTTTGCACAAAAATGATTCTAAATTGATGCTAAATGCTTTTATTGTATTCTCTTCATCTTTAATATTTCTTAATGGAACGCAATGTTAGGATTTTCCCAAAATCACTACTTTCTTGATTCTAAGAAGTAGAGATTAGGAAAAGAGAATTACAACAAAGCCTTAATCTTGATGATCATTGTATAAATTGAGCTGCAATAGCAGGATGATTAATTTGAAACAAATTAGTAACGGTTGAAGTGAAATCACTCATGAGACCTAATTCAGTGATTGAGTATAGTCATATAATAGGGATGAACCAGTCATTTGGATGAACTTATGTTATCAGCTCTACAAGTAAAGCATTGGGATAGATCACGTATGTAAATCCGAAGTAGTTATGAACCCATGGGGAATACTTACCCTAGTTATTTGCATAATCTAATAAACAACAAGCTTCTTATTTGTCTTTATAGAAACCCCCCTTCAAGGAGATAACAATCTACAAGGCTTAAATACTAGTGTTATTCTACACCCTGACCATATTCCCTGTGGGATTGACCCCAACCTTTGTTGGGTTATATATTGACAACGTCTGCATCATTCTTTATCAAGAGTGTCATTTGAGCATTATCAGGAAACTCTCTTGTTTGTGAGGGGACATGGTTGACAAGGGATAGGTGAAATGTTTGATCTCTTAATTACGTGACATATGTTTGTTAGCCAATCTTCATAGAGCTTGAGTTAGTCCTTGAGATTATGTGGTCTTAAAAGGTTGTTCTAGATCTTACTTTGAAAGATGAGGCATATTGTGTAAGCAACTTATAATGTCTATGTGGTCACATTAGTCGTAGTCTGAGCAGACCTATTCAATTGGTGTAAGTCCATATAAGGATAAGGTATAGAGCTTAAGTTCCTTTCTTGAGGACAAGTAAGGGTCTAAGTGTGGGGTGTTGATGAGAGGCCAAAAGTACGTATTTTCAGCCTCTATTTTTCTCGTGTTTGAGTACTTTTGCATCTCTTTGAGTTCGTTTCTATGAATTATGTTTGTATTCCTATGTTGTGACTTTGTAGGTGCTTAATAGGTGAATATGGTGGAAATTTATCTGAAAAGAGCTATAAAGGAAGGTTCGGAGCTCTGGAGCAATTTTGGAGGTATTCCTAGACAAAACAAAGCCGGTGCATTGGCTGGTGTGGTGCACCAAAGCCCAAACATCAGAAAAATACAAGTCTAGAAGCTAGTACACTAGCTGGCGCAGCGTACCAGAGGCTGTACTTCAAAAAAATCAAAATTCAACAAGGTGGTGCAATAGTAGGTGTGGCGCACCAAGGCCATTTAAAAACCCAATATTTGAAATTTTCAAGCCAAATTAAGTAGAGCTAAGGGGGTCTTTTGTATTTACTTTATATATGAACCCTAAGACATTTTAGGATGATTATTCTTGACTAGCGTTGGACGAAATTGGAGAGAAGAGGGCACAACGAGGTTCTCTCTACGAGTTACTTCTTCTCTTACCTTTCTATCATCGTTGTCTTGTAAACTCATGAATTCCCTTAATCTTTTCGGAATCATGAGTAGCTACAAACTTTAGTTTTAAGGTTTTGGAATGAACATGAAGGTTGAATGTTGATTCTTTATATATTTATTAAAGCTTTATGCTATTGAGTTATTTATTTCGTCTTGCTCTAAATTGTATGATTATTTGACGAATTAGTTAAGCACTAGCTACAACTTGTTAATTGTACTTGGAAAAGAAAATTGCTAGGGAAATAAGAAGTAATAGGTCTTATTTGTGAACCTTATAGGAAAAGGGGAATGATTACCTAATGTGGATAAGAATATACCCATTAGCCTTGCTTAGTTGATACAGACGAATTCTTACATGCACTTCACTATTTTCCTACAAACATAGGAATATAGGCGTAGGAGTAGTCAAGTAGTCTTAGAGCAATCAGGAACGATGCTCAATTAAGTGATATCAACCTGCAACTAGTAACTCAAGAAAGCAAATAAGTGTAGCAATTTGATACTTCAACTAGATTGTCAAAATTGCCAAGATCCTGGATCTTTTACATTATCTGAGAATCAACCAATTATTTACACATTTTCTTAAGTCTTGGATATGTTTGATTAGTAGTATAAAAATCCACCAAGAACCATTCCTTTGTTTTGAATAGTTTGAATAAAAGTTTAAATTAAACGAACAATCTAACAAGTTCCTATGGGTACGATATCTGGACTTAACCATTCTATATTACTTGACGACTGCGTACACTTCGTGTGCATTTAGATGCATCAACCATCAAAAACCACAATTAATTTATCAACTATAGAACAATCAATAATACCAGTGGAATCAAGTCTGCACCAGGGATACAGATACATAATTGATCTCACACTTTACACATTTGCACCACATTAGTATCATCTGATATCATACCTGTATCATATTTGTATCTCTTATATCATGTATGTATCTCTCATATCATGTCTGAAACATGTCGATATAACACGTATCATGTTTGTTATATATGTATGTCTGTCACATATTTGTATATCTGTACACATATGCCAGAGGGTCTTATTTCTGCCCTTCCAGTCATGACCTGCAGGGAACTCTAGAAATCCATATATTATATCAGTGTGGTACCGGCTCCCAATCATGCTCGTCCAAATAATTACCTCGGAAACAAGCCACTCATATCACAACTGCTCACCCTGATGCTCACTTCGGGAACGAGCCACTCATATTCAAGTATCTATACACATGCTCAACCCACACTCAACCGTTCGTCTGGATGCTTACCTCGGAATTAAGCCTCTCATCTCAGGGTAACGATGTATTACCCATTATCCATCACCTCTTACATCAAGCTCTCAATTGATCCTCACGTAGGATGGACCACACGTACACATTGATTAATTCAAACACACTTACAATTACATGAATAATATTCACAGTCACAATTAATTCAAAGTTCACTCAATCAACATAGTTATACTACCACACTTTATATCACAATCACTATCTGCGGACCATTCAAGCATATTCATCAGTTCTCAATTCATTTAAGACATTAGACACAGTCTAATTTTCTGAAATTCTGCATTATAATTAAATGGAGGTATAGGTAATTAGATATACTCATGTAGACACATATGAGTATTAGCACATTCATACTTATAATTATGTATACATAGATCATCGCCCACCTTAGATTATTTATTAGATCAATTTCTTGTAACTCGTTGTTCAGGGACAATATTCATCATGAATATCCCAACAATCATACCATCCTTATTCCGGATTCCACTCCTTATAATAAATTTCCAACTTGGTCATAGTTATTAAATTGTTACCAGCTTCATAGTCACACGATATTCGATTATTCTACACTGGTTTTAATTCAAATGTTGTTACTACAATTCCATGGTAATACCCATATTTCCTTCTATAGTAATCCATTATATAAGTATATAATTTAAAATATGTAGTCAGGAATATACTGCTAAAATTAACCGTCTAGAACGTACTACCTAGAACACACAATCAACAATCTACCATCAAGATTCTATCTATACTCAGTGATTACGGCATAGTATTTATCACTTGTTTCTTTCCTTGGTACTCGAGCTTTCATGACCCATCTTGGGAGGTATGACTAGAACCTAATGTCATACTGGAACCGGGGCTGACTTAGCTGGTGTCACGCCCCGAGCCTACACCCTGGACGTAACACGGTACTTAAAGCCACAAGTGACCCCAAGTCAACCCCTGGTCTATCATTCACTAGTATTCTGAGTAATTATGCACAGCGGAAATTTAAAATAATAACATCAAAGAATTTTTAAAAATATTTAAAGACTAAAAATAAAGAGTTAATATATTTGAAAATAAATCTGAAACTAAGTCTAGTCTGAAAGCCATCTAACTGAGGATTTGCTGGGACAATCCCCAGCTAACTCTAAGTCTAACTAAAATAATATCTCAACTGAAAGAAAGTAAATCAAGGCCCTCGAATGATAAGGACTCATACTTCGGTGAAGTGGAGGAGGATTTGGATTGCAACAGCTAACGATGCTGAGCCTGGGAACCTACAGCTGTATCATGAAATGATACAACATAAAAGTATGCGTCAGTACTTTGAATGTACTGAATATGTGACAGGAATATACTGATAGATATAAGTGACTGAACTAGAAAGACATGCAATGACCAACTAATTATCTGAACTAAAATAATCTAAAGTAACTGAGATGGTCAAAATGACCCTGTCCAGTGGTCAAAGACATGCTCTAAATTTGAAAGTTCTGAGTCTGAGATACTGTACTAAACTGAGTTAAACTAATAGATCTAAAATTAAATTGAGATTCTTATTCTGAAACTGGACTGGACTAACTAGTGGGAGAGTTTGTAACCGACATATAACTACATGAGCTAGACGTGGAGTCCGATGTATACACCCCACCAGTAGGACCCAATATATCTTGCGAGGGTATAATGGCATGAACTAGGTGATCACAAAAGTCTGGAGCCATTCAGGCCAATAATCTATAACTGTAACCTACGCTAGAAATGTAGTTCTGGGAACCTGGGTGTGCTGGAACCCCAGTCTACTCGATGCTAAGTCCTACTCCCACTGGAAAATATATAATGAACTACTAGGCTGATAGCTCAAAACTGGGGTCCAAGACTAGTCAAGGACATATAACTGCAAGTACCCTGAGAGTTTTATCGAACCAGATTCTAAAACTAGGTTCTAGATTGGTCAGAGTTGCTTATCTAGAAGCGTCGTAACCGTCTAAGAACAAACTGAAATCTAAACTGGGGTCCTGGGGCAAGTCAGAGCTATATATCTGAAATGCCATGACTGCCTAGTGGACTAATAACTAAATTCTGATTCTGATATCTAGGAGGTAATACTGGCACCTCGAGAAATTATATAGTCAAACTGATCAACTGACATTATTCTGGTTAACCCAGAGGTTTGCTAAAATCTAACTAAGGCTAGACCGACAATTCTGAGTAATATAGAGTATATAGACTTTCTGACTAAATCTGACTATCATACATGTAACTGAGTTTCTAACACATGCAATTATTATAGAAGCCCCTAACCTAGAAAGATACAAGTAATTTTCGAGAATTTAATATTTATACAAGATTCTAGTTTCTGACTTTTTCAAGAGTTAGGGATAAATTTCTAATTCACTAGAACAAGCATCATTTCAGTTACAAACGGGTGAAAAATAGCTACAATTAACATGGGATAGGATTCCATATGAATTAATCAAATAACAATGACAATATCTTCAAATTCGTAAACATAGGGCTAGAACTGATAGTGAACAGAGAGAGAGTTTTAGGGGATGCAAGGGGAGAACAATCTCCTTGCTAAATTTCCACATACCTAAAGAAGAAAACCCTGGTGAAACATCCCTGAGAAAACTGAGAAGAAAATCAACCCTAGCTCCTGCTCTATGCTTTCTGTCAGAGTTTCTACGCACTGTCCTTGAGGGAAATTGAGAGGAATGAATAAAAAGGTCGTTCTAACCCTTTAAGTTCCCCCATATGAACCCAAAATACATGGTTTAGGGATTAAAAAGGTGGGAAATTACAAAAGTAACCCTAGGAACTAAAACTGAAATCTGGCCGACAGGAACCAACAGGCCTCAGAACGGGTCGTTGGTAGAAACGACGACTCGTTGATTCTGGTCGTGGTTTCTGGGTTCAGAAACTAGGTTCACTAGAACTATTCCATGGTAGGGTACAACGATCCGTTGGAAGAAACAATGGGCCATTGATACCTTCCGTTGGTACTGGTGGGAAAACAGGGCCTTGAAACAAACGGTCAACACAACGACTCGTTAGTAGGACCAACGGGTCGTTGTATAGACTCGTGGTCTACACTGTTGGGGCCTGGAAGAAAATGACGAGCGGTCACAACAGATCATTGGAGGCTACAACGGGCCGTTGTTCCCTCTCGTTGTCTCAGCGAAGGGTCCGGTAGACCACTGAACTCGAGATTCAACGGAGGACAGGACGGCTCATTGTTAGGAACAACGGGCCATCCTATGTCTCATTGTTTCCCCTTGAAGAAAAGCTGATACTAACCACGACCACTTACAACGGTCCTTTGGTTCCACCAGCGGTCCGTTGTGCGGGTTGTCTGAGATAGAAAAAATTTCTGGTTTTCCTATGATTTTTCATGCAATGTCTGAATTTGGTCTAGGAAAGTTTTGGGGTGTTACAATATCTCCCCCTTGGGATCATTCTTCCTCAAATAAAGATCAAAACTAGGAAAAGAGCTGAGATTTCAAAAATTGAGGCTATGACGAATTTCTGAAGGAGTAACCGACTCCAAACTATCTTAACCGTACTAATAGAGTTGATGCAACTAGGATGCACATAGGAAATCGAAATAGAGCTGATGAGTACGAAACTGAGTAGAGTATTGAGAAGGGATTTAGTACCTGATTCTGGAACTAAACTGGAAGAGAACAAGTTTGGGTATTTGGCTATCATATCTGCTTCGGCCTCCCACGTAGTTCCTTCAACCTGCTCATTCCTCCATAAGACCTTGACTGAAGTTGTTTCCTTATTCCTCAACTTACGAACCTGATGGTCAAGGATCTGGACTAGTACCTCCTCATATGTGAGACTATCCTTTATTTCTATGTTGTCCAATGGCACAACTGAGGTTGGATCCCCAATACACTTCTTCAGAAGAGAAACATGGAAAACTAGGTGTACAACTGCTAGTTCTAAAGGTAACTCTAGCTCATAGCCACATTGCTGATACACCTCATAATTCTATATGGTCCCACATACCTCGGACTAAGTTTCCCTTCTTTCAAAACCTCATCACCCGTTTCATGGGTGAAATTTTCATATATACCTAGTCATTAACTGCAAACTCCAATTCTCTTCTCCAACATCGGCATAAGATTTCTGACGGCTCTGAGCTATTTTCAACCTTTTTCGGATGAGCTGAACTTTTTGCATTGCTTCATGAACCAAGTCTGGCCCTATCAAGGTAGCTTCACCAACCGCAAACTACCCTATAGGGGATCTGCACCTCCTACCATATAATGCCTCAAATCGCGTCATCTGAATGCTAGAGTGATAGTTGTTGTTGTACGCAAACTCGATAAGAGGCAAATGGTCATCCCAATCACCCTTAAAGTCGATGCACACGCTCTTAGCATGTCTTCTAAGGTTTGAATAGTCCGCTCATCTTGTCCATCTGTCTGCGGGTGAAAAGCTATACTGAGCTTGACGTGGGTACAAAGTCCTTTCTGAAAAGACTTCCAGAAGTGAGAGGTGAATTGGGTACCTCTATCTGAAATAATGGACAAGGGCACCCCATGAAGTATGACTAGATCCCGAATATAAATTCTAGCATAGTCCCAGCTGAATCTATGGTTTTAACTAGGAGGAAATGTGCCGAGTTAGTCATCCGGTCCACTACTACCTAGATAGAGTCATATTGTCGACGAGTCCGAGGTAGACTGTAATGAAGTCTATATTTACCTCTTCCCACTTCCATATGGGTATACTGATATCTTGAGTCATGCCTCCGGGTCTCTGGTGTTCTACCTTGACTTGCCGGCAGTTTGGACACTGTGCTACAAATTTGGTGATATCCCTTTTCATGTCGTTCCACCAAAAAATATGCCACAATTCGCAATACATTTAGTATCACCAGAGTGGATAGAGTATCTCGAGCTGTGTGCCTCAGCCAATATCTGCTGTCTCAATTTACCAACATCCGGTACACACAACCTGCCCTGGTAACAGAGCACCCCATCTCCCCTTTGGGAGAAAGCTTCTATCTCTTTCCTAAGGACTTGTTCCTTAAGCTTAAGTAAAATCGGATCCTCATCCTGTCTGGATTTGATTTCAACTACCAAGGATGAATTTTTGACCCGTTTTGCATTACCACACCACCTTAAACTGAATCCAACAACTGCACCCCTAACTGGGTTAGCCTGTGAACTTCTTTTGCTAACTCCCTCTTGCCTTCCTCAATGTGAGACACTTTTCCCATAGACCTTCTGCTTAGGGCGTCAGCCACCATATAGGCCTTACCTGGGTGAGACATCACACTCATGTCATAGTCCTTTAGCAGCTCCAACCACCATCTCTGACGCAGGTTTAGGTCCTTCTGGCTGAACACATACTGAAGGCTCCTGTGATCTGTGAACACATCACGTGAGCACCATACAAGTAATGTCTCTATATTATTAATGTGAATACCACCGCTGCCAAGTCCAATTCATGAGTTGGATAATTCTTCTCATGAACTTTGAGTTGTCTGGAGGCATAGGCTATCACTTTTCCCTGCTGCATCAGAACACAATCGATTCCAACCCTAGAGGCGTCACAATAAACAACCAACCCATCTGATCCTTCCGGCAAGGTTAACACTGGAGCGGTAGTGAGTCGAGTCTTCAACTCCTGGAAACTCTTCTCACACTCGTTCGACCACTGGAATTTCACCTTCTTCTAGGTTAACTTGGTCAGAGGAGATGTTATGGAGGAAAATCCTTTCACAAACCGTCGGTAATAACCCGCTAAGCCCAGAAAAGTCTTGATTTCAGTAGGAGAGGTAGGTCTAGGAAAATCCTTCACTACTGCTATCTTATGAGGATCTACTTGTATCCCTTCACCGGAGACCACATGACCTAAGAAAGTCACGGATTTTAACCAAAATTCGCACTTGCTGAACTTGGCAAATAACTAGCAGCCTCTGAGTGTCTGCAGTGCTAATCTTAGGTGATTGGCATGCTCTTCCTCATTTTTGGAGTATACTAGAATGTCGTCAATAAATACAATGACGAACATATCCAGATACTAACTCTATTCATTAAATTCATGAAAGTTGTTGGGGCATTTTTTAGCCCGAAGGACATCACAAAAAACTCGTAGTGACCATACCAAGTTCTGAATGTTGTTTTTGGTATGTCACACTCCCTAACCCTTAGTTGATGGTACCCTGACCTGAGATCGATCTTGGAGAAACAGCTGGCTTCTTGAAGTTGGTCAAACAGACCATCAATTCTGGGTAGACGGTACTTGTTCTTAACTGTGACCTTATTCAACTGACGGTAATCTATACACATTCTGAGGGTACCGTCTTTCTTACGCACAAATAGCATTGCAGCACCCCAGGGAGAGATGTTGGGTCTAATAAAACCCTTATGAAGAAAATTTGTTAACTGTTCCTTCAGCTCCTTAAGCTCAGCTAGATCCATTATATAAGGAGGGATGGAGATGGGCTGAGTGTTTGGGAGGAGATCTATTCCGAAGTCTATTTCCCGTTTAGGGGGAACTCCGGGAAGAT
The DNA here is from genome assembly GCA_035772735.1 of Datura wrightii. Lineage (NCBI taxonomy): Eukaryota > Viridiplantae > Streptophyta > Magnoliopsida > Solanales > Solanaceae > Datura > Datura wrightii. The sequence goes on from JASDFA010000019.1 coordinate 113,893,489, forward strand.
CTTCAAGAAATACATCTGGGAACTCACTAACAATTGGAACTGACTGAATGGTTGGGTTCTCAGAGTTGGAATCCTTTACCTGAACCAGATGATAACTACATCCCTTGGAAATGATTTTCTGGGCCTTAAGGTAGGAAATAAACCTACCCTTAGGCACTGAACTACTGCCCGTCCATTCTAATACTGGTTCATTTGGAAACTGGAACTTGACAACTCTAGTTCTACAATCAACTGAGGCATAGCAGGAGTGTAACCAATCCAGGCTGAGGATAAGGTCAAAGTAAATCATATCAATTCTATGAGATCAGCTGGAATGACTTTATTCAGGACTGAGACTGGGCAGTTTCTATACACCCAGCTGGCTCTAACTGACTCGCCAACTGGGGTGGAGACTGGGAATGGTTCTGAGAGGATTTCTGGACTGATATCGAACTGAACTGCTATGTAGGGATTTACGAATAAAAAAGTGGCTCCTGGATCTAGGAGGGTGTACACGTCTAGATGAAAGAGACGTAATATATCTGTAACTACGTCAGGTGAGCTCTCTTGATCCTGACGGGAAGATAGAGCATAAAAATGGTTTTGGCGCTGACCGCCATCCATACCTGATGGGTTGGCCTGCTAGAGCTGATGAGGTGGTAGACTGTGATCTCCCTCGCCCTGCTGATGGGAACTCTCTGAGTCGGTGTCCAAGCTGTCCACATCAAAAACAGCCCTCTCGTCCCTAAAGGCATTCCCCTAGGTGATTCCTACCATACTTGGGGCAAGCTGGATACCTATTCCCTATATTGTGATCCTGAGACTGAGTTCCAGATGACCCACCCTTTTGATCCCGGCGGGATCGAAAGGTTGGGGCGCTAGCTGAACTAGGTGTTGGGGCTCTCTACTGTTACTGCTGCTATTGTTGCTGTGTGCGGCTACCACTTGTAGATCTCTGATGGCCAAAATATGAATGGGCAGTTCTTACGTTCCATATCTTCAGCTTTTCAGCCTCAATCTGTTGGGCGTAAACAATTAGGCTGGAAAAGTCCATGTCCTTGATCAGCATCACTGTCCTGCATTCCTTGAGGACCAAATTTGACACTCCATTTACAAACTTCAGCATGCGATCCCTTGGCTCGTCTACCATCTCTCAAGCATACTTAAACAGCCTAGTAAACTCCAGAGCATACTCTTCCACAGCTCTGTTGCCTTGTCTCAAGTTCATAAACTCCTCCATCTTTGCCTCCCTCAGCTCCCGAGGAAAAAACCTATCCAAGAAAGCTATGTGGAATTCTTCCCACTCCACTAGTCCTGCTCCCGCTGGCTGCACCTCCTTCCACTATTCGTATCAAACCTGGGCTACCCCTTTAAGCTGGTAGGCAGTCAGGTCAGCACTCTCGGAGGAGCTGACATCCATAATATGGGTAATCTTCCTGACCTCATATACGAACTCTTGGGGGTCCTCCCCCACTTTAGATCCCTGAAAAGATGGAGGGTTCATGTGGGTGAAGCCCCGCACCCTCGTAGCTGCTGCAGACCTGTTCGTGTTCACCGGCACAACCTGCTATTTACCTAATTGGTCACGGTTTGGGCCAGTAATTGTATGGTCACTCTAAACTCTATCCTAGAAACCGAATCATCTTGAAGAGTTGTCGGGGCAAGTGGTGCAGGTCTATTGGAGTTACCGGCCCTTCTTCCATTACTGCGTTTGGGAGGCATGATTCACTGAAACAAAATAGAGCACGAGTTAGAAGAACGTTTCTGCAATTGAATTTTTTTATGCACGATAAAGAGTATGAACAAAAGAGAGGTTTCCTAATACATCTCATAGCCTCCTCATCATAAGTGTGGTACGCTTCACACCCGTGAAAAGGACTCTACTCGATGCGGCTTTCAAACTTTCCGAGGATACTCTAACCCTAGGGCTCTGATACCAAGTTTTTCATGCCCCGAGCCTACACTGTGGACGTAACACGGTACTTGAAACCACAAGTGACCCCAAGTCAACCCCTGATCTATCATTCACTAGTATTTTGAGTAATCGTGCACAGCGGAAATTTAAAATAATAACATCAAAGCATTTTTAAAAATATTTAAAGACTGAAAATAGAGAGTTAAAATATATGAAAATAAATCTGAAACCAAGTCTGGTCTAAAAGCCATCTAATTGATGAGTTGCTGGGACAAGCCCCCAACTAACTGTAAGTCTAACTAAAATAATATCTCAACTAAAAAAAAGTAAAGCAAGGCCCTCGAATAATGAGGACTCACACTTCGACTGCAGCGGAGGAGGATCTGGATCGTAACGACTAACGATGCTGAGTCTGGGAACCTGTAGTTGTATCAGAAAACGATACAGCATAAAAGTATGCGTCAGTACTTTGAATGTACTGAATATGTGACAGGAATATACTGATAGATGTAAGTGACTGAAGAAAGACATGCAATGACCAACAAATTATCTGAACTGAAATAATCTAAAGTAACAGAGATGGTCAAAATGACCCTGTCTGGTGGTCAAAGACATGCCCTAAATCTAAAAGTTCTGAGTCTGAGATACTGTACTGAACTAAGTTAAACTGATAGATCTGAAACTGAATTGAGATTCTTATTCTAAAACTGGACTGGACTGACTAGTGGGAGAGTTTGTAATTGACATATAATCACGTAAGCTACACGTGGAGTCCAATGTATACACCCTACAGGTAGGACTCAATATACCTTGCCAGGGTATAAAGGCATGAACTAGGTGATCACAAAAGTCTGGGGTCATTAAGGCCAATAATTTGTAACTATAACCTACGATGGCAACGTAGTTCTAGGAACCTGGGTGCGCTGGAACCCTGGTCCGCTCAGTGCTAAGTCCTACTCCCACTGGAAAACCTATACTAAACTACTAGGCTGACAGCTCGAAAATGGGGTCCAAGACTAGTCAAGGACATGTAACTGCAAGTACCCTGAGAGTCTTATCGGACCAGATTCTGAAACTGGGTTCTAGATTGGTTAGAGCTGCTTACCTAGAAGCGTCGTAACCGTCTAAGAACAAACTGAAATCTGAACTGGGGTCCTGTGGCAAGTCAGAGCTATATATCTGAAATGTCATGAATGCCTAGTGGACCAATAACTGAATTTTGATTCTGATATATAGGAGGTACTATCGGCACCTCGAGAAATTATATAGTCAAACTGATCAGCTGACATTATTCTGGTTAACCCGGAGGTTTGCTAAAATCTGACTGAGGCAAGATCGACAATTCTGAGCAATACAGAGTATTAGACTTTCTGACTGAATTTGACTATCATACATGTAACTGGGTTTCTAATACATATAATTATTATAGGATCCCCTAACCTTGAAAGATACAAGTAATTTTCGAGAATTCAATATTTATACAAGATTCTAGTTTCTGACTTTTTTAAGAGTTAGGGCTAAATTTCTAATTCACTCGAACAAGCATCATTTTAGTTACAAACGGGTGGAAAATATCTACAATTAACATAGGATAGAATTCCACGTGAATTAATCAAAGAACAACGACAATATCTTCAAATTCGTAAACTCAAGGCTAGAACTGATAGTGAACAGACAGAGAGTTTTAGGGGACGCAAGGGGAGAACAATATCCTTTTTGAATTCCCACATACCTGAAGAATAAAACCCTAGTGAAAAATCCCTGAGAAAACTGAGAAGAAAATCAACCCTAGCTCCTGCTTTGTGCTTTCTGTCAGAGTTTCTACGCACTGTCCTTGAGGGAAATTGAGAGGAATGAATAAAAAGGTCATTCTAACCCTTTAACCTATACGAACCCAAAATGACATGATTTAGTGATTAAAAAGTTGAAAAATTACAAAATTAACCCTGGGAACTAAAACTGAAATCTGATCGACAGGAACCAACGGGCCTCAGAACGGGTCATTGGTAGAAATGACGGCCCATTGAATCTGGCCGTGGTTTCTAGGTTTAGAACTAGGTTCACTGGAACTATTCCACGGTAGGGTACAACAATCCTTTTTAAGAAACAACAGGTCGTTGATACCTTCTGTTGGTACTGGTGGGAAAATAGGGCCTTGAAACAACGGTCAACACAAGGACTCGTTGGTAGAGGACCAACAGGTTGTTGTGTAGACTCGTGATCTACACTGTTGGGGCCTGGAAGTAGATGAAAGGTGGTCACAACAGCTCGTTGGAGGCTACAACGGGTCGTTGTTCCCTCTCGTTATCTCAGGGAAGGGTCTGGTAGACCACTGAAATCGGGATTCAACGGACGACATGATGGCTCATTGTTAGGAACAACGGGTCATCCTATATCTCATTGTTTCCCCTCGAAGGAAGGCTGCTAATAACCATGACCACTTACAATGGTCCATTGGTTCCACCAACGGTCCATTATGGGGGTCGTCTAAGACAGAAAAAAATTTTGGTTTTCCTATGGTTTTTCATGCAACGTCTGAATTGGGTCTAGGAAAGTTTCATGGTGTTATAGCTGGCATACGCACCTCTGGTGCTTGCCAGCGACACAAAATCAAGAAAACAAATAGCTATATCTCGGTTGTAAACACAGTCTCGGGCTGACAAGGCCGCGCAGCAAACTTGTAAAGAAATAGCTAACCCAGCGTCATAGTAGTAAAAGGATCCTATACAAGCCAACAAGACCACCATACTGTCTAAGTTGTAACAAAAGGAAAATAGGCCATCATTATGAACTATAGCGGACAAGGCCGCTAACTGATAGTTAAACTAGGCCCCACATGGACAACACGCAAAACATAACATACATAGGCCCCACACGGCCAAAAATAACCAACAACTAAAAATTGTAGTCCGCAAGCCTCTAAGAGTGGAATAGTGGTCGAGACAAGGCCCTGACCTACCCAAAAGCTTTACAACAAAAGAGCAAACCTTTCTAACTGAAAACTCCGGAGAAAAGGAGCTAACTGAACTGCAAACCCTGGATAACGGCTAAGGAGGTCCTAAACCACGTTTGTCTGCACCTGCAGGCAAGTATGCAGCTCTCCACATATGGGCATCAGTACAATATGTATCAAACATGTAAGGCAGTAATGAAAATGACTGAATAAAACTGATAAAAAAAGTAAAAGTAATCAATAAGAAGGATAAGAGTTATAAGCTAAATAGCCTCACAACCTGAAGTATAGTTAACAAGTAAGTATACAAACAAGAATCTTACCTGGCCCCCATAATCCTGGAAGGTACAATCAGCACAGAAACCTACCTGGGCCCCCATAAGCCCTAGCAAGTATAGTTCAATCTATATACCTCTAACCGGGTCAATATGATGCAACAGGTAACTATAGCCAACCTACCTGGTCTCTGGGTCTGCAACTGAGCCCATTGAGCTCCTGTACTTGTGACTGCACCCTGGTCAACCCGAAATGGCTGGGGAGAGGAAAGGAATAACAATTTATTCCTATAATATTTCCTATAGAAAATCTAATAACAAGCCTTCCATTTTCTATTTTTGGTCAGTAATGCCATTATGGCATAAAAGAAGCCCATTCATGGATGGACTATAATATGGCCTTATAGGCCTAAATATAGTCCTTTCAAATGTCATATAGTTCCTCTGAGGGATCTATAGCCCCATAGGTGATGACACAGCTAGCAACCCTGAGGTTGGTCAACGGAAGGCTATGTTAGGTGGGATCAATCCCAACCAAAATAGTAAACTTTAATTTCAAAATTATCTATCATAGGTAGTCACAATATTCATGCTCGTAACCTACTTACAAAAGCATAGTTCATATTACTATACGACGAGAATAACTTTCCGAAGAGGTAAGACTTAACATACCTCAATTGACGATTTTCGTTCACCCAAGTAGTTCTAACCTATAGTCACTAATCCCACCAAACTGCAGCCCTACGCTGAGAGAATAAGGCTATTTTCAATATTAGGACTCGACAAATAACGATATCTTTAAACAACATTAACTACAACTCAACTTCATTCAAGTCAGCCAAAAACTTACAAATTCCAGAGAGTTTAGAAGGTATAAATGTTTACCTATCACTTGTAGCCACTAAGGACTCAATTAGAAGTGATCTCTACAACGTTTACTCGGCGGGGTTTCGATACTCTGAGCAAGTTTTTAAGAAATAACTCTATAGAGAGATGTTCCTCGTAGGCTTGAAACTCGTTATCCAAGACGAATTTACATTTGGATTGGGTTTAACGAAATAATTTGATGAAAAATGGATGGAAAGTTGAGAGAATACTTCGTGTTTGTCGAGGGTCTGTTTTAGGAAATGTTTGAAATGAATTTGGACCTACACTTAAACATATATATAGGTGAGGCGGTGGGAAAGGGGGCACAGTGCGCCGCCCATCGCACCAGGCCAGGGGCGCGACGTGCAAGCCATGGCGCTGGGCTGGAAGCGTAACGCGCCCAGTACACCTAGCCTCCGACCCTGGCCTCCTGCTCGCTCGACATCGTGCTTGTATATTCACTCCCTGGGCCCTTCCTCATATTAGTCGTACTCCAAAACTCTCAACATACGTACGCACACGTCGGGTAAACGATAGAAACTTACGGGGTATAACATGAGCTATTTTCCACAGTGATTCACTATGATTTATACCAGTTGTTCTCACTATTATAATTCTTGTTTTACTCATCAATTGCATTTCAATAATGCACATATATATGAGTTATTAATAGAAATCTAATATGAAGGTAAGCCATAACCTACCTGGGTGTCAAGCTATTTTCAAGAAAGCGACAAAGTTTCATTCTTGCACCGAGTCTAACATTTCTTGAAGAAACTCATCGGGGAGTATGGTGGAATCTTGCTCTTCTCTAGCCACCATATTACTTTTCTTACTAAAATAACCAAAATTAATTTCTAGGCTGTTTTTAATGACTAATCCTTATTACAATAGGATCAGGGTTTCAAAAGTGGGAAAAATACAAAGTTCTGGTTCACACCTTCCGCCGCAGCGATGCTTGCTCCGCTGCAGCAGTCCCTCCATGGAGATGAGGTGCCCGTCGTAGCGGTCCTGCTATGGCGATGAGGTGCCCCCATAGCGGTCCTGTCGCTTGGTCCACAAATTTTTTTTATTCAGCCCCTTTTAAACCATTAAGCAACCAATTCTTTATTCAAGGATTATCAATTTTAGATCCTCAAAAAACTAAATTTTTATGTTAATGTCGTTAAGGCCTTCTAACGGTTGGACAGATCATTACATATATGGACTTTATCAATAAGAAACATCAATCAATATATCATGTTAATTAGAGTTTAAATACTTTCATAATATAGATATATAGAGTTTAAATTTTGAACAAAAAGTAAAAATATAGGAGAAATATAACAAATCAGGATTAGTCATAATAATAATTAAAAAAAAGTGATAGTTCAATTTTCCTTTGTCTTCTAAGCCTAAAAATAAAATATCTTGCGATGACCTCAATTTTATATCTCTTTTCAATTTATCCTATTCAAAGTATTGCTATTCGATGATTTGCTATCTTAAAAGTGAAGAGCTTCAAGTCACTTTTTTTTATTCAAGCATTGTTTATTTTTATTAGATGAGATGAAATATTTTAAATTAAATATGTTTAATTTGGTGAGAAATTAATTTTTCGATATCAATAGTTGTATTTGAGACCTCATTAAAGTAAATTCATTGTTGCGGTTAGGATTTCAAATTCAAACTAATAGAAATTATTCACAAAAGTTACTGCAACACTATTGTAGGATTAATAGAAATTTCATTTGTAATATTCGTCTTTAAATTAGCATTAATATATTCATAAAAATCAAAGAACACTTATCTTGGATAAATGTTATAGTTATTTTACATAGTTCAAATAATAAAGGTACAAATTTAGTTAAATTTAAAGTCCTTAATATTAGGACGCCCTACGTAATTTAAATTTTAAAAAAATTATAATTAAACTTTACTTGAATTTAACTTTCTAATTATCAGAAAAATAATTAATTTATAATTTTGGTCTATGTAAACTTTATTATTCGATCAATATTTAGAATGAGGCCTTATTCTAAAACACCAAGACTTCGTTTATAGCTCAAATAAAGAAAGACAAATAAAAAATAATTTTAATTAATTTCATAATTCTATATGAAAAAAATAACATGAAAGATATTATAGTTATGATAGATAGTTCAAACATATATTTTTTCATAAAAAGGACAATACTAATTAGTTTTAAAGTCTTAAATATTAAGACTTCCTACAGAGTATTTTAAATAAGAAAAATTTTAATTGATTTTCATATTCTAAATATTAATAATTAGTAAATTTTTTACATATACATATTTTAAGTGAATTTATTTAAATAAATGAATATGAATATTAAAGTAAAAAAGTGTAATTTTAGACATTTATGATAGTTGTGCTTTTTTTATTTGATTTGTTTCAATGTTTTATTTTAGACTGATGGCCTATGAATGAATATGAATTTGAGTTAGAAAACATATGTTATCCTCATAATTTTCACACATATCGTATGTTGAATTTGGGACGCTTCTATACAATTTTTTTGTCATATAATTTGTTAGGTAAAGTAACATAGAATGTTTATTATTATATGTATATATAAGAAAAAAATTTATTAAAGGTAAAATTCATATTGAATTTAAATTTCTTGTTATTAGAATTTCCATCTTAGTTTAAACATAAAAATTTAACAAGCTAAATTTTAGTTGATTTTAAATTTTAAAATATTAAAAAATAATTAATGATAATTATATTGTAGTATTAACTTGGGTAAGGGAGGCGAGAACATAGACCTCCGCCCAATAACATTATTGAATACATATAAAAAAAATTTTAATTTAAAGGTCGTAGCCATTTTATTCCAAATAGGGATCCGGTCCAAAAACAAAAAAAAAAGAAAAGAAAAAACGCAAAGCTAAGACCGGCATAATTCCTCTACAAACACACTCTACGCTAAGGCAATTCCCAAATAAGGAACTGTCGCGCCCCATTTTTTCCTCGCGGAAAGCAGAATTCGACATGTGACAACTCTTAAGGGTGGAAAAGAAGAGAGTCGCCACCTAAAGAATTAAGGTGCGTTAGGGCACCGTTCTAAGCTAAATTTATTTGCTAGGTTACCAGAGTCGGGTAAGGGCTTTAGTTGCCTTGAAAGGAAGGTGTTAGGCACCTTTTCAGGTCCACAAATGTGGTTCCCGGCCGTACTCATTAAATGGGGAAGATAATCTAAGTGATCAAATAAAGTCGGTGAATTACTAAGCATAAATAAAATAGTAACATAAATACTAGATTAACAAATTATAAACCTAAAATTAAGAGTGGGATCAGGTTTTGACAAGGCTGAAAAAGGGCCCAATGCGATATTACTCCCTTCTATTCTATTTTTTTAAAATCAAGATAGTTTGAAGAGAATAACATATGTATATGTATAACTTGAGTAAAATGTATTTATAGGAAAATCATGTATATGTATATGTATATATTTTACAAAATTTCTTTTTGATGAAAGTATATTAATATTTCAGCATAACAAAGATAATTTTAAAATATTTGAAAGCTTCTTAAAAAATAAAATTAGAAAAGACGGGAGTAATAGGTTGCTTTGTATTTACAAAGCAAATATGCACTTCATACATGAAGTCAGCTTTAGCCTGTCTGTTTCATCATCTCCCGTCTACCCGCCTAATTAATTTAAATATTGATATTAAGCCTAAGCAGTCTAAGTGGAAAAGACTAACGCCCTAACAAGTGCCTACCCGTCCCAATCCTAATGTCCAAGAGGTGATGGACTACTAAATTGGAGTTTGGGATCTAAAAAAATTCCTAAGGCTTTATGAAAGGTGATTAAACAAGCGAGCAATTAACAAAACACATAGCATAAAAGGTCTCACATAACGCCTCTACATTAAAATAAGCGAAAGTGGCTATATAGCATAACATCCATTATGACTTCTTCTATAACATGGTATTTAATAGAAAAAAGTAAAAATCTATGTGCATCATATGATGTAATTTTACAAGACAAAGACTCGTGATTTAAACAAATTTATGTTTGGTCCTATAAGCAGGATTCTATAAAACAGATTCAATTATCATAATTTAATGCAAAGGGAACAAATTTGAGCATGCAACACATAATATAAACCAGTTGGCCAAGATGTATAATTTACACAAGAAAAATTGCAATTTCAGGGGTACAGGATTTATACTACCTAATGCAACTCATCTCAATAGAAGGTTTGATTATGGCACACATGATTATTAAACACATCAGATTTATTGATGAAAATAAATTCTAGCAGGAGCAACGTAGTGGCAGACAACTTGTTACGAACATAATAATATCAATCATGATAATCGATTAACTGTCAACTAAGTTATTAATCCCGTTTAAACCTCTAACACAGATTGCAAGTAATCCCTATAGGCAGATTTACTAAGAACACAAGACATGCTTCGACTTTAGCCGTTTTAATATGAGTCCTATAGACATGATATCTATGTTTTTTAAGAAGGAGATCTTGCACGCATCATTTAAATCCTATAAGCATTATTTATAGATTGATCCTAATATTTATAAGCAGTGTTAAAGAAGTATAAACATGCTTTTAAGTAAATTAGTTCAGACCTATAGGCATGATTTCTAAAATGTGTTAATCCTATAGGCATGCTTTCTACCCGAGATTGCCTAACTAAGTATCAGACGTAAGAACGATAAAAAAACATACGAACCCCCACCCATAACCCCTTTTCACTATTGTCATAGTTTATTACAATTTACAACCGATAAAAAGGGAAAAAGAACAAATAAATTACAATGAAACATGAAAATAACGTTAAGTAAATCCTAAGCCCCATCTTGTCCATGCAATTCTTCTACGTGTCTAATCAAAGGCAAAGGGAATACCTGCAGATAATCAATACAATAATGTAGCTCCAGCAAAAAGAGTTAATAAATATTCATAGTTGCGAAAGAAGCTTTGATAACAATTATAACCCGAACCCCAACACGTCAAGATCACGGGAATCTCGTAGATTCCGAGCAGTACTCGTGTTGAGGCGGTATAAGAAGAAAAAAAAAATGTTTGTAAATAAAAAGTGAAGAACAAAGAAGAGAAAGAGTAGTTCCTGTATTTTTTTTCGTCTTCGAATGTTCTCAAAAGGGAGGGGAATGCCCCCTTTCTAGTAGAAAAGCCAAAAAAGGTTTAAAAAGAGAAGGTATATTATCATTAATTTACAATAATTATCTACCATATATAAGTATATTAATTGACTTATTAAAATAGGAAAAGGGAGAGTCGGTTTTACCAAAATTACAAGTACCGAAAAAAGGAAAATAAGACTAATTAAAAAATGGAATGAAAATAAATTGTCATTCCAAAAGGTAAATATATATAAATTTTCTTTGATAGAATCAATTGAGCCTAAAATTAAGAATAATTTATCAAACATAGACATGTATTAAATTTAAAGGGATCAATCAAAAGGAATATTTGTTTAATTAACAAGAGCATAACCGAACAACTACTTCCATGAGCGGATAGTTTGTAGCCACATCAACGAAAATATATTTAAACTAACGGAAATCAGTCAAGCCTTACTATAATTAATCAAGTATTAAACCATTAGTTAGCTAGGTTTTCCTTAATCAGCAAGACAAAATCAATTAATCATAAACCTTATATGTACCGAATCGATTTTGGGAAGAGAATCAGTCGCCCAAATTACTCCTTTAATTAAGACAAACTGAATATCAACATCTTATCAGAATATCCCAATAGAGCCGTTATAAATCATAAGAAATTAAGACCAAAGTTACCATAACAGTCGAAATTTTTTTTTTCATATTCATCAAATTCATAAATTCAATAAAATACTATGTTTAAAAGTTCAACTACTGTTAATGGAGAATAACATCCGATCATGAGGAAATAATGTCACGAAGAAATGGCTCAAAGTGACCAAAGCATATACATAAATAATACGTGCTCGACTAGAGGAATCATGTGGCCATGTATAGCATACTTTGCAAAGGGACAAATAGTCCAAGGTAAACAAAAGTCAGAATTATCTTAGATTAATTAAAAAGGAAGCATCCACGATTAGCAAGGCAAAACCAATCTAGAACTACTATGAACACGTGAATATGACAATTCATTAAGAACTGCTTCCTACTAATATAGTATGAAACTGCAATGATTTGAATCATAGAATGAGGAAAATCAGTAATTAATTCTACTTTGTATTTTCATACTAAAATCTAACAAACATAATATTTTAAACATATATCACAGAGATTTTTGAGACGAATACGAAGTCTATGGACTCATACCAGTTCTTCAAAGAAAGAAAAGAAAAAAAAGACATGTGGGACATAGAATTGACAATCCGACAAAACATTAAATTTCAAGCAAAAGTTCACGGAAACAAGGATTCCCATTATCTAAAGGCATAGAGAATAGCAAGTAACCATTCCTTTTCTCAATTATCCGATCAAGAATCTAATCGAGAGAGATCACAAGAAGGAAACATGTAACATATCGAGCATAGTAAAATTCATAATGGAGACTAATTATAAAATTCTGTCACATGTCGAGTAAATTGCATTCAAAGTGTTGCCCAAGGTCTAATGGCGGTCTACTGGCCGAAAATGGCCAGACGAAAAGAGGTGTAACGGTACGGCTGGGTCTGGTCTGCTGGTGTTAATGACGGGAGGATCGATTAGATCTAGCAGTGGTGAGGTGTTGTTTTTTTTCGGGTTGTTGGTCGACCGGAGGTTGCATGTGGTCGTAGGGAAGAGGGAGATGGAGGAGATGAGAGGGTGGTTAGAGCTTGGACGGTCGCAGCTCGCTTGAGAAACAAGCAGCAGCCGTGTGGTGGTGTAGTGGCACAGTGAGGGAGAGGGGAATATCGGTCGGCGGCTGCTGGTAAGAGCAGAGGAGGAGTGTGGGTGTACGGTGGTCAGCTGGTCGGTGAAATGGAGAGGAGGACGGCGTTGTTTTCCGGTGGACAATGGTGGCGCCGGGTTTCGCCGGAAAAGAATGGGGAGGGCTGCGTTTATTGTACTTCGCGGTGCGGCCGCTGGGGTGTTGTGATTTTACGGCGATGGTCGGAGATGGGAGAGAGGAGAAGAGGTTGAGGCGGCGATGGAGGAAGACTGGTGGCTGTGGTGAGGTTTCCGGCGGGTGGTGGAAGAGAGAAGGAGATAGAGAGGAGGTGAAGCGGTAATAGGACGGTGCGATGCTTGCCGGAAGTTATGGAGGTTTGATGTTTTTCCGGCGGTAGTTGTACGGCCAGCCGGAGATGAGAGGGAGAAAGAGAGGGAAGGGGCGGCGGCTTGGTAGAGGGAGAGGTGAGGGAAAAAAAATGAAAGTGTTGTAGTAGGGTTTGGGGTGTGAGGGGGATAAATATGGAAGTAGGTAGGATTTAATCATCAGTCGTAGGATTAAAATAAATAGACGGCTGAGATTAATTTTAAAGGAGATGAGCTGGTTTATGGGTAGTATCCATGGGTCATAGGCGGGTCTAGACGGGTCACGGGTAGAGTAAACGGGTAAGTATTAATTTGGCTGAAAGTTAATTTAAATAATAGCCAAAATTAATCAAAAGCGGCTAAAATTGACATAAATTGAATAGAAAGTGGCCAGATTTGAAATAAATTGAATGAAATTGAATAGAAATGGCTATAATTTAAATAAATTGATTGAAATTGGATTTAGCTGCTATAAATTAATAAGTATACTACACTTTTAAATAATTTAGTAAATAGATAATAAAATAGTTTTAAATTATAAGAAAATCATATAAATATTATTATTAATAAATAAATTCTAAATTTAAGTATACTTATGTAAATATCAAATAATTAAATTATTATATTTATAAATAATTTAATTACTAAAAAATAAAATTAAGTTATCAAATATTATAAAAATCAAATTATTTACATAAATAATTTATAAATTCGAGTAATAATATTAGTCAAATAATTTTGTAAAGTTTAGTAAAATTAGATAAATAGTTTATTACGTAAAGAATATATTTCAAAATAGGGGGGCATATTAAAACGAAATACATTACATACAACATAATGATTTAATATCCAAAAAATTAAAATTAAATGAGTCATATATATGTAACTTAAAATAATTTTCACAATATTATAATAAAAATTATTTTATAAATATAAAAATAAGTCGAATTTTTGTGTAAAATAAATAAATAAATATATACATATATAAGCAGCATATTAAGGCGCAGGTCAGTCAAAATTGGGTGTCAACAGCTGCCCCTTCTTTGCTCGGGAATGAAGAATGAATTGTCGAGCAAAGAACGTTGACTTAGTAGCCAATTTTTGTCCGACCGAAGCAAAAAAATTCGGGGCGGCCAAATAAAAGGAAATAAAGTCTTGAAGATATCACGGCCGAGACTTTAGTTTCAAGTCGCCTACATATCTCGGGTTTCACGAGAATCAGGCCGCGTGTATTCGGGATTTAGGGACGAACGAGATCCCTAACAATTGTCAACACGAGGCTTGGATAAGGATGGGGTAGCACGAATTGACACGATTTAGAACGCATTTCGCAATAAACAGGTGGAATATAGTTCAAAAGAAGAAAGTGGGAAATCGTTATCCTTCGTAGCTTGATATTTCTTCGATGTTCGCGTAAATACTAAAGCATGTGCATCAAATATTTTCACAAAATAAATGGATGCAAAAATTTAAACATGATGCACGTTCCCTTTAGACAATGAAAGTTTGTTTAGAGATAATGGATGATGTCTCTAAACCATGATGTCTTGGGCCATGATACGCAAAATAAATTCCTTAGGCCATGAAATGATGTCCGCAGGCCATGAAAAATGACGCCTTTAGACTATGACGCCTTAGGAGCATGATAGACAGAAGATAAACTCACTAGGCCATGAAATGATGTCTGTAGACCATGAAAAATGACGCATTTAGACTATGACGCCTTAGGGCATGATAAGCCGCAAAGTAAAATTCCTTAGGCCATGACATGATGTCTGCAGGCCATGAAAATGACGCCTTTAGACTATGACGCCTTCGGATGAGAGGAAGAATGCTAATTCAAAGAAAAGTAAATTGTTCGAGATTCTCAATAATTCAATCGAGAGCTCTAGTTTATTCGGGCTCGATGCAAATAAGTCACGGGCATAGATGCAACGACGGGCTCGAAGTGTATAAATGGGCTTGAGCTCAAAAATGCACAAATGGGCTCAAATGCATAAACGGGCTTAAAATGCAAACATCGGGCTCAGATGCATACGTCAAAATGTATACCACGGGCTCGGATGCATATATGGATGTATATCAGGGCTCAAACGCATATGCACAATGTATATACGGGCTCAAATGCATGTATATCATGGGCTCAAATGTATGTATAAAATGTATATTCAGGGCTCAAATGCATATATATCACGGGCTCAAATGTATGTATAAAAATGTATATTCATGGCTCAAATGCATGTGTAAAATGTATATTCGGGGATCAAATGCATATGCAAACGTATTTCAAGGGCTCAAATGCATATGCAAATGTATATACGGGCTCAAATGCAAATGCAAATGTATTTCAAGGGCTCAAATGCATATATAAATTGTATATTCGCAGGCTCAGATGTATATAAATGTCACGAGCTCGTAATGCGATACGGGCTTCGAAATGCACACAAATGCATGTATATCATCGGTTTGATATGAAACTGAGTGTTCTGATGATAGCAAGATAATAAATAGGGGCGTAAGAAAGAGTGACTTAGCTCTATGTTGCCTTGTGACACAGCATTTTCTATCTCTGCCTTGCATTTCTGTTATTTCCTCATTCAAAGAAAGTTTGTCAGTTCGAAAAGGGGAGGTTGATCTGTGTGTTCATCTCGTGGTCTTCTTCTACTCGTTGTACGCCTGTTACTGCACTCCGTCCAGGCATACACTCGGGTACATAGTTTAGACAAAAGGCGAATAGTTTAGTAAGAGTAAAGTAAAAACATAGAAAAGACTTGAGTTAAATCATGGGCCATGGCATATTTTAAAACCGTACGACGTCCTTTTGTAAGTCGAAACTTTTCTTGACCTAGTTTGATGAAATTTTGAGATCCTTCTCAAAATTTCTGCCCCAGTGTAGAAGATGACATAGACTTCCTTGCAAGCTCAGGAATTTGAGAATTTTTGAGGTCCTCTCAAAAATTCTGCCCCAGTTGCAGCTTGTTAACCGGAATACCGCGAAAATGTGACGGAAGCACCGAGAACCTTTGAAGGGGGGAAGAAAATTTTATATAGATATAGACCGAGTCCCACAGGGACGCCTACGTATCCCTCTTAAACGGGAATCAGGTCCAACGTAGTTCAGGTTACAGGGACGAACAAAATCCCTAAAGAAATTAATAGAACAGGGCTTGAATAAAGACGAAAGTAGACGAGGTGATAAGAATAAGAGATGAGAGATGAGGATTGAAAATTTTAATATCATCTTGCTAATCGACGACGGAAGGTTAAAACGAGGTGAAAGCGAATATTACTTTCCTTTTGATCGGTGTTGCATTTGCACCTGCAAAACTCGAACGAGCTTATTAGTACTTGAATACACATATAAAACTACTTAGCATTGATGTATCCCATTTTAGGGTGGATAAATCCCATCATCTCATTTCAGAGCCAACAGGCTCGAATACAAATAATGGGCTCGAAACGTGAATCAAAGGGCTCAAAAATATTAAATGTAGGGCTCAATATAATTATAAGACTCAAAAATATAATATCGAGGTCAATTGTCCATTTATAGGGAGGACGAACCCAAAAATGTCCACTTATAGGGCGGACCAACCCAACTGTCCTATTATAGGGTGGACTAACCCAGAGTGTCCATTTGTAGGGTGGACCAACCCAATTATCCTATTATAGGGTGGACGAACCCAATTGTCCTATTATAGGGTGGACTAACCCAATTGTCCTATTATAGGGTGGACTAACCCAATGGTCCTATTATAGGGTGGACTAACCCAGAGTGTCCATTTGTAGGGTGGACTAACCCAGAGTGTCCATTTGTAGGGCGGACGAACCCACTTATCCTATTATAGGGTGGACGAACCCAATTATCAGTAGCATAATTTCAGTGCATCAGATTATAGTTAGTAAGTAGCATGATAGTAGCTTGGATACTATAATAGTAGTTTGAAGTAATAAAATAGTGGCCCTAGAGTAGCATAGCAGTAACTCTAAAATAGCAGCAGTCACAACTGCATCTTGAAGTAGACAATAATGGTAGCTTGAAGTAATACAATAATAATAACAACGTGGTAGCTCCAAAGCAGCACAATGATATCTTGAAGTAGCATGATAATAGTACCAGCATAATTGTATCTTGATAAGAACAAATAGATAGCTTGAAGATTGTGAATAGTGGCTCGAAGGTATCATATTAGTGGCCAGATTGAAATAGTGGCATAATAATAATTTAGACAGTAGCATAATGGGCCTGATTGAATAACACAATAGTAGTTTGGCAGAACTTGAATATTAGGTTGACGGTAGCATAATAACCACTTAGCAATGGTAGCTTGACCTTTTGTATATCCTTTGTTCCTTGTCATTGTTTTGATCCTCTATAGACTTTGCATTTTGGTGAAATTTTTGAGGAATTCTCAAAAATTTCTGCCCCAGTTTAGAATGCAAAGTGTTTCGCAAACCTCCTTACTGCCTTCTTGTGGAATTTTCCACGTTCCCTCAGAAATTCTGCCCCCAGTTTGACTTAAGGGTTTTATATGTCTGCTTCACTCAAACAAAAATTATTAGTTCAAAAGGAATGGCTGTCATACATTTGAACATCAGAATTCAGTTTCTGAATCTATATTTGGTCTCTTATGAGTCGAATGAAATTGCCAAAGATTTCATATTTGGATGTAGGGAAGATATTTGATTGGGATATGAGGAGAAAGAAAATTTTATTTGATTGAGACCGAACCCAAAAATGGGCTGCCTACGTATCCAAAAGGAATCAGGTCAGACGTAGTTCGCATTTAGAGAGAAAATGAATGGAATGGATAACTATAGAGTGGACAAAGGGTGAATGAAAACGCTTTGCTTATGATGGTCTCGTCTTCATCAGTTCCTTTTGCGCTTTCTTGTCAAATGTCTTGGAACTATTTTTGTTGGATCACCTTGGATAACGATTGCTCCAGATGCAAGGAGGTTGTAATTCATCGGTCCTTGATGAACTATTATCTTCCTCTTCTCAACCAAATCTTGAATCTTGTGTTTCAAAGCTGTACATTCCTCGGTATCATGTCCTTGAATATTCGAATGGTATGCGCAGCTCTTAGATGGATCAAAATTTGGAGATGGGTATTTAGGAATCCACCCTCTTCTCGGTTTCAAAACTCCTTGGGTCTTCAACCTTTCGAATATGCCTGCCAGAGATTCGGTTAAAGGAGTAAATGTCTGAGACTTCACAAAATTGGATTGTACCGGATGAGCCTAGTTTTGAAAATCAGGTTGGTCAGAATTAGGTGATATCTGATAAATTTGCTGTCGGGAGCTCTGCTCATTGCCAGAGTCAAAGATGGTACATACTTGTTGTATATCCTAATGGTGTTGTGGTGGAGGAATAGCGATTGAGATATCCTTTTTCCTTTTATTCGGAGGACTTTCTCGTGCTTGAGAACATGTGGAAGTATCAATAATTTTCCTTGTTCGAATGCCATATTCTAATTCTTTCCCAATCCGAATTAGACTTGCGAAGCTATGAATGATTGTAAAATATAAATACTTGCGATATATACCGTCTAATGACTTGATGAAATATTGGACTAATTCTTCTTCAGATAGCGAGTGATGGATCTTAGAAGCTTCCCTTCGCCATCGAGTCAAATATTCCTCAAAGGATTCGTGACTCATTTTCCTTATCTCAAGCAAATCTAGAAATGTCGGGTCATCCTTGGTATTAAATTTGTACTGTTCTACAAAATCTCGAGCCATATCTTCCCAAGTTTGCCATTTATTGAAGTCTTGTTTGACATACCAGGTTAATGCCATTCCTGCCAGGCTCTGCATAAATAATCTCATTAAGAGAGCTTCATCATGTCCAATTCCGACTAATCTACCGCAATAGTCCTTCAGATGTTCGATTGGATCTCCATGCCCATCGAAGATGTTGAATTTTGGAATCTTGTATCCCATCGGCAATTGAACACTTGGATGTAGGCTCAACTTCTTATACCTTAAATCTGGAATATTTTTTGAGCGTAGCTTCTCATCCACAATCTTTTCCAAGTTATTGAACTCTCTCCGTAGCGTGATGATCTCTCTCTCGGATATCGTCATGTGTTGCAAAGGGCCAATATAGGTATGTGACGAAGGAATTTGTTGAGGAAGTGTAAGAGGTGGAGTTGGACAGAGAGATACTGTCGAGAAGAGACCTTGTGTCGGGAGAGAACCAAAGTTTGCGTCAGGAGTAAAAGTAGAATTGCTTGGGATGTTGGACATTTGGACAGAATTGCAGATTCTCACTGAGTTGATGTTCAAATATTTGATAGCCCTTAAGCATAAACATATCAAATGCAAACGTCCGATTAGTATGCAGATATCTTGATATGTAAATGAAAGGTAACACATAATCCTAACTAATAAAAATGGATCGAAATTGTGAGAGCTTTAAGAGAATATCGAGACCTTAGTGGCCAAGGATAACTAATGCAAACTATAGTATTTAATTTGAACAAATAAATTATGAATGCTAAAAAGGCTATTTTGGAAGACACATAAATCAACATTGATGAAAGAAAATTTTGGGCAAGGTTACGGGATGGTGTGCCTTGGGCTTAAAAGTGTAGGTTATATGGATTATGAGATTGAGAGATCATAAACATGAGATAATTTTAGAATTATATAAAAATTAGGAATCAACGGACAAAGGAAAATAAAATAAGAAACAATTACACAATTACATCTCAAATTAACAGGTAACAAACAATTCGTGCGCCCTAATGTACTGTGACCTCTTGGTACCAAAGGTAGGCCTAACGGATTTTGATAATCCAATATGTCGTAATGTGTCATCCCATTTGCTCCATTAAAAATGTCAAATACATAAAATAAACTATTGCCTCATTTACATTGTAAGAAAATAAAGCTGCAGCCTAAATGGAAATGCTCTTCCATCGTCCGCCTCTTGTTTTGTTATACAACATGGATGAGTGCTCAACGACCTGCATAAAAGATTAGTTTTACCCAACCCAGCCAAAGAGCAAATGGTCTACATTTTAGACATATTGATTTCTCAAAAAAAAAATGCAAATAGATATGGTAATGTCCTTTTTGAGATTGTAAATCTCTTTGGACTTAGGGCAAGCTTCTATTTAATCTTGACGTACCATGGACGTCTTGATTTTCCTAAATTTGAAAGGATGTGCATGCCTTACTAAAAGCGTACATGATTAAGTTCTAGGAATAAGAGCGGGTATGACACGGTTCCCTCGAGCGGACAACTCGAGAGTGAGGAAGGTTATGACCGTCGATGTACCGCTGATCGACCAAATCATAAACAATCCTCGAGGTGTTTTAAACTGGTGAACGGCCGTGAAACCACGCAACCGTCATTGTGTGTGAAAGTGTGAATTTCCCAAGTGGGGGAAGTATGAAGGATGTGCAAATTAATAAAATACAACAATTTATGAAATAATAAAAAAACAAAGAAAGAAAATAGTTAGTAACATCAAGACAAAAATCATTATATTGACAAATATAAGTGAAAATAAAATAAATGAAATAGAACAGTTAGCAAAATCAAACACAAATAAGACCCCAATTAGTGAATACGTAATGGTTAAAGCCTAATTTCCCCAGCAGAGTCGCCATTCTGTCGCGCCCCATTTTTTCCTCGCGGAAAGCGGGATTCGACATGTGACAACTCTTAAGGGTGGAAAAGAAGAGAGTCGCCACCTAACGAATTAAGGTGCGTTAGGGCACCGTTCTAAGCTAAATTTATTTGCTAGGTTACCAGAGTCGGGTAAGGGCTTTAGTTACCTCGAAAGGAAGGTGTTAGGCACCTTTCGAGGTCCACAAATGTGGTTCCCAGCCGTACTCATTAAATGAGGAAGATTATCTAAGTGATCAAATAAAGTCGGTGAATTACTAAGCATAAATAAAATAGTAACATAAATACTAGATTAACAAATTATAAACCTAAAATTAAGAGTGGGATCAGGTTTTGACAAGGCTGAAAAAGGGCCCAATGCGATATTACTCCCTTCTATTCTATTTTTTTAAAATCAAGATAGTTTGAAGAGAATAACATATGTATATGTATAACTTGAGTAAAATGTATTTATAGGAAAATCATGTATGTGTATATGTATATATTTTACAAAATTAATTTTTGATGAAAGTATATTAATATTTCAGCATAACAAAGATAATTTTAAAATATTTGAAAGCTTCTTAAAAAATGAAATTAGAAAAGACGGGAGTAATAGGTTGCTTTGTATTTATAAAGCAAATATGCGCTTCATACATGAAGTCAGCTTTAGCCTGTCTGTTTCATCATCTCCCGTCTACCCGCCTAATTAATTTAAATATTGATATTAAGCCTAAGCAGTCTAAGTGGAAAAGACTAACGCCCTAACAAGTGCCTACCCGTCCCAATCCTAATGTCCAAGAGGTGATGGACTACTAAATTGGAGTTTGGGATCTAAAAAAATTCCTAAGGCTTTATGAAAGGTGATTAAACAAGCGAGCAATTAACAAAACACATAGCATAAAAGGTCTCACATAACGCCTCTACATTAAAATAAGCGAAAGTGACTATATAGCATAACATCCATTATGACTTCTTCTATAACATGGTATTTAATAGAAAAAAGTAAAAATCTATGTGCATCATATGATGTAATTTTACAAGATAAGACTCGTGATTTAAACAAATTTATGTTTGGTCCTATAAGCAGGATTCTATAAAACAGATTCAATTATCATAATTTAATGCAAAGGGAACAAATTTGAGCATGCAACACATAATATAAACCAGTTGGCCAAGATGTATAATTTACACAAGAAAAATTGCAATTTCAGGGGTACAGGATTTATACTACCTAATGCAACTCATCTCAATAGAAGGTTTGATTATGGCACACATGATTATTAAACACATCAGATTTATTGATGAAAATAAATTCTAGCAGGAGCAACGTAGTGGCAGACAACTTGTTACGAACATAATAATA
Source organism: Datura wrightii (assembly GCA_035772735.1). Taxonomy (NCBI): domain Eukaryota; kingdom Viridiplantae; phylum Streptophyta; class Magnoliopsida; order Solanales; family Solanaceae; genus Datura; species Datura wrightii. The sequence continues at coordinate 113,915,690 of JASDFA010000019.1, forward strand.
TCAATCATGATAATCGATTAACTGTCAACTAAGTTATTAATCCCGTTTAAACCTCTAACACAGATTGCAAGTAATCCCTATAGGCAGATTTACTAAGAACACAAGACATGCTTCGACTTTAGCCGTTTTAATATGAGTCCTATAGACATGATATCTATGTTTTTTAAGAAGGAGATCTTGCACGCATTATTTAAATCCTATAAGCATTATTTATAGATTGATCCTAATAGCTATAAGCAGTGTTAAAGAAGTATAAACATGCTTTTAAGTAAATTAGTTCAGACCTATAGGCATGATTTCTAAAATGTGTTAATCCTATAGGCATGCTTTCTACCCGAGATTGCCTAACTAAGTATCAGACGTAAGAACGATAAAAAAACATACGAACCCCCACCCATAACCCCTTTTCACTATTGTCATAGTTTATTACAATTTACAACCGATTAAAAGGGAAAAAGAACAAATAAATTACAATGAAACATGAAAATAACGTTAAGTAAATCCTAAGCCCCATCTTGTCCATGCAATTCTTCTACGTGTCTAATCAAAGGCAAAGGGAATACCTGCAGATAATCAATACAATAATGTAGCTCCAGCAAAAAGAGTTAATAAATATTCATAGTTGCGAAAGAAGCTTTGATAACAATTATAACCCGAACCCCAACACGTCAAGATCACGGGAATCTCGTAGATTCCGAGCAGTGCTCGTGTTGAGGCGGTATAAGAAGAAAAAAATGTTTGTAAATAAAAAGTGAAGAACAAAGAAGAGAAAGAGTAGTTCCTGTATTTTTTTCGTCTTCGAATGTTCTCAAAAGGGAGGGGAATGCCCCCTTTATAGTAGAAAAGCCAAAAAAGGTTTAAAAAGAGAAGGTATATTATCATTAATTTACAATAATTATCTACCATTTATAAGTATATTGATTGACTTATTAAAATAGGAAAAGGGAGAATCGGTTTTACCAAAATTACAAGTACCAAAAAAAGGAAAATAAGACTAATTAAAAAATGGAATGAAAATAAATTGTCATTCCAAAAGGTAAATATATATAAATTTTCTTTAATAGAGTCAATTGAGCCTAAAATTAAGAATAATTTATCAAACATAGACATGTATTAAATTTAAAGGGATCAATCAAAAGGAATATTTCTTTAATTAACAAGAGCATAACCGAACAACTACTTCCATGAGCGGATAGTTTGTAGCCACATCAACGGAAATATATTTAAACTAACGGAAATCAGTCAAGCCTTACTATAATTAATCAAGTATTAAACCATTAGTTAGCTAGGTTTTCCTTAATCAGCAAGACAAAATCAATTAATCATAAACCTTATATGTACCGAATCGATTTTGGGAAGAGAGTCAGTCGCCCAAATTACTCCTTTAATTAAGACAAACTGAATATCAACATCTTATCAGAATATCCCAATAGAGCCGTTATAAATCATAAGAAATTAAGACCAAAGTTACCATAACAGTCGAATTTTTTTTTTCATATTCATCAAATTCATAAATTCAATAAAATACTATGTTTAAAAGTTCAACTACTGTTAATGGAGAATAACATCCGATCATGAGGAAATAATGTCACGAAGAAATGGCTCAAAGTGACCAAAGCATATACATAAATAATACGTGCTCGATTAGAGGAATCATGTGGCCATGTATAGCATACTTTGCAAAGGGACAAATAGTCCAAGGTAAACAAAAGTCAGAATTATCTTAGATTAATTAAAAAGGAAGCATCCACGATTAGCAAGGCAAAACCAATCTAGAACTACTATGAACACGTGAATATGACAATTCATTAAGAACTGCTTCCTACTAATATAGTATGAAACTGCAATGATTTGAATCATAGAATGAGGAAAATTGGTAATTAATTCTACTTTGTATTTTCATACTAAAATCTAACAAACATAATATCTTAAACATATATCACAGAGATTTTTGAGACGGATACAAAGTCTATGGACTCATACCAGTTCTTCAAAGAAAGAAAAGAAAAAAAAGACATGTGGGACATAGAATTGACAATCCGACAAAACATTAAATTTCAAGCAAAAGTTCACGGAAACAAGAATTCCCATTATCGAAAGGCATAGAGAATAGCAAGTAACCATTCCTTTTCTCAATTATCCGATCAAGAATCTAATCGAGAGAGATCACAAGAAGGAAACATGTAACATATCGAGCATAGTAAAATTCATAATGGAGACTAATTATAAAATTCTGTCACATGTCGAGTAAATTGCATTCAAAGTGTTGCCCAAGGTCTAATGGCGGTCTACTGGCCGAAAATGGCCAGACGAAAAGAGGTGTAACGGTACGGCTGGGTCTGGTCTGCTGGTGTTAATGACGGGAGGATCGATTAGATCTAGCAGTGGTGAGGTGTTATTTTTTTTTTGGGTTGTTGGTCGACCGGAGGTTGCATGTGGTCGTAGGGAAGAGGGAGATGGAGGATATGAGAGGGTGGTGAGAGCTTGGACGGTCGCAGCTCGCTTGAGAAACAAGCAGCAGCCGTGTGGTGGTGTAGTGGCGCAGTGAGGGAGAGGGGAATATAGGTCGGCGGCTGCTGGTAAGAGCAGAGGAGGAGTGTGGGTGTACGGTGGTCAGCTGGTCGGTGAAATGGAGAGGAGGACGGCGTTGTTTTCCGGTGGACAATGGTGGCGCCGGGTTTCGCCGGAAAAGAATGGGGAAGGCTGCGTTTATGGTACTTCGCGGTGCGGCCGCTGGGGTGTTGTTATTTTACGGCGATGGTCGGAGATGGGAGAGAGGAGAAGAGGTTGAGGCGGCGATGGAGGAAGACTGGTGGCTGTGGTGAGGTTTCCGGCGGGTGGTGGAAGAGAGAAGGAGATAGAGAGGAGGTGAAGCGGTAATAGGACGGTGCGATGCTTGCCGGAAGTTATGGAGGTTTGATGTTTTTCCGGCGGTAGTTGTACGGCCGGCCGGAGATGAGAGGGAGAAAGAGAGGGAAGGGGCGGCGGCTTGGTAGAGGGAGAGGTGAGGACAAAAAAATGAAAGTGTTGTAGTAGGGTTTGGGGTGTGAGGGGGATAAATATGGAAGTAGGTAGGATTTAATCATCAGCCGTAGGATTAAAATAAATAGACGGCTGAGATTAATTTTAAAGGAGATGAGCTGGTTTATGGGTAGTATCCATGGGTCACAGGCGGGTCTAGACGGGTCACGGGTAGAGTAAACGGGTAAGTATTAATTTGGCTGAAAGTTAATTTAAATATAGCCAAAATTAATCAAAAGCGGCTAAAATTGACATAAATTGAATAGAAAGTGGCCAGATTTGAAATAAATTGAATGAAATTGAATAGAAAATGGCTATAATTTAAATAAATTGATTGAAATTGGATTTAGCTGCTATAAAATTAATAAGTATACTACACTTTTAAATAATTTAGTAAATAGATAATAAAATAGTTTTAAATTATAAGAAAATCATATAAATATTATTATTAATAAATAAATTTTAAATTTAAGTATACTTATGTAAATATCAAATAATTAAATTATTATATTTATAAATAATTTAATTACTAAAAAATAAAATTAAGTTATCAAATATTATAAAAATCAAATTATTTACATAAATAATTTATAAATTCGAGTAATAATATTAATCAAATAATTTTGTAAAGTTTAGTAAAATTAGATAAATAGTTTATTAAGTAAAGAATATATTTCAAAATAGGGGCGCATATTAAAACGAAATACATTACATACAACATAATGATTTAATATCCAAAAAATTAAAATTAAATGAGTCATATATATGTAACTTAAAATAATTTTCATAATATTATAATAAAAATTATTTTATAAATACAAAAATAAGTCGAATTTTTATGTAAAATAAATAAATAAATATATACATATATAAGCAGCATATTAAGGCGCAGGTCGGTCAAAATTGGGTGTCAACAGGAACCTAACGTCAAAGTCACCGAAGTTGGTGTTCGTCGATGCCATTACACAGAGCCAAGTAACCTTGATGCTTCCCAATCTTCTCCTTGATTATAATTACCTTATCTTCTCTAACCTCATTGCCTCACTTGTTCAGAGAGTTGAATCAATTTCATTCCAGCAGTCTCAAAACTTTCACCAGGTGCCATGGATTCTCCATCATCGAAATTTCTTCACTCTCTGACTTCTACTGCACAATCAGAATAAATCTAACAAGGTACTTCGTAGATCTCAGAACTTTAAGAGAGCACCTGTTTCTGCTTCTTACTGATTTCCTATTACTCCTATTTTTATTTATTGAACTTTCATGAAAATTAATATCACGCATCAAAAAAGAATAAATAATTAATCAGTAAGTTCTATCTCTTGAATCACTATTCTTGTACTGTGTTACTCTTCCTCTTGGTCTACTACCTGCATGTGTAGTTACCAACTGTTGGTATGCCTTACCCTGATTCAAAACATCTAGCTTGGGTAATTCTCAGATTTGGCATTTGCGATTTTTCTGCTAATATGGTTCTTCTTGCCTCTATTAGTACTTCTTGATTTGAGTTAAAATGAATTTCTTGTCGTGTACCTGCAAAATTTAACATCCTGTTAGTGAAAAAATCTGCCAATTAGTTTTCTTCTTGCAACAAATGATTTATGTGCACTTCTCCTTTATCTATCCAGTGTTTAATTCTGTTAACTTACATCCTTATGCTCCAAAGAATTTCTCAGACGCTCGTTAACACCTTGAACACTATAAGAGAATCAATTTCTAAGATCAGTGGATATAAGATATTGTTCATGCAATACTCTATTCCCTCTTCTGTAGCAGTAGCTTCTGCAGTTACGTTAGCAGTGTCTAAAATAAATCTAGCCTTAGCACATATAAAGTCACCTTTGTAATCCCTTATACAAAAGGCTATCGAGCAATCACCAGGATTTCCCCTTGATTCCCCATCACAATTGCACTTATAACAACCCATAGTAGGATGCTCCTATCTCACTAGTCTGCAATACTGCTTAGGAGAATACTCTTCAAAGAAGTGGACCATTTGTGCCCATGTATCTGGAATGTTCTCTAACCATGAAAAGTTAGATTTGGCCACCATATACAGATTCCAGTTTATTTCATCTATCACTCTGTTACTTGACATGCTTTCTCCATACACAATAGAGTTTCTCCATTTCCATAGTTGCCAGCACATAATTGCTGGAGCAACTTGATAAATAGGCTTGAGGTTAGCTGTTGTCCGCCATTGAATAATAGCTTGTTTTAGCTGCACAAATGGTGTTATTATCCCTATAGCTTCAAAGAAATTTAACCAAATATCCCTAGACCACCTTCTTATCAGGAAAATATGTTTTGTGGTTTCACTTTCTGGTTGTGAACAACATCTACACCTTGACACTGTAGCTATGCCACTTATAGCCAATGTGTCATCTACAAGGAGTTTTTGATTCCGTACCTCCATAAGAAAAATGATATTTTATATGATATACCCTTCATCCAGAACTTATTGTATAACCAACTTTGTCCCTTATGCCTTCTAAGTTCCCATGCACTCTTAACTAAGAACTTCCCACTGTTGTTAGCCATCCACCATGGCTTGTCCCATAGTTCTGACTCTAATAACTTGAGGTTTGTATTGATATGGTCATTGATATCTTAGGTAGGCATTGTTTTAGTTTCTGAACATTTCAGCTTCCCTCCTCCATTAGTTCACTAATATCTTCTATGCTTTCAGCAATGGGAAAACTTGTTGGGATCACATGGGTGAAGGGCTCTAATTTTGTCCAATTATCAAATCAAACATTAGAACCCCCACATCTAGGCTTCTAACATATTTTGTGATCTACTTTATCCCTTGCTTCCAACATATTCTTCCATAACTGAGATCCCCTTTTCCATTATATTGTTGTTGGAATTTTTTTCTTACAATACTTATTCCATATAAAGTTGGTCGAGAGAGTCCTTGTTGTTCTTAAATTCCACAATAACTTGAAAAAAAAGCTTTCGACACATCAAATAATTACCTGAAGCCTACTCCCCCTTCCTCCTTAGGCAAACATAACTTTAACTAAGCTGATCAATGCCTACTCCTTCCTTCTTCCTTATTGTTCTAGAAAAATCTAGCAAAAATTCTGTGCATTTCCTGAATAGTATGCTTTACGGGAGCCATAGAAGAAAGAAGATATACAAGAAATCTTTGCAAAACATTATTAATAAGAACATCCTTTCCTCCGTAGGATATCAACTTTCCTTTCCAGTGTTGCAACTTTTCTTTTATCTTTTTGATAATTTCATTATAGAACCACTTCCTCTTTCTCGATGAAATATTGGACATACCAAATACCTAAAAGGGAATTCTCTTTTTACAAAATTAGTTATCTGCTCCACTTCCTGAAATAATATTTTGGCAGCCTTATTATACATATAAAAAGAGTTTTTCTCCTTATTAGTAAGTTGTCCTGACATTTGTTCATATCCATGCAACACATCCATAATTATCTCCAATGAGCTTCTATCTGCTGATGCAAATATAATGGTATCATCTGCATAAACCAAATGATTTATATTGGCACTTTGCTTAGGCATTCCAAAACTCTCTTATCTATCATTGTAAAATTAAGCATTTAATGCTCTGGAGAGTACTTCTGATGTCAATATGAATAAAGTGGGGGAAAGTGGATCACCCTGCTTAACTCTTTTGGTAGAATGGAAGAAACCATGACTTTAACCATTCAACAGAATGGAATACCAGTTATTGGCAATTAATCTCCGTATATCAATAAATATTTCTACAAAACTCATTCTTCTCAACACTTTAGTTAGATATAACCAAGATACTATGTCATATGCCTTGATCATGTCTAGCTTTATATCTATATTTGTTGGGCTAACCCTCTTGCTTATATCTGTAACAATCTCTTGTGCTGATTCAACTAGATTCTTCTTTGATATTAAGACCAAATTAGTATGAATAATAGATTTACGAAGAGTATCACCATTAAAGAAGATTTGTAGCACATCCACCACATTATTTCGAATGATCTGCCAACAACTTTCGAAAAACACACCTGTTAGTCCATCTAGTCCAATGGCGCTGGACCTATCCAAAGAGAATATGATTGTTCTTACTTCTACACTATCTAGTTTCTTATATAGCCATATGTTATCCTCCTCTATGATTATCTCCATGATATGATTTAGCATTGAGAAGTTTGTTCCCTCTTTTTATTGAGTAAATTACTTCTGAAATGTATTCACTACAGTCAAATTCATTAAATTACTATCTTCAATACAGCTCCCTTCACCATCCTGTATTTTTTTAAATCTCTTCCTTCTGCTATTCACTAGGCTATGAAAAAATCTAGTATTTCTGTCCCCCTCCATATACTAATCCATTCTAGTCATAGTGGATGTATTTTTTCAACTCCGCCTAAGCTTGCTACAGGACCACTCTATTGTTGGCTGAAGGTTGTTCTTCAAAAAACTACTCTTCAATTCTCACAATTTCTTCTCTGATAAGTAATTTTTAAAAATATATCCATAAGTGTCTCTACTCCACTTGGACAGAACCTTTTTTTATTTTTCTAATCTTATGCTTAAACACTAATAAATGGTGTCTTGCAAAGTCTGTTGTCCAGTTCTGCTCCACTACTTTTTGAAAATCTACATGTTCTACATAGAAATTGAGAAATCTAAATGGTTTTTCTGACTATTTGCCCCAATTGAAATAAATAATGGGGCATGATCTGATCCTGTTCTTGCAAGATGCTCTACCTCCATATTTTCAAATATATCCAACATTGGTTGGGATACCAATATTCTGTCCAACCTCTCAAATATACGATCATCTGTTATCCTTCCATTCCACCAAGTGAATGGGCTCCATTTAGATGGCACTTCAAATAACTTTGAAGAATTGATACAGACAATAAAATCTTACATATCCTGTGGTAGAATCGGCTAAACCCTAATTTCTTCTTCTTCATTCATCACCACATTGAACTCCCTACCCACCAACCAAAGCATAAAGATGGTATTGGCCAGTTGATATATGTTATCTCATAAGTGTAACCTCTCACTAACAATACATTTAGCATACACCAAGGTTGTTACCATCTATATGTTAAGATCTTGACTAAGAAATTTTAGTGTCAATTCTTGCTTAGTGTCACTCACAATTTGAACCTCTATGCTATCTTTTACAAAGAACCAGATTTTTTCATTATAATTTGTTCTTGTCTGTTGCATTCTCAACTTTCTTCCATATTTTTCTATATGTCTAGCATGCTAAAATGGTTTCATCAAAGCAACGAGAAAAAACTGGTGATGTTTGTGTAACATTTGTAGCCTGTGAAAGGTTTTATGTGGTCGAACTGATCTAATGTTCCAAATAAAGGCTTTCATTTGGAACTAGATCTGCTGGTATTACTCCTAGTCATAATCCTACATGGTTGTTATGATGCTGATGGCCTCTGTTTCTTCCCTTTTCTATTCCCTCTAGCTCTTAGAGACACTTCTATTGGTTTCTCCTATCTAATATCTCTTTCTTTGATATCTGTAACAATATCCCTCTCTTTATTACTGTCCCCATTCTCTAGAAGGTTGTGAGTGATAGACAATATCATGTAATTTCCTGGAAGAATTGTACTTCCTAATCTTCATATCTACTTGTTTTTCATCTGATGATGAGTTAACTTCATGGTTCCTCTGAGTTTCCTCCTCTCAGATCTGCTATCATCTGAGTTATACCCCTAGGTGATTCAACTTTATGGTTGCACTCCCTCCCCTCTCGTTGGTTCTTCCCAACTTACCACTACTAGTGGGCATTCTTCTTGTACATGTTGGCAAACCACAATTTCTCTTCTATTATCATCTATCTCTATATTACCTACATTTGCATCTGGAGGATAGCCACCAATTTCCATTAATGTCTCTTCTTTCCCTACCTCCTCCTTACCTTCTTCATCATTCCCCCTTGTCTCTATCTCCTACTCTCTTGACTCCTTCTCCTGAATTAAGTAAATCCTTGAACAACTCTCCTTCGCTACTTCATTGTCTTCCTTGATGATTTCCACCTCCTCAATCTCTTTAACTCTATCTCCCCAAGTTTTGACAATCCAAACTTTGATGACATTGTTCATGCTTTTGATTCTCTTCCTCCCTATCCTTCCTTTCTATGTTGGTATCTCCCATCTGATAATCTGTCTTAGCAATTGTATTTTTCTCTACTTTTGTCACTTTATGCACATTTTCTCCTTCCTTGCTAGCCAGGGGGTAAATGGGTTAGAATCTGTCACCTTTATCTTTTCTGCCTACATCTTCCTAACTTGTTTCCTTTTCTTTGCCCTTGTATTGAGTTGATTTCCTGCCTCCTAGATTTCCTAGAACACTACCACTTGCCAATACTCTGCGAAGCACTGTATTCTTTTATTTTTGACTCTCCTTCTCGCTGTTTACCTTACTCTATGGCTTATTTTCATGTTCATTCCCCCTTGTTTCTTTCTTTGTCTCTCCCTCTATCTCTGATCGACTGTACCAGCATTCCTCTTTGCCATGTCCTTGTAATTTGCAGTTTGTACAATATCTAGGAAGATAATCATATATTATCCTCACCTTTTCCATTTGTGTTGTTCCAAAACTCTCATCTTGAAGTTCCTTCCTCACATTTTTGGAAAGATTGCGAGCAAGGTCTACCTGTACTTTAATCCTTGCACATCTTGGTCGGGTTTTATTTATTGTAGCCAAATCTACTTATAATGGCTTACCACAGCCGAAGCTATAGAGAATAAAGTTTTCTTTACAAAAAAAGCTTGGAAGGAAATTAGGGAATGAGACCCAAGCAATAGTCTGAGTTGTTTCTGCTTCACTCTTGAATTTCGAGTCATATATCAGAGTTTTCATCACATACAACTCTCCATACTTTGATTTCAAATAGTAAGTATTTTTGACATGATATTAATAAAATCCTCCATTATTTCACATCTAATTAACACATGTTTATTCCGTAAAAGATCTCAATTCTGTATTCACCCCTCACACCATATTGACAATGAATAATTTTTCTCAGTTCTTCAATCAATAGCCACCAATGTGAAAACATTCCAATAACGGTATAATTTAGATTTTCAATCATGTCCATCCTTGCCATCTTTGCCTCTGTCCATTTTATTACATGTTTTCTATTAACTAAAGTCACCTCTTTGAGTGGGATTGTGGGAAAATCCCTCCCCTCCGCCCCCCTCCGAAGCTTTCAGTACTTTTTTATAATATATGTGCCATACTTACATTTGTTGTTTCCATGTTTGCTATGACAGGTTCCCTGTTCTGATGGTTTGGGCCATATAATTCTAGGATTTGCAATTGAGATGCTAACAGAATGATCTGGTCGACCAGACAAGGAGGTTGATCAGAGGCCGGCAAATCCATGCGGTGAAATTTAGGCGGTGCTCTCTAGGGTTTGCATAATGGCGAGGGAATGTTTTCGAGAAAGTTTTACTGTTATGTGTGTTTTGAATTATTGAATACATATATTTCGCTTTAAAATGATTTTAAAGTCATCTAACTTTTAATTTTTCTTTACATTATTTGAGAACTAAAACATCTTAAATGTTTAAAAATTAATTAAATAATAATTTTATCTATTGTAATCTTTATAATCTTTTAATGAAGATTGTAGCACTGCCACTTTAAAAAACTGCCGAAAAAGTGAGTGTCAATACCGACGGACGGGGTCGATTTTTTGAGCAAAATCGACGCCAAACTAATGCACTTATCGCCATCAAAATTTGGCTCGTCGGAATTGTGAAACCGGCGGACAAGATCGGTTAAAATCGAGGGACAACCGACCCAGTCCATCGGTTTTAAAAAAAATAAAAAATTAAATATCGAGGGACAGGATAGGTTTGTCCGTCGGTTTTTCAAAAATATATATAAAAAAACATTGTTACTTGGAATCGAACTCAAGTATTTACAATGGCATTAGACAATTCTACCACTCAACTGTACATGTTTTTTTGATGAAATCTTCCATTCATTTTTATTTATACTCTTCAACTGTAATTTTTCACTTAAAAAACTAATCCAATCTCTCGATTTTTATTAAAAATTGAGGGACTCCCTCGGTTTTCCTTAAAAAATATTTTTTAAATAATTTTTGCAGATTTTTGCGGAAAAAAAATTGACGGAAAATCTATCCTGTCCGTTGTTTTTTTAAAAAAAATAATAATTAAAAATTAAAAATTAAAATAAAAATCGAAGAACTGAATCAATTTTTTCGCGATTTTTTAGACCGATTTTGTCCGTTGTTTTTAATTCCCTCGATTTTAACAATATTTTTAGTGGTGCGCTGCCTAGGCTGCAATCTAGCGCTTAGCATTGGTTTATTTTCATTCGGTATTGAGCGGAAAGAAATTTATGAATAAAACCAAAGATTTTAACTAAGTCCCAGATGAGAAATCAGGAAAATAACAACTTTATTGCAACGCCTTGAAAAGAAAAAATTACACTCCATATGGAAGAAATTTATTTTATATTTGTTATTTAATTTAATTTATATTTATATATAAATATATTTTTATATATTTTTTATATATGATTGATATATTATATGTAATATTTTTTTAAAATATAATATTATATAAATCAAAAATATAATTATGTAAGATAATATTTTAGGTCGGATCATATATTTTTGAAAATTTCCCCTAATTGTAGAAGACACCAGCTTATAGACTACAACACTCAAATACATGTAACTGCTTCAATTCTTTTGAGAATTTACTTTCCAAAAACATATCATCTGGGCGGGATCACAGAATGGGATCGTCGTATTAGGTTAACAGAAATGGATCAAAGACCAAAGGTTATTAGGGGCGGGTTGAGTTTAATAAATAAGTGGCTTTAATTTTTATATTAGGTTAAGTAATAAATGTGGCAAATTATAATAGGTAACGTGATTATTTTAGATTGAGAAAAGCCCTCAGGTTTATACAGTTAGTTTGAGGGATATTGTTTAGCTAAAAATAAATATTTAAAGTATTTTTAGATTAAAAATTGGAAGATGAATATTTATGAGTCATTTTTCATAAGTTAAAGATATGTGTGGCTTTTTTCGGTTTTTATTATAAATGTGTAAAAAGTTAAAATGATAATTAAAATACATGATTAAAAGATTACAAGAATCTAACAAAAATTGACAAAATACAAATATATATATATATATATATATATAATGCATTCTCTTTCTGCAATTTTAGTCCTTCTTTGACGAACAATCACATTCATTCAATATCCAATACATTTCTAAGCAATATATATCCAAACTTTTGCCAAGAGAAATAAAATGAATGTGTAAAAGTACTACTTCATGTTGAAGAAAACACCAAGATTTCCAATTCCAAAATTTTCAGTGCCAGTTTCCTCACAAGTCACAACTAATTCTTGGTTCATAATCTAATTATATATATGTGTTTCGTGTTGTTACTTTTGAGTTCGATTGAGCCTTTATCACTTAGACTACGTGCATCCCCCAATTGATGTAGTTAATTAGTACTTTTACTTGTCAGCACATCAAGGAAAAAACATATTTTTTTCATGTTTAAAAACCAATTGGCACATATAAATGCATTCAGCAAAATCCTAAATACAAATATTATATCTACGTACTAAGACTGCAACGGAGTTTATTTACAAGAACTGGACACAGTTAACTAACATTTATGTAAATTCATTCAGGTGAAACCATCACAACTTGCTTTCCAATATTGCGACCAGAGAAGAGACCAACCAGAGCACTGGGAGCACTTTCGAGACCTTCAGCTACGTCTTCCATGTACACAACTTTACCGGACTTTATTTGTGGAATTATCATTTCCAAATATTTAGGGTAGAGATGATAGTACACAGTAACAAGAAATCCTTCCATGCGGTTTCGTCTTGTGATGAGGTATAACAAGTTGTGCACTCCTTCGGTCTTCTCAAGGTTGTATTGCGAGATCATCCCACACGCAGCAATACGGCCATGTAGTTTCATATTCAGAAGAACTGCATCAAGCATCTTCCCTCCAACATTCTCAAAGTAGATGTCAATTCCATCAGGGAAGTACCTAGATAATAGAAATCAATATTAATTTCCAGTGAACATTTTTAATTACATTGGTTACTAATATAAGATTGCTAACCTCTTCAAAGCTGCATCTAAATCCTGCTCTTCTTTGTAGTTAAAAGCTTCGTCAAAACCAAACTTACTCTTCAACAGATCAACCTTTAATATTAGTGAATAAAGAAAGAGAGATTAAGCTCAATGAAAACAGAGTTAAACATGTTAATCTTTTCAGTTTTGTTAAGCATCGCGCTAGAACTCATTACCTTTTCTTAGGTTCCAGCACTACCAACAACATAGCAATCCAACATATTTGCAAACTGCCCAACAAGCTGACCAACTGCTCCAGAAGCAGCTGAAACAAAGACAGTTTCTCCCTTCTTGGGGGAGCAAATCTCATAAAAACCAACATAAGCTGTCATCCCAGGCATTCCTGCAAAACAATTAATGAGCTCTGTTTTCTCCCTATTACATCACATGAACATAATTTGTTTAATAACATGATCATACAACCCTCCTCACTCCTCACCTACTCAGAAGGTACAGTACTAAGTATTCAATGAAAGAAACAGAGGGACATGCACATAATTTCACAAAAGGTAAAAAAAGAAGTCATATTCATGCTCATAAGTAACTCACCAAGAATTCCTGTATAGTAGGAAAGAGGGACATCTTTGTCATGAATTTTAAACAGAGTATCCTGAGTAGGTGTTACAATACTATACTCCTCCCATCCAGTCATTCCCCAAACTAAGTCACCTTTCTGGAAGTTTGAATCACCAGACTCCAAAACTTTAGCCACTCCATATCCCGTGATAACCTATACATATATATATATATATATATATAACCAAAAAAAGACACAGAAAGTCATTTCTTGGACAAAACATCATACATAAGGAATAAACATTCAGTTAGGAGAATGAATTGTTCAATTCTGATTAACAAATGGAATCAATATCATATTGAAAAAATAATCCAAACCAATCACACCCTTAAACTATTCAGTTCGCCTTCAAAAATTGTGTATAAATCATTTCCAATGCAAACAAGAACATCAAGAACACATTTTTATAATTAAACACACTTAAGGGATTAAAAGAACATTTGAAATTAATGTTTCAAACAAGAACAACAAGAAATTAAACAGTTTTTTTTGGATTTGATTGTGTAAGTGCGTGTATCTATTCACTGAGTGTACAATAGAAGTATACAATAGAAATTATTAAATAATTTGTTTGTGTTATAAAGTAAAAATTGTTATTGAGAAGAAAATAAACAAACAAAATGGAAGCACCGATAAACAGCAAATTGTTCATACCTTGTGAGTTTGTTTCATCCAATGTTGAGAGTTAGACATTTTTTATATTCATTTATATAATATGCTTAATGTTTAAAATTTAATATAAATTCATCATTAGTATTAATCTTACTGTATTAAAAGTACGAAGACCCGTAGAAATGTTGATTGAATTTTTTGGCTTTCACTAAAATACTTTACAATAAATAAAATTGTCTTTTACTATTTTTCTCAAATAATTATGATTTAATTATTAATATTTAGGAATTTAAAAATAATTACAGTTTAGTTATTAATATTTGATACTTTTAAATTGATTAAAATTTTATTTCTTAAATCTTTTCTTATTTGAACTATAATAGAAGTCCTAACATTTAAGAATTTAAAATCAATTATATTTTTGTTAACTTATATCAGTGCTTTCTTTATTAAACTAACTAATTATCCATCACAATTTTCTAACTCAACGGCACAAGAAAATAAATTAAAGAATGTAACTTTATTTTGCATTAACATGTTGAATTCCTCCTCCTTTTTTTTTTAATTTTTTTTTTGTATAGTCTAAAAAAAGAAGAAAAATATAGAAACACGACATATTTTAAGTTGTTTCAAATGATCAGGTGTTCTTGTTATTCATACTCTTTACTATTTCTTCCATTTCAATTTATGTGAATGTATTTGACAAGACATATAGATTAAGAGAGAGAAAAAACTGAGCTGAAATCATCTTGTATATGTTAAATTTAATATATTGGCTTAAGATATACGTGCAACGCACGTATACTAAACTAGTTGATAAATAATGGAAAACAAAGAGCTTGCCAATGTCTACAATATTTCTCGTGGTTAACTTGACTATTTAATAGACAAATGAAAACATGCTTAAAAAGTATTTTAAAATTTTAATAAAAAATATCTAGTTAAAATACTTTATTAAGAATTGAAGTGTGTAATTGAAATATGGTTTAATGAATATCTAAATGGAATATTCTAACAAATTTAAAGGACTAATCACTATGTATTAAGACTAAAATATATAGAAGATTACACTCGGTAGAAATTGAGTCCCTCTTTCCTCCACAAAAATTTAAAACTTTTTCAATTAAAATTCATTTCTTTTTTTATTCAATTTATGTGACGTAGTTTAATTGAGCACGCAATTTTAAAAATATAAAAAATTATAATATTCAAAGTTATCCTTAAAATAAATAATGTTTTAAATAAAAGTGTACACTTTCATAGATTTTTTGTCAACGTGGAACCAACATGGATAAAATGTTATTAATGTGATTAAATATTTATTAAATAAATTCAGTCTTTTTTGAACTAACTAAAAAGAAAGTGTATAGAATAACTTGTGACTATGGAGTACTACGATCACTCCGTTTTCTTTTACTTGGTAAGTATATTAAAAATATTTATTCCAAAATAATTATCAATTTTAAAACTCAAAAAATAATTAAGTATTTTTTTTCAACTCTTTATTTAGTACTTAAGTCCCTCTAAATATAAAAAAATAATTATTATATATTTCTAAAAAATATTTATTACTAAATTAATAAAATTATATTAATCAAATTAGAGCTCAAAGGAATTGGAAGGAGTATTAATTAACAATCCCAAAACAGAAAGGAATAGCAACTTACAAGACAACATATTCCGAATAAAATAATCACATAGATGGGTGATGGTAAATTCAAGAAAATGAAACACTTACGGAGCCAGGAGTGAATGAATCAATATAGCTACTACGCTCAAGTTTCTTCATGCGGGAACACATGTAAGGGTCACAGGACAAGTAAAGATTCTTCAAAACCACAACATTAGAACCTTCTGGAACTTTCAGTTCAATGGTGCTACTCTTGAATTCCATGTCCGATTCCTTAGGGTAACCAGTTATATAGTGTTTTAGAATGACCTGTTTGTTGGTCCTCACTTCTTCTGCCATTTCTCACTTCTTCTCTATTGTTTAATGTAAATGAAAGGTTGTCCTAGGAGTGAGTGTATACATAGACAGAAATAGATAAAAGGGTCCATAAGGGCAAACATGTGCTGATGGCATAGGCAATTTATTGGAAGAGAATTGTGTTTCAACTTTGATACCGTCATCGGTTGTATGATAATGTTGGCGTTTCACTAAGAATAGCAAACGGAGCAGTGCGGAAGGTACGAGGCAATGCAGATTTTAAATTATTTAAGGCGGTGTAGATACTATAGGGGGCGAGACGGCTTACAAAAAATTTTAAAAAAAGTTAATGAAGGGTGAGGCAGGGCGGGTTGAAAGTTTAAAACAAAAAAAATGCTAAAAAAGGTAAGTTGTTGATATCCGAACTTCGCTGAAGAGGACAAAACCTCTATTTTCTTTTGTTTGCCCGGAGAGTGAGGCTGGGAGAAATCTTTCTACTTTTGTCACTTTCTTTATTATCTTTTTTTCTTCTTTCATATAACTACCAAAACTATTTCATCCACTTGGACTTCTGTAGCTCTGTTACTCAACATGAATTTTTAAAAGGAAAAAAGTCATCTAAAACTTATGGTTTGAAAACCAAAATATACCTAACAAAGGAGAAAAATTGACGTGATTATATTATCATCCAGGCGAGTAGTCAATAAAATGAGCTTAGAGTATATATATCTTATTTTAGGAGAGGAAATACATCAATCTTGTCCAAATCATTAAATTATGTTGACAATAGGGGTTCTCATATGAAGAAGAATGATGAAAGAGATGGAAATTGCTCCGATAAAGATTTCGGAATCTTCTAGATTTGTCTCAAGTACGCAAATGGAGATGATCACATCACTGGTAATAAAGGAATTGGCCCTCACACTAAACTGGGCTTAATATTCATATCGATCCATTCAGCTCAGAGGCCCATATGCTCATGACTTATACATTACATACATTTTAATTATTGTATTTTGTACATATCATAGTATTTTATTTTTTTCCTTAAATTCTTCTAGAATTTGTATAGGTGTACAAAATTAGTTACATAACAGATAGGTTTGTTAGCATTTATCATTATTTCCAAGTCAGTCCATTGTATCAAAATATATAGAATACTGTACATCAATGAAAACTCACTCGGAAATTTCCCAATTATTCTCTCCATTAGCTTTTAAATCCTATATATCAGAGCTTCATTGAAGATCCTTCCTTTTTCGAGTTTTTAATCTCCTTCATTGGCTAATATCAATATTGAGTGTGTGCCTGTTGCACATGGATCCAAGGTTTTAGATCAAAGCGGTCTCTATTTCCTTCATCCATCTAATTCGCCAGGAATGTCCTTGGTGAACACCATCTTTGAAGGAAAAGGTTTTAAAGGATGGACAAGATCCACCTTTTCACCCTCTCAACTAAAAACAAGATGGGTTTCACTGATGGTAGCTGCAAAGCTCCTCCTTTTAATAGCCCAAATCTGCAGTATGGATTAGATGTCGTGATATAGTGACCAGCTGGTTGCTTAATTCACTCTCTAGGGACATTGTGACAGTGTGCTCTACTCCAAAACAACTGAGGACTCTGGAAAGATTTTGAGGATAGATTTGGCCAGTCCAATTAGGACAAAATTTTCATCTGCAAAAGGAAATGAGTGATTTATTTCAGGGATAAAATAGTATTGCAGCATACAAACCAAGATCAAGGGACTGTGGAATGAGCTAGATACTGCGAACACCAAAACCAACTGCTCTTAAAATTGTGACTGTGGTGGTAAGGTAAAAATGGCTAAGGCACAACAAGATGAAAGGATGATTCAGTTCCTTATGGGATTGAGTGAGGCTTATGCTGCTGTAAGGAGAAACATCCTAATGATCTCTCCACTACCTTCTATAGGTCTTGCTTATTCTCTCCTTATCAAGGATGAGAAACAAAGAGAGATCTCTGTTTATTCTAACCCTACAGAAGACCACTCCTCTTATTTGGTTGTTGATAACAATGGGCCTCCTTAGTACCCTCAAAATGGATAAAGAATTCACACACCTGAGCATAAATCTAAGAAGATAACAGATCTTTAACATGTTCTCATTGTGAGAAAATGGATCACACTATTGACAAATGTTTCAAGATCATTGTTTTTCTAGTGATTTTAAGTTCACCAGATCCAAAAGGGTACAAAACAATGAGAGGATCAATGTTGTTCTTGCTTCTGAACTGCCCTGTTACCCTAGCTCTCTTCCTTATTTTGCAGGAAATTTTGGAAGCTAGTTAACACAAACACAATTATCAGTTGGTTCATCTATTGAATCAGGTTAAGATCAATCAACCAAAGGTTTTTCCTGCTTCCCCTGTTGATCAAAATGCAACAGATATTTGTGCTAGTGATGCTTCAGTCTCTTGTATACTCTCTTTCAATTTTAACCCTTGGATTTCAGATTCAGGGGTAACTCAACACATGTGTTTTGATTCAAATATTTTTGTTACTCTCTCACTTCTTTCCCTAGCTATTAATGTTACTTTACCAAATTCCTTTAGGGTAAAAGTCACTCATTCAGGGACTATTGCTCTATTACCTAACCTCATTATACAAAATATTCTTTATGTTCCTTCCTTCAAGCTAAATCTCCTATCAATACTTAAGATATGCAATCAATTAGACTGTCTGGTCATTTTTTTCTCTACTAGATGTTTCTTGCATTCCCCTTTAGTGAAGAGACCTCTGGTTCTTGGTGAAGTAAAGAATGGTCTCTATCAATTTTTTCCTTCAAGTTTCCAGTTTAAGAGTTTCCTCAAGAATGCTGAAGTTTCTTTTTCTAGTCATAGTTTTCCTTCTTGTAATTCCTTATCTAGTTTAGCTTCAAGAAATGAAAATTCTGATGTTTACCTATGGCATGTAAGGCTAGGGTATTTGCCAATTTCATCAATGAAAAAGTTGGGTTCCTTTTCTTTTAAACCTGATTCTAATTATGCTTGTGATATTTGCCCTCTTGCTAGACAAACTAAGCTGTCTTTTCCCTAAGTACCATCAAAACTAAATCACCTTTTGAGTTAATTCAAATTGACATTTGGGGCCTTACAAAAGTCAACCTACAATGGATATAAGTATTTCCTTACCATTGTAGATGACTTTAATAGAACTACCTGGACTTATCTTTTGAGTACTAAGGCTAATGTTTTCCCTATGCTAAAACAATTTTTCTTCATGGTTCAAAGACAATTCAACAATCAAGTCAA
The DNA here is from genome assembly GCA_035772735.1 of Datura wrightii. Lineage (NCBI taxonomy): Eukaryota > Viridiplantae > Streptophyta > Magnoliopsida > Solanales > Solanaceae > Datura > Datura wrightii. The sequence goes on from JASDFA010000019.1 coordinate 113,935,241, forward strand.
ATCTATTAGGTTTGATGATGCTTTAGAGTTAGGGAACAAAACCATTGCATCTGAATTTCTACTTTCTTAGGGTGTTCTATATCAAAAATTACGCATTTCTACTCCACAATAGAATCAAATAGTGGAGAGAAAAACATAGACACCTTTAGAAAACTTCTAGGATCTATTATTTCAATCCAATCTTCCTATTTCCTTTCTAAGGTTCTATTATCTCAATCCAATCTTCCTGTTTCCTAATGGGGAAAGTATGTCCTCACTGTCACTTTTTTTATCAACAAATATCTCTCAAGAGTCCTAAATGGTAAAACTCCTTATGAAGTCTTATTTGGTTTTCACAAATATCAATTCCTCAAAGACTTTGGTTGTCTATATTATGCTTCTATCATAACACAAAATAGAATAAAGTTTTTACCTAGATCCATTCCTTGTGTTCTTATAGGATATCCTACTAGCCAAAAAGGGTTTAAGCTTTTATGTTTGGAGTCTAGAAAGATTTTTGTATAAAGGGATGTTTACTTCCTTGAATCTATTTTTTCTTTAAAATCTTCTTCCTCTCCTCCTCCTATTTTTACTCCTACTTTTCCAACTCCTGAAACCACTTATGTCCATCCTTCCATTCCTGATTCTGCTCTAGTTCCCACCCCTTCATCTCCTCTAAATACCCAGGATTCACAACCTACAACTCCAGTTAACCCCTTTCTTAAATCGAGTTCCCTTTCCCTCCTCACCTTGTTGTTTCCATGTCCCCCTTATTCCTTCCTCTAACACTAAGCTTAGAAAATCTTTCAGACTTCACAAATAACCTGCCTATTTGGATGACTACTACTTTAGTAATGTCTTTCTTATTGATCTTCCTTCTTCATGTTTCTCTTCACCAATCAATTCACCTATTTTTCCTTTCACTGCTTTTTTCTGTATTCACCAACATGTGGTCAACTCTATTTATTCCATTGTTGAACCTAATAGCTATGAACAAGCTGCTTTTCACCCGGGTTGGCAGGTGGCTATGGCTGATGAGATAACTACATTAATTGCCAATAAGACTTGGGATGTTGTGGAATTACATTTGGGCATAAAGGCTCTACTTTCCAAATTGGTCTATAAGGTAAAACATAGGTCTAATGGGAGCATTGAAAGACTTAAGGCACGCCTACTAGTTAGGGGTGATATACGGAGGGATGGTGTTGATTTCACTGAGACTCTTTCACCTGTGGTGAAAATGACAACTATCAGGTGTTTTTTAGCCATTGCTACAAAGAAAGCTTGGCTTCTTTTTCAAGTAGACATCAACAATACCTTTCTTCATAGAGACCTTGATGAAGAGGTCTATTCCCAACAGGTTTGAATGCTCCCGGTCCCAATTGTGTATACAACTTAAGAAGTCTCTCTATGGCTTGAGGCAAGCCTTTCAATAGTCATTTACTAGATTATCCGCTACTTTACAATTCAAAAGTTTCACTTCTTCACTAAATGATTATTCACTTTTTTACAAGAAATCTAGTGATCTTATATCTATCCTGGTCATCTATGTCGATGATATTATACTCACAGGTAATGACTTTGCTAGATTGCTCATTTAAAGAAATTTCTTGATGCTGAATTTAAAGCCAAAGATTTGGGACACTTACACTATATTTTGGGCCTTGAAATCTTCTGCGAAGATCATGGGTTGATTGTCACTCAAGCAAATTCATTCTTGATCTTCTCTATGAGTTCTATTGTGATCATTTGCCCCTAGTCTTTTCTCCACTGGATCCTTTTGTTAGGCTCTAATATGATACTGGTGATCTCATAGTTGACCCAACTGCTTACCGTCGCCTTATTGGAAAAGTCAACTACCTTACACATACGCGACTTGATCTTTCTTATGCAGTGCAACACCTTTCACAGTTCATGCAACGACCTCGACTTTCTCATTTCACTACGCACTACGTGTGGTCTGCTATCTTCAAATGGATTTGGGTCAAGGTTTGTTTTTTACTGCAGATCCTTTTGTTTCTTTTCTTGCTTTTTGTGATGCCTATTGGGGTTCTTGTATTGACTCTCGAAGGTCTGTCAGTGGCTTTTACATCACTTTTGGTGGATTCCCCATCTCGTGAAAGTCAAAGAAGCAACCTTCTATTTATTTATCATCTTTTGAAGCCGATATCATTTCATCTAAAACTTATGGTTTGAAACATCACAAAAACTATTCAAAAATGAGGGTCAATACCAATGGATAGGTCGATCTTTTGAGCAAAATTGACGTCAAACCGACACACTTATCGACCTTGGAATTTGGCTCGTCAGAATTGTGAAACCGACAGGTAGGGTCGGTTAAAACCGAGGGACAGCCGACCCAGTTTGCCGGTTTTAAAAAATAAAAAATTAATTAAAAAAAATTTTAAAAATCAAGGGACAGGGTATGTTTGTCCGTCGTTTTTTCAGAAATATGTATAAAAAATGTAGCTATTTGAAATCAAACCCAGGTATTTACTATGGCATTATGCAATTCTACCACTCGATTATACATGCTCTTTGATGATATATTTCCTTTATTTTTATCTATATTCATCAACTGCAATTTTGCACTTCAACAAATCGACCCAATCCCTTGATTTTTATTAAAAAAATAATAAAAACTGAGGGACTCCGTCGATTTTTATTTTAAAAAATATTTTTTTTAAAAAAGACTAATTTTTACAGATTTTTGCGCGAAAAAATCGACAAACAAACTACCCTGTCTGTCGATTTTTTTTAAAAAATAATTAAAAATAAAAGTAATAACCAACGGACTGAATCGATTTTCCCTCGATTTTTTAGATTGCCTCTATCCGTCGATTTTTGTTCCCTAGATTTTGACAATATTTTTAGTAGTGAAACCAAAATATGCCTAACAAAGGAGAAAATTGATGTGATTATATTACCATCCGGGGGAGCAGTCAATGAAATGAGGTTAGAGTATATATATCTTATTTTGAAAGAGTAAATACATCAATCTTATCCAAATCATTAAATCATGTTGACAATGGTGGTTCTCATCTGAAGAAGAATGAAGAAAAAGATGAAAATTGCTCCAACAAAGATTTCGGAACTTTCTAGGTTTGTCTCAAGTAAGCAAATGGATTGGATCACTAGTAGTAAAGGAATTGGTCTTTAACACTAAACTGGGCTCAACATTCATATCAACCCATTCAGCTCAGAGTCTCATATGTTCATGACTTAATTTGCTTATACATTATACTTTAATTATTGTATTTTGTACATATCGTAGTATTTTATTTTTTTCCTTAAATCTTCTAAAATTTGTATGAGTGTACAAAATTAGTTACATAGCAGATAAATTTGTTAGCAATTATCATTATTTGCAAGGCATTCCATCATATTAGAATATATACATTACTGTACATCACTGAAAACTCACTCAAAAAATATCTCATTTATTCTCTCCATTAGCTTCTAAATTCTATAAATCAATTGATTGTCATGATTAAACATAAGGCACAGACCTTACTCTAGCTATTTTTTGGATTAGTATTAATCCCACGGAGGAATGTGCCTGCATGTTACAGTGAAAAGGTTGAAAAAAATATAAATTGAGGCGCTATAAACGTGTACAACATACGTACATTAAAACTAATTCAATAAATTTAAGTGTTACATATATATATATATATATAAGTAATTCTATAACTCAAGTCCTCAAAGATATTTCAAGTAACTACTTGTGTCCTTTTGTACCCAACATAACACATGAACAATCTATTAGCTAGGGATAACTTAGCTTTACTTTGTAACTTCGTTTGATACTTCAATTGAAAAAATGAGTGTATACACACACACACTCATTTTTTTCATCTTTCACCACCATTGTGTAAGAGAAATTATTTACTTATTTTTTTCATCTTTCACCACCGTTGTGCAGGAGAAATTATTTAGATAAGTATTATTATTTTTTTTTCTTATAATTTTTTTTTATAAAAACTAAAGATTCTAAAGAAAATACTATTAGAAACGCTTATAAAAAAATATATCTACTACTTTATAAAGATGGTTTGAGTGTATTCTGTGATAAATTTGAACAAAATTGTGCTATAATATTTTCTTTCCAGTTTATCGTTGTCTACTTACATCCTATTTGAAAAAAATTGTTTACTGAAAATCATATATAGAATTCAAATATGATGCTCAAAATATTTGTCAATTTAAATTGTATTCACTTTTCTTGTTTAGAATTATTTCTTTTAAAAGTTTGAGTGTGTTGTACTTGATAATTATGTAAGTTGATCAAGTTTGAGATAATTTTTTTTTTACAAATTATAGTTAATGTTTCATACATAAATGTAATTATCTAGAAGAGTTATGCTGTGTAAGTCATTTCTACCATTATAGAAAAGACTTATTTCAATATGTCTGTTTCTTGTCATTTAATTCAAAACTGAGGGCATTTTTGTCTTATAATTTGTGTATTCTTATACTTATATGGCACTATATGTGTACACGTACGTGTATTGTAATATAGAGACAATGAATGTGTAAGGCAGTATATTTAATGCACTTATCTATTGTTTGTTTAGACCTTTCTACCTTCTCCGTTATGCATATCCTCTGAAATTTTCTTTTACTTCCACAGTAGATTTTGATCCTACCATTTTCTGGGTTTCTCTTTGCTGCTTCTGTTTTGGTTCGGAAGAAATTCGTATTTCGGGTATTAATTTGGCTTGCCCTTTTTCCTATTTCAAAGAGATTCAACCCTGAAAAGACTAATGTTATAATATGAGATGGTCTTGACTCCAATACCTTCCATGTTGCCTCTTCTGGGTTGTTGTTCTTGTGGAGAAAGTGAATATTTAACTACTGAAAAATCTTCGTGGGTTCTTAAATTTGAAAGGGGTAATCTAACTGGTGGATTCAAAGACAAAGCCACTTTCATATTATTTTCTTTTATTTTTTCTCTCTCTTTGTCTTGTTAGTTTAAGCAGTATTAGAATTGTAGCTATATGATTCTTTGAAGAACCATCTACTTCTTGCTATGTTGTTGTACATGAGAAGTGAAAACAATATGTTCAATACACTCTATATCATGAGACTAACTATGTGTACTATGATCTACGCTCTTTGTTTTAGTTATTATATGTCTTTTCTCTTCTGGAATCGATAGGCTACACCAAATATTTATCCCCTCCCTTTTTTGGATTTATCTTTCTCATTTTGCTAAAGAATTAAGTTCTTGTTATAAGTTACCAACTAATTTTTTCCCTTTGTTACTATCTTTGTTATTATTTGTTGGTTTTTTTGTCAATAAAATAGCTTTTGAAATATAGTTAACAATACTTTTTTACCGGAAAACTAATGGCATCTGCTTTTGTAGCTTTTTGAAAATGATCAAGTCACTCTTGCAGCAACATTAGCTTTCATTTTTTTTTTAAAAAAATTTATCGCCGTATGATTGCGTGACCTTTATATCAATAATTCAGAAATTACAAAGTTGAAGGGGAGCATAATTTACACCATCTGTTCCAGTTTGCAGTCAATGACTGCTCGCCAAAATATAGCACAAGCAGAAACTACACAAGTTTTGCATTAAAATAATAGTTTAGCATCTTAGCCAGACCATTATACAAAATAATTCTTCCTCTGCTTATACCGAATGGACTCCATTTGTATAAGATCAAGTCTGTAAGGTCCGATGGCCATTAGTGGAAGATGAAAATGTGTAAAAATATTCAAATCCTTATTTGTTATACTCCATTTTGCTAAGGCATCTGCGACTTGGTTAGCTTCTCTATAGCAATGTCGAACCTCGCAATTAATGGTACTTGATATATTTTGAATATGAGTAATGATGTTCTTCATTTGCCAAGGAATATTATAGATGTCTTTGATTATCTCAACCACAATCTTTGAATCACATTCCAAAATTACATTGTCATGTCCATTTTTATAACACCATTCCAAACCCTTTAGAGCAGTCTTGGCTTCGGTCATATTACTAGTATCCATACCAACACTTTGAGCAAAGGCAATAATAATTTTTCCTCTGTGATCTCTACAAATTCCTCCAATTCCAGCTCTTCCATTTGCATCCTGCTTCCATCAGTGTTTATCTTCACCCAATTTTCGGGGGGTTTAAACCATTTAACAACATGACATACAATCTTGGGAATAAGACCCACAACCTGTTGATAAATAACTTCCCATCTGGAGCTCCATTTCGTCTTACTTTTTGCTTTGGAGACAACCCATTTCAAATGAGAGAGAATCTTGTATTGGATCCTCTTTGTATAACATATGTTACCTCCATATATGACCGAACATCTTGCTTTTCATAAATAATCTGGTGAAGTAAATTTTTGGGTGTGATATTCCACCATTTTTGAAGCATACACCTGATAGGTATATCCTCCCATGAAATTCCAACAGGATTTCCAAAAAAATTCCACATTTGTTTAGCAATTTTTCCACTGACAAAGGTGTGGTGCATAGTATCTCTCTGATCAATAGGACAACAAGAACATCTGGCACCACTATCAATCCCAAATCTAGCAGCGGTAATATCATTAAAAGGCAAGTTTCTTTTCAAAAGTCTTCACGTTAAAAAGAACATTTTAAAAGGTAAATATTTATGTCAAATCTTCTTTAAGAAATAAGAAACCTCATTTTTCTTTCTAATATGTCTCCAGGCAGAAGCAGTAGAAAAAGTACCATTACTGTTAGGCATCCAAATAGGATTATCAATTAGATCTTGATTACCTATGTCAATGGAGTTGATGTGTTCAATAAGATATTCAGGAAGCTGTAACTGATCAACAACCCAATTTTCATTAGTAATAATATCACCGACAGGTTGGGTATAATTAAAATCATTTATATGAATAATATGAGCTATAACACCCATTTCACACCAATTGTCCCACCACAAACTACTATTTCCCTTATTGATCTTTCAAATTAAAAGTTCTTCCACTTGATCTCTAATTCTAACCAGTTGTTTCCAAGCAAGGGAATGAGAAGGTTGAATAGTAGAAGAAACAGGATGGGTAGAATAATATTTTGCAAAAATAAAAGCACCCCACAAAGATTTACAAGTTCTAAGCCTCCACCATCTTTTCATAGTTAGACTCTTGCTAACATCAAAAATACTTCTAAAGTCTAGACCACCTTTCTTCTTAGGAAAACACATGTTGTCCCAAGAACTCCAATGATATTTATTTCTACCCTCAATAGAATTCCAAAAGAAATTAGCCATGTAACTTTCTAGTTGTAGTAAACATCAGCTTTCAGTTATAATGTCAAATAAATTTAATATCAAATTTAAGTTGAATAGTTACCAACTGATTTTTCCCTTTGTTATTATCTTTGTTACTATTTGTCGGTTTTCTTATTAGTGAAATAGCTTTTGAAATATGGTTGGCAACACTTTTTTGCCAGAAAACTAATGGCATCAACTTTTGTTGAATGCTAGCTTTTTGAAAATGATCAAGTCACTCTTGCAGCAATATTAGGTTTCAGTTATAATGTCAAATAAATTCAACATCATATTTGAGTTAAAATATTTATTATTCTGATATAAATAAATCTATTCATGGTTTAACTTGATTCAAATATTTATTTATTTATTTTTCACATAAAATAATAAGAAATTAGATTCCTGAATATGGCTTTTTTGCTTTCAATTTCTCATTGGATTTCTAAAGATGACTTTTTTGCTTAAAAATTCCATTGAGGTATAAAATCATAGTGTCTGCAACACCCTGAATTTATATGCATATATCTTTTTCTTGCTCTCTTTAATTTTGATTGTTTTAACACGTTTACTATTTATGCATTATGCTTGTGTTTTTCTCTCTCCTTTCAAACGGGCCAAATAGTTGGATATAAAGGATTCATACAACAGACACCCATTAGTTTGTAATTGAAGTACTAATAGCATTAGCTTGCTTTTAAGATACTTCATTTTTTTTGGTCTCCATGAATTTATGCCTTCTATATATATTTATTTTAGGATTAAGGCTTGTACTAATACTTACTTTAGCGTTTATTTCGCTGTTTCTGGAGTTTATTCTTGAAAAGTTGTTCTGGGGTTTGCTTACTCACCGACCCTTATGTGCTTCTCTTCATGCCTCTTTATGAATTTATAAGGAAAATAAAGGTGCTTTACAATCTAATATTAGGAAGTATCTTGTAGAACTTAATTTTGGATCTCAGATTTTCTTATTTATTGAAATTTTTTCTTGCAATCTCATCTTATACACCTATTTTCTTTTACAAATATTTTTTGTCGAATGTTGTAGAGCCGCTGCAAAGAAAACAAAATGAAAGAAAAAAGTTGTACTGCTACAATCCAAATGGTTCCATATTTGGATCATAGCTTTGATGGATGAAGGAGCACAAGATGACCAAGAGAATAAAGATGGTCAAAAGAATGAAAAAAGTGGCTAGATGTGCAATTGGCCATTTTTTAATTTCAAGAAAAGGAAGACTACCCATCAAGGCCCTTACCCATTAAGGGTATATTTGTAATAGTCTCCCCTTTCCTTTAGTTAGTATAAATAGGTGTTCATTTAATTTGAAAGAAAGATTTTGTTGATATGAGATTTTGACTTGATAGTTTGTTTGAGTGTAGAAAGCTTGTCTAAAGCTTTGGATTGCTATTTGTGTAGAAAGAAGGATTGTATAGAAAGAAGGGTTGCAAGGGTAGATCATCTCCTTTGAGGTCTTTCTAAGAACTAGGTGCTTGCTGGATTGCGGATTTGAGGTCCTTATATTTTCAGAAGGGTTGCTTTTTCTTTCAATTTTGTGTCTAGTTAGTTATCATTTGTCTTCCTTTAATTTTATTGTATCATTTGGTATCTAGCTAGGATTAGTGTTGTTCTTACAATAATAATCTTGGGAATATGTATTATATCAAAAAATCAAAAAAAAATCCAAAATTTCTTCAAATATTCAAAAAAACATCCAAAAATTTTTCTTTCTTGATTTGTTATTTTTGACACTAAATTCTTATTCTGTAGTATTTTTTAAGTCTAGATCTTAGGTTTCTCTTGAAATTTGAGTTGTAGAATTGATTCTACCATTGAAGATGTTGGAGCTTGAAGACTTGAAAAAATTGGCAATTGGGTCTTATTGGTGGAGCTTGATTTGTTGTTTAATTTTGATTAGAGTTTGTTCTCTTCATCAACAGGAACATAATCCTAAATTTTTAAGTGATCTGGAGTTGTACAGAAGCTTCTACCATTGAAGACTTAGAAGGTTTAAAGACTTTTTAAAAATTGCGATTTGGTCTTGTTGTTGGGATTGATTTGAAGCATAATTTTGATTGGGTTTCGTTCTCTACATCAAGGAGAAGAAAATCCTAAATTCTTAGGTGATTAGGAGAAGTTTTGATCAAGGGTTTGTTCTTTATATTCTTGAAAACCTTCATATCTTCAAGGTGAAGAAGAAGACCCAAAGGTACATTTTGATCCGTCTTCACTTTTTGATTTTTGTGGAATAGTGTTAGTGGGTCCACTTCTAGATTTATTAGTTAAAAAAAGAAATTTGAAATTAAAAATAAAAATTTGATTTGTAAAAAAAAAATTACGTGGATGCCACGATCAGCCACGTCAGCGTCCGGTCAGCAAAAATCTACCACTGCACTACCAGCAAGACCACCAACTCAGCGCCAGTCAGCCGCCACATCAACTGAAGCAGCTCCGGTCTTCCCCACTCTCACTCCTGACCTGTGAGTCTTACTTTCTGAGAGCAAGTGTGCAGATTTTTGGCTTTTGAGCCAAAATTTTTCTAAGTGTTGAGAATTTTTTGGACCCCAAATTTTTTTGAAGTATCCAAACTTCATTGATCTTCTTTCAAACTTATTTTTCTTTCTATTTTTACAATAATTAATATCTAATTAACACATTTAATTATTTGTTTATTTCTTCATATTTTTTCATCTCTTTAATTCCCAAAAACTACAAACATTAAGTATTTCATCTACTTTTTATTACTTAATTTTTTTTATTCTGATTTTTTTTTTTGTGCTTCTTCTTCTACCTTTTTTTTCTTTATTCTCGTTGAACTTTCTTGATCCATCATGTTAGCTTGATCCTCTCTTCTTTGAGTCGACAAGAATCTATTCTAGACCTCAAGTTAAGCTTGGCCACTTGAAACTCAACGAATTACACAAGCTCCAATCCTTGGTCGCGGCAATTGTGAGGCATATAAGTTGAACATTCCTTGAGAGAGAGTGAACTTTTTTCACTAACTTAACGAGTTTTATTGCTTTGTTTTTGTGTCTTCCATAGGTACGATGACCAATCAAGAAGAGGTGAATAGGGTGCCCACCAACTTTGCATGATATGGTGAACATGATAGTCGCTTTATCTTTCCGTATGGAAGGGAGGATGAATAAAATGGAAACTCGTTTATTAGCCCTCAAAACACGGAATAGAGACTTTTCTCCTACTCCTTTCTATCACCATAGCCAAACAAGTGGAGTCCGTCATGACTCCTCTTCACCAATTTTACCATGGACTTTTCATAGAATATTCTATCCACCTCCACCACTCCCCAACCATCTTCTACCACTTCATTGTCTACTACTATCCTACCATATGTTCCTCCACCACAACCACATATATCTTTTTCTCCACCAGATACCCACCTTCCAATTCGAAATGTCCATCCAATACACAATGTCCAACCTTTGGATATTGAATTTCATGAGAATTTCCAAGAGGAGTTCGATGATATTCGCAATGATTACCACAACCATATGAGAGGGTCACACATGAACTTTCAATATCCTCTTCATGGAAGAGGAGATCGACATGGTCATATCTATCACATAGGTAGGAATGGGAGTGATTGTCAATGAGATGGCCAACGTGGTCGGCGATAGCATGATGAGTTCTATGTTGATGATCCTTATGGGGTTAATGAGTTCAATGGCAACAATGGAGGTTGGGACATGAGTCTCAACTCCATCAAAGTGGCTCTTCCTTCCTTCAAGGGTGAAAGAAACTCCGATGTCTTTCTTGATTGGGTGATGCAATACGATAGGATCTTCTTGACAAATGTGATGTCTGATGTCTAGAAGGAGTCTTATGTCATTGCTCAATTTGAGGGCTTTTCTTCCACATGGTGGAAAACTCAAGTTAAGGAATGATGAATGTATGGTTTGGCTCCTATCCCACCTTGGGAAGAGTTGAAAGCTATTTTGAGGGGAAAGTATGTTACCGAGAGGTACTTCAAAGAGCAACTGAAAAGATCTATACTTTACAACAAGGCACCAAAAGTGTAGAGCAATACTATGATGGGTTCCAACTCTTGAAGATGCGGATTGATTTTAATGAAGATACTTTGAATGTTATGACTCAATTTAAAGTCGGATTGAGTAAGTACATTGCTTCCTACATGAGACTCCACCACTGTCGTGATATCGATGAAACTCTTGAGACGGCTATTGAGTTAGAGATGGGGCTCCAATAGGAGAAGCTTGACAAATCAAGGGGTTTTAATGGTACTTGGAACTACAATAAAGTTGGAAGAAATTCTTTTTCCAATTGACAAAAGGACAAGGGTATCATGCAAGATGTCAAGAGGCCTTTTGTCGAAAGCAATCAAGTGGAGCAGCTCACTCCCAATATTCCTCCAAAGGAAGGAGTAACACTTCTCACCCTCCTTAATGTTACAAATGTCAAGGTTTTGGTCATAAGATGAGTAAGTTCCCCAATCGAAGAGCATTCATTGTGTTGGCCGATGATTTTTATTGCTTAAATGATGATGTAGATGTTGTTGAGGGGGTTGACAATGATGACCCCTATGTTAAGGACGATGTCGTAGTTGATGAGGAGTGTGAGGACGGTGGTGATATTGGAGTTCCTTGTGGAGTTGCCAAGTGGGTCTTAGTAATCAAGAATATGCCTCAAGAAGGGGAGCTCACCGTGTTCCATTACATCTAATGAGGCGAACCATGATAAGTGAGGCTATGGATGATCATTCTTGTGAACATCAAGGTATAATCGCTAAACTTAACACTTCAAATATTTAAATGAACAAAGTGTTAGTGATAGCTTATCTTTTTGTGTGCTTAATGATTCTCTTTCATGTCTTGATAATGTTGATGGTTGATAATGCCCAAACACTAAATGATCCTTTTGATGACCGAATCAATTCGTCTTGCAAGACCGATTTATGTCCACCTAGTGTTAACACTTGCGATGTGAATGATAGTACATTATCATGTGAAGCTTGTAATGATCAAATTGTTTGTGATACTTGTCCACTAATTGAGGAATTTCGTGATGTAGTTAATGAGTCTCAATTTAGTGATGATGTGGATGAAGTTGGTCATTTGAAAAAGTGTGACTCTTTGAGCATCTTCCTTTTAGATCCTATTACTTATTTTACTCATAGAAGTTATATGAATGAAAATGCTTTGAATGATGAAATTAGTCTTTTTGAGAACGATAGTACATGCTTTGACTCTTCGTCTTCATTTGATTGTTCTCTCTTAAAGTACAATGTCTTATTTGATGATGATGAGATCTCTTCTAATGTCAGGCATAGTAAACATGATAGTAGTGTAGCTATTATCCATGGATATACCTGGTATGATAATCCACTATAGAATATTGATGAAGAAAGTGATATTTAGGATCAAATAGGTACTTCTTCTTTGAGTGTCCTAATTCTTGATAATGTTCTTATGATGTTTTTGTATCTATCGGTGATCTTACCTTTGGGGACACTGTGAATGAAGTTTCCTTAACGGAAACCTTTCTTTATTATCTCTTTGCTTATGATGATACACATGGTTTCATTGAGGACTTGCCATGTGAAAGAAGATTTTTTATTGAGACGATTGATTGTGATTTTGACCAAAATGGATAGATATCGTTTTATTTTGACCTAGGTGGCCTTCTGAATGTATATTTCTTGGTTTGGCCTAATTACATTTGTACTAGCCCTCATTCTATGAGGTCGTTTGTTGTTGTGTGTCTTCTCTATGCTTTTGCAAGGTTTAGATTCGCGGATGAATATTTTTCAAGAAGGAAGAATGATACAATCCAAATGGTGCCATATTTGGATCATAGCTTGGTGGATGAAGGAGCACAACATGGCCAAGAGAATGAAGATAGCGGCTAGATGTGCAATTGACTATTCTTTGATTTCAAGAAAAAGGAAGACCACCCCAAACAAGCTCCTTACTCATTAAGGGTATATTTGTAATAGTCTCCCTTTTCCTTTAGTTAGTATAAATAGGTTTAATTTGAAAGAAAGATTTTGTTGATATGAGATTTTGACTCGATAGTTTGTCTAAAGCTTTGGATTGTTATTTGTGTACAAAGAAGGGTTGCAAGGATAGATCATATCTCTTGAGGTCTTTCTAAGAACTAGGTACTTATTGGATTGCGGATTTGAGGTCCTTATGCTTTCACAAAGGTTGCTTTTCCTTCCAATTTTGTGTCTAGTTAGTTATCCTTTATCTTCCTTTAATTCTCATGTATCATGCACCGCCATTTTCAATATGTAAATAATGTATAGCAGCTAAATATGCAACGTAAATAATGCAGCCACAAATATAATTGCCGATCATATATATATATATATTAGCTGAAAAAAACTTTCAAAAATGGGCCCGTGTACTATCTAGTTAATAGAAAGAAGTGACATCTATGAAATTTTGGAGAAATTAACCATAAAAGGAGCAGAATTTAGCTCTCTCTCTCTCTCTCAAAAATAGCATAAATAAGAATAAATTTTAAAAAATAGCATAAATAATATTTAAAATATATGTTTGTGTAACAATATAAGAATTTACAAAGAAAATTATGATCTTCAAATGATAAATGATTATGTTTAAAAAATTTGATTCAATTTATTCTTCAGTTTATTTTGATACTTGTTTCAATGAACAAAAACATCATAGAAATAACATTTGATTGAAAGGTGAAAAATTCGTTCGCTTTTACATGAACACTTAAATGCATACATTATATGTATATATAAATGTTAGTATTTTCTATATATTTCAAATAAGAAAGAATTTAATACATAAAATTTGGTTAATTTTAAAATCTTAAATATTAAAAAAATAATTAAATAACTATTTTGTCAAGTGTGAGCTCTATTTTTAAAAGGGTAAAATGGTGGATAATATTTTGCTACGAGGCTTCGTACTTTAAATATTTAGTAATAACTTAATTTTAAACTTTTCATTTTACCTTTTATGAGATGATTTCAGTATAATTTTTTTCTCTTTCTCTTAATCTATGTCTTTAGTCAAACATTTTGCATAATTGAACTTCATTTAAATTGAAATGACAAAAATAGTGTAGGTTTAACTAAAGAGAGTGAATAACAAAAGCACTCAATTAATTAGTAAAGATCTATAATAATTAAATAATAAATAATTGCAAAAAATAGTAAATGATAATTTTTGTCTATTGTAGAATCTTTTAACGAATGACAAAAAGTTCAATCAATATTTCTAAGGATCGTTGTACTTATATCTACATAGAATATTTTGTTAAGTAAATAGAACTAAAATATCATGCATATATTGCATGTTAGATTAGTTGATAAAATCTAAACAAATTATCAAAGATTATTTCATCGGAAGAATTGTTGCATCTTCAAAGGAAACAAAATTATTTGAAAAATAACAGTAGAAAAGTAATTGTTGCATTCTTGAACTATAGTGTTGTCATTAAATCCAACCTCATTCTCCTTATTAAAAATTAGAATTAACACTAGTAATGCGTCTGTTATAATATGACAGATTTTATCTTGTTGTAAATATTTTTTCCACTTTTTGACATAATTATTGAAAAAATAACATTAACTTTTGTACCCTACAAAAAATTACTTTAATGGTCAAAAACCTATATATATATATATATATATATATATATATATATATATATATATATATATATATATATATATATATATATATATATATATATATATATATATATGATAAAATATAATAAAAGTAGATAAGGATTCAAACATATATGTAAAAATATAAAATATGAGTATAAAATATAATACGAAAAAAAATTATTACCTATTCATCAACTAATGTTATAGTCATTCATGTGCTTTTCTTTGTTCCTTCTTATATTCTTTTACTAATCCAGCTCCAATTTCTAAGACTTTTATTGTGCAATGAGAATCATATCGCATTTAGTTGTTAATTGACACAATTTCGTTCAAAAAATTCTTTTTTCAGATTCCATTACAAAATCTAAAACAAATTGTGCACAAATTTATAGTTATAATAATTTATAATTTTATTTAAAAAGTTATTTTATGAGATGAAGAGATTATTTTTCCTGAATAGATGAAACTTGTGAATGTATGAGTAGATGAAGAATATGGTTACAAATAATATAATTTCGTACCCTGCAAAAAATTTAACTTTAATGGTAAAAACACACACACACATATATATATATAATAAAAATAGATAAGGACTCAAACATATATGTAAAAATATAAAATATGAGTATAGAATATAATATGAAAAAAATTATCTCTTCGTCAACTAATGTTATAGTCATTCATATGCTTTCCTTTATTCTTTTTTATATTCTTTTACTAATCCAACTCTAATTATTAAGACTTTTATTGTTCAATGAGAATCATATCACCTTTAGTTGTTAGTTGGCACAATTTCGTTCACGAAATCCTCTTTAGATTCCATTGAAAGATTATCTTAAATAAATTGTGCACAAAAGTTATAATTATAATAATTTAAAATTTTATTTTTAAAAACTATTTTATGAGATAAAGAGATTATTTTATCTGAATAGATGAAACTTGTGAATATATGAGTAGATAAAGAATACCAGTTACAAATAACACAATTTAAATCAACATAATATCAATATAAGACTCAACTAAAATAGATATCATAGTAGTATCAATATTAGACTCAACTAAAGGAGACACTTTGAGTTAAATTACTTTGCATATAAATAACTTGAGCTGGCATAATGATTACTATTGTCTTTTTCAAATCCACAACATAAAATAAATTCATAACATGAAAATAAAAGCTAAATTAACACAAAAACATATAAGGTTGGAGATTGAATCAAAGGTGTTGACGTAGAAGAGTTGATGAATTAAATTATGCAATTATAAATTTTTTTATAGAAGTGGAAAGATTTATAAATCAAAAAGAATTTAAAAATATAAAAATATTAGAACAGTATTATTAAATTGGAGGAAAAAATTTATCGACAAAATAAAAATTTCGTGACTATAAACAAATGAAAAAAAAGTTTTTACCAAGTTTCCTACCAAAGACTTTCGTTGAAGGCTTCTTTCTATTATATTTTTAAAAAAAATTACATTATAAATAAAGTTATGTCACAAATAAAAAATCTAATATAATAAAATAAGGTATAAAATAATTCGAAAGTATCAAACAGAAAAAAAATGACAATTTTTTAATTTTTTAGATTCATACCATAAATAGAGTTATGCCACAAATAGAAATCCTAATATGATAAAATAAGGTGATGAAAATAATTAACAATAATAGTTTTTAAATAATAATTATGTAAAAATAGTAAATGACATTTTTGTCTATTGCGATATTTTTCACTGAAGTTCAATCAATACTTCTAAGGACCTTCTCATTTTTAATACAATATAGATATATCACTAGTTGAGATAAGCTCGAGCTAAGTCCGGGCCCACTTGATATAAAGTGTGTTTTTTTTTAAAAAAAATTACATAACGTAGCATAATTATGAAAGTATTTATATATAATGACATAGTTTTAAAAAATTACATAATATGACTTTATTTCATTTAATGTGTCATCTATTTACTTTTTTAGTTTGTATTTGATTATTATTTACCTCTCTCCTATTAATCACTATAAATTCCTCCAATAACTTCTCAATCCCTCTTCCATCTTCTCTCTCACGTATTGTTCATCATCAAACCAGATGGTCAACTCAATCCCTTTTCCATCTTTCTATCCCTCCCCCCTCTTTTTCTCTTGCATCTCTTTCTTTCTCTTTGATTCTTCTTGTTCGAAAATCATAGTTTTTTGACCTGCCTCCTTTAAAAGTCAACTCAAGTCATTGACGACTAATTCGCCGATCAAATCTGATCGAAAATGCAAAATTTTGATTGGAGAATGATGGAGTAGATAAAATGATGTCCCTATGTTTCTTATCCCAAAAGTATTTTTTTGATAGAAACTTTTTTCAAATTAAGATGTATTTTTCTTGTATTTTTATATTATGAGGAAGGAGAGATTTTCATTCATTTAAGTTTCATTCACGATTTTTATTTAATTTTCAATCTAAGATATGTATTTTTAGTATTTTAGACAAAAATCTTCAAGCATGTAATTCATTGGATTTTTACTGATCAAATCTTTATAATTTTTGGAATCTCAAATAGATTATAGAATCCTGTTAATTATGGTAACTGACTTTTTTATTTTTGAAAATTTTATTAGCATATTTTATAGGTTATGTATACTATGTATTTCGATATTATCTTTTCATCCCTATGTATTTGATTTTTAGGGCTTCTATTTATATTTAGTTGTATTTATAACACAATGCAAACTTTTATTTGTATTTAGTTGTATTTATGACACAATGCAAACACATACATTACAACATAATCATACTATTATGTTACACACACACACACACACAAAAGTTGTATTGTTATGTATTTATCAATGGACATAGTTTCTTTTAACAGAGATACATATTAGTACTCTTTGATATAATTAAATACATAATTCTTTATGTCTTTTTTAGAATTTATTTGTTAAAATACATATATTCGATTGTATTTATGATACAAATTATTCATTTTTTTAAATAAAATTCAAAGAATGAAAAGTATATGATTACGGAAATAAATCACTTTTTCAGATTTACTTTACAAGGTGTTAATATAAAAATAAAAATTTCATCCACTTTTAGAGTCCATTTAATTAAGGAATGTGATAATTATCAATTGCATGAATAATGGTAACTGATTATGAAAATAAATTAGTTATTCAGATTTTCTTTACAAGGTATTAATATAAAATAAGAATTTCATCTATTTTAGAGTCCATTTATTTAAGGAATGTAATAATTATCAATTGGCTGAGTAATGGTAACTGATTATTTATGTGAAACATAATCCCTAAATCGCTCACCTAATCAGATTTTGTATTTATATTTGATGTATTTTACCTAGGATAAATACAATAAATGACACATAAAATACTGTTGTTTTATATAAATGAGTAAAATATTACTACTTCACCCTATTTTCTCTCAAAATATTATCATTTCTGAAATTTTCTTTTTTTTTTCTCCTACGAAGTTGTTTCGAGCAATTAGAAACAAAAAAAATAATTGCAATAGTAATTTAATGCTTTTGACTTGGACTATGTTATTTGCACTATTCATCTATCCCTTTGAAAAACGTATTGTATGAATGTTTTATCTTTAATTTTTTTTATTTGAACTATATTAAAAATTTTAATATTTAAAATTTTAAAATTAATTATAATTTTATTTAACTTATATCAATTTTTTATTTATCAAACTAACTAATTATCCTTCACAATTATTTAACTCATGATACGAGAAAATAAATTAAATCGTGTAATTTTATGATGCATTAATTGTAACACCCCGAAACTTTTCTAGAACAAACTCAGACCTTGCAAGAAAAATCTAGAAGAAACCCAAAAAGTTGTCTCAGAACGACAGAGACAATGAGTCGTGGTCAGCTCCAACGACTCATTGTGTCAGTCGTGGTCAGCCTTGTTTGGTCCTTTAGGAACCAATGAGACATGGAACGACCCGTTGTGAGGAACAACGAGTTGTCCTGTCACTCGTTGGTCCCCAACTTAGAAGTCCCTCTTCCAGGACCCCAGACTCAACCAACGAGTCGTCTTGTGAAACAACGACTCGTGGTATGAGTCATTGGTTGAGAGTCCCAGAAACTTCCTTCAGTGATAACGAGTGAAAACAACGACCCGTTGTATCCCACTACGAGTTATTGTGACCACCCGTGGTGTCAAGTTCAGGAATCCTTAGACTTGTTCCAGTGGGGATGACGACTCGACACAACGACCCGTTGGGTCCACCAATGAGTCGTTGTGTTCCTGTTCGAGGACTTTTTAGGTTGTAATGTAACTCAGGTGCGGGTAAGTACTATTATTATCAGTAATAGTGACTATCTTTCCTAAGTGCTTATAATACATCACGCCTTCATTACAAACTTCCCTTCCCTCACTTCACCTTTTTCTCTTTTCATCTTTCTTTTTCCTCTTTTGTTTCCCCCTTTCTTCAGACACTTTTAGCTTATTAGTAAGGAGTTCTATAAGTAACTTTTCATTTATTTATTTTCTTACTCCCTACTAATACTCTCCCATATTCAAACAAGTGCACCCTCGACCTTTCTCAACTCTTACAATTGCTACTTTCCCTTCTTTTTCATTCTTCTCACTCCTTTACTCTTTCGGAGTTTTTCTTTAAGTGCTTAGGAGTTTTGGTTCAATTTCAAGGCTAATGAAAGAAAAAGGATTAAGCTTATGTTGCAGCTGTCAAAGAATAGGCTCAAGGCTCAATGGGGTTAACTAGGATTAATTTTTCAAGGTAGGTATAATGAGAGATAAAAGTTTGGTTCATTCAAAGAAATGCCTAAATCATCTCCTACAATTCACATCCTTCATTTCGTTTTATATACACACCAGACAAGTTCTAGACATTTCATAATAGCAAAGAATACTCAAAAATCTTACACTCATGGCACATGCTCAAATCAAGACACAATCAGCAAACTCTTACTCAGCTCATCACAAGAATTCAGAATTAAGCTTCCATCATATTGAGTCAAATTCAAGAGCTTAAGTGTCCCAAACAAAGTTATACACTTGCATGCTTCACACTGAACATACTTGCCTCTTACAATCACGTATAGCACATAACAAGAACATCAAGCACCAATTAGTTATGGTTTCAAAAACCCAAAACCTATCGACTAATTTTTCCTCAAGACGGTAGTCATCCATCCATCGTCGGAAACAGTCCCTAACTATGACTAAAAACACTATATACAGACCAAGGAAAGAAAAATAAAAATTTTATTCTTCGGTTCAAAGACCCCCCGTCGGAAAAGAACCGAAAAGAAAAACCAACAGGTGATGAATTCATGCTTAACTCACAAAAAATTTTCCAATTTTCTCACAAGCATTACATTCACCACAAATCGTTAAGCACAAAAATTTGAAATTTCCCTCACCCCACACTTAAATCATGCTATGTCCTCATAACATCAAATTAAAATTTAAAAAGGGTGAGAAATACTCCCTGAGGCCTTTAGGCCTAGCTACTAGCATGCCTTTCTTCAACTTTGCACAAGTGGGTGTTCGACCCCACACTTTTTCTCTTCCATGCTTGTTAGCTTCCTCCTCCACGGGTACTCAGACTACCCCTCCATCTGTGCTTAACTTTCCACCAAAACAACACAAGATGAAAAATAAAGAAAATCAACTTAAATGCAAGAATTTAAAATGGTACCCATGGTACCCTTGGGTTGCCTCCCAAGCAGCGCCTAATTTTACGTCGCGGCACGACGTATCATGTTTCACCGCTTTTTCCTCCACCTTGAGGATATGAATCTCACCCCTAATTTCTTCTCTAATTTCCTCTTATGCTCCAGGGGTGGTGGTGAAAAATTGTAAGGACCAAGCAGTAGATGTTGCCTTTTGAACTTATTGGCCCTTAAGTAAGCGAAGTCATTTTGTCTCTCCGAGTTAGCAAATTTCAAAATATACGGGGCTTGGTCCTCCTCTAGACATTTCTCTATAAGCTTGGAAGACTCTATTTCTATGTTGTCAACCAAACTTAATGTCGAAAAATACGTCGAGTGTGGTCCAATACACCTCAACTCTGAAACTGCATTGTGCTTGACCTCCTTACTTGTAAACACCTTCTCAGCATCGACATCTATCTCTCCATTAATGTCAAATGGGGAATACTCTATCTCTTCTTCCATGAGTAGATTTTCCATAAGTGTGAGCCCATCACGGGGACACTCAAGAGATTCTAATTGTTGGGCTTCATCCAAAAATTCACCCTTGTCTTCCTCTTGTAGTTCCTCTTGAATATCGGCTAAAACTGTCACCTGCAATTTATCACAAGCTTCAGCCTCAGCAATCATCTCCGTGAATTTGATGCTCATCCTTTCTATAGCCTCTGCATTCTCTTCTTGCTGAATTCTCAATACTGCCATCGCCTCCTTCATTGCTTCTGATTGCTCCAGGAGTTGTTTCAGCATGTCTTCTATTTGAGCTTGGCGTCCCAAGTCCTCATTTTCAGCATGCCTATATTCAGCAAAAACAATAGAAGGATCATAGTAGGGGCTTGGGGGAGGGGAATATGCATTCGGACAGCCATCCCAATGGCCATCTCGACCACCACATATATTGCACGTGTTACAGTGTTGCCACGAGTGGTGTCCTCCGCAATTCAGACAAGATTCGCTAAAATATGAGTATCCACCATTTATACCATTTGTATTCCACAATGTCATGTCAATAAGGGTATACCAAAAAGAAGAAAAAAATAAAATCAAATAAAAAAGAATTAAAACAAACACTAAGACCCAGTTGTCAGCCCTTAAGAAAAAAAAATATAGTAAATTAACACTTAAAACAAATTCACCAATTGCCAAGTCCCCAGCAACGGCGCCAAAAACTTGTTCGGGTGTTTGTGGGTATACAAAACAACACGCAAGTGCACATGGTCGAACAAGTAGTAAGTGGCTTTAGTAAGCCAAGTATCGATCCCACAGAGACTTGGATTAAGTGCAATTTGCTCAAGTATACTCTAATTTACTTCTGAAAATGCAGACAACAATGTAACCAAAAAGTTGATAGTTTGTTTTATAAATTTTTATACTAAAACTAAGAACAATTATCTACTTCGAATCTGAACTATGAATAAGAGCATGCTGAGGTTAAACGAACATGTAATGAAATTGATTATCATCATAAATTGGTTAATCTTTTCTTCCTGTTGCTAGCCAAGAACATTTGCCAAGAGATTAAAACTCTCGCATTTAACTTCACTTAAGAATCATGAACCATCCGTCTACATTTATGTGATCAAATGCAATTCATGTCCTAGCCATACGATTCCGATTCCTAAATTGACTAATACGACTTTCAGGTATATTTCTATCCTGAAAGCAAATCAAGACCCAATTTTCCCAAATCAAGTAAAGAACATATCCTATTAATTCACAACTTTCCAATTTCGTGCTCTCTCGAGTGAAACTGGACTTTTTAGATGTACATTAATGTAGGCCACACACCAATGCAATAAGAACAAGAATTAATAGAACAACATGGAAGAAAAGATGAAAACCATAGAATTAATAATCAAATTTCATCACAATTGTTCATAATCTCAGCAAGGAGAGGAATTAGCCACTCATTTATGGATTAATCATCATAAAATGAGTGTTAATCATATAAGAAATTGAATTAAAGAAGAAAGAAAGAGAGAAAAAACCCTGAACTTTTCGTCCCTCAACTGCCTGTAACCCACGTCCTTGCTCCACCAAGTCTGAATTATGAAAAATAAACCTAAGTGTGCTATTTATAGTAGTGAGACTTTTTCCCGGAATAACAAGCAACGTGTCACGGAGTGCATCGCGGAGCACTGCCTCCGTGACACGCTACGGACGCGGAGGCTCTCTGGAAATCACCCGAACTTGGCCCTGGCAGCACCCTGCCGCATTGGCAGCGTGCCACGCTGCTTGGGCAGCGCGTTGCCACCTCTTGGTCACGCAGCCAACTTGCCGTGGCACGTTGCCAACGCGCAGGTGGGCTGTGGTCAGCCTGCCTGCCGTGGCACATTGCCAACGCGCAGGTGGGCTGTTTTGTGCCTCCTCTTTGCCGACGTTCGCGTGTTAATTCCGTTTCCAAGCCTCTACTTCACCAACTCATGGATTAGTTACTCAAAAGTCACCAAAACCTACAAAACAAAGGCTAATCATGTTGGTTAGCACATATCTTCACTTCATATAAAATTACATGAAAATGTATACAATTACTTAGATAAACAAGACTAATTTAAGTCATAAAGCGTATCTCGGGCATGCTATTTTTGCCCGTGATCATTGCCCGTTGTCAGTATTCCCAAAATTTCCATCCAGTGACCACGGGAGGAACCAACGACACTTTGGTTCATCCAACAAGTCGTGGTCCCTCTCGTTGTCAGTTCCAGTGAGCCCAAAACCCAGGCCTCAGGACCAACGACTGGTCCCATCGAGTCATGGTCTCAACCAACGACTCGTTGAATGATCCGTTGGTCCTTATCGGTAATTTTTTCAGGGTTATTTTTATAATTTTCCACCTTTTTAATTCCTAAACTACGTCATTTTGGGTTATTTTCAGGGAATTTAGAGGGGTAATCGACAATTACTTCACCTCTCTCATTCCCTAAGAAAATTCAATTCGTAAGATTTCTCTCAGAAACACTCAGAGCAAGAACTAGGGCAGTCAACTTCTTAGATTCTCAAGGGATTCTCTCTGAAAATTCTTCATCGAGTATGTGGGAATTCAACAAGGGAATTATTTTTCTCTTGTGTCCCCAAAACCCTCTCCAAAGTTTCTATCAGTTATAGCCCTGTGGTTTAGTAGAAGGTTTTCAGACAGAATTCTGTAAACTTCAAGTAGAATATTATTCATAATATTAGCTGCTTTTTCCCAATTCCTAGAAAATTTTGTGGAAACTAGCATCTAGTAGAATGATTTAGCCCTAGCTTCTCAATTCAGTTATTAGAATCTTGCATATTAGACTAGTTGTTTCCTGTTACTTGATTCTATTAGTGTTGGGATTCCCATATTGTTAAAACTGCTTGAAATCCCCGTAAATTGCATGCTAGTCCAACTTTAGTCAGAATATCAGTGCACTCAGTATTATTCAGAAATGTTAGCTGATCAATTTGATTACAACCTTTTCCTTTATGTATCAGTGGTACCTCTCAGTTCTCAGTTATTAGACTCAGATATCAGATTTTAGTGGTTCTTAGACGGTTATGACACTTCTAGATAAGTAGCTCTGACCAGTCCTAGGATCCCCAACTTCAGATTTCAATTTATTCTTTAGACGGTTATGACGCTTCTAGATAAGCAACTCTGGCCAGTCTTAGAACACCAGTTATAGAACCCAGTCCGATAAGAATCTCAGGGTACTTCCAAATAGGTGTCCCTGACTTAGTCTTGGGCCCTAGTTTCGAGCTATCAACTTAGTAGTCAGTCTAGGACTATCCAGTGGGAGTAGGACTTAGCACCGAGTGGACCGGAGTTCCAGTATACCTACGTTCCCAGAACTACGTTGTCACTGTAGGTTATTTTATTGGTCCTATGGCCCCAGACTTGTGATCACCCAGTTCATGTCTTTATATCCTGGCAGAGTATATTGGGTCCTACCGATGGGGTGTATACATCGGACTCTACGTCTAGCTCACATGGTTATATATTGGTTATAGACTCTCCCACTAGTCAGTACAGTCTCAGTTTAGCTCACTTCAGAATAGTCTCAATTTACTCAGTTCAGTTCAGTTCAGTACAATTAGTTCAGATCAGTATCTCAAATTCAGGGCATGTCTATGACCATTAGACAAGGTCATTTTGACCATATCAGCTATATTTCAGTTTATTCAGTTTTAGTATTTCAGTTAGTCATTGCATGTCATTACAGTTCAGTTATTTATTTCCTTATGTTATATTTTTTCTCCCACTTATTCAGTACATTCAAAGTACTGATGCATACCTTCTATGTTTATCGTATTATGATACAGATGCAGGTTCTTACTCTTAGCACCGCTAGTAGATCTTCTTCAGGTAATATCAGTTGTACCAGTGGTGAGTCCTCATCTTTCGAGAACGATGTTTAGTTTCTTCAGTTATTTTCATACAGTTAGACTTTAGAGTTAGCTAGGGGCTTGTCCCAGGAACTCATCAGATATGGATGGCTTTTAGACACAGATTCAGACTTTCAGTTTTGTTTTTATATGTACAAACTGTTATTATTTAGTTCTTCCTAAATGGTTTTATTAGTTAAACTTCTGCTATGATTTACTCAGATTAGCAGTGTTATGATAGATCATGGGTTGGTTTGGGGTTACTTGTGACTCCAAGTACTATGTCTCGTCAAAGGTATAGACTCGGGTCGTGACATTAATATACTGAACTACTACTTCTTCTTCTTTTAAAAAAAATTAATTAATCAATATATATTTTTTATATTACTATATAAGGGGTAAGTCCTTAAGCTTAAAAGTTGGATTACAATTTTGTCTCTACTGAAATTAAAATATTTATTTAGTAATTATGTTAATTAGAAGTTTTATTTTAATGATCCACATTGTGTAAATCCAAATGTAAATTGTCTTAAATGTTCTTGCGAATTACAACTTTTTATATTTTAACCTTTATATTTGTTCTTTCAGCTTTCAACTACTCTTTTAATATTTTTAAAAATATTATCATATCTATAATCTACAATATTCTAAGTGGAAAGTCTCAAAATTAAAAATTAAATTATCAAAAAGCCCATTAAAAATTGAGTGGCTTTTTTTATCCTTAAAAAATTAAAAACTTTCATAAGAAATTGTTTATTTAAGAATTGTTCCATATTTTCTTTTTTAATTATCATGTATGATTCTTTAATCTTCAAAATGGTCAAATCTTTATGAATAAGTAATTCCAAAATAATGGATAAGTTTGTATTCAATTACACATAATCCTGATGTTTATAAACGAATTTATGAGTAAATCAAAATTCATGATTATAAAACGTTTCTGGACTGCGCAAAGGTTTTTTGCTTGTTCTTATAATCATTAAATATTAAGCCAATAATTTAGTTGTGCTATTATTTTTAATTTTATAGTTAGAGATAGTAAATATTAGTGATTTGCACATTGAAGATTATTAAATCATGTTCTTACTAAAGCATCATTATGTACAATATTGTATTTTTTTATGTTTCGGGCAAAGGAGGGCGTCAAGGGTACATAAAACATTTTTGAATATGAAGTATGTTTAAGTTTATAACTCAAAGTATTAGTGAATGAGCATATTCTATTTGCCAACACTTTCTCCATTAATTTTAATTTTTTTTTCATTTCAAGGCTTGATTCCAATCTTCAAAAATCATTAAATTTGAGAGGCTTTATGTCACGATCCCAAATGGCGAGACGTGCGGCACCTACATCGATTCTAGCTCGATAGGAGAACCTTTTTTCCATATAGTTTCATTCATTCCCTAACGCCTCTTATTAATACAGGTTTCAACAATATATCTTCCTCCAGTGGTTGTATTCACACTGATGACTATATCAGATTCGTGAATGACTAGTGTCAACTTTGGCACAGTGAGCAGGCTACAAAGGGGCTGCTCCATGAGAGGGGGTTCATTATGCAAGACGTGGCAGAGAAAGCACCCGATTTTTATGCCTGCTTTTAGGAGCTAGAGTGGGGTACACTGGTGAAGGATTCATGTAAAGTCAAAAGGCTTGGGTAAGGGAGTTTTATCCAACCTCCCTACTGTGGCCTAGAGTCGTGATGAGCCGGTGGATATGTTAGGAGAATGCAGATCATCCTAACTCCTGCTGCTATTAACGAGGCTTTCTGTCACGGGCTTGTCTTTTCAAAGGCCGTGGGACAGCTAAGATGGCTAAACTTCCATCCAAGCTTCAGTCCTCTTACTGCTCATAAGGCACAAAATGTGCTAAGGATCGAATGGCAAGTGAAGAAAGAAAGCAAGAAGTAAAGAGAAGTAAAGAAGACAAGTAATGGAGGCAAAGAGCCCTTTTGATTCCACTAAGTATGAGAAATCTGAAATGTGAGGATAGTTACAAATGCTGCCCCTTGAGGCCTATTTATAGTAGATACAAGTCCCTACTATATGCTACAGCCCTTTTGATTCCACTAAGTATGAGAAATCTGCTACAGCAGTCGCAATACCACTGCAACGGACCTGCAACGATGGTACATCACTTGCTGCAACAAGACATACCTCACTACAGTGAAACTCGCTAAGCCGAATACCTGTAGTGGTTCTTTTCCCTTCGGTCAACTCAAGTCAACCCCGCCCACCAGTTTATCTCATATCCTTTGTAATATCGCATTGTCAGACATCAATTGAGCCTATTGACATACCAATTGGAATCCTCCAGATACCAATTAGACTTAACCCATGTGATCGACATACTCGGATAGCACAAGGAAAAAAAGTGGAAAAGAAAATACAGAAAGGGAAGGAGTCCACTGCCTGAGCGGACTACTACAGCGGCTGAATGTCCGCTGTAGCGAGTTTGCAATAGTGGGAACGGACCGATATGATGGTTCCGCAGTGGCGATCAAGTTCCATTACAGCGTACATCGTCATCCCCAGCTGACCTCGACCCCCATCAATGGAGATTGAGAATTTCAACCTCCATTTTCTTCCAAATAAACTACAGATCGGGCAAGAGGGATACTTACTCATGCCTTACAAATAATTTCCCACCCCGATAATGGTCGGATTCAAGCCTGAAAGGCTTGCAGAAGTTAAACCACCATCCTACCGAAACCCCCCATTTCTAGAGTGGAAAACACCATAAAAACCCTCAGTAGTACGTAGGGATAGATTCTAGTAACTTGGGAACGTAGAGGCCACGAGAATGCTTCAAAAACATAGCCTAAAAACTCAAGGACATAGATCTACTCTCACTACCCCAATAACTACCTGAAAGTAGTGCATGAAGACATGATATTGCGAGTAATCTAAATTAAAGGAAGAAGGGAAGTCATAGGGCTGAGGATTACCTGAGAAATCGAGAAAAACGTCCGAAGCAGGAGAGTATTTGCATAGGTTCAAAGTGAAAATTTTTGAGAATGAACTCAAAAAAGTCCATTCTTCCCTTAAAACGGACTTATTTTCCACTGCAGAAAACAATTTTCCGCCGTGGCGGAACCGTTATGGCGAGAAATGAGCTCGCTACAGTGGATGGACTAAAGCAATGACTGTTCAAATTCTATCGAGGGACCCCTACATTTTATATACCCACTAATAGAAGATCAATAAAAATCAAGGACGCCCAAGACACATGGGCTATGAGTAAATACCGTAAGACCTGAAGGAGAAAATTGAAGGACCCAAAATCATTCGAGTTAAGCTACCACAATCTAGCAATTAGGGGCGGCAAAATATTGAGATTCCTCCTAAAAATAATAATAGGGAAATTGGATCAAGGGAGATGTCGTAAGCGATGGGGTTTGACTCATTTTGGATAAGCATAGTCTGAAAGAAAATTTCAAATTCAGCTCTGGAGCTCGGGATGACTTCTCCCGGCCCGACTCTTCGAGCCAAAAATAAATATAGCAATATGGGTGTTATTGGATTTTTATTTTTTTTAAAGTTTACATACTCTAATAGATTAGATCATTCGGAAGCGTTATGGAAGGGCAAATATGTAATTTGATGCATGAATCTCAATTAGAACAAGTAGAGATTTTTTTCCTTGAGGAGTTATTAGGTATATATTAAATGAACTCAGAATAATGTGTAATAAAGGGGTCCTGTGAAGATCAGTCTAAGGACCGAGAAACAAACATCGACTAAAAGACCCTTGCTTATATTGTAGGACCATTCGGGGAAGAACGAATTTTTAAGTGATATATGATGTAATGATCCATCTGACTGTTATAACATCCGACGACCCCAACCCGGGTAAATCTTAAATTTTCACAAGCTGGAACAAAGTTTCTGGAATTAAAAGATTATGAGACGTACTATTTATAAAGAGCTAAGTTAAAAATTGAGTGGGCTCAGGCGTAAGGCCGATGCTGCGGGCTATTTTTCACCGTAGCGGAACTGCTGTGGTGGTAGTGTCCCCGCTGTAGCAGGTGACGTGGACCATAATTTCACAATCTTATCCCAATTAGGATTTTAAAATCTATTTTCATAAGGAGGATGAACAAAAATTCCCAGAAAATAGAAAATTGGATTTTTGGAACAAGGAGGCTAGAGAAGGCCATACTTCACCTCTGTAGCTATGATTCTTTGCAAGAACTCAAAACTTGCAGCGGAAAATATCCTCAGCGGTAGCTTGACGCCCAGGTAGGCTATGGATTACTCACCTTTGTGTTAGACTTCGATTAGCGAATATATGTGTGTGTATACTTGATATGCCATTGGTGAATAAGGGAGAAATTTTGAGTTAATTACCATTGAATAGTTATTATCAGAAGTGTCTCGAGAGAAAGAAATAGGAAAGAAGTGGTGACATCCCCATGATATGAAATTTCATAGATTATGGTTTAAGGGAGTAGACTTAAGTAATGATGTATATGGAAGTGGGTTGATTTTATGCGTATTGGTCTTCAGACATTACTAGCTAATATATATAGCCTTTCTTCTCCGAATTTAACACTGACCTAGTTAGCCATGAATCATTAGTTATATAATGCGGAAATTGAACATTGAGGGATGGGCAATATTAATTGTATGGCTTGAATCGCGACTCAAAAATTGTGTGAGAATGCGAGCTAAGGGGCTACTAAGTTCTCTTTGTTTACTTTCTATCCTATAATTGTTTGGTTCGTGTCAATTTGATTGTCATTGCTTGATGAAGAAGGTAAGGTAACTATAAAGATGGGTCAATGAAGTTTATACATAATGGGTAAGAGATTGCAAAGAAACAATTCGTGGGAGATATTGGGGAAGGACTAGTCGAAGTACAGCTTGAGCAATACTGATGCAATGAGATCGTAGTGGCGGCAGTGATGTCACTGCTGTGAAGCCCAATCTTGCGAGCAGGATAGTTTTCCCTCATCGTGGAACATCAGATATAAATAATGTAATAACCAACTAGTTATGAAATGGCCTCGAACTAGGATTGTGCTATACTTGGTGATGCATAATTCTTGTTGTGTGTGTGATTTTCTTGATAATTGAACTATGATATGCTGTTTTTGAAATGATGAATAAAGTCTGTGATAATCAAGTAAGTAAACGAAGTAGCGTGTAATATTGGAAAGTAAATTATCGACATATCGAGAATGAGAGGCCTGGGGCTGAGGTGTGGACCTAGATTAGCAAATTAGAATGATCAAGCCGTGAGTGAGTGATTAGATATGAGTGGCTCATGCCCAAGGTGAGCACTTGGGTGAGCGGTATGAGTGAATGCACAGACAGGTATGACTAAATGATCATACGGCTAGGTATATGGATATAAGTACGCGGATAGGTATGATGAAGGTCTCATACGACTGGATATATAATACATGGATTTTTAGAGTCCCCTGCAGGTCATGACTGAAAGGAAAAACATAAGACCCTCCGGCATGTGTGTACAGTGATGTGACGGAGGCATGTACCTCGTATATCACCTATGGTATAGTTACCAGACAGAGATTGTACAGGTATAACATGATATACATACAACTATAATGACAAGGATGTACAGTTGTAAAAGTGTGATATGAGATATAACGACATGATTCGGTTATAATGCGAGAGGCACAATTGAGATGTAATATATGGTAATACAGTACAAGTGTGGTACTTCATGACATGATTATGGTATGGAGATGTGATGTAAAATTCGGGAGAGACAGTTACATGCATGTACTTAAATTGTGGAGGACTTAACTCCATCAGTATGTTTGATGCTTTCTTTATGTGTACTAAGATATTTATTTGTATTATGATTGAATGTTTGATCAAAATGATCTTGTGGATGATATATGGTAATATGACGGGTTTAACAATAGTAGTGAATTACGGGGAGATCGCTGGTTTAATTTTATTGTTAATGTACGAAATTAAAAAGGGTTAGTTAATTCTGTAAGTAAATAAATAGGCCAATAAATAATAGAAATGGACTCGGTTAATGATAATGGAAGTGTAAATAAAGTGGATGTTTTATTAATGTTATAACGAACTTTTCAGACAATCAAATAAGCTCTCCAGTGAAACAACCGGTGCTTGTTGCTTTTGTTCTATGAAATCATTAACTTGATCCAGTGACGACAAATCTCCCCAATCTAAGGTATGTGTCATGAGTCAAATGTACATGCAACCTTTTATTAATAATTTGAAATTTTTTAGTATACAAATTGTATACAAAAAGTGGAGAATCTACATAATATGATTTTCCATGAACAACACCCAATCTTTTATACAAATTGAAACATCAAGGGTGCACCAAAAAGAAACAAGAAATGAGAAGTTTTTCCTCAAATGTACGTAATTGCTCTCTCTTAACTTTTTCCTTCAACAAGACCCACATGAGTGCTAGTGGGGCAACATCCTAGGCTCTTTGACTTCTCTTCCTTCTAATTTTTCAGTGGAACATGCTACTTCACTGTGCCTAGCGTCACCCAATGCAGTCCTACTCATCTCAAAATCTCACACCATAAGCAAGTCACCACCAAAAAAAAGTAAGAGGAGGAGGTTTATATCTTCACTTGAACATTTGCACTTGAAGCACCAGTTGACATATGTAATCCGCCTTTATTTATTTTAAGTTCTCAACTATCAATATTGCTCCCTCTCTGCCACCAAGTAAAAAATCACTTCTTACTTGGTACGTAAGGAAATCAAACTAGTAAGTGCGGAATTTGATTCATCCCTCACCAAGAGCTACGGATAATATGACTTTACTGAAAACTACCTATTTCTTCTCATCCCCTATGGCCAGTAAGTTGATCTTTCGGGTACCTTGTATGCAACTCACATATATTTTCATTGCTCAATCCTGCAAAGGGTTTGCTGGGATGGATAGTTGCTGCAGCTGGTACAAAGCATTGTGAAAGCATAAGCTAAGCACATAATATTCCACAGAACAAAGATCAACCAACAAGAAACTGAGTAGCTGAAGCTAGCTATCAAATTAGCATTAGCCTTGCAAAAACTTATCAAAAGTCCCTATACTTGGAATATGTGTTACATGGACCTTTTATTTGCCTTGAGATATCTGAGGGCCAAAACAATGTAACAAGGGTGGGGTATTTCATATGGATTCTTCAAAAATACTATAAACATCAAATAATTGCAGATGCACAAGGTACTTAAACATTTCCTCATTGGATATGGACCTTAGCTGAATCCATCTAACATTGGATAAGGACCATAACAGTTCATTTAACTTTTCTATTTGGAAAACTTTCTTTCCTTAAATGGAGTTTGACCAAATAAACATTGAATCATCCATCCGAAGGGTGAAACTTCATGAAATCTAGCATTTGCATGCAAATAACTTAGATGGACGACCCAACAAGATGCAAATTAACTCTCAAAATAACTTTTCTCCTAAAATCAATCTCCAGAATTAATAGTTATGAGTAGTGTGCTTTTCCTCAGGTCAAACTTGTCAGTACTTTAATGAATCATGTGACCTATAAAGCCCTTATTTTCTTGTTGGTGTACTGCTGTTACGATGTACATATTTGGTAAAATTTCATGTTGTTGTACCAGGCATATATATTTTATTGGGGGATTCTTTCATCACCATAATCTATTAATCTCTTGAAATATATCATTGAATTCAACTTTTATATTTTCTTTATTTGACATTCTTTCTGTTTGTTCCATAGACATATTGAAGGGTTGGCCTTTAGCTTCTTATGTTCCACCACATCAACAAGATACATATAGGGACATTCTCCCATATGCTAAAACTGCTACATGTTTCTTTCTAGTTTTCTTAATATAATTTTACTATAAGCTAGTTTCTAGTGTTGTAAATATCGGCTAAGACGGATCTTTTGTCGGGACTAGGATCACATTTTCTGCAGATCCATTTGGTTTGGATATCCCTTACTTGACAACATAAGGATGAAATATTTTGAGTTGACAAGATTTAGACGTTCTACTTTCTTATTCTTAGGAATGGACATTCTTCATGCTACATGAGTTGTTTGCTCAAAAAGTAGCTGATAACTTGTCTTCTAGGTATAAGTAGGTCGGATGCAGTAATAGTTTGGCCCAATTGGATGAATGGGAAAATCTACAGTTTTGGTCTTGATGAATGTCGTATGATTAGAAGGCAAACAATTATTCTGTGACTAACTTTAATCTTTTTATCTTGCATTGTGCTATTCAATCTTTTCTTTCCCTTGCATTCATTAGTTAATTTGTTAGTTGGGCTTGTGAATTCATCATTTTACTATGTTTTTCAGTTTATTAAATTTCTTACCATCTTTTCGAAAAATGCAGATCCAAATACTCCAAATGTTATTCTGTGATAACAGAATACGCAGCATCATCTTGCACAATAAGAATTATTTGATAAAGAGTGATAATTATTTAGGACTATTTTAGAACACTAGGAATATTTTATTCTGACTTAAAAGATAGGAAACTTCTACTTCCTAGGCAGACTGAAGATGTTCTTCCACCGTGGAGAATTTTAAAATTTTGGTTCATGTTAGTACTACTTCTTTACTTCTTGAGGTTGAAACTAGTCATTCCTTTTTATTTTGGTCAGAAGTAGTCTCTTCTTAACATATATAGGTCTACCATTTAATGCATAAAAACAACATGGTTTGCACAAATTTTATGACAAACACCAAATCATCTTTTATTTATTTGAGATTTTTACACAAATTTGTCATTTTCAATCGAGCTGAGACCTACACTCGATGTTTAGATTTGATTGAGTGAACCTTTTTGGTGTTTCTATCTCTTCCTACATATGAAACACTTGTTACCCAATGTAGTGCTTTAATAAATATAGAATGTAACTATGATAAAATGATGAATAAATTTTAAAATTGTTCTTTCTTTCTTTTCTGAAAAATGAAATCACTCTTTGAAAATAACGCCATTCTTATTTTGTGCAAAACTTAATACAAAACATGGTCTAAAATTGTCTATGAAGACTCTAACAAGTACCTGAAGGATTTTTGGCTAACTTTTAAAATAAATAAATAATAAGTAAATGGCTGACTATGCAAAAAAAGAAATACTCCGTGGAAGAAAGAGGAGCTTGTTGATAGCTGCTGGTGCAAGGGAGTTTGTAGCTTGTAACATGCTCGTCTGCAAATCTTGTATCTGCACAGGCATAAGTCATTATAGATCTCAAGTAAATAAAACGTCAGTAAATCACATTAATACTCAGTAAGTTTCAATAATGTCTGTCAACATTGTGCTCCACTAATGGAGATCAAAGGTTAAGCTATTAACTATTAACATTGATAAGGAAGGAGAGGATCTGAAGAGTATATGAGAAAAGCTCAATTTGGGTAATGAAATGCTCAATTTTATTTCACCTTTTATGTGTACATATATACACGTGTAAAATAAAATAGACTAAAATATCTCCTAACTAACTCTAACAAGAATTACAAGAATGCTACTAACTAATTAACTAATCAATTTACACACTAATCTAACTTACTAAGCATAGCTATCAAAAAAACTAACTAGCACATAATCAATTTGTAATCTTAACCTCCACCCTTCCCCCCCCCCCCCCCCACACCAGGTTGGAGGGGAGATAGTCACTAACAACTTGCCCAAGATAGTTGAGTGCTTTGGTCCAGTTAGTACCTTAGTCAAGACATCTACCAATTGTTCACTTGTAGGGATGTGCTGTAGTGTAATGAGACCTTCTTGAAGCTTGCTTCGAACAAAATGGTAATCCACTTCTATGTGCTTCGTACGCTCATAAAATACTTGGTTCTTTGCAATATGAATAGCTGCTTGTCTGTCACAAAAAATAGTAATAGGCAAGGGGCATGGTCCAATTAGTTTTGTGAGCAACTTTCTAGCCAAACTAGCTCTCCCACAACCTTCCTCACTGCTCTATATTCTGCCTCTGCTGAGGATAGGATGTTGTGGTTTGCTTCTTAGATTCTTATCTAATGGGGTTGTCTTCCATTGTAACACCCCAAAAGTTTCTACGACTAAGCCCTAGACTTATAGCAGATTCAGTAGAAAAATCTATAATTTTCTTTCAGAATGACTCGTGGTACGAGTCGTTGTCCGATAATACAAGTCGTAGGATGGAGTCGTGGTGAGCCAGCAGTTTTCCTAATCAGTGATAACGACTCGTGGAACGAGTCATAAGTTGATGTAATGAGTCATGGTCAAGAGTCGTGATAAGCTATTGGATGTCATATCTTGGACCTACGATTCAAGGTACGACTTGTTATATGGTGTGATAGGTCGTGGGTTAGGGTCATGGTCTTTGTTTGAGTGGCAAACTTCGGATAAGTAATGGTTCATGGTACGACTCGTTGAAGGAAACAATGAGTCGCTGTATGTAGTCGTGGAGTGGCAGTGTGGGGGATGGGGACCCCTAA
The DNA here is from genome assembly GCA_035772735.1 of Datura wrightii. NCBI lineage: Eukaryota > Viridiplantae > Streptophyta > Magnoliopsida > Solanales > Solanaceae > Datura > Datura wrightii. Next base: position 113,970,565 of record JASDFA010000019.1, read on the forward strand.
GCACGAGTTGTGGTATGCCTCATTATAGGAAATAATGGGTCGTTGTATGGCCCGTGGTTTGAGAAATAGTGAGCTTGAAAAATATAATGGGTTAGCAACGGAAGGAGACCTCGAGTCATTGGTTGTGGGTACGACTCGTGGTACGACCCGTGGTGCCTAACAATCAATTTTTAATGATGTGTTCCCAGGGGTATTTTTGTAAATTCATAAGCTTCTAACCCCTAATGACGTTGTTTTGGGCTTCTTAATGAGTTTTTTAAGATGGTTTAACCTAGGCTAAGTCATTATGCTCTCATAACTTCATCCTCTTCCAAGATCAAGCTAGGATTCCTCACCAAATTCACTCTCAATCCTCTTGGGCTTTCAAGATTAGCTTAGAAATCAATTTACCCAGATACGTAGAGCCATGAATGGGGGATTTCCTCCACCCTCATACCCAATTAATTCTCCAATTCATGAATTTAAGTCTCCAATTAAGTGTATTGAAATTCTAGGGTTTTAATCCCATTCCCACGCCAATATCTACACTATGTCTGTGGGTCCAATCCCCTCATATTTCAAAGAATGATTTAAGGCTATTAGGGCAGATTTTACTTTCAAGTTTATCAAAAATTCATGATTTCAAGTTATTAAAAATTATGCCCTATTATGCATGTTTTTATGAAATTCAAGCCTACGATTCCATAATTTTGAGCATGATGAGATATCTAGTATGCATGAATGTTTATGAATTCTTAACTTATGATTCGATGATTTTTGAATTATGAGGCATATTTGAAGTATGTATGATTTCATAACTTGGGCAAGCCCATGCAAAATTGAGTATGGTTATCATGATTTTAACCAAGGCTTACAAGATCAGTTTATAAAATATTTTGGAGTCAAGACTCCCAATATTCAGGTTTAAGCTGTGTTTTGAGAATATGATTATATGAGCAACATGCATGTTTTGGAAGTAGTGTCTAGTATCGAGTAGGTCAGGGATTTCGAGGACCCCGGTCTCTGAACTATATGCCAATGTAGGATATATTCTTATTAGGACCTCTCAAGAGAGTGCTTCCCCCACCCAAGGGCACACACCATGATATCACACCTTATTCGTCCTTTGCCCTGGCAAGACTTAGGATGGCTTTCCTCCATGCGGCAAGACGTGAGATTATCATGCGCTCATACATGATGGTTGTCGGTCATGACGAGTCTCCCATTGTTTCTCATAATTTCAGTTAGTTATATTCAGGACTTATGATATTATGTTCTTTTGCATATTTGACCCATTGATCAGTTTATGAGCTTTCGTTTACGATTTCAACCATGACAAGATATATGATTTCTATTTCTAAATTTTGGGCCATTATGTTTAGATTATGATGAATAGCTTATGAATATGTATACGTCAAATTTATGGCTTTTAACATGCAGTTCTTACTCTCATGAACTTTCTTGATTTATACTCATGATTCAAAATATCATTTTATTAGCATATTTTACTTATCTTACATACTTAGTACATTCGAAATATTGACCGCACATTCTATGTTATATCATCTCATGATATAGGTTCGGGTTATCCATGTTAATCTCGCTGATAGCTCGCTTCCGATCAGTCCAGTCCTATTTCCGCTGGGGTAAGTCCTCATTCTCCGAGGACGTTATCATCTTTATGGTTTACCATGTCTTTCAGTTTTTGAACTAGGGGCTAGTTGGGGGTGTTGTCCCATCAGACATTCTAGAGGCTTTTCAGACCACGTGTATAGATACTTTCTGAGATGTTGGTTGTTATTACCTTTATGTTGATATGCTTCTCCGATTTTAGCTATTTCAGGCTTATGTTTTGAATTCCATTTTAGTTTGTGCTCTTGAGTTGCTATGCACATGACATGGGTTAGCTTGGAGCCATTCGTGGTTCTAGGTCTTGTGTCTCGATTCGGGTTCTCAGCTCAGGTCATGAAAAACTTACTATCGGAGCAACGGTTTAGGTACGTCCTAAGGTATCTAAAAGACGCGCTAAGTAGAGTCTTTTTCATAGGAGTGAAGCACGCCACACTTATGGAGAAGAGGCTACAAGATGTTTTAAAAAATTTTCCTTCTCTCATGACCTATGTCGTGCGATGAAGTATCATTCTTTTCCTCTAACTCGTGTTATACGCGTTTGCAGAAATATGCCTCCACGTCGAGTTAGTGGTAGAAGAAATGGCAACGGAAATGTCCATGACAATGGAAATGGAGACGGGCATCGGCCAGCCCCACCAGCTTCAGCGGATCCCTTACCCCAGTAGGTCACTCATGCCGAGTTCATGGCGACATTTCAGATGTTAGCATAGGCCATGACTGCTCAGGTCAATTAGCAGGTAGACGTTCCTTGAAATGGGAATGCAACAGCGGCGAGAGTGCGATCCTTCCTCGGGATGAACCCACCTGAGTTTCTTAGGTCGAAGATGGATGAGGACACACATGAGTTCATTGAGGTGGTGCAAAAGATCACCCAGATATGGGGGTGACTGGAGAGGAGAGTGTGGACTTAGCCTCCTATCAGCTGAAGGGGGTTTCTCATATGGTTCAATCAGTGGAAGGATAGTAGGGGAATGGAAGCGGTTCTCGTAGGTTAGGATGAGTTTGTGACTGCTTTTTTGAGCAGGTTCTTTCTCAGGGATGTCACAACTCGAGCTGGGACCCCGGATCGAGACACGGGACCTAGAATCACAAATGACTCCAAGTCAACCCATGACATATGCATAGCAACTCAAGTTCACAAATTAAAGTGGAAGCTGGTAACTTAAACATTAATAAGCGAGAGTCTGAATAACATAAACGTATATCAAACGATACCATCACAATGCTAAATCTCAAAGCTGAACATACTAGTCTATGCCTGAAAAGCCTTTACTATCTGATGAGATGCTGGGACAAGGCCCCCCAGCTATCTCCAAGACTGAAACAAAACTGATAAAACAAAACTGAACTGATAAATGTCCTCGGATGATGCGGACTGCCCAAAGCACGGCTGAACTGGGCTGAGATGGGAGCGAACTATTGGCGAGACTGAGCTGGATCACCTAAACCTATATCATGAGACGATATAGCATACAGTATGCGGTAAGTACTTGGAATGTACTGAGTATGTAAGGAAAGTAAAACATGCTTAAAAAATCATTAGTTGAAAACATGCTTGTAAATCGAGAGATCATGGGAGTAAGGATTGCATGCTAAACTATATCTGAAACATACATGATCATAAGTTGGTTAAAATAACTGGACATAATGACCCAAGATTTAAAGATAAGAATCATATGCCTTGTCATAGCTGAAATCCTATGTAAAAGATCATAAACTGGTCATTGGGTCAAATCTGATGTAAAACATACTATCATAATATACGAACATAAATAACTGAAAGAATGAGGAACAATGAGAGACTCTTCATAACTGACAACCACCATGTATATCACGGTGTGCCCTCGGGAAGGGGAAACACTCTCTTGAGAGGTCTTAAATATATACCTATATTGGTACGTAGTTTATGAGATCGGGGAACCTCAGAACCCTTGGCCTATTCGGTGCTAGAAACTACTCCCAAAACATGTATATCGCTCATATAGTCATATTCTCAAAACATATCTTTAATCTGAACATTAGGAGTCTTGACTCCAGTTCATATCATAAACTGTATTGGGAGTCTTGATTCCAAATCATATCATAAACTAGTCTTGTTAGCCTTGGCTAAAATCATAAGAAGCATACTTAACTTGCATGGGCTTGCCCAAATCATAAAATCATACATACTTGAAATAGACTTCATAAGTTAAAATCATGGAATCATAAGTGAAGAGTTAATAAACATTCATGCATGCTAGATATCTCATCATACTCAAAATCATGAATCATAAGCTTGAATTTTCATAAACTTGCATAATACGGCATAATTTCTAACAACTAGAAATCATGAGTTTATAATTAATTTGGGTGTAAAATCTGCCCATTAGACTTAAAATATACATTAGATCATGAGGGGATTAGACCCATAAATATACTATAGATAATTTCATAAAATTGGATTAAACCCTAGAAATAAACACAGTTGATTTAAAACTTGAATTCATGAACTTGAGGAGAAATTTGGGCATGAGGGTGGAAGGAAACCCTCATTCATATTCTTACATACCTGGGTAAACTGATTCCCAAACTAGTCTTGAAAGCGCAAGAAAATTGGGGAGTATTCTAGCTTGATTTTTAAGGATAATCTCAATATCTTGCATGCATGGGAGTCTAATGACTTAGAGTAGGCTAAACCCTCTTAAAATACTCCTTTAAGGCTTAAAACGACGTCATTAGGAAGTTAGGAGCATAGGAATTACGAAAATACCTTTAATGATTCGTCTGAAAAATAATCCACTGCCAATCATATGACCCGTACCATGAGTCGTACTATCAACCTACGACTCGTGGTTTCCTCCCGTAGCTAGCCAGTTTGTTTTCTCCAACTCTGATTATTTCCACGATGCCTAACACAACTCATAGTTCTTTACAATGAGTCGTACAATCACTCGTAAGACCAGCACCTAGCTGCCCAGTAGCATGCTACGACTCCGTGACCATGAGTCATACCACCAAACCACGCCTCATGGTCTGGGGAAGGAGCCTCTGAACTGCACCACGGGTCTTTCTATGACTCGTACCACCGATCGTATTGAGAGAAAAATTTCAGACTCCTCTGCTGATCATATTTAACTTCCCGAACTAGTCTTAGAAAACTTTGGGGTGTTACATTATCTCCCCCTTGGGAACATTTGTCCTCGAATGTAGATTAAGCATATTGAAGGGCTAGGAAAGAATTGCAATCCCAAAACTGAACAACTGAAGCTAAAAAATGACGGAGTGACTGACTCCGGACTGAAATACATGACTGAATTGAATTCATGAAACATACATACACCCTATGACATGAAAGGAACTTAGAGACATGAACTTGACATGAAACTGAATAGAGTACTAAGAAGGAAATTGATACCTAATGCTGGAACTGAGCCTGAAGGAAAAAGATGCGGGTATCAAACTAGCATATCTGCTTCGGCTTCACACATAGTCCACTCAACAAGCTGATTCCTCCAACACACCTACATTGAAGCTACTTCTTTGTTTCTCAACATCCGGACCTGACGATCGAGGATCTCAACTGGAACCTCCTCATAAGTAAGGCTATCCTTCACACCTATGCTCTCCAGCGAAACAACTAAGGCCGGGTAACCAATACACTTCTTCAATAGAGATATATGAAAAACTGGATGTACCAAAGCTAACTCCGCTGGTAACTCTAACCTATATGTCACATTGCCAACTCGCCTCAAAATTCTATAAGGACCAACATATCGGGGACTAAGCTTTCCTTTCATTCCGAACCTCCTCACTCCCTTCATGGGTGACACCTTCAAAAATACCCAATCATCAACCTCAAACTTAAGCTCTCTCCGTCTAACATCTGCATAAGATTTCTGGACTCTGATCTATTTTCAGCTTTTTCCTAAAAAGCTGAACTTTCTCCATGGCCTCATGAACTGAATATGTCCCTATCAATGTAGCCTCACTAACCTCAAACCATCAAATAGGTGATATACACCTCCACCCATAAAGAGCCTCAAATGGAGCCATCTGAATGTTAGAGTGGTAACTATTATTGTAAGCAAACTCGATGAGAGGTATGTGATCATCCCAACCGCCCTTAAAACTAGTCAAATATGCTCTCAACATATCCTTAGGAGTATGAATGGTCTGCTCGGCCTGACCATCTGTCTGCGGGTGAAAAGTTATGCTAAGCTTGACCTGAGCACCAAGACCCCTTTGAAACAACCTCCAAAACTGAGAGGTGAATTGAGTGCCCCTATCTGAGATGATGGACAAAGGAACTCCATGCAACCAAACCAACTCCCAAATGTTTAATCTAGCATAATCCTCTGCTGAATCAATATTTTTGATTGATAAGAAGTGAGTTGATTTGGTCAATCTATCCACAATCACCCATATAGACTCATACTATTAGCGGGTACGAGGCAATCCTGTAATAAAGTCCATATTGATAACTTCTCACTTCCAAGTAGGAATACTAATATCCTGAAGCATACCTCCAGGTCTTTGATGCTCAACCTACATCTTCTGGCAATTCGAACACTTAGCCACAAACTCCACTATGTTCTTCTTCATATCATTCCACCAATAGATTCCACCAATAGACTTCTTGTAAATCACGTACATCTTGGTGGCACCTGGGTGGATGGAATATCGAGAGCCATGTGCCTCGCTCAACATCCACTCTCTCAAGTCGTCAACAGTGGGCACACACAATTGGCACTGATATCGAAGTACACCATCTCTCCTTGGGAGAAAGCCTCCACTTTCTGACTTCAGACTGCTTCCTTCAAAAACCTCCACTTTCAAACTTCAGACTGCTTCCTTCAACATTACCAAGATAGGATCCTTATCTTTCCTAGTCTTGATCTCGGTCACCAATTAAGATTATGAACAATGACACCACAATCCATCGAGTCAACAAGACGAACCCCTAAACGAGCAAGCCTGTGGACGTCTTGCTAAGGGCATGGAGACACTCCTTCATCCCATCCTCCAGTAGATATCCCGTAGACCTGTAATAAAGTCCATATTCACTTCTTCCCACTTTCATGTGAGTATGCTAATATGTTGAGTCATACCTCCAGGTCTCTGACGTTCCACCTTGACCTGCTGGCAATTCAGGCACTTAGCCAGAAATTCGGTAACGTCTCTTTTCATGCCATTCCACCAGTAGATATTCCGTAGATCACGGTACATCTTAGTGGCACCTGGGTGATAAAATACTTGGAACTTTGTGTTTACGCCAGTATCTGTTGTCTCAAGTCACCTACATTCGGGAATATAGTCTGTCCTGGTAACGGAGCACACCATCTCCCCCTTTGGAGAAAACCTCCACTTCTTTTCTGAGAACTGCTTCTTTTAGCTTAAGCAGTATGGGATCTTCATCCTGCCTTGACTTAACTTCAACAACTAATGAGGAATCTAACCCACTGTGCATTACTACTTCGCTCTCAGCTGAATCAACCAACTACACTCCCAATCGAGCTAACCTGTGAATATCTTTTGCCAGTTCTTTTCTGCTCTCTTCAATATGAGCCACGCTCCCCATGGACATCCTGCTTAGGGAATCAGCCACCACATTGGCCTTACCCAGATGGTATAACACACTCATGTCGTAATCCTTCAATAGCTCTAACCACCTTCTCTGATGAAGATTCAAGTCTTTCTGACTGAATACATACTGAAGACTCTTTTGATCGGTGAAAACATCTACGCAGCCCCGTAAAGATAATGCCTCCATATTTTCAACGCGAACACCACAGCTGCCAACTCAAGGTCATGAGTTGGATAGTTCTTTTCATGAACCTTGAGTTTTCTGGAGACGTAAGCTATCACCTTATCCCACTGCATCAGAACGCAACCGAGTCCTATTCTGGAAACGTCACAATATACTATGAACCCATCTGTTCCTTCTGGTAAGGTTAAAACTAGAGCGGTAGTGAGTCGAGTCTTCAACTCTTGGAAACTCTTCTCACACGCATCTGACCACTGAAACTTTACCTTTTTCTGAGTTAACTTAGTTAGAAAAGATGCAATAGAGGAAAATCCTTCTATAAAAAGTCAGTAGTAATCTGTTAGACCCAAAAAGCTGCTGATGTAGGTAGGAGAAGTAGGTCTTGGCCTGTCTTTCACCGCTGCTATATTTTGAGGATCTACCTGAATACCCTCACCTGAGACCACGTGACCAAGGAAAATCACAAACTTCAAACAGAATTCACATTTGCTAAATTTAGCGAACAACTGGTGGTCTCTGAGCATCTGTAGCACTATCCTCAGACGGTTTAGCATGCTCTTCCTCATTTCTGGAGTATACCAGAATGTTATCAATGAACACAATGACGAACATGTCTAAATACTACTTGAAAACCCCGTTCATCAGGTCTCGAAAGCTGCAGGGTAATTAGTTAGTCCAAAGGACATAACCACGAATTCATAGTGACAATACAGAGTTCTAAAGGTTGTTCTCGGTACGTTACACTCTCTGAATCTAAGCTGATGATACCCCGACCTGAGACCTATCTTGGAGAAACAACTGGCTCCCTAAAGCTGATCGAACAAGTCGCCAATCCTGGGTAGGAGATACCTGTTCTTAACTGTGACTTTATTCAGTTGACAGTAATTGATACACATTCTGAGAGTACCGTCTTTCGTTTGCATGAATAACACTAGAGCATCCCATGGAGAGATGCTGGGCCTGATAAAACCTTTATCAAGGTCTTTTAGCTACTTCTTCAATTCCTTAAGCTCTGTTGGAGCCATTCTATAAGGAGGGACGGAGATGGGCTGAGTGTTTGGAAGAAGGTCTATGCCGAAGTCTATATCCCGCTCGGGATGGACTCCGGAAAGATCTTCAGGAAACACGTCAGGGAACTCACTGACAAATGGAACTGACTAGATAGTTGGGGTATTAGAGCTGGAATCTTTGACCCGAACTAGGTGATAAATGCACCCTTTAGTAATGAGATTCCTTGCCTTAATGTAGGAAATAAATCAACCCTTAGGCGCTGAACTACTGCCCATCCACTCTAAAATTGGTTCATTAGGGAATTGAAATCTGACGACTCTAGTTCTGCATTCGACTGAGGCATAATCAGAGTGTAACCAATCTATGCCAAGGATGAGATCGAAATCAACCATGTCTAATTCTACTAGATCAACTAGAATGACCTTATTCAATACTAAGACTGGGTAGTTTTTATACACCCGGCTGGCTCTAACTAACTCACCAACTGGGGTAGAGATTGGAAATGATTCTAAGAGGACTTCTGGATTGATTTCAAACTGGACAGCTACATAGGGAGTCATGAAAGATAGTATGGCTCTTGGATCTAATAGGGCATAAGCATCTAGGTGGAAGAGACATAACATACCCATGACCACGTCAGGTGAGCTCTCTTGATCCTAACGAGAGGACAAAGAATAAAAGCAATTTTGGCGCTGACCGCCATTCGTACCTGAAGTGTTGGCCTGTTGAGCTGGTTGGCCCGCTGGAGTTGCTAAAGTTGTAGACTGTGATCTCACCCGTCCTGCTGATAGACATTCCTTGAGCCGGTGACCTAGCTGTCCATACTCAAAGCAACCTTCTTTGCCCTGGAGGCATTCACCTGGATGATTCTTGCCACACTTAGGGCAAGCTGGATAACGGTTGCTGGCACTGTGACTTTGGGACTGAGAGCCAGATACTCTACCTTTCCGATCCTTGCGGGACCGAAAAGTAGGGGCGCTGGCTGAAGTGGGTGTTGGAATCCTCTGCTGCTGTTGTGGGCGGTTACTATCGCCAGACCTCTAGTGGCCATAATCTGATTGGTCAGTCCTAGCCCGTTTATTCTCCCACTCCATATCTTTCAACTTTTCTGCCTCAATCTGCTGGGCAAGAATGCTGAGGCTGGAGAGGTCAATATCTTTTATGAGCATCACGGTCCTGCACTCCTTAAGTACCAGGTTTGATACTTCGTTGATGAACTTAAGCATGCGAGCCCTTGGCTCGGCTACCATCTCCGGAGCATATCTTGACAACCGCGTGAACTCCAATACATATTCCTCCAATGTCCTATTCCCCTGCTTCAGATTTATGAACTCTGCAACCTTAGTCTCCCTTAACTCCAGGGGGAAGACTTTGTCTAGGAATGTTGTGGTGAACTCTTCCCACTCCACCGGTTCCGCTCCTGCTGGTCTCCCTTCCTTCCACTGATCATACCAAATCTGTGCCACCCCTTTCAGCTGGTAGGCGGCTAGATCGACACTCTCCGCGGAACTAACACCCATAATCCGAATGATATTCCGCACCTCATCTACAAACTCTTGTGGGTCCTCTCCCACCTTGGATCCATGAAAGGCTGGAGGGTTCATTCGGGTGAAGTCCCGAACTCTAGCAGCTGTTGTGGACCCGCTTGTGTTTACCGAAACCACCTGATGGTTCACTTGGTTTGTTACTATCTGAGCCAACAGCTGGATTGTCGCTTTGAATTCTGCTGAGGATACTTGATCGTCATAAGTGGATGCTGGAGCTGGTAGGGCAGGTCGGTTAGCGTTGCTAGCCCCTCTTCCGTTTTCACGTCTTGGAGGCATAGTTTCACTTAAATGAAATAGAGTACGAGTTAGGAGAAAGTTTCTAGAATTGAACTTCAATGCACGATAAAGAGTATGAACAAAAGGGAGTTTTCCTAATAACGTCCCGTACCCTCCCCGTCATAAGTGTGGTGTGCTTCACACTCATGAAAAGGACTCTACTTGATGCTGCTTTCAGACATCCTACGATACTCTAAACCTAGTGCTCTGATACCAAGTTCGTCATGACACGAGTATATACCCTGGACGAGACATGGTACTTGGAGTCACAAGTAACCCCAAGCCAACCCATGGTCTATCATAACACTGGTAAACCGAGTAATCATATGCGAAAGCTTTAACTAATAAAATCATTTATGAAAGCTAATTTGATAAAAGTTCATGCATCTGAAAACACTACTGAATGTTTGAGTCTATGTCTAAAAGTCATCTACTAATGATGAGTTGCTTGGAAAAGCCCCAAGCTAACTCTAAAGTCTAACTGAAAGAAAATAACTGAAAAATAAATATCGTCCTCGAAAGATGAGGACTCACCAAAGGCTGCTATTGAAATCGTCCAGAGGAATCTACTGGCGATGCTGGGGCTGAGACCTACACCTGTATCATGATACGATACAACAGAGAAGGTATGCGTCAGTACTTGGAATGTACTGAGTAAGTGAGAGATAATGTAAACATGAAGAACAAGTAATTGAACTGTAATGACATGTAATGGCCAACTGAAATACGGGAAGCTGAAAAATTGAAATATAACTGATATGGTCAATAATTACCCTGACTGATGGTCATAAATATGTCCTAAACCTGAGATTCTAATCTGAGGTAAACTAAATGAACTGAGATAAACTGAAACTGAACTGACTAGTGGGAGAGTCTATAACCGACATATAACCACGTGAGCTAAACGTGGAGTTTGATGTATTTGTCCCATCCATAGGACCCATTATACCTTGCCAGGGTATAAAGGCATGAACTGGGTGATCACAAATCTAGAGTCGTAGGGCTAATAAAATAACCTACGGTGGCAATGTAGTTCTGGAAACCTGGGTGCACTGGAACCCTGATCCGTTTGGTGCTAAGTCCTACTCTCGCTGGATAGTCCTAATCTGACTACTAAGCTGATAGCTCAAAACTGGGGTCCAAGACTAAGTCAGAGATACTTATCTGGAAGTACCTTAAGAGTCTTATCGGACCGGATTCTGTAATTGGTGTTGTAAGACTGGTCAGAGCTGCTTATCTGGAAGTGTCGTAACTGTCTAAAGAACAACTAATATCTGATAACTGACAACTGATTCTGATAACTGATATCTGGGAGGCACCACTGACACCTCAAGAAAAGACTATAGTCAAACTGATCAGCTGACATTTCTGAAAATACTGAGAATGCTAATATTCTGCCTGAAACTGGACTAGCATGCAACTGACTGAGATTTGCAACTGATATTAATAATATGGGAATTCCAACACTAAAAGAATCAAGCAACATGAGTAACAAATCAATTATGCAAGTATCTAATTTACTGCATTCAAAGACTAGGGCTAGAATCCATTCATAGGGACAAGCATCAACATAGTCACAAAATAGTGGAAATGTAACTACAATTAACATGAATAATATTGCACATTATATATACTGAATCCGGCTGCAAACTTATTCACATACAAAAGATTTAGGGCCTAGAACTGATGAGAAAATTTAGATGGATTTTGGGGCACAAGGGAAAGACAATTCTCTTGCTAAATTCTCACATACCTGTTGAAGAAATCCCAGAGAAAATCTCTTGGGAATTTGAGAATAAAAGTCGATTGCCCTAACTTGCCTTGAGGAGTTTGTCTGAGAGTTCTTTGCTCCGGAGATCGAGAGTTGAGATAAAATGAGGGGCATCTAGTCGATTACCCATTAATTATCTCCAAAATGTGCCTAAAATGACAGGGTTTACAAATTAAAAAGCTAGGAAATTCTAAAAATAACCTTGGGACAAAGCTTGGAAAATCTACCCGATAGGGACCAACGGGTCATTCAACGAGTCGTTGGTTGAGACCACGACTCATTGGGACCAGTCGTTGGTCCTGGGCCTTGGTTTTTGACTTACTAGAATTGGAAACGAGAGGGGACCATGACTCGTTGGATGAACCAACGGGTCGTTGGTGCTTCCCATTGTCACTGGCAAGAAAAACCTGGAAGCCCTATCAATGAGTGACACAATGATTTGTTGGTAGAACCAATGGCTCATTGTATTGGCTCATCATTTCCCCTGAAAAAATCTAAGGATTTCTGGACTTGTCACCACGGGTGGACGCAACGACTCATTGTGTGATATAATGGGTCATTGTTGCCACTCATTGCCGCTGAAGGAGTTGGTCGAGAAATACTTGGGAGCCCCAACTACGAGTCACACAATGAGTTGTTATGTCAAATGACGACTCGTTGATTGACTCGTGGATTCCTGAAAAGGGATCAACTCGGTTCTGAGTTGGGGATGCAACGAGTGATAGGACGACTCGTTGCTCCTCACAATGGGTCATTCCATGTCCCGTTGGTTCCCGAAGGATCATGGAAGGACTGACCATGACCCAGACAATTGGTTGTTGGAGCTAACCACGATTCGTTGTCTTGGTTGTTTTGAGGCAAAAAATTTCTTATTTAATCTTCTGAGTTTGAGTTTGATCTAGGAAAGTTTCGAGGTGTTACATCACTGTTTTGCGTAGCGGTTCTGCACTCGTTGACCACTAAATCTTCTACTCCATTCACACACTTTCTCATACGAGCCTTCTGATCTGCACCCATCTCCGCCACATACTTAGACAACTGGGTAAACTCTGGAGTATGCCTTGGAGTTTACCCTATTATCCAAGTATGCATTGGAGATAGTTGCTGATCCAAGGGCTCGTATGAGCAAGTTTGTAAATTGAGTGGTATATTCACCTTTCAAGGAGTGCAGGACCTCCATTTTGATCAATGATATAAATTTCTCCCGACTGATCATATATGCCCAGTAGATAGAGGCGGACCAGAAGAAGAAGAAGGAGAGAGAGGACAAAAAGGCCCAGACAGGGAGTCATGGGCAAATATCAATAAAGATCTGGGGTTAGGCATCGACCTCAGTTCCACCAGAGGTTGTCAGTCCTAGCTTCCTCATCAGCCAGTGTTTCATCTAGATTTTGAGGAGATCAGAGAGGTAAAGGTTAGGATCTAAGGGTCAGAGGATCTTGTCAGGGGAGCACACCTTTCCATCTAGTAGGAAGTATGGCAAGAAGCACCCAGCGAGTGCTTGGTTGGTACAGATGGTTGTTTTAGGTGTGGAAAGCCCAAATATATGCTCAGAGATTGTCCATCAGCTAGGCAGGGGCGACACTAGAGGTCGTGCCCCAGCTACCACTTCAACAACTCCCGCATCTCTCCATCTCAGCATGGCGCCTCTTCTAGTGCGGGTGGCGGACAGCGCAGAATAGGTTGTATGTACTATCTTCTCGACAAGAGCAGGAGGTCTCTCCCGATGTGGTCACTAGTATGTTATGAGTATTCCATCTTGATGTATATGCATTTTTAGATCCAGAGGCTACATTATCTTTTGTAACTCCATATGTTGCTGTTAGTTTCAGAGTCAATCCTGAAATCTTATCAAAACCTTCACAGTCTCTACTTCTGTCGAGTGAGTCAGTTTTAGCTTGACGGGTGTATAGAAATTGCCCTATCATGATTCTTCAGAAAGTCACCTCAGCCGACTTAGTGAAGTTAGATATTACTGACTTCAATGTTATATCCGATATGGATTGGTTACATGCTTGTTATGCCTCAATCTATGGTAGAACCCATACAGTAGAGTTCTAATTTTTGAGTGAACCAGTCCTAGAGTAGAAGAGTAGTTTAGCTGTACTTGTAGGTTGATTTGTTTCCTATCTCAAAGCTAGGAAGATGATCTCTAAGGGTTGTGTATATCATCTAGTTTGAGTTAAGGATTCTATGTCCGAGACCCCAACTCTTCAGTCTGTACCTGTTGTATGCGAGTATTTGGAGGTATTTTCAGATGATCTACCAGGAGCCCTCCTGAGTGACTCAAATAAATTATAAAAGATAATGAAGAAAAAAATAGCAATCATAAATAGTAGGATGAATAGAAATCGATCATTTTTGTTTGGAACCAAAAAACTAATAATATAAAGAGTGACATATCTTTGGTATAAACCTTCTCCCTGATACGCATCTTGTATCTATTCCTAATTACAAAATGGCTCTAGCCGAGCTAAAGGAGTTGACGAGCAGTCGAAGGATCTCCTAGATAAGAGTTTCATCTGGCCTAGTAAGTCCTGATGAGTTGCTCCAGTCCTCTTTGTTCAAAAGAAGGATAGTTCCCTTAAGATGTGCATTGATTATTGGTAATTGAACAAGGTCACGATCAAGAATAATTATCCCCTCCCTAGGATTGATGACCTGCTTGACCAGTTTCAAGGTGCTATGTGCTTTTCTAAGATAGACCTCGATCCGACTATCATCAGCTCAAAGTTAGAGAGAGAGTGACATTTCGAAGACAGCCTTCTGGACTCAGTATGGTCACTATGAGTTCGTAGTTATGTCTTTTGGACTAATGAGTGCTCCTGTAGCTTTTATACTTAATGAACAAAGTGTTCAAATAGTATTTGGATATGTTCGTGATTGTCTTCATATTTAATATTCTCATATACTCTCAGAGCGACGAGGAACATGCCGCTCATTTGAGGATTATGTTGTAGACTCTCAATGATCGCCAACTGTTTGCTAAATTTAGCAAATGTGAGTTTTGGCTAAACTCAATAGAATTTTTGGACCATGTAGTGTCTAGTGAGGGTGTGCAGGTGGACTCTCAAAAGATAGAAGCGGTGAAGAATTGGCCTAGACCTATCAGTCCTACAGATATTAGGAGTCTTTTAAGTTTAACTAGCTACTACAGGAGGTTTATTGAGGGATTTTCATCCATTGCAGCACCGTTGACTAAGTTGACCTAGAAAAAGGTCAAATTTTAGTGGTTGGATGCTTGTGAGAAGAGTTTTCAGCAGTTAAAGACTCGACTCACTTCAGCTCCAATACTGACCCTACCGGAGGGCACGGATGGTTTTGTTGTGTATTGTGATACCTCCAGAGTTGGTCTTGGTTGTGTATTGATGCAGCGTGAGAAGGTCATTGCATATGCCTTTGGATAGCTTAAGACTCATAGGAAGAATTATCCGACGCATGACATAGAGTTGGCAGCTGTGGTATTTACTTTGATGATTTGGAGGCACTACTTGTATGGGGTGCATATAGATGTGTTCGCGAACCACAAGAGCCTTCAGTACGTGTTCACTCATAAGGACCTGAATTTGTGGCAAAGGAGATGGATAAAGCTTCTCAAGGACTATGACATTAGTGTCCTTTATCATTTGAGCAAGGCCAATGTAGTGGCAAATGCTCTTAGTAGACTGTCCATGGAGAGTGTATCTCATGTTGAGAATGGGAGAAAAGAGTTGGTGAAGGATGTCCATTGACTTGCACGTTTAGGGGTTTGCCTTACATATTCTATGGATGGTGGTGTTACCGTCAGAATGGGTTAGAATCTTCTTTGGTGATAGAAGTTAAAGCTAGGCAACTTGAGGATCCTCTCCTAGTGAAGATGAAGGAAGTTGTTCAAAATTAGAAAGTGGAGGTTTTCTCCCAAGGGGGTGATGATGTACTCCGATCAGGGTCGATTATATGTTCAGGCTGTAGATGACTTGAGAGAGTGAATGTTGAGCGAGGCTCATGGCTCTCGGTACTCTATCCATCTAGGTGCCACCAAGATGTACCATGATCTATAGAAAGTCTATTGGTGGAATGACATGAAAAAGGACATAGCGGAGTTTGTGGCTAACTGTCCGAGTTTCCAATAGGTGAAGGTTGAACATCAGAGAACTGGAGGTATGCTTCAAGACATTAGCTTTCCTACTTGAAAGTGGGAAGAGATCAATATGGACTTTATTACAGGCTTACCTTATACTCGCCGACTGTATGACTCTATATGGGTGATTGCGGACATGTTGACCAAATCATCCCATTTCGTATCGGTCAAAACTACAACCCTGGCAGAGGATTATGCTAGATTGTACATTCGAGAGTTAGTTTGGTTGCATGGAGTTCCTTTGTCCATCATCTCAGATAGGGTACTCAGTTCACCTTTCAGTTCTGAAGATCGTTTCAGAAGGAACTTGGTACTCAGGTGAAGCTTAGCACAACTTTTCACCTGCAGACAGTTGGTTAGGCCGAGGGGACCATTCTGACTCTTGAGGATATCTTGAGATAATGTGTGATTGATTTCAAGGATAGTTGGATGATCACTTGCCTTCATTGTGTTGGCCTTCATAACAGTTATCACTCCAACATTCAGATGACACCATTTAAGGCTCTTTACAGGAAGAGGTGTAGGTCACCTATTGGATAGTTTGAGGTAGGTGAGGCTACATTGATAGGGCCAAATTTAGTTCATGAGGCCATGAAGAAAGTTCAGCTTATTAGGGAGAGACTGAAAATAACTCAGAGTCATCAGAAATCTTATGCGGATGTTAGACGGAAAGAGCTTAAGTTTGAGGTTAACAATTAGGTGTTTCTAAATGTGTCTCTCATAAAGAGGGTGATAAGGTTCAGTAAGAAAGGGAAGCTTAGTCACTGATGTGCTGATCCTTATAGGATTCTGAGGCGAGTTGGCAAAGTGGCATATAAGTTGAAACTACCAGCAGAGTTAGCTTCAATGCACCTAGTTTTTCATGTATCTCTATTGAAGAAGTGCATTAGTGACCCAGCCTTAGTTATTTCGATAAAAAATTATTGGTGTGAAGGATAGCCTTACTTATGAGAAGTTCAGTTGAGATCTTTGATCGTCATGTTCGAAAGTTGAGAAATAAGGAGGTAGCTTCAGTGAAGGTTTTGTGGAGGAATCAGCTTGTTGAGGGAGCTACATCGGAAGCCGAAGCAGAAACGATGGCTAGATACCCGTATCTTTTTCCTTCCGGCTTAGTTCCAGTATAAGGTATCAGTTTCCTTCTTAGTACTCTATTCAATTTCATGTCAAGTTCATGTCTCTAAGTTTCTTTCATGACATAGCATGTACTGTATGTTATATAAATTCAATTTTGTCATGTATCTCAGTTTGGAGTTAGTCACTCTATCAGTTTTCAGTCTATGGCTTTTAGTTTCAGAATTGCAGCTCTTTTCCTATCTTTTATGCTTCATTAGCCCATATTTGAGGATGAATGTTCCTAAGGAGGAGATAATATAACATTTCAAACGTCCTTACGACCAAACCCTAGACTTGTAGTAGATTCAGCAGAAAAATCTGCAATTTTCTCTCAGAACGCTCGTGGTACGAGTCATTTTCTGATAGTACGGTTTTAGGATGGAGTCGTGGTGAGCCAATAGATTCCCCAATCAGTGACAACGACTCCTGGAATGAGTCGTAGGTTGATGTAATGAGTCATGGTCAGGAGTCGTGATAAGCTACTAGATGTCAGATCTTAGACCTATGAGTTAAGGTACAACTTGTTGTATGGTGTGACGGGTCGTGGGTAAGGTTCGTAGTATTTGTTTGAGTGGCTGGCTTCGAGTAAGTAATGGGCCATGGTACGAGTCGTATACAGTCGTGGAGTGGTAGTGTGGGGGATTGGTACCCCTAATCACGAGCCATGGTACGACTCATAGGAAACAATGCGTCATTGTGTGGCCCGTGGTTTGAGAAACAGTGAGCCTCAAAATTTAATGGGATAGAAATCATCCAATTGGATGATAAATGACCTACTTAACTCAGTGGTTAGAGTACTGCTTTCATACGGCGGGAGTCATTGGTTCAAATCCAATAGTAGGTAAAATTTATTAGAACATGAGTCGTTGGTTTTGGGTACAACTCGTGGTACGACCTGTGGTGCCTGACAGTCAATTTTTTAGTGACGTGTTCCTAGGGGTATTTTGGTAAATTTTTAAGCTTCTAACCCCCTAATGACGTTGTTTTGTGCCTCTTAATGAGTGTTTTAAGAGGTTTAACCTAGCCTAAGTCATTATGCTCTCATAACTTCATCCTCTTCCAAGATCAAGCTAGGATTCCTCACTAAATTCACTCTCAATCCTCTTGGGCTTTCAAAATCAGCTTAGAAATCAATTTACCCAGGCATGTAGGGCCATGAATGGGGGATTTCTCCCACCTCATGCCCAATTGCTTCTCTAATTCGTGAATTCATTTCTCCAATCAAGTGTATTGAAATTCTAGGGTTTTAACCCCATTCCCATGCCAATATCTACTCTATGAATATAGGTCCAATCCCCTCATGTTTCAATGAATGATTTAAGGCTATTGGAGCAGATTTTACTTTCAAGTTAATCATAAATTCATGATTTCAATTTATTAGAAATTATGCCCTATTATGCATGTTTTAATAAAATTCAAGCCTACAATTCCGTGATTTCGAGCATGATAAGATATCTAGTATGCATGAATGTTTATGAATTCTTAACTTATGATTCCATGATTTCGAATTATGAAGCTTATTTCAAGTATGTATGATTTCATGACTTGGGCAAGCCTATGCAAAGTTGAGTATGCTTATCATGATTTTAGCAAAGGCTTACAAGATCAGTTTATTAAATGTTTTGGAGTCGAGACTCTCAATATTCAAATTTAGGTTATGTTTTAAGAAGATGATTATATGAGCAACATGCATGTTTTGGGAGTAGTGTATAGTACCAAGTAGTCTAGGGATTCCGAGGACCCTAGTCTCTGAACTACACGCCAACATAGGATATATTCTTATTGGGACCTCTCAAGAGAGTGCTTTCCCCGCCCGAGGGAACACACCGTGATATCACACCTTATTTATCCTTTTCCCTAGCAAGGCTTGAGATGGATCTCCTCCACATGGCATGACACGGGATCATTGTGCGCTCATACATGATGGTTGTCGGTTATGACGAGTCTCCCATTATTCCTCATGATTTCAGTTACTTATGTTCAGGATTCATGATATTACGCGTTTAGCATATCTGACCCATTGATCAGTTTATGAGCTTTCATTTATAATTTCAAGCATGAAAACTTATATGATTTCTATTTCTAAATTTTGGGTCATTATATTCAGATTACGATGAATAGCTTATGAATATGTATACGTCAAATGTATGGTTTTTAGCTTGCAGTCCTTAATCTCATGAACTTTCTCAATTTATACTCACAATTTCAGAATATTATTTTGTTTGCATATTTTTTTACCTTACATACTCAGTATATTTAAAGTACTGATCGCATACTCTATGTTATATCGTCTCATCATATAGGTTCGGGTGATCCATCTCATTCTCACGTATAGCTCGCTTTCGGTCAGTCCAGTCCAATTCCCACTTGGGTGAGTCCTCATTCTCCGGGGACATTATCAGCTTTATGTTTTACCATGCCTTTCAGTTTCGGACCTAGAGGGCTAGTTGGGGGTGTTGTCCCATCAGCCCATCAGACGTTCTAGAGGCTTTTCAGACCAAATGTATAGATGCTTTCTGCGATGTTGTTTGTTATTTATTACCTTTATGTTGATATGTTTCTCAGATTTCAGCTATTTCAGGCTTATGTTTTGAATTCTTCTTTAGTTTATGCTTTGAGTTGCTATGCACATGTCATGGGTTAGCTTGGAACCAGTCGTGGTTCTAGGTCTCGTGTCTCGCTCCGGGGTCTGAACTCAGGTAGTGACACCCATAAACAAAATGTAACCACTAACTGATTTTCTGGAGTCAGAACAAGCTGCCCAGTTAACTCACAGTATGTAGTGATGCTGCAGTTAGTGTTGTTAGACAAGAAAGTACCCTGAGACAGATCTCCCTTTAGATATCTAAGTACTTGAAAGGCTGCCTTTAGGCGTGGTTCCTTTGGTGCGTACAAAAATTGACTGAGTTGTTGAACACTGTAGGTGATATCTTCTCTGGTATTTTTGAGAAATTTAGTTTACCTGTAAGTTTCCTCTAGTAGTTTAGTCATCTAGTAATTGAACTTCAATGGACCTCCACTTTACAGTGGGATCAAGGGGTGAAGTTGTTGGGCTGTAGGTTGAGCATTCAAAGTCTTTAATAAAGTCATTGACAAACTTCCTTTGTGATATCAGAACACCATTACCCATTTAACTGATCTCCAAGTCCAGGAAATAATAGACCTTTCCCGGATCCTTGATCTTACACTAATTGTGCAGAAAGGGTTTTAATGACTCAATCTCTACTAGATCAGTCCCTGTTACAATGATATCATCAACATAGACTACCACAAAGACTGTGGAGGTGTCAACCTTCCTATGGAACAATGAGTAGTCACTAGTAGAATGTGAATAACCTCTGGAGTATAGTGTTGTAGCTAATTTTTCACACCACTGTCTACTTGCTTGCTTTAGGACATATAGGGATTTCTTTAGTTTGTAGAAAATTCTCTTGTAACTGACCAGTAAACCCTAGGGTAGAGTCAAACACACTTCCTCATGGAGGTCTCTGCGAAGGAAGGCATTGTTGACATCTAGCTGGTACAAGTCCCAGCACTTCTTGACAGCTAGTCCAACCAGTGTTCATACAGTGGTCATTTTGACTACTGGTGAGAGAGTCTCCTTATAGTCAATTCTAGCTTGTTATATGTATTCGTTCACAACAAGCTTGGCCTTGTATCTCTCTATAGTACCAATAGCCTTATGCTTGATTTTATACACTAATTTACAACCTATAGCCCCCTTTCCTATTGGTAAGACTACTAAATCCCAGGTATTATTTGTATATAGTGTCTCAAACTCTAGAGTCATAGCTCATTGCTAGGAAGGATTCAAGGTTTCCTCCTTATAAGAAAAAGGTTCACTATCATGAGATATGTAGAACACCTGCTTACTAACCATTATGATCAAAAGATACAAGTGAAATATGTTGTGTGTTAGGCGATGCATAAATAGGATTAGACTACAAAGTAGGCATTTTGTAGGTGTAGTCCTTCAAATAAGTTGGAACGGCATGTGTTCTACTTTCCCTTATGAGTGCTGGACTGGTGTGTTGAGGAGTGAAAGAATTGGTAGTGTTAGGGGACCTAGGTGAAATAGTGGAAGGGGTCACTGTTGGTGCTGTGATTTACGTGTCTTTGGATGTGGTAATATCACAAGGTGGAAGGGATTGTTACTAGTAAAAGTGACTTCATTGGGGACACCCTTATCCAAACTATGATCATTAGCAAAAGCACTATTAGTAAAGTTCAATAATTCAGAAATAGGACTTAACTTCTTCAAAGGAGGAGTGAAGCTAGAATCAATAAAAGATAAAACAAAAGGAGATCATGAAACAGAACATCTCTGGATATGTGAATTCTCTTGGTGCTCAAGTCTAGGACCTTGTAATCCTTTGTGTTGAAAGGATATCCAAAAAAATATGAGGTGTGGATCTTGGTTCAAACTTATTCCTATGAGTTTTAATGGTGGTCGGAAAACGAAGGCATCCAAAGGATCTGAGATAGGAGTATGTGGGTTGTTTATGGTATAATTTCTCAAAAGGGGTACTTCCTTGTATTGCAACAGAGGATAATCTGTTTATTAGGTAGGTGGTAGTTAAGATGCACTCGCCCCAGTATATCTTGGGGAGCTTTGAATGATACAATAGTGATCTAGCAGTTTCAAAAGATGTTTGTGTTTTCTTTATACTACACCATTTTGTTGTGGTGTGTAGGGACAAGTTCTATGGTGAATGATTCCTTTAACTTATAGGAAATCAGTTGTATCCTTGTCGATGAACTACAGTCCATTATCAGTTCTTATGGATTTAATCTTTTCATTGAACTAGTTTTCTATCAATGAGGTCAAAGCCTTGATTGTCTGTAAGGCATTGCCCTTCCAACTAAGCAATTAAGTCCATGTTGACCTACTATAGTCATCTTATAATGACCTGTCTGCCACTACGGGGAGGGGGGAGAGGATACATCCGGAACACCCTCTTGGCCTAGGTTGTTGGTGGAAAGGTATTGGGTGAGTGTTAGTTAAAACTTGAGATTGAGGAATGATCTGTGTGTAGGGAATGGGAGCTACTAGTTATCAGGGCGCCACTGTAGCGAGGAGGGGAGGGGGGGAGGGAAATCACTGCAGCGAGTCTGTTATCACGGTCAAAGGCCCGCCATAACTAACTAGGATAATAACCGTCAGATCCACTGTGGCGGCGTCTTGAACACTATAGCAGGTATACTGCAGCAAAAATGTGACCACTGCAGCAAACGACAGGAGTCAGTAAGTGGGTTTTAAGTTGGATTTCAAGGGGTTTGCCCCATTATTCAAAGCACAACCTGTTAAGAAACTAAGAGTGATTTTCCAAGAACTAAGAAATTCTCCATTCCCGAGATAAGAACTTCTATCTATTCTCTCTACTTTTGATTCTAACCCTGTTGAATCGAAAGGGAGACCTCTAATGGTGAAATTCCTAATTGAAGAACCCAGAATGATGAAACTAGGGATAATTAATAAAGAACTAGAAGGTGTTAGTTTTTAGGTCTAGAAGGGAGTAATGAGCACTTTTTTGGGGATTGTAAATACATGTGCATAAGGGTAGGGTAATGGAGACCCACAATTTGATAAATTAAGACTATTAGCCCTAGTAAAGCCTTAATGATGGGCTGAGGAGTGGGAATCCCATGACTCAGGTTAGGAATAATTACTATGTCAATAGAACGGAATAAATTCCTTAGTGGGTAGCGAGGGAGATCGTATCACCGGGTAGAATTGGAGGGGGGGAGGGGCTTAAATGTCCTAGACCCTTATTTGAAGAGTAAACAATGGATTACTCTATAATTATTGTTGTAGATTTCGAATGTTCCAAGGTATTGAGGAAAGACAAGGCTCTAGTGGAGTAATTGACGTTCTAATTCTCTAATAGAGGTAGGTTATGGTTTAGAAGGAGTTAGGCCTTATATTATAGCATATATATGTGTGGAATGATAATGTATTGTATTGGTCTCTGGACATTATTTGTTGTAATAATTCACCTGTTGAATTTAATTGCTGGATGAATCTGATATGATGTCGTTGTTTATGTGATGTGGAATTGGATATTCAAGATATTGTACATGTTCTTTGGTATCGTCTTGTAAGTGATCGATGAATTGTTTGAATATTTGAGTGTAGGGAGGCAAGATGAGGCCCCCTAAAGGTCAAGTAAATTGACTTAGTGGTAAAGTATCGAGATATGAGAATGAAAGTAGATAATCGAGTTTGTCCTGAGATGAGTGGCTCGTGCCCAAGGGGAGCATCCGAGCGAGCGATTATGGTTGAGCGGCTCATGTCTGAGGAGAGCAACTAGACGAGTGGACAGTGGGAACGGGTACTATGCCGGTACAGTACATGGATTTCTAAAGTCCCATGTAGGTCATGACTAGAAGGACAAAAATAAGACCCTATGGCATGTGTGTACAAAGATGTTCAATTTTAAGTGATTGTGGTGATGTGACAGAGGCGTGTGCCCGGCACATCATCAATTTTTACGATACTTGATTAAGTTTAAAGAAATACGATTGGTTCAGAATTGTGAGAACTTGAATGAAGCTGAATTCCTTGTTGTATGGTTTAAGTATTGCAATGTTGATGTGTTTATGATGAACTGACATTAATTGTAAAGTCACGTAAGAGTTCGTGATGAGTTACGAAATCTGTTGTGAGTAATCCATTATATATCCTATGTGGTTATGGTATATTGATTGTTGGACTGATGACTATGAATAACTTGTATGATTGTAATGAATTGAATGTTGAAAAAGATTTAAAAGAGAACTTTAGGTGTTCAGCTAAGTCAAGTTACTGCCAAGGCAGTACCGCTACAGTGGTTCCTTTGCTGTCATGGCGAGACTGTGGAAGCGGTCAAGTGACCGCTGCAGTGAGGTGTTCGGCAGGTTTGTTATGGGTTAAAACCGACACGCAAGTGCACGTGGTCAAACAAGTAATAAAGTGGCTAAGTAAGCCAAGTATCGATCCAAGGAGACTCAGGATAAGTAAAATTGCCTAAGTACATTATATTCATATCTTACTTCTAATTATGCTAACAACAGCGTAACCAACAGTTAAATAAGTTTTTGGTTATAAAATATATATATATACTAAAACTATTAACAATTATTTACTGTGAATTTAAACTATGGATATGAGCATGCCAAGGTTAAGAACAAGTAATGAATTCGATTATAATAATAATTTGGTTAATCTCTTCTTCATGTTGCTAGCCAAGAACAGTAGCCTAGAAATTAAAACTCTCGTATTTAATTTCACTTTAGAATCATAAACCATCCGTCTACATTTTTGTGATCAAATGCAATTTATGACCTAGCAATACAATTCCGGTTCCTAAACTGACTAATACGGCTTTCAAGTATATTTCTATCAGGAAAGCACATCAAAATCCAATTTTCCCAAATCAAGTTAAGAACAATACCCTATTAATTCACAACTTTCCAATTTCTTGCTCTCTCGAGTGAAATTGGACTTTTTAGATGTACATTAATGTCGGCCACACACTAATGCAGTAGAAACAAGAATTAATAGAACAACATAGAAGAAGAAGAAGAAAACCATAAAATTAACAATCAAAATTCATCACAAATGTTCATAACCTCAGCAAGGAAGAGAATTAGCCACTCATTTGTGGATTGATCATCCTAAAACAAGTGTAAATCATGCATACAATTGATAGAAAGAAGAAAGGAAGAAAAGAAATCCCTTAGCTTTTTCGTCCCTCAACTGCTTCTAACCCACGTCCTAGCTCCACCAAGTCTGAACTAATTAAAATAAACCTAAGTGTGCTATTTATACTAGTGGGAAATTTTTCCCGGAATAACAAGCAACGTGTCACGGAGGCCATCGCGGAGCACTGCCTCCGTGACACGGCGTGGACGCGGACCTTCACTGGAAATCCAGGGTCCGGTAAAATAGCCTCAATGTGGCACGGAGGCCAACGCGGAGGCCTATCTCCGTGCCACGGAGCTGTCGCGAGGCCACACTGGAATTTTCCCTTTAATTTCCTCTCCAGGCAGTGTGCCTCCGCGATGGTAGTGTGGCACGGCTCCATCGCGGAGCCCCTATACTTTGTGCATTCCAATGTCTTTTCCACGCTCGCATCCGAGTCCAACTCCGGTATTGTTCCAACACGCATTTTAGCTCCTAAAAATCATATTTACCTGCAAAACAAATGCTAATCATGTTGGTTAGTATAAATTCACATTTTATTGCCAACTACATGAGAATATATACACATTGCACAACAAACAAGACGAAAATGATACGTTTGAGTATCACTTGGGCATATAAATCTGCCCAAGATCATGAGGATCAATCCAGTGAGTAGGATAGCCGAAAACTCTACACATATTGATTTTTAAATGAGTATTATTTAATGAAGTTGTGTTTTGTATAATTGCATGTTGTGGTTTCACTGTGTATGTGTTATTATTTAAGGTCGACCGATGATGCCTACCAGTACTTTGTGTCCTACTGATGCTACTCCTGTACTTCTTTTCTGAGTGCAGACTTCAGTCCAGGGAGTTCATCTTGACCCCATCTTTAGAGCAGTAGCGAGCTAGTGGAAGGTGAGCGGACTCGGATGTGCTTCTTCGATTCCACCGATGGAGATTTCTTTCTTTTTTAGAGATTGTTTTGCTTTGGATTTTCTTAGTTAATTTCCTCTAAATTTTGTTAGGTAGATGTCCATTCGTACAATGACTTTCAGGTTTTGGGGATTTTATAAATAAGTTCATGTTATTTTCATTTCTTCTAATTAAAGCTCTCATTACTTATTGTTTAATTGCGAATTACTTACACTTGTTGTGGAGACTGACTTATTAACTGGGGATTTGCTGGTTCTCCCACCGGAGGGGATAGTGTGGATGCTTGGATGCCAATCACGGCCACTTTGATCGATACACCTACAATGGTGAAGAGATATTTATGATTTTCATGAGTTGGTGTGTGATATGGTTCCCATAGGTTAATGTGGAGCAGATCAAAAACTTTGGTTGACTGAGGTATGACTTTGGAGGAAAAGGGAATCTTGCTCGTCTGACCATTACGAAGATGGTGAAGGTGAAAGGCTGTTTAGGGGCAAAAGTGATTGGAATGGTAGTGATATCTTTTATTTTTTCCTAAAAGGAACATGGCCTAGCCTTGTGTACCATAAGTGATCTATACTACTTTCATGAGATGTGTCTAATGCATGAGAATAATACAACAATCATTCTTGACAAAGTTAGAAGAAGGAGGAGAATCAATACAACAAATTATTTTATTGCTTGAATGAATAGATCTTACAGGTGAAGTAGACAATGAATTAAGAGCTTCATTATTCATGATAAGCAAAATAGGACAATTAGATGATGGTAATGTAGAACAACTAGGTGATGAAGAATTAGGCAAACTAGCACAGACAGAAGATGTGCTGCAAAATGATGAGCAATTTTAACATCTAGGGTAGATGAAATACAGATCATTCCTCACTCTACCAATCTCCAGACAACTCTTCAGTGAAGGGCCTTGCATAAGACATGAAGAGCTATTGAAACTGACAATTCCTTCAACATGTGAAGCTAGGCAGTGAACAGATATTAAGTTGAACTTGAAAGTAGGTACAAACAGTACTTTATGCAAAGTCAATACTGGATTTAGATGTCTCGCCAGTTTCTGTCACTTTGACTTTATAGCCATTTGGTAGGGTGACTAGAAAAGGGTAAGATAATGTCCTAACTTTGGTAAGTAAGGCCTTACTATATGTCATATGATGTGTCCATTGATGGAGCTTTCGACATGATCTCTGGCCTCACCACCTGTATCAGCTCCTCTCGCATAAATACTTCCTAAAAGTATCACCAATTGATTATACTATTCCTTGGTGAAGCTATGCTCATGTTTAATATTGTTTCTTTCATAATCTCTAGTTAGCATTCCCATAGTGTTCCTAAACGCATTTGATGTTGTACCTGAGTCTGCCCTTGGTGAATTTGAAGTCTTGAGGAAAATCATATAGCCTATAGCACTTATCTTTAGTATGTCCAGTCTTTTTGCAATAGTCACAAAACGGGAGAGATTTATTATTGTTGAATGAATTACCAGAGAAACTAGAAGAGGGATTGTTGTTATAGCAGACCTATACATATTTATATCCTAAGTTTTAGGTGAAGCATAATTTGAACTGTTATTACTATGTCCTGCACTTGAATTTCCATAGCCAATGATGCTACTTGCGTTTGAGCTTCTATAGCCAGTATTATTCCCCTAACTAGCATTCAGTGAAGTAGATTCCAAGTGAAGCTCAAAAGAAGAATTGGGAATTGTCGATTGTGTAACCTGACTTCTCTTTGTTTTTATTCTTGAATTAAAATAGAGAAGGCTTATGTTACACCTCGCAAATTCTTGACATTTAGATGACCTATTCGCATGTTGGTTAAGAGTTTTAGAATGCCACACATGCTATAAAAAGGCCCGGGGAAAGACCGTACAAGCGCCGCATCGAACCATCGCAAGAGGAGGTCGGGAAGACCCCCTCCGCGATGGAAACGTTCCACGGAGGAAGCCCCTCCGCGATGGCCAACATGCCACGGAGGGGGGTGTTCAGGCCCAACTATATAAAGCTCCACTTCATTTTAAAATTCATTTCTCCACTTTCAAATTTCCAGAACGAACAGAAACAGTATGGGACAAAGGGTTTTGATAAATATTCGTCTGATTACACCGTCAAATGCAGTCCAAACTCAAATTAACTCCGGATACCGAGTATAAAGCTGCAGAGAACATTCCTGCGGAGTTAGTTTCGTGAAATTCGGCCGGTGAATCGTCGTCCTACCGAGCTAAGGTAAGTAGAATTGCTTCAAATTAGTGTCAATATGCTCCTAGCCCTAAATTGAGTATTTCTCCCTTCTGGACTTCCAAGAAATAGCGAGTTTTCGGCTATTTTTCGATAAGTCAAAGTTTGGGCTATATATATATTCAAAGTAGTGTTTTCTTCCAGAATATTGATGAATTTAGTTCTAATTGCTATAAATATGAACGCAGTTGGAAGAAATAGTTGGATATTGGTCGAGCTACACTAGTTAGCCAAGAAGTCAGTAACTGAGGTATGTAAAGCTAGTTTCTTCGGCAAGTTAGTAATTCTAGTATAGTAAAATAGAATAAACTCCAGAAAGAAGTTCTAGAAGCCGAGTATTAAGTATGTTTGTATTATTATGTCATATCCAGAATAAAAGTCAGTAAATCGGTATCAGACAGCAAGATCTTATCCCAAACTCAGTTTAAATCAGTATATTCAGTTTAATTCAGCAAGAGATTCAGAATAGAATATCAGAACATGGATAGTATTTTCAGATTTAATATACATGTTATATGTGATTACTGTTGCTTGTTGAGACTTGTTTGTGATATGTGGGCACCCTTAGAGCTTCCTTGCTGCCCCAGGGATAATAGCTGTGTCGACTCGCCCGCCAGAGGGTGAGGATATGTCATACCAAGGAGTGGCATGTCGTCTGCAGTAGGACGAAGATGGGATGCAACATTCCCCATAGCAGGATGATCAGCATTATAGCATACCCTGTTGAGAGCTTGCGCCAAGGACACAGATTACAGATTACAGATTACAGATACAGATCTCAGATTATAGTTACAGGAGTCCTCCAGACTCGGACACATTTATAGTTAGGGGTCCATAGAGCCCAAGCTGCATACCCAGGGGGTCGGCGGGATGCTCATAGTTATTAGGTGAATATAGTGAATTTATTTTTTGATGGTTTGGCCCGGATAGGGGTATATAGATTATGTGTTGATTGACAGCTTCCGCTTATGGGGGGCTGGTATAGGTGCTTGTATGCTATATATATATGTTACTTAATAAGTTGATAAATAGCAGGACGCTGCATCGACGGGTATGATTCTTATCTTCTTTCCAGTACAGTTAAGCTCGGTACAAATTCTGCTATTCCAAATAGTTTTAGCTATCCTTTGTCATTTCAGTAACTACTAGTTTAATGTTTATCTTCAGTTATGTTCAGTTCTTCTTTGCATACTCGGTACCAGTGGTACTGACGCCCGTTTGGGGGCGCTAGATTACTTGCCTGCAGGTATTCATAGACGGGAGCCGATCCCTCGTAATTCCAGCCAGCACACAGAGTCATCAACTTCTATCATCCGGAGCTAGACAGCTAGAGGTTTATTTCTTTTCTTTTGTTGTACAGTATGGGTAGGTCGGGGCCCTGTCCCGACCATCTTATCAGTATTCTTAGAGGCTTGCAGATTGTGTATTCCCTGTGGTTAGCTGTACCAGTCGTGTGAGGCCGTGTGTATGTTTTAGCTTGTTTATAATGGTCGTGTGGGGCCTTATTCAGTTGGTAGTGGTGACCTTGTCGATCACTTAGCAGTTTAGTACTTGTTTTCTTGATTCAGAACTAACTAGACAGCATGGTGGCTTTGTTGGCCCGCATAGGTTCCCTATTGATTCAGTTGTTCTAGGAAGCTGTTGTTTCTTACAGGTGGCTATAGACCTAGTTGGCCGGAGGTTGTATTTACAATCGTTATATAGCCTGTAGTTTTCTTGAATCCAGAGTTAGAGCCAGCCTGGCACCAGAAGTGCTTAGGCTCAACTAGTCCAGCAGTCCAGGTCTTAGTAGGGCACCAAGTGCCAGTCATGCCTCCCAAGGCAGGGCGTGACAAACTTGGTATAAGAGCAGGTCGTATCCTAGGGAGTCTGCAAGCCGTGTTAAGTAGAGTCTTGTCTATGGATGTGTTGTGCACCGCATACCATAGGAAGGAGGCTGCAAGGCATAATAGGATGGTTACTCTTTCTTCATATTCAGTCGTGCCATAGAGAAGTACAGTATAGGGTTGAGTCCCTAAAACTTATTATACTCTTTGTTTACAGATTAAAATGGCAGACCAGCGACACCCTGCCACAGGTAGAAGACTGGATACCGCAGCAAGAGAAGGCACCAGCAGAATGCCTCAGCTTCATCTAGAATCAGCCTGATCTGAGGGTGATACAGAGGCGTCATCTCAACCTTCTCAGAAGTCCCCACCTCACCAAGAGCCACTCGGAATGACGCTGCCTCCGACAATTCCTGTACCCACACCATACGATCAGGAAATTCGAAGTGCAGTAGTTATGTTGGCACAAATGATGGCTACTCAGCACCAGTTAGTGCCACCCGTAACAACAGAGTCATCAGGTGGGCCTGGCAGTTCGAGGGTCCGAGAATTTTTGGCACTAGGTCCCCCGCAGTTCACAGGGTCGGATCAGGTAGAGGACCCCCAAGATTTCCTGGACCATATTCAGAGAATCTTCCGGGTCATGCATGTGACGTCTACAGAATCAGTTGAATTAGCGGTATTCCAGCTGCGGGATATTGCTGTGTTGTGGTATGAAAGTTGGGAAAGGCCCCGAGGGAGAGATGTTGCCCCTCTAACCTGGTCCAGCTTTTCAGAGGCCTTCTTAGACCGTTATCTGTCACGGGAAATCCGACAGGCCCGAATGGATCAGTTTTTACATTTGGAGCAAGGGGCGAGGAGTGTACGGGAATACGCCCTGCAGTTCGATTCCTTGGCCCGCTATACTCCAGCTGTTGTGGACACCATGCCATCTAGAGTCCACCGGTTTATTATGGGTCTGAACCCAGAATATATTGAGGCATGCATGACAGTTACACTGCGGGAAGATATGGATATTGCGCGGGTGAAGGCCTTTGCCCAAACTATTGAGGGCCTTAGACAGTGGCAACAGGATAACAGATGAATAAATCAGGAGCAGCGCCGCAGGGATTGATCAGATGAAATACAGATGGAGATTCAGAGAGGGACCAGGCCACGATTGCCAGATAGGCCACCTAGACCCCCACCACCATCACAGCAGCAGAGGGGTAGATTCATTTACAGAGGACAGTTAGAGTCCGGCAGCAGTTCTCGAACGGTAGATTCACCTCAGTAGAGGAGGGCAAAGCAGAGCAGGTACACACCCCCACCTTACCCTATTTGCAGTCGACCCCACACTGGAGCTTGCAGATATGGCTCCACAGGATGTTATATATGCGGGCAGGAGGGTCATGTGATGAGAGACTGTCCAGCCAGGGGTCAGGGTAGCCGAGATAATCAGGACAGGGCGTCAGCAGGGCCGCGAGCTCCAGCATCCTCGGTAGGGCGTAGGCCCTCAGGTCCAGCAGGTAGAGGCCGAGGTAGATCAGAGGCCTCTAGTTCAGGTACGGGCCCAAGCCGTACCTATGCATTACCAAGGAGGCAGGACTCAGAGGCGTCTCCAGATGTGGTAACAGGTATGATGACTATTTGCTCACACCCTGCTTATGTGTTGATTGATCCAGGATCTACTTTGTCGTACGTTACCCCATTTGTGGCTCGAAAGTTTAGTGTTGTACCAGAGTTGCTTCAGCAACCTTTTTCAGTATCTACACCCGTCGGTGACTCCATTATAGCCAGAAGGGTGTATCGAGAATGTACAGTAGAGGTTGTTGATCGTCAGACTACAGTAGATCTAGTAGAATTGGAGATGATTTATTTCGATGCCATTACGGATATGGACTGGTTAATGCTGTGCTATGCCAATGTAGAATGCTGGACCAATACGGTCCGATTCCACTTTCCAGGGGAGGCAGTACGAGAGTGAAAAGGCAGTACAACTACGCCGAAAGGCAGGTTTATTTCCTACCTTCAGGCGAGGAAGTTGATAGCTAAGGGATGCATTTACCACATAGTCAGAGTCTAGGATGTTCAGGTAGAGCCTCCGACTCTCCAGCCTGTTCCAATGGTTAATGAATTCCCTGACGTATTTCCAAATGAGCTACCTGGTATTCTCCTAAAAAGAGAAATAGATTTTGCAATTTATTTGCTACCAGGCACTCAGCCCATATCAATCCCTCTGTATCGTATGGCTCCTGCTGAACTCAGCGAATTAAAGGAGTAGCTGAAAGATCTGTTAGATAAGGGCTTTATTAGGCCGAGTACTTCACCTTGGGGTGCGCCAGTTCTATTTGTGAGGAAGAATGATGGCTCACTCCACATGTGTATAGACTACCGGCAGTTGAATAAGGTTACAGTCAAGAATAAGTATCCGCTTCCAAGAATAGATGATTTGTTTGATCAATTACAGGGGGCTAGATATTTCTCCAAGATTGACTTATGGTTCGGATACCATCAGGTTCGAGTTCGTGAAAGGGACATTCCAAAGACTGCCTTCAAGACCAGATATGGCCATTTTGAATTTCTCGTCATGTCATTTGGGCTGACAAATGCCCCAGCAGTATTTATGGACCTGATGAACAACATCTTCAGACCATACCTGGACCTGTTCGTGATAGTGTTCATTGACGACATTCTGGTGTATTCTCGCTCTAAGGAAGACCACCAGGATCATTTGTGGACAGTGCTTTAGATTCTCAAGGACCGTCAGTTGTATGCCAAGTTCTCTAAATGTGAATTTTGGCTGAACTCAGTAGCTTTCTTGGGGCATATTGTGTCGAATGCTGGTATACAGGTAGACACGCAGAAAATAGAAGCAGTAAAAACATGGCCTAGACCTACCACTCCGATCGAAGTCCGCAGTTTTCTGGGATTAGCAGGGTACTATAGAAGATTTGTGAAGGATTCTCCACCATAGTGGCACCTCTGACTAAGCTGAAGCAAAAAGCAGTAAAGTTTCAGTGGACGGAGGCATGCGAGCAGAGTTTTCAAGAATTAAAAGACAGGTTAACCTCCGCCCCAGTATTAGCATTGCCAGAAGGTATAGAGGGTTATGCAGTTTATTGTGACGCTTTGGGTATTGGGTTAGGATGTGTGTTGATGCAGTATGGTAGAGTAATTGCTTATGCTTCTAGACAACTGAGGAAACACGAAAAGAATTACCCTACCCACGCCCTGGAACTAGCCGGAATGATCCACGCTTTAAAGATATGGAGACATTACTTGTACGACGTCCATGTGGATATTTTCACTGATCATAAGAGCCTACAGTATATCTTCACTCAGAGAGAGTTGAATTTGCGGCAGTGCCGCTGGTTGGAATTGCTGAAAGATTATGATGTAAATATTCTGTATCACCCGGGAAGAGCCAACATAGTAGAAGATGCCCTCAGCCGCAAATCTATGGGGAGTTTGGTGTACTTGCAGCCCGAGCAGCGGGAGTTGGCCAGAGAAATACACCAGTTAGTCAGTTTAGCCGTTCGTGTAGCAGAAACAGAGGACAACATAGTGGTAATTCAGAACACCACAGTGTCTTCATTAGTTGTGGAGGTAAAGAAACGGTAGTATGAGGATCCTGACCTGGTTTAGCTTAAAGATAGAGTTCAGCAAGGAAAAGCGTTGGATTTTCAGGTAACTGAGGATGAGGTGTTGTGATGTAAAGGCCACCTTTGTGTTCCAGATATTTCAGGACTTCAACAACAGATTATGAGCAAGGTACATTATGCCCGCTATTCTCTCCACCCAGGCGCGATGAAAATGTACCACGATATTAAAAAAATCTATTGGTTGCCAGGTATGAAGAGGGAAATAGCAGAATTCGTAGCCCAGTGTTCTAACTGCCAGCAAGTAAAAGCGGAACTTTAGAAACCAAACGGATTGACTCAAGACATAGTTGTGCTTCTTTGGAAGTGGGAAGCATTAAATATGGATTTTGTAGCAGGACTACCCCGTACCAGACATAGAAATGACTCGATTTGGGTAATTGTTGACAAACTGAAAAAATCAGCCCATTTTCTGCCAGTAAGGGCTACTTTCTCTGGCAAAGATTATGCTGAGTTGTATATCAGAGAAATAGTCAGACTGCACGGTGTTGCATTGTACATTATCTCAAACAGAGGGGCGCAATGTACAACTAAATTTTGGCAATCATTTCAGAGAGGCCTGGGAACACAGATTAATCTGAGCACAACATTCCACCCTCAGACAGATGGGTAGGCAGAACGCACTATTCAGACGCTCGAGGATATGTTACGAGCATGTGTGTTGGACTTTGGAGGTAGCTGAGATGAGCACTTACCACTTATTGAGTTTGCTTATAATAATAGTTACCACTCGGCTATCCAAATGGCGCCCTATGAGGCTTTGTATGGGTGAAAGTGCATATCGCCGATTGGCTGGTTTGAAGTAGGAGAGTCAGCGCTAATTGGGCCTGATATTATTCATCAATCAGAGGAGAAGGTAAAGCTTATCAAAGAATGCCTACTGACTGCTCAGAGCCACCAGAAATCGTATGCTGATATGCGATGCAGTAACCTGGAATTTAATGTGAATGACTGGGTGTTTTTGAAAGATTCTCCAATGAAAGGGGTGATGAGATTCGGCAAGAAAGGTAAGCTCATCCCGAGATTTGTTGGGCCTTATCAGATTCGTCGAAGAATAGGCCAATTAGCATACGAGTTGAACTTACCTCCAGAATTAGAGTCTGTTCATCCAGTTTTCCACGTGTCTATGCTGAGGAAGTATATAGGAGACCCCTCCAGAGTTGTTCCAGTTCAGGATGTCCAGGTTACGGAAGAGCTGGCTTATGAAGAGGTTCCAGTAGCCATACTAGACAGGCAGATTCACAGGTTGAGAACTAAAGACATTGCTTCTGTCAAAGTATTATGGCGTAACAGGAACCGAGAGGAGATGACTTGGGAAACAGAGGAAGATATGAAAGTCAGATATCCTCAACTGTTCCAGACATAATCAACCAGAGGTACGTTAGTATTGTTGTTTTGTGAATTGCCTTATATTATGTGAATAAATGAAATAGTTGGCTTTGGTGATGAATACTAGTGTTGTGTGGAGTACCTGTATTGGACTTTTTTGCGTTTCGGGATTTTTGAGATAGTCCATGTTATAGGGGAAACTCTATCGAAATTTTTCTAAAATAAGTCAAATAAGTTGAAATTCTTGCAAGTAGAAGTTTACATTTGAGGACGAATGTTCTTAAGGGGGGAGGGATGTTAAACCTCATAAATTCTTGACATGTAGATGGCTTATTCGCATGTTGGTTAAGAGTTTTAGAATGCCACACATGCTAGAAAAAGGCCTGGAAAAAGACCGGACAAGCGTCACATCGACCCATCGCAAGAGGAGGACGGGCAGACCCCCTCCGCGATGGCAACGTGCCACGGAGGAAGCCCCTCCGCGATGGATAACGTGCCACGGAGGGGGGTGTCCAGGCCCAACTATATAAAGCTCCACTTCGTTTTAAAATTCATTTCTCCACTTTTAAATTTCCAGAACAAATAGAAACAGTAAGGGACAAAGGGTTTTGATAAATATCCATCTGATTACGCTGTCAAACGCAGTCCAAACTCAAATTAACTCTGGATACCGAAGTATAAAGCTGCAGAGAACATTCCTGCGGAGTTAGTTTTGGGAAATTCGGCCGGCGAATCATCGTCCTACTGAGCTAAGATAAGTGAAATTGCTCCAAATTATTGTCAATATACTCCTAGTCCTAAAATGAGTATTTCTCCCTTCTGAACTTCCGAGAAATAGCGAGTTTTCGGTTGTTTTTTGATAAGTCAAAGTTTGGGCTCTATATATATTCAAAGTAGTGTTTTCTTCCAGAATATCGATGAATTTAGTTCTAATTGCTATAAATATGAACGCAGTTGGAAGAAATAGCTGGATATTGGCCGAGCTACACCAGTTATCCAAGAAGTCACTAACTGAGGTATGTAAAACTAGTTTCTTCGGCAAGTTAGTAATTCTAGTATAGTAAAATAGAATAAACTCCAGAAGGAAGTTTTAGAAGCCGAGTATTAAGTATGTTCGTATTATTATGTCATATCCAGAATAAAAGTCAGTAAATCAGTATCAGACAGCAAGATCTTATCCTAGACTTAGTTTAACTCAGTATTAGATTCAGTTTAATTCAACAAGAGATTCAGAATAGAATATCAGAACATGAATAGTATTTTTAGATTTAATATACATGTTATATGTGATCACTGTTGCTTGTTGAGACTTGTTTGTGATATGTGGGCACCCTTAGAGCTTCCTTGTCGCCCTAGGGTTAATAGCTGTGTCGACTCGCCCGCCAGAGGGTGAGGATACGTCACGCCAAGGAGTGGCATGCCGTTCGCAGTAGGACGAAGATGGGATGCAGCATTCCCTATAGCAGGCTGATCAGCATTATAGCATACCCTATTGAGTGCTTGCGCCCAGGGCACAGATTACAGATTACAGATACAGATCTCAGATTACAGTTACAGGAGTCCTCCAGACTCGGACACAGTTATAATCAGGGGCCCAGAGAGCCCAAGCTGTATACCCAGGGGGCCGGCGGGATGCTCGTAGTTATTAGGTGAGTAGAATGAATTTATTTTTGGATGGTTTGGCCCGGGTAGGGGTATATAAATTGTGTGTTGATTGGCACCTTCCGGCTTATAGGGGCTAGTATAGGTTCTTGTATGCTATATATATATATATATATATATATATGTTACTTAATAAGTTGATAAATAGCAGGACGCCGCATCGACAGGTATGATTCTTATCTTCTTTCTAGTACAGTTAAGCTCGGTACAGATTCTGCTATTCCAGACAGTTTTAGCTATCCTCTATCATTTCAGTAACTACCAGTTTACTGTTTATCTTCAGTTATGTTCAGTTCTGCTTTGCATACTCGGTACCAGTGGTACTGATCCCCGTTTGGGGGCGCTGCATTACTTGCCTGCAGGTACTCATAGACGAGGAGTCGATCCCTCGTAATTCCAGCCAGCACACAGAGTCATCAGCTCCTGTCATCCGGAGCTAGACAGCTAGAGGTTTATTTCTTTTCTTTTGTTGTACAGTATGGGTAGGTCGGAGCCCTGTCCCGACCATCTTATCAGTATTCGTAGAGGCTTGCAGATTGTGTATTCCTTGTGGTTAGCTGTACTGGTCGTATGAGGTCGTGTGTATATTTTAGCTTGTTTATAATGGTCGTGTGGGGCCTTATTCAGTTAGTAGTGGTGACCTTGTCGGTCACGTAGCAGTTTAGTACTTGTTTTCTTGATTTAGAACTAACTAGACAGCATGGTGGCCTTGTCGGCCCGCATAGGTTCCCTATTGATTCAGTTGTTCTGGGTAGCTGTCATTTCTTACAGTTGGCTATAGGCCTAGTCGGCCAGAGGCTGTATTTACAACCGTTATATAGCCCGTCGTTTTCTTAAATCTAGAGTTAGAGCCAGCCTGGCACCAGAAGTGCTTAGGCTCAGCTAGTCCAGCAGTCCAGGTCTTAGTAGGGCACCAGGTGCCAGTCATGCCTCCCAAGGCGGCGCGTGACAGCTTGGGCCATGGTAGGCAGTGGGCTCATCATTAAAATACTACCTCTAACTACTGTATAGACCTTATTTAATCTCATAAAAAACTATATAAGTCATCTATCCTGCTCCTCTTTGTGCATTCGGTTTTTACCACCACAAGTGCACAAAAAGGTGCATTAATCATTTGTATCTAAAGTGTTTAGTTCTTGCCAAAGTTTCCTAATATTCATGTAGTATCCTGTGATATCTAGGTTCCTTTGTGTTTGATTGTTGATCTCTTGCTAGAGCTTGTATAGTTTAGCTCCATTTGCTTGATCATATCAATCTTTTAATTCATCCCACAGTTCTTTAGCATTATTAAAATATTGTAAAATATCACCTAAGTCTTTCGACAGAGAGTTTAAAATTCTGGAAGTTACGATGTTGTTGCATTGTTCCAATTGTGTGAGTGTTGGTGAAGTAATAGCCTATTTTTGAATTTTTCCATTGAAGAATTCTATTTTATTCTTCATGAGAGTGCTCGAAGAATAGCCTCGCCTCCATGATTTGTATCCCATTCCTTCAAAAGTGATTGGAATTATCGTGGATCCAACATTCTCTGAAGGATGCATGTACAAGGCATTTTTCGAATCCTACGATTGATTTTGATTTTGTTTTGGAATGTGATCAGTTACTGATTTAAACAGATATCACTGATCTTAGATAGATGAGATGAGATGAGTCAAGGGTTGAGATTTCAGATCGCAATCTAAGATTCTGTGAAAATTGATTCCTCTTGATTTCGAACACAGGATTCTGGAAATTCCTATGATTTGAGTAGCGGAAGTAAGCTTCTACAAGCTCTGATACCATATCAAAGTTGTGCTCCATTAATGGAGATCAAAGGTTGAGTTGTTAACTATTGACATTGATGAGGAAGGAGAGGATCTGGAGGGTATATGAGAGAAGCTCAATTTGGGAAATGAAATGTTCAATCTCATTCCACTCTTTCTGTGT
Source organism: Datura wrightii (assembly GCA_035772735.1). Lineage (NCBI taxonomy): Eukaryota > Viridiplantae > Streptophyta > Magnoliopsida > Solanales > Solanaceae > Datura > Datura wrightii. The sequence goes on from JASDFA010000019.1 coordinate 114,008,991, forward strand.
ACATATATACACGTGTAAAACAAAGCAGACTAAAATATCTCTTAACTAAATCTAACAAGAATTACAAGAATGCCGCTAACTAATTAACTAACTGACTTACACACTAGTCTAACTTACTAAACATAACTATCAAAACAACTAACTACACGTAATCAATTTGTAATCTCAATAATGTCCTTACAAAAATTGGAGCGCCAAGGCTTAAAAGAAAACATAAATGCAAACAAAATAGTAAAGCGATTTAAGGCATAAATACATTTAATATAAATTTTGAAATTTTAGTATAGGAACATTTCTAAAATATATTCTATTCAAACATTTATTTTCTGAAGAGTACCATTCAATTATGACATTCTCTATTTTTATTATACTCGCTATTTGAACAGCATAGGGTTGACCCTAGCCCAATCAATTGGATAATAGTTTAGCATATTCACGTTCTATGTCTTATCAACATATTTTTATCATAGTGCACGAATTAACAATATACTAATCTCTTACTCTAACACGAAAGTTTCAGGATTAATCAAAACTTAACTATGATTGCGAACCTTTCTCAAAAATCAAAAAAAAAAAAAAACTCTCAAAAACTTATTTTGACAAAAATAAAAAAGAAGAGCCTTTTGGGACTCTTGAGGTTTAACTCTATATCTAAATTTTCTTTTTTTTTCTTTTTCTTTTTTTGCAATATCGGGTGGATAAAATTATTTTTTAAAAATATTTCTGTGATTTCTAGAATCAAAATGTGTTCTTTTAACATGTGACATAATAGTTTGCAAACGATTCTAATCTTCAGAACACAATATAAGTATAAAGAAAAATATACTTTTGAATTCTTGAACATACTTTCTTTTTATCATGATATCAAATATAATAAGTCATGAATTTTTTTTTTCTGAAATTCTGATAAAACACTCACAATAAAAATTCATTATCTAAACATATTTATAAGTGTTCATGGATAATGCACGTTCGCTTGCTCCAATTGGAATGCACATTAACTCTTTCAGATATTTCTACGAATACTTTGGAGGCATGCTAATTGTGATAAAAGAACTTTCATAAAGACATACATTAACTTGCATGAATATCTTCTTCCAAACAAACATATGTACCAAGTTATCACATGTTAAAATATTTGAAATCTAAATAGAATTTGATCACATGACATTAATAATAACTATCACAATTAATAACTTTTTCAACCTTCAAGAATCTATCTTCAAAATTCGAAAATTTTACGATTTATGACATTTTATTTCTAATAAGAATTTCTATCAACCCCACCATTCATAATCTTACTTCATCACCATATTTAAGGTCGGATCAGAAAACTTACCTTATGGATGACCCTAGCCAAAATTTCTTCTCAAGTTTGGTGATGATTCACTTAAAATCTATAAACTCTATTGTGATTTTTTGTCAGGAATTGTGTTAATCTCATGAATTTAATTCAAAATTATTATTTTGGAACTCTTACTTTGGAGTTGCTAGAGTTCAGGGTTACTCTCTCAAGTTCATTTAAATAAATTACAAACATAATCTTATAATTCTTAATTTACGTACTTAAAACGCTAATTTCAAAATCTGCCCGACGCAGGGCTCAACTTGTGTTCGCTGTGACGCTAAGACTGCCGGCAAATACTGTTGAAGCGTCATAGCGTCCAACTTTTAACCGCTGGAATGTTGGCTATTGTTTTTCATAAAAGATTTCAAATTATTTGCAATTTGTTCCAGTTCACTTCTCTCCACTTTAAACACTCATATTATTTTTTAAATTCAAATTTTGAATGTCAAAATATTATTTTCAATCGTGAATGGTTATCGTGTTATCTCACATGAGATAGGTGTCAACTTTTCAGAAATTAATTTAACAATGCTTTGGGAAGGAAACAATATGAGCCTCTTTTTTCATTCAAGCTAAGCTCATCTTGAAGGTGATTCCAAGCCATCATCCTTTTTTCCAACTATGCGAAAGCTATTAATATTTTTTCAGTTCATATTATATAGCGTTTTTAAGTTTTATATTTAATTGAAAATAATTTTTTTATATGATTAAAAAAAAATTAAGTTTATTTTTATTTAGATAAGTGAATTTTTATATAATTAAAAATGATCTTAACTACTTGTAATTTAATTAAAAATACATTTTATTTGTTAAATGTGAGTGAATTATTTTAAGAATATCCAAGTCAAAAAGTTATATAATATGGACGAGAATGATTAATATTTTTAATTTAATTCTGCAATATATATATATACATAGTGATGATATGAGATTTGGATAGGTCTCAGCATTAAATTGACAATTGACAAACATCAAGTGGTATTGTCAGCCTCATCTAGAAGCGAAGCTGGTTCATTGCGCTGGTTTAGTTAATTTAGCAGGACGCGAAATTGTAAAGATTCTTTTAACCCTGCGATAGTAAATTGGCTGTTATTTTTATTTCAAATTATCCATTACAATTGATCAATAATTATTAAACAAATAATCTTCTTATTTTTACACCGTCAATACATATATATCCTGTATTCAATTGCAAAAAAATAAGAATGGGCTAAGACATTATCAATGTCTCTTAAACATATTTCTCTTACTTCAATTTACGTATTCGGTATATAATTTAGAGAATAAAAAGATTATTGAATTTAATGATTTTAAATTAAAAATGTGCATAATATATTAAAATATTATTTAAATATTATAATCTTTAATATGTCATGTAAAATATTTTAATATAAAAAATTACTAAAGATAAAAATTATGTTCTCCTTTTTAAATAATTTTAAAGAAATATAAATAAGACACACAAATTAAAATGATAAAGTATATTTTTTATTTCAAAGCTTCAAAACCATGATATGTTCCTGACACAAACTCTTTTGGTGTCAACTATATTTTGAGAGGTTATACAACATTTATTACTATTAGCTAGCTTTCGTTCCTCTTGAATTCAGCTGAAGTTAATTTCACGAGCAGGGTGCTCGGGAGAATTTGCTTTTAAATTTTTTATCATTTTTGTTAAATTTTATGGCCTGTGAGAGATCTTCATTTTTCAAATAAGAGATTATTAATTTTATATATAAAAAAATTTAATAAAATTATTTTTTTATTTAAATTATAAAAGATCAAGAAATCTTATTTTCTCATTTTCTATATCAGAGTGGAGTTTTATTAATAAGGAAATAGTGGCAATAGGGAAAATAATTTTCTAACCCTTTATAAATATTTTAAATTATATAGCTTTTTTTAAGGGATGGTCATTTTTATACAAAAAATTAATATTTTTATATTAAGAAATCATCATTTTTATACATAAAAATTTAATATTTTTATACATAAAAAATCTAAATTATATATATATATATATTATAAAAGAATAGAGATCTTGATATTCTCGCGATGAATATCAAGCAAGCAAAAAAAGAGAGAGAAAATTGTGACAATGACTTTAGGAGTTCATTCAATGTTCAAAATTTATTTTGTACAAATGTACTCTATAGTACCACATATATGTCCGGCTCAATTACTTTAGTCTTAAGAGTTCAAATTCTATGTTTTGACGGTGTAAATTTTTTTTATACCAAACATTAACCCCTTGTTAAATAATTATAGATAAGTCTACCGATAAATAGTAATAGATTGATAAAAATGATAACTAATAACTTACTCTCACAAATTAAAATTCACCAAATAATGCAAAAAAATATTATGTTGTCTAGTTGTCTCCATTTTTCTTATGGCAATATAAGAATAAAGAAAATTTTCTCCTTCCTCTTTTATTCTTGTGAGTCTTTTTCAATTGTGCATATTTGTCTTATGTGAAAAACAAAAAGTTCCTCATTAGTAGTGGAAAGAACTTTCTTCTTCCTTATTTTGAATTGTTTATTATTTTAGACTTATAAAAAGCTAGTAAAAGGGAAAGGCCTCGCGCACATGAGAAATGAACTCACAAAGCAAAATGGGTTGATTTGCCCCCCGCGCACACGAGACATACGTGAGGTCTAGTTCAAACTTGATTTTGCAAAAAAGTATTTTAATATTTTTAGCCTATCATAAAAGTGTCTAAATACATATTTTCAAGAATTGATTTCTTGTAACAATCTCTTAAATACTTGAGGTAATGGTCATTAAGTCTTTTTTAATGACTCATTAAGTCTTATTTGACCCTTCAGATTTATAGCCTATATAAATTAGGCTTTTTGTGAATTACATACACCAAGAAAAATCTTCACTTCTTCTTAACAAGTTCTTCTCCTTCTTCTATCTTCTGGGTAATTCTATTTGTGCAAACTCTAAACTATCAGCTTTTACTATCATTATTGCACTGCTTTTACTAACAATTGCAACAACCTCAGTTTTCTAAAAGTATAGCGAAACTTAATATGTTTACACCTTGATATTCAGAGAATTAAGGTTATCTTAAATAGATAGTATCCAACCTGGATTGGGGCAGAGCCACATGGGATGCAAGGGGGTTCATCCGATTTTTTTTGGCAGAAAATTATATTTTACATATATGATTAAAGTGATTTTTATGTCTATATAGTGGATGTTGAATCTCCTTGACTATTTAATGTGTACTTCATCATATTTTGTACCCCCTTATTAATAATTCTAGCTCCATCACTGACTCGAATGTTTCAGATAATTCAATTTGTATCTCCTAAACTCCAATGTGTATAGGCTTGGAGCATAAAGTCTCCAATATAGAAATTCGATTGATAGTAAGATTCAATTATGTCAATATTTATGGAGAGAGGGAGAGAGATTTTCAATATATATAATTTGTGAATTTGTATATCCAATTTACATGTACTTAAAAAATATATATATATATCTTAACTACCTAATTAATTTAGTGATTAATCACTATTAGGTAAGTAACTAAGTGTGTGTACTATCTTATCCTAAATACATGGAAATAAACTAACTACCCTCTGCATATATATTACACATTTCTAGCTTGCTTCTCAAGTGCTCATGTTGGACTCTAGATAAACCTTTTACAAATCTACTGGTTTTTCAATGGTAGGAATGTATTGAGTGGTAATAAGCTTTTGTTGAATTTTTTTTCTCTTATGAAATGACAACCTATTTTGATATGTTTGGTTCTCTCATGATAAACAGGATTGACAGCTATGTCTATAGTTACTTTATTGTCATAGTGGATGGTCATTAGCTGTAAGTTGTTAGCTCCAATCTTTTTCAATACCAAGTAACCAAGTGAGTTCTACAATTGTGGTTGCTAGGTTTTGATATTCTACTTTTGCAGAACTTCTGAACATAGTGATTTATTTTTTTGACTTCCAAGAGACCAATGAGTCACCTAATTTAATAAAGTAGCCAGTAACAAATCTCCTTGCGAGAGGAAAATGTTGCCCAATCTACATCACACAGGCAGTGACAACGCTCTTGAGACTACTAGATTGTAGTATGCCGTCCTGGTTGAACTTTGATATATCTTACTATTCTCAATACAACATCCATATAAAACTTTTGGTTCTTCAAGGAACTAGCTTAATATTTATACCCCAAATTCTATGTCAAGTATAGTTACTATTAAGTATAAAAGTTTTCCTATTAGTCGCTAGTATGCTGTTTAGTTAGTAGGAGGGTCATCTTTAATTGTATTAGGTTTTCCAATGCAGTTGTCATACTTCATAGAGGCGAGCTAGTTTAGCTGCAGATAGACTTGCTTCTGAAATAAATTCTAATGCATACTTTCTTTGGTGCATTGTGATCCCAATCTCTGATATAGTAAACTCAATTCCTAGAAAGTATTTTAATCCTTTTAGATCTTTCATTTTGAAAGTATTCTTCAAAGTAATTTTTGTTTCTTCAATCAAATGTGTATTATCTCCAATTAGTAACATATCATCTATATATATTAGGATAATAATATTCCCTTGGCTTTCCTTTCTGGAGAACAATGAGTGATTATAATGGCTCTTTGTGAATCCAAACCCAATCTAGGATTCACATAGTTTTGCATTCTATTGTCTAGGGACTTGCACAAGGATTTAATTAATCTACACACTTTGTTCTCCCTCTAATTCATGAAATCTTGAGGCATATCCATATATATATTTCATTATACAAGTCTCTATATAAAGCATTAAATACATTTATTCGATGTATGTGCCAATTTTGTGCAAAAGCTAAAGACAGAGCACTTCTCATAGTGTCCATTTTGACAACTGGTGAGAAGGTCTTTTGATAGTCAATATCTTCTTTTTGGTTATAACCTTTTGCTACAAGTCTAGCCTTAAACCTTTCAACCCCAGCACTTACTTTGTACTTAACCTTATATATCCACCTATGGTTGATTTTTCATTTGGTAGTTAAACTAAATCCCATGTATTATTGCTTTTCAGAGCATTAATTTTCTCTTTCATAGCTTGAACCCTCTTTGGATTTGTTGCATCTTCAAAATATTTGTCTTTCATCCAAATAGGAGGTTGGGTGCCCCTGAGTGATATTTTTTCTTGCACTACAGGTTGAACAAACTGTTGATTTGGTGGTATAACAATATAAGGTGCAACCAGATTTGGTGGTGCTATATCCATGTCTATTGTTCTGCCTCTAGATTGGTTGTCTGTTGATCAAAATCTGATTGATTAACTTGTGTTGTGTGTTGTATAGGGATAGTTCTTTGTTGATTATATACGACATTAAGTCCTTTGAATACAAATTATTTTAATCATGAACAAATATAGGATCTGCCTCACCATTCTGGTTTTGAAAAGAAAAATCTTCTTCATTAAATATTACATCCCTGTTCACAAAAATAGCTTGAATTAATCCTTTTTGAAGTTTTGAATATCTCATATATATGGTCATCCTTGTTATCTATATAAGTTTGTCATGTAGATCATTATTCTTACAATAGCGTAGACAATTCAAGATTCTTAGATGACTAAGAGAAGGATTACTGTAAAATCTCTCAAATGGAGATAAGTTATTGATAGTAAAATTTGGGAGTCTATTTATCAAATGTATAGCAGCAAGGACACAATGGCCTAAAACTTGATAGGAATATGTGCCTGAAATCTAACTGCTCTAATGACTTCGAGGATATGTCTATATTTTCTTTTTGCCACTTCATTGTGTTGAGGAGTTTACGCACATATTGTTGATGAATAATTCATATTGTTGAAACATATTATTACAGATAGAGTTAATGAATTCAGTTTCATTATCAATTCTTAATATGTTGTCAATAATTTCAGTTTCATTATCAATTCTTATTACCTTTACTGTTTTATTAAACTGAGTTTTAACAAACTCACACATGTATCTGCTTTTTGTTTAAGCAGAAACAACCATATAAATCTGGAGTAATCATCTATAATTGTCAAAAAGTATTTATTTCCATCATATGTAGGAGTTTTATGTGGCCCCCAAATATCCACATGAATCAAATCACATGTATTAATGCTTTTAATCTCACTATTTTGTGAAGCAGCTTAGTTTGTTTGGCATAAAGGCGGTCTGAATTGTGCAGGATCGAGCCCTGGCCTTGGAAGCCATCCATTCAAGCCTTCCCAGTCCTTTTTTATTGTTTTTTTATCGGACTTTCTAAATCCATATGATATGATATGGCTTTCAAGCTTCCTAAAATCTTATTTCTAATAGTATGTAAGCTAACATGAAACAATCTATTAAGAACTGTAGAAGATGTGTGTCCAAGTCTCCTATGCCACAGATTTCAAACTCGACCTCGCTCTTCAAACTTGACTCGAACCAGGAGATCAAAAAATGGAGGAAAAACAATGAGAGAGTAGTAGAGTATCTGTGTAGTGAAAAAAAATTTGTGAAAGACTTGGTGTATGGAGTGAACTGATGTGAGTGTTTGTGTGTGTCTAAAAACTAGTATCTGTCAATAAGTACGTAAAGGTCTGTATTTATAGGCAAAAATTCGAATTCAAAATTTGAATTTAAAAGAGGGTTTGAGAAAGGAAAAACGAGAGGAAAAACAAAGGGAAGAAATCAACAAGGGGGGATTGTACCTTTTTCAGAAGTTATAAGTGCAAGGAGCCATTGAAGGTCCTTCAACAACAGCCTTGATAGTAGGTCAGCGAATGAGATGTTGAGCATTTTGCCTGTTTTAAGGTTTGTTTGGGTCGTATCCTCCTATACGCATGAAGGGGGTAAGGTGTGTGGAAATGGTGAAGGTCGGCAGGTCAATCGCTGCCTTCGCCCACGTGTTACAAAGGAGGACAAAGGAGAGAGAGGGTTTGTCATCATAAGGGTGCTAGAATTTCTGTTTGAGGAAGGGGAAGGGGAGACGAAGAAAGAGGATAGGGGCGCCTATGTTTAGATGTGTTTGGTGGAATAGGGAAAAGGAAAAGGGAATGTCTGTTTTCGGGATTAGGAAGGGGTCTTATGTGAGTTTGGGTCGGGATGGTTTGATTAGAGAGTTTGTTGGTATTAAAAGGGGATAAAAATAAATATGACCTAATATATATAAAGGTATTTGAATAGGAATTTAGGGCCATTAGATCAGATTTGAAGGCCCAGATTAAAAGGGAAGAAGTACAATTCATGTGCTTGCTTATGTGGTTGGTATACTTGGATTGGCGAACCCCAAAGAACATGGATTGAGGGGGGAAAGGCTAGATTTTTGCTTCATTGTAGGTAGGTTTGCAATTCAAAATAAAGACAATTTTATTTCAATTGTAATCACTTATCTTAATAAAATAGCATGAATTTCTAAAAATTAAAATTAACTTAAATTGTAAAATCATACAACTCTTGAAAGATGAGTAAAACTTAAGATAGATTATTAATCAATTAATTAATTAAGTTTTTAAATTTAAATAAAGTAAAATATTTATTTGCATTAGTATTGAAATTATAATTGACCTAAGATTGATAATCTAATTTTCTTAAAAATAAAATACTAATATTGACATGAATTGAAAAGAAATATACTAAAAATAAATATGATTAATTTCTGTGAATATTTTTAAAATTATAAGAAATAATATTTAGAATATTTTGCCAAATAAAATAATAAAATATTATCCAAAATAGTTTAGAAAATATTTTCAACCTTTGTAAATATTTATTTTAATTTATTTTATTTAAAATTTTAAAAACTTAAATAATTAATCAAAATGTGGAGAGTCAAACTTAAATTTTAATAGTTATTTTTTGGTATGATCATGTAGAAAATTTTAGCAATTATTTTTTTTTTGTATGATCAAGTTGGAAAATATTTTGAGCACTTTATATACAAATCTCTTCCTTTTGAAATTAATTGAGTTTTATTATATTTGATAAGTTAAAACTAAGGGTGTTAGTAGGTCGGGCTAGACTAGGGCTGCGTATCGGTCGGTTCGGTTCGATTTTGAAAGTTATCAGTTTTACTTATCAGTTATCGATTTGTAGACATGCTAAACCGTTAAAGAACCATTAAGATATCGATTAATTGGTTATTGATCATTATCGGTTTGATTATCGGGTTAACCATTAAGATCTCACATGAAAAATCTCATAAGTTATAAGTATGTTTAGCTAGAAAAAAGTGGGTGAAAAGAGAAAAAACAATAGAACTAGCTCAACTAAAGCAATCAACTTTATTAATTTAGATTAATACACCATCCTCTTCACTTTTCATTGGCGCTCATTTCATCTTCTTGTTTGGATACTTTATATATTGAAGGCTAAAATTGTAATTTAATAAATTATTATCAAATTACCGGTTCACCCGTTAAAAAAAGTAGTCAAACCGATAGCCGAACCAATAACTCAATAAGTTGGAATAGTAAACCGATAATCAAACCGTTAAACCAATAACCCGAACCATTAATCTAATAACTCAATTATCGGTTCGAGTTATTGGTTTAACCTTTAATTTGCATACTTCTAGGCTAGACCGATTTGGTTAATAAAAAATCAAACCCGGTCAGTTCGGGTAAGGGTTGGACAACAGTTTGGGGTACCGGTTCCAATCAGTCCGAATTTAACTAGGTTAATTATGAACCACTCGATTTCAGGCTCAACCGGTTCGGGAAGGCTTCTTATTAAAAAAATAATTTAATTAAATTTTAAAAATATTTATTTATTTAGAAAATTACCAACTTAAACAGCTACATAACATATTTTTTGAAATTCAATACTTAAAAAAGAAGTTGCGAATATTTTTTAAAAACTTAGCAAAAAAAGTCTTCAAGAAAATATATTCATTAAATTGAATAATTATTTAGCGTAGACTAATTTTAAAACTTTTAAATATTATCAATTTAAAAAGTACAAAATTACGAATTATGAAGTGTGAAGTATGAAGTATGTAAGTGCAACACAATTTTTAATAATTCTTAAAATTCAAGGCTTTAGCCTTTAAGTCTATTTAATATAAATTTCAAATTGCAATTTGCAAATACAGTGCTACAAGTTACAACTTACAAATATAAGAAGAATATCTAATCTATACAACCACATTCTAGGAATAGTTCTGCTTGATTAAGCCTCTAAGTAGCTAATTTGCAAATTTAAATTAAAGTTAAAAAATATAAAAAAAGTATAATTTTTATTTTTCACTTATTTTCACCATTTTTGTAATTTTATCAACATCAAGATGAGGTGTTGGTCCTATTGCAGTATCGCATGGACCTCCACTTGATAATGTATCTCCAATCTTTTCGTCCTCCGGCTCATTTAAATCTTTATCATCACGTCCTTGATTTTTTTCTTCTGATATAATCCAATCTCTAAAATATACTAGAACTTCCAAAGCATTACTACTCAATGAGGGTCAAATATCTCCTAGTTGCTACCTTGCTTGGCTCAATGTGCTTTCTGATGCAACGAATGAAATTGGCACATTTAGCATATCTCAAGCCATTACTATAAGAACTGAAAACTGCTTTGTGTTGTCTCTCCACCATTGCAATGGCAAAACATTCTTCTTTGGCTCGTTCTACTTCTACAAGTAGAATTGAAGTTCATCAATGTTCCTGTTACTACAAGTACCAAAAGTACCCCAAATAGAAAAACTAGCAATATCATTGTCATCATATGAAGAGATTTAGAAGCAACAATAAAAGAAGTATTAGTATCACGTATAGACTATGTAGTAGACGTTTCAACTACCTTTACATAATGATTATAAAATTGTTATAAATGTGTGCTTAGGGTAGACATACAAGTCATGACACAACGGATTTCCGTTAGTCCAATTTTCATATATATGTACAAACTTGTAACTAAATTTTGAGTATCAATCATCTTAGTGAAAGGATTTCGAACAATACCAATTAGATAAATAGGGGGGATAGGGTAGAAATAGTTTTTAAATTTTGCCATCATTTTTCAACAACATCTTTATATCTATCATTCATCCTCAATTTATAGAGTACATAAGAAATTTCAGCTATATGAATTAAAACATTAGCAATAGTAGGGTAGTAAGATTCAGAAAATTCAACAGTAGCCATATAAAATTTACATAAAAATTGCACAAATTCATCAATGATGTTCCAAATTTTCATAGTTACCATACGTTTAAGATCAATATAATGAGCCTTAGCAATCTCAGTTATAGGAAATCTATATTTGTGATAATATTTCAAGAATAAGATTCAGAAAATTCAACAGTAGCCATATAAAATTTACATAAAAATTGCACAAATTCATCAATGATGTTCCAAATTTTCATAGTTACCATACGTTTAAGATCAGTATAATGAGCCTTAGCAATCTCAGTTATAGGAAATCTATATTTGTGATATATATATATATATATATATATATATATATATATATTATTTATGTATAATTTCACCTAGCAACAACTTCTTCGGGCATGTATCCAGAGGCAAGACTATATGCAACACACTCACTCTTAAAAGTCTTAATTGTAGAAGCTCTATTGTTTTCTTGAATAATACCAACAACTCTTCTAACCATAGTAATCTCAGATTTAAATAATTCAAGGCCACTTTTAATAATTAAGTCATAGACATGGCCTACATGCACATCTAACATGAAATATGTCACCAAGTGGTGGATGCAGATGCAATTTTAATAGTGACATAACAACAATATTGTTAGAAGCATTAGCAAAAGCGATACATAATACTTTTTGAGAAAAATTATATTCTGCCACAATGATAATGCTTATAAATGTAGTTGTAAGTGTGTGATCTTCATCATATTTAAAAACAATAATAATTTTTTGCATTTTAAAGTTTTCATCTATCCAATGACATATAATTGTCAAATAATCATTTCCATTAACAACATGACGAATATCAAAAGTAAGACAGACTCTACAAGGAAGTTGTTAAACATGTATTGTAAGAAAATAAATATTGTCCATACAGCCTAAAGATATCAGCTATGCAAGTACTTCTGGGAACACCTTTAAATAAAAGATTATGAACTTCTGAATATAAGTAATGAGATATGACGAAGATGCAAAGAATAATGGAAGACAATACAAAGCAAAAATGAAGAAGATGCAAAGAATAATAGAAGACAATCCAAAGCAATCATTTTTGCTAACTCCTCACGGTCTTTCATTTTATCATATTTATGGTATGTTCTATTTTTCAAATTTATGGTTGTTTGATCAGGGCTATCAATACTCCATTCTAAATAGTGTTTATCCGCTGGGTATCTTCTTAGTGTGCATGTCCCTCCACGTCTACCTCCAGTGGTATGTTTAAAAGGTTGAGCACACATATTATATATAATCTTATTTATCCTCTTAATATTAGTAAAAGACTTCTATACACTACTTTTTCTTCTACATTTATCAACTCTGGCAAAGGTGGCCTACCGCCTCTGCAACTACCCCTCTCCCCGAGTAAAGCTAGTCTAACCAACTCCACTAGTATGTGTAAGAAGTGTATCATTAATATCTAATTCAATCTCATTATCATCATTATTATCCTCTATACAATAACTTCTTGCATTTCTACATAATCCATAAAATTATCAGGCGACGTTTCATAAATATGCATAAAAAATTGATTTGCAGAAATAGTAGTATTAAAAGAAAAACCTCTTTAATTTCTACCTCTACCCCTATTAGTATTAGTATTAGTATACTAGTACTACTACTACCCCGAATAAATTTGCTAGCTTTTTTAATCAAATTCATTGTGCAAGTTTAAAATAAAAATGTATGATAGTAAAAATTAACTAAAATAAGAAAAAAATGGAACGAGTACCAAATTTTCACAAATTGAATATTTGACTGGGACTATAGCACAGTTGCAATTGCTAGTTGCTACTTTTGACTTACCAAATAAATCAAAATAATAATAAACTAATAATCTTGCTACCACTTTAATAATTATGAGAGATATAAGAGAATTGAGAAATATTAGAGAATAGAGAGTAGGAGAGTTAATTTATGAGGAAATATAAAAAATGGGAGGAGGAGGGGGAGGGGGGGGGGGGACATAGGGGATATTTATAGATTTTGAAGAGGGTTGGATATTTAGAGGGGGAGGGGGGTTAATTAAAAAAAAGTAGGCAAAAAAGGCCAATAAGACTATTTTGGGTTGTTCGGGTCTAACTAGCCATTGGCCCAACGGTCATAAACAGTCAAAATCTAAATTTTCTTTAAAAAATTTTGTTAAATCGGGTCCGAGTAACTAGTAACGAGTTCATGAGACCTTAGTGGGTTAAACTATTTTTGATTAATCGATACACGAAATGGACCCATGCGGACCAGTTTCATTAGATACCAAATCATCCCAGCCCCCTTTCATGGGCCAGTCCGGTCCAAATAAAACTCGGTCCGATTCTAGATCAACTCCATCCACTAGACACCCTTAGTTAAAACTTGAAAATCACGCAGGCATGTTGCTGTTGTTGACTCAACTTGGCCTATAGCGCGTGCGTGAGCGTAGTGGCACATCTTTTTTTTCCAATTATAAATTTTTCTTGATTATTTTTTATTACATAATTTAAATACCTTGTAACTGTTGCAAATCTGTGTAACATCTGCAAAATTAATCCTTGTAACTGCTCTTTTAAGTCAAATCTGTAACACTAACTTGAATAGTTTAACAACTTCTTAATTGTTGTATTCTCATTAATTTCCTTTTGTAACAACTTTTTGTCCTTGACCTATATGAGCTTTTGAAGGACGCATAAGAACTACAATTGAGTTTGTGGAGGAACAAATTATGGGTTGATTGGACGAGGGTAGTGATTGCGTGATAGAAATATTATAGTCGAAGAAGTTGATCACCAATAGGAAGGAGGGAAGAGAAGTCACTAGTTGGGTAGTTAGCAAAGGAGAAGAGCATGAATCGATGAGAATGGGATTATAAGAAGCATTATGAGTTTCTAGTGTGGATGAAGCTACGAAAGAGGGGTGCACATTTTGAGGTAAAATGGCTTAGGGTGACGGAGGTGTGATGGTAGGAAAGCAGGCATTAGAGCTGCTACATTTTGCAATACATTGAAAGGGATGAAGATCCAAGGAGGGGGTGACAAGCAAGTTGTAGGAGGGCCGAGGATGGATCTAAATGATTCAAAAAAGGAAATATAGATTCATTCATTAAATTTGACATATGGGGCGATGTATGCTTAACCCTTTTAACTATCTAGACATCTATAGGCATGACAGTTAGAGACATAGCCAAGGAACACACATAATATTATGATAGTTTATTTTGTGCTTATTATAGGGACTAAGACAAGGATAATAAAGGCAATCAAAGGTCTTGAAGAGTAAATAATTTGGTGAGATGGTGAAAGAGCATTTCAAAGGGCTAGTTTTCATTATTAATGGTTGTGTAAAGACGGTTGATTAAATAAACCACAGATTCAAAGGCAAGGTGCCAATATTTGGAAGGGGTAGAGCTATGAGCCATTAAACTCAATCCCATCTTTACAATATGATGATATTTACGTTCAACCCTACCTTGTTGTTCGTGAGTGTGTGGAGACGAAAGTCTATGGTGAATACCAATTTTGGCACAGGTGGTAGCTAGAGGTCGAAACTCTCCACCACCATCAGATCGAAGAGCTTGTAGTTTGGCAGTGATCATTGGCATTCTACTAAGGCATTAATTATGAGAAAATATTTTATGTTTTTTAATAAAGGGTAGCACCAAGTATATCCAGAGAAATCATCGACAAAAACTAGTAAAATATTTATGACCATTCAATGATAAGAAAGGGAAAGGACCCCATACATCAGTGAACACTAATTGAAAAACAAGAGTACTTTTATTTAATCAATTTACTAAAGGAAGTTTGTGCCACTTTCTAAGATGACAAGTGTACAGAGAAAATCTATTCTAGAAGGAGAGAAAGATGAATTATTTTTGTGAAGGACTTCATCAAGTGCTCTTTGATGAGGGCATCCAAGAGGAAGATGCCAGCAGGATGAACAGGGGACAACATGATCTACTGGGAAAGAAGATTTGTGGAGTCAGACAGGCAGATGATAGAGTCCGTTGCTACTCGGTCCAGAGAGAAGAGGAACCCTGATTGTGCAATACTTAACAACAAGATAGGATGGGTAATATTCAAAAAAGGCATGATTATTGTGAGTGAATTTTGAACAGATATAAGATTCTCAATAATAGAAAGTACATAAAGTATTTTGTTTAAAGAAAAAGAGAAATTAGAGGAATTTGAAAGAGATGTTTGACCAATGTTCGACTGTTTGGAACAACAACACGCAAGTGCACGTGGTCGAACAAGTAATAAAGTGGCTCAAGTAAGCCAAGTATCGATCCCACAGGGACTGGGCTAGGGTAACAATTTACTCAAGTGTCACTATACTTTAACTCTAAAAATGAAGACAACAGTGCAAAGAAGAGTTTGATATATTTTGATTTCTAATTTTATCCTAAGTCTACACAGATTATATAATTTGACTCTGCACTATGAATGTGAGCATGCTGAGGTTAAACGAACATGTAAGGAAATAAATTATCGATATAATTTGGTTAACTTTTCCTCCGGTTGCTTGTCAAGAACTATTGCCAATGGATTAAAACTCTCGTATTTAACCCAACTTAAGAATCATGAACAGTCCACCTACATTTCTGTGATTAAACGAAATTCATGTTCTAGCCATACAAAACCGGTTCCTTAATTGACTAATACAACCTTCAGGTATATTTCTATCCTGAAGGTAAATCAATTCTCAATTTTTCCAAACCAAGAAAAGATCATATCCTATTGATTCACAACTTTTCAATTTCTTGCTCTCTCGAGTGAAACCGGACTATTTAGATGTACATTAATATAGGCCACACATTAATGCAGTAAGAACAAGAATCAATAGAACAACCATGGAAGAAAAGATGAAAAACCAACTTAATCAACAATCACATTTCATTACAATTGTTCTTAACCTCAGCAAGAAGAGGATTTAGCCACTCATTTGTGGATTAAACATCGTTAAATAAGTGTTAAACATACAAGCAATTGAAATAAAGAAGAAGGAGATAGAGAAAAACCCTGAGATTTTCGTCCCTTCAACTGCCTGTAACCTACGTTCTTGCTCCACCAAGTCAAAATATTGAAAAATGAACCTAAGTGTTCTATTTATACTAGTGGAAATTTTTCCCGGAATAACTAGCAACGTGTCACGGAGTGCATCGCGGAGCACTGCCTCCGTGACACGCCACAGACGCGGAGGCTCACTGGAAATAGACTGTCTAGGTAATAAAGCCCAACGTGGCACGGCGTGCAACGCGGGGCTAGGCCAACGTGCCACAGCCCCAACGCGCACCCACACTAGAATTTGGCAAAAAATTCCCTATCCAGGCAGAAGGCCTCCGCGATGGCAGCGTGACACTGCTCCATCGCGGAGCCCCTTTAATTTGTGCCATCCAATGCTATGTCCTTTGCTAACATCCGAGTCCAACCCCGATCTCTCCCAACACGCATTTTAGCTTCCCAAAATTACATTTCACCTGCAAAACAACGCTAATCATGTTGGTTAGTATAAAATCACATTTTATTATAAATCACATGTGAATGTATAAACATTGATAGATAAACAAGGCTAAAATGACACATTTAAGTATCACTTGGGCATATAAATTTGCCCAAGATCACTTACCCCACACTTAAATCCTTGTTCGTCCCTGAACAACAATCTTACACCTCATGCAATTTACACCCCAACCTGGCTACTTTGGTTCGACAATTCAGGCTACGGTCATACCGATTATTCAATACAGCAAATCATCAAGAAAACACGCATGGTCCTATCAATGCAATGACCTTCAACACATAAAGACCTCCTAGACTTAAGAATCGACTCTCGATATTGGCAAACTCATGCGAATTAGCTGATCAAGATATTCGACACGAAACTTAATCTCTCATCCAGCATGTGCCCTCACAACGCAAGAGAATTTTCCCCTTTTTAATCACATGAACTCTAACGGTTACATGCAGGGGCATATAAACACAATTTCACTCTCTCTCCCAAAAGAATTCACATGCATCATGTCATGAACCATAGGCTTGCCCTTAGTGTATTACTCCACTAATATAAGGAAATGTGATGTAGGATCACGTAGGACTTCAACGGGTTGTAATGTAAGCTACGGAACTAGTAAATATTGGGCTAGCCAATAATAGCCACTAGCATCCTTAAGCGCCTTTTCAATACATCCCATCAAACTCATAGGCATTGTTTCTTCCTTCATCCTCCCCTTCTTGAAGTCTGTCTTTAGTTTGGCCCATATCTTTAAGCACACTTGACTCGATAATAAAGATTATTCAGGCACCTTCATTATATTTTATTTATAACAAGTGCACCTTCAACCTTTTCTTTCCTTTCATCACTCCGCTTTTCTTTTCTTTTCACCATTCTCACTCTTTGACACTTTGGGAGAATTATTTTCTATTCTTAAGCGCTTAAGAGTTTTGGATCAAATTTACGGCTAATGAAAAGAAGGGGTAAAGCTCGGTTTACACATTTTGACACAAGGAAAAAATAATAGGCTAAAGGCTCAACGGGCTAACTAGGGTGTACATTCAAGGTGGGTACAATAATGAAAAAGAGAAACTTTTGGTTAACACAAAGAAATGCCTACATCCTTTTCTACAATACACGTCCTTCATTTCGTTTCGTACACACACCAGGCAAGTTCTAGACACTTCACAATGGCATGGAATAAACAAAACCTCACTTCACACTTATTGCATATGCTCAATTCAAGACGTATTCACAGACTCTTCAATCAGCTAATTACAAGAATTCAAACATTAAGCCTCAATCATACTGAATCGACTCTATGGCCTAGGTATCTCAACATATTTACAAAGTTACATGCTTTCATACGAATCACCTTTGCATTTCAAATATCATGTACGACACGCAACCAGAATTTCGCAACCATAAAGTAACTACAGGTTTTGGGATGCAACCCACAAAAGAAAACAACTGAAAAATAAATGAAAAATCTACTCCTAACGACTACATTTCCCTTAAGACGGTCGTCATCCATCCATCATAGGGAACGGTCACTAACTAGGACTTCGGTTCAATGGGACCATTCTCGGTAAAAGAACCGAAAACAAACGCCGAGAAACCCAAGAATTGAAAAAAAAATTTAAAAATGTTGATCATTTCGATAACACAAAAATATGTACAAAATCAGCTAGCAAAATATTCAGCAGCACACAACAGTTTCACATTTAATTACAATACAGAACAACAACATCACAATCACAGGGTCACAAAAGTTTTCATCAGGCACAACAACAAAACAGAACATACACAACAACACAACCAACACCTAACTACTCCCACCCCACACTTATCTCGAAAACTGTCCCTAGTGTTCAGAAAATTTCACATAGCACAAAAATTGGGTGGTGGAACTCCCTGATCAATCAAAATACTCCACTTCTTCATCAGGTGCTGCTGCTTCGTCTCCCATGTCTGAATCACCCCCATCGTCATCATCGAACTCCACATCGGAGTCCTCACGATGTGTCTCCTCATCTGTGGGGACATCATCATTCATGGGCTCTACAAAAGCTGGCCCCACTCAGCATAGAGCCCTGGCATTTTTGCCAAAAGGGTAGTCTAGCTCGAGCTGCCATAGCTCCTCCTCTGTCGCCGGCCTCCCGCCTATCTGTAGCTAGAGCATCTGCATCCCTTACATGCGAGCCATGTACTGATCATCCCGAGCATATCGCTCGGCTAGTGTAAGCACTGGCCCATGGGTGGTGTCGGGAGCCTTAGTTTTGGTGACATCTAAGGCCCGCCGCTCCATCTGCGGGATGTAGTCAAGGGCCTCTTCCTCAATATCCAGGCCTCTTAGGAATGTGGCGAGTAATCCACAAAATCCATATCCGTGCCCCTGATGCAACCGAGCTCTCTTCATGGAGGAGATAATCACCGCCCCCATGTTGATCTCCAGCCCTTTCATCAGGGCGTACACCAAGCATACACGATCCCAGGTTACATCCATCATATGCACCCCCGGGATTAGGCAGGAACACACGATCTTAAGCCATATCCTGGCTTCCCTGTTCATCTGTGAGTAGGGCAAGGTCTGATGGTAGCCCCTCTCCTTATGTCTGCTCCACCTAGCTGTCGATCGGGTTCCACACAAAGTGCGTCTGATGTCCGCATATGGTGGAGTGATGTTCAGCTGTCGAAGCACGTGGGCGTCTGTGTCCCGCGCCCCTAAGATAGCATTGAGGTGGTGGGGCTCAATAGTGGCTATTTGCCCCCTTATTTTGATGGTGTGACTTTTGAGAGTCGGGTTCTAGTTGGCGTAGAATTCCCGAATCAAGTGCAAGTTGCATTCCTTGGGCTCTTCAAAAATGAAGTTCAGCCCAGCTGCCTCGATCCTCTGGACAATCCTGGGGAACTCCTGTGCCAACGGTTCCCTTGCTATGTGTTCCTCGGGGAAGTACTTGTTCTCCTTGTGCTTTGCGTACCACTTCTTCCCCTCCTCTGTCACCCACCTGGTTCCATATTGACGGTGTTGGTCGCATGGAACCGCTGGTGCTGCTGGGACCGCTGTGCCCAGTCTGATTCTTTTTCTTCCGGCGCCAGATGTTGATGCGCCTTTACCCTTGTCCTGCCTGCTTGCCATTTTTCCTGTCAACCCAAATAGACAAGATCAATGTTAAGCCAATTAAAATTTGCTTCGACTAAGGTTGGGTTAAGCTAGGCTACCCCACACTTAGTCCTTAGCCACAATTACAACATTAAGGCAAGATCATGCTTATTTACACAAACAACCAACAAAACATACAAATATGCTTAGTGTAGTTGGAGAATTTGACGGTATATATTCTATGTACTACTCAGACTTCGTACAGCTAGCCACAATCATTACCATCGATAACATTTTATCCCATCGCACTTAGCAAGGAGAAACAAAGAAACGAAACAAAAAGAATTTATCTACATGAACCTATACAATTCACCCAATTCTTGCAAATTCCAATATTTTCTTCACCCGAGAATCCGTCGGTCTTTTAGCATAGTAACAGTTAGCACATCGACTCATCTCACTCAACATGTACAACCCAACATGAATTTCACTCGTTCAACTAAATTTTGCCATTTCAAACTCAAAGGCAAGCCCTAACTATGATTTTAGCAAAAATTCGATTAAACTATGTCATTAACGAGTTCAAGCAATCACAATGATACTCCGAACATCAATCAATCAATAATTCAATTGAATTTAAGCTTAATTTCTACTTAGGGCAAGTTTAGCTCATATCACATGTTCAATCTCGATGAAATCGACAAGAAATGAGATAGAATTGAAGAACATACCTTGAATTCGAAGAATTGATGAAAACTCGATGAAATTCTTGGCCTAAGTCCGTGTCACGGTGAGGGGGAAGGGGTTTTTGGGAGTTTAGTCACGGAATGTATGAGAAATAAGGAAAATTGAGGGGGAATCGGGGTTTAAAAGTGGGAAATTCGCGCGGGTCACCCGGCGACCCGGTGTGACCCATCGCGATATACACTGCAACGTGTCACGGAGGGTAACGCGGAGCATGCCCTCCGTGACACAGAGCTGTCGCGAGGGTGTTCTGGAATTTTTTGAAATTCCTGATTTACACCTCAACGAGTCACGGAGGGTAACGCGGAGGCCCTCCTCCGTGACACGGAGCCATCGCCCTAGCTCACTGTTTTGCCACTTTTTATTATTTTTCATACCTCGAATTTTCCTTTGCGATCTCTTGCACATTTATCCTCCGTTCAACCTGAAATTCATCTTACGACAAGAAATTGATTAAAATTATAGGTTTCACTCAAAATAAAAATAAAAACAAAAATAAAAACTAAAATTTTGTTGTTACTCAAGAAAAAAAGAAAAAAGAAATCTATTCACAATTTACAAAGAAAAATTTCACGGGTTGCCTCTCGTGCAGCGCCTTGTTTACCGTCGCGGCTCGACGTCATTCAGCTCAGTCATCTTCTAGGGTGACGGACGTTTTCTCTCGACCACCGTCCTCACCTCAGTAGTGCTTACATCTCTCCGGTGGTTTTCCCATTAACTCTCGTGATTCAACTATCTGAGCATCATCACCTCGATCAATCACGTTGATCACCGAGAGTTCCTCGTACACAGTCGGGAGCTTGGGGGCCTTATATACATCGAACACTTCCACCTTGTCATGTGCCCGCATGGTTAGCTGCCTTGTAGCTACATCAATTAGCGCCTTCCCGGTCGCCAAGAAAGGACGTCCCAAAATAAATGGGACTTCCACGTCTGGCTCAAAATCCAGCACAACGAAATCCATCGGGAAGATAAGGGAGCCCACTTGCACCAGCAAATCCTCCACAATGCCATCAGGTTTGGCTAAGGACCGATCCGCTAGTTGCAAGATCACTGTTGTTGGTCTAGGACTCCCTAAACCCAACTTCTTGAATACCGATGACGGCATCAAATTAATGCTCGCTCCCAAATCACATAATCCGCGAGCTCGGATACTCTGCCCAATTGTAATTTGTATAGTAAAGCTCCCAGGATCTTTGAGCTTTGTGGGCAGTCTGTTTTGTATCCGAGAAGTGCACTCCTCCGTGATAGCTACCGTAGCATACTCAGTCAACCGACTTTTGTTTGCCACGATGTCCTTAATGTACTTTGCATATTTCGGCACTCCCTGCAAAACATCAACAAGAGGTAAGTTAATATGTACCTGTTTCAGCACCTCCATGAATTTCTTGAAACACGCCTCCTCCTTGTGTTTCTTTAATATTTGAGGGAATGGGGGTGGTGGTCTTTCTGATTCAGCTTCCTTTTTCTTCCCCCTCTCTTCGCTTTGCTCTCTCTCAACTTTTGCTGCTCCCGATTGTTGAGGTGGTCTTTCTGGTTCCACCTCTTTCAGCTACAAACCACTCCTTGTGGTCACCGCATTCACCTACTTGGGATTGGGATCTGTGTCGCTCGGAAGTCCTCCTCTAGGCCTGGTATTTTGGGCTCCAGCAAATTGCCCAAATTGATATTCAAGTGCCTTAGTAGCTAACTGGTTGTTCTTTACCTCGGTTGCCAATTTCACATAGTCAGCCTGCAATTGATCTTGGTTAGTTATCATTGTCTTGAACATCTCCTCAATACTGGGTGATGGTGGTGGAGGAGGTGCATTGTTGTTTCTATATTGTGCCTGATAGTTCTGATGACCTCCTTGATTCCTCTGCGCCCCCTGACTCAAACTTTGCCCTTGATGGTTGTTGCTACCCCAAGAGAAATTTGGGTGATTCCTCCAGTTGGAATTGTAGTTGTTGCCATACTGTTGGTGGTTGTTCCTCTGTACATTTCCCACAAAGTTCACCAAGTCAGGATTTGCTCCACAACACTCAGCTGAGTGCTCACTACTCCCGCACACTTCACACCAAATTTGCTGCACTGCATTCACTGGGGCTTGAGTCTGGTTCATTGTCATGTTGCTGAAGTGGGTGTTGAGTTGATTCTGTAAAGCAGCTATCTGTGCAGCAATAGCTGTAAAACCATCCACTTCTAGAACTCCTGCTGCTTTCCTTGTTCCTCCTCTTGACGAATCAGCATCCACTCCGGATTGCCCTGCGAAATACGGTTCAACAAGGTATACAGCTCCTCATAAGTTTTCTCCAATGCTTGTCCCCAAGCTGCTGAGTCTAGCAAGATTTTTGTGTGGGGTTCCAAACCCTCTATAAAGGTGTGGACCAGCACATCATTGGATTGATGATGATGAGGAAAATCCCGCAACATGGACTTGAATCTCTCCCAAGCTTGATATAAATTCTCTCCCTCTCTCTGTTTAAAACTTAGAATTTGACTTCTAAGTCTTGCTGTTTTACCGAAGGGAAAAAATCGTATCAAGAATTTCCTTGCAAGATCATCCCACGTAGTAATAGAATTAGGTGGCTCAGCTTTCAACCACCTCTTGGCTTCTCCCAATAATGAAAATGAGAACAATGTGAGCCTGACATAATCTGATGACACTCCAGCGGGGATGTAAGTGTCACTTATCTCCAAAAAATTTTGGAGATGCTGCTATGGATCCTCATGAGGGAGACCTATGAACTGCCCGCTGGTGTGCAGCAATTGCACCATGTTTTGTTTGAGCTCGAACCTCCCTCCTGGCTCAGATTTGCGGATGCTAGATGTGACATTGTTAGCATGTGGGATTGCCACCTCGCGAACTGACCGAGCTGCTACTTCCTCGGGCACTAACATTACCCTTACTACTGGTGGACTCTGTTATTGCTCCATGATTGTTTGTCTGAGCAACTGTAGTTTTTTCTCTAGAGCTTCTCTACGCTAACGATGAAATAGTCTTTCAGGCTCTAAATATGAGTCCACCAGCTCCTTGTCCCTTGCTAGTGTTCAACAGAGATTATATCTGCAAAATACAGGCTAAGACCAAGTTGTCAACACTAAGAAAAAAATATAGTAAATTAACACTTAAGAAAAATACACCAATTGCCAGTCCCCAGCAACGACGCCAAAAACTTGTTCGGCTGTTTGAAACAACAACACGCAAGTGCACGTGGTCGAACAAGTAATAAAGTGGCTCAAGTAAGCCAAGTATCGATCCCACAAGGACTGGGCTAGGGTAACAATTTACTCAAGTGTCACTATACTTTAACTCTAAAAATGAAGACAACAGTGCAAAGAAGAGTTTGATATATTTTAATTTCTAATTTTATCCTAAGTCTACAAAGATTATATAATTTGAGTTTGAACTATGAATGTGAGCATGCTGAGGTTAAACGAACATGTAAGGAAATAAATTATCGATATAATTTGGTTAACTTTTCCTCTGGTTGCTAGTCAAGAACTATTGCCAATGGATTAAAACTCTCGTATTTAACCCAACTTAAGAATCATGAACAGTCCACCTACATTTCTGTGATTAAACGAAATTCATGTTCTAGCCATACAAAACCGGTTCCTTAATTGACTAATACGACCTTCAGGTATATTTCTATCCTGAAGGTAAATCAATTCTCAATTTTCCCAAACCAAGAAAAGATCATATCCTATTGATTCACAACTTTCCAATTCCTTACTCTCTCGAGTGAAACCGGACTTTTTAGATGTACATTATTATAGGCCACACATTAATGCAGTAAGAACAAGAATCAATAGAACAACCATGGAAGAAAAGATGAAAAAACAACTTAATCAACAATCACATTTAATTACAATTGTTCTTAACCTCAGCAAGAAGAGGATTTAGCCACTCATTTGTGGATTAAACATCGTTAAATGAGTGTTAAACATACAAGCAATTGAAATAAAGAAGAAGGAGATAGAGAAAAACCCTGATATTTTCGTCCCCTCAACTGCCTGTAACCCACGTTCTTGCTCCACCAAGTCAGAATATTGAAAAATGAACCTAAGTGTTCTATTTATACTAGTGAAAATTTTTCCCGGAATAACTAGCAACGTGTCACGGAGTGCATCGCGGAGCACTGCCTCCGTGACACGCCACAGACGCGGAGGCTCACTGGAAATAGACTGTCTAGGTAATAAAGCCCAACGTGGCACGACGTGCAACACGAGGCTAGGCTAACGTGCCACGGCCCCAACGCGCACCCACACTGGAATTTGGCCAAAAATTCCCTATCCAGGCGGAAGGCCTCTGCGATGGCAGCGTGACACTGCTCCATCGTGGAGCCCCTTTAATTTGTGCCATCCATTGCTATGTCCTTTGCTAACATCTGAGTCCAACCCCGATCTCTCCCAACACGCATTTTAGCTTCCCAAAATTACATTTCACCTGCAAAACAACGCTAATCATGTTGGTTAGTATAAAATCATATTTTATTATAAATCACATGAGAATGTATAAACATTGATAGATAAACAAGGCTAAAATGACACATTTAAGTATCACTTGGGCATATAAATTTGCCCAAGATCAACCAGTGTGTTGGATAGGCAAATTCTAGCCATTACCTATATAAAGTTGCTTAGGGCCTCGGTATTCTTTGCACTGAAATAGATTGGTGAGATTCAGAGTTACATGATATGTTTCTAGGGAATCAGGATATCAATTTTGAAAATATAATAGGGGTCTAATGAGAGAGATGTACTTTTGGATTGATAGAGTGGGCATAGCGCTAAAAAAAATTAGGCGCAAGGTGATTGAACCATTGCAAATTTGGAAATGTTGCCTGTCTTTGGATTGCCAAGTATTTTTGGAAAATTGCTGCTACTTGGAGTGTTTTACGTGACTATTACGATGAACACGACCTCAGTATGAGTTATTATGCTGACTTCAATTAAAATTTTGGGTAGATCATTGGCTAAAGTGCGCAGCAGAGGACTGTATTGTCTCCGACATCGGAAATGAGATGGACAGTTACAACAATAAAGGGTCATTAATAAAATTGTGATATAATACTAGGCTATATAGTTCTGAGTACAACACAAATTCTAGACGAGCCGATAGCATAGTCACCTTATCCTTGAAATTTGGACGCAGACCTGATAATGCTTAAATTATACCCCTGAGAAGTATAACGCAAACATTGTCAATAAAAAATCTAACTAATATTGGGGTCTACCTCACAGGAAATATGGTAAGAATACCGGATAATGCTAGTATTCACACATTTAGTTCAATTATTTCCTAAAAGGGGGATTTAAATCAAGTAACAATATTGTAAACTGGATTTGTGATCAATAGTTATGTAATTAACTAGGAAAGTGTTCTCCATGTCTTCCTAACTAGGTCAGATTACTACACTAGTGATCTATCCCAATACTTAGCCTATATATCTGATAAATTAGGTTCATCTAAACAACTGATTCATCCTTATTAGATGACTCTACTCAATCACCCGGTTAGGTCTCATGAGCGATTTCACTTTTAACCTTTATCAATAGTTTCAACTTAACTCTCCTGCAACCATAACTCAAGCTATTCAATGAAATTCAATTTCAAGGCTTTGTTGTTCTTTTCTTTCCATAGTCTCTACTTCTGTAGATTCAAGCAAGAAGAGAATTACGACTAGTCCTAACGTTGTGCACCGTTAAGAAATAATAAACATGAAGAAAAAAAAATACAAGCATTTATATTGGTTTAGAATCACTTTGTGTTAACCTTAGGTTATTATTCCACCATTGTTCTCACAATCCAAGTTATGAAGGGTTTAGCTATTCATGATAGCAAGAATAAACTCAGGTTTCATAGAAAACATAATTGGAAATTTACAATACTACTGAGAAAAGAACCCAAGAATAAATTGCACAACCACTTGTGAAGAATCCAAGAATAGTAATGAACTCAATCAAAGTAGTCGAGTATTTACTCTCTCAGAAGTTAGGAAACCCAAAAACTACGATTATAAGTCAAAAGTATCGGATTCTATAAAGAAACATAATCTAAAAGTATTTATACAATTAATGAAATTCTTTCCTAATTTAATAGAGATTCTGCTGCCGAGTCGTCCTACAAGCCGTAGCATGACGGTACAAGTCATAGGAAGCATTCGTAACACAAGTTTGTAGCTTCTGTCTTCTTAGGTACTGGAGGATGGCATAACTTGTATAATGGTTCTACGATTCATAGGATCTTGTCGTGGTTTAAACTTTTGAAACTTGGCATCTCTATTGTTCCTCATATGAGTCCGACAGTCATAGGAAACAACAACTCCATGCCTGAATCTTTCAAGTATTAAATCCTCTGAATCTCACCATGAGTCTGTCAGTACGGCTCGTATGTTGTTGTTATGACTCGTGACTTGCACTCATACGATAGACTCTGCAAATGCACATCTTTTGGATCTTAAGTTACGGGCATTCAGTACGGCTCGTACTATCAGTCGTATATTGCCTCTGCACTTGTGCATTTTCTCTGAAGTTCAATCACGGGTGCCAGGTATAGCTCGTACTGAGACCTGCAATAATTCATTTGTTGCTCTATTTCAGCTTATCTTCCATAATCCAACTCCTGAACCTGATTTCCCCGAAAACAAGGTAAAAACACCTCATATCTGTATAAACACACCTAAGTACAAGCATTTTTTCCATGTTTTAAGCGTTGAAAGTGCCATTAATCCGTAACACATCAACACCCTCAACTTAGAACTTTTATGTTGTTGTTATGACTCGTGACTTGCACTTATACGATAGACTCTGCAAATTCACATCTTCTGGATCTCAAGTTACGGGCATTCAGTACGGCTCGTACTATCAGACGTATATTGCCTCTGGACTTGTGCATTTTCTCTGAAGTTCAATCACGGGTGCCAGGTACAGCTCGTACTGAGACCTGCAATAATTCATTTGTTGCTCTATTTCATCTTATCTTCCATAATCCAACTCCTGAACCTGATTTCCCCGAAAATAAGGTAACAACACCTCATATCTGTATAAACACACCTAAGTACAAGAATGTTTTCCATGTTTTAAGCGTTGAAAGTGCCATTAATCCGTGACACATCAACACCCTCAACTTAAAACTTTTGCAAGTCCCTCAAGCAAACAAAAGTGCTAATATAACATGAAGCTTAACTAGAAAGTAAAATAAAAGACCTACAACCAACAACATCAAAATTTGCACACATGACCATTGTCAAGAATTAACCCTCTTTTCTTCAAACATTCAAAACCAGGACTGTTATGTACATATGCAACTACAACTCATGACACAAAAGGATCCAGAAATGGTATCAAACTATTAACAGACAAATGAGCTATCACTAATGATATTTACACAAGCAATTGGCAGAATGCAACACAATCCATATACTCTCACAGAAAACGAAGTCCAAAACACTTATAATAATATATATATATAAAAGTTCTAAATACTGCACAAGAGATACCATAGACTTTCCCTTATTTTCTCTACTTTGGCTTTTTAGACAATTAGGTTAGGATCATTGTAGGACTTTTATTAGCTTATAATGTAGGATTAGGAGTGGGAATGTGTTACGTCCCACCTTAGGAGGCATGACTGGCACCTAGTGCCACATTGGAATCTAAACTAACCTAACTGTGTTGTGCACTTCTGGTGCATGTTTGCAACTCAATTCAAGAAAATAACGAGCTATATCTCTACCGTAAATACAACCTCAGGCCGACAATGCCACATAGCCACTTGTAAAAGAAAACAGCTAACCAACAACAATGCAATAACAGGGATACTATGCAAGCTGACAAGACCACCATGCTGTCTAGTTATAACTTAATGAAAACAGGAAACCATAACTATGTTATAGCCAACAAGGCTACTAACTGATAGCTAAACTAGGCCCCACACGGCCATCACGCGAAATAAGACATACATGGGCCCCATACAGCCAACAACAAAACCAACAGCTAATAATCTATAGCCTGCAAGCCTCTAACAGTGGAATAATAGTCAGGATAGGGCCCCGACCTACCCATAAACCATATAACAAAAGAACAAACCTTCTCCAACTATCAACTCCGGAGGAAAGAAGATGATTGGACTGCGGACTCTGACTGATAACTAAGAAGGCCCCAAACCACGTCTATCTGCACCTGTAGGCAAGTAATGCAGCGCCCCAGGGATGAGCATCAGTACAATATGTACCGAATATGTAAGGTAGTAAAGTAATAACTGAATGAAAGCTGAATAAGATGAAGTAATCAAGAAGGAGGATAAGAATTTAACCTAAGTAATCTCACCATCTGAAATATCTAACTAACCAGTATATATATATATATATATATACAAACAAGAACCTAATCGGGCCCCCATAAGCCTAAAAGGTACAAACAATACAGAATAACCCACCTAGGCCCTCATAAGCCCCAGCAAGTACAAACAATGCATACTCCTGCTATCTGGCTACTAAAGGTACGTAAGAATACGGTAACTCAGGAATACTCGTCCTCTGAAGCTGTATCCGAACTTGATAGGCTCCTGCGGCTGTATCTGTGTGTGAGCTTTCTGGGCTTCTATAACTAGACCCAAATCCTTTGCTCGTCTGAAGGTCATAATGTAAGCTCTAGAGGTAACTAGACCTCAATACGGCCCTCACGGCCTCAATCTGATGTAACTCAATACGGCCCTCACGGCCTCAATTTGTGGTAACTTAATACGACCCTCACGGCCTCAATTTGGTCCTTTCAAACATCATACTGCCCCTACGAGCATGTCCCTATAGGCAACAACATCAAACAACCCAAACGTTGTAAGCAAAAACCAATCTAACTAGGGTTATCTCTGACGAGGGTTACTATGCTATCTCTATCGTCCCAATTCTATTTGTAGAAGCTGAACACAATAGGTTTACTCTGGGGTACTATAGATAAACAAGTCGTACTAACTTTACGAGGAACGTAACTTGCCGAAAAGGATAGCCTTAACATACCTTATTCGATGATTTCTGGGCGCTCGAACACTTTCAATCCTGAAGTCAGTGGTTTCACCAATTTGCAGCCCTCTCACTGAGAAAACGAGGCTATTTCAATACTAACAATCAGAAATTAACAATATCTTCTAATAAGATTAACTTTAACTTCAACTTTGATTAATTCCGTCAAAAACCCTTCAATTCTTGAGAGTTTAGAAGGTAGAACGGCTTACCTATTGCCCATAGATGATTAGGACTCAATTTAAAGTAAATTAGGCAACCTTTACTCGGCGGGGTTCCAGTATTCCGGGCAAATTTTTGAGAAATAACTCAATAGAAATGCTTCCCGTAAGCCTAAGACTTGTTACCCAAAGTTAATTTGCGTTTGGACGGCGTTTGATAACATAATTTGATGAAAATGTAATCAAAGTTGTGTCCTTTCTCTTCTCTAGCCGAGGTCTTTATCTTAGAATGATTCAAAGTGAACAACGAGCGTTATATATAAATACATGGGCGGTGGCAGGGGTGGCGCCCTGCGCTGCCCATCGCGCCAAGGGCCTGGCACCCCGCGCTACCCATTGCGCCAAGGGGCCTGGCGCCCAACTCTGCCCATCGTGCCAAGGGGCCTAGCGCGCCGTGCTGTCCCTTGCACAGGCCGGCTGGTGCGTTACGTTAGCCCTGTGCCTGTTGGTCCCATCTGGCCCTGCTTCCGAAGCTCTTTCGACACGCGTCAAGCTCTCTTTACTCGATACATCCCACGCGTATGCCTACTAACCATTAATATTTTACAGGGTGTAACATACTCCCCCCCCCCAGGAACATTCGTCCTCGAATGTGGTCTTTAGGCTCCAAAGACTTTACTTCTTTAACTACTGCCAGAAAAATTTCGATGGGGTCTCCTCTGTTATCTGTATTATCTGAAACCTGAAACGCAGAAAAGTCCAATATAGGCATCTCACAGGATGATACAACCTACTATCCCACAATATAGAAGTAAATAACTAAGCAGTACTTAGTAATATAAGTAATAAAATAACATCTGAACAACGCTCTCACCTCACTGTATTATCTAGGTCAAGTCTGGAACAAATGAGGATACCTAGATCTCATATCATCCTCGGCTTCCTACGTCATTTCCTCTACATTTCTGTTCCTCCATAGGACTTTAACAGAGGCTACATCTTTAGTTCTCAGTCTACGAATCTATCTATCTAGTATTGTAACTAGCATCGCTTCGTAAGTTAACTCTTCGGTAACTTGAATATCCTCAATTGGAACAACCCGAGACGGGTCCCCTATACACTTTCGCAACATAGATACGTGAAAGACTGGGTGAACAGATTCTAACTCTAGAGGCAACTCTAAATCATATGCTACTCGGCCTATTCTTTGAAGGTTTCGATACGGACCAATGAATCTAGGGCTAAGCTTTCCCTTCTTACCAAATCTCATCACGCCCTTCATTGGCGAAACTTTGAGAAATACCCAATCATCTACACAAAATTCCAAGTCTCTACTCCTCACATCGGAGTAGGACTTCTGACGACTCTGGGCTATTTGTAATCGCCTTCTGATGAGTTTTACTTTCTCTTCTGACTGGTGGATCATATCAGGTCCGACTAACCCTGTCTCTCCTACTTCAAACCATCCGATTGGGGACCTACATTTCCGCCCATATAATGCCTCATAAGGCACCAACTGAATTGTAGAATGATAACTGTTATTGTATGCAAATTTAATAAGGGGTAAATGCTCATCCCAGCTTCCTCCAAAATATAACACACACGCCCGTAACATGTTCTCGAGTGTCTTAATAGTGCGCTTTTCTTGGTCATTTGTCTGGGGATGAAAGGCTATACACAAATTAACTTGTGTCCCCAAACCTTTCTGAAATGACTGCCAAAATCTAGTTGTAAGTTGTTCCCCTCTGTCAGAAATGATAGATGTCGGGACACCATGCAGTCGGATTATCTCTTTAATATATAACTCGACGTAATCTTCGGCTGAAAATGTAGTCCAGACTGACAGAAAGTGAGCTGATTTCATTAACCTATCAACAATGACCCAAATAGAGTCAAATTTGCGTCTGGTACGGGATAGTCCTGTCACAAAATCCATATTAACTGCCTCCCATTTCCACATAGGTATAGCCATCTCCTGAGTTAGTCCACCAGGTTTCCAATGTTCAGCTTTTACCTGTTGGCAATTAGGACACTGTGCTACGAATTCAGCTACAGCTTTCTTTATTCTAGGCCACCATAATATCTCTTTTATGTCGTGGTAAATCTTCATCGAACCTGGATGAAGAGAGTAACGATAATAATGTACCTCTTCCATAATCTGCTGGCGGAGCCCTGCTACATCTAGAACGCAGAGACGACCTCTATATCTCAAAACCTCATCTTCAGTTAACTCAAAAGCTGATATTTTGCCCCACCAAACCTTGTCTCTAAATTGTACCAGATTAGGGTCCTCGTACTGCCGTTCTTTTACCTCTACAACCAGGGATGATACTGCTGTATTCTGAATTATAGCCCTATTATCCTCTAAATCTACTACCCAAACTGCTAAACTAGCTAGCCGGTGCAATTCTCGAGTCATTTCCCATTGTTCTGGTCTTAGATATGCCAAACTGCCCATGGATCTACAGCTAAGGGCGTCAGCTACGATTCCTTTGGTGATACAAGATGTTCACATCGTAGTCTTTCAACAATTCTAGTCAAAGACGCTGTCGCAAATTCAGCTCTTTCTGCGTGAAAATATACTGGAGATTTTTATGATTAGTAAAAATATCCACAGGCACACCATACAAGTAATTCCTCCATATATTTAAGGCATGAACCATCGCAGCTAACTCCAGATCATAGGTGGGGTAATTCTTTTCATGTTTCCTCAATTGCTTTGAAGCATACACAATTACCTTTTCGTGTTGCATCAAAACACACCCTAACCCAATGCTCGAAGCGTCACAATATATATTATAACCCTCTGAACCTTTCGACAAAGCTAACACCGGTGTCGACATCAATCTATTTTTCAATTCCTGGAAACTCTGCTCACAGGCCTCGGTCCAATGGAACTTGGCTGCTTTCTGAGTCAATTTGGTCAAGGGCATTGACAGGGTAGAAAATTCCTCCACAAACCTTCTATAATACCCGGCTAAACCCAGGAAACTGTGAACCTCTATTGGTGTTATAGGTCTAGGCCATATCTTTACTGCCTTAATTTTATGTGAATCAACCTGAATACCAGCCTTGAATACAATGTGGCCCAAGAAAGCTACAGAATTTGACCAGAACTCATATTTAGAAAATTTTGCATATAGTTGGCGGTCCCTGAGGATTTGAAGTACTGTTTTCAAATGATTTCTGTGTTCCTCTTCTGAGCGGGAGTATACTAGAATATCGTCAATGAACACTATCACAAAAATATCTAAGTATGGCCTGAAGATACTGTTCATTAGGTTCATGAACACTGCTGATGCATTTGTCAACCCGAAGGACATAAGTAGAAACTCGAAATAACCATACCTTTCCCTAAAGCCGTCTTTGGGATATCCTTCTCCCGAACTTGAACCTGGTGGTACCCGGATCTCAAGTCAACTTTAGAAAAATATTTTTCCCCTTGCAGTTGATCGAATAAATCATCTATTCATGGAAGAGGGTATTTATTCTTAATAGTAACTTTATTCTACTGCCTATAATCTATACACATGCGTTGGGAACCATCTTTCTTTCTTACAAACAGAACTGGTACACCCCACGATGAAGTACTCAGCCTGATAAAACCCTTGTCTAACAAATCTTTCAACTATTCTTTCAATTCTTTCAATTCTGCATGAGCCATTCGATACGGAGGGATGGATATAGGCTGAGTATCTGGCAGCAAGTCTATATAAAATCTATTTCCCGCTCTGGGGGAATACCAGAAAGTTTGTCTAGAAACACATCTGGAAACTCATTAACCACTGGAATGGACTGGAGAGTCAGGGATTCTGCTTGCATATCCTGAACCCTGACAATATGGTAAATACAACCCTTTGCTATCAACTTTTTCGCTCGAAGATAGGATGTGAACTTACATTTTGGCATAGCTGTATTACCTCTTCACTCTCGCACTACCTCCCCTGAAAAGTGAAATCGAACAATCCTGGTCCAGCACTCTACAGTAGCGTAACATGGTGCCAGCCAATCCATACCTATGATTACATCAAAATTAATTATTTCTAATTCTACTAGATCTGCTAAGGTCTGGCGACCAACAATCTCTACTGTACAACCCCAGTAAATTCTTTTAGCAATAATAGAGTCACCGACAGGTGTAGACACCGAGAAGGGTCGCTGAAGCAATTCTGGCACTATATCAAACTTTCGGGCCACTAACGGAGTAACATACGAAAAAGTGGAACCTGAATCTATCAACACATAAACTGGATGAGAGCAAACATCTAGCATACCTGTCACAACATCCGACGATGACTTTAACTCTTGGCATCTCGGTAGTGCATAGGTGCAATCCTGAACGCTTCCTGAACTGGATGCCCCTAATCTACCTCGGCCTCTGCCAGCTGGAGCTGAGGGCCTGCGCACCTACAGAAGGTGTTAGAGCATATGAACCTGTTGAGGATCTATTCTGCTGGTCTTGACCACTCTGTTGTCTAGTCGGACAATCCCTCATTATGTGTTCCTCCTGTCCACAAAAATAACAGGCGGTGGCACCATACTTGCATCTCCCCAGATGCAACCTATGATAGGTACTGCAATGTGGTACCGTTAGTCCCATCTAATCTGGCCCCCTCTGCTGCTGTGAGCCTGTTGCTCGTAAATATTCGTCGGGACCTGACTGTCCACGACGATCTGATCTCTACCCTGCTATTGCTAGAATGAGATCCTAGGTCGCCTACCTAATAAATAAGGCCTGGGCCCACCCTGAAAGTCTGCCTAAAAGTCTGCGGGTCTAGCCCTCCGACACTGCTCCTGACCTTCCCTATCCAGGTCGTACTGATGTTGTCTGAGTTCCTCTATGTTCTGAGCAAAGGCCTAAATCCATGAGATATCCATATCCTCTCACAGTGTGGCCGTAAGGCAAGATTCCACATATTCTAGTGCAAGTCCCATAATAAACCCGTGCACCCTAGTTGGCATAGTGTCGACAAACGAGTACGCATATCTGGATAAGGAATCAAACCTTAATGCATATTCTCTAACACTCATTTATCCCTACTACAGATATAAAAAATGCTCTACCTTGGCCTGCCGGACCTCTCCAGGCAAGTAGTGGTCTATGAAAGCCTCAGAGAAGCTAGGCCACGTAGGTGGAGGTGCATCTCTACCTTGAGATCTTTCCCAACTCTCGTACCACAAAAATGCTACCTATCACAATTGGAATACTTCTAACTCAATTGATTATATGGACGAGGCATGCATGACCTTGTATATCCTCTGCAGCTGGTCTATGAAATTATGGGGATCCTCTCTATGACTTGTCCTTGTAAACTGCGGGGGACTCAAAGAAAGGAACTCGCACACTCTAAACTCATTGGCCCCTTAGTGGGCTCAACAGCAGCTGGTATTACTGGCTGAGGCTGATTCTAGGTAGCCATGATTTCAACTAACATGTAGAATGCACCCCTGAGCTTCTGATCCGATGGCATGGGAATGGCTGCGGGTGGTACTGGTATATATGCTGCCCTAGAGGCTCTTGGTGTGGTGGTGAGTGTTGGGGAGATCGAGGTGATGTCTCCCTGTCTCCCTTAGATTGGGCTAACTCTGATTGGGGCCCCCTACTAGGCCCTCTCCTGCCGGCACATCCAACTCTCGACCAATCGCGGTCCGTCGTGCGTCAGACATTTCTCTGTAAATAAGTATAATAACATAAGCTTAGGGAGTTACCCTATACAGCATAGCTCCATAGGAAGACTAGAGTAGAAATAAGAGTAACCACACTATTATGCCTCGTAGCCTCCTGTCTATAGAATGTGGTGCACAACACATCGATAGACAAGACTCTACTTGACACGGCTTGCAGACTCCCTGGTATACGATCTGGTCTGATACCAAGTTTGTCATGCCCTACCTTGGGAGGCATGACTGGCACCTAGTGCCACACTGGGATCTAAACTAACCTAATTAGCTTGTGCACTTCTGGTGCATGCCTGTAACTCAATTCAAGAAAACAACGAGCTATATCTCTACCGTAAATACAACCTCAGGCCGACAACGCCACATAGCCACCTGTAAAAGAAAACAGCTAACCAACAACAATGCAACAACAGGGATCCTATGCGGGCTGATAAGACCATCATGTTGTCTAGCT
Organism: Datura wrightii; assembly: GCA_035772735.1. NCBI lineage: Eukaryota > Viridiplantae > Streptophyta > Magnoliopsida > Solanales > Solanaceae > Datura > Datura wrightii. The sequence goes on from JASDFA010000019.1 coordinate 114,045,056, forward strand.
ATAACTGAATGAAAATAGGCAACCATAACTATGCTATAGCCGACAAGGTTACTAACTGATAGCTAAACTAGGCCCCACACGGCCATCACGTGAAATAAGACATACATGGGCCCCAAATGGCCAAAAAAAAATCAACAACTAATAATCTATAGCCTGCAAGCGTCTAAGAGTGGAATAATGGTCAGGAAAGATCCCCGACCTACCCATAAACTGTACAACAAAAGAACAAACCTTCTCCAACTATCAACTCCGGAGGAAAGGAGCTGATTGGACTGCGGACTCTGGCTGATGACTAAGAAGGTCTCAAACTGTGTTTATCCGCACCTACAGGCAAGTAATACAGCGCCCCAAGGATGAGCGTCAGTATAATATGTACCAAATATGTAAGGTAGTAAAGTAATAACTGAATGAAAGTTGCATAAGATGAAGTAATCAAGAAGGAGGATAAGAATTTAACATGAGTAATCTCACCATTTGAAATATCTAACTAACAAGTATATATATATATATAAAAACAAGAACCTAATCGGGCCCCCATAAGCCTAGAAGGTACAAACAATACAGAATAACTACCTAGGCCCTTATAAGCCTCAAAAAGTACAAACAATGCATACTCCTGCTATCTGGCTACTAAAGGCACGTAAGCATACGGTAACTCAGGAACACTCATCCTCTGAAGATGTATCCGAACCTCATAGGCTCCTGTGGCTGTATCTGTGTCTGAGCTATCTGGGGTTCTATAACTGGACCCCGAGTCTTGCTCATCTGAGGGTCATAATGTAATCTTTGGAGGTACCTAGACCTCAATATGGTCCTCACAGCCTCAATCTGGTGTAACTCAATACGTCCCTCATGGCCTCAATCTGGTGTAACTTAATAGTCCCTCACGACCTCAATCTGGGGTAACTCAATACGACCCTCACGGCCTCAATCTAGTCCTTTCGGAAATCATACTGCCCCTGTGAGCATGGCCCTATACGCAACAACATCCAATAACCCAAACGTCCTAAGCAAAAACCAATATAGCTAAGGTTAACTTGACGAGGGTTACTATGTTATCGCTGTTGTCTCATTCTATTTGTAGCAGTTGACCAAAATAGGTTTACTCTGGGGTACTATAGATAAACAAGTCATACTAACTTTTTGAGGAACGTAACTTGCCGAAAAGGATAGCCTTAACATACCTTATTCGATGATTTTTGGGCGCTTGAACACTTTAAATCCCGAAGTCAGTGGTTACACCAATTTGCAGCCCTCTCACTAAGAAAACAAGGCTATTTCAATACTAACAATTAGAATTTAACAATATCTTCTAATAAGATCAACTATAACTTCAACTTTGATTAATTCCGCCGAAAACCTGTCAATTCTTGAGAGTTTAGAAGGCAGAACGACTTACTTATCACCCGTAGCCGGTTAGGACTCAATTCAAAGTAAATTCGACAACCTTTACTCAGCGGGGTTCCGATATGCTGGATGAATTTTTGAGAAATAACTCCGTAGAAATGCTTCCCGTAGGCCTAAGACTTGTTACCCGAAGTTAATTTGCGTTTGGACGGCATTTGATAGCGTAATTTGATGAAAATGTAATCAAAGTTGCATCCTTTCTCTTCTCTGGATGAGGTCTTTATGTTAGAATGATTCAAAGTGAACAAGGAGCCTTCTATATATACATGGGCGTTGGCAGGGATGGCGCCCCGCGCTGCCCCTTACACAGGCCAGCTGGCGCGTCGTGCTAGCCCTATGCCGACTAGTCCCATCCGACCCTGCTTTCGAAGCTCTTCCCACATGCGCCAATCTCTCTTTACTGGATACAACCCACGCAGATTCCTACTAACCATCAACATTTTACAAGGTGTAACAGTATAGCAAATATGAAAATAGTAACTAACCCTCTTCAACACTACACAACTCTTGGCTTTACTTTTAACTTTTTCCTCTTTTTCACTTTTTTCGTCTTTTTTCCTCCCTTTCTCCATTTTATTCAGCTTTTAACTGGTGGGTGTGGCATATTTTTTATTTTTCTCTTCTTTTTTTCAAATTTCTTTCTTTTCAATTTTTTTTGTTCACACCGCACCCCACCTTTTACTGACTTGCTTTTTCTTTTCTCCCCACCTCATCTATGCACCCCTACAATAGCCCCCCTCAATTTAGGCATTTTGGCTGAGTTGAGATTCAATGTCCAAGGAGGGAGCAGGGCCAAAATACGCTCATTATAAACAAAACAAAAAAGGTGAATGGACTAATCAACAAAAAGGTCAACTTTAGGCTCAAACATGGGATCAAGGGATTCATTTCATTAGGTAGGGCAATTTAAGCTAAAGTGGATAAATCAAAAATGGACTATAATCCTTTCCTAACTAACTATCCTATAACCTAAGCAAAGACTAACTGGGCAAGTTCTAGTCACCTACACAGTATTGAACTAAGTAAGAATCCTCACTCAAACATGGTACAAGTTTGATTCACACTACCTATCTGGTTCATGCACAACTATGCTACAGTTACTCATACTAATCTATTAAATTCCATAAAAATATCCACAATAGTCATGCTTTGCATTCAACACACAGAGCTAATCATACAAAAAAATTTAAAAAGGGTCATTTTTTTCCAAAATTCAAAAATGTCAAACACATGTGCATTCTTATTGGATGTTAAGTATTTCTAAGCTACTTTTAGTTAAAAAAACAAAACATCCTAAACATATCGATTCAACTAGATAGCATGTCCGAGAGAAAATAAATACGACAACAAAAATCCTTAATGAACAAAACAAACAGATACACCACCACCACCACCACCCCTCAAAAAGCATGCTTGGTCCCCAAAGTAAAAAAAATAAAAACTAGGCGAGTCACATACCTATGGCACTCTAAGTGCTCCTGTCATACTGTGGAGGCAGTGTGAAGGCACACTCTCTGCGTCTACAATCGTGGCACCAGCGGTGGCCGGCACACACAATGGTGTGATAGTGGGGGCTACGGTCACCCCCTCAGCAATCTTGGCCACCTCAATGACCTCTGTATCTCTCTGGGTTGAATGTGGCTCACCTGAAGGGTCCTTTCCACTCACAAGCTCACTAGGCACAACAGCTGAACTCCCAGCTCCTCTAGCTTTCTCCTACAACTCAGACATGTGCTGGTCATGAGTCTGCAGGCTAACTGTTTTCACCTGCTTGCGCTCCATCCTCTCTTTCTCCTTTTCCTGGAGGCCTCCTCATCAACCACCTCCGCTGATTTCCTGTTTCCTCTCTCTCCACCGGTTGACTTATGAGTCCAAAATACCCCTAAATCAAGCTCATCATTGAGCTCATCCTCAAATAATGGAATGATGGGGCTGGTAATATGGCCGGCTGTTGAGGTGACAACTTGGCTACTTGACTCCTAATCGGCCCTAACTCATCCCACAAATTCCGCACATCCAGCAGCTCAGCTAGTCTCTCATTGAACCGTAGCTCAAAGTTGTCAGGTCTACTATGCAACCCTTTAGCTGCCTCTTCAATCTCATCCTTGATCCAAGTCTTGACCTGTTCCATCATCACATTGACCTTCTTCTCAATCAAGGTCAGCCTTTTGGCCAGCTTTTGTAAGAAATCTTGTGGCACAAGGACATATTGGGCCAAACTTGGCCTGGTGGCTAGTGGAGTGAAGGATGAAGTAATGGGGGTAGCTGTTGTGTCACCAGCCTCAGTAGCCAACATCTCAATCTAATCAACTGAGGTGCGAGCATCTACCTGCTATTTGTGGTGTCTGGACTGCTGCTGGTGCTTTAACCTGGCTCACCAGGTTCATCTTATCCCGTATTAATCATATATCAGTAGTCCATGTGCCTCTACCTCTAGCATCAATCTCCGTTATCACCCAAACACCTGACTCCCTACAGAGCCTATATATGAGACTCGAGAATAGAATTTTATTGCTTAAATCTAGAGCTCGATCCCGAATCTCCTCTGCTATAACCCTCGGGATGTTGATAGAATACCCCGACATGATTCTTGCCACCAACCTGCTCTGTCGGCACTCAAAGTATTATCATTCACTATCGGTGCCAACCTATGGTGAACTAATGTCCAGCAGGATATGAAATTAAGCGAGGCTTTGGTGACCTACCGTCCACTAGTCATCCAATGCGCATCCTCCTTCTCCTCAGCTATCACTCTGGCCTACCATCTTACATGTCTCTGCTTCTCAGTACGGACGAGACTACAAGCCATACCACTATGCTACAGTTCATACTGAGGCTCGTAGTCCAAACCTGTATTGCATTTTTCTAGAACCAGTCCCTATTTCACCTGTACACTGAACACACATCAGTCAAGATACTTGGGTTGCCTCACAAGAAGTGCCTAATTTAACTCGCGGCACAACGCAGGTAGTTTGGTTACTCAAACTTTCATCAAACCACCTCATGGGTTGCCTCTTATGCAATCCCCGATTTAACATTGCAGCCCGATGCAAGTGTCATAACTACTCGGAATTCATCAAGAAACTCAGAATCCACATAAATTGCTGAGACTACACGAAACTCATTTGGATGTTTCATTGACCTATAGACATTGAAGGTGACCTCTTCTTTGTTCAATCTAAACTTCAACTAGCCCGCTTCAACATTCACTAAAGCTCTCCCAGTGGCAAGGAAAGGTCGCCCCAAGATGATGGGGACCTCAAAATCTACCTCGTAATCTAAGATCATGAAGTCAGCTGGGAAGATGAACTTTTCCACTTTCACTAAGACGTCATGGAGAATACCCACAGGCTTCTTCATTATGCGGTCTGCTATCAATAACCGTATTTTCGTCGATGTGGGAGCTTCCAAGCCCAACTGTTTGAACACAGCTAGCGGTATCAGATTGATGCTAGCTCCTAGATCACACAGTGCTCTTGCAAACTCAAAGTCTCCAATAGTGCATGGAATGGTGAAGGCACCTGGGTCTTTCTTCTTCTGTGCAAGAACCCGTGAAGCTACGACACTATAATGGTGCAAGTATCCAATAGGCTCATAACTCACAGATCATTTCCTGGTCACCGGGTCTTTCATAAACTTTGCATACATCTGCTCCAATGCCTCGACCAATAGGATATTCAGAGATAATTGCTTTAGCATGGACAAAAACGTTTAGAATTTCTTGACATCCACCTTCTTCTTTATCCTCTGAGGGAATAGTGGAGGTGGTTGAAGGATAAGCCTGAAAATCTGTGGGGCCTCTTTCACCTTCTCTTTTTCTGCCATAAAGCTCCTTTGCATCAACTCGAGTCTTGGTCAAATCAGCATCACTTTCAATCACCTATTCTGCAATCTCATCCTCCTCATCTACATCCATCGCATTTTGTTTTCTCATCTCAACTACAACTGGCATGGGTGGATTAACTGTAGTTTTTCTACTCCTAGTAATCACAGCCATGCAGTGGCTGTCATTCTTTGGATTATGTATTGTATTGCAAGGAAGTGTACCCTTCTGCCTCTAGTTCAGGGATGCAGACATCTAACCCAACTGCTAGGGCTGGGCATAAATACCGAAGAACCAAAAAATCGAATCGAACCAAATTAATTTGGTTCTTCAGTTTTGTTTCTTTAGTTTGGTGTTCAATTTTTTTTAAAAAGTTCGGTTCTTTAGTTCAATGTTCGGTATGAGGGTCACGGTTCTTCGATGCACCGAAGAACTAAAGTTTTATTTTAAAATAATATTTATGTTTATGTTTTAAAACCTAATCCATTTGGAATTTGGGGTTTTGCGCTTTCATTTCAGATTTATCATTTAAATTTAACCCAAATAGTCAAATACCCAAGTCCAACACAACACCTAATCTAAAAGTTTGCCTCAACTTATGGACTATAGTCTTAATCTTAATCTCTTATACGGTACTCTATCACTACCTAACTACCAGTTCGGTAATTCCAGAATCACAAGCACACTGAACAAACAGTAGTTAGTTCTATTTTCTAAGTTTCAACTATATTTTATAAGTTTCAATTATATTTTATTGTAATATTTTAAATTAATGTGCTAAGTTATTGATTATTGAAAAAGTTATATGAAATAGCATTATTGAACACCTTTATTTCATTTCAAATGTTTTAATAATTTTATTCTCATTTGCACCGAAAAATCATTTTAAAAATACCGAATCGAATTAGTTTGGTTCAATGTGTGGTGCATTTTTTTAAATAAAAATCGAAGAATCAAAATGAACTTTGGTAAAACCAAACCAAAGAACCAAACTCCCAACCCCTGCCAACTGCTCAATCTGTTTTATCGCAGTGGCATATGACTCAATTTTCTAAATCATGCCAAAGATATCTCCACAAATGTCCTTGAAATGTTCATCGATCGATTTTGCCTTTTTTAGCAGCTCATCCATCATATTCCCCAACTTTGAGGGTCCAGGATTCCCCTTACGAACCTTATGAGGGATATAAAGGCCTATATGGTCGTTTCAGTAACCATCATTTTTCCTCCAATCACCATTCTGCACTCGACCTCTGCTCTTATCCATATAACCATTTTTGTTGTAATTGTCCCTGTACTGGTTCCGACCTTGATTTTCGAAGCCTTAGCACCAAGTGTTTTGACCAAACCTTTGGGCATTTGCCTGAAAACCCGCCACCTAATTATTCTAGAAGTTTTCCTCCTCCTCAAAATTAGAATGCTCAAACCCTAGTTCCTAATCCCTGAGCTCCCAGTTTATTTACCTTTTGAGCTCTAGAACCCATGATATGTTTCATGAGCAGGTCTATAGATGTTCTCATGTGAGTTAATTCCTGATCACACTCCTCCTTCTTCCTGCGCTGCTTCGCAGTCATCCCAATAGCATATGTACGCGTCACTGGCTCAGCCTCTCTAGTATGCCAGTCTCTATTTGTCTTGGTCACTCGGTCTAGTATGGTAGTTGCTTCCTCTCACGAGTGACTCATCAATGCTCCATTTGCCACTATATCCTCTATAGTCTTGGTTCTATTGTTTAGAGACCTGTGAAATATCTCCAGCTAGCTCTCATTGGGAATTTTGTAATTGTGGCACTTACTCAACTTCTTTTTAAACCCCAGCCATGTTTTATGTAGTGCCTCAGTCTTGAGCTGTCGAAAATTATATATCTCATTCTTCAGCTGCAGCATCCTAGAAGGTGGAAAGAACCTCTCCAAAAAGGCATGTTTCAGCTTCCTCCAGTTGGTGATAGAGTCATTTGGCAACTCCGACAACCATAAAGTAGCTTCACCAGCTAGAGAGAACGGAAATAGCCTCGGCTTAATCGCATCCTAGCTCACTCCTAGAAACCTATAAGCCTTGTAGATCCCCATGAAATTCATCAGGTAGAGATTTTCATCATCAGCTGCATTACCATTACACACTCTCTTCAGGTTGAGCAACTGAATCATTGTACTAGTGATATCGAATTTTGCCCTACCAAGCAAAGGTAGGGGTACAATAGCTCCTGTTGACCCTACTTCATTAATATCTAGATCCTCATCATCATCAAAGTGAGGAGCATATCTATGGGACTGGTGGGGATCACGACCTCTGTTTCCCTTTTTGTTCCAGCTAGCATTGTCAACCTCTTGTTGGGCATCATCTGCCTTTTGAAGAGAAACTTGTCTGGCTAACTCAGCCTGATGGGCCTCATTAGCTCGACGAGCTTCAGCTGCTGACCTAGCCTCCATCTGTTCTGGGTCTCCAAACCGGTCATTCTTTGTGGTGTTCTTTCAAGATCTTGGTCAATTGGGACTAGAAGGTTTCTGCTACTTCACATACTTGGCATTCACCAAGCAGTGACCTGTGTAAAAAATAAAAAGAAAAGAAAATATAAATGAGAAAATAATGACTAAAAGTTAAATAAAAGCAATTAATCCAATCCTAAGTCGTATTTCCCATCAACAGTGCCATTTCTTATAACACTTAGATTACACTCCTAAAGAAGTATAACAGGGACGTTTTCAATAAAGAATCCAACTAGGGTTCGGATCGATCCCATAAGGAATATGGTCAAGATAAGACTAATTCTAGTATTCATACTTTTAGTTCAATTATTTCCTAAAGGGGAGATTTAAATTAAGTAACAATATTGTAAACTGGAGTTGTGATCAATAGTTATGCAATTAACTAGGGAAGTGTTCCCCGTGGCTTTCTAACTAGGTCAGATTATTACACTCGTGATCTATCCAAATACTTAGCCTGTAGAATTGATAAATTAAATTCATCTAACTGGCTGTTCGTTCCTATTAGATGACTCAACTTAATCACCCAGTTAGATCTCATGAGCGATTTCACTTTAACCTTTATCAATATTTTCACCTTAACTCTCCTGCGACACAGTTCAAGCTATTCAATGAAATTTAATTTCAAGGCTTTGTTGTTCTTTTTTTCATAATCTCTACATTTCTAGGTTCAAGAAAGAATAGAAGTCGGGCTAGTCCTGACATTACACATTGGTAAGAAACATTAAACATGAAAAAAAGAATAATACAGGCATTCGTATTGATTTACAATCACTCTGTGTTAACCCTAGGTTGTTATTCCACCATGATTCCTACAACCCTAGTTATGGAGGGTTTAGCTATTCATGATTACAAAAATAAAATCAGATTTCATAGAAGAAAACATAATTGAAAACTTAAAATATTAATGAGAAAAGAACCCAAGAATCAATTGCACAATATCCAAGAATAATAATGAACTCTGTCAAAGTAGTTAAGTATTTGCTCTCCAAGAAGTTAGGAAACCCAAAAAATACAATTACAAGTCAAAAGTATCAGATTCTGTAAAGGAAAATAACTTAAAAGTATTTATACAATTAATGAAATTCTTTCCTAATTTGACAGAGATTCTACTGCCGAGTCATCCTACAAGTTGTAGCATGATGCTACGAGTCGTAGGAAGCTTCCGTGACACAAGTCTGCAGCTTCTATCTTTTCAGGTAATGGAGGATGGTATGACTCGTACAATGATGCTACGAGTTGTAGGAGTTTGTCGTGGTTTGAACTTTTGAAACTTGACATCTTTGTTATTCCTCCTACAGGTCCTTCTCACAATTCGTACCATATTGGTACAACTCATAATCCTTCCATGCCCTGAATCTGTCAAGTATGTGTCACGTCCAATCTTAGGAGGCATGACTGGCACCTCATGCCATACTGAAATCTGGACTGACCTGGCTGGGAACAGGCACCTCTAGTGCCTATCACTGACTTAAATTCAATAAAACAAACTTCTATATCTCGACTATACACACAGCCTCAGGCCGACAAGGCCACGCAACACCTGTAAAATAAAACAGCTAACCCAGCCAACATACATCAATAGGGATCCTATGCGGGCAGATAAGACCACCATACTTTTAGTTATAACAGAAAGAAAAATAAATAACTATACTAGGCTCCACACGGCCAACACATGAAATGAGACATACACCAACCCCACACAGCCAACCACAACTAAATAACTAAATACTATAGTCTGCAAGCCCCTAAGAATACAATAGTGGTCGAGACAGGGCCCCAGCCTACCCAACTGCTATATAACTGAAAACTGTATCTCTACAACCTGGCAACTCCGAATGAAAGGAGCTAACCAATGTACTGACTTTGAATGGCTTCCTAGAGATCTCACAACATGTCTGTCTAAGCCTGCAAGAAAGTAATGTAGCGCCCCATAGTCGGGCGTCAGTACAATATGTACCGAATATGTAAGGCAGTAAATAAGTTGAATGAAAGTTGAAAAAGACTGAAAGTAAGTAGGAGGAAGGGGCAGAAATTAACCAGGAAGTTTTATTAACGATAACCTACATCTAGTAAAATACTACACATATATGAGCTAAGATTGTACAATCATATATTCATAAGCTATAGCTAGCAAACAAGAACCTAACCTGGCCCCATAAGCCTAAAAGGTGCAATCAACACAAAATAACCCGCTTGGGCCCCCATAAGCCCGACGAGCAAACTTCAATATATATACCCCTAACCAGGTTTCTATTACTCTACTGGTGTTATAGCTAACCTACCAGTCCCCTGGGTCTGCAACTGAGCCCACTCGGCTTCTGATCTATAGTTGTGTCTAAGTCCGGTGGACTCCTGATAACTGCACCCCGGGCACCAGGCTCGACGGGTGTGTGATTCCTATACGGCATAAAACTGGTAGTCCAGCCATGGAATGGACTGTATAAGGCCCTTTGGCGTCATCATCGTCCCTTGGGACGGCATATCGCTCCTTGGAGCAACGTCATCTAGCCCCTGGTGGGCGAGACACAGCTAGTAACCCTGGGGTGGTCATGTCAGGCTCCTAAGTAAGGGCAACCCCACCCAAGGTGCTATACTGAGGTCTCAATATAGCCACTCAAAAAGCGTATCTGGCCTTCGGGGCCTAACTGCGCCTATGTTGTTCAATTTACTATCTTAGGCCCAGTAACTATCCACGAGCTCCTAAGGTCTAGGCCTGACAATGAAACATCTAATTCTACTAACATAATAAACTGGAGAACAGAGGAGTTTCCACGATACTTCTAGCGTGTTTCACACTTAACATGTCCTTTCCCAACAAGGGATACTACGATGTAACCTTTATATGTTTTCCAGCAGCTAACCAGAACATTTGTAACCATAATCTACTGATAGAAGCTAGTCACAACATATAGGATTATTATCTACATTCAAGACATAGGTCGTATCACTGTACGATGAAAATTACTTGCCGAAGAAATAAGCCTTAACATACCTCGAATGCCGACTTTTGTTTGTGTATGCAACTTTTCCACCTAAAGCTAGTAATTTCATTTAGTTTCTGCCTTTAGTTTGAAAGAATACCGCTATTTTCAACAACAAGAATGGCCAATAACAATATCTTTTCAATAGAATTACTATAACTTCAACTCCTTTTCATCTGGTCAAGAACTTATAATTTCTCGAGAGTTTAGAAGGGAAAAATACTTACCTATTGTCTATGGCCGTTTAGAATCCAATTTGAAGTAATTATGAAAACTTTTACTTGGTGGAGTTTTGATTTGCCGAGCGAATTTTCGAGAAGTAATTTCTTAGTAATGTTTTCCGTAGGCCTAGGACTCGTTACCCAAAGTTAATTTGAGTTTGGATGGCGTTTGACAACTTAATTTGATGAAAACTTGAAGAAAGTTGTGTGTTCTTTCGTTTTTGGCTAAGGGAAATATTTAATGAATGATTTGAGTTGAACAAGGAAACATATATATAGGCATAGGGCAGTGTCCTGGTCACTGCCCTGCGCTGGCCAAAGCGCCAAGAGGCCGATGCCCGCGCTTTCCAAAGCGCCAAGGGCCCTACCACGCCATGCCTCCCGGGGTGCTGATCCCCCTGGTGCGCCGCGATGCCCGAAGCACCGGCAGGCTGGAGCGTCGCACTGGCCCTTCATGGCCTGGCCTCACCTGACCCTACCTTCGAGGCTTTTCCCGCACGTGTCAAGCTCTTTTTACTCGTCACAACCCACGCATACGCATACTAACCGTTAACATTTTACAGGGTGTAACATCCTCTCCTCCTTAGGAATATTCGTCCTCAAATGTCGTCTTCACGCTTAATGGAGTCAACTCTTTTAACTAGTATTTGGTGAAAAAATTTGGCATAGTTTTTTCTATAATATGGACTATCAGGGAACCTGAAATGAAGAAAAGTCCAACGCATGCGTCTCACAGGACGCTACCTGCAGCTAGAGAACCCAACAGTGCTACATGTATGTCACCAGGTGATAACAATAGCAACAAAGTCAACTATATAGCATCTGAAACTATTATACCTTAACTAAAATCGGCTAAGTCTACATACTTTCGTTATAGGGCCTGGAACAACCAAAACCATCCAATCTTTGCATCATTTGTAGAAGTTCTCTTTCTTTTTTTTGCAGTTCATTTCTTCTATATTTTCGTTCCCTCACGATACTCTAATAAGCTACAACTTTGGTTCTCACACTAACTCCCCTGAATCTGGCTACTGGGGCCTCACCATGGAATATCGCGTCTGTACCTTGAGTATCTCTGACTAGGTCAATATGAAATAAAGGATCTTCTATGTGCTTGTGTAATATTGATAAACGGATCCTAGCCTCGAAGGCAATTCTATCTCATGGGCCACTTGGCCAATTTTCCGGAGATCCCGGTATAATTTTAATGAATCTAGGGCTTGGCTTGCCCTGCTTGTCTAGTCTCACAATGCCTTTCATTGGCGAGTTTTTAGAAACATTTTGTCACGCCCCGCCTTGGGGGGTATGACTGGCACCTGGTGCCCTACTAGGACCTGAACTACTGGACTGCTAAGCCTAGGCACATCTGGTATCTGGCTGGCTCTGATTCACATTTCTGGAAACAAAGGGCTATATAACGGTTGTAAACACAGCCTCCGGCCCATTGGCCTGTATCCTCCTGTACCTGTAATAACAGCTGACCAGAACAAGCAACTATAGGGAAGCCTATGCGGGCCGACAAGGCCACCATGCTGTCTAGTTATCTGCATTCAGCGATAAAATACTAGAAGGCTACGTGACCGGCAAGGTCACCACTACTGTCAAACTTATGGCCCCACACGGCCAACATAAAAGAAGCAAGAGTACTAACAGCTAACACTGCACGACCTCACACGACCGGCTCAACTGACCATAAGGAAATATACAGACTGCAAGCCTCTAGGAATAGCAATAGAAATGATCGGGACAGGGCCCCGACCTACCCATACTATATAACAACAGAAACTGAAGTACACCTCTGGAATTCAGTCTCCGGATGACAGGAGCTGAATGCTCAACGCTGACAGGAATCACGTGGTGTCACCTGCTCGTCTATGAGTACCTGCAGGCAAGTAATGCAGTGCCCCACCGGGCGTCAGTACCACTGGTACTGAGTATGTAAAGCAATAACTGAAAAGATATCTGAAATCAATAACATAACTGACGAAATTGAAATAGGAGGAACTAGATTATCTGTCTGATGATGTAAGTCGTACCTGTTCTCGATCATGCTGGGAGGAGTAGGTGTCGTATCTGGAGACGTATCATTCTACTACTAATCTACTCATGTCCAATGAAACATAGCATAACATACATAACATAACATGGCACACACAAACCTTACCCGGCCCCCATAAGCCGGGAGGTACAATCAACACAGAATCTATGCCCCTACCTCGGTCATCCCATCTCCTATAGTGGCTGTAGGCATCCTTCCGGTCCCTGGGTATGCACTTGGGCTCGCTGAGCCCCTGACTATAACTGTACCTGAGTCCGAAGGACTCTAAAATTAACACCCCGGGCGTACCCGCTCGACGAGGGTGTATAAGGGCCGACCAAGGCACAATATGGGGAAACTGGCATCCCATCTTCATCCCCTTGTGGGACGGCATATCACTCCGTAGAGTGACGTATCTTCGTCCTCTGGTGGACGAGTCGATACAGCTATTAACCCTGGGCGGTCAGGGATGCTAGGTAATCCAACCCCAATCAATACAACGGTCTCAACTAGTCATGCTGTCTGTGTATCTCATAAGATAAGACTAACAGGTGTAAGGTATCATATAAATCACATACTGAGCTAATAATAGTAATCTGTAAGTGTCTGATACATGCTGAGACAGGTAAGTATAAATATAAGTATAGCCTCCTGTCAGACTGTACTGGGGCAAAGGTTATACAAGAAGGTGTTTCTGCTGAAAACTATACTGTTTACTGAGTTTCTGTATTAACATGATTTCCTACTCTAACATGCTTCCTAACCCATATTTAGTTACTATTCTATGTCTGAAATGCTTCACGAATACTGTACTACTTCGCGAGGTTTCAGCTAAACACAACAATATCTTAACATGGCATATTACATCACATACTGAATATACTGGGCAATCTTAACCACTTACGTCCGAATCTATATCATACGGATAGGTATCGTACACGTTACAACCCAAAACTTCTCATATTGCACCAATATTCAAAATAACACAATAATCGATTTCTGAACATTCTACTGGTCTGTAATTTACTATACTGCTTCAATGTTACTTAACTTGCCGAGGAAACTTAACTTTACATACCTTATCTTCGACTATTCGTCCGTCGGACGAGGCTCGGCCGGTACTTCAACTATTTTCTTCCAACTGCATTCATAAATACGTCAATTAGTACTAAATACAGCTTTATTGTAAAGAGCGACGTTACTTTCGATATAGTTTATAGCCTAAACTTAGGCTTATCGAAAGACGATCGAAAACTCGCTATTTTCCAGCGGCCCAGAAGGGAGAAGTATTCACTTCTCAGCTAGGAACACATAGACATTAATTTAGAGCAATTCTACTTACTTCAGTTCGGTGGCTCGCCGATTCGTCGGTCGTATTTCACGAAACTAATTCCGTAAAAATGCTCTCTGCTGCTAAATACCTTGGTATCTAGGATTAATTTGAGTTTGGGCAGCGTTTGGCAGCGTAATTGGACGATAATTTATAATTTTCCTTCATTTTCCCTCTGTTCACTGCGTTTTCTGGAAGTTTTATAAGTGTTAAATGATTTCCAACCGAAGTGGGGGCTTTATATACTTGGGCCTGGACTTGGGCAACGTGTCACGGAGCCATCGCGGAGGCCTCACCTCCGTGACACGCTGCCATCGCGGAGGGGCTCTGCCTCGGCTCCTCCCGCGATGGTTCGACGGGTTTCTCATCCGATCTTTTTCCCGGGCCTTTCCCTAGCACGTATGGCCTTCAAATATGCTTAACCAACGTGCGAATAGGTCATCTAAGTGCCGGGAATTCTACGGGGTATAACATTCTCCCCCCCTTAGGAACATTCGTCCTCGAATGTATACTGTTATCTGGAGGACTTCCTTACTTTACTTTTCTAGAAAAATTTTGGCAGAGTTTCCCCTGTAATATGGACTACTTTCATTTCTAACTTCTCCATATGCTAGAGTAAGGCTTCCGGCGACGTCGGGTTGCCGGTACCAATCTCCGTATTACTCTAACTATTCCCTCCTAATGATGCAGTGTGCTCAGTTTTATTATCCCTGACTTACCTGCTTCAGCCCATCATATAGGGAACCTACATTCCCGCCTTTAACATAACTCGGGGTATCTAAGTCGTGCGCTCCACTTGTTCACTGTCTGCAGACGGGAATCTATACTCAAATTGACTTGCATTCCAATCTGTTCTGACAACTTTTCCAAAGGGTAGTTGTAAGTTGCGATCTTTTTCAACATATAATAAACACTGGGACATCATATCGCTGGCGCAGTTCTTTAATATTCAATTCAACATAATCTTTACCTAAAACATAATTCTGACTGGCAGAAAATGAATTAATCTCATTGGTCTTCCGATACTGACTCCAATAGGATCGAATTTACCCCTAGTACAAGTTGACCCTGTAGCTATATTCATACTGCCTATCTCCCCCTTCCACATAGGCATGGCTATTTCCTGAATTAGCTTGCCCGGTTCCTGATGGTCAACCTCTCTTTGTTGGCCATAGGAGCTTGATGCCACAACTCGGTAGTATCCTTCTTCTTCCTGTGCTAGCAGTAGATCTTTTTATAGCTTAATGCGGTTTCATCAAACTCGAGTGGGGGAAATAACAGACATGGTATGCCTTGCTACAATCTACTAACGAAACCCTACCATATTTAGAACATAGAGTCAGCCTCTGAGTCTCAAGACCCTGTCTCCTACTATCTCAAAGGCCGGTGGCTCCTTCTGCTGGGCCCTATCTCTAGCTGTACTAGGCTAGGGTCTCTATATCGTCATTCCTTTGCTTTCACAATTAGTGGGGACATTTCAGTATTCACATTTAGGGGCGACCCCAAGCTCTATCAGCCTGCTACTGCCTGGAGGTGGTCCTATTTTCCCCTCAAGTTTGATGCTCGAACCTTGCTCTTACTTCTATAAGCTGAAAATTGGGGTTCGTGGTCCGTGCACCTTACTAGCATGGATATTGCCAGTGAAGTTTATCAACCCATATCGTTCTGACCCGCACTCAGGCCAATTTTGTTCATATAATCTCTCGGTCCTTCGACATAACAAACTAGGGCTATAACCATTATCTTGCAAGTATGCCCTACTGTCATTAACACCCTGCGGGGAATCGGCCTATCTCTATCCTAAACTTTACTATTGTTGGGGGTTTATTGCTGATGGACTCTCTCACACGCACCTAAGTGCTACTGAAATCTTGTCTGCCCTCTTGATTTACTATTGTGAGGTTCTAAGTAGCTTTATAAACACTAGGGGTTTCGATCACTTTCTAACCTTTCTCAAAGTCAACAATTCTAGCCCTCCTTTATTCTTTATTCTGGGCAACATGGCATTGCTACCTACGCTTTCTTTGGTACTGAAATAATAAACTGGGAGCTAGGAAGTAACCCAATCATCCTATACCAAGGCTAGGGCACAAATTTCAACAACTCTAAAGGCTAGGGGTACAAACCTTACATGACCTTTGTGTGTTTCAGGTGGTCCAACCTTAACTCTTGCCCTTGTCTAATCCTACATGTCTAGTAGGTAAGCCAACTCATATGTATACTATTCTGAGGTACTATCTCAAAGATGACAAAGGAATTGGGAATGAAGCTGACATATCTATTGCCTTAGGAAGTTCCCGGTGCCTTGGGAGGATGATGGGGAAATGTAAAAGACTTTTGCTTCCGCCCTTAGGCTAACCGTCTCCCAATTGTGGCACTTCACTGGTACCTCCTCCTGTTGTTGTAGTCATCTTGCGACTGGCAAGAGTCTGTCTTATATCAAATGTTATTCTAGACAAACATAATAATGAAAACTCAGGGACTCAACCCTATACAACTCCGCTCTATAGCACGATCTGAGAAGAAGGAGGGATAACCATACTCTCATGCTTCGTAGCCTCCGGATTATAAAATGTGGTGCATAACACACTTATAAGCAAGAATCTACTAGACACGGCTTGTAGACTCCCTAGGATACGAACTGCTTTGATACCAAGTTTGTCCCATCCCACCTTAGGAGGCATGACTGGCACCTCGTGCCATACAGAAATCTGGACTGACCTAGCTGGGTACAGGCACCTCTGGTACCTATCACTGACTTAAATTCAAGAAAATAAACTTTTATATCTCGACTGTAAACACAGCCTTGGGCTGACAGCCATGCAACACCTGTAAAAGAAAAAAGCTAACCCATCAAAATACATCAATAGGGATCCTATGCGGGCCGACAAGACCACCATGATGTCTAGTTATAACGGAAAGAAAAATAAGCAGATATACTAGGCCCCACACGGCTAATACATGAAATGAGACATACAAGGGCCCCACACGGTCAACCACAACTAACTAACTAAATATTGTAGTCTGCAAGTCTTTAAGAATACAAATAGTAGTCGGGACAGGGCCCCGGCCTACCCAAATGCTATATAAGTGAAAGACTGTAATCTCTACAACCTAGCAACTCCGAATTAAAGGAGCTGACCAATGTACTGACTCTGAATGGCTTCCTGGAGATCTCCCAACCTGTTTGTCTAAACCTGTAGGTAAGTAATGCAGCGCCCCAAAGTTGGGCGTCAGTACAATATGTACCGCATGTGTAAGGCAGTAAATAAGCTGAATGAAAGCTGTTAAAGACTGAAAGTAAGTAGGAGGAAGGGCATAAATTAACCTAGAAGTTTTCTTAACCATAACCTGCATCTAGTAAAACACTACACATATATGAGTCAAGATTGTACAATCATATATTCATAAGCTATAGCTAGAAGACAACAATGCAAATAAGAACCTAACCTGACCCCTATAAGCCTGAAAGGTACAATCAACATAGAATAACCCACTCGAGCCCCAATAAGTGCTGGCGAGCACACTTCAATCTATATACCCCTAACCAGGTTTCTATGACTCTACTGGTGCTATAGCTAACCTACCAGTCCCTTGGGTATGGAACTGAGCTCACTCGGCTCCTGATCTGTAGCTGTGTCTGAGTCCGGTAGACTCCTGATAACTGCACCCCGGACACTAGGATCGATGGGGGTGTGATGACGATGCTGCATAGAACTGGTAGTCCAGCCATGGAATGGACTATATAAGGCCCTTGGGCCTTATCATCGTCTCTTGGGACGGCATATCTCTCCTTGGAGCAACGTCATCTAGCCCTTGGCGGGTAACGACATAACTAGTAACCCTGGGGTGGTTACGGAAAGGCTTCTAAGTGAGGGAAACCCCACCCGAGGTGATATAGTGATGTATCAATCTAGACACTCAAAAAGTGTATCTAGCCTTCGGCACCTAACGCGACCGCTGCTCGCCCCTAGAATAATCTGTATGGCTGCTAGCAGGCACACCCCATGCACTTGTATCTGATCAGAGGATCCTGGTAGTGATCATGATCTCTAACGTTCTAAAACAGATAGGGGAGATATGGAGTGGCCTAACAATACTCTGAATGTCCTGCTCGGGCAACTATGACTCACAAGCAATTGTAGGGTCGCAGATGACCAATTACCTAATGTTTTTCTTAGAAATACTGTAAGGCTACTACTGATGGAACATGCTTTTGAGCGGTCGGTCCCTATTCCTCCACAGGCAGCTTACTATCATCCTTAGCCTGAGGGTAGTACTATGCTAACATGGTTCTAGTCCTCTAGACCTTAACTTGGTCTGCTCAGATCTTATATGACTTTTCTTGGAAATTCCTAACCTTAAGATACATTTATATAGACTTAGCCACTTACGAAAATCTGTACCTGAATATCTTATAGGAACAAGCTGGGGCATTGGCTCTGCCTCTAACTGCTAATAAGGTCCCCTTCCTTAGGGTACCCACGGGTCTATTTGACTTGAATGACTGGGCTGGCTTTCTGGCGACCTGTATGACGAATACTAAGTCAACTGGAACTGATAATCACTGGTAGTATCTCACTAAATGGCAGGATGTCACTTAGTTCACTAGACAACCCTAGTGCCGCTGACTCTAAAGTATGGTCATCCTATCTAAATTTCTGGCCTTAGGGCGTAAGGGTACGCTAATGGCCTCTAGGTGTTCTTTACTGACAATACATATGCCAAATTGGTAGTTATATCACCTAACTACCCTATGTTGTTCAATTTACTACTTAGGCACAGTAACTATCCACGAGCTCCTAAGGTCTATGCCTGACAATGAAACATCTATTCTACTAACACAATAAACTGGAGAATAGAGGAGTTCCCACGATACTTCTAGCGTGTGTCACACTTAACATGTCCTTTCCCGACAAGGGATACTACGATGTAACCTTTATACATTTTCCAGCAGCTAACCAGAACATATGTAACTGTAATCTACTGATAGCAGCTAATCACAATATATAGGATTATTATCTATGTTCAACACATAGGTCGTATCACTGTAAGACGAAAATAACTTGCTGAAGAAATAAGCCTTAACATACCTCGAATGCCGACTTTCGTTTGTGTACACAACTTTTCCACCTGAAGCTAGTAATTTCATTTAGTTGCTACATTTAGTTTGAAAGAATACTGCTATTTTCAACAACAAGAACGGCCAATAAGAATATCTTTTTATTAGAATTAACTATAACTTCAACTCCATTTCATTCAGTCAAAAACTTATAATTTCCAGAGGGTTTAGAAGGGACAAATACTTACCTATTGTCTATGGTTGTTTAGAATCCAATTTGAAGTAATTCTGACAACTTTTACTCGGAGGAGTTTCGATTCGCCGAGCAAATTTTTGAGAAATAACTCCATAGTAATGCTTCTCATAGGCCTAGAACTCGTTACCCGAAGTTAATTTGAGTTTGGATGGCGTTTGATAGAGTAATTTGACGAAAACTTGAAGAAAGTTGGGTGTTCTTTCATTTCTGGCCGAGGGAAATATTTAATGAATGATTTGAGTTGAACAAGAAAACATATATATAGGCATAGGGCGGTGGCCTAGGCAGCGCCTCGCTCTGGCTAAAGCGCCAAGAGGCCGGTGCCCCGCGTTGGCCAAAGCACCAAGAGGTCGGTGCCCCGCGCTTGCCAAAGAGTCAAGGTCCCTGCCGCGCCGCGCCTCCCAAGGCGCTAATCCCCCTGGCATGCTACACTGCCCAAAGCACCGACAGGATGGCGCGTCGCGCTGGCCCTTCACGGTCTGGCCTCGCCTGACCCTACCTCCGAGGATTTTTCCACACGCGTCAAGCTCTTTTTACTCGTCACAGCCCACCCGTACGCATACTAACTGTTAACATTTTACGGGGTGTAACAGTATGCAATCTTATGAATCTCACCACGAGTCTGTCAGTACAGCTCGTATGTTGTTGTTACAACTCGTGGCTTGCACTCGTACAATAGACTCTGCAAATGCACATCTTCTAGATCTCAAGTTACGAGCATTTTGTACGGCTCGTACAGGATGGTACGGCTCGTACCGTCAGTTGTATATTGCCTCTGCACTTGTGCATTTTCTCTGAAGTTTAATCATGGGTGTCAGGTACGGCTCGTACCAGGATGGTACGACATGTACTGAGACCTGCAATAACTCATTTTCTACTCTGTTTCAGCTCCTTTTCCACAATCCAACTTCTGAATTTGATTTCTCTGAAGACAAGGTAAAAGCACCTATTATCTGTATAAATACACCTAAATACAAGCAATTTTTCTATGTTTTAAGCGTCGAAAGTGTCGTAAATCCGCGACATATCAAGCCTTGAATACATAAATATTTAAAGTCGGATATATTAAAAGTTTGTCCTACTGCGACTAGTTCATTCAAGAGAAGTTTGGCTTTCTCAAGATATTGTGACATGGTAAGATCATCTTGTTTAAGGTTTTGAAGCTGCATATGGAGGCTCTGAGTTCTAGTGTTGGAGGTCGATGATAAAGAAATTTCTATTGTGTCCCACATTTCTTTAGACATGTTGAGATGGATCATTATAGGTAGAGTCTCCTCTAGTAGCAACGAGATTAGCAAACTCATAATTAGTTGATTTTGTTGAATCTATTGTGCATAGAAGGGGTTAGTGGATCCTTTAGGTTGGATCAAAGGAGATGAGCATGGTCTTGCACCTGTGATAAATTCATGAAGATTTTGGCCTTTGAGGTAGAGTAGTAGTTGAGTTTTCTAGAAGAGAAAGTTTCTCAACGTGAGCTTGAGCGAGCGGATTGGAAGACGAAATGTTGACTTGAGGCGACGAAGAAGATGGCATAGTTGAGGTGAAGATTTTCCCAGAGTTGTCGTGCTCTAATACTATATTGACGTTTTATGATCGTTGGGAATTAGATAATGATGGAAACTCTCAAATCTCATTCTATTCGTGCATGAGCCATATATACATAATTGGTTGTCGTACATCTAGGAAAATTGAAATTACAAAATATGAATCCTAACCATACACTAATAGGAGATACAACTAGATGATAATCTACTAGAACTAGAACACACTAATACTGCAAAATCTTGGGAGTGATCTATCACAAAAATCTACATTTTAATCAAATTGAAATCACTTTTAAAACAGTGGCTCGCAAGACACAATATTTGTATGTTTTGAGGAGTTATTAGTATTTTATTTTTATTTAATATCAATATTGCAGTAAGTTTTTCAACAACCAATTCCACTAATATAATTATAGACAACAATTACTTTATAGATCCTTATTTGGATGACTATTTGTTAATTTTACGCACCTCTTGTGCTACACTGTTCCAGCCCCTCACCTAGCTACTATCACACAAGAGATAAGGTCATCCTCCATTTGACATTAAAGAAACCAAATTAATAAAACCAAAGAGAAACATATATATCTGTGGGCAAAAGCCGATAAAATCAAGTTGACTTAAAAATTGAGAAAATAAAAAATATTTTTTTTAAAAAAAAGAAGGGATTATCATAATAAGAAGGTGGTGAAATGTATGCAGAATTTAGAGTGCATGCACGAACCATGAAGTAAGAAGCAAAAGAATTAAGAGCAGCTCTTCTGCATGACAAAAAAAAATAAGAAATTACTTTCTTTTTATCTCACGCTGGGAACGTAAATGTCCATATGGTAATAAACGTGAGACCTTTTATATTACGACATATATAGTTATATACACACACACAATGTTAAGTGTTTATTTGTGTGTGTATTTTTTGTGTCTCATATAGAGTGAGAGATGGAAAAGTGTAAGTGTGTGTGTATGTGTGTGTGAAGAATAATTAACAGTCACGGGAGAGCAGCACATAGCATTTAATAGTGAGAAAACTATAGACAGACGGTTAGGTATATCCCACTCTACAAACTAGCCATTCTTTTTCTGTCACTATATATAAAGCTTTTTTGAGACACAAAATTATCTAAAAACACAAACACTTGCAATTTAAGCAAAAGAAAATCATGTCTCACATAGCAGTGGAGAGAAACAGGAGAAGACAAATGAATGAAAATCTCAAGGTTTTGCGTTCCTTAACCCCTTGTTTCTACATCAAAAGGGTACGTTCTCTTGGAATAATTCTATATTTTGATTGCGAAATATCAACATCCCCTTCAGAGGGATCATAATTTGTTCTCTAGGTTCAAGTGTACACGGTTAAATTTACCTATGATAACTTGTAATTTTATATCACTATAGGTCAAGCATAATAATTTGATATATAATTAGGGCAATAACTTATTATAACCGGTTAAATTGGATTAATAACGTAAACATTCTTTACCCCATCGATATATATGACTTAAGCTCAATTCATATAGATGCAATGGATAGTCTATATATTGGAGAAACTAGAAACATCAAAATGTGTGAGTTCCTTGAATAAGTACCATTAGGGTTTGATGTTTTCCCTTTTGGTGTTTAATATTTTTCTTGTTCTAATCTTTTATATTCTTGGAAATTAAAGGGTGATCAAGCATCAATTATAGCAGGAGTAATTGAATTCATCAAGGAGTTACACCTAGTTCTACAATCTCTTGAGGCAAAAAAGCGACGAAAGAGCCTAAGCCCTAGCCCTGGTCCTAGTCCAAGGCCATTGCAACTAAGTCCCACACATGAAAGTGCATTCACTCACAATAACTTCAAGGAACTTGGGGCATGTTGCAATTCTCCAGTGGCTGATGTTGAAGCAAGAATATCTGGATCAAATGTTATGTTGAGGACAATTTCAAAGAAGATTCCAGGTCAAATCGTGAAGATAATCAATGTGTTAGAGAGGCTTTCTTTCGAGATTCTTCATCTCAACATCAGCACTATGCAGGATACTGTTCTATACTCTTTTGTCATCAAGGTGATCATTGTCTCTTTAGTTCTAATTTAATTTGGTAATTAACAATAATAACTACACTCGATTCCAGAGTTTCTCTTTTTCCACACAATAGATAAGTAACTTGTTGACGGTGTCAATTATTTGAGTAGTCATAAAATTTTGCAAGATTGTGTGTGGGAGAGGAACAAAATTAAAGTCACAAGGAAACAAAGATAGTAATAGAAGTATGAGCTATACATATTCTTAAAATCTATTATGACCAAGTTGACTATACCGCAATCTTATATCTAGACTTTCATATGTATTAGTAATTGACTAATATACTAAAGTGATTCGGATTCAATAAGTATATATCTGGACATTATAAATTACATTGGTATTATAAATATATTCCAGATGTGACCATGATCATTAATTTAGTGTTTGAAATGTGTAACCATCTTCTCTAAAAGTTTAAGACTAGCACACCCATTCACGTGCTGGCTTAATTCTTTTTTTATGCGCCAAACACATGAAAACTTAGTCTTTTTGAATACATCTTCTTTACTTGCTCTAATACCATGTTAAAGTCTGTAAATATGTCATCTAAAAACTTAAGTTGTTAAAGACCGCATACTTTTATATACTTTATTACATTCTCAACCTTTAGCAACATGCCAACATTTGCCGAGCTGAGTGTTATCTTTTTAGTTTTATTGGTTAGGAAACATATTTTGGCCAATAATCCGTTCCAAAATCAAGTTAGTAAGATCTTTCTTCTTTTCACCCTCACACATTTTTTAACGTATGTACACATTTATTTTAATCTTACTAACTCTATTTTCCTTGTGTTGATAAATTTGTTTTGCAGATAGGACTAGAGTGCCAACTGAGTGTGGAAGAGCTAGCTGTGGAAGTCCAAAAGAGCTTCTCATCGTCTGATGTTTTTTGTATCAATGAAATATAAAATCGAAACAAAGAAATTATCTAATATGTACTCCATCCAATATTATCTTCTTACGCTCTAGTATCAGAGACATATATATATATCCCAATCCTTTGGATATATATAAAGTGTAAGAAGCTAATTTTGGAATGTAACAAATAATTTCCAGCATAAAAGGTTGGATTTAGTACGTAAAATCTACCACTACATTATATGAGTAGCTAGGTATACTGGCATGGAAGTGTCATAATTCTCTGAATTAGAACGTTGATGATATATATTACACCTATATATATATAGAAAGACTTTTGTCTTTTATACATATTAAAGAGAAGAGAGTAGATGCATGCACGTAAAAGAATCTGATCATGCACCCCTACTTCAATCTGAAGAAGAGCAAACTCATATATATATATGCAAGTGTTTTGGTTTATGCTTCATGTTGCAAATGGATGCTTTACAATGTTATATTCATTGCTTCTGATTATATCCATTGAATGAGACTGCGTGCTAAGACAATTCACCATCTAGATTGTAGTCTCAAGATTCAAGGTTATTCCTTTCGATATTTATAACCACGTGCAATCTCATGATCTCCCACTAAAATCACTCAATCAATGTAGAATGCTTGATTTGCTAGCACTCCACCCGCTCCCATATGCACTTATTTTATTCCCACTGTAGTGAGAGATCTTTCATTTCGTCATAATAGGAATCTCACTTACCTTCTCGACTAGTTAGTTAAACTATAGGGATACCCTCCTACTTACTCACCTACCATAAACATTACTGGTGGAATGAGATAAATAAAGGCCATGATTGAGGAAAACGATGAATTGTATAACTTCAGTTGGAGGAAAAAGTCATAAAATAACATAATCAAATAATTGTTTGTCAATGATGGAGCTTGCCGGCGTGAAAAGGCCCATTCGCATTTTAACTAGTTTGGCATTCCTACTAGGCTTAATTTCCCGTTAGATTAATGGATATTTCGGCCAAATTTATTTTCTAAATAATTAATCAATCATAAGTTGCGTGATTTTGATGTGACAAAAATTAGTTCGTTAACTTTTGTAATGTATACTAGCTAGCTAAGTTAATCATTCATATTGGTCTCATTTGGAGGTTACTCCAAGTAATGTAATGGGTAGGACAAGGATCTCCAAGTAATGTGGGTAGCGCAAGGATCAACCTCTGTATTTAATTTGGGTCTGTATGGATATATATGGATTACACCCTGGAATTTGACATTAGAATATCGATCTAGCCTAGTAAAAGTGAATGAAGGAAGATCTCTTAGACTACCTATATATGTCTAGATATATTATCATAGAATTCTTCAGTGTTCAACCTATAGTATTAAAACCTTTTGGGAAAAGGGAAAAAGGTTTAACTCCCTCAGAGACAATAAAATGAACACTATAAAAAGTTTTGTATTTTATAATTAGTGTTCTGCAACACTATACAAGAATAGTTCTTAAAATGTTTTTGTGACAATGACCAATTTGTAGTAGTATTTGTGCATGGATTTATTCTCTTCTTGTCCAAATATATTTGGAAAAATTACATAAACGGCTATAATTTAATCAAAAATAGGCTTGTGTAGCAATATTATCACTATTTACAAAATATGACAATATTTAATGTATCGTCTGTTGTATTTTTATTATTTAAATGTATCAAATACAAATACACTAATTAATGTATTGAGTTAGATATGAAATATTATCTTTTTAAAATGGCAAAATACCAAAAATCATCTAATTAATACATGATCTTTCATATCTCTCTTTCTCTCTCTCCCTTTCTTCTCTCTCCCTTTCTCCTCTCTCTTTGCCCTCTCTCCCCCTTATCTCTCTCTCTCTCTCCCTCGTTCTTTATCTCCCCCCCCTCCCCCTTCTTTGTATACTATGTTTTCACCTCTCTGTATTTATATTTTCACCCTTCTCTATTTGTATTTTTATAATCTTTGAGATATTAGACAACTATATTTGTTATATTAATACACGCTTTTAGGTTGTATCCTTTATCTCTTTGTATGTTGTATTTTCACCTTTTTTTGTATTTTTATATTTTTTGAGATGCCAGACGACTGAATTTTTGTCTTAATACGTGTATTTAAGTTGTACCCATTCCTTCTTATATTGATTGTATCAATCTTGACATAGAAAATACAAAAAGTAACACAAAAAAGAGAGAGGGAGAGAGAGAGAGAGAACGAGAGAGGGGAGAGAGGCATAGAAAGAGAGATCAAGGAGAGAGGCGAAGGAGAGAGGGGGTTAAAGGCGAGAGAGGCCAACGAGATTGGAGAGATTAAGAGATTTCTTCCTTATTTGCTAGTAAGTATAAAAATAAGTAGTCAACTAATTAAAATATAGCTAGATATCATAATTATTTAAAATTATGACCGTAATTTTTAAATATTATCTTTATTTCTACTATATTACGTAAGCTTAATTGGACTTGGCCCACGAATTTAAATGTCACTACATTAATCCAACGAAATGGGCCTTTTGATTTATAATAAGGCCCATGGCCATATATTCAATTAAAATAAATGGGTTGACACCTATTGGACCAATATTACCACCATACTTAATGCATTTAATGTTTACGAATTAAAAAAAAAAAAGAATGGTTACATAAATACAATTTTTTAGTATTACAGTTACAAAAGTTACAATTATTTTCTTAATTACATAATATACAATATAGACTTTACACATAATTAAATGGATAAATATTGTAAATATGACAATTTTCTATAAATGACATAAGTAATAATTTTTTCCATAATTTAAGTAATTAAATATAGTAAAAATTTAATATGTATTATTATATTTAACACCATACATATACTAAATATTCTAAATATGTATTACTATATTTTTCTAATAAAAAAATTATTTATATTATCCTCATATCATCATCCATAAATTTTTCTTTTTCTTTAGTATTTCACATATAAAGATTATGAATATAATATATATTAGATACCATATACTATATATATATATATATATTATGCATATGTGTATCAATATTATATTATTGAAGCATATATGTGCATCTCTTTTTTTATATTATGCACAATTTGTATTAATAAATGTTTATACTAATGATTTAACACCATACATATATAAACTATGTATTACTATATTTATTTTAGTCTTTCACATATAAAGATTATGAATATAATATATATTAGACATCATATACTATATATTATATTATGCATATGTGTATCAATATATTATATAATATAATTGAAGCATATATGTGCATCTTTTTTTATATTATGGATAATTTTTGTTAAAAAAATTTATACTAAATTTTATAATATTCAAGGATCTTAAAAATATTTCAATAAAATAAAACTAAATTTTAATAAATCACAACTGATTTTTAAAAAATGGAGAAGAAAGGGATTCTTGGGAAACCAAATAAAAATAGAGAAGAAAGAGTGATTTTTGGATTTTTAAAAAAAATAAATATGGAGAGGATAGAGGAATTTTTGAGAAAATAAAAATGGAGAAGAGAGAGGGATTATAGAAATTTTTGAAAAGATAAATATGGAGAAGATAGAAGAATTCTTGGAATTTTTTGAAGATTTTTGAAATTTTTGACAAAAAAAGATGGAAAAGAGAGTATTTTATATTATTTTGTGTATTTATATTGTTATATTAGTTATATAATCATTTTTAATAATTAATAAGAATAGATATTTTAGAAAAGTGAAAATTGTACAAAATGTAGTTAAAAAGATAAGATTTTAAATAGTCTGTATTTATTTAATTATATTTAAAAAATTATAATTTTTATAATTATGATTTTTTAAAATAATATTTGTGTAAGAAATTCTAGAAAAAATCAGTTAGTTTATCAATTTCACTATATGTAATTTTTACACATCCCCTTTTTAGCCTAATTAAGTGTTGAAAAGATCCACAGATAGTTTTGGGCCAAATTACTGTGTTAATGCCCGTTTATTGTATTTTATTTTGTATATAGTGTTAATAAATTAATGTATTTACTATAGTACTTTTTTGTATATATTAGTAATAATAGATTCATATTTTTGACATTAAAATATACATATTTTTGTTTTGTATTTTTATTATATTTCTTATTTGTTGAAATGTAATGAAATAGAATAAGTACTTTCACATTAAAATATACCCTAGCATTGATTTTTGTATTTTCATTATATTTTATTTGTATATAGTTCTTATAGATTTATGTATTTAGCATTATTAAAACATACATATCTTTGTTTTGTATTTATATTGTACATTATGTTATAGCTATTGATCTAAGTTATTTATTTCATATTTGAAGTATATATCAAGCATTAATGTTAGTATTTTCATTATATATATATATAGTATCATTAAATTCATGTATTTGAATTTAGAACATAAATTATCTTTATTTTGTGTTTTAATGTATATTACGTTGTACTTGTAAATAATGATACAAATTATTCTTTTTGCATGTTTGAAATACATATCTAGCTTATGTTTGTATTTATTATTGTACAAATTTATGGGAAGAAAGAATATGAATCACAAAAATAAAAATAATAATGGCAGATCCCATAAAATATTGAATTAAGAAAAAAAATTCTTTTCACAATAAAATTCTATTCTACGATAATTGCACTATGATGATATTTTTATAATTAAAATACCGACATCTTTATCAATAAATATTAATAGTACTATTGATAAATAACGCTACAATATTACTTGTCCGCACTAAACCCCCAATCTAATCTTTGCTTGGGTACCAAAAAAGAGTAATTTCTTCTTATTTCTTTTTTTTTTCTTTTCTGTTTGTTGTTTCTCATTAACAGCCCATTTGAATTTGAAAACCTTTTGCCAAAAAGAAACCGAGAAAATAAAGTCATGATTTCACTATATTTTCTGAAAATCAAACAAACAAAAAACAAAAAAAAACAATTATAATGTAGATTTTGACGAGACATATAATAGAGATTCTCCAAAAACTCAATTTTAGAAATTAATCCGTAAGCAAAATTTTCTCCAAAGTTATTTTAAAAGGATCATACCTTTTAAACTCATATCATAATCCTCCTTCAAAGTCATAATAATGGGGAAATCTTAGTTTTTCATCTTTCTATTATTTTTCAAATCATTAAGCATTTTCTTTTATCTTCATATTTTGTTATCGTATTTTTTCATATTCATACTTTTGATAGCTTCTTTTTTTAGTCGATGGTCTATTAGAAACAGTTTTTTCTACCCCATAAAGGTAGAGATAAGGCATGCGTGCATCCTACCATCCTCGTGTCTTACTTGTGAAATTACACCGAACTTGTTATTGTTGTAAATAGTTGTACACATAGATCAGATTGGTTTCGATATTTCAAATATCAAACCAAACTAATTATGTCAGGTTTTTAAATCTGTAAATCAAATCAAACAAACCCAAAAAATTCAAAATTTTCAACCTTGATTTTTCATGAATTTCTCAATATTCTTGGGTTTTTCGGGTTTTTTTGCTGAAGTTTTCATACAAATATACAACTTGCATTTCAAATATTTCTCTAATCCTAGTAAGATATAATTATCTAAGTTGTTTCTTAAGAAAATGACATAAAATATGAGATGAATGATAACATTGTACTGAAATATTCAAAAAAGATAATGAAATCGCACAAAAACAAATATTGTAGATTGTAATATTTTAACTTTTATCTGAATTGGCTTCTTCTTGTTTGGTGCATGTTAACACTAATGTGTGCCAATGATAACGCTCAAACTCACACCTCCTTCTGAACTATGAAGCGGACGTTGTCAATAAATAACCCAACTAAGAGGTTGGGGTCGAACCCACAGGGAATATGGAAGTTCTAGACTAATGCCGGTAAATGAACTTGTTGGGAAGTTATCTCAAAATTGGGGAGTTTCGAAGAAAGCAATATTAAAACAAGATTATAACTGTGAATTAAATCAAGATCTGCAAATAACTAGGGTATGTGTTCCCCATGGGTTCATAACTACTTCGGATATATATACATGTGATTAACCTAATGCTTACTTGTAGAAATGATAACTAAGGTTCATCCAAACGGCTGATTCGTCCCTATTGGATAACTATACTCAATCACCGGGTCAGGTCTCATGAGGATTTCAAACTAACTGTTATCAATATGTTCCAAATTTAACTCTCCTGCGACCACAACTCAAGTTAATATTATGATCATCAAGATCAAGGCTTTGTTGTAGTTCTCTTTTCCTAATCTCTACCTCTCAAGGTTAAAGCAAGTAAAGAATTCGGGAAAGTCCTAACGTTGTACATCGTTAAGAAACGTTTAAGAATGAACAGAATAGAATACAAGCTTTCTGCATTAGTTTTGAATCACTTTTGTGCAACCCTAGTTTGTTAATCCATCATGGTTCCCACAACCCCTAGTTGTGGATGTTTTAGCCTCTCATGGTTGTAAGATTGTGGTATGAATTCATAGACAAACACATAATTAAATATTTACAGCAATATTTGAGAAAAAAACTTCTTTGAATATGCAAGAATAATCTCAAGAACAATTGATAAAGAAATCAAGAATTGCTCCCAAGAAGTGTTAATCACACGTAAACTACTAAATTCTATGTTCTCTCCTGATTCTCTGTTGATTCATAATGAAAATAAAACATTAAAGATATTTATACAGATATCAGAAACCTTTTCCTAAGCTAATAGGGAGATTTTCCATAACTGACGTCGCTTGTGCCACGACTTGTCATATGACTTGTAGCAAGATTGTACGGGTCGTAACTGCCTTTCGTACCCTTGTCTTGCTGAAACTTTGGCTAAGTGTTGGGAGCTGGTATGACTCGTACATTCTTCCTACAAGTTAAACAATGCATTCGTGGCTTGGTCCTAAGAATTCTGACATCTTCTGGAATATTTCATGAGTATTGTGGTACGACTCTTACCTTCTTGCCACGGCTCGTACTGTATGTAGTGTCTGAAATTCCACCAAGTCTTGAATAGTCACTGGAGCTTATCACACCTCATGGTACGGGTCATATGTCAGTGCTACGACTCGTGGGTTCCACCCGTACCAAGAGGTTGCCTTGTGCAAATTCTCTACAGTTTTCCACGAATCTAGTTACGACTCGTACTGAGAGTCGTATGTTGCCTTCTTCTCTATTCAGCCTTCTGAACTTTATCACGGTTCTTAGTACTGCTCGTACAATCAAGGTACGGCTCGTACTGAGACTGGTACTTTGGCTGATTTTCTGCATTTTCAGGCTTCTTTTGCACATCTTTGTCCAATACTTATTTTCCCTAAAATCAAAGTAAAAGTGCCTTTTATCCATATAAATACACCTAAGTCCATGCTATTTTTTCAGTTTTAAGCGTCGAAAGTGCTATAAACTCACAGCACATCAACATCCTCAACTTAAGACTTTTGCATGTCCTTAGGCAAAGAAAAACAAAAACTAAACACGACGCTTAACTAGAAAATAAACCTAGGACACTACAGCCAATATCAAACAAAATTTGCACTATGACTCCAAAAGCTTTTGACCCTTTTTCCATGAACCAAATTAGCACATGCACTACAAGCAACTACAAAACATGATAAACAGGGATCAATACATGTTATCTAGCTATTAGCAGGTAGTCAAGTCATCACCAATGCTTTTCACATAGATCACTGGTAAAGTCAAACACAAACCATACCCTCACAACAAACGAAGTCCCCCACTCACAGATATAGAAAAATAAATGATATGGGACTGAACAAGCGAGACTCTCACTCTCACAAAAAAATTCAAATACTGCATATTGGATACCATAGGCTTGCCCTTATTTTCTCTACTTCGGTCTGTCGGATAGTTAGGTTAAGATTACTGTAGGACTTGTTTTGAATTGTAATGTACGATTTTGGGCTGGGTAAGGTAGATATGAAATCTTTTTAAGTGACTAAACCCTTCCTTGGTACTACATACACGTGGTCCGTTCTTCACTTACTTCACCCTGTTTTGCTTTTTCTTCTTTCTCCTCCCTTTCACCCTTTTTACACACTTGTATAAGTGTGGTGTGTTTTTTCAAACTTTTTCATGCCTCATTCTCTTTTTGAATTTTCTTTTTTCAATTTTTCTTTTCTTTTGTCACATCATACCTCATTTTCACTTTTTTTCTCTCTTCTCTCCCTTTTTCACCTTCCCAATCTTTATCTACCCCTACTCTAGCCACCCTCAACTTAGGCATTTAGGTTCACAATGTCCAAGGAGGGACCAGGGCTAAAACAGATTCATTATAAAAATGGGTACTGTTAATCGGTTAATCAAAGAAAAAATATTTATTTAAGGCTCAAAATCGAGATCAAGGGAATCATATAATTTTGGTAGGGTTATTTAGGCTAAAAATGGGCTCAACAAAAATAGACTATGATCCTTTCCTAACCAACCATCCTAAAACTTATATAAAGACCAACCGGGCAAGTTCTAGATCCTCTACACAGTATTAAATTAGGTAGAAGACCTCACTCACTCATGGTACATGATTTATATTCATTCTACCTGTCCGATTTATTCATGATTTAACAAAAATTACACATACTAATATACTTAAATAACATCAAAAGATCCACAAAAATCATGCATGCAGTCACAAGTACACAACTAATTCATCAAAAAAATTTAAACAGGGTTAAATTTTCACTAATCCAAACTAGCATAATTCATTGGCTGAGTACTCCTAAGTTACTTTCTAATTAAACAAAAATCACAAAAATAAAATCCTAAACATGTCGATTCTACTAGATAGTATACCCGAAGGAAAAGAAACAAAAAAAAAATCCTCGGACGAATCAAAATCTCAAAAAATCAAAGAACACCCCCTCCCGTTTTTGAAAAGTGTGCTTCGTCCCGGAAGCATAAAATACAAGAACAGAGGGAGGGGAATATACCTGGTGGTGCTCTAAGCACTCCTATCATCCTGCAGAGGAGGTACCTCCGCTGCAATCGTGGCGCTAGTGGTGGCCGACGCACTCACTGGTGGAACAATAGGGCGAGTGGTTTCCCCCTCAGTGATCTCGGCCATCTCTACGGCCTCCAAAATGGTCGGGGGTGAATATGGTTCACCCGTAGGGTCCCTGCCACTAGCAAGATTGGGCTGGGCCATAGTGGAGCTACCCGCTCCTCTAGCTCGCTCTTGCAACTCTGACATGTGTGAGTCATGAGTTTGCAGGCTTTCCACTCGTGCCTGCTTGCGTTTTCTTTTCTCTTTCTTCTTTCTCTTTTTTAGGGTCTCATCTTCAACATCCTCGGAGACCCTCTTCTTCCCTTTCTCTTTCCTTGGTACTGTGGGCTCCCAGTAGGCCGCTAAGTCAATCTTCTCCTCAATATCCGCATCAAAGTCAGGAAGAGTGGGGGCTGGTATGACTGTCGGCTGTTGTGATGACAACTCGGCCACTTGGCTTCGAAGAGCCCCCAACTTCTCACGAAGGCTACCTGTATTTATCTGCTCCGCCATGAACCTGTTAAATCGGCTCTCAAACCCATCGAGCCTAGCATGCAGGGCCTGTGCAGCTATATCTATCTCTGTTTTCACCCAGGTCTTGACATTTTCCAACATTACTTGAATTTTTTTCTCGGCTGTAGTCAGTCTTTTGGCAAACTCCTGGAGAAAATCCTGGGGCACTAAGACATACTCTGCTAGAGTCTGGCTCGGTAGGTTGGGCAATGGTGCAACAGAAGTGTTGGGAGCTGCCTCTAAATTACCAGCATCTGTAGTCGATGTCTCAGTGTGCTCCTGTGAGATAGAAGCATTCACCTGTGCGCCCCCAACTGGCCGAGTCAATGGAACTACTGTGGGAAGTCGGGCTCGACTCACCGGGTTCATCTCATCTCGAATCAGGCCAATACCTGCTATCATCTATCCGCCAATCTCAGTATCCATGTCTGTTAGCAGTCGGACACCTACTTCTCTACATAACCATTGAATAAGGCTAGGGAAGGGCATGGTGGTGCTCAACCTAAGAGCCTGGTCCCGTATCTCGTTAGTTATCACCCTAGGAATGTTGATTTCATAGTGGGACATCAATCATGCTACCAGGGCATCTCTGTCAGCGCTGACTGTATTGTCGTTTTTGGTTGGCATCAGCCTATGGCGAACCAGAGTCCAGTAGGCTTTTGTAATTAAATTCAGTGAGTTTTTAGTGACCTACTTTCCTCCAACCACCCATTCGACCTCCTCTTTTGTTCTCAGCAATCACACCGGACAATCACTGCATCTGCCTCCTCCTCTCATCATGGGCGAGCTGCCTTATTTGTTCTAATGCTTCCACCTGATACTCATATTCTGGTGTGGCATGTGGAGGTATAAACCGGGGCCCATATAATATCCATGAAATAGTGCACTCGAATATGTCGACCTCTCGGCCTCTGACCATAACACTCTCCAGTTTGGGCTGATCTTTCAATTTCTGCCCCTGGCCTTCTGCTCCATGGTCACCAAATAGTTGGCATAGAACTCACGTACAATATCTAAACTGTACTTGTCCGGAGTCCTAGCCATCCACTTGAAGCTGTAGAAACTTAATATCTACTTCATCTCCTCTACTCATTCAATGAATTTGTGAGAATTTGCAGCTCTTCTTGAATGCTCCGCCTAGGTTTGTTTTTGGCGGTGAAAGTAATGCCCTATTCATATATATCTTAAGCTCCTGGCACTCTCCATTGGATCGTGTGGTTCTCCCTTGGCGGATTCTGCTCTTGATCGGCAGTTGTTGCCTCCTCATCAAAATTAGCACCCCCGCTTGCATCTCCGGATTGGGCCTCGGCCCCTTCTTCCTCCTTTAGAGCCGCTGCCTGACTCTTGAGCCCTTTCTTTGGCTCCCTCCTCTGACTAGGGAGCACCTTCTGATATGGAAGTAGCCGCCACAGCTTGTGCTTTGGTGTTCGCCCTAGGGGTTCGGGTCCCATCTGCATCTGAAGTGTCGACCCTATACTCTTCTACTGAACTACTAGGGGAGTCACTTGCTTGCTCGGACTTGTAGGTCTCATCAATCAATTGCCTCTAATAGATGCCTTACGCTTTATTGTGATTGTACCTATGGAGAAAGAGGGTCTAGGATTCCATGTATGAGAAAAAGAGATCAAGAAATAATGTCCTCTATAAATTACCACGAGTCAATAGTACAGGTCATACCTTGGAGGTACGACTCGTATAGGGACCCGTAATATCTCTGGTGAGTGTTACAACTCTGTGGTACGACTTGTACCATGAAGGTATGATCCGTACCACGAGTCATATGAGGATGCCCCTTAAAATACAACTTATCTGTATTTTTCCAAGACTCATGGTATGACTCGTAAGTCAATTCCACAAGTCGGTGGAAGGATCATACTATCACTTGTGGAATTGACCCTATTCTGGTTCTAAGTACGACTGCCAATTACGATTTGTGGCAGTAAACCACGATCCGTA
The DNA here is from genome assembly GCA_035772735.1 of Datura wrightii. NCBI lineage: Eukaryota > Viridiplantae > Streptophyta > Magnoliopsida > Solanales > Solanaceae > Datura > Datura wrightii. The sequence continues at coordinate 114,080,621 of JASDFA010000019.1, forward strand.
CTGGAATTTGTACCTTGTGCTCTTTTCAAGTTGGGCTTGGGACAGTCCCAACAAGCCAACCTACGAGTCGTAGTATCATACCACCAGTCCTAGGAAGGCTTGTGAAGCCTGTCCCTCCCTCGATTTTGGTTCAGTTTACAAGGAGTTCTGTTTTAAGTTTTGGGTACTCAGAATTTCCTAGGTCTAGGCATGTATTTTAACCCATTTTATAACTACTCATTCCTCCCCTTTTTAGTCACTACCCATAACTCAATTTTGGCTATTTTAATGCACAAGTTCTTCAATTTCAAGTTCTTTCCCAGTCATTCATGGCTTAATCACACCCTTGGTCATTGTCTTCTTCGAATTTTTCAAGCAACAACTAGGACTTGCAGGGGTTTTAGCACCATTACACCAAGCATACAAGTTTTATCAAATTCAAAGCAATATACTTACTTGTTAATAGCTTACTTTGACTGGAAATTAGAAATTAGGTGTAATACCCCGGAAAGGGCCGAAGAATAGACCCGGGAGTTTAAATTGGTAATCGCAGAAGAACACGGAATTTTGCACCAGGACGACTCGAGGTACGAATCGTGGTGAGGACCTACGACTCGTGACTCGTGATACCCGTTACGCATAGGTACAACTCGTGGTTAGGAGTCGTTGTGAAATTCTCAGTGGTCCCAGTGAGTAGTCACGGGTCATGGTACGTCTCGTAGGATGTAGTAACGAGTCGTGATGAGGAGTTGTGGGTAAGTCGTAGTTGGTATGGGTGGATGATACCTTGACTGACAGTATGACGCATAGGATGATACTACAAGTCATGGTATGTGAGTTGTGGCTAGTTTCAAAAGATGGAAAAAATGGTGAGGTGACCACGAGTTGTGACTTCGTGGTACGACTCATGGTATGAGTCATGGTCGGGGCCAGAATTGTTTTTCAGGGAAATTTCATTAAGGACAAATTCGACTTTCCTATGCTTTTGGACCCTAAACCATGTCGTTTTAGCTTCATTTCTAGACGTTTTAGTGGGGTAAAACGGTTCCTCCGCTCATTCTCACGCTAATCCTTAGAAGAACATTGTAGAATTCTCTCTCAGAGTATTTCAGAGCGAGGGCTAGGGCGGAACTTTTCTCTTTGATTTTCAGGAAGATTCTCCAGGTTTCTTTACCAGGTATGTGGGGTTTTAGCGGGGGGATTGTCCTTCCCTTGCGTCCCCAAAGTCCTCCTCGATTTCTTCTATCAGTTTTAAGCCCTGAGCTTTCGAGTATGAGAAGCATTCATGTTTATTTTCGTTGCTTTCACTTAGAATGATGTTCATATTTATTGTTGATATAATTTCCATCAGTTCCTTATCAGATTGTCAGTGTTATTACAAAGGTGAATTTGAGCCCTAACTTTCGAGTAATGATTTTAATTGTTCAGTTCTCTCCAGTGAATGAAGGATGATTTAGGCTGAATTTTCTAGAATTTCCTGTATATATATATATATATAGTGAATTTGAGCCCTAACTTTCGAGTAATGATTTTACTTGTTCAGTTCTCTCCAGTGAATGAAGGATGATTTGGGCTGAATTTTCTAGAATTTCCTATATATATATATATATATATATATATATATATACACGTTGAGAAAATATCCCATTAACGAGAATGACTTTTGCTCTGTTGCATGAAATTCCTAAAATTCTTGAAATTTCCTTATATTATGAATTTGTCCGAGTCGTCGGCATAAATGAGCTCTCTATTAGCTGCTTAGTAATTTAGTTAGTTACAACACAGAACTCTATATGTCTAGTCTAAGTTAGAATCACATCAGTCTAGCTTCAGTCAGATTTTAGGAACCTCCGTGTTGTCCAGAAAATGTCAACTGATCAGTTTGACTCCAATTTATTTTTGAGGTGTCAGTGGTGCCTCCCAGTTATCAGACTCAGACTCAAAACTCAGATTATTTGATCCATTAGGAAGTCATGACATTCATTTATAACTCTGACTAGTCCCGAACCCCAGTTCAGTTATCAGTTGGTTTTCTAGACGGTTACGACGCTCCCAGATAAGCAGCTCTGACCAATCTTAGAACTCAGTTTCCAAATCTGGTCCTATAAGATGCTCAGGGAACTCTCTGACAGTATCCCTAGTTCAGTTTAGTCTTGGACCCAAGTATCGAGCTATCCGCTTGTCAGTAGTAGAAGTAATAGGATTATTCAGTGGGAGTAGGACTTAGCACCAGGCCGGGGTTCCAGCGCACCCAGGTTCCAGAACTACGTTGCTGCCGTAGGTTTTATTTACTTGGCCTAACGGCCCCCTTTTTACAGTGATTTTCACAGTCCATGCCTTTATACCCTGGAAAGGTATATTGGGTCCTACTGACGGGGTGTGTACATCAGACTCCACGTCTAGCTTACGTGGTTATACGTCGGTTATAGCCTCTCCCACTAGTCAGTACAATTTACTCACAGATTTTTCAGCCCATATCAGTTCAGTGCAGTATCTCAAAATCGGTATTTCAGACATAGGACATGTTTATGACCATTAGCCAGGGTCATTTTTTACTATAGTAGTTTTATATCAGTTGATTTAGTTTTCAGCATTTCAATTGGTCATTTCATGTCATGCCAGTTCGCATCTTGGTTAAGAGTTTTAAAATGTCATATGTGCGAGAAAAGGGCCCGGGGAGAGACCGGACAAGCGCCAAGTCGGAGCGTCGCAAGGAAAATGCGACTTATAAATCGCATTCGACAAATGCGACTTATAAATCGCATTCGACAAATGCGACTTAAAGGGGGTTCAGGTCCAAGTATATAAAGCCCCATATCAGTTTTTTTGGGTCATTTTCCTTCTTTATTTTCCAGAGAACGAACAGAAACAGGGGAGGGACGAAGGTTCAATATAAATTTCCTTCCGTTTACGCCGTCAAACGTAGTCCAAACTCAAATTAACTTCGGCTAGCGAAGTATAATGCTGCAGGGAGCATTCCCACGGAGTTAGTTTCGTGAAACTTGGCCGACGAATCTTCGTCTCACCGAGCCAAGTTAAGTGAAATTGCTCCAAACTAGTGTTAATATACTCCTAGCATTAAAGTGAGTATTTCACCCTTCTAAACTTCTGAGAAATTACGAGTTTTCGGTCGTTCTCTGATAAGTCGAAGAATAGGCAGTAGGTATATCCATAAGTATGGTTTCTTTCCAAAATAATATTAGAATTAATTCTATTCTTTCGTGAATATGAATAAAGTTGGGAGAAATAGCTGAATACTAGCCGAGCTACGCCAGTTAATCAGAAAGTCGGCAGTTGAGGTATGTAAAGCCAATTTCTTTCGGCAAGCTAGTAGTTCCAGTATAGCAAAATAGTACAAATTCCAGTAGAATGTTTTAGAAGCCGTATATTATATTTAGTATGAGTTCAGTAAGCATTTAGAATTATTATACAGTGTTCAGCATGAAACTCAATAAAATAGTATAATTCCCAACAGAATATTCCAGAAATATTATTTCAGACTCAGTATATCTCAGTATCAGATTCAGTATATTTCAGTATCAGATTCAGAATATTTTAGTATCAGATTTAGTATATTTCAATATGAGATTCAGAACAGAATACCAGAATATAAATATTATTATCAGATTCAGTATATATATTACATGCGGTTATTGCTATATGTGGAGACATAATTGTTCTGTGTTGGGCACCCTTAGAGCTTCCTTGACCACCAGGGTTAATAGCTGTGTCGACTCGCCCGCCAGAGGGTGAGGATACGTCGCTCTACAGAGTAGCATGCCATCCACCAGCGGACGAAGATGGGATGCAGATTCCCCATAGCAGGCTGATCAGCACTATACCACACCCCCTGTCGAGCGCTTGGGCCCGAGGTGCAGATTACAATTTTCAGATTACAGATTTCAGATTTCAGATTTCAGATTTCAGGAGTTCTCCGGACTCAGATACAACTATAGTTAGGGGCCCAGCGAGCCCAAGTTGCATACCCATGGGGCCGGCTGGATGCTCATAGTTACTAAGTGGATGGTATGACCTGGGTAGGGGTATATAGATTGTGTGTTGGTTGGTACCTTACGTCTTATGGGGTTGGTAAGGTTCTTGTATGCTATGTTGTGTTAGTTATTAATAGATATAAAGTAGACCGCCATGTTATCAGGTATGACTCTCGCTCTCTTCAGTAAAGTTACGCTCTTTTCAGTCAGTCTCAACTCGTCTCCTGTTACTTCAGTATCTATTAGTATTATTGTTTACTTTCAGTTATTTTCAGTTATTGCTTGCATACTCAGTACTAGTGGTACTGACGCCCGTTTTGGGGCGCTGCATTACTTGCCTGCAGGTACTCATAGACGAGGAGCAGATCCCTTGTAGTTCCAGCGACCGTACAGAGTCTTCAGCTCCTGTCATCCGGACGCTTGACAGCTAAAGGTTTACTTCCCTTTTTGTTTGTACAGTATGGGTAGGCCGGGGCCCTGTCCCAACCATCTTATTATTCTTAGAGGCTTGCAGATTGTATATTCCCTGTGGTTAGTTGTACCGGTCATGTGGGGTCGTATATATGTTTCAGTTTGCATGTGATGGTCATAAGGGGCCTTGTTCAGTTGTCAGTTGGTGACCTTGTCGGTCAAAGATCAGTTCAGCACTTGATTATACTTTTCAGTGATAACTAGTCAGCATGGTGGCCTTGTCGGCCCGCATAGGTTCCCTTATGCTCTGTTTTTATGGTTAGCTGTTATATTCCTACAGGTGGCTATAGGCCTAGTCGGCCGGAGGCTGTATATACAGCCGTTATATAGCTCGTTGTTTTCATAAATCCAGAATTAGAGCCAGCCTATCACCAGAAGTGCTTAGGCTCAGTAGTCCAGCAGTCCAGGTCCTAGTAGGGCACCAGGTGCCAGTCATGCCTCCCAAGGTGGGGCGTGACAAACTTGGTATCAGAGAAGGTTGTATCCCAGGGAGTCTGCAGCCGTTCTAAGTAGAGTCTTGTCTATGGATGTGTTGTGCACCACATACCATAAGCAGGAGGCTGCAAGGCATGATAGGGTGGTTACTCTTTCTTCATATTCAGTCGTGCCATAGAGCAGTATAGTATAGGGTTGAGTCCCTAAAGCTTATTATACTCTTTGTTTGCAGATAAAATGTTAGATCAGAAACATCCTATCACAGGCAGAAGATCGGACATAGCAGCAGGAGAGGGCACCAGCAGGATGCCTCAGCCTCGTTTAGAATCAGCCCGATCTGAGGGCGATACAGAGGCATCGTCCCGACCTTCTCAGCAGTCTCCACCCCATCAGGAGCCACTCGGGACGACACCACCTACACCATCTGACCAGGAGGTCAGGGAGTGCAGTAGTTATGTTAGCGCAAATGATGGCTACTCAGCGCCAGTCAATGCCACCTACAGCGGCAGAATCATCAGGTGGGCCTGGTAGTTCGAGGGTCTGAGAATTCCTGACACTAGTCCCCCACAGTTTACCGGGACAGATTGAATAGAGGACCCCTAGGACTTCCTGGATCAGATGTAGAGGATTTTTCGGGTAATGCATGTTACATCTATAGATTTCGTCGAATTTGTGGTATTCTGACTGCGGGGATATTGTTGTGTTATGGTATGAGAGTTGGGAAAGGTCTCGAGGGAGAGATGTTGCCCCTCCGACCTGGTCCAGCTTTTCAGAGGCCTTCCTGGACCGTTATCTACCACGAGAGATCCGACAGGCCCGGATGGACCAGTTTTTACACCTGGAGCAGGGGGCGATGAGTGTTCGAGAATATGCCCTGCAGTTCGATTCTTTGGCCCAATATGCTTCAGCCTTTGTATACACCATGCCATTCAGAGTCCACCAGTTTATTATGGGGCTGAACCCAGAGTATATTGAGGCCTGTATGACAGCCACTTTGCGGGAAGATATGGATATTGCTCGAGTATAGGCTTTCGCTCAGACTATTGAGAGCCTCAGACAGCGGCAACAGGATAGTAGACGAACAAGTCAGGAATAGCACCGCAGGGACAGGTCAGATGAGTTACAAGGGGAGATTCGGAGAGGGCCTAGGCCACCTAGACCCCCGCCTCCATCACAGCAACAGAGGGATAGATTCAGTCGCCGAGGACAGTCAGAGTCTGGCGGAAGTTCTCGAACAGTAGATTCACCCCAGCAGAGGAGGGTAGAACAGAGCAGGTATACACCACCACTTTTCCCTATTTGCAGCCAACGCCACTCTGGAGCTTGCAGATATGGCTCCACAAGGTGTTATATATGCCAACAAGAGGGTCATGTGATGAGAGATTGTCCAGCCAGGGGTCAGGGTGACCGGGATAGACAGGACAGGGCATCAGCAGGGTTGCGAGCTACAGCAGCCCTGGTAGGGCGCAGGCCCTTAGTTTCAGCAAGCAAAGGCCGAGGCAGATTAGGGGCCTCTAATTTAGGTGCGGGCCCAAGTCGTACCTATGAATTACCAAGGAGACAGGATTCATAAGCGTCTCCAGATGTTGTGATAGATATGATGACTATTTGCCCTCACCCTGCTTATGTATTAATCGATCCGGGATCTACCTTGTCCCATGTTACCCCATTAGTGGCTCAAAAGTTCAGTATTGTACCAGAATTGCTTCGGAAACCCTTTTCAGTATCTACACCGGTCAGTGACTCTATTATAGCCAGAAGGTTTCATCGGGGGTGTACAGTAGAGGTTGCTAACCATCAGACCACAACAGATTTGGTAGAGTTAGAAATGGTTGATTTTGACCCCATTATGGGTATGGATTGGTTAGCTCAATGCTATGCCAATATAGAATGCTGGACCAAGACGGTCCGATTCCACTTTCCAGGGTAGACAGTACGAGAGTGGAAGGGCAGTACAACTATGCCAAAAGGTAGGTTTATTTCCTATCTTCGGGCGAGAAAGTTGATAGCCAAGGGGTGCATTTACCACATTGTCAGAATTCAGGATGTTCAGGTAGAGCCTCCGACTCTCCAGTCTGTTCCAGTGGTTTAATGAATTCCCTGATGTATTCCCAGATGAGCTACCTGGTATTCCCCCAGAAAGGGAAATAGACTTTGCAATTGATTTATTACCAGACACTCAGCCCATATCAATTCGCCCTTATAGCATGGCTCCTGTTGAACTCAGAGAACTATAGGAGCAGTTGAATGATTTGTTAGACAAGGGCTTTATCAGGCCGAGTACTTCACCTTGGGGTGCGCCAGTTCTGTTTGTAAGAAAGAAGGATGGTTCCCTCCGCATGTGTATAGACTATCGACAACTGAATAAAGTTACTGTCAAGAATAAGTATCCGCTTCCCAGGATAGATGATTTGTTTGATCAGTTACAGGGAGCTAGATATTTCTCCAAAATTGACTTAAGGTCCAGATATAATCAGGTTTGGGTTTGTGAAAGGGACATTCCAAAGACTGCCTTCAGGACCAGATATGACCATTTTGAATTCTTAGTCATGTCCTTTGGGCTGATGAATGCTCCAACCGTGTTTATGGACCTGATGAATAGTATTTTCAGACCATAACTGGACTTGTTCGTGATAGAGTTTATTGATGATATTCTGGTGTATTCTCGCTCAAAGGCAGACCACCAGGATCATTTGCGGACAGTGCTCCAAATTCTCAAGGACCGTCAGCTATATGCCAAGTTCTCGAAATGTAAATTCTAGTTGAATTCAGTAGCCTTTTTGGGTCATATCATGTTGGATGTTGGTATACAGGTAGATACCCAGAAAATAGAAGCAGTAAAAGCATGGCCCAGACCTACCACTCCGACCGAGGTACACAGTTTCCTGGGGTTAGCAGGGTACTATAGGAGGTTTGTTGAAGGATTTTCCACCTTAGCAGCACCTCTGACTAAACTGACGCAGAAGGCAGTAAAATTTCAGTGGACTGAGGCATGTGAGTAGAGCTTTCAGGAATTGAAAGACAGGTTAATATCAGCTCCAGTGTTAGCATTGCCAGAAGGTACAGAAGATTATGCAGTTTATTGTGACGCTTCGGGTGTTGGGTTAGGATGTGTGTTGATGCAGCATGGTAAAGTAATTGCTTATGCTTCCAGACAGCTAAGGAAACATTAAAAGAACTATCCTACCCATGACCTGGAATTGACCGTAGTGATTCACGCCTTGAAGATATGGAGACATTACTTATATGGCATCCACGTGGATATTTTCACTGATCATAAGAGCCTACGGTATATCTTCACCCAGAAAGAACTGAACTTGTGGCAGCGTCACTGGTTAGAGCTGTTGAAACACTATGATGTGAATATTCTGTATCACCCAGGAAGGGCCAATGTGGTGGCAGATGCCCTTAGCCGAAGTCTATGGGGAGTTTGGCATACTTACAGCCTGTGCAGCGGAAATTAGCCCAGGAATTGCATCAGTTAGCCAGTTTAGCCGTTCGTGTGGCAGAAACAGAGGACAATAGAGCGGTAATCCAGAACACCGCAGTGTCGTCTTTAGTCGTGGAAATAAAGGAATGACAGTGTGAAGATCCTAGCCTGGTTCAGTTCAGAAACAGAGTTCAGCATGGAGAGGTGACAGATTTTCAAATAACTGAGGATGGGCTATTGCGATATAAAGATCGCTTTTGTGTTCCAGATGTTGCAGGGCTTCGCCAGCAGATTATGGGCGAGATACATTATGCCCGTTATTCTCTCCACCCAGGTTCGACAAAAATATGCCACGATATAAAAGAAATCTACTAGTGGCCAGGAATGAAGAAGGGAATAGCAGAATTCGTAGCTCAGTGTCCCAACTGCCAGCAGGTAAAAGCTGAACATCAGAAACCAGACGGACTAACTCAGGATATAGCTATGCCTCTATGGAAATGGGAAGTAGTAAATATGGATTTTGTAGCAGAATTACCGCGCACCAGGCGTAGATATGATTCGATCTGGGTGATTGTTGACAAACTGACAAAATCAGCTCATTTTCTGTCAATAAGGGCTACCTTTTCTGCCGGGGATTATGTTGAGTTGTATATCAGAGAAATATTCAGGTTGCATGGTGTTCCAATGTCCATTATCTCCAACAGAGGGGCGCAATTTACAGCTAAATTCTGAAAATCATTTCAAAGAGGCTTGGGGATGCAGGTTAACCTGAGCACAATGTTTCATCCTCAGACAGATGGGCAGGCAGAACGCACAATTCAAACGCTCGAGGATATGTTTCGAGCATGTGTGTTGGATTACGGAGGTAGATGGGATGAACATTTACCACGCATTGAGTTCGCCTATAATAACAGTTACCATTCAGCTATTCAGATGGTGCCTTATGAGGCATTATACTGGCGAAAGTGCAGATCTCCAGTTGGTTGGTCTGAGGTAGGAGAATCAGCATTGATTGGGCCAGATATCATTCATCAGTCATAGGAAAAAGTAAAGCTTATCAGAGAACATTTACTGACTGCTCAGAGCCGCCAGAAATCATATGCTGGCGTGCAGCACAGAGACTTGGAATTTAATATGGGTGTTTGGGTGTTTCTGAAAGTTTCGCCGATGAAGGGTGTAATGAGATTTGGCAAGAAAGGCAAGCTCAGCCCGAGGTTTGTTGGGCCTTATCAGATTCGCCGAAGAATAGGCCAAGTGGCATATGAGCTAGACTTACCTCCAGAGTTAGAATCTGTCCACCCAGTTTTCCATGTATCAATGCTGAGAAACTACATATGAGACCCCTCCAGAATTGTCCCAGTCCAAGATGTTCAGGTTACAGAGGAGTTGGCCTATGAAGAAGTTTCAATAGCCATACTAGACCGGCAGATCCGCAGATTAAGAACTAAAGATATTGCTTCTGTCAAAGTGTTATGGCGTAACAGGAACCGAGAGGAAATGACTTGGGAAGAAAAAAAAGATATGAAAGCCAGATACCCTCAGTTATTTCAGACTTAGTCAGCCAGAGGTATGTTGATATTGCTGTTTTATGAGTTGCTTTATATTCATGTGTATGAGTGAGATGATGACTTCAATTTATTATGTAATGGATGTTATAGTATTATATGGAGTACCTGTATTGGACTTTTCTGCATTTCAGGATTCTTGAAATAGTTCATATTACAGGGGAAACTCTGTCGAAATTTTTCTAGAATAAGTGGAACAAGTTAAAATTTCTGTAAAAAGAAATTAACATTCGAGGACGAATGTTCTTAAGGGGGAAGGATGTTATACCCCGTAAAGTTCTTGACACTTAGTTAGCCTATTTGCATGTTGTTTAAGAGTTTTACATGCCATAAGTGCGAGAAAAGGGCGGGGGGGAGACCGGACAAGCGCCAAGTCGGAGCATCGCAAGGCAAATGCGACTTATAAATCGCATTCGACAAATGCGACTTATAAATCGCATTCGACAAATGCGACTTAAAGGGGGTTCAGTTCCAAGTATATAAAGCCCCACTTCGATTTTTTTTTGTCATTTTCATTCTTCATTTTCCAGAGAATGAACAGAAACAGGAGAGGGACGAAGGTTCAACATAAATTTCTTTCCGTTTATGCCGTCAAACGTAGTCCAAACTCAAATTAACTTCGGGTAGCGAAGTATAAAGGTGCAGGGAGCATTCCTACGGAGTTAGTTTCGTGAAATGCGACCGACAAAGCATCGTCTCACCGAGCCAAGGTAAGTGGAATTGCTCCAAACTAGTGTTAATATACTCCCAGCATTAAAGTGAGTATTTCTCCCTTCTATACTTCAGAGAAATTACGAGTTTTCAATCGTTCTCCGATAAGTCGAAGAATAGGCAGTAGGTATATCCATAAGTATGGTTTCTTTCCAAAATAATAGTAGAATTAATTCTATTCTTTCGTGAATATGAATACAGTTGGGAGAAATAGCTGAATACTAGCCGAGCTACGCCGGTTAATAAGAAAGTTGACAGTTGAGGTATGTAAAGCCAGTTTCTTTCAGCAAGCTAGTAGTTCCAATATAGCAAAATAGTACAAATTCCAATAGAATGTTTCAGGAGTCGTATATTATATTCAGTATGAGTTCAGTAAGCATGTTAGAATTATTATACAGTGTTCAACATGAAACTCAGTGAAACAGTATATTTCCCAACAGAATATTCCAAAAATATTATTTCAGACTCAGTATATCTCAGTATCAGATTCAGTATATTTCAGTATCAGATTCAAAATATTTCAGTATCAAATTCAGTATATTTCAGTATGAGATTCAGAATAGAATACCAAAATATAAATATTATTATCAGCTTTGATATATATATTACATACGATTATTGCTATCTGTGGAGACATGATTGTTCTATGTTGGGCACCCTTAGAACTTCCTTGACCGCCCCAGGGTTAATAGCTGTGTCGACTCGCCCGTCAGAGGGTGAGGATACGTCGCTCTACGGAGTGGTATGCTGTCCTCTAGTGGACGAAGATGGGATGCAGATTCCCTATAGCAGGCTGATCAGCACTATACCACACCTAGGGGTGGGCAAAAAAACTGAAAACCAAAAAACCGGACCGAACCGAATTAATTCGGTTTTTCGGTTTCGGTTTTTTCGGTTTTTCGGTTCGGTTTCGGTTTTTTTTCGGTTATGGTTCACCGGTTTTCGATTAAACCGAATAACCGAATTTATAATAAAATTATTTTATTTTATTTTTATAATTAATAATTAAATTAAATAAAACCCTTACATTGTTATACTACTTCACAGTTCACACTACTACACTAGACACAGACACACAGTACACAGACTCAGACAATCTGAGAAGAGAGAACAGAACTGAGAAGCCATCGCCGTCGCCGCCCGTCGGCACGTCCTCTCTGCCTCACCAGCCGTCGGCCATCGCCCATCGGCCCATCCCTCTCGTCGGCCGCCGCTATCTCTTTCTCTCATCTCTGCCACTGGCCCACTGTCGACAGCTAGACAGGACTGGCTGCGCCGCTGCGGGCCTGCGTCTCTGCCGTCTGCCGAGTGCCAACTCCCAATCGGCCTTCCCTCTCTGCCTCTCTGCCTCTCCACTCTCCAGCCTGACATCCTCCGCGGCTCCACCTCCAGCCTCTAGGCGGCAGGCTCCACTCAACCTCAAGTCTCATTTGATCATTCCTCTACACTCAACATTCAACAGGTAAGCAATTAAGCAAAGTAACAAACTGTAAAAGGGAATAACAAATTAACAAATAACAATCCCATATTCGGATATTCCCATTAACAATTTAACATTATCCCAAATTCCCAATTCCCAAAATATTGAGAATTTGAGATTGGTAGCCTATGAATTGTGAATTTTTGAATTTGTGAATTGTGATGCACTGAATACTGATGCTGTGAGTTTTGAATTTTTGATGAGTTTCTGCCTTTCTGTTTCTGGACTTTGGTGAAGATGGAAGTGTTGAAGTTCCCATTAGTTGAAGTTCACTGTGAATTGTGATGCATTGCCCACCCCTAATTCTAGTTTTGATGCACTGTGTAGTGTGTATTATTATCAACATTATTGCGAAAAATTACACTTATATTTGATGAGTTTCTGGACTTTGGTGAGTTGGTCTGTGAAGATTGCCCAAGTGTCCATCGGCATTCGGCCATCAAGTGATGCTTTATGTGATTATGTATTTATGTCAATTGTCATTGAGAATTTGAGAATTAAGAATCTTAGTAAATAAACCGAATAACCGAAATAAATAAACCGAACCGAATTAAAAAAAAACCGAACCGAACCGAATTAAAACGGTGCGGTATTTGGTGTTCGTTATTCATAACCGAAAACCGAAAAAACCGAACCGAAATTTGAAAAAACCGAACCGAAACACCGAACGCCCACCCCTAACCACACCCCCTGTCAAGCGCTTGCGCCCGAGGTGCAGATTACAGTTTTCAGATTTTAGATTTCAGGAGTCCTCCAGACTCAGATACAGCTATAGTCAGGGGCCCAGCGAGCCCAAGTTGCATACCCAGGGGGCCGGCTGGATGCTCATAGTTACTAGGTGGATGGTATGACCTGGGTAGGGGTATATAGATTGTGTGTTGATTGGTACCTTATGGCTTATGGGGGCTGGTAAGGTTCTTGTATGCTATGTTGTGTTAGTTATTAATAGATAGAAAGTAGACCGCCATGTTATCAGGTATGACTTTTACTCTCTTCAGTAAAGTTATGCTCTTTTCAGTCAGTCTCATCCTGTCTCCTATTACTTCAGTATCTATCAGTATTATTGTTTGCTTTTAGTTATTTTCAGTTATTGCTTGCATACTCAGTACCAGTGGTACTGACGCCCGTTTTGGGGCGCTGCATTACTTTCCTGCAGGTACTCATAGATGAGGAGCAGATCCCTCGTAGTTCCAGCCAGCATACAGAGTCTTCAGCTCCTGTCATCCGGAGCTTGATAGCTAAAGGTTTACTTCCCTCTTTGTTTGTATAGTATGGGTAGGCCGGGGCCCTGTCCCGACCATCTTATTATTCTTAGAGGCTTGCCGATTTTATATTCCCTGTGGTTAGTTGTACCGGTCGTGTGGGGCCATATGTATGTTTCAGTTTTCATGTGATGGTCGTGTGGTTCCTTGTTCAATTTTCTGTTGGTGACCATGTCGGTCACAAATCAGTTCAGCACTTGATTATACTTTTCAGTGATAACTAGTCAGCATGGTGGCCTTGTTAGCCCTTTATATTCCTACAGGTGGCTATAGGCCTAGTCGGCCAGAGGCAATATTAGCAGCCGTTATATAGCCCGTTGTTTTCATAAATCCAGAATTAGAGCCAGCCTGGCACCAGAAGTGCTTAGGCTAAGTAGTCCAGCAGTCCAGGTCCTACTAGGGCAACAGGTGCTAGTCATGCCTCCCAAGGCGGGGTGTGACACCTCTGTTGCAGCCGAAGTGTGAGTCCTCATCATTCAAGGGTCTTATTTTACTTTCTTTCAGTTGAATTATTTTTTCAGTTAGACTTAGAGTTAGCTGTGGGCTTGTCCCAGCAACTCCTCAGTTATATGGCTTTCAGACAGACATGGTTTTCAAGTTTATCTGTATTATTCAAATGTTTTGAACTTTATGTTTTCAGACTTGTCTATCATAAATGTTTTATGATATTATTTTGAAGTTTCACTGTGCATGTTTACTCAAAATACTAGTGACTGATAAACCAGGGGTTGACTTAGGGTTACTTGTGGCTTCAAGTACCGTGTTACGCTTAGGGTGTAGGCTCGGAGCGTGACAAACTTGGTATTAGAGCCCTAGGTTTAGGGTATTCTTGGGATGTCTGAAAGCCGCATTGGGTAGAGTCCTTTTCATGGGTGTGAAGCGCGCCACACTTATAACGAGGAGGCTACGAGATGTTATTAGGAAAAATCCCCTTTTTGTTCATGTTCTTTATCGTGCGTTAAAGTCCAGTTCCAAAGGGATCTTACTAAATCATTTCCTATTTCCTTTTAGTGAACAATGCCTCCTCAACGTGGAAATGGACGAAGAGCCGGAAACGCCAATAGACCCGCTCCACCAGCTTCGACGGTTCCTCAGGACGACTCTATGTCTACCACCGAATTCAGGGCGGCCATTTAGCTGCTTGCTCAGACCGTCACCAATCAGGTGAACCTGCAGGTGGTTCCAGTAGCCACAAACGGGTTTGCAACTGCTGCCCTTGTGCGGGATTTCACCCAGATGAACCGGAACTAAGGTGGGAGAGGACCCATAAGGCTTTATAGATGAGATCATAAAAATCACTCGGTCATGGGTGTCATCTCCTTCGAGAGTGCTGACCTAGCTTTCTACCAGCTAAAAAGGGTAGCTCAGGTTTGGTACGAGTAGTGGAAGGAGGGGCGATTAGCAGAAGTAGGATCGGTTGAGTGGGAGGAGTTTCACACAACTTTTTTGGATAGGTTCTTTCCCCAGGAGCTGAGGGAGACTAAGATGGCAGAGTTTATGAACCTACTGTAGGGCAATCGAACAGTGAAGGAGTATGCTCTGGAGTTTACTATACCATCAAAGTATGCTCCAGAGATGGTAGCCGAGCCAAGGGCTTGCATGCTTAAGTTCATAAATGGAGTATCTAATCTGGTCCTCAAAAAGTGCAGGACGGCAATGCTAACCAAGGACATGGACCTTTCTAGCTTAATTGTGTATGTCCAGCAGATTGAGGCAGAGAAGCTGAAAGATATGGAATGTAAGAACAAGCGGGCAAGAACTGGTCATACAGATTTTGGCCACCAGAGATATGGCGGTGGTAGCCGCCCACAACAGCAGCAACAGCAGAGGGACCCAGCACCTAGCTTAGCCAGCGCCCAACCTTTCGGTCCCGCCAGGATTGGAGGGGTGGGTCTTTCGACACTCAGTCTCAGGCCCACAGTATAGGAAACAGTATCCAGCTTGTCCCAAGTGCAGCAAGAATCATCCTAGAGAGTGTCTTTAGAGCAGAGAGGGTTGTTTTTTATGTGGACAGCTTGGGCACCGACTCAGAGAGTGCCCGTCAGCGGGGCGAGGGAGATCACAATCCACTACCTAAACAGCTCCAGCAGGTTGACCAGCTCAGCAAGCCAACTCATCAGGTACAAATGGCGGTCAGCGCCAGAATCATTTCTATGCTCTATCTTCTCGTCAGGATCAGGAAAGCTCACCTGACGTAGTTACTGATATGTTACGCCTCTTCCATCTAGACGTATATGCCCTCTTAGATCCAGGAGATACTCTTTCATTCGTGACTCCATATGTAGCAGTTCAGTTCAGCATTAGGCCAGAAGTCCTATCAGAATCCTTCTCAGTCTCCACCCCAGTTGGCGAGTTAGTTAGAGCCAGCCGGGTGTATAGATACTGCCCAGTCTCAGTCTTGAGTAAAGTCATACCAGCTTATCTTGTAAAGTTAGATATGGTCGACTTTGACCTTATTCTCGACATGGATTGGTTAAACTCCTGCTATGCCTCAGTTGATTGCAGAACTAGAGTTTTCAAATTTCAGTTTCCTAACGAACCGGTTTTAGAATGGTTGGGCAGCAGTTCAGCGCCTAAGGGTAGGTAAATTTCCTACCTTAAGGCCCAGAAACTCATTTCTAAAGGATTTTTATATCATCTGGTTCGGGTCAAGGATTCCAACTCTGAGACCCCAACATTCAGTCAGTTCCAGTTGTCAACGAGTTCCTAGATGTATCTCCTGAGGATCTTCCCAGAGTTCCCCCTGAGCGGGAAATAGACTTCGAAATAGATCTCCTCCCAGATACTCACCCATCTCTATCCCTCCTTATAGAATGGCTCCACCTGAGCTTAAGGAGTTGAAGGAGCAGCTAAAAGATCTTCTTGACAAGGGTTTTATCAGACCCAGCATCTCTCCCTGGGGTGTTCCAGTGCTATTCGTGCGTAAAAAGGACGGTACCCTCAGAATGTGCATAGATTACCGTCAGTTGAACAAGGTCACAGTTAAGAATAGGTACCCTTTTTCCCAGAATTGACGATCTATTCAACCAACTTTAGGGAGCTAGTTGCTTTTCCAAGATTGACCTCAGGTCAGGGTAAAATCAGATAGGGTTAGAGAGAGTTACATACCGAAAACAACATTCAGAACTCGGTATGATCACTATGAGTTTGTGGTGATGTCCTTTGGGTTAACAAATTCATGGACCTAATGAACAGGGTTTTCAAGACGTACCTAGATATGTTCATCATCGTATTTATCGACGACATTCTGGTGTACTCTAGAAATGAGGAAGAGCTTTCCAATCACCTGAGGTTAGCATTACAGACCCTCAGAGATCGCCAAATTCAGCAAGTGTGAATTCTGGTTCAAGTCTGTGTCATTCCTGGGTCATGGGGTATCAAGTGAGGGAATACAAGTAGACCCTCACAAAATTCTAGCAGTGAAGGATTGACCCAGACCTACCTCTCCTACCGAGATAAGGAGTTTCTTGGGTTTAGCAGGCTATTACTGACGGTTTGTCAAAGGTTTCTCCTCCATAGCATCTCCTCTGACCAAGTTAACCCAGAAGAAGGTGAAATTTTAGTGGTCAAATGAGTGTGAGAAGATTTTTAGGAGTTGAAGACTGGACTCACTACCGCTCCAGTTTTGACCCTGCTAGAAGGAACAGACAAGTTTGTTGGATATTGTGACGCCTCCCGAGTTGGACTTGGTTGAATTTTGATGCAAAGGGGCAAAGTGATAGCCTACGCCTCCAGACAACTCAAAGTCCATGAGAAGAACTATCTGACTCATGAATTGGAGCTGGCAGCGGTGGTGTTCGCATTAAAAATATGGAGACATTACTTATATGGAGCTCATGTAGATGTATTTACAGATCATAAAAGTCTACAGTATGTGTTTAGTCAGAAGGACCTAAATCTTCGTTAGAAAAGGTGCAAAGAACTACTGAAAGACTATGACATGAGCGTACTATATCACCCGGGCAAGGCCAATGTGGTGGCTGATGCACTAAGTAGAGTGTCTATGGGCAGCATGGCTCATGTAGAAGAAGGCAAAAAGGAACTGGCTAAAGATATTCACAGGCTAGCTCGGTTGGGAGTACAGTTGGTGGATTCACCTGAAGGTGGAGTAATTATGCAGAGTGGGTCAAATTCTTCCTTATTTGTGTAAGTTAATTCTAGGCAAGATGAAGATCCCACTTTGCTTAAACTTTAGGAGGCAGTGCTCAGAAAAGAGATAGAAGCTTTCTCCAAAGAGGGAGATGGTGTGCTCTGTTACCAGGGTTATGTGTACTGGATGTCGGTGACATGAGACAGCAGATATTGGCTGAAGCACACAGTTCTAGATATTCCATTTACCCTGGTGTTACTAAGATGTACCGTGATTTACAGGATATTTACTGGTGGAACAGCATGAAAAGAGATATTGCTGAATTTGTAGCTAAGTGCCCGAACTGCTAGCAAGTAAAGGTAGAACACCAGAGACCGGGAGGTATGACTCAGGATATCAGTATAACCACATGGAAGTGAGAAGAAATAAACATGGATTTCATTACGGGTCTACCTCAGACTCGTCGGCAGCACGACTCTATCTGGGTGGTAGTAGACTGGATGACTAAGTCAGCACATTTCCTCCCAGTCAAAATCAAAGATTCAGCTGAGGACTATGCTAGACTTTACATTCGCGAGTTAGTCAGACTGCATGGGGTGCCCTTGTCCATTATTTCAAAAAAAGGTACCCAATTCACCTCTCACTTCTGGAAATCTTTTCAAAAAGGACTAGGTACCCAGGTCAAGCTCAGTACAACTTTTTACTCACAGAAAGATGGACAAGCTGAGTGGACCATTCAAACCTTAGAAGATATTCTAAGAGCGTGTGCAATCAATTTTAAGGGTAATTGGGATGACCATTTGCCTCTTATCGAGTTTGCGTACGACAACAGCTATCATTCCAGCATTCAAATGGCCTCGTTTGACGCATTGTATGGTAGGAGGTGTAGATCTCCTATAGGTTAGTTTGAAGTCGGCAAAGCTACCTTGATAGGGCCAGACTCGGTTCACGAGGTGATGCAGAAAGTTTAGCTTATCCGAGAAAGATTGAAAACAGCCCAGAGCCGTCAGGAATCCTATGCCGATGTGCGAAGAAGAGAGTTGGAGTTTTCAGTTAATAACTGGGTATACCTAAAAATTTCTCCCATGAAAGGGGTGATGAGGTTTGGAAAGAAGGGAAAACTCAATCCTAGGTATGTGGGACTCTATAGAATTTTGCGGCGTATCGGCAAGGTAGCCTATGAGCTAGAGTTGCCTTCGAAACTAGTAGTTGTACATCCAATTTTCGATGTATCACTTTTGAAAAGATGTATTGGAGATCCAACCTCTGTGGTGCCATTGGATAGTGTGGCAGACAAGGATAGTCTTACCTATGAGGAGGTACCAGTCCAGATCCTTGACCGTCAGGTTCATAAATTGAGGAACGGGGAAGTAGCTTCAGTGAAGGTGTTATGGAGAAATCAGCATGTTGAGGGAGCTACATTGGAAGCTGAAGCGGATATGATGGATAAATACCCCAACTTGTTCTCTACTGGCTCAGTTTCAGTTTGAGGTATCAGGTTTTGCCCCAGACCTCTAATCAGTTTTTCATGTTTTGTTCATGCATGCAAGTTTGTTTTATGATATGATATAGGTATGTGATGTCTGAATTCATTTAAGTTGTGTAGTTCTTTTCAGGGGTAGTCATTCTGTTAGTTTTTGGCTTTAATGGTAAATATTTGCATATGGTAATTATATGTTTCTGGCTGCTGCTTGTTCCCTACATTCGAGGACGAATATTTCCAAGGGGGAGATATTGTAATACCCCAGAAAGGGCTAAGAATAGACCCTAGAGTTTAAATTGGTAACCGCAGAAAAACCTGGAATTTTGCACTAGGACGACTCGAGGTACGTATCGTGGTGAGGACCTACGACTCGTGACTCAATTCGTGATGAAGTTCGGGAGCCTAAGGTCATATCATGAATGGTACTAAGAATCATGACGCGTACGTATGCTCGTGGTGAAATTCTCAGTGGTGCCAGTTAGTAGTCACAGGTCATGAGACGACTCATAGGATGTAGCAACGAGTCGTGATGAGGAGTCGTGGGTAAGTCATAGTTGGTATGGGTGGATGATACCACGACTGCTAGTACGACCCATAGGATGGTATTATGAGTCATGGTATGCAAGTCGTGGCCAGCTTCAGAAGATGGAAAGAAAATGGTAAGGTGACCACGAGTCGTGACTTCGTGGTACAAGTCGTGGTACGAGTCGTGGTCGGGGCTAGAACTGTTTTTTAGGAAAATTTCATTTAGGGCAAATTAAACTTTCCTATTCTTTTGGATCCTAAACCATATCGTTTTAGCTTCAGTTTTACACGTTTTAGTGGGATAAAATGATTCCTCCCCTCATTCTCACTTTAATCCTCAGAAGAACATCGTAGAATTCTCTCTCAGAGTATTTCAGAGCAAGGGCTAGGGAGGAACTTTTCCCTTTGATTTTCAGGCAGATTCTCCAAGTTTCTTTGCCAGGTATGTGGGGTTTTATCAAGGGGATTGTCCTTCCCTTGCGTCCCCAAAGTCCTCCTCAATTTCTTCTATCAGTATTGAGCCCTGAGCTTTCGAGTATGACAAGCATTCATGGTTATTTTAGTTGCTTTCATTTAGAACGATGTTCATATTTATTGTTGATATAATTTCCATCAGTTCCTTATCATATTGTCATTGTTATTACAAAGGTGAATTTAAGCCCTAACTTTTGAGTAATGATTTTACTTGTTCAGTTCTCTTCAGTGAATGAAGGATGATTTGCGCTGAATTTTCTAGAATTTCATATATATATATATATACACATACATATATATATATATATGTTGAGAAAATATCCCATTAACGAGAATGACTTTTTCTCTGTTGCATGAAATTCCCAAAATTTTTGAAATTTCCTTATATTATGAATTTGTCTAGGTCGTCGGCATAAATGAGCTCTCTATTAGATGCTTAGTAATTTAGTAAATTAGAACAAAGAACTCTATCAGTCTAGTCTCAATTAGAATCACATCAGTATAGCTTCAGTCAGATTTTAGCAACCTCCGTGTTGTCCAGAAAATGTCAACTGATCAGTTTGACTCCAGTTTATTTTTGAGGTGTCAGTGGTGCCTCCCAGTTATCAGACTCAGAATCAGAACTCAGATTATTTGATCCATTAGGCAGTCATGACATTCAGTTATAACTCTGACCAGTCCCAGACCCCAGTTCAGTTATCAGTTGGTTTTCTAGACGGTTACGACGCTCCCAGATAAGCAGCTCTGACTAGTCTTAGAACTCAGTTTTCAAATCTGGTCCTATAAGATGCTCAGGGAACTCTCTGATAGTATCCCTGGGTTAGTGTAATCTTGGACCCCAGTATCAAGCTATCCACTTGTCAGTAGTGGCAGTAATAGGATTATCCAGTGGGAGTAGGACTTAGCACTAAAGGGGTCGGGGTTCTACCACACCCAGGTTCCATAACTACGTTACTATTGTAGGTTTTATTTACCTGACCTAACGGCCCCCTTTTGACTGTGATTTTCACAATCCATGCCTTTATACCCTGGCAAGGTATATTGGGTTCTACCGACGAGGTGTGTACATCGATTATAGCCTCTCCCGCTAGTCAGTACAGTTTACTCGCAGATTCTTCAGCCCAGATAAGTTCAGTGCAGTATCTCAAACTCAGTATTTCAGAAATAGGGCATGTTTATGACCATCAGCCGGGGTCATTTTTGACCATATTAGTTTTAAATCAGTTGATTTAGTTTTCAGCATTTCAGTTGGTCATTTCATGTCATGCCAGTTCAGTTACTAGTTTTTCATGTCATTCATGTTTCTCTCGCATACTCAGTACATTCAAAGTACTGACGCATACTTTTATGCTATATCGTTTCATGATATAGCTGCAGGTTCCCAGACTCAGCATCGTTAGCGGTTGCGATCCAGATACTCCTCTGCTGCAGCCAAAGTGTGAGTCCTCATCATTCGAGGGCCTTGTTTTACTTTCTTTCAGTTGAATTATTATTTCGGTTTGACTGAAAGTTTGCTGGGGGCTTGTCCCAGCAACTCCTCAGTTAGATGGCTTTCAGACAGACATGGTTTTCAAGTTTATCTGTATTATTCAAATGTTTTGAACTTTATGTTTTCATACTTGTCTATCATAAATGTTTTATGATATTATTTTAAAGTTCTGTTGTGCATGTTTACTCAGAATGCTAGTGACTGATAGACCAGGGATTGACTTGGGGTCACTTATGGCTTCAAGTACCATGTTACGCCCAGGGTGTAGCTCGGGGTGTGACATTAGGGTTGGACGAATCTTGATTTAGCACGAAATTGCTCGATTACTCTTTGATTTTGAGTTAGGGGTGTGAGGGAGTCATGAGTTTTGTTCGTGACTTGGATTATGAGTACGTGAGAGAAGTGTACGAATTGTTTCAAGCTTAAATAAGTTATAGGGAAAATTTGAAAATCTAGGCCGAGTCAGGTGAATTTTAAAATTTTTGGTCGATCACGACTCGTACCATGAGTCGTAGGTAGATCCTATGACTTATCCTTTGAACCCGAAACACAGAGATTTGGAAGACTTACCTGTGGACCTATGAGTGCATCTTACGACTCATACTATGTGGGTACCGTTCTTACTATGACTCGTAGGTCTTTTTCTTTTTAATGTTGTCCATGCCTTGCTTAGTTCATAGCCACTATAGGTAAGCAACTCGTACAATGGAGTTACAATTCGTAGGACCAATTGTACCCATAACTCATGCACTGAAATATTTTTTGCTTCTCACTACGACTCATACTACGGTTCGTACAACCCTGTTATGGGTCATACTAAGACCCGTAGTGTTTGCCTATTCTGCACTTCGTTATGCCACCTGTTTTTGTTTCCCCTACACACTTGAATACACATTAGTTGATTAACTTGGGTTTCCTCCCAAGAAATGCTTGATTTAACATCGCGGCACGACACGGGTGGTTCGGTTACTCAGAATTCACCAAACCACCACTTGAGTTGCCTCCCAAGAAGCGCTTTATTTATCGTCGACTACTCAGACTTCGTCAAGGAACTCGGATTCATTTTCTATCTCTGAGACCACTTTATATTCCTTTGGTTTCTTCATTGACTGGAAGATATTGAAGGTGACCTCTTCTTTATTTAGTCTGAACTTCAACTGGTTAGCCTCCACGTCTACTAAGGCCTTCCCAGTAGAAAGGAATGGCCGCCCCAAAATGATGGGGACCTCATAATCAACCTCGAAATCAAGGATCATGAAGTCTGCTGGGAATATGAATCTGTGAAATTTGAAAAGCACATCAAACAGGATCTCCACAGGCTTCTTCATAGTTCTGTTGGCCATCAGCAACTGTATGGTAGTCAGTGTAGGGGCTCCCAAGACAAACTACTTAAACACAGCCAATTGGCATTATATTGATGCTTGCTCCAAGATCACAGAGTGCCATTGCAAACTCAACATCGCCAATCATTCATGGAATAGTAAAAGCACCTGGATCTTCTTTTTTCTGGGCCAGAATCCGTGAGGCTATGGCACTACAATAATGTACATTATTAATGGGCTCATATCTCACAGACCTCTTCTTCGTCACAAGGTCCTTCATAAACTTAGCATATCCTAGCATTTGTTCCAACACCTCGACTAATGGTATGTTCACAGATAATTATTTGAGCATTGACAAGAATTTCTAAAACTTACCATTTTCCGCCTTCTTCTTCATTCTTTGGGGGAACGGTGTTGGTGGTCACGGGATAGCCTTGTAAACTTGTGTTGCTCCTTGTTCAACTTCACGCCTTTTTTTACCAAGTGGGACCTCAGGCAACTCAACATCCTCATTATGTTCCTTCTCAGTGACATCATCATCATCTTCATTCACACTCTCTTTTTTCCTTTCAATTACAACCGGTAGAGGGGGGTCAACCGTGGTCTTTCTATTCCTAGTCATCATAGCCATACAGTGGCCATCATTCTTTGGATTTTGGACTGTGTTGCTAGGTAGTGTACCCTTTTTTCTAAGGTTCATAGGCGTTGATAGTTGCCCTAGCTGCTGTCCAATCTGCTTGATAGCCATCACGTGTGACTCTACTCTCTAACCCATGCTTGATATATCACCACGGTTTTCCTTCAACTAATCATCTGTGGGCCTCACCTTTTTCAGTATCAGCCATCATGCTCTCTAACTTTCACTGTCCAACTTCTCCCTCACGTGCATTAGGGAGCATGTACACTCTAGCTCGATCATTGCGGTAGCCATCATTTCTTGTCCAATCTCCTTCGTGCTCATGACCTAGACTCCTTTATTTGTACCCATTTTGGTTATAGCTGCCTCTATATTGGTTCCGACCTTGGTTTTTAGAACCTTGGCGCCAAGTGTCTTGTCCAGAACCTTGGGCGTTGGCTCAGAAACCCGCCACCTGGTTGTCCAAGAAGCTTGTCTCCTCCTCGAAATTTGAGTAGTCTGGTCTTGGCTCCTGTCCTTGTGTCCCAACTACGTTCACCTTTCTGGCTTCAGTTCCCATGATGTGCTTAGTAAACAAATCCAACAATGTATGCATATCAGCCAACTCCTAGTCACGCTCTTCTTCTTTCCTATGTTGGTCTGTAGTTAAACCAACAACATATGCACCAACCGCTCTGTCTGCCTCCCGGGTGTGCCATGCCCTGTTTGTTTCTGTCACCCTGTCAAGAATGGTAGCGGCTTGCTCCCAAGTGTGACTCATCAGTGCTCCTCCCGCCACTATGTCTGCTACAACTTTGGTATTATTGTTTAAGGACCTATAAAAGATTTCCAACAAATTGTCATCTGGAATCTTATGGTTCTAGCACTTTGTCAACTTCTTCTTAAACCTCAGCCAAGTTTCATGAAGTGCCTCAGTTTTAAGTTGTCGGAAGTTGTAAATTTCATCTTTGAGTTGCAGCATCCTGGAGGGTGGAAAGAATCTTTCTAAGAAAGCTTGATTGAGCTCCCTCCAGTTGGTTATGGAGTCGTTGAGCAACTCTGATAACCATAATATGGCTTCCCCAAATAGAAAAAAGGGGAAAACTCTAAATTTTATGGCATCCTGGCTGACTCCGGCAATTTGTATGCCTTGCATATTCCCACAAAGTTCATCAAGTGCAGGTTGGCATCATCAGCTGCATGACCACTGAACACCCCTTTCATGTTTAACAATTGAATCATGGTGCTCATGATGTCAAATTTGGCCCCAACGGGCAGTAGTGGTGGTACAATTTCTCCAGTTGACCCGACTTCGTCGATGTCTGGGCCCTCATCATCAAAGAATTGAGGGGCAAATCTATGACCTTTGTTGCCCCTCCCATGTTGACCAGCGTTAACAATCTCATATCTAGCATCCTCCGCATCCTGAAGTGCATCTTTCCTACCTTCTTCAGCTATAGGGCATCTCTCTGCTCTAGGTTCTCCATTCTACGCAGTGTTCATTCGAGTTTGGGATTCAAAGGAATTAGGGGATTTTCAATACTCAGAGTGCTTGGATTCACCGAGCAACAACCTGTGGATATCACAAACAAAAAAAAATGTAATTCAGGAAATAACAACCAAAAGTCAGTTACAAGCAATTAATCTAGTCTTAGCCGTATTCTCCGACAACAATACCACTTTTTGATAACGCTCAAACTCACACCTCCTGCTGAAGTATGAAGCGTACGTTGTAAATAAACAACCCAACTAAGATTTGCAAACAACTAGGGTATGTGTTCACCATGGGTTCATAACTACTTCGGATATGCACATGTGATCAATCCCAATGCTTACCTGTAGAACTGATAACCAGGGTTCATCCAAACGACTGGTTCGTCCCTATTGGATGACTATACTCAATCACTGCATCAGGTCTCATGAGAGATTTCAAACTAACCGTTATCAATATGTTTCAAATTTAACTCTCCTGCGACCACAAGTCAAGTTAATACAATGATCATCAAGATCAAGGCTTTGTTGTAGTTCTCTTTTCCTAATCTATAGCTCTCTAGGTTCAAGCAAGTAAAGAATTCGAGTAATTC
The DNA here is from genome assembly GCA_035772735.1 of Datura wrightii. Taxonomy (NCBI): domain Eukaryota; kingdom Viridiplantae; phylum Streptophyta; class Magnoliopsida; order Solanales; family Solanaceae; genus Datura; species Datura wrightii. Next base: position 114,106,029 of record JASDFA010000019.1, read on the forward strand.
CTAATGTTGTACACCATTAAGAAATGTTTAAGCATGAAGAGAATACAATACAAGCTTTTTTCTTCGTTTTGAATCACTTTTGTGCAACCTTAATTTGTTAATCCGTCATGGTTCCCACAATCCCTAGTTGTGGTTGTTTTAGCCTCTCATGGTTGTAAGATTGTGATATGCTGTCATACACAAACACATAATTAAATACTCACGGAGCTGGTACAACTCGTACATTCTTCCTACAAGTTAAACAATGCATTCATGGCTTGGTCCTAAGAATTCTGACATCTTCTGAAATTTTTCACGAGTGTTGTGGTACGACTCGTACTTCTTGCCACGACTCATATTTTTTGTAGTGTTTGAAATTCCACCAAGTCTTTAATAGTCATTGGAGCTCATCACGGCTCATGGTATGGGTCGTATGCCAGTGCTACGACTCACGGGTTCCACCCGTACCAAGAGGTTGCCTTGTGCAAATTCACTGAAGTTTTCCATGACTCCAATTACGACTTGTACTGAGATTCATATGTTGCCTTCTTCTCTATTCATCCTTCTGAACTTTATCATGGTTCTCAGTATGGCTTGAACAATTAAGGTACGGCTCGTATTGAGACTGGTACTTTGGCTGATTTTCCACATTTTCAAGCTTCTTTTGCACATCTTTGCTCCAACACTTATTTTCCATAAAATCAAAGTAAAAGTGCATTATATCCATATATACATACCTAAGTCCATGCTATTTTCTCAATTTTAAGCATTGAAAGTGTTGTACTCACAACACATCAGCCAACCATGGCTAGGAAGGCAAAACCAATAGCTCTACCATCGGAGATAAGGATAAAGGTACTGGACTGAAATGATTAAGAAGGATACAACAGTGAATGTGAAAACAATTAAGATTTTGAAAACCTCAACTATGGTGTAGCTGGGAGTGGGGCTCTCACCCCGATAGAAAATGAGTAGATTTCTCCTCAAATCTGATTAAGACAGTGAAAGCGAAGTTAGCTAACTGGATTGAGGTAGTTCAATCAGGTAGCCATGGCGGGAAATAATTACGTTAGATGAGGTTGAACACCAAGATCAGATAATATGTATGCCTATTGAAACTAGAACTTCTATTTGGAATAACTTTGATATCACAAAGATTTCTATTGTGGAGTTTAAATAAGAGTTTGTGAGTCCTATGAAAAAATAGGGGGGATGGGGCGAATGGAGATAGGTGTGATTGACCTTGAAGATATTTCATATGAAGTTGAATAATCGAGACATTCGATAGTTTATTATGTGTTTGGAGTACATCCTCCGTTTGCATTTTGAATAGTATCATTCAGAGGTTATGGAGTAAGTTGGGAATCAATAAGATAGTCATGATGAAGATTGGTATTGTACTAGTACAATTTGATTTAGAGATAGGGAAGAATGAGGTTATACAAGGTGAAATTTACCATTTTGATAACAAGTCGTTCATTGTGAAGGCATAGAGTGAAGATATGAAATTCTCAAGAGATGAAATATATTAAGTTTGCAAGGATGCTTGTAGAAGTGTCATTTGGCAATGAATAGCCTGAAATAGTGATGTTTAGGAATGAAAAGGGTATGATCATTACACAAAAGGTGGTCTATGATTGAAAATCAACACTTTGTTCCTTTTGCTATAAGTATGGCCATACTGAAGCAGTATGCAGAAAGCAGGAAACACAAAAGCTGGGTAATGACTCTACTACCTAAAGGCTCAACCTACTTAGACTTGTAAAGTGTTTCCCAGGGAGTTGTTATCAATGATCAAGGTAATCAGCATATTTCTAGGCTAGGAATTAGTGGTCAAACCTTTTCAAATGATTAAGAATAGAGACCTCACAAGGAAGTAACACAAACTAACTAGCAAAGTGAAGGTTGAATACAACCAACAAAGAGTTTGAAATCACCCTGAGTGGAGGTAGATAAAGATGTTATGCTTGTTGCTAATACTTTTCTACTCCTTGGTAAAGTCAAAGAAATGCATAAAGGTACTGACAAAGAAAATTAGATTGAAAATGGAAAAATATTAGTCAATCTTTATATTGGGAATGACTAATATTTTAGGTTGGAATGTTAGAGGCCTCAATGGCCTAAATAAGCAAAATAAAGTGAAGTTCCTTCATAATAAGTTTGAGGAATATTTAATTGGTCTTCTTGAAATAATAATTAAAAATAATAGAATTGAGCAAGTTTCTAGAGATATGTTTTGGGATGAAATTACATCACAAATTATAACTTTCATTATAAAGGAAGGATACTGATTGTTGAGCTCAGATATTTTTGAAATAAAAGTTATCAGGGGTTTGTTCAAGAAATAACTTATAAGGTTAAACAAATTCATTGTTATTTTTTACTATAATTTCAATATGAGATAAGACATGAAGGAATTATGGGATAACCTGAATCAAATATACCCTGAGGGCTTGCCTTGGGGTGCTTTTAGTGATTTTAATGTAGTACTTAAAATAGAGGATAAAGCAGGACAATCCTGTGATTTATGCAGAAGTACAGGATTTTCATGATTATATTGAATCATGTGGGTTATTTAAACTGACAAGCACTGGCTGTCAACTTACATGGAATAACAAACATGGTAACGGTAGAGCTTTCTCTAAGCTTGACTAGGCTTTCGCTAATGGTGATTATACTAACATCATGCCCTTAAGTTTAGATAATTTTGAGCCAGAGGGGGCGCGTGATCACTTCCCTATAAATTAATATTCAAAAAGTTCACACTCAAAGGGGTAATAGAAAAGCTTTTAAATATTGTAAGGTGTGAAGTGAACATTTTTCTTTTCAAAGTGTTGTTAGAGATGGTCGGAGAGGATATTATTCTTATTGTCACATGCTAAAGGTTGTGAACAGAATGAAAGATTTAACATAACAATTTAAGAATTTTCACTCTCAACACTTTTAGCAATTTTCTTAAAGAGGTTAATGCTATAGAGATAATCTGTACTCAGTACAAACTCAACTTATTTGAGTTCAGAAGATAAAATTTTATAGTAACTTGAAAAAGAGGTCAATGCCAAATTTAGGAAATCTTCTAGACTTGGAGAACCATTACTAATCCAGAGGAGCAATGTGACATGGATTAAGAAAGGAGATGGCAACTCAAAATATTGGTTCTCTATAATCAAGTAGAGGAGGTTGCTTCAAGCTATTACTCAAATATAGAATGAACAGGGATAAGTACATACAAATTCTTTATAGGCGACATAACTCTTTATGGAATTTTATCACTCATTACTAGGAGAAAAGGTGGATATTAGAGTGATAGCTCCCCGAGTATATTAGCCAATGGTGCAAGAATTTCTGTGGAGGATCAAATTATCATTTTGAAGATTATTACCAAAAAATAGGTAAACGATGCATTATATAGTATTGATAGCAATAGTAGCCCTAGTTCATAGGGTTATGATAGTGCGTCTACAAAGCCATATAGGGAATCATTTGAAAGGAGGTTACTGAAGTTGTTCTAGATTTCTTCAGGAATGATAAACTCTTTAAGAAAAAAATGATATCATGATTTGTCTTATTACTAAAATTACTAAGCCTGCACATGTCAATCAATGTCGGTCCATCTCATATTGCAATATTATCTACAAATGCATATTCAAATGGTACTTGAATGTTATATATGCTGAATGCGGTAGGAATGACAACAAGAATTATGGTGAGAACTAGCTACCATTAGAAGCCTATGCGAGGGACCTTGGGTTGTATGTGGTGATTTTTATATTACTAGATATCTCATAGAGATGACAGAATGCTAGAGAAGTTTTAGGAGCTATAGCTAACTTCTCAGAATGGATAGAGTGCATGGAGTTAGTTAACCCTCCTTTATTTAGAGGGTCATATACGTGAAGAACGGATACAACCATAGAACTACCTCCAGGATTGACAGATTTTTATTCTTCTTCCTTTACGAAGAACAATTATTTCTCCAAATCAGACAAAACTCACTCCTTAAGGTGGGTTTAGACCATAACCCAATTATGTTAACATGTTGGGATTGGGACTTCAAAAAGTCTTACTTCAAGTTTGAATAGTGGTGGATAGGAGTAGAGGGCTTCAGAGGAAAAGTTCAAAATTGGTGGACCTCTTTCTAGGTCACTGGGATGCCTACCTTCATACTAGCCACAAAGTTGAAAGAAAAACTTAAGGTGTGGAGCAAAGAAAACAAATGAAGCTAAAAACAAAAGAAGGAAGGTATCTAAGAGGAATATTCGATCTGGAAGCTACTTAGGACCAGAGAATTCTCATTGAGGATGAAATTCTACAGAAAACTCACTTGTTAATGGAATTTGAAGAGGTAGCCAGAAGAGATTGCCAAAAGATAGAGATCTAGAATTCAATGGCTGAAAAATAGTGACAAAAACATAAAATATTTTCACAAAATAGCAATAGCTCACAAGAGATATAATGAAATTGATGGTCTAATGGCAGAGGGAAATTTCATTACTAATCTTGAGGCTATAAAATCCCATATTGAAAATCTCTACATCAGATTATATAAAGAAATAAAAGATTGGAGGCCTAATTTCACTATAAAGGATATTCCAACCATCAACTATGAGGATCAGAACTGGATACAGAAGGAATTTGAGGAAGAGAAAGTCTTAAACTCAATTAAGTTGTGTGTAGGTGATAAGGCTCTAGGGCCTGATGACTTTCCTATGAGCTTTTACAGTCTTAATGAGAGCTCTTGAAGGATGACAATATGAACACAATGCACCATTTCCACTCTCATCAAGTCTTTGAAAAAAACTTTATTAATACCGCCACCTATGCTGCACTCATACCTAAGAAAACTGGAGCAGTGAAACTCAGAGAATATAGGCCAATTCAGCCTGATCAGTGGGATATATAAAATCACAGACAAATTTTGATAGAGAGAATGAAAAAGGTAGTTGATTTTCTGATCAACAACCAGCATTCATAAAAAGAAGACAAATCATAGATTTAGCTCTCATTACTAGTGAATGTGGGGACACCAGGTTGAAGGGGAATGACCCAAACATCATGTGCAAACTCGATATAGAGAAGGCATATGATTATGTCGATTGGGATTATTTGCTTACTACTCTCAGATACATAGGGTTTGGTGGAAAGTGGTTGAAATGGATTGATTTCTATTTTAAAACTGTCAGGTTCTCCATACTTATCAATCGAGAACCTGTGGGGTTTTCTCATTAAAAAAGAGTTTTAGAAAAGGAGACCCCCTTCTCCTCTTTTCTTTTCATCATAGTCATGGAAGGTCTCAACAGTATGATGAGAAAGACTATCAACAACAATTGACTTAAAGGATTTAAATTTAGCAATAGAACATGAGAAGTAAGGGAAATATATCATTTGTTCTATGCAGATGAGATAGTGATCTTTTGTAAAGCATAGGCATAGCAAGTTAGTTTATTTAGGGTAATCCTTATTATCTTTGAGGAAGTATTATATCTATGTGTCAACTGGAGAAAAAGTAGTCTCTTCCGTGTAAAAGAGATGGAGCAGATTCAGGCTTTGGCTAATATCCTAGGGTGTGATCGTGGGCAAAAATAGCATGCCCGAGTGATGCTTTATACCTTAATTTAGTCTTGTTTATCTAAGTTATTTTATACATTTTCATGTAATTTTATATAAATGTGAATATATGTGCTAACCAACATGATTAGTCCTTGTTTTGTAGGTTTCAATGATTTGGAGGAACTAATTTATAAGTTGGTGAAGGAAAGGAATGGAGTCGGAAGCAATCGGCGGAAGTCGGCAAGGAGTAGGCATGGCAAGTGAGCAGATGCGGCAGCAACGTGCCACGGTAGGCCAGCCCCACGCCAGCAGCATGCCATCACGCTGCCCAAGCAGCGTGACACGCTGCCAACGCAGCAAGAAGGCTGCCGAGGGTCGATTTAGGGTGATTTCCAGAAAGCCTTCGCGTTACCTCCGTGTCACGGAGGGAGAGCTCCGCGATGCACTCCGTGACACGTTGCTTGTTATTCCGGGAAAAATTCCGACTAGTATAAATAGAACACTTAGGTTCATTTTTAATTATTCTGACTTGGTGGAGCAAGAACGTGGGTTACAGGCAGTTGAAGGGACGAAATTATCAGGGTTTTTCTCTATCTCCTTCTTCTTTTATTCAATTGCTTGTATGTTTAACACTCATTTAACGATGTTTAATCCACAAATGAGTGGCTAATTCCTCTTCTTGCTGAGGTTAAGAACAATTGTATTGAAATGTAGTTATTGATCAATTGGGTTATTCATCTTTTCTTCCATGGTTGTTCTATTGATTCTTGTTCTTACTGCATTAATGTGTGGCCAATGTTAATGTATATCTAAAAAGTCAGGTTTCACTCGAGAGAGCAAGAAATTGGAAAGTTGTGAATCAATAGGATATGATCTTTTCTTAGTTTGGAAAAATTGAGAATTGATTTACCTTCAGGATAGAAATATACCTGAAAGTCGTATTAGCCAATTAAGGAATCGGTTTTGTATGGCTAGAACATGAATTTCGTTTAATCACAGAAATGTAGGTGGACGGTTTATGATTCTTAAGTTGGGTTAAATACGAGAGTTTTAATCCATTGGCAATAATTCTTGACTAGCAACCGGAGGAAAGATTAACCAAAAATTGTATCGATAATTAGTTTCTATACATGTTCATTTAGCCTCAGCATGCTCACATTCATAGTTCAGACTCACATTAGATATTTGTTTTAGATTTAGCATACAATTAGAAATCAAAATATCAAACTCTTCTTTGCACTGTTGTCTTCATTTTGAGAGTAAGTATAGTAACACTTAAGTAGTTTGTTACCTTATCCCAGTCCCTGTGGGATCGATACTTGGTTTATTTAAGCCACTTTACTACTTGTTCGACCACGTGCACTTGCGTGTAGTAAATACCCCAGAGCAGACGCAAACAGGGTGTAGGACAGAAAGCTTACCAACGAAATGCTTAGGCATGCCCCTAGGAAATAGACACAAGAACTTGGAGATATGGGATGGAATTGTGGAGAAAATAGAGAATAAACTAGCAAACTGGAAGGCACAATATCTCTTACTTGGTCACAGGGTCACCCTGATAAACAATGTGTTAGACTATTTACCTACCTATATCATGTCTGTCTTCTTTATCCCTTCTAAGATGATTGAAAAGTTAGACAAACTTAGGAGAGACTTCTTGTAGTTAGGAAATAAGGAGGGTAAGGTCATTCACCTAGTGGACTGGGACACTGTCAAACTAGGTAAGTGCTCTAGCGGGTCGGAAATTAGAGATATAAGGAGACAAAATAACTCTTTACTTATGAAATTATTTTGGAAGATTTAATGGGGAACAACATTCTCTATGAAAGAAAGTGATCATAAACAAATATGGACAGATAGACCAGTGGTCCATTGATATGGTTACTAACACTTTTGGAGCAAGTATGAAGAACCATTAGGAATTTATGGTCTAAACTAGCAGAGAACATATGTTATAGAGTGGGGGATGGAAGCAGAATTCTATTTTGGAAAGACCTCTGGATTGGTCATGTCACGCCCTGCCTTAGGGGGTATGACTGGCACTTGATGCCCTGTTAGGATCTGAACTGCTAGACTACTGAGCCTAAGCACATCTGGTGCTTGGCTGGCTCTAACTCTGATTCACTGAAACAACAGGCTATATAACGGCCGTAAACACAGCCTCCGGCCGACTAGGCCTATAGCCACCTGTACTGTAACATCAGCTAACCAGAATCACATTTATATTGGGAAACCTATGCAGGCCGACAAGGCCACCATGATGTCTAGTTAACTCTAAATCAATATAACAAATGTTGAACAGCTACGTGGCCGGCAAGTTCACCACTACTGACTGAATAAGGCCTCACACGACCAACATAAACAACTAAACATACGCACGGCCCCACACGACCGGCACAACTAACCATAGGAAAATATATACAGACTGCAAGCCTCTAGGAATACTGATAAGATGGTCAGGACAGGGCCCCGACCTACCCGTACTATACAACAAAAGAAAATGATATACACCTCTGAATATCAAGCTCCGGATGACAGGAGCTGATGACTCTGCGCTGGCTGGGATCACGGGGGATTGGCTCCTCGTCTATAGGTACCTGCAGGCAAGTAATGCAGCGCCCCAAACGGGCGTCAGTACCACTGGTACCGAGTATGTAAGCAAACTGAACATAACTGAATATAATAACAATGCTAGTAAATTCTGAATAGCAGAAAGTATCTAAAACTGTCTGAACTAGAAGGATCTGGAATAGGCTTATCTGTACTGAAGGTAAGGTAGAATCATACCTGTCGTCATGGCGACCTGCTATCTATCAACTAATAGATATCATGTATATACATATATATATATAACACACAAGAACCTATACCAGCCCCCATAAGCCAAAAGGTGCCAACCAACACACAATCTACATACCCCTAACAGGTTCAAAACCATCCAAAAATAAATCACTCCACTCGTCTACTAACTAAGAGCACCTCTACCGGGCCCCTGGGTCTCAAGCTCGGGCTATGGCCTCTGATATAAATAATTGTGTCTAAGCCCGAAGGACTCCTGTACTGTAAACTGTAATCTGTATCTGTATCTATATCTGAAATCTGCCCCCTGGGCGCAAGCGCACAACAGGGCAAGCTATACTGCGATGCTGATTAGCCTGATATGGGGAATGCTCCATCCCATCTTCGTCCTACTGCGGACAGCATACCACTCCTTGGAGTGGCGTATCCCCACCCTCACGGTGGGTCGACACAGTTACCAACCCAGGGGCGGCGAAGACGCTCAAAGGGTGCCCTCATAACACAAACAGGTCTCAACAAACAATAATCACATATAGCAAGCATGTTTAAACTGAAAATACTATCTGTACTCTGATTTCTCACTCTAAACTCTTTTCTGTGTTATACTGATTCTCATACTAAACTATACTGTATCTAAGATATTATCTGACTCTCTGACTATACTGTAACTGAGGTATCATCTGACTGTCTGGCTATACTGTATCTGGGATATTATCTGACTGTCTGATATTGCTTTACTAACTTTTATTCTGAATATACATCATATTATCATAAAACATGCTTGCTAAATTCAAACTGGACTCAATTCTCGACTTTTGAGTTCTTTCTTCTATACATCACGCTATTTACCGTACTGGATTACTAACTTGCCGAAGGAATTAGCTTTACATACCTTCGCTTCGGATTTTCCGACTAACTGGCGTAGCTCGATCAGTACTTCTGTTATTTCTCCCAACTACATTCATATATATGTCAATTAGAACTAAATACGCTAATATTCTGGAAGAAAATATCACTTTCAATATATATATAGCCCAAACTTTGGCTTATCGAAAAATGGTCGAAAACTCGCTATTTCTCAAAAGTCCAGAAGGGAGAAATACTTAGTTTAAGTCTAGGAGTATATTGACACTAATTTGGAGCAATTTTACTTACCTTAGTTCGGTAGCACGACGATTCGCCGGCCGAATTTCACGAAACTAAATTCGTAGGAATGCTCCTTACTGCTTAATACCTCGGTATCTGGAGTTAATTTGAGTTTGGACCGCGTTTGACGGTGTAATCGGATGAATATTATAAGAAATCCTCGTTCTCCCTGTTTTACTTCGTGTTCTCTGGAAATTATATGATGAAATGAAGATAAAAACCGAAGTTGGAGGCTTTTATACTTGGGGCTGCACCTCACCTCCGTGACACGCTGTGTATGGCGGATCCTAGCCTCCGTGACACGCTGTGTATCGCGGAGGTGAGCCTCCGTGACACTCCGGCCATCGCGGAGGAGGTCTGCCAGCCTTCTCTTGCGATGGTTCGACGCGTCACTTATCCGATATTTTCCCCGGGCCTTTTCCTAACATGTATGGCATTCAAAAACTCTTAACCAACATGCGAATAGGCCATCTACATATCGAGAATTTACGGGATGTAACAGGTCAAGCTACTTTAAAGAAAATATTTCCAGATGTGTTCAACATCTCTTCCATACCAAATAATGCAGTAGTTGGTAGTTGGTCTTAACGGGAGCGGAATATTACTTTCAGAAGACACTTAAACACTACTAAAAATCTATAAAGAGACGTAAAAAAGAGACCTCACAAGTTCTCTTTTCTTAACAAAAGTGACCTAAAAAGAGATCTCAATGATAGGTCTCAAAATAGTAGGTCACTTTTCGCTATATGCCTCATGGGGTCTCCAAAAGAAGACATCGCGAGGTCTCCAAGTTATTTTTTGGATTTTTGTAAGACAAGACCTCATGAGGTCTCTCTTTTATTTTATAATAACAGGCTTCATGAGATCTCCAATATATTTTCATAAAATATTTAATATTTATTTAATTTTCTGAAAGAAGACCGAGTGAGATCTCTTTATTTCAATTTTAAAAAAATAAAATTACAAAAGAGAGACTGCATGAAGTCTCCTCTATGCATTTTATGGAAAACAAATTCAAATAAAAGAGACCTCATGAAGTCTCTTTTAAGAATTTTATGGAAGATGAAATTATAGAAAAGAGACCTCATGAGGTCTCTTTTTTCATTTTTGAAAAATGAAAATGCAAAAATGAGACCTCATGAGGTCTCTTTTTTGCAACAAAACAAAACTGGCAGCATATTGCTGCTTCTACAGCTGCCCACTTGCTATTTTAATTCAATAATATATATATATATATATATATATATATATATATCAAATACAATATAATCAGCTAAATCACAAAGAGATCCCAACAACCAATCAAACTATAACAAACACATATACTAAATATTCTCCAATCACATAACATCTAAATCAACTTTAAAGTTGTTTAAAAGACATAAGTCAAAAGTTAAACAAATCTCATAAATATGTAGAACACTTTATAATTTTTACAAACTGTTCGCGCTCTGCTTCTCGGTATATATTATACACCGACACGCAAGTGTACGTGGTCAAACAAGTAATAAAGTGGCTAAGTAGCCAAGTATCGATCCAAGGAGGCTGCTCTAGATATGCAAAACTGCCTAGTTTACTATATTTCTATTCTATTTCTAACTATGCTAACAACTATCCAATCAAGATTTGAGGGAGTTTTGTTTCTAAACTAATTATCTACTAAAATTAATAACTACTATTTACGTTGAGTTTAGACAATGGATATGCACATGCCAAGGTTAAGAACGAGTAATGAACTTGATAATCATGATAATTTGGTCATCTTCTTCTTCATATTGCTAGCCAAGAACGTTTGCCTAGAAATTAAAACTTCCGTATTTAATTTCACTTTAGCTTCATAAACCATTCGTCTACATTTCTGTGATCAAATGCAATTTATGACCTAACACTACAATTCCGGTTCCTAAATTGACTAATACGGCTTTCAAGTATATTTCTATCAAGAAAGCACATCAAAACCCAATTTTTCCAAATCAAGTTAAGAACAATACCCTATTAATTCACAACTTTCCAATTTCATGCTCTCTTGAGTGAAATTGGACTTTTTAGATATACATTAATGGTGGCCAATCAAGAATGTAATAAGCACAAGAATTAATAGAACAACATGCAAGAAGAAGAAGAAACCATATCAATTATTACCAACATTCATTTCACAAGTTCAAAACCTCAGCAAGAGAGGAATTAGCCACTCATTCTTGGATTAATCATCCTAGAATGAGTGTGAATCATGCATACAATTGAAGGAAAGAAGAAGGGAAGAGAAGAAAACTCTTATCTTTTCTATTCTTCAACTGCCACAAAACCACGTTCCTGCTCCCACTTCTGAACTCAGGCTAAAAAACTAAAACTAAAAAAAACTCTTTTAAAAATAACCTAAGTGTGCTATTTATACTAGTGGGAAATTTTTCCCGGAATAACAAGCAACGTGTCACGGAGGCCAACGCGGAGCACTGACTCCGTGACACGGCGTGGACGCGGACCCTCTCTGGAAATTGCATGGTCCGGATAATTAGCCTCAACGTGGCACGGAGGCCATCGCGGAGGCCTGTCTCCGTGCCACGGAGCTGACGCGCAGGCACACTGGAAATTGTCACTTTTATTTCTGCCCAGGCAGTCTGCTACCGCGATGGTAGCGTGGCACGGCACCATCGCGGAGCCACTGCAAAATATGCCATCCGAGGTCTTTTCCACGCTCGCATCCAAGTCCAACTCCGACATAGTTCCAACACGCATTTTAGCTCTTAAAAATCACATTATCCTGCAAAACAAATGCTAATCATGTTGGTTAGTATAAATTCGCATTTTATTACCAAATACATGATATTATATACACATTGCACAACAAACAAGGTAAAAATGATACGTTTGAGTATCACTTGGGCATATAAATCTGCCCAAGATCACTTACCCCACACTTAAATCCTTGTTCGTCCTCGAACAACACATACACAAATCATGCACATCACATCTCAACCTTTGTCACTATGGTGCAACCATTTACGTTACGGTCATACCGATTATTCGATTTTTGCAAATCATCAAGAAAACATGCTTGGTCGTACAAGACAATGACCTTAATACATCGAGGCTTCCTAGACTTTTAAGAATTGATTCTTGATATCGGCAAACTCATGCAAATAAACTAATCAAGAAATCCGACACGAAAATCAATCTTTCATCAAGCATGTACCCTCACAACTCGAGAGAAACTTCCCCTTTTATGCTCGTGCAGCACACAAACATGCACGTAGGGGCATATAGAAATTAATTTCACTCTCTCTCCCAAAAGAATTCACATGCATCATGTCATGACCCATAGGCTTGCCCTTAGTGTATTACTCCACTAATATAAAGAAATGCAGTGTAGGATCAAATAGGACTTTTAATGGGTTGTAACTGGGCTATGGATCTAGTATATATATATTGGATTAGCCAATAATAGTTGCTAGCATCCTTAAGCGCCTTTTCAACTCATTCCCATCGACTCATGGTCATTGTTCCTCTCTTTTCTCTTTTTCTCCCATTCATGCTGGTTTACTTTCATACAGCCCATTTCATCAGGCACACTTGACCCCAAACGGAAGGTTTTCATGTACCCTCAATTTCATTTAATTACAACTAGTGCCTCTTCAACACCATCTTTTGTTTCCTCACTTTGCTTTTCTTTTCTTTTCACTCTTTTCACTCTTTAACACTTTGGGAAACAATTTTTTTTGTTCTTTGTAAGCGCTTAAGAGCTTCTTATAGACTTTAAGGCTAATGAAAAGAAGGAATAAAGCTTAGTTCATACAATTCTGGACAAAAGAAAGAAATCGGCTAAAGGCTCAACGGGCTGACTAGGGTGTACAACATATAAAAAGGTAGAACTTGACAAGAAAAAAATGGAAACTAACGGTTAAAACAAAGAAATACCTACATCCTTTCCGACACTACACCTCCTTCATTTCGCTTTGTATACACGCCAGGCAAGTTCTAGACAATTCACAATGACATGGAATAGCAAAACCTCACTCACACTTCATGCACATGCTCGAATCAAGATGCATTCACAGACTCTTTAATTAGTCAAGTACATGAATTCAAGATTAAGCCTCAATCATAATGAACCAAATTCTATAGCCTAGGTAACTCAACATATTTACACAATTACATGCTTTCAAACGAATCACTTTCGCATTTCGAACATCAATTACACACGCAACAAAATTTTAGCAACCATAAGCAACTACAGTTTATTGATGCAATCCACCAAAGAAACTAAAAACAAATCATCTACTCCTATCGACTACATTTCCCTTAAGACGGTCGTCATCCATCCATCATAGGGAATGTTCACTAACTATGACATCGGTTCAATAGGACTATTCTCGGTAAAAGAACCGAAAACAAACTCCGAGAAACCCAAAAATAAAACTTCAAAATTTTTGCAACACATCGATCATTTCGATAAAAAAATATATTTACAAAATATGTTGATAAGTGCAACATCCTTTCGCAAAAATTTTGAAAAATATCGATCATATCGATAGAGAAAAAAAATATTTATAAAATATTTACAAAGGCAACCATAACTTTTTAAAGACACACATCATTAGCCACAAACAAATATATACACATCATTCACAAATCAGTTCACAACAACAGGGAAAGCACAGACATACACAAATGTCAAGGAAGAATATACAGCAGATTTAGAGCCTATGACCCAGCACCTAACTACTCCCCACCCCACACTTAAATCGAACACTGTCCTCAGTGTTCACAAAAATACAAAGCACAAAATTTTGGGTGGTGAAACTCCCTGCTCAGTCGAAATATTCGACTTCCTCATCCGGTGCTGCGGCCTCGTCGCCCATATCTGAATCAGCTCCCTCGCCGTCATCGGACTCCAGATCAGAGTCCTCACGACGTGTCTCCTCATCAGTAGGGACGTCGTCGTCAGTCGGCTCCACAAAGGCTGGCCCCACCTTGCATAAAGCTCTGGCGTTCTCGCCAAAAGGGTAGTCCAGCTCCAGCTGCCATAATTCATCCTCGGTGGCTGGTCTCCCACCTATCCGTAGTTGCAGCATCTGCATGCCGAACATACGGGCCATATACTGGTCGTCACGAGCATGTCGCTCGCCCAGAGTCAGCACAGGTTCGTGTGTAGTGTCGGGGGCCTTGGTCTTTGTCACGTCAAGGGCCCTCCGCTCCAACTGCGGAATGTAATCCAAAGCTTCTTCCTCGATGTCAAGGCCTCGGAGGAAGGTGGTGATGAGTCCGCCAAACCCATATCTGTGGCCCTGGTGTAGTCTAGCTCTCTTCATGGCGGATATTATAACCGCCCCCACATTAATCTCAAGCCCTTTCATAAGGGCATACACCAGGCAGACACGGTCCCGGGTCACGTCTGTCATATGTACTCTCGGGATCAAACACGAACATACAATTTTTAGCCAGATTCTGGCCTCCCTGTTCATCTGCGAATAAGGCAGAGTCTGGTGGTAACCCCTCTCTTTGTGTCTACTCCATCGGGCTGTGGATCGAGCCCCACACAACGTACGTCTGATGTCAACGTACGGTGGGGTGATGTTGAGCTGGCGGAGAACGTGGGCGTCTGTGTCCCGTGCTCCAACGATGGCATTCAGCTGCTGGGGTTCCAGAGTGACAATCTGCCCTCTGATTTTAATAGTATGGCTCCTGATGGCCGGGTTCCAGTTGGCATAAAATTCCCGGACCAAATGAAGGTTGCACTCCTTGGGCTCCTGAAAAATAAAACTGAGCCCAGCTGCCTCAATCCTCTGCACCATGCGAGGGAATTCCTGTGCAAGTGGTTCCCTTGCAATATATTCCTCCGGGAAGTACTTGTTCTCCTTATGCTTTGTGTACCATTTCTTCCCTTCATCGGTGACCCATCGTGTTCCGTATCGGCGGTGTTGACCGCGTGGAACAGCAGGTGCAGCTGGGACAGCAGTGCCCAGTCTCATTCTCTTTCTGTCGGTGCCTGAGGTTGAAGCACCCTTGCCTTTATCTTGTCGGCTAGCCATTGTACCTGTTAATTTACACAGACAAGCACAACGTTAAGCTAAAAACTTGTTAGCTTCGGCTAAGGTCGGATTAAACAAAATTCACCCCACACTTAGTCTTTAACAATATTTACAACATTTTAGCAAGGATATCTCTATTTACACCCCAAACACGATCACTACAAACATGTTGCTTAGTGCGTTCACAAAAATTCGACAGCATAACGGCTAGCGAACTACTCAGACTTCATACAGCTAACCCAATCCTACTATCGACCCTATTCACCCATAGCACTTAGCAACAATAACAACAACAAAAATAAAAACAACAATACAAACATATTATATACAACTAATCTAAGCAATTCAACCAATTCACATATTTGGCACTTTCCCACGAAAATTCGAGCATTAGTCATCTTTCAACAATTATACAATAGTTACCACGACTTATATCCAATAATAAACACACCCCGGCATCAATTTCATCAAACTATCAAGTTACCCACGTTAAAATCCAACAACCCAAACCCTAGAACTCAATTCGACAATCAATATTGAATTATTCAATCAATCGATAGGTTCAAACGTCAACTACAATAATCCGAACATAATCAATCACAAAATAATTCACATCATGTTTAATTTTTACCTAGGGTGATATATCTCACCTCACATGCTCAAAAGTGACAAAACTCGCCAAAAATTTGAGATAGAAGATGAAAACATACCTTGGATTTGAAGAACCGAAAAAAACTCGACGTTTTCCTTGCCTATTAACGTGGCACGGAGCTTGGGGGTAGGGGAATGGGTGTTTGGTCGCGGAGGGTAGAGGGAATGGGGAAAAATGGGTGAAAATCGGGGGTTTATTTAAAAGAAACACGCGGGTCACCCGGAAACCCGGTGTGACCCGGCACTGGAATAAGGGCAACGTGTCACGGAGGGTAACGCGGAGCCCCTACTCCGTGACACGGAGCCAACGCGTTGGCTTACTGGAATTTAAAAAAATTCCAGGTTTGCCTTCAACGTGTCACGGAGGGTAACGCGGAGCATTGCCTCCGTGACACGGCGCAAACGCGCCAGTGCTCTGTTTCACCATCAAATTTTATTTTTCGTACCTCGCCTCGTTTCCTCGATTCCAAGTATTTTTCCTCCGGTATACCTGCAAATCACCTCACTAAACAAAAATTGGTTAAATTTATAGATTTCCCTACTAAAAATTAAAAATTACTAATTAAAATGCAAATCTAAAGCTAGTCAAGAAAAAAAGAAACGATAATAAAATAGAAGAAAAACTTTACACTAAGAAAAAAAAAAGAAAGAGAGAAAAAATATTTTTCACGGGTTGCCTCCCGTGCAGCGCCTGGTTTAACGTCGCGGCTCGACAGCCTTTATGCTCACGTGTCTACTAGGGAGATGGACGACTTGTCCCGATCATGGTCATCTCCCCAGTAGTGCTTGCATCTCTGCCCATTTACCAAGAACGTAGCACTCCTATCTTCTT
Organism: Datura wrightii; assembly: GCA_035772735.1. NCBI lineage: Eukaryota > Viridiplantae > Streptophyta > Magnoliopsida > Solanales > Solanaceae > Datura > Datura wrightii. The sequence goes on from JASDFA010000019.1 coordinate 114,123,015, forward strand.
GCCACAGTTCTACCGCCCCATGAGGGGTCATTCTCACTACTTCAAACGGTCCAGACCATTTAGACCTCAGCTTACCAGGAAACAATTTCAATCTTGAATTAAAAAGCAAAACTTTCTGTCCTGGTTCAAAAATGCGATGCACCACATGCTTGTCGTGCCATCTTTTGGTTCTTTCCTTGTAGTACTTCGCACTTTCATAGGCATGCCAGCGGAATTCGTCAAGCTCGCTGAGCTGCATCAATCTCTTTTTACCCGCCAGCTCTAAGTCCATATTTAGCTTTCTGACAGCCCAGAAAGCTCGATGCTCAAGTTCAACCGGGAGATGACATGCTTTGCCATAGACCAATCGGTATGGTGACGTTCCGATCGGTGTCTTATAAGCTGTTCGGTAGGCCCACAACGCATCATCAAGTTTACCAGACCAATCATCCCGTTGTGTGTTCACCGTTTTCTGAAGAATCTGTTTTACCTCCCTATTCGACACCTCCACTTGCCCACTAGTTTGGGGGTGGTATGCCGTGGCCACCTTATGGCGCACCCCATACTTAGCCAATAATTTCTTGAAGCTTGCATTGACAAAATGAGCTCCTCCGTCACTGATAATTGCTCGGGGTGTCCCAAACCTTGTGAGAATGTGTTTCTTCACAAACTTCGTTACTACCTTGTTATCATTCCTGGGGCAAGATATTGTTTCCACCCATTTTGATACATAATCTACAGCTACCAAGATGTAACGATTTCCAAATGACGGTGGGAATGGACCCATGAAATCAATGCCCCATACATCAAAGGGCTCAACTTCCAGTATGTTCTGCAAAGGCATCTCTTGTCTTCTGCCAATTGTTCCTGTCCTCTGACATCTATCACACATTTTGACATACTCCATGGAATCTCTGAACAGGGTCGGCCAAAAGAAACCTGACTGAAGAACCTTATGTGTTGTTCTCTCACCTCCATGATGCCCTCCATACAATGAAGAATGGCAGCCCCTTAGCACCTCTGCTATCTGACTCTCTGGGATGCATCTTCTCATCACCTGGTCTGGTCCCTGCTTGAACAAATATGGCTCGTCCCATACATAATATCGGCTGTCATGCCTCAATTTTCTTCTTTGCTGGTCTGTTGCTTCAGGGGGGTAAACTCCGCTCACTAGCAAGTTGACTATGTCAGCATACTAGGGAACTTCTGCTTCTCCCACTACCAATAGTTTCTCATCTGGGAAGTCCTCATTAATGTCATCACTTTCCATCACATGCGACCGACTCTCCAGTCGTGATAGGTGATCTACTACCTGATTTTCACTCCCCTTTCTGTCTCTAATCTCAAGGTCGAACTCCTGTAGCAATAAGATTCATCTGATCAATCTGGGCTTAGCATCTTTCTTGTTGAATAGGTATCGAATAGCTGCATGATCAGTGTACACCACCACTTTCGTACCCACCAAATACGACCGGAACTTGTCAAATGCAAACACCAGAGCTAGCATTTCTTTTTCTGTGACTGTGTAATTGCTCTGAGCCGTATTCAGCGTTTTGCTTGCATAATAAATAGAATGAAAAACTTTATTCTTCCTTTGTCCCAATACAGCTCCCACAGCCACATCACTGGCATCACACATCAGCTCAAATGGTTGTTCCCAGTCAGGAGAAGTAAGTATGGGTGCTTCAATCAATTTCTGCTTCAACTTTTCGAATGCTACAACACACTCCTCATTTAATTCAAACTTGACCTCCTTTTCCAGCAGCCTGCATAGCGGTCTAGAAATGTTGGAAAAGTTTTTAATGAATCGTCTGTAGAATCCTGCATGTCCCAGAAAACTTCGTACACCTTTCACGGATACTGGTGGTGGCAATTTCTCAATCACCTCTATTTTAGCACGATCGACTTCCAACCCCTTTTTAGACACTTTGTGGCCCAGGACAATCCCCTCCTTCACTAAGAAGTGGCATTTCTCCCAGTTTAGCACGAGGTTGGATTCTTCACATCGAGCCAGCACCCTGTCAAGATTCTGCAAGCAAGTAGCAAACGAATTATCAAAAACAGAAAAATCATCCATAAATACCTCAACAAAGTCTTCAACCATGTCATGGAATATAGCCATCATGCATCTCTGGAATGTGGTGGGTGCATTGCATAACCCAAACGGCATTCGCTTGAAAGCATATGTCCCATAAGGACAGGTGAACGCCGTCTTCTCTTGATCCTCAGGGGCGATGGCTATTTGGTTATAGCCGGAATACCCATCAAGAAAGCAATAATATTCCTGCCCTGCCAACCTGTCAAGTATTTGGTCAATAAAAGGAATGGGGTAATGGTCTTTCCTCGTGGCTTCATTCAGTTTTCAGTAGTCCATACAAATTCGCCAGCCTGTGACAGTTCGTGTGGGGATTAACTCATTTTTCTCATTGGTGATTACAGTCATCCCCCCTTTCTTAGGAACACATTGAACGGGACTGACCCACTCACTGTCTGAAATTGGGTAGACTACAACTGCATCAAGCCACTTAATTATTTCCTTCCTTACCACATCTTTCATTGCTGGATTAAGTCTCCTCTGTGGCTGAACAGTTGGCTTGGCTCCTGTCTCCATAAATATCCTGTGCGTGCAGAAAGCTGGATTTATACCCTGAATGTCGGACATTTGCCAACCCATTGCTTTCTTCCTCTTCCTTAAGACCCCCAAAGCTGCCTGTTCCTGTTCCTCTGTCAAGTCTGCAGAGATAATAACTGGTAACGTCTCTCCCTCCCCCAAAAAGATATATTTTAAATGGGGAGGCAATTCTTTCAGCTCCAATTTCGGTGCCTCCTCAACCGACGGTTTCGGCAACGGCTCTAGTGATCTCATCAAGGACTGAAATTCCTGTCTTCTTGGATATTTAGGTGCTCCATCCAACAATTGAACCATTCCACAAGCTTCTCCATCCCCAAAATGATCAGAATGCGTAAGCGCTCTCTCCAATGGGTCTTGAGATTCAACAACCGGCGTACTTTCTACATGTTCAACCACACTGAATTACGAAAGCTCCTCATGTATAGCCGGCAGCTTCATGGCTTTTAACACATCAAATACCTCCACCTTGTCATGTGCTTGCATCGTGAGTTGACCTGCAGCTACATCGATCAATGCCTTTCCTGTTTCCAAAAATGGTCGTCCCAAAATAAATGGGACTTCTGCATCTGGCTCAAAATCCAGAACAATGAAATCTACCGGAAAAATGAGGGAGCCTACCTGCACTAGCACATCCTCCACAATGCCATCCGGCTTAGCTAAAGACCTGTCTGCTAGCTGCAAGATCACTGTTGTAGGTCTAGGACTCCCTAGCCCTAACTTTCTGAATACCGAAGATAGCATCAGATTTATACTTGCCCCCAAGTCGCATAACCCACGAGCTCGGATACTTTGCCCAATCGTCAGCTGGATAGTAAAACTTCCAGGATCCTTCAGTTTAGTGGGCAACCTGTTCTGAATACGGGATGTGCATTCCTCCGTTAAAGCCACCGTGGCATACTCGGTCAAGCGACTTTTGTTGGCCACGATGTCTTTGATATACTTTGCATATTTTGGCACACCCTGCAAGACATCAACAAGAGGTAAGTTAACATGTACCTGCTTAAGTACCTCCATGAATTTCTGGAAACACACCTCCTCCTTGTGTTTCTTAAGTCGTTGAGGGAACGGGGGTGGAGGCCTTGTTGGTTCAGCTTCTTTGGTCTTCCCCGTATCTGAGGTTTGTTCTCCCTCAACATCTGCTGCTCCTGACTTCTGAGGCGGTCTTTCAGGTTCCACCTCCTTTAATTGTAAACCACTCCTCGTGGTCACTGCATTTACCTGCTTAGGATTGGGATCCGTGTCGCTAGGTAGTCCTCCCCTTGGTCTAGTATTTTGGGCACTAGCAAATTTCCCAAACTGATATTCAAGAGCCTTGGTTGCCAATTGATTGTTCTTTACTTCAGCTGCCAATTTGACATAGTCAGCCTGCAATTGTGCCTGGTTGGCAATCATGGTCTTGAACATTTCCTCAATAGTCGGTGATGGTGGTGGAGGAGGGGCATTGTGATTTCTGAACTGATTCTGATAGCCTTGTTGCCCTCCTTGGTTTCTGTGCATACCCTGCCCTGAACCTTGGCCTTGTTGATTGTTGCTACCCCACGAAAAATTCGGATGATTCCTCCAATTCGAGTTGTAGCCACCACCAAACTGCTGTTGATTCCTCTGTGCATTGCCCACAAAGTTGACAAAATCAGGATTTGCACCACAGCATTCAGCTGAATGCTCACTACTACCACACACTTCACACCACATCTGTTGGACTGCATTAACTGAGGCTGAAGGCTGGTTCAAATTCATAGTGCTGAAGTGAGTGTTTAACTGATTTTGCAAAGCAGCTATCTGTGCAGCGATAGCTGTGAATCCATCCACTTCGAACACTCCTGCTGCTTTCCTTGCTCCACCCCTTGAAGAATCTGCATTCCATTCCGGATTGCCTTGTGAGATTCGGTTGAGCAAAGTGTACAGCTCCTCATAAGTCTTCTCCAGTGCTTGCCCTCCAGCTGCTGAGTCTAACAAAATTTTAGTGTGGGGTTCCAAACCCTCAATAAAAGTGTGGACCAACACCTCATTTGACTGATGACGATGGGGACAGTCCCGCAACATGGACTTGAATCTTTCCCAGGCTTGATAAAGATTTTCTCCTTCCCTCTGTTTAAAACTTAGAATCTGACTTCTAAGTTTAGCTGTTTTACCTGAAGGGAAAAATCTGATCAAAAACTTCCTTGCAAGATCATCCCACGTTGATATAGAGTTGGGTGGTTCAGCTTTTAACCACCTCTTGGCTTCACCAAGTAAGGAAAATGGAAATAAGGTGAGCCGAACATAATCAGGTGACACTCCAGCGGGGATGTAAGTGTCACTTATCTCCAAAAAGTTCTGGAGATGTTGTTGCGGATCTTCGTGAGGGAGACCGGTAAACTGCCCGCTAGTGTGCAAAAGTTGCACCATATTTTGCTTTAACTCAAATCTCCCCCCAGGCTCTGGTTTGCGGATGCTGGAATGTACATTATTAGCGTGTGGGATTGCCACCTCGCGAACCGGCCTGGCTGCTACTTCCTCGGGCACTAACACTGCCCGTACAACTGGTGGATTGGGTTGCTCCATCATAGACTGTTTGAGCAACTGCAGCTTCTTCCGAAGAGCTTCTCTACGTTGACTATGCAATTCACGTTCTGGCTCTAAGTAAGATTCCACCAGCTCCTTGTCCCTTGCCAGTGTTCACAGAAATAAAAATCTGCAAAATACAGGATAAGACCAAGTTGTTAACACTTAAGAAGATAAAAATACAAATACAGTAAATTTACACTAAACAAAATTTTACAAATCGCCTAGCCTCCCCGGCAACGGCGCCAAAAACTTGTTCGCGCTCTGCTGCTCGGTATATATTATACACCGACACGCAAGTGTACGTGGTCAAACAAGTAATAAAGTGGCTAAGTAGCCAAGTATCGATCCAAGGAGGCTGCTCTAGATATGCAAAACTGCCTAGTTTACTATATTTCTATTCTATTTCTAACTATGCTAACAACTATCCAATCAAGATTTGAGGGAGTTTTGTTTCTAAACTAATTATCTACTAAAATTAATAACTACTATTTACGTTGAGTTTAGACAATGGATATGCACATGCCAAGGTTAAGAACGAGTAATGAACTTGATAATCATGATAATTTGGTCATCTTCTTCTTCATATTGCTAGCCAAGAACGTTTGCCTAGAAATTAAAACTTCCGTATTTAATTTCACTTTAGCTTCATAAACCATTCGTCTACATTTCTGTGATCAAATGCAATTTATGACCTAACACTACAATTCCGGTTCCTAAATTGACTAATACGGCTTTCAAGTATATTTCTATCAAGAAAGCACATCAAAACCCAATTTTTCCAAATCAAGTTAAGAACAATACCCTATTAATTCAGAACTTTCCAATTTCATGCTCTCTCGAGTGAAATTGGACTTTTTAGATATACATTAATGGTGGCCAATCAAGAATGTAATAAGCACAAGAATTAATAGAACAACATGCAAGAAGAAGAAGAAACCATATCAATTATTACCAACATTCATTTCACAAGTTCAAAACCTCAGCAAAAGAGGAATTAGCCACTCATTCTTGGATTAATCATCCTAGAATGAGTGTGAATCATGCATACAATTGAAGGAAAGAAGAAGGGAAGAGAAGAAAACTCTTATCTTTTCTATTCTTCAACTGCCACAAAACCACGTTCCTGCTCCCACTTCTGAACTCAGGCTAAAAAACTAAAACTAAAAAAAAACTCTTTTAAAAATAACCTAAGTGTGCTATTTATACTAGTGGGAAATTTTTCCCGGAATAACAAGCAACGTGTCACGGAGGCCAACGCGGAGCACTGACTCCGTGACACGGCGTGGACGCGGACCCTCTCTGGAAATTGCATGGTCCGGATAATTAGCCTCAACGTGGCACGGAGGCCATCGCGGAGGCCTGTCTCCGTGCCACGGAGCTGACGCGCAGGCACACTGGAAATTGCCACTTTTATTTCTGCCCAGGCAGTGTGCTACCGCGATGGCAGCGTGGCACGGCACCATCACGGAGCCACTGCAAAATATGCCATCCGAGGTCTTTTCCACGCTCGCATCCAAGTCCAACTCCGACATAGTTCCAACACGCATTTTAGCTCTTAAAAATCACATTATCCTGCAAAACAAATGCTAATCATGTTGGTTAGTATAAATTCGCATTTTATTACCAAATACATGATATTATATACACATTGCACAACAAACAAGGTAAAAATGATACGTTTGAGTATCACTTGGGCATATAAATCTGCCCAAGATCACAAACAACAATTAAATAGTACAAAATTTAGTTTATCCAACACAATATTAAAATTTAATAATGAGGAGGTGTATTTTCCACTAATCATCCTTATCTTCATCCTCATCCTCATCATTGTTGGGCTCAACTACTAGACTATTGTATTGATCATATACTTGATGATGAATATGCCGATACTGGAGAGGTCGAGGAGGGCAAATTGCATCACTAGGACAATGTGGAATCCCCCCTGAAGCTAGTAAGGCATCTAATTGGAACTTTATATCCCCATACTCTATGTCTCTCTGTCTTTTCCTAACCTGTGAGGTTTCAGCTTGGCTAAATAGTATCGCTAGAAAGATCAGCAATCTTATGCTCTATAGCCGATATTGTCCCCTGATGCATCAACCCATCATCATGAGAACTGCCTAGGCCTTCTAACCCAGAATGAAATTCACGAAATAATCGTTGAGGCATGCAGTAAGCAGTTTCATACCTACTCGGGCCACCAATTGAGTCTAGCCATATTATCTTAACTTGCTATTGGCTAAGTGGCATGTCTCGGCAATCAATTGGCTGAGTCTGACGGAAATCCTCTATGGATTGTTGATATTGATTCTGAATTCCATGATAATAATATTAGAATATAATTTTAAAAAATAAAGTAAATATTACTTTAAATTAGATGTTTACGCAGGTCAGTTCAGCTCGTGGCTCAACCCAAACATCTGGATCTTCAGAATTTTTCTTCTTCCTCGTGTGTGTGGCCTTGAATACCTCATCTTGAGTTAATGGCCTCCCTAGTTCCTTTCTAAAATAAAGGGCAAAAAATCAGGCTCCCTTTGAAAGATTATTAATCTAACTACAATTTGAGCTTAACTTTTAGTCAGATTGTTCAAAATCCTAATTAAAATTGGAGTGGCAAGAGATAAGCTATTAACATACTGGTGGTGCTCTAACAATGACAAGAATAGCACCCAAAATGGCTCGCCATGGCTTCAAATAGTGCCGGTAAAATTTACCCACTTTTTGATAGCCATCCAACTCGCTCATATTTAAGCGGGTTGGGTGAGTGATATTAAAAATGGGTAAAATACGGGTTCAACTCATTTTTAAACCATATAAAAATAGGTAAATCACAGATTGATTGCAGGCCAAATATGGGTTGCCTTCGATCAGCTTTCATCCATCACTTAAAGTTTATTCAAAATGTTTAATACTACAACAATAATTTTTAAGCAATCATCTACTATTTAAATAGTCTTTGCTTTAAATAGTGACATGGTATTAGGAGGATAATATCTAGGGATTCTTGAGAAACTTCTAACTAGTTCTGAGGGTGTGGAGTTCTACTTTCAAGGTAAGAAGCAATTTATGCCTTCCAAAAAATCAACAGGAGACAGCAAACGCTGAGAGTGTTTGCTAAATTTGGATGTAAGTAGTAATAGACCTATTGTTTTATACTACTATTTTTCCTAATGGGACTTTAGGCTTGATCTCTTCAGAATATCCCCACTATGTTTCTTAAAGGATAGTAGTACATTATGCTATTAAAGCTCACTAGTTTTTCTTTTCTGCAATTGCAGGAACTACTTGTAGTTGATGAGTGTCTACCAATATTATAGTATGTCATTTTAAGAGTTTGAGTTATGAATTTTTGTTGAGTTTTTGCAGTGTTATTGCTGTTGTGGATTCACATTTAAGTCTATGGTAAATCTGAACAATTATTTAAGTCACCTTTGACAATCATTTTTTGATATCTTGTCACTTTACTAACTTTTTGATATTTGGCCAATGCATATGTTATGTTTGTACTTAGGACTATTATTATGCAATAACCATTAATGCTATTTATATATAGTTAACTAGATATGTGCAAACAACAAATAAATACACATTCACTCACTTACACTAATACAAATAAAATATAAAAAATTATCAAGTTACAATATTACTAAATTTTAAAAGAAACACAAAGTCAGTTCCTATATAACATGGAGCACTTATTTTATCAATGAGACTAAAACAATTAACTCAATACCATTTTAATTTATTTTTAATGTCCGCTGAGAAAACACATTTTATACTAACTATTTTATATGAAAAAAATGATTGTGTAACTAATCATGTTATCTTAAATGGGCGAATTTAGAGAAAAATAACCCTCCTGTCGATTGGGTAAAACTCTATATTTCATTTTTTTTCAATTAATTCCTCCACTTCTAAACTCATTGTTTTAAAAAAAAAAGGAGGAGGGGGGGGGGGGGGGGGGGGGAGGTTTGCTTTTTCTACTACTAGTATTGCTAGCTACCATGTCACTGCAAGAAATTAAAAAAAAAAAAACTTAGAAATTTAAAATTAAAAAAAACTTACCTCATCACTGCGAGAATATTGTGAAAGAGGTGGGAGCAGCGGGACCAGTAGAGAATTCAACGACGAGATGGGACTAGCAGCGGTTGGAAGAGGAGGCTTTGGTGAAAGAGTTTTAGGGTTTTGAGAGAAAGAAAGGAAAAACAGAACGTGTATGAGGAGAGAATAAGGACTTCATATACTTTTATAAAAAGAGACCTCATAAAGTATCCTTCTTTAAAAATTTTATTGACTGGATTTGACTAAAAAATAATATTTTCACTATTATTTTGTTCATCTTAAAAAAATAAAAAAGTTATCATAAAAATATTATATATGCATTTTGATAATTTATTTGTTCCAACAAAATCTTTAGTATAAATAAAACACTACAATAAAATAATTTAACTCAAAAATATTTTCAAAAATTGTTGGTATCAATTATGAAAAACATTCATTTTTTAAGTTGTAAAATACTCAGGATTTAATATTTAGTTTGCATTTTACTATCGCATAATCAAATAAGTTTATTGAAATTTGAAGATAATTTTATTAGATTTAATAGAATTATATAATAATCGTGACCCTTTATTTTAAATTTTGTTTTTATCAATGTTAATTGGTTATGTAATTTTTCATATTATAATAATGCATTTGTTTTTTTTCATCTTTTCTAAATAGTAATTTGCTTAATTTTTTTTTATAATTACGTAATTTTATTTATCAAGTAAATAAGTATTTACAAGAAAATCAAAATTTATTTACTTCACTAACTGCTAATAAGTTATATGTTCAAACTATTATCAATGTAATAATTCATATTCTGTATTCAAAATTTTATGTTATTAAATTTTTCTATGAATATAAAGGTTGTGAAAAATTAAACTCATTAAATATAATATTTTTTATGGAATTTATTAATATTTTTTTAAAGAAATAACTTGCTTTAAAAGAATTATTTTTCTATTTTTATTTTTTTCTAAAAAGAATAGAAATATTAAACGTTAATTGATAACTTAAAAAATAAAGTAAGAAATTTATTAAAATTAGTTAAATTTGATTTGATTAATTTAAAAGTATAAATACATTCTATTGTCAATATACATAAATTGGATTTAAAAATACTTATTCTTTTTATCAAAATTTTATTCAATAACTTTAAAATTAAATCAAACTTATATTATTTCGAATATTAAGATGAATAAAATATAAACTTGATCCTTTGTTTAAATGAAGAACTTGTCACGTCCTAAATGGTCGTGATTGGCACTCACACTAACCCCCCCAATAGGCGAATCAACGATTTCCTAATAATTATCCCGATATCAATCACTCAAAAAGAAATAACGCTTTTATAATGAAATGAAATGAAATATCCGAAATATATCCAAACCGATAACAATCATCTACAACGAACTATATTCCTAAGATCCGATTTTGATTGCATCAAACGTCTACGTACAAAGCTAGGAAGGATAAATCTAGAAAATAAAAGAATCTAAATGTCCGGAGGAGAGACATCTTAAACGGAAGAATGGGACTGCCCGTCTTGCGATTGCTCACCTTTTAAATGAAACTACTGTTGCTTTATAGGTGAGGGCGAGAGGAGCTTCCTGGATCGAATTCTGCACTCAGAAAAAAAGTGCAAGAGTAGCGTCAGTACGAAACACGGTATTAGTAGGCATCATTAGCCGACCTTACATAATAACATATAACCAATGCAACAACAATGTAAAACCAGTCGAGAACATCATACATATGTATAGTACACATTTCAAGAATGTTAGCTATGCACATGTGACAACTGGTCTGCTCACTGGATTAGGCCTTTCACTGCAGCGGTCACTTGGCTGCTGCCGCGGTCTCGCCTTAGCAGAAATAAGTTCCGCTGTAGCGGTACTACCCTGAGCAGTAGCTCGATTGAGTTGTACCTTTACAATAGTTGTTAGCCATTCACACATTTTCATGCTTATCAGATATAAATTTAAGTTATTGACATCGATACACAAACAATTACATACCCACATGCGATATAAAGCAAATCAGAACAAGAGAGAACAACTCAACATCAATATTCGTTTAACCATGTCATACATCAAGTCTTTTCCACTTTTCCACATTCAGGTAACAATCACAAGACCACAACCTCAACTCAACCACATAGCACTTACTCATTTCAAGTCTTTAAGATATCTACAACTACCACATAAAATAGAACAAATAGTGACATGTTTGGCACACGCTTCTGCCATATCACCACAAACACTCCGTCACCAACATCAATATACACACATGCTTGAGGGTCTTATTTCTGCCCTTCCAATCATGACCTAAAGAGGACTCTAGAAATCCATGTACTGTACCGGTGTACCAGCTCCCACTCATATGCTCGTCCAGATATTCCCTTCAAACACGAGCCATTCAATCAATATTGCTCGTACAGATGCTCCCTTCGGGCATGAGCCACTCAATCAATATTGCTTACCCGGATCCTCCCCTGGGACACGAACCTCTCATCTCAGGATATTCTTACTATCCTTAACCATTCTCAATGCAATTGTAACATAGCAGAGTTCGTTATTAAGACATTCAGGAGTTATAATCTAACTCCCTCACTCGAATAATTAACAAATCATCAAGCACTTCAAAACAATGCAAAAGAAACACATTTAATAGTTCAACACAGTTTTGCATCGATTCTGTGACCACATCATATCAAATTTACTTCAACAGTTTAATTTAACCAGGCAATCATAATAACAAGCAATGTCCATAGACCGCATCAACACATTATCATTGCACATACATACAGGCCATTATATAAAGTCTAACTCCTCTAGACCATAACCGACCTCAAACTAGGAGGGATCGGATCGAAATCACTTAGCTGGAGTCTTGCCCTTCCTAAGTGGTGCGAATGCGCAAAGTCTAAAAAAAACATAATAGAATTCAGTAACCTATCACCTCCACAAGGGTCTTAGAAACTCAAACCCTTCCCTTCAGGAAAATTTTAAGAGTAAAACCCCAATTTCACCTAGTTCTTGATCTCAATTCCCACATAAACCACATTCTTTAATAACTAAACCTTGGGAAATGATTATTACCCCATAAACTCATAATCAAATCACTCCATAGTTCCCCATGATCCAGCCCTAGTCTATCAACCTAGGATTTCTTTACTGGAAAAATCACCATTAAGGTTCTCCTTCAATCCTTGGTGTTACATAATCAATCTTAGGGGTAGGAATTCAAGAAACTTACCTTGAGAAAGAAATTCAACTACTCTGGGGAAGAAAATTGCCTTCAACTCTTAAACCTTTGTGTTTTGGAAATAATGGGGTATAACCCCAAAAATTTCAATTAAACCCACTTTCTGATTTCCGTTGTCCGCTGTAGTGGTCACCTTTCCACTGCAGCGAACCCGTTGTGGCTGTCTGGAAGCCACTACAGCGGATCCGGCGGTTACTTTTCCGGTCCGTTACAGTGAAACTCCAACTGTCACCACGGTCTCGCTGCAGCCAAAATTCTACCACTGCAGCGGTTCCCCAAAACCAGTACCTCCCAATATCAACCAACTTCCACTATCTCCCTCCATAACTCTTCTTCTATCCACAGTCTAGCACCGTTAGAGTGTTCTAAGTACATTTTCCCTCGTAATGATATACGGATCGTTATATCAGATACCAATTAAAATACCATTTATCCTCGAATGGTCTACAAAAAAAATGTACCAGATCATAAATGACCGTGATTGGCACCCACGCTAATCCCCAGTAGGCGAACCAACAATTATCCCGACATCAATCATTCAGAAAGTAATAACACTTTTATAATGAAATGAAAAGAAATATCCAAAATGAGATAAAATATCTGAACTGATAATAATCATCTACAACAAATAATATTCTCAAGATCTAATTGTCATTGCACCAGATGTCTACATACAAAGCTAGAAAGGATAAGTCTAGAAAATAAAAGAACTAAAATGTCGGAGGAGAGACATCATCAACGAAGGAGTGGGACTGCCCGTCTTGCGATCGCTCGTCTTTCAAAAATGAAACTGTTGCTGCTTCATAGGTGAGGGTAAGAGGAGCTTCCTGGATTAAATTTTTCACTCTAAAAAGAAGTGTAGGAGTAGCGTCAGTACGAAACATGGTACTGGTAGGCATCATCGGCATACCTTACATAATAAAATATAAGTAATGTAACAATAATGTAGAATCAGTCCAGAACATCATACATATGTACAGTACACATTTTAAGAATGTTAGCTCTGCACATATGACAACTGGCCTCCTTATTGGATTAGGCCTTTCGCTGTAGCGGTCACTTGACCACTGTCGCGGTCACGCTATAGCAGAAATACGTCCCGTTGCAGCGGTACTGCCCTGAGCAGTGGTTGACTTAGCTGCATCTTCACCATTTCACTAGCTATTAGCCATTCACACATTCTCGTGCTTATTCAGATATAAATGTAAGTTATTGGCATTGATACACAAACTATTACATACCCACATGCAATATAAAGCAAATCAAAACAAGATAGAACAACTCAACATCAATATTCATTTAACTATGTCACATATCAAGTCTTTTTCACTTTTCCTCGTTCAGGTAACAATCACATGACCACAAGCTCAACTCAACAATGTAGCACTTACTCATTCCAAGTCTTACATATTTACAACTACCTCATAAAATAGAACGAATGGTGACATGTTGGGCATACGCCTCCGTCATATCACAACAAATAGTCTGTAACCAACATCAATGTACACACATGCTAGAGGGTCTTATTTTTACCCTTCCAGTCATAACCTGTAGGTGACCTTAGAAATTCTTGTATTGTACCGGCGTGGTACCCGCTTCTACTCATATGCTCGTTCGGATGCTCCCCTCAAACATGAGCCACTCAACTAATATTGCTCATTCGGATTCTCCCCTCGAGCACAAGCCACTCAATCAATATTGCTCACTCGGATGCTCCTCTCAGGCACGAGACTCTCATCTCAGGATATTCTTACTATCCTTAACTATTCTCAATCAATTGTAACATAGAAGAGTTCGTTATTAAGACATACAGGAGTTATAATCTACCTCCCTCACTCGAATAATTTACAAATCATCAAGAACTTCAATAATAATGCAAAAGAAACATATTTAACAGTTCAACACAGTTCGACATCGGTTCGGTGACCACATCATATCAAATTTACTTCAACAGTTTAATTTAATCGGGCAATCATAATAACAAGCAATGTCCATAGACCACATCAACACAGTATCATTGCACATACATACAGGCCATTATATAAGTCTAACTCCTCTAGACCATAACCTATCTCAAACTGGGAGGGATCGGATGGAAATCACTCTGCTGGAGTCTTGCCCTTCCTAAGTGCTTCGAATGCATAAAGTCTAACAAAAACATAATAGAATTCAGTAACCTATAACCATCGCAAGGGTCTTAGAAACTCATACCCTTCCTTCAGGGAAATTTTAAGAGTAAAACCCTAATTCTACCTAGTTCTAAGTCGCAATTTACGCATAAACCACATTCTTTAACAACTAAACCTTGGGGAATCATCATTACCCCCTATAAACTCATAATCAAACCACTCCATAGTTCCCTATGATCCAGTCCTAATCTATCAACCTAGCGTTTCTTTGCTAGAAAAATCACCAGTAAAGGTTCTCCTTGAATCCTAGGTGTTACATAATCAATCTTAAGGGTAGGAATTCAAAAGACTTACCTTGAGAAAGAAATTCAACTTCTCTAGGGGAGAAAATCGGCCTCATCCCTTGAACCTTCCTGTTTTGAAAATAATGGGGTATAACCCCAAAAATTCTACTTAAACCCACTTTCTGATTTCGGTCGTCCACTGAAGCGGTCACCTTTCCGTTGCAGCGGACCCGCTGTGGCGGTTTGAAAGCCGCTACAACGGATCTGGGGGTTACTTCCTCGTTCCGTTATGGCAAAACTCCGGCCGTCACCATGGTCTCGCTGCAGCGGGAATTCTACCTCTGCAGTGGTCCTCCGAAACCAGTAGCCCCCCCAAATCAACCAACTTCCACTATCCCCCTCCACAACTCTTCTTCTATCCACAGTGTAGCCTTGTTAGAGTGTTCTTGGTTCATTTCCCCTTGTAATGACATACAGATAGTTACAGAACTATTATTTTAAAAAATAGTGAAACCTAGAATTATAGTTTAGTGTAATTTTAAGCCTTCTATCTGGTTCATTTTATTTATCATGTTATTTTTACGCGTTAATGTTACATATAATAATTTAATTAAATTATCCTTATTATTATTTGATCTCAATTTAATATACTAATTATTGAATGTAGTTGTATTGCCCTCGACAGTAATAACGATGAAAGAGTTCCTATTTAAAATTGGCGGGAGGAGAAATGAATGTTGATTCCATTCAAAATGTTACGACGTTGTTTCGTGGATAGAAATTAGATGTGAAGCTTAGATGAATTGCTGAAGTTAAGGTGCAAAAGAAAGGTGTGAAGTTGAGAGAAACATAACGGGAGCAAAATATTGTGCAAATAAAATAGATGAGAGAAATAATACTTCTAAAATTATGTTGAAAAAGAAATTCTTGTGATTGAACAAAATGATAATTTTACCCTTGGTCGTTCCACACTTAATTCTTCTATATAATATAAATTACTAATTTATTTATTTTAAATATAAAAGACTTGGTGAGGTCTCCATTTTAGTTAAATTCAATCAATGAAATTTCTAAAGAAGGAGATCTCATGAGATCTCCTTTTGTAATTACTTTTTTATTTTTTAAAATATTTAGAGACTGCATGAAGTCTCTATATTTTTTGAAATTTGTGTAGAATTATTTTTTATCATTTAGGAGACCTCCTGAGGTCTTCTTCTTAAAAAAAAATATTAAAGAAAATATTAAGAAAAGAAGCAACCTCATTGGATCTCCTTTGGAAGATCAACTTTTAAGGTCTCTTTTTTTAGGTCTCCTTTTACAGTTTTTAGAGACTGCGTGAGGTCTCTATTTTTTTGAAATTTGTATAAAATTATTTCTGTATCATTTAGGAGACCTCCTAAGGTCTTCTTCTTTAAAAAAAATTAAAAGCTTAAGGAAAAAAGCGACTCATGGGGTCTCCTTTAGGAGACCAGCTTTTACAGTCTCTTTTTACAGTTTTTTAGTAGTGAAATGATTGGAAAGTGAATAAGTGTGTGGACATGATGAAAGTCCTTGAAGGGTTTAGTGGTACTAATGCAAAGCCTAATATTATTAAATGAAGTATAACAGGGATGGAATCTTCTAAGTAAGCAAAAGCTACAAAAAGGAAGCAGAGACACAACCATAGACCACTTCAAGACCCTGAAAGCAGGTATGAAAAAGTAAGGCACCAACCAAAATTAAGTGCTTCATTTGGCTGGTAGATAGAGCAGTCTGTCTTACTCATGAGAGACTGCAGAGGAAGAACTTCTCTATTGCATCCAGATGTTTCCTTTGTTATGAGAAAGGAGAGACAAACAGGCATCTCTTCCACCACTACAGATTCACCTCCAGTTGTGGTCCTTATTCTTTACCTTAACAAAGGTCAACTGGACTATGCCTGAGCATTTAGCAGACCTACTAAGCTGTTGAATTAGGATAAAGGGTAGCAAGACTCAAAATAAATGGTTGAGATTGACCCCAGCATGCATTTGATGGACAATTTGGAGGGAGAGAAATGGAAGATATTTTGACAACAAATCTGACAGCATCTTGAGAGTTAAAGAGAGATGCATTACTACATTCTATTTTTGGTGTAAAGAACATTGTATAGAAGAGGTTGAGAAGTTATTAGATCTTTTAGGCTTTTTGTAAATACCCCAGGTTATTCTCGGCAGTTCCTTTTTAGATGTGTCCAACATGTTCTTAATGCTAAGGAATATCAACTTGCAATTTTTTTTGAAAATGCAATTCAAACTAATTTTTCAGAGATTGAAAATTATCCTGCCTTCTTTGGTATCTAAGACACAAGTAACTATTGTTCAGGATACATATTTAGTTCATAACATCCTTATTTTTCATGATTTATTAAGACACTTCAATAGAAACATATCCCCTAGATGTTTGGTTGAAATATACCTAAGGAAAAAATAAGATGGTAAGGTGAAATTTTATGGAGAAGATGCTTACTAACGTTGATTTTCCTAAGAGATTTATAAACCATATAATGTCTTGTGTCACATCTATTAAATTATCCTTGAAGGTTAATGAGGAAGGTCGTGATTATTTTGAAGGTAGAAGGGGCTTGAGAAAGGAGAGTCAGTCTCATCTCTGTTATTTATTTTGATAATGGAACATTTTTCTAGAACTTTGAGCAAAGTAGTCGAGTTACCTAATTACGGATTTCATCCTATATGTAAAGAAAGCAAGATGGCTCATCTTATATTTGCATATGATCTTATGATTTTCTATAAAGGTCATTTTCTTTTTTTGAATAGAATCAAGGAGGCCCTTCAACATTTTACCTAAACTTCTGGTTTAATTACTAATTTGGAGAAATCTAGTATCTTAATTTCAGCGGAAAATGAGGAGACTAAAATAGAACTGTTAAGAAGAACAAATTTTTCTTTGGGGACCTTTCCAATTAGGTATCTTGCTTTACCTCTGCCTCCTAAAAGGTGGAGAAAACTGGATTGCCTTAGTTGTTAATCAAAATCACTTATAAGATTACTTCAGCATCGGCTCGACAGTTGTCATACGAAGGTTGGATCTAGATTATTATATCAGTTATATTCTCATTGAACAAATTTTAGGGTTTAATATTTAAACTCCCTCAAGATCAACTAAAAGTTGTAGACAAGAAATGTAGAGAAAACTTATGGGAAAGCAGTGATGAAAGGAAGAAAGTTGTCTTGGTTGCCTGGGAAAAGCTATCTTACCTAAGAAGTCTGAGAGGCTCAACATCAAAGATTGTACACTCTAAAATGTGGAATCTATTGACAAATTGATATGGAGTTTGACTGAGAAGTCTGATGTATTATAGGTTAAATGGCTTTATAGATTGTATATGAAGAAGGAATTGAATTTCTGGGCATATACTCCACTAGTTAATAGCAGTTGGTATTAGAGAAATTGCATAAACTAAAAAGGGTGATGGATGACTGCTATATAAACAGGAAAGGTACTCTTACTATTTCTGGAGAATACTCAATATTGATGTAGGGCGTATTTGCACACTTATTTATCATATTTTATCCATATTTAGCTACATTTTGAGAATAAATAATGTGATTACCTTAGTTTTATTTGATATTTATCAAAAAGAGCAAACACACATGATTAGATATTTTAAGGATGAAAAGTGACGAATTTTGATTCATTTGACCTTAAGAAGCAAGTGTTGCTAAACCGGACTTTAAAAATAAAAGATCAAAGGCCAAAACAGAGGTTGGCGTTGTGTAGGTAAGGCAATTCATGAAGCCCCACATCGTACAGGGTAGTCCATCGTACCATGATCTGCATAGCAGAGCAAGAACGCCACAATAGGCCATCCGATGCGGATCAGGGTAATCCGATCCAAGTCTTGCAAAGTTAAATTCCAATTAAAGCAGGAGAGATGCAGACTTATTCTACTACTATAAATACCCCTAGGACATTTTATTTTATGAATTCATGGTTGATTACTACATAATTCACACCAATTTAGGTATATTGTAAGTGTGGAACGCATTATTCCACACCATTATTTAGAAAAACATCAAGTTCTTGTTATTCTATTTAGTTTTTCAAGATTTGTCAAATAATTTCATCTAGACTTCTTATATATATTATGTTATTGTTTCTTCAAACATGAGCGGCTAAATTCTTTAGCTAGGGTTGTGGAACCATAATGGATTAATGGACGTATGCAAACATAATAGTGATTTTGAACGGTGAAATTGATTATATTGTTACTCTCTTCATTTTAATTAGTTTTAGTGGTTGCAAATGTTGAAATGGCTTGTATCATCAATTTGCTTGACCAAAGAGGTTGAAGTTGAGGAAAAAAATTAACAATGAAAATTTGAGGCTATCAATCCTCGTCTAATTCACTTGAGCTCTAACTGAGGATAGTCAGTTCAAGACATATAACAAGGGCAAAATATGAACACCTAAAGCCCGAGAGAATTTAGAGAAAAATTCATCTATGTAGGTCGAGAGACATTAGATGAACATAATCGTCAGTCTTCCGTGAAATTCACCAAGATAGATTACTAATAAAATAAGTCTACTACGTTATAATATCATGGGAAACACAGTCCTAGTTTCTTCTCATATATTTGATACAAACACAATCTTAGCTTAAATTACTTCTTTTTATTGCAACCCCCTCCGAAATAGTGACTACCGGTCGAATTACTCACTGTTAACATATTATTTCTCACCTATTTTCTGTGGGACCAACCCCGACCTAGTTGGATTACTATATTTGACATAAACTGCTTCGTACTTCATTGCGAGGTATAACTTGAACATGATCAAATTTTGACGTTGTTGTCAGGGAATATAGTTTAGAAATAGTTAATTAATATTTAAATTCTTGGTGTAGTATTTATTTTCTATTTTACTTCTTGTTGTTATCCTTAATTCTTTTAGGTGGAATAGCGAGAGTTATGCTACAACATTAAATCAAGTGCTTCTTGGAAGGCAACCCAAGGGGTATCTTGATGAAGTATGAGTAATCAAGATACTTGCATCTTATCGCGATGTTAAATCAAGCGCTGCTGGGGAGGCAACCCAAGTTAACTTAGTTTTTGTTTTAATTTTGTAAATTTTTAGATTTGATTTGTGTGCTCAAGCGTGCAGGAATAAAATCACAAAGTTAGGAGGAGATTCGCAATGTGAAAATATGAAATTAGGTAACACTGGTATAGCTCCGTACTGAGTTGCTCGATGCAGTGTCCATTTGGCACATCTAAGAGCATGACATGGAGTATTAACGATGCAATAAGCCGCACGATGTGCAGCATGATAGGCGCACTGAGGACCGTAAAGCAGACAGGGCCATATAGTTGTTCCCACTTATAACGAGGATCGTGATCAGGGAGTTCTTCTTTCACCCTTATGCTTGTACTTTATTATTTTAGCACTGGGGACAATGCTATTGATTAAGTGTGATGTGGGAGAAATTGAATTTCTATGCATGCTTAAATTGCTAAAAATATCCATGGTCCTAAATTCTTTTTGTGATGTATGACTTGATTCCTGCTAGCTTGAGTTGTTTGTAGTAATTTTGGAATGTTTTTGTTTGGATTCTCCCAATGTTTATTTTTGATACTTATCCTGTGGATAGTCCCTTAGAACCGACTAGAGTGTCTAGATTTTTTTTGATTTATTGTCATGACTTTTCTCGATGATAGATGGATGACTACCGTCTTAAGGGTAAATTAGTCCTTGGTAGGAGAGCAAGAACTTGTAACCTTATGAATTTTAGGTGCTTCACTCAGGATATCATTGAGACTTTGTACGAATTCACTCAAAAATGCATGAAAATGTAGAAACACTTAGACTTTTGAAACTTTACTCCTAAGCTTGAAATATTGGGCTTAATAATGTGAGAAATTTAATATGGATATATATGTTTACGTAATCTTGATTGCCATTATTGAATCATTTGTGTCATCGTATGTGTGAGATTTTTCATATACTCCATGCTTGCATATTGATGTCTAGAACTTGCCTGGTGTGTGTGCTAAGCGAAATAAGAATGTTGAATCTAGAAAGTGATATAGGCATTTCATTTGTAGCCTATTTGTATTCCGATTTTTCCTACCTTGAGGTGATTATCCTAGTTAGTCATTTTGAGTCTTAGCCTATTCTTTTGATAACCATGTTAAAAGCTAAATCCCGTTTGTTCTATTGACCTTTATTTGATTCTAATGACTCCTAAGACACTTTAATTGAAAATTTTTGTGTGAAAGAAGCACAAGTAAAGGAAAAGGGATAAAAGCGAAAGTGTGAAAATTAAAAAGAAAAGGTGAAAATGCAAAACAAAGAGGTGATTTAGTAGGAAAAGAAAAAGAGAAAAAAAAATTGAAAAAAAAAAGAATGGAAAGCAAGAGAAGAAGAAAAAGTTGAATGAGCTTAACGTCAAGAATTTCCTACTGATTACCTAAGTTGCAAGAAGTCAATAAAAAGCAGGTATAAGGAGAAAAATAGGAAGGTTAAAGAATGTGCTAAACGAGTGAAAGAATCATGAAGTATTAAAGTATTTAGGGAGATTAGTCACTATTCTAGCCAAATAGTTTCTACCCGTCTCTTAGCCTACATTACAATCATATTAAGTTTTAATTAATCCTAGATTTGATATTTTATATTAGTGGAATACTTACACTAAGGGAAAGTTTATGATACGTCTATTGCATGCATATGAGGTTCTTTGAGAGAATGAACGATATTTCTTTTATCTATGCCCAACTTAATTGTGTTAGACATCATGTGAGTGAAAGGGCATCTCTATAAATAGCGAGTGGCACATAGTGGTAAGAATTTGGTGTATCTTTGATTGCTAGATTATATATGTTCATGTTGGCCCAAATATATCTTGTTGAGTTAGTTCTAGAAGCTAAGTGACTTCGACATATGACCTTTGAATGTTGATTTTATATGCATATTGAGTGGATTGTTGGATCATGATTGAATTGTCTAATGGACTTGAGTGTAAGAAGACCGATTCGTGAGGTGAATTTTGTGTATGAATCTATAGTGGGGAGTAGTAGATGGTTCAAGTAAGAACAATAGTTTAAGTGTGGGGTGGTGATGTAGGGCATATTGATAACGTTTAAAATATATTCCTTAATTCAAAGAATATACACGGACGAAGTATCAAAACAAGTAACCCGATGAGTGCCGGGGTCGAATTCCATGAGGACTAGGAAATGATAATTTCAAGTGTCGATTGAGAAATTGATGTTAGTTTGTACCATGTAGATTTAATATAAGAACAAATAATGAGGGAATTGAAATTTTCAGAGAATTGTATTGGTTGATTTAGTGAAGTAAAATAGCAAGATCAGCTAAGTTGTCAACAAGGGTGTGAAATACTAGAAGTGCGGTGTAGATGATATACTAACTAGATCGGGACATGTCAAGTCATCTTGTAAGTTCAATAAGTGTAAATAATCTCGTGAAGTGGGTAATCTCAGCTTCTCGGCCTATTGACTACCTCTTGATAGAGCTTTGTTAAGACTCTAACCACTACTTAGCTCAACCCGATTTGATTTAGATTAGCAACTGCACTATTCCTAGCTATTAGTTGCCAATAAGAAATGAGAAAGCAATTTTCGCTATTTCTAGCTAAATTTCACAATCTCTTATCCATGCCCACTACTATATTCTTTTCCAATACTTAATTATCCTCTCTCAAGCAATAATCAAGCAAGAATAAATAGACCCATATCATAATCAATGGATCTGCATTAATTGATTGAAGAGAATCTGATAGATTTACACTTAATTGAACAACATGAAGATGACTCTAGCAATACCCAATCCAATTAAGTATTTATCATCACACACCTCTAGTTAATGATTTTAGCTACTCATAGTTAAGAAATTCAAAAACATATTCAGCAATAGCATCATTGAATTTAACAGCAAGAGTAGATAAATCAACTTCACAAAATAATCTTCAACAACAACTGCAACTTACCAGTACAAAAAGAAATAGAACAGAGTACTTTCTACAATTTTCACTCAAAATCTCCCTCTTTAAGCTAAGAGAATGTTCTTCGGCTAAAAGGAGAAAAGATGATGTGATGTAAGCTTTTGTTCTCTCTTCAAATTCTCTATTTCTATCTTTTTCTCTGCATATCTCAGTACAAAGTACTTTATCTCTATTTATACCCTGAAAAGTAGGGCACTTTTCATCTTCTTTTTAGTGTTGGACGATTATACCCTTATGAGCACCGCTCTGGAATCGGTGAAAGCATCGTTGGTTCGTCGGTTACAATCTGTGAACCGCCGGGTGTCTTTTTTGCATCTTTACTAAATTTCAATGAACACCGGCGTTTTGCCGATCCGAATTTGTGAACCGCCGAGTCTTCAAGTCATTTTTCAGAACTTTTAAGTATCATTCGGCGACTGGTCTGGCGAGTGGCCACTGGAAAATCACGAACCACCGGTGGCATTACTCCTCTGAGGCAGTGATATTCGGCCCTTGGCCGGCATTTCACCGATTTATGTCTGCAAATTGCTGATTCACCCTCACTCGCTCCATTTTTTCTCTTTTCTTCACTTTTAGCCATCTGCACATAACAAAAGCAAAAAGGGCATAAAATCAAAATAATCAACTCAAGAATGAAACAAAAACTCAAGTTTTTAGAGCCTAATGAGTTGGTAAATTACCAACTCATCAAACCCCCAAACTTAAATTCTTGTCCTCAAGTAAGCAATACTCAACTATTGAGGAATATACCACCTCTCTTCACAATTAGACCTTTCCGATCAACTGGACTATCACAACCCAAAAACACTCACCACGCTCACCGAAAAAGAGAAGAAAATACACCAAAATACCAAAACCATGAAGATGGTTTAAGCAAGCAACCACTTTCTATCAAGCAAAGCTTATGAAAGGAATCATTTATCAATACAAGTGCATTGCTCAACCAAGTAACACACATATCATCTCAAGTTATAATCACTAAAAATTCAAAGCTTGCCTTAGAGTTTACATTCCTTGCCCTGTGTCCATCTTAACTCTGAATGCTCTTGCATCCCCAAAAAGAAATGATGCCACTCACCACAATAAGGATCCCTATTCTTTTGGTCATGTGACCATTTGAATGCACACAAGGGATTAATTGGAAGAGACACTCACGCTCACTCTTCAAAAGATATCTTCATGCATACACTTAACCCATAGGCTTGCCCTTCATGTAATTTGTCACTAATGTAGAGTAGCTGCACCTAGAATCATTTAGGACTTGTGGGTTATAATGTAGGCTCGAGGTGAGGGCAGGATGAACATTTAGCTATAGTGACTAGATCCTCCCTAATGCTTTTTGTGACATACCTTACATCAATTTCACTCACTTAACCTTCTTTCCCTTCTTTCCTTGTTGATGAATTTCATTTCTTTAATACTCCCCCTTATAACCCCTTTTTTTTGCTGCCACTACTAGCCTTATTACATCAAGAGAAAACACCGATTCACACAAATTATCTTTTTATTTTTGATTTATCCTTTTGTGCACTTTGACAAAAGGTGGTGTTCCCTCCACACTATAATTCTCATCTTCCCCCTTTGTTTAGCATACCCCCAAACTTAGGCTTTTGCCTCATTTTTCAAAAATATTTTTATTACTTCCTCTTTCTTAAGCCTTAAGCCTCATTTCATTACTTATCTTGTCACTAGCATCTAGAGAGAATGGAGGCCAAAAGGAGGTATTAAGAATGGTCTAAGGCTTGTAATATGATTGCCAAAGAAAAGGTTTAAGGCTCAACATTTGCTAACAAGGATCGATGCTCATTGAGGGCATATGGGTGAAGTGACTAGACAAAGGAAAGCCTAAACTCATGTTCTTGGCGCAACTTCATCTAGGATTTCTCCTTGAATCACATTTGGGGCAAGTTCTAGATAAGATGTAATGCATGAGATTCATCAAAAATGTCCTCACCACACAAGGCATCACCCTTAAAGGGTCTAGAAGAGCTATTCTCAACACAAAACACCAAACTAGGACATCAAAGCAAGCAAACATCATAAGTCAAATAGGGAATTGACAATGTATGACAAAGAATGCTATGCTATGGTGTCAACACTTGCTCATTATCTTTATTCTCATGCCCTTGTTTTTTGCAATTCCATTTCAACAAGAAATTTTTTTTGGTGGTGCCTCTCAAAACAACTTCAAAAAAGACTCAAAGCAACATGGCATTTCCCTTAAGAATGTCGCCATTCAATCCATCATTAGGAAAAACCAACTCGGTTCGACAACAAAAATAACAAAAATAAAAGAGAATGCTCCTTGAAAAAGAACTGTGGTCAAAAGAAAATCCTCGGAGTTTTAATTTCTACACTACTATTTACAATGGCAACAAAAGAATAAGACTTTAGGGTCATTTCTTTCAAGATTTTCAATATTTTGAAAATTCAAAGCAAAGGCCTCATTTAGTCACTAATCATTCATCATAAACAAAGAAACTTGAACCAAATCATTCATTTATTCAATTAAAAATAGGACACGCCCGACAAGGGCAATCATTAAAACCTAATAGCCCAACAAAGGCTGGACTTACTCAGACTCAAACAAAACATCAGAATATCAAAAGAAACCTTCATCCCTGGCCCCCTCATCAATTGCGCTCATCCCTCCCCCATTTAAGAGCATACATTGTCCCCCATGTAAATATGCAAAAAGGAAAGGGACAAGAAACTCCCTAAGTGGGTCACTCCTCTTCATCGTCAGCATCTGCCTCACTACCATCACAGCTGCTGGACTCACCTAGCCTAGCAAAATCATTTTCCAGCCCTTCAAACAAATCATCAATTGGCCCCCGAACTGAGGAAGGAGCAGCCGTTGCAGCATCCAAGGTGCTCATGTAGGGTACCTTAATCGAAGTCTGACTCTTCCACTCATGTACCTCGGTTCAGAGGGAAGTGACTGCCCCTTCTATTGCATCCACCCTCTTGCATGGAGCGGCGACATTCTCATACAGTGACTTGAGCTCCTTCTTGATAGTTTTAGCAATGAGTGCTGGGAGGCTCTTAGCCAAATGTTGAAGTTGGCTTTCGTGCAAGTTTGTCATCTCCACAAGTCGATAGAGACCACTTGGCTGAGAGGATTGTGGAGGGGGAGAAGCTCCTCGCTGAGGCATGTCACCCGATGCTTGGCCCGACATTTCAGGCTGGGGCATATTAGACTCTGAGGCGATGGGTTTTGGGCTAACCCATGGGAGAGAAATTCTTCTTGCACTCCAAAGGTCGCAGTCACTTTCTTTTCATTGTCGGTGCCTCGGCATATCTCTTCCGCTCAATATCAATCACACCTGAAGCCATGGAAGGAGTTTCATTCGAGAATAGAGGCACCCCAGCTAATGTGTGAAGCTGGGAAATTAAGACAGCATAGCGATTGAGGTACTGGACTGTCGGGCCTTTTTCTTCATTTGTTGAGCGACAATTTCCCCGATGTTAATAGGGACTCCCATCATTATGCAAGAGATAAGGATGGAGGTTTCAAGGCTGACCCTCTGCTCATTTTTAGAGGGTATTATCCGAGCATAAATAAAATTGAGCCACAGCTTGACTTCGAACTTCAAGTCATGGAGAGAAATCTCGCCACTCATAGAGGCCCAAAGAGGATTACCAGCAGCAATGATGCGGCCTACCCAAGTGAACTGATCCTTCATATCAGCCACCCTTGCCAGTACTCCATAGCGGAGTCAACTTCGTGCTCTCAGAATATGTAGTTGATGGCCATCGGGGTTATATCAACCTTCACTCCCTGGATCATCACTGATGGCAAGCATGGAAAATTATCCACTTTGCCTCTGTGCTGCATATTCTCCTGGCGGGGCTGATATGAGGCATAGAATTCAGCTACCAAGTCGGGGTAATATGGTGGAAGCGGGTTGGAAAATACATGTCACTGCCTACCGGTGAACTGCTCGGTGATGTTGGGAAAATCACCTTTTAGCCCTGCCAAACCGAACCACTTTTCCACAGCGATTGAACGACCTTGGCAAATAACGTAGTGTTCTTTCATATTAGGGACACAGAAGATAATTGCCTCCTTTGTGTTGGCCTGAGGTGGGCAGCCTTTGCCTTGTCCTTGCCTTTGCTAGCAGAAGAAGCAGGGGCCTTTCCATTTCCTGTTTTCTGGTTGAAGATATAGTTTGGTTTTCTGCAAAAAGTATGTTAGTGACAAGAATTTGAATTAGAAATTAAAAGAATCTAAACTAGACTATGGAAGAACTTGAGAAATAAGGGAAAACCAAACAATCATATAAAGACCCAATAGTATTGGCGGTTCGCAAAAGGCATTTTGTGGACCGCCTATTGTCCGTTGATGCCTTATAGAAAATTAGGCAAATAAGAGGGTTTTGGCGGTTTAAGCAACGAATTTCCGGTCTAGGTTCGCGAACCGCCGATGTAGCGCAGGATCCACTCAGTGGCTAGAGTCAATTTTCAAAGTGAATCGGCGCTCCATCGGTGTTTCGCCGAATCACCGGACCTTGTCGTCCCCAAATTTTTAACTCACTATTCACAAGCACCCATTAACACACACTCACATCAAACATAGTAAAAGTAGCACTACTCCATTCAAACACATATTTATGACGTTTAGCCCTTAAGAATGATGTCACCCGGTCTATCATCGGACAAAACGTCATGCTTTATGCAAATGAATTACTCAGACTTCACCTTTTTTATAATTTCACTCAGAAAAGAACATCCCCATCCTATTCAACAAGCATGTCTTATTCAAGAATTTAACAAGGAAGGGAAACAAAGCATCACCTAAAGAGTTAAGCTCCAATAATAAAATTAAGACAAGGGCAAAAAAATTGTTACCAAATTAGGAGATTGCCTGCACGTACTTGACTTTCAAAAAGGGCTTAACTAAACCTTGCAATGGCACCTTGAGATAGATGTAGTGTAGAGAGTATGAGTGGAGTGAGTGTGTTGGTGAGATATGGAGGGGGTTTTATAGGTGAAGGATGGAAGTGTGATAGGTTGAGGGGAAGGTGGATAGTTTAATGTGGGTGTGTTGGTGGAAAGTGGGAAAGTGGAAAGGTTTGAAAGTGAAAATATTGAAAAAGGATTAATATGGAGAATTGGTAATGTTAGGTAATGAAAAAATAAAAATGAAATGAAAAAGTGTTGGGAAAAAGGAAACTATGGGAATATTTGCAGAATAGGGTGGCTGGTCAGGTATTTGGGATTTTATGGGCCCACTTCTTAAATTCCAATTTGTAATAACTTTGCATCTCAACCGGCATGTCATCGGCGGTTCACCACTGTGATTTGCTTTGTCATTTATTTTGCCCAGTGATCTATTTCTTGCCGACGATCCACTGGTGGTTCGCGAATCGCATCGTCGACATGTCGGGTACCTGTCGATTTTGTGGTCAAGCTTCAGGTTTCCTATTCTATCGATGATCCAATGGCGACCCACAGATCCAATTCAGCGGTTCGTCGATGGCCCCAGTGGTCTTCGATCCAAACCTCAGCCTTCTGCTTTGTGCTCTCCTTCATCGGCGGTTCGCATTTTTGGATCGGTGGATCGCCAGTCTCTTGCTATTCCTTCCCTCATGGTTTGTTTCTCCCTTTGTTCTTTATTTCACAGCTCCTACACAAACAATAATAACAATAACATCAAATAATTCATTAAACACTTGGGTTGCCTCCCAAGAAGTGCCATAGTTAATGTTTTGGCACGACGTAGACCCATTTTTAGCAACTCTTTTCTGATGAGTCATCATCTGACTCCGTCTCCTTCAGCTCCCATCCCTTGTCCTCATTGTCATTTTGCAATGCTCCAACCACTTTGCATTCGGGAGGTGTTACAGCTGATGGACACACCTTGAAGGTGACCTCCTCACTCCCAACCCGAAATTTTAGCTCTTCAAGCTCCACATCCACCACGGCTCTCCCCGTAGCCAACAATGGTCTTCCCAAAATAATGGAAACCTCTGCATCCATCTCACAGTCCAGAATAATAAAATCATCCAGTAGAATAAACTTGTTCACTCTCACCAGCACATCTTCTAGCACCCCCACCGATCTTTTTATTGACCTATCTGCCATTAGTAGCCTCATTGACGTCGGTTTCGTGCTTCTGAGTCCCAATTTCTTAAAAATGAGCAGAGGCATCAAGTTTATCCTGGCACCGAGATCACATAGGGATTTTTTAAACACACATATCCCAATTGTGTATAGAATTGTAAAATCTCCAGGATCCTCCCTTTTGGGAGCAAGATTACTCATCATCAGCGCACTAGAATGGTGCATTTTCTCTTCATTGCCTGCATCAACTACCTTTTTCTTCTTTAGCAAATCCTTCATAAACTTTGCATAACTGGGCATTTGGAGTAAAACATCCACTAATGATATATTTATGGACGACTTGCTAAACATGTCAACAAACTTCCTAAACTAGTCATCCTTCTTTTTTCTTGATCAGCCGTTGTAGATAAGGAGGTGGAATTCTTGATTCAACCCTATCATCATTCGGGGCCTTCATTCCCGCCTCATCATCATCAGAATGGAGGAGGATTTCATCATCCTTTCCCTCTTTTTCCTCCTCAATGTTTTCTTCATTCATCGGAGTCATTGGCATTTTATCGACTCCATCTTCTTCAACTGATTTCGGGCTTTCCTCCTCACTAGACTTCACCGGGGAATCTCCAATAACCTTGCCATTCCTAGTGACAATGGCCATGCATTGACCATATTTCTTGGGATTAGGCATTGTATCACTAGGTAGTGTTTCCTTCATCTGGGGATTCATTTGAGCTGATAGGAGATTCATTTGGGCTTCCAAATGCTTGATAGCAGCCGAATGTGAACTCACTGTTTGAGCGAGGTTAGACACCTCACCTCTCAATTCCTTCACTCCACTCTCGGTCGACTCCGCTTTCTTCAAAACACTCGATAGCATTTTTCAATTTTCGAATTTCCTGCATCATTCATGCCCGACTGATTTTGAGGATTGCCAACCTTAGGAGGTGGAATGTATGGGTTCGAACTCCTGTAATAGCGATCACTCTCTTGGTTTGGCTCTATATAACTCCACCTTTCATTCCTTTCAGGCCATCCTTTTGGTTCACGATTTCTCTATACTTGATTGTCATCCCTTGGGCGTTATGGTCCTTGGTTTGTTTCTTGGAAGCCAGATCGAGGACCTCCCATTTGGTTGCCCATATATTGGTATTCTTCATCATATCATGGCGGTGATAAGTCTCCTTCATATTGTAAGGGACCTTGCATTCCCACAGCATTTACTACCTTTGGCCCTACTCCTATCACATACTTAGTCATCAGTTCTAATTGTATCATCATCTTGGCGTGATTTTCATCCCGCTCTTCATCCCATTTTCGCAACTCCACTGCCAATGCACTTGAACTAATCTCGGGACACACTTGTTTCTCTTGTGCGCCAAGCCCTGTTAGTCTTTGTCATTCGGTCTAGGAGAGCTTTGGCCAACCCGTATGTTTGGTCCATAATAGAACCACCAGCTAGGTTGTTTGCCATGGACTTCTTGATTGAATCAAGGGCCCTATAGAAGCTTTGGAAAAGCACTCCATCTGGAAATGTATGATTTGGGCAAAGAGTCACCTTCTTTTTAAACCTTAACCACGCCTCATGTAAAGGCTCTCCCAGTTCTTGCCTGAAATTTATAATATCATCCCTCAATTGAAGCATCTTTGATGGAGGGAAAAAGAGGTATAGGAAGGCCTCGGTTAGCTCCTGCCATGAAGTAATACATCCCAGAGGGAGTTCCTCCAGCCACATTGTTGCCTCCCCCGTCAATGAAAAAGGAAAGAGTCTCAACCTGATGGACTCTTGGATGATAGACTGTCTGGCTGTAGCCATGTCGAATGGAGAAGGAGGGGCAAGGCTCGCAAGTCTCTCCTAGGTGAAGCTAGAGATCAAACATTGAAAATTTTCTTGGTAATGTCAATAGAATAAGGGATGTTATATTGAAGGGCTGGCATATTTCCAAAAAATTTCTCAAATAATGATTCGCATCCTCACTTGGTTTTCTGCCAAAGAGCCCCTTCATTTGCAATAAGTGAAGCATTGTGCTGGTGACATGAAACACTACATTTTCTACTGTTGGTGGTAGGCGAATAGCTCCTGCAACTTCCGGCATCACCGGATTATCTTCCTTGAGTTTCAAATTACCCTCCACTGAGCTATCCCCTGCTTGGGAGTGATGACTCGTGTGGTTACGAGCTCCTAACAACACAGCAAACTCACGTTAAGTAGCTTTTCTATGCAAAACTATTTCAACTTAACAATCAATGCAAGATCATCAAAAGCTAGTTCCCGGCAATTGTGCCATTTTTGATAACATCCAAAATATATTTCTTAATTCAAAGAATATACACGGCCGAAGTATCAAAACAAGTAACCCGACGAGTGCCAGGGTCGAATCCCACGAGGACAGGGAATGATAATTCCAAGTGTTGATTGAGAAATTGATGTTAGTTTGCACCACGTAGACTTAATATACGAACAAATAAAATTGGGGGAGTTAAAATTTTCAGAGAACTGTATTGGTTGATTTAGTAAAGTAAAATAGCAAGATCAGCTAAGTTGTCAACAAGGGTGTGAAATACTAGAGGTGTGGTGTATATGAAATACTAACTAGATCGGGACATGCCAGGTCATCTTGTAAGTTTAATAAGTGTGAATAATCTCGTTAAGTGGGTAATCTCAGCTTCTCAGCCTATTGACTACCTCTTACTAGAGTTTTATTAAGGCTCTAACCACTACTTAGCTCAACCCGATTTGATTTGGATTAGCAACTACACTATTCCTAGCTATTAGTTGCCAATAAGGAATGAGAAAGCAATTTCAGCTATTTCTAGCTTAATTTCACAATCTCTTATCCATGCCCACTACTAGATTCTCTTCCAATACTTAATTATCCTCTCTCAAGCAATAATCAAGCAAGAATAAACAAACCGATATCATAATCAATGGATCTGCATTAATAGATTGAAGAGAATCTAATAGATTTACACTTAATTGAACAACATGAAGATGACTCTAGCAATACCTAATCCAATTAAGTATTTATTTTCACACACCTCTAGTTAATGATTTTAGCTACTCATAGTTAAGAAATTCAAAAACACATTCATCAATAGCATCATTGAATTAAATAGCAAGAGTAGATAAATCAACTTCACAAAATAATCTTTAACAACAGTTTAAACTTACTAGTACAAAAGGAAATAGAACAGAGTACTTTCTACAATTTTCACTCAAAATCTCCCTCTTTCAGCTAAGAGAATGTTCTTCAGCTAAAAGGAGAAAAGATGATGTGATATAAGCTTTTGTTCTCCCTTCAAATTCTCTATTTCTATATTTTTCTCTGCATATATCAGTACAAAGTACTTTATCTCTATTTATACCCTGAAAAATAGAGCACTTTTCATCTCCTTTTCAGTGTTGGACGATTATACCCTTATGAGCACCGTTCTAGAACCGACGGAAGCATCCGTTACAATCCGTGAACTACCGGGTGTTTTTTCTACATCTTCACTAAATTCCAGTGAACACCGGCGGTTCATCCGAAGTTTCGCCGATCCGAATCCGTGAACCGTCGGGTCTTCAAGCCATTTTTTAGAACTTTTGAGTATCACTCGGCGACTCGCCGCTGGCAAGTTGCGAACCGCCGGTGGCATTACTCCTATGAGGCAATGATATTCGTCCCTTGACCAACATTTCGCCGGTTTACGTATGCGAATGCCGATTCACCCTCACTTCTTTCTTTCTGCTCCATTTTTGCTCTTTTCTTCACTTTTAGCCATCTGCACAACAAAAACAAAAAGGGCATAAAATTCAAATAATCAACTCAAGAACGAAACAAAAACTCAAGTTTTAGAGCCTAATGAGTTGGTAAATTACCAACTCATTACGTATTCACGCATTTATTTACTATATCTTGCCCATACTTAGCTATTTTTGAGAATAAATAGTATGTAATTGCCTTGGTTTTATATGATATTTGTAAGAAATAGCTAACACATGATTAAATTTTTCCACGGAAGTTTTTTATTTCCTTTTCAATTTGGAATATTCTTTTTTTTTCTCTGGTACGAGTTTTTAAAAAAATATTTTTTTTGATATTTTTTCCCTTTTGTATACTTACAAATTTTTTATTTTATAATAATTTTTTTCCTTTTATAATCTTAATGTCCTAATATTTTTACATTTTTAAATTTTTTTGGATTTATAAATTCTTTCACTTCTATAAAAAGATTTATAATTGCATAATTTAATTCATCAATTCTTCTATATCAACATATTTGATTCAATCTCCAACCTTGTATGTTTTCGTGTTAATCTATCTTCTTATTTTTTATGTTATGATTTTTTTAATGTTGTAGATTCTATACTAGCTCAAGTTGTTCATGTTCAAAATAATTTAATTTAGATTGTCTAGTTTAGTTGAGTCTAATATTGATATTATGATCTCTCCTTTAATTGAGTCTCATATTGATATTATGTGATTTAAATTTTTTGTTATTTATAATTGACATTTTTCATCTGCTCATACATTCACAAGTTTCATCTACTCAAGTAAAGTAATCTCTTCTCATAAAAAAAATTCATAGAATTATAAATTATTATTATAATTATAATTATATTTTCAATAATAATGAAAAGCGGAAAAGATATGTATAAAAAGACAAGATTTGTTACATCATAAACATACACATTATAATGTTAATCCTAATTTTGTATCAGTAAACAAGAAGATTAAGGTTGGATTCAGTGACAACATTATAGTTCAGGAATGCAACAGTCACTTTGTTACTGTTACTTTTTCAAACAATTTTATTTCGTTTGAATATGCAATATAGTCTTCTGATGAAATAAACTTTGATAATATCTTTAGATTTCATCAACTAGTCTAACATTCAATATATGCATAATATTAAGAACATTAATTTTTACGATATTTTTATTCATTGAAACAAGTATTAGAATAAGCTGAGGAAAGAACTACTAGATTGGAACAAACTCTTAAACATAATTATTTATCAATTTGAAATTCATAATTTTCTTTCTAAATTCTTATATTATTACATAAATAAAAATTTTAAATATTATTTGTGTCATTTTTATAAATTTATTCTTATTAATATGATGTACACGCGCGGGACGCGTACAATAGACTAGTTTCTTCAAACATGAGCGGCTAAATTCTTTAGCTAGGGTTGTGAGAACCATGATGGATTAGCAGATGTAGGCAAACATAATACTGATTCTTGAACGGTGAAATTGATTGTATTGTTATTCTCTTCATTTTAATTAATTTTAGCAGTTGCAAACATTAAAACGTGTCTGTATCAACTTGTTTGACTAAAGAGGTTAAAGTTAGAAAAAGAGAATAACAATAGAAATTTGAGACTATCAACCCTCATTTAATTGACTTGAGCTCTAACCGAGGATGGTCAGTCCAAGACATATGACAAGGGTAAAATATGCATACCTAAAGTCTAAGAGGATTTAGAGTGAAATTCGTCTATGTAGGTTGAGCAAATTTAGATTAACATAATCGTCAGTCTTCTATGAAATTCACCAGGATAGATCACTAATAAAATAAGCCTACTACGTCATGAAATCATGGGTAACACAATCCTAGTTTCTTCTCATATATTTGATACAAACAAAATGTTAGCTTAAATTACTTCTTTTTATTGAAAACTTGAGGTCTCGTCTCGGTCACAAGAACGAGGTGCTCTTTAGGTTTAAATCTTTGATTTTAATATTTCACATGTATTACCAAAAAAGAGTTGTTAATTAAGTCATAATTTAAATTATCATAATCTAAAACTACTATGTCATGTCTAACCTAAGTACAAATAATAAGTATTAATTACTTAACTAAATATTAAAGAGTATTGAATTGAATATCTTATATATATATATATATATATATATATATATATATATATATATATATATAGTCATTTGTTAGTATTGAACTGAATTTCTTTTATTAGCACTAATATTAATTTGATTTTGATTTAGGCCAAATTTTCTAGTAAGAGTAACTGACACGAAGGTACAATTTCAACATATTACTGGTATTTTTTTAACCTAAAAAATTTTAGCAAATTGTTGACCCAAAAAATTTGGACAAATTAACAAACTAAGCAAAGAGGGGGCTATATAATAGGGATGAAAATCTTTTATCCCTAATTTGTAGGTCTAAAAATTTGATACAACTTAATTAACTAAGCAAAAAATGGCTTAATAGGAATGAATATATTTTTATTCCTTATTTAATTTTATAATCACATATATTCCATCCATAGAATACGTCAATTTTGAGTTCTTTTTTCAATATAATATGGTAAAATCATTATGAAATATTTGTATACTAGCCATACTAACACATAATGTGACTATACTAATGCACACAAATATAAAAGATTGGACTCCTCTTCATTTTTCTCCTCCCCATTTTAATACATATTGTATATATTATATTAATAAAGTGAATATATGCAAATGATGATCGATAAAATAATTTTTATTACACATTATGTGTATGTAAAATAATTTATATATTTGATATACATTAAACACGCATAATAAATTTTAACAAAACACCATAAATTTTAAAAATAAAAATTAATATACATATATTGTATATAAATAACTTGAAACTTGTTATTGGCACTCATTAAAATCAATGAAATGACAAATATTTGTATACAGTAGATATACACAAATGATCAACAATCAATCTTATGTGTATACAAAATAAATTGCATATTTGATATATATAAATTTTAATCAGACACCATGTATCTAAAAAGAATAAAAAAATAATATACATATAATATCATAATATCATATGCTTAAAAAGATATAGACTTTGCAGCGTGTGAACCAATTTGAAAGATTTTTGTATTAAAACATTAATACAGAGAGATTTTAGGAAGAGAAAGAAAAGATAAATGAGGAGAGATTTTATGAAGAGAGAGAGGAAAAAACTAAACTAAATCCTATATTTACTTTTAAAATATATATGGGTCATAATTTGCTACTTCTAATGACCGAACAGGTTAAAAAATAATTGTTTTTTCAATAGAGAAATTTACCTCTCAATAATTATTTACCACTTTAAATTATTAAATATCATAAAATTTTTCACTATTTATAATAATATATTACAAAATAGCATGTTTTTTAAAAAAAATTATTTCCTTTTTACTCCTCCTCCTCCTTTTTTTCTTCTTTCTTCTTTATTTCTTCTTCTTTATTTTTTAAAATTACTAAATTTTTCTTTATAAATTAAAATTTCAAATTCCACTGGCACCATTGATGATTCTTCTTTTTTAAAATAAAATTATTTTCCTTCTCCTTCTCCTCCTTTATTTCTTCTTCTTTATTTATTTTTTCAACTTATCAAATTTTTCTTTGTAAATTAAAATCTCAAATTCCACCATTGATAAACTTTTGAAGCTTCAAAGTTGAAATTTGATTTTGAAAATTTAAAATAATTTCAGATTGGGTGGGGTTTCAAAAATTTGAGAACATCTTAGGGAACTTATATCTCAAAAATTTAGGATGATTTAGTGTAGATTTGATGTGGTTTTGAATAAAATTTCAGATTCAATCTCGAATTCCACCATAGATGATACTTGAAGCGTCAAAGTAGAAACTTGGGTTTGAAAAATTAAAATAATTTCGAAATAGGTATGGTTCCAAAAATTAGAGAACACCTTGGGAGCTTATATCACAAATTTAGAATAATTTAATATAGATTTGATGTGGATTTGAATAAAATTATATGAATTTAAGTTTATATTATTATGGTAGTATTAAATTTGTATGAAAGTTGAACAATGTTTATTGTAGATGAATTAAATTTTCAAAAAATGTAATATGAATTTTTATATAAATTTTATATTATTAGATACACATTTTATAATTTGAGCAAATTTTTTAAGTCTTGAGCGAAATACACATACTTTATACAATTTTTATACACATAATTTTGAACGATATATACACATTTTATACCTTTTGAACGATATATACACGGGTTTTTTTAAAAACTGATGTTAAGATTTGTAAGCTGAAAAAATATTAGTATATTTTATAATATTAAGTACTATTTATGTGTGTGCGTGTATATAATTTGCCTTTTCTAATAATATTTATGAATTATAAAATTTATTGAATCATTCAAAATTGTAAATTCAAACTTGAAATAATATATTAAATGATAAAAATTATGATTAATTTATTTTATAAATTACATTACAATAAATATATTTATATAAAGAGTATTTTTTTAAATTATATACATATAATATTAAATTAATTTTAATTTAATTTTTAATCTTTTTTAATTAAAATCAAATCAAATGAACTATAATTAAATTTTCTTTTTCAATATCAAACTATTAATCTTTTTTTTTTCAAATTTAACTCAAGTTTTCTTTTTCCGATTTGGTATAATTTATCAATTTTCTTTAAACATCCGTGATTGTAAATCATTGAGCCTTGGTGTTTACTACTCTATTATTTCTTCATATGTTGGTTATCTATCACTCTCAACAAGTACTTGTACAAATATATATATTAAATAATTAAGAGTGAGGGTCCCAAAGTATTAAAGAAATGTGAATGTATTTCCCAAAATGGAAGTTTAGGTAATCTCTTCATGATTGCGTTGTCACATGAAACTAACTACTATTTAATTCTTTGTTTAGTCAAATGGTCATACCTTCCCTCACATGCATTGTGCATATTCATGTTTGGTAATCATCATTATTCTTCTTCTTTTCTTTTTTTTCCATTTTCTTTGCTTTTGTGTACCTGCCTTCCTCATGACTCTACTTCACATGAATTGCATTCCCTCTTTTTATCTTTTCTTATAACCTCTTTTGTTTTTTTCTTCTTAATTGGCTTTTTATTCACAGTTTGTTGTTGTTTTAACCAAAGAGGGAATATGTTTTAAGTGGTCAGTAATCAAACTTTTAATTCTGACATGAACCACTTTTGAGCAATAAAAAAAAAAAAAAACCCTAAATTAAACCATGAGTCGGCTTTTGGCCAAATCTCAATACCTTGTTCACCTATGATACCACCGCTAGCTAATCTTGCTTTTCAGCTTAGAAAATTAACGACATTGGAAAAACAGAAGACGAGAACTCAACCTTACATTTGCAAAATAAAACAAACAATAATTATAAACAAAAGGATTATATTTGTTTTTAGATTTTCACTAATAAATATATTTGTCTTTTATTATTATATTTTTTTAAAATATATTTGTTTTTCTCTTTCAATTTTAAAATCATATTTACCCTTCATTAGTTAAAGTCAATATTCCAACCCTAAATTTTCTTTATAAACTTACATAATTGCCCCATCAAACTAAAATATTTACACGGCTCTACCCCTTTACTTTCATACCCCCTAATTAAGTACGGAAAATACATCATCTTGTAATTCTTAATAATACCATCATAGTATATCCATCTATTGTCCTGGTATCACTAAGGATGAACAGTCCTTCAGGAATAAAATGAAGGACTCCTCCATCCTTCATAATCATAATACCGTCATAGCATATTCATATACTATCATGATATCACTGAGGAATGGATACACTCCTTAATCACACGTGATACCATCATAGTATAACCATATATTGTCACGGTATACTTCATGGTACCATTGCAGTATATTCATATACCGGTCATGGTATACTTCATGATACCATCACAGCATATTCGTATACTGTTATGGTATCTTGTACGCAAAGAATCTTCAGACTTATAGTAGCGCACGAATTGTAACTATTTTGTGTCAACTACGTATTACGTCTAATTAGTATGAAGCAGTCCATTTTTATGTAATTGATTTTTTTTTTGTCTATTTTATGTACTTTTTTCAATCTTCTTATATGACACTCAATGTATCTTTAAAACTAAATCTACTCACTGATTTGAACTCATTTAATTCACTCGTCCGATCCATTAAAAAATTAAAACTCAAAGTTTCATTATTCATTCATGATAGATATGATTTCACCGAGTCATCAAAATCTCATCCAAATTAAAAATTTTGTTATAGCGATACTAAAAAAATTATTTCAATAATTTTTGTTTATTGCATTAATTTTTTAAATTTAAAAACAAAAACGAAAATCAAAACAAACAAAAAAAATACTGGATTTTCGTTTTCTGTTTACTTTTTTCTTTTTAATAGGTTAATGGGATGGGGGGGATGGGTTTATAGAAGCTATATAGACGGACATGGCGAAATTTTGACCATAGAAAATTATTTAAGATCCGCAGCCGCAAATTATCTGTGCTTCTATTCTAGATTTTTTATTTAAAAAGTTAGCTTAATAAATAGGAATTATCGAACAATTTTTAATCTATCGCAATAATAGATTATAAGTTTTAATTTGAATGGGAGTTGAGTGATAAAATTATATTTATTATTGAGTATTAATTTTATTTAGTAGATCAGATGGGTTAAAAAATTCTAAGTGATTCAATTTAGTTGAAAAATAATATGTCGCATAGGCACCATATAAGAAAATTTAGGAGAAAATACTAAATTTAACTGATGAAGGGCAAATATGATCTAAAATTGAATGACAAAGATAAATATATTTAAAAATATAATAAAAAATAAATTATAATTTATTTGTTAAACTACGAAAACAAATACGAACTTTTTTGGTAATTTTACCGTCATTTAATTCTCTCATATCACGAAACTTTTTAAAATGATGTACATTTTTTGATCTATCAAATGAAATTTGTGACACACCACAAAGTTAATAAAATAAAGTGATAAATGAGAGGGAAAAAATAATATACAAGGGATCGTTTATTGGAGTGGTGTGTTACTCAAAAGTAGCACAAACAAGCACACTATAGTTTTAGGGGAAAGAGTCCACTATAACTACTGTTTATCAAAATGTACCCCATATATATATTATTCAGATGAGTCAAATCACTTTATAAGTCTCAAAATTAATGGTCCCTACCCCCAAAAAGTGCTGTCCTTTTATTTGACCTTATAACATAATGGTCCAAACAGAAACAACCTATCATCACATATCAAAGGCCCACATATCCTGTCTACTGGCCCAATAGTTTAAAATCCAATTTGAGTTTGCAAGTGTGGGGAGTCATTTTTTGCACTTCCCAAATATTAAGTAATAAATTCGCAGTATATATGCAATTAAAAAGCTTTCTTCAACTCAAAGGATTTTAATTTAGTTGCTTCTAAAGGGACAATATAATGGTGGAGAAGTCACAATTCAAATAGTAGTCTCATAGGTTCGAATAGCCTATTGATAAGAAAAATCAAAACTATGTGATAAAAGAATTTGTCTGTCATTTAAATTTTATTATAGAAATAAAATAAATTGCTATAAATTTTATTTACGTTGATAAATTTTGTCATAAATTTATAACGAACTTGTCCATAATAAATAATTATCACTAATATATGCATTTTTTTTATAGTGTCTTACGTCCGATTTAATTATTATGTGAGGAAGTACAAGAAAAATGAACAAAAATTTAAATGAGGAGAAAATTTATCACTTTTATTATAGACAGTAACTTAATCACCTTGAGTTTCCAAAGATAGAACACACACATCTAATAATAGTGATAACATAAAGTAAAAATAAAAATAAAAAGTGACAACATCTATCAATTATTTGCATATTTTGTGTGACTTCATTATTATCATATTACTTCAAATGTACACCCAAATTAATAGTGATGTAGTAATAACGTATCAATACACTGACGAAATAACACATAATTAAAGAAATATAGTTATAATAATTTCATCAAGCTTTTTCAAGTACAAATAAGTGACATATCCATTACATCATGTTTCACGTTAAAGTTAAAAGGAAATTTCCTCCTTCCAATTAGGAAACTAAATTTGAAAATAATAATTCATTTTTTTTAAATTTTAAAATAAGTGTTGTTTTAACTCATTTTATGTCCTTTAAAATATATATATATATATATATATATATATATAGTTGAACATTATTAACAAGAATCAATTCTTCAATATAAGAATATAATTAAAAATAATAATTATTTTTATTTTAAAATTTTAAAATGACACTTAGAAAAAAATAAAGTTTAGTTTCAGATCTTAATGTGTAAGGCCCAAAAATCATTAACGTTTCCAAAGAGTTAATATATACCACATGTGATAAGAAAGTAATTTTTAAAAAAATATAGCAGATGGGCATAAAATATCATAGTCAATAGTCCATTCCCAGATATTTGAGGGAAAAAGAAAACGTCTGATAGGCCAGAAGATATTTTCATGTAAAACATTTTCTAGCAAAAGTTATTTTCTGGTTTGATTACCTAAAAATCTATTTTAAAAGATGTACCTTTTACCAAAATATAGTGAAATTACTTACCTCACTTATAGATTAAAAAAATTGTTTTTTCTTTACAGCATTTAAATTCTTACTTATCAAAACATTAGTACTCAAAAATCTATAAGTGTGGTTATCAATGTTTTAATAATTAATTATATTTTTTGTTATCTCAAATTAATTTTTATGTTTCGCTCTTAAGAGTCAAATTATATAAATTTTAGTTAATATTTTAACATATATTTTTTTTATAAAATTAATATGAAAAAAAATTACAATTTATAATATTTATTGCATAATTTAAATTTTAAATATAAATATATTATCATTCTTACACTAAAAAATTAAGTAAAAGAACTTCAAAATTAAACTTACTAGAACAGGTGAATTTACTACTTAATCCTAAGTTACTGTAATTAAAAGGATTCATCCAATAATTTAATGACTTTACTTGTGTCATAGAAAATGTAAGATCTTCATCCCAACTTTATTATTGAGGTAAAAGAATTTTTAAACCATTCAAACTTACACGCTAATTCGTTTGTGAGTAACATTTTTCTTTTCCTTTTCAGACTTTATAATATTATTCTTTCACATTTTTCATTTTGTTACATATATAATTTTTTAAATAAGACAAAAAACACACATCTAAATTATGATAAAACTATTATCAATTATATATTGAAAATATGCGAGTATTTTTTTTTTTGGACCTTTTTTCTTTTTGTATTATTTTACTTTATATACTATTTGAGGATCTTATCACCTCTTAAAATTATTTTTTCATATTATTTATTTCTTTCATTTCGATAAAAAAAAGAGTCAAAGCATATTATGTGCATTAACTCATTTATTATTAGTAACAAAGAAAAGTTTAAATATCTTATTCAATTTGATTCTTTCTAACTAAATTGATCGGACTTCATCATCTTTTAGGTCTCAAACACGAAAAAGTGTAAAATTAGATTTTGAGTAATATTTCATGTCGCTCATGTATTATAGATTTAAAGAACACTTTCGGCCATAAAAAGAATTAAAAAAAATTTGCTCCATTAAAATATTTATTGATAATAAAGTAAAAATTCAATCACGTATAAGTGGATTGAGACTTGAGATATAATAAGGTCAGATAAATTTGAATAAGAAAATATTAAATAAAATAAAATATTTTAAAAAAATTATTTAGTATATAAATATTTATGTATGTAATATATTTTAACTTATTTTATATCACATAATTAAAAATAATAATATTAAAAAAATAAGCTCAACTATATGAATAATATTTTTATATAATTTAAATATGTAATTAATAATTTCATCATAACTTAAATATTTTTTACGCCTTATGCCTATAAATTTTTTACTTCCCTATTAAATAATGTTAAAAATTACACAGAAAAAGAGGAAGCGGCGAGAAACTGTGTTTGGTTTATAAAGGAGGACCCACCGGACCCACGGTACGTCCAAAAAAAGATTCCGTTTACTATCCACACAAAAGGTGTATAGCAGGCTAAACGCCAACTCTCGCCGTTAATGTTGCTTCCGTCATCGTTTATTTTGTTCTTATTTTCCTTATTTACCCCTAGTGACATCATTTAATTGCTCTTCTTTGCCACTCTACCGTTTCAGTTTTTTTGGCCAACGCCGTTTCGTTCGGCTCGGCTCAATAAGCCATTAAGCTCTGTATTTTTCCTTTTCTTGTATTTAGTAAGTTAGGGGCGTGCACATTAACGGTTAAATTAATAACTCGAATTGATAATTATGTTATTGATTTAATAATTTGATTATCGGTTTATTATCCCAAGTTATTGAATTATTGATTCAGTTATCGGTTTGATCACTTTGTTTAACGGGTTAATCGATAACTCGATAATTATTTATTAAATTATAATTTTAGCCTTCAATATATGAAGTATCCAAACAAGAAGATGAAATGCGTGTTGATAAAAAGTGAAGGGGATGTTGTTTTAATTTAAACTAAAATTGATTGTTTTTAGTTGAGCTAGTTTTATATTCTTTTTCTCTTTTTACCCACTTTTTTCTAACTAAACATACTTATAACTTATGAAAATTTTCATGTGAGATCTTATAAATTAACTCAATAATCGAACCGATAACGATCAATAACCGATTAACTGATATCTTAATGATTCTTTAACAGTTTAGCATAACTACAAACCGATAATCGATAACTTTCAAAATCCAATCAAACTGACCGATACACAACCCCGAGCAAATGAGCTTTTGTTGATTGAATTTGAAGGAAAATTGGAGTAAGTGAGATAAGGAAAAAGATGAATACAGTTGGGATTTTCTATATTACAGAGGTGAAGTGAGAGTTAGCTATAGGGTATAAAATGTTAAGACTAATTTTCAGAGACATTTATGAGGCATGTACCTTTGGAGTAAGTTTTATATTTGGTGAAATTCTACTAAATATGTTCTCTGTTAAATTTTACTTGTCCGATATCAACTTAGCATGCCACCAGAAGTCGTAAATAGAATAGTGATTTTATTATATAATTTTTTAAATATAATAAAATTTAATATTTTATAAAATATATTTACAAAAAACTATAAAAATAAATTAAAAATTAAATAATAAATTATATTTTAATTTTCAAACTAAAAAAATAAAAATAAATATTTATTTAATATACTGAACAAATAATTTTTTTTCCAAAGCAATGTACATCAATGATAAAAAGAATATTAGAAATTTAACAGAAAATAAAAGTTTTAAATTTTAATTTTAACATTTTTCGGATTGTAAAGGGGAAAAGAATGGTTCCTCAAGAAATGAACCTTATTCTTAATTTTACTTTCTCCGTTCACTTATTACTTATTCCCGTATTAAAAATAAATATTTATTTTAATTTTAAATTTTTAAAAAAATTAAAAATAATTTATTACTTAATTTTTAATTTATTTTTATTATTAATTATAATAATTTTTAATATATATTTTAAAATATTAAATTTATTATATTTAAAGAAAATAAAATTATTATTAAATTTATTATTTTTTAAAAAATATGTCAAATTAATATTAGATAAATAAAAAAGTGTATTCAAGAACATTGATTGTGATCATTATCAATGTCCAATGAACTGAATTAATTTTAAAATTTAACTAAATCAGTTGAAATAATTCAAACTAAACAAGCATACTTGGTATTAATTTCCTTTTCTATAGTTATTCAGCCATCTGTTCTTATGCGGCATCTGTTTTTCGTGGGGTTATAAATCGTCCACTGAACGGCAAACTTTGTCGCAATTATTTCCAGGTCATTTCTATTTATATTTTTATTTTATATAAATTTTTAATTTATTTTATTTATAATAAATAGTTTTTAAAAATATATAAGTTTATATTTTCGTGTCATAAATTTTTTTAAGTTATATTCGAATATAACTTTAAATTTTAAAAAAATTATGTTCTATTAGACATAAATTTAACTGTCAAAAGGATAAAACTTAAAGACCATCTCCTTTAAATGACAAAAACTACAACTCATTAAAGAATAAAAATTAAAAATTAATCTATTCAAAAAATAAAAATAA
The DNA here is from genome assembly GCA_035772735.1 of Datura wrightii. NCBI lineage: Eukaryota > Viridiplantae > Streptophyta > Magnoliopsida > Solanales > Solanaceae > Datura > Datura wrightii. The sequence continues at coordinate 114,167,893 of JASDFA010000019.1, forward strand.
AGACCAATCTATTTAAATTTCCTTTCTTTGGGATTAATACTCCTATGATTTTTTAAAAAGCATAGATATCTGAATTTTATTGAATAAAAAATATCCATGCACATTTTAACATAGCTATATATATCGAAGAGTTATCAGTTGAACATCCTTAATTCTTAAATTTATAGTATATTTAAACAAGTTCACTTAATTATTCAAATTCAAGTATATGAATTCAAATAAAGGTCTAATTTTACTGGAACAGAATATATAAAATTACAGGTTTTGATTTTGGAATAAGTTTTCCTTAATTTTTATTCTAGCAATCAAATTTTATCCAGTTGAAATAAGTTTCTTAGAAGTCAAAATTGTATTTAAGTATATTTTATAATATATAATATAATTTTAAAATGTAAATTTTATTTCATAAAAAAATTATTTAACATAGAAAATATAAGTTAGAAGATTAATATAAAATAAAAGCAGTGCAAATATCCCACATATTCTCATTAGCGGCGTGAAGTCTAAAATCCATTTGAATGTCATTTCATTTTGGGCCAAAATCATGGCGTAATATATGTCAAGTGGGTCGAAGTGTGTATAGTTCCAATTTTAGGATAATCATCTAAATTATATTTATAGTATATATTAATTTATAAATTTAGTTATTTTAATTTAAATTTTAGTACTATATTATTAAATTTCAATTATATTTATTTAAATTTTAGTTATTTTAAATTTTATTTTTTTTAAAAAAAATTATGTATATAATTAAGTTTAATATTTTAACTTTAAATATACTTAAATAATAATATTTAAATTATTTTTACTCAAATAATATATCGTTCAGCCAAATTCAAAACCAATCAGATAAACATCATATGTTTAAAGTGACGTGGAAAGCATAGTCAAATTGAAAGTTAATTAAAATCTTCCAAGTGCTCATGTGACAGGTTTTGGACAATTAAATATAATTTTATCACATAACTATTGAGATATATAGGATAAAGTTTAGAGAAATTATTTTTATATAATACATTTACGTTGGTTAATAAATTAATAATATATTATGGGGTCAAATGGGAAAGTGAAAAGTATCAATTTGAGCGACCAAGAATTATTGTGTATATTATTTAAAAAATGGTAGGTGTTATGTGTAATTTGGAAAAAAGCTAGTGTTTATATCCTAATTTGGAAAATTATTGAATCTTTGAGATATAATTTGTCTTACGTGAATTCTTCTTCCTTTTGAGAAGTTTCCAAATTGGAAAAATATAATTTTCCTCTCAAATTTGTCTTTTCTTTCATTAAGGCTTTAAAACTCAATCTTTAACACTGCATTTCTCTAGCGAAAAATCAAATTTACTATGTTGTAAATTATAAATTTTATTTTGAAGGATTCACGAGTCATTACTCTTATTTGTGGTGCAAGAGACATTTATTCAAGCCAAGGAGATTATTTTAAGAAATTATTTTTTTAATTTAAAAAATATTTAATTCTTTGATGTTTATTTAAGTTTTAGAAACGCTAAAGCTCTATGATTTGCACATAAATTTAAATTTTTCTTTCAATTTATTTTGTTGAAATATTGTGAGTAGCTTAAGATTTGATGAAATTTCACCTTATTTTTGATTTGTTGCTACTTTACTAGTTTACTTATTTTATTGGTTGAAAAAAATTATGCCTTGAGACATTTGAGTAAATTAGTTATCAGTGAGGGTATAATTTTACAGCTAGGTTATGAATATGTTAAACATCACATTGATGTCATGTGAAGTATTTTTTTAAAAAGACAATTTAACCCCACATAGGTCTATTTTGTAAAGTCCCATTAGTTATTAGTTTATTTTATAAAAATAATTTTAAAATTATTATTAACTTTATAAGTATTATATTAAAAAAAATTTCACGTAACCTCCTCCCAAGGAGGTTTCATACACATATATATTTACAGTGACGTGTGTAGAATTTCCGGCCAGCAATATCGATATTTATTGAAGAAGAGATAAATAATTAATTATCATATTTATAAGTAAAATATATCTTTGATATCTAAATTTAGCCTAATCTTAAATTAAAAGAGGTCTTAAATTTAATATAACGTAACCACAATTTTAAGCAATAGTATATGTACATTATATTTTACTGAAAATGCTTAGATTGAGGTTCAAACCTCGAACCTTAAAAAAAAAAAAGATTAGGCTTCGAATTAACGCATTCAAAAATATTAACTTTTAAATAATATATATTTCTTCATCATCATTATATATATATATATATATATGACATTTTGATGAAGCTAAATCACTTGATACCTTTTCTGTCAATGTGGGTCTGCCACTGCAAACTTGATACTAGTGTTCTAAGGTGTTGGAATTAAAGACTTTTAGTCCTGTGTATCATATATATAATAACATTCGCGGACCAATTTACACGTGAAGTACATGTTGTCTCACGTGAGGATAACAGAATCGTTGGGGTACTTGAATATCACCCTAATAAAACTTAGGAAGGACCTTGAAAAAAAGAACCGTGCAAACATTTTTGTTTTAAAATAATATTTTTTTATTTACAAATCAAATATTTTAAAAAAAATTATAAAATCACTTATTCTTTTAAAAAAATATTTTGTTTCTACTAACCACACCCTAAAGCGGGAGACATAGGGAAATTGTGGCCGTAGATAAATGTGTCAATATGGATTGGCCTAGTCCATTCAAATTAGTTCACGCGGGCTTTGAAATCTGACGGCTTAGGTCGGACTGACTCACCATTTTGATGGGTCATAAACAACAAGCTCAACCCATCACTACATGGGTTGCATGCTGCATCGGGCCAGTCCACTTTTTAAAAAAGTATATTTTAAAATTATAATTTAAATATGTTAAACATAAATATTTACAAGATAATATTACATGGTGTTACTATTTGTTAATTAAAGATGCTAAACATAAGTATTTACAAGATAATATTACATGTTGTTACTACTTGTTAATCAAGTCTCAAATCTATCAACAAAATAATCCTAATAATAGTTATTAACTTTAGCTAAAAGTAAAGATTTAGTTATATGACTTCAATCTGAAATTATTATCAGTCTATGCAAATATTTTAGGTACAATCATACAAAAAATATAATTTTATTGGACATAAAGTTTATGTTAAACTGAATAACTTTTGATATGATAGCACCAAAACCAAATAGAGATTAACAAGCAAACTAAACAATTAATGAGTAACAATACAACTAGCTAAATTAAATAGAAATATTAATCTACTTTTGTTCCAGTAGATTACAATAAAATACAAAATGAGATGACAATATTCCATCCATTAAAATAATAGTTTAAGTAGACTTTAATTTTGGAGTCCTCTAGTTATTTTTAGTAATATTTTATTTAGCCTATGTGATGGTCCAACCCACTTTACTCAAGTCCACGAGCTAGCGGACTTATTCGAACCATGCTAAAAACCTAATTTTTAAATGGATTTCAAAATTATGGGTTGAATTAGGCAGACCTACGGGACCTACCGCATATTAACGGCAATAGCCCTAGATATGGGCACGGTTCAACCATGATGGATTTTAGTGAGGAAGAAAAGCAGAGGCTTCGGAAAACAAGACAATTGCGGACACGATTGTTCAATTGTGATCAGGCTTGCACATGGACACAATAGAACCAGAAAACTATGTGACTCAATTGGGAACATGATTGAACTGTTTGCATGCTAGGGGGAAAAGGAGAAGTTTAATTAGGGGTACAAAGTTCAAAAGCATAAAAGAACTTTTGAAAGTTATAATGTTAGAAATCGCACAATATTGTTGTAACTATGCCATGAAATTATTTTAAATATAAAAATATATTGTTCACTTTAAATCAGACAATTTAATATCAAAAAGCTTTATTTCGAAAGCCAGCTGCAGCTTTCAATGCATATGCCACAAAACAGGCTAGGTTCAAAGATAACAGCTAGGTGAAAGACTACTATAAGCTGTATCTTTGAATTTTAAGAATTGGATATTTTATATCTTGGATTCGCAAGTAAAAGAAGAATAAAAGAGAAAGGATTCTGATTTATCAAGAAGTATATAGATGATATATTTAACAGAAGCATATAAATTTAAATAAAATAAAATAGAGTCACATAATTAGAACAAACAGAGTAATGAACAAACAAGTGACAAAATTCACAATTTTTATAATTAAATTGAATTGGAGTAAGATGATAAGTATTATCCTCTACTTCGTATTATATTTCTTTTAAGATTTTTAATACCTATTTTCAAATAAAGATATTTAATGATCTTAATAAGAGTATTTGTTCAAACAGTAAAAGTTAAAAAATGTTTCTACATTTGTGATTTATCTTAGGTATACTCTTCGTTAACCTATCAATTTATATAATGTCCTGAGTATTTTTTCTTTTAAAAAGGAATGTTCATATATGCCCCTCACACGCACGGTGAAATTCACATAGGTATATATTTGAATATTTTAAGACTTTTAAGGCTACGTTTGAGCCTTTTCAATTGTTGAAAAGCATATTTCATATTAGAATTGTTCAAAATTAATCTGAAATTGATAATTCAAATAAAAAATATATATTATTAATTTATCGGTAATGGGCTATTGTTTTAAGATTAGCTAATTATTTAATTCTTTTTTTTTAATTAGAGTTATCAATTTTGTAACAGTTTAGAGTTTTTTTTTAACGGATTAATCAATAATCTGATACTAATTTTCAAGATGTTTTTATTAAAGTGTATAAAACTGTCAACACTTACACCTGGCAAAATGAAGCGGACAAGTGGCCATGCAAATAGATTGCCCAAATTCATACTTGCCAATTAACTCACAACCCTCAGCCAACGACATGCATAGCATATCCAAGTATAAAGATTTGAAATCATTGCACCTCCAATCGCACTCTATTAATCCTTGCTCCAAGTATAAAGAAATCTCTATACCAAATGTCAAATCACTTATTTCCTCTAAACAGGAGGGTGTATCTCCAATCTCTGTCTCGAGCCTTCAGACATCAAACTATCCAAATGAACAATCTACCTCCCTTACCCCAACACTTTGCACAACACCCTCTGTTGTTTGCATCGAAACCTCTCCATCCGCTACATCAACCATAGTCTTGGATCGAGCAGGGACTACAGGGCTATGCAACATTCTTTATAATGCAAATCAATGACCTGAAAATAGTGATACTACAAAACCCCAACTTCCTAACTCAGATGATAACGGAGGGCATGAGGCTAGCCATGGACAACTACATGAATCATATGTGGCTAACAAATTTGCTCGATCCACTAGTCCCGACGGTAGCACCCATTATATTCCATACCATGCAGACCCAACGAGATCTCCCACCCACTTCAATCCTCCCAACCATCTCGACCAATTTCATCATCTAACATTCTCCCCCCTCTCCTCAAGAAATAACCAATGCCCATCCTCTTCTATACCTGTGGTTTCCCTAACCGGTAATACCAACTCAACCATTTAACCAAATGGAAACCCCTCCCCAAGATACTCATCAAGAAGAAGTAGGCATGAGGAAGTAACAGAAGAGATCCTTCCCCCAAGGGGCTCGTTCACAGAAATATCAAATCTAAGAAATGCAACCCTTATGATGTTCCCAGAAAAATAGGACAAGAAATATTCTGAATTGCCCGACAACACTGACTAAATACTTCTTCGATCTGCGGCCAGCTTTGAACATAACAGCAGCCAAATATGCTGTAGTGATGACCCCAACACTGAGGGGGAGCCAATTCCCACCCAGGGAAACTCAAGTGACCCTCTATCCCCCAATTATCTGTTTTTCAATAAATAGGCCTACTAGCTTTGTCATTTGGAACATAAGAGGGGCTAATAATGATAACTTCAAAAGAAACTTTAGAGAACTCCTTAAGAATCACAATCCTTGCATGGTAGCTTTACTAGAAACTAAGATGGAAAATCATGAAACCATCCGAGACGAGTTTAATTTTGATGACATGATAGAGACCCTGCTAATAGGAGGTCGGGTGGAATAGTCCTTCTGTGACTCTCTAGGATAGTCATTGTCACCCCCTCACTCAATCAGAGCAGGAGTTGCATGCCATGATTCAGGTACACCCCTATGATAGAGCTTGGGTATCAAGCATCATCTATGCTAGTACTAAAGTAGCCTCTTGGAGAATTCTTTGGGAATATAATATATTGCTAGTACTTTAAATGATCCTTGGTTGATAGCTGATGATTTTAATGAGATTCTTCACTAATATGATAAATATGGTGGCAGAAGTATTAATCATAATAAGAGTTCTAGATTTTGGTCTTGTATAAATCATTATAAGCTCATCGATCTTGGTTTTAGAGGTCCTCGTTATACTTGGTCGAATCGTAGAAGGGGTAGAGGTAGTAATAGGTTAATTTTAGAAATATTAGATAGATGTTTTGCAAATGATAAGTGGGTCGAAATCTTTCCAAATGCTTCTATAACTCACCTTCCAAAACCTACTCCGATCATCATCCGGTGTTGATTAGCACTTCAACCTATCTTACAAATCTTCTATCTAGACCTTCTAGATTAGAAAAGTTTTGGTACTCCCATCCTGATTTCAATAACATTGTCCAGCAAAGTTGGCAGTAGAAACCATTGTTGGAGGCAACCCAAATCTTCAAAGAAAATATTACTATCTGGAGCAAGGATACCTATGGAATTATCTTTCAACAGAAAAGAAAAATCATTGCTAGATTACATGAAATCCAAAACTCAAAGCATCTATCCTCTAGTACTTTTCTTCAAATTCTTGAAAAACAGTTTACTACTAAGTGCAATGATATCCTTAAAAGGGAGGAAGATTTCTGAAAAATAAGATCCCACACAGATTGGCTAAAGGACGGGAATAAAAATACCAAATTCTACCATATCTCTGTACTTAATCATAGGAGAAGAAATAAGATATCCTACTTTAAAGATGATCAGGGAAACTAGATTACAAATCATGAGAAGATTGTCCTCCATACCTCAAACTTCTTTCATAATATGTTTACCACTGACCACTTATACTCCAATTGAAAGGGCATTAACAATACTACGACCAACTTTCACAAAGTTTATCTTTGCGCTCCATATAGAACCCTTCAAAACCAAGAAGTTATTCAGGCAGTGTTCTCTTTCAAATCTTTCAAACCGTCCAACCTTGATGGATTACATCCTCACTTCTACCAAAAATAATGGCACACAATCAAATACTCCTTGTTTACTTTCTATCACCATATTTTCAACACTCAAATCATTTTGACTCACATAAATGATATTCTCCTTTGTCTTATTCTCAAATTTAAAAATTCTAATCACCATAGCAATTTTAGACCCATTGGATTATGCTAGAAGGTTCACAAAAAATTATTGCCAATCGCATCAAGCCTTATCTAAGCAAGATTATTGGCCCTTTCCAAAGCAGTTTTCTTAAAGGTCGTCGAGCTTGCGATAACGCTATCCTAGTCAAAGAGATATTCCAGAATATTAATAAAAACAATAATAATATAGGAAAGCTTCTATTTAAAATTGACCTGGAAAAGGCCTTTGACCGTCTTGAATGGTCCTTTGCTTATCGTACCCTTGTTTACTTTAAATTCTCCTTTAAAATCAGCAAGCTAATCCTAAGTTGCATCAGCACTAGCAATATTGCAATCCTAATCAATGAAACCAAACGAACTATTTTTTTCCATCGCGGGAAATTCGATAAAGGGACACCATGTCTCCATATATCTTCATCCTTTGTATGGAACTCTTTTCAACTTATATAAATTATCAAGTTGAATTTCTTCAATGGGATGCTATTATTCTTAGCAATGGAGGATCCAAAATTTTTCATCTATTCTTTGTTGATGACCTAACCCTTATGTTAAAAGCTAATATAAAATCTATCCAGACAATTGCCCACAACCTCTCCTTCTTTTGCAAGCTTTCAGGTCAGAAGATTAATACCAACAAGTCCAAGGTGTTCTACTCCAAGAATTGCCAAACTGATATTAAAAACAAAGTGCAAGACCTTCTTCACATAAAAACTAGAAACACCTTCAGCAAGTACCTAGGCTTCCCTATTCTAAATGAAAAACCAATGCCTCTTGATATTCAGTACATAATCGATGACATGAAAAATAGACTAGCTAACTAGAAAACCAATTTCTTAACTCCGGCTGGTCTCCTAATTCTTGTGAACTCAACCTTCAATGCCATCCTAGCTTATGCAATGCAATATATTACCTCCCCCACTATATGTAAAGCTATTGATAAAATTCAAAGGGATTTTATTTGGGGCACTACCTCCTTAAAACATAAATTATATTATGTTAAGTGGGATACCGTCATTCTCTCAATGATAAAGGGGTTTGGAAATTAAAAAGGCTAGAGAGAAAAATAATGTTCCCTTTACCACCTTAGCATGGAGACTCTTTACTAATCATAAGAGCATGTAGTCAAGAACTCTCATTCATAAATATAGCTGAAAAACCTCCACCTCGAGTCATTCCTTCATATGGAAAAACATTGTAACAGGAGGCCATTATTGCTCGAAAGCTATTGTTTGGGACCCTGGACCTGATACAACCATAGATATCTGGAACTTTAGATGAATTCCCGATACACCACCCTTAAGAACCCTTATTCAGGGCCCCCTCAAGATGGAGGAAACCACTCTCAAGCTATCAGATTTTTGGGATGGTAGGAAGTGAGATTGGGATAAGATTTCCATGGAAATACTAGACTTAGTTTCCATAAATGCTCTCTCGGTAAATATTAACAACAACCATGGGAGTATGGATACCGCCTATTGGGCTCTTAACAATAATGGTTTTTTTTCTACCAAGTCTATTTACATGGTGCTTGAACAAAAGAACCATAACAGCTACTCTTTCCGCTGGATTTGGTTCCTTCACACCCTGAGCAAAATAAAATTCTTCCTCTAGCAATGTTCACATAACAGACTGCCTACCAAAGATTACCTTCACCGTATAAGCATAAACACTGACCCCACTTGCCTTATCTACCATTCACCTAAAGAAACTATTCAGCACATTATGTTGGAATGCCACATTGCCAAAAAAATTCTAATTGGAATTAGGGTTAAATCTATATAAAATTCCCTTCCATAAAATACACTGGGTGAACCTCATTAGGGACCTCAACTCCCCCCCTCCCCCCTGAAAAATTGTGTAACCTTATGTGGACTAATGTTCTTCCATTTGCTATTTGGCATCTGTGGCTGAACAGAAATGATAATACTATAAACCACACGAACACCAATCTCTCTATTCACAATGTCATCATGAAAGCTTCTGAATATAAATATTCCACCATTAAAAGCGATATCAATGACAACATTAAGGAAGAGCATATTAGATGACAGAAACCTTCCAAGGGGATACTAAAACTCAACATTGATGGTGCCTTTAAAAATAGAAATGATGCGCCGATTTGCGGAGTAATCAGAAACTCTGATGGAGACTGGATAGTGGGATACTATCAAAAAATTCATGCTTTATCACATACTCAGGATGAACTAACGGCACTGTAACAGGGGCTATATCTGGAAATAACACATAACCACAACCACTTTGAAATCGAAATGGACTCCACAGAGGCATTAAAATTATTGCAATATAATCAACCTACTTACCAAACTACTCTTGACAATTGCAGGTCCCTAAGAAGTTGCAGAATCCTATCATCCAACATAATTACCGTGAAGGAAACAAAGTGGAACATCTTGTGGCAAAAGAAGGATTGATGCTAGCTACGTGTAATTATGTAACTACAATGACAACTCCTCCATCCTCCATTCTAGAGGCCATTAAGGAAGAGAAGCAAGGAGCAACTACTATCAGAATAGTTTCAGAATGTGAATGTAATCAACTACTTAATTTTGGGAATACTGCTGTAATGACAACTACTACTGATAGTGCCCTGGCACCTAGGACCTGTTATGTGACTATGTAACCTATCATATATATATATATTCTTTTCAACCAAAAAAAGTATATCCTATTTTCGGCTTTTAAATATATCTCTGTTGACTAACTTTCAAATTTGAATTTCTGAATTTTGCTACTATTTTGAAGGAGTTTTAGGCCAAAATCATCCTTAAACTATATCCTAAACGTTGATTACATCCATAGAATATTCTTCTTAGCAAAAACAAATCCTTCAAGTATATAGAAGATAATAACTTCCATCCTTCTGTGAGAATCTTTCAGAAAACTAATAGATTCCAAAAAATAGTACATGTTCTGCTTTGATTATTGTTACACCCCGTAAATTCTAGACATGTAGATGGCCTATTCGCATGTTGGTTAAGAGTTTTAGAATGCCATACGTGCGAGAGAAGGGCCCGGGGAGAAACCGGACAAGCGCCAAGTCGGAGAGTAGCAAGAGGGAGCCAGGCAGGACCCCTCCTCGATGGCAGCGTGTCACGGAGGGGGGGGGGCCTCCGCGATGACTGGCGTGTCACGGAGGCCCTGTTCAGGCCCCAAGTATAAAAGGCCTCCCACTTCAGTTTTTAATCATTTATTCCCTTTTAATTTCCAGAAACGAACAGAGAACAGAGAGGAACGAGGTTTCAATATAAAAATTCATCCGATTACGCCGTCAAACGCAGTCCAAACTCAAATTAACCCTGGATACTGAAGTATAAAGTTGCCGAGAGCATTCCTGCGGAGTTACTTTTGTGAAATTCGGCCGACGAACCGTCGTCCTACCGAGCTAAGGTAAGTGGAATTACTCCAAATTAGTGTCAATATACTCCTAGCCCTAAAGTGAGTATTTCTCCCTTCTGCACTTCCGAGAAATAATGAGTTTTTGACTGTTTTTCGATAAGTCAAAGTTTGGGCTCTATATATATTCAAAGTAGTATTTTTTTTCCAGAATATTGATGAATTTAGTTCTAATTGTTATGAATGTGAATACAGTTGGAAGAAACAGCTAAATATTGGCCGAGCTATGCCATTTAGCCAGAAAGCCGACAACTGAGGTATGTAAAGTCAGTTTCTTCTGCAAGTTAGTAATTTCAATATAGTAAAATAGAATAAATTCTAGAAGAAAGTTCCAAAAGCTGAGTATTAAGCTCAATGTGAATTCAGTAAATATGTTTTGTCTTATTATGTCATATTAAGAATAAAAGTCAGTAAACCAGTATCAGACAACAAGATCTTATCCCAGACACAGTTTAACTAAGTATTAGATTAAGTTTAATTCAGCAAGAGATTCATAATAGAATATTATAACATGGATAGTATTTTCAGATTTAATATACATGTTATATGTGATTACTGTTGTTTGTTGAGACTTGATTGTGATATGTGGGCACCCTTAGAGCTTCCTTGCCGCCCCAGGATTAATAGTTGTGTCGACTCGCCCGCCAGAGGGTGAGGATACGTCACTCCAAGGAGTGGCATGCCGTTCGCAGTAGGACGAAGATGGGATGTAGCATTCCCCATAGCAGGTTGATCAACATTACAGTATGCCCTGTCAAGCGCTTGCGCCCAGGGCACAGATTACAGATTACAGTGACAGATCTCAGATTACAGTTACAGGAGTCCTCCGGACTCAGATACAGTTATAGTTAGGGGCCTAAAGAGCCCAAGCTATATACCCAGGGGGCCGGCGGGATGCTCGTAGTTATTAGGTGAGTGGAGTGAATTTATTTTTGGATGGTTTGACCCGGGTGGGGGTATATAGATTGCATGTTGATTGGCACCTTCCGGCTTATGGGGGCTGGTATAGGTTCTTGTATGCTATATATATATATATATACATATATATACATGTTACTTATTAAATGGATAGTTAGCAGGACGCCGCATCGACAGGTATGGTTCTTATCTTCCTTTCAGTACAGTTAAGCTCAGTACAGATTATGTTATTCCAGACAGTTTTAGCTATCCTCTGTCATTTCAGTAACTATCAGTATTACTGTTTATCTTCAGTTATGTTCATTTTTGCTTTGCATACTCGGTACCAGTGGTACTGACGCCCGTTTGGGGGCGCTGCATTACTTGCCTGTAGGTACTCATAGACGAAGAGATGATCCCTCGTAATTCCAGCCAGCACACAGAGTCATCAGCTTC